>LR991093.1:24355000-29155000 GCA_905163515.2 Lymantria monacha
ATATTGTAAAAGTTATTGGCAATAGTTTTATGACCGGCCGCCTGCCAGACGACAACCCTCCTTGGGAATGTAATCGTTGACCAAACGGCATCAGATGGAGTTGGCCCAGGTTGTTATAAGTCTCTTAGTCGTCTTCTACGACATCCACGAGCAAAGTAAGGGTTGGTAGTATTCATAGCCGCTACCACACAGCCAAGAATTCAAATAAAATCATCACCACAAAATGGAATCCCCCTATTTCACCGCCAAAGGACACGAAAATTGCCCGTTACTTCATCCTTCTAGAAATACAGTGTATCAGAGGTAAACAGAAAGTTACATTTCAGTTCATTCTACAACCTATTTTATCTATTATATTCTGTTTTCGTTGTATGTTAACTTACACATCATCATCATAGCAAATATGTCCCACTAATGGTCTCGAGCCTCCTTTATAATGGTAGGGAAATTGACCTACTATACCACGCTGGTCAGACGTGTTGCTATAAGGTTTTGTTTCGAGTTTTCCTTCTCTCGCATAGATGTTATAAGCGTTTTGTATCCCTTAGTCATTTCTTACGATCACCCACGAGCAAGATAGGGGTTGGTGAATGGTATTCTTACTCTGTCACCACACGGATGAATGTACACATACTAGTGTAGAATCACTCTATAGCTATACAGAATATTTACGATATTATCTCTGGTGCAAAAACCACCAGACTACTGGTGCAATTTATTTTAAAACAGGCTACGAAGAGTTTCCCGTGTGAGAAACAGAACTCTCATAACTAACTCAAAAACTAACTATTGTTCGATCCCGTTAAATGTGATTCATTGTTTGTGTTGTAGAGTGAAAATTATCGATGAAAATTAAGCAAAATTTAACACGTATTTTAAACCTAAGGGGCAAGAATATATTCTGTCTTCAATATATATCGCGTGAGAGCAATGTCGCAGATCTGTTGATTTTTGGTACGGTGTTGATGACGATGTTACCTTTTTTTTTTACCCGCAAGGTGGACCATGGATGTGGTCGCGCCCCGACAAATCGTCCGGGGCGACAGAAGAGGCGGCACGCAACCCCATGGACCCACCCTGCAAACACCTCTCTTCGCCGTGCGAGCGGCCCACCGGTACCCGATCTTTGACTTCGGTGGCCCGCCCGGCTATGGCGATGATACCTAAAAGGTTAATCTGCCGGGCCAGCCACGGATGTCAAAGGATCGGAGATTTGTGCATTCGTTTAATTTGTGGGCGTCGCAATGGCCATGAAGAGCTAACACGGTGGGTAATAGGACCGCACGCCGCCCTTCCATTGCTTTAGGCGTATTAAACGTCGCTACGTTTGTTCGACATTTGTTTACGTGTCCAGAACATAGCTCAAGAAAAACTATTGGAGAGAATTATATCTTCAGAGAGACTGACTTCCAGAATACTCCTTTTTAGTGAGTCTCTAGGATACAAAAGTTAGTAGCTATGTAGTAACCTACTTGTGCTAGCTTTTAATCCTATAAAGAAATAAATGTATCATTGCAGAATTTAATCTAGTACTGCTTGTTACTCTTTTACTCTGCTTACTTATTTAGAAAACCAACATTGATAATGGTAAAAAACGTATTAATAATTTTTTTTTCGAAGAATATTTGAACTTAATTTGAAAGAATCCATAAAGATTTTTTCTCGCCATACAAACTTTACCACCCTGTTACACCCCGTTAGGGGCGGAATTTCGCAAAACCCTTTCATGGCGGACCTCTACGTCATAAAAAGGAACAACTGTCAAAATTTCGTGTTTCTAGCTTTATTAATTTCGGCTCGGCGCAAATGAGTCATTCAATCAGCTTTTTGGACCTAATTTTTACCCTCAGAGCATAAAAATTGACAAATGCTGAAACACGTGGTTATTTATTTTTACCGAAGAATATTTGCAAGTAATTTGAAAAGAATCGTTAAAGATTTTTTCTCCTCATACAAACTTTACCACTCTGTTACACCCTCCTAGGCGTCCCTAAGGGGGTGTAACAGAGTGGCAAAGTTGCCGCTGCATTTCGTAAAATCTGTTCTTAGTGGATCACTATGTCACAAAAAGAGACTACAGTCAAAATTTCATGTTTCTCGCATCAGTAGTTTTGGCTCGGCGTTGATAGGTCAGTCAACCAACGGCTTTATATATATAGATAGATGAAGATGATTAGGTTTAGAGTAAATTATATATTGTGTGTACCTTATATATACAAATAAATAAAAGTGAAGTATTTGTTTGTAATGTTGGAAAAACAGTTTTTATACATGAAAGCCGAGCGTACAGCATCTACACTGAAAATATATTTTTTGTCTATCTGTCTGTTTACTTGTTGTGCTTGGCTAATCTCCGAACTGGTTGGACCGATTTTTAAGTGATTTATACTAGCACATAGTAGATGTTATAAGTAATAACTTAGGCTACTTTTGTTTGGATATAAGAATTAGTGTTACGCGGAAAAATACCTTTTTTTTATTCTTTTTTTCTTCCTTCGCAAGGTGGACCATGGATGTGGTCGCGCCCCGAAAAATCAGTCCGGGGCGACAGAAGAGGCGGCGCGCAACCCCAAAGACCCACCCTGCAAACACCTCTCTTCGCCGTGCGAGTGGGCCACCGGTACCCGATCTTTGTCTTCGGTGGCCGGCCCGGCGGTATACCCTTGTGGGTTCCTCTCGTGTCGACGCCCCGACAGCTTTCGCTGTCGTGGCGTCGCCCTCACGCGGTGGCCTCACGTCGGGTGACCGGACAATTCCCCGGTCCGATCACCCGAAGCCTTGGTTAGGGTGGCATCAGATATTCGCGGCTGCGCCGCCTCGGCCGCTGGCGGCGGCCCAGGTCACGGGAATCTTCCCGGACTCGTTCCGCCGCCTCCTTCTGCGAGATGACAGCCTCGCAGAAGGCGGCGACCGCGTCCCAGTTCCGGACGCTGTCGACCATCACTTTCGCGACAGCCGGCAGGGTCAGGTCAGCACCGATGACAGAGACGAGGTCGCAGCACTGCCCGTTCCAGCTCGAACACACCTCGAGCGTATGTTGCGCCGTATCCTCGTCACTACCGCAATGGTGGCAGGACGGAGTCCACTCCCTCCACAATTTACGCTTACGCGTGGCCCATGGAATAATAGGCCTCCGCCTTATTTAAGGCCACCCTGAGCCCCAGCGCCTCTATTCGCCTGACCATCTCCTCGGTGCCGAGAGTGGCCAGGCTCGCCGCCACTTCGAGTTTCCTGCCCCGAGCTGTGATTAGCGTATCGTCAGCATAGCATATCAAGCTCAGCCCGGGTGGGGAGACTCCCTCTCAACGCCCAGTCGTACCCGATGTTCCACAGAGTCGGCCCCAGAACCGACCCCTGTGGAACACCGCACGACATGGGCGTCCGCACAATGTCTCCTGCGGGACCCGCGCATAGGACACTGCACCCATCCAAATAGTCCACCACCAGCCGCCTCAGGTACAAGGGCACCCCATGAAATCGGAGCGCCTCCCTGATCCAGCTGAATGGCAGACTATTGAATGCGTTGGCGATGCTCTACTTCAAGAAATGTTCCATTACGTAGTCAGTATAAAAACCTGCTAAGTACTTTTAAATGCAAAGCAGCCTTAGCAAGAAAAAGTATCTTAGGTATGGCTCCACGTGTTTATAACAAGTTACCAGATGAAACGAAGTCCCTTGACACCACTCATTTTAAAAGAAGACTAAAATTATTATTGACCAAGAAATGTTATTATAGTATTGACGAATATTTAAATGATGAATTTATATGACATTATAAAAATAATTTCAATTTTAACATTGACTATGCATTGGAATCTAATTTAGAATTGTCTAATTTTAATTATTTTGCCATGGAAAATTAATTTGATTGTTATTTGAATTTTAATGTATAAATACTAATTATTAACAAAATTTGTACGCCTATCGGCATGACATAGTGATCTCCATCATAAAATTTTATCACCTGACATCTTATATTACCTATGTTATACAAATTAATAAATGATTTGATTTGATGTCCAATGACACCGCCAACAGCACTCCTCCGCCGGTGACAGTCTCCGCGGCTGTCTGCCACAGTCGTAGCAGGGCCCCGATGGTCGCCTGCGCGCGAAGCTTGTTCAGCGACGCGCGATACGGGAGACCCCAGGGGTCACGGTCGAGATCGTCCAGCATCTCCTGCCAACTCGCACCCTTGGCGGACCGGATGTCCAGCCGAAAGACAGTCCGCGCACTGCGGTACGCAGCTGGCCCTCCCGCTCAGCGTCGCGGTGACGCCGCCGGCTGCGGGTGTAGGACCTTCGGGCACTAATGCACGCCGCGCAAAGGTCCGCCAGTCTTGGGGCCACCAGTAGACCCCCTGCCTCGGAGGTAGGCGCCGCACCCTGGGCATGGCCTCATCGCAGATCTGCGTTAACGCACTGTGGACGCGGACAGCTTCAGCGTCCACTCCGTCCGCTGGGGGTGGTGAGGACAGTCACGTATGAAAGATGGCCGCCTCACGTGGAAAAATACCTAAAGGACAAAATGTAACGTAAGCATTTGCCGAAACTTTGGATTGATTTTGTCGGGACTTTTACAAGCATCAAATCATATCAAGCAAATATTGATGTTACAAGGACTAATTCATCATCATCATCATTTCAGCTCATGTACGTCCCACTATTGGGCTCGAGCCTCCTCCATAACGGGAGGGAAATTGACCTATTATACGACGTTGGCCAGACGTTTTGGTATAGGGTTTTATTTCGAGATTTCCTTCACTTGCATAGATGTTAAATGTGTATTATATCTGGGTAAGACAGGGGTTGGTGAATTGTAGTCTTACTCCATCACGACACGGAAAGGACTAATTAGTTATAAGAAATTTTAATTATTTTGCCAAAAAAAAAATGCAGACATTTTTTTTTCAGTAAAATAATTAAAATGCCACAAAAAATTTATACCCATAAAATCGTAAATGAATTGCGGTTTTCTATCATAATAACTCTTTCATATTAAATAAGTCAGTTAAGTTTTTATTTGATGATTTAATAACTTTTCGCGAATTTTGCTAATCTAAGAACCATATTATATTTAATATCGTGCGGATGAAGTCATGGCCAACAATAAATAACTACATAGTAAATGAATGATATAACTATAATCCGCCCATTGGGAAGATGAATTTAACGATTAACATAATTAAAAGCATTGTATTTTAATTTTAACTTCACATGAATTTTTTTTTAAATTTTGAACTGGTTGTGTAACAGCTTCTAATACTTATCAACCTTTACATTGCTTGTGGGTATCGTAAAAGACTTAAAAGACCACTAGGGCATCAGATGGAATAATACCGTCCGTACCGTATAATAAAACCGTCTGATGCCGTCGGGTCAACAATTACATTCCCAAGGAGGGTTGACGTTAGGTAGGCGGCCGTTCATTAAACTGTTACCAATAACTTTTGCAATATATATGGTGGCAGACGAGTGCACATTGCGTCCACCCCAAATAATTGGCATAAGAATAGGACTATGATGATAATGATATAATTTAATGAATGTAATTTAATTATTAACTCGCAGTTCATTAAAAAATAGTAATATCATTTCAAATAAACAGCAAATTAAATTAAATAACGTATTTTTATACTCCTCTTATATGTCATTAGCTGTTTGCGCAGCTATGCTAACGTACATTATTCACGTTGCTATAATTATTTGAGCACGAATTCATTTTAAATTGCCGTATACTTTAATGACAATTGAATATTCGTGTATCATATCGTGAAGACGGTGGTTGTACTGACAACGTTCTAACTTAGCAACGTTTTTTTTATTATACCAGTTTCACTAAATTACATTTATAGTCACAGCTTCGTGTCTATAGACTTCACCAATCGGTCGTCGAATCGATAATCATTGGCAAGAAAGTTTCTCGAATGGCGACTATGAATCGGAGGACAGGTAGAACGACACTTCGCCAAGTGGACTAACTATATACCTTTGGATGCAGGTGGCATAGGACCGTTTTAAGTGGGTGCGCTCATTAGGAAGGTATTGTCCAACAGTGTACGTCTACGAGCTGATGGATGTATGACAGGTATGTATATAGTAAATTCCTAGGTAGAAAATGCTGCTGAAGGATGGACACGATGAATTGAATAAAACTTATAAAGCATGAAAAAAGGATAAATAAAGATTGATTGACTAAACGTAAGCCTCTCTAAAAGAAAATAATACGATAATCGCCATACTTAGCCTTTACCTTTACCTTTAAAACTATCCCAAACTCGAATAATCCATTGAAACTATCCGTAACTCGGATAATCTATTGTAACTATCCGAAACTCGGATAATCCATGGAAACTATGCGAAACTCAGTTAATGCATTAAAACTATCCGAAACTTGGATAATCCATTGAAACTATCCAAAACTCGGATAAGCCATTGAAACTATCCGAAACTCGGATAATCCATTGAAACTATCCGAAACTCAGATAATCCGAAATAATTTCATATCCGTCATCAAATCAAAACTCGGATAATCCATTGAAACTATCTGAAACTCAGATAATCCATTGAAAACTATCCGAAACTCAGATAATCCGAAATAATTTCATATCAGTAATCTTGATCTGAAACTTCACATCTTTCGTAGTAAGTTAGTAAAAGCCCTGTTTGGAGAACTTCGTAGATTGAGTGCATTCCTTTTATAGAAACCACACATATTGAAGACTACGTAAATTGACTGTATCTAAATAATGCCTAATAAATAATAAAGTATATATGAAGATGTAATAGTATATAGTAGAATCCGCGACTCCATGCGAACGCGAAATATTTGTATACGTTTTGCGCAGCGCTCGACGCGTAACGCATTTCTTCGTGCGGCTCGCGTACGCCGAAGCCTTTTTTTTTTTTGCGGTGGGCTATGGACGTCGCACCCCGCCAAATCGGTCCGGGGTGACGGAAGATGCGGCGCGCAACCCCATTGACCCACCCTGCAAGCACCTCTTCTTCGCCGTGCGAGCGGGCCACTGGTACCCGATGTTTGTCTTCGGCGGCCCGCTCGGCGGTATGTTCTCTCGGACTCCTCTCCCGCATCCCAATTCCTGACGCTGTCGCCCATCGCTCGCGCAACAGCCGGCAGCGTCAGGTCGGCACCGATGACAGCGACGAGGTCACGGCGCTGCCCATCCCAGCCCGAACATACCTCGAGCGTATGTTGCGCCGTATCCTCGTTGCTACTGCAATGGTGGCAGGACGGAGTCCACTCCCTCCGCACAACCGTGTGCAGGTACTTGCCGAAGCAATCATGCCCCGACAAGACCTGCACCAACCGGAAAGAGAGGACTCCGTGCCGCCGCTCCATCCACTCCATTAGTACGGGCCGGAGGGCCTCAACGGTAAAAACACCGTGTCTAGGCCTCTCCAGCCGGACAGCGTAGCACGGGGGTGTCCCGGCCAATAGGCATGCCGCCTCGGTAGACACCGTGCGGTACCCGCGAATGGCTCTGACTGCCATGGCTCACTGTGGCCTCCACAGCACCGCCCTGAGCAGGGCGTTCAGAGCCCTCGCCCACACGGGTGCGCCGTACATGGCCATTGAGCGGATCACCCCCGCATACAGCCGTCGGCCCTCGAAACTGGGTCCGTCCACGTTCGGCATGAGCCGAGAAAGGGCGGACGCCGCGCCGACCAGCCGGGGAGCAATTTGACGGAAATGCTCCCGGAACCACCATCGCCCGTCGAGCACTAGACCCAAATACCTCATATGGGCCTGGATACTGATGTGGATGGAGTTGACGACTAACGAGGCGCCGATGGGCAGCCTCACTCGGGGCCCATGGAATAGTAGGGCCTCCGTCTTGTTTAGGGCCACCCTGAGCTCCAGCGCCTCAATTCGCCTGACCATCTCCTCGGTGCTGAGAGTGGCCAGGCTCGCCGCCTCTTCGAGTGTCCTGCCCCGGGCTGTGACGAGCGTGTCGTCAGCATAGCAAATGCAAATAATGCTCAGCCCGGGGGGGAGACTCCCTCTCAACGCCCAGTCGTAACCAATGTCCCACAGAGTCGGCCCCAGAACCGACCTCTGTGGAACACCGCACGACATGGGCGTCCGCATAATGTCCCTTGCGGGGCTCGCGTAGAGAACACTGCGCCCCTCCAAATAGTCTGTCACCAGCCGCCTGAGGTACAGGGGCACTCCATGGAACCGGAGCGCCTCCCTGATACAGCTGAATGGCAGACTATTGAAGGCGTTGGCGATGTCCAACGACACCGCCAACAGCACTCCTTTGCGGCGACAGCCTCCGCGACCGTCTGCCTCAGGCGTAGCAGGGCCCCGATGGTTGAACGCCCCCTCCGATACCCAAATTGAGCGTCCGACAGATCGGGCCCCACCTCCTCCAGGTGCTGGACGATGCGGGCAGCGAGGACACGCTCCAGCAGTTTACCAACATCGTCCAGGAGCACAATGGGCCTGTAGGCCGACGGCAAATCCGGGGTCCGTCCCGGCTTTGGCAGGAGAACCAACCTCCCTTCCTTCCAGCACTCAGGGAACTGTCCAGACGTCAGACAGGCGTTGAACAGTCGCCTGAGGCGAGGTTCGAGATGCTCGAGGAGCAACGTCAACACCCGGACTGGGACTCCGTCCGGGCCGGGGGCCGTGGTGGCGGAACGAATCTTCACCACGGCTGCCCCCACTTCCGACTCCGTCACGGGCGGAACACTCTCGACGGCCTCCCGGTCGTGATCTGGTGAAGCCATGACCGGGGGCGTGTGCTCCGACTGCCGCGGGAACAGCTCCTCGACCACTCTACGAAGGAGGTCGGGCTGGAGGGTCTCGGTGAGAGGGGGCCCTGCGCGCGAAGCTTATTCAGCGACGCGCGATACGGGCGACCCCAGGGGTCACGGTCCAGCATCTCCTGCCAACTCGCATCCTTGGCGGACCGGATGGCCAGCCGAAAGGCGGTACGCGCACTGCGGTACGCCTCGTACAGCTGGCCCTCCCGCTCAACATCGCGGCGACGCCGTCGACTGCGGGTGTAGGATCTTCGGGCACTAATGCACGCCGCACGAAGGTCTGCCAGTCTTGGGGACCACCAGTAGACCCCCTGCCTCGGAGAGTGTGACCCCTCCCCATTCCGCAGCGACAAATTCCTCGCCCCTATCCAAAAGGGACAAGGACGGGAAGTGCCGCTGCGTGGAGACGACGATTGCCGCGGTTCCGTTCCGGCTGACCACCCAATTGGGGCGATCAGGCACACAGTATGGTTCCGCGACTACGGCTGCACCGATCGACCACTCCGCCATGGATTACAGGAGGAAATCCTGCGCACCGGCGGAGTGGTTGGTGTTGGCCTGCAGGAGGTGAGTGGACTGGGCAGCCATTAATGGGCCGTGTCTATTAGCACTTCCTGGCTTGCGGCGGGCGATCGAGCCGCGCTAGGAGCGGGAGCGGCCGTGGTCGAAAGGCCGCTCCGCCCCTTTGGAGCCGAAGCTAGAGGTCTACACGCCCCAGAGCCCATGCGGTGTTTGGCAGGCTTATTGCCCGCCGCACACGCGGGGCAGTGGGGCGAGGCGGCGCAGGATGCCGCCATGTGCCCAGTCTGACCGCAGCGGAAACAGAGTCCGCCGCAGTCAAAGCAATTAGTGCATGTCGGCCGGGTTTTTACGGGTCTGACGATTTTGACGCCACCCTCCTCGGCGAATAGACCTCGCAGCTTCGACGCCACGCTATCGGCCGTTCTGGTGCCCACGGCCAAAAGGAACTCCAAAATCCGAGCCCCTGTTCGGGCCTTACGGGTCCGGGCTTCGACGCCTCCTATGTCGGAGACGTCGAGCTCCTGCCGGGCTTTCCTCAGAATGGCCTCATAGCTGAGGCCCCTTTCTGCCGCCTCAGGCAGCACAGTGATCACCACTGCGGCTGTCTTCGGCGGCCGGAACCCCTTGCGCGGCCTCTTCCTCTTCAAGCTGCTGCCTCCTCCGGCTCCTGCCTGGGGAGCGGCGACCTCAGTGGCGCGCTTGGCCACCGCTCTCCTCCTCTGACCGCGACTTTTCCTGCCATGCTCGGCCACCTGCCAACCCTGTTCGGGCGCAGCGGGCGTGGCAGGCGTGGAGGGCGCAGTCGCGGGCGCGCTGGTCGTCGCTGGCGGTGTTGGTGCTGGCGACGACTGCAGTCCGGCAGGAGGCGGTGCCACCTTCTTCTTCGTCGCGGGAGCGGGCCCCTTGGACTTGGGCCCAGCCGTGGCCGCGGCGTAGCCACCCCCCACGCGGCCACCCTGACAAGGCAGCGAGGCGGGGGCTGATGCCGCATATGGCCGCTTGTCCACGGCCAGAGGCGGCCGGACACGTGGTTCCGGAGGCAGCCTTGTCTCTAGAATGGCCAAGCGCGCATCGACCAGTTTGACCACCGAGTCGATGATGGCGCGCAAGGCCTCGTCCGGCACGCCTCCCACCGCGGGCAGCGAGGTCGGTGCTATCGGGGCCTGCTCCACGGCGTTTGGTGGGCTGGCGACTGTCGGTGGCGCGCGCTCCGTAGTCGCAGCCGTCTTCGGCGCAGCGGCAACCGTTGGGCGGCCAGCTCCTCGGGGTGGTTTCGGAGCGGCGGCATCAGCAGCTCCTCTGCGGCCAGCGCTGGCCGGTGGCGCGGGTGGCGCAGGCGGCATGAGTCTCGCCATCTGCGTCTTTAAATCGGGCACGTCCTTGGTGAGAAGACGGTTTTCCCTCCTCACCGCGGCCAGCTCCGACTCTAGGTGGCGGTTCTGGGCCCGCAGGCCTGACACCTCGCCACCAAGGCGGGCGTTTTCGGCCTGCAGGGGCTTCGCGTACGGGGCGCTACCGCTCACGCGGGCACTAGCGGCCGCGTTTCTCTCGTTGTCGATCCGCCTACTCGTCTCCGCCCCTCCACGTACGGTACGGTACACCGGCCAGGGAGTGGGTCACCCGACCCGAAGCCGCAGTCCCTCACCCTCTGCGAGAGGCCGGCACTTTGGGGAGAGGCATGATCGTCACGCTCCCCTCGGAATCAGCGCCTGAGCTGCCCTCCTTATTAAGGGGGCGCTTCCGCACCTTCGAGGGGAGGGCCTCCTCCCTTGTCGTCAGAGCCGCGGTTAGGGCCGCTGCCGCAAGACGCGGCGACGACCTGGCGGCGACGGTCTCTGATTCCGACCCGCTGACCATTTTTTCGGCAGATCCACTGCCCTCATCTTTGGACGGCTCTGCGACACTGCTGTCGCCCTCGTTCACTGACGGCTCTGCAGTGGATCTGCCGCCGTCTTCCTCCAGTTTGGCGGCAGCGGCCTCCTTCGCCTTCCGCTCTGCCAAACGCCTCCTCTCCAATGTGAAGGCCTTTACCGTCCCCCAATTCAACGTCTTCCGTTGCTTCTTCTTCGTTTTCTTTTAGGCCTCCGTGGTCTGTGCCGGGCCCCCTCGGCGGACGCCTCAAGTCCTGAGGACGAGGCGTCGTTTTGACGAGGCCGTGATGTGGGAATTCTCTGGATTCCCGTCTTGAGTTGGTGTTGATGTAGGTTTAAGAGAAAAATCTATATTGATTCCCACGAGACTGGGAGAAATAAATCGTCGACCCAGGCAGAGATCCCTGTACCCGGGCAAGCCTACATTTACCAACCAGGGGGTCAGCCGGTACCCTGGCTGGAGCGTGCTAATGACAGAACAACCCATCTGCCATGCATCTTCTCGCCGCACGCCAGAACTTAAGATTCTGGGTGATTTCCGAATTCGAATGTTGATTCGAACTCTTTATAGAGGTTGTCTTCCTCGCGATCCGGGCGGTTAAGCCAAGACCCTCGTTCCTGATACTTTGCCTCACGACAACTTGTCCTGAAGCAAGATATCAGGTTTACGATATGTCGGCGGTGGTATAAGCCTGCCCAGCCCTCAAATGAATGAGTGACCAGGCCCGTACGAAATTTCACCTCCTGTACCCTCTACAACTAGAGGGTCAGGAGCAAATTGGGGCTCAACCCATTGCTGGGGAACCCCCCCTCGCGCCAGAGATTCGCTACGGGCGACAGTTCGACAGAGGGATCTGGGGGACTGTCGCCCGCACCCAGGGTACACCACGCGGAGCTTTCTGGCATCGTACCCCACGCCGAAGCCTTAGCACTACCGATCTGCAGATTCGCGGTTCTTCCCATTGCATCTCATCATTAATGAGCGTCTGACATAAACAAATCGTCGCTTATTTTATAATGCACGTCAGACCGCTCGTTTAAACGGTTGGAAATATATATGAACTAAAGATGGCCGAATCCTTGCACGTAAAGAAGCTGGTCAGAAAGCAATACATATCAAATGTGAAGAAGATATGTGTTCTTTTTTTGGCAATATGTAAGTTTGTTTTATATAGATTTTTCTTTTTTTTATATTTTACTGCATTACCAAATATAGCATAATTTTTACATTATTTTTCTTTGAACTATTTCAAGTAACTCAAGTTTTGAACTCAACTTAATTCCATGGGAGTCAGAGAACACATATGTAACTTAGAGAATATTAATACAATGATGAACTTTTTTAATAATAATGTTATACAACTATATAACGTACATGCTCAAATTATTCATAAAACGTTTAAAAGTCCACCTACTCCATGGATAACACACAATATAAAACTAATGTTTAAACTGCGAAAGGAAGCAAGGTTGCATTATCGGTCCACAAAACAAGATCACCATAAGGCCATTACATTCAACTTGGAAATTTAGCTAAAAATGCCTTGCGTTGTGACAAGACAGCATCATCATCATCATCATCTTGCTCTTATCCCAATTACTTGGGGTCGACGCAATATGTCATCCTTCTCCATACAGTCCTATCAGACGTCATCTCTGCAGTCACTCCCTGTCCATCCATGTCATGCCTCACGCAGTCAATCCATCTTTTCTTTGGTGTTCGTTTCTTTGGTTTTGTTTCGTTGTGAAAAGACAGCATATTTCATTAATTAATGATAATTTAAAATATAGTAAAACTCTATGGCAAAAGCCGAAACAGCATGTACAAATTAAATGCAGTGACAATGTACTTCCGATTCACCTACGTAATTCAGAAGAGATAAACAAGATCTTTTTGAATGCACCAGGTAATCCTAATGTTACCATTTCCCAATTATCATATTTTGAGCACCATAAACACGGATCTACTACATTTACATTAAGGGTGGTAGATATTGAAACAATAATTAAATTAATAAACAGTATTGCCACAAAGCATAAGAAATTAATGGTATTACCAAAACCTTGGTTCAATTAATACTCCCACAGTCTTCAAAACCAACAACTGCCATTGTAAATAAATCTATAGCTACTAACAGTTTTCCGAAGACATGGCGTTGTGCAATTGTTCATCCGTTACCAAAAAATGTAATCCAGTTGATTTTAAAGATTTAGGACCCATTAGTATTTGCCCGTGTCTATCAAAGGTGCTAGAGCGGGTGGTCTACACTCATTCAAGTTATGGCCTACTTAGAGTACAACAATATTTTACCTGAATTGCAATTAAGATCTCGGTCGAGACGTAGCACAGTCACTACTTTGGCTGAAATAGTGAAAAATATCTTGGAAGCCCGGGGCGAAGAAAGAAAACTGACATTGCTCGATTACTCCAAGGCATTCGATGTAGTAAATATATCCTTGTTATTGTCTAAGTTAGCATACTATGGTTTCTCTGGAAATGCTATTAAATAGTTTGACAATTATCTACAGGATAGAATGCAGTATGTGCAAATACACGCAGATGATGGTTCCGTTATACAAGTACCACAATAAAGCCTGTAACTAGAGGTATTCCTCAGGGAACTCAGCTCGGGTCTTTATTATACATCCTCTATAGCACGGATGTAGTTAACTGTATATTAGATGGCAAATATCATATGTATGCAGATGATACACAGGTATATTTGCCTTTTAAGTCTATTGAATCGTTGTCAGCTGTAAGTAAGATTAATGAACAGCTTGAAAAAATAGTAACATGATTTGACCAGAATGTTCTTGTCTTTAGCCCTGATAAGACTAAATATCTTATAATGGGAAGCAAAAAGCAAGTAAAATCAATTTTATCAGTGAACCCAGATATAAAATTAATGTGTAAGTCAACTGTCCGTGTTTTATCAGCGACTAGCCTTGGGCTAATTTTAGATCCTAAGTTACACTTTGAAGTATATTAGTATAGTAAAAAAACTTTTTTATAGATTAATATTATTATGCAAACTTAGGCAATATATCAGTGTCGAAATAAGGAAATTATTGGTTGAGAGCCTAATATTGGTAAAATTTAATTATTGCGATATTTATACGGTGCAATTATTTTTTCGCTAACTGAGAAGTTCATACAACGTGTACCAAATGCTTGTGCAACGTTCTGATTTGATATTCCACGTCGTAACCACGTAACACATTACCTTAACGATGCCAATGTTTTAAAAATGACACTCAGACGCGAAGTTCATTTTGCAACATTGCTGTTTTGTATCATTAGAAGTAAATGGCCAAGATATCTATACGACGAACTCAGTTGGCGTCATGATAACTCTAAATATGCATATCGATCCGTGATCAACTTGCTATCTATACCACGTTTTAAAACTACTACCTTCAGCGGATGTTTCAAATTTGCTGCAACTAAGTTTTGGAATATGAAAATATATATAATACAATTCACCACCCCCTATCTTACTCGTAGGTGATCGTAAGATACAACGACTAAGGGACATAAAACGCATATAACATCTGTGCAAGACAAGGAAAACTCGAAAAAAACCCGGCACCAACACGTCTGACCAGCTCGGTATAGTAGGTTAATTTCCCTCCCATTACGGAGGAGGCCTGAGCCCAACAGTTGGACATATATAGGCTGTAATGATGATGATGATGATGATGAAGTGTTGGAATTCTATTCTCCTATTATGTCAAAATAAAATTAGCAATTTTTCTTTTAAATTATACCTTAAACAATATATTGTTAAAAGGCAGCAAGACATGTAACATATATTTATAAAAAAATGTGGCTACGCGTTTGGGCTCATATTCGGGACGGGTCTATGATTCAGTAAATGCTTCATATATCATAGCTATGAATGATCTTCAACATAGTACTTTTGGCTAATATCAATTGATATATTAAATTATTATTATTACATTCTTCTTATATGTCAAATTCTTACTATTATATACTTCTTATTTATCAAATTCTTATATGTACCCTCCACTCGGTGGACTGATGACATTATCAAGGTCGCAGGAAACTTTTGGGATGCGGGTGGCACAGGACCGGTACAGATGGCATTCTCGTGGGGAGGCCTATGTCCAGCAGTGGGCGATTACGGGCTGATGGATAGATATTATGTGTCTGATAGATATTATGTATATTTATGTAACTGTTATCTTGTCGCTTAGGCTTTCTGTTCCTTTGAGTAATTCGTACGTCATTTAGGTACCCATTGAAAATCAGCCTTGCAGTGTATCATATATTGCACTGTAGCATTATTGCTGAATGGGAACCTCATTGACACTCATTATATTTTGTTTCTCTTCTCTGTGTTGTATTTAAAGTTAAGTTTAGCTACTATTTTATTTTTCTTATAAAACCTTTATATTTCATTCGACTTACTGTAATATCTAAATTTAACCTTAGTAGTACAATAAAATAGTAACAATAAAATAGTTTTCTTTCTTTTAGTAAAGAATATATTATATGTAAAATGACATACGGCGCTGCTTTTGTTTGAAAACGCTAATCTCAAGAATTATAAGTTTAGTTTTAAAGATTATTTTGCGTTAATTAGCTTGTAATTAAGAAATATATAAATGCTATATTTAATGTTATTAAGCATAGATGATGATAAATCGGATAAAATTAATAAAAATAACTACTGAATTGATATTCTTCTGAATGTTGAAGATCTTTAAATAGCGATCATAATAATATGTAGATAAGTGAATTTGTAATGATTTATGATGTTTATGCGAGTAAAAAACTAATGTAAACGCGAAAAATTAATGTAAAAAATATGCATATTTCATTAACGAATGCATACATACATACATATCGTCACGTAATATCCATATCCCTTGCAGGGTAGGCAGAGGGAACAGAGTGACAGAGAACTCTATCCTTGCATACTTCACTCGCTTCCAACATTAATGATCTCTTGATCTCTCTCCACCTTCCTTCAGAATTAATGAATTCATGTTATAATGAAATCATGGCTTATCATGGCAGGTATTAGATCTATTTATATATGATTATTTTTAATTCCTTGTACATTATCTCTGTAAATATCAGACAGTCAACCTATAAAGATTGGCAGGATTACGTTGTTTTATAAGTACCTATATTTAATTTATATGAATTCTGATTCTAGATTCTAGATTCTAGATTATGCACTAATATATAAATTAGTTTGCTTGAGATTTAAGGAATATGGCATTTTATGGCACTTTGCTCGCAAATGTATTTTAGTTTATGCTAAATATGTAATATGAACATGATTGCTTTCCTATTTGGGTGGGTATTGTTCACAATTTCATAGGTTTTCTCATCTCTTAGTGCGAAACCCCAAATTGTATTTCTAAATAAAAAATAACATTAAAAGTCCCTTCAATATCTATCAAGCTATCTCGAAGATTAAATAGAATAAACAATAATAGATTAAAAAAACATTTTAAAACATCTTTTTTACTATGTATGAAAAGATGGTTACTAAAGGAAGGTGGAGTCAAGAGTCTCCGAAACCGGCGAGTGTGTATAAAGAGAATTATGAATGTTGAGGAAGCGATTGAAATATACAAGGATAGAGTTCTCTGGCACTCTGTTCTCTCTGCCTACCCTGCAAGCGATATGGCGTGATGATATGTATGTATGAAAATATGGTCTTCCATAAGGTTCGTCCGGCAAGGTTTCAAAAGGACCAAGAAATAAAATGTTAAGCGTTGAATGACCTAATATTGTGTAACTTTGTTCCGCATTACGGGAATAACCTTAACCCCGATCGGTAAAGGTCATAAGGTATTTTGTAAGATAAACAAGGTTCACTCAATCGTATCGTAATAACTAATCCATGTTTGATATCAATGCCATCGTCTTTATCTGCATTTTGTTACGATATACTTATCATCATTACACAAAATTATATTGTGCAATTGAACGTTTGAATAATAAAATAATCCTTTGTATAGAAATTATATGTATAATGAATGCTCCGATAGTTCGGACATGTGGAAAGAATGCTGAACGAACGTCTGGTTAAGAAGATATACAATACGAAAGTGGAAGGATGTAGGTACCGGGGGAGACCGAGACTCACCTACCTAGACCAGATTGGTCACGTACTGAAGGAAGGTGGAGTCAAGAGTCTCCAAAACCGGCGAGCGTGTATGAAGATAATTATGAGTTGTTACTCGCTCTCTTACGTCGTCGTTGCGAATGCGGTCGGTCAGCCTAACTCGACAGATTTTCCGTAGAGATCGCATTTCGACCACATTAATTTTTTTGCTCAACTATTAACGAAAAATAGTTATTAATAAAATCAAATGACTTCTCGTAACTTTTAAGAACGTATGTCTATTAAAGTATTTGCCATAGCTAAGTTATAGTTATATAAATAATAAATCTTGTATTAATGTTGCGAATTATTCACAGATATTTTTTAGTTCTCTTCTTTACAAGCTTCGTAAATCTTCATCGCGTTTTTATTGATATTTGACTGTTATTGAATTTTTAAAAAGCAAAAGGTATAAGTTAGGTTACTAAAATAGTTAGGTTACTAAAATTAATTTTAATAAATATAACATATCCGTATCATAATCATCATCATCATCGTTATTCTGTTCTTGACCGAGTTACTTAGGGCCTAAGAAATATGTACTCCTCTTCCATTTTACATAATATTGCAAAAATTTTCGCTATAGTTTTATGACCGACCGCCTTTTTTTTTTGCTGGTGGACTATGGAAATGGTCACGCCCTGCCAAATCTGTAGAGATGGCGCGCGATGCCATAGACACACCCTGCAAAGCGCCTCTCTTCGCCGTGCGAGCTGGCCACCGACACCCAATCTTTGTCTTCGGTGGCCCGCCCGGCGGTTTACCCTCGCGACCGATGATAACCAACCACCTTCATGACGTCTACCCTCCTTGGGATTGTAATTGCTGACCAGATGGCATCAGGTTGAGTTATTCTATTACATATAAATAGCAAATAGTTTATGTTTAACCTCTAACTTCCTGCTCTTTGTATTCCATTTGTATTTCTTTGCATTTGTTTAAATTCATTGAATCCGTTTATTTATTTCAAAAATAAGCAAACGTGTTATTAATTTTATTAATTATAATATGCGGTATTATTAAAAAAGAACTAACTGCAATAACTATATTTATGGTCATAAGTAATTAACTTATTTGTCATTGTGGAAGAGCCGGATATGATATAATATTTAACAAAATCCGAGCCTCATAAAACAATTACTATTAAAAATAAACATATAAGATTTTTGTCATAAAAATACTCGTTAAATATAATTTTAACGATATCATCATCATTTCAGCTCATATATGTCCCACTCAGCACGTGCCTCCTTCGCAATGGGAGGGAAATTGACCTACTATACCACGCTGGTCAGACGTGTTGGTATAGGCTTTTGTTTCGAGTTTTCGTTCTCTCGCATAGATGTTATATGCGTTTTATATACCTTAGTCATCTCTTACGATCACTCACGGGTAAGATAGGAAGTGGTGAATTTTATTCTTACTCCATCACCACACGGAAAATTAACGATATATTGCGGGCAATTTTACAAATATATAATTTCCATCCACCTTTTATTCATTTACAAATAAGCCAAGAGATTAGTAATTATAATATCTGACGATTACCTATGAAATAAACTATTTTTGGAAACTCGTAACAAGTTATAAATATATTTTTACTGTCCAAATTTTTAAAATATTCTTCAGTATTCATGGTTGCTGGGCTGGCCACGGATGGCAAGGAAGTGGTACCAGTGGCCGGCCCAATACCGATGGGGAGGGAATACGGTGGGATATAGGGCCACGCGCTGCCCTTCTGTCGCCCCGGACGGAACTGGCGGCGTGTGTCCTAACCATAGCCTACCCAAAAAAAAAAAAAATGGTAATAGTAGAACTTAAGTTACATTTGTGGTATAAACGCTAGGCCCAGAATACATAGACATATAAGAAAAGCACAATCAAATAGAAATTCAACAAAAGATAGAAGTCATCCGGCAACTGGGTAATATTTAAAAAAAAATATAACTCCAATTGCGTTCGGCAATATTTCAACAGTGGACATCGAAGGGGAGGAGAGCCGTTATTTTTAATAACTAGTGTGCTTTGTGAGGTATTAAATTTTAACAAAATTGTGAGAACTAAAACAGCATCCTCATTGACCAATCATTATGTTAATGGGTATTTTTGTAGCATTGCTTATTTAACTAACAAAAAACCACAATAGTTTTTAAAATGTTAATAATTACATCGCTGACGTAGCGTTAAAGCTGACCTTTCTAAAAAAATATTTTGATTGACATTAAATTAACATTTTCATATTTAATGTTAAAGATTAATTTTAGATAATAATTGAACGCTGTTCAGTATTCGCGATTACCAGTTATTGTTTAACCACAAAAGATTCAACGTTTAGATAATAATCAGAATGGATTGCATGAAATCTAGGTAAAACCGCTGCAGAGTTATTCTCAATAAACCGGAATTGGAATATTATTTGTTTTTATAATAGATATATAAAATATAAATATAGATCTATCAAATAAATCAGTTCTTGATTCTATAAATATAATTACAAAATGTATAGACATATTCATAGTATGTAGTTTGAGAGCACTATGAACACTCGTGCTATGCATTTGCTTGCTCGCATTTTCAAGTGAGTAGTTTAATTTTAAAACTAGAGAAACAGAAGTCCAATGTGTTTATAGTTACTATTGTCAATAAAAAATATTAAAGTAAGTAATAATTAAAAACAGTGTAAAAGTCTTATTATAATTTAGGTAATAACTAGCGATCCTTTCTAATTATGTAACGGGTTAGTATTATTTTTAAATTAATATCTTAAAATGGATGAAAGGAAGGACGATGGTGGGTCTTGCCCACGGTCAATGAATATACCGCACACTTCAAGAAGGGAAAGAGCACGGGATAATCCTATTAAGGTAGAATAGGATATCAGGAAAACTTACTCCCGTGATGAGCACCTCCAGAACTTCTACTTGCCTTTGAATTGAATGCCTTTGTTTGAATTGAAAAATCCTATTCCACTTTAATCCTATCCCGTATTCCTTTCCTTCTTGAGGTGTGCGGTATATCGATTGACAGTGGAAAAGTGCTGCGTCTTCCGTCCTTTCCTCCATTTTAATATAATAATGGATTTCCGCCATGTATCGCCTTATTCAATCAATTTTTAAATTAAAGTAAATTTTAGATTTTTTTGTGTGATAACAGAAAAGTAATTGAATTGTGACTGCACAGATGACGCAGTGGTTAAAATACCGAACTGTCATGCCAGTGTTTGATTCTCACGCAGGACAATACTTTGTGCGAACTAAAAAGTGTTGTTTTAAGTCTGGGTGTAATTTGTCTGTGTTAATTGTATGTTTGTAAAGTCCCCCGCAATATAAGAATTACTTCCGTAGCGCACGGTGATATCGTTAAAAAAAAAATACCATATTAATTGTACGTGAAAAGGATTGAGTAATATAAAAAAAAGATTAAATCAATGTCAGAAAAGGAAAACTCGAAATAAATTATATCCTAGACTACCTGTCTAACCAACGTGGAGTAGCAGGGTCCATTACTCTCTCATAATCGAAAAGGCTATAGATTACAAGAATAAGAAGAAAATATCACCATCAGCATCATGGCTTATATCTGTCTCACTATTTGGAGGTTTATCCTTCTCCACAGTAGGAAGGTAATTGACCTACTATACTTGCTGGTTAGACAGGTTGGGGTTTCATCTCGAGTTTTCCTTTTCTTGCACAAATGTTGTATGCATATTATATCTCTTAGTTATCTTTTACGTCACCCATGAATAAGATAGGGGGTTGTGAATAGTATTCTTACTCCGTCAACACACGGAAAGAATAAAAAAAAAAATTATATAAATATAGATATATATGTATATATATATAAAGATATTGGAATATCTTTTCACAATTTTGTAATTTATAATAGCTTTTTGTATGAAAATTCATCAGCCAAATACCTCCACTGTTGAATTAAACATAGGCCTCCGTAAGGAGAATAATACCACTATCAACCAGCTTAATATATAGGTTTTCCATAGTAGTTAATGTTATGAGTACTTCAGAAGGGCGCCCTGCCCACTCACCTGGTGCTCCGTCAGTTTTTACGATTCCGATGGAGAACTAAGTGGTGAAACATTTTAATGAAACACATATTTTTACTGAATATGTGGTGTCACATTGGCTGCATAGATGGCGTAGTGGTTAAGATACCGCCCTACCGTGCCAGTTCCGTGGGTTCGATTCCTACGCAGGACAATACTTTCTGCGATCCACAGAGTTGTTTTGACTCTGGGTGTAATTTGTCTGTGTTAATTGCATGTTTGTAAAATCCACCGCAATATACGGATTATTTCCTTAGTGCAGGGTAGTGTTTAGAAAAAAATAATCAGTACAGTAAAAATACAAAATAACTGTTTGATAATACTAATATTACAAACTAACATTGTTTAAAGAATTGGTTAAATAAAAATTTTCTTTGTTTCAGTTATCACGTATAACTAACATTAAACAAAATACACAAGAGAAAACATAATAAAGATAATTGTTAGAATGATTTAATGGTATATTAACAAGACGCAACCTTGAACAACATTGTAGAGAAAAGAATATTTAATATACCATTAAAAGAACTTCATGGATTATTAATTGACAAGCATCGACCTCAAATTTGAAGAGAAAAAATATACTACAAAGATTATTTCATTGAATATTAAATTAAAAGCCGTGAGAACAGTACAAAATAACACATTAGAACAACTTCGTGAATTATCAACTTACAATTTTTAACGCCGTAGTTAAAAATGAATGATAAGAAAATCTTAAGCAAATTTCAGATAATATTTTGTTAGTCTTAATATATGATTTAAATTGATATAAATAAGAATACGAAGTGATAAAAAATGTTAAAAAATCTAAAACAAACGGTGGACAATCTGCAACCAAATGAGAAATGGCGAATTTTGAAGAACGTGATCATAATTAGTTTGGCCTTCATGTTTCACTTCACTGCGTATAGCGTAAGTATTTTCACAATATACATACATTGATTTAATAAATAGCGAACATATAACGCTGTCATTATGTGTAAAATATATTGTATATCTTGTTACGCTTAATAACGTAACCTTCGTCAATTCTTAAAGTGTCATTTGAAATATAGTTTTCAATAATATATTATTAATTATTAAATCATCATTATCATCTCAGCTCATATACGTTCCACCAATCATCAAATCAAATACCCGACGTATTATAAGCAAAAAAAAGTAATATTGCATTTTTTTATCTTAATTCTAGCGGATAAATATTAAAATTTAAAGTTTTTCGGTAACTAGGTTGTAAAACTTAGACTATTCGGCATTATTATTTTCTGTCCAACCGAGTTGGATTCGTAGCCTGACCTCTTTCTCGAAATTGAATCTACCTTTTTTTTTTTTTTTTTTGGGTGGTCTACGGTCGGCGCACTCCTCGCACCACTCCATCCTGGGCGACAGGAGCGTAAGCACGCACACCCGTAGCCCACCCGTGACATCTCACTTTCGTCGTTGGACTGACCACCGGAGCAGCGTGAACTTGACGTCAGTGGCCGGCGCGACGGAATACCTCCTTAGGGGTACCCTCTCTTTGACCGATGTCCCCCCCTCGGGGAGGGCGTCGGTTCTTCCTCACGCGGTCAGCCTCTCGGCGGGTGACGGACTAATTCCCCGGTCCAGTCACCCGCGGCCTCAGCTAGGGCGGCATCAGGCGCAGGTAATCGCGCCTGCGCCGCCCCAGTCGCCGGCGGCGGCTCGCGTCACCGAAGAGACCATTCTTCCATGAGACTACTGCCTCGCAGAAGGTTGCGACCACGTCCCAGTTTCTGACGCTGTCGAGCATCACCCTGGCGATGGTCGGCAGCGTCAGGTCGGCACCGATAACTGCGACGAGTTCACAACGCTGCAATGCCCAAGCGGCACAAGCCTCGAGCGTATGCTGCGCCGTATCCTCGCCGCAATCGCAGTGGTGGCAGGACGGTGTACTCTCCCTCCGGACGACTGTGTGCAGGTATTTGGCGAAGCACCCATGTCCCGTCTAAACCTGCACCAGTAGAAAGGAGAGCACCCCGTGCCGCCGTTTTAACCACTGCATCAGCAAATTGAATCTACCTAACTGGACTGCTTGTCGAAGGTGTCGACAATTTCGAGAAACGCATTGTTGTACAGGAATGACATGGGCATTTGACATGACTTTCGTCTTGTCAATGTTCATTCGTAAACCCACTAGTTAGGATACCCTGCGGAGAACGTTGAGCAAGGTACCAAGGTCCTCCATGGATTCTGCCATAATGATGATATTGTCTGCAAATCGAAGGTGAGTGATGTATTTGCCATTGATGTTGTTGCCGAGTCCAGTCCAGTCTAGGAGCTTGAAGACATCTTCCAGGGCAGTGTTGAACAGTTTCGGAGAGATGACATCTCAGGGAGATGTTTCACGCCTTTCTGCAACTGGATGGGTTTCGTACTCTTATCTCGGATACGGACTGACTTGAGCGTTTTTATACAAATATTTCAGCACCTCGATATAACGAAGGTCGATTTGGCACCGCTGAAGGGGCTGTAGCACCACCCAAGTTTCAACTGAATCAAAGGCTTCTCATAGTTCACAAACGCTATACACAGAGGCCGATTGTACTCCTCGGTCTTCCGGATAACCTGCCGAAGCGAAAGGATATGGTCTATGGTGCTATAGCCTTTTCGGTAGCCAGCTTGTTCGGGCTGCTGAAAGTCATCAAGCTTGCCTGTGAGTCGGTTGGTAATGACCCTCGAAAACAACTTGTAATCGTGGTTCAAGAGTGAGATGGGTCTGTAGTTCTTTAGAAGAGCTTTGCCGCCCTTCTTGAAGAACAGTACCACCACACTCCTGGTCCACGACTCTGGAACGTCGCCCCCGAGGATAACGGAATTAAATAGCTTCTGAAGGGCTTTTAAGACCAGCTTGCCGCCTGCCCTCAGGAGCTCTGCCGTAATTCCGTCATCTCCCGGTGCCTTACCATTCTTTAGTTATTTGAGAGCCATTCTGATCTCGTACAAGCTAATGTCCGGGATTTGTTTTTTTCCGACATTGGAAGCGATTGTGTAGATCGAGTTGAAAGCTTTCGAGGTTTCTGGTATTGGACAGGTGTAGGTCGGAGGGTAGACTTTATCAAGCGTGACCGCTGGACTTTTGTGTGGATATTTAATGTGCCTCATACTATTCGGTAATCGCTCCCAGTTTTAATCCTGCTGATCACTGAGATATCATTGAATATCTGTCGTTTATCCGACAAGATTTAGTCTATCTCGCTTTTTGTTGAACCATCGGGGCTAATCCAGGCCCATTTTCTTTGCGGCTGCTTCCTGAAACTCTGTTATATTACTGTATATTAATCCTATATTGACCGAGTACCAACAGCCAGTATTGTAATAAAATATTAACGAACGTAATCAAAGAACGTCACTGCGTATAATAAAACTTTATGCCCATTTAAATAAATAGCATGATATTGTATGTTAATTTGTCTCATTTCAAGAAGACTTGTCGGTGACAAAAAATTTGTAGTATATCTTCAATTTTTATTTTTTTTATTACTGTTGTAAATTTTACAAAAAAATAATAATAATTGTTTGCTTACAATCTAAAAACCACTAAGGTTTGCAGATACTATATTGTAATAACATTCTTCATAGCCGAAACATATTCATAAATAACTAGGTACATATAGAAATAACCTTCATTGTTTAAATTTGAGTCATTGCTGGAACAGCACGCATTATTAAGACAATGTAGGTAAGTGTTCAAAACAATGAGTAGATATCGTTTAATGTGTGTGAGCTACAGACTATTTAAAAAGTATGTTTTTAATTTCGTATGTGTTTAATTTCGTTTTTATATTTTTATTTTATTTATACTTAGTTATCATGGCAGAGGCCGGCTACGCAATATTACGTACCACTTCTCTATGAGTTAAATGGAAAAGTATAGTACTTAGCCTCCAGAATACAACGGATTATTATATCTTGGTACCTGGAATAAAACTCTACGTAAAAACTTTATTGCGTAAAAAATAAGAATACCTTAAGGCACTTTGGCTTAAATACTCGTATTTTGGGTAATGATATTCTTATGCTTGTAATATTTTTTTTATGCAACTAAATATAATATAAAATATCTAAGATCAACAAAAAAGACGCGAAAATTTATTTCAGCAAAATTTCAGCCTCATTTTAGATGTCCGATTTTGAAGTCGAAGGAACCTGTGTCCATTTTGAATATACACTTCAAAATGTGTAGTCCTAATTTCTTGTGCTATCGGAGCGTCTTTCGAAGGTACGAATAGTAGGAAACCATTTGATCATCTCTACCCACAGAAGACATACCTAAATAGTAATCAACCACAATTTTGGACAAGTTTGCGTATACGCAATATTGCGTTCACTGGCACCCATTGATAAATGTTTTATAAGTAGTCAAATTCGATACAATACTATTGATTTATTTAAAATTATATCCACAATGTAATAAAACCTAACAACAATAATTGTAGGCTTTTATGATTACATGATAGTTATTTGTTTGTGGTTGTGTCTGTATTTTATGCGATATATAATTTTGCATTTGCCTGTTAAAGAATTGTTCCGTTAATAAACTATATGTAACTTTTGTATCGACAGGCATAACTTTACAATAATAAAAAAAATATGATTTTATAGGCATTTGCGGGACAGGCAGAGACTTGTCTTCTGTAGGTAATGAAACGACACTACTAGCACGTGAAGCAACAGCATAAACCATTACTTAATTTATTTTACCATCTGTGTAGTCGTTATTTAATTCTACCCGTTTTTTAATCAGTTAAAAAAATTATGCTTTTTTTATTACGTACATTGACACTTTTCAAACGTTGATTTTCTGCGAGACCGTGATATTGTCCCGAATGGAACGGCCCGCGGCTGTAGACAGAAAAGTGTCAACAGTGTGACCCTTTTTTTTTTTGGCGGCGTGCTATGGAGTTGTCACGCCCCGCTAGAAATCCGTCCGGGGCAACAGAAGAAGCGGCGCACGACCCCATAGACCCGCCCTACAAGTACCTCTCCACGCCGCCGCGCCGTGCGAGCGGCTCTCGACGCCCCGGCAGCTTTCGCCGTCGGGGCGTCGTCCTCACGCGGTGGCCTCGCATCGGGACGACAGACTAATCCCCGGTCCGGTCACCCGCTACAGTTGGACCCTACCACTTGAAAAGTTAATGGATGGAACTATTAAATTAAGTAATTACAACTTTCAAGAGGTTTTGAGACGCAATAAGAAGTCATCAAGGTGAGGACTTTTTAGTGAGTTTTTTTTTGCCCGGGAGCTACGGTCCATGAAGACTCATTAAGGTAAATTACAAGTGTTTACTTTTTTAAAGATTTATCCACTTTATTGTCAAGGTGTCGTACATAAATCTCATTTATGTAAAATATTATAATCTTATGAGCGTCTCATAAATCTTTATCACTCTCATCTGCAGTAGGAGGGAGATTGACTTAATGCGTGACCAAATGCATGACGGTTTTATTTTGAGTTTTCTTTATAAATATAATATTATCTTTTGACGACCCAGTGTGAAAATTACAAAACCCTCAGGGAACGTAGAGTTGGGACCTAGAGGCGGAGATGCTCTCCGACCTCTACCGGCGGGTTACCTCAGTGCGCGACGAAGGTGGCTCCCCATCGTTGAGCGAGATAGCCAGACGCCCGCCGAGACGTCATCGCCCGTTGGGCTACGCGGCTGGAGAGGCCTAGACACGGTGTCGTTACCGTGGAGGCCCTCCGGCCCGTACTGATGGAGTGGATGGAGGAGAGGAGTCTTCTCCTTTCGACTGGTGCAGGTGTTGTCGAGGCACGGATGCTTCGGCTTGTATCTGCACACGGTCGCGTATAGGGAGTGGACTCCGGTCTGCCACCATTGCAGCAGTGACGAGGACACGGCGCAACATACGTTCGAGGTATGCCCGAGCTGGGACGGGCAGCGCCGTGACCTCGTCGCTGTTATCGGTGCCGACCTGACGCTGCCAGCTGTTGCGAAAGCGATGGTCGACAGCGTCAGGAACTGGGATGCGGTCGCCGCCTTCTGCGAGGCTGTCATCTCGCGGAAGGAGGCAGCGGAACGAGTCTGGGAGGATTCCCGCGACCCGGGACGCCGTCAGCTGCCGGGACGGCGCAGTCGCGAATACCTGCGCCTAATGCCACCCTAACCGAGGCCTCGGGTGATCGGACCGAGGAATTGTCCGGTCACCCGACCTGAGGCCACCGCCTGAGGGCGACGCCCTGACAATCTTCGAGGCGTCGACGAGAGGAACTCGCGAGGGTAAACCGCCGGGCGGGCAACCGAAGTCAAAAATCGGGTACCGGTGGTCCGCTCGCACGGCGAAGAAAGAGGAGTTTTACGGTGGGTCTATGGGGTCACGCACCGCCTTTCCGTCGCCCCGGACCGATTTGGCGGGGCGAGACCATCCATAGTCCAACACAAAAAAAAGGGAACGTAGAATTAATAAATAATAATATTAAAATATTAAATAATAACTACAATAATTATAATTATAATAGAGTTCTCTGGCACTCTGTTCTCTCTGCCTACCCTGCGAGGGATATGGCGTGATGATATGTATGTATGTATAATTATAATTTTCTAAATTACTGAAATTTAGCATTTAATATGCTTAATTATTTATAAAATCCGATTACGAAATGAAAAATGATGTCGCAAGCTGGATTCGAACCCGCGCCTATTGGGATTCCGGCCCAATCGTGCTGCCACTACACCACCGCGACTAATTGTAGGACATGCAAATTTTCATTTCGTAATCGGATTTTATAAATAATTAAGCATATTAAATGCTAAATTTCATTAATTTAAATAATAAGGTTGTGTCATCGTTTAATACAATTCTAACTGTAAAGTTTGAGGTATTAAGCCTATAACAATGTGTAAACATTGTCGGGTAGATAGCATACCGTCACCTTAAGACGTAAATATAATACGAAGTGAAATTTGCATGTCCTACAATTAGTCGCGGTGGTGTAGTGGCAGCACGATTGCGCCGGAATCCCAATAGGCGCGGGTTCGAATCCCGCTTGCAACATCATTTTTTATTTCGTAATCGGATTTTATATATAATTTTCTATTTGGTGACGGAGTAATAATACATTTTATCACCTCCTATCTTATCTGTGGGTGATCGTAAAAGACGACTAAGGGATATAAAATGCATATAACATCTATGCAAGTGAAGGAAAACTTGAAACAAATCCCTATACCAGCACGTCTGACCATCGTGGTATAGTAGGTCAATTTCCCTCTCAATATGGAGGAGGCTCGAACCCAATAGTGGGACATATATCAGCTGAGATGATGATAATGATGAAATACTAAATACTGCAAACTAGCTCATCAAATAAACACTGTTCCATTGAAATTTCGATAGATTTGTTTGTTCTATAATTATTAGTGAAAGGTTATGAACAATAATATTTAGGTGTTTACAATAAACGATATATTGCTTAAGAGTTGATTTCAAGTGGGAGATACCGCCATAATTTATAACATATCTTGATTGGCAAGTTTAAGGATAATGCACCAAGACTATAGATATAATTAGTTATTGTTGACCTCCTATAAATATTGTTGTAGATTATTACATCATCATCATCATCATCATCATAGCTCATATATGTCCCACTGTTGGGCTCGGGCCTCCTCCGTAATGGGAGGGCAATTAACTTACTACACTGCGCTGGTCAGACGTGTTGGTATAGGGTTTTGTTTCGAGTTTTCCTTCTCTCGCATAGATGTTATATGCGTTTTATATCCTTTAGTCGTCTCGTACGATCACCTACGGGTAAGATATGGGGTGGTGAATAGTATTCTTACTGCGTCACCACACGGAAAATAGTTTATTACAGTTTTTGTAAATAGTGTGATAGATTTTGTAAATAGTGTGATGGTTTTCGTAAACAGTGTGATAGTTTTTTGTAAATACTGTGATAGTTTTTGTAAATAATGTGATAGTTTTTTTATAAATAGCGTGATAGTATTCAGATTATGTATTAACAGGTTCCTTTTTTAGATTATGCTCGTAAAATTTAAGAGAATTCGTTCAGTAATTTTGGTGTAATGCTTGAACATATATATAAACAAAAAAAAAAATGTTTAAAACTACATTTTAGTGTCAGTCTTCAGTGTTTTAATTTGAAAATACGTTTCTAAATTCCTTATAATTGCATGTCTCATAACACGTAGTATGTGGGTGTCATTAACACTTGAATTACTGTCATCATAGAATTTTACAATACAAAAATATTAATATATATATTTTTTTATTATTAGGTTCTTTATTTTACTTATACGTTAAAATCAGCTGAAGGTGAACCTTCAGGTGATTGCTTTGCAGCCGACAGCCAGGAGAATGTACAGCAACGCTTTTCTGGCGAACTTTACTGCGATTGCCAACTCAGTTGCTCATAATGGTTATGGCAATAATGAGATACATACATACATACATATCATCACGCCATATCCCTTGCAGGGTAGGCAGAGGGAACAGAGTGCCAGAGAACTCTATCTCTGCATACTTCACTCGCTTCCTCAACATTCATAATTCTCTTCATACACGCTCGCCGGTTTCGGAGACTCTTGACTCCACCTTCCTTCAGTACATGACCGATCTGGTCTAGGTAGGTTAGTCTCGGTCTCCCTCGGTACCTACATACTTCCACTTTCGCATTGTATATCTTCTTAACCAGACGTTCGTAATAATGAGATATGTGTCCATTAAAGAATGTCCACACTATGTCTCACTCTATGAGGGTTGGCTTAAGCTTAGTATTGAAAGATGAAAGGCTGAATTATCATATAGACAAAAGAGTTACCCACAATTTAAAATGTTTTATTAATATTGTATTGTCTTGAAATACAAAATATTCAGTCAAAAATAATTGTATTGCTGTTCAATTATATATACGTGATTCAACATGGACACAATGAATTCACAATAGCGATGGGCGTTTTCAGATTTTTACGCAAACCGATACAAAGTCGATTTCTGATATTGAAATCGGTTTTATTTATTAATATTATTAATATTGAGCGGATTTACCTTAGTTTCGATCGATATTTGATGGTTTTAGTTATTTTAGCGTTGCAAACGAAAAACGCAAATGAATGAACGCATTCAAAATATTTTTCTTTAATTTCTTTGTTGATTGGATTTAGGTGTACGATTTTCCTTCATGCTTTATCTAGACTTAACTAGAGTACTAAACAAGCAAAAATGTTTTGTTTTGGATATGATACAAAACTTTCTGGCTTATTTAAAAATCGTCATATTTACAATGATTTCATGATTATATTATAATAATGTATCTACATTTTTTTTGTATGTTTTTTTTCTTACCATTTTACATTTAATAGTTATTTCTTATTTATCATCAAATCGTATGTATGATACTAACATACGTTAGTCATCATTCATCATCATTCTCTTGCTTTTATCCCAATTACTTGGGGTCGACGCAATATGTCGTCTTTTTCCATACATCCCTATTAAACCTACTAACTATGTTACGTTAGTATAGTATTGAATCATAAAATACCTATCTAATTATATAGTTCACGAGAACACAAAAATAACATTACGCGCACACCGCACGTGTCACCAAGGTCAAGTGTACATCAAAACTCTCCAATAATTCAAAAAATCTATTTAACAAACACAAAACTTAAACTATCATTAAGTATTGTGTAATATTATCGTGGAAATAGTTACATTCTGATATAGATCTTATTCCCTGTTTCTTGTAATTCTGTTTCGTTTCAATCTGCCATTCTTAGTTTCTTAGAAACCGCCAAAATCCAAAACTGATGACAATTCGCTTCATCTCTTTCACTGCACTAAACGATCGCTTAGTTAGAATGAACATACATACATACATATCATCACGCCATGTCCTTTGCAGGGTAGGCAGAGAGAACAGAGTCCCAGAGAACTCTATCCTTGCATACTTCACTCGCTTCCTCAACATTCATAATTCTCTTCATACACGCTCGCTGGTTTCGGAGACTCTTGACTCCACCTTCCTTCAGTACATGACCGATCTGGTCTAGATAGGTTAGTCTCGGTCTCCCCCGGTACCTATATCCTTCCACTTTCGCATTGTATATCTTCTTAACCAGACGTTCGTTCGACATTCTTTCCACATGTCCGAACCATCGGAGCATTCCCTTTCGCATTTTTTACACCAATACTCTCTTTCATACCTACTCGCTCTCTTACGTCGTCGTTACGAATGCGATCGATCAGCCTAACTCCACAGATTCTCCGTAGAGATCGCATTTCGACCGCATTAATTTTACTTTCATACTCTTTTCTGCATACGCAACTCTCGCTTCCATACAGTAATATTGGGACAAGCACTGCGTTATGTATTGCTACACGTGCCTTCTGGCTGAGGTGGTGGCTACCGAGAAGTTGCCCCAACGCTCCGTTCACTCTATTTCCCGCATTCACTCTTCGCTCTATATCAGTGGTGTACCTTCCATCTCGCCTAAATCCACATCCAAGATATACAAATTCATCCACTTGCTCTAGTACATCATTACTTATTGTTACTCTTACATCTGTTCTGGCTTCATCTCTTTCAAAGACCATTATTTTGGTTTTGCTCACATTCACGCGTAGGCCCCTTTTCTTACAATCTTCTGTCATTGTGTCGACTAGGGTCTGCAGGTCAGTCGCTGACTGTGCCAGCAGGACTGCATCATCTGCATATAGCAGAGCAGTGACCACTGAGTCGCCCATCTGGACTCCCACATTCATATCGTTCAACCTTTGGAGACATTTATACAGATATATGATAAACAGTAAGTAAGAAAGAAATATATCGGCAATGTAAGAATGACACCAAGGCCTTAGTGAAAGAGAAACGTGATAGAGCAAGTATGAGTGCAGAAGATAGGCTGACTAAAAATTTCGAGGGTAACACCAAACTCTTTTGGAGGGAGGTGAAGAAGTCTCGGGGTGGTTGGTCAGCCTTCAGAATGAATAAAATAAGGTCTAAAGGTGGAGACATTCTTACACAAACACAAGACGTGTTAAGCCTATGGAGTGAATATTTTGGCGATATGTATGCGGATACTACGGTTGGCGCCGGTGTCGCATGTGGTCTAGTAGACCAACATTCGGCGACGGCGTCCTCCGATGGCATCAGTATGGATGAAGTTGAATGGGCGATAAGAAGCTTGAAAAATGGTAAGGCGGCGGGCATTGATATGGTGTCTGCCGAGATGATCAAGCTTGGTGGCTCTTGTGTCTGGGAGGCGTTCCTGTTGCTCCTCAATTTATGTTGGAGCTCGGGAATGGTTCCCGGGGACTGGAATAGCGCAGTCATCGTGCCTTTGTTTAAAAACAAGGGTTCACGTTATGACTGCGCAAATTACAGAGCCATAAGCTTGACCAGTTTGGCAGCAAAAGTGTATGGTAAAATTATTGAAAGGAGAATGAGGATGGTGTCCGATGGTTTACTGTGTGAGACACAAGGAGGTTTCAGGAGTGGAAGGGGATGCATGGATCAAGTGTTCTCTCTGCGCAACATTGTGGAGAAGCATCTGGCCCTAGGTCAGAGGGTTTTCTGCAGTTTTGTGGATCTGGAGAGAGCATTTGACACGGTTGTACGAAAGGAACTTTGGGACATTTTACCGGAGTATGGTATTAACGGTAAACTGCTGCAGGCTGTGCAATCCAGTTACATGGGCTGTAGAGCCTGTGTGCGGCTGGATGATGGAATGTCGCCTTAGTTTGACGTCAATATCGGCGTTAAGCAGGGCTGCGTTCTATCAGCCAGGCTGTTTATCATATATCTGGATAAATGTCTCCATAGGTTGAACGATATGAATATGGGAGTCCAGATGGGTGACTCAGTGGTCTCTGCTCTGCTTTATACAGATGATGCAGTCCTGCTGGCACAGTCAGCGACTGACCTGCAGACCCTAGTCGACACAATGACAGAAGATTGTAAGAAAAGGGGTCTACGCGTGAATGTGAGCAAAACCAAAATAGTGGTCTTTGAAAGAGATGAAGCCAGAACAGATGTAAGAGTAACAATAGGTAATGATGTACTAGAGCAAGTGGATGAATTTGTATATCCTCGATGTGGATTTAGCCGAGATGGACGGTACACCACTGATATAGAGCGAAGAGTGAATGCGGGCAATAGAGTGAACGGAGCGTTGGGGCAACTTCTCGGCAGCCACCACTTCGGCCAAAAGGCACGTGTAGCAATACATAACGCAGTGCTTGTCCCAACATTACTGTATGGAAGCGAGAGTTGGGTATGCAGAAAAGAGTATGAAAGTAAAATTAATGCGGTCGAAATGCGATCTCTTCGGAAAATCTGTGGAGTTAGGCTGACCGACCGCATTTGTAACGACGACGTAAGAGAGTGAGTAGGTATGAAAGAGAGTATTGGGGTAAAGATGCGAAAGGGGATGCTCCGATGGTTCGGACATGTGGAAAGAATGCCGAACGAACGTCTGGTTAAGAAGATATACAATGCGAAAGTGGAAGGATGTAGGTACCGAGGGAGACCGAGACTAACCTACCTAGACCAGATCGGTCATGTACTGAAGGAAGGTGGAGTCAAGAGTCTCCGAAACCGGCGAGCGTGTATGAAGAGAATTATGAATGTTGAGGAAGCGAGTGAAGTATGCAGAGATAGAGTTCTCTGGCACTCTGTTCTCTCTGCCTACCCTGCAAGGGATATGGCGTGATGATATGTATGTATGTATGATAAACAGTCTGGCTGACAGAACGCACCCCTGCTTAACGCTGATATTGACGTCAAACCAAGGCGACATTCCATCATCCAGCCGCACACAGGCTCTACAGCCCATGTAACTGGACTGCACAGCTTGCAGCAGTTTACCGTTAATACCATACTCTGGTAAAATGTCCCAAAGTTCCTTTCGTACAACCGTGTCAAATGCTCTCTCCAGATCCACAAAACTGCAGAAAACCCTCTGACCTAGAATCAAATGCTTCTCCACAATATTGCGCAGAGAGAACACTTGATCCATGCATCCCCTTCCACTCCTGAAACCTCCTTGTGTCTCACACAGTAAACCATCGGACACCATCCTCATTCTCCTTTCAATAATTTTACCATACACTTTTGCTGCCAAACTGGTCAAGCTTATGGCTCTGTAATTTGCGCAGTCATAACGTGAACCCTTGTTATTAAACAAAGGCACGATGACTGCGCTATTCGAGGCCCTGGGAACCATTCCCGAGCGCCAACATAATTTGAGGAGCAACAGGAACGCCTCCCAGACACAGGAGCCACCAAGCTTGATCATCTCGGCAGACACCATATTAATGCCCGCTGCCTTACCATTTTTCAAACTTCTTATCGCCCATTCAACTTCATCCATACTGATGCCATCGGAGGACGCCGTCGCCGAATGTTGATCTACTAGACCACATGCGACACCGGCGCCAACCGTAGCATCCGCATACATATCGCCAAAATATTCATTCCATCGGCTTAACACGTCTTGTGTTTGTGTAAGAATGTCTCCAGCTTTAGACTTTATTTTATTCATTCTGAAAACTGACCAACCACCTCGAGACTTCTTCACCTCCCTCCAAAAGAGTTTGGTGTTACCCTCGAAGTTTTTAGTCAGCCTATCTTCTGCACTCATTCGCTCTATCACGTTTCTCTTTCACTAAGGCCTTGGTGTCATTCTTACATTGCCGATATATTTCTTTCTTCTGTGTAGTCATACTGTCATTCAGATTCAAAGAAGAGACATAGTCCAGCCACGCTTTCTTCTTTTGCTCTACAGAAGCTGCCACTTCCGCATCCCACCATGCATCACCATTTGTTTTTCTTTGCTTTTTTGAACTTCCACATACTTCTTTCGCTGTATCTACCATACTCTCTTTCAATACTCTCCAGCATTCTTCAATGTCCAATTGCAGCTGGCTTGCCATCGTCAGCCGTTCTCGGACACCTTCTGCATACTTTTCTCTTACACACTCTTCTTGCAATCTTTCAACCTTTATTCTTTCAAGCCCTCCGAAGTGGACGCGCTCTCGCCAGTGCCTCCACTTTCTGAACAGACCACTAAATCTTGCAATAACGAGATAGTGGTCCGTATCAACTGTGGGGCCCCTGTAGGCTCTTGCGTCCAATAATTTACTTCGGAGGCGACTGTCTACCAAAATTAAATCTATTATACGTTTCTGTTCATTCCTTCTCCATGTATACATGTGGATGTCCTTATGTTGGAAAAATGTGTTTGACACAATAAGGTTTCTCTCCATGAAAACATCCGCTATGAGCCTACCTGCGTCGTTCACTCTCTTATCACCAAATGGACCAAGTAAGTCCTCATAGTCGGGAATTAGAATGAAAGGAGGCGAATTTTAATGAGATTCGCTTTCTCTCATTCTAACTAGGCGATCGATTGGCGGAGTGAAAGAGTTAGTAAGTTTTTAAATATTGGTTTGGTCTGCAAACTTAGCAATAGAAAACGATTGCGCGATGATTATATTTATATTTGTTCGTGTTTTCGTCGTTTTGTTTTGATATGTCGTGTTAATTTAGTTTCTGTCGAGATACGTTTTCTAAAATCAGTTTGTATAGTGTTGAATATCGATACGATATGATTTCTGGCTGAAAACCGATTTCAGATTCGTTTTGATATAATCGGACACATACCTAATTCACAAACACTTACACACACAAACTTAAACACACACGCAATTATACAAACCACTTACACCACACGCGTTCCCAGTCTACCAATCCAATGACGTATTACAAAACTGTTTCTTTGGACTTTTAAGCTTGAATTTCATACACGTACTTAGTTTATAGTTCTACTCTTTTAATGGTTGTATGCAACTACAGTGATGTGTAATCATTGTGTGTGCTTTCCATTTAATACAAAAAGTGACGCAGTGTAACACAGTGTTCGATAAAGCGCTTTCCATCAACGACACTATTGAACACAGCCGTACACTGTTCGACACTCGAAAAAGTGGTGTTTGACAGATGCTTACCTACTTTCATAGAGTACTTTAAATATATACGTACTACTTTGCTTGAATTAAGTATCATTACTTAACCTCGCAATTTATTTACGGCATATTCTAGTAGTATTGTTTGAGATTATTAAATTGAGCTTGTCTCTTACTGCTAATTAAAATTTAATAAAAATGTTCTAATGTAAATATTGCACTATTGAAGTGAGCCCTGATAATGTGGTTATGTTTATAAATTATTGAGCCAAGACTTTGTCAAGGAACTTGCATTTAGGTATACAACGCCCATAATTTTGCGATATTAATGCACTCTAGTGTTATTTTGAGACAACTAGCCGTTTCATTTAAACTTTTACACAGTGTTTGGCAGTGTTTCACAATGTACCACAGAGTCCCTCTGTGTTAACTAAATGGAAAGCAACCTGTGTAATGATGTGTGACCACTGTATTGATGTGTACACGACAATAGCTATTGATGATTTTGTTACATATTTATTTATTAACTGTTTTATCAACATTTGCTCGGAATCCCAAGATACAGGCCTTGTCGCCTAGTTTGGGGGTCATCCCAAACTGAAAATTTATATGTACTTATTGTGGTAATAAATATTATTATTAGATTATTTTTTCGATTATATTTTTCATTTATTCTTATATGTTACCTATTTGTTATCAAAATAATAAATGTTAAAAAGACATTGATTAAAATCTATGCATTTCACAACTACATGTTTGGTGAGAATGTATTTATTTGTCTATTTCTGTTAATTTAGGTGTCACGATTGCCATCTCAGACACAATCAATTCACAAAAATGTTAACAACATTTTTCATCATCATTATTCAGCCTTTTATCATCCACTGTAGGACGTATGCCTCCCTCATATTTCGCCACAAACTAAGGTCTTGTACCGCCCGCATCCAACAACTCCCAACAACATTCACTAGGTCGTTGGTCGACCTGGGGTACGATGTCAGAAACCTCCACGCGGTGTACCCTGGGTGCGGACGGCGGTCCCCAGTTCTTCTGTTGTACTGTCGTCCGTAGCGAATATCTGGCGCTTCGCTCCTAGCCTTCTATCCGTAGAAGGTGACCGGACGCGAATCCGCGACGGGCTCAGTCACTCATTCATTTGAGGGCTGGGCAGGCATGTTCCACCGCCACCGTCGTCAAATCGTAAACCTGATTCTTTGCTTGTCTTAGTTTCAGGAACGAGGGTCTTGGCTTAACCGCCCGGACCGCGAGGAAGACAACCTCTATAAAGAATTTCGAATGTACATTCGAATTCGGAAATCACCCATAATCTTAAGTTTTGGCGTGCGGCGAGAAGATGCATGGCAGATGGGTTGTTCTGTTCTTAGCACGCTCCAGCCAGGGTACCGGCTGCCCCCCTGGTTGGTAAATGTAGGCTTGCCCGGGTACAGGGATCTCTGCCCGGGTCGACGTCATAGTTTCTCCCACACTCGTGGGTTTTATAATGGAACTTTTTAAAAATAACAATACTTACGATGGGGATCATGGTGATTCCCACCTCAAGGCCCGGTCATGCCAACGCAAAACTGACCAAAACGACGCCTCGTCCTCGGGACTCGAGGCGTCCGCCGAGGGTCCGGCACAGCACATGGAGGCCCAAACAACACCGAAGCGGAGGTCGCCCAGGAGGAGCCGGGGGAAGACCTCTAGCTTCAAACGGCGTTTGGAGGAGCGGCGAGCGCGCAGAAAGGCTGCCGCCGCGGAAGCGAGAAAGGACGGCGGTAGAGCCGAAACGGAGCCGTCGACGGACGAGGGCGACAGCGATGTCGCAGAGCCGTCCGGGGAAGATGGGGGTGGCGGTTCTACCGCCAAAATGGACGAGGGCGGTGACATTCCCGCAGGGCCGTCCGAGAAGGATAGCGGGCCGGCTGTTGAAGCCCCCGCCAGGTCGTCAGCGCGTCTTGTGGCAAAGAGCCCGGCGGCGACAGCGACAACGCTGACGACCAAGGAGAAGGCCCTCCCCTCGCAGGTGAGGAAGCGCCGCCTAAGTAAGGGTGGCAGCTCGGGTGCCGACTCGGAGGGGAGCGTGGCCAGCATGCCCCCACCTAAGGTGCCGGCTTCCCGAAGAGGGCGAGGGGCCTCGGAAGAAGAAAGGGCGGCGGCGGTCGCTGCCCGCGCCAACGGCGACCCTCCCGACCTGCGGGCCGAAAATGCCCGCCTTAATGGCGAGATGTCGGCTATACGGACCCGGAACCGGCAGTTGGGTGACATGCTGGCGGGGATGCGGCGGGCAAACCGCCAGTTATTGAAGGACGTGGCCGACCTAAAGGCGCAAATGGCGCTGCTCGCGCCGCCTGCGCCAGTTGCGCCACCGGCCAAGGCCGGCCACTCAGCGGCCGCTGCAGCGCCAAAGCCGCCTCGTGCTGCGGTGCCGACGACGCTGGGCACTGGCGTCACCGTGACACCCGTCCCCGCAGCGAGAAAGACGCCTGCCGCTGTGAAGCGCGCGTCGCCGGCTGACGCTGGCGCGGTCGCCGCGGCGAAACGGGTCCCCGTGGTGAGGATGACGCCTCTCGCTGCGGACCGCATGCCGCCGGCTGGCGTCCCTGCGGCGCCAAAGCCACCAGGCGCCGCGGAACGGGCCCCCGAAGAGGCCCAGCCGACCCCGATACTTGCGGTGGGAGGCTTACCGGACGAGGCCCTGCGCCAAATCATCGACGCAGTCGGAAAACTCGTCGATGCGCGCATGGCCGTTCTGGAGGCAAGGTTGCCTCCAGAACCACGTGTCCGGCCGCCTCTCGCCGCGGACAAGTGGCCGCATGTGGCATCAGCCCCCGCCCCGCTGCCTTGTCAGGGTGGCCGCGTGGGGGGCAGCTACGCCACGGCCGCGGCGGCGCCCAAGCCCAAGGGGCCCGCGCCAAAGCCAAGGAAGAGGACGGTACCGGCTCCTGCCGGACCGCAGTCATTGTCGGCAACAACACCGCCGGCGACGACCAGCGCGTCAACGACTGCGCCTTCCGCGCCTGTCGCGCCTGCTGCGCCCGAGGGTTGGCAGGTGGCCGAGCGCGACCGGAAGAGTCGCGGTCAGAGGAGGAGAGCGGAGGCCAAGCGCGCCGCTGAGGTCCCCGCTCCCGCTCCACAGGCAGGAGGCGGTAAGAAGAAGAGGCCGCGCAAGGGGCTCAAGTCGCCGAAGACAGCCGCAGTGGTGATCACTGTGCTGCCTGAGGCGGCTGAGAAGGGCCTCAGCTACGAGGCCGTCTTGAGGAAGGCCCGGCGGGAGATAGACGTCGCCGATATTGGAGGCGTCGAAGCCAGGACCCGCAAGGGCCGGACAGGGGCTCGAATCCTCGAGTTCCCCGGGGCCGAGGGCTCCAAGACGGCCGACAGCGTAGCTGACAAGCTGCGAGGTTTGTTTGCCGAGGAGGGTGGCATCAGGATCGCCAGGCCCGTCAAGTGCGCCGAAATGCGCATCGCGGGTCTGGACGACTCCGTGACGGTGGAAGACATCCGGGAGGCTATTGCCTCGAGAACCGGGTGTCCCATAGACACCGTCCGGGTTGGTGTCATCCGCCCCGGTCCGGGCGGCGTAGGTGCCGCCTGGGCGCAGTGCCCGGTGGAGTCGGTCAGGCAACTGGCCGGCTCAGGCAGGCTCCTCGTGGGCTGGAGCTCGGCGCGGGTGACCGTGCTTGAGCACCGGCCTGCGAGGTGCTATAAGTGCATGGCGGTCGGACATACTCGACCGACGTGCACTAATTACTTCGACTGCGGCGGACTGTGTTTCCGCTGCGGTCAAACCGGGCACGTGGCGGCATCTTGCGCCGCCCCGCCCCACTGCCCCGCGTGTGCGGCGGGCAATAAGCCCGCCAAGCACCGCATGGGCTCTGGGGCGTGCAAACCTCCAGCTTCGGCCCCAAAGGGGCGGGGCGGCCCTCCGACCACGGCCGCTCCCGCTCCTAGCGCGGTCCGATCGCCCGCCGGCGAGGGGGAGGTCATGGATACAGCCCGTTAATGGCTACACCATCCATGCACCACCTCTTGCAAGCCAACACCAACCACTCCGCCGGTGCGCAGGATTTACTCCTGCAATCCATGGCGGAGTGGTCGATTGGTGCAGCCGTAGTCGCAGAACCGTACTGCGTGCCTGATCGCCCCAATTGGGTGGTCAGCCGAAACGGAACTGCGGCAATCGTCGTCTCAACGCAGCGGCACTTCCCGTCCTTGTCTCTTTTGGATAGGGGCGAGGAATTTGTCGCAGCGGAGTGGGGAGGGGTCACGCTCTACAGCGTATACCTCTCCCCTAACAGGAGAATGGACGATTTCGGGGCCTCCCTCACCAACCTGGAGGCCTCGATACGGCGACTAGCACCGGGCCTCGTCCTGGTTCTGGGAGACTTCAACGCCAAATCCACGGCGTGGGGGTCCCCTATGACGGACGACCGCGGGCGGGCGGTCATCGAGTGGGCGGCTTCACTGGGCCTCTGTGTTCTTAACAGGGGCTCGGTGAACACGTGTGTGCGGCAGCAGGGCGGGTCGATAGTGGACTTGTCGTTCGCTAGCCCCGCTGTCGCACCACGGGTGAGGAACTGGAGTGTCCTGGAAGAGGCGGAGACCCTATCGGACCACCGGTACATCCGGATGGAGGTCTCCCCTCTCCGGGACCCCGGTAGGGGTCACAGGGCGGACGGAGCTCCCGCGTTTCCGCGGTGGGCTGTGGGTCGTCTTGACAGGGACCTACTGGCGGAGGCGGCCATCGTTCACACGTGGCTGTCCTCACCGCCCCCAGCGGACGGGGTGGACGCCGAGGCTGTCCGCATCCGCAGTGCGTTAACGCAGATCTGCGATGCGGCCATGCCCAGAGTGCGGCGGCGTCTACCTCCGAGGCAGGGGGTCTACTGGTGGTCCCCAAGATTGGCGGACCTTCGTGCGGCATGTATCAGAGCCCGAAGGTCCTACACCCGCAGCCGGCGGCGTCACCGCGACGCTGAGCGGGAGGGCCAGTTGTACGAGGCGTACCGCGATGCGCGGACGGCCTTTCGGCTGGCCATCCGAGCCGCCAAGGACGCGAGTTGGCAGGAGATGCTGGACGGTCTCGACCGTGACCTCTGGGGTCGCCCGTATCGCGCGTCGCTGAACAAGCTTCGCGCGCAGGGCCCCCCCCTCACCGAGACCCTCCAGCCTGACTTCCTCTGTAGGGTGGTCGAGGAGCTGTTTCCACGGCAGTCGGAACACACGCCCCCGGTCATGGCCTCGCCAGAACAAGACCGGGAGGCTGACGACGAGAGTGTTCCGCCCGTGACGGAGACGGAAGTGGGAGCAGCTGTGGCGCGGATTCGTTCCGCGACCACGGCCCCCGGCCCGGACGGAATACCAGTCCGGGTGCTGACGTCGCTCCTCGAGCACCTCGAGCCTCGCCTCAGGCAGCTGTACAACGCCTGTTTGGCGTCTGGGCGGTTCCCTGAGTGCTGGAAGGAGGGGAGGTTGGTTCTCCTGCCAAAGCCGGGACGGCCCCCGGATTCGCCGTCGGCCTACAGGCCCATCGTGCTCCTCGACGATGTGGGTAAGCTGCTGGAGCGCATCCTCGCTGCCCGCATCGTCCAACACCTGGAGGAGGTGGGGCCCGATCTGTCGGACGCTCAATTCGGTTTTAGAAGGGGGCGTTCGACCATCGGGGCCCTGCTACGACTGAGGCAGACGGCCGCGGAGGCTGTCACCGGCGGGGGAGTGCTGTTGGCGGTGTCGCTGGACATCGCCAACGCATTCAATAGTCTGCCATTCAGATGCATCAGGGAGGCGCTCCGATTCCATGGGGTGCCCTTGTACCTGAGGCGGCTGGTGGCGGACTATTTGGAAGGGCGCAGTGTCCTCTGCGCGAGTCCCGCAGGGGACATTGTGCGGACGTCCATGTCGTGCGGCGTTCCACAGGGGTCGGTTCTGGGGCCGACTCTGTGGGACATCGGGTACGACTGGGCGTTGAGAGGGAGTCTCCCCCCCGGGCTGAGCGTGATATGCTACGCTGACGATACGCTCGTCACAGCCCGGGGCAGGACACTCGAAGAGGCGGCGAGCCTGGCCACTCTCGGCACCGAGGAGATGGTCGGGCGAATCGAGGCGCTGGGGCTCAGGGTGGCCCTAAATAAGACGGAGGCCCTATTGTTCCATGGGCCACGCGTAAGGCCGCCAATCGGCGTCTCGCTAGTCGTCAACTCAGTCCACATCAGCATCCAGGCCCATATGAAGTACTTGGGTCTGGTGCTCGACGGGCGATGGTGGTTCCGGGAGCATTTTCGCCGAATTGCTCCCCGGCTGGTCGGCGCGGCGTCCGCCCTTTCGCGGCTCATGCCGAACGTGGGCGGACCCAGCTTCGAGGGCCGACGGCTGTATGCGGGGGTGATCCGTTCTATGGCCATGTACGGCGTACCCGTGTGGGCGAGGGCTCTGAACGCCCAGCTCAGGGCTGTTCTGTGGAGACCCCAGAGAGTCATGGCGGTCAGAGCCATTCGCGGGTACCGCACGGTATCGACCGAGGCGGCATGCTTACTGGCCGGGACACCCCCGTGGGACCTAGAGGCGGAGATGCTCTCCGACCTCTACCGGCGGGTGACCTCACTGCGCGACGAAGGTGGCTCCCCATCGCTGAGCGAGATAGCCACCTGGCGCGAGGACGCCCGCCGAGACGTCATCGCCCGTTGGGCTACGCGGCTGGAGAGTCCTAGACACGGTGTCGTCACCGTCGAGGCTCTCCGGCCCGTATTGATGGAGTGGATGGAGCGGCGGCACGGAGTCCTCTCCTTTCGACTGGTGCAGGTGTTGTCGGGGCACGGATGCTTCGGCTTTTACCTGCACACGGTCGCGCAAAGGGAGTGGACTTCGTTCTGCCACCATTGCAGCAGTGACGAGGACACGGCGCAACACACGCTGGAGGCGTGTCCGGGCTTTGACCGGCAGCGCCGTGACCTCGTCGCTGTTATCGGTGCCGACCTGGCGCTGCCGGCTGTCGCGAGAGCGATGGTCGACAGCGTCAGGAACTGGGACGCGGTCGCCGCCTTCTGCGAGGCTGTCATCTCGCAGAAGGAGGCGGCGGAACGAGTCCGGGAGGAGTCCCGCGACCCGGGCCGCCGTCAGCGGCCGGGGCGGCGCAGGCGCGAATACCTGCGCCTGATGCCGCCCTAACCGAGGCCTCGGGTGATCGGACCGGGGAATTGTCCGGTCACCCGACGTGAGGCCACCGCGTGAGGGCGACGCCCCGACGGCGAAATCTGTCGGGGCGTCGACGAGAGGAACCCGCGAGGGTAAACCGCCGGGCGGGCCACCGAAGTTAAAATCGAGTACCGGTGGTCCGCTCGCACGGCGAAGAGAGAAGGTTTTACGGTGGGTCTATGGGGTCACGCGCCGCCTTTCCGTCACCCCGGACGGATTCAGCGGGGCGAGACGCACCCATAGCCCACCAATAAAAAAAAAAAAAAAAAAAAAAAAAGGTCGTTGGTCGACCTGGTAGGGATAGGGCGGTATCGGGCGACCAACACGCCCGATACGTGGTCGCCACTATACATAACCTTTCTTCTCCAACTGTTATCGGTTCGTCAAGCGATGTGGCCTGCCCATTACCACTTTAACGTGCTAATTCTTCGTACTATGTCGGTTACACACGTTCTTCTGCGGATTTCCGTATTTCGGCAGATAGAAATCTGGGAGAGAAATTCCGAGCATAGCCCGCTCCAAACCACGCTGACTGCGACTTTGAGCTTGGTTATGAGGCCTACAGTTAGGGAGCACGTTTTCTTGCCATAAGTCATCACTGGTAACTCACACTGGTCATTGACCTGTGTTTTAAGACAGAGGTATTTAGGATAAGAAGATCCTCTTAAGTTTCTCAAACACTGCCCACTCGAGTGGGTTTCTTCGATTCGGCTGACCTCGAAATTGGATTTACCTAACTGGACTGTTTGTCTAAGGTAAACATAATGATTGACAACTTCGAGAATTGCATTGCCAACTAGGACCGGTGACTGACACGACTTTCGTCTTGTCCATGTTCATTCGTAAACCAAGTTGGGATAGCCTGCTGAGATCATGGAGCATGGTGCCAAGGTCCTCCATGGATTCTGACGACAATATCCTCTGCAAATCGAAGGTGAGTGATGTATTCGGCGTTGATGTTGATGCCGAGTCCGGTCCAGTCTAAGAGTTTGAAGACATCTTCTAATGCAGTGATGACCAGTTTTGGAGAGAAGACGTCTCTCTTTCTCACTTCTTTCTGCAATTGGATCGGTTTAGAACTCTAATCCCAGATGCAAATTGAAATTGTGGCATTTCTATATAAACACTTCAGCACTTCGATATAACGGCAGTCTATTTGGCACCACTGAAGGGATTGCAACACCGCCCAAGTTTCGACAGAATCTGAGGCTTTCTCATAGTTAGAGGCCTATTGTATTCCTCGGTCCTCTGGATAATCTGCCGAAGCGTATGTATGTGGTCTATGATACTACATCTTATCGAAAACCGGCTTGTTCAGGCGGCTGGAAGTCATTGAGCTTGTGCGTGAGTTGGTTTGTATTGACCCTCGAAAACAACTTGTTGACGTGGCATGGTCAGGAGTAAGATGGGTTGGTACCTCTTTATAAGATCTTTATCGCCCTTCTCGAAGAACAGCACCATCACACTGCTGGTTCACGATTCTGAAACGACGCCCCTGAGAACGACGGAACTAAATCACTTTTGAAGGGCTTTTAAGACTGGTTTTCCGCCTGCCTTCAAAAGTTATGCGGTAATTCCATTGCTACCAGGTCCCTTACTGCTTTTTAGTTGTTTGAGAGCCATTCTGATCATCTGAGTATAGTGCCGAGTTAGCTTGGATTTGGGGTCTTGGATCAAGCTCACAACAGTGTTCTGGGATGATTTATATAACTGCCCATAGAACCTTTCAATCTCTTCCAAGATCTCACTTTGGAATGAAATGATTGTGCTGTCATCGGTCTTTAGTTTAGTCATTTGGCTATGGCCAATACACAGATCTCGTGCGAGCACTTTAGAGCCACGGTACCGCTTTATTGCTTCTTTAATACAGAGGGTATTAAATCAGCGAATATCGCGTCGCACGGACCTGGAGGTCTGTCTGTTTAGCTGCCTATATTTGGAGTAATGGGCTGAAGACTGCACCGTCATTTCCTTTCTCCGTGCCATGAGCTTGAGAATCTGGTCAGAAAGTTTTTTAGGTCTATCAGCATGGCGAGCCTTGTAAAGCTTGGGTCCGACCGCATTCATAGTTTCCACGAACCTGTCTGTTGTTCATATCGTTCGGTGATTCGCACTCGTCTACACTTTGGAAACGGTTATATAGCTCGAGCTGAAGATTTTCGGGGTTCTGGTATTGGACAGGTGTAGGTCGGAGAGTAGACTTCATTAAGCATGACCGTTCGACATTTGTGTGGATATTTAATGTGCCTCCATACGGTGATTGCTCTCAATTTTAATCCTGGTGATCACTGAGACATCATTGAATATCTGTCGTCTAGTTTTTGTATCTAGTTTTTTGTATATTAAAATAAAATTTAATCTTAATTATTAAATTTTATTTTATACTAGCTGATGCCCGCGATTTCGTCCGCGTGACATTCAGTTTTACTACGAACCCCTATTTGAAACTTAAAAATTCAAACTCGACCAAGTATTTCCGGCAGCCACTTGACCATTTTCATCAAAGACGACGCTTTCTCCAATTTTCTTTAAAACATCGGCAAATTCTTAAGCATGTGAATTAGTGTTGCCCAAATGCAAGACTCTTGCGAGGCTCGCAAATCTTGCAACTTTTGCTTTTAGAATAACACAAAGCCACTTGTTTTGATAGAAATAAAAAATCCCCATAGACATTAAAAATCCAACTAAATTAATGAAATTCTATTCATCTAGTGATAGTAACTGTACAACTATCAATAATTAGGTACATACCACTAAACGGAAGTGTGGCTATTATTCTTCCGTGTACTGTTATTACTCGTAAAAATACGAAATGTTGACAATCCTTTCTTTGCTTTTTTTTTTTTTTTTTTTTTTTGGTGGACTATGGATTAGTCTCGCCCCGCCAAATCGGTCCGGGGTGACGGAGAAGGCGGCGCATGACCCCATAGACCCACCGTAAAACTCCTCTCTCTTCGCCGTGCGAGCGGGTCACCGGGACCCGATTTTTAACTTCGGTGGCCCGCCCGGCGGTTCACCCTCGCGGGTTCCTCTCGTCGACGCCCCGACAGATTTCGCCGTCGGGGCGTCGCCCTCACGCGGTGGCCTCACGTCGGGTGACCGGACAATTCCCCGGTCCGATCACCCGAAGCCTCGGTTAGGGCGGCATCAGGCGCAGGTATTCGCGCCTGCGCCGCCCCGGCCGCTGGCGGCGGCCCGGGGCGCGGGAATCCTCCCTTGCCCGTTCCGCCGCTTCCTTCTGCGAGATGACAGCCTCGCAGAAGGCGGCGACCGCGTCCCAGTTCCTGATGCTGTCGACCATCGCCCTCGCGACGGCCGGCAGCGTCAGGTCGGCACCGATGACAGCGACGAGGTCACGGCGCTGCCGCTCCCATCCCGGACACACCTCCAGCGTGTGTTGCGCCGTGTCCTCGTCACTCCTGCAGTGGTGGCAGGCCGGAGTCCACTCCCTATACACGACCCTGTGCAGGTACAACCCGAAACACCCGTGCCCCGTCAATACCTGCACCAGCCGAAAGGTGAGGACTCCGTGCCGCCGCTCCATCCACTCTATCAATACGGGCCGGAGGGCCTCAACGGTCTCCACACCGTGCCTAGGCCTCTCCAGCCGCGTAGCCCAACGGGCGATGACGTCTCGGCGGGCATCCACGCGCCAGGTGGCTATCTCGCTCAACGATGGGGAGCCACCTTCCTCGCGCGCTGTGATAACCCGCCGGTAGAGGTCGGAGAGCATCTCCGCCTCTAGGTCCCACGGGGGTGTCCCGGCCAACAGGCACGCCGCCTCTGTCGACACCGTGCGGTACCCGCGAATGGCTCTGACCGCCATGGCTCTCTGTGGCCTCCACAGAACCGCCCTGAGCTGGGCGTTCAGAGCCCTCGCCCACACGGGTGCGCCGTACATGGCCATCGAGCGGATGACCCCCGCATACAGCCGTCGGGCCTCAAAACTGGGTCCGCCCACGTTCGGCATGAGTCGAGAAAGGGCGGACGCCGCGCCGACAAGCCGGGGAGCAATCTGTCGGAAATGCTCCCGGAACCACCATCGCCCGTCGAGCACCAGACCCAAGTACCTCATATGGGCCTGGATGCTGATGTGGATGGAGTTTACCACTATCGAGGCGCCGATGGGCAGCCTCACACGGGGCCCATGGAAAAGTAGGGCCTCCGTCTTGTTTAGGGCCACCCTGAGCCCCAGCGCCTCGATCCGCCTGACCATCTCCTCGGTGCCGAGAGTGGCCAGGCTCGCCGCCTCTTCGAGTGTCCTGCCCCGGGCTGTGACGAGCGTGTCATCAGCGTAGCACACCAAGCTCAGCCCGGGGGGGAGACTCCCTCTCAACGCCCAGTCGTACCCGATGTCCCACAGAGTCGGCCCCAGAACCGACCCCTGTGGAACGCCGCACGACATGGGCGTCCGCACAATGTCCCCTGCGGGACCCGCGCAGAGGATACTGCGGCCCTCCAAATAGTCTGCCACCAGCCGCCTGAGGTACAGGGGCACTCCATGGAACCGGAGCGCCTCCCTGATGCAGCCGAATGGCAGACTATTGAATGCGTTGGCGATGTCCAACGACACCGCCAACAGCACTCCCTTCCCGGCGACGGCCTCCGCGGCCGCCTGCCTCAGGCGTAATAGGGCCCCGATGGTCGAACGCCCCCTCCGAAACCCATACTGAGCGTCCGACAGATCGGGCCCCACCTCCTCCAGGTGTCGGACGATGCGGGCAGCGAGCACACGCTCCAGCAGCTTACCCACATCGTCGAGGAGCACGATGGGCCTGTAGGCCGACGGCAAATCCGGGGACCGTCCCGGCTTTGGCAGGAGAACCAACCTCCCTTCCTTCCAGCACTCAGGGAACCGTCCAGACGTCAGACAGGCGTTGAACAGCTGCCTGAGGCGAGGCTCGAAGTGCTCGAGGAGCGACGTCAGCACCCGGACTGGAATTCCGTCCGGGCCGGGGGCCGTGGTGGCGGAACGAATCTTCGCCACGGCCGCCCCCACTTCCGACTCCGTCACGGGCGGAACACTCTCGTCGTCGTCGGCCTCCCGGTCCTGATCTGGCAGAGCCATGACCGGGGGCGTGTGTTCCGACTGCCGTGGAAACAGCTCCTCGACCACCCTACGAAGGAAGTCGGGCTGGAGGGTCTCGGTGAGGGGGGGGGCCCGCGCGCGAAGCTTGTTCAGCGCCGCGCGATATGGGCGACCCCAGGGGTCACGGTCGAGACCGTCCAACATCTCCTGCCAACTCGCGCCCTTGGCGGCTCGGATGGCCAGCCGAAAGGCAGTCCGCGCACTGCGGTACGCCTCGTACAGCTGGCCCTCCCGCTCGACGTCGCGGTGACGCCGCCGGCTGCGGGTGTAGGACCTTCGGGCACTGATACACGCCGCACGAAGGTCCGCCAGTCTTGGGGACCACCAGTAGACCCCCTGCCTCGGAGGCGGACGCCGCCGCACTCTGGGCATGGCCGCATCGCAGATCTGCGTTAACGCACTGCGAATGCGGACAGCCTCAGCGTCCACTCCGTCTGCTGGGGGTGGTGAGGACAGCCACGTGCTGACAATGGCCGCCTCCGCCAGTAGATCCCTGTCAAGACGACCCACAGCCCACCGCGGAAACGCGGGAGCTCCGTCCGCCCTGTGACCCCTACCGGGTTCCCGGGGGGAGACCTCCATCCGGATGTACCGGTGGTCCGACAGGGTCTCCGCCTCCTCCAGGACACTCCAGTTCCTCACCCGTGGCGCGACAGCGGGGCTAGCGAACGACAAGTCCACTATCGACCCGCCCTGCCGCCGCACACACGTGTTCACCGAGCCTCTGTTCAGAACACAGAGGCCCAGTGAAGCCGCCCACTCGTTGACCGCCCGCCCGCGGTCGTCCGTCGTAGGGGACCCCCACGCCGTGGATTTGGCGTTAAAGTCCCCCAGAACCAGGACGAGGCCCGGTGCCAGTCGCCGTATCGAGGCCTCCAAGGTGGTGAGTGAGGCCCCGAAATCGTCCATCCTCCTAGTGGGGGAGAGGTATACGCTGTAGAGCGTGACCCCTCCCCACTCCGCCGCGACAAATTCCTCGCCCCTATCCAAAAGGGACAAGGACGGGAAGTGCCGCTGCGTTGAGACGACGATTGCCGCGGTACCGTTTCGACTGACCACCCAATTGGGGCGATCAGGCACGGCGTATGGTTCCGCGACTACGGCTGCACCAATCGACCACTCCGCCATGGATTGCAGGAGGAGATCCTGCGCTCCGGCGGAGTGGTTGGTGTTGGCCTGCAGGAGGAGGTGCATGGATGGTGTACCCATTATCGGGTTGTATCCATGACCTCCTCGCCAGCGGGCGATCGGACCGCGCTAGGAGCGGGAGCGGCCGTGGTCGTAGGGCCGCCCCGCGCCTTTGGGGCCGAAGCTGGAGGTTTGCACGCCCCAGAGCCCATGCGGTGCTTGGCGGGCTTATTGCCCGCCGCACACGCGGGGCAGTGGGGCGGGGCGGCGCAAGATGCCGCCACGTGCCCGGTCTGACCGCAGCGGAAACACAATCCGCCGCAGTCGAAGCAATTAGTGCACGTCGGTCGAGTGTGTCCGACCGCCATGCACTTGTAGCACCTCGCAGGCCGGTGCTCAAGCACGGTTACCCGCGCCGAGCTCCAGCCCACGAGGAGCCTGCCTGAGCCGGCCAGTTGCCTGACCGACTCCACCGGGCACTGCGCCCAGGCAGCACCTACGCCACCCGGACCGGGACGAATGGCACCGACCCGGACGGTGTCTATGGGACACCCGGTTTTCGAGGCAATAGCCTCCCGGATGTCTTCCACCGTCACTGAATCGTCCAAACCCGAAATGCGCATTTCGGCGCACCTGACGGGCCTGGCGATCTTGATGCCACCCTCCTCGGCGAACAAACCTCTCAGCTTCTCGGCCACGCTGTCAGCCGTCTTGGCGCCCTCGGCCCCTGGGAACTCGAGAATTCGAGCCCCCGTCCGGGCCTTGCGGGTCCTGGCTTCGACGCCTCCAATATCGGAGACGTCTAGCTCCCGCCGGGCCTTCCTCAAGACGGCCTCGTAGCTGAGGCCCTTCTCGGCCGCCTCGGGCAGCACAGTGATCACCACTGCGGCCGTCTTCGGCGACTTGAGCCCCTTGCGCGGTCTCTTCTTCCGTCCGGCTCCTGCCTGAGGTGCGGGGACCTCAGCGGCGCGCTTGGCCTCCGCTCTCCTCCTTTGGCCGCGACTCCTTCTGTCGCGTTCGGCTACCTGCCAACCCTGTTCGGGTACGGCAGTCGTGCCGGACGCGGAAGGCCTCGTCGCGGCCTCGCTGGTCGTCGCCGGCGGTGTTGTTGCGGGCGACTTCAGCGGTCCGGCAGGAGCCGGAGCCGTCTTCCTCCTCAGGGCGGGTCCCTTCGGAGCTGGGCCGGGGCCTTTGGGCTTAGGCCCGGCCGCGGCCGCGGCGTAGATCCCCACGCGGCCACCCTGACAAGGCAGCGGGGCGGGGGCTGGTGCCACATGCGGCCGCTTATCCGCGGCTAGGGGCGGCCGGACACGTGGTTCTGGAGGCAGTCTTGCCTCCAGAACGGCCACACGCGCATCAACGAGTTTGCCAACTGCGTTGATGATTTTGGCGAGGGCCTCGTCCGACAAGCCTCCCACCTCCAGCGTCGGGGTCGGCTGAGCCCCTCCAGGGGCCCGCTCCGCGGCGCCTGGCGGCTTTGGCGCCGCAGGGGCGCTAGCCGGCGGCAAGCGGTCCGCGGGGAGAGGCGTCAACCTCACCACGGGAACAGGGAGTTTCACCGCGGTGACCGCGCCAGCGTCAGCCGGCGGCGCGCGCTTCGCGGCGGCAGGCGTCTTCCTCGCCGCGGGGATGGGTGTGACGCTGACGCCATCACCCAACGTCGTCGACGCCGCAGCGCGAGGCGGCTTTGGCGCCGCAGCGGCCGCCGAGTATCCGGCCCTGGCCGATAGCGCGGCTGGCGCGGGTGACACGAACAGCGCCACCTGCGCCTTGAGGTCGGCCACGTCTATCAACAGCTGGCGGTTTGCGCGACGCATTTCCGCCAGCATGTCGCCCAGGTTCCGGTTTCGGGTCCGCAGGCCTGACATCTCGCCTCTAAGGCGGACATTTTCGGCCTGCAGATCCGTGGCCTCGCCGGCGCGGACAGCGACCGCCGCCGCCCTTTCCATGACCGAGGTCCCTCGCCCTCTTCGGGAGGCCTGGATCTTGGGTGGAGGCATGTTGGCCACGCTCCCCTCGGTTTCGGCGCTCGAGCTGCCTCCCTTACTCAGGGGGCGCTTTCGCACCTGCGAGGGGAGGGCCTCCTCCTTCTTAGTCGCGGTCGCCGGCGGCGTCTTTGCTGCTAGACGCGCCGACGACCTAGTGGGGCCTTCACCAGCCGACCCACTGTCCTTTTTGGACGGCCCTGCGGGAATATCACCGCCCTCGTCCATTCTGACGGTAGATCCGCCGCCCTCGTCTTCGGACGGCTCTGCGACATCGCTATCGCCCTCGTCCGTCGACGGCTCTGCTGCGAGTCTACCGTCCTTCTTCTCTTCAGCGGCGGCAGCCTCCCTGCGCGCTCGCCGCTCCTCCAGCCGCCTTTTGTGGCTCAGGCCGTTGCCCCGAGACTTTCGAGGCGACCTCCTCTTCTTCTTCTGGGCCTCCACGGTTTGTGCCGGGCCCTCGGCGGACGCCTCAAGTCCTGAGGACGAGGCGTCGTCTTGGTCAGTTTTTGATCGGCTTGACCGGGCCTTGGGGTGAGGATCACTACGATCCCCGTCGGTTTTAAAAGTATTTAAATTTTGCGTATCCATTATGAATCCCACGAGAATGGGAGATACATTACGTCGACCCGGGCAGAGATCCCTTTACCCGGGCAAGCCTACATTTACCAACCAGGGGGGCAGCCGGTACCCTGGCTGGAGCGTGCTAAGAACAGAACAACCCATCTGCCATGCATCTTCTCGCCGCACGCCAGAACTTAAGATTCTGGGTGATTTCCGAGTCCGAATGTTACTTCGAACTCTTTATAGAGGTTGTCTTCCTCGCGGTCCGGGCGGTTAAGCCAAGACCCTCGCTCCTGAAACTAAGACAAGCAAAGAATCAGGTTTACGATGTGTGGGCGGTGGCATGTGCCTGCCCAGCCCTCAAATGAATGAGTGACTGAGCCCGTCCCAATATTTCGCGTCCTATAACCTCTACTACGACTGTAGTAGAGTGAGGAGCGAAATCGCGCAGATATTCGCTACGGACGACAGTACAACAGAAGAACTGGGGACCGCCGCCCGCACCCAGGGTACACCGCGTGGAGGTTTCTGGGATAGTACCCCAATCCTTTCTTTGCTAAGAAAATCGTAAAATCATGTCTAAGGGAGCATTGCGAAACTCTTGCAGCAAGTCTTAGTCTTGCATTTGGACAACACTAATGTGAATGGTGACTTTGGCTGTGCTTGCATGTTGATGGTTAGAGTCATCTTTCCTACTTGGGGCCACAGATAAGAATACTTCAGTGAAGCATTGATCTCATCAGTTCTATTTCCTCGAGTTTTAACAGGGAGGATTTGCCGAAAAACTCTAAAGAAAAGTACCATTGACTTTTCATTACCATCTCGTAGTGCTCGATTTACAACCTCTAAGATTTTTTTTTATTTATCATTGTCCAACTAACGCAAACGATTAGACAACTATCCTTAATAAAAACACTAATAGTGGTAAAGCCACAGTTGATAGTATTCTTTCTACAGCCACGGGCCGGTCCGACCCCCAGTCGGACCTAGTACCCCACTCTTGCAGAAAAGCAACGTCTGAACAGTGGTAATGTGTTATTTTCGCTTCATTTGTCAGAGGCGGCGAAGCGGCGCAGGCGCGATTACCTGCGTCTACTTGCCTTAGCCGAAGCCGCGGGTAACTGGAACGGGGAATAGTCCGTCACCCGCGGAGAGGCTGACCACGTGAGGATGAAGCCCGAAGCCCGCGTCATCGGGGATGGTACTCGATAGGCCCAATGGTGATGGGGAGGGAAAACGGTGGGTTATGGGGCCACGCGAACGGAATGTAAGGCGTGTGTCCAGACCATGGCCTGCCAAAAAAATAAGTGCATGGTGCTTGCTCGTTTACCACCGTACAGAATAAAACAAAAATCACTTTGAATGTGTCGCAGTTTCGTGTTATTGAACATCTCGGTGATTCATTGCTTTATAAATCTATCGGGTTTATAAACAATGTGCATAAATCTATCGGGTTTTTAAACAAAGCTCTTTTACCACCAAGAAGTAATGCAGCTGCAGTTTCTGACGTAGTTACTTCCAAAGTTATTTTACGCTGTCTCCTTATTTTGGTAAGATTGCTCTGCACAGATAAGTCTTTTCAAGGCTACCTGGGGACATGAACATCTATCATCTCAGCTTATATACGTCCCACTATTGTGCTCAAGCCTCGTCCGTATTGGGAGGGAAATTGACCTACTATATCACGCTGGTCAGACGTGTTGGTATAGGGTTTTGTTTTGAGTTTTCCTTTTCTTCCATAGATGTATGATATGTCCTTTTTTTATGTCCCCTCGTGGGTGATCGACACCCGGGTAAGAAAGCGGTTGGTGAATTGTATTCTAACTGCGCAACTGCACGGATAAATATATATAATAAATGGCTTTCATTACGAAAGAATTCATGTCGCGTTTTAGTAGCGTAGAATATCTTCAGATGGATATTTTTTTCTATTTTGTAATAATGTCAAAAGATTTGAAAGACTGTAAAACAATAACATCATTAAAAGCAAAAGACTCAAACGAATGGGAATGGCTGAAAAAATATGACTGTTACAGACCTACTCAAAGGTGTCATGTCAGCGCTGATCATCTTCAAGTACTCTGCAAGCTGCTTGAAACGTACTCTATGCTATCAACGGTGTATAAAAATGTAAAAAAGTAGGCCCTCGCACAATATGCAGCAACAGGCGGCAGTAACAGCACTATTGCTAAAGTGACTGGTGTAGTGATGGGGTATGGTTGCTTCGGCCTCTACTAAGTATCTAACCACTACTGCGATTGCGAGGTGGACACGGCGCTGCAGACGCTTATAGTTTGCGTGGCCTGGGCAAAGCAGCGCCGTGCACTCATCGCAATCATCGGTGCCAAACTGGCAGTGTCGACTATCGTAAAGACGATGCTCGATAGCGTCATGAACTCTGACTCGGTCGCCGCCTTTTGCGAAACAGTCGTTCCACAGAAAAAGACGGCGGAGCGTGTCACAGAGGAGCCTCTCCATGCTGAAACACTCTGCCGCCGGCGCATCGGACGTCACAGGCGCGGTACCTGCACCTGTTGCCATCCTAACTGAGATCGCGGATAGATGAACCATGGGAATTAATCTACCACCCGCAGAGACACCGACCGCGTGAGGGCGACACAACACTGTTGTTTGCCGGGGTGTAGACGGAGACGATACCTGGAAGGGTAAACCCTCGGACTGACCACGGATGTCAAGTAAGCGATACCAGAGGCCAGCCTGATGGTTTGGGCAGAGAACACGATGAGTTATGGGGCCACACGACGCCCTTCTTATACCACGGAAGGAATGGCCGTGTCCAGACCATATCCTACCAAACAAAAACAAAAAAGGGTGCACTTTGCATACTCGCCCCAAAGTAGCATCTTAACTAAGAATGTACGTTTTGTACGCTCTATGATGTAAACTTTACTTTTCGTTTTCATGTTTTACTTAGTTGTTAGTCGCAGATGGCTATGACAACTTTCTTCGGACTGTTAGGTGAGTGCTGAGAGCTTTCCACCCAAAGTACCTTTACTAAGTTCAAGAAGTTAATGTAGTAGCTTTTGAAAATATAACGAAAAAATGATTTAAAGTTTTAAACTAAATTATAGCGCCATCTATTGCTCATTTAACAAACTAAATAAATCATGCATTTTATTAATTTATAGCTAAATTATATATTATTAACTAATTAAAACATTCATTTTTATCACAAATAGTTTTAATAGTTATTTTGACTACCTCACTAATGTTATGTATTATATCAACTTTCCTTCAATTTTGAAGGAAGTTTGAGCCCAGCAGTGGGATGTATATGAGCTGAATTGATGAAACTACTATATATTAAGTAATACAAATACTTTCCTTACACTATAGATAAATTAAATAATTATTTTGAATTGAACCTTCTAGTGACATAAAAGGTGAGCGGTGATTTTAAAAACTTAAATGGCCATAACTTTTTTTACAGACATCAGATTTCAATGAAACAAAGACTAAATGTTGCTCTGAATTGGGCTTAATCTTTTTATTAAAACTGCGAAACAATCCGTTCAGTAACTTCGGAGATTAGCGATTACAGACATACAGACAGACAAGAAATTCCAAAAGATGTTTTTTGTTTTCTGTTAGTGTTTTCTTACTGCCTAGATTCATTTTTTAATAAATTTATCAAATGTACAGACACGGAATTTCTACTGATTTGTTATATGTATAGATGTATAAATATATAAAGATTTAGATGATGAGATGTTTATTGATTGCTGTAATTAAACTCATGATACTAAATAATATTCATAAAATCGATGAGTTTATCAATTATATGATTAATGTAATTATAAAAAAAATAATTGCTGATCCTACTAATATTATAATTGTGAAGATGTTTGAATGTTACTAAGTCAGTTATAAACCGTTAAACAGGTTTAAATAAAATTTGGCGTGCAGAAAGGCCATTTCCTGGATTAACATATATAATATTTCTTATCCTCTTAGTGAACGACGCAGGTAGGCTCATAGCTGATGTATGCATGGAGAGAAACCTTATTGTGTCAAACACATTTTTTCAACATAAGGACATCCATATGTATACATGGAGAAGGAATGAACAGATAAGTATAATAGATTTAATTTTAGTAGACAGTCGCCTCCGAAGCAAAATATTGGACGCAAGAGCCTACAGGGGCCCCACAGTCGATACGGACCACTATCTCGTTATTGCGCGATTTAGTGGTCTGTTCAGAAAGTGGAGACACTGACGAGAGCGTGTCCACGTCGGAGAGCTTGAAAGAATAAAGGTTGAAAGGTTGCAAGAAGAGTGTGTAAGAGAAAAGTATGCAGAGGGTGTCCGAGAACGGCTGACGATGGCAAGCCAGCCGCAATCGGACATTGAAGAATGCTGGAGAGTATTGAAAGAGAGTATGGTAGACACAGCGAAAGAAGTATGTGGAAGTTCAAAGAAGCATAGAAACACAAATGGTGATGCATGGTGGGATGCGGAAGTGGCAGCTTCCGTAGAGAAAAAGAAGAAAGCGTGGCTGGACTATGTCTCTTCTTTGAATCTGAATGACAGTATGACTGAACAGAAGAAAGAAATATATCGGCAATGTAAGAATGACACCAAGGCCTTAGTGAAAGAGAAACGTGATAGAGCAAGTATGAGTGCAGAAGATAGGCTGACTAAAAACTTTGAGGGTAACACCAAACTCTTTTGGAGGGAGGTGAAGAAGTCTCGGGGTGGTTGGTCAGCCTTCAGAATTAATAAAATAAGGTCTAAAGGTGGAGACATTCTTACACAAACACAAGACATGTTAAGCCGATGGAGTGAATATTTTGGCGATATGTATGCGAATGCTACGGTTGACGCCGGTGTCGCATGTGGTCTAGTAGATCAACATTCGGCTACGGCGTCCTCCGATGGCATCAGTATGGATGAAGTTGAATGGGCGATAAGAAGTTTGAAAAATGGTAAGGCAGCGGGCATTAATATGGTGTCTGCCGAGATGATCCAGCTTGGTGGCTCCTGTGTCCGGGAGGCGTTCCTGTTGCTCCTCAATTTATGTTGGAGCTCGGGAATGGTTCCCGGGGACTGGAATAGCGCAGTCATCGTGCCTTTGTTTAAAAACAAGGGTTCACGTTATGACTGCGCAAATTACAGAGCCATAAGCTTGACCAGTTTGGCAGCAAAAGTGTATGGTAAAATTATTGAAAGGAGAATGAGGATGGTGTCCGATGGTTTACTGTGTGAGACACAAGGAGGTTTCAGGAGTGGAAGGGGATGCATGGATCAAGTGTTCTCTCTGCGCAACATTGTGGAGAAGCATCTGGCTCTAGGTCAGAGGGTTTTCCTTTCGTACAAAGGAACTTTGGGACATTTTACCGGAGTATGGTATTAACGGTAAACTGCTGCAGGCTGTGCAATCCAGTTACATGGGCTGTAGAGCCTGTGTGCGGCTGGATGATGGAATGTCGCCTTGGTTTGACGTCAATATCGGCGTTAAGCAAAGGTGCGTTCTGTCAGCCAGGCTGTTTATCATATATCTGGATAAATGTCTCCAAAGGTTGAACGATATGAATGTGGGAGTCCAGATGGGCGACTCAGTGGTCACTGCTCTGATTTATGCAGATGATGCAGTCCTGCTGGCACAGTCAGCGACTGACCTGCAGACCCTAGTCGACACAATGACAGAAGATTGTAAGAAAAGGGGTCTACGCGTGAATGTGAGCAAAACCAAAATAATGGTCTTTGAAAGAGATGAAGCCAGAACAGATGTAAGAGTAACATAGGTAATGATGTACTAGAGCAAGTGGATGAATTTGTATATCTTGGATGTGGATTTAGCCGAGATGGAAGGTACACCACTGATATAGAGCGAAGAGTGAATGCGGGAAATAGAGTGAACGGAGCGTTGGGGCAACTTCTCGGCAGCCACCACCTCAGCCAGAAGGCACGTGTATTAATACATAACGCAGTGCTTGTCCCAACATTACTGTATGGAAGCGAGAGTTGGGTATGCAGAAAAGAGTATGAAAGTAAAATTAATGCGGTCGAAATGCGATCTCTTCGGAAAATCTGTGGAGTTAGGCTGACCGACCGCATTCGTAACGACGACGTAAGAGAGCGAGTAGGTATGAAAGAGAGTATTGGTGTAAAGATGCGAAAGGGAATGCTCCGATGGTTCGGACATGTGGAAAGAAGTCCGAACGAACGTCTGGTTAAGAAGATATACAATGCGAAAGTGGAAGGATGTAGGTACCGAGGGAGACCGAGACTAACCTACCTAGACCAGATCGGTCAGGTACTGAAGGAAGGTGGAGTCAAGAGTCTCCGAAACCGGCGAGCGTGTATGAAGAGAATTATGAATGTTGAGGAAGCGAGTGAAGTATGCAGAGATAGAGTTCTTTGGCACTCTGTTCTCTCTGCCTACCCTGCAAGGGATATGGCGTGATGATATGTATGTATGTATGTGTATGCCTTATCCTCTTAATATGTTCCTTTGGGATAATTTATTTATACAATTTTATTTTGTAAGACATTCTTTAAGCCTGAAGTCACAGGTGAAAGCTAGTTTAAAAAAGAAATCATTCTCTCCATAAACATTATATTGATCGATAAAAACAATAATTATATTCGTTGCAGGGTGCTGCCAATCTACAAAGCTCTATCAACGCAGAAGCTGGACTTGGTACGGCATCACTAGCAGCTGTTTATGCTGGACTTATCTTCTCAAACATTTTCCTACCAGTTTTTGTAATAAAGTAAGTAACGAACAAAAAGAATACAAGCTATGGAATTTTATTACGTTTTTTGCTCTCTATGGTTTTTACAGGTAACACGAGTCTTTTCATTATGAGAGTAATTTATCCATCCGACTAGTTTAGATGGTTTAGAGTTTTTATTCTCTTCCAGTAATATATTAATGACTATAATCTTCGTATTTTGATGGAGTCAAAATGCATTTCCTATGACTATGTTTCCTCAGTGTGTTCTTAAAAATGAAAAAAATCATGAAAGTAGATAATATCACTGGATGAGATAGAAACTTCTGTGTGATGACAGAGTAAGAATACTATTCACCACCTCTTATCTTGCCCCTAAGTTGACTGAGGAATATAATATGTACATAAGAAGAGAAGGAAGATTCGTATTAAAATCTTATAAGCATCCATCTAACCAGCTGATGGTGTGGTGAGTTGATCTCTCTATTATGGAAGAGGTTCAAGCTCGGAATTGGGACGTATATTGAGCTGTTTTGAAGAATAAAAAAAATCGGCCAAATGCGAGTTGTACTCACGCACGAAGGGGAACCCTTCGTAAAACTAAAAAAAAAAAGTGTGTGTGTCAGCTCCGACGCACGACTGGAGTTTACTCCTTAAGTACGATTATCAAAACAGGCGCAAAAAAAGCTCATTTGACTAAAAATAATATATATATATTTTTATTTACATTTATTAAAACTGTTCAGGGAAGTATTATCTCACGTCAGAAAGTGAAAGGTGCGCAGAATAGGTTGCGCACCAAAACGTAACGAGGTCATTCGATCACTATTTTATACCGATTTTATACCGACACGACACCGACTTTTATACCGACACGATACCGACACGATTTTATACCGGGCGCCTTATATGAAAATCGATTCTTAAGGAGTAAACTCCAATAAACTCCAAAAATGTAATGTAACTAAATATTTAGGGTTTTCTGAATTTTTCCTTTATATGTGCTTAAAAAACATTGCTTTGTAACAAATTTCAAGATTATAGGTCGACTGAAAGTATCCTTTAGGTTTTGATTCCCTTGCAAATAGTTGCGAGTTTGAAAATATGCGGCTTAAATTGCTGTTTCTTTTGATTGCGTTGACATAGAAGTTTCATTTTGTTAACTTAAACTTCAACTTAAAGGTATTATAGACCTGAGTGTTTGATATGAATTTCAATTTAATACATCTGCACGTTCAGGATGAAAGGGGTTGTGAGTTTAAAATGATTAAACATATTTTTTATATAGGATGTAGTTTTAAATTTACGGTTTTCATATTTTTTCATTTGTCTGTGCTATAGAACGTTGCTTCGTATCAAATTTGAAGATTCTGAGTTCACGGGCAGTACCCTGTAGGTTTTGATTCCCTTGCAAGTGTCGAAAATTTGCAGAAATTTGCGTCATAAACACTTGTATCTTTTGATTGCGTTAGCTTAGAAGTTTGATTTTTTCACAGCTCCAAGGGACAGTAGACTTGAGAATTTCATATAAATTTCAGCTTGATACCTCCACGCGTTCCTGAGAAAAAGGGTCTTGATAGACAGACAGACGGACAGACGGACGGACGGACAGACGGACGGACAGACGGACGGACGGACAGACGGACGGACGGACATCAAAGTGATCCTATAAGGGTTCCGTTAAAATGTTCCGGAAAAATAGTGCATAAATAGTGAAATATTTGCTTCTGCTCTTATCCGAATTACTTGATCGATGCAATATGTCTAATCTTCCATCGTACTTGGGTGTTGCTGAGGGCAATGTGGGCCTTCCCACATTAGGTGAATTAGTATCAGACGGAGTTGCTCCATCGATTTTAAGTTCTTAATCATCTTTTAATACAAAGCAAAGTAAGGGTTGACAGTATTCTAGCCGTCATCACACAAAAAAGTAAAATATTTGCATTATTATTAAAATATTTATATTATTTGCAAAAAAAGAGAAATTAATATATCTGATTACTTCATCTTAGGCACACATTTGCACTCTATACGATTGGGTATGAATTTACAAAAAGGTATTATAAATTTATAACATTCAACATAATTTTTTTCTTGTTTTATATAAGACTTCGAGTAGTTTCGTTTATAATTTTTCTTTTTGGTGTTATTAATTGCATATTTCATTTGTTTGCTCTATAGTTCTATAAAGGCTACATCTTTATATGATGTAGCTTTATAAGTACAACATAATCTAAAAATAATATGTCAACTGTATGTCTATAATATGTAACTATGCAATACTGCATTCATTTTAAAAAATATACTAAGTTGGTAACATTTTATTGATATTATTTTCGAACTACAACAGTACGACCCAGATTCCCTGCAAAAGTGTTCATTGCGGTTTATGAAGCTCTTGCACTGTTGACCAAAAAGTTGTTGACTAACCTTTAGACAATCTGCAGTGTGGCTAAAGACGCTACACCTCTATACGAGAAACTTCTAGTAGTATGGGTGACCACCAGTGCCGGTTTTAGCACTAATTGCGCCCTGAGCGAGATTTCTATGACGTTCCTTTAACTGAAACCCTAAAGAAATCAAAACAAAGAATGTAATTAAATAAACTACAAAAGAAATAACTATTTATTATCAATAATATGTTTATTATTAAGAATGTAGTTGTCTTTTTGGTGTATTTATAATAAAAAATAAGTTAAAGAAAATACCATAAAATGCCTTTGCCGCTATTGGTACCCACTTTATACCCTTTTTTTTTGCGGTGGGCTGTGGTGTGGTCACGCCCCGCCGAAACGCTCCGGGGCGACGGAAGAGACGGCGCGCGATCCCATAGACTCACCCTGCAATGCGCCTCTCTTCGGCGTGCGAACGGGCCATCGGAACCCGATCTTTGTCTTCGGTGGCCCTATAGGACACCACCCTGCACTAAGTAAATATTGTAAGGGACTTTACAAACATGCAATTAACGCAGACAAATTACACCCAGACTCAGAACAACACTTTATGGATCGCACAAAGTAATGTCCTGCGAAGGAATCAAACCCTCGGCACTGGCACGGAAGGTCGGTATTTTAACCACTATGCCATCTCTGCAGTCAATAATATTGTGGTTAATTTGTTTCACAGATGGCTTGGCACAAAATGGGCGATATCAATATCATTCATAGCATACATGCCGTATATAGCAGCGCAATTGTATCCAAATTTTTATACAATGATATCAGCCGGTCTTTTTGTGGGACTTGGTGGAGGGCCGCTTTGGTGTGCCAAGTCTACGTATCTTTCTGTGGTAAGATATATTATTATGTATCTGTGAGTGTGTATAACTTTTTGTATTACATCATCATCATCATCATCATCATCATCATTCTCCTACTCTTATCCCAATTACTTGGGATCGATACATTATTAACTCTTCATTCATAATACATATTGTAAAAGTTATTGGCAATAGTTTTATGACCGGCCGCCTGACAGACGTCAACACTTCTTGGGAATGTAATTATTGACCAAACGGCATCAGAAGGAGTTGGCCCAGGTCGTTATAAAGCTCTTAGTTGTCTTTTACGACATCCACGAGCAAAGTAAGGGTAGTATTCTTAGCCGCTACCGCCGAATTTTTTGTATTACATATATTGTGATAACTGATCCGTGTTCTGTTTCACTTATCATTATCTAAACTCGTATATGTCTAATTGCTAGGCTTTAGTTTCCACCAAATGAGAGGGAAATTAATCTACTACGCTACGCTGGTCAGATGGTTTTGAATAGGGTTTTATTTCGAGTTTTCTTCTCTAGCAGTTTTAATATCTACTTGTGTCCCTAAGTCGTCTTTTAAGATTATCCACGAGTAAGAAAGGGTGTAGGGATTTGTATTCCTATTACGTCACCACAAGGAAATTTTTTCCACTATCTTCGGCCTAATTCAAACCTTTTGAACTTTTGTTGTAATAAGTCGTAATTGCCATGCTTTAGGCAGGTTGTTTCTAAGGAGAGTCTTGCGACTCACTTTCTTGGTTATCTGTGAACCATCTAAACCTGTGTGGTAGCGGTTACGAATACTACCAAACCTTACTTTGTTCGTGGATGTCGTAAATGACGACTAAGAGCCTTATAATGACCGGGGCCAACTTCAACTGATGCGGCTTGTTCAACAGTTACATTCGCAAGGGGGGTTGATAAAATAATGCCAATAACTTTTACAATATGTACCTACTTCGAAAGAAGAGTACATATTGTATCGACCCCAAGTAATTGGGATAAGAGTAGGAGAATGATGATGATTTGTGAACCATCTGGTGGAAACTTATCAAGCCATAGATTTCTGCAATAATGGGCAATGTAATGACTTCTAATGTTTACGTGAGTATTACACATTTGAAATAAAACTACTTTTACGGATTCCATCGCGTTTGTATTTGATTTATAATTTCCCGACGTTTCGAACACTTTACAGTGATCATGGTCACGGGAGGACTGATCACTGTAAAGTGTTCGAATCGTCGGGAAATTATAAATCAAATACAAACGCGATAGAACCCGTAAAAGTAGTTTTATTTCAAATGGGCAATGTATTAGTTGCATTCACATTTTTATTAACAGCCTGTCTAAAAAATATAGTAAATCTACCAAATGCTGTGTGGTGATAGTTACCAATACTACCAACCCTTATATTATTCGTGAGTGTTATAAAAGACGATTGTGAGTTGTGCATCCATCTAGGCCACCTCCATCTGATGCTGTCTGATCAACAATTACGATAAACTACCAATAATGATAATGATAATAATCTTTAAGAGTAGGATTTTTTTCTAGAAGAATAAAGAATAATAAGAATACGTATAGAAAAATTATGTATATAAAGAGTTTTTATGCCGTGTGGTAACGGAGAATGAATACAAATCCTTGTGGTAACGGATAATGATGTATTCATTTCATTCACCAACACTTTTCTTGTACGTGGGTTTTGTAAAAGACGTATATGCAGATACCATCTATGCTCTTGAAAACTCTATGCTAATACGTTGGTCGAGTGTGGTTAATAGGCCAATTTCCCTCCTATTATGGCGGAGGCTCGAGCTGAGCAGTGGGAGGTATATTAGCTGAGATGATGACGATGATAACATTTTATGGTTCAATCGAGACATCTGTGAAACATAGGCCTTCCCAAAGGAGAATAATGTCTTAAAAGACTCGTTTGGCATTGGTGTCAGGTGTTGTTATCTTCTAAAAATGCTGCTACATATTTTCCTGGTGAACCCTTAGTCAGATTTTACCATTGCCATGAGAAAGTAAAGGATGGCGATACATTGTATTCGTAACTTAAAACAGATAAAGAAATAAACTATACTGACATATTATTACTGTCAGTATAGGTCATAAAAATCACCGCCAAAACTACTGCAATATGTCAGAAAATAAAAGTGAATGAGCACAGGGCTAGGGCGTACCCCGCAGGCGACGCGCAGGGGCTGCACCCGGTCTCTGTGGGAAATGGACAAAGGTTGCTGCATCACGGGCGGGTACGACGTAAAAAGCGAGCCCTTAGTATGAAAGAGATAAGAATGAGGTATGCAAGTTGAAATGTTGGAATGATGACTGACTGCGTGAAGCATGATATGTATAAACAGGGACTGATTACAGAGTTGACATCTGATAGGGTTGTATGGAAAAAGAGGACATATTGCCTCGACCCCAAGTAGTTGGGATAAGAGTAAGAGAATGATGACTGACATATTATTCGTCTGTCATAACAAGTAAGATTACGAGTAATTCCCCTTTAACATAAATAGGTACATGATTGTTATTTTATAGGTTTCCGAAGCGCATAGCATGATATCAAAAATATCAGCGGATGTACTTCTCGTGCGCCTCTTGGGACTCTTTTACATGATCTTCCAAATGAACCAGGTGTGGGGTAATCTCATATCGTCATTAGGTAAGTTAATATTTTTTTCCTATTTACCATCACAGGCTTTGATCGTCAAACAAGATGATATAGGGTTCTATTTAGACATTTGGTTGGGTTGGAGCAGAGGTTCGGATGGTTCGGACATGTGGAAAGAATGCCGAACGAACGCCTGGTTAAGAAGATATACAATGCGAAAGTGGAAGGATGTAGGTACCGAGGGAGACCGAGACTAACCTACCTAGACCAGATCGGTCATGTACTGAAGGAAGGTGGAGTCAAGAGTCTCCGAAACCGGCGAGCGTGTATCAAGAGAATTATGAATGTTGAGGAAGCGAGTGAAGTATGCAGAGATAGAGTTCTCTGGCACTCTGTTCTCTCTGCCTACCCTGCAAGGGATATGGCGTGATGATATGTATGTATGTATGTATTTAGACATTTCGTTGTATCGCTATTTGATGTTTACTGCTGTGGTTCTATTAGCCATGTGGGCTCAATAAAATATGACATTTACTCACCGCTACTACCGGGTACTTACCGCTTAGCAAAGAGTTGAATTTGAAGTCGCCTTATATTGCAGTGATGTCATCTAATTCAAATCAGAAAATATATTATGTGTAAGCGCCATGCATATAGTCATTATGTTTTAAATTATTCTAATATTTTTTTATCGAATCAGAACGTGGCTGCAACCGGAAAAAAACGGTTAGGAATTTGCCCGACCCTTATTTTTTAAGACACTTCTTTTTAATAAAATTATACAACGTGTTTAACCCAGATAAGCCTACTGTCCTATATTTAGGACAGTAGAAATAAAAAAAAATATCAGAATACCCTCTTTATCTAAGATTATTTAGTCTTATGATTTGCAGTAAGAAACGTGTCAGCTTTATTAGAAAAAATAAAAAGACAGTTATTTTAACAGTTTTTACCTTATATTTTACCTTATAAGTGTGTAATAAAAGTGCGTTGCAGACATGGCAAATGACAGGTATGTATAAAAAGTTATATTTTATTCGTGAGTTGTTTTTTCTGTGTTAATATCTAGTTGATAACCTTAACTTTTGTACTAAATAAATATTCTAGCAAAATAATATAAATAAATTACGTATAACTTGTTACAAATACTAGCGTACTATATATAGGACAGTAGGATAATATACATGATTTTAGTACAATAATACAACTTTTTCTTTACAGAACGTTAGCTGCGCATGAAATTTTAGATGCTTTAGAAAATGTTTCTGATAATGAAGAAGATTATAGAGAACGACTGATATGTATTCTACCTCCTCCTGTTGATCCTGACTGTCTCACTGACGAAGATTCGGGTGAAGAAGATAATGTAACTTTGAATAATTTGCCACGAAACATTCTGCTTCAACCGGCTGAAGTAATGATTCAAGAGCAGATTATGGTGAGTGATACAGAAGAAGAACCTTCTGATTCTACAGGTCGAACTAAACGTAGGCGTACCTACGCATGGAGAAAACGGGACTTGGCAAAAAATCCCGTGAATTGGCCCGATGTTCAAGGCGCTTGCCAAGATAAGCGCCCAATTGAGTGGTTTGAAAACTTCTTAGATGAAGATGTTATTTCGTTGTTGGTGTCAGAGAGCAATAAATATGCTGTCAAAAAGAATTTGCCTGGAGACATAACCACTGAAGATATGAAATGTTTCATCGGCATATTGTTGGTTAGTGGTTATTCACGGCTCCCCCGTAGAAGAATGTATTGGGAAAACTCCCCTGATACAAATAATGAATTGATCAGCTCGGCTATGACTAGGGATAGATTTGACTTTATTTTTCGCCACCTTCATGTCAATGATAATCTGGATTTGCAAGACAAATACACAAAAGTACGCCCCCTAGTTACGCTTCTAAATAAAAAGTTCTTAGAGTTTTCTCCTCTTGAAGAGCATTACAGTGTAGATGAGGCCATGATCCCCTACTATGGTAGACATGGCTGCAAACAGCACATAAAAGGTAAACCTATTAGGTACGGGTTCAAAGCTTGGGTTGGTGCTACACGGTTAGGGTATGTTTTATGGATGCAACCATACCAAGGTGCTACAACTATGTGCAATCCAATATATAAAGAATTGGGGCTGGGTGCAAGCGTTGTTCTCACTTTTTGCGATGTGCTGATTTCACGTGGCTTCGACCTTCCTTACCACGTAGTTTTTGATAATTTTTTTACTGGGACGCCCTTGCTGGAAGAGATAACAAAGAAAGGCCTTCGTTGCACTGGGACAGTTCGAGAAAACAGGACATCTAGTTGTCCTCTGATTACATCGAAGTTACTGAAAAAAAAGGAACGTGGTGCTGTCGATTACAGAACGACACATGACAACACGTTCATTATTGCTAAATGGCATGACAATAATATATTCAGTATTGCTTCTAATGCTGTAGGAATAAATCCTAAACAATCTGCCAAACGCTTCTCACAAAGTGAAAAGAGAAACATTGTCATAGAAGAACCACATATGGTGTCCATCTATAACAAATATATGGGAGGAGTGGATCGGTCTGATGAAAATATTTCACATTACCGAATTGGTATACGAGGTAAGAAATGGTACATGCCGTTGCTCACACACATGATTGATCTTGCCGAACATAATGCATGGCAGTTATATAAAATAAATCATGGAAAACTGGATCATCTTGGCTTTCGCAGAAGGGTAGCAATTGCTTTGATTGAATCAAACAGAAAAAATGCCAAAAGAGGGCCTAGCCGACCCTCCCATCATGAACATGCTGATAGTCGTAAAGACCAAATGAATCATCTGGTTATTCCTCAATCGAAGCAAACACACTGTCGTCAATGTCACAAAAAATGTTTGACACGTTGCAAGAAATGTGATGTTGGAGTGTGTGTCAAGTGTTTTGAAACATATCATTCATAAATAGTGTTAATCTAGTAAATTACATATAACAATGGGTAATATAATCAATAGTTATCTAATAAACTACACTTTTTGATTACATTCTGTTTTGTCATAAATGGTCTTTTATTTCCTCTTATTATCCTACTGTCCTACATATAGGACGGCTGTTTCCCTGAAAGCCTTACACTTAATTTTTTTTTCATATTTTTTTTTATGTTGCATAAGATCTAATAAACTAAATAATGTAACTTTTTTCAAAATTTTCAGAAAATTTTAGTTTCAGGCTTATCTGGGTTAATAAGTACCTACTAGCTTCCGTGTTACCTTCGGAACAGAATATAATTATTTTTTATTAAAATATAATATAAAAAAAATATGACTGGACCAGATTCCACAAGCAGCTATCGATCATGAGTTAACTACTAGAGCAGAGTCCATCGATGGCATATTTAAGATACCGACATACCGTGTCAAGTGTCTAGTGTTCGATTCCTACGTAGAAAAATACTTTGTGCGATCTACAAATTATTATTCCGAGTCTGGGTGTAATTTGAGTACCGCTAATTATATATTTGTAAAGTCCACCGCAATAAAATTATTATACTTTTTTTTTAGTGCTAGGGTATTGATAAAGATCGGTACCGGTGGCCCGCTCGTATGACAAAGAGAGGCGTTTTGCAAGGTGGGTCTATGGGATCGCGCGCCGGCGTAACCACTTCCATAGTCGACCGCAAAAACAAAAGAAAAAAAAAGAAAATCTAAAAATAACCGAAGATTAAATTGATTTGTAATGTATGTTTTAATTATGGTTCAGTGTTGCAATCTGGCGATAATGCGGCCGCAGTGACGTCATTGAATGATACTATGATATCGAAACTCTGTGGTGCTAACTTTTTGCCAAGTGCTGATGCCAGTGAAGCGCTCATGCCACAACCACCAGAGAAGATTCAACTATTATCAGGTATTATTTATTTTCATATTACAGATTTTATTCATTGCTTTATGTAATGACGAGCATGACAAGAGAATAAGCTTCAACATTCTCCTGTGAAATCGACATCAAATGAAATGTCTGTTTGCGGTAGCTGCGTGGAGCGAGTCTCCCCTTTCCCTCCAAGGTGGTTGAGTGGAGTGTTCTGTCGCCCCGAACGGAATTAACTTGGTGGGACCACACCAAAATAGGGGAGTCCTATATCCAACAGTTAACGTGCATAAGATATTAATAAATATAATGATGTCTAAAACTTATATATTTTTTTTAGGCATTTATCTCGCGTGTATGGCTGGCGCGTCTTTAATTGTTGCCGTTGGAGTAGACTCTATGAAAAGGTATTTCAAAATAAATTTATTTACTTAGATTGAATTATTGCTGCGTGGTAGCGGCTACGAATACTACTAACCCTTACTTTGCTCGTAGATGTCGTAAAAAACGACTAAAAGCCTTATGACGACCTGGGCCAACACCACCTGATGCCATTTGGTCAACAATTACATTCCCAAGGATGATTGATGTCTGGCAGGCGGCCGGTCATAAAACTATTGCTAATAACTTTTACAATATGTACTGTGTAAGAAAAGTACATATTGTATCGACCCCAAGCAATTGGGATAAAAGTAGGAGAATGATGATAGAATTATGCGATACATGGCGGTAGTCCATTATTATTTTGAAATATAATCCTTGATTTTCTTATGGTTTATTAATATATCACCCATTTCGAGAGAGGATGAAATACGCAATACGATATAAGGAAACTCCTTACTCTAATGTATTGAGCAGCCTCCAGAACTTCAAAATACAACAGATATACAATTGTTAGCAGCGTAACCTACCGCTATGAGTTTTTACTTGAATTCGTTCAATCAATGTATGTATAAGAAAAATATTTAGCGTGAGGTGACGGAGTAAGAATACAATTCACCACCCCCTATCCTACCCGTGGGTGATCGTAAGAGACGACTAACGGATATAAAACGCATATAACATCTATACAAGAGAAGAAAAACTCGAAACAAAACCCTATACCAGCACGTCTAACCAGCGTGGTATAGTAAGTCAATTTCTCTCCAATTAGGGAGGAGGCTCGAGTCCAACAGTGTGACATATATGAGCTGAGATGATGATGATAAGAAAATACCATATTTTTCTAATATTAATGTAAATGGAAATAGGCATTGAAATATGATTTTATAAATTTATTAAAGAATTTTTTTTATTGCTTTTCGTGGCAAAAAAAAGCAGCACATGATGGTAAGTGTTATTACACCCGTGGACTTTTGCATAACCAGGGGTATAGCTAGGCCACTGCCTACCAATACATATCCCAAACCCACCCAGGTGGGCTGCCGGCTCTCTCGCTCATCGGACGAAGCACAACAACATTATGCCATTGCTTAGACGTCGATCTTCTGCGAGAGTGTGGTACTACCCCAGACGGACCGGTCCACGGCTGTAAACAGAAAACTGTCAACAGCGTGGTCCTACCGCTATCTGTATATAGATATATCTATTTCTAATTTAAATTTTTTAGGTATGACAACGGTCGCCAAGGCTCTGCAACCGGCTTATCTGGTATGTCACTGCTCATTGTAACTTTGAAATTGTTGTCGGAACCAGCGCAGCGTTTGCTTGTTATCATCAATATATTCGTCGGAATGCAGCAAGCATTCTTCGGTGCTGACTTTAATGCAGTAAGATATTAGCTATTAATCTTTTTTTAAAACCAAATACGTGTTTGGATATAAAACTCCTCCATTGAAAGTGAAATTGATGTACTGTGTTTTTTCCTTGATGATTAATGGTTGGTATTATCAATATTGTACATTTAAAACGTGACTTGTACAAACCCGATTACGAGCGAAAAATGATTGTAACAAGTGGGATTCGAACCATCCTATTGGAAATCCATCCCAATCGTGCTGTCACGGTTGGCTGCTATTTCACGGTGGTGTAAGTGTAGCACGATTGGGACGGATTTCCAATAGGTGTGGGTTCGAATCCCACTTGTGACAATAATTTTTCGCTCAAAATCGGGATTTTTTGTAAATAATCAAGCATATTGAATGCTAAATTTCAGTAATTTGAGTCACTTATACAAGTACAAGTAGTTTTTTAATAGGCTACGTATTGATCACAACCCCGTCCAGTCTGTCTGCGGCTACGGAAGGACGGTATAAGGTTGGGTGGCCTCAACGAACCCGAGCCAGGTCGCCGTACATGGCAGGGTCGCAATATAAGGTTGGGCGTTCGGGATGATAGATTAAAACAGCTCACTTGATGAGTAAACATTTAATACTACCAATAATCTTTTTTTTTTTTTGGTAACGCAGTGGCTAAAAATGCATTTTTCGCATACCCGCCCGTACGGGGTATGTGGGACTCGCAGGCTCTGAAGGGGACATTGAATACCCACTAAAAAACCAACTGCGAGCTGTTAGCCGTAGGGGCTTTTACAGCTGAACCGGACTGCGGGCGAGCCCAAGGGCACTACAGATCTGCGGCTCAATCCGTATCATTCCCCATTGTTAATTGAGCGAACCTCCAGCCCTGACACCTTGAATGTGATATGTTTTTTATTTATCATGTTTTAGGCTTTTGTATCGTGCGCAGTCGGCACTGGAACTGTTGGTTTCGTCATGATGACGTTTGGGTTAGCTGACGCAGTTGGATGTGTAATCACTGGATATTTGGCAAAGGTACGTCCATAAAGAGAAATATTAATATTCAAAATAGTGAGCAACATCGATCGTCCATCGATCGATTAATATTGTCCTGGGTTAACACCGCCTGATGCCGAACAATAACATTTCCTAGGTTGCCGTCAGGCAGGCCGGTCATAAAACTATTGCCAATAACTTTTACAATATATACGATGGAAGAGTACATATACCGTCGATCCCAAGTAATTGGGATTAGAGCAGGATAATGATTATAAGATCGTCCATCGTTACGTAAAGAAATCCTTACTTAATATTATAAATGCAAAAGTAACTCTGTCTGTCGCTCTTTCACGCCAAAACTACTGAACTGATTTAAAAGAAATTTGGTACACAGATGGTCTAGAGCCTGACAAAGAACATAGGCTATTTTTTAATGCAAAAAAGGGTTGTAAATGGGGATGAAAAGTTATAAGGAAATATCGTCATTTTTAAAATTAGAAGCTTGAAACTTATTTTTAGGCTATTGATGAGATATAAATAAATGACATTAAAGTTTGGTAAAAATTTACCCTTAAGGGGTAAAATAAAAATAGGGGATGAATAACTTTAGAAAAATAACCTTTTACGCGGGTGAAGCCGCGGGCAGAAGCTAGTAACCTATATTTAAATTAAATCAATTAATTACATACGAAGATTTTGAGAGTAAGTAATATCATCATTATCTTAGCTCATATTTCTCACTGTTGGGCTCGAGCCTTCTCCATAATAGAGAGAAATTGACCTACTACATGCTGGTCAGACCTATTGGTATAGGGTTGTGTTGCATAGATCCTTCTCTTGCATCGATGTTGTATGCGTCTTATATCCCTTAGCTGTCTCTTACGATCACCCACGGGTAAGAAAGGGAGTGTTGAATTGTATTCTTATGCCGTCACCACACGTATAATACCTATATGTAATATATGACTATATTATTACCTGGATATTCTGTAGAGGAATCGTAGTTTTGTTTTTCCTGTGTTTGTTCTATTGTGTTATTTTGGATATTTTTATCCTAATTCTGGCTTAAATGTTTGTTCCTTAATACCATAAATATTGTAGTAGCAATTAAGAAATGATGATGAAAGTATTTATAGAAGAATTTATATACTTACATTTGCATTTACACTTTTTTATTAATATAATTAATTTTAATAATTACAACCAGATTTAGAACAAAAATTTGTAAATCGCACAAAGTATTGCTCTGCATGGGGATCGAAACCACGACACTTGAAACTATAGGTCGGTATCTTAACCACTACGCCATCTGTACAGTCAAAAGTGATTAAAAATATAATGAATCATCACCTCCTTACTTTACTATGAAGTTGTAAAATAGATCACTAGCAGTATGAATAACAGCATTGTACTGGGAAATTTGCATTACAACTGTGATCGCCAACACACCTGTCCAGCGTGGGGATTGTGGTATTATCATTCATTGGTAAGGCCTTTTAGCAATCGATATACAGAGTGGAAGGGGACCGCTCCCGAAAACAAAGACAGGTAACCCTACTAGTCCTACTTGTAATGATAGGCTAGAAACAAAAATCGATTCGGATGAAAAAAAAAATTTTTTTAACACGCGAGTTCGTTGATCTCTTGAACATATGATCGTGAGTTTTGAATAGATTGCGTCTTTTGTCATCTAAGTATAGTTACGTATTTTTTTATGGAATTATCGTTACATAGCACTGTCCTAATACGATGGAATGTGAAAAAAACTTAAAATTCGTTGAGAAAAAAAAATTTTTACAAGTAGGACTAGTAGGGTCACCTGTCTTTGTTTTCGGGAGCGGTCCACTTCCACCCTGTATATCGAACATAGGTTCGATAGGGTGAAGGATGGGGGACAAGATTGAGCGCTTGATCATCATCATTATATATCCCTTATTTGTCTTTTAAGACGCCTTCAGGTACAATAGAGGGTGGTCAATTGTATTCTTACTCCATCACCACACGGAAAATTGTATTTGTTATTGTTGCTTTTAATGCATGAATATTAATCATAGGTAATGTTGATATTCAGTTAACAGGTCGGTCATTCTTGGTCTGCTCTACGGCCGTGCTCCAAGCAGCGCTACTCTGTACTTTGCTGACGTGGCACCCTCGTGGTGGAGAAAGTTACATTCTGTACGTCATAGCTGTCTTATGGGGACTTTGTGATTCTGTGTGGCTAGTCCAAATGAATGGTAAGTAGTGAGGTAGATTTTTGAAATAGTCTATAAGATTTGTACGTTTCTTGATGGACAGAGTTTAAAGGAAGTTTGTGAGAAAGAGAAGTTAACGTCTTTTTAATTGTAAAAGTAAGGGTTAAGTCTGTAAGTATAGGGTCGGTCAGAAAGGATGGATGAATTTTAAAATAACGGTACGCCCAAAGTAATTGCGATTGAAAAACGTTTAATATCTCAAAATGTGCACAAACATGGGAAGTTTGAATCATGAAAAAAATGTTTAAGTTTTGAAGACGACGTCATTCATGGAATGCCCTTGTGCCGCGATGCACGATTCCAGGCGCTCTCGGAAAGAGCGGTTTGAATTGGGAACTTCTTCGACCGCTCGCCTGATTTCCTCCTTCAATTCATCGAGTGTTCGTGGCTTGTTGATGTAGACCTTCGACTTTAGGTACCACCACAAGAAGAAATCACACGAAGTAAGGTCGGGGGAGCGGGCCAAGCAATGTCACAAGACAATACCGTTTCCAGACCGTATGGGTGAATCATACTGTGGTGTCGAGTGATATGATGTTAGAAAGAAAGTGTTGGTACCAAGTCAAACAGCTATAAAGAGCACTCGCCATTAAAGAATCGATAGAGCATATAGAGAGAACCGTCGCTCCAATAGCTTCAATTCATTTATAATTCCTAAAAAGAATCTCGTAAAATGAAATCGGCAGTATATCCCAAACTCTTTCTCTTATCTAGGATCTGAACTCAGAAACTCGCGATTGCTGTAATATACTTATACATTAATATGAATATCATTCGGCAGACGATTATAATAAAGTTTAATAATATTGTTATTTCACAGCATACTGTGGCATTCTATTTCCCGGTCGAGAGGAGGCAGCTTATTCCAATTTCCGTTTATGGGAATCAGTGGGTTACATCATAGCGTATGGCGTATCACCATATTTAAGGACTAGTCACAAAGTGTATTTGCTCCTAGTCTTTATGGTGGTTGGCATGATATGTTATTTAGTGGTAGAGTATCAACAATTCAACATAAAAAAGAAAAATGAAAATCAAAGTAAAAAAGATCTATGTAATATTAAAGGCTGCGATAATATCGCTTTTCAAGATGTTCATTAATATTTTGTGCATTTAGAAAGAATAGTATTTATTATACGAAGTAACACTCCGAATAAATAGAAATTAATTAAAAAAGTAATTAAATAGACAAATAACAACGAAATCCATAGGAATTGCAATCGACAACATAAGCTTATTTATATGTTGAAACTTTCCTGTCTAAAATTGTTATTGTATTTTAATATAATTACGTACTTACATATTAATAATATTCAAGAGTTGATTGTAAATGTACGTCATTATTCTCCTGTTCATAAGTACAGGAATAATTTAAATAGAAATAATTTAATCAATCGGTCGAGGAAGGAAGAAAGAAAAAGGGAACAACATATAATAATAATTTTGACTAAGTTTTACTAGATTAATAGCAAGTAATTCTCAGGAATGTTGGAATTATACTGTGACTTCATTTAATCGAATGATTTTTTTGCAGTAGATTATTCATATAAACGAAGTTTCAGGTGAATGTATTATAATAGTTTTTTTGTATAGATTATTAACATTGCACTTTAAAAGAAAACATACTTCGCTGCGCACAGGTTTAAACAACAACAAACATATAAAACTAATCAAATGCTAGATATTAGATATGTATATCTATGTATATAAATACCTATTTGTTTAAATAAATTAAGTAATTCGGGTAATTGTAAATTTATAAGAATGAAGTTCATGTAATTATAAATCTGTGATCTTAAAGAAAAATTTGCCATTATTTAATTAATGTTCAGAAATATCCGTCATGTAAGCAGATGTTTAGATAATAGACTAAATTTAATAAAACCAATACCTGGCGGTGATGATATTCTGATTTGGTGACGTATCCATAAATTCTTCTTAAATATTGAACTTTACATGCCATTTTATCAGATTCATCAAATAGAGTAGGTAAGACTTTAATCTATTTTAAAATCATCTAACGATGGTCATCTGAGCACATATAAGGGCTCGGGTCTACTCCACATTGGAAAGGAATACTATATCAAGCTGGACAGTGTCGTGTAACGCGTAGTGTGATCGTGTTGATAAAGGTTTTTAAGTCGAGTTTTCTTTCTCTTGCAACGATGTTATATGACCTCCTGATCCATCTTATGGACAATAGAGAGAATGAGAGTGGAATTGTATTCTTAGTCCGTCCCTACTCGAAATCACAATAGAATAGTAAAATAGTTCCTAAGGAATTAGTAGATTGTAATTAATTATTGTAAATTAAAATATATTTTAAGTATTGTTGAGGACAGTTTTGGGTAGAACAGACTGTGATATTTTCAGTGTTTACTTTTCATAGATTATATCGCCATCATATGGAAGTTATAATCTACGAAGAAGAAAAACTTGCAGTATGTATATAAAAGAAGTGACAAATAAATTGTTTTATAACTATTTGCTGATGACTCTTTTAATTTTCCCTTTTTTTTAACTCATCGTGACCAAATATTATTGTTATATTTATTTTTCAAACTACCCTTATTTGGTAGTGTGGTGCAGGCATAACAAATTAGATTAATTGTTGTTATAAGGCAGGTCTAGATAATCTTCCGGTCATCCAAAGTGAGGCTACCGCGCGTGGCATCGACTCGAGAGGAACCCACGAGGGTAAACCGCTGGGCAGGCCACCGAAGACAAAGATCGGGTACCGGTAGCCCGCTCGCACGGTGAAGAGAGGCGCTTTTCAGGATGGGTCTATGGAGTCGCGCGTCGCTTCTTCCGTTGCCCCGGACCAATTTGGCGGGGCGTGACCACCTCTATAGTTCACTGCAAAAAAAAGGTCTAGGTAATCTGGGCGGAATCTGTAAAACTGAGGTTTTATTATATATCTTTCAGTGGGCAAGTCTTTACTAAAATGAGATGGATAATTTAATATACACACGGTTTTGTATCAAGTTTGCCGTGTTTATAGTGTATATACAAAATTGTTGTAATTAGTCTAAAAATAAAATGAAAGACGTCAGAGCCAGGGCGTACTCCCCAAACAACGCGCAGAAGCAGTACACTCTCGCAGTCTCTGTAGGAAATGGACAAGAAAGGCTGCACCATGGGTGGGTTAGACGTAAGTAGTTGAACAAACCTTAATAAGATTTTATTCAACTGTATAAATCAGCATGTTGGGCAGCAGCAACGACGGATGAGAGACACTTGGACAATTGGCACGTGGCGGAGATGCGAATGTTTTAATGGATGTGTGGTGTGACGAGAATTGATAAAATAAGAAATGAACGTATTAAAGCAAGTTTTAATGTTGCACCAATGATGGAAAAGTTGAGTGAATGCTCAAGAACGTTGTATGGCATGTAAAGAGAGAATGTTGTAAGTAAAATTTTAAGTATGAATGTGAAGGTTTTAGGGTTAAAAGAAGACTAAAGAAGAGGTGGATGGAATGCGTGAAGAATGATAGAGCTGTATGGAAGGAGAAACCATATTGCTTCGACCCAGAGTAATTGGTATAAGTGCAACATGATGAATATATAGTGATGAGTCGTTCATCCTTTATCCCATTGTCGTTCAATGATGGACATAGGCCTTCTTACGCAGTAAAAAGATGTAGCGGTGAGAAGTTTTCACCACGTATAGCAAGAAGGGTTCGTCATCTTCTTTCGCATGCTATAACCCATAGTTGTCTTTTACGAAACGCCAAGAAAGGGAGTTCTGAATTCTTATTACGCCAGTACACGAAATAGACAAAGATCTAGTGACATACAACATTATTAATATATGGTTTTTATTAAACCTGTCACGTGTATTTTATCTTAACTTTGATTTAAAGTTTATTAACTGAATTTTAAAGTTAATGTGTTATTATAACATTGCCGATAGAGCCAGTGTTGATTATATGTAAACAAACGCCTGTAGCGTTTATTATGGCAAATGACTAAATAATATATATTTAGCGGAAGTTTCTTCTGATTTTTAATACTTACGCGTGAATTAGTTTTAAAGACTATATTATATCACGTTTGCGTTTAATTTTTTACTTTCCTGACGTTTTGAACACTTCAGTTCATGTTCACAGCGTTCTTATTGATAGGAAGACTAAGTAAGGCGCAGGCGCGATTGCCTGCACTGATGCCGACCTTTTTTTTTGTTATCACTGTGGAAACACATTTACGCGCTATCCCCCGCCGATAACAAACGAGGGGGAGTGTGGGACTCACTGGCCAGCTGAAACCTGACCGGAATACCCACTAATACCACAGCAGTCCCTTCCGCACTTTTACGGGGCGCTGGAGAGATCGTCTACTGACATTCGGTTCCCGGCACATCCACGCTTGGCCATTCTAGCCACTCTGTCTACGTCCTATCGTCCTTTAAGGCGGTGGGAGGAGGTGCGCATAGCGGCACCTCCTCCTTCCTGGTCTGGTCGCGCCCGGCCCGGCCTCCTTCGTTTTCATTATGGCCTCACAAAAGGAGGCCATCGACGACCAGCACCTGTTGCTGTCAAGCATCTGCGAAATGATGGTCGACAACGACAGGTCTCTCCCAACGACCGCCAATAAAACGTGGCGCTGGGGCCCCCAGGCAGGGCATACCTCCAGAGTGTGACGCGCATTGTCTACTGGCGCACCACACTCGTGATATCCTGGGGCCCCTTATCTTCCAATTCTGTGCAGGTACTTACCTAAGTTCCCGTATCCGGTAAGCAATCTCACGGATAGACTGGAGTCGCTGGAGCGGCGGAGAGACTTTGGGTCTCTCTGTGTACTTTACCGGCTCTTTCACGGGGAGAGCTCTGAGGAACTGTTTGACTTGGTACCACCGTCGCCGTTTTATCACCGTACCACTCGACACCGTAGCAGGGTTCATCTATTTCACCTGGAAACGATACGGTCCTTGACTGTACGTTTTCAGCGATCATTTCTCCCACGCACGTGCAAGATCTGGAATGAACTATCTGCTGCTGTATTTGCCGAGCGCTATGACATGTCCTTCTTCAAGCGAGGTTTAAGAAGAGCACATTCTTCAAGGTAAGCAACGGCCTGGCTGCACCCCTGGTGTTGCTAAGGTCCATCTACAGCAGTATCACTTACCATCAGGTGTGCTGCTTGCTCATTTGCCACCATAGACAATAAAAAAAGAACAAAAACACCTGCACCATCCTAAAACTTAGGCTGCCGTGCCTTCTATTAATCCGGTGGTGGAGATGTGGTACAACCGCCTCCATAAGCCCCCGCCCTGCTACGGGGGACTCCAGATCTTCTCTCCACCGCTGGGTGACTCTCCTTCGGGACACTTCCAGTACTCTGCTCAGTCTCCTTACGAAGACTTGCTCGTCGTCGGCCCGCGCCGCGACGCGGAGCTGGTAGACCTCAGCCAGGGCCTCGGCCACAAGTGCCTGATGCCGCCCTAGCCGAGGCCGCGGGTGACTGGATCGGGGAATTACTCCATCACATGCCGAGAGCCTGACCGCGTGAGGAAAGACCGACGTCCTCCCCGAGGGGGGCACGTTGGTCGAGGAGAGGGTACTCCTCAGGGGGTATTCCGTCGGGCCGACCACTGACGTCAAGTTACCCTGCTCCGGTGGTCGGCCCAACGACGAAGGCGACGTGCCATGGATGGGTTACGGGTGTGCGTGCTTACGCCCCTCTGTTGTCCCGGACGAAGTGGTGCGAGGAGTGCGCCGAACGTAACCCACACCCAAAAAAAAGGCAGATGTTATCTCTTTTCTCTTATATCTTTCTACACTCGGATCGATTTCCTACTCTGATCTCAGACATAGGCTAACATTGAGGCGTTTTTAATAAATAATTCAGCAATATAATTATAACATTATAGCAATATATTATAATATAGCATCACTCGATTTGGCACCGCTGAAGGGAATGCACCAGCACTAGAGTTTTTCTGTGTCTGTCTGACTGTCTGGCAATACGAAGGAAGAATTATAAAATTATTATTAAATATAAAAAAAAGAACCAATGAACGTTATTTCAAATTACTCTGGCTAAATGATATATATTAAATTATTTTTGATTACGCAAGGGCCATTCTGATTATTTTCAGAACTTTTATTAAAATTGGTATATTTAATAGAAGTTCTGAAAATAATCTGACCTTTTTCGAGTTCGATTCCCATATGAGATAAACATCCTGGTCTCTACCATAGTTAAAGTTAGTTAAAGTTATTGTCTGTTACTAATCAGTCATCGTCTTAAATTGAGCGTTAGTTTCTTTATTATAGTTTAAGAATTTTGCCATAACATAAAAACACATATTAAGAACTGTTTTTGTTAAGTAATTTTATGCAAACGTATCATCAAGTTTTTCAAATATTTTTTTCGACCGGTTCTAATAATATATAAACCAGTTATTCAACTGGACTATATCACGTTTTCATTTATTTAATTATAAATATAACTTTTTACATGTATTTATTTATAGCTTTTTAATTATATAACAAGAATCACAATGTGTTACTATGAAATGAGAAAAAAGTTGATAACATACGACAGCCGTCATAAATGAAATTGTCATACTACATTACATTATATGGCCCATAATTATGTAGCTAGCGAAATGGATTCATGTTGCAAAACAGCTGTAAAGTGGCAATCATTAATTTTTAAAAGCCGGTCACAGAGACAAAACAGGCAAGAACTGTGCAAAAGTGCACAGATGGCGTAGTGGTTAAGATACCGACCTTCCGGTCAGTGCCGTAGGTTCGATTCCCACGCAGGACAATACTCTGTTCGATCCACAAAGTGTTGTTTTGAGTCTGGGTGTAATTTACCTGCATCAATTGCATGTTTGTAAAGGCCCCCGCAGTAAAAAGATTATTTTCTTAGTGCAGGGTGGTGTCTTAAAGAAAAGCCATCAAAAATATAGTTTGATATTTGGCCACTATCAAAACATTTGATTATTACATATTATATTTCTTTCTCATACAACGATATTTATTCAGAGGAGCTGTAGATTGATATAAAGATAGCGGCGTTGACGTCAACTTGTTTTCGGGTTGAGAGCCCTCAGCGCTAACCCATAGACCTTGTAAAGGTGTCAAAGCCATCTGCAGCTAACAGCTAAACACACACACACACACACAATTTTGCCTCAGATGGCTATGACAACTTTACCAGGACTGTGGGTGAGCGCTGAGGCCTCTCAACCCGAACACACACAAAAAAAGTCAACTTGTTTAATATTGTTCTTTCTCTCCGTCTAATTATTATTATATAAATTAGCTCAATATGAAAATAATTGTAATTATTTTATATGTATGCCATTTAAAGTAATCGAATTGCTGTGTGGTAGCGGTTTCGAATACTACCAACCCTTACTTTGCTCGTAGATGTCGTAAAAGACGACTAAGAGCCTTATAATGACCTAGGCCAACTCCATCTGATGCCGTTTGATCAAATTACATTCCCAAGGAGGGTTGACATCTGGCAGGCGGCCATAAAACTTGCCAATAATCTATCTATACATATAATAAAAATGTAACGGGTCGCTGTCTGTACATGGAAGATATATGAACAAAAATATTACTGGGACCTTTATCAACACTAATAGAACCCAAAACAATAATTTTTAAAATTTTTGTTTGTTTATCTTTTTGTCTGTGTGTCACGCTAATCTCAGAAACGGCTTATCCGATTTAGACGCGGTTTTCACTAATATATTGTGGTAAATTTCACTTAACATTTAGGCTTTATTTTATGTCAATTGGTTTATTAAAAAAAAGTTATGTCAATTTAAAAAATGTTCGGAGAAATAATCTTTATCGATTTTTTTCAAATTACGTACAAATATTCTTCAGTAAAAATAAATAAACACGTGTTTCAGCATTTGTTGATTTTCACCCTCTGTGGGTGTAAATTAGGCCTGCAAAGCGGGTTGGACGACTTATTAAATCATTAGCGCTAAGCCGATATTATTGAAGCTGGCAACTTGAAATATTGACAGTGGTTTCTTTATATGACGTAGAGATTCACTAAGAAAGGATTTTACGAAATTATACCCCTAAGGGGGTGGAGCAGAGTGGCAAAGTTTTTCTGAAGAGAAAAAAATCTTTATTGATTCTTTTCAACACCTCAACGCATCCCAGTTTCTGACGCTGTTGATTATCATTCTAGCGACAAACCTTCAACACCTTGCATTGCTTTTTCTATTTAACTCTGTCAGAGATGACTTCTGCGTGTACAAAGTCGCGGGCAAAAGCTAGTTTTTACAATATGTACTATGAAGTACATATTGTATCGACCCCAAGTAATTGAAATAAGAGTAGGAGAATGATGATGATGAATAAAGTAATCCAATTAAGTGTTAAATAAAGCCGATAGAAAATAGCCAGCAACATAAATATACATATGAATGAAAATAGCTAGCGACATACACATACATATGAATGAAAATAGTCAGCGACTTTACATATACGATTTACAACTTACGTATGTACGAGCGGTGAATTGTATTCTTACTTCGTCATATTTACAATTATTTACTATGTTTTATTGTTATATACCTAGTATAATTTTTATATAATGTTTGTAGTTGATTAAATATAAGATATATGTCAAATCTTATTATAACATTTTATATGAACTGTGTTTATATTATCCATAATTACTATAAGCTCATTTTATTACTTGCGCCAGTGACGGCAGTTAAGGCGTGAAAGGTTGACATGGTATGGACATGTGATGAGACGGGATGAAAGTAATGTTGTGAAGAAAGTTTTAAGTATGAATGTTAAAGGCTTTCGGGGCAAGGGAAGACCGAAGAAAAGATGGGTGGACTGCGTGAAACATGACATGGATAGACCCTTGTCTGTGTGTGGTCACTCCTTAGTGATCACAGAGATGACGTTTGATAGGGTTATATGGAAGGAGAAGACGTATTGCGTCGACCCCAAATAAATTGGGATGAGAGCAAGTTGATGATGATGAATAACTATAAGCTCATTTAAGAAATCATAGATATTACTTCTCTTATCCTTATGAAATTAGATCTATTTAAACTTTTTCGGTATGGTGACGGAGTAAGAATACAATCACCACCCCTTTTCATACCCGTGGGTGATCGTAAAAGACGACTAAGGGATATAAAATGCATATAACATCTATGCGAGAGAAGGAATACTCGAAACAAAACCCTACACCAATACGTCTGACCAGCGCGGTCTAGTAGGTTAATTTCCCTCCCATTACGGAGGCGGCCAACAGTGGGACATTTATGGGCTGTGATGATGATGATGATCTTATTTTTAAATAGTTAAAATATAGCTTGTTGGTGATAGATAGTGTTGCCTAAATGCCAGACCAAGACCCGCTGTAAGTCTCGCAGTGCTCCCTTAGACAGCATTTTACGATTCTTTTGGCAAAGAAAGGATTTTCAACATTTTGTATACTAATATTATAATTATTTCCTCGTGTACTAGTTTTAGGAATACAGGTATTAAGAATACCAGTACACGGGGATATAATTTGATGTTATTTTAAACAGTCTCATGATAGATAAATGTGATTATAGCCTCAGTTTCATTAAGTGGTGTGTACTTAATTATTGATAGTTGTACAGTTAGCGCCGCTAGATTAATGGAATTTCATTAATTTAGTTGGATTTTTCATTTCTATGTGAATTTTTAATTTCCATCAAATCAAGTGACTCTGTGTTATTCTAACATCGAGAGTGGCAACAATTGCGAGACTTGCAGGAGTCTTGCATTTGGGCAATACTAGTGATGGAGTAAGAATTTATTTCACCACCTCCTTTCTTACCCGTGGTCAGTAAAAAACAACTAAAGTGTACGGTATGCATATGGATACTCCATGCAACAAAAGAGAAGTCGCCATATAACTCAATAGCAACACATCTGACCAGCGTGGTGTAATAGGTCAATTTATTTCCCATTGCGGAGGAGCCTTAAGCCCAGCAGTGATGTATATGAGCTGAGGTGATGATAATGATGATTTTTAAGTACAATGGTTCATGTTTTGCATAGTACATTTTAAAGGGGGTCGTCGATTTATGATGTTCAATCATTTAGAGAGGAGAAGGTCCATCATGTCTTATCTTTTCTTTAACGGTAATGATATTTTAAAGATTTTAGGTAGGCTGATTACATTTTTATTACATAGGAACGGGAAAAGGCTAAAAACTGATCAAAATAGTTTAACGTAATAAAAACGGCTTCAAAGTACAAACAAAGACGCTTGAGTTTATTCTAGCATACATTACCATAGCGTTCGATTTTTCTCGCGTATTTTTATTAAAGTTTTTTTTTTAAAAGACAATACATGCTAAGAAATCAATCATTATGGTGTGGGGGTATTTTAAAAATGAAATTAAAGGTCACCAATCATACTCTGACCCGCAACAATTGTTTGCGCAAAACAGAACTGCACTAATTTCGGTACTAGACCACTCCGTCATGTGACTTAGATTACTGTAATTTACGTAAAATGTTCTCCACTAATAGTGCACTGAATTCCCACGGGACTTCTAGAAAATAATTATTTATTAATACTTCATTGGTTTCATGGCAGTTTTGTCCGTGAATACATATATTATATTCACTCACGGCCCTAGAGTACGAGTATATCTAACGTTATAATTAAAGTAAAGAAGAATTACAATTTAAGAGATAAACGAAGTCATGGAAAAGTAGTTAATCAAGACTATAAACACACACTATGTAAGCATTTAAAATTATATAAAATACACAATTCAGTTAAGCAATTTGTGTCGTTCAAGATTTTTTGTTATGACCAGCGTAATATTTCTTCTTTGATTGTGGCGATGGATAATTATTTTTACCTAAATACGGTGAGGGGGGCATAGTCCGGAGCGTGCTCGTTCGCGTCCCCTGCCAGTCTAATTACACTGCTAATCCGGCTCGATATGCGTACCGCAGTGCGGGTTAGGGCGTCCCCCGGAGGCGACGCGTACCTACCCGCCCCCGTCGGTACGAACTTCGGCAGTTGCGGCGATGGGGGCCGCCACCCGTCACGCCTTGCCCAGTCAGGCGAGTCGAGGAGAGCAGAGTGCCGGGTGGGCACGTGGAATGTTAGAGGTTGTGTGGAAGGTAAGTTGCACGAGCTGATATCCGTCATGGCGGACAAACAGCTAGATGTGCTCTGTGTGATAGAGACCAAGCGAAGGGGCAGCGACGCCTGTGATCTTCCTGGTGGCGGGATGGCTCTGTGGTCTGGTGTACCACAGAGCGATCGAGCCAGCATAGGGTTAGGAGTGCTGTTGTTCTCTCACTTGGCCTCAGGTGTGAAGGATTACGGCATGTATGTATATATATGATCCCAGACTTCTTTGGGTCCCTATGAAACTAGGTGTCACCAAGGTATTCATGGTTGTAGCATATGCTCCCGTAGGATCCTCGGTGGCATCAGACCTAGAGAAGTTTTGGGATAATGTTAGGGAAGTTCTGGATATGGCAGAAACCAGTGAACGCGTGATTGTATGCGGAGATTTGAACGGATGGGTGGGGACCAAGCGTCCCGACTATGAGGACGTACTTGGTCCATTTGGTGATAAGAGAGTGAACGACGCAGGTAGGCTCATAGCGGATGTATGCATGGAGAGAAACCTTATTGTGTCAAACACATTTTTCCAACATAAGGACATCCATATGTACACATGGAGAAGGAATGAACAGAAAAGTACAATAGATTTAATTTTAGTAGACAGTCGCCTCCGAAGCAAAATATTGGACGCAAGAGCCTACAGGGGCCCCACAGTTGATACGGACCACTATCTCGTTATTGCGCGATTTAGTGGTCTGTTCAGAAAGTGGAGACACTGGCGTGGGAGTCCAGATGGGCGACTCAGTGGTCACTGCTCTGCTTTATGCAGATGATGCAGTCCTGCTGGCACAGTCAGCGACTGACCTGCAGACCCTAGTCGACACAATGACAGAAGATTGTAAGAAAAGGGGTCTACGCGTGAATGTGAGCAAAACCAAAATAATGGTCTTTGAAAGAGATGAAGCCAGAACAGATGTAAGAGTAACAATAGGTAATGATGTACTAGACAAAGTGGATGAATTTGTATATCTTGGATGTGGATTTAGCCGAGATGGAAAGTACACCACTGATATAGAGCGAAGAGTGAATGCGGGAAATAGAGTGAACGGAGCGTTGGGGCAAGTTCTCGGTAACCACCACCTCGGCCAGAAGGCACGTGTAGCAATACATAACGCAGCGCTTGTCTCAACATTACTGTATGGAAGCGAGAGTTGTTATGCAGAAAAGAGTATGAAAGTAACATTAATGCGGTCGAAATGCGATCTCTGCGGAAAATCTGTGGAGTAAGGCTGACCGACCGCATTCGTAACGACGACGTAAGAGAGCGAGTAGGTATGAAGGAGAGTATTGGTGTACAGATGCGAAAGGGAATGCTCCGATGGTTCGAACATGTGGAAAGAATGCCAAACGAACGTTTGGTTAAGAAGACATACAATGCGAAATTGGAAGGATGTAGGTACCGGGGTCACCAGAGACTAACCTACCTAGACCAGATCGATCATATACTGAAGGAAGGTGGAGTCAAAAGTCTCCGAAACCGGCGAGCGTGTATGAAGAGAATTATGCATGTTGAGGAAGCGAGTGAAGTATCCAAAGATAGAGTTCTCTGGCACTCTGTTCTCTCTGCCTACCCTGCAAGGGATATGGCGTGATGATATGTATGTATGTAAATACGGTGAAGCCAAAAGGGAGCTTACGTGCTTCGACGTGATGTTTGTCTGTATGTATATCAGTTCATTTATATCTTTTAAACTATAAGTATCGTTTTAACAGTGATTTCATATGTAAAAATACTAATCGCGTATTTTCATCATCATCATCTCGGCCCATATATGTCTCACTATTCTTGGTCTTCGATCCTCTCGAGTTGACGCCCTGTCATCTGGACTCAAGTCTTGACGTAAGGGCGTTGTCTTTACGCGGTGCGGCCTCGCTCCGGGGGACTAGACTAATCCCCGGTCCGGTCACCCTCTACCGTCTGCACCGACCCAGGCACCAACAGTGGCCCGAGTCTCCCTAGAGGATGTCCTCAAGGACTCGTTCCGCTGCCTCGATCGCGGCAATCGCGTCCCAGATCCTGGTGCTGTCGACCATCGCTTTGACGAAGGCCGGCAGCGTCAGTTCGGCACTGATGGTTGCGACGAGACCACGGCATTGTTGAGCCCAGGTCGTTCAAACCTCGAACGTATGCTACCACACTATTGATAGGATGGAGTCATCTCCCTTCTTACGACCGTGTACAGGTATTTGCCGAAGCATTCATGCTCCGACAAGACCTGCTCCAGTCGGAAAAAGAAGGTTCCGTGCCGCCGCTCTATCCATTCAATCAGCACGGTGCGAAGGGCCTCAACGGTGCGAACACCGAATTGAGGCCTCTCCAGCCGCGATACCCAACGGGCAATGACGTTCAGGTGGATGTCCTCACGCCAGGTGGTCAGTTCGTTAGGCACCGCCTTCGTCGCACATTGTAGACACCCCGAAATAGATATCGGCGAGCATCTCCGCCTCCAGGTCCCACAGGATAGTCTCGGCCAATGCACCGCCTTTGGTCGCCACCGTGCGGTAACCGCAAATGGTCCTGACCGCCACGACTCTCTGTGGACGCCACAGAAGAGCCCTGTGTCGGAAAGTCAGAGACCTCGGTGAGGAAGTAAGAATACAATTCAGTACACCTTTCTTGCCCATTGAGTGTCATAAAAGGAATACGATATTCAGATAACATCGAAGCAAAAGGAGGAAAACTCGAAAAAATCATAAAACACTACGACAACCCGTTTGACCAGCGCGGTTAATTGCCCTTTCATTGTGGAGGAGGCCCGAGTCAGAGACCAAGAACACTGAGACATATATGGGCCGAGATGATAATATTTTTACATATGAAATCACTGTTAAAAAGATACTTATAGTTTGGAAGTAATGAATGAACAGATGTACATGCAGACGTACAAATAAAAGGGGCATACCCTTTTGGCTTCCCCGTAGTCAGGTAAAAATAATTATCCATCGCCACAACAAAAAATGAATTATATACACTGGCGATATAAAAGTTATTTATTAATTGAAATTTAATATAATATGTATTATCTAGTGTTGCCAAGTGCAAGACTCTTGCAAGTCACGCTGTTAGAATAAGTTTTGATAGAAATAAAAACTCTACATAGAAACGAAAAATCCAACTAAATTAATGAAATTCCATTCATCTAGTGACACTAACTGTACAACTATCACTAATTAGGTACATATCACTTAACAGGAGTGGGGCTATAATCACACCTATCTATCGTGAGACTGTTTAAAATAACATCCAATTATTTTCCCGTGTAGGTACTGGTATTAAGAATATAAAATGTTGACAATCCTTTCTTTGTCAAAGGAATCGTAAAATGCTGTCTAAAGGAGTATTGTGAGACTCTTACAGCGAGTCTTGGTCTTGCATTTGTGCAACACTAGTATTATGCGTGATAATATATATTTTTCGAGTATTGACCGAGTAAGAAAACAATTAGAGTTGCCACCCGTACTTTATTATAAAGTATTGTACGTGTGTACATTATGGGAACTATAAAGTATAGACAAATACTTTATTTCGTATGATATGAATTCTTCGGGATTTTGAAAAGTTTAGTCGTAGATATTTTTTCGTTAACCACCACTCGCCAAGACCACATCACTTAAGCACTGATTTTAACAATTTCTGAATTCAATTTAACCTCAAATATAAGGTTTAAGTGCACTAAGAATACGATTTAAAGTTTCATAGATGTATGCCATGGTAAATCATGGACAAGAATACTCCTCATACACCAACAAAACACAACTTCGATAGTGAAACGGAGCAAATAAATAGTGGATATGTTACACCGAAAAAATATTAAAAAAAAAGTGAAACAAAACAGAAAAATAAACAATTGCAGAAGTATATAAGTCAGTGGGAAATCGAACATGGTGATTGGTTAATTAATGATCCACAAAACGAATATAATGGCAAGCTGCAAAAAGCAATAAACAGTATGATTTTAAACATAATAATAAATAAAAATAAATTCTACTTTATTTTGATACTGTGTACTTTTTTTTTTTTTTTTATAAAACCCGATTACGAAGTGAAAAATGATGTCACAAGCGGGATTCGAACCCGCGCCTATTGGGATTCCGGCCCAATCGTGCTGACACTACACCACCGGATCAATTTCATTTCTGTTGTGAATGAAACTCGAGCGCAACAGTGAGACCTATATGAGATGATGATGATGATGATGTATTGTTATATTTCTTAATTACTTTTGGTTGCAGATAAGCAAGCAACCCACCAGATATTAAATGGTAATTGCCGTCCCTAAATATATGTAATACAAGGGCACAACCAGGTCACTGTTTACTGCAAGTTGGAGTTTACGCTTTCAGTTCTCTGTTTATTCTTAATATAATTGTTAACGGAAAATCTGTGGAGTTAGGCCGACCGACTGTGTTCGCAACGACGACGTAAGAGAGCGAGTAGGTATGAAAGAGAGTATTGGTGTAAAGATGCGAAAGGGAATGCTCCGATGGTTCGGATATGTGGAAAGAATGCCGAACGAACATCTGGTTAAGAAGATATACAATGCGAAAGTGGAAGGATGTAGGTACCGGGGGAGACCGAGACTTACCTACCTAGACCAGATTGTTTACGTACTGAAGGAAGGTGGAGTCAAGAGTCTCCGAAACCGGCGAGCGTAAGTGAAGAAAATTATGAATGTTGAGGAAGCGAGTGAAGTATGCAAGGATAGAGTTGTATGTATGTATGTATAATTGTTAATATTCAGACATCGATTATTTTAGCCTTCTTCGTAAGAGTGTGGTCGATGTTCTGTGAGAGTGTGATATCCAGACACGTAGACTTATTTATGGCTGCAAGCAGAAAACTGTCAGCAGCGTTGCCACTAGTAAAAGGGAATTTGTCACATATTTTTTTTTTTAATTCTTATAATTAACTTTGGACCATACACCTACCTACATCTACAAACTACGATTTTGATATGTATGAATTCGAGATATACGTTTCGTACGCGTCCAACCGAGTGTCCAACTAAAGTGAGCGATTCGAACGAAGCACATTGAGCAGTTGGTTTTCAAGTAATAGTATAAGATTTGAATAGAATCTTCAGATACGTAGAGGATTAAATGATCTTTGCTTAGTTTACTCCGTTAGCCTAGTTTAAAAGTTATTCGAGGTTAAATTTCAACCTCAAATGATAAATGACTTTTACATCATACTCTATCATAAAATAATGGGTAGGACATGAAATAATACTATAATGCCACGAAACTATACTACGAGAGGTGGTGTTTACAAACTGTACCGCACACAATTCATGTTTTTGAATGATTAATGTATAAAGTTATAAGTGACTTATCTACTGAAATAAAATTTTACTCCAAGTGTGTAACAAAAATGTCGGTTTTCAATAGTATCTCAACAAATTAACAGTTACGTATCACTATTTAGTTAGTTTTTAGGGTTCCGTACCTCGATAAAAAAAAACGGAACCCTTATAGGATCACTTTGTCGTCCGTCCGTCCGTCATTCTGTTCGTCTGTCTGTCTGTCAAGACCCTTTTTCTCAGGAACGCGTGGAGGTATCAAGCTGAAATTTATATCAAATACTCAGGTCTACTGTCCCTTGGAGCTGCAGCTGTTTATATCGCAAATTTCTGCAAAGTTTCGACACTCATAAGGGAATCAAAACCTACAGGGTACTTCCCGTGACCTCAGAATCTTGAAATGTGGTACGAAGCAACGTCTTATAGCACAGATAAAGGAAAAAATGTGAAAACCGTAATTTTTTAATTACATCATATATAAAAATATTTTTAATAATTTTAAACTCACTACCCCTTTTCTCCTGAACGTATAGAGGTATTAAATTGAAATTCATATTAAATATTCAAGTCTATAATACCTTTAAGCTGTAACAAAATCAAATTTCTATGTCAACGCAATCAAATGAAACAGCAATTTAAGTCGCATATTTTCAAACTCGCAACTACTTGCAAGGGACTTCTAATGTTTACGCAAGTATTTACATTTGAAATAAATGGTCACGGAAGGACAAGATCACTGAAAAGTGTTTGAAACGTCGGGAAATTAAAAATCAAATATAAACGCGATAGAATCCATAAAAGTAGTTTGATTTCAAATACTTGCAAGGGAATCAAAACCTAAATGGTACTTCCAGTTGACCTAGAATCTTGAAATTTGCCATGAAGCAATGTTTACACATATAAAAGAAAAGTTCAGGAAACCTTAAATTTTAGTTACATCATATATTTCTTTTAGTTTTACGGAACCCTTCGTGCGCGAGTACAACTCGCACTTGGCCGATTTTTATAATTGGTGTTTGTTTTTTTATAATTTACGTTAACTAGGTTATTATTTATAATAAAATTATCTAGTTTTATTTGACAATATGCGTAATAAGAGATTCATCACATCACTAAACTATTACGATAGCCACCTGTTGAACTGGTTTCATTAACACAAGTATCATTTACCTTGTGAAGTGCTATAGAATTAATTTATCGCTAATTTCTGAGCAGTTTAGTTTTCTATGCGATACGATCGACAGAAGTGGAGATATTCTGTAATATCGAGTTAATATATAAAGTTTTATTATTATCCAGTTTGGTTGTAAATAACAAATAATAATAACTAATATTTTCAGTATTTAATGTTAATAAGTTTTTAGTACGATAATTATCCGTGTAAGTTGAAGCAATGGAAATATCGCAAAATCAAAATATAGTGGACGATTTAAATTTTAAACAAACTGCTACACGTAGGATTATGAAGAATGTAATCACTGTTAGCTTGGCTTTTATGGTGCATTTCACTGCATATAATGTGAGTATAAGTTAGCATATTCTTAACTTAATATCAGAATTAAAAATATTTGGGAAAATTTATTTGTATGTATGATATTATTTTTTTTTGTGGTAAAGGGGCGTCTTTCAGGTAGAATTAAAAAGATTCTCTCCATAACTATACTCGTTCCAACCATTTATTTTACTTTTGACACATGCTTTAGGACGTAACTGTTTCATTATACGCAATTATTAACTTTGAAACGAGTGAACAGAGAAATATATAAACTGCCCAATAATATTTATATATCTTAATTATTACCCACTAAATACATTAATATGCCGTAAATAGCTCTATTCATAAAATTTAAGTGATAATTCATTTCCGTTATAAAAAAAGTTACGTTCTATCGCATCTAGTGACAGGATCAAAAGTATTCGGTGCAAACTAATGAATCGCAAATAATCGATTACACTTATTTGCAGTTAAGTCAGCTGACAACTGAGTTTTGAATTGTTGTAATAGACAACACGTTAAAATTGTATCAGGGAGATATAAAAATCTTCTCATCATACCTATAACATGAAATAAAACAACCAAAATATTTTAATATTATTTTATTATAACGAATCGTCGGATTCTTCATACGAACTCGAATCGTCGCTTGAATCATCTGCAGTGTTTATTATTAACTCTTGTGTAGGTATGTTGTCAAATTCAATTTCCCGATCCCAATCAGAGAATATTATATTTTTTGTCTTGTTGACGACACTCGCCCAGTTTTCAGGCGTCACACTAGCACATGCGTTTTTTAAAAGTTCAAGCATTTTATTTGCTGTGAAAGGAGGAGTTGTATTGTTTCTTGCGGCGTGTCCTTTGACTTGTGCCCAGATCATTTCAATTGGATTATATTGACAGTGGTACGGAGGAATTCTGATTACAACATGCCCATATTCTGCTGCCATTTCGTCGATGACATATCGTTTTGGCTGCTTTTTACTTTTTAATATTTTAAGTAATTCTACTTTTAGTAGGGATTCGTCCACATCTTCCCCATTATCACGAAGCCAGTTTATAATCTCGTGTTTTTTGTTGGCCTGTGTTGGCATTTTATTAATTTGGCGAGAGTGTTAGGGTGCATTATCAATAAATATTAGGTATGCGTCCGATATATCAAAACGAATCTGAAATCGGATTTCAGTCAGAAATCGTATCGTATCGATATTCAACACTATACAAACTGATTTTAGAAAACGTATTTCGGCAGAAACTAAATCAACACATATCAAAACAAAACGACGAAAACGCAAACTAATAATAAATCTAATCATCGCGCAATCGTTTTCTATTGCTAGTTTTGCAAACCAAACCAATATTTGAAAACTTACTAACTATCTCTTTCACTCCGCTAAGCGATCGCTTAGTCAGAATGAGAGAAAGCGAATTTCATTAAAATTCGCCTCCTTTCATTCTAACTAAGCGATCGTTTAGTGCATTGAAAGAGATGAAGCGAATTGTCATCTGTTTTGGAATTTGGCGGTTTCTAAGAAACTCAGAATGGCAGATGGAAACGAAACAGAATTACAAGAGTCAGGGAATAAGATCTATATTAGAATGCAACTACTTCCATGATAATATTACACAATACTTAATGATAGTAGTTTAAGTTTTGTGTTTGTTAAATAGATTTTTGAATTATGGGAGAGTTTTTGCACACTTGACCTTGGTGACACGTGCGGTGTGCGCGTAATGTTATTTTTGTGATCTCGTGAACTATATAATTAGATAGGTATTTTACGATTCAATACTATACTAACGTATGTTAGTATCATACATACGATTTGATGATAAATAAGAAATAACTATTTAATGTAAAAAGGTAAGATTTTCGCTTCGTAATCGGGATTAATAAAAAAAAACCATACAAAAAAAAATGTACATTATATAATATAATCATGAAATCATTGTAAATATGACGATTTTTAAATACGCAAGAAAGTTTTGTATCATATCCAAAACAAAACATTTTTGCTAGTCTAGTACTCTAGTTAAGCCTAGATAAAGCATGAAGGAAAATCGTACACCTAAATCCAATCAACAAAGAAATTATAGAAAAATTATTTGAATGCGTTCGTTCGATTGCGTTTTTCGTTTGCTACGCTAAAATAACTAAAAACATCGAATATCGGTCGAAACTAAAGTAAACCCGCTCCGTCAACCGCTCTGGAAATCGATTTCTGAAATCGGTTTTTAAAATCGATTTAAATATCAGAAATCGAATTTGTATCGGTTCGAGTATAATTTCTGTGATCCTCCGTCTCGAACTAAGTCATCCTCGTATCTCTATGTGATCTTTTGCAAGATGTATCATTAAGAATCTGAATGATGAATTCCCATCATTTAGATTATTACTGATATTTTATGCCAGAAAATTAAATTGAGTAGCGAGGATGACTTATTTATTTCAATTTGGAACCTTTTAATATATGCAATGCGAATTATCAAATGCCTACTTACACGAACGTTAACATTTTGTTAGTATTTTCAATTACCCCGGTCAGCTGGCTGTCAGCAGTGTAGGCTTATCACTAGAAAATTCTTATATATTTTCCGAGAAATAATATTAAATATTATAATTATTGTTTGAAGCGGAATTAATTAAGAGAAATTACATCTATATCATTTATTATTATATGAAATTACATATATATTATCACTATAGAGTGTGATTAAATTTGTTTGTTATAGGTTTTTGTTTCGAGTTTTCCTTCTCTCGCATATAAATATTATATGCATTTTATAGCCTTTAGTCGTCTCTTACAATCACGCGTGGGTAAGATAGGGAGTGGTGAATTTTATTCTTACTCCGTCACCACACGAAAAATGTGTTGCAAAATATAATAACTTATTATGTGTAGTAAAATATAATAATTTATTATGTAGGAAACAGGATGTTAATAATTTTTTTTTCAGGGTGCCGCCAATCTTCAAAGTTCTATTAATTCAGAGTCTGGTCTTGGTACTGCATCTTTAGCAACAGTGTACACCGGCCTCATTTTTTCATGCTTATTTCTACCCATCATTGTGATTAAGTATCTAAAAATTGTATAAAAATTAAACTATATTATACGTCTGGCCATAAATATCGTTACATTTAAAAATAAAAAAAATATTACATTTGAATTTGGAATCTGTCATTTTATATGATTGTTCATTGTGTTTTTTCATTTTGGCGCTAATACATGGTACAATATTTTGCGATATTAAAAAAGAGTGGGGTGATAAAGAAAACCGAATAGCTGATGATGATGATTGCATTACACAAAGCAGGTATGGAGACAAATGCAATTTTTATAACCCCGCATGGGGCTACCCGTCTGCGTCTCGATAGTCATCAACTCCGTCCCCATCAGTATCCAGGCCCATATGAAGTATTTGGGTCTGGTGCTCGATGAGCACAAATGCAAGCCACAAGATCCGCCAGCCTCGGGGACCACCAGTAGACCTCAGAAGTAGACGCTCGGGGCATGGCCGCATCGCAAATCTGCGGCATCGCAATGCGAATGCGGCCAGACCAGGTGGTTGGAAACGAATGTTTCGGACTTCATCAGGGCTGAAGACTGGCCGTCGTCTAGTTCCAATCTTAATACGCCGGATTATGATTTATGGTCAGTTTCAGAGAGTACGGCTTGCACTAAACGTCATGATAATTTGGAGTCCCTAAAACAATCCATAGGATTGGCAGTGAAGAATTTTCCCATGGAAAGAGTGCGTGCTTCTATTGACAACTGGTCTCAACGTTTAAAGGACTGTATTGCAGCCAATGGAGACCACTTCGAATAAGCTTTTTATATTTTAAATTGTTTTATATTTATGTATTAATACACTGTAATAGTAATAAATGTTATTTGCAATAGAAAAAAAATGTTTTTGTTTGTTACAGTATTTATGGCAAGACTAGGTATTATATAAACACATTCTTAATTAGCATTACTATACTTAGTAGACCCTACTGGGCCACGCTGTTGGCAGTTTTCCACCTACAATCGTAGGCCGGTCCCTTCAGGATGGTACTACACTTTCACGTCTGAGCAGTAGTAATGGGCTATCGCGCTTCGTTTGGTGAGCGAGAGAGCCGGAAGCACAACTTTAGTGGATCTTGGTTGGAAGACTGCGGCCTAGGTATACTCCTTGAGCGACATTACTATCGGGTGTGCTGCTTGCTCATTTGCCACTATAACAAAGTAAAAGAAAACAGTATTCTTTATAAACTGGATCGTATTAAGGGATTTTCTGATAGCTTTCTAAACGTGGTGCCGCATCTGAAATACTTTTTTTTGCTAATTATTTAAAATTACTAAAATTCATTTTCGATATGTTATTTCCCAAATAAGCAATTAATTCACAAATATTTACGCGATTATTGCACATATGAAATAAAACTATTTTACGGATTCTATCGCGTTTGTATTTGATTTTTAATTTCGCAACGTTTCGAATACTTTACAGCGTTCATGAACACGAGAGAATTGTCTATAAAAATATTGTCCGTATAAATACTCGTAGTTTTATTTCAAATGTGTAATATTCGCGTAAATATCTGAAATCATTATCTAATATCGTGCTCAATACTACTCAGCTTAAGCCTCCTCTACAATAGGAGGGAAATAGAGTTACTATACTACGCTAGCCAGACGAGTAGGGGTTCAATATTTCCCTCTCCTGCACAGATATTATATGAGAAAATAAATAAATATATATCTACAAAAATTGCTTATTTGAATATATGACGTTTATTATATTTTTTCAGGTGGTTGGGCACAAAATGGACTATATGTTTTGCCTTCGTATCCAACATGCCGTACATAGTAGTACAATTATTTCCTAGCTTCTACACATTGATACCAGGTGCTCTTATATTGGGCCTCGGTGCTGGTTTATTTTGGTGTGCTTTGTACACTTATCTGGCTATGGTAAGATATTCATTATTTTCTGTTGGAGAAAAGGCATCGCATATATCATCATCATATCATCATCACAGCCCATAAACGTCCCACTGTTGAGATCGGGCCTTCTCCGTAATGGGAGGGATATTAATCTACTATACTGCGCTGGTCAAACATATTGGTATAGGGTTTTGTTTCGAGTTTTCCTTTTCTCGCATAGATGTTATATGCGTTTTAAATCCCTTATTCGTCTTGTACGATCACCCACGGGTATGATATGGGGTGGTGAATAGTATTCTTACTCCGTCACCACACGGAAATATCCATAAAAGTTATTGCCATTATATTATTTATATTATACATATTGTATTATATTATATATATTGTTACGCTAGGAAGTTGAAATAAGATGTTGTATGTCTCTCAGTTAGATTTGCTGACCATTTTCTTGATGATTTATCGTAGATTTAGACTATTACGTCCAAGTAAGCGTTAGTGATAACTGTAATCTTATTCTGTCGTGGGATGAGATTTTTATATTATTACAGGTGGTTTCGGATCTATTTTCATTTCAGATATCCGATAGTTTCGGTTACGATTATGGCGATCTATAACATCCCTAATCATAATTATGCTATAATTACTTCCATTTGAGTTTTTGGCGGGAATCTAAAACGTCATGTGGTGCTCTTGTATTATATTCGATATCTTAGTGTTTTAACGTGTTATATTAGATAATTTTGATGGCATTTTATGTAATGTGATGTGACGGAACTGCTGAGATGTAGTGAATATCATATAAAAGTGCTTTACAACGTTTTCGTTTTTCATCAAAATTCCCACAAGATACCATTAACAGTGTGGCCATAGCACTGTTGATGGCGACAATTTGACTTACTGACGGACAATGACTAATCTGAAGACACTAAAAACTTGAAGATAATTATAACTCGACACTGGCAACAATGGCTCATTTAAGTAGCTGATTGCCAATACATAAAAATAAGAAGAAGAATTACTTCCATTGCCTATAGAATTTAGTAGTGAATATGGTAGGACTGTTGAGAGTTTTCTGTCTACAGCCGCGTGCTGGTCCGTTCGGGGTAGTATCACACTCACGCAGAAAATTGACGCTCGAGCCGTGGCAATGTGCTGTTGCGCTTCATTCGGTCAACGAGAGAACCGGGAGCCCAACTTTTTGGATGAATTTAGGTGTTTCACTGGTAGGCAGTGGCCTGGCCGTGCCCGTGGTGTACCTCAGGTCCATGGGCGGCAGAAACACTCACCATTAGGTGTGGTGCTTACTCGTTTGCCACCATAAGCAATAAAAAACAATTTTTTATGGTTTATGGTGACAAACTAGTTAGCAGCACACCTGATGGTAAGTGTCACAGCCACCCATGGACCTTTGCAATACCAAGGGTTTATTTTAAGCCGCTGCCTACTAATAAAATCCCCAAAAACCAACCCATTTGGGCTTCCGGCTGTTTCGCTCACCGAACGAAGCGTAATAGCACATTCCCATTACTAAGATGTCGATCTTCTGCGAGAGTGTGGTACTACCCCGGACGGACCGGCCCGCGGCTGTAGACAGAAAACTGTCAACAGCGTGGTTCTACTATTATTAAAAATTTCATCAAATAATCAATAACATTATACGAAAAAAATATTCACATTCCTGCTATGTGGCGATAAGTACATTTACCGGTATATAAGTTCTAATTGCTATTTACAGAGTTTCTATATAAATTTTCGAAGACCAAGGTCGAACATCAACGATAATACAATGAAACTAACCTTAAGATAACATTTTTTTAACATTTAAGCAACGGGGCTCAAGGTCACCAGTAGAGTATGAGTCACGGTTCGGGACATTGCTGAGGCCATTGTGACACTTCCCACATTATTTGTTTTTATTGATGTGACATAGTTTCGCTACTCGACAGCAGGGCGGAACCGTTTCTGTTATGGCCTTGCGGGTTGGGATCTGTGCGAGACCGTATTCGGGGTATCAAGAACGAGACCAAGGGATCCCCACCAATCCGGTCGGATCCAGTCTGATCCGGTTTGATCCGGCCGGATTGATCAAATCAGTAAAATTTATGCTTTTCGGGTCAAAATTAACTGTTACCAAGTTAACCAAGTGCCAATGTACTTAATATAGGTTTAGTTCGTTTAACTGCTTAACTTTATTTACAATCCAATGACAAGATTAGACAACAAGCAAACAAATAAATAAAATAGGTAACTATTAAAATTTTAACGATGTAACTCAGTTCAGTCTTCTTAAATTTCACTTTCATAGATAGATCAGTTATTTTAGTAAGGAGCGTACTACGTAATTTACTGAGATAAACTTTATTTTTTTAGTATCGGATCGGGTCGCCGGATCTGGTATATTAGTACCGGATCGGGTGAACGTTTAATGATACCGGATCCGCCAGATCACCGGTTCCGTTTTTCCGGATTGCAATCCCTAATTCGAATACATATCAGGTTATCCGTATGGTAAGAATACAATTCACCACCCCCTATCGTACCCGTGGATGATCGTAAGAGATATAAAATGCATATAACATCTATGCAAGAAAAGGAAAACTCGAAACAAAATCCTATACCAACATGTTTCACCAGCGTGGTATAGTAGATCACCTTCCCTTCCATTACGGAGGAGGCTCGAGTCCAACAGTGGGATATATATGAGCTGAGATGATGATGATGATGATTATGACACATTAGGTTAGAAGCGTATATCTGACTCTTGGAGGTGCATAAGTTTTATGACCACCAGCAAGCCTGGTGTTATCGTAGGTTTCACTCTATACTCTATTTCTCTCTTTATTCTACAAAAACCTACTCTATTATTTTTCAGATTGCTCAAGCACACAGTAAAATATCAAAGATACCAGCTGAAGTGCTTTTGAGTCGCTTTATGGGGATATTTTTTATGCTTTATAATGCGAACCAAATCATTGGCAATCTTATATCTTCCCTTGGTAAGTTGATGATAAAGAATTAATAATAATTATTTTTAATGAGAAACATATAATTTTTGAGATTCTTAAAATAAATTCTCAATTGCGGGACTAAAGTTACATAGCAAAACGTATCTCATGCTTTCGGTAATAAATGTTTCAAAAATAACATTTAAGAATCAGTATTTCAGAATCACTTTAGGTCTGTATCACTAAGCTGTGTGGTGGCGGCTTCGAATACTACCAACCCTAGCTTTGCTTGTGGGTGTCGTAAAAGACGACTAAAAGCTTACTTTGACCTGGGCCAACATCATCTGATGCCGTCAGGTCAGCGACTACATTCCCAAGGAGGGTTGACGTCAGGCAGGCGGCCGGTCATAAAAATTATTGCCGAAACCTTTTGCAATATGTACCATGTTATGAAAGATAATGACAGGGCTAGGGCGTACCCCGCAGGCGACGCGCAGGGACAGCACCCGGTTTCTGCGGGAAATGGACAAGGGTTGTTGCATCACGGGCGGGTGCGACGTAAGAAGCAAGCCCTCAGTACGAAAGAGGTAAGATTGCGGTATGCGAGTTGGAATGTTGGAACGATGACTGGAAGGGGAAGGGAGTTGGCGGATTTGTTAAAAAGGAGAAGAATAAATGTTGCATGTTTGCAAGAAACGAAATGGAAGGGAACTAGAGCTAGAGAAATTGGTGAAGGATACAAGTTTTACTACAGTGGTAGTGATGGAAAAAGAAATGGTGTAGGTGTAGTATTAGATAGGAATTTGAAAGAATGTGTGACGAACGTAACAAGGAGAAATGATAGATTAATAGTTGTGAAAATAGTTTGGGAGAGTATGATTCTGAATGTTATTAGCGCGTATGCACCCCAAGCCGGATGTAAGGATGAGGAGAAAGAAAAGTTTTGGGAGGATTTTGATGCAGTTATGATAGGGATTCCAGATAGTGAAGAGATATGTATAGGAGGTGATTTTAATGGACATGTAGGAGCTGCAAATGATAACTATGAAAGAGTGCATGGAGGTTGGGGGTACGGTAATTGTAATGCTGGTGGTGAGGCGTTGCTCCAAGTAGCTTCATCACTTGACCTGGCCATTGCTAATACATGGTTTCAGAAAAGTGATGAACATCTCATCACTTATAAAAGTGGCAACTACTCCACACAGCTTGATTACTTTCTTGTTAAGAGAAGTAAGTTGGGCTGTGTGAGGAACTGTAAGGTGGTGCCGAGTGAAGCACTTGTATCGCAGCACAGACTGTTAGTGTTAGATACTGAGATAAAAATACGCTCACTTAAGACCAAAAACCGGCCCCCTCCTAGGTTAAAATGGGGCATGCTTGAGAGGAAAGAGTATGCAAGTAGATTTATACAAGGTGTGATAGAACAAATGAGTGGAATGAATGATATGAAGAGCAAATCTGTGAATGTATGTTGGAATGAAATGGCTAGCTGTATTAGAAATATAGCTAGAGTAATTTTAGGAAAAACGAAAGGAAAAAGTGTAGTTGATAGGGATACGTGGTGGTGGAATCAAGATGTGCAACAGGTATTGAAGGAAAAGAAAAATATATTTAAGAAGTGGCAGAAAGAGGATAATGAAAGTGTGAAGAAAGTGATAAAGAGGGAATACAAAGAATGCAAGAAAAAGGCTAAAAGGGTAATAGCTACGGCGAGGGCTCAGGCCCAAGAAAGGATATATAACTCCTTAAATGGGCCTCAAGGGCAAAAAGCGCTGTATCGCATTACAAAAGCACGGGAAGAACGAGCGAGAGATATTAAGCATGTAAAGTGTATAAAAGATGAAGCAGGCAAGGTTCTGATGAAAGATGAGGAAATACAAGAGCGTTGGAAGGTGTATTTTGAAAGACTAATGAACGAAGAGAATGCATGGAGTGGAGATTTGAAAGATAAATCAGAAAACTCCGGCCTAGTGAATGAAATTACATTAGATGAAGTAAAAAAGGCAGTGATTAGTATGAAAAATGGTAAATCTGTAGGGCCGGATGGTATACCAGTTGAAGTGTGGAAGATTTTAGGAGAGCGTGGTTATGAGTGGCTGACTTTGTTCTTCAATAAGTTGCTGCAGGAAGAAGAAATCCCCGACGAGTGGTGCAATAGCACGTTAGTACCCATTTTTAAAAATAAAGGGGATGTTCAAGACTGTGGCAATTATAGGGGAATAAAGCTCATGTCACATAGTATGAAAGTGTGGGAAAAAGTAATCGAGAAGAGACTGCGAGAGGAAAGTGAGGTCACCCAAAACCAGTTCGGTTTTATGCCGGGTCGTGGGACAACGGATGCCATATTTGCACTGCGTCAACTATGTGAAAAATTTCGTAGTGCACACAAAAACTTGCATATGGTATTCGTTGACCTCGAGAAGGCATACGACAGAATACCAAGAACAGTTTTGTGGTGGGCACTGAAAGAGAAAAGTGTACCTGTGAAGTATATAAGGTTAGTCTGTGCTATGTACCGGCGATGTAGGTCATACATAAGATCAGCTGTTGGAAACTCCGATGAGTTCAGTGTTGGGGTGGGCCTGCATCAAGGGTCGGCGTTAAGTCCTTACCTCTTCCTGTTGATAATGGATGCCTTAACATCGGAGATACAGGAAGAGGCACCCTGGTGCATGCTTTTCGCTGACGACGTTGTTCTTATCGGAGAAGATGGGCTTGAGGTACAGAGCATGCTGGAAAAATGGCGCTGTAGATTGGAGAACGTTGGCTTGAAAATCAGCAGAACAAAAACAGAGTGCATGTTCTGCGATTTCGGCGGTCTCTCCAATTTTACACCCATATCTCTAGATGGAGTACCTATACCAGTATGCTCCAACTTTCGATACCTCGGTTCGCTTATCCAAAGCAATGGCGACTTGGATCGTGCGGTGAAGCACAGAATTGACGCGGGATGGATGAAATGGCGGCAGGTCACAGGTACCATATGTGACACTCAAGTACCCTTAAAATTAAAAAGTAAAATATACAAAACCTTAATAAGGCCTGCCGTATTGTATGGGTCAGCATGTTGGGCTACAAAAGCGACGGATGAGAGACGGCTGCATGTAGCAGAGATGCGAATGTTAAGATGGATGTGTGGCCTGACGAGAATGGATAAGGTAAGAAATGAGTATATAAGAGGAAGTTTGAAAGTGGCGCCAGTGACGGAAAAGTTGAAAAGTGAACGCCTGACTTGGTATGGACATGTGATGAGACGGGATGAATGTAATGTTGGGAGAAGAGTTTTAAGTATGAATGTTGAAGGCTTTAGGGGTAAGGGAAGACCGAAGAAAAGATGGATGGATTGCGTGAAGCATGATATGAATAGAAAGGGAGTGAACGCAGAGATGACATCGGATAGGATTGAGTGGAAGAAAAGGACATATTGCGTCGACCCCAAGTAATTGGGATAAGAGCAGGGTAATGATGATTTCAGAATCACTTTTGTAAGATTTTTATCTTTATTCACAAAACATGTAAGTATTGTACATGCATGCACGCACCATGCACAAATATTTATAGAATTTAAGATTTCAGAATTAAAATTATATTTCTATAAAATTAACATTTGTATGGCAACACTAGATGTTTGCAGTTCATTCACATCAAAATTTTGAGTACAAGTAGTAGGGAATTTGGAAAAATATTATCGAATGAAATATCGTACTGTTGAAAATTTTCAAGTCGTTGTTTATATGCTCTATAATGAAGTGAAATTACGGTAAAGGAAATATAGGAGATAAAGAGAAGAGTTTCAATAAGTCGATCTACAAATAAATATGAATCATTTATAAAAACCTTTTTTTTTTTTTTTTTTTTTTTTTGGGGGGGTTGGGCTACGGTCGGCGCACTCCTCGCACCACTCCATCCGGGGTGACAGAGGGGCGTAAGCGCGCACACCCGTAACCCACCCGTGACATCGCCTTCGTCGTTGGGCCGACCACCGGAGCAGAGTGACTTGACGTCAGTGGTCGGCCCGACGGAATACCCCTGAGGAGTACCCTCTCCTCGACCGACATCCCCCCCTCGGGTAGGATGTTGGTCTTTCCTCACGCGGTCGGCCTCTCGGCGGGTGACGGACTAATTCCCCGATCCAGTCACCCGCGGCCTTGGCTAAGGCGGCATCAGGCGCAGGTAATCGCGCCTGCGCCGCCCCAGTCGCCGGCGGCGGCTCGCGCCGTCGAGGAGACGCTCCTCGCGCACGCGCTCCGCCGCCTCCTTCCGCGAGACTACTGCCTCGCAGAAGGTTGCGACCGCGTCCCAGTTCCTGACGCTGTCGAGCATCGCCCTGGCGATGGTCGGCAGCGTCAGGTCGGCACCGATGATTGCGACGAGTTCACGACGCTGCTCTGCCCAAGCGGCACAAACCTCGAGCGTATGCTGCGCCGTGTCTTCGTCGCAATCGCAGTGGTGGCAGGACGGTGTACTATCCCTCCTGACGACCTTGTGCAGGCATTTGGCGAAGCATCCATGCCCCGTCAAAACCTGCACCAGTCGGAAGGAGAGCACCCCGTGCCGCCGTTCCAACCACTGCATCAGCACCGGCCGGAAGGCCTCTACGGTCCGCACACCGAACCGAGGCCTCTCCAGCCGGACTGCCCAACGGGCAATGACATCTAGGCGGGCGTCAACGCGCCAGGCGGTGAGTTCTCTCAAAGAGACCACACCGTCCTCCGCGCGCACCCCCGACACCCGCCGATACAAATCGGCGAGCATTTCCGCCTCCAGGTCCCACGGGGGACTCCCGGCCAACAGGCACGCTGCCTCCGTCGCCACCGTGCGGTACCCGCGTACAGCCCTGACCGCCATGGCCCTCTGTGGTCGCCACAGAAGAGCCCTGAGTCGGACGGTCAGGGACCCCGCCCACACCGGTGCGCCGTACAGGGCCATCGACCGGACGACCCCCGTGTACAGCTGTCGGCACGTAGCGCTCGGTCCGCCCACATTCGGCATTAGCCATGAAAGGGCGGACGCCGCGCCGACGAGCCGCGGAGCGAGCCTGCGGAAATGCTCCCGAAACCATCATTTATAAAAAAAAAAAAAAAAAAAAAAAAAACCTGATTACGTAGCGAAAAATGATGTCACAAGTGGGGTTCGAACCCACACCTATTGGGAGTCCGACCCAATCGTGCTGCCACTTACACCACCGTCAACTATTGTAGGATATCGTAATCGGGTTTTTATACATAATTAAGCATATTAAATGCTAAATTTCACTAGTTTGAAATATTAATCAATTTGAATAGTCCTCGTTTAAAAATATTATAGCTTTCGATATGATAATAATTACTTTCCTTTGATAATAATTAGTATCGCTTATTAATGCGCTTGATAACAATGTCAATAGTCTCCTTGTATTTTAGTGTTGAGTTCAGGTAACAGTACTGCAGCAGTTACCTCATTGAATGAGACGATGATTCCAATCCTTTGTGGTGCTAATTTTCTGGCCAGCGCTCATGCTGCTGAAGCATTAACACCACAGCCCGCAATAAAAATGCAGATACTGACAGGTATTGCTTATTTTTTTATTATATTCCCTTCTTAACCATAGTTTTTGGTTTTTTGGACTTTATATGTAAGTATTTATTAGTTATTCTGCGTTAAAGAATAAAAGAAGTATATATGTAAGTATTTACTGGTTATTCTGCGTTAGAGAATAAAAGGAGTATATATGTAAGCAGGGCCGGCTTTACCTATAGTGCAGAGGGTGCGGTGCACCCGGGCGCCGGGTGTTAGGGGGCGCCGAGAGCCGCTCGTGATACATAGAGTCTCCACTATAACGTGCTGTAAGGTGCTTCCTGAGGCACCTTACGCAGCGAGTGCCTAACTATTTATAAACGTAGTAGATGCATTATTTAACAAGTTTGGGTAGGTAGCTTTGTCGCCATGTTCACTGTAGTTTCTTAATCCAATCCGATCAACAAGACTAAGCATGCGACAACGCATTCCAGCGAGATTCGGAATTTAGTCGAACGTCTTGTTAGTATCAACCTATTCCATTTTGTTCACGCATTCTGATACTAGAGGGCGCCAGGTTATTGATTGCACCCGGGCGCTACATGTGCTAGAGCCGCTACTGTATGTAAGTAATTACTGGCCATTCTGCGTTAAAGAATAAAATAAGAATATAAATGGTTAGGTTAGTAAATTTCCACCGAAGACAAAGACCGGGTTCCGGTGGCCCACTCGCTCGCCGAAGAGAGGTACATGTAGGGCGGGTCTATGGAGGCCACCGAAGTCAAAAATCGGGTACCGGTGGCCCGCTCACACGGCGAAGAGAGAAGGTTTTACGGTGGGTCTATGGGGTCACGCGCCGCCTTTCCGTCACCCCGGACCGATTCGGCGGGGTGAGACGCATATGGATGCATCTCCCACCAATAAAGCCCACCAATAAAAAAAAAAAAAAAGGGCGAGTCTATGGAGTCGCGCGGCGCTTCTTCTGTCGCCCCGTATGAATTTAGCGGGGTCTGATCATTTCATAGCCCGCCGCCGCCAAAAAAAAAAAGGTTAGTAAATTTAACCTCAAATCGTTAATCTAAATTGAGTTATCTAAATAGCGATACACAAAATAGGAAAGTGTTATTATTCTGAAAATAAATTCAATACAAAAATGGAGAAAATTACACTGAGTTAATGGTTCTGTACGGTGCACCCGAGTGGATGGAGGCCCTGACCATCCATTACAGGATCCTTTTGTGGCAACCATAGAGGGTCATGGTGGTCAGGGTCATACGTGGATATAGTACGGTGGCAACGGAGGCAGCGTACCTGTTGGTTGGCAGCTGTGTTGTTGACGCCCGCCAGGACCATTGGGCAGTCCAGAGAGAGAAGCCTCAATTCAATGTTCGAACCATGGAGGAGTTCCAGCCGGTGCTGTAACGGGGTATGGTTGCTTCGAACTGTACATAGTTGCGAGGTGGGAGAGGACACCGTGCTGTCACCACTGCGATTGTGATCCATTAAGAATCCATTGGGCTTCTTATAGGTCTCTAAATTGACTTAAAATGTTTGAAGTTTTGTGTGAAACAGTTACTATTGGTTACTCTTATTAAGTTGGGTGTGATAAATGAGTTATAAAGGCTAACTTCGATAATATTATGAAATAACTGGCATATCTCCGACTGAATTAAGTATTCAGTCGGATATGTGAAAGGAAAGGGAGTTCTAGAAATAATTTACCAGAAGTGGTTAATATATTTTGTAAGTCTGCCGGTATTTCAATGCTATAGTTTATTAACGTCTGAATATCTTACGTTTTCAGGTATTTTGCTCGTGTTTATAGCTGTAGCAGCACTTATTGTAGCAATTGGTTTGGACTCCACGAAAAGGTTTAATGAAAAAACTTTAAAATTAGTTAAAATATCAGTTTATTTCCTCTTAATTTATAGACGTCCCACTGTTGGGCTCGAACCTCCTTCACGATCATCATCATTCTCCTACTGTTATCCCAATTACTTGGGGTCGATACAATATGTACTCTTCTATCATAGCACATACTGTAAAATATATTGGCAATAATTTTATGACCGGCCGCCTGCCAGATGTCAACCCTCCTTGGGGATGTAATTGTTGACCAAATGGCATCAGATAAAGTTGGCCCAGGTCGTTATAAGGCTTTTACTCGTCTTTTACGATATCCACGAGCAAGTAAGAGTTGGTAGTATTCGTAGCCGCTACCACACAGCTAAAAAAATGATCTAGTATACTGCGCTGGTCAGATAAGTTATAAGTATTATATCAGTTCAGTTTAGATTCAGATTATAAGTATTATTAAGTTATAAGGTAATATTTCGTGTTTTCCTTCTCTCGGCTTATTAAATTCCATAATCATCTTTTATGACACTTATGGGCTAGAAAGAGGGCTAGAAAGGTGGAAAATTGGAAAAAAAAACGCCGACAAACTAAAATGTATTTAAACTTTTAGTACTGAATCTATTTTAATAATGATTTTATTTATTATTAATATTAGCTCATATTAGAGGACATTAAAATAATTTCGATGTTAACTTAATGATTAACGACAGTTTCGTTGACTTCTAAGGTCCGAATTCGATCATCAAGGTTCAGCGACGGGATCGTCCAGCTTCGCATTATTATTTGTGACGTTAAAACTAATTATCGAACCAACACAGCTGTTACTCATTATTATTAACATGTTCATTGGAATGGAGCAGGCGTTTTTCGGGGCTACTTTTACTGCTGTAAGTTTCAAGTATGTATATACAAAAACTTCAAGTACATAAAATATTTAAACATGCGTAAAATTATTTTACATTCATATGTCTTTATTACCTACTAGCTTCTGCTCGCGGCTTCGCCAGCGTAAAAGGTTACTTGCCTAAAGTTTTTCCATCCCCTATTTTTATTTTACCCTATAAGAGTAATTTTTTTACAAAATTTTAATGTCATATTTATATATATTTAAAAAATAGCCTAAAAATAAGTTTCAAGCTTCTGTCTTTAAAACTGACTATACTTCCTTACAAATTTTCTTCCACCTTTGCAAACCTTTTTTTGCATCAAAAAGTAGTCTATGTCCTTTATCAGGCTCTAAACTATCTGTGTACCAAATTTCATTTAGATCGTTTCAGTAGTTTTGGCGTGAAAGAGCGACAGACAGACAGAGTTACTTTCCCATTTATAATATTAGTAACGATTATTAATACCCAAATTATATATTTATTTAGTTAACAATGCGTCAATGGATCTAACATTTTAATCTCGCGATATAATAAAGTAGCTCCTTTATATAGTCTTAAGGACCTTTTTTTATTTTCCCTTTTTTTGGCAGGCTATGGTTGGTACATACCCTCATGCCGTCCAGGGCGACGGCAGGACGGCCTGATGCTCCATAACCCACCGTGTAATTTTTTTAATAATTTAGTCAATTGCATAAAGCTTTATATCGTTTGTCTAAATTTACTGAAATTTAGCATTTAACATGCTAGGTTATTATTTATAATAACTTGTTTACGAGCGAAAAATTAATGTCACACGTGGAAATCGAACCCAAACTTATTGGAAACCGTTCCAATCGTCCTACCACTTAGATAACTGTGAGCTGTCGTATGACATTCATTTTGCGCTTTGTATTATTTTGTCGTCTTTATGGGAGACTTGTGCCATCTACTCGACTATAGTGTATGCGTGTAATATTAAAATTACACGCTTAACTTCTAGACAGGTTTTACACAGTTACACGACTTTTCTCTACGATCCACAACGCACAAGTGCCACGCGACATTTTTTTTTTTTTTTTTTTTTTTTTTTTTGTAACGCAGTGGTTAAAAATGCATTTGTCGCATACCCGCCCCGGGCGGGGTATGTGGGACTCACAGGCCCTGAAGGGGACACTGAATACCCACTAAAACATACCAACTGCGAGCTGTTAGCCGAAGGGGCTTTTACAGCTTAACCGGACTGCGGGCGAGCCCGAAGGCTCTCAACCCGATGCCACGCGACAAGTCCCTACCAAGCTCTTATACCCACGTATTATTCGATCTACCCGCATTTACGAATTATATTAATTGTACATACACTACACTGACAATGTTTATTGTTGTCTATTTTAATTATTTATTTAATGATAATTGATGATGATTGCTATGATATGCTATTGCATGATAATTGCTAAATTTTAGGCGTAATTACACACTTATGTTGCAGTCGTTTGTATCGTGTGCAGTCGGAACTGGTACTGTTGGATTTGTCATGATGACGTTTGGAATGTTCGATGCTATGGGATGCTTGCTCATAGGATATTTGTCTAAGGTAAAAAAGTATTTTAGTTATTAGTCAAGAAAAATCTGCCGTAATCTTGGTGTTATAAGGTCTAGTGGCGGACTTAGAAGAGAATGGCAGTTGGTCCACCTCGAACCTCCCGTTTCGCGAAATGTACGATGGATTGAAAATCTTTAAGATTGAAAAATTGCCTGTAAATTATTCCCAAGACAATAAAAATATATTCAGGTGGCTATTCCGAGGTAGTTATTAGTTTTAAAGCTCAATTGAAGCGGTCTTGTGGGATTATTGTGAGATAAAATCCTTGTGATGGCATCAAAACTAATTAATCGTCAACATTTAATTTACAACAACCTTTTTTTACACTTTAAGTGGACGTTATGGGGACCTTCTTAGTTACTTTACTTAACACTAACGCCTCGTAAGTACCACACACAGTCCACAGCTTAATCCGTGATTGAGAAGTGCATTTTGTTATTTGAAAATAAGATTTTCAGTATCGATTGCGTAATGGCTTTTGAATACATAGGTATTGCCGCTGTTAATACGTATTAGTCGCAAGGAATAGTAGATAGAGGTTTATCCGTGTGGTGACGAAGTAAGAATACAATTCATCACTCCCTAACTTACCCGTGGGTGATCGTACGAGACGACTAAGGGATATAAAACGTATATAATATCTATGCAAGAGAAGGAAAACTCGAATCAAAACCCTATATCAACACGTCTGACCCGCGTGGTATAGTAGGTTAATTTCCCACCTATTACGGAGGAGGTCCGAGCCCAACAGTGGGACATATATGGGCTGTGATGATGATGATGAATAGTAGAGGACTATAAGAGGTGTAAGGTACCTTAGACCGGAATTTTCACATGAAACTTACATCCTCTAACCGGCGAGGTTAGATTAGATATTTTCTAATATGAAATAAAAGGAGTTTTATATATTTTCTAACTCTGCTATATCTTTTTAAGAGCACTTGGGAGGTTAATTAGATAGCTGTGCTACGCTTTTCAAATGAATTACAATCTTGTTTTATCCATGTGGTGATGGAGTAAGAATACAATTCACCACCCCTTATCTTACTCGTGAGTGATCGTAAGAGACGACTAAGGGTTATAAAATCCATATAATATCTATGTTAGAGAAGGGAAATTCGAAACAAAACCCTATACCCTCTGACTAGCGTGGTATAGTAAGTCAATTTCAATCCCCTTACGGAGGAGGCTCGAGCCCAGCAGTGGGACATATATATGAGCTTAGAAGATGAAAATCAAGTTTCATTTTTAGTTTTCTTTTCTTTTATTCCCAGGAAAGTAATGGGTGTTGACGAATTTCGTCACTGTATCACCACATGTTGGGTTACAAATTAGTTTTTCAGATAACAGGTCGTCTGCCATTGATGTTGGTGGCATTCATCATCCACGTAGGTCTGTTCTGCACCATGTTAACGTGGCATCCTCGCGTGGGAGAATACTACGTCCTGTACATTATTGCGGGCTTGTGGGGATTTTGTGACTCCGTGTGGCTAGTTCAAATCACAGGTTTGTGATGAATATTATGCATCTATCATCGTGTGGTGACAGAGTAAGAATTCACCACATCGTTTCCTATCTGTGGGTGTCGTAATAGAGGACTAAAGCCGTCCCCTGGTATTGCAAGGGGCCATGGGCGACAGTATTTACCATCAAATGTGCTGTTTGATCGTTTGCCCATTAGTAATAAAAAGCACTTCGTCACCACACGGAAAATATTTTAAATTATTTATAATAATAATTATTGACTTTTTTAAATTTCACCCAGCACTCAATTTGCATATCAAATGCTTATCAATGTGTAATGGGATATAGGTTTTACTACGAAGAGGGACCATCATCCTTGTTAGACGGGTTGGCTGTAGCAGTTTGCCTTGAGAGTTTATTAAAATGGCTTCATTATCCACTTAAATGGCACTCCTTTATTCGATTTTAACCTTTCCCACGGGATGATGTGGCAGATTGTATTCTTAACACATCATTATATATGAAAAGCTACTTTTTCTCTCCAAACATATAGTACCGGGAACTAAGAAATTACTGCAGTTCTAATGTCAGTAATAATTGACTTCAGAAATATATTTATTTAATAGTAGTAGGACTACGTTGTTGATAGTTTTTTGTCTTCAGCCGCGGGCCGGTCCGTCCGGGGTATCACTATACTCTCGCAGAAAATCCATGTCTGAGTAGTGGCAATGTGCTATTGCGTTTCGTTCGGTGAGCGAGAGAGTCGGAAGCTAAACTGGGTGGGTTTGGGGATTTTATTGTTAGGCAGCGGCCTAAGCTATACCCTTAGTATTGCAAAGGTCCATGGGCGGCAGTGACACTTACCATCAGGTGTGCTGCTTGCTCGTTTGCCACCATAAGCAATAAAAAAATATATATACAAGTTTATAAACACGATTACATTATATATGTTCCTTTGCTGGGCTCGAGTCTCCTCCACACATACCAGGCTGGTTAGGCGAGTTGGTAAAGGGTTTTATTTTGAGATTTACTTCTCTTGAATAAATGTTATATGCATATTATTAGTCCTTAATCGTTATTTACGACAATCAAAGATAAAATCGGAAGAAACTATCATTTGTGGGTTCGTCAATACTTTGTTCTATGTGGGGATCGAACCCAGAACACCGCAAACGATCAGCAAGTATTTAAATCACCCCGCCGTGTATACTCGGTATTAATTATAATTTTTTATGGCTTTTGGTGGCAAACGAACAAGTAGTACAACTGATGGTAAGTGTCACTGCCGCCCATGGATCTTTAGGGCCGCTGCCTACCAATACAAGCCCCAAACCCACCCAGTTGGGCTGCTGGCTCTCTCGCTCACTGAACGAAGCGCAATAGCACATTGCCATTACTCAGACGTCGATCTTCTGCGAGAGTGTGGTACTACCCCGGACGGACCGGCCCGCGGCTGTAGACAGAGAACTGTCAACAGTGTAGTCCTACCACATTTACTATATTATATCATATTTTTCTTTTTATCAGTATGCTACGGTGTTCTGTTCCCTGGTCGAGAAGAAGAATCCTTCGGCGTCAATCAACTGTGGTTGTCAGTAGGATTTATTGTCGCGTACGTTCTCTCACCATACTTAAGGACCAGTCATCAAGTCTACGTGCTTCTAGCTTCTCTAGTGATAGGCATGGCTGGTTACGTCATTGTGGAGTATGAACAATATAGAATTAAGATTGAAAAGGATATTAAAAAGGATCGATGTAATATTAAAAATTGAATATGCTGTTACAGAGATTAATTAGAATAATTATGAGCAAAATATAAAGAATAATTTTTAAGAGCATGAATTTTTATTTTTATAACAATTCGTTCGTAATCGTAATCAAATTTCATTACGTCCTTTAGTCACTTCCTACTACTTCGATTGCACAGATAGCGCAGTGGTAAAGATACGTACTATACAGGTTCAAATCCCACGCAGGACAATTCTTTGTGCGATTTATAAATTGTTGTCACGTAACTGGATGTAATTTGTGTTTTTAATTGTAAGTTTCTAAACTTCCTAGTTATATTTCTTCTGTGCAACGATTATTTCCTTAATGCAGGGTGTTGTTTAAAAAAAAAGGAAAGAAAGAATGCAGGCGGACGCAAGAAAATGGGTAGTTATGAATTGTTTCCATATTTTTTATTATACAGAATAAATATAAAGAATATAAGTAGAAATTTGACATAATGAATAAAGGTGGAATGAAAGAAAATACTATGAGGATTATCCGTGTGGTGACGGAGTAAGAATACAATTCACCACCCCCTATCTTACCCGTGGGTGATCGTAAGAGACGACTAAGAAATATGAAACGCATATAACATTTACGCCAGAGAAAACGCGAAAGAAAACCCTATACCAACACGTGTGACCAACGTGGTATAGTCGGTCTATTTCCCTCCCATTATGGAGGAGACTCGAGCCCAACAGTGGGACATATATGAGCTGGATGATGATGATAAATAAAAATGTTGATAGATTTGTTGTAAGGAAGCGATCTATTTTATTCGAGTACCGAGATGGTGAATTGCCGAGTTTCTTGGGTTTAATCCTCACGCACACTTTCTTTGTGCGTTTCCCAAATATTTTTTTGAGTTTGGGTATAACCTGTGTTCGTCAATTGCATGTTTATAAAGCCTCTTGATACAATAATTTATTTCTTATAGTGGAGTGTAAAATTTAATTTACTTGGATATAATTACTTTATCCGTGTGGTGATGGAGTTCATCACCTCTTTTCTTGTCTGTGAGTGTTGTAAAGGAAGATTAAGTGAGCAGTTTTAGTGGGAAAGAAAAAAATGTAATGTGGTGCTCTTGTATTATATTCAATATCTCAGTGTCTTAACGAGTAAGAATATAAATAACCACCATCTTACCCGTGAGCGATCGTAAGAGACGACTAGGGGATATCAAACACACATAACATCTATGCAAGAGAAGGAAACTCGAAACAATACCCTATACCACCACATCTGACCAGCGTGTTATAGTAGGCCAATTTCCCTCCCATTATGGAGGAGGGTTGAGCCCAACAGTAGGTCATATATGTACCTAAGTACATATATACATACAGTACCTAAGTACATATATACTATCTTAACAAAGCATATAACAAAACACATAAATATAAAATTTAGCTTACGTTATCATAATTTTGTATTAGTAATGTAACCTGAGTCATCAATTGTGACTCTACAGCATTTATAAAGACTCGAACGCGGCAGTCGAGCATTACTGGTTATGTAATGATTGATTTTTAGTTTTTGAAGTGTGTTGGATTCTTCCATGATCTAGAATAAACTGATAAAATTAAGACTAAAATTAGTGTCAAGAAATTGAAATATGCCGGGGCATAGTTTAAATTTAAAGCCAATGGAGGCACCTAAGATTATGAAGAATGTTATTATTATTAGTTTGGCTTTCATGTTACATTTTACTGCATATAATGTGAGTATTATTATAATAAAAAAATATCAGCAAAGCAAAATAAATGCATGTTTATCTTGCATGCGAATTTAGTAGGTATATATATTTATCTGTGCATATATTCGTTTTAGGTTTGAGTGTAATTAATTATTGCGAAATCAAAAGAAGGGTTATTTGATCAACCGATACGTTCATTATAAATGTATATATATATATATATATATATATATATATGTTACTTCATAAATTTCTGGACAAATTGTTTAAACAAAACAACTTTTAGAGAAAAAAAGAACGACCAACTTTGTGTTTGGTTATATTCAATATTTTCTTGTTTCATACTTTATAGAAAGCGAAACTTTCGTAGTCGGTTTTAGTTTTTTAATAATATTTTTGTCTATGCTAGCTGGTTACTGAACTATACTTGTTCAAGCGCCTACTTCAAAATCACTCACAACAATGTGTAGTTAAAAATTTGGGTATTAGAATTACTCAAGCGCATTATTAATTTTACTTACTCATTCTCATTGCCGGTAATGTGCTGTACAGGCCAATATACGCTATTTGCGTGTTATTTACTTACAAGGTTTTTTATTTAATTATACAAACTTAAAGACCCCAACAATACCTATTTATATACCTATTAAAAGTATTTATTTTGGAGGTTCAGTCTTTATAAAAAATAGTGACAAAAAAGGCTCACTATTTTGGGGAAATCAGTTTTTAAAAAGGTTTTCAATCAGACCATGGTTAATAATGAGAGCAATCACAAAGAGGATAGACATTAAGTAGGTTATACTGCAGGTAAAAAAAAAGTGTCAAATCTCTAAGCTGCATGTCTTGTCTTTTCTCATCTGTGTTAAGACAAAAAAATACTGCATTTTATCTACTCTTTGTAAGTAGCATTTCTTTTGTGCCGTGGATACAACGTCTTTCAGTCAAATACATTGTTATCTTAATGATCTGAATATAGCCAAGTCTTATATAATTTTCTTCATAACTTCATTATTTATTATCAATATCATTCAGCTTCTTGCTGTCTAGTGCTGGACGTATGCCTCCCTCATACGCTTACATTTTTATCTCGTCGCCACACGGGGAATTCTCGGAGGCTTCATCATTTATAGCAGCGGTGGGCAACCTTTTGGCAGGCAAGGGCCGCAAGGTGGAGAAATAAACTAAATACGGGCCACACTAGTAATATTAACACCAGAATATACCGTATATGGTCGATCGCGGTACGTTCATGCACTTATTTTGATATTTATGACTTATTTATAAAACATTCATGTGCCGCAAAGAAGACGCCCGCGGGCTGCCTGTCGCCCACATGCGATTTATAGCATAATATTCCTCTTCTTCATATTGAATAGGTTATTTCGTAATAAGGATCCCTTAATAAAATAAGTCGTTAACATTAATTGAAAGCTGATAATCAAATTCTTCCATGTTGTGACGGAGTAAGAATACAATTCACCACCCCATATCTTACCCGTGGGTGATCGTAAGAGACCACTAAAGGATATAAAATACATCTAACATCTATGCAAGAGAAGGAAAACTCGAAAACAAAACCCTAGACGTGTTGACGTCTGATTAGCGTGGTATAGTATGTCAATTTCCCTTCCATTATGGAGGAGGCTCGAGCCCAACAGCCATATATGAGCTGAGATGATGATGATGATGATGTAGACAACTGTTACATTATATATTACTACACTACACTGTAGGGACTTTCTTTGTATTAGATTACATAAAATATTTACAAATTTATTCAATAAAATACTGTATAACACATATAAAGTATTGATTAAGAATCACTATTTTTTTGTTAGGCTATGTTTTGGACACATGCCGTCCGTTCCGTCCGAGGCGATGGAAGGGCGGCGCGTGGCCCCTTAACCTACCGTATTCCCTCTCCATCGCCATTAGGCTGACGCTGGTACTGCTTCCTTGACATCCGTGGCTTGAGTCCGGCGGATTACTCTTTCGGGTACCATCTCCCGTCGACGTCGCCCTCACGCGGTCAGCCTCTCTGCCGGTGACTGACTACTCCACTTTCTAAAGATAGGATTTCGGTGATGGTTATTTACCACTCACATTTGAGTCATTACTGTCTCCGCTGTCTTCTTTGTAATGAGTAATGAGCATGAGTATATATTATATTTGAGATATATACATTGTAAATACTCGATTACGAAACGAAAAATGATGTCACAAGCGGGGTTCGAACCCGCACCTATTAGGAATCCGGCCCAACCGTGCTGCCACTTACACCATCGTGAACTATTTTAGGACATGCAAATTTCGCTTCATATTGTATCTTACGTCTTCAAGGTGACATATGCCATCTATCGGACAATGTTTTCGTAATCGAGTATTTATAAATAATTAAGCATATTAAATGCTAAAAATTTCAGTAATTTATATATGCATTGTATTTGAGATTCACAATGAAACATGAATCTTTATTATTTTACAGCGTAATTTCATTTGGAAGATGGTAATTAAAGTGAAGACTTTCTACCTGATACTGCTTTGGTCTTGACCAGAGTAGTATCAGCTGCGGCTGGTACGGGTGCGGTGACACCACTGAACCATAATTTGCAATAAAAATATAGTGTAACCTCCTAGTATTACAAGTTAATATGTCACTTGACAGTATAAGCTGGTCTAACGACGAACGTTTTAAATAAAAGTAATGTATTACAGTTTATCCGTGTGGTGACGGAGTCAGAATACAATTAACCACCCCCTGTTTTACCCGTGGGTGATCGTAGGGGACGACTGAGGGATATAAAATGCATATAACATCTAAAAATTTTCATCATCTAAAATAAAATCTAAATTTGTATATCTTGGATGTGGATTTAGCCGAGATGGAAGGTACACCACTGATATAGAGCCAAGAGTGAATGCGGGAAATAGAGTGAACGGAGCGTTGGGGCAAATTCTCGGTAGCCACCACCTCAGCCAGAAGGCACGTGTAGCAATACATAACGCAGTGCTTGTCCCAACATTACTGTATGGAAGCGAGAGTTGGGTAGGCAGAAAAGAGTATGAAAGTAAAATTAATGCGGTCGAAATGCGATCTCTACGGAAAATCTGTGGAGTTAGGCTGATCGATCGCATTCATAACGATGACGTAAGAGAGCGAGTAGGTATGAAAGAGAGTATTGGTGTAAAGATGCGAAAGGGAATGCTCCAATGGTTCGGACATGTGGAGAGAATGCCGAACGAACATCTGGTTAAGAAGATATACAATGCGAAAGTGGAAGGATGTAGGTACCGGGGGAGACCGAGACTAACCTACCTGGACCAGATCGGTCATGTACTGAAGGAAGGTGGAGTCATGAGTCTCCGAAACCGGCGAGCGTGTATGAAGAGAATTATGAATGTTGAGGAAGCGAGTGAAGTAAGCAAGGATAGAGTTCTCTGGCACTCTGTTCTCTCTGCCTACCCTGCAAAGGACATGGCGTGATGGTAAGTATGTATGTATGTATAATATTTAAGCAAGAGAAGGAAAACTCGAAACAAAACCCTATACCAACACGTGTGACCAGCGCGGTATAGTAGGTTAATTTCCCTCTCAATATGGAGGAGGCTCGAACCCAACAGTGGGACATATATAGGCTGTGATGATGATGATGAATGTGTTGCAGGGTGCTGCTAATCTTCAAAGCTCTATTAATGCAGAGGCTGCTCTAGAAACTATATCACTGACGTCTGTATATGTTGGTCTTATTCTTTCGAGCATATTTTTACCAGTTCTCGTGATTAAGTATGTATTTTTAAATTATACGTTTTCCTTTCAGCTTATATAACTACATCTCAAAGCTTAGCCTGGGTCTCCTCTACAGTGGATGCGTAATTGATCGGTTATACCACGCCGGTTAGATGGGTTGGCATAGGGTTTCAGTTGATATTTTTATTTCATCCCATACCTGTCTTCTACGTCACCCACGGGTAAAAGGGGGTAACAATTTGAATCCTTACTTTGTCATCATTTGAAAAAAAATATATTAGTAAATTATAATATAGAAATTAGATGAAGTTTATCCTGGTTATTTAATGACTTGAAGGATTTCATGGATACGTATATTTAAAACATAAGGTGAAGCAGTAGCGTAACAATATGACAATGTTAACTATAGGGCTAATATATGGACACCCAATTAGGGGAGTTTAAGACTCTAGAGCCTAGGCCATTACCTCAAGATGTTTTACCGTACTAAGCTTTTTAAATCAAGAGAGAGTCCCATTCGATTAATTTGCTACTGAAGGAAAAATTGGATGAATTAAATCTATTGATGAGTTTCCTTATAGAAATCCATCAACCCGGTTACATATTCAACAATACATAGCGTTATGAGAATGTGTGTCAAAGCTAAGATGCAGAAGCTGAGCATCTACTACTGTAGATTAAGGTTAAGCTAGTAGCAATGTTAAACTTTTGAGAGTACCTCATTCACTAGGTAACAGGACTTGAATTATCTTTACGTACTCTAAAACTCGATTTCCGTGTAGTGAGGGAGTAAGACACCTTTATCTTGCCTGTGGGTTTCTTAAAATACTAAGGGATATAATGTGCTTGTATCTAATATTTAAGCAAGAGAAGAAAAAATCAAAATTAAACCCTGTATATTAACCCGTGTTACTAGCGTGGTATAATAGGTCAGTTTTTCTTTGATTTTGGAGGTGACCGAGACCCAGCAGTAGGACATGACCTGAGATGATATTTTTAAATTAAGTTAAACTTTTTCTATATATCGTGTCAGGCAAAGAAAGTTTATAACAGACAGTGAAATCACTAAACTCTTTGCCAAGCGTGGCGATTAGGATTATGCGTCTTGGGAAGGCCTAAATCCAAAAGGAATCTCGTATGTTCTCCAATTCAAAATAAACCATTTATTTACCATTTTCTCACGATTAAGTAATAAAGCACCACCTTAAAAACGGGTGTAGTATAGAATAGGCTCAAAGAATAGATTTTTTTTTGCATTTTATTTTCCAGAATTTAAAATATTGATTTAACGCGTAAGGCACTTTGAAGACGGTTTGACTTCAAAGTGACAAGCGATTTTGTTATTTTACCCTCTATTTGAATTGACTGCTGTGTATTTGCAGATGGTTGGGCTTAAAATGGACAATGTGTCTTGGCTTCGTATCCAACATGCCGTACATAGTAGTGCAGCTCTATCCGAGCTTTTATACCATGATACCAGCTGGGCTCATGCTAGGACTTGGTGCTGGATTACTCTGGTGTGCTGCCTGTACTTATCTAATTGTGGTAAGTTATGTTTATTGCTAGGGGTCTGTGGTAAGCCGAGCGGGCCACCGAAGACAAAGATCGGGTACCGGTGGCCCGCTCGCACGGCGAAGAAGAGGTGCTTGCAGGGTGGGTCAATGGGGTTGCGCGCCGCCTCTTCCGTCACCCCGGACCGATTTGGCGGGGTGCGACGTACATGGCCCACCACAAAAAAAAAAAAAAAAAAAAAAGGGGTCTGTGGTAAGAGTTTAGGAAAAACTCAAAAATATTGGCGCACCCTTAAAATACTTTCATTCGTTTTACGATGTTATATTGAATAACTAGTTATGCTCACTGCTTTACTTGTGTTGAATAGAATATTTATATATTTATTATTTGATGAGATTTATTATTATTATATCTCATCTTAGAAAACTGTTGTCTTCTATAAGTTGGAACCCTAAAAACACATCGGTGGAAACCGCATTCATACCATGTAGTAACTTTTGCGTGATCCGTGTATAAATATTATATATAGGCAGATGGTCAATAATATTTATCAATATTATTTTTCTTCAATTTCTATAATGTGCTACATTGCTCTGTAATAATTTTAGTGTATGTAAATATAGACCAAATAACTGAAATTTAACAATTTACGTGTAGGTTATTTATAAAAAATAAGTTTATTTTGTATGTATAGGTGCTGTAAACATTTTATGTGGAGAAATTGCTAAGTTGTAGTGTGAATATAATATAGTGCTTTAAAATTTCGAAATTATCAAATACTGTTAGTATTTTATAAAGAAATCTGTATATTCTTTTTAAAACCAGAATACTGGTCTAAAGGAATACTAATTTCACTGCAACCAAATTTACATATCACCTATACAAATTACACCCAGACTCGGAACAACAATTTGTCGATCATACAAAGAATTGTCTTGCGTGTAATCAAACTCACGACACTATCTGATATTTTGACCAATCATCATCATCAAAGCCCATAAATGTCCCACCGTTGGGCTCGGGCCTCCTCCGTAATAGGAGGGAAATTAACCTACTATATGATGTTATATGCTTTTTATATCCATTAGTCGTCTCGTACGATCACCCACGGGTAAGATATGGGGTGAAGAATAGTATTCCTACTCCGTCACCACACGGAAAACTTTTTGACTAATACATCTCATTTATTCAGTATATTGTTTTGTATTTTAGATTGCTGAAGTACAGCATAAAGAATCAAATATATCAACAGAAATAATATTTGTCCGCTTCATGGAAATATTATTTATGATATATAATTTAAACCAGGTATTTGGTAATCTTATATCTTCTCTGTGTAAGTAACTTTCATTATAGATAATTGTTAGAAATTAGTTTTTCTAGACGCGTTTCTATTAGATACTAATGAGTCTTATTTGTAACTAATAACAAAGTTTTAATTTATTTTTTATGTTTAAAAAACAACATTATGACCAAATTACCTGCACCCGCGAACTCGGCTGGGGCGGCATCAGGTGTAAGTACTCGTGCCTGCGCTGCCCGATGCGCCAGCGGCAGAGCGTGTCAGAGTGGAAAGTCTCGTCTCTGACACGCTCCGTAGCCTTCTTCTGTGAGATTACTACCTCGTAGAAGGCAGCGACCGCTTCCTTCCTTCTTGTTCTTGACGCTCTCAAGCATCGTTTTAGTTAGATATCGGCAGTTTCAGGTCGGCACCGATGATTGCAACGAGTTCACGAACTGCTCTGCCCAAGCCAAAAAGACCTCTAGCGTGTGTTGGCCGTGTCTTCGTTGCAATCGCAGTGGGGACGGTGTCTTCTCGATTTTCGAGACTGGTTCTTACCTAAGCAACCATGTCCCATTAATAACTGCACCAGTCAGAAGGAGAGAATGACATGCCGCCGACCTAACCATTCCATCAGATTCAAATGAAAGGCCTCGGCGGTTGGCATATCGCATTAAGACCTATCCAGTCGGCCTGCCCAACGGGCGATGAGATCCCGTCGGGCATCGCTCCGTCAAACGGCCACCTTGCGAGGCGAGTCATAGCCGCTCTTTGCCAGTAAGACATAGCCGCCCCCTACCAGAGAGACATATCCGCCCCCTGCCAGCGTCACCGATACCCGTTAGTAAAATCCGATGAGCATGTCTGCCTCCAAGTCCCATGGTCGTACTTCGAAAGGCACGGTGCTTCCGTTGTTACCGTGTGGTATCCGCGTGGCTCTGACCATCATGGCCTTTTGTGAACGCCACAGGAGGATCGGACAGCCAGGAAACCCACCCACACAGGTGTGCCAGGAACCAGACCACTCCTGCGTACAGCCGTCGGCACATAGTGCTGGGTCTACCCACATTCGGGCGGACCCAGCAATATGTGCTGACGGCTGTACGGAGGCAGACGCAGCGCTAACAAGCCATGGAGCAAATCAATGGCAATGCTTCCGGAACCACCAATTCCCAGGTATTTATGTGGATCCAGATGCTGAAAAAAACCGAATTAACGATTGATAGGGAAATCAGGCCTGGTCTATGTTAATCTCTGAGTCATTTTAAGCTCTTAGTCGTCCCACGAGCGATGTAAGGGTTGGTAGTCGCACCCACACAAATTTATATTTTTAGTAATGATTTTTTAGGCAAACGAGCAAGCAGCCGACCCGATAGTAAGTAATACTGCTGCACATGGACCTTAGTAGTATCAGGGACCAAGCCACACCGCTGTAAAGTGTGAAAAAAAATCCTCTTCTTAAATTATGTTTGAAAAAGATACGTCATAGTGCTCGAGAAAGACAGCAGCAGGTAGTTCATTCCAGATTGTGCACGTTCTGCTTTTTCTAAAGAATATTATTACGTTTTCAGTACTGAATGTCAGCGATAATGAAGCAGCGGTTACACGATTAAATGAAACGATGATACCTATTATTTGTGGTGCCGATTTTTTACCTAACGCTTATGTTGACGAAGCGCTTATGGCGCAACCCCCTGAAAAAATACAATTATTATCAGGTAACTAGTAATATTATTTATTAAAAAATTTTAACTGTACAAACGGTAGACTCATCTAAGCACGGACGTCATCGAGACAGCACCTTACGTGCCTGTGTCGTGGGTTCGATTCCCAAGTACGACAATACTTTGTGCGATCCACGAAGTGTTGCTCTGAGTCTGGGGGTAATTCTTATGTGTTAACTACATGTTTGTAATGTTCCCCGCATTACAAGGATTATTTCCGAAGTGCAGAATGGTGTTTTTTTTAAAAATAAAATGAATAACTGTACTGGTAAACTTATGACTACTAACTGGAGTTACAAGTTTTGCACATCGTCAACCCACTTGCTAGGTGCAGCGATTGTAGCTTATCCCCCTAGAGAAGGCCTAATATCTATCTACAATAGCGGACGTTGATAAATTGATAGCTTTAGAGATCATTGTTTACGCGAATGTTACAAATATTTAGACGAATTGAAGCGTATAAAATAATTTAGAAAGATTGTATTTACATTCAGTTAAAATCAAAATGAATTATTTATTTGTTTGTTTGTATTCTTAAATTTGCAGTCATTTTACTTTCGTTTATGGCTGCAGCAGCCCTCACCGTGGCAATCGGAGTGGATTCTGTTGAAAGGTACTGTATTTTCTTTTTAAGATTAGCTTAAACTGTGTAGTAGGTATTAAAATACGTTCACTTTGAATATAGGAAACTAATTAGTGGATTCTATCGCCTTTGCATTTGATTTTTAATTTCTCGACGTTTTGAACACTTTACAGTGATCATGATCACGGGAGGATTAAGGTGTCTAACGTCCAATAAGTTTTCGTTATTACAGAAATTTATGTCTATCTACTACAGTATCAGTTATTAAATTTTGACCCACTTTTTTAATACAAATTCATTGCCAGTACAAAAAGAAAATGATTTGAAAATGATAACATTTTATATTATTTATGAACTGTTATTATTAAAACATTTAATTTATGTTCATTATTATATTGTGGCAATTTAAAATTTTAGAAAAACTAACAAAATCTATTCAGCTACCACCGGATTGGAATGGGGCCGCACTGAGAAAGATCCGGCAAGAAAACTCAAGAGGCATAATACTTTATTTCAAATGTGTAATACTCGCGTAAACAATAATGATTATTATAAAAAATATAATTGTTCCAATCATGAATAAAAGTATGGTCCTTTAGATACAAGTCCAGTCGTCAAGAGTCTGCCATCGGACGGTCTGGCATGGAGCTATTTTTAGTTACCTTTAAACTGTTGCGTGAACCAGCGCAACTATTGATGATTGCTGTTACTGTCTTCAATGGAATGGAATTGGCATTCTTTGCAGCTGATTTTACTTCTGTGAGTATTGGATATCCTGATCAATTTTTTTAAAATTTTTGTGTAAACATTCATCATCATCTTTGTCCTACTCTTATCCCAATTACGTGGGGTCGATACACGTTCAACTACGATATGCTCTTATTTCATAGTACATTATTGTAGAAGTTATTGGCAATAGTTTTATGACCGGCCGCCTGCCAGACATCAATCCTCCTTGGGAATGTAATTGTTGACCAAACGGCATCAGTGAGGAGTTGGCCCAGGTCGTTATGAGGCTCGTAGTCGTCTTTTACGACATCCACCAGCAAAGTAAGGGTTGGTAGTATTCTAAGCCGCTACCACACAACAATTTTTTATTAAATAATATATTTTTTCACAATATTTTTGTGTAAACATTTTTACCACATATATTCTTATTTTGGTATAAACATCTTCATCATTCTCCTGCTCTTATCTCATATACTTGGGGTCGACGCAATACATACTTATTTGTACATATTGCAAAAGTTATTGGCAATAGTTTTATGATCGGCCGCCTGCCAGACGCTCTTAAGAATGTGATTGTTAATCAAACGGCATCAGGTGGAGGTATATATCTCTTAGTCATCTTTTACGATACCCACATAGGGTTGGTAGTATTCGTAGATGCTACCACACAGCAAATAGGTACAATGTAGATTGTTTTTATTTCAGTTCAATTGGTAATTTAAAACCAAAATGTTAGAGTAATCAAACTGAGTGGACTATAAAAAGTGGCTATATATAAAGTTAGTCTGGTCTAAATCATTTGTTTTTAATTTGTTACTAATTTCAATAGGATGTGAAATCAAAGCATTCACGTCTTACTTTCATATCAGAGCAAATTACTGTTTAATTTTATTAGAAAATATTAAAAATATATAAGTCATAATTAGCCTCATAAATGGATTGCTATATGGTGGCGCTTACGAATACTATCAACCGTTTACTAGCAACTATACAGGGGCGGCTCTAGCACAAGTAGCGCCTGGGTGCAATTAATAACCTGGCGCCCTCTTATATCAGAATGCGTGAACAAAATGGAATAGGTTGATAGTTACAACACATTCAACTAAACTCCAAACCTCGCTGGAATGCGAATGCATGCTTAGTCTTGTTGTTTTGACACGAAACCAGGTAAACGCGATCGAATTATGAAGTTACAGTAAGCATGGCGACAAAACAACCTACCCAAACCTGTCAAATAACGCATCCACTACGTTTATAGATGATTAGGCACTCGCTGCGTTCAGTGTGCCCGCTCCGTGCGGAGCGTTACAGTGGAGGCTCTATGTTCCCCGAGCGGCTCCCGGCGCCCCCTAACACCCGGCGCCCGGGTGCACCGCACACTCTGCACTATAGGTAAAGCCGCCCCTGCAACTATATTGATATTGTAAAAGAGAACTAGGAGCTCAATATTGGCCTGGGTCAACTCCATCTGTTGCCGTTTAGTTAATAATTACACTCCCAGCGAAGGTTGACATCCGGCAGATGGCTGGGCATTAACTTTTTCCAATATGTACAATGGAAGAAACGTACATGATGCGTCGACCCCAAATAATTGTGATAAAAGCGGAAAGATGATGAGTTGAGGAATCAGAGGAAATAGTCTCTACAATTGTATACTGCATTATTTGTACATTTTGGCGAGTCCAAAATAAAGAGATTAAAAAAAACTTTTAGCTATGTATTGACATGCTGTTGTCTAACTATCTCAGCTAAATCCTTCTACGAAACATAGTGAACATGGGTAGTTCATTTCATATTTATTTCATAGTATCCAATTAAAAGTAGAGTATTAATTTATTGTTAAAACAACTCTAGAATTAAAGTTTTGCGCCTGTTGTGTTTCATCGTTAACCTTGATTGTACTGTGATATTACATGTTGCAGGCGTTTGTATCTTGTGCAGTTGGAACTGGCTCTGTTGGCTTCGTTACGATGACATTCGGGCTATTTGATGCTATTGGATGTATACTCACAGGATATATGGCTAAGGTAACCCAACTCTTAAAACTAATTATGATTGAAATTTCATCACCATAATCTCAGCTCATATATGTTCCATTATTGGGATCGAGCGTCCTTCATAATGGAAGGGAAATTGACTTGCTGTACCACCACGTTTTGGTATAGCGTTTAGTTTCGAGTTTTCCTTATTTTACTTAAATATTATATGCGTTTTAATTCCTATAGTCACATTTTACGATCATCCACTGGTAAGATAGTGGTGAATAATGGCAGCCATAAGTGCTAGTCGTTGATGATCTCCTGCGAGGTGGTCATCTCTTCGAAGGAGGCTGCAAAGCGGGTACGCGAGGCATTTGCTTATTTGTAGGCGGTGGCCAGGCAGAGGGAGGCGCCGTTACTCGCTTCTCCTACCACCGCCTTGACTGTCTACTGGACTTGGCCTAGCGTTGGATTGTCGAGGATAGAATGTGAATAGACAATCTCTCCGGCACCTACCTAAAAGCGTGGAAGGGACCGTTGTAGTTTTAGTGAGTATTCCGGTCGAGTAGCTGGACGGCGAGTCCACCACACACTTCCACCATCTGTCACCGGCGGGGGATAGTGCGTAAATGTATTTCCATAGCGTGAACAAAAAAAAGCGTTGCTTTAATGGTAAAAAAAGGAGATATAATATGCATACGAAATCTGAGCGACAATCCTATTCCAATTAATCTGACCAGCATGGTATAATATTTCAACTTCGCCTTTATTATAGAGGAGGTTCATGCCCAACAGTGGGACATATGTGAGCTGAGAAGAATTAATGATTGAAAATTGGATATACAACAACAAAAACAGTTCATAAGTAAATCTTATTTGTGCAGTTAATAGGTCGTTTGCCATTGATGTGTGTTGCGTTCATCATCCACGGGGCTGTATTCTGTACTCTACTGATATGGCATCCTCACGTAGGAGGAAACTACGTCCTGTACATAATAGCCGCCTTGTGGGGAATATGTGATTCTATATGGCTAGTTCAAATTACAGGTATGTAATTTACATTTAAGTATGTTTTTTTATTGCTTATGGTGGCAAACGAGCAAGCAGCACACCTGATGGTAAGTGTTGCTGTCGTCCATAGATCTTTGCAGTACCAAGGGTATAGCTAGGCTGCTGTCTACCAATGGAAACCTTCTAATGTTCACGTGAGTATTATATATTTCTCTCAGTCAGTCCTCCTGTGACTACGAACTCTTAGAATTGGAAATAGAAACCTCTTTTTAATAAAAAAAAAGTGTGTGTGTCAGCTCCGACGCACGACTGGAGTTTACTCCTTAAGTACGATTATCAAAACAGGCGCAAAAAATGCTCATTTGACTAAAAATAATATATATATATTATAATTTACATTTATTAAAACTGTTCAGTGAAGTATTATCTCAGGTCAGAAAGTGAAAGGTGCGCAGAATAGGTTGCGCACCAAAAACGTAACTAGGTCATTCGATCACTAGATTTTACTCCTCAATTTTTTCTCATACCGGGCGCCTTATATGAAAATCGATTCTTAAGGAGTAAACTCCAAAAAATAAACGTTTATTTAACCCCATACAATATAGGTTTAATCCGTGAAATAGGGAAAATTCGGTACACGTCCCACTGTTATAGCTGTCTGACTCGAACTGAGGCATGGGAAGAGTGCTGATTCGATGATAGATAGGCTCTAACACGTACAGGCTAGGGATGTAAGAAAACACTGTAAAATATTCGAAACGTCGGCAAATTAAAAATCAAATACAAATGGGATAAAAGCCGTAAAAATAATTTTATTTCAAATATCTAATAATATTTGCGAGAATATTCGAGAAAGATTAATTATTATTATTGTTGACAATTATTTATTTTTTCAGTGTGCTATGGTATCCTGTCGTCTGGAGACAATGAAGCATCTTTCTCATTAAATCAACTGTGGTTATCAGCTGGATTCATTATTGCGTTTGTCCTATCTCCATATTTAAGAACGAGTCAAAAAGTTTACTTGCTCTTAGGCATTATGGTTATAGGCATGATAACTTATACAGCGGTAGAGTTTCAACAGCTCAAAATTAAAAAACAAAAGGTTATAAAAAAATCTTCTGATGATATCGAAGTCTATGAGGATATCGCTTTATAGCTTTTTCGAATCTCAATGTCCAGGAGACGACAATAAAATATTTTTAATATTCTCGGGAAGATATATTCTTTCTTCAGCATAATTGTGTGTTTATAATAAATAAATGATAATTTGTATATATACAGTATCTTACTTCTTACTAATATTATAAATGTGAAAGTTCATCACGCGTAAACCGTTGATCAGATTTAGACGAAAATTACACACAGATAGACTATTTCCTGTATTAACGCATAGGATATCTTTTACCCGGTATTGTGTTCCCTCTTGGGATAATAGTTCAACTTAGTAAAAGTTAATTTTCACGCGGTCGAAGCCAACGAGTTGAAGCTAGTATTGTATACTACGAATTTCTTTTTAATAATTAATACTACAAATTTCTTCAGTCGAACACATTGTTAGCTTAACAAGCGGAAGTACATGTTTTTTTCATAAATGATAGAATAATATTCCACATCTTTATATTGAGTTTGAACTTGTTTATAATCAACTAGCTTCTGCCCGCGGCTTCGCCCGTGTAAAAGGTTACTTTGCTAAAGTTTTTGGTCCCCTATTTTTATTTTTGACCGTCGGTAATACAGTGCAACGGTATTACAATACTCAGGGTTGGAACTTCATTACTGGACTGCTAGATGGCGTTCAAGAAGCTAGATTTTGAGATTTTTTGACAAACAATTTTTTTATTTTTCATATAAAAAATTTTTTTTTTTTTTAATAAAAAGTATCCTATGTTACTTTTAATACCTCCAAGAATATGTGTACAATGTTTCATGATGATCGGTTGAGTAGTTTTAGCGTGAAAGCGTAACAAACAAACTTACATTCACATTTATATATTAGTAGGGATTTATATATTAGTAGGGATGTGTCTTTGTCAAGCCATTAATTGAGCGCTGACAAACAAATTAATCGATCTCACTCAAAATTTTGACAGAATATGAAAATACACGTAAGCCACCATGATATTATATTTACATTATACTTTAGAACTTTCTCTGTATTGCATTACATAAAATACTACTAAAATACACATAAACACTACAGCATTGAATATAATTTTAGAGTGTCATATGATATTTTGACGTTCACGCCATACCTCCGTGAAATTGGGGAATTGTTTGTGCGATACCGGGGTGAGAACTCAAATCATTACTACTTTCTTTCCCACAAATGTAGAATATGAGTAGTAAAAAGACCAGACTACGTGCAAGAGAAGAAAATCTTAAATAATATCATATATTAAATCGTCTTAGAAGCGTGATCAATTTCCTTCAATTGTGGACGCAAATTGTAGGATAACTATGGGTATGGATGGCATTAAGTATTATATAAATCAACCTAGCGACGACTACAGCAGAGTTTTAACCTCCCTAATGGGGTAATCACTACTTGCTGTAATTGCTACGCTTGACAAGCTTTCTTAGAAGAATATCTTACGGACGGATTGGAGTCATTGGATCGGCGGAGAGACTTCGGGCAGCCATGTGTGCTCTATCGACTCTAATGGGACGTACATTGAGGAGCTGTTCGGCTTATTACCAATATTTCCTTTCTTTACTCAACACCACAGTATGATTCAACACCGCAATTTGATTCAATACCAGCCGAAATCGTTTTCGACTTTACATTTTCTGCGTTCATTTCTCCTACGCACGTGTATATGCTAGAATGAAGTGGCTACGGCGTTTTCCGAGAGCTGTGACACGTCCATCTTCAAATGAGTTTGAAGAAGAGCTCTGATTTTACGATAGGCTGCAACTTGGTTATACCATGGTATTTTTGTGGACCATGAGTGGGCGTTAACATTTACCATAAGATGGACTGTTTGAGCATCTACCATTAAAAGGCAATAAAAATAATGGTAAACAATCTCTTGGTACACTTACACAGCTCAGATTGACTCCACTATTACTATCCCCTGCATGTCTGTGAAAGTCGTAAAAATCGGGCCTAAAATTTCTAGCAGACGTACCCAGTACTCTTCTGTGAAACTCATAACAATAGCTGCGATTACCAATCCATCACCGAGTTTAGCGATTACCCCTTCCTGATAAAGATTAAGCACTGCAGTTGATGTCGATAAGCTGATGGATGGATGATCCCGTGTTACGGTTATTGAGTTCGTATTACTTTGACATAAGAGTTCTATTTAATCAATTATGACAATCATCAAGCTAATACTTTTTATCCATATCCTAATTATAAGTATTTTTGGTTATCAGCCAGATTGCTTTTTAAGTTGGAAATGCTTATCAATCATAACGCGGCATATTATTTAAAAAAAAATATGCAATGGTAATTACCACTTACCATAAGGTCCCGATCCAGGTTTATTTCCCGATTAGGTCTCGATCCGTTTAGGTCCCGACCCATTAGGTCCCGATCCAGGCGTCCCACAGCCCAGTGCGGAAACACGTGAGTTCCGTTCGCCCTATGATCACCACCGGCCCGGTCCTGGGGTGATCTCCATCCGAATATAAAAGTAGTCAGGCAGTGTCTCAGCTTCTTCCAGGATACGCCAATCCCTCACTCGTTGTGCGAGAGCGGGGCTGGCGAACGATAAGTCCACTATCGAACCGCCCCGCTCACGCACACACGTGTTCAATAAGCCCCTGTTGAGAATACAGAGGCTCAGTGAAGCTGCCTAATCCTCGACCGCCCGCTCGCAATTGTTCGTTGTAAGGGACTCCCACGCCATAGACTTAGCCTTGAAATCCCCCAGGACTAGATGGTGCCAGTCGTCGTATAGAGACCCCCAAGTTGGTAAGGGAGACCCTGAAATCAGACATCTCCTGTTAGGGGAGAAGTACACACCGTAAAGCGTGACCTCCCCCCATTTCACTGCGACAAACCTTTCCCCTCTGTCCAGTGTGGCCCTACTACTATTACATATAGTTAAAAAAAAAAGAAGAAAAAAAAACATTAACGTAGTGCCAATAGTTTGAGAGACATCCTCGAAACATACCTGATGGGATACAAGACACTCCTTTATCCTGGCTATTATATGGAATATATTATTCTGGACATTCTCTCTGCGCTGAGGTCGTTTCTAGTTGACAATGATGAATGAATATAACATCAAAAGGGAAAAAATACCTATAGTCACATTATCACAATCTACGGGTCAAAGAAAACAGTCTTTGATTAGATTAGTATTGATAAAAATATTTATATTATTATAGTAAAGATATGACGATATTATTGATATTTACATTAGGACCTACTCAGAATGATCTAACGTTTGGTGAGTAATAAAAACATTGCGGAAGATTTGTTATTCTAACAACGGTTAGAAGTTTCTAGACCTTAGAATGGAATTCACGTGTGATATAATGCAAAAATTGTTTCTCCTTTATGTGACTATAACGTATTGTGATGGTGATATTCTCCAGGACATATTTCCCTTGATATCGAATATATCAGAGGATAATATTGATGAACTTGATAATAATGATAATTTAGCGAATAATTTAGCAACAATCAAAAGTGCCAGTACCATAAATCCACCTCAAGCAACCAAAAGTTTTATACCAATACCATTGCCATCTTATATCAACGGTATTAATGAAACTCGTATTATGGCAAAATTTATCACTGAATTTCAAGCAGGCGCTAAAAATGAAGATACTAAATTAAATTTTAAACAGCTAATTAACAAATGCGGTTTTGAATTTGAACGCCACGAGGTATTTACAAAGGACGGTTATGTGCTGAATATATTTAGAATATTTGGTATAGGACCCGTTGTGTTTCTTATGCATGGATTATTAGGAAGTGCTGATGACTTTATTATTGCAGGACCTGAAAGTGGATTAGCTTATCTGCTAGCAGAAGAAGGCTACGATGTCTGGTTAGGCAATGCTCGAGGCACCAAGCACTCTCGTAGACACATTTGGTTGAATGCTTCAGAGGGATTATATTGGGATTTTTCATTTCATGAAATTGGAGTCTATGATTTACCTGCTATGATAGACTATGTGCTTGAGAAAACTAATCAAAATTCTTTAAAATACATCGGGTATTCACAGGGAACTACATCCTTTTTTGTAATGGCATCTGAACGACCTGAGTATAATAGAAAAATATCTCTCATGGTTGCTTTATCTCCTGTGGCTTATATGAGCAGAACCCGATCACCTATGATCAAGCTCTTTTCTCTAGGACGTTCAGATTTGAAAATAATGTCGTTTAATATTTCATTACATGAATTTTACCTTGATGATGTATTAATGGAAAAGTTAAAAAGGGATATTTGTGGCACGGGAGCATTAGCTGAATCGATATGCACTAATCCAATTTTTTTGATGGCCGGATTTGATTTTGTACAGTTGAATATTACCAATCTACCAATGGTGTTAGCTCATTTACCTGCTGGTGGATCAATGAAGCAATTTGTACATTACAGCCAAGGATTACTGTCTGAGGATTTTCAACAGTTTGATTACGGTATTATGGAAAATTCAGAACGGTATGGTACAATGGTACCTCCAAATTATTCCTTGGAGAAAATAGTGACGCCTGTATCAATATATTTTAGTGAATCTGATTGGCTAGCTGATCCACAAGATGTAACTTTCCTTGGATTAAAACTTAAAAATGTAATAGATGTGTATAGAGTTCAATATGAAAATTTTAATCATGTTGATTTTATTATAGCGAAAGACGTGAAGACATTAGTATATAAAAGAGTATTGCAATCATTAGTAAAATATTGATACGTAAGTGTAATAATAAGGAATTATTTTAAAATATTTATATATTCCTTGGTGAGAAATAGTACATATTTCATGGTAAGATATTCGTGCTGCCTTTAAATAAGTATAAAATTATAATTAAATATTTAGCTATGTAAATTACGTCACAGAAGTCTTGTATTTTGTGCTATATCTTTGAACCTTATTCACAGATATTACACAACAGATTTTACAACAGATTTTTCAATTTATTTATTCATATTCAACATGTAGAATCAGTAGAATAATGTAATTGTTTAAAGTTATGTATAGTATTTGTAGATTAATCGTGTAAATCCAAGCTTGAAGTTATTTATTAGGTAGGTATATATAAACCGTGCGCACTTACATATTGTCCAGCTTGCTGCTTTGTATAGAATATTACTATAAGCTATAAGGAATTATGTATATATACGTTTTATATAATGTTCATTTTTGAATAACATAAAACAATGTACGATATTAATACAATCATCTTTAATAAATAACTTTTTAATGGCATTTTAAATATTTTTGGGTCAATTATTTGGCAATATACGCATTTGTTTTTTGCGTATATGGGGTACACCACCACCACAGTAAAATTACGAATTATTCGGGATTTCCCAGTACGATTCCCGGCGTGGCGACGGAATTCGTTGACTGTGGGAGTTGTAAAAATGGGTTACGGGTTCACCAGGAGAGCGGACAGCAGTTCTCTATCGGTAAATGTATAATACCTCACTGCGATCGCCACCCCACCTGTCAAGCGTAGTAATTACGGCGCAGTGAGGGTGTGTATGAGCGTTCATATAAGTGTATGAAGTAGGCTTTCGTCCAGCAGTGGACGTCCAATAGAGGCTGATAATGATGAGTAGGAAAACTATTTGAAATTGTAATACTTTCTATAACGAGGTAAGTTTTTTAACTAAATAAAATTGGTAAAAATATATCAATAATATAATATATACACGTTTTCTGGGGGTTACCTGTAGCAGTAGATAATACTTTAAGTATTAGTTAGTTGGCCTTTAATTATATACTTTATTTATTACACTAAATAAGCTCATATGCTTTTTTATTGCTTATGGTGGCAAACGAGTATGCAGCACACTTAATGGTAAAAGTTACTGTCGACTATGGAACTTTGCCATACCAAGGGAATAGCTAGGCCGCTGCTTACAAATGAAAATCTAGAAAGTTGGGCTCCCGGCTCTCGCATTCACTGAACAAAGCACAACATCATATTACCACTGCTTAGGCGTCGATTTTGAGGCGGTGATGCTCGCCGACCTGTATCGGCGGGTGTCGGGAGTGCGAGCGGAGGAGGGTGCGGTCTCGCTGAGGGAGCTCACCGCCTGGCGCGTTAAGGCCCGCCGAGACGTCATTACCCCTTGGGCAGTCCGGCTGGAGAAGCCTCGGTTCGGTGTGTGGACCGTGGAGACCTTCCGGCCGGTGCTGATGCAGTGGTTGGAACGGCGGCACGAGGTGCTCTCCTTTCCACTGGTGCAGGTTTTGACGGGCCATGGGTGCTTCGCCAAATACCTGCACACGGTCGTCCGGAGGAAGAGTACACCGTCCCTCTACCACTGCGATTGCGACGAGGATACGGCGCAGCATACGCTCGAGGTTTGCGCCGCTTGGGCAGTGCAGCGCCGTGAACTCGTCGCAATCATCGGTGCCGACCTGACGCTCAGACCCTGAGCCCCTGAGCGTCAGGAACTGGGACGCGGTCGCAGCCTTCTGTGAGCCAGTAGTCTCGCGAGAGTGTGGTACTACTCCGGACGGACCGGCCCGCGGCTTTGGACAGAAAATCGTAAAAAGTGTGGTTCTACTATTATAAAATCTGAATAACAAATCATATTGGTTTTCTAACGATACATGTAAGTCAAATAACTCTAGTAAAATAAGATTATTTTCTAGACAATAAAATGTGTGTGCAATGTTGAAATGAAGTCATTTTTGTATTTACTACTACGATTCGAATAAAATGAAAATTATATATAAAATTTATATAGTAAACATCATCATTCTCTTGCTCTTATCCCAACTACTTGAGGTCGACGCAATATCTCCTCTTTTTATTTGACCCGGTATGGACATGTGATGAGACGGGATGAAAGTAATGTTGCGAAGAAGGCTTTAAGTATGAATGTTGAAGGTATGGATGGATGGTAGGATTGTTGCGGTAAAGGGAGACCAATCAAAAGATGGATGGACTGCGTGAAGCATGATATGGATAAGCAGGGAGTGACTACAGAGATGACGTCTGATAGGGCTGTATGGAATAAACGTATAAATATAAAATTTATATAAAATATTGCAATTGCAAACATGCCAATGTCAGAGATAAGAGGTATACCGTTTGTTTAAGTACCGTAACGATAAGCATTGCAGAATTAAATGATGATATATATATATATAATTGTATTATGAGAATAGTCTCAATAAATATTATCAATGTCATAAACTCTGAAAATTCTCGCATGGTTTTATTTAAAACTAGCTGATACGTGCAACTTTGTCTGCTTCACATAAGGGAGAAACGTGGAGGGTTGGGGAGAGATGATCATAGGCACCTATAACGAGGAGCACACGTAAGGGAAGTTCTCAAAAAAAATTCTGCTGTTGCAACATTTTTCTTTGATGCTTCGCTCCTATTGGTCTTGCAGCGTGATATTATATATAATTTATTGCTTTTCTTAATATATCGGCTATTGAAAACTAAAAGAATTTTTCAAGTGAACCAGTCTTCTGTCTCATTCACTATCTTCTGATATTATGAGATAATTTTTTTTTTTTTTCGTTTTTTATTTAATTTCCTTTTATACCAATCATTGTGGAGGAAGCGTGAATACAACGATGGAACATATATGGCTTGAAAAGAAGGAAAATGTATTCAGTAAGTATACTAACTACTATTCCGTGACGCAAAATTTTCGGGCTCAGATTCAGAAGGCGTAGCTTTGACTCTTTATAGTTACCCGCCCAGAGAAGTTACCCGTAATTGTTATCTATCCATCAGTGTGTCAACGTTTGCTGCTAGACATAAGCCTGTTTACGAGAGGGGACAATGACACAATCGCTTCTCTTAACAAGGGGCCTTGGTGATCGTAATTACTATTTTAAGTTTGCTAGGAGAGTGCAACTGAACTATGCCTATGCCACTAAAACGTGGTCATTTAAAATGGTTCAAAGTCGTTTAATGGTATGGAAGGATTAAGGAGAATATTTGGAATACAGAAATTCTTAGATGATCAGGTGTAACCGACATAGCTCGAGGAATTAATTCGTTGAAGCGACAATGGGTAGACTACATTGTTGGTCAAGGTTTTTTAAAAAAATTTCCTTAAGGGGCGACCATGAATTGGATGGCGCAGCGTAAGATTACCTTCCACTATGTGAACTGACCACATCTTAAAAGTCACAGAGAGCCGTTGTATTGTTTCTTATCCAGTAATGTATTTATTGAGCTCGTGATGCACTTTTTTTTTAACAAACCCTGCATTAAGGAAATAATCCTTGTATTGCGGAGGACTCAGAATAACAGTTTGTGGATCGCACAAAGAATTGTTCTGCATAGGAATCGAAGCCACGGCACTGGCACGAATGGTCAGTGTCTTAACTACTAAGCCTAAGTACAAGCAATTATTTAATGTAGATCAAAATGGCCTTCCACAGCATATAATTAAAAGAAATACTTAGAAGGCATCAGATATTTAAAACGTGAGGTTAGGGCGACTGAAACTGAAGAGAAAGGAATGCGGGTCGCTAATAATTATATAAAATAGTTTTGAAAACCCAAAAGTGCACGCCTCATAATATTTATATTATTTATCATTTAGATACTAGTCAATGCCGTAAATAAAAAAAATACTTTTGAAATTTTGCGCTATTCTCGACGCAGTGTAAACGAACCCATGGCTGTATGGGATTTGTTCCCTATGCCTGTCCGAATGAACGAACAGAACTAAAAAAATAAATTTAAACGAACTCAATTTTCATAAGGTATACATACACTAATGACTAAGCAGTTACTTTTTTATTAATTGCAATTAAACGACAAAGAATTACCCAGCCATTTCCGAAAGGCAACAGCGCCATGCGATTCTGAAGCTTTTAAAAACAAAGAAATATTTTGATACATTAATTTTTACGGTGGTGAGAGTACCAGATCCATACGAACAAACATCGAGACGTCCTCGAATATTTTTTTAATCAACTTTTTTCTTAATTTAAACAAAATAATTGCTTTTTTATATTAAGTTTTTTTATTTTAGTATGATAATATTATCCTATATGTGCAGTGTGAGAAAAATACAGTAATTTTTTGTTTTAAAAAGTTCTTGATTTTCATATATCGAGAGCAGAGCATCACCTCAATACTTCGCTTATGAGGCGTGCAATACAGACAGACTAACGCTATAGAAGCACAATTAATTGATGATGACATGTAGTTACAGTGATGTAGGAATTAAGATGTAGCCGACTTAATGTGGGTAATAAAGATAATTCTCAAAAGTAGTTATATCAGCAGTCTTAAAACTTTTATAATTTTGTTACCGTTTACTTTCAACGACAGAAGAAAAACAGATTTTACATATGTTAGTTTTATTGCTACATATAAAATACGTATGTAGTTAAACTTATTTAATTGGCAAGCTTTATTCGAAATAAAGGCTTGCATCATCATTATCTTAGCCCACATGTCCCAATAGGCTCGAGTCATTTCCACAATGAGAGAGAAATTGACCCACTACTCCACGCTGGTCAGACGTGTTGGTACAGGATTTGTTTCGAGTTTTCTTTCTCTTGCATAGGTGTTATATGCTTTTTATATCTCTTAGTCATCTCTCACATTCACCCACAGGTAAGATAGGGTATAGAGAATCGTATTCTTATTCTGTCACCACGTAGATAAAAGTTTGCAATTTTAATTAAAATTAATTATTTGGAAATGTAAAATGATCTATAAAACTATTCTTTGGCCTGCTGATCGTCTATTTCTTTCTATTTCACAAGATAATTTTACAGAATTCTGAATAACGCTGGTTTGGTGTAAAATTTATTTCTACAAAACATCGTCTTCAATGTTCAATGTCGTTCAACACAGGATATGCACACATATGCCTAAGAAAGACCGCAGAAAACGTTTAAGAGAATTTATTTATTTATTTAACCATTCTTGTGTTATTTTATATTGTTTGATGTATTTTATCTAGTTAGTAACAGTTTTTTTTCAATTATCATTATTAAATTGCATTACAAAACATTTGCTCATAGCTCATTATATTCTCGGTCGTTTGCTTTTTTATACTTCGCAAAAAGGTCTTTATACAGATCGTCTACTTTAAACATAGACAAAAGTAAACTGACAGAAAAGTTGTATGATTCGGTTAATATTAGTGATATGGAAGAATTATGGAAGACTTTTAAAGAGAATGTGATAAATACTGCTATGGAACTATGTGGCGTGACCAGAAGAAGGAAAGTAAATGAGATGAAGAATGTATGGTGGGATAAAGATGTGCAGAGTGCAGTTTGTGAGAAGAAGAAAGCCTGGATAGATTGGCTTGCTAGCAGAGCCAATGAGAGAATGGAAAAGGCAACGAATGATGATATAGATATAGCTAAAGAAGAGTACAAGAGAAGAAAAAGAGTAGTGAAAGAAATTGTCAGAAGAAAGAAAGAGGATCAAAAAGACGAGTATGATAGAAGATTATCGCAGGATTATCAATCCAACTTAAAGATTTTCTGGAAGTCGATAAGATCAGCTCGAGGTAAAGCTCAAAGTACAGAGCTTGCCTCGATCATGGATAAGTATGGAAGGATAGTGAATAGAGAAGAATGTGTACTAAAGAGATGGAAGGAATACTTTGAAAGCTTATTTGAAAGAGAAGAGTCACAAGACCTGTCATCTGAGAGTGAAAGAGATCTTGAGGATAGAGAAGGTATAACTATGGTGGAAATTATGAACGCACTGAAAGGTATGAAAGTTGGTAAATCTGCAGGATACGATAGGATTACAGTTGAAATGCTGACGGCTGGACAAGATATCATAGCTAACATGCTATACCAGCTCTTCAATCTCTGTTGGACTAATGGCCAAGTACCTGACGACTGGTGTAAGGCAGTTATTGTACCTCTGTACAAAGGGAAAGGTTCCCAGCAAGATTGTGCAAACTACAGGGGCATAAGCCTCCTTAGCATTGTCGGCAAACTGTATGCGAAAGTATTGATTGAAAGAGTAGTGAAAGTAACTGACAAGAAAATATGGGATGCACAAGCGGGTTTTCGAAAAGGTATGGGTTGTACGGATCAAGTTTTCTCCTTAACATGCATGACGCAGAAATTTTTGGCTAAAGGTCAGAAAATCTTTTGCGCATTTATTGATTTGGAGAAGGCTTATGACAAAGTGAGGAGGAATGAACTGTGGTCGGTACTGTCTATGTATGGGGTGGACAGCCATCTTATTCACGCTCTGAAATCCATTTATAAGGACTCCAGGGCGTGCGTAAGAATAAACGGATCCTACACGGAATGGTTTAATATTGATAAAGGTGTTAGACAGGGATGTGTAGCATCACCGTGGCTGTTTAACCTATTCATGGATAGTTGTCTGAAAGATCTGAAAGATAATGATTGTGGTTTAAGAATGAATGAGTTACTTATCAAATGTCTTCTTTATGCCGATGATCAGGTGTTACTTGCATCGTCGGCTGAGGATTTACAGGCGATGGTAACTACTATGCATGAAGCTTTTGAAAGAAAAGTCATGAAAGTAAATGTACGTAAGACGAAAATAATGGTTTTTGAAAAGGATAAATGTATGACGGAATGTAAAATTAGTATAAATGGTGAGGAATTGGAACAGGTGAAAGAATTTTTGTATTTGGGTGTATTATTCACTCGAGATGGTAAAAATGATAATGATGTTGAAAGAAGAGTAAATGCTGGTAATAGGGTGAATGGGGCACTGTACACCTTTATGAGAAGCAGAAATGTGTCCAAAAAGGCACGTCTAGCTGTGCATAAGGGAGTATTAGTACCTACCCTCATGTATGGTAGTGAAAGTTGGATTTGGCAGAGAAGACATGAAAGTAGAATAAATGCTGTAGAGATGAGAGCTCTTCGTAGTATGTGTGATGTGAGCCTGAAATATAAAATTAGGAATAGTGTTATAAGAGAGCGCTGTGGTGTGAATGAAGAAGTAGTGACAAAGATCAAAAAGAGTATGCTGAGGTGGTTTGGACACTTAGAAAGAATGAGTGAAGAGAGGTTGACGAAGAAAATATATAAAGCAAGCGTGAGTGGGACGAATACAAGGGGAAGACCTCGTCATAATTTTCTGGATCAAATTAGCGATGTATTGACGAGAGGTCATATTAAGAGTATGCGTAATCGTAGAGTATGCATGAAGACTGTTATGAGTGTGAATGAAGCGATGGAAGTATGCCAGGATCGTGGTTTGTGGCAATCCGTAGTCTCTGCCTACCCCTCTGGGAAACAGGCGTGAAGCTATGTATGTATGTATGTATGTCTACTTTAAACTTCATTCGTTGCCTGGCAACGGCAAGTCGAAGTCACACTACACGCCGCTTTTCAGCTTGGAAATCGCTGCGTTTGATGAAAAAATAAATACACGTGATATCTACCTTGTAATATCGTGATTTTTGTCAGACCCCTCCACCCCCTTTCAAACCTCACGTGATTAATGGACGGCCCCCAAGTGTTACACATTTGAAATAAAACTATTTTACGGATTTTTAATTTCTTGACATTTCGAACACTTTCCAGTGATCATGGTCACGGGAAGACTAACTTGTGTTACGTCCAATATGTCATTGTTATTACAGAAAATTTATATCACTGTAAAGTGTTCGAATCGTCGGGAAATTAAAAATCAAATGCAAACACGATAGAATCCGTAAAAGTAGTTTTAGTTCGCATAAATTTAATGTTCTCTAATGATTGAACAAAAACATTTATATAGAATAATTTTCTTTTTCTACTGGCAATAAATTTGTATAACAAAATGTGGTTTAAAATTTAATAACTAAAATTGTAGCGGGTAGATATAAATCTCTGTAATAACAATGACATGTTAGACACGAAACATCTTAGTCCAATTACTTTATTCTATGCCTTAGTTTCTCCCGTGACCACGAACCCTGTTAAGTATTTGAAACGTCGAGAAATTAAAAAAACAAATGCCAGAGAATCCATAAAAAATAGTTTTAATTCAAATTAAGAAGTCAGTACGTTCTATATTGCAATTATAATATTTTTTTTATAGGGAAGAGAGAGAAATGTTACTTAAGTATTAACAAGGTAAATAAAATATAAAATGGCCTAGATAGGATGTGATAACAGCAACTGCGTAATCTAATTAACTAATAATGTTTCACAATTCATTCTTAGATCAAGCATCAACAATTAAATACATAGTAACTAATAGTATGAAATAAATATATAGAATTCTATTATTAAATTTTCAAATTTTTAAGGTATCATTTAAATTTTATCTGTTACCAATTGCAAATGAGAATTAAAGTTACTCTGTTAAATTAGTTCATTGTGATGTGTTTAGAAGTAAAGTAATTTTAATAGCAAATAAAAGAATTATTGTAATAAAATTGTTAAGAAAATAAAAGAAAATTATAAATATAAAATATAGAAGGCGTATAGAAGTGAGTGATCTACAATGGATGATAAAATAAGTTCAGAAAAATGTGCAGAAGATTTCAAACCTAACGAAACTCGAAGAATTTGGAAGAATATCACTGTGGTGGCGTTGGCGTTTATGTTTCAACTTACAGCTTATAGTGTGAGTAATTAAACATAATAGTTAATTCATTAATTAGCTGTGTGGTAGTGGCTACGAATACTATCAACCCTTACTTTGCTCGTGGATGTTGTAAAAGACGACTAAGAGCCTTATAACGGCCTGGGCCAACTCCACCTGATGCCCTTTGGTCAACTAATATGTATATTCCCAAGGAGAGTTGATGTCTGACAGGTCCAGTCATAAAACTATTGCCAATAACTTTTACTTTTATGTGCTATGAAAGAAGAGTACATATTGTATCGACCCCAAGCAATTGGGATAAGAGAAGGAGAATGATGAATTAATTCATTAATTGTAGGCCGCTTTTAGGATATTAGCGTCTCACTGTTTAGTTCGCCTCAATAATGGGAGGGAAATTGATTTAATGTTGGAATTTACTTAATAGTGATAGGACCATGCTGTTGACAGTTTTCTGTCTACAGCCGCGGGCCGGTCCGTTCGGGGTAGTACCACACTCTCGCAAAAGATCGACGTCTGAGCAATGGCAATGTGCTGTTGCGCTTTGTTCGCTGAGCGAGAGAGCCGGAAGCCCAACTGAGGGGTGGGTTTGGGTTTATATTGGTAGGTAACGGCATAGCTATACTCCTGGTATAGCATGAGCGACAGTAACACTCACCATCAGGTGTGCTATTTGATCGTTTGCCACCAAAAGCAAATAAAAAAAAATATTATAGGATTCGAGTGTTAGGTTAAGAATGAAATGTTATCCACCTCTTAGTTTATCATGGTAGTCTCAAAAATCGGGCAATAGAGTATCAGAGGAGGAGTGTATCTCTTAAACAACTTATAATACTATCCGATTGCTAACCCAACTGTTAAACCTGATCATTATATTGTAGGAACTGTTTGACATGGTACCACTGTCATTGTTTTTCCATTGATAATTGCATGCATAATGCCATGTTAACATTAGACACTACGGTACGGTTCGTCCATTTCCTAGCCGAGGCATCGGGTGATCGGACTGGAGATTAGTCCGGTCGCCCAAAGTGAGGCCACTGCGTGAGGACCATGCCCCGACGGCGAAAGCCTGGATATCGACTCGAGGGAAACCCGTGACGGTAAACACCGAGCGGGCCACCGAAGACAAAGATCGGGTTCCGGTGGCCCGCTCGCTTAACGAAGAGAGGCGCATTGCGTTTGTGTTGCATTTAATTGGATGTTTATAAAGTCCCCGGCAATACAAGGTAAATACAGACGAATAAATTGGTAACAGTAGAGTGAACACTCTGCTGGGATATTTATAACACCACTTCAATGGCCGACCTGTTAGCTTAATATAGCGATTATAGAATTATCTGCTATTTCAATTCATATTTTGCTTTGGGGACGCTTGTGTCCAGTTGTGGATGTTGATAGATTGTTAGATAGATGTAAGATAATGTGAAACAGTTTTGAAGTATTATGTTATCTATTGCAGCTCAAATAATATCACAGTTTTAAACTTATTTAAAAATAACACAAATAATTTTTAAATCTAGGAAACGAGATTGTGCGAAAATATTTTTTATGGGTTTCTCTTATTGTATTTACTAAGAAGCTTGCTACGCAAAATAAGTGATAATGAATTGCGTACAATTACCAAATAAAAAAATATATATGTACGTATTTTATATATGATCTAATTTCAGGAATATATTTTATGTACCTACATAAACCGCTTTTAGTGTGGTATCTTGTCAATGAGTATGGTAAAAGATGGCTAAAGGGTATAATATGCATGTAACAGCTGTACAAGAGAAGGAAAACTGGAAATAAAACCTTATAACAGCCCGTGTGTTCAGCGTGATATAGCAAATCAATTTTCCTCCTATCTTTAAGGAGGTTCAAACCCAGCGGTGAGACATATATGAGCCGAGATGACCAAGATGTTAACATATTTCCAGAAAAATAATAGAGATACAAGCTTAAAGAATACAGCCCGTTATTAATTTGAGTATAATGATATTGTCCAGTCATTTATTTCATTTTAGTAAATCGGGTTCTTTTATTGAGGTACAATTGAAACGTTATAATCGTTGCGCTGATGATTCGTGTATCAGTTAGTTTATATAATCTCACAGTATTAATAAATACTTAAAAAGCCTATAAATATAACTGGTACTGAACTAATTTTCTTTTATTTATATTTAATTATATTAACTTTGGTTTTGACACCAAGAAGTTACTAGCTTAAATAAATAGCCGACTTGAATTGAAAGCCATATCGTCCATCATAAAAATATATTATTTAAATACGAAATAAAACTATTTTTACGAATTTTCAATGGAAGACTGACTGTAGAAATTACACTTTTCTCAAACATGCTTGGAAATTTGAGCATTATTTTGACAACCTTCTTCGACATAATTTGATATTGCTGTACTGACCAAATACATGCGAGCAGCGGCCGGTAAAAAAATTATGAAAATCCATATCTGTTATGTTTTAGCGGCCAAACAAATATACATGTGAATTCATATACAGGGTGAAAGTGGACCGCTCCAGAAATAAAGACAGGTGGACAGGGACTCTACTAGACCTACTTGTAATGATAGGCTAGAAAAAAAAATCGATCGGAGGAAAAAAAAACTTGTTTTACAGCATTTTTTGCGTTTTTCTACATTTTATCATATTAGGACAGTGCCGTGTAATGATAATTTCATAAAAAATACGTAACTTTAGTCAGATGAGAAAAAACGCAATGTATAATATTCAATAATCAAAACATCTGTTCGGCCGATACCGCGGTCGTTCACCGCGGGCAGGTAGACATCACCTCTGGAACAGCTGATCTGAGTTTTGAATACATTGCGTATTTTCTCATCTGAGTAAAGTAACGTATTTATTTTTAAATTATCGTTACAAGGGTCCTACTACGATGGTGTGTGGAAAACTTCCAAAAATTGTTGTAAAATTTTTTTTTTTCTTTCATCCAAATCGACTTTTTGTCTAGCCTATCATTACAAGTAGGACTAGTAGGGTTATCTGTCTTTGTTTTCGGGAGCGGTCCACTGCCACCCTGTATATAGTGTATTTTAAAAATAGAACGATTTGTAACTACAAAAGATGGTAACTAAGTAGGCAACTTATCAGAGTTATAATTAAATTTCGAACTGGATTGAAAAAGAACCCCGTTAGATAATGTAAAAAAAAAAACAAATGAACGCTTTAGCACGTGAAAAATGTTGTTCGTTGTTCGTCATGTATACAGTTCTACTTAGTACTACTTAGCTTTAATTTCCGTGCATTATTTGAGTAAAGTACTATACAAGCCTTGGCCACAACTAGGAATTGATGAACTTACGTATGTCACATTCACACGTTCATCTATCAATGCTTCTTTTGCTGGCCGCTGCAGTTATGTACTATTTCACAAACATGCTTGGAAATTTGAGCATTATTAAGATAACCTTCTTTGAGATAAATCGAAATTGCTGTACTAACCAAATACATGAGAGCAGCGGCCGGAAAAGAATGTTTGAAAATCCATATCTGTCGTGTTTTAGCGGCCAAATAAATATATATGTAAAATTCATATCTATCGTGTATTTAAAAAACGGAACGATTTGTTACCTACTTTAAATCATGGTAACCAAATATGAAACTTATCAGAGTTTTATTTGAATTTCGAACTGGCTTGAAAGAGAAACCTGAACTTTTGGCGGGAAACTAAAACGTCATGTGGTGCTCTTGTATTATATTCGATATTTTAGTGTTTTAACGTGTTATATTAGATATTGTTATGGTATTGTATGTAATGTGATGTGACTGAACTGCTGAGATGTAGTGAATATCATATAAAAGTGCTTTACAACGTTTTCGTTTTCCATCAAAATTCCCACAAGATACCATTAACAGTGTGGCCATAGCACTGTTGATGGCGACAATTTGACTTACTGACGGACAATGACTAATCTGAAGACACTAAAAACTTGAAGATAATTATATTATAAATTATACTCGACACTGGCAACAATGGCTCATTTAAGTAGCTGATTGCCAATACATAAAAATAAGAAGAAGAAGAAGAGAAACCTGTTTGATAATGAAAAACAAAAACAGATATGAACCGTTCAACACGTGAAAAATGTTGTTCGTTGTTCATCATGTATACAGTTCTATTTAGTACTATTTAGCTTTAATTTCCGCGCATTATTTGAGAAAAACACTATACAAGCCTTAGCCGCAACTATAAATTGATGGACTTACGTATGTGTGCCTCGGCTACGCCTCGGCTCACATTTATACGTTCGTCCATCAATGCCTCTTTTGCAGTAATGTACTATTTCTCAAGTAAACATCACAAGTTCTTATATTATTTGGGTATTTTATTCGCGAAATAAATATTGTCATTTAAACTATGTTCTGGTCATTATTTAGAGCCTGTCTTTTTGCTTATGAGATAAAATGGTTATAGGATTAAGATGTTATTGGAGATGCATTCAAACATTATAAAAAATAAATAATATGGTAATACTATATAATTGAATATATTAAGATAATATGAATGATGTTCGCTTTGTGGTTCACTAATTCTATATTATTATATATTTTTTTTCTTTGATAGTGATATTATATCACTGCCAGAGAAGAAAAAAATAAAGCCAATGTACCTTAAAACATATAGGCCTTTCCACAAATTGATGTTAGTGCCAAAATCAAGCCAGGCAGATGAGTTTTCGATCGCAGTAAGTGAAATTCATAAGAATTTCCTGGGTAAGCTAGGAGTAACCTCCTCGATTGTGTAGCAGCACTTTCCTAAGGGAATTTCTGGCACTCGCTTTAGCCGGTTTTACGACTCTCGCGTGTACCCCTCACGCCGTATACGTCAAAAATATAACTAATATCTTTGCACCATATAATAATTTTATTTTATTTTCAGGGTACTGCTAATCTACAAAGTTCTATAAATGCCGAAGCGGGTCTTGGCACTGCATCGCTGGCAGCACTTTATGCCGGCGTAGTTTTTTCCAATATATTTCTACCAGCTATGGTTATAAAGTAAGTTAAAATTCTATCAATGAATGTAGCGTTTAACGTGTAACGTTTTTATATACGATAAGAAATACCGTTATACATTCATTTGGATGCAAAAAGTGGTTAGTTTTCTTTTGTCTAGTTTTAATTGTCAGTGATAAGGAAAGAGTGAAGAAGTTGAACATGACTAATGTTTATATTTACGTTTCACTACAATACATTCGAGAAAATTGGTATAAGTATATAAAAAAGGGATATAAAACGCATATAACATCTATGCAAGAGAAGCAAAACTCGAAACAAATCTCTATACCAATACGTCTGACCAGCATGGTATAGTGGGTCAATTTCCTTCCCATTATGGAGGAGACTCGAGCCGCATTGGGATATATATGAGCTGAGATGATGAAAATAATTGTTTTCTTTTTTTAATTATCTTTTTCTTTCAGACGATTGGGGCCGAAATGGGCAATATTCACGTGCTTCTTGATGTTCATGCCATACATAGCAGCGCAGTTGCATTCGACATTCTATACTTTAGTTCCTACGGCTCTTTTGTTGGGTCTGGCGGCTGGTCCGCTTTGGTGTTCAAAATGCACTTATCTGGCAGAGGTATTTGAAACCATATACCTTTACAGTAATATAAGTTCTTTATGGTGACGATATAAGAATATATTTCTACCCCGGGTTGAGAGCCCTCAGCGCTCACCCACAGTCCGGGTAAAGTTGTCATAGCCATCTGAGGATAACAACTAAGACACAAAAAAAAAAAAAAGGTTTTATTTTTCTTTTGCGGCGGGCTTTGGTCTCATCACACACCGCTTAATCCCTCCGAGGCGTCAGATGAAGCTGCGCGTAACCCATATAAATCCGCCTTGGAATTTACCTCTCCACGCCAATAAGTTTATTCAACTGTAATAAATTCTTTATAGCACTAAGGAATATAAACTTATTTGTGCAAAATAAAAAAAAAAAACATTTTAGACTGCACGCATGTGTATCGAAATCATGATATAACAATTGAAGATGAGACTTTTGACGGGAATTTGGCAAACGTCATGTGGTGCTCTTGTATTATATTCAATATTTTAGTGTTTTAAAGTGTTATATTAGATAATTTTGATGGCATTTTATGTAATATGAAGCGGCGGAGATACTGGGATGTAGTGAATATCATATAAAAGTGCTTTACAACGTTTTCGTTTTCCATCAAAATTCCCACAAGATACCATTAACAGTGTGGCCATTGCACTGTTAATGGCGACAATTTGACTTAGACAACGACTGACTTGAAAGACTAAAAACGTGAAAATATTTATAACTTGACACTGGCACAAATAGCTCGTATATGTAGCTGATGGCCAATATATAAGAAGAAGAAGAAGAACAATTGAAGACTGCACAAACAGCGTAGTAGTTAAGACACCAACCTCCCATGTCAAAGCCGTGGGTTCGATTCCCAATCAGGATAATACTTTGTGCGATCCACAATTTGTTGTTTTGAGTCTGGGTGTAATTTGCGTTTGTTAATTGTGTTTGAAAAGTACCCTGCAATACAAAGATTATTTCCTTAGTGCCGAGTGTTGTCTTAAAAAATAACTATTTACAGATATTCCATTTTATAGAATGTATTTTCTTTTTATTTTTTTATAGCTCTTTGAATTCTTTTTTTTTTATCTCAGGTGGCTCAAGTAACAAGTTTGATAACGAAAATACCAGCTGAAACACTTCTGATGCGATTTTTAGGTTTCTTTTTTATGATATATCAGACGAGTCAAGTTTGGGGCAATCTTATTTCTTCACTAGGTAAGTACTTTATTTAATTTTTATTCAGAAAATTCAACAATATTTAAAATATTTCACTATACAGGCATCTCGTTATATAAAATCTGAAATATATAGATAATTAAAAAAAGCACTGACATAGGCGATGTCCTTAAATACCCAAATTAAGCTCTTCGTAAGAGTTCATAGCAAGCCATGCAAATATAGAAAGAAAACAAGAAAAGATGTGGGGCTTGATCATTCTCTTACTCTCATCCCAATTAGTTGGGTTGATACAATATGTACTTTTCTTTCATAGTACATATTGTAAATATTATTGGTAATATTTTGATGACCGGCCGCCTGCCAGACGTCAACCCTCATTGGGAATGTTGTTGTTGACCAAACTATATCAGATGGAGTTGGCGCAGGTCGTTATAAGGCACCGCTGGACGACACGAAGGCACGGCAACCTGTCCTTCAGGCTGACGCAGGTACTTACCGGACACGGGGTCTTCGGTAAGTACCTGCACCGAATTGGACGTGAAGAGGCCCCTGGATGCCATGAGTGTGGCGCGCAAATCGATGACGCGCGTCACACCCTGGAGGTATGTCCCGCCTGGGGGCCTCAGCGCCGCGACCTGTCGGCGGTCATTGGAGCGGACCTGTCGTTGTCAACCGTCATCAACAAGATGCTTGACAGCGACAGGCACTGGACGTCGATGGCCTCCTTTTGCGAGGAAGTCATCTCTGCAAAGGAGGCCGCGGAGCGAGAACGCGAAGCACTCGCGTCTGCGAACTCGCTCCGCCGGCGGCGACCAGGGAGAGGGAGGCGCCGCTACGCGCACCTCCTCCCATCGCCTTGACGGCTGACTGGTCGTGGCCAGATGGCTAAGCGTAGGGGTGTCGGGGATAGAATGTCAATAGACGATCTCTCCGGCATCCCGTAAAAGCGCGGAAGGGACCGCTGTTAGGTTTTAGTGGGTATTCCGGCCGTCAATCTTATGGCCGGCGAGTACCACACACCCCCCCGTCTGTCACTGGCGGGGGATGTGCGCAAAATCATTTCCACAGCGTAAACAAAAAAAAAAAAAAAAGGTCGTTATAAGGCTCTTAGTTCCCGTCTTTTACGATATCCACGATCAAAGCAAGGATTAGTGATATTCGTAGCAACACAGCTTATGTGTGTGTGGGGCGTGATAAAAGGAATAAAATAAGAAATTAATGTATAAGAGAAAATTTAAAGTTGCAGTGACAGCATTTTTGTACCACCACGGGAACAATATTCACTGAGAGAGAATATAAAAATATAATTATAATTAACTACTATCAATCTTGAATTAACCATCTGTATATGTATCATCATCTTAGCCCATATACGTCCCACAGATGGCTTTCTTCACACTAGGAGGGAAATTGAATTACTACACTGGTCAAACGTGTTGGTATATAGTTTTATTTCGAATTTTCCTTCTCTTGCATAGATGATATATGCGTTTCATATCCCTTAGTCGTCTTTTACGATCACCCACGGTTAAGATAGGGTGGTGATTTGTATTCTTACTCCGTCACCACATGGAAAATATGTGTACATATTTGTAGAGTAGGTATGTATGTAGTAATTAATCATCTGTATAGATATATTATATATATAGATGATTAATTACTACCTACGTAATCGCATATCTGTGCTATTTGGAAGTCATCATATCATGATATTCGTCAAGTAAATTGCAATCAAGGCAATATCTTTGATTAAATTTTATCATTGAACTAAATCTAAATAGTTGATTTGGGTCAATAGTTATATAGTGATGACTGTATTGATTATTATGTACGTAGAATTGTTATTGAATTTTTTCGTTACAATTTACCTAAAATCCGTTGATATGTGAAGGCTAACTTGCGAATAGATAAAGTTATTTTTTTCAGTGTTACTCACTCGTTTATTTAAACCTATTTTCTATTTTCTATTTCTAGAGATAGATAACCTACCGTTTTATACCATTATATATTGATTTAGAATCCTTTTTTATAAAACTAAACATCTGGTGATGGAGAAGCACCGCGGGACCTCATAACCTACTCTGTTGGGCGTCGGGCGGGACTACAGACCTTACGTGTTATGTTTACATATTTCTCCGCACATCGATTAGTTCATCAATATTCACTATATTGTGTACATATGGCTTGCCCGCAAGAATAGTGTCACAACTCTAAAAATTACAATTTACATTATATCTCAATTATTGATGGTGGAGGGGTGTTAATATTATAAGGTCTCCCTATCAACTCTTCATCTCATTCTCAAGCATATTATGCTGACATTCCTCCATTTGGAACCGCTGCTGAACCAAGCTGAAAAAAAAAAAATATTTTGACCCTCCTAAAAAATTTTGCTTTTTTGAATTGTGTCACTATTCTTCTGGGCAAGCGACATGTGTGCCCCTGCGGGGGAGAAAGAAACTCTTTTTCGTTCTTTCTTTCTTTCTCATTAAGCATTAACTGTTTTCTTGATTTTGGTGGCCGTCTAATTTAACCTTAGGGAAAGATCCGCTTTGCTAAGCAAAACTTCCAAGAAAATCTTTAGAAAAATAAAATCTTTAAATGACTTGGGCAATTTTCTTAGAGGAGATCATACTAATATTTTATGTAAGAATTGAACTCTTTGGTAATGAGCCCAATAGATTAATATTGAAATAAACTACTGTAAAGCTATTATTGTAGTCCACCTGATAACATCGTTTCTTTGAACTTAATCTGAAGTATTGAAGTCTAGGTTAATAATGTCATAGATAAAAACAGACTTACTGAAATAAATGCGAGTTATTACAATTATTTAATATAATATTTACATTTTATGATATGAGTATCTCAGCCCCCAGATGATGAATATAGCCTTATATTGTTTTTAGGGTTCCGTACCCAAAGGATAAAAACGGGACCCTATTATTGAGACTTCGCTGTCCATCCGTCCGTCCGTCTGTCACCAGGCTGTATCTCAAGAACAGTGATAGCTAGAGAGTTGAAATTTTCACAGATAATGTATTTTTATTGCCGCTATAACAAAAAATACTAAAAATAAAATAAAATAAATATTTAAGGTGGGCTCCCATACAACAAACTTGATTTTTTTACCGTTTCTTGCTCGATATTAATAACGGTGACAGGTAGACGGTTTAACTATTCACAGAATATTTATTTTTATGTTCCCTTTAAATATAATTAATTAAAATAAATAATTAAGGTGGCTCCCATATAATAAAAGAGGTTTTCGCCGTTTATTTATACATAATATAATGGTACGAAACCCTTAGTGCGCGAGTACAACGACGTACTACGATTTTTTTTTTGGCAACTGATTACGGTGCCTTACTCCCCGCTAATCCCTCCGGGACACGCGACTCTATAGATCCGCCCTACGATGTACCTTTCGACGCCGTGCGTGTGGGTCACCGTAACGCGGTCTTTTCTTTCGGTGGCCCAGCCAGCATCCTTACATTGCTAAGTGATAAACGTAATATGTCCTTATCCTAGGATGTTAGTATATTTTTTATAGGCCCGGCTATTCAGGTTGATAGCAGGGCAGAATCGGCATTGATTCATTTGTTTAGGATAAGTTCAATCTGTATTTAAAGAGTGATATGTATAAAGAAGTATACTGCGTTGTTTTCAGTTCTATCTACAGGAAATAATACAGCGGCTGTGACGTCACTCAACGAAACCATGATACCATTGTTATGCGGTTCCAACTTCCTTACCAGCGATAGCAGTAGCGAAGGAGTATTACCCACGCAACCCCGTGCAAAAATGGAGATGATGATAGGTAATTTATGCTGTTTTGTTCGTCCATAGTTCTTCTCTACTCATTGAATAGGCGATGAATACTACTGCCTTTGGGTTGAAGATTCGCTCGAATTAGTGGGCGTACTCCTTTATATTATAACCTTGAAATGATAAGCAAAAGCGTAACTCACATTTTACGATGTGAGCTTTAGTCCCTCGTTATGGAAGGACTCCAGATAGGTCCCAGATGAGACTGTTGCAAAGTGTTTGCTTTACACCCTAATATCTTATAGTGACAGATCAATAAAACAGTGCCTAACCTCCTCTTTCTTCTTTGTGTATATAAAAAATGACTATAATATTTGTGCCCGTTTCGACCAAAGACTCTAAAAAATATAGTTAATTTAAATGTTAGTTTTAGATACAACGCATAATAACAATCAGTCATGGATGTCATGTGTCATATAGATTACCTTAGGTGCTTGTTAAAATTAGCGTTCATTGCAAAAGGGAAGAAACTAGCATTAAAATCCTATTTGCACCCAATTTGTTGGCGTGTTATAGTGGCCTATTTACCTCTTATTATCTTGAAGCCCGATACACAGTAACTAATATAAACTGTATCTGTATCATTTATAGAAAGAAAATCGCAATGAATCTCCTTACTTGACTTAGATGTCGAACCGCAACCTGGGGAATTATAATCGCTTTGGTAGGCGAATGGCCTAACGCATCAGTTTCATCATTAAGTATCCATTATTATACAAAGATAGATTGATATTTATGTTCTGTTTAATATGTACTTAAGTAAAGAACATTTTTTTTTATTTATTACGTATATACAATAATAAAGCAGTAAAAATGCTTATCAGTATATTTAAAAGAAATAGTTAGATAGGTAGTTTAGGTTACATGTAAATTATGGCTTTGTTACAATGGAATCTTATGTGAATGAAAAACTTATTGCCATTAAGAGTTAATTTTAAATTACTCGCTCACCTGTTAAAAATTCATAGCATAATATCACTAGTCTCTGTAGCGCTATTTTGCGTTCACTCTGTAAAAAAAAATTGAAATAAAAAAGTTTTGAAACGTTTTGAAGTGTGCCCTACATTTTAAATATACAAAGCTGTTTTTAGAATATGTATTTTTTTAGTTAATTAATAATTTTAAAAAAGTCTATTAAGATTGCTAACTGATATGATTATAATTATGTTCTAGTTCACTGAAAAGGTTTCTGCGGTAGTTACTTTTAGCGTTTCGATGGCTCATATATAGGAAATGATTTGATTATTTTTTATTTTATTTCAGGAATTTTCCTAGGATGTATCGTCTTTTCGGCGCTATTAATAGCTATAGGATTAGATTCATTGAAAAGGTTTGTTATTCATATATATATATTGTTGTATTATTTTAAATTTCGCGCCTTCTATGCTATGTCTCCGTTCCTGACAATTTTATCTTTGTAATAACTCTCTCTCTACTCTGTGGTCATCGCTAGCATATGTATTATTTTTCTTACGAGATATTAATTATAATTTATGTTACTAAATCGTTATATTTCATTTACAAACAACATATATGTTATATTATCACCAACTTTTATATAATAGTTTCGCAGATATCGTAAAATTCAATTCAATTTTATCAGAGCTTTTTAAGGCTACAGCCTTATGTTATATTTAACATAACTCTGATAACCGACCCGCCTGTTAGGTAAATCACGGCATTATATTTTTTCATATGGAAGGATTATATCTATAATAGACGTTGTTAGGCTGGTAATTGGCAAATTGATAGATTCATCAACCCAACCCATACGTTCCACTGCTGGTAGTGATGAATCGATACTACCGAGTAGTCATATGGTATCAATACTCTCCAATCAATACTCCTACTTGTAGTACATAACACTAACATTCGATACTGAGTACTGGTATCGAACGAAAACAACAGTATCGTATAGGCAGTGACCCACCCGCACGGCGTTGAGAGGTATGTTGTAGGGCGGGTCTACGGGGTCGTGTGCCGCTTTTCCTGTCGCCCCGGACGGATTAGCGGGACGCGACGTACCGCAGCCCACTGCCAAAAAAAAAAAGGGAAAAAAACGTGCGAGGTAGTTGTCCCTCTACTCCACTGCGGGGTGCACGCCACGAGCGTAGTATTTCTCCATAGTAAATACGCCTCCATTGTCTAAAGTGTGGTAATACTCTCATCTCGTTTGTGTATTAAAAATTAATGAGTACTCAAAAGTATCGATAATTTAATATAGTATCAACTGTGGTATCGATACTTTGATTCGATACTACTATCGAGTACTAGTATCGAAAAGAGAATAGTATCGTTTCATCCCTAACTGCTAGGCCCAAACATCCTTCTCAATAGGAGGGCTATTAACCCACTATATCACGCTGATTTGATAGATTGCTACAGTGTTTTAGTTCGGCTACCGAAGACAAAGACCGGGTTTCGGTGGCCCGCTCGCTCGGCAAAGAGAGGTACATATGGGGCGGGACTATGGAGTGACGCGCCGCTTTTTCTGTCGCCCCGGACGGATTTAGCGGAGTGTGACACTCCATAGCCCGCTGCCAAAAAAAAACTGTGTTAGTTTGATTTTTCCTTGTCTTCCATAGATGTTATATCTATATTATACAACTTAGTCGATTTGCGACACCCACAAGCATATCAACAGGCCCTAAGGATTGAATTATATTCTCTAGGGGGGGTTGAATTATATTCTCACTCAATATAAGGACAGATTGAATAATCAAAATTAATAGATTTTACAATCGAAATTTTGATGAATATAATCTAAGTATCTTTGTTCTAAGTTTTATATAATTGGGTATTTATTTTTAGGTACACTTCTTCTGCTAAAAGCGATATTAGTGAAGTAAAGGGTTTGGCACTCCTAGCTGTGACTCTGAAGCAATTGGGCAACATCGATCAGTTATTACTACTAAATATAAATATGTTTATTGGACAACACAATGCATTCTTTGGTGCTGATTTTACTGCTGTAAGTGTAAAAAAATCAATAATCAAAAGATTGTACAGATGGCGTAGTGGTTAAGATACCGACTGCCGTGCTTTCGGCCTTTGGCCATGGGTTCGATTCCTACGCAGAAAAATACTTTGTACAATCCACAAACTTTTGTTTTGCTGGGTGTAATTTTTTGCGTTAATTATATGTTTGTAAAGTTCCCGGCAATACAGGGATTATTTCCTTAACGTAGGGTGGTGTTAAAAAAAAAGCAATATTCTACCATTACACCATCAGCGCAGTCAATTATTATTGTGTTCCATACCGATCATTTAGTAGGTAGGGCAATTTGTTTTTGTCTGTTGTGTAATAAATATAATTTTTTTTTGTGTTTCAGTCATTCGTGTCATGCGCCGTGGGTACTGGTACAGTGGGATATGTTATGATGACCTTCGGATTATCAAACGCCGTCGGATGTTTTATAACAAACTTCTTAGCTAAAGTAATCATTATTTAATTGACTATAGTATGTTTTACACGTGTTTATTTTTTAGATTGTCTTTTTGATACAGTCGTCGCATTACTGCTGGTCGTCAAATTTAAAATTTGAATTTAGAATAAGAGCTATGGCCCCGTGTGTTGAGTTTAGAACACAATATGTCACCATTAATTACTTTCCTATGAAAGTCAAAAAATCGGTTAACGGACTGAATAACAGCGCTAATACGAGAATAATATAAGAACAATTGCGATTATAAATTTGTCTTAAACATGGCGATTGTACCATATATAGTATTATACTATCTGCACAGGCCTATATGTAACAGATATGCACATTTATTCATTTTTTTTATTATAAGAACGTAAAAATAAGTTTTTAATCTCACAAATAAAGGGCGTGTCTAATACCATTACCTTTTTTTGACAGGTTAAGGTCTAGACACGTGCTGCCCATTCCGTTCGGGGCGACGGATGGGCGGCGTGGGGCCCCATAACCCACCGTATTGCCTCCCTATCGCCATTGGGCCGGTCACTGGTACCACTTGTAATTCGTGGCAAGACAGGCGAGTTACCCTTTTGGGTACCATCCCCATTGAGGTCCTGACTTGCTGCCGGGGCGTCGCCCTCACGCGGTCAGCCTCTCTGCGGGTGACGGACTATTCCCCAGTTCAGTCACCCGCGGCCTCGGCTAGGGAGTAGTATTCCCAACTTCGGGGAAGTTATTGAAAATCTCATTACAATTGAGTTTGAGGGAAACTTAAGAATACTTTTTTTTGTAAAACATATATTATGGTAGAAATAAAACGATGTATTTTGATACACTAACTAAGAGTTTGATTTTTTTATAGGTCTACGGTCGAACACTTTTAATGATTGGTGCTTTATTAATTCATGGCGCAGTTTTTGTTTCAATGCTCATTTGGCGGCCGCATGTCGGTGAAGAGTATATCGTATTCGTCATGGCTGCATTGTGGGGATTTTGTGACTCCGTATGGACAGTGCAGATAAATAGTAAGTATTTGAATCTACATAAACTATTTCCCGTATGGTAATAGACTAAGATTATTTAACATTGGCGAAGACTTACAGCCAGGTACTTTATTTTCATGTACAGTAATAGTTCTTTTAAAATTTTGGGGAGGACGTCTTTTTGTGCCCCAATTTGGGTCAGGTTGTAGGGAAGACGTAATTTCATGCTTGTCAATTTTTTTTACTCGCTACATGATAGTTACGCAAAGCTGCGCCGGTTTGCTCATCTATATTGTTAAGAAGGCTTTCATATTATTCATCATATGTTTTATATTCCTTCCATTGCCACGAGCATCGTAAGAGCCAAATAAAGAATGTAAACATCAACTACATCATTGTGAGAGAAGAAATATACGAAATAAAACCATATGCCAGTCTAAGTGGTATAATTCTAATTTCTAACATCTGGAAGAGACTTGTGCTAAAAAGACGCACATAGGTTGTTGAAAAGAAGAAAATATAAATGTCATTAATTTGATACCAATAGGTTTTATGCTCTGTGGTAGCAGCTAAGAACCAACCCTTACTTTGCTCATGGATGTCGTAAAAGACGACTAAGAATTTTATTTCGACCTGCGCCAACTCCACCTGATGCCGTTTGGTCAACAATTACATTTCCAACGAGGGTTGACGTCTGGCAGGCGGCCGGTCGTAAAACTATTGCCAATAACTTTTTTGCAATATGTATGATGAAAGCGGAGTACATATTGCAATTGTGTCGACCCCAAGTAATTGGGATAGGAACAGAAGAATAATGAGGTTTTATGAGGGCTTATAATATGATTATAAGGTGTTATGTATTTTAATAAAATTTCTATTCTAATTCATTTCTATTTTGACTATCTATTTCTATTTTGACTGATGACTTTTACTATGCTCATATAGGTAAGTCCCACTGCTAGACTCCTCTAAAATAATAGGAAAATAAAATTACTATAACAAGGCTTTATTTGCTGTCTGGTAGCGGCTACGTATACTACCAACCCTTACTTTGCTCGTGGATGTCGTAAAATACGACTAAGAGCCTTATAACGACCTGGATCAACTCCATCTGATGCCGTTTGGTCAACAATTACATTCCCAAGGAGGGTTGACGTCTGGCAGGCGACCGGTCATAAAACTATTGCCAATAACTTTTACAATATGTACTATGAAAGAAGAGTACATATTGTATCAACCCCAAATAATTGTGATAAGAGTAGGAGAATGATGATGATGAACAAGGCTTTCGAACTTTCCTTTTCTTGCGAACATATTATCTGTATTTTATATAGTTTAGCCGTCTTTCATGACAGTCACAGGTAAGAAGTGTTGAACTATATTTTTACTCCTTTACTAAACGAATTTTAACGAAACAAAAATAATAATTAAATAATTATTTTTCACAGCATATTATGGCATTCTATTCCAAGGGAAAAAGGAGGCCGCATTCTCAAACTTCCGGTTATGGGAGGCTATTGGATTCATTTTCTCATACTCCATATCAGCTTACGTGAGAACTCGTTACAAGATTTATATGCTGATCATCAACATGATAGTGGGAGTTTCTGGCTATCTTATTGTCGAATGGAGACAGAATAGCAAAGTTATTACATTGAATGAATAGAATTTAAAAAAAATGTGTAAATTGTAAATATGTATATCGAAATTGCTTAATCGTAAACTAAAGTAGTATTGTGTAAACAATGTCGGGTAGATGGCACACGTCTTCTTAAAGACGAAAATATAACACGATGCGAGAATTGAATGTCCTATAATAGTTCGCGGTGGTGTAAGTGGTAGCATGATTGGAACGGATTTTCAATGGGTGTGGGTTCGAATCCCACTTGTGACTTCGCTCGCAATCGGGTTTTTATAAATAATCAAGCATATTAAATGCTAAATTTCAGTAACTTTTAAAGTAGTATTAATGTAGAACTAGAATACCTATGTATAACATAGAAGGTAATATTACGTATATAAATGTAACGTAACTATAATATAATTTGGTAAACACACACTTTTAAGTGAGAGTGTTAATACGTGTAAATAAATTAACAGTTAATACGTGAAAGGACTTGTTCAGGGACGATTTTGTTTTAAAGTACAAAAAACATACATTTGATTTATGTTTTTGCGATTTCATCATTTTGGAAAATTCAATAAGAAAAAAGAATAGTGAATATTTATTAAAAAAATTACACAATTTCTCTTGAAATAATTATAAAAAAAAAACCAAATGTACACATACATATGTGCCCATGTCTTTGAAGAGGTTAACAGTTTTTTCATCCCTTAAGGGAAAAATAATCAGGAAAATATCTTTAAGAAATATTATTATTATATACAAGCTTCTGCCCGCGGCTTCGCCCGCGTAAAAGGTTACTTTCCTAAAGTTTTTGATCCCCTATTTTTATTTTTGACCGTCGGTAATACAGTGCAACGGTATTACAATACTCAGGGTTAGAACTTCATTACTGGACTGCTAGATGGCATTGAAGAAGCTAGATTTTGAGATTTTTTGACAAACAATTTTTTTAATTTTCATATAAAAATTTTGATTTTTTTTAATAAAAAGTATGTTACTATGTTACTTTTAATACCTCCAAGAATATGTGTACAATGTTTCATAATGATCGGTTGAGTAGTTTTAGCGTGAAAGCGTAACAAACAAACTTACATTCACATTTATATATTAGTAGGGATAGGGATGTAAATTAACAAGATCTATGCACTGTGTGTATGTATCTTTATAGTGTCGACTTACGATACAGAAAATTGGATCCTAAATGTTGGCTTCAAAGTTACATAGACATGGGGGGGATACAACAATATAAAGGACATAGAGACCGATCGCAGAATGGTTGGGCAGTTAATTCTGGCAATGGAAAATCCACATCGCTCAATAGTCTAATGGCTATTTTAAAAATATATTTTCTAATTATGAAAACGGATCAAATGACATAGTGTAGGCCAGTATATTTTCATGAAGTGGCCTATGCTCAGCAATAGCAGTTAATTTACCGAAATAAAAAAAAAACAATATTAGTCTTGAAAGTTTCTTTAAAGAGAAATATTTATTTTTAAAAACTATTTATATATAATACGAGTATAATATATAATAGAAATGTTTTAAAAATAGTTGTAAAATTTCAGTATTGTAATATACCTCAATATCAAATGGATTTTTTCTCATTTTATTATAATTGTTATGTAAAATTAATGTTTATATTGCAATAATATATACAGGCGACGAAATATGAAATAATTAAATTAAATGAACTGTTTTTTATTTATCTTATTTTATAATGAAAAATAAACTTATTTTAATGATAACATAATCAGATTTATTAATTTTATTCAATTTATGATAAACACTATTGAGTTTAGTTTTGAGAGACGAGCTAATGCTGGTAATAAAGTGAAGGGGCACTGTACGCTTTTATGAAGAGTAGGAATGTGTCTAAAAAGGCACGCCTAGCTGTACACAAGGGAATATTAGCTCCCACTGTCGTGTATGGCAGTAAAAGTTGGATTTGGCAGGGAAGACATGAAAGTAGAATTAATGCTGTAGAGATGAGAGCTCTTCGTAGTATGTGTGGTGGAAGTCTGAAAGATAAAATTAGGAATAGTACCTATTATAAGAGAATGATGTGGTGTGAATGAAGAAGTAGCGACAAAGATAAAAAGGGGTATGCTAAGGTGGTTTGGACACGTGGAAAGAATGAGTGAAGAAAGGTTGACTAAGCAAGTATACAAAGCGAGTGTGAGTGGGACGATTACAAGGGGAAGACTACGTCGTATTTTTCTGGATCAAATTGAAGATGTGTTAGTGAAAGTTCAGATTAAGAGTATACGTAATCGTAGAGCATGCAGGAAGACTGTGATGAGCGTGAATGAAGCGATGGAGGTATGTCAGGATCGTGGTTTGTGGCAATCCGTAGTCTCTGCTCCATATGTGAAACAGGCGTGAGGCTATGTGTGTATGTATGTACTATTGAGTTTACATAGCAATGAAAACATTTATTGTTTACATTTTATTTAAATTTACAAGTGAATTATAATAATAAATATAACCTAGAAGGTTGATGGAATAGGTGTAGTACCTACTATACAACGTTAAAATTGGAGTTTTACTTTACTTCTAGCTATTCACTCAGTTTTTAATTAACACGTATTTTTTTTGAAAAACATAGAGTTTATTAGAATTTACCAACAGATGGCGATGTTAATTTTTGTGAATATAATTTTTACCTAATATATACCTATTATAATAGATTAAGTATACAAATGATTATCAGAATTGATTTGTATGTTTTAAACTGGAATTTTGAGCGAAATATTTGTTTTAATATGTTTACCTACTTATTTCTTCATCATTAAATGAGAAAATTAGTTTCAAAACTCATTGGATGCAGGTGGCACAGGACCGTTGCAAATGGCATTCTCGTGGAGAGGCCTATGTCCAATAGCGGGCGATAACGTTTACGGGCTGATGGATGGATGGATTTTCAAAATGTTCTATCAAATGGCATCAAATGGCGTTGACTCAGGTCGTTATAAGGCTCTTAGTCGTCTTTTACGACATCTATGAGCAAAGCAAGGGTTGGTAGTATTCGTAGCCGCTACCACATAGCTATATACGAGTGTATATAGCATATCAAATATTAAATGGTATTAACTTGCAAAATACAATTTAATATATTTAATATATTAGCTATTTTTTTAAAGACTGGTGGAAAACTGGTCTTAGTTCCGTTAATCTCGGCAGTGACGGTTTATCTGTGTAAACCAAATATTTATAAAAACCGATTACGAAGTGAAAAATAAACCAAATATTTGAGGTTGCTGTTCTTCATGAAAATGGATAAAGCTCACCAAAAGTACTATAGGACCTATCTCACTCTGCACTGATTTCTACATGTTATTTTAAAGAATGCAAATTCGAGCTCTAGTAATCTGAACATGAAGCCGGTTCACGAAAAGGTTATAAGTACCATAGACATATCTCTCAGAAAGATTAATTAGGCTTGTCACGAATTTAGAGGTTAAAAAATCTCTATATTAGAGAATAAATTTTTGTAACTTGAGCAATTTTATTTTCCTTTAAAAGACAATACCCTGCAAGCCTTAAGGCCAAAATCCTTGTATTGTAGCGGACTTCACAAATATATAATTAATGCATACAAATTACATACAGATTCAGGACAAACAATTTATGACTCTTCTTCTTCTTCTTATGTATTGGCAATCAGCTACTTATACAAGCTATTGGTGCCAGTGTCGAGTTATGAATATCTTTATGTTTTTAGTCTTTCAGGTTAGTCATTGTCTAAGTTAAATTGTCACCAACAGTGCTATGGCCACACTGTTAATGGTATCTTGTGGGAATTTTAATGGAAAAAAAAAAACGTTGTAAAGCACTTTTATATGATATTCACTACATCCCAGTAGTTCCGCTGCATCACATTACATAAAATGGCATCAAAATTATCTAATATAACACGTTAATATACATACATATCATCACGCCATATCCCTTGCAGGGTAGGCAGAGAGAACAGAGTGCCAGAGAACTCTATCTCTGCATACTTCACTCGCTTCCTCAACATTCATAATTCTCTTCATACACGCTCGCCGGTTTCAGAGACTCTTGACTCCACCTTCCTTTAGTACATGACCGAGAAAACACGTTAAAACACTAAGATATCGAATATAATACAAGAGCACCACATGACGTGTTCAAATTCCCGTCAAAAGTCAATTTATGACTCGAACCTTTGACACTTGGCGTGGTAGGTTAAGTATCTAACATGCCATCTATGTAGTAAAATTTTACATACATACATACGTAAACTACTGTATTGTAAAAAAAAATAGGAAATTTAAGTGCTTAATATCGCTGCAGGAGAAAGAGAACTCTTAATGGAGTTATAGAAGCTGACTCTCTGACGTATGGTAACGGATTAGTACACAATATGTTGCCATCCTTTACTTTCCCGTAGAAGTTGTAAAACCGGGTAAGAGATCGTGAGGAGAATAAGTGTGCAGAATTATCATGGGAAGCTTATAACGCCGACAGCTCTTCAATCTTCGAGGCTGTCATCTCGCAGAAGGAGGCAGCGGAACGAGTCCGGGAGGATTCCTTTGACTCGGGCCGCCGACAGTGGCCGGGACGGCGCAGGCGCGAATATCTGCGCCTGATGCTGCCCTAACCGAGGCTTCGGGTGATCGGACTGGGGAATTGCTCGGTCACCCGACGTGAGGCCACCACGTGAGGGCGACGCCCCGACGGCGAAAGCTGTCGAGGTGTCGACACAAGAGGAACCCGCAAGGGTAAACCGCCGGGCGGGCCACCGAAGACAAAGATCGGGTACCGGTGGCCCGTTCGCATGACAAAGAGAGGTGTTTGCAGGGTGGGTCTATGGGGTTGCGCGCCGCCTCTCCTGTCGCCCCGGACCGATTTGTCGGGGCGCGACCACATCCATGGTCCACCTTGCGGGCAAATAAAAAATACATCCCGTAAATTAAATAGGTTATTACAAAGTTATATTTTTAGTAGTTATACATATTATGTCTACTTTTTTCCTTAGTCGTCTTATATTATAACTGCATCAAAGAAAGGGGTACTAACATAGCGTATTAGCGTGAATATGATTTTAAAATTTCTGAGATTCGAACGGGACCTTTGTATCGAGTCCTACCGTACCTAGCATCGTAGGTGAAATTCTCACGCAGCCTTTTGCGCAATCCTCAGATTATTTCTTTAAGACTAGGTACCACATCTGTACTTCTTCTTCTTCTTTTCCTTTGCCTAATCCCATTTATTTGGGGTCGGCTCTCCTCATTCTCATGCGCCAGGACTGTCTATGTCATCTCGCAATGTATATAGGATAGACAATCCTGGGTTGTCGTTGACGTCATCTGGACGCGCTCCAAATCCCTGGATACCGTGGACCACCAGGTAGCAGGTGGGCGTCCAAAACCTCTTTTGTTATTGGGGAGGGCCAGCGCTTTTTTGACAACATGATCGTCGCCACGTCTCATGACATGTCCATACCATCTCAACCGCTGTTCCGTGAGTTTTTCCGTGATAGGCGCAACCTTGAAACTTCCTCTGATGTGTTCATTTCTCACTTTATCGAGTCTAGTTACACCTGCTGCCCATCTCAGCATTTTCATTTCATTGGTATGAACTTTCTGTTCGTGCACTTTTTTGATCGCCCAACACTCAGCACCATAAGTCAAGGCAGGTCTTATAGCCGTTTTGTATACTTTCCCTTTGGTTTTTATGGGCATGCGTTGATCACAAAGGACCCCTGTTAAGGCACGCCATCTTTGCCATGCAACGTTGATGCGATGGTTGACATCAAGATCGATGTTTGCATCTGATGTAAGCACTAACCCAAGATACTTAAATTGTGACACCTTTGGAAGTGGTGTTGCCTCCAGACGTATACGTGAGCCTTGCGTATCGGGCTGGTATAGACATTCTAAATGCTCAGTTTTACTTCTGCTGATTCTTAGACCGTTACTCTCCAAAGCATTTCTCCAGGCTTCCAGGGTTATCTCCAGATTTTGTGCACACTTGTCCACAAGCACCACCACATCTGTACTTATCATTCGTTAATTAAGAATAAAATGAAACATCAATTATTTATTAATTTAACAAATATTGTTAAATAAATAAATAATTAATCGGATACAAATTATTATTCTAGTTTTCAATTTATTACTATTATTTAGTATATGATATGCTAGGCATTTATTATATTATACTATTTTTGTAATTAAATTCTAAAACTTAAAATCTGAGCATTTAACGAGGTTATTGACTAATATGAAACAACAAACCACATATATAAGGTAACGATACCTCAAGTTATATGTTTAAACAAAGGGGAAAAAAATATTATGATTTTTTTTAAATAAGTACCTACATTTTTGTTTTTTTAGCCTTATTAAAAAGTTACATTATTATTCCGTAAAGTGAAATCGAGAAAATACATATAAATCATATGAAGAAATAAAACCTTGTATATAAAACTAACTAATACACAAAAACAAATAAGTACTTTTAAATTTGTCGAAAACTTTAATCCTGTAAATAAAAGAATCAAGGCTTCGAAGATTCGTTGAATTTAAATAAAAAAAATAACAAATGACATTTCTTTCATCATCATCATCATCATCACAGCCCATAAATGTCCCACTGTTGGGCTCGGGCCTCCTCCGTAATGGAAGGAAAATTAACCTACTATACCACGCTGGTCAGACGTGTTGGTATAGGGTTTTGCTCCGAGTTTTCCTTCTCTCGCATAGATGTTATATGCGTTTTATATCCCTTAGTCGTCTCGTACGATCACCCACGGGTAAGATATGGGGTGGTGAATAGTATTCTTACTCCGGCACCACACGGATAATTTTCTTTATTATTTCTTTTTTATTCTTTCATTAGACATCATTAGACATTTCTTTATTATTTCTTTGTCGGGATATTATTCTACATATACAATCATAATTAATGTTTTCTATGAAACTTTCTCCTATAATACTATATTAACATTATTGTTCAATACCCCATTCTGAACACTATGTTCCTCTCAAATAACAAAAGATATATCAAAATGAATATTTTTATTAAATAAATGTATTTTAAAATTTACATTTCAAAACACTACTTCATGATAATTTGTACACTTATCTAATATGAGTGATATTAAGTAAAAAATAACAATCAGAATAAATAAATGTCGCCATCTCTTGGCAAATCCTAATGAGCATTACGATTTCAACAAAAAGTACGTAGTAATTGTAAATTAAGGGAAAAATAATAAACGGTGCGTAGTATTCCGCACGGGTCTTTTGGTTCCCAATTATTATTGTAGTTCTTTTATAAACTGAAGTAATAAATATTTTTATTACTACGTAAATTTAATAATGAATGTATCAAATAGAAGCGATTTGCTTATTTTATTAATCCAATAAGCTTTGTTGCATCATTTCTCTTTTGTGAGTAACATCGCCTTCATTTAATGTTATTATAAATTAAACATCAGTATTATAAATAATTATTTCTCAAACATGCTTGGAAATTTGAGCATTTTTTTGACAAACTTCTTCGTGATAAGTCGAAATTACTGTACTGAACAAATACACGCGAGCAGCGGCCGGCAAAAATGTATGAAAATCCATATCTGTAGTGTTTTAGCGGCCAAATAAATATATATATATATATATATATATATGTAAATTCATATCTATCGTGTATTTTAAAAATGGAACGATTTATTACTCCAAAACATGCTACCAAATAGGGTAACTTATCAGAGTTTTATTTAAATTTCGAACTGGCTTCAAGCCAGTTCGAAATTTAAATAAAACTCTATTTGATAATGAAAAAAAACAACAAATGAACCCTAAGGACGTGAAAAATGTTGTTCGTTGTTCGTCAAACTAAGTAGTACTAAACAAAAGTCAAACTAAGTAGTACTAAGTAGAATTGTATACACAGTTCTACTTAGTAGGGGAAGTACGTCCAAAATGACACATATGGACAAAACGACACATTGGCGATATTTAAAAATTAGCGCGGTTTAGACATTCAAAAATAAGACAATTAGGAAGCGCCCCCACCGGAAATATACCATTGGATTTCTCAGAGTCATTTAAAATACGTAACGGACGCCATGTTGACATCTGTGTTTTGCGCTTGGAGAAAAGTTTGTTAGTGGTCGTCAGTTTTTTGTTTTTCGGTAAGTTTTCTTTTGTTATTTTACTGTGTAATAGTTTTTTATATTCAAGCATCTTGTGCTTGAGGTGATCGTGTGGATTGTACAATATTATTGTCGCTGTAATAAGATTATTTTTCGGATCGTTATTTTTTTGAGGTTATGTACAAAATGACATACAACCAATACGGACAAAACAACATAGTGTGTCGTTTTGTCCGTAGAGATGTTGAATAGTAAACATATAAATCTCTTTAATTCACAGGATTGCAATATGCCACGGAATTATAAGAGGACACTTAAGTAATCGGCAATCATGGAGTCCGCAAGCGATGCAAAAAGCTATTGAAGCTGTACAGGAGAAAAAAATGGGTTGGCTTCTGGCTTCTAAGACCTTCAAAGTACCACAAGCTACACTAAGGCGTCATGCTTTGAAACAAAATAAAAGAATTCCACCAGCAGCAAAAGGTTTGGGCCGATTTCAGGTAACATTTCCTCTTCAAATCGAGAGACAATTGGTTGAGCATATATATAAAAGAATGGCTTTGCTCACAGTTTTAATAAAGAAAAGGGCAAAGCTGGCCAGGAGTGGCTAGATGGATTTTTAAGGCGCCATAAAGACATATCTTTACGTAAACCTGAGCCTACTTCCGCAGCCAGAGCCCAAGCTTTCAATAGACCCCAGGTAAAAAAGTTTTTTGATAATTATCAAGAATACATATACAAATACAAATTCAACGCAAACCGGATCTACAATGTGGATGAATCGGGGTTGTCTACTGTCCAAAGACCTCAAAAAATCTTGGCTACCACTGGCAGGAAGCAAGTAGGTACCATTACGAGTGCAGAGCGAGGATCCAATGTGACAGTCGTGAGCTGCATGAATGCAGCTGGGTCGTACCTACCTCCTTTCATGATTTTCCCTAGGAAGAATATGAAAAACGAGCTCGTGGATGAAGCACCAACTGGCACCGTAGGAGTAGCTCAAGAAAACGGATGGATGTCTACTGAAATATTCGTGAAGTGGCTCCATCATTTTCAAAGCTTTGTAAAAGCTAGTCATGATGATAAAGTCTTGCTTATTGTCGATGGCCATGCCAGCCATAAATCATTCGAAGCTTTGAACTTTGCGAAGGAAAATGGAAACGAAATTGTTTGTCTTCCTCCTCACTGTACCCATCGTATGCAGCCTCTCGACGTATGCTTTTATGGACCTCTCAAGACATACTTTAATCAAGAAATTTCTGTCTGGCTTAGAAACCATCCAGGAAGAGTGGTGACAGCTTTTCAGATCGGATATTTGTTTAATCAAGCTTATGGAAAAACTGCTTCAGTTCAAAATGCATGCAATGGTTTCAAAAGCACTGGTCTGTGGCCAGTTAATCCGGACATATTTCCAGATCACTTTTTTGAACCAGCTGAAACAACAAATATACCAATCGCTTCCACAGCTGATAATCCAGACCAAATCCAGGATGATGACCTTCTTCCATCGTTGCCAATTGACCTGGAGGCTGGTGAGATTATGACACAGATACAGAATGAGGACCCTGAACCTTCATTAGAGCCGTCCACTAGTTCTTCTAATCCATCGATGGTTTAAATCGGATTCTTCAGTCGCAATAGTAGTCACTAATGATATTCCTAACATATTGACTGGCCACTCAGACATTTCCCAACCATCTACAAGTTCCTTTCCTATGACAAGTCCTTTAGCAGTTCCAGTTAATGTCATTTCTCCAGTTGCCAGAGGTAAATTTGTAAGTGGTCAGGGTAAACGAAAGCCAAAGAAACGAACTACAACATTCCTTTTGACATCATCACCAAATATGGTAGAATTAAAACTCAAACGAGCTGAGACTGAAGCTAAAAAACCAACTCGTAAAAGAATCCAGGCAATTACTAAATCTCTTTATGTTAATGAAGACTCAGATGAAGATGGTCTTGAACAAGAAGTCGAAGAAGACGATTGTGCCTGTATATACTGCAACGATCTTTACTCACGTTCAAAGCCTGGTGAGGGGTGGTTGAGGTGCATGAAGTGCAGTCGTTGGGTTCACGCGGCCTGTGCTGATTTGCCAAAGCGTACCAAAATATTTGTTTGCGAATTGTGCAATTAATTTTTGTTATTTACTATTGTATTCATATTGATGGCTGTGTATGTCATTTAGTCCATACGGTTTGTGTCGTTTTGTCCATACGGTATGGACAAAACGGATTTTTCTTGATCTCCATTTAAGACTAAATATTTTTGTAAGTGTTGATTTTTGTGACAAATCCTTTAAGGTATGGGTAACCAATTAATATAAGCAAAGTTTTATAAAAAAATTATGTTCCTAATACGAATAATAAAAAAGTTATTGATTATTAAAAAAACACTGTGTCATTTTGGACGTACTTCCCCTACTACTTAGTTTTAATTTCCGCGCATTATTTGAGAAAAGTACTATACAAGCCTTGTCCACAACTAGGAATTAATGGACTTACGTATGTGTGCCTCGACTACGTCTCGGCCCACATTTACACGTTCGTCCATCAATGCCTTTTTTGCTGGCCGCTGCAATAATGTACTAATAGAAGAATGAAAAAATACCAGTTGATAGCGATGCTGAACGATCTTACAATGCTTAAATTTTATACCCATTCACTATGAAGTTAACAAACATTGTGTTCATTGTATGAGGATATTTTTTTTAAAAAATAGTCGTCAGTCTATTGAGCGATGTGGCTTTTTCATTGTCATAATCTTATCTGATCGATGGTTTTTTCGCGATCAATTGGGGGTATTCCAAATACTATTTCTTAGATATCGTAGCTCTCCCTATATTAGGCTATGAAACTTTTATGCCACGTTTCTGTATCGTAAGTAATTATACAACATATAGTTTGTAGATCTTTCTTTTTTCTGTATATTATTTGTTAAATGTATTTTAAATGACTAATGATTGGAATACCATTTTACACCATTTTATCATCTACAAAATATTCTTTCACCAACTTAAAATTATTAATTAAACTACTAGCGCAATTTCAAAAAGATATTTTATATAAGATATTTGTTTAAAAATCTATCCATCAGCTTATAAATTTTTATTGTTAGACATGGATCTAAACCATGACAGGGATAATGAAATCGCCTTAATGAGTGGAAAATTATTATTTGCAACAGATTTTTATATTTATTTCTACCTGATGTTCATCCTTAACGCGTAATCTGATAAAATAAATTTTCTTCTGTGTGATGGCAGGATAAGAATGAGAAGCTCTCATCAAACCTTACTTGCCCGTGATAGATGTAGAAATTGTTTGAGGTATCACCAGGAAAATGAACAGTAGCTCTCGCTTGGGAAATATATAACACCGAATGCGATAGCTAACCGGCTTGACAATTATGGTCATAACCATTCTAATGAATCATCTTGCTATATGGCATATAGTTTCTATAGCAGAGGCGTACTGCTAATATTATATTCTCAAGCCATCACCAACCGGCGAATAGCCCTTTCATACTCTGAATTTTAACTTTAAACCTTACGACCAGAAGTCATTCGACTGTGTCAAAAAGACAGTCTTAAAAATAAACACAAATAAGTCATACTATAGCTAATTAAATAATGATTACTTTAGCTAAGAAGTTTGTTATAAAACATCCGATGGCGTTTGATAATCCGAAGGTCATCATAACATATCCCACTGTACCAGTACCCACGGCGCATGATACGAATGACTGAAACACAAAAAAGAATTTCATATTTATTACACAAAGCTGCAGAGCTTGCGTAGTATGCTAAATTTTGACCTCTCATGATTACTGTCATAGGTTCGATCTCTACGCAGGGAAGTTCTTTGTACAAATCACTATAGTCCTTGAAATATAGCTTGATTTCTGTGACAGATAGCTACAAAAGCGATTAAGTAATTTTGAATACGTCTCATGTTTACAATTTTATTTTGTATCGCCTATATTTTTATTATTTACGTTCCAATTATACCTCAACTAAATTATGAATATAAAAATATGAATATTTACACCAAAACGTGTACCTCATATGTTTTAAAACACTTAGTAACTATTTTATAAAAATATGATGCTTACGTAAGTACAAGATCATACTGGACTGAGAATAAGATAGAGATGGGATAATCGCTAAACGTAAAATGATAACATCCTTATTAATTATTTATAAAACAAGGAAAACCAATATATTATATAAACCACATGATTACGCTATAAAATAAGTAAATTGTGTTAATTTAGTATTTAGACATCAGTTATAATATTAATAAGACAATTTCTTTTATATTAAAAAGATAATTTCTTTTATAAAATAAACATGATTATTCATAAAATACAGGAATACGGAAATGCTCCAGCTATGATGATAATAGTGACGATGAACTTGGATGTACTCCTTTCGAATAATAAAAAGAATTAATTAACAGCATTAGTTTAAACTAAATAAAATCAATTGATTTTAATTCAATTAGATTTTCACAGGTTTTGATTCTCACTTAGAATAATGCATTGTCTCATCCGTAACTCATTGTTTTCAGATCATTGTTAATTTATTCTAAACAATAAATGTTATTAGAATAACTGTTTGCATGTAATTTATATTTTTCAACATAAAATTGTATGTTTCTAAAGTCCTTTTGGTTATTATTACCGTACAGATTTATAAAATGTCCATAAATATGGTATGGAGCAGATAGGTAGTCTTACATGGGTGGGATCCGTGTGGTGACGGAGTAAGAATACAATTCGCCACGCCCTGGTCGTAAGAGATGACTAAGGGATATAAAACGCATATAACATCTATGCAAGGGAATGAAAACTCGAAACAAAACCCTATACCAACACGTATGACCAGCGTGGTGTCAATTTTCCTCCCATTACCGAGGAGGCTCGAGCCCAGCAGTGGGACATATATGAGCTGAGATGGTGAAATGATGAAGTAGTCTCGCATTACGTATCATCTTTTTACAATCCCGAATCATATTGAAGTTTAAAGTAGAATATTTAAAAGAAGTGATCAATAAATTCAACTTACAGCAGTAAAATCTGCAGCAAAGAATGCATTGTGTTGTCCAATAAATATGTTTATACTTAGTAGTAATAACTGATCGATGTTGCCCAATTGCTTTAGAGTCACAGCAAGGAGTGCCAGACCTTTTACTTCACTAATATCACTTTTCGTAGAAGATGTATACCTAAGAATAAATACTTTTTAAGCTTTTACGCGGGCATAATGATGCATATATACTGACACATCGGCTATTTTTATATCAGATTTAATTATTTTTTTGGCCTAGTGTCACGCAATTGCCATATTAATAAATACAAATATTTAAAAAAGAGTAAGATTAAGATAAATAAATGGTATAAGTGAAAGAGATGTGCTGTCTGTCTTAACGCTATGTGGAAGCGGTTGCGAATACTACCAACACTTATTTTGCCCGTGAGTGTCGTAAAATATGACTATGTGCTTTATATAGACCCGGGAAAACTATATCTGATGCCGTCTGTTCAACAGTTACATTTCTAAAGAGGGCTGACGTCAAGTATGCGGTCGGTCATAAAACTATTGCCAATTTTTTTACATTATGCACGATGTAAGTAGAATGCATATTGCGTCGACCCCAAATATTTGAGATTAAAGCAGAATGGTGATGTTTTATTGCCTATTTTAATAAAGAGAGAAATTAGTCTAAAAACAAGGCTGATAAGACAGATTGATATAAGGTTTTATTTCGAGATTTCCTTCTTTTAACATAAAATTATCTTCACATAACCTTTAGTCATATTTTACGATATTAATGGACAAGGAAAGGGTATTAAATTATATTATAACTTTCACATTTGATAAAAATACACTATAAATATATACACTTATAAATTTATTAGTAACAAACCTTTTTATTGAATCTAATCCCATAGCTGTTAATAGTGCTGAACAGACGATACATGCTATGTAAATACCTGTAATGAAATAGCAAAATTATCAGCATTTTGGTTGGTAATGTAAGAAAGCTTAAAAAGTATTTATTAAAAACTTTAGGAAATATAGCTTTCGTAACTGGTCCCTGAAATGCAACATAGCTAGAACTTGTCAATATATATGTATATTTTGTTTTAGTGATATTTTACTATGTATTTTTAACAAGCGAGCAGCGAATTTAAAATTAACCTTAACAGCAAAAATTTTCACTAACTGAATTCAATGAAACAAAGCCAATAATTTAATTGTAAAAACAGCGAATTGTTGGAAACACGAATCAAGAAGAAAGCGGATTCGTTTTCTTTTCGCTCAAACACATTTTCAAACAGAGACATGATTTCAACTGCTTTAAAATGTCAATACCTAAAAAAATAAAGACTGACTACGAGTGAAAAATTATTATCATATGTAGGACTTGAAGGTATATGGATTTGGAATAAATGAAAAAAAAATGGCAATCGAATCCAATTGTACTGCCAATTAGACTAGTGTGAACTGACAATTAAATTGTCACTCATATTCTTGTTTTTATGGGAGACGTGCGCTCTTTATCAGATAACGTTTATACGTGGTTCCGATTTAATACTCTAACTTTTCAGTTAGAATTGTATTAACTGCTGAACCAATAGGACTTTATTATAGAATTGAATCCCACGTGTGTAAATTATTTTTCGCTTATAACTAATTTATAATGAATAATAATTTATATAATTTTAATAGTGGTAGGACCACGGTGTAGACAGTCCTCGGTCTGTCCGGGGTAGTACCACACTCTCGCAGAAGATCGACGTCTGAGTAATGGCAGTGTGCTATTGCGCTTCGTTCGGTGAGCGAGAGAGTCCGTCTCTCTCGCTCACCTCAGCTCAGCTAGGGTGGATTTGGGGTTTGTATTGATAGCCAGCGGCCTAGCTCTACTCTTGGTATTGCAAAGGTCCATGGGCGGCAGTGACACTTACCATCAGATGTGCTGCTTGCTCGTTCGCCACCATAAGCAATAAAAAAGAACCTAACATGTTAAATGCGAAATCACAGTAATTTATTATTAATATGAGTTATATCTCTGCTTATCTATTCGAGGTTATAAATACACAGGAGTACGTCAATTACTCTGTACGACGTATTGGGTCAACTCAATAGGCGTGGAGAAATACAGCACATTATGAAAGTTTACGCATTTATTCCTCCATTTTAGACGGCTGGACATGATGCAAAAGTAAGATACCTATCAATATCTCCATTTTAGCACGAGGTTGCGTCTGTAATACTGATTCGCTATTGCTATCACTCTTAAGGAAGCTGGCACCGCACAACAATGGTATCATGGTCTCGTTGAGTGACGTCACAGCTGCTGTATTAGTTTCTGTAGATAATACTAAAAACAAAGAAATATCTTTACATACATACATACATTATCATCACGCCATATTTCTTGCAGGGTAGGCAGAGAGAACATAGTGCCAGAGAACTCTATCCTTGCACACTTCACTCGCTTCTTCAACATTCATAATTCTTTTCATACATGGTCGCCGGTTTCGGAGATTTCTTTATACACGGTTTGTGATGTAGCTGATTGTATGGTAGTGGTGACCAATACTACCAAAACTTATTTTGTTCGTGAATATCGTAAAGGATGACTAAGAGTTTAATATCAACCTGAGCCAACTGAATTCGGTGGCGACTCAACAATTATATTTCCAAGGAGGGTTGACATCAGGCAAAACTATTTACAATATCTTTGTATGTATAAATATGTATACCTTTGTATATTTTGTGTCGCTCCCAAGTAATTGTGATAAGAGCATGATGATAATAATGATTCATCATCATCATCATTATTCTACTCTAATCCCAAGTACTTGGGGTCAACGCAATATTAACTTCTCCTCATTGTTCATATTGCAAAAGTTATTGGCAATAATTTTATGATGGCCGCCTGCCTCTCTTCTTGGGAATGTAATTGTTAACTAAATGGCATCAGATGGTATTGTCCCAGGTCGATATAAAACTCTAAGTCGTCTTTTACGACATCCACGAACAAGGTAAGGACTGGTAGTATTCGAAGCAGCTACCACACAGCAATGATAATGATGGTTCATCATCATCATTTCAGCTCATATATGTCCCACTGTTGGGTTCGAGCCTCCTCCGTAGTGGGAGGAAAATTGACCTACTATACCACATTGGTCAGACGTGTTGGTATAGAGTTTTGTTTCGAGTTTTCCATCTCTCGCATAGATGTTATATGCGCTTAGTGGATCTAGTAGTTTATTTATATATATCGAGCTTAATGTGATGTTTTCAATACTTACATAAAATATCAATATTTACCGTCGAAATCTTCATAAGTTATTTGAAGTTTTTTATTTTGTAAAGTTTTTTATACTAAAAGTTTTTCTTTTATACTAGTCTAGATAGATAAATGGCCGTAGGAGATTTGAAACTTTTTTCATTTAGGATTTATTTTAAACTTTCTCTTACTTAGGATTTTCTTTCACTTGCCGATGGATATATGCCTTATGTATTTCATGCTCGGCTGTAGTCAAAGATTTTTATTACGAAATTATGGGTAATTTTGTAATAAAATGCCATATCTCTATTAACATGAGTGCGGAAAATGTAAAAAGGCCCTATTTTACGTTTTTACCTACATTCGGCATCGGAAATGTCAGTGTGTTGCAAAATTCTCTGTATATTTTCAATTTTAAGTAATAAGGTATTTATATAGTAGAAGATTTGCATATTTTGTTTAGATTTTCTGATCAAAAAATTTAAAGGACTAACCTAGTGAAGAAATAAGATTGCCCCAAACTTGACTCGTCTGAAATATCATGAATAAGAAACCTAAAAATCGCATCAGAAGTGTTTCAGCTGGTATTTTCGTTATCAGACTTGTTGCTTGAGCTACCTGAGATGATAATCAAAATTAAGAATAACAAACTTACATTCTAACAGATGGTGTAGATCACATGCGCCACCATTAGCATTAAGTGTTGAGTATTGTGGGTATGATTCCCATGCAGGCCAATTTGTTGCAACATCCACATTTCTTTTTAAATTGGTACCTATATCCAATTAAGAAACAAATATGGATTCTATAAAAGAATGTATATTGTTTGACGTGATGAAATTTCATTCCCTAGCGTGAGGTATATTAAAAGATAGAAAATATAGTTAACATTCATATATAGTTGAATAACTTATTGTTTATTTATTAAATACTTATTGTAATTATGCAATCTATGTAAGGATTTTTAATTTTAAAGTTCAATAGATCATAATTTATTTACATGACGTTTTTAAAAATCGAGAATTGGATTAATAAGTGTCACATTTCTAAATAGCAAATATTTATGTAGTAGAAAAAAAGTTAATTCTGCCTAATAATGTTATACGTTCTTTGGGCGTATTACGTCTTGTGGCTTTTCTTTTCACTCATGTTATTGGTGGATGGATGTGGTCTATATATATATATATATATATATATTGTGTAATGTTATATATGTTACTATAATATACATGAAATATAAGTTACCTCTGCCAGATAAGTACACTTTGAACACCAAAGCGGGCCAGCCGCCAGACCCATTAAAAGAGCTGTAGGAACTAAAGTATAAAACGTTGAATGGTAGCTGCGCTGCTATGTATGGCATGAACATCAGGCAACATGTGAATATTGCCCATTTTGCACCCAATAATTTGAAAGAAAGAAGAAAATGTAATTAACTTATTAACTTTGAAACGCTATCCCAAGGCAAGCCTATTTTTTTTCTTTATTCATTTAAATTTCATTGCTGGGTATAAGTCTATTCAGTAAATAGAGAGAAATTGGAATACATTACATATAGTTCTATATAGATTTGCAAAGGCTTTTTTCCAAGTTATGTTCTCTAGTTGTTATATGCGTTTTATATCCCTTAGTCGTCCACCGTGGTGGTGGACGACTAAGGGATTAAGGGATATTCGACATAGAGCTGACCTGATGATGGACTTGGAAGCTGGCCATAGGAACTCCGTAATTAAACGACGCAACTCCATCGAAATTGCGCTTATTTGATTCGTCTTGACGAGTACTTTGCTACTATATGAAAACCAGGGTCTGATCATGGATCTGGAAGCTGTCCATAGGAACTCCGTAATTAAGCGACGCAACCCCATCGAGTTTGGGCTCGTTTGATTCGTCTTGAAGATTATTTTGATACTATATGAAAACCAGGATCTGATCATGGACCTGGAATCTGTCCATAGGAACTCCGTAATTAAGCGACGCAACCCCATCGAGTTTGGGCACGTTTGATTCTTCTTGACGAGTACTTTAAGACTATATAATAACCAGGGTCTGACGATGTACCTGGAACCTGGCCATAAGAACTCCGTAATTAAACAACGCAACCCCATCGAGTTTGGGCTCGCTTGATTCGTCTTGAGGAGTAGGTATTTTGATACTGTATGGTAATTAGGTTCTGATGATGGACCTGGAAGCTGGCCATAGGAACTTCGTAATTAAAAGATGCAAGCCCACCGAGTTTGGACTCGTTTGATACGTCTTGACGAGTATCATGGTTGGCGTGAATATGCAACTCCAACAAATCGGGGAAAAAATAGTTCGTTCTGCTTATTATGAATGTGGATTATGTTTGATTGATTAGATGGATGACCCAATGCTAAAGTAAGCATGTGCCGAGGGCTGAATGGCATGAGGGTGCATAAACATTTCATATCGCTAATGTTGCGCCAGAGAGCTCTCTCTCAGTACCAGGGCGAACCCTATTATACTGAAGCCCTTATCCTTCCACAATGGACCTGTGGGGTGATGAACCGTTTTTGTCCTATACTTGTGGGAACAACACGAATAATAAAAATACTAAAAAGTTAAAAATAAAATTAAAGAAAAATATATAAAAAAAAAAAAAATATTATTTGCTAATATAATAAACTAAAAAGTTAATAATAAATGAACTCTAATCAAACATATAACACTTTATAAGTTCATTGTAACCTTTAACGATATTTTGATTAAGCTTCAACAACAAAATATCTCCATATCGTACATAATTATATATTTTTAACACTAAAACTTTACACCATAATTATTAAATCTTCCCGTTTTTATAACAGTCCCAATTTTTTAAATAAAAGTGTGTTGCATTTTTTAGCAAATAATAAACAGCTTGCTTTTAAAAAAAGATTTTTTTTCTTTAATTTTATTTTCATTTCTGGCATTGACTAATAGTAAATAATAAATAATATAAAAATTATGAGGCATGCACTTTTGGATTTTCCCAAATTATTTTAATTTTATATTTACACGGTTGCTGTGTGGTAGCGGCTACGAATACTACTAACCCTTATTTTCCTCGTGGATGTCAACAATTACATTCCCAAGGAGGGTTGACGTCTGGCAGGCGGCCGGTCATAAAACTATTGCCAATAACTTTTACAATATGTATTATAAAAAAAGAGTACATATTGTATCGACCCCAAGTAATTGGGATAAGAGTAGGAGAATGATGATGAATGACGATTTGGACGGTAAAATGCATTTTATTCGAATCTAAATCGTTATCCTTTTCTTATCATTCACTTTTTCAAACGTACATATTGCAAAAGTGTTGCCAACAGTTTTATGACAGGCCGCCTGTTTGACATCGACTCTCTTTAGGAATGTAATTGTTGACCAGGCAGCATCAGATAGAGTTAAACCAGGTTTACGTTAAACTCCGAGTTATCTTTTACTACACTCATAAACAATGTAAAGGTTAGTTATCGTTACCATCATTACATTTTATTAGAATTTAATAATATTATATAATTACAAAAATATATTCATTTCAATGACACAAATAAATAATGTTTTTTGTATGTTTTGATATTTCAGAAGACACAACCCTGCTCTACGGAAATAATACTTATATTGTAGGGAACTTTACAAACATGTAACTAATGCAAAAAAAAATGCACCCAGACTCAGAATAACACATTTTGGATCGCACAAAGTATTATCCTGCGTAGGAATCGAACCCATGGCACGGGCACGGAAGAACGGTCGTCTTAACCACTACGCCATCTGTGCAGTCGAGCGCCTAAATGATGTTTTAGCGATACTTTATACTGTTTTTTTTTTATTAATAGGACTGTTATCACGGTGATGACGACGCTGTTGAGCAGATCGCTACAGAGCATGTGGAACAAAGAAGTTTGGTTATCTTTAGAACCACATAAAGTCAAAACATATTTTTATACCTTCATCCTATTCTGCTGGAGGTTCGAATCCAGCAGTGGAACGTATATCATACGATAATGATGATTCTATGCTGCTTGTAGAATCTAGTCGTCATTCTCTTAACTTCTGTTTTGAAAATATACAAATATTTTCGAATGGCTATGGAATTAATATTTACTAAATATGTTGTATACATAATTTTATATAAAAAAAATTTGAAAAAGAAAAGTACGCTAATTTTTTTGCTGGTTCTTTTCAGTGGCTAATGTATTTCAATCAGATGGTAGATTATTGGTTTCAATTAAGGTAAAATATGAAACTAATAGTATACAAGTGCGGCTTGTAGATAATATTTAATTTTAAAATTACATACATACATACATATCATCACGCCATATCCCTTGCAGGGTAGGCAGAGAGAACAGAGTGCCAGAGAACTCTATCTTTGCATACTTCACTCGCTTCCTCAACATTCATAATTCTCTTCATACACGCTCGCCGGTTTCGGAGACTCTTGACTCCACCTTCCTTCAGTACATGACCGATCTGGTCTAGGTAGGTTAGTCTCGGTCTCCCCCGGTACCTACATCCTTCCACTTTCGCATTGTATATCTTCTTAACCAGACGTTCCTTCGGCTTTATTATAATTTTAAAATTGAGTTTCAATTATTAATCTACAAGCAATAAATATGAAAAGATTCTTCTGACTCTACATGTTTGAATATGAATGAATGAAGTCAAATATTTGTTTTCTATTCATACATGTTGTATAAATAGAATTTCTAAAACTTGATAAGAGCGATCGCCGGAAGAAACATAAGGTTTCTATGACGTCTTTACGTATCTAGTCCAGTAGTAGTAATTTTAATTACAAATATATATATATATATATATATATATATATATATATATATGACGTTTATGCTTGGTATTTTTCTACGTGATAAAATCTGGAATATGGAAATCCGTAGAAAAACGAATGTAACTGACATAGTCCGAAGAATCGTCACGTTGAAGTGGCGATGAGCAAGTCGCATTCCGACAACTGATGGGGGAGAAAGATCCTCAAGTGGGAACCACGAATCAGATGCCGCAGCATAGAACGACCTACCTACCAGTTACCTACCTACTAGTTGGACTGTTGACATCTCAAGTCGCAGGAAGCCGTTGGATGCAGGTGACATAATATCCTTCTGAGTGGCATTTTGATGAGGGAATCTATGTCCAACAGTGGATTTTTACAAGATAGATGGATAGATATATTTTAAAATAGATCTTTCTTATTATCATTTACGTATCAGTGTATTTACGTCTATCACGTATATAATAAAATATCTGTGCTTTCACGTCTATCACTATTATAAAATCAAGATGACACATACATTTTTTTTTTTTTAAGTTTAACTTCATGATAAGTAACATCTCATGTATCAGCTAGTCGATTAAATTCGCAAAAATATAACGAAACATACGTCAAATTTGATATCAAAATTCGTAATATTTTGAATACAATATAAGCATTTATTTTGCTCATTTTATTCAAAGGAAAACAACCGATATATAAGTATAAAACTTTTCGATCTCAAATAATGTTATTCATCATTCATCATTACAGCCTATATATGTCCCACTATTGCGCTCAGGCCTTCTCCGTAATGGGAGGGAAATTAACCTACTATACCGCGCTGGTCAGACGTGTTGGTATAGGGTTTTGTTTCGAGTTTTCCTTCCCTCGCATAGATGTTAGTTTTATATACCTTAGTCGTCTCGTACGGTCACCTACGGGTAAGATACGGGGTGGTGAATAGTATTCTTACTCCGTCACCACACGTATTATTAGAAAAGGAATATAGATTAACTAGCCTCCGCCCGTGGCATGGCTCGCTTAAAAAGTGTCACAATATAAAATATTAATATTAAATAATCCGAAGGGAATTGTATATAATGGGAAAACGAACGGATTGCCACGCGTAGAAGCGTAAAGCGCCTGCCATCTAGCTTCTACAACGCAACAGATTACTGTTTGCACAATCATTAAGTAGAATAACTTGCTGATTATGAAATTATGCTTGCATGGTTTATATAAATATGGTGATGAAGGAAGAATACAATTCAACATCCCCTAACTCGCTCATGGCTAAGAGATATAAGATGCCTATAAGATCTATGCAAAAGAAGGACTCAAATTAAAATCCTCGATTAATTTATTTGTCCATCGTGATCAAGTTTATTTCTTTATGAGCTGAGAAGATTGAATTGTACGTCGCCGAAAAACATGGATCCATTTTTATTGATCTAAAGTTCCATTAGAATAATATTGAGAAATAGAACATTAGAATAAATTTCCATTAGAATAAAATACATTAAAATTAATTTGATAATGGACCTGTATTTTGTTGTCAGGACGTCAACGGGTACGAAAAAGTAACTCACCGAGCGGGTGATCGAGGTTAAGGAATTCAAGGGTTTAATAAAATTCAAGACACTCTTAATTAGCGTAAATGGGTATTACGAGAAGGTATAACTTCTCGTAATCTTCTCGTAGGCTTCACAGGGTTCTTGTGGCGCTTGTAAGTATAAATTTGTTATAATACAGTTGAAACCGCATATAACGACATTGCAGGGACCGCATACTTCGGACGTTATAGCCAATAGTCGTCATAAGCAATAGACGCACGTAGTCATGCTAATAGCTAATAGTCATATTGTTTGTAATATGAGTGTAGGTTATTCATAGAAATTTATTTTCAAATAAAATGTGGAAAAGGTAAAAAGTTTATTATGATTAAGTCTGTTTTATTAAACTGAGCCTCAAATATATGTTGGATTTTAAATTTCAGTGTCATCAAGGTAGGTATGCTATTAAAAAATGCAAGGTCAAATGGTTAATAGTGTGGCGGAGATTCGATTATGGTGGGAGAATATTGATACACAAGTGAAAATATTCCTTCATGGATTAGAATGAAGTTGAAAATTGTTCGTATTGTTTTTTTTTGTTAGAACAAGTAAACGGTTGGTCGTTATAGCCGATGTATATCGATGATATTTCATCATTTTAAGCGATATATCGTTGAATCCGATGTCGTTATAGGCGGTATGTTCCTCCTCCATATTATCCTCTCCACATTTCCAAAATCACAACATTTGACTAACGTGGGAAAGAATCATGCCACTATGATTACGACTATTACGAGTATCAAATTGTGTTATTATCCAAACTATTATTGACCTTGAATAATTATTTCTTTTGACATTCATTGTTAGTGTATCACAGCGTGAACTGTAAAAATAGGCCTTAATCATTTTTTTATACGTATTAGTGTGCTGTTTAATAATTAATAAACCTGAACTATATTAGTTATCTTTGATGTCGCAAGCGGGATTCGAACCCGCGCCTTAGTTATCTTTGTATATAATTAAAAGAGTTTGAATTTTATTCGTTATTTAGATATTTAAATAGTACAATTTATATTCACTTACATTAATATTTTATTTTTCGTGTAGTGACGGAGTAAGAATACAATTCACCACCCCCTATCTTACCTGTGGGTGATCTTAAAAGACGACTAAGGGATATAAAACGCATACAACATCTGTGCAAGAGAAGAAAAACCCAAAACAAAACCCTATACCAACACGTCTAACCAGGATGGTATAGTAGGTCAATTTCCCTCCCATTATGAAGGCGGCTCGAGTTCAACAGTGGGACATATATGAGCTGAAATGATGATGATGATAATGAATAATTTATGTGAATTTACAAATGACTATGGGTATAATTTTCTCTAGCTACTGATTAGAATACATTGTAAGAGTTTTGGAATAGTTTTACGATCGGCTGGTTGCTTAATGTCGGCCCTTCTTGTGCATGATTTTATTGTAACTGGCAACAAGCCCGTCGTTACGAAATAAAACAACCTTACTCCAATTATGTTTACATGTCACGAATCACCTAAGTTTACACACCATAATTCAATGAGTTGATGTAATAAATTACTATGATATAATTAAATTACTTTCTGTGTAAGTATAATAAAACGGAGTAAGAATACAATTCACCACCCCCTATCTTACCCGTGGGTGATCCTACGAGACGACTAAGGGATATAAAACGCATATATCATCTATGCGAGAGAAGGAAAACTCGGCACAAAACCTTATACCAACACGTCTGACCAAAGTAGTATAGCAGGTCAATTTCCTTCCCATTGTGGAGGAGGCTCAGGCCCAACAGTGGAACATATGTGAGCTGAAACGAACGAATGAATTAAATTACTATGGAATAATTACAAAGAACAGCAGAGATTTGTTCACCCTCATCATTCAGCCTTTTGCTGTTCTTCTGGCCGTGGGCCTCCCCTCGGGTGGGTCACTGAAGAAAAACACCGCGTACCAGTGACCCACCTACACGGTGTCGAGAGGTGTATTGTAGGGCGCCGCTTTTCCTGTCACTCTGGACGGATTAGCGGGGTTTGACGTACCGTAGCCCGCCGCCAAAAAAAAAAACAAAACATGCCTCCCCTATAGAATACCAAAAAGCACGATGGTTATATTCGGATTAAATTGTCAATATATTACCACTCCTTTCTTTGATGCGGTTGTAATATGAGATGAGTAAAGTATATAAGAGGCTCCTATCTAGAAATTATATGTAGTGACTAGAAATTGTAAGTAAACGAATCTAAAGGAAACTAATCTAATTTTCTTAACGTATCTATTTTTTATTAGTGATAGTACCACACTGTTAATAGTTCTATATCTACAGCCGCGGGCCGGTCTTTCCAAGGTAGTACCACACTCTCGCAGAAGATCGACGTCTGAGTATTGGCAATGTGCTATTGCGCTTCGTTCGGTGAGCGAGAGAGCCGGAAGCTCAACTGGGTGGGTTTGGGATTTGTATTTTTAGACAGCGGCCTAGCTATACACTTGGTATTGCAAAGGTCCATAAGCGGCAGTGACACTTACCATCAGATGTGCTGCTTGCTCGTTTGCCACCATAAGTAATAAAATAAAACGAAGACATAGCCTTTCTAAAACCTTTATTTTTCAAACATGCCTTCGACAATAAAAATTGATTTATATGAGCTTTCTTTTTTAATTTCTTTTTTGTGGTGGACTATGGATGCGTCTCGCCCCGCTAAATCGGTCTGGGGTAACGGAAGAGGGGAAGAGAAGAAGAGAAAAGAAGTGACCTCATAGACCCACCATGAAAACTCCTCTCTTCGCCGTGCGAGCGGTCCACCGGTACCCGATCTTTGTCTTCGATGGCCCGCCTATCGATTTATATAAGCCTGGAACTTTGATTAAACAAATTATAATGCTTTGATCAATAATAATCAGAGTTGAATTATTTACTCGCTCAGACTTACGGTAAAAAAAACATAGCGTTCGAATTGAGAACCGCCTCCTTTTTGGAAGTCGGTTAAAAAGGCAAGTAAACAAGCAGTATTTTTAAGAATTATCTTGGCACTAATTTTCAAAACGTGCCGGTAAGTTTGAATTAAGACTGGGTTCTTAGTCTTCTTTTACGTCACCAACGGTTAAAAGAGGTGGTAAATTATATTTTTACTTCGTCACCATACAGAAGACTTAAAATGATTGCGGGGGTTTAATTATATGGTCACTTAGTTGCCGTTTACAATTGTGTTATAGTTATATTAAATTATTATGAATAACTTGTTGTACTCGTTTCCATTGTTATACGAAAACGATATAATATTATTCTAATGATTTAATTTTTTTTATGGCATATGATGGCAGACAAGTAAGCAGCACACTTGATGGTAAGTGTTACTGCCGCCCATAGACCTTTGCAGTGCCAAGGGCATGGCTAGGCCTACCAATGAAATTGCCAAACCGACCCAGTTGGGCTTTCGGTATATAAAGTAGATGTAAAGAAACTCAGTTAATTACATCTAACATGATGAAAATGCAAAAGTAGTAATATTATATTATATAAACGTATAAATATCGTATGGTGAATGTCATTAGTTCAATTCTTATACAAGATTATTGCAGCTTTCATTGATCAGTGCAGGGTATTCAAAGAAATACTTGTGTAATTCATAAACGGGGTCTGTATGAAATTTATGTATATACAAACACCATACCCACTACACATACATACATAAATATCTCAGACAAAATGCCTTAAGTTATAAGAGTTTATTTTTGATACGTGTCGTTTTTTTTTTAAATAAAAATCTTTATATTTGTCGCGCGCCTGATATTAATCTTTTTACGAAATAATATTGTTGTCTGTTAATCACGGCTCCCAATGAATTTTACAATTTGGCCGTATTAAGCAAATAGGAAAACATCTGCTAGATAGGTATATCAATTTTATGAATTTTCCATATAGAATTTTTTTTTTCTTTTTAATTGAGTTAATTGATTGATAATTTAATTAATTGAGTTTGCAGTATATTAATTAGAACAGGTTTTACCATAGGCGGCAATTAAGGCTTTTTCATTTTCATAGCATTCCAATTCTAAGGTATAAGTATATTTTAAGTTAGGGTAAATTCAAATAAACAGACGGTCAAACAAATGTTAGTGTGCTCTGAGCGCCAAGTCTATTGTTTGCTAACATGCCATTGAAATTTCATGCTATTCATTGGGTTAATTGGTTACCTAAAGTATTTTTTTTGTATGTCATATAATATAGTATATAATTATGGCCAGTAAATATACAATGGTTTAACTAATTATATACATATTATTAGCAAGGTGACATTAAGCCCCCGCGACTTACCGTGTAACATTTCTTCGCTTCCTGTGTGGTTTACTAGTACCAGGCTTAGTGTACGGCACAGGTTTCCTGAACAAAATTCCTTACACACTTTTCACTTTATTCCTCGATGAATCCATTGCTTTCACAGTGATACTATGCTAGCCCACATTTACCTCAAATTTGGAGGGAAATTGAGCTACTATACCACGCCGGTAATTTTTTTTTTGGGTTTCTTTTTTTAATTGAGTAATGTTATGCTTGCATTCCTTAGTCATCTTTTACGGTCAATCAAGCGAAAGGAAAAGGTGGTAAGCATTGTAAGAATACAATCCAGCACAAGTTTAAAATATAGCCAATATATTTTAATTTTTTAACGGTAAAGCGTATAATGGAAACGTTTCAAATTTTCCTTACCAGCCTCTGACTCCGTTTACTTAGTTAGACACCTATTATCTTGTGGTTCGACACACTGGCGAATCGACACCACACGAATAAAATTTGCAATCATAATTCAGAACGTATTTATAATAAACAGATAAAAATATTGGAATTTAATAATAGAAGTTTCGGTTCAAATTATTAATTTTATTTAATTGTGTTGCATTATTAAAACGGCATTTGCGCGGGAACGTGAATTTATAAATGTCAGTTTAAAAATAACATAATTGATTTTTAATAATTTTAGTTTAATTATTATATTTTTTTAGTGGGATTTGCATTTTTAAGCAATATACATTTTAAAAGGAGAAGCCATCAGTTGAATCGGTAAGTTTTTAAAAGCATGTTTATTCTTAAAAATATTGGAAATTTCTATAAAATTGATACTAATTTGTGCTTTGTAATTTTTATAATATTATATGATTTTCATCAAGTTTATTAATATTAATTTAACACAATAACCTTTTAAATAAATTTTGATTATTAATGTATTATAATATTTTAGCTTACCGTTGTTTAAATAATAATATAAAATATATATTTTTTTTATTTACTCGTTTTGGCGAGCCTATTAGAAGAGGTTTGATAACGAGGATTTAATGATTGGAGACGGATGGTGGCATTCTTCAATAGTTTTTAATAAAACATTCAAGTTTGGGCTCATATGATTAGTTTTCATGAGTCCAATTAATTAGGCTTAGTAACTAGGGTCACTACCACTAGGGACGATAATGGAATCAGGAAGTATGTAGATGATAGAATTATTTACTAGTAGTACTATCGAGTTTCACTTATATGATTCATTTTGACGTGTCCAATAGGTTTAGCTTACGAAATAGGTTTTATTGTTGAACCTAGAAAATAAACAGCGATATATTTTAATAGCTAGTGGGCGAATTTGAATTTGACTGGTCTTATTGGTACAGATAAAATATTCAAGGTACAAAATATGGTGAATACTAAATAGGCTAAGTACTATAGCTGATAGTATAAAGATAACATATATAAGTCATCAACATCTATAAGTAGAAGGGTTTCACCAACAACAAGACCACCAGCGCCAAGAAGAAACCCCAAAAAACATGTTTGTCGCTCAACATCTATGACACATGAATTGCGCTCTTCAAGCTTTATCCAAATGTAATAAAGTCACTTCAAGAACATTAATTTTATAAATAAACCGCCATAACAATTAAATCAAACATAAAAAGAGCACGGACAAAAAATCTGTGGAATAACATACTCATAATAAAAAAATAAGATAACATATTAAAAGTTTAAAATAGAATTTATAGTTTAAGAACATGCTTTTATATAGCACTAAATAAATTATGTAATTAAATTTAAATTGTATTAAATACAATATAGGTACCTATTATGTACATTTAAACTTTACCAAGTTAGTGAATGATAGATAAACTAATTATTAGAAAACTAGTCATGTATTTCTCATCTAATAATAATGTAATAGAGCATTCATAAAGCTTGGTTTTTTAATTGATTTAAATAAATATAGCTGTGTCCTTTTATTAAAAATAAAACACTATAGACTACATAAATATTGAATGATTTATTTTTTCATCACCATTGTTGGGCTCGAGCCTCCTCCATAATGGAAGGGAAATTGACCTACCTATACCACGCTGGTTGGGTTTTGTTTCGAGTTTTCCTCCTCTTGCATAGATGTTATTTGCATTTTATATCCCTTAATCGTCTCTTACGATCACCCACGGGTAAGATAGGGGTGGTGAATTGTATTCTTACTCCGTCATCACACGGAAAGATTTTTTTTTATTTTTTTATTTTATTGAATGAATTTGAATTAAATAAGTTATAAGATTCTGAATAAGGATGTAAGATATCTATTACTCATAATATTGGCAAAGGTATAAGTAATAATAAGTACCCAACTTTGACGTTTAGTTTTGGTTGTACTTTTATTATTTTTTTTATCCATAGCACTGTTATTAGAATAGATAATTTACTGCGCAATGGATTGTTATCCAAATAAATAAAATAAAAGTAAAATAACTATATCTCAGCTACTACAATTACAATCTATATCTTAGCAAACATATTTCCATTTTTTTTTTTGCAATATATAATTAAGGAAATAATTCTTGTATTGTGAGGGATTTTACAAACTTGCAATTAACGCAGACAAATTACATCCAGACTGTGACATCCAAACAGTGTAGGAATCGAACCTGTTATAGGTTCGATTCCTGGCACGCTAGGTCGGTATCTTAACCGTTACGCCTTCTGTGCAGTCACGCCATATTGCATCGACCATAAGTAATTGAAATAACAGCAAGATTATGATAATATAGGGAATCCCTATATCTATAAATACGCGTTTTTTAATCATCATTTCCTACTCTTATCCCAATTACTTGGGGTCGATATAATATGTACTCTTCTTTCGTAGTACATATTGTAAAAGTTAATGACAATAGTTTTATAACCAGATGCCTGCCAGACGTCAACTCTACTTGGAAATGTAATTGTTGTCCAAACGGCATCAGATGGAGTTGGTCCAGGTCTTTATAAGGCTCTTAGTCATTTTTTATGACAACCACGAGCAAAGTAAGGGTTGGTAGTATTCGTAGCCGTTATCACACAGCGCTTTTTAGTATTTTAAATTAAATATTTACAATAATTAAATTTCTAATTACCACGGTGATATACTGACTGTTTAAAATAACAATGTGTTTCATAGTTGATATATACTTATTCTTTTAAAGTTAGAGGTAATTTACCTTGAGTTTGAAATTGTGATTGTTGCCTTGTGTGGGGTTAGATCAAAACTGGATAGGCTTGACAAAGGAGTAGATATAGAGATAAATCTGCAACTTTCAATCTTGTAAACGTAATCTATTACAGACTATTTTGGTGTTGTTTTAAATTCATTAGTGCATGTTTGGTTATCCGTATGGTGACGGAGTAAGAATACAATTCACCACCCTTATCTTACTCGTGGGTGATCGTAAGAGATAACTAAGGGATATAAAATGCATATAACATGTACAAGAGAAGGAAAACTCAAAATAAAGCCCTATACTAATACGTCTGACCAGCGTGGTATATTAAGTCAATTTCCTCCCATTATGGAGGAGGCTCGAGCCCAACAGTGGGACATATATGAGCTGTGATGATGATGATAATGTTTGGAGAGATTTATTTTAGAGAAATGGTTATTTATTTTATGTAAACTATCATTCATTATTCAGGCTTAATCATTCACGGCTGAACATAACTCTTTCTCTCACGATTGGGTAATAACGTATCCGTATACTTTATACAGACCGACCCTGTGGAGTATCGGCTACGACTGGGCGTTGAGAGGTAGACTCCCTCCCGGGCTAAGCGCAATTTGTTACGCTGACGATCCGCTCGACACAGCCTGGAGCGGGACACTAGAAGAGGTGGCTCGCCTGGCAACTCACGGCACTGAGGAGATTGTCGGGCGGATTGAGGACAATCTTCTCGGTGGATTGAGGACGCATCAATCACCGTCAATTCGGTCCCCATCTGGGTCTGTTGCTCGACGGGCGATGGTGGTTCCGGGAGCATTTTCGCTAACTTGCTCCGCAGATTGTCGGCGTGGCCTCCGCTCTTTCATGGGTTATGCTGAATGTAGGCGGACCCAGCACCACGTGCCGACGGGGTACACGGGCCTGGTTCGGTCCATGGACCTGTACGCTGCACCCGTGCTGGTGAAGTCCCTGACCGCCTATCTTAGGACTCTCTTGTTGTTGCCATGGCAGTCAGAGTCATACGCGAATACCGCACTGAGGCAATGCAGGCAGCGTGCCTGTTGGCCGAAACTCCGCCGTGGGACTTGGAGGCGGAGATGCTCGCCGGACTTTACCGCCGGGATAAAAAAGATGTCGGCGACGCTGGCAGAGGCGGCAGTGTCTCGCCCCGCGAGTTGGCCGCCTGTTGGGGCGACGCCCGTCGGAACATCATCGCTCGTTGGACAGTTTAGCTGGAGAGGCCTCGCCTTGTCATTCGGACCGTGCAGGCCTTCCAACTGGTGCTGGTGGTGTGGTTGGATCGGCAGCCTGGGGTCTTCTCCTTCCGCCTGGTACAAATCTTAACGGGGCATGGTTGCTTCGGCAAGTACCTGCACATGGTCGCGAGGAGGGAGAGGACACCGTCCTGCAACCACTGCCATTGCGACGAGGATATGGTGCAACATACGCTCGAGGTATGTACCACCTGGGCAGAGCAGTGCCATGAAGGTGCTTATCGGACACGGGCTCTTCGAAAAGTAACTGCATAAAATTAAAAGGGAAGGGGCCTCGGGATGCCATTAGTGTGGCGCACTAATTAATGATGTGCGCTGCACCCTGAAAGTTTGCCCCACCTGGAGGCCCCAGCATCACGATCTGTCGGCGGAATTGGAGTTGGACCTGTCGCTGTCGACCATCATTTCGGAGCGTGTCAGGGAGGAGACTCTCCACGCTAAAACGCTCCGCCGCCGGTGCATTGGCTAGAGTAGGAGCGAGTAGGCTGCACCTAATGTCGCCCTATCCAAGGCCACGGATGACTGAACTGGGGAATAGTCCGTCACCCGCAGAAAGGCTAACCACGTGAGGGCGATGCCCTGGCAGTAGACTGCGGCGTCGACGGGGGATGGTACCCGAAAGGGCAACCCGCTGAGCTGGCCACAGATGCCAAGGAAACGGTATCAGTGGCTGATCCAATGCCGATGGGAAGAAAAGACGGTAGGTTATGGGGCCACAGGTCGCCCTTCCATTGCCCCAGACGAAGAGGACGACGTGTATCCACACCATACTAAAAAAAAGGGCGGGATAAGGTTTATGAAAATCGAACTTCGACACTCAGTACTTTAGGTACGATACTTAAACCATTATGACATTTGTACAATAAAGTAAAAGTTTGGGTTACTATTCATTCAGCCTATCGAGGTACCCTGCTAGACATTGGCTTTCCCAAGGGGAAATAAATCGACTGAATAAATGGTGCATTGATTAAGATACTGACCATGCCAGCGCCGGGTTCGATTCCCACGCAGGATAAAACCTTATGCGATCCAAAATTGTTATTCTTAATTTGGGTGTAATTTCTGCTTATTAATTTTTTCATTCCATCGCAAAAATAGTTTTAGTGTAAACGTTTAATACTTGCGTAAATATCAGAAACCAATACATTAAATTATTTCCTTTTTTTTTAATTAAAAGGAAAGCTAATCTTGGGATTATGCCTATTGATATTAAAAAATATATCCGTATAGTGTTATGATGGAATATATAAAAGGATAACAGCATATGCTGTTTCTCGGAAGATAATCTGATATACCATTAAAAACAATTGATTCAGTAATTTTCGGTATGAAGTTTATAATAATATACTTATGATAAAACAGCAGAAACTAAATCAGTAAATTGAAGATGTGTAGAGAAAAATAGTGTGGAATAGTGTTTAAATCATGGTTTCTATTCATATTTGATAATTTTTGTCTGTTAATTCGTTCGCGTATAAAATGTAGTGATCAGATTTTTTCTTTGACTCCTTATGATAATAATTTATACTAAACTGTAATAATATATGATCATTAAAATGTGATAGTTTAAACATATCATTTGTTGCGGGCATTGTCATTGGTCAATATGACTGCACAGTTGGTGTAGTGGTTAAGATATAGACCTTCAATACCAGAGCCGTGGGTTCGATTCGTACGAAGAACAATAATAAATGTGTTTCTTTATCATAATTTTTTCATCTTAGTGTGCAGGGTGGCCTTCTTCTCGTGGTCATAGGGTGGTCTAGGGTGGTCTCTAAAATTTTTTTCATCAGTATCATATATATATACATATATATATATATATATATATATATATATATATATATATATATATATATATATATATATATATATATATATATATGTATGTATATATATATATATGATACTGATGAAAAAATTTTTTTTTTCACTAATATTTTTAGTTTTTTTCACATTCCATCGTATTAGGACAGTGCCATGTAACGATAACTCGGTAAAAAATACGTAACTATACTCAGATGAGAAAAGATGCAATCTATTCAAAACTCACGATCGTATGTTCAAGAGTTCAACGACCGCGCGTGGTGAAAAAAATTTTTTTTTTCATCCGAATCGTTTTTTTCTAGCCTATCATTACAAGTAGGACTAGGGTTACCTGTCTTTGTTTTCGGGAGCGGTCCCCTTACACACTGTATATATATATATATATATATATATATATATATATATATATATATATGTATATGTATATGTATATATATATATATATATATATATATACATATATATATATAGATATATATAGCCTATCATTACAAGTAGGACTAGTAGGGTTACCTCTCTTTGTTTTCGGGAGCGGTCCCCTTACACCCTGTATATATATATATACATAGGTATGTGTTATTGTGATCTTTTATTTGAGTAATGAGACGAAAACCTTCAATTAACCGGAAATGCAATTTACAGCGTGTCAATGCAGTAACAGAGAGAACGTTAAAATTAACGTGTAAAACTTTACTATTGTTTTTATAATTTGTTTTTATAACTTTCAAACATTATGCTATACGTTATGGTTAGACTGTATTTTGAACAATTGAATTCATGTCATATGAAAATTAGCACAATAATATATATACACAATGTTTTTTTTTGTAATTGAAATAGCTATTATACGAGTATTATGCTCACATTGACAATGACAAATTGAGTGAATTCAAGGACATTATAATTACATTTTTATCTAGGAGTAGCGAACTGTAAAATAAAACATTAGCATTATTTGATTATATTTTTGTATAAATAATTACATTAATTAAAGTTTTCAGAGTGTCAATTATTAACGTGACTCGATGAATATTTGCGAAAGGAATATTATCTGTGAATATAAGATGCGAAAGGGAATGAATGCTCCGATGGTTCAGACATGTGGAAAGAATGCCGAACTGACGTCTGGTTAAGAAGATATACAATGCGAAAGTGGAAGAATGTAGGTACCGGGGGAGATCGAGACTAACCTACGTAAACCAGATTGGTCACGTACTGAAGAAAGGTGGAGTCAAGAGTCTCCAAAACCGGCGAGGGTGTATGGCGAGAATTATGAATGTTGAGGAAGCGAGTGAAGTATGCAAGGATAGAGTTCTCTGGCACTCTATTCTCTCTGCCTACCCTGCAAAGGACATGGCGTGATAATATGTATGTATGAATATTTCAGAATTTCGTTTTATAAGACATAGAGTATAATCATTCTGTTCCCAATTACTTGGGATTGATGGTATGTGTTTTGCTGCATATGAATATGCTCTTTCATCGTACATATTGCAATAGCTATAAAAATGTTTTTTTACCGGCTTGTCTGACATCAACCCTCGTTCGGAATGTAACGAAACGTTCAAAAGGCAACAACAGTTTTGTTACGACATTTCCTTCTATTTGCATAGAAGGAAATGTCGTAACAAAACTGGTAAATGAGTTTTATATCCCTTAGTCATCTTTTACGATTGCCATGGGTAAGATAGCGGCCAGTTAATTGTATTCTTACTCCGTCACCATACGGATAGATATAGACATGTTAAACCTATACATTTTAAATTTACGGCATTTAAATCAAGGTATTTCTTAGACCTTCTTTGTTACGCATTTGTTAATTATTTTGGTAAGGTGAACTAACTGCATGTGACCTTAACCATTCAATTAACAGTTCTGCCATAATTTACTATAACTCAGTTTTCTTTTTTTTTCGTGGTAAGATATTGACTGGACCATTGTTATAGTACACAATTCGCTAAATTACTCTGTATAAACAATTGTTTTATCTAGTTTAATCACTAATAACTCTATAAATAAACCAATATACATTGTATTTGACATTTTGTCACGAATGAGTTTAAAAAACAGGTAATTGGGTTTTCTAAAGCCGCGTATCGACTTCGCGCTCCTGGCGCGCGTACCATGAATGACCGCGCCGAGAGTGCGTTCCAAGGTACGCGTTCCAAATATATGAACTATACAAACAAAGCGCGCCTGGCGCGCGAGACAACTGTTCCAGTGATTGATCGTTCATCATGCAGGCATCGTATGCGAGCAGCCGCAGCGTTAATATTTATTCACAGTATTATGTATAAGAGAAAACAGAAACAAAGAGTGCGTTGTTGAATGAAAAAGTTTTACCGAAAAAACATACAGTATGGAATGATACTTATGACAGATATGCACCTATTTATTATGATGCAAAGAACTTTTGCTATTCCACAGCAGTTCTTTTGTACCACATTGACATCAACTTTGGTTATCCATTGCTTCGAACGCAACAAACATACAAAATACTTTCGTGTCCGTCTCAACTGGCGCGCGCGCCACGTTTGATACGCGGCAAAAAAGCCGACAACAGATGGAACGACCCGCTCCATGTTCGAGCGTTCCAATGAACACATTGGTGCGCGTCCCAAAGTGGTATCCATTTTGCGCGGCCGGAACGCGCGCCAATGTTCGTCCTTTTGGAGCACGAAGTCGATACGCGGCTTTATAAGTAAAACCATTTTCCACTACGTGTCGATGGTATAGAATTATTGGCATCATAATCATAAAAATGGGTTAAGGGTCTGGGAAAGTATTCAGCAGCTCTCTCATGGGAAACGCATAACACGAACGATTATGTGATTCTCAGGTCGACAGACGGTCATCTCGCAGAAGGAGGCGGCGTGGTGGGTCCGTGAGGAACTCGTCTACGGTGACACGCTTCGCCGCTAGCGCATTGGGCGGCGCAGGCGCGAGTACTTACGCTTGATGCCGTCCTAGCCTAGGCATCGGGTGACCGGACCGGGGATTAGTCTGGTCACCCGGAGTGAGGCCACTGCGTGAGGACGACGTTCCGACGCCAACGGCGAAAGTTGCCTGGGCGTCGACTCGAGAGGATGCTCGTGAGGATAGACGACTGGGTGGGCCATCGAAGACAAAGAACGGGTTCCGGTGGTCTACTCACACGGCGTCGATAGGTACGTTGTCGGCCGGGTCTACGTGGTCACGCGTCGTTTCTTCCGTCGCCCCGGACGGATTAGCGAGGTGTAAGCACACCGCCAAAAAAAAAATTAGGGTCGACGGCAGATGGCCGATCATAAAACTATGGCTAATACATATTATACCTTTTGTAACAGTAGGTATATTTACATATTGAGTCGACCCCAAGTAATTGGGATAAGATCAAGAGAATAATGATGTTCAAATACTTTCGGTAATATTATTAGTATAGCGATTGATCAATAGCTGTTAATACTGCTTGTATCACCCACATTGTGTATTGGATGCACTCTAGATTTTTTTAATGCATCAGGCAATACCTCTACCGGAAAATAGTGATTCATTAAAAAGGTTAGTATAGACATGTGTGTAAAATTGAATCCATCCATCTATCAGCCCGTAAACGTCCACTGTTGGACATAGGCCTCCCCACGAGAATACCATTTGAAACGGTCCTGTGGCACCTGCATCCAACGATTTCAAAATGAGCCCGTGGAACAGCGGAACTGCCGTGACTGGGGGCATTTATTTGCATCCATATTTATTTTTTTGGGGGGAATAATGCCATAATCGCCACGCTTGGCAGGCGGATTGCCGATCGCGGTAGATGTTATCAAGTTTCCCGGGAGATAGCCGCTGCCCACTCTCCCGGTGAGACCCTTAGACGATTTTTACGACTCCCACGGGCAAGCAACTGGTGTCGACAATTGTATTATTTTCCCGTCACCACACGGGTCCTGTGTGTAATTGAATAGGATAAATAATTTAAAATCTCAGCACTAATCCGATCTCAACCAGGATTTTTTTTGTGACTTCGTTGTTAGTCGCAGATGGTTATGACAATTTTACCCAGACTGTGGGTGAGCGCTGAGCTCTCAACTTGAGCAACTACGACTGCAGTAATTTTTTAGATGCCTGCTCTTTTCTTTTTTGTTATCATTTGGTAGGAAAACAAATAAAGACGGGCCCGTCTTTAAAGCTAAGCAAATTTGAGGGAATTGTTTATGACAGACGTATTCCTATATTAGTGAAGTATTCACTAGCCTTATTGATTGTACCGCGTGAGGACGACGCCCCGACGGCGAAATCTGCCGGGGCGTCGACTCAAGAGGTAAACCGCCGGGCGGGCCACCGAAGACATTTTTTTTGGCGAAGAAAGGTACATGTAGGGCGGGGTCTATGGAATCGCGCGCCACTTCTTCTGTCGCACCGGATGGATTTAACGGGGTGTAACCACTTCATAGCCCGCCCCCTAAGAACAAAAGCCTTATTGATTTTATTATTCGAGTTATCCGCTATTATTAGGAATTGCGTCGGTAATTCCTTGCTATTAGTGTTTTTGGTTATTTTTAAATGTGAACTAAAGTCTTCTTAAATTATTTTTGAACATTGTCAATTATTTTATCTCATATTAAGTTTAGAAAAGAAAGGATGTAGGTACCGGGGGAGACCGAGACTAACCTACCTAGACCAGATCGGTCATGTACTGAAGTAAGGTGGAGTCAAGAGTCTCCGAAACCGGCGGGCGTGTATGAAGAGAATTATGAATGTTGAGGAAGCGAGTGAAGTATGCAAGGATAGAGTTCCCTGGCATTCTGTTTTCTCTGCCTACCCTGCAAGGGACATGGCGTGATGGTATGTATGTATGTATGTATATTAAGTTTTGATTTCTTTTAGCAAAATTGTTGTTTAAGTTTCGATGAATTTTTAATAAGATCTCAGTTTCCTTGGATCGTAATTTCTTATTCAGTGCGCCCGCATTGCAACATTTTTGGATTCAAAAAAAAATATTCTGAAATTATCCAGTTACGTACTAAGCCATTAACATGTAAATCTCATTAGGTATCACGAAACTACTAAAAATATACCTTTATTTAAAAAAAATATATCTTCATTTCGAAAAAATCAAGCAAGTACTCATGTATGTATTTAACATTTTCTCTACTATCTGTGATGGTTAGACCTAAGTTAAGACGAAGCATGTCTTTTTAAAATATACAAATTACTTTTGTACGAACAAAATGAAAACGAGATTAGACTCGTTTGTACTAAACAACAGAAATCTTAAAAGCAGATTGCAAATAATGCTAATGAAATTTATTCCAATGGATATTTAAAATCAACTAGTTTAAGTGATTAAATCAGTGAATTAACATTAGATAAAATATAGAATAAAATATATATATAGTTTCTTCACTTACATTTAGTAATAAACATAATAAATTTAAAAGGTAACGACCTTCGTTCAACAGAATAATTGATGACATTTGAATATGTATGTTTGATTCTTTCATTATCTATTGATAATTAATTATTATTTAAAAATTATCATAAAAAATCTTAAACAAAATATTTCATATCAATTAACATAATAAATTGAAAATAAATTATTCATCTTAGCTAAATTATTCAATCCAAATAATACTGGAAGATTGCGGCCAACCAAGCAATTCTTTAAAGTTAGTCTTGATTTAGCGTAATATCATAGTTAAAATATCATATTATAATTTTAAATACTTTTTAATAATTTAATGTTGATGTTTACTAGAGATTTTATGGAGATTCATAAACGTAAATAAAACTATCGGATATTCGAAAATCTAAGCTAAGCTAAACCATTACCGGATTTAAAATAAAATATTCAAATAATTTCGAATGAATTCAAGGTCTATATGTGACGTATGTAACGTGTCTACGTTACAATTTATACAAAATTTCATTTGATCAAGCCAACTAAAACGTGAGCCTATCCCAAAGGGAAATAAAATGATAACCATCACGCCTTTGTATTTTTTTTGGCGGCATGCTACGGAACGCTCACGCTCCGCTAATCCATCCGGGGCGACGGGAGAAGCGGCGCACGACCCCGTAGACTCGCCCTACAATATACATCTCGACGCCTTGCGGGTGGGCCACTGGTACGCGTTCTTTTCTTCAATGGCCCATCCGGCGGTCTACCGCTACGCGTTCGCCTCTCTCTAAGGGCGACTAGACTAATCCCCGGTCCGGTCACCCGCTGCCTCGGCTAGGGCAGCATAAGGCGGAGGTACTCTCGCCTTCGCCGCCCCAGTCACCGGCGGCGGCGCAAATCCTCGAAAGGGAGATCCTCCCGGATTCGTTCCGCCGCTTTCTTCTGCAAGATGACGCTTTCGCAGAAGACGGCGACCGCGTCCCAATTCCTCTCACTGGCGACCATCGCTTTCACGAAGGCCGGCAGCGAGAGGTCGGCACCGATGGCAGTGACGAGGGCAGAGCGCTGCGGAGCCCAGGTCATGCAGACCTCGAGCGTATGCTGCGCTGTGTCCTCGTCGTCCCCGCACTGTTGGCAGGACGGAGTCGTCTCCCTCTTTGCGACCATGTACAGGTACTTGCCGAAGTAACCATGCCCCGACAAGACCTGTACCAGCCGGAAAGAGAGGAATCCATGCCGCCTCTCCAGCCACTCCATCAGTACGGGCCGGACGGCCTCAATGGCACGAAGTCCAAATCGAGGCCTCTCCAGCTGCGTCACTCAACAGACAAGGATTTCCCGGCGGGCGTCTTCGCACCAGGTGGCCAATTCGCTAGGCGAAACCTCGCCACCTTCTTCGCGAGTGGTAGATACCCGCCGATATATTCCGGCGAGCATTTCCGCCTCCAAGGCCCACGGGGGCATTCCGGCCAATACGCCTGCTGACTCGGTCGCCACCGTGCGGTATCCGCGGATAGCCCTGAACACCATGGCTCTCTGCGGTCGCCGCAGAATAGCCCTAAGGCGGACAGAGCTTTCGCCCACACGGGTCCGCTGTACAATGCCATTGACCGGACTACCCCCGCGTATAGCCATCGACTTTCAAAGCTGGTTCCGCCCAGATTCGGCATAAGCCGTGAAAGGGCGGACGCCACGTCGATCAGCCGGGGAGCAAGTCTCTGGAAATACTCCCGGAAGAACCACCGTCCGTCAAGCATCAGGCCCAAATACCTCATATGGGCCTGGATACTGATGGGGACGGAGTTGACGACTATCGAGGCGCCGACGGGTGGCCCCCTGCGGGGCTCGTGAAGCAAGAGGGCCTCCGTCTTATCTAGAGCCACCCTGAGTCCCAGCGCCTCGATTGGCCTGACCATCTCCTCGGTGCCGAGAGTGGACAGGCTCATTGCCTCTTGCAGTGTCCCTGATGCAGCTGAATGGCAGACTATTAAATGCGTTGGCGATGTCCAAAGACACCGCCAACAGCACCTCTCCGCCAGTGACGGCCTCCGTCGCCGCCTGCCTCTAACGCAGTAGAGCCGCAACGGTCGAACGCCCCCTTTGAAAACCGAATTAAACGTCGACAGGTTGGGTCCCACCTCGTCTAGGTGCCGGACGATGCGGGCAGCGAGGATACGCTCCAACAGCTTGCCCACATCGTCCAGCAGCACGATAGGCCGACGGCAAATCCGGAGACCATCCCGGCTTTGGCAGGAGAACCAGCCTCCCCTCTTTCCAGCACTCAGGGAACCGTCCCGCCGCTACGCAGGCGTTATACAGTTGCTTGAGGCGAACCATCACGCCTAACATTTTCTTTCAAATTTTCAAAAAAGACCAATATTCTTAACTGAAGCTTTCGAAACTATACAATGTTATTTTAATATCCATATACAGATTTGAAACTATATGCCCGTAACATTCCTAATATCTACGCATTATTATATTGACAATGATTAAAGTCTATAGTAGTAGAGCCACACTTATCAGTTGTCTGTCTATGGTCGCGCGCCGGTCCGTTCAGAATACCACCACATTCTTGCAGGAAAACCGACGTTTGAGCTACCATAAGCAACCATAAGGAAAAATAAAAACTCAGCTTGTATATGTACCACTATTGGGCTCGAGTCTCCTCAATAACGGGAGAGAAATTGACCTACTATACCACGATGGTTAGACCTGTTGATATGGGGTTTCCTTTCTCTTGCATTGAAATTTTGTGCGTTTTATATCCCTTAGTTGTCTCTTACGTTTACCCACGAGTACGAGATGGTGAATTGTATACTTACTCCGTCACCACACAGAAATAAATAAAACAGCAATAAATAAAAAATTATAATAATGTGATAATCATAAAAATATAATGAATAAATAATTGATAATTTGTAATACATTTTAAGCACAAGAATGTCAAAATCTAAAGAACTCTCAGTTTTTTAAACTATAGCCTACACTAGGAATAAATCTTTTTATTGCAAAAGTATTTTATCAATATGTCACAATCTATACATATATGCCGATTACACAAACTATTATCGTGCATAGTAATCGTGGCTACGTTTGTAGTTCAACACAGGGCGGTCATATTACAAATTAAAGCATTAAAATTTACTACAGGACACATTATAATTTATTTGAGAAACTTAAATATGTTACATAGATTGCGCAAATCCTGTTGGTTCCTCAAATTCTAATGCAGAACACGTATACAGAACAAAAAAGCTATTTGTGTTACGTTATTTTTATATATATCCGGTTGTTACCAAGTATGTAATAAAAATTACATACGAAAGGAATTTTATATTTATTTATTCAACCGTAATACTAACAGACAATTATTACAGTAAAAGATTAGATAATAGAATATTATTTTTCTGTATAAAATATATTTAATAGTAGTAGAATCACACTGTTGACATTTTCTGTCTACAGCTGCGGGACGGTCCATCCGAGGTAGTACTCACTCTCGCAGAAGATCGACGTCTGAGTAATGGCAATGTGCTATTGCGCTTCGTTCGGTGAGCGAGAGAGCCGGTACTCCAACTGGGTGGGTTTGGGGTTTATATTGGTAGGCAGCGGCCTATTATATCCTTGGTATTGCAAAGGTCCATGAGCGGCAGTGACACTTAACATCGGGTGTGCTGCTTGCTCGTTTGCTACCAAGAGCAATATAAAAAAGTATAAAAAGGTGAAATAGTTATTTTTATAAATAATTATAATTATTTTGTGAGCTTGAATGGCAGCGATGATGCCAAGGAATAGTATTTTAATTTTGTGTCAGTTTATTTATGGTTGTACGGTCAAGAATCATGGGAAAACCATGAAATCGATTCATTAGAAAATTTCCAAACATAATTTATTAATTGAAATGCGATGAGGTATTTCCTAACAGAAAAATCCTCAGTTTCTTCCACTGTTGTACATAAGTGAGATCCAGAATGGTCCTGTGCCACTTGAATCCAACGGTGCCTACGATCCTTAAGATGCCATCAGTCTACTATAGGATCATCCAATTCATAGTCGCCGCAAGAACGCTATTCTTCCTCAAGGGTTTCCGGTTCGACGAATCATTGTCTGTCTATTGCCACTTCAACGTGCTAATCCTTCATTTCGGTTACATTTATTTTTCTATAAACTTCATCACTGTGGATTTTATCACGTAGAATCCAGCATAGCCCTCTTCATACCACAATCAGCGAGTTTGAATCTTGTTATGAGGCCAACATGTAGAGACCAAATATAGAAATATTTATATATAAAAATAAGATATAAATAATATTTATAAATCATCATAATCTCAGCTCATATATGTCCCACTGTTGGGTCTAGCCTCCTCCATAACGGGAGGGATATTGACCTACTATACCACGCTGGTCAGACGCATTGGTATGGTTTCGAGATTTCCTTCTTTTGAATAGATGTTATGTTACATGGTTTTTATATTCCTTAGTCGTCACTTACGGTTACCCACGGGTTCTTACCCGTGGGTACCCCTTAGGCTATAGGTGGTGAATTGTATTCTTACTGCGTCACCACACGGAAAAATATTTATTTTAATTTATAAATATTTATGTAAAAATAAGGCATTTATTAATTCGACTAGAAGTTCGTAGTTGAATCAGGTTCTTATTCATATTCTTATTTTGTATCCTTTAAATGACAATAAGGCTTATATTTATGAACTTCGTGACAACCATTGACCTTAAAATTGCGATAGGAAGTCGGGACAAGGTCACATGTATACATCTACACATAAAAAGGTTACAGTATCTACATATGTATATCTTCTATAAAATACTATATCAATATTAATGTTTGCTACGCTGGTTTGTAGATTATTATTCATATTACGAAAATTTAGCATTTAATACGCTTGATTATTTATAAAAACCCGATTACGAGCGAAAATTGATTGTCACAAGTGGGATTCGAATCCACACCTATTGGAAATCCGTTCCGATCGTGCTGCCACTTACACCACCGTGAACTATTGTAGGACATTCAATTCTCGCATCGTATTATATTTTCTTCTTTAAGGAGACGTGTGCTATATAACTAGGATGCTGCCTACCATTACAATCCCCAAACACACACAGTTAGAGTACCGGCTCTATCGCTCACCGAACAAAGCGCAATAGCACATTGCCATTACTCAGACGTCGATCTTCTGCGAGAGTGTGGTACTACCCCGGACGGACCGGCCTGCGGCTGTAGACAGAGAACTGTCAATATCGTGGTCCTATCACTACTAAAATACAATTTATGGACATAAATTACATTCAGATTCATTAGATTTTATTTTCTTGACGTTTTGGATCATCAACATAAATAGCCATAATGACCAAGATCAAACCCACTTTCTTTTGTTGTCATAATTTATTTAAGTGCTCTTGTCATAATTTATTACTAATGCTGTATTGGCTATGTAATTCTTCTTCTTATGTATTGGCAATCAGCTACATATACCTACGAGCTATTGGTGCCAGTGTCAAGTTATAAATATTTTCACGTTTTTAGTCTTTCAAGTCAGTCGTTGTCTAAGTCAAATTGTCACCACTAACAGTGCAATGGTCACACTGTTAATGGTATCTTGTGGGAATTTTGATGGAAAACGAAAACGTTGTAAAGCACTTTTATATGATATTCACTACATCCCAATATTTCCGCACATCACATTACATAAAATGCCATCAAAATTATCTAATATAACACGTTAAAACACTAAGATATCGAATATAATACAAGAGCACCACATGACGTTTTCAAATGCCCGTCAAAAGTCTATATGTAATTCAAACGTTTCCGATAACGTTGACGTGTCACGTTTGATTTGATTAACTGCTAATAGTGTAGTGGGTAAGATATGGACCTAAAGTGCAAAGTGGCACAGATTCGATTCTTACGCAGACCAATGCTATATAGGTACGATCCATAATTTGTTCTGAGTCTGGGTGTAATTTATATTCGTTAATTGTATGTTTTATCCGTGCGATAATGGAGTAAGAATACAAATCAGCACCTTCTTTCTTGTCCGTGAATGTTTGTAAAGGATGAGTAAAATATATAGTATCCATATAACATTTATGAAAGAGAAGGAAAACTCGAATTAAAATCATATATCAATCCATTTGGCCAGCGTGGTATCGTAGGTCAATTTACCTCATGTTATGGTCTCCATGTGGCCACGGGAATAGAATACAAAGGTCATCACCCCTTACTTGCCCGTGGGAGTCGTAAAAATCGGCTAAGGGTCTCACCGGGAGATTGGGCAGCGGCTATCTCCCGGGAAACATAATAACATCTACCGCGATCGCCAATCCGCTCGCCAAGCGTGGCGATTATGGCATTACTACCTCCAAAACAAAATGAATTCATAAAAAGTCACGGCCCCTAATCACGTAGCACAGGACCGTTGCAAATGGCATTCTCGTGGCCTATGTCCAACAGTGGACGTTTACGGGCTGATGGATGGATGGATGGATGATGAAGGTGGTTCGAGCCCAGTAGTGGGATGTAGATAAGCTGAGCTGATTATGAATTATATGTTTGTTAAGTCTTCTATAATGCAAAGATTATTTCCTTAGTTCAGGGTGTTCAGGTGTTGACCACCGAAGACACAGATCGGGTACCGGTGGTCCGCTCGCACGGCGAAGAGAGAGGATTTTACGGTGGGTCTATGGGGTCACGCGCCGCCTTCTCCGTCACCCCGGACCGATTTGACGGGGCGAGACGCATCCATAGCCCACCAATAAAAAAAAAAAAAAAAAAAAAAAAAAAAAAGGGTGTTCAGGTGTTGTCTTCCACCGACAACGAAGACTGGGTTCCAGACATACATGTAGGGCGGGTCTGTGGGGTCGTTCTTCCTGTCACCCCGGGCATAATTAACGAGGCATGACCACACAATAGCACGCTGCCAAAAAAAAAGGGTATTTGTCTTAAAAAATGTTAAAACGCTTTAAAATCTAAAGTTAGATAAAACGAAAATGACATTTAATCTTAGACAATTATATAAAAAAGCTGCAACACATGCCTGCTGTAATTAGTTGCGCCTTTTATTTCCTCAATTGATAACCGATACTCTATTTCTGCCGATGAAACCGGTTTATTGTGGTAATATTGAACAATCGGTATATACAAGTATCCTTGAATCTAAATTAAGAGAAGGGTGTCCCCTGCCTATTGTGAATAAATCTATTGTAAGAAATTGTAACGTAAATAAAAAACAAAGCCTAATAAACCAGATTGTTTTTCCTAATTATAAATACTTCTTAGTTATCCAAGCTAGTTAAATTAGGCTAGGAATATAATATATGATGATCCTTTCTTTCTTGTGATAGTCGTGAAAACGGATTAAAGTTAAGTACCACCATTCCTCAGCGAAACTAACAAAAATTGCAATCAATCACTTGCCTTTTTTTTTGCGGTGCATTTTGGACGGGGTCGCGCCCCGTCAAATCGGTCTATAGACCCACCATGCAAGCACATCTGTTCGCCGTGCGAGCGGGCCAACGGTACCCCATCTTTGTCTTCGGTGGGCATCAATCACTTGCCTGCCAAAAGTGGAAATCTTGTTATTTGCATCCATTGGGAAGGCACATGTTGAACTGTTTTCCATATGGTGACAGAGATCCCATTTTTAACCGATTGTCGAAAATTTTGTGGGCACGTTTAATCATTTATTGAGCTGTATGGTAGCGGCTTCGAATACTACCAACCCTTACCTTGCTCATGGATGTCGTAAATGACGACTAAGAGCTTTATAGCCTTACCTACGCCGACTCGATCTGATGCCGTTTAGTCAACAAGTCTGGCAGGCGGTCACAAAACTATTGCCAATAATTTCTACAATATGTACTATGAAAGAAGAGTATATATTGTATCGACCCCAAGTAATTGGGATAAGAGTAGGAGAATGGATGTTGATTTTTTTTTGGAGATTACTAATACTTCAATGTAGGGTGTTGTCTTTACTTTGTTCAATAGTAGTGTCGTATATACTTGGCTAAATACTAAACAATAAATTTTTAAGCAAGTCGTTAACGAAGTATAAATTTTATTTGTCAAATATAATTTGTAAATAATTATTAATTGCGAAACCAGTGCTATTAAATTACAAAGCATAATTGCAAAGTGTTTATATAACGAAAATTATATTAAATAATCAAATGGTTGGACGCTCAATATAAATAGAAGTTTTGCAGTTATGATATAGCTTTGAAATTTATATTGAGACAAATATTATTCAACCTTACCATTCCAATAATATTCAATAATAGATTCTCAGACCTGGTGAAGTCAGATGCTATTAAATATCATGCTATTTTACATAATTTAGCCGTAAAATATGATGTCTAAAACGTTCAAATAATATAATAAGCACGTTTATAGAGATGTAAAGTATTCCCTTGAAATTTAATTTCAACGGAAACCTTTCGAGTTCAGTTAGCAACTAGCTACTAATTATTAAAAATTCAGGTAAGGTAATATAAAAAAAAATATTTATCAGTATGCCAAAGTAATTTGAATTTATCAATGTCATTGAGAATAATTAAAACGTCTTTATCTTTTTTATTTATTTAATAACTTACGTACATATAAAAATACATACATATTTTTTATATTATTTTTTAATATACAAATGTATTATTTTATAAGCAGGAAGTTCTTTGTAATAACATTTAAAATTATAAGCAAACATGTTCTACGACTTGTAATATTATGTAATGTGATATTTTGTTTATTAATTTTAAATGACTACCCCGTATGCTGCGAAGATGTCTAGTTTTAATCATTCTTCCACTTTTATTTAAAAGGCTTCGCGTACTAATCAAAACCACCAAGAATGCATTATGATGCATGTATGTATGCATGTATTCAATGCTTCAATGCAATGAATAGTTTATAATATTTTTTTTAATATTTTCACACAATTGCTTAACCGTACCAACAATATGTTATAGAATTTTATTTAATTCTATTAGTTTGTGTTAATAGCAAATAAACTAATGAGTTTTTTTTGTGAATACATTTCATAAATTTATTATTTTTATTTGGTTTAAAATAACATATTATTTTATTTACTTAATATAAAATAAAAGTTAAAAAAGGTAAAATATGTAATCGAATTGTGACAATTATAATTGGGGCTGGCGATGTATCTTATGGTCGAACATGATCGTCCTCCAAAATGGAAAAGAAATTAGCTTGCCATACTATTCTTACTTCGTAAATTGGCGCAAGGTTTTATTTGATTTTCACTAATTACCATCCGGGGCAAAAGAGAAGTAACAAATGGTTTTTTTTGCACCTAATTAAATGCACAGCTAGTATATTAATTTAAATTAATTGCAGGTGTTATAATGCCAGAAGCTTCAGTAATCTTCGGGACGAGCGAGAAATGGCGAATAAACCGCAATATTTTAATATTAGGATTCGCTTTCATGATACAATTTACGGCGTTTCATGGTACCGCAAATCTACAGAGCTCGGTGAACAGCGATGCTGGTGCGGGCACATTCACACTGGCTGCTATATACTTTTCGCTTATCCTGAGCAATATCTTACTGCCTGCCGTTGTCATTAAGTATGTATTATTATAAAATTCGTTTGTGAATTTCTTATTTGTGATTCCTCTTTAAAATCATCATCATCAAAACTCATATATGTCCCACTGTTAGGTTCGAGCCTCGTCCGTAATGGGAGAGAAATTAACCTACTATATTGCGCTGGTCAGACATGTTAGAATAAGGTTTTGTTTCGAGTTTGCCTTCTCTTGCTTAAATGTTATAAGCGTTTTTTATACCCTTGGTCGTTTCTTACGATCACCCACGGGTAAGATAGAGGGTGGTTAATTGTATTATTACACCGTCACCACACGTATAATCTCTTTAAAAGAAGACACAAAATTCCCTACTTTATCTATTTTCGATGATATAGCTGACGGATTAACCAAAATACTTGCAGTCGATCACATCGATTGTGTTTATAAAGCTGCATGGTGGGATGCCACTTGTGGAATCCGGTCCAGCCATGGTCTTTTACATTCTATTTGAGCCTTATATTATATCAGGGTTCGAAGAGCATCATACTGGTGCTAATTCTTAGTAAGCATGTTGTATTTACTATTTTTTTTTTATTAAAACATCAGTAAAGAAGTAATAATAAAAAGAAGTTTCTGTGTGATGACTGAGTAAGAATACAATTCACCAACCCCTATTTTAACCTTGGATGATCGTAATAGACGACTAAAGGATATAAAACGCATATAATATCTATGCAAGAGCAGGAAATCCCGAAACAAAACCATATACCAACACGTCTGATCAGCGTAGTATAGTAGATCAATTTCCCTCTCATTATGGAGGAGGCGCGAGCCCAACAGTGTGACATATATGAGCTGAGATGATGAAAGAAGTAATAATAATAATAGATAAACCCGCGGAGTTTCTTGCCGAATTTTCTCAGTAGCGGTCTCGTTCCGATCCAGTGGTAGTTTATTGGTTTAATTTAAAATGTTAAAAGAGATAATATGTAAATGCTCTCGCATGGTTTATTTATTTGTAAAAATAAGTTTGTAAGTCATTTGTTAATTAAAAAAAAAACAGTAACCTCCTCATCCACCAAAAACTCAGAGTGCTTTTAATTTTTTAAATTAGATCTTTTTAAAAAAATATATATATACATAACAAGTTAATAATATGTAGACAAGGTCCAGTGTGATGCCCTTCAAACTAGGGAACATTTTATTTCATTATTAAATACAAAATCCTGGGTGCCAAAAGCGACACCCGAACACGAATGGACTACTAGAGTAGCCATCACCTCAACCACATTGGGAGGACGGAAGAGATCGGCTACACATAGCTGCGGTATAAAAATGATATTCTGCCCAGCGGTTAGTTTACGTAACTGCTCCCAATACAATTAGAAACAACTCATCATTCTCCAACTCCCATCTCAATTCATGGAGTCAACGCAATATTGTCCTCTTCCATCGTAAAATTGCTAGTTATTGGCAATCGTTTTATGACCGGTCGCCTGCCTAATGTCAACCCTGTCTTGGGATCGTAATTGTTGACCAATTGGCATGAGATGGAGTTAACCCAGATTATCTTAGTCGTCTTTTATGACGTCACGAGCGAGAGAGCACGAGTAAGGATTGAGAGTATCCGTAGCCTGACGGCTAACCACACGGCAAACAATTAGAAATAACCACGGTGGTAACCCACACAGCAAACAATTAGAAATAACTAAATTCATGCCTCATTGGAAGGTGTAATCTACCTACAATATTTGTTCAACAGATGGCTTGGCTGCAAGTGGGCGGTGGCTGTATCTTTCATTGCGTATATGCCATTCATAGTTGCACAATTCTATCCTGCCCTATATACTCTGGTACCGGCCGGTATGATGGTGGGATTTGGTGGCGGCCCACTTTGGTGTGCTAAGTGTACATATTTATCGGTGGTAAGTTTTTATTAATATTTTGTATAATTAAAATGCTTTTCAGAACAAATCTGGTGGCAAATTTTCAAATTAAACTAAATATTTCAAAAAAATTCCATTTTCTTCCTATTAATTAAAATTCATTCGCATATATATTCCTTTTAATAATATTAGGAATATAAATCTCAATATTATATGAACCTGTTTCTCATCATCATCTGATGATGATAAACAGGTTCATATAATATTGAGGACATATATGGGCTGTAATGATTTACAGCCCATATATGTCCCACTGTTGAGCTCGGGCCTCCTCCGTAATGGTAGGGAAATTAACCTACTATAGCGCGCTGGTCAGACGTGTTGATATAGGGTTTTGTTTCGAGTTTTCCTTCTCTTGCATAGATGTTATATGCATTTTATATCCCCGTCCTTGTCCCTTTTGAATAGGGGCGAGGAATTTGTCGTGGCGGAGTTGGTTCACGCTCTACAGCGTCTACCTCTCCCCTACTAGGAGAGTGGCCGATTTCGGGGCCTCCCTCACCAACTTGGAGGCTTCGATACGGTGACTGGCATCGGGCTTCGTCCTGGTCCTGGGGGACTTCAACGCCAAATCCACGGCGTGGGGGTCTCCTATGACGAACCCTCGCGGGCGGGCGGTCGTTGAGAGGGCGGCTTCACTGGGCCTCTGTATCCTTAACAGGGGCTCGGTGCACACGTGTGTGCGGCAGCAGGGCAGGTCGATAGTGGACTTGTCGTTCCCTAGCCCTGCTCTCGCATCACGGGTGAGGAACTGGAGTGTCCTGGAGGAGGCGGAGACCCTTTCCGATCACCGGTACATCCGGATGGAGGTCTCCCCCCGGGGCCCCAGTAGAGGTCACAGGGCGGACGGAGCTCCCGCCTTTCCGCGGTGGGCTGTGGGTCGTCTTGACAGGGACCTACTGGCGGAGGCGGCCATCGTTCACACGTGGTTGTCCTCACCACCCCCACCGGACGGGGTGGACGCTGAGGCTCTCCGCATCCGCAGTGCGTTAACGCAGATCTGCGATGCGGCCATGCCCAGGGTGCGGCGTCTACCTCCGAGGCAGGGGGTCTACTGGTGGTCCCCAAGACTGGCGGACCTTCGTGCGGCGTGCATTAGTGCCCGAAGGTCCTATACCCGCAAGCGTACCGCAGTGTGCGGACTACCTTTCGGCTGGCCATCCGATCCGCCAAGAGTGCGAGTTGACAGGAGATGCTGGACGGTCTCGACCGTGACCCCTGGGGTCGCCCGTATCGCGCGTCGCTGAACAAGCTTCGCGCGCAGCCCCATCACCGTGACCCTCCAGCCCGACTTCCTCTGTAGGGTGGTCGAGGAGTTGTTTCCGCGGCGGTCGGAGCACACGCTCCCGGTCATGGCGTCGCCAGATCAAGACCGGGAGGCCGACGATAGTCTTTCGCCCGTGACGGAGTCGGAAGCGGGGGCGGCTGTGGCAAGGATCCGTTCCGCCAACACGGCCCCCGGCCCGTACGGAATACCAGTCCGGTGCTGACGTCGCTCCTAGAGCACCTCAAGTCTCGCCTCGGGCAATTGTACAACGCTTATTTGGCGTCTGGACGGTTCCCTGAGTGCTGGAAGGAGGGGAGGTTGCTTCTCCTGCCAAAGCCGGGACGGCCCCCAGATTCACCGTCGGCCTACAGGCCCATCGTGCTCTTTGACGATGTGGGCAAGCTGCTGGAGCGCATCCTCACTGCCCGCATCGTCCAGCACCTGGGCGAGGTGGGGCCCGATTTGTCGGACGTTCAATTCGGCTTTAGAAGGGGGCGTTCGACCATCGGAGCCCTGCTACGATTGAGGCAGACGGCCGCGGAGGCTGTCACCGGCGGAGGAGTGCTGTTGGCGGTGTCGTTGGACATCGCCAACGCATTCAATAGTCTGCCATTCAGCTGCATCAGGGAGGCGCTCCGATTTCATGGGGTGCCCTTGTACCTGAGGCGGCTAGTGGCGGACTATTTGGAGGGGTGCAGTGTCCTCTGCGCGGGTCCCGCAAGGGACATCGTGCGGACGCCCATGTCGTGCGGTGTTCCGCAGGGGTCGGTTCTGGGGCCGACTCTGTGTAACATCGGGAACGACTGGGCGTTGCGAGGGAGTCTCCCCCCCGGGCTGAGCTTGATATGCTATCCTGACGATACGCTCGTCACAGCCCGGGGCAGGACACTCGAAGAGGCGGCGAGCCTGGCCACTCTCGGCACCGAGGAGATGGTCAGTGGTATCGACCGAGGCGGCAGGCGTGTTGGCTGGGACATAGAGGCGGAGATGCTCTCCGACCTCTACCGGCGGGTGACCTCAGTGTGCGACGCGGGTGGCTCCCCATCGCTTAGCGCGATAGCCACCTGGCGCGAAGACGCCCGCCGAGACGTCATCGCTCGCCGGGCTACGCGGCTGGAGAGGCCTAGGCACGGTGTTCTTACCGTAGAGGCTCTCCGGCCCGTATTGACGGAATGGATGAAGCGGCGGCACGGAGTCCTCTCTTTCCGCTTGGTGCAGATGTTGTCGGGGCACGGGTGCTTCGTATTTGCTTCTTCGGTGCAAATACCTGCACAAGATCGCAAGGAGGGAGTCGACTCCATCCTGCCACCATTGTGGCAGTGACGAGGACACGGCGCAACACACGCTGAAGGTCTGCTTGACCTGGGTACGGCAACGCTGTGATCTCGTCGCTGTCATCGGTGCCGACCTGACGTTGCCGGCTGTCGCGAAAGCGATGGTCGACAGCGTCAGGAACTGGGACACGGTCGCCGCCTTCTGCGAGGCTGTCATCTCGCAGAAGGAGGCCGCGGAGCGAGTCCGGGTAGATTCCCGGGACCCGGGCCGCCGCCAGCGGCCGGGGCGGTGCAGGTGCGAGTATCTGCGCCTGATGCCGCCCTAACCGAGGCTTCGGGTGATCGGACCGGGGAATTGTCCAGTCACCCGACGTGAGGCCACCGAGTGGGGACGGCGAAAGCTGTCGGGGCATCGACAAGAGAACCCGCAAGGGTATACCGCCGGGCTGGCCACCGAAGACAAAGATCGGGTACCGGTGGCCCGCTCGCACGGAGGAGAGAGGTGTTTGCAGGGTGGGTCTATGGGGTTGCATGCCGCCTCTTCTGTCGCCCCGGACGATTTGTCGGGGTGCGACCACATCCACGGTCCATCTTGCGGGGAAAAAAAATATGCATTTTATATCCCTTAGTCGTCTCTTACGATCACCCACGGGCAAGATAGGGGGTGAATTGCATTCTTACTCCGTCACCACACGGATATCATCCTACCTGTTTCTCATCATCATCATAGTTCATACAAGTCCCAATGCTGGGTCGGGCTCCTCTACAATGTGAGGGCAATTGACGCAATATACCACTCTAGTCAGACGGCTTGGATTAAGGTTTTATTTTGAATTTTCCTTCTCTGATATTATATGTATATTAGATACTGGAGCCGTCTTTTACGACATCCATGGCCATGATACGGGGTGGTCAATTGTATTCTTACTCCATTATCAAACAAAAAAGTGCTCCCTTCCTTTAAACTAACTTAAGACGTTTAAAATTTATTAATTAAGATTTTCAAATTATTCATCCATCCATCAGCCTATGAACGAACCCTGTTGGATATAGGCCTTTCTCTTATTTATAATAAGCCAGTCTACTTCTTCGTTCAGCTTATCGTCGTTCACTCGTCGTAAACCTACCCTATTAAGGAGATAGTATCTTAATGGCTCTTCCAAGAGAAAGGCGTTATTCACTGTTCTGGCCTCTCCCCCACGGGCAAGTTTCTTACTTGTTGAGTCAATTTTATTCTTACATTACACGTTAAGGAAAAATATGCTTAATGTTTTGTAAACTACATATATATATATATATATATATATATATATATATACACCGTGGAATCTAATTGGCTGTTTTCCTGAAACGTATGTACTCAGTTAATCATTCTTAATATCCCCACATAACTAAAAACATAATACATTGAAAAAAAAAGTCTGATAAATAGACGTTCTTAAGTTTGTCTGATATGCAACGGTATTGTTCCCAACATGCCTACGACATAGCATTCGATTTAAATCGCAATAATAGGTAAAAAAAATTTAGGCATTGTAGCTCGTAGCCCGCTCGCGTCCCGCACGCACCCCTTGATTTTGATGCGCCCGAGCCGCGCGACCTTGGTCTATGTTTTAATAGGTCAGTTTGCAATTTTTTTGCCAAACGGCTTAGACGTATATCATATGTTTATAATAAATCCCGAACGCGAGTGCTAGTAAGTGCGAAAAAATTACAAGTCATTACCAGTACTCTGGCGTAGAGTGGTTAGACATGGTTCGTTTTTATGCGATTGCGAGAGGCAACTTGGCGAAGGCTGCCTGTACGCTCAGCTAGAACACCTGGATTCGTTACGCAGATGTGGCATTATAAATCCGCCTGTGCCTACAACAGCGATAATTTTATTAGCCACACAACGCCTACTAACCCACAGGCAGTTTTGAGTGCTTACACATGCTCAGGCTAGAGGTAGAGTTGGAGAGGTAGGTGTCGCCGACATTCTGCTCGATTAGAAGAAGAAATTCTTGAGAAAATGGAGCCATCGTTTTAAAGTAATTAAAGAAAGTAGGTAACCAAGGTAAGAGCATTGACCGTAAGGATGATACCTACGGTCGATGCTCTCAAACGACGGTAGGTATAACAAAATTATTAAACAAGACATGTTACAGTTATGCAAAAATGATATTTTAAGGAAACGTCCGGGATTGCAAATGACTAGAATTTATGTTTTTATTTTATTGAATAAATGCTATATTATGGTTCTATATCAGTTAATGATATGAGTATATACGTTTCAGGAAAATAGCCAATTAGATTCCACGGTGTATATATATATATATATATCGTATGAACGTAGAATAATATCACATAATAAACGAAGTATGACTAGTTTTATTAAATATGCGAAACATTGGCATAATAAAACAAAATAAATTTATGGTACGTAAAATACTTTTTGTTAAAACAACAAGTTCATCTTTTACATGGTGTTGTCCTTCATGCAATCATAATTACAACATTGTATTAATGAAACCATACATAATGTTTGCAGGTCGCTGAACCCTATTCAAAGCTGTCAGGGGTGTCAGCAGAAGTGTTAGTAGTTAGATTCTTCGGTCTATTCTTCATGTTCTACCAAATGGCTCAAATCTGGGGCAATCTTATATCTTCTGCAAGTAAGTAAAATTATCATTCATATTATTCGTTCTATCCATCCGTTAAATTATTGACTTTCATAGTTGAATATAGATTTTCCTTATGATGTTTCTTTCTTTGAACACGCTAATGTCAGGATATTCTATCAGAGAGTCTGTTTTTTGAGAAAGGTTCAGTATATGTAAATGTTATTAAATTGGAAAAAATATAGTAATGGTGACTGTCAAATGTTCTGCGCAGTACGATGTTATATTGACAACTGTAGGGATAACAAAAATTGTCAATGATGTAGCATAGATATTATTAATATTTATATTATTATTAATGTAAGGTGTGGAGCTGTGTGGTAGCGGCTTCGAATACTACCAACCGTTGCTATGCTCGTGGGTGTCGTAAAAGACAACTAAGAGCCTTATAACGACCTGGGCCAACTCCATCTGATGCCGTTTGGTCAACAATTACATTTCCAAGGTGGGTTGAAGTCTGGCAGGCGGCCAGTCATAAAACTATTGCCAATAACTTTTACAATACGTACTATGAAAGAAGAGTACATATTGTATCGACCCCAAGTAATTGGGATAAGAGTAGGAGAATGGTCATATATTAAGGTGTGGGTTTTCGAATAAAGTAGTGACATTAATACGTATCCTTGGAAGCATAGCTTCTAGCTCAACTAGTTTAATATAATTTCCAGGTCTATCAATTAGCAAAACAAACGACCATAACTAAAACTTAGAGGCCAAGCATTCAACTACTTCTATTTGTTAAAACAAATATGAAAGTAAGGTGTACTAGTATTAATTCTAGAACAACCTTCGACTAGTACAAACAGTTAGTGCTTCTATAAATACCGAATTTCAACCAAATGTAGTTATAATACAGATTAAATATCAAACATCTTATGAAAAAGCATCGTAAGCGATAGGATGTGGATATTTAGTGTTTTAATCTAGTTGAAACTTTAAAAATAATATGCAATTAAGTATTTATTAGTATTAAAATTCTACATCTAATCAATTTTATTTTATACTTGTTTTTATAAATTCAAATTCAAATTCAAATTCAAAACATTTATTATGCATAAACCCTGCGAGGGCACTTACATATTGTCATTTTTTACACTTAAAGTTAATCTAATAAACTACCACCGGATCGGAATGAGACCGCTACTGAGAAGATCCGGCAAGAAACTCAGTGGGTTTGTCTATTTATATTTTATCTGTTATTATAATTTTTTTCATTTTTTATATAATATAAAAAAAAATAGTACATGTTTATTATTTAATTAGCTTCAGTGCGATGACCTTCGAACGCAATAGTTAAAATACAATAAAGAAAGACCATGGCTGGACCGGATCCCACAAGCGGCACCCGATCACGAGTTAACTACTAGAGCAGCCATCACTCCCCTCAACCACCTTGGAGGGAAGGGAGAGACCCGCTCCACGCAGCTACCGCAAGCGGACCTTTCAGTGAGCATGACCAATACCATGATGTACTATAAATGCAAAAAAGTCAAAATTCGTCAGGCAACACACGCTACGCTTTACAAGTATGTATAATTATTAAAAAGAAATAGTAAATAACAGTTTTAAAAAAAAAATGTAATTGCTGAAAGAGGAGCTGCTCATAGCCAGTTTGAACTATCACTTAGATAATCTGAGATTTTATAATAACCTTTTTTACAGAGTCTGTTCTTGACAGCCCTTTTAAACTTGTTCACAGTCATATCTCGGATATCTTTTGGTAATTTATTATAGAAGCGTATACATTGCCCCATGAATGACCTATTAATTCTTTCAAGACGCGTACTGTGTACAACTAATTTGTCCTTATTCCGAGTATTCACACAATGAATGTCACAATATCTTTCAAAGTTACTGAAATTTTTTTTTACATACAAAACATTTTCGTATATATATTGTGATACAACAGTCAGAATATTCACCTCTTTGAATTTCTCTCGAAGTGAAACTCTTGGGCCTAGATTATAAATTGCGCGGACAGCCCTTTTTTGCAGAACAAAGATACTACTCAAATCCGCGGAGCATCCCCACAGCAATATGCCGTAAGACATAAGACTATGAAAATAAGAGAAGTAAACTATTCTAGCTGTTTCAATATCGGTCAATACTCGAATTTTTTTGACCGCATAAGCCGCTGAGCTAAGCCTGCTTGACAATTTTTCAATATGAGGGCCCCATTGGAGTCTAGCATCTATAGTGATGCCTAGAAAAACGGTTGATTCCACAAGGTCTAGAGCCACACCATTCATTTGAACATTGGTTCCCACTTGTCTTACATTAGGTGTGGTAAATTTAATACATTTTGTTTTGTTCTCATTAAGAACTAGATTATTTGTGTTGAACCAATGAACAACGTTAGACAGTGCGTTGTTCACATCGTCAAAATTAAGCATTTGTCTTTTAATTTTAAATAACAAAGATGTGTCATCTGCGAACAACACAATGTTTTGATTGTCTCCTATATAGTAGGGTAAGTCATTAATATATACAAGGAACAGAAATGGCCCCAGAATGGACCCTTGCGGAACGCCCATTTCAATAACAGAACCAGATGATCGTGCACCATTAATATCGACCCTCTGAATTCTGTTGCCTAGGTAAGAAATTAAAAGCTCAAGAGCGTTATTCCTGACCCCATAGTGATATAATTTTCTGATAAGGGTTTCGTGGTGCACACAATCAAATGCCTTAGATAAATCGCAAAATATACCCAAGGCATCATGCGATTCCTCCCAGGCCGCAAAGATATTCTTTAACAATTCGACACCCGCATCAGTAGTAGAGGAATTCTTAGTGAAACCAAATTGATTTTTATGGAAAATACTATGTTTGTTAAAATGACTCAACATCTGATTAAGCAAAATTTTCTCAAATACTTTACTAAGTGTTGGTAGTATGGAAATAGGGCGAAAATTGTTAACATCTAACATACTACCAGATTTGTGCAAAGGAATTACTCTACTAAATTTCATGAGTTCAGGAAACACACCTCGAGCTACACAACCATTAAACACACATGCCAGGTGGGGAGCAATAATAGATATTATAAAATTAACAGTCTTTACAGATAAGCCCCACAGATCTGCTGTCTTTTTAATATTAAGAGTTTTAAAAGACTTTAAAATATCATTCACACTGACATCTGAAAATTTAAAGGAAGTGTTACATTGCACAATGCATTGTTTAAGGAGCGATTCAGCTAAATTAGGAGATGACGCTAAAGATTTAGTCATTAGTACTGGCACATTTGTAAAATAGTTTTCAAATTCTGCTGCCACTTCGTTATCCGCTTTCACAATTTTATCACCTATTTTTAAATTAAAATCCTTTTTCCGTACAATTTTTCTACCGGTTTCACTATTTATCACTTTCCATGTCATTTTAATTATATCACTAGATTGTTTAATTTTGCTTCTCAGATAAATAGATTTAGCACAGGAACAGGCACGTTTAAATATTTTTGAATAATTCTTAACATATTGCAAAAATACTGGATTGTGGTTATAAGATTTTTCATCATAGAGTTCATATAACCTTTTTCTACTCTTGAAGATACCACAAGTAGCCCATTCACTAAAACCAGACGGCACTCCAACTTTTAAAGTTTTGGGTTTAAATATTGTATTGAATTCAGTGTCAATTATCCGGAATAGGGATGTGTATAATTCATTAGGATTATCATGAATAGGCAACAGCGGCATCTTCATACTCAAGTTGTAACTAAAATGCTCTAAGCGGCTAGCGGTCATAGGAACAAAGGTAATACTTTCAGGTTGAATCCTACTAGTTCCAGGAAGTACAACAAGTTGCCCACAGTGATCAGACTCTAAAGCACTTATAATAGATTTATTTATGGGCTTGACATTTGTAAATATATTATCTATACAAGTTGCACTCCCAGCAGCTATCCTAGTAGGTTCTAAGAAGACATTATACAAATTGTATGATCTCATTAATGTTATAAATTTTTGTGTAATGTTATTATTGTCTAATAAATTTATATTAAAATCCCCACATATCGCAACATTTTTATTAGAAGTGGAGATTTTGAATAATACATCCTCTAGATATTTTTCAAAAACATCATATGGTGAACATGGAGGTCTGTATATGCACAAGACTATGAGCTGCTCACACTCAATACAGGCAATTTCAATTACACGTTCAATAGAGAGTCTTGTAATATCATTTCTTTCTTTAAATTTAAGGGTATTATTTAAAATTATCAATGAGCCACCTCGTATCATACTGACTCTATTGAACGAGCTAGCAACCTGGTGATTAGGAAAATTAAACATTAGTTGATTATTCTTGAACCAGTGTTCAGTAATACAAAGAATATCTATCTGGTAATCATTCAAGAATAATTCTATTTCCAAATCTTTACCCGACATACCCTGAATATTTTGATGTACCAGGTTGATACACTTAGAACTATACTTAGAACTTAAATTCTTTATACAGCTAGAGAAGTCCTCTATTGTCTTAATGGATAATTTAAATTACTATCTAAATTGATGTCATTATTTCCATTAGCGGAAATTAAATTAAAATTATTTATGTCAAAATTACATTGCTCAATAGAAGCAATTTGGTTAGCCAAATTCTTGGCTGATGTAAAAAAAAAAATAAGATAGCGAATCAGCTAACATATTTTTATAATATTTAGATAGGTAAGAACTATCTTTAGTCAAAAAACATTTTTTTTTTACATAATTGTTAATATCAATTACATGCATTTTATTTCCAGTAGTATAATTCGATATAGATTTCAAATGATGCAATGTCAAGTTTAAATTATAGATGGATTCATTTTCCATCTGTGTCAAACATGTTTTATAAGGAAATGTGAACATTACAATTTTGTCAATATTTAATTTACAAAGTTTAAAATTATATTCTTTCAATTGCTTTTTGCACACTTATAGCTGTGTGGTAGTGGCTAAGAATACTACCAAACCTTACTTTGCTCGTGGATGTCGTAAAAGACGACTAAGAGCCTTATAACGACCTAGGCCAATTTCATCTGATGTCGTTTGGTCAACAATTACATTCCCAAGGAGGGTCGACGTCTGGCAGGCGGCCGGTCATAAAACTATTGCCAATAACTTCTACAATATGTACTATGAAAGAAGAGTACATATTATATCGACCCCAAGTAATTTGGATAAGAGTAGGAGAATGATGATGATGACGAGTGAACTAGGTATAGAGGAAGGGCCTAGATGACTGCAAAGAAAAAAAAATGTGTGAAACGATAGACTCGTAAATGTGGTACCTAATGTATATTTATGGAGAATACAGTTTACAATTCCTAAAATATTTTGGAATTCATTAAAATTATTAAAATTTTCAACGTACACTGCTGGACGTAAGCTCTTTCTCGGTTTGGTGAACGAAATAAGGTTGTTATATGTTTCCTAGACGAGAGCTACTGTCCATTTTTTTAGTGACACTTAGCCGATTTTTAAGACTCCCACAGGAACTCTTCATTTACCTCTTTTTGCAAACATTTAATTAATCACAATCTATACTGTAAAATTGCCACTTACACAACCATTAAGCTCTAGCATTGCTGTTCATTATTTTTTTTTTTGGATTGTTATGGTGGCAAGCGAGCATGCAGCACACCTGATGATAAGTGTCACTGCGCTCATGGACCTTTGCAATACCATGGGCTAGGTCACTGCCTATCAATACAAACCCCAAACCCACCCAGTTGGGCTGCCGGCTCTCTTGCTCACTGAACGAAGCGCAATAGCACATTGCCATTACTCAGACGTCGATCTTCTGCGAAAATGTGGTATTACCGGACGGACCGGCCCGACCGGCTGTATAGGGGGCGTTCAAGTATTACGTAACGCAATTTTTGAAGATTTTTGATCCTCCCTCCCCCACATGTAACGCGTCGTAACGTATGTCTGTACCCCCTTCCCCTCCCTGAACGTAACATAACACCCAAGTGACCGTTTTTAAACGTGCTTGAGGCAATAAAAAAAGAGATGCCAAACTCGCAATACATGTGTATGTTGTTTATTCATCATCTAAAAAAATAAAAAATTGCGTGTCAACTTAGAAAATTTAAATTCCCTTGTTTTTTATTTAATAAAAAAAACACTTCTACGTAACGCGTTGTTTGAACCCCCCTCCCGACAATGTAATTGTAACATTTAACAAGACTCCCCCTCCCCCCAAATTACGTTACGTAATACTTGAACGGCCCCATACAGACAACTGGCAACAACGTGGTCCTATCACGTTTAGATCATTTCGTCGTTAACATAATTTTTTTTTTTTGCTATGTGAAACTTGTCGGCGTGTTTCTCGACAAATTCCTTTTGCAAGTACATAATAATAAAAAATAGTTATATACTTTAAGAATATCAAAAACACGTTTTTATAGATAACGAATTAAGTAGTATAAATGAGTCATCGCCATCTATCGAACGATAATCAAAATAAGTAAAACTGATCTTGGTCATAGGATTGCAATGCAGAAAATAAGAATGGCGACATCTATCGAGTTAACCCAAAATCTCAGTCACGAATAAAAAATGTTTTTGGAGTTTATTGGAGTTTACTCCTTAAGAATCGATTTTCATATAAGACGCCCGGTATGAGAAAAATTTGAGGAGTAAAATCTAGTGATCGAATGACCTCGTTACGTTTTTGGTGCGCAATCTATTCTGCGCACCTTTCACTTTCTGACGTGAGATAATACTTCACTGAACAGTTTTAAGACTTTTGACGGGAATTTGAAAATGTCATGTGGTGCTCTTGTATTATATTCGATATCTTAGTGTTTTAACGTGTTATATTAGATAATTTTGATGGAATTTTATGTAATATTAAGCGGCGGAACTACTGGGATGTAGTGAATATCATATAAAAGTGCTTTACAATGTTTTCGTTTTCCATCAAAACTTCCACAAGATACCATTAATAGTGTGGCCATTGCACTGTTAATGGCGACTATTTGACTTAGACAACGACTAACCTGAAAGACTAAAAACGTGAAAATATTTATAACTTGACACTGGCACCAATAGCTCGTATAAGTAGCTGATTACCAATATATAAGAAGAAGAAGAACAGTTTTAATAAATGTAAATAAAAATATATATATATATTATTTTTAGTCAAATGAGCTTTTTTGCGCCTGTTTTGATAATTGTACTTCTTCTTCTTCTTCTTAATGAATGGCCTCTGTGAGTGATAAACCACAACTTCGCCAATGTCAAGTAAAATAAGTTTAAAAAATTATAATAGATTTATATTTAAATCGTCAGTCATGTCGGTTCATTGTCTTTTTTATCTCTAATTGATAATTGTACTTAAGGAGTAAACTTCAGTCGTGCGTCGGAGCTGACACACACACTTTTTTTTTAATATGCATGGTTCCTCAGTGATCATAGAAAGGATAGAATGCTGTTAAGCACAATCTATATAAATAAATGCATTGACATCATTCCTTGATCAGTAGGTCAGGGGGTAAAATAAGGTTCAAAGATTCCCTTACATAAAAATAAACATACACGCTAAAAAGCGTATTAAAAAAAACAGTCTCTTTACTTGTCAATCTATTTTGGAGCGTTAAAAGTCCATCTCTTGGTCATACAACTTAGAAGTTTTTGGTTATTTTGAATAATATACATATGTATTTTTGTACAGTTTTGTCGTCATCTCTGGGTGATGAACCAGTACTGTCTAATGGCACATCATCGAATATAGACCCACTGTTCTTAAATACTACAAGTGTTTCTGGAGAATCAATTGACTTGGGCGCTACTTGCGGTGTCAACTTCTGCAGTGGAAGCGCCTCACATGTATGTATTTTTTTTAATTTAACGATCATTCTAAAGACCAACAAATAATATAGTGCTCAAAACTGACCAACCTACCGTGCCCAGTGTTGGGGTTTTTTATTGTTCTTGGTGGCATACGAGCAAGCTGCACACCTGGTGGTAAGTGTTACTGCCGCTCAAGGATCTTTGCAATACCAGAGGCATAGCTAGGTCGCTGTCTATCAATAATCCCAAAGCCACCCAGAAAGATGGGCTTCCGGCTCTCTCGCTCACAGAAGCACAGTAGCATATTGCCACTGCTCAGGCGTCGATTTTCTGCGAGACCCCGGACGGACCGGCCCGCGGCTGTGCACAGAAAATTGTCAACAGCGTGGTCCTACCACTAAATGAATCTTATGCGATTCATAAAGTATTGTTCTGAATTTGGATAAAAGAAAAAAATATATTGTCTGCTAAATATGTTTGTAAAGTTTCCCGCAGTACATGGATATTTCCTTTGTCCAGCTTGTTGTCTTTTAACTTTAACCATCTTCAAATTACTGAAATTTAGCATTTAACATGCTCGATTTATTTATAAAAACTCGTGAACGTGCACGATTGGAACGGATTTCCAATAGGTATTTGTTCGATCCCCACGTGTGGCAATCATTTTTTGCTCGTAATCAAGTTTTTATAATCTATCTTATTAATACATTAATTCATCCATCTATCCATCCATCAAGTTATTAATGTTATTGAACGTAATATATGCCAGGTTGACAACGACAGTTAATGTTATAAATTAACTTGGAGAGTGCAGTTCATCAGTAGTTTTTACGATCCCCAAGTGAAAGTTTGGGGTGAAGAGATGATCACACATTATTTTCTTCAGCTATTACTAAACGAGGAACGTTATTCTAGAATATTTTTTCATATGTCGATCAATTATGAATAAAATTCACCATTAAAGTTAGGTGGCATACAAGTTATATATTTTAATATTTCATGTAATAAAATACAAAACCTTTTATATTATAGTCTTGACTCAATCTATAATATTACCAAAAATTTATTGACGAATTTATTGCCGATCAGTTTCTGTTTTAACCTTAATCTTACGGCCACATGCCAATTAATATGCAGGCAATTTTAAATAAGCGGCGATAGCTGTCGGGGCGTCGACTCGAGTGGAACCCGTGAGGGTAAACCGCCGGGTGGGGCACCGAAGACCAAGATCGGTTACCGGTGGTCCGCTTGCACGGCGAAGAGAGGTGTTCTTGCAGGGTGGGTCTATGGGGTTGCGCGCCGCCTCTCCCGTCGCCCCGGACCGATTTGGCGAGGCACCACCACATCCATAGTCCAGCGCAAGGAAAAAAAAAGATTTTTAATACGAAATTGACATATATTGCTTTATATAAACTCATTTGCAAAAAAAAAACGGGCGGTTTTGATTTTCATTCATATTTAAAAAGATACAATACCAAAAAGGTTTCAATCGTTTGTACACGTTACTGGCCGGTTTTAAAAATGCTGTGGTATTTAAAAAAGTACGTTCTAAATTCAATTTTTCATTTGATGTTCATTTTTACAGAAAACCCCTTTTTATCCTACATTTTTGGCGCGAAGTTCCAGAAGTTAACATCGACTTTCATAACTTTTATTCAATTTTTATCGATTAATTTCATATCCTTGACTTTATAAAATCCGATTACGAAATGAAAAATTGATGTCGCAAGCGGGATCCCGGATCCCGCTTGCGACATCAATTTTTCATTTCGTAATCGGATTTTATAAAATTAAGCATATTAAATGCTAAAATTTCAGTAAATTTAAATATCCTTGACTGTCAAAGCTTTATTTAATGCTGTTTGGCTGTATCAAAAATGGTAGATAAAGTGGTAAAAGCTACCAAAATTATCGCGCTGCTTGAAGAGGGTTGCAGCCAATGTTTCGTGGCTAGGAGGCTAAATGTTAGTCGCTCGACAGTCCAAAGGACCTGGCAGCGATATCAGGAGACTGGTTCCGTCGAGAGAAGGCCTGGTTCTGGAAGAAAACCATGTACCCAACCACGGGATGATCGTTTTCTTGTGAGTCGCGCATTGAGAAATCGCAAATCTTCGTATGTGGATCTTAAGAACAACCTCCAAGAAGTAAGAAATGTGCATATTAGTCTATGGACGGTCAGGAGGAGGCTTCTCGCTGCCAATATACGCAGTCACCGCCCGGCCCGCGGCCCCAAATTACTCCGTGAGCACAGAGTTCACAGGCTTAGGTTCGCTAGAAATTGTGAATCATGGACTCAAGACGATTGGAATAGGGTTTTGTTCTCTGATGAAGCCAGGATATCTCTGTTCGGTGAAGATCGACGTCGGCGAGTGCTAAGAAGACAAGGAGAACGCTTTGCAGAGGCATGTTTCGAAGAAATCACACCTTATGGTGGGGGCTCTGTTATGTTTTGGGCAGGAATAAATTCAATGGATCGTACAGAGTTAGTCTTCATTGAAAACGGCTCACTGACTGGGCATCGATACATAACGGAAGTTCTAATTTCTCATGCACAACCCGCATTGGCCGCTCTAGGTGAAGACTCGATTTTTATGGACGACAATGCTCGCGCCCACCGATCCCGCGATGTTAATGCGTATGTGCAAGAGGTCGGCATTCGTCGTTTGGATTGGCCAGCTCGAAGTCCCGACCTCAATCCCATAGAGCATGTCTGGGACGTTCTGAAACGGCGTGTGAGATCAGTACACCCGGCTCCGCAGACCATCAGAGAGCTGAAGAATGTGATTACTGCGGAGTGGGAACGTATTCCGCAAGCAAGTATCCGGGATATACTCGCTAGCATGCCCAGACGAATTCAAGCTGTGATTTTAGCTAGAGGGGGTCACACTCGATACTAAACATTTATCTGCTTTTACTTTATTAAAGAAAAACAAACAAAAAAACTTTTTTATTTTTACTTCATGAGCATATGCACTACTAGCGAATATACACTACTAGCGAGGTTTAGCATTATTTCCCATAAATTGTATCTAAATTTTATGAAATACTGATGAAAACGATTATTTTCTTATTAATTTACCAAATTGTGTGGATAAAACTACCTATAATTATCAAACAAAGAAATATTAACATTTGAAATGGTTCATTGCTTAGGTGCCCGTTTTTTTTGCAAATGAGTGTATTAAAAGTTTATGAGTCGTTAATGAAAATGGGCATACATGTAGTAAAAATATAAATATCACTAGTTATTTATCTACATATGTCGTATATAATTCATATTTTTTTTTAGGAGAACGCCAATCTACTGCCACCATCTGAATTGAAGATACAAGTGATAGCTGGTACCTACCTTATGTGTATGGCAGTAGCTGTTTTACTTGTAGCTGTAGGAGTTGATTCACTTACCAGGTATGTACTTATTTCACTATAGATATCCCTACAGACAGGCTTCTCATTTTTTCCTAAAAGAAAGGAAGGTGTTTATATTATTTGGCGATTTGCATTTTTTCTATTTTCAATGGACTTGACTTTGAATCGAATATTAGATAAGTAGCTAATAAGTACTATATTACTTTTTTTGGGTAGGCTGACATGGGTAGATTGGACACACGCCGCCCGTTTCGTCCGGGGCGACGGAAGGGCAGGGTGTGGCCCTATAACCGTATTCCCTCCTCATTGCCATTAGGCCGGCCAATGGTACCGTGTCCTTGGCATCCGTGGCTAGTCCGGCGGGCAGTACTATATTATCTTAGCACTCCAAGCTAATTTTAGAATTCTTACAAGAGCATAGAACTATTTCTACTTTAAAATACAACGGGGCCAAAAAAATAATACTTAAAAATACAAAATTTAAAAAATTTAAAACGAAACATTTAAAGACATATAAAATTTAAATTACCTTCAATAAGTTGTAAATTGAAATCTACGTGTAATATTTTTTGTCCTTGTATATATAATATTTTATACAAGAATACGTTAAAATGTTTTGTGATTATTACTATTTAAGGTAAATTACGTTGTAATATTTGGTTTACACGTTCCACAGTCTCTTTATTATTTAATTTTAATAGTCATAAAATGTATACAAATAAAGAAAATAAAAGTGTCTACTTACAATGTCAAAATACCATTTTATTTTTAGATATTCATTTTTATTTTTACGCAGAACTACAGTACTTTTTCTGTCTGTATGTTTGCTTCTCTCTAATCTCTGAAATAATTGTATCGATTTGGTTGAGAATTTTAGTGCTAGATAGTTAATATTATAAGGCGTAAACCGTGAATGCGGGAAATAGAGTGAACGAAGCGTTGGGGCAACTTCTCGTCAGCCATCACCTCAGCCAGAAAGCACGTATAGTAATACATAAAGCAGTGGTTGTGCCAACATTACTGAATGGAAGCGAGAGTTGGGTATGCAGAAAAGAGCATGAAAGTAAAATTAATGCAGTCGAAATGCGATCTCTACGTAAAATCTGTAGAGTTAGGCTGACCGATCGCATTCGTAATGAGGACGTAAGAGAGCGAGTAGGTATGAAAGAGAGTATCGGTGTAAAGATGCAAAAGGGAATGCTCCGATGGTTCGGACATGTGGAAAAAATGCCGAACGAACGTCTGGTTAAGAAGATATACAATGCGAAAGTGGAAGGATGTAGGTACCAGGAAGATTGAGACTACCTTACCTAGACCAGATTAATCACGTACTGAAGGAAGGTGGAGTCAAGAGTCTCCGAAACCGGCGAGCGTGTATGAAGAGAATTATGAATGTTGAGGAAGCGAGTGAAGTATGCAAGGATAGAGTTCTGTGGCACTCTGTTCTCTCTGCCTACCTTGCAAGGGATATGGCGTGATATGTATGTATGTAAAAAGGGTTATTTTTCATTGAACTAGTATCATTGGTCCCGTTACCTATATTCAAAATCATCACCTAGGTGGATTATATCGATGGTAATTTCCAGACAAAGAAAGTTTACGATAAACTTTGTCATTTAGTTTTTCTGTTGTGAAATATATTTGTAACTTAGAGATCCATCGCGAAGTGATTTAAAATAGTTATTTTAAATCTTGAGATCCTTTAATATTACCTAATAACTTATAGTAATATATTATGAAAACGGAACCTAGTCTTTCTATGCCGTGCCCCGCCCGGTGGTTTACCCTCACGGGTATCCTCTCAAATCGATGCCTTAGAAGCTTTTTCCATCGGGGCATCGTCCTTACGCGATGATTCCTTCATAGGTGACCAGACTAATCCCGGTCACCTGCTTCCTTGGCTAGGGCGGCATTAGGTGCAGGGACTCAACCTGCTGCGCCCGATGCACCGGCGGTGGAGCATGTCGCCTTAGAGGACTTCCTCGTGGATCCGCCACGCCGCATCCTTCTGTGAGATGACTGTCTCGCAGAAGGCGACGTCCGCAACCCAGTATTCTGTTTAAGCCCTACGAGGGCACTTACATATTGTTAATTTTAAATTAATACAATATTACCATCGATCGGAACGGTTACGATCGGAACGGTTACGCTGCTGAGAAGATCCAGCAGAAAAACTCATCGAGTTTGACTATTATTATTATTTCATTAGTGACTTTTTTATACAAAGATAGTAAGGTATATTTAGTAAGAATTAGCTCCAGTATGAGGCCCTTCGAACTCCAATATAATATAAAATAAAAATACAATGTAAAAGGTTATGAATGGACCAGATCCACAAGCGGCATACGATCACGAGTTAATTACTAGAGTAGTCATCACTCCCCTGAACCACCAAACATAGGGTTTTATAGTCAATATGTCTAACTAACATAGTAGTAAGTATAGTAGGTCAATTTCCCTGCTATTATGGACGCTCGAGCCCAGCAAGGGGTGCATAAAGCTAAGGTGAAATATAGATAAACAAATTTACACAGTACAGTACTTTGGTACAGTACTTTGGGGACGATAGTTTATGAGTTGTTTTACTATTTCAGGTATACAGCAGGTCGTAAAACAAAATGCCAAGGCAAGACAGGTATACGTCTACTTGCAGTGACACTAAAGCAACTTCGTCACAAGTATCAATTGTTACTACTGCCTGTCATTGGATACATCGGCGCGGAACAAGCTTTCATGGCCGCTGATTTCACACAAGTAAATATTTAGAAGTAAATTCATGTGTAGTGAGGAAGTAAGAATACAATTTACCTTTCACCCAGTAAGAGATACTCTAGAAGAATTTCTTGTAAATTGCACAAAAATATTTTGCGTGGGATCGAACGCGCGATACTTGGGACTAGAGACCAACCATTACCTACTACCTACTAGACCATTACGCCCCCTGGTAGTTGGTCCATATATACGGCTAAGATATATTAGGGATAATGTGATTTAAAATGTCAGATATCAATTAGACATAAGATAATTAAAGAATAGTTTGAGTATAATTCAATTGACTTAACATTTTATGTTTAAAAATCTATTGGCTTAACATTTTGTGTTTAAAAATCGAATGTCTCTTAATTTCTTAAGTGTCAATGTACTACAAATGAGGCTTTGTCATGGTCTTGTCAGATTTAACAGTTATACTATTGATTTTACTGACTGTTCTCCCTTTTTCGCATTTTTCCGTGTATATCCACAGTGCACAGTTTATTCGTGTATGTCCACAGTGCAGTGCAAGAAAAGTGATCTCATGTAACGTGCTGATAATACAAGTTCATATAGAGTTTTATTTTAGTTTGCTTGTTATTTTCTTTTAGTTTTCTTTGGCTTGAAGTGTCTTTATCTTCTCTTTTCCTTAGCTTGTTACCTGTTTCTGTGTACTTTTTGTAAGGTCACGGCGAGTAATGGAATCCTTCACAATACTACTATGCTCCAGGAAGGCTTAATATAAGTGTAATCAGACTATAGGCAACCAAATAAAGTATGTTCATTGATGTTACAGATAGACAAGCGTTAGTTTCTCTTTAATCAAATATCAGCCTATTTTTTTAATATACCTAGGCCTCGCAAAATTGGGAGTAATTGCAGTTGATATTATAAATATTGCTAGAAAACTGCTATTATCTATTCTCTTACTGCTCCATCAGTCAGTTTTATCATAACTTCCACGAAATAGTAAGAGAAACTCCCTTTTTCTCTCATGTTATTTTTGAATTTTGAACTTTTCACATGAAATGATTTAGCGTTTCTCTAATCTAAATATTGCTATATTTATTTCAACAGGCGTTTATAGGTTGCGCCTACGGCATCAGTAACATTGGCTACGTAATGATCTGCTTTGGTGTGTTCAATGCGCTAGCAGCTCCAGTAGCAGGCGCGGTCGTGAAGATCACTGGAAGATTCCCTGTAATGGTTACTGCACTAGTAAGTTTATTTAGAAATCACAATTTAGTAAATTTATACGTTTTAGGGAATAGCGAATCTGTTTTATTTAAGACTGTATGTCTGTTCATTATTATTAGCTGTGTGGTAGCGTCTACGAATACTACCAACTCTTACTTTATTCGTGGATATCGTAAAAGACGACTAAGAGTCTTACAACGACGTGGGCCAACTCCATCTGATGCCGTTTGTTCAACTATTACATTCCCAAGGAGGGTTGACGTCTGGCAGGCGGCCGGTCATAAAACTATTGCCAATAACTTTTACAATATGAACTATGAAAGAAGAGTAGATATTGTATCGACCCCAAGTAATTGGGATAAGAGTAGGAGAATGATGTTGATGTATTATTACAGTAATGTTATTACAGTTAAATATATATAGTTCCTTTGGATATATTATTGAGATTTTGCCGAAAGTCATCCTTATAAAAAATGAGGAAATTTTGAGAAAAACTCAACAAAACAAATTAATTAGTCTAATTTATGAATATGATGGAATAAATGATATAATGAGTCGTGATCTAAAGTTTAAATGACAAAATATTTTTATAAAGTTAATGTAAAAAACTAATTATTAATTATCCGTGTGGTGACGGAGTAAAAATACTATTCACCTCACAGACGTGGTATAGACCTACTATAATTTTCCTCCCATTACGGAGGAGGCCCGAGCCCAACAGTGGGACATTTATGGGCTGTGATGATGATGATGATGACGAATGTAAAAAATCCACTTGCTGTACCATTTTAATTTAATTTTTGTTTCGAAGGCAACTTTATGAATGTAATAGATATTTACATACATACATATCATCACGCCATATCCCTTGCAGGGTAGGCAGAGAGAACAGAGTGCTAGAGAACTCTATCTCTGCATACTTCACTCGCTTCCTCAACATTCATAATTCTCTTCATACACGCTCGCCGGTTTCGGAGACTCTCGAGTCATAGGTATAATAGATATTTATTACTCCAATTACTTGGGGTCGACGCAATGTGTATTCTGCTTCCATCGTACATATTGTAAAAATTACTGGCAATAGTTTTACGACTGGCCGCCTGCTTGACGTCAACGGTCCTTGAGAATGTAATTGTTGACCTGACGGCATCAGGTGGAGTTGGCTTAGGTCCATGAAGCTCTTAGTAGTCTTTTACGACATCCACGCGCAAATTACTTTTACATTATTATACGCTCCTATGTAAATTGTTTCTAGATTAGTAGCAGTCATTTAAAATTTAACTGTTTTAGTTATGGCTCCTTGTGATGAAAATTCATATTATGTTTTTATATCTCTTATAAAATTTTTTTCGTGTAGTGACGGAGTAAAAATACAATTTACCTCACCACCAGCTATTTTACCCGTGAGCGATCGTAAAGACGACTAAGGAATATAAAACATCTATGTAAGAGAATGAAACCTCGAAACAATACCTTATATCAACACGTCTGAAGAGTATAGTAGGTCAATTTCCCTCCCATTATGGAAGAGGCTCAAGCCCAACAGTGGGACATATATGAGCAGAGATTATGATGATGATGATGATGAAAATACTTTTTTTTTAAAAACAAGTTTATAGACTACAAGCCCATGGAAAAAATTAACCTGTGAAATGAACCAACGTGAATAAAGCTTAGGAGGCTGTTACTATATCATAAAATAACTCTGAGCGCTATGCCGTCATTTCTGAGCGGTACAGTTGAGTACATGTGAGTAAATATTTCAAATGTGTAATATTTTTTTTTTGTATGACACCACCCCGCACTAAGGAAATAATCCTTGTATTGCGGGGGACTTTACAAACATGCAATTAACGCAGACAAATTACACTCAGAATCAGAACAACACTTTGTGGATCGCACAAAGTGTTGTCCTGCGTGGGAATCGAACCCACGGCACTGGCACGGAAGGTCGGTATCTTAACCACTACGCCATCTGTGCAGTCGAATAGAATTTTTCAGGAACAAATGAGGAATTACTACTAATTATTAATGTACGGCTTTTGATCTTATTTATTTTCTATTCTTGGCTTATAGATGATTAAAAATAAATATCGAAAAACCTAGTGCCGTACTAAAGTGATGGTGCCGGAAGTTTTAATTCACCGGTAATTGTAGAAACAATATAAGTCATTTATTACTGTACCGCGTTTGTGTAATTCTTTTTGTATACATATACAGATACTTTACCCATGAACGCCGTACATATACCGCCGTACTGTACAGTCGTAATTCCTCATTAGTACCTGAGAAATTCCATTTACTCACGTACTCATCTGTACCGCTCAGAAATGACGGCATAGCGCTCAGAGTTATTTTATGATATAGTAACAGCCTTCTAAGCGTTATTCACGTTGGTTCATTTCACAGGTAATTTTTTTCCATGGGCTTGTAGTCTATTAGTTTTGCATGAGCTATAGTTGCACTTTTTTGGTTCGTTTAGGTTAGGTTAGTTTTCATTTACAAAATTTCATAGAAATTGTAAGGGAATTATTTTCGAAATTATCGTGTCACAGCTATAAATAAACATATTACCAATTCCAGTTATTAAATCTCTGCCTCCTAACAACTTTGTTATCATGGCGTCCGGACCCTAATCAATGGTTTGTGTTCTACGCGCTTGCTGCCATCTGGGGAACTGCTGATGCTGTATGGCTAGTGCAAGTTAATGGTAAGTATAATGTACATTATTTTGTGTCGTGATGGAGAAAAAAATGTAATTCTCTAACGTTTGTTTCTTTGGAGGCGTCGCCATAGACAAATGATGTAACAATCGCAGAGAACCGTCTAACATATGAGGTTGAGGTTGCCCGACTAGAAATTTTTTAGTCTTCCTTAGCAGGACCGGACCGGGCATGCTCGATCTGGACCAGATAAGGTATGTAACGCAGAAGATATATCTGGACCCGATCAGAAAAACCTTATCGGGTCCAGATCAGGCATTCCTGATCGGGTCCAGATCAGGCATTCCTGATCAGGTCCGGATGAAATTTTACTGATCGGAACCAAATCAATCATCTGCGTTATATATCTTGCCTGATCCAAAACGAGTATGCCCAGTCCGGTCCTTTTAAAAAACATGAATATCTTGAAGAACATGTTTAATAGATAAAAATATAAATTAATATATGACGTAGGCAGCGAATGTAGTGCTATATTCTTATCATTTTATCATAGAGAGTCCCAGTGAGCCGTTCCAATTAGGGCGCAACCACTAGATGCTAACGACTTCAACTGTCGCCTGAATTTCTCATTCATGACCTGATCGATCTGTTTTGATCTGATTCGATAACAACTAATTTAATATTAGGCGATGTCATTACGCTTCGGAGAATCTTAACACCGCGATTCAGATAATGCCGTCATTTTACTAACGCCATCAATTTATTATGACCCAAAACATTAAATGTTAGAATGGTTGTTACAATATTATTATATTTATTTCTATCTATGTTTTCAAATGTACCTAATATTTATTTTTGTTTTTACTTTAAATATAAATTATTTTTATATTATTAATTAAACATTATTATTATTATTAAATACATATGATTAATTAAAGATTTCAGATTAATCTCCTCTGATGCAAATACAATTTACACCGTGGCATAAATATGACAATCATGATATGATACTTTTTTGAATTTTGATTGATATTTTTTTTGTGTTACGAAAACTGTTTCTGGTATACTACATGCCTTACCATACACTTGATTATATTTTACATCAGGCTGTCCTTATTTGGTATAGACCTGGACCTGATCCGGAATGCCTTACCATACTTGATGATATTTCACATCAGGCTATCCTTATTTGGTCCTGATCTGGTCCTGATCCGGTATGCCTTACCATACTTGATGTTATTTCACATCAGGCTATCCTGATCAGGACCAGACCTGGTCCTGATAGGGTTTGCCGGATCCGGCATGCCTCATTCTGTCCTGATCGGGTCCTGATCCGGTATGCCTTACCATACGTGACGATATTACACATCAGGCTATCCTTATTTGGTCCTGACCTGGTGCTGATCCGGTATTCCTTACCATACTTGATGATATTTCACATCAGGCTATCCTTATTTGGTCCTGATCTGGTCCTGATCCGGTATGCCTTACCATACTTGATGTTATTTCACATCAGGCTATCCTGATCAGGACCAGATCTGGTCCTGATAGGGTTTGCCGGATCCGGCATGCCTCATTCTATCCTGATCGAGTCCAGATACATGATCTGGTTGAACCATACTTTTTTTCTATTCGGGTGGTAGTGACGTGTCTTTCTTGTATGCAGAGTTATATCTAGTGTTCTCCAAATGCAAGACCAAGACTCGCTGCAAAATGTCGCAGTGCTTCCTTAGGCAGCGTTTTACTATTCCTTTGGCTAAGAAAGGATTGTTAACATTTTGTATTCTTAATACCGGTACACGGGGAAATAATTTGAAGTTATTTTAAAGAGTCTCATGGTAGATACGTGTGATTATAACCCCACTCCCGTTAAGTGGTATATACCTCATTATTGATAGTTGTATAGTTAGTGTCACTAGATGAATGGAATTTCATTAATTTAGTTGGATTTTTAATTTCTTGCAAAACAAGTGACTCTGTGTTATTGACTCGCAAAAGTCTTGAATTTGGGAAACACTAGTTATATCTAGTATATATCTTGATGAATTGATGGTTTAGAAGATGAATAGATGAGAGGCAAAGTTTTTCTAAACGAATTTTATTTTGCAGCACTTTCTGGTATTCTCTTTCCCGGTAATGAAGAGGCAGCATACTCAAATTTTCGACTGTGGGAATCTACCGGCAGCGTGTTAGCGTATGCTACAGCACCTTACTTATGTATTAGAACTAGGTAAGGTTTCCATGTATTAACAGAATAACAATAAAAATCAACCTTTGCTTACCTACAAGTATATTAAAAGATGATGAATGTCGAAGGCAAATAAAATTGAAACATCTAACAGTACCTATCTGTGTGATGACGAATCGAGAACTCATCATCCCTTCCTTTCATGTGGAGGATCGTAAAAGTAATAAGGTAACGCAATCGGATAACGTCACTGCAAGAGAAGTAAAACTTGAAATAAACTCTATTCCACCCGTCGGAGTAGTGCGATATAATGTAGATCTTCTCCTCTCATTTTAAAAGAGGTCTTTGTTCAATAGTAGCAGGCATATACATAAGTGGAAGTACAAGCCGTCCTGTCACCATCATCGTCATATCAGCCTACATACGGCTCACTGCTGGATTTGAGCCTCCTCCCCAACGGGAGTGAAATCGACCTACTATATCACGCTGGTCAGACGTGTCGGTATAGGATTTTGTTTCCAGTTTTCCTCCTCTTGCATAGACGTTATATGCGTTCTATATCCCTTAGTCGTCTCTTACCACCCACAGTTAAGATAGGGGGTGGTGAAATGTATTCTTACTCTGTCACCACACGGAAGAGCCTTCCTGTACTCGATAGAAACCCGTCCGGTCTGAGTCCAAAAATAAAACAAAATCGCTCGGCATGCTAAACTATTGCTATGATTTTGTGGTTGCCAGCCAGGCTACTTGGATGGCCACTTTTTATGTAGGTATTTCATAAGGCATTGTGAATACTTCTACTACTACATACGACTAAAGATATTAAATTTAATAACAATTAGGTATATCATAATGATATTTCTAATTGACATGTAACAATCTGCTTTATTAATGAACAAAAAACTCAACATTTTTAATTTATTTTAATTTAAATTTAGTTTTTTAATTTGTACCTTTAATAGTTAAGTTTTTATATGGACATAATGATGTAAGCTCAAATAAATGAAATTACGATTATTATTAATTTTTATAATGTCATGCATGCATAGGATAAAGTACTGGAAGGAATAAACAGAGATGTAAACACACTTTTCATTCGCCACACAATCGTAATAGGCGGTGAGCCTAGAAAAATTAAGAAAATCTGAAGCAAATTTCGTATATCATTTTTTATCCAGTTTTCTTAGGCAGGTGCTCTGGATTTTTTAGCAAACTTATGACATTATGTGATACACTAAGGTCACTTAAATTATTTGTACGCCATGATTTTTAGAACAGGGGTCTTCGAAAATTTTTATTCTTTGCATTATTTGATTAATAATGTTATTATCTAACGTTTCCAGATTGTATATTCTTCTTGGATTCCTACTATTCGGTTTCTCCAGCTACAGTATTATTGAGATGTTGGAATATAGAGCGAAGAAGAGTCACCACAACGAGAGGAAATTCGAGCTGATCCATAAGAAACCAGACGAAGATCCTCAATAATAGCAAGGATGTACAAACGAGTTCCTGTGGACCTGAACTAAGAAAACATATCACTGTTCCAATCTGTCTCAATTTCATTCTAATATTTATTTGTTTAATTTGTGCTGAGCTGTGTGGTAGCGGCAACGAATACTACCAAACCTTACTTTGCTCGTGGATGTAGTAAAAGACGACTAAGAGCCTTATAACGACCTGGGCCAACTCCATGTGATGCCGTTTGGTCAACAATTACATTCCCAAGGAGGGTTGACGTCTGGCAGGCGGCCGGTCATAAAACTATTGCCAATAACTTTTACAATACGTACTATGAAAGAAGAGTACATATTGTATCGAACCCGAGTAATTGGGATAAGAGTAGGAGAATGATGATTTATTTATTTAATTTTATGTGTATTAGCGTATAAAACGCCGTGATGCGGAAACTAAATATATTGTGTTAGTTCACTTAGTTACTAGAAAAAGCTTGGTGCTTCTTGGTGTTACTAGAAAAAGCTTGGACTGCACAGATGGCGTAGTGGTTAAGATACTGACCTTCCGTGCCAGTGGCGTGGGTTGGATTCCTACACAGGACAATACTTTGTGGGATCCATAAGGTGTTGTTCTCTGAGTCTGCATGTAATTTGTCTGCGTTAATTGCGTGTTTGTAAAGTCCCCCGCAATACAAGGATTATTTCCTTAGTGCAGGGTGGAGTTTTTTTTTAAAAAAAATCACCCATAGGCATTGTAGGAAGTGATTGAGGAGTATAAACACATAATTTAAACATTTAACAGATGTCTCTAGTCTGATTATCATCAGATATAGAAAAAGAAGAGAATGTTAAACAATCGGTCTGAGCTGTCATGATAATCTATGACGATTCATATGAGTAATTAGTATTCTTAAATGATATGATTCTCTTATCCTTCTCTGATCTTAACTTAGAATATAAGTTATCCATTTGATAAAAGATGGCAGTTGCTTCGTGAAAAACTATATTCTACTGAAACTAGTTAGGCCAAAAGCCAAATCACGATTGGGAATACTAAAAACTCGGAACATTATTTATTTATTATTTCAAAAAAAAAGGAAATGTGTTATATCTTGGGATTGTAGTATAAAATTAAAAAAATAAAATCTACAATTCGAATTTGAAAGATAATTATAATTAAGATATATTTAATATAATAATAGAATAATTTAGAAGAATAAATATTATTAATTACTGAGATCTATTACATTCAACATACTGGATTATTTATGAGAACTTATTATACAAGCGAAATGGGCTCTCGTATACAACAAAATATTTTGTCTGTACTTTCGTTTTTATGAAGAAATTTCATATCGTTTTATTAATATTTTCTGTATGGTAGCGACTACGAATAATACCAACCCTTATATTCTTCGTGCGTGTCGTTAAAGTCAGAATAAAACTATTAAAATATATGTAATGGTAGAAGAATACACATTATATTCACCGCAAGTAATTGGGATAAGAACAAGATTATCGTGATGATCATTTAATCGTATATTTAATATTGTTAAGTTTAGAAATGAATGAATGTTGAGGAAGCGAGTGAAGTATGCAAGGATAGAGTTCTCTGGCACTCTGTTGTCTCTGCCTACCCTGAAAGGGATATGGCATGATGATTTATATGTATGTATGTTAAATTTATGAATTCAAAATTTTTTACTCATTCATTTCATCTTATTACTTAGTCATACGAATTAAGAACTTACTCCTCAATTATTTGAAATTTCATTGAATATAACCATACATAAATAAGAACCAACCATAAATAAGAACGAAATATAGACTCCCAGTCAGGATGATCCATCAAAGACGGGGGGACGATATACGGCAAAAGTAGAAATTGTGGTCACACATGAAATTGAATGAAACTTACTTGATCACATTATTGAATTCGGATTAAATTCGTATGTTTTGTAAAATCCATCGTGATAGAGTCATAAAAAAAATGAATCAACAATTCACATTAAGAAATAAAATTTCTTTCTTAATGTGAACTGTTGATTCAATTTAAAAAAAAATACTCTGTGTTTGAATAAGTACCTGATTGGTTATTTTTATTGTATCATCGTATAGATTAGTGATTATATAATTACATTAATTATGTGAAAATAAATTAATTTAAGTTTTAGATTAAGTTTAAATTTTATATACAAAGTTAAGATTAAGTATTAAGCTGTGATTTTATCTGTAGAATTAAGTGTCAGTGAAAAGTGATGACAGCTTTATTAAAAATAATTTCCCTTAAATATTATTATTATGACATTTATTAAATGAAGCGTAAACTTTAAGTAAAATATCCAAGAAAATATTTTTATTGTTGAATATTTTTTTAAAATATCCACTCTCTATATACTTATAAAAAAGATTTCAGTTAGGTAGACCTAAATTTAAGAAAGAGGTTACATTTAGTAGAATTTCGTCCAAAATGCCGCAGTGTCTGAAAACAAAGTTCTGCGATCAGTGTGTGTATTACCAGCTATAAGGCATCGAAATGTGTATTTAGATATTAGTTTCTAGAGCAAGGACCATGAATTGGACGACACAGCTACATCTTAAAAGACGTACGGGACCATTGGGTGCTAGTGGCGCAAGATCGATATCGTTCTGAGTTGAATTCTCGTGGGAAAGTCTCTTATAATATAAATGTCCCTTTCCTATTGGTAGCAGTCGAAAAATTGACGGAGAAATCACCAGGGGAATGTAATTGTGATCGCCAACCTGCATTGTCAAGAGTGGCATGATATTTGCTCTGTTTTTGTTGGGGGGATTTATATTCAAAAGTATATCTCGATTGGCTGATGGATTCATCTAAGATAGATGGATAGTTGAAAAACTATTAAAAGGGTATTAAGACATTCATAAACTGTTCTTGAATTGGCAGTATTTGTGACTACAATAATATTTATACGTACATTAATTTAACAAGTGATAAATATTAATTTGACATGTTAAGCTAAATACAAATAATTTTTAAAATAAATTATTTTATTTTATTTATCTACAATTATATATGTATGTATGATAAGAACGTATGCAGTTATTATTTCCACCCAATGATCAGTCTATTGACATCAATATTTTTTTTTTAAATTTATTTTAAGCTTTTCCACAGACTTTTTGTCCCTGCTCTTTTTATGTTTAATTTAATTGTTATCGTGGTTTGTTTACAAAATTAATTTTCTTGAAGTAGCTGTACTACAGCTGGTTAAAGCTTTAAGAGCGCAATTCATGTGTCATAGATGTTAAGTGACTACATGTTTTTTTGGGGTTCTTCTTGGCGCTGGTTTTGTTATTAGTGAAACCCTTCTAGTTGTAGATGTTGTTGTCCTCTGTGATGTGATGACATCAACATTTAAAACATAGGCCTCTACTCTGAGCATACAGTTTGATGATCGCAGTTGGCGATTTAGTTGCCCAGGAGAGCACTGCTGCTTATCCCTATCTATTGATATCCCCATCTATATTTACTACAGTAAATTTACGACTTCCACGGTAAAGCGCAACTAGGTGGGTTTGGGGTTTGTATTGGTAGGCAGCGGCCTAGCTATACCCCTGGTATTGCAAAGGTCCATTAGCAGCAGTGACACTTATCATCAGGTGTGCTGCTTGCTCGTTTGCCACCACAAGCAATAAAAAAAAAAAAAAGAAAGTCTGTAAATTTTATTCTTAATAAGTCACGACATGGATAATAATATATTTTAGAAATAAAACAATGAAATAGTCTCATTAAATTGTCGCTTTTATTTCTCTTGACATAAATACTTAAGAGGTTGGGCCAAACTGCGGGCTCTAAACAAGCTAACACTTTAACTAAGTACAATATTTGTAAGGAAATTAACAAAGTGACTAAAACCTTGTTATAGAGAAAAAAAATATACATTAAAAATAACAATAAATGAAGTCTTGTTTTGTTTCACTTGCAAGGATATTGCAAGAGTTGCATTCCGTTCACATATGCGATTCTTGTATATTAAAACGGGACTCCTTTTACTCATTACAATGGTTTACATAAAGTACTTAAAACAAATTAATTATAGGTACAAATTTACACATATTATAGTATCGTAAGTCACTGGTCCATTCTGACTTCAGATACGCAATAAAAACTGAACTTATCTAGTCTATTAGTTCTAATAACACTTAAAATCACTAATTCGTCAAGCATACAGAAACTATTATAATATAAATTGTATTATTATTATTATCGTCCAATTTAAAGCGTCGAACCGTAATACTCTGAAAATGATTATTATAAAAATATTATTATACTTATTTTAAGGAAGACTGTTAAGGCACAGTAATTAAGTTTCTAGTCGAAATAGGACCTTACGTTTTTCTGATATCGTTTCATGAATGATAAATATGACGCAAATCGTCATTTTATTTTGAATATTAGATAGTTTTGTTCCTTATTGCTAGTTTAATGTGTGTTTATTTTAATCAAAATTAATTAGTGTAACGAAGCAAAGTCTTGGTCATAACGATGATTTTGCAAGAATTAACTTTTAATGGCTTTTTAAAATTTCTGGCATTTCAATGAAAATATAAATAAATTAGGTTTTTTTTGCATCGCTTTCCACTGAAGTTAACCTAAGCTATGCAAAGCGATCGATCATTTTAAAATATATTTATTTTACACAGCTTAGCATATCTATAGTGGAAATAGCTGTCTAATTAAAAATACTTATATTCGCCATCAGTAGTCAGTTTCTTTCTTGCTATCGTTTACTGAGTGAGTATATGAGAATGACGAGAAATTTGTTGAAGTTGTGATGAATCTGAATCATAATTATGAGGATTTATTAAAAAAAAATTCGTATATGAAAAAATAATTAGCTATAGGTCTAGAAATTAATAGAAGACGTGATTTATCTTGTATAGGTTTTATATTTTACCATCTTATATTTAATGTAATTATAAATGTGGATTCAAAATTTGCATTAACCCGTATTACTTAATAAATACGTGTATTTTGGCAATTAAGGAGATTACCACAGGAAAAATTACATATTTTTTTACATTATAGATATCACTATCTAGTCGATACAACAAATTTTAGGCATAACTGATAAATTTAAATACTTTAGTGATATTAACGATGGAAGCTAGAAGATAGCTCGTCTTTGTAGTAAAAGATATTTTGTTCTAAAGATCAATAAAGAACTTTTTTACAACACATCTATGCATGAGCTATAAGCACATGCGTTTATATTATGTAATCTTTGAACGTATAGCACAGAGTACTTGGAACGTATAGCACAGAGTATGATAGAGCACAAAAAATACTTAGAACATTCGATCAAAGATTTATTTTATATTTAAAATAAAAGTATTTCATTCATCAATTATGCCCCAAATAACAGTATACAATGCAATATTATATTTACAGAACATATTTTGATACAGAATAATAATTACAAACAAATATTATGCTCACTGAAGTTTATAAAACTAAAGGAAATATTTATACTCTACGATTATTATCTGTCGAACGGTTTACTGAGCTTTCTTCAGGTGTGGTAAAAGTAAATGCTATAATATATCCACGTATATATAACTATATATCTATACAACTAATGTATATATTTATATACAAACCGTTACTTCTTTGTTAATCCTGTCGACATATTAGCCTCAATTATATAAAGCAATATTTTTTTTTACAAAACGGCCATTATATACATTATGTTAAATTTACAGGGTCTTAGCACCGAAACTGATATGATTTTAATAACGTTTATATTTTTGTATGTATTAAAAGCTCGATTTGGGGTCGCTTTGTATATTTTTACAACATCGACCCCATATTTTATATACCAATTAACGATTAACATACAAAAAATACTTGTTATGCAAGCATTACATTAAAAACATTTGGACGGCAATAAATTTATATACAACACAAAAATTTGAAATCTATATTACCTATAATATAATATACTAAAGCATCTTAAAATAACTAAATGCAAAATCTATAAATGGGAAGACTGTGTGAAGGTCGGAAGATGACTGAATACAAATAATTATTCTAAAATTATTATCGTTAAATATTTAAAAAATGGGACACAAATATGAAGAAAATATATCTTAAATGTCTTTTAGGACTGAATATATAAGTTTATGCTTTAAAAAGTGATAAATAATTTCAGTTTTTAATATTCGTAACCATTGAGTCCTTAAAAAAAGTATTATCTATTAAAGCAAATGAATAAATGACCAATTATTTTATAATAATTATTATTATTGATATACGCTTAAATGAATCAACAATGTTCAGGCAAAAGTTTACAAAAATACTATTTTAGATTTCAATTAACCAATTAGAATATCACTACTTTTCACATATTATGAAAGAAAGAAAAAAAATAGGAGCAGGAACAATACGTATTAGAACTATAATAAGATTGACCGAAGTCCTAACTGGGGCTGGTCGTGTTACTTCGAGGCTCAGGCTTCATCGCTGCACCATTTACTTTGGTGGGGGCGTTTGTTGGCGTATTGGTTGCCAAATTATTGGCTGTGTTATTGGTGATTGTTATTTGACAGTGTGCGCAGGGTTCCAGCCGCCTAGCTAATACAGCGCGTAGTTTCAGTGCTGGTCCAAGTTTCATTTGCAGCATGCCTGTTAAATGTTCTTCTGTTAGGAGAGGTAGGCCTGCACCGTCGATGCGTTGCTCACGAAAGTTCTGTAAAAGAAACGATCTTTTTAATACGTTGGAATATAATCGAGAGTTTTAATCATTTTCAGGCTATAGGTTTAATAAATATAGCTTGTAATACAGTATTACAATACAATGTAATAAATACAGTAGGTACTTGAGGCATGGGTTTAGTGGCACAAATATGTGACTGTTGATTTTACTTCAAAAGTTTGAATTTCATGAGGCAAATCAATTCAAATCATTTATTTTGCATAAGCCCCATAGGGGGCATTTACATATTGTCAATTTTACATTATTTTTTAAATTAAATTTAATTAATCTACCACCGGATCGGCAAGCAGCCACATACTGAGAAGATCCGGCAAGAAACTCAGTGGGCTCGTCATTTTTTTATTTTTTTTATTACATTTTTTCACAAAAGAATTTGGTTACATGTTTAATTTATGTTAGCTCCAGTGATATGCCCTTCGAGTAAAGATTCATTTTTTTTTTAATTTTGTATACATATACCTAATACAAAAAGGCGTTGGCTTTTATCGTTAACAGTACATATTGCTTCGTCGTATGCCTAGTAGAAACTAACAAGTTTAACCCTAAACGTAGGCTTTTAAAAGTATCTCAGGCAAAATATTAGTTTGTCTCCCATTTTACTTTCGAGATAAATACTATAAGAATATAAAAGGTTTTAATTTAAATTTAAAAAAAAATGTATTGATATTTTCACAAGATTATTATCAAAGATGCAGGTTGAAGAATAACAGATATGGTTTTAGACCTATCATAATTATTTTCATATATTTTTTTTTAAATAAATTTTTTTTTAGAGAAACTGAATAATATTTTTGGATTGATCCAGACATCCAATTTTAGTGCTGAGTAAGGCAGAGAGCATAGTAATGTTAAATAAAATTTAAGCAATATAATAGATGAATATTTTTACTAGAGAAGGAAAACTCAAAATAAAATAACCATCATATAAGTAGGTGATTTCATACCCATTACGGCTCAATAGTAGGACGTATATGGTTTGAAAAGAAGTAGAAATATTCGGATAGATAAAAAGTATACTTAGAATAATTATCTCTATCTTACAGTGCAATTTTTTGAAATAAAAAATTGGTTTATATCCATTTAGATCACAATATCTTAAAATAATTTTATCTACAAATTATATACCTTTGGATCCGAATAATTTGTGGATTACAAGGTCTTAAGAGTTTAATAGATATGCATTCGTTCACCGACGGACGCACCTGTCGCGCCACAGACTATACGAGCGTGCATTAATGATCAATATATACCGAACAATCAGTTTTGATCATATCCTTATAAAGGAATTGTTAATAACTACTAGTTTCGAGCATCTTCAGGGATGACTATTAGAAATAGGATAAGTAAGCAAAAGAATCTGTGCGGAGTTAATGAAATCACGGTGTCAATACTCCACTTCGAAGATGGAAAAAAAATGAAGCATATGAAGCGAGGTCAGTTCAATTAACAAAGAAATTTAAATTTAATTATAGGTGTATATCATATATTATTTGCGTGATAATGTAGGGATAAATAAAGGATGAAACGCTTAGGATATTACATTTACAGCCAATGAAGAAAAATACAAAACATATGAAAATCTGTGTTATTCTATCTGGTTAGCATGCTATAACTACGTTAATTGCCATCCCAATATCCCATATGGATAGTTAGATAGAGAAAAACATATATTTCTTTCTCATTTCTTAACTATAGTCCAACCACTTAAAAAAAGTTACTACGGTAACTTTCTTTAAGTGGTAATAAAAATATTGTATATATTATATATATTTTTAAATGCATGATATGTGTTTGAAACTAAGTAGCACCCATTGATGTATTAAAAAACCCTTTTTTAATACATCAATGGTAGCACCAGTTAAATTAGTAATATTTTCCAGACTGATTTCAATGATCGAATTGTATTAGTAGCGATATAGATAATAAAATTAGATAAAAGATAAAAATAAAACATTTTTATTTTCTCGCGTAGAATCACATCAATCAATTTAGACGATAAGTTAAACGAGTGAGATTTTTTTGTCACGTATATGTCTTTAAGTTAATAACTTTAAGTGAATACCGGTAATAATTAATGCTGATTATCATACTGTCACCAAATTACGCAATATTTGGGAGGTAAAATAAAGACGCAGAAAAATACGCTAAGTTGTTGAAACTTATTACCGAAGAGAGATATATATATATATATATATATATATATATATATATATATATATATATATAATATATATATATTATATATATATATATATATATAATTATATATATATATATATATATATATATAATTATATATATATATATATATATATATATATATATATATAAACTCATTTCATAAAAAAGTCATTTTAAAAAAGCGCTAATTTAAAATATTTTGACCCTTTCCAAGTATAAAATATTTGATATTGTTGGCTCTGTATATCTATCAGTTTTATTATATATGATTTTATATAAATAATGGCTACAAATACTACTAATCTTTAAATTTCTCGTAAAAGTGGGTATCGTAAAAGATGACTAAGTTGACATCGATCTAAGCCAACTCCTTCTGATACCATATGAATAATAATTATAATCGTAAGGAAGGTTGATTGACATCAAGTATGCTGGATAGCAAGCGACTGATCATAAAACTATAGCTAAAACTATAGCCAAAACTTTTGCAATATGTATGATATTGCGTCGACTCCAAATAATTGAGATAAAAGCATGAGAATAGTGACGGTCCTAAATATTTTCATATTTCTATGTCTATTCGCAGTCAGAAGAGAATTATGAATGTTGTGGAAGCGAGTGAAGTATGCAAAGATAGAGTTCTCTGGCACTCTGTTCTCTCTGCCTAACCTGCAAGGGATATGGCGTGATGATATGTATGTTCGCAGTCAGATGCTATTACAAAATCACAACATTAGTTTGAATATTTAAATTATGAATTTTCTAAAGCTAAATTAAAATAAGAATATAGTTACCTAGTAAAATAATGTAGTAATTATATATTAATAACCCGCATATAATAAGGTGATTGATAGATAATTTATATAAAATAGGTACACAATAATGTAATCTCATATTTGTGTCAAGTCATATAACGCTAGACAGGGCGGACCTGTTTATTCTAATCATACCTACACCTACGAAATCACAAGGTTTAAAATACAATACACGTAGAAGATAATGATGCTACCCACAGTGTTGCGTGCTGGAATAAAATATCAGGTTCCTAATAAGTATTTTGCGATAGTTGTATTGTTATAAATGGAAAGCATCAAGGTGGGTCGCTCGGACAGGTCGCGGTGAGCGTCCAGCGACCTGTCATCTCCGCGGGAACGTTGACAAAAACCGCGCCGGCGCACCGCCTACGTGACGTCCTGTGCCACCTCCCCGCACCTCGCCTCACACCCTTGCGCGCCACAACTCTCCGCACCGCTCGACAACTTTTTACCGCGCGACATTTGCCCGGAGTTCGATCCGTGTCATCCGACTTATTTCTTTTTTAAATTGCGCCGACGTTCGATTATTTTATTTTTTAATCTTATAAGGCTTCGACCGGCCGTCGAGCGGTAAAAAGCGATAGCGTATAAAAAAGTCTATGAATAATTAAAGTGAGATAGCTACTGGCTAGATGATGGGAACGGAATTATTTAGCGGCGACAGGTCGTCGGCTGCGGAGTCTGCGGCAGCCGCGGGCGGCGCTGAGGGACAGGTCAATTTGCGGCGTTCATTTTGTACCTTTTGAGATTGCCATTAGCATTATCCCGGTCTTGGGAGCAAATTTACTTTTATGCAAATGCGGAGCTATTCAGCTGGTGAGCGAGTTTAGAAAACTTGTGGTTCTAATGTATTAAAATTAAATAATGTGGAACGAAATATCTTCGGAAAGTGGTTTGAGGGCATATTTATATTTAATGGGTTATACGGAGCCATGGAATGGGACCGGGAACCTGACGTCTATGCCCCGAGGTCAGGAGTGACCCGCGCCACGTTCAAAGGAAGCGGAATGATATTCGAGAAAATTGTTTAATTGTGGCTCAAATTACTGGTTCGGGGAACCGACGCCGACCTGTTTCGGTTTTGACCTTTTTATTATGGTGTTCAAAGTCAAAGGGAGAGTTTGTGGTGATATTTTCTTATTTGCTTTTAGGCGTCAGTTTCTAAGGTTTATCTTACGGATTATAATTAAAATTTATGAAGATTTCTATTTAAATGCTATAAATTGAATAGAATATATTTGATATTTGTTTTCATGTTATGCTGTAACTATCGCAATATTTGGTTTATAGTGGCTAAAATACCATTAAGATTTTTTGTTTTTATAGCTTTCATATATATTTAGTTCGATCGTATATTTCGTGCGTTTCTAAAATTGCTATTTTAAGTTTGGGTATAATTTGAGAGCCATTAAATTGAATATTTATAAATGCTCACACTACAGATATTATTTCCTTAGTGCCGAGTATTGTTATTTATTAAAAAAAAAAGAGTGAAAAGTAATAGAATTATCCATTATTAGGGTAAAATTAATGCGTTTAAAGCAACCCATGAGTAAACTCAAAACAAAATCATTTTCGTCTGAATTATTTTTCTTAGAATATACATCACACAGCTCTCTTTACAATGGGAAAACAATTGATGTACTATTATTCCATGTTGTCCAGATTAGTTGGTATAGGTATTTATATAGAGATCACACTATCTTGTGTTTATATATTCAAGATTATAATCGTCTTTTACAACACAAGGATAATGAAACCATAGATATGGGTAGTAAGTTCTAGCACTGAGTGTGAGTTCCCATTTTTGGTAGACTTGAATGCCTACCCGTGGGGTGTTACCTTCTTTTCTATTTTAACCGTTTGTGACGGTGTATTTTGGACTTTAAAGAAAGATAGGCCGTCCTAACAATATTCCTCTCTTTTTTTAGAAGACTGGATGGAGCGACCTTGGCTAAGTAACGTAACGTAGTGTATTTCTCTTGTAGATGTTATGAGACAGATGATAACTTAAACTTAATCATGGCAATAAATAATGTATTGAGAATACTTTAATATCAAGTTAGCAGCAGTTTCGTTTATCTTCATAAAAGATAAAATCTATTCATCATAACCAGCATAATTACCTCTATCTTATGTCGCATACGTCTTACTGCTAGGCCAGGCCTCCTCCGTAATGGGAGAGAAGTGGTCAGAAGTATAGGATTAATTCCGAGTTTTCCTTCTCTTGCATAGATGTTATCTGCATATACTCTTTACTCATTTTTACGAGCAAGGGTTGGTGGAATTGTATTCTTTTGTTACCACCTGGGATTCTATTTTAAATTACTTAAATTATTTTTTCAGGACTCTAGACTTTGTCATAATTTAGCAAAATATGAACAGGGTATAAGTACTTAGTCATATACATGTTTCTTCAGTATGCAGCTGTACACTATAAATTGGTTATTATCACGTAAGCTGTTATGGTTGTTTTGGTCTGCACTTTGTGAGAGCGGACGATCACTAACATTGGACCTGCGTTATTACGCGCCCTGTACACTTAACAAGTTATCCTAGGGCTGTCCGAAGATGACTCTCATTCAAGGTTAATGGATGATCATTTAATTGATTGCATGTTTGATTTAGTGGCATAGATAAATGATTGCTGTGGAGAGATTCGATTGTTGAAAACCACGAGCCGATACACATATATTCAGGATCTGCCTAATCATTTTTAATAGTAGCAAGCAATTTGATTCTGTATGCTGTGCAGATGAGTATAAACTTTTATCATGTAATTTTAGAGTTACAACCAAATACGACTGGATTAGCAATTTTGAAACAAGTAGGTATGTTTAGGTATTTTTTTTTCATTTGGAAAGGACGAAGTAAGAATGCTTGACATAAATTAATATGCCAATCCTTTCGACCAGCGTGGTATATTATATATTAGGTCAATTTCCCTCTTATTGTGGTTGAAACCCAATGATGGGACTTATATGAGTTGAGATGATCAGGGGTGTATTAATATAAAAAAGCTGAATTCTTATACAGTAAAAGTAAGTATAAGAAATATTTTGTTTATGTTCCTAACTTATTATCAATTTATGTAGTAATAAAGAAATAAATAGCATTTAAATACAGATGTACGTATCAAAATTATTTTATGTTAAGGAAGGGACAAATATTTTTGTATTCGTCTACAAATTTTGGAGATTTTCATGAAAGCTCTTGCCTAACTTTTTAAGCCATAGGTACCTATATTGGTTAAAAAAATTAGAAAGGCTATAAAAATAGCAACTAACTTAGGTGGCAACCCTATTTCGCAGATACTGCGTACCGCCTGTGGCCATGAACTGCGCTCGTAGCGCGCGCGCAGCAGCCGCGTCCCGAACAGGTTGCAAGGGAGCAAAAAAGGTTAAAGTATGTTCCCCCGAGGTCGGGAAGGGAAATCGAGGGGCTAAGGGGAGAAGAGGGGCTAATGACAGGGGCGGCGCGGCGCCCGCGGCGGCTACTGCGCGCAAATTGATGCCTGCGCCCTCTGCCGAACCTTTGCTCCCGGCTAGAGATGCGCTGTATCGATAAATTGTGACAAGCACGTTCTTGCTAGAATTATACAGACTTTTATCGATGAAACAATCCAAAGCGCAAATTATTGAAGCGTTGTCTGTTGCTCCGTTAATTCAGTTGGAATATTTTATGCAAAATAGAAATACGTTATGAATATGAAATTGTGTTGTAGTTTTATTTTATCTAGTAGAACATCATAATAATTTGTAATGCTTGCTTAGAAAGTGTTACTTTCAGATCATAAAGTTTTCGTCAATATTAAAAAATAAAAATATTTTAGAATAATTTGATTGAAATATCTATATTTAAATAATTATACAAATTTCTGGTAGCTTAATAATTCATTAATCCATATAATTATAAACTAGAGATATACAAATTGAAGCAATTAAGAGTGATTGGTTATAAAACAATAGCGTACGTGAGCTATGAGCGTAATTACTGTATGTAACAATAAAGTATCGAGTTCGATTATCGACAGATAGCATCACTATTCGGAGGCCGGATTGCGCTATAAAGATTGCTATTAAGTTTAAAGCATGCAACGTATAGGACTACAGTAGGGCTGACACATTTATTGAGTAAATATAGCATGCTGTAAAATGAAACATTGAAAGGTTAAGATTTATTGCAGAAATGTTAAGATCGACTTATGTATATTGTTTGTTATCGAATAAATTATTACTATAGCAGATAGAACTACACATTTTCGAAATTAATTAGTCTCTTAGACATTAATATTTATCTACTCATCATCATCACAGCCCATAAATGTCCCACACTTGGGTTCGGGCCTCCTTCGCAATGGGAGGGAAATTAACCTACTATACCGCGCTGGTCAGACGTGTTGGTATAAGGTTTTGCTTCGAGTTTTCCTTCTCTCGCATAGATGTTATATGCGTTTTATATCCCGTCTCGTACGATCAGCCATAGGTAAGATATGGGGTGGTGAATAGTATTCTTCTATTCTTACTCCGTCACCACACGGAAAAATATTTACTCATGAAATAGATATTAAAGATTTGCCTAAATGTAAAGTATAAAAGAGTCTAAATGTAAGTTTAAATCAAAGTTGTCTGTAATGAAACTAGTCATATTATTATGTACATAATTAATTCAATGAAAGCACGTATTTTATATTCCTATACTTGGATAAATATAGAGTATTGCTAACCCTACGTTATATTTAGTGGTGACTGACGGTTAGTTCTACCGTAATTATAATCTGAGAGCATCGCCATTTCTCAACTGAAGCCTTTTATTTCAACAGTACGGATTCTAAATGTGGGATATTATCATTTGCACTTCAATGTTTGCCATGAATTTTACGATTAAAAGTTTATTAGCTGATAACCTGTATATTTTGGAACTTTAATATTTGAGAATACTTTACACGCATGAGATTTTGATTATATTGGCAGAATAAGAATAAAACATGTCTTTTTTTTTTTTTTTGTGTGACTTAGTTGTTAGCCTCAGATGGCTATGACAACTTTACCCGAACTGTGGGTGAGCGCTGAGGGCTCTCAACCCGTAATAAAACATGTCATCACTCTTTATCCTTTTATGAGAGTCGAAACTGCTGCAGGGATCATCAGGTAAGTTGGCAGTAGCTCTCTTCTGAGAAACTTATATCACCAAATACGATCACCTAGTACCCGTGGTGATTATTGTAGTATATCCCTCTTGGACTTATATCCAATAGTTAATCGATGATAATGATAATGAATCACGATTACAATTGTCTTTAAAAAATATCACGAATTAAATTTGCTTTGAGGAAAATAATACTGATATTGTAGTGAATTTAACAAACATAATTACTAGACATAAATTAAACGCAAACTGAGAATAAACATTTGTGGATCGCACAAAGTATCGTCTTACATGTGAAACGAACACATTTATCACGATAGTTAGAAAACCAAATGGTATTTTTTTGTTATATAACATTTTTTTAAATCAGCGAAACGGATGATATTATTACCATGAATATCAAAGGCTTTACTCAAATCGAAATACAACTAATATAGATCAATTATCAATACTTGACAATATTATCTTAGATCAAATAGCAACGTAAAAATATTTCGGTTGCGCTAAATAGAAGTATTTAATTTGATATCTTAGTTTGACATAATTTATCTGATTAGTTAATTTGTTATTGAGACATTAAAGCACAGCTGTATAGTGAAGCTAAATAGTTTTAACTAGATAAATAAATCATAACACAGTATTTTACTAATTTGTATCTATTATTTATTGTATAATTTGGATTTAGATATAAATCATTGTTTCTTTTGTGGTAAAATATTATTATGATTATTAATTTTAACAAAAACTAAGACTGACTGTTAAGAATCAAGGTCATTTTGTCTTTATATTTATATAAATCATAATTATGAAATAAAACTATTTTCTACAGCATATATCACTTTGAATTTCATCTATCCATCCATCAGCCCGTAGACGTAGAATAGTGGATTGGACAGAGGTCTTCCCACGAGAATGCTACTCAAAACGGTCCTGTGCCACCTGCATCCAACGGTTTTCTGCGACCACCATAACGTCGTCAGTCCATCTAATGTTCTTAAATTCAAAGAATTTAGTTATTTGAATATTTTACAGCAACTATTGTTGCGGCAGGACTTCAAGTCCTTTCCATTCTCGTGGAAGGCCGATATCCAACAGTAGACGTTTACTAGCTGATGGATGAATGGACGGAAGATGAGTTAAAAATTGCATCGAGAGAGAAAAGGATGATGATGATGAGTAGGTAACCTAGATTTCTTTTATTTCTAATTTCAATACTATAAAAAAATAATTTCATTCCTACTTAGACAGGTTTTTCAACGCGATGAATATGTTAATTCTTATTTTAATCATCATCACAGGCCATAAATGTCCCACTGTTGGGCTCGGGCCTCCTTCGTAATCGGAGGGAAATTAACCTACTATACCTACCACGCTGGTCAGACGTGTTGGCATAGGGTTTTGTTTCGAGTTTTCCTTCTATCACATAGATGTTATATGCGTTTTATATCCCTTATTCGTGTCGTACGATCACCCATGGGTAAGATATGGGGCAGTGAATAGTATTTCTACTCCGTCACTACAAGGAATTTTCAATTTTTTTTTATTTTATTTACGATTATTAAGACTATTTTAATTATATAGATCTATAGCTACTTAGATAAGTAAGTTTAATATCATAATTATATACGTAAGTATGTATAATAAAAAAATATAAAATGAAACTGTAGTTTTTTTTATATCTTTAGAGTATGAGGTAACAGGTCACAGCGTTGAGCCTCTGCTATATTTTTTTTATCAATTGTCGTTTTGTACACTACAACACTTTCTAACTTTTACTTAGTAATGGAGTCCATTAAACTCACTTATGTTATTATTTTTTTACACGATCGTTGAAAAAAAAAAGCGTCGTTTAATTGTGTGAATGGTATGCTACCATTGTGAACTTGCGCTGCTGTAATAATTACGATGCGAGGTTTCTTTTCTTGTACTTTTTTTTGTGGCCAATTGGAATTTCTTTAAAGGTGTTGGTGGTCGATATTAGAAATAAGTTTTTATTTTTTTTCTGTTAGTTGTTATACCTACTTATTCTGTGACACAAATTCTTTTTTTTTTTGTTTTTTAGACCAATTGGTCTAAATATATCTACATATATGGGTAGGTTATACATAGATGACCATTTATTTAAATGTTATTATTTTAAGAAACACTTAGGTATACCTATAAATTATAATTGAGTCCACTAAAAGAATCTTTAATCAATAGATGGCGAACTATCGCCATGATTGTTATGGTTTACCCCAGATTTTATTCCTTAGTAAAACTTATTGTTTTATGCAAATCACGCCTAACTTGTTTTTATTCGCGGCGTCACTCACACTTTTCTTCAGAGAACATTAAGCTGATACAATTTATTTATGAGAGTAGACAAAGTAGTTAAGATGAACTATAGCCTAAAATGTACCTATATTCTTTTCTTAGGCACAACATTTGTTTAGATAACAATCATTTTACGTTCTTTTCTATATCTACATCTAGGTAACCTTTGGTTACCATTGCAAAATTTCTATAAAAAAAATTCTTCACCTTTATAATGTTAGTTTTGAAATAAAACTACTTTTACGGATTCTATCGCGTTTGTATTTGATTTATAATTTCTCGACGTTTCGAACACTTTACAGTGATCATGGTCACGCGAGGACTGAGGTGTCTTACGTCCAATATGTCATTGTTATTACAGAAATTTATTTATATCTACCCTATAAGATATGTATGTATATATATGTGTATGTATAAATGACTTCTAATGTTTACGCGAGTATTACACATTTGAAATAAAACTACTTTTACGGATTCTATCGCGTTTGTATTTGATTTATAATTTCTCGACGTTTCGAACACTTTACAGTGATCATGGTCACGCGAGGACTGAGGTGTCTTACGTCCAATATGTCATTGTTATTACAGAAATTTATTTATATCTACCCTATAAGATATGACATATTGGACGTAAGACACCTCAGTCCTCCCGTGACCATGATCACTGTAAAGTGTTCGAAACGTCGGGAAATTATAAATCAAATACAAACGCGATAGAATCCGTAAAAGTAGTTTTACTTCAAATGTGTAATACTCGCGTAAACATTAGAAGTCATTTATAATGTTAGTTACGATTTAACTCTAATAGGCCTCCATAGCTTAGTTATAAGCAGTTATTAAACTGAAGCCAAAATTCAAACTCGAGACACTCTCGGAGTTGTTGATTGTTTGTTTATATGCCCAGTAAATAAAAAAGCAATATAAATTTTATTAATTTACAATTTTAATAGGTAGATATATAAATAACATCCTATATATGTACCTGTATAGTTATATATTATTATACGATATATATATAGTATAATATATAGTCATAGTTTTAAAGTTCAATGTCGAATCTCATAATTAATTAATTATGTAATCACTTAATGATTTAATTAGATCATTATTTACATAATTTGTTAATTATGCACCTCACTCGTGTCAATGAAAATGTCCTTGTATAAGGTCGGGTGTCAAGGAGTCGTGGCTGACTGACATAAGTTTATAACAAAATACTGGACTGAAATGAATAAAGGTTATGTAAATCAATATATATAATAATTAAAATTAAATTAAATAATTTTTAAGGATTTTATCGTATTTGTATTTGATTTATTCATTCCTGTATCTTCACGTAACCATGAATGTTGAAAAGGCGTTCAAACGATCATCATCGACACAATCTAAAAAAAAAGTTTTATTTCTAATATATAATAGTTACCTACTTGCGTAAATATCAGAAGTAATCATCACAAATTTTCGAGTGAGAATTAATTAAAAAATATTATATTACCAACATTTTGCCATAGGCATTGTAAATTCCTATCTAAAGACTTAAATGAAACTTTTAGTACTGTGCTGTCAATGTAGTTGGATGAAGATTAAACTATGTATATGAAAATTAAATATATCTATAAATTACACATAGATTCAGAACAACTACATATGCATAGTATCTATTAATAAATGTCCTACATGGGTACAGAATTCACGACACCGAGCATAAAAAGTTGACAATTAGATTACTTCGTCAATTTGTTTAATCAAAATTTGACTTATGTTAGAACATATATCAAAAGCGAGCTATAAAATATCTGAAACGGTTTTCTTACAACAAGATTGCCTCTCATTTTGTTACTAGAAAGCTTATCATTGTTGGAATCGACGTTCGCGCAAAAAGCTCCCTACACAATAATTGGAAAACTAACGTTGATCAATGGGAGGGGCGTGCGCTCGAAACGACAGTGCGAGACAGACTGACGCGGCACCACGAGAAAAACAGAGATAAAACTATGCGCAGGCGCAGGTGGGCGGTATTTTAACAACCGAGTGAATCCGAATGTTTCCGATTATAACCGAACAGAGAACGCCCAGTCACTAATTCTAAACCAACTTGCTAGACATCTTTTATAGTATTATTTCAAAACATCTGTTCTAAATTCTGAGATCTTATTAAACTAGTCAGTTGAACAAAGTGAACGATGTTTGAGCAATGTAGAGCTATTACATAGATTATATGAGACTAATATCTACACATCTTGTTTATATTATTATGCGCGATATTCATAACTAAATAAAATTACTATCTATATATTTTAATTGTTAATTTGTTCATAGTTGTAATAGAGTTGGTAGTACTTATTAAAGCATTGTAATTTATTGTTTGATAAACAAACAAGCAACAAAATAAATTTGTTTTGTTTTGTTGCAACTATCCGTATAGCGACGGAGTAAGAATACAATTCACCACCCCCCTACCCGTGGGTGATCGTAAGAGACGACTAAGGGTTATAAAACGCATATAACATCTATGCAGGAGAAGGACAATTCTAAACAAAATCCTATACCAACACGTCTGACTAGCGCAGTATAGTAGGTTAATTTCCCTCTCATTACGGAGTAGGACATATATGGGCTGTGATGATGATGATGATGAAACAAACAAGAGGCACTTTAAAAAACTTTTTTGTTTACCAGAATAGTTATTAGCTACTCAGTGATGAAATTACTTCTACGATGTAATAATTCATTGATGAATGTTTGAATTCATTAGCGCATAAAAAAAATAACTCATTAGCTAGCAATAGTTTATTCTGTTAACTCTTTAATATTTATAGTTGCCTGGTATTTACGGAGTATTAAGTATGTAAAATGAGACTTTTTTGTACGAATGAGTGAACGAAAATGACCGTGACAATGAACGCTGAAGTGTTTCGAAACGTAAAGATTTGACTTTCCTTACGATTCGAAAGTTCAACGTTCATATACATACATACATACATTTCATCACGCCATATCCCTTGCAGGGTAGGCAGAGAGAACCGAGTGCCAGAGAACTCTATCTATCCTTGCATACTTCACTCGCTTCCTCAACATTCATAATTCTCTTCATATACGCTCGCCCGTATCGGAGACTCTTGACTCCACCTTCCTTCAGTACGTGATCAATCTGGTCTAGGTAGGTTAGTCTCGGTCTCCCCCGGTACCTACATCCTTCCACTTTTGCATTGTATATCTTCTTAACCAGACGTTCGTTCGGCGTTCATATGGTACAAACATGATAATACTAGTAAAAATAGTTTTATTACACAGATGCCTCTTTGGCATTATAGTACAAAACTACTGTTAATGTGATGCTGAGTTCGATAAATACATGTTTATATATTTTTTTTTGGGGAAGGTTACCTTCTCCAAAAATATTTAAAAAGTACTTACTAGGTAATACCAATGTATTATAATAAGCTATTACCTAGTACGTTTTTAAATACTTACATGGCTTTCATGCAGGTAGGCAAAAATTGTGTTACACTTACGTTTCAAAAAAAAAAAATATTATGAAAATAAAAGATGACTTGTGAAGATTATCCATTCATTGACTCTTTTATTGTTCATAGTCATATTTTGCCAAAATGAGATGAAAGATAGGTACCTATAACCTATTTAGTACAATATCTACTTATAAACGGGTCTACGCGTGAATGTGAGCAAAACCAAAATAATGGTCTTTGAAAGAGATAAAACCAGAACAGATGTAAGAGTAACAATAGGTAATGATGTACTAGAGCAAGTGGATGAATTTGTATATCTTGGATGTGGATTTAGTCGAGATGGAAGGTACACCACTGATATAGAGCGAAGAGTGAATGCGGGAAATAGAGTGAACGGAGCGTTGGGGCAACTTCTCGGCAGCCACCACCTCAGCCAGAAGGCACGTGTAGCAATACATAACGCAGTGCTTGTCCCAACATTACTGTATGGAAGCGAGAGTTGGGTATGCAGAAAAGAGTATGATAGTAAAATTAATGCGGTCGAAATGCGATCTCTGCGGAAAATCTGTGGAGTTAGGCTGACCGACCGCATTCGTAACGACGACGTAAGAGAGCGAGTAGGTATGAAAGAGAGTATTGGTGCAAAGATGCGAAAGGGAATGCTCCGATGGTTCGGACATGTGGAAAGAATGCCGAACGAACGTCTGGTTAAGAAGATATACAATGCGAAAGTGGAAGGATGTAGGTACCGAGGGAGACCGAGACTAACCTACCTAGACCAGATCGGTCATGTACTGAAGGAAGGTGGAGTCAAGAGTCTCCGAAATCGGCGAGCGTGTATGAAGAGAATTATGAATGTTGAGGAAGCGAGTGAAGTATGCAGAGATAGAGTTCTCTGGCACTCTGTTCTCTCTGCCTACCCTGCAAGGGATATGGCGTGATGATATGTGTGTATGTGTGTCTACTTATAAATACCGGTTAGCTGTGTGGTAGTGGCTACAAATACTACCAACCCTTACTTTGCTCGTGGTTGTCGTAAAAGACAACTAAGAGCTTTATAACGACCTGGGCCAACTCCATCTGACGCCGTTTGGTCAACGATTACATTCCCAAGGAGGGTTAACGTCTGGCAGGCGACCGGTCATAAAACTATTGCCAATAACTTTTACAATATGTATTATGAAAAAAAGAGTACATATTGTATCGATCCAAAGTAATTGGGATAAGAGTAAGAGAATGATGATGACTTACTAACGGGTTGAGAGCCCTCAGCGCTCACCCACAGTCCGGGTAAAGTTGTCATAGCCATCTCGTATTGTGGTAGGACCACGCTGTGGACAGTTCTCTGTCTACAGCCGCGGGCCGGTCCGTCCGGGGTAGTACCACACTCTCGCAGAAGATCGACGTCTGAGTAATAGCAATGTGCTATTGCGCTTCGTTCGGTGAGCGAGAGAGCCGGAAGCCTAACTGGGGTGGGTTCAGGGTTGTATTGGTAGGCAGCGGCCTAGCTATACCATTGGCAAAGGTCCATGGGCGGCAGTGACACTTACCATCAGGTGTGCTGTCTGCTCGTTTGCCGCCATAAGCAATAAAAAAAAAAAAAATCTGAGGCTAACAACTAAGACACAAAAAAAAAGAAAAAAAAAATGACTTATTAATACCGGTATGGTTTTATTCATTTCGTATTCACGTATCTGCATTTATTTATCTTTGCCTAAGTAATTAGGTTTTAAACTTAGGTACATGAAAAAAAAATCAGTAGGTTGTTTATGGATAGCACAAAAAACTGTCCTGAGTCGAGATCGGACCCATTACTCTCCGCATATAAAGTCGTTGCCTGTATATATATTGAACGCTAGAAAGCATAAACGTAGTAACTCACAATAAAAAAAAACAAATGTGAAATAAAAAAAAAATAAAAAAAAATGTGAATCTATAGTTGTTTTTGATGTTCAAGATTCACAAATACGAAAGTACTTAATAATTTATTTATTTACAAAATAATAACAGGGTTTTCCTAGTCTAGTGTCATCATTATTAGTATTCAGTCTTTTATCGTCCATTGCTGGACGTAGGCCTACCTTATATTTCGCAACAAAGTGCGGTGCGGTCTTGTGCCGCCCTCATCCAATGAGTATTTACAACTAGTCTAGTGTAAAAAAAATATTTTGTGGCTTTCTGGCGTACAATACAGCCAATATTGTAAGTACAGCTAAATTCCTAAGCTAACAACAATGTAGGATCAATAATCGCTAACAACTGTGCGGTATTTATAACTATAGTTAAGAAACAAACGATAGATATATTTACGTGTACACGGTTCGTAAAACTATACTCAATAGATGCACATTTGTAGTTAAAAAGATAGATGTGAGACTATCTTAATGATTTGAGTTAATTTATTTTGTTATTTATTTATTATGTAATACCATAAATATGGCATGTTGTTTTTTTTTTTGATTGATTCCCTTTTCCATAAATAGAGAAGTTAAATACATACATTTCTATATTATCGCAAAATTAATAGACATATTTTTTTAAGAAAATCCTTAATTAATTCTGAATCTATCATAGGTATCTTGAAAACTAAAATTTGGATCAATAAATGAATATTTACCACAATGAGTATTTTAGGTATAAGTAATGAGTATTTTTTTTGTAAAGTAGGTAATGTTGCGAGAAAAGTTTTTAGTATGAATGTTAGGGAAGACCGAAGAAAATATGAATGAATAGAAAGGGAGTGATCGTAGAGATGACATCGAATAGGATTGAGTGTAAGAAAAAGACATATTGCGTCGACCCCAAGTAATTGGGATAAGAACAGGGTAATAATGATGAAATGAGTATTTTCTACAAATAAATATGCGAAAAAATAAGTAGGTAGGTACTTATTGTGGGTTTAGTATGTACCTACCTAATAAGGTACATACTAAAATCTTTCTGAAGGAGGAGAAGAGAAGAGCAGTCATTAAATATGGTCTATTACTATTAAGAAAATTGTGGCCATACAAACACACTTATACTTAGATATATACGGATGGAATATAGAATTTTATTACTTGATGTAGTTCTGTTAAAAAATTAAAAAAAAAACAAATGCTAAGGAAATAAACTGCAAGTCAGTCATGCCGCGAGCTATATCACAATAATTTGATAACCTCATCATTGTCATAAACCACATCACTATCGCAAAATCGATACGACTTTATTTCTACAATTTAAATCAAAAAGCAGCACTTTCGAAACGTGAATCGATACTCACGATTAAATCGTATTATAACGAGTAAATAGTTCTCGGTATCCATGCTCGGTGTTCCGGTGAAACAATCTACTAGTATCATCGGTTGCTAGATACTATCGGCCCGTGCCACTTGTAAACCTCTAGTGATGGGATAATGATTTATGTTTAGTTTAGTCGATTCGTAGTTGGGTCGGTTGCAAGCACTGTTCCATTTAAATAAACATATCGATAAATGTACGTATATGTAGGTATGTATGTATATACCTAGATAGCTTGCTTGTTTAAAAAATGAAACCAAAAATTAAGAAGACTTGGTCAACCGTTAAAAATTTGCAGTGATTTATTAAGATTGTTGTAAGTCAAGTTTTTGATGTACCTTTGATCTACTTCGATTTAAATAGTGCACGTTAAGAATTTAAATCACGTAAGGTGATATGTATCAGGCTCATTTATTTAATGACAAAAAGCAATGAATATTGTTAAAAGAAATGAATGATGGTGGATTACACTTCTTTATATATTATGGCTACAAAGTGGACAAACATTGCCCAATGTTAAGTAAAGTTAAGTAAGAATGTGTAAGCTATACAGAAATTGTTTTATAAAAAATCTTTCTAATGTAGATAGATAGGTGTAGATGAAGATACGGAAATAAGACTGGTTATGAGCGTCTTGTCGATTAGTTTTGGTTATATATTAAGTGAGATTAAGAGTTACACGACAAAAAGTGCTTGTTACACTTTTGTTTACTCCTTCGGCGATAAAAAAAAGTTAGTTATACTATAAAAAATTAAATACCCACAATATTATTGTACGTATAGTAACATCACTAATGCGGCACGAGTAGCGGTCGCGTGCCGGCGCGCCCTCTCGCGGCATATTGAAGAAAGTGCGCGCGGACACTGCCGCCGTGCTTATCTATGCGTTTTACTACAATCGACTCTTTACTTGTCATAAGAAGTGGTTTGAAATACTTCTAAATGAATTAAAGTTAATTATTAGTAATATTCTTATTTTTTTGTATTGCCGGATTGAGAGCCATCGGCGCTCACCCATAGTCTGGGCCAAGTCATCTGCGGCTAATAGCTAATCATTACACGAAAAGGTGTAAAATTTCTTTTTGGATTTTTTTTTAATAAGCCCTAGCTATTCTAAATTCAAATGTGAAACCAATGTCAGTTTCTAAATGAATATTGGATAAGACAAAACACCAGCGTTTTTAATCATACAATATTAGATTGTATACATTCTCGTAATATTTAGGGAAGATTTAATTTAATTACAAGTGTTTAGTAATGAATATATAATGTTAAAAAAAATGAGAATTTTGTATAGGTAATATATAATAATCAAATTTATAAGGAAAGGTAATAAGAAGCAACTTATTCTTAAAAACAAATCACTGAATTAGTAATATATTGTTTTATTAGGTATATAGAGTTCATGAACCAAATTATTAAGAGACAGAAGTTGCACTGTTACTCAAACTGATAGGAGTATCGTACAAATATTTTTAAAATTTAATTGAAAAAAAAAGCTATACCTACATCTCATCCAATTATAATTTAAAAAAATCTAATCCACTATGGATAAGGATGAATTTATTTATTATAATCTGTGTTTAATTTTATCTACCTAGTTTTACAATTCACTATTAAATATAAATATTCTTTAGAATTGCAAGATGCGAAAGGGAATGCTCCGATGGTTCGAACATGTGGAAAGAATGCTGAACGAACGGTTAAGAAGATATACAACGCGAAAGTGGAAGGATGTAGGTACCGGGGGAGACCGAGACTAACCTACCTAGACCAGATTGGTTACGTACTGAAGGTAGGTGGAGTCAAGAGTCTCTGAAATCGGCGAGCGTGTATGAAGAGAATTATGAATGTTGAGGAAGCGAGTGAAGTAGGTATGCAAGGATAGACTTCTCTGGCACTCTGTTCTCTCTGCCTACCCTGCAAGGGATATGGCGTGATGATATGTATGTATGTATGTAGAATTGCAGGCGTTCACATTATTCTTACCAGGGGGCAAGGCACTTTCTTTGAAGATATTTCTCATTTGCTTCATGTAATTATCTCATACGACACCTATGAAAAAAAAGAGAGAAATAGACTCTCGACCACAAATAGTAGATAAATGTGAGAAATAAAAATTGATAATCTATAACTTTTACTAAGTGTGTTCTATATTTAAACGGGCCCGAAATTAATCATGGCGTTTCCAAATACAAAATCATTGCAACCTAGTTAAATTTCTACACGTAAGTTAGTTCAATGTTGATATTTGTAAACACGCTTCACGCCATTTTGAAAAGTCAGTTGTATCGTTGCCGCTATCCAATATTTGCATTAGTGGTGCTTTATAACTTACTCTAATGAAACATGCTCTTTACTTTGTACCGTTACCTAAAGTTAATGTAAAATCAGAGTGAGAAATAGTTTATATTGAGCGTGTACTTACTAAATAAGATATAGGTCTTACAAGTCTATGTTATGTACTAACATAATGAAAGTTTTAATTATTTCAACGCATTAAGGCTCGCGTATCAGCGGAGTGTACATTATAAGCTCTAGAGATATTTACTCTATTAAATTGAATTGACAATATGTAGGTAAGTGCCCCTATTTTCGTGTGGTGACAGAGTAAGAATACTATTCACCACCCCGTATCTTACCCGTGGGTGATCGTACGAGACGACTAAGAGATATAAAACGCATATAACATCTATGCGGGAGAAGGAAAACCCTATACCAACACGTCTGACTAGCGCGGTATAGTAGATTAATTTCCCTCCCATTACCGAGGAGGTCAGACCCCAACAGTGGGACGTTTATGGGCTGTGATGATGATGATGATGAAGTGCCCCTATTAGGCTTATGCATCATAAATGATTTGATTTGATTGTTTGTTACCGTAAACTCAAATTTAAATGTAGTCTTTTTTGTGCAGAGGCAGAATTGATATAATTTTTTGTTAAGACACAAGGAAATAATTATTGTGTTGCTTACTTTACAAACATATAATTAAAAGACAAAATACACCAAGACTCAGAATAACAGTTTGTGGATCCCACAATATATTGTCCTGTGTATGAATCGAACCCACGGCACTGGCACGGAAGGTATCTTAGCCATCACGCCATCTGTGCAGTCAAGTTGTAAAAGATATATACATCTACAAACTCACATATTCCAAGAATTCTATAGAAAGTGAGGGCATAAATATATGAAAATCAAATATATATGTATTATTAACCCAAATTTACCAAAAATAAAAAAATCATGTTAATGGATTTATTCAAAATTTCTTTGCCAAAGAAATTGCGTTAATTTAGAAGATTATGAAAAATATTTCGAACTTCGACAACTTGCTTATGTGTATAGCTCAATATTATTATAGCCCACAAAATATAGTGCTTAGAGGCGTAAAGGTAGATTAGAATGTAAAATTAGGATGATCGATTCTTCGCTACATATTGCCTTGTGTTACCACCTTGTTTGGCTGTTTGATTAACTTTGGATTACATAGTTACTAGTAATATAATGACGTGCACAAGAATGTAGCTAATTTTATTAAAAAGATACGTTTTTGTAACACACGAAATTAAGATATAAACGCTTCGATCGATATGGAGAAAATAAATTGTGAATTTGCATAAAAAAATGGCCTGCATAGGAATCGAATCGCTATATTTATCATTTATAATCGCCATTTAATCCAGTAAGCTGTCTATACACAATATCTACTAAATAGTTGTATCTATAAATAAAACATATCGTTCTCCCTACTAGTAATCATTTAATTAGAACATTATCTGAGTTCAATATAAACGATCTTAGTTCAGATATCGCATTATAACTGGTATCGTTATTAGCTCGGGCTGCTTTCATCCGACAACTAGTTCGGTGGCAGAATTCATGGGCCTTATAAGGTGTACGCGGATATGCTAGCGCTATTGTGACCATAAATCTATTGATCTACATAAATAACATTAATTAGGACAAAATTATACTTAATCAAAATATATAAACGTGTATATTACGATTGAATTAATAATTTTGTAAATCAGTAATTAAAATAATTTGACAGTTTCTTTTAATCACTTAATAAGATTTATATAAGTAATTATTCTTAATTTGTAATAAACAGATCATAAAATATTTTTAGAAAATTATATATTTTACTTTGCGTTTTTATAATGTTAGTAATCAATATTGCTTCTTATAGTAAACCAGATAACCTTGGCTCAAGCAGCTTTTGTTGTAGTGTGTGCAGCTGTATGAAGAATCTTTTCTTTATAAAGATCTTTTTTTTTATAAAGATAGTGGATTCGGCGAATCTAATTACTGATTGAAAACCGACACTTCCTTGTGTGAAAATATTCAAAATTTCTTATGGTGTATCACTTCCATTAATATATGTATCTACAGGCTACTTGGATAAATAAAACCTCCTTAAAGTTATGTTTTGTCATTTTTATGGTATCAAACCTTTATCTGCGAAGGTATAATCGAATTTGTAAAACATCCACAATTTATAGCAATAATCCAATCACAGTTTTGAGAAATTGTTATTAAAACAGTTTCAGTACAAAAATCAATGTTTTATAACCAAACTCCCCAAACCCTAGAATTCGTAATTCATGCTTCATAAACAGTAGTTGCATTCCTTTGAAATTAAATTAACAAAATGAGCAATAGGTAGTATGTTTATAACTAGTGAGCTTTGTCTCCTTTTACATGATTTTGTCAATCTATTATTCTATCTTTTAGTACCTATATTTTAATTTAGATGACATGTAGGTACCTACTATATAGTCTTTTTTACATCGTTGATTTTGGCCGACCGCGTGAGGAAAGACCGACATCCTACCCGAGGGGGGGACGTCGGTCGAGGAGAGGGTACTCCTCAGGGGTATTCCGTCGGGCCAACCACTGACGTCAAGTCACTCTGCTCCGGTGGTTGGCCCAACGACGAAGGCGACGTCACGGGTGGGTTACGGGTGTGCATGCTTACGCCCCTCTGTCACCCCGGACGGAGTGGTGGTGGTATAAATATTTTATAAAAAAAATCAAGACTGAGTAGTCAAAGCGCAAAAGTGTAAGAAAAATTCTACAATCTGTATTACATTAGTCCTTACTTATCAGATATTTTTCATTTAAAATCTATACAAGAATTTAACTAGAATTGTTGAATTCTTTGATTTTTTTTTATTAATTACTAAATGAGTAATTAATAAAAAAAAAATCAAAGATTACATAAGATGAAATTTTCTCTTCAATTTACAGAAGCTGGTCACCCTACAAATTACAAGTCCATATCTCGGCTGTACGACAAGATACCTCATGCGTTTGTTTGCTCCCCGTTGAATATACATGAGGTAGTATTTGCATCGCTACTCTTGTCCTACTACGCATTAGTGTCGACTATCTCATATCTTTAATACAGAAACCTATTTGGCTCACTTAGGGATTTGTTTTGGATAGGCTAAATAGGTTAGATAAGTTTTTGTATAGACTTTATTAATGAGATCCGTTTTTGTGTAGCTTTTTTTGGGATACATTTGAAATCTCCTTGTGGTGACTGGTTTAGAATACAATTTATGACCAGTTATTATTTTCCTGTGGGAGTCTAGGGTTCTGGGTATGAAACTTAGGGGTTACCAAGGGAATGAAAGAAAACAAACTTAGGAGATTTGTAACATCAATTGTGATTGCCATTTAGGTTTCCAAGCTAGACGATTATGAGATTATCACTCTTAGACATATAGATATTAGTGGTAAAATATTTTATCTCGCGTAGGATTTACCTCGTTTTAATTGCAGCTACCAACCGGCGTAAATAATTTTATTTCAATATTATCTAAAAATGTCATCTAAATGAAACAACTATAAATAATCCTTCATAATTAATCCTTCCTATATAATATATATATATATATATATATATATATATATATATATATATATATATTAACGTCTACTATCATTACAAATCAATAAATCCAAGCCACCATAATATTTACACATACCCCATTATCCCACGCACTATGAAAATATATATATATACATAATTATACACATATTTTTTTAATTCACATATGGCTAAAATACAAAACAGTAATCTATGAATAGCAAATACATTAGAACAAAACGATAGTATTGTATTTGTTGATAATAACGTTGTATATTTACCACATGAAACAGTCATAATGAAACACGATAAACACATATCCATAAAGTACAATTCGAATCCTACGCATTATGTACATCTAACAAATGCTGGCGATATAATAAATCAACCCGAGGTCTAGTCTAAATTATGATAAACTACAATATCTTTTCTGTATATATAAACCATATGAAACAATAAAAACCGTATCGCTTTAGTATAGATAACTAACGTTTTGATATAACAGAAGCGATGGCTATTTCAAAATGTTTTATTATCTGATATGCCCCTATCTTTTTCGTGTGAGAATAAAATTCACTATCCTCTATCTTGGTCGTAGATGTCATAAAAGACAGGCAATGATATGCATATAACACCTATGCAAGAAAAGAAAGTTTCGAAATAAAACCTTACATTAATCTGGATGACCAACACGAAATATTAGGTCAATTTCCCCTCTATCGCGGAGGTGGCTCGTGTTTAGTAGGCCTAGTAGAAGGACATATATATATATGTTTAGATGATGCCTCTGTCTCTATGATGAGGATTTTTTTTTCTTATCCCTAACATAATCAGGGGTTTTTCTTTATCTGTATTTCTTTTATTTATTTTCTTTATCTTGGTCTAGCATTGCTTTTTGTTTCTTTGATTTATTTATGTTTCTATGATGAGGTTAGCCTTTGTATGTACAGTAGAATATCTTGTCACGATCTTTATAAAATATCTAAGGCATTTGTTTACGTTAATAAAAAGTAGGTGAAGACTCCTATTGAATACATGGCATCTATCAGCCTATTAATGACTATTGTTAGACATAGGCCTCCCGAAATGGGATAATATAATAAAGAAGAACACCTAGCTATTTGATGATTGCAGGTGGTGTGATAAATTAACCAGGAGTTTACTGCTGCTAATTTTTATAGTGATTCCTGCACCGGTTTTTAAAACTACAAAATATGTAAGAAAGATAACGATATTTTTAAAGCAGCGCCACATAGCTAAAAAGCTTTAGATCTAATTTCCTATTTTCAAACAATAATAAAAAAAAATCAAATGTAATTCATAGAGTAAAAATAAATTCAAATGTAGAACGTAGGTTAAAATAAACACAGAGTATTCGTTTCACTACTTGTGATATTACAAATCGCCTTATTCGGTAGAAGTAGTCGATAAATCTGACGGTACACCCACAGCGAGATTGTATCGTTCCAGCTTTGTCTCAGACGTTGGCTGTGCCCCCGGCTACTTAGATCTGACCGATACTTGGTGCGTTTTAAAAAGTGCGTTCTAATTTCGCTTTGGAAGTTGCCGGTAGTGATTTGTATAACCTCGATTGATAACGTACCCTTTGGAAGAAATAATAGGCTATATATTTTGTGCATGAAATAAAGTATTCATATTTCAGACATATAAATGTCTTGATAAAGTTATCGTCATAGATTAAAAAGAATCTTTGTATATAAAAGACCTCCTTTTTTAATTTCGCAGTCTGATTTTAATATATTATAAACTACTGCTGCTTTTTTTTTCGTACGTTCTTAATTTTAGCGCTGAGTTATTAAATAGGCAGGAGCTTTATTAAAGCTTCCGATTAGAATTATAATGACAATTCAGAGACCTGTTCATTGAACAATTTCGACAAAATTTAACCAATACGATTAATGTAACTTTTTTTGCAAAATAAGTGAAACATTGCATCTCTAAAATTATTATCATTTCGAACTTACATTTTTAAATTATATTTTAACTAGTAAGTAAAAATATAATTTTAAATTTATTTATACCAATCAATAGGTGTAAATAAATATTTTTTTTAAAATGGACGTAATAAATTAAATTGATAACAAGTTTTAATACTTATATCCAACATAATTATCTTTTGATTTTAGAAGATTACGTTACGCGAATTCCACTAAATAACAAAAAAAATATATAATTGAAAGTAGGGCGATTAAATTTTTGAACTTAATTTGATCAAAATGTGTGATCCTTACATATAAACGTTTACCGATTTCACGTAAAATTCACTATCACCCAATCAACTGCTATAGTAGTGCAAGGTGTTTTAATTTGCGCCAGTTATAGGACCTGTAGTTGTAATTAGCTTAGTTCAGAGTGTTGAAATTATTGTTAGTTAACGATCTAAAGCTCCGAGTACACTGTCTATAGTCCAAGCATAAATTTTTCTAATACGACTTTTAGCTATCACTAGAAAAGTAAAAATATATATTAGATTTGTTGTCATCATCCTACTCTTATTCATTTACTCGAAGTTGATGCATTATGCCATTTTTTAATAGTAAGTACATATTATACAAGTTTTAGACAATATTTCCCTAGGTATAATTATTACCTAATAATTGCTTATATGTTTCAGAAAGGCGCTGCTGCACGCTTCCTTGGCACCTCAGCAGGTTTTTAAAATTTCCATAGGAAAGTAATAGGTGGCGAATTATGAGTATTCTTCATCAATTTTAAATTGAAACCATGTGGTGCCACTACTTGATACAAGTACTCTAGATAATGGAAGTCACCCAAATTAGTTTTCTATATCACAATTATCAGATTTATGAACTTAAATGTCTTGGCTGTCTCTAAATTACTTACGGAAAAAAGAGAGACCTCTATACTACAGTTTTAAGAAATTATATCCTCCAATAGTTACAAAATATGCTAAATAATTATTAAAGTGATTGATAAAATCATCATTTCATTCTCCTTCTCTTATCCCAATTACTTGGGGGCGACCGATATGTACATTTCTTTAATAGTACATATTGTAAAAGTTATTGGCAATAGTTTTATGACCGGCCGCCTGCCCGACGTCAACCCTACTTGGGACTGTAATTGTTAACCAAACGGCATTAGATGGAGTTGACCCAGGTCGTTATAAGGCTCTTAGTCTTTTTTTACAATATCCACGAAAGTAAGGGTTAGTAGTATTCGTAGCCGCTACCAAACAGCCTTAAAGTGATTGATATAATAAGCATTCGTTTAATGTAGAAAAAAAAAACCTAACTGTCACTATGTTGTTTCTTCATTCCCTGTTGATTATTATATATTTTAAATCCAATATACAATTTTATTACTATAAACAAGAATATACTCGTAAACACAGGAAGCTTCTAAGTTAGTGTGTATACTTCTTTATTATTAAAGGTCATAAAAATAACGAACAGGATCGTTTCCCTAATGGTGCGACTAGAGAAAACTCATTTTTGCAAATAAATAATTATTTCAATTACATCTTAGAGAATTTTATTGCAATTACGGCAAATTTAATAAATGTAACAGCTACTTTCAAGCTCGCAATTTGTTTTTATAGCTTAGACGATTGGTGTAAGTCTACTTTTGATTACCTCGTATAATGCTTTCGTCATTAATTTATTTAGTTAGCATTTATAGCTACCAATATAGAGAAGAGTTGATACGGTTAAAATATATTTCAATACAGAGAGGGACTTTATAAACACACCTGTAAAAAGGACGTAACATATAATGAGATTAAAGAAAAAAAGATTGAGTCAAATTTTTGTCTCTCAAGTGATCGTATTTATAATATATATTTTTTTTATTGCTTATTGCGGTAATGGTAAGTGTTACTGCCGCTCATGGACCTTCGCAATACCAAGGGTATAGCTAGGTCACTGCCTACCAATACAAACCCCAAAACAACCCAGTTGGGCTTTCGGCTCTCTCGCTCACCGAACGAAGCGCAATAGCATATTACCATTACTCAAACCTCGATCTTCTGCGAGAGTGTGGTACTACCCCGGACGGACCGACCCGCGGCTGTAGACAGAGAACTGTCAACAGAGTGGTCCTACCACTTTTAGTATGTAGGTACTCTATGTATGATCACGAAGTAAGAATACAATAGTCACCAACCTTTCTTTACCCGTGGGTGATAATAAAAGACGACTTAGAGTTGCCAACAGATGACGTCACTGCATGAGAAGATTTCTCTAATTTCTCAGTTATTATTCATATTCAATCTTCACTTTTAAGCTTTAATCTCGCATTACATTATACAAGTTACTGCTATTACACGATCATCCTATGGGAGTCCATTGTATGATATGTACTCTCCTTTTTTTGACAGGCTATGGACTTGGACACATTTTACCCTTTCTGTCTTGAACGACCAAAATGCGGCGTGCGGCCCCATAACCCAAGGTGTTCCTATCAGAATTGGGACGATCACTGTTATCGATTCTTTGACTTCCGTGGCCATTCCGTCATAACATGCGCTTCCCTAAGAGGGATATTTTATAATCACTACACTCCACATCTAGGCGCGATGGTGATCACAATTGGTATTATAAGACTGCCAGGAGATTATAGCCCCTCACAACTACTAGTCGGTTTTTATGAGTACTCTTCCTCTTCTTTTTGCCTTTTTGTACTTGTTCGCTTAGCTGGTTTACGACTCTTATGGAGCAAATAAGCGATGACAATTCGATATGTTCTTTAATTATCCATCACCACTTCGAGAATTGCTTTTTTATATTAGTTATCAACATAAAAATACAGTAGAGTAATGTAATTTTGCATTTCACCAAAATGCCTGTCTGTTTTTCTTTTCTCAATAATGCTAATAAAAAAAGGTTTATTCAATACGAATCAGAGTATTTCAAAGTATGTTTGACTTAGAAACAAGTGCTGCTTTCTAAAGGCAGACCACCAAACGCTTGGCACGCGCAGCCGGCAATTTGTATAGCATGTAAAAAGCCGACGAGGCGGCGCGGGCTCAAGTAAATAATGACATCTATAACGCGTTGGGAGCAACAATCATGTACATTTCCTTTTACAGAACTATCGACATCCGGTAAAACAGTAGGGCTGTCTAACAAACAAGGAAATTACAGATAAATGAAAAAAAAGAGTATGATAGTAAAATTAATGCGGTCGAAATGCGATCTCTGCGGAAAATCTGTGGAGTTAGGCTGACCGATCGCATTCGTAACGACGACGTAAGAGAGCGAGTAGGTATGAAAGAGAGTATTGGTGTAAAGATGCGAAAGGGAATGCTCCGATGGTTCGGACATGTGGAAAGAATGCCGAACGAAGGCTTGGTTAAGAAGATATACAATGCGAAAGTGGAAGGATGTAGGTACCGAGGGAGACCGAGACTAACCTACCTAGACCAGATCGGTCATGTACTGAAGGAAGGTGGAGTCAAGAGTCTCCGAAACCGGCGAGCGTGTATGAAGAGAATTATGAATGTTGAGGAAGCGAGTGAAGTATGCAAAGATAGAGTTCTCTGGCACTCTGTTCTCTCTGCCTACCCTGCAAGGGATATGGCGTGATGATATGTATGTATGTATGTATGAAAAAAATGCTAGCGGTGTTGTCAATTCATCGAAGTCAAAAATTATGTTACAATAACTTTTTAATTTGTGTGGTAACGGAGTAAGAATAGAATGGTTATCACCTCTAATATTTAAATGAATGACAGTATAAGATGACTAAATGTCTAAGTATATAACTTCAGTGCAATGAAAAGGGCAATTTGAAATAATGCCTCATCTCAACCCGTCTGACAAACGTGGTTTAGTAGGTTAAATTCTCTTCTACTAAGTTAGAGGCATGACAACAGCAATGTGTGGTAGTTTTTAATATATCACTTTGTTGCTTGCTAAAATAATATTCTTGCTAAAATGAATTTATTTAATTAATAACATACTTGATATTGTTTAGCTACTTTTACAATTATAACTATTGCAACTAACTAACTTTCCGTGTAGTGACGGAGTAAGAATACTATTCACCACCCCATATCTTATCTGTGGGTACGAGACGACTAGGGGATATAAAACGTATATAACATCTATGCAAGAGAAGGAAAACTCGAAACAAAACCCTATACCGACACGTCTGACCAGCGCGGTATAGAAAGTTAATTTCCCTCCCTTTACGGAGGAGGCCCGAGCCCAACAGTGGGACATATATGGGCTGTGATGATGATTACGATGATGAAATATTTCAATAAAACTGAATATTCTAAATGAGAAGAAGCACTGAAGATTAGAATCGTATTTTTTTTTCAATATACACTGAGGTATTAAACATTGTATTGCAGAGGACTTTACAAAAATACAATAACGAATTGATGAAATTTAACATAAGTTATCATTATGATTTTATTTATCTTGATACATAGGAACAATATTCAATACAGATATAAAAACACTAAAGAGTTCTTTGTACTACATTTTAGTTAAAAAGTTGTAGTTATAAAGGTACACCATATAACTATTTGCCGTTCTGTTATAACTAGATAGCTCAGAAGCAATATACATTATAACAACCCTAGCATCGATCGTAGCGATATCTCTTTAATTATATTGTTATATCGAACGGCCGGGAGGTCGTGAGGTTAGACCAAATAGATTATCTTAGATGAGACCGGCTGCTGCCCGTGAATAGCCCCCTTTCATATCGAATACTTTTTATATTTTTTACTACCGTCATTATCGTTCACAAGATACTCTGATTGCTTTTTGTAATTTGGACCATTGAATGTTTGAATTATTTTTGGGAATTCTCATTGTGGTGTTGGCACGGTTATTTCTGGTCAATGATCGTTATTTTTCTTTCGTCGTGAATGTTGAACTGATTGTTGGTTGATCTAGTTTAATATTAACAGCATTGCATACAAGTACCTACACATTTATTGCTTCGTTCGAGTTCTGTATTAAAATAATAATTAACAAATTATATATAAGCGCTTTGATAACAATATAGATAGTTTATAAGGTTTTTTTTTATCGAGTTTGCGGGTAGACAGTAACCCGCCGTTTATGGACTCTTTGCATTATTAAATTCTCTGAGTCACAGAGGTAAATGTTATATCAATTTGTAGATTAAATAATAATGTTATTTTTATTGTACATTAATTCATGTAATTCCATTAAGCAAAAGACGAAGCACATATCTAACCAAATTAACCGGCTAATTTTAATTTCATATAGATTAGAATTTAGATAATGAGGATACTGCGATCTTTTTAGTAGCTTTTATGATAGTGCCCTTTGGATTATTCATCATTCTTCTACTCTTGTCCTAATTACTTGGGGTCGATACAATATGTACTCTTCTTTCATAGTACATATTGTAAAGTTATTAGCAATAGTTTTATGACCGGCCGCCTGCCAGACATCAACCATCCTTAGGAATGTGATTGATGATCAAACGGCATCAGATGGAGTTGGCCCAGGTCGTTGTAAGGCCCTTAGTCGTTTTTTACGACATCCACAAGCAAAGGTTGGTGGCATTCGTAGCCGCTACCACACAGCACTTTCGATATTTGAGGATAATACGGAATAAAATTATTTTCTCTGTTCATTATTCTTATAATACGTTACGTTACATTTGAGATTTAATAAGTTCCCATGTGATAAGAGAAGATTTATAATAAACGGATATTACATGTAAAACAAATGTCAAAAGCCGCCATTTTGATATGGTTGACTTTTAAATGATTCATAAATAAAAATAGTAAATAAATGAGTAGGTATTGATTGCCATCGGATAGTGAGTAAAACATACTGAATAGTTATGATATATTTGTTTATTGATAAAATATATCTTTGCTTTGTATGGGAATTTGTTTTGCATAATAGCGGATATCCGCCATTTTGTGGGCGCCATGATTACACGTTATTGTGAATAAACTATTCAAATGAGTAATTTGTTTTGATTTTTATAAAGAATTGATAAAGTTATTGCTAGTATTACAAATTAGAAAGTGAATTTTATAAATGTGTGCTGATGGAGCAAAAGTAATATAAATAAAATATAACCCAAAAAAAAACCTTTCAACAGATTTGCCTCTGTTTCTTTAGATAGATAATAATGCGAAGATGGTTTTAGACCAGTAAAACAATGCATCAGGAACCGGTAGATGGTGCTGGGATCAATTTCAAGAAATTCTATTTTTAGATTTTCTTATATTTCAATAGAACCGCGTATAGAGACGAGAATATACAAGAAGAAGTTTGAAATTAACGCAACTTGCCAAAAACTTAAAAGGTGAGTGTTGATTTTAGTATAGGCATGTGATGAGATGCGAGGAGTTATTATAATATCAGATGTTTTATAAAAATGGGGCAGAATATATAGATAAAGTAAAACTTGAAAAAATATTGGATGGATATATTGAATGATGATATTTACAAAGACAATGAATTTAGAGAAATATCTCTTATCTAGCTTTTGATAGGAAAGAAAAATATTATCGTCGAGTCAAATGGCCGAGGTCAGGTCAAGATTTCATAACATTCGAGAATAAGCTTAATATTTTTTTTTAAATATCTATCATTACATAAGCACACCTAGATTACAAAATATAGTTTTTTTTTTATTTTCTGTTAAAAAATACAATACGAAAAGTAGAAAACACGTAATACTTAAAAAGAAAATAAAAACGATTGAACCGCACATTCTATGTGGTTAGCGAAGATGTTAATGTCCGTTCCACATGTATGTGAGCAAAAATATTATGTTAATCATTTTCTATACATTAAACGCAAAACCAAAAATTTAACTACATTTTCAAGAATATTTCCAAGATTTAGTAGGTACTATTAAAGTTTACATGGGAAGAAGTTGAAAATTGTATATAATATGGTTGCAAAAAGAAATAAACGCTCTGTGGTAGCAGCTAAGAATACTACCAACCCTTACTTTGCTCGTGGATGTTGTAACAGACGACCTTATAACGGCCTGGGCCAAGCGGCCGGTCATAAAACTATTGCCAATAACTTTTATAATATGTCCTATGAAATAAGAGTACATATCATATCGACCAAAAGTAATTGGGATAACAATAGGAAAATGATGATGACGTGTCACAAAAACATTAATGAAACTAATATTTAGTATTCTTACTATGCTTTGTGATGGTGGATATGAATAATACCAATTATTAAATTATTTATGGGTAACGTAAAAGACGACTAAGAGTTTATCGTCCTAGGTCACCTCTGTCTAATACCGTCTAGTCAACAATTACATTCTCTCTGGAATCTAATGTCAGGCAGGCGGTCCAAATTAAAACTCTTGTAAAAACTTTTGCAATATGTACGATGATAGAAGAGTACATATTGCGTCCCTAAGCAATGAGGTTTTATTATTCCTACAATATATCAAGCTCATATTATAGATATTTAAAAAATAAAAGTAAAGATTTTTCAACTTTCTGGAGTCAAGAGTCTCCGTAAACCGGCGAGCGTGTATGAAGAGAATTATGAATGTTGAGGAAGCGAGTGAAGTATGCAAGGATAGAGTTCTCTGGCACTCTGTTCTCTCTGCCTACCCTGAAAGGGATGTGGCATATGTATGTATGTATTAAAAAATGTATGTATGTATTAAAAAATAAACCATTCTTAATGTTTATGTTCTTTGTTCCTTTAAACATACTTTCTCTACAAATGTGATTTTAAAATATTACGTTCAAGCCTTTAGTTGTATTACAATTTTTTTAATCATATATATATGTGTTCATACATTTGGAACAGTATATTTTGGGTAGCTGTTGATATTACGCGAAGACACGCACGTTTTGGTAAAAGTCAACTGTTTAGTGTGAATGCTGATCGTTAGTAGGTAAGTATCCAAGTAATTTTAAAAATAAGTTGTAACGCACGCATTACATTTATTTAATATAAGTGAAAACTGGCTAAGTGCGAGTCGGACATGAAAACTTTCGTATCAACCACAAGATTTAATATTAGGTACTATTTAAATACTTTTGTAAAATAAAAGAAAACGCAATATATTTATTTACGTAGGAACCTTCTAGTTAAATCATTACTTTGCTTTCTTTGTGATAAAATAAGTATATACTCTATGAATATGTAATAAATAGTAGGTTTATCTGAAATAGTCCACTGACAGGCGACCGCTAGATAGGAGAGGGGAGGCTTAGTAGTAAAGTTGTCGTAGACAGCATCGTAACAAATATATTTTAAGTACAATTTGTTTATTGTAACATTTTGATTATATAGTTGTGTGCTAGATTTTTTTTTAATTACCCAATATGACATGTAACCTACTTGATAATAAAAAAATATAATGCATAAAACTATTACATACAGTTGAAGTAAAACTTCATTAAGATTATCACAGATGACGATTAAGTTAAAATAAATAAAATTTCATTTAATTCCCGCCAAGATTTCCATGACGGATGTAAATAAATAAAAATGAGAAAAAGAGAAGGATGATAATTTTTTTATCGTCCTTCTGTTTTCCATTATTTTCGTTTTACCATGTATTGGTCCTTCTATCCATTTGCACATTTATCCTATCAACTATCAGTCCTCCCATCTATGTTTTTATATTAACAATAAATACCAATCGCGATTTGGTGTTCGAAAGAGAAAAAGATGATGTAATCATATCGTCGAAATTATAAAAATACAAAAAAGCTGAACATATAAATACAATTAACATATAAAATAGAATTAGTACTAATATTGTAAGTATTATAACACTGTTGCCAAATGTGAGATTGTCATCTCGGGCTTTTTTGCTAGAAAAGTTCTACTATAAGGCAACGGATCAGCTATTCTGCCAAAGGAAATACGCACCGATAGGCTTAAGTACCTGGGACCAAAAGTTATTTGATGGAGGCCATTCATTAATACTACAAAATATGAAATAATAGAAAAAAAGGTAACAACTTAATGAATTGGTTATAACATAATTATTTCCGATTCTATTTGAGTATTAGAGATATGGCGAAAGCCACGTCTACACATCTTTCTGGTGCAATCGGTAGAGAATAAAAGTGAAGCGAAGTGAATTTCCTTATAAGAACGAGGCCCATGACTAATAATATATTAATAAAAATCAAGCAATTAGTATTATATCATATATGCTTAACTTGAAACTTTGTAAAGACCACCCATGTTAAAACATCAAAATATTATATTACGCCATTTTTATGAAGCCACTAAAAAGAACAAATTGCTCTTTATTTAAATACGATGTCTAATGCCCCTAGCCACAATAACTTTTATCTAAACGTATTGATTTACAATTTATTGCCGGAAGGCTTATGACTTCGCTTGTTTCATTTGACATTTAGCCCGATTGACCTTTGAAGTGTTTTCGGATAACTTCGAGTACACCTACGGCCAAATATTCAAAGTAGGTGGAATAGAGCGATCATATGTTCTTATTAGATTAGTGAGAGTGGACAGTCAGATAGAAAAGCGTTATATTACAAATATTTTTAATCTATAAATTCAAAAATATACATATTTTTTTTATTCATTATGTGTACTGTGAAAACGAAAATGAAAATTTTATCTGTGGTGACGAATTTATATTGAATCCTTTATACATATTTATAATTAAAGCATAAATTAATTATTTTATCTATTATCTTTATTACACAAATTGACATCAACTACGTTTGAAAATCAGCCTGCCAAGTGTGACGATTATGTTATTATTTCTTCTTTCAGAAACGGTCCTGTATTGTAAAAACGCATACTTTGATTTATCAAAGACCAACTAATTCTATGGAGACGAGCAGTATGGATTACTGAATTGTTTTTATTTCTTGTGTTCACGTAAACACAATTTATCGTGTAATGAATGATGTGTCACTATATTTTTCGAATTGGATTTTTTTTATTTTAAGGCAATGGGGCCAGTTATGATGAATGAAACGACATATGAAATTTGTTTAATCTGTGAAGCGGTACTACTACTTAAATATATAAATATGTTTTATTTAGGTTACAAAAGTATTTATTTTACTTACAACAACAGTAAATTGTTACTAATTAAAGCAAATTTCATTGCTAGATTGACTGTTGATTCTAAAGTTCAGTGCATATACAGTAAACCCACATCTGAGTGTAATTTAATTACTCAGTTTTTACGTTACCTATGAGTAATTATTACCATGGATAAGATGCATACTGATATTATACGCCATAAAAAATATTGACGTAAATATACGATGAAGAAACTTTAGTTATAAAACAACTAGTTCATATGAGTGGTATATGGAGGTACAGGTATGGCTAAAAATAATACAATTGATTTAAGCATCAAGTTTCGCGGTTCACCGATGACATCCCACGAATACGCCCACAGACAACAAGCTATATTATATTTTCGGCGGGAACGTGAAAACATTACTATTATAATATTTAATATGTACCGTGCGATGTTGTTATAAGGCTGTATATCTAAAGTATATCTATAAAAACAACTATTGAGAATATGTGATTATATAACTTTACTACATATTTGAGGGATTCCAAATCCCTCATTTCCTTCCCTCATTAATCCCTCATTCCTCAATTGAATTTTCAAATAACATGACATATATAATATCTTTCACGTTTCTCGAAAATTTTCAAATAGAAACTTTAGTGTAGCCATTACTGCAATAAAATACGTGTTGAATGAGGGAAACACTAATTAATTCATATTTTTCTAAATAAATACTTAGTAATTGTTATTGAAATAGTTATTTGCATATTAATTTTAAGAAACTAAACAATATTTGATTAAATTTATTTCCTTTAATGGTTATATGCGCAAACGGCGGGTAACTATAATTATGATCTAATTATATATACAAAAGTATATATATAATTCAATTTAATTAGATGTTTTAGAATAGTAAGAGACAATTATGTAGATAGCATAGACATTCAAATGTCGAATGGCTAACACACATGCAATGGTTTGAATATGAACATTATTTACGAAGTTTCATAGAATATACACTTTTTTTAAAACTCAAGGATATGATATATTAGAGAAAACTATGTAAACTTTGGATTTAATTTTATTATGATTATGTAACAGACACAACATAATTATAAACATCGTAATATTATCTATTCTGAGTTCAATTCAATGTTCCGGAAAATAGTTTCATCTATAAATAATCAATTTATCACTAGATTATAATATTTAACTATCAATAGATAGTGATAAATCATTTAATTAAACGTAAAATTAGGTAAAAGTTGCTAATGATGCTAACTTATATAAGATACCAAGTCTATGTAACCCATACCTTATAATGGCGTCATATATATGTGTATACTAATCCGAAGTTGATTCGATTTTTAAAATTAAGAAACTTTTTTCATTAACTTACAAATGGACAGCATCAATCTGCTGAAATTGAAATAAACGCAATTAAAACTAAATCATTTGTTTTTTGTTTCCTTTATAAGAATGACGCATATTTTTCATTGTGACATAGGTGGAGCAATGGACGAAACTATTCAGCCTACTTTATATGATGTGTAGATTATTAACATAAAATTTGCACATTAATAGCCATTTGGTTAGAAAATAGGCATTTTGATCTATAGTCTGATCGTTGGGAAGTAATGTATATACAGCATCCGTCCTGTAATGACGGAAGGAAAGTTAATCTAATACCGGCATATCATTATCGACATTTTGTAGACTCTTTCTCTGAATATATATTGAATTAATTTAATAATGATATAAGTATAAAAAATACGATTGTGTACTTTAAAATGGATATAGCAGTCCTTTTTTTTATACGGTGGACTATGGATACGTCTCACCCCGCACAAATCGGTCCGGGGTGACGGAAGAAACGGCGACCCCATAGACCCACCGTGCAACTCCCCTCTTCGCCGTGCGAGCGGGCCACCGGTAGGATATAACAGTATTCGATTTTACTTAATTTTACTAGCGATACTCCACGAACTATTACTAGCGTTACTCCAGCGTTATGATGTTTTTGCGCTACCAATATTCTAGTAGACTAGTTTAATGTGATATAAATGACGTATATGGTAGCTAATTAAAAGATATTTATCTCTATGAAATTTTAACAAATACCCTTTTTTGTTGATTATGGTCTGGCTATCCCCGTCTAACTATCCGAGATGCTATAAGAGTACCTAGAATATCGAAATCCATTGTATATCCTGTATCCTCTTATTAGCCTAACTGATATAAATTCAAGATCCTTCTGAAGGATTAATCTTTGGAATAAATATGCTATCATCTGAACAACTTTGAACATCTGCGCCACGCAACAAGCTTTAATTCGAGTCTGATCTCAATCCTTGTAATCCTTGCCTTCAAACTTTCATATTATTTAAAAAAAAATGTTGTTATAGAAGAACAAAAACTAGGTATATAACAAGAAATCATTTTGCTATAACAAGTCCGTTATATTTAAAGTGGTCATGTTTACTATAGCCGCGGGCACGGCGCGTGCGCAGCTGACCACGAATATGGCTACAATGTAATAAGTTTTAGTATGTTTATTGATGCGATTCAATTTGCGAAGGATAAAATGTAAAATATGAATAAAGACGTGTGAGTTTGCGCCAAATGATTATTATATTAGCTGATTATTCTAGCGGACGTTTTTGGTTACACATATGAATTAAGGACAAAATGACTATGCAACAAAGAGGTATGTTTTATGAAATACAAAGATATTATAAAAAAAATATAGTGGTAGGCAGTAACATTTAACATCAAGCGTGCTGCTTGCTCGTTTGCCACGAAAAACAATAAAAAAAGTTATTACGATAGTACAAAAACTTTTGATCACATAAAATAGTAACAAATCTAGATTTACTTGGATGATTGTGATATATTTTCTATTTTAATTATACCTATAATTTAATATGATCTATCATTATTCTCCTGTTCTTATCCCAATTATCTGGGTCGATGCAATATGCATTCCATCTGCATCGTACATATTACAAAATTTATTGGCAATAGTTTTATGACCGACCGCCTGCCTGACGTCAACCCTCCTTGGGAATGTAATTGTTGACCAAACAGCATCAGGTAGAGATAGCCCAGGTCGACATAAAGATCTTAGTTGTCTTTTACGATACGAGTAAGTATTGGTAGAATTCGTAGTCGCTACCACACATCACAATTTAATATAAATTATATTATATAAAAAATTTGCTATTTGATATAGTAATAATAAAGTTCACCACCCTTCCTATTTTGGGGGTTAAAAGACAACTAAATAATATTCCGGCAAGATTAAATAAAATCTATGTAAAAAGAGAAAAAAATTAAATAAACTACAGAGTTTATTTAATTTTTAGTACAGACTAACACGTCTCATCAATGTGGATCTACTAAGGGTCAATATTCCTCCTGTGGAGGAGGCCCGAATCTTCAATTGTCAAAGTATTTTTTTTATGGGATCATTACCTCTCATCCATCTGTTGATTATCAACACGCTGTGGAAATGCACCGGTGCTCGTAATAATATATTAGAGAATTTCTCTCATCTGACAACTCTCACGGGCAAGAAAGGGGTTGAATCAACCGGTTGAATCTGTATTCTTATCCCATCACTATATGGGAAAAGTTTAAATGACAAAGATTGTTTTGCAAAAGACTATTGAGACTTTGTTACTATCTATATGGCATAAAATAAGCTATAGAATTTCACAAAATAACATTCTTTAGTATATATAATATATTTACACTTGTATAGTATATAGAGTTATTCAACACTATTGAAACGTCCTACGTATTTAACAGAAATAAACAAAGTAACTTGCACAGGCGAACAGGCGAGAGCTAAGCTACGATTTATCTACTTTCTCTATGGATTTGATCATACTCTTCATCTTTATAAGTTGCTGTATACGCTTTATTTTTTTTTATTAAAATGAAAATTTTTAACCATTGTTTTTATCAATCAGTGAAATACGCTAAATAGTTTTTATACTTGCTTTCAAGTGCCTTTGCTTTTTTTTTTTTTTTTTTTTATACTTGCTTTCAAGTGCCTTTGTTGGACAGAATGTGCCTGCGACAAAGGCCCATTTTGTTCGGGGCGACGAAAGGTTGAGTGTGTCTAACCTACTTATTCCCTTTCCTAATAGTCATTGGACTGGCTACTAATGCCGATTCCTTAACTTCGGTGGCCAGCCCGGTAGAAAGACAACGTTCTATGCTAAGGAAATAATCCTTGTATCGTGGAGGATTTGAAAAATATGCAGTTAAAGGATGCAATTTACACCCATAGCCAAAACAATAATTTGGGGATCGCATAAAGTATGATCGTGAGTGGAAATTGAATCCACGAAACTTGGCACGATTGATGTAATCACTATGCCATTTGTGCCGTCAACATTGTGTAATAATTGTTTGATTGATGATTGTAATGATGCATATATGTTTTAGTTAAGTGTACATAGTAATTTATGTTAGTGGTAGAAACACACCGTTGACAGTATTCTATCTACAGTCGTGGGCCAGTCCGTCGGGTGTAGTACCACATTCTCGCAGAAGATCGACGTCTGAGTAATGGCCCTGTGCTATTGCGCATTGTTCGGTGAGCGAGAGAGCCGGAAGCCCAATTGGGGTGGATTTGGGCTTTGTACTGGTAGACACCGGCCTAGCTATGCCCTTGGTCAAACGGGCGGCAGTAACACTTAAAACCAGGTGTATTACTTGCTCGTTTGCCACCATAAGCAATAAAAAAAAAACACGGATTTTATTGATTGTAATATGAAATAAAAATCTGAAAGCTAAGTCCCATTAAACCATAATCCGTTAGGAAAATTATAAATAAAAGAAAGCCGTCTATCTTATAACATTTAAATAATTTCAAACCTTTCACTTTGAGATGAAATAGAGGACTATAATATTAGACTTGCGGTCCAAACGGGCCCATTGGGCGAATTCATGAAACTGTGAAATGCACAATGACCATCATTGAAGGATAAGCCGTAATCTTAGGCAAGCTGTCCCGCATTATGTCCCGTATCTTCTCTTTGACTGTCATTTTAATATTATTTATCTTTCTGGGTGGCCGCTATTTCCTTTGTATATATAAATATATTAGTATGTAATACTGAGAGTGTATGACAGCATATGGAACTATATTATTAATACTATTGCAAGTATAGTACAGCGGTTTCTTTGCCAACTATGTATGTGCTTCTATTATAAGTTAGATTCATAAGGGATGATAATAAAATGATTATTTATGTAAATAAGTAAATGTATTTTCGTTATTATTATGATAATGTAATAGGAATATAGTTGCCTTTAATTTTATTTCGTATGTGACGAGTAAATCAATACTAGAAAAGAAGAGCTCTCTTTCACCGGATTGAGAGCCATCAGCGCTCGCAACTAATCACCACACCGTCACCTTGAAGACGTAAGATATAATATGAATCGAAATTTGCATGTCCTAAAATAGTTCACGGTGGTGTAAGTGGCAGCACGGTTGGGCCGGATTCCCAATAGGTGCGGGTTCGAACCCCGCTTGTGACATCATTTTTCGTTTCGTAATCGGGTATTTATAAATAATCTTTATATTGCGGGGACTTTACAAACATGCAATTAACGCAGACTAATTATACCCCAGACTCAGAACTACAGTTTGTGGATCGCACAAAGTATTGTCCTGCGTAGGAAACGAACCCAGAGCACTGACACGGAAGGCTGGTATCTTAAACATTAAGCTATATGTGCAGTTAAGTTCAATTCTATTTGTAGTTAAGCGAATTGTAAGAAATTATCATAATTTATGATTTACTAACCACGCAACATTGTCACTTTGTACGATGTAATCAGACAAATACAAATTTATGTAAAAGTATGTAAATAGCAAAGATTATTATATCAATTTGCTTCTTGCCAACGTATACAGCAAGCAATATCAATATACAAAATACATTGAAAACTGACTTCAGTTGTTTAGTGACATTAAATAATCTTTTATTATGCACATTTTAATTCTACTCTAATTATCTTACCAGTAATTCTATGATTTTGAAATCAAACTACACATAAATATAGGTAAATAATTATTCTTCAATGATAATGTAGTGATTGTACCTACTAACGTTCCTCATTCAATTTAAAGATGAATCATCATCATCATCACAGTCCATATATGTCCCACTGTTGGGCTCGGGCCTCCTCCGTAATGGGAGGGAAAATTACCTACTATACCACGATGGTCAGACGTGTTGGTATAGGGTTTTGTTTCGAGTTTTCCTTCTCTTGCATAGATTTTATATGCGTTTTATATCCCTTAGACGTATCTTACAATCACCCACGGGTGAGATAGGGGGCGGTGAATTGTATTCTTACTCCGTCACCACACGGTAAGTAAGGATAAATTAAAATTGAATATTTATATATATTATATATATATTTAACAGTTTTAAAAATAGATAAATTTGCTGATATTCGTGTAATTAAAAGTAATGCTTAGTACAACAGGGATTTAATACCATTAAGCATTAAGTTTTAAAATTTCTCAGAAGGCGATTTTCGGGTGACTGGACCGGGGAATTAGTCCGTCATCCGCCGAGAGGCTGACCGCGCGAGGAAGGAACGACGTCCTCCGTCGCTCAGGGAGGAGGTACCCCTCGGGGGGTATTCCGTCGGGCCGGCCAGTGACGATAAGTTCACGCTGCTCCGGTGGCCGGTCCAACGACGAAGGCGAGGTTCGCGGGTGTGTTATGGGTGTGCGTGCTTGCGCCACTATGTCGCCCCAGACGGAGTGGTGCGAGGAGTGCACCAGCCGTAGCCCAACCCCAAAAAAAAAAAAAAGAAGGCGATTTTAACCGTCATATTAACAACTAAATGTCAATAAGGAAGTAATCTCAAATATTTTGCTCGTCATCACCCATATGGGTTAAATATAATAAAATAAATATAGTTATTTCGACTACAGCAGAGAAAATAAGATAATGCTAAGAATGAAGATTCGATTATGGTGACTACTTAAAAATACAGCATGTAATACGCATTACTTTTCCGTAGGTAGAACTTGGCTATGAAATCAATATCCAGAAGCACTTTTCAAAAAAAATTTTTAACACTAATTATGATCGTCAGCCCTTCTATCAAGTGTGGCAATTAACCTTTTGCGAAGACCTATGTGCAACCGTGGACGATGATACGCTGATGGATAGCTAAGAATGAAGTTACAGTAATTAAATATAAAATATTTGTGTATAAAAATAACTGTGTAATCAAATTTATGCCACATTAGGTATAAAATATTTTCTTGCGTGCTTGGTTATAAATTGAAATTTAACTTTAATAAAGTATAGTACGATATTTTCTTAATAGCAATTTAATTCGGATAATTTTATGGCATCAAATTGTGATGGTACTATAGATAGCTGTTTAATAAAGGTTATTTTTATTATTGTGAATTTTATAGATTCTTGAATTTCTATCATCGAAGTGGAATCCAATCACCTGTGTGATTAATTCACACGTTAAGTGTTAAAATATATAGATCTAAAAAGTATTTTTATTAAGTCAAAAAATGTTATTATATTTATTAACATATGATGGTAGGTATTTGTTTTATCTTAAGCTTGGTTAATTTAAAATTTAGTAGTAGGTATTTTGTTTATTTATTTGTTTTTTTAAGAGTATATATTATGCTAAAGAATAAATCGCGAGCACTTTATAAAACATAAAATTAATGAGAATAAATTATACACACATTCAGAAAAAAAAATATTGAGAGTTGCATAAAAATAATTCGTCTGTGGAAATCAAACCTAAGACACTTACCAGCGGCCAGTTCGTTCGATATAGTACTATAGTCTGCCAAAAAATCGCCGTCTGAGCAGTAAGCAATGTGCTATTACAATTCGTTCAGTGAAGGTCAGAGCGGGAAGTCCAAGTTTCTAGGTGGGATTGGGTTGATAGGCAGCGTTCTAGCTGTACCTCTGGTATTGCAAAGGTCTATGGGCGGTAGTGACACTTACCATCAGGTGTGCTGCTTGCTCGTTTGCCACCATAAGCAATAAAAAAAATACTCTTATTTAAAAACACATATGTATACATAATTTTAAAATTTAAAATTGTATCGTAATTTATTCAATATACTAGGAACATCCGTGCATCGAACGACTGCATGTAGCGGAGATGCGAATGTTGAGATGGATGTGTGGTGTGACGAGATTGGATAAAATAAGAAATGAGCATATAAGAGGAAGTTGCGCCAGTGACGGAAAAGTTAAGGAGTGAAAGGTTAACATGGTATGGACATGTGATGAGACGGGATGAAAGAAATGTTGTGAGGAAAGTTTTAAATATGAATGTTGAAAGCTTTAGGGGTAAAGGAAGACCAAAGAAAAGATGGATGTACTGCGTGAGGTATGACATGGATAGACAGAGAGTGACTTCCAGAGATGACGTCTGATAGGACTGTATGGAGGAAGATGACATATTGCGTCGACCACAAATAATTGGGATAAGAGCAAGATGATTATGATGATGATGACTAGGAACATCGTGCGAAAGCCTTTCTCTATGGTAAGATATATTCAGCCTTCATAAATTATAAAAAAGAAAATATACTTTAGTACAAACATTAAAAAAAATAAAATTAGGGCAACATAATGGTATTAAAGCTAATATGTATAGTAATACTGATACTAAAGTTGTCAGATTAAATACATTAATTTTAATGACACATATCTTTGGTATTATTAATGATCTGTAATTACAGATTATGGTATATCTGTCAATAAATCAAATATATATTTCAAGTTATGACTAGAGGTTAACTGGCAATAATTTAGACTACAGAAGTACCGCAAACATAAAATAAAATATAAGTAATTAATTATTAATTACTTAAACTATACGCAATATCTTCATTATCCTTCTACGTATCAATCTATCAACGGCCATTACCGAAAAAGGGCTTAGCTATGGTGGTAGATCATATCAAAATCACCACGCTTAGCAGGCGATTTGGCGATCGGTATTGGTGTTATAAGTACGTATGCTCATTTTTCTGGAGATCCCTCAAACATTTTTACAACAATCTTTAATTTTCATGTCAAATTGTTAGATACTTTATTTTCAAATTAATGTAGGTATTTATAAATAAAATATTAAGCTCTGTAAGTATTTTAAATATTTTATTTTGGACGGATTATCATACATTTGTCGTATGATGATAAAGTAAGAATAAGATTCACTACCCATGACGTAAAAGAATATTAAGGGATAAAAGTTTTAGAAATGACCACCACTTGTCTTACCCGTGGATGATTGTAAGAGACAACTAAGGAATATAAAACGCATATAACATCTATGGGAGAGAAGGAAAACTCGAAACAAAACCGTCTGACCAGCGTGGTACAGTAGGTCGATTTCCCTCTCATTATGAGGAGGCTTGAGCCCAACAGTGAGAAACATATGAGTTGAGATGATGATGAAAAGTTTTTGAAAACAAAAAACTTATAATATGTTCCAAATTTGCAAGATTGGAAGACTGAAGATAGAACTTCATACTTCAATATTGGCTGTCCTCGATCTAACCACTAGGCTATTATTGTTCTCTATACTCATCTACGTAGTGAAAGGCACACAATATATACTTACATATATTTATCATTCGCCTTTATCATTGACACAGGTTGGAAGTCCAGCAGTGCCGCGAGGGTTTGAATAATGACTACGGTCTGAGATAAACTCGTTTCACTGTCGACAGATGTCACTAGTGGACTGCGACAAATGATACCACCTAAAGCCTGCATGCTGTTTACATAATGTATTTGCTACCGGTCGATCTACATAGCTGTTTATTTATATTGCTGTTTGTATGCTAATTTTATGTAAATATACGTTTCGGTTTTCTGATACAACTAGTCGCTTCCAAGGTGTAATGAATAAATGATATATAACGATTAAAGTTACAATTATCTTAATCCGTATTAAGATGACTAAAATGCTTTCTCAGCCAGAATAAGTTGACTAAAAATGATTCGATGATTTTGTTCCTCTCGCCTACTTGAAAAGTACTTTGTAAGGGCAATTGAGTGGAGCTAAATACTGCCATATTGTATTCTAGTGTGATACTTAGATGTGGGGAATTTCGAACCTTAATCATTCAGGACCGCACTGTTGAAATTTCAAAGCTAGACTTTGTCATTTAGTATGTAGTAGTATTACCACTTACTGTCATGTAAGAGATAACCTCAACTCTTAACACGTTAGCTACCATGTTGGGCTATATATCCGACAAATAAGTGTATCATTCAGGCCTTGTCGGACTATATGACCGACAAAACATACCTAAATTCAACGTATTTGTGTAGTCTGTCGGGCGTATTTTCAAGTCTAAAACACGATATTGAGTAAAAATTTGCAAAGCATATTTTTTACGATTTATTATAATAGACTATGGCAGTTAACGTGTTAAGCCCGTAATATTATATGTTTTACAATTTTCAACGTATAACCTTTCCGCCTTATACGGGCTGATAACGATAAACTCTTACAAAATGCCTCTTTTTTTGTTTTAGATAACAAAAATACGAGCATTTTTGAATGAATAACAATTTAAATCCTAATTACCAAAGTTGCGAATTCCCCTCACTTAGCAACTCCACAATACATGGTACGAATATTAATTTTATTAATCACACGGATAATTAATTATAATATATCTAAAATAATAAAGATTTAATGTACAATGTAAGTTAATAATTACGAACTACAAAATATTTAATTTATAAAAACAGTCTAGTACAAAAATTAATCCAGAATTTATGTTCTTATATAATGTTTAAAAATAAAAATAGACGTCATCATAAGCGGAAACTACGAAGGTCTCGGACACGCGGGGAATATAAGTTACAACATACATATGATGATATTGGTTAGGATATCATTTTAAGATATTATAATAACGTAATATGGAATATATTATACATTAGCTGTATCTCGTATAAGCTCTTATAACTTTACAAGATCATTTTTTTTTTTGCATTTTATAATGTAGTCTATATTAATTCACTATAAAAGTTGCATTTCACATTTCAAATACATTTGTGCTGGAGATATCAATGTGTAAGAATAAGAATACAAAAAAATCACTACTATTTCTTCTATCGTTGTCTAAACAATATCATCAAATAATATCGAGAGAGTCTCATCATCATCACTCATCATTCTCCTATTCTTATCCCAATAACATGGGGTCGATACAATATGTACTCTTCTTTCATAGTACATATTGTAAGAGTTATTTTATAGTTTTATGACTGGCCGCCTGCCAGACGTCAACCCTTCTTGGGAATGTAATTGTTGACCAAACGGCATCAGCTGGAATTGGCCCAGGTCGTTATAAGGCTCTTAGTCATCTTTTACGACATCGCTACCACACAGCTCAAATAATATTATAAAGCTACCTTAGGAGAAAAATAATTATTATTGACAAAAAATGTAGTTAAATACAAAACAGCGATTGGACTTCCGGTAGCATATAACGATATAAAATTTTATATTTAAATTTAAACTGCGATATCAAGAGAGAATCCTCAACAATTTCATTGTTTGAGGATTGAATAAAGAATAAACATTAAAAAATTCTACGTTTTATATATATTTAAATAATCTTTTAAGATCGAACTCGACGAAAAGTAAAAAGCGGAAATAATTTATTCCTATACAATACTCGCGAAAGTTCAACTAAAATTAATTATAATGCGACACGTTCAAATCTCTCTTATTTCCGAAATTACATGGATATAAAACTTAAAAGTGAAAATAACTTAAATTTTCTTAAAAAACACTGTATCTCCGCTTGCTATAATTACTTTGACATGATACATAACTGGAGCTATTAATTCCAAGCCTTATTTCTGTTACAACTTGAATAATATTTGAATAAATAATTATTATATAATGTTAATATTAGTTGTGATGTTGTTACCTTTATTGCTACCTGTTCGTGTAGGTAAATAAAATGAAAGTATCATGAATGTGGTTGAGAAGAGTGATGGTTCCTCTAATAGTAAACTCTTGATGGGCCGCTTGTGGCATCTGAACCAGCTATAATCTATTGGATTATTTTTTGAAATAAGAAATATATCCTGATTTGAAGGGCCATTATATTAGACTAATCCTTACTACATATATTGTGTATCTATATTATATAAATGAAATAATTAAAAAAATTACGACGAAATCGCCGAGTTTTTTCTCCAAACTTGATAGTGGCGTTCATGTTCTCATCCAGTAGAATCAGATCAAAATGATAATACGTGAATGCCCTCGCAGCACCTATATATAATAAGGAGTTTGAAATTGAGCGTTCATCAAAATGGAAGAATAATAAAAGGATTAATAAAATAAAATATTATTTGAGGTAAAATTAAGGGATTTCCGTGTGCTTAAGAGTACAATTCACTACCCCCTATATTGTCCGTTAATATCGTAAAAGACGACCAAGGGATATAATATAAATGTAATAACTTTGCAAAAGGAAGAGACCTCGAAATAAAACCCTATCCAATTGTCTGATTAGCGTTGTATAGTAGGTCAATTTCCCTCCTATAGTTGAAGAAGGCTCGAACCCAGAAGTGGGACGTAAATGAGCTGAAACGATGACGATGATGAGAATGATCACAACGTGATAAGGTATATAATAAACTCCATATTTTCCTTGCATGTCATATAAGGTAACTAAAGGAATTGTGCCTTATTTTCTTTAAAATTTATTTGCGTATTAGGTACCTGGTGGCTTCAACTGTTTTCCGTTTTTCATGTGAGTCATAATACTAAATATCTAATTCTGGATATAAGTCATATTTTTGGATAGAACTTAGAAATTCCAACTCGAAAGTAACGTTGATAGTTAACACGGTAATAAAGAGTAACCCATTGATTAGTAGCATAGCTGGTCTGATGTTTAAGAGAAATGCAATGATTTTCTTTTAATTAAAAGAGATTTCTGCAATCAGATTGCACAAAATTATTTCCTTATAGTTACATATCAGAATCTTCCTATAATAAATCCAGGAGTAACATTTAACCCGACCTGAATTCTTTGATCTTAATGTCGATAATTCTTCTTCAGTACAACTCGAGTAAACGGTTAAAAATAATACGGTCAGCTCGGTAATCGAACCTCACAATAAGATAGAACTGTATCATGAAATAGCACCGGACAATCGCGGTCGTTACTGCATTATATCTTGACATGTCTTAGAATTTATAATCAAGTTGAAATGGACTTTAACAACATGTATTAAAGTGTATGTTGAATGCACAGAAAGTATAGCAGTACTTTCGAAAGACTCCGCTCGATGTCATGTTAGGGTTGGCAACTGTTCCAAATATAAGATTTATGAGCGGGTCAATATAATGTTTGGTGTCACCGAATATAAACCTGTTGTGATGAAACGTTAGGAAATATGACCGGTCTAGAAGATGCGTACGAAATGCTATAGATCAATTAAGAATATTAATTATAATTCGTTTTTTTTATATTAAAAATAAAATGAGGTAAAATATATAAACATAACTTTAAAGATATTTTACGAAAGCCAATTAAATAATACGTTGCATAAATTGGATTTATAACAAGGATATGTAAGCAATCTGAATACTTTGAAAGAGTTTAAGTAAGTATTAGTTACCACTACTTTCCTTGAGAGGGTTTTAGTACCTAGGTGTAAATTACCACTTCTTGCTTTGTCATTAATAGTGTGCATTCTCAAATAAAATCATATTAAAATTAATATAACAAGTGGTACAATGGGCGATTTTTTTTCTTCTACCCCTATTAACTAAAGGATATCGACGGAAGTTCATACTTAGTAATGAGACGTAAAGACTTTTAAAGAAATTAAAATTAAGGTATTTTACACATATTTATATAGAGTATTAATATAATAATAGATATAATGGTGAATGTTTTTAAATTTCTTGCGTGAAATATGGAAGTGGAAGGCATTTCGACAGCCCTGCGGTAAGTTGACATTCCTAGATTGAAAGGTCGCAAACTGGTCCGACCATTACCGCGTCTATTACGGGCGGACGCCGGCAGTGGTCGCATAGATTGCCGCCATTCCTGCCATCTGCGACCATCTGCCGCGATATTACCGCGTATTACCGCCTACAGATTATCGAACTGATTACTGCGTATTATAGCCGCACGCGTCCTCTCGTTTCCGTTGGAAAGCGGCAATGTAGCAATAAGTTGATTGGTCGGCGTGAAATGACCCTCAATGTCGGTATGTGGTCATTAATACTATTGATGAGAAAACTTGATTTATATTTCCTCACTTCCTTAATTGAAAGCTATTCATTTCGTTTCTTATACATAATAAACAGTTGCTGGATTTACTATAAAATATTAGAGAATTTAAGAGATAAGTATAATATTATGTATCTTAGATTTATTTCGCAAAAAGACGAGAATGGACGATAATGGATGGAGGAATGAGCGTATAAGAGAATGTTTGCAAAGGCGCCAGTGACGGATAAGTTAAGGAGTGAACGCTTGACATGGTATGGATATTTGATGAGACGGGATGAAAGTAATGTTATGAGGAAGGTTTTAAGTATGAATGTTAAAGGCTCTAGAGGTAAATGGAGACCAAAGAAAAGATGGATGGACTGCGAGAAACATGATATGGATAGACAGGGAGTGACTACAGAGATGACGTCTATATAGCCCTATCTTTATGGAAATAGGGTACATATTACGCTGACCCCAGGTAGTTGGGATAAGAGCAAGAGAATGATGATGAGTTTTATATCGCAAAAAGTTTTCATACAAAAAATTTTAGTGTCTAGTTTCTATTTATAGTTATTTTTTTTGGTATATAGAAAATAATACGCCAAATTATATATTTGCAATATTTATTTGCTGAACAAATTCTAAACGTAAACGTGCTAGAATTTACGTTTTTTGCTTATATTTACATTCTAATAGTGTTTAGCACGAACTTTCTTCATAATTTATAAAAACCCGATTAAGAGCGAAAAATGATTGTCACAAGTGGGATGGGTGGCAAGATGATTGTCACAAGAACCACACCTATTGGAAAACCGTTCCAATCGTGCTGCCACTTATACTACCGTGAACTATTATAGGACATTCAATTCTCGCATCGTATTATATTTTTGTCTTTAAAGAGGTGTGGATGTGCCATCTACACAACATTGTTTACACATTGTACAAACTAAAAACTTAAACTTTGCAGTTACAATTGTACTAAACGATGACACAACCCTGTTATTCAAATTACTGAACTTTAACATTTAATATGCTTGATTATTTTTAAAAATTTCGCTACTAATCGTGTTTTTATGAATAATCAAGCATATTAAATGCTAAATATCGGTAATTTCTTCATAATATCCAAAAAAATTCTATGTAAACTGAGGTCAAAATAACTGATATGCGATGTTTTTGCAATGAGTTATTTGGTTAGCAGGATAGGGTCTCTTGATCATTTCAAATGACACCGGAGAGAAAGAAATACATGGAAATACATTGTATTCTTATTCCGTAGGTCAATGAAGAATTTATCGTTAGGAATTTTACAGTGAAGTCAAGTCATGAATTTAAAATTGAATGGCACTAATAAAATAAAATTAAAATCCACTTGTTTAATATTGAATTTAGAAAGTTACATATCAAATATTACCTTACTACATACATATCTGCCTACTTCTTTAAGAATAAAGGCATCAAGTCTATAATAATATTAATAAGTTGTTTCTTGCATCAATGAAAAGGTGTGGCTGAAGATATTCTAGTTTGTTCTTAGTCATGTTCTTGCGTGGGAGGCTGGTTATCTATACCGTATTAAATTTGTTGTCCTCTGTCAATAGCATGATTGATACTCAACTATTGTGTATGTATCACATTTGCATAGATTAGTTGTGACAAAATTAATATACCATCTGTGCAATTACCTGTTTGGGGTTCTAAATGAATTAAATACTTAATGAACTCATAACACAGAGCACGTTAAAATAAACAGTCGTTAAAATAAGCCCAACTGGGTGGGTTTGGGGATTTTATTGGTGGGCAGCGGCCTAAGCTGTACCCTTGGTATTGCAAAGGTCCATGGGCGGCAGTGATACTTACTATCAGGTGTGCTGCTTACTCGTTTGCCACCATAAGCAATAAAAAAAAAACGTAACAATTTTTAGATTTACAATTTTATTAACAACTAGGAAATCTAGCCCGTTGGTTTATGTGTATAAGTCGATATATCGCAACGTCATTCGGTGGCGAGTTACATCAATGGGGGCTAGCATATAAACTTTCTCCGTGAAAAGAATCATATACATACTAATTTTCATCATGGTCAGTCAAATATTTTCTGAGTTTAGCGATGTCATATATACAAACATCCTCTTTTATAGATAAATATTTTATATTAATAATTTAGAAAAATATGTTGAATACTGAAGCTATTAGGGACATTGAGAATATTCAATAATTCGTACGTGATACAATCATTCAGTATTTCATTGGCCTCCCTCATGTCCCGGTGTCTCTTGAATACCAAAAGGAATTGCACCGAGATTAAAGCTAGGAATCACTAGACGTGATCAATGACCAACCGACGATTTAGAAAATTGCATCAACTAACTTCAGCAATTTGACATTAAATTGATTTAAAAATATATGCAACGTAATATTTCGTTATATATTTACGAGTATAACTAAGCATTTTATTTAATGTGGTACATTTGTTAAGATGTTTTTTTTTATCCATTAACCAATGTTGGACTCTATTTTTGAGAGACTCCCTTTTATGCTTTGAACACATCTTTTTTGTATTCTTTTTTTTTTTGGCGGCGGGCTACGGTGCGGTCATTTGAACACACCCTAACCATACGCCGAAGGGGACACTTTGCTCGTACGTCGTCATCATCGAAGGGCAGTGTACGGTACGATAACTTGTCGCATTATCTCCCTATTGTCGTTGGGACTGATTACCAGTACCGGTTCCTATACTTCGATGGTTCGCCTGAGTGGTTGGATAAGACATGAACCTACCTAGAAGGTTGATGCCATATTCGGATTGGTAGTCGTATTTGATGTTATTATACAAGAGAGTACTGCTTCCGGTTATTATCGTGATCGCTTAGACAATTTTCACATCTCATTATACCATAGAATTGAACGGGATTGAGTGAAACAGCTGAACACATTGTAATCGTCACCCAACTCCACCCATGGATTTTATTTCTAAAAATTTTAAAGAAAAATATTTTTATAAGATTCATCATCATCATCATCACAGCCGATAAATGTCCCACTGTTGGGCTCGGGCCTCCTCCGTAATGGGCAGGAAATTAATCTACTATACCGCGCTGGTCAGACGTGTTGGTATAGGGTTTTGTTTCGAGTTTTTCTTCTTCCGCATAGATGTTATATGGGTTTTATATCCCTTAGTCGTCTCGTACGATCACCCACGTAAGATATCGGGTGGTGAATAGTATTCTTACTCCGTCACCACACGGAAAGGAATTTATAAGATTATGCAACCATAAATAATATATACATATTTAAAACCTTAGTATTTAAAACATAATTTAATGTCAGTTTAATTTTTTAAATTTAATTCTATAGGTAAGTCTTTTCGGCACAATACCGAAACATTTAAAAAAGTTTTCATAACATGTACTAAGAATAGGTATTTATATTTATAAATTCATAAACTTGTAGACTTAGAAAAATGTTGGTCGTTTCTTCGTCTCGGAGAAACTTACAAACGAGGGCTCTGACTGCCGAGATAGCATCTCCGTTGGCCGTTCCCAGCTTCTATCTCGACATCTAGAAGTCTCAATTTAAATACACGCCTCCCAGGAGTCGATTGAGCTAAATTAAACGTGCTTACATATATAGGAGTTTATTCTATGCGTTATTAGCTTGGTAAGTCATTAGATAGGCAGCTCAATTTATAGTCGAATTACACTTATGGTCCCGGTATCTGGGTGGCAGAATATCAGTATATAATTCGTTTTTATATTCTAAAATATAAATTAACACGATTCTACATTTCTTTTCTATTATTATACCGTACTATTTTATTAATGAGCGGGAAAACATGAAACAGAAACCGTCTAAGTAGCGTGGTCTAGTAGATTTTCTTCAGTTGAAAGAGTCACGTACATAAGCTGAAGAATCTTTTATTTATTCACTAAATATGTGTTTTATACATTAGAGTCTACTATTAATATTCCTGTCTATATATTAATGTTATTTGAGCTAATATTCTGGCAATTCATATTAATTTTTTATACTGCAGTTAGCAGGCAGTTTTTTATACTGGGAAATATCAAGTAAAATATTTTTTTAGTGAACCCCGATTTGAACCTGGGATTTCATACTCTACTTTGCTTATGAAAACTAGACTAGCCTTGATATCTTTCGTATATAACAAGTGTTAGAATTATACTATTAATTTAATAAATTTAAAGCTATTCTTAAATAGAATATGTTCGAGGGTAGATAGCAATTTAAGGTTATTTATCTATTAATCATCCTATGGATAACTACTGTTAAAAAAATAGTTCTTCTCACGGATGGAGAACATCATAAACGTCATGTTTGACACACCTATTCGTAATCAGTTGGCGTTATAAGATTCTTAGGATTACCATTATTCTGGTGATCCCTCACCATTTTTTACTACTATCATAGTAAAACATTGTATTTTTGATCAGTCAACTACTCGAGGAAGCGACACACGAAGAACGTAATCTTAGGTGTTGAATAATTTAATTATTTCACTATAATATAATTATCTAATAAATTTTAATAAATTACAAACATTATAATATTATACGCGTTAAATATTAAATTTGCAGTAACTTTACAGGTAATTTTAATTGATAAAATAGGTGCATATAAATATATTTATCCGTTCATGAATATAGCTATAATTCATGATTTTATACGTGTCTGCAGATTCAGGTATAATAGTTATACGCTTGCTACTTTCACGCCGGTGTTTCGAATATATTGGGTCGTAAATCCCCTACAAAATTGCTCCTCTCACTATTATACTCCATAGCCATGAAAGGGAGTGTAATTAAAATGCCCTAAGTGTTACAGTGCTACACTTGTCTTATATAATTACCTATAATAATTACCAGTAAGTTAATAATCTTAGCGCCTCCGTGCGTTTTAGAAAATATATTTTATTTAAAGTGGAATTAAGATTGTTAAAATTTTTACTAAAAAAAATTATCTCATCATCTTAGCCTATATATGTGCCACTGTTGGGCTCGGGCCTCCTCCATAATGGGAAGGTTATTGACCTACTATACCACGCTGATCAGATGTGTTGTTGGTATAGGGTTTTGTTTCGAGGTTTCCTTCTCTCGCATAGATGTTATATGCGTTTTTATATCCCTTAGTCGTCTCGTACGATCACCCACGAGTAAGATAGGGTGGGGCTGATAAATTGTATTCTTACTTCGTCACCACACGGAACAAACAAACAACAAACTAAAAAAATATAATAATATTCTTTTTCTATTCCAACCAATCTAACTACATACCATGGTATAGAGTGTCAATTTTCATGTCATACTAAAAAGAACCATGACCAATAATGAGAAGTTTATGAGCAGAAAAAGAAGAAAAGGAATCACATTTAGTCTTATTATTACTTCGTTCTACCTTTAATTTAAAGTTAATTGTATAAAAAGTCTCAAATATGTTTATATTTCATACTTATACGCTTAAAATATTGATCTAATATTTAAATTTGAAATAAAACTACTTTTACGGTTTCTATCGCGTTTGTATTTGATTTTTAATTTCTCAAAGTTTCGAAGACTTTGCAGTGACCATGGTTACGGGAGGACTGTCCTCCCGTGACCATGATCAAACAAGATAGAATCTGTAAAAGTAATTTTATTTCAAATGTGTAATACTCGCATAAACGTTAGAAATCTAATATTTAAATATGTTGTCCTTCAAGAAGTTTATGGAAGGTAGTCTTGAGGCTGTAACAGTAAATTTAATAATAAACTCATAATCATTGAACGTGAAAATAATTATAGAGATATTAAAACCGATATCATGTCTCCGGTAAGTTAGATTTAAGTTCAAGTTAGTTCACGGCTAGCACGTTAATTAGAATTCACGTTCAATTAAAATTATGTGTAGGTAAGTTCCTTACTGCGATTTCTAGCTTTAAATTAAAACATGCTCTTAGATAACAGCTATTAAAGTGCTATCTCGTATCTTTGTATGATAAATAGCAACAGTTCAGTTTCAACTTAGCACATCTTCATAAATATAATCGTAAAATTTGTTATTATTTAGATTTTAATTAGAAAATGTAATAATTGGTACATAAATGGTTACCGTTGAAGCGTAATTTGTTGTATGATCCCTGTTGAATATGATAATTATTACATTCTTTTTATATGTTGTTATTATTATACTAGTTTCTGTAAAAGTGCAGTAAAAGATCTTAGAGCTAAGATTATAATAATAAAGAGAGTAAAATATTATAGTATTGATATTATACTGCAACTAATTGCTTTTTATAATGGTTAGTGTCATCTAGTGGTATAAGTAAGATACCATAGTTTAGGTTTAGTTAAGCTCAATACAAAACGTTGTTGAGATGTTAAAATTTTCATCGATAATCGAGAATTTTTTTGAAAATCTATACAAAAATTGTATTCTTACTCCGTCACCACACGGTGTGGTGACGAAGTAAGTAAATTCAATTCACCACCCTCTATCTTACCCGTGGGTGATCGTAAGAGATACCTAAGGGATATAAAACATATATAACATCTATGCAAGAGATCGGAAAACTCTAAAGTGAACCCTATACCAACACGTCTCACCAGCGCAGTATAGTAGATTAATTTCCCTTAAGGAGGAGGCCCGAGCCCAGCAGTGGTACATATATGGGCTGTGATGATGATGATTATACAAAAATTACAATTTTGTCTATTAAACAGCATAGATTAATATTAAACCCTATTTGCAATTAAATAATGGCCAGATGTTGATACTTGATAGTTACTCGTATGTCTACATTTCCGGGGAAGATGGTTTTTAAATGTTTACATAAAAACAAATTCTCTCAACAGTCCATTAAATCGATGATATAAAGTAATTGTGGTCATAAAATTGAACAAGCATTTATAAATTGCGAATCTAGTATTTTTACTACGTATTAGAATTGATACAGTGTCGTGCAGCGGTCGGGAAGTCAACTTTATTGGTGGTCCCGCTCCTATTAGCCAGGTCTTATCCGACATCAGACGGACACACACGTTACTTGAACATTCACTTTTGCAACTTTTATTACCAAATAGCGTAGAAAGGCTTCAAAGACTATTTTATTACCGAACAGGATTTCAATTATTTCAATTTGAGATGCTGACATTTAAATAAATCCATATGAATAGATAGTGAAGTACCTAGAATAAGTATCGATCTCTTATGCGAAGTGTCCAAAAGTATACTTTTCATGTAGGAAAATTCCTTGCATAATGTAGAAATGGTTTATGTGGCGCCAGTATTAAAGAAAATTATGATATTATTGTGATTATTTTTTAATTTTATGTCAAACACTCGTTGATAGGATCCAATAAATGAAATATGCTATAAAAAATATCCAATGTATTTCCATGCATGTGTGCCTACAATTTCGGGGCTTGGCAAATTTAATGTTTTTAAAAATAATTCATGTTAGATTTCAATGATTAATATTCAATAATGTTTAAGAAGTGAAATAATATCTGGTTTGTAAATTTCAATTCATTGTTTCCGCTGGCGGATCTTTTTATTCTTCGCACACAACTCCTATTATTGGTTCTTCTCTGAATGAGAAATATTAACATACTACACCGCAATTACTAGTATTGGTTTAAGGATTACATTTTGTGATCTTATTATCGTGTTTTGATGTTATGTATTTATGTATATAACTTTACTATTTTTTTATAATACCCACAAGTTAGGAAGATGTAGTGATTATTGTATTCTTACTCCGTTACCACACGTCGCACTTAACGCCAATGTCGGCACGCAATCTCTATGACTTTTTAGAAACCACGTTGCGGCTTTTTAAATGTAACAGCCCGTCTGGCATTACCAAGATAGTAGGAGCATTTTTTTTATGGTATAAATAAATTAATTGAACGATCTGAAAAATGTATTAGGGTTAAGGGAGAATATATTGAGAAAGAAAAATAATTTTGATTTTTACATTGTCTTTTTAGCCCCCATTCCGCGAACTTAATTACCTCCCCTCGTAACAACTATTGTGAATAATACGAGTAGATACCAAATAGACGTATCAGTCATGGGCAGAAAGTGAAATGTGATTTGGGATTTTTACCAAATTAAAGACAAGTACTAATTTAAGTGCGATATACACATTCGCAGTGTTTAATTTTTTAAATGAAATATAGTAGATCTAATTTACATTCATTAATATAAATAATTCATTTCATAATTGGGCCTTCTTTTTTGCTAGTTATAACGTAATTAATGTGTGACGTAAACACACTCTTCTTAATTCAAATCCAAAAAATAATATCTTTCAGTGTTATCATAGCGAATTACCGATTAAAGCGTAATAGCCACACGTGATATCTACGTCAAATCAGTGTTCACTATGACATATATTTGACAGATTTCTTTTTCAATATTTTAATGATTTCATAGTATATAGTCATTTTATCATCTTAAATCAATATAAAAATATTAATGAAAAAACCAACTAAAAATATTAATGAAATCTAAATTATTTTCATGTCGGTTTAGTTATTTTATTTCCTGTTCAGTTGACTGCTAGTTAACGATAAAGTCAGAGTCCAGTCGACACAATCCAATACAAAGCTCTTGTTAAAATAATGTATACAATAAATTACGATTGATCCACAAGCTGTTTACGATATGCCCGAGTTTGGAGCCCTTAGATATGCGAATAGTGATTACCTAAACGAAAGTTAATTTAATTGTATAGACCGCTGTGTTATTAGCTATTTCAAATCATTTGATTAGTGCCGTTAAGGTCTTCATTTAGAAGATTTATAATAGGTAAAGTTTATGGAAATCCAATATTTACTTTATTTACATTTCAAAAATTAAAATATTTTATTATGATGAGGTGTTTGAATAAAGTTAAGTTTTTAATGAGAATATGATGATGATGTTAAGTTTTTAATAAGAAATTAAGCATGTTTAATGAGCAAACAAAATTATGGAGTATCAAATTTCTTCAATATTTAGTGTTATTCAAAGTAATTTCGATTATTTTATCATTTACTAAGGCTATCTATAGATTACATTGTAATTTTAATCGAAATGGTGATTACTACAGGTGGAAGAAAAGAAGAAGGTTGGAAAACTTTGTGAAACTCGATTTGGATTTGTGACGCATAATTGTTTAGAACGATTCTCAGCGGTAATTACAAATCAGATTTTTTTAATTTTTAAATTAATCCGTTGAATATTGTTTATATATAATATTAGGAAGATATTTGTTAGATATTTTATAAATAAGGTAGTGAAGAATATATTAATTATTAAATATCATATCACTGCACTGCACTAAAGTTGTTCGAATAGACTGCGAATAAATAGGGGTTTTTATGGGGACTTATTTTTTTCTCACAATTTAGTATGCTCTAATTTTTAAATAATGTAAACGTTTAAAAGTTAATAGGACACCAGGAACCAGACGATTTAATCTACTTAAAGTCGTAACAAGATATGCTAATACGAAAGCTGCAACAAAGTCGTCTAATTACGAATTGATTGCATAATGATCTCTCGCACATCTGTTATATGGACGCCTTTTTATCTCTTTCTAACCTATTAGCCTAATTTAGATGTCTTTACACTATGCTGATCGATCTTTCTATAGTTGTCGCGTAGTGCAGGTGCTTCAAATAACGTTTATGTCGCAAGCATTTTAATGTCATCATTATTTCAAATGTGCGTAGAGAAAGCCGACTTGATTTAGTTCTGTTTTGTCTCTGTTTTTATTTTATGATAAATGGAACTAAAAGTGTAAGCGTTGAATAAATTTCATTACATATTTTTTGAGCGTTTATAGCGGAATATAACGTCAAAATTAGGAATAATACTTAGCTGGTTGCAAAGCTGTGAAGCATGGAAGTGTAACTAGAAATTGATAACCTCTATTTATGAATGAGAGGCTATTTGGCTAGAGGTAATAGCCTGAATTAGTAATATTCAGTGTTTGAAGTTCAAGAAGCGAAAATATTGGTAATTGTGGAAATTTGTATGTATGTCTTTGTAGTTTATTAGTTGAATATTAAACTAATAAATAGAATTTGTTACATTTTGTGTATTAAACGTTGCCTCATTTACTCAATCTATAAGAAAATATAAATATTAAAATAGCGCTTTTTGATATCTATTTTGCTAACTGAAAACTTGAAAATGAAAAAATAATGTAACATCCATAACTTTCAGGAACGCTACGGGCAGTGAAGGGTGGTGACAATATTATTTTTACTCCTTCTGCAATATGGGAAAGATATATAGGTGTATATCAAGTCAATCAGGTGAAAAAGTAAATAAACTATGAATAAACCGAAATGCAGAACTGATTTACGGCAACATTAAGTTTCTAAAATATAATTTTGTTTAAAAATTACTATTCAGTTTTTAAATCAATTAAATTTTAAAATCTTTATTTAACTCTTCTATTCAGAAGACTTACAGAATTTGTAACAAAAAAGCTTACAATATTGAACCATTCACGCAATTACACTTTCTTGTTCGTACCGAATTATCGCCGCTTCGTTTGACGCGACGTTTGATAAATCGAGACCATTTACACCTCGGCTTTAAATCGATCGGCGGATGGCTTAAGTATTTAGCCGTATTACGTAACCGAGGCTTAATGAAATGTTTCTACTGATGTCATTAATAATTTAATTTGTAATAGAAAGTTAGGTGTGAATTTAGGTTTTTGGCATTCTCTGATGTGCGAGTCAGTACGATGAACTGTGGTCTTCTTTAAACATTTCACTGTTAGGCACAAATATTCTCCAAAATGATTGAGAAGTTTGATTATCATAGATACTATAATGGCCAGATGACGTTAACTGCTGACGTTTCTTTGTGAATTTCTATAGCTTCCGAGGGAGAAAAATCTTAGCGAGAATTTGATCTAAAAGTTTATAGTAGGATACTTAAAAACGGTTTTCACTTGGGCTTAATTATTTTAACATCAAGTTTTAGTTATCTTTGATGGGCGTATAGACGAAAAGATGGTAGAAGAGAATAGTTACCCTATTACTAAAACTTAATCGTTACTTACGTCTACTTAAAATGGTTTAAACAAATAAATTCACTACTTTTATAATGGAGGAGCATGGCATGTCATACTTGGATACCAGAAATGACAGCGTTGCAACTCATAATGATTTTGAGTGAACCGTAAGCAAAATATTTACTTAATGACCTCTTTGAAGGTAATACAATCTGACTATTAAGAAATGAGTATTGTCACTAAATAACAAAGTCTACGAACATTATAATATCTTTAGTACATGCATACGTATATTTGCTACGGATCGTCTATATAATAAAAGAGTGATTGGTCTTCTATACCATGCCTTTCAGACAGGTTGATCGACCACTGGTGGTACTGGTCAAGCTTTATTTATATATAGGGTCAGAAGATGTACAATCCCAATCTTCTCATATCACTTCCCACGGTTTTATTACCCGCTTTTTACATTGAATCTGGTGACTATTTATTACAAGAACGCCGAAAACATCATTAACGGCCAATTATGGCTTGAGAAATGACAGGCCGTTTTATGACCACTATTTTTTTATTTTTAAGACAGAAATACTTTATTAGCAATGTCAAATGTCATACATATTTTAAGTTTTTTATAGCTTTTATGGCTGTTTATTTTGAATAAAGAATCAATAAAGCTTCTCATCTTTAGGTATATATACTTGATATTTTTATCGTATTTGTTAGTAAATCTAGGGTCAAATTTATGCAGGTGGTTTAAAAAAATTATGACTTTTGTTGAAATAAATGACTCATATGTAAAGAGAATTATTTCGCTTATTTTGTAGTGAAGAATGATTGATTTAATTTATTTCGTTTTAAAGATTTGGTGATACTGAATAATTATTATATTATGTTTGATCTCTGATTATTGTATGGTAATTATAGTCACAATACCAATGTGTCTGGCCAGTTTGGTATAGTGGATCAATTTCCCTTCAAAGAGTGAAAAAGTGGAGGAGGCTCGACGCCAGCAGTGGGGCGTATAGGGGCTGAGAAATTATAAACAATACAATTAAATTTCAAGAGTCTCCGAAACCGACGAGCGTGTATGAAGAGAATTATGAATGTTGAGGAAGCGAGTGAAGTATGCAAGGATAGAGTTCTCTGGAACTCTGTTCTCTCTGCCTACCCTGCAAGGGATATGGCGTGATGATATGTATGTACAATTAAATTTCACTATTGACTAAGAATTTTCTTAAATAATTATGTAAGTAATTACTCAGGCTGCATTTGCATAATATAATAATTCAATGATGAAAAATCAGAATTTCTCTTTTTTTTTTTATTTTTTTTTTAATTTTACATTCGATATCAATTTGGAACGAAGCCCGGTTTTCTTGGTAATGATAAGCTTTGTTATTAGGCTATCTATAATATATAGTTAATTTGATATCATATATTAAATTACAACTCGATTGAATGATAATAAATATTGACAGCCATCGATACATACCAAACCATTTATGTTACTATTCCATTAATGAAAAATCATTCACAAAGACGATCATGGTACATTCAATTGGGCAGCCTAATTTCGGTAATCGATTAATCGGCTATAATCGAATGAATCATATGAATCGCCCACCTCTAAGTGAAATCGTGTTAGCTCGTATCATTTTGCGCAATGAAAGCTCATATTGTGATGACCCACGACCATTTTCGATTTCATGTCTAAAATCATAACAATATAAGTCTTTTTGATCACGATAGAACGCCCATTATAGTAATTACATTTCATATAAAACAAACATATTTATGCAGTTCTGAGTCTATAATAGCTATTAAATATTAAATGAATTTGGTCGACGTTGAATTTTCGTAAGTGATTTTAAATGTTTGTAAGCTGTGTAACAATACTTGAAGCATTTGCCGTATGAGTCGTGTATGGCTTGGGGTGATGAACATTGTTTGTTTTGGGTGATATTTATGTTCGTAAAGGATTTAATGACGTGATTACGAATGACTGTTTACGTGTGGCATTTTATGTAAAGGGCTTGTAAGTTATTACAAGTCCTATCTCTTAATGCTTGTTTATCTAATTTATTTGATCTTAATAGAAAATTACATTTATTAAAACAGGAATAGAAAGTTTTATAAACATACTAGTTTTTGCCCGCGGCTTCGCCCGCGTAAAAGGTTACTATACTAAAGTTTTTCATCCCCTATTTTTATTTTACCCCTTAAGGGTAATTAATGTTTATACGAAATTTTAATGTCATATTTATTTATACCTAAAAATAGCCTAAAAATAAGTTTCAAGCTTCTGCCTTTAAAAATGACGATAATTCCTTACGTTTGATCCCCCTTTACAACCCCTTTTTTGGTAAAAGTAGCCTATGTCCTTTATCAGGCTCTAGAGTATCTATGTACCAAATTTCATTTAGATCGATTCAGTAGTTTTGGCGTGAAAGAGCGACAGACAGATAGAGTTACTTTCGCATTTATAATATTAGTACGGATTGTTCATATTTTTCTAACTACAAATATCTATATTTAAGTAATGATAATATAAAAGTTTGTTTACTTTAAGGGTGAAGGAAAACATAGCTAAATACCTTGATATATAGATTAAGAAAACTACGTTTTTTTTTTTTTTTCCAAACTTTAATTGTTTGGGCATACGGTTCCCCTGACATGATCAGGGACCTTAAATTAGCAGTGCTAAATAAAAATATTATTATGTACAAACTTAAAATTAGATAAAAATAATAAATAATAATACTAACTTAATGTTACTACAACAAGCAAAAATTTAGGTGAAGACAAGTTTTACAAATTATACTACAAGAGAGTAAATAACAATAGAGATAACAAGTTAAGAAGAGAAAAGTAACAGATTAAGGTAATAGTAATTAGAAAATAGAATTGAGGAAAGCTAAAGTTAAGGAAAAATAAAGAGTTAAAGTGACATAAAAGGTAATACTAACTTAATATAGGCAACAATTTTTTTTTTTTTTTTTTTTGAAAACTACGTTAACAAATCTTACATGTTTCTTTTTTTAAATCTAAAGTCTTTGCTTCAAAGATTCTTTTTTTTTCCGCGTCAGATACCTAGCCGTTACGAATTGTTATGACAGTCAATATGAGGATTGAGTACTTAGAAATAACCTAGAAATTAGTTTAAACGATGCAATTTCGAATATTTATGTGGTCCAATATCTATAAATTTATTAAAGAGTCAGATCTATTAGAAGATCAATTTAGACGTTAGTATTTATGGCAGTACACTGAGAATATTCATCATCTCAGCTCATTAAATGTTCCACTGTTGGGCTCGAACCGGCTCCATAATGGGAGGGAAATTGACCTACTATACCACGCTGGTCAGACATGTTGGTATAGGGTTTTGTTACGAGTTTTCCTCCTCTTGTATATGTTATATGCCTTTTTTTACTATTCTAGAATCTGATTACAGTCTTTTACAATTAATGAATTACTTTCATACTAACCGCATCAGCATGCGTTTATGTTAGGGACACGAAATATGTGAATTAATCAACGCTCTTGCGATAGCTCTTCGTGCACAAATACTTAGTGTTTAAGCTAATTGCGGAGGTGCGAGCATTGGATCCCATTTATTTTCGTACTGGATTCCGTGTCACCAATTAGTGCCACAGTTTAAACGTAAGATATAGCTAAGATTACACAATTGTTAAATACATAAGATATTCCCTACCAACCTTTGTATGTGAAATATGTAATGTATGCAAATGAAATAATATTAAAGCAGTATTTTACTTAATAAGATAGAAAGTGTATTTTGTTAATGATATTTGTTATACTAATGTTGAAAATGTTAAATACCCTTTATTGCGTAGGTCGGTAGTCGGTCGGTAGAAGATATCATCAAAATTATCGCAATATTTTTTATAATTATTCACCGTTTTTCTCTTACGATATTGCTCGATGATATTAATTTGGTGTACCTATTACAAATGCTCTGAAATTGCCAACATTTATTATTAAAATATTATCCGTGTGGTGACGGAGTAAGAATACAATTCACCACCCCTATCTTACCCGTGGGTAATTGTACGAGACGACTAAGGGATATAAAATGCATATAACATATATGCAAGAGAAGGAAAGCTTGAAACAAAACCCTATAACAACACGTCTGACCAGCGCGGTATAGTAGGTTAATTTCCCTCCCATTACGGAGGAGGCCCGAGCCCAACAGTGGGACGTGTATGGGTTGTGATGATGATGATTACTAATGCCCTGGAATTGCCAAGATTTATTATTAAAATTATTAAACCTAGTACATACATACATACATATCATCACGCCATATCCCTTGCAGGGTAGGCAGAGAGAACAGAGTGCCAGAGAACTCTATCTTTGCATACTTCACTCGCTTCCTCAACATTCATAATTCTCTTCATACACGTTCGCCGGTTTCGGAGACTCTTGACTCCACCTTCCTTCAGTACCTGACCGATCTGGTCTAGGTAGCTTAGTCTCGGTCTCCCTCGGTACCTACATCCTTCCACTTTCGCATTGTATATCTTCTTAACCAGACGTTCGTTCGGCATTCTTTCCACATGTCCGAACCATCGGAGCATTCCCTTTCGCATCTTTACATCAATACTCTCTTTCATACCTACTCGCTCTCTTACGTCGTCGTTACGAATGCGGTCGGTCAGCCTAACTCCACAGATTTTCCGAAGAGATCGCATTTCGACCGCATTAATTCTACTTTCATACTCTTTTCTGCATACCCAACTCTCGCTTCCATACAGTAATGTTGGGACAAGCACTGCGTTATGTATTGCTACACGTGCCTTCTGGCTGAGGTGGTGGCTGCCGAGAAGTTGCCCCAACGCTCCGTTCACTCTATTTCCCGCATTCACTCTTCGCTCTATATCAGTGGTGTACCGTCCATCTCGGCTAAATCCACATCCAAGATATACAGATTCATCCACTTGCTCTAGTACATCATTACCTATTGTTACTCTTACATCTGTTCTGGTTTCATCTCTTTCAAAGACCATTATTTTGGTTTTGCTCACATTCACGCGTAGACCCAGATTAAACCTAGTGATTACATATTATAAACTGTCGCATGAAATATAAATGATCTCGATCGAATATTGCCATAATTTAAGTGTTATATATTTCGCAAATATATATATTGGTAATTTGTTTAAATCACGGATACTTGCAACACAGTGTCACGATCGCACGAACATCAAACGGTTAGGACTGCGCAGGTGACAATAGGCAATTAGGATCATATGCATATGTTTTGTTCGTATTATATGAAAGTAATAATTATTTTTATTTTGCATTTACTTCTAAATGATGTAAGACGTAGGTATAATGTGTAAATCATAGAATATGTATAAAGAATGTGTAAGTCATAGAAGTTCAAATTGTAAAGAAAATTTATTTTTTTTAATAATAAAATATCAAAAAAAAAACAATATTTCCTACATACCTGTTAAGAGAATATTTCGCAGTTTTTAATATTTGAAATCCTTGAAAGCATGTAATTTTCCACTTCCCATTTCGGCAAATAAATGCCTGGCAATAATTGTGTGGTAAAACTTTTTTAAATGAAAAATATTATATGAATAGTAAATTGTTTTTGTAAGCAAGTAACTTTACTAAAAAAAGTTGAACAAAATTTGGTAAAGGAATATGTGCAAGTTTTTATTTTTTAAAGATTTAAAATAAAATAAACATGAATGGAGTAAATAACTTCCTTCAATATAAGTAACTCATTCGTATTATTCGGTGGAAAGTGTGTTAGTTATAAGCGCGTATTAATAACTTATTTTTTTATTTCGTTTCATAATATATTTATGCCTGTTTCACTGGTGGGGTGAAATGGGATAGTAAGGTTTTGCGATTTTGTGACTGGAATCTTGGCTTAGCCAAAAAAATGCTGACATGTGTTTATTTATTTTTATTGTATTTATATATAATTTTTAAAGTCAATGGATAAAGGTTCGTTCCTTTTGCTTCATTTGGAGTTGAATTTTATAAAAAAAAACCTTTCATAATGAGTTTTTTAATTAGTAATAACAACACCTAAATTCTAAAGTTCGTGTGGTGACGGAGTAAGAATACAATTCACCACCTATCTTACCCGTGGACGATCGTAAGAGACGACTAAGGGATATAAAATGCATATAACATCTATGCAAGAGAAGGAAAACTCGAAACGAAACCCTATACCAACACGTTTGATCAGCGTGGTATATTACGTAAATTTGCCGTCCATTATGGAGGAGGGTCGAGCCCATCAGTGGGACATAAATCAGCTGAGATAATGAAATTGTAATCTTAATATGTTAAATCGCCATCAGAACTAGTCTTAACAATTCTACTGTGGTATATTGAGTAAAGTGCTCCTGATTCATTAGATTTATATGAACTCTATATTGTCATGTGCTTTATACCTGACACTGATGGTGTGATCGAGACGGGTCGCACGAATTCTTGCGCAAACCGATTTGACATACAAGACTCTGGGTACCATCTCTTCAAATTCATGATTTGCTTGTATTCATGTTTGTTAGTTTATTGCTCACGTTTTGTATTTTGTTTATACTCTCAATTATTATAGTTTAAGCACGGTTTGTATTTTCAGTTTGATATATAGATTAATAATGAGATATTAAATTAAAAATAACTTAGATATTAAACTTAAAATCCGTATCCGTGTGGTGACGGAGTAAGAATACAATTCCCACCTTCTATCTTATCCGTGGTGAAGAGACAACTAAGGGATATAAAATGTATATAGCATATATGTAAGAGAAGAAGAATTCTAAATGAAACCATACACCTACCATACACTACAAAATAATGGCATTAGAACAGGGACAAAAAGTGACGTTTATTAATTCTCTCATTCACAAGGATTAATACTTGAACACAGAAAACTAATAACTCATGAAATAACTGGGTAACGATACAAAATAATCACTAGAAACACCTTGATAGCAGAAGACTCGAGTGTACGATGACGTCACGTGTTGAACAACCAATCGCGTCGCGTTTTAGTAATTTGCGAGCGAATTTAATAAAAGCCGATTTTTGATAATTAAATTTCACTATTAAATAATGATGAATTTCAAAAATAATTGTATAGGTATGTTTTTTAAGCAATAAAGATTACAATTAAAAATATTTTGTTCAGTTTGGAGTCACGTGCATATTCCCTATTGCCATGCTGTACGACTAGTAAGTAATCATAATTACCTACTGCTATAATGTCACCAGGACAGTACTGCAGACCATCTTTCTTGTCAATTCTCAGGTAGTTTTTACGATTTTTACAATAAATTAAGGGATGAGAACAAATTGTATTCTTAACTTGTTACTCCACAGGGCGGTGAGTAATTATAGATCAGGGTGCAGGGTGATAAATATGTGTCAGGATTTGTCTATTAATTTTTTAAAAAATATATGGTCACTTCTAGAACGTAGCACAGAAAGTTAGACACACAGAGATACAAGGTTATAAGACCTTTTTGGGGTGAAAAAGAGAAAGCTTACCAAGAAAAATTATTAATTTCTCATATTACTATTAAAATATCCACTGATTGTATTTTTTTTTTTCATTTTGTCACGTCTTTTTAAATTGGGTGCCACAAAATGAGGTTATGCGTGAAACTGCAGGAGATTCTCGCTTTAATTAACTGTACGCAATAAAAACACGTTTTTACACAAATTTACGACCAATTAATATTATTCAAATTATTGGCACTAAAAGAGCTGTAACTAATTTTAGTGCAGTGGGCATTTGCAAAGCTAAACATTGCTTAATTAATAATAAAAAAAAAATCAATTCGCACACCGCCCGCGGTTTTGTCCAATTGGGCATTAGAAAATGATTTCATTGATATATCCGGTTTTAGAGATTCGATTGAGATACATATTATATTTTTATGAACCATTAAATTTTAAAAAGGTATCTCGCATTTGGAACTTCAAGTGTTATTTAAAATAATTAAAATATTCATGTTTGCAGTGGTTTGGTGCTACTTATTCAAAATAAATTTTTAGTTATTATAAAATTTATGTTAACTTAGCAATTTAACTTATAATATATATTTGTCTGCACTGATAGCGCAATGGTTAAAATACCGATGAACCGTGCTAGTTGGTTCGATTCCCACGCAAAACAAAATTTTTCACAAATTGTTGTCTTGAGTCTGAGCGTAATATCGGTCTAAGTTCAATTGGAGCTATTTTGATGAAAGTTTCAGCCAATCTTTAGAATAGCTTAATAAAATATTTCTAGAAACCATTATTTATAAGAATTTTTCGCCTAAATATTGGGTAATTGAAATTATCATATTTATTTGGCAAATAAAATGACTATACAAATCAAGGATCAAAATTGTGACCTTTCGTACTGAGGGTTGCTAATCGCTATAGATTCAATTACCTCGTAGAATAATAAAATATACGACCTACAAAGTCTCAAAAATCCAAAGCAGTTATTCGTTTGATACTAGTAGCAGTATTTTAAGATTTATTATAATAAAAACTTAATTAAGTAGGGGTGTGAAATATGTAAGAGTACGGGCAGTGACCTTTCATTAGTAAACCCATTATGTTCATACTGTAAGCTTTCTGAATACGGCTAAATACCGCTGTAACGATCTAGTGATACCTACTTGACGCATTTGTAATTTTAATTCGTCTACTGTATTATATTAAAAATATAATTTAAATATAATTAGTTATAATTAATTTTTGAACTTTTAATTTGTACAGTTGCCAAAATCTCTAGTAATATTTATAGTTTAAAATATTTACGTTATATTATATTATAATATAATCATATCGTTATTGCAAAAAGTATTAAAACTCGAAATAAAATTTTGCGAGTTTAGAAAAAGAGTTTAGTATTTTTATTCTTATTATTATAATGCCAAACTTCATTTAAAAAGATGTTCAATTTTTATCTCAAATTCAATAAAACAAATATTTGAATATTTAATTTATCGAATAAATTTTAATTAAAATTATATTTTTTGCTCGTATTCGCTTTTTATAAATAATCAAGTATATTAAATGCCTAATTTCAGTAATTTAAAATTATCATAATTAAAGAATGCTGAATGGCTTTAAAACGCTTTATTTTATTTTTTGGTAGGCTATGGTGTGGACATCCTTCACCTTCCTTGTCCGGGGCGACGGAAAGACGTCCTGTGGCCCCATAACATACCGTATTCCCTTTCCATCGCTATTGGGCCAGCCACTGGTAACGACATTCCTTCCTTGACATTCGTGGCCAGGCTTTAAAACCCTATAATCTAGCAAATAATTATACAGCAAAACAAAAAGCTATGCGCTCATTACTAGATTAATAAATCACCTATTAAAGGAATGCTAAATAGCTCATAAAAGAGTACGAATCATTAATCTTTAACATTATATCATTAAATCGCAAACAATTAATTGTGTTGGCAGAGTTCTAACGACATTCTCTTTATAAATCATTCAGTAATCCGATATTGCCACTGTAATATACTGTGATATATTGTTATGTAGCTTGTCAAACAACTGCGACACGTATTTAAGTACTTTTGTGTAGCATGTTGAATATTTTTTTAGGCGTTGGTTTTTGTATTGCAAGGTGAGCTTGAATATATTATTATCATCGGGAGAACGTAGTGCTTTTTTGTGTCCTGCCTAGCTGTTCGAAATATTATTAAGGTAACGTGGGCCTGTTTTTTTTAACCGGCTACTAAAAGAGACGAATAACTAAGACTAGTTTTTTATTCTATTATTATTTAAATAAAAATTAAATTTATAAAATGGTTCAATTAAAACATAAATTTTACTTATCGACTTGTGAAATAACTCCTTGCATAATCTGACATTTATCTTAATGCATATCGTAAATTAATTTTAGTACTGCATGTACAAGGACAGGTTTCATGAAATTAATACCACAGTAACATGAACAAGGATAATTAAAATTCAATTACACATGTAATAGAATGACCACAGCGATATAAGCATATTAAATTATCGTGGAAATGTTCTGTGATGTGTCATTTCTAGTATTTAACGTCACGACTTGCGACGTGGGGTGTCTTGTTTTACAATTATAATTATTTCTTACATTCTTAGCCTGCAATCACGCATGTATTAATACTGTTTTTACTCTTAATATTAATATTTACGATTGTATTATTACTACAACTAAGCTGTGTCAGAGTCAACGCGTTATTGCAGAAAAAATTTCTTTACTTTGCGAAGAAGTGTCATAATGATTGATGAATGACAATCATCATGTTCTATATTTTTCTTTGATTAATTTGTCTCCTTTTAGTGTAAGAAGATTTTATACTTCATTAGACTAGCCTAATGCGGAATTGACAGGCTTTATATTATAATTGTAACAAGAGAAAATCACCATGACATACAGATTCAAATAAAACAGGGTACTCACAATGTTTTTACTAATGTTGTCAGTTTTCTCTGTCCGTGTGTAGCAACTACCGTTCACTCATTGTGCAATTTTGCGATACAAATATTATGGAAATTTAAAATCTTCAGTTAGTTTCCCACGTCTTTGTTGCTTCAATTGAAATAACGTATGCGGTGCCATACTCCACATTTGTGAACTCTGTTGTGAAATGTAATACGTAGGGCTGTGTTTAAGGAAACACTATTATATTACAAGGCCCATATCTATATGAATGAATGGGTATAGCAATTGTTGTAAGGTACGCTCTCTTATCCTGCAAATATTAGTTAATTCCAAACATAATTTGGCGATTACATTTTTGGTACCTAATAATTTTGAATTTATATTTTGGATTGATTATTTTTAGTCACTGTTTTTTCAGTTCAACATTGAATTTTTAAAAATAACAGTTTCTGCCCTTTCTATATTTTAATAAAAATATTGCGATTAATATTTGTATTAGTATTATAGATTAATATAGCATAATATTTTCTGATGTTTACGCAAGTATTACATATTTGAAATAAAACTATTTTTACGGATTCTACCGCGTTTGTATTCGATTTTTAATATCCCGACGTTTCGAACACTTTACAGCGTCGAATGGTCATGAACGCTGTCAAGTGTTCGTAACTTCGGAAAATTAAAAAACAAATACAAACGTGATAGAATCCGTAAAAAATAGTTAAATTAATATAGCATTTTTTATAATATCTTATATTTATTAATGCGTTCTTTATCACGTATATAAATAAGTCTTCTATAGAACAAGTCAAGATTGGGAAATGGGTAGGATGTAATTTTATAATTAAATTAATTAGCGATCCTTAGCATGTATGCATTTGTCTGTATCTAGGAACTACGACTAATTTCAGACTTGCGTTATTGCATTATTATTATGTATTATTCCAATTCAAATATATACAGTATAGAGCTCTCAGATCAGCCCTGAATTATAGCAATATTAAGGTATAATACGATTCACATCGCTCTTAATGCGTCCCGCGCCTGCGCATCTAAATCGTTTATTTTATTACACAATAGTTAAATATAAATGTTTATAACAATATACTTTTTACGAATGATTTAATGGTTAACTTTTGCTTTATTTTTTGTATTTTTTTTACATAGTTGAATAATGTGTAATTTGATTTTACTCTAGTAATTAATACTGTTTTGTTAATTTTGAAGTATGTTATGTTGTCGTCTCAATAGCTGTGTGATTAAGAAAATAAATATTTACGAAAATTTCGTAGAATGTAAAGGACGATTTTTTTTAAAGACACCATCCGACCTGTACTCAGGAAATAATCCTTGTATTGCGGGGTATTTTACAAATACATATACAATTAACGAATATAAATTACACCTAGAGTCAGAACAACAAACACTTTGTAGATCGCACAAAATGTTGTACTGAGTGGGAATCCAATTCACTGCACTGGCACGGAAAGTCGGTATCTTAACCACTATGCCATATGTGCAGTCATTATGTGTTAAGAAACAATTAAGATATCAAAAAGATATATTGTAAATAAAGAGAAGAGTAGAGGAATTATTATTATGCTGTATACGTTCCTTAATTCTCTTATATCATACCTATGGAGAAAGAGAGTTGTGACACCTGTATTCTCAGTTCGCTAAGATAAGGATAATTAAACGTTTTACCCGACTGCCAAGGAATGCGGAAGCATATTAAGTATAGTAGCAGGCGGTACCCCATTGCAAATTATATATCGAAATAAATTAAAGGCTGCTTATTTTGGGTAATCGATGGTCTGGACACACCCCGCACAATCCGTCCAGAGCGATAGAAGGGCGGGGGTGGCCCCATAACCCACAGTGTTCCCTCCCCATCGCCATTGGGCCGGCCACTTCCTTGACATTTGTGAAATTGAAGGGTGCTGCTATCAACTTAATGCGGGTATTTAACTTAGGTCTTTCAGCATAATATACTTCAACGTAATATAATATGTTAAGCCGAAGTAAGCTCTTTCTTTATTTATAGTTTCATTAAGCTTCATTTTACAATCATTGATTTCATCATGATTTTGTTTATATATTTTTTTGTAATCACGTTTTTTTTAAACAAATTTGATATAATTTAATAAGCTATCATTAAAAAGCTAAAAAAATATGAAGAGGTGTGATATGGTTATTTTAAAACGCCTTCATTCCTATTTGCCTCCCCAATTTGTAAATAATTGAAAGTAAACGAGAGCTTTTTTCAGACATGGAATGATCGACGTTCGAGTAATGGCTATGTGCTATTACTCTTCGTTCGGTGAGCGAGAGCCGGAAGCCCAACTGGGGTGGGTTCGGTGGTATTGGTAGACAGTGGCCTAGCTGTACTCTTGGTATTGCAAAGGTCCATGGGCGGCAGTGATGCTTACCATCAGGTGTTCTGTTTGCTCGTTTGTCACCATAAGCAATAAAGAAAAAAGAAAATAGGAGTACATCGTGTCGACTCTAAGTAATTGGGATAAGAACATGGCGCTGATTATGATGTCCTCTTACGAATTTGCATTTGCTCAAGAAATTGCAAAAAAATAAATATATATTTTGAGCTTTTATTATTGCAATGTAATTTTTAAAACAAAGAAGAAAAAAAATTACATTGGACCAAGATAGGTAGTCAAGTTTCATTTATAACGATGGTGTTACATAACGAAATAATTAATGTAAGTTATGATTCTTTTAACAATAGTCGTATTTTTACTTTTTCCCTTTCACCTGTATACAATTAAAATTATTAAAAAATAATAAACCATATACTAAAGAACATGCATACAATGGTAACCAATCTAACTTGGCATATCATTTTGTAAAGTTATCATAGTTGATATAATAACAACAATAGCTTTATTTTATTTGGATGTTGATAAAATGTGTACAGAGTTATATTTTTGAAGATATGAGTAACATATTATGCGTATATATATTATGTATGTAATATAAAAATGTGAAACTTTATGTGTCTGAGATTATCTTATGTAGTTTCGTCATTATCATTCAACGTTTCGCCGTCCACTGCTGGGCGTACGAAGATCATATGGTGCAATCTTTCACCATAATTCTACAATTCTTATCCCAATTATTTGGGGTCGACACAATCGGTACTCATCTTCCATTGTACATATATCAAAAGTTATTAGCAATAGCAACTGCCTGATGTTTGCCCTCTTTTGGAATGTAATAGTTGATCAGATGCCATTAGATAGAGTTCGTCTTGATTGATCTTAAGCTTTTAGTCATCTTTTACGTCATCCATAAGCAAAGTAAGAGTTGATAGTGGTTAAAACCACTACCCACTCAATCGGGAACATGGTGCAATCGTTCATTGAAAGGTTACTGCCGTAATTATTGTGCTTAGAAATTGAACTGGCCGTCGCAGTAAAGTATTATACGTTTTTCTAAAAAAAATGTTAATGAAATAGGATCATGTTGAGACAAATAAGCCAAAAGTTATCAATTAATTTCAATTTAAAATATTTATCCGAAAGACGTTCCTTTAATTAATTTTGATTAGAAAATTGACATTTGAGTCAACATTATGAGAGTAGATATCAATCATTAATTTATGATTAAATTGTTAAGTTTAAATTACGTTGTTAAAAGATGCATCGCTATATAAAATAAAAAAATATAGCATAAGAAATAAAAAAATACCATATTAAAGTCACTCAGAGCCAATATTCGATCAAAAAACTTGCAATTTATTTATGTGTGTGTATGGATATATCATAATGATTTCCTGCGTTCTTCTACCTAAAATATTTTATTAATCGCTATTAGTGATAAATTAATTATTCTTATATAAATTGTATCCCAACACTAAAATGTCAGTAAGCCAATAAAATTAAATAATCACCGAAAACTAACTATTCCAAATTTGAATTTTAATAAGGAAATAGTAACGGGACTTACCGTTGCATATTCGGCGCAGATATCGATAGAATTGACGAAGTCGCAAACTTCATCGACAGACCAAGCAGAGAGACGAGCCCGCACTTCGGCACACATGCATTCGCCGCGCACCTCGCTACGATCTAAGGGAAAATTAACGTCAAATAAATAACATTTTATTTTTAGAATCACATTATACCTATAGATAAATTAAAATCATCAAGTTAAATAATTGAACATCAAATTTGATTCTTAAGTTTTTTTTTCTATTAATATTGAAGTATGTCGAATGGCATATTAAGTAATAAGTGATGATATGACAATATGACATTATAATTCCATTAGCTTAAAGATATATAGCCTTCATAAATCTTATATTTTCTATTGACAGTTGTATATATTAAAATATCTATCGTTTAGCTGAGAAAAAATATTAATTTATAATAAGGCTTGTATTATTTAATGTTTCATAAAAAAACACTAATATATGCAACGGTGTTATGTCAAAATAAAGATCATTTGGATTGAATAGATATTTAGACTCTAAGGCTTGATATTAATTAATTATTATCATAACAATTTAATCAAATAATTAACATATATTTAAGATATTATCCAAAAATTAATTATTTAAACAGTGCAGTTAGCAGATCTATACCCGTTTTTAAATTACTTTAACACGTAATTGGGTAAGGTCAAAATTAACATAGTTTATTTTTAAAGCTTCCGTTCTTACATGAAAATATATAATTATTTAATTGATTTATTTATGCACTGTGTATAAAAACGGCAAATAATTTTGGTGGTTTTTAATAATAATTAGTTTCCTGTTAGATAAACTATCTTAGTTGTACTATGAAGTATCGTTAAAATCTAATTATGAGAACATTACTAAGCGATATAAGGGACTTAGAATATGATACTTTTAGGATCGATGATTTAGCCGCTTTTTGGTGGTCCATAATGCAACCTCTAAAATCAATCTGCATATTGCATATTCTAAATTACAAAATGACTAGTAAAAATATTTGGATTATTTTACAATTTGCCTGATAATTATAATCTTACCATCATTAGATACTCCGTCTCGCTCATCACTATCACTTCTCGTGCTCGGGCTTGCAGATAATCGAGCGCGTTTGGCAGCGCTTTCTCCAGCCGCAGATAGATCTAAGGGTGAATGTTCTGGAGCTGCACCAGTGCCGATGCGTTTGCGTCTAGATCGTCCTCCTCTGCCCACTCGAGATATCGCTAACAGTGTCTGAGGAAAAAAATCATTAATAAAGTTACACGAGAATTTCTCTAATAAATTTTCTTCTATCTTATTTACAGCTCTTAAACGTTTCCATTGTGTGCATAAAACTATTATACATTGAAACAAACATTAGTCTTATCTATTATAAAGGCCTGGGGTGCTAAAGTGTATGTTTTAAGGTAGCCACCTTTTTAAGAATATTGGAAATAAACAAATAAATAAAATAAATATATAAATAACTGAGTGCTCTAAGTACCGACTTCTTGCGTCAACTCGTGGGTTCGATCTCCACTCAGATATATTGTGCGCTTCACCAGTTAATGTACTGAGTCTGGGTGTCATTTGTATCCATTAATTGTAAAAGTCTACCACGCCGCAATATAGTTCTTAGTGCTCAGTTATCTTTAAAAATTATAGGCCACGCACTTAATATTTACCCTATTTTGGAAATGCTATTATTGTTCTTAACCAGAGATTAAAATGTAATAATAAAATAATAATAAATAGAATAATTTTTCAGAGAACTAATTGATAAAAATGGAATAAACTAAACAAAGCATCATATTAGTACAAAGCCGTAAAAACTTCTGTAGGTGCAAAGTTATTAAAATGCTAATATACTTATAGTTGGAGCAAACAATCAGTTCTAAGTAATCAATAGTAAAATGAATTTGAACCATGACCATTGAGCTTGACGATATTACAAAAAAAAACTCAATTACTCAAAAGTCCATCAAGCGAAGCATACAGTACAATGTTAAGCAAACATGAAAGGCGAGCCAGTAGGCTATTATCTGATCGAGAGCACTCTCGTATCGTAAGTGGCCAGCATTCATCATAATAACGTTCTGAACCGTCACGCTCGCTGCCCGCGGGTCAAATTGCAATCTATCTTTTTTAATTGCCACGCGCACTAAAAAAAGGCGAATGCAGGGTAATTCTGAATAAAATTCAGACGGAGGCGCGCGCGCGTGAAATGAACACTGCTTTGTTGTGAGCGGGCACGCGCGCGTGAGCTGTCGCCGGCCGGCGCTGAGTCTGCCAGATACATGCTGAAGCGAAGCCACCGCTATAAATCTAACGATTTATTTCCGCGTCGCCCCTGTTTCTCTTTATAGGTGAAAATAAATTTAAACTACAATTTATAGATTGCTTAGGCCGTTTAGAGAAATGCAACAAATCATGCTTAGCGCGCAGACGGCAATTTGATCTCGATTGCGTATAACATGAAATTACGGGACAAAAACACGTGATGATCAACTATGTGTTGTTTCAATTTATCTAGAAAGTTTGTAATTGAATAACCGTTACGATTCTACGCTGCAATTCTATCGTGTCTCTTATTGCACTTGTGTGCAAAAAGTCAACTAATTTTAAAGTCGACTTGCGCTTCGATTTCACATCCCATCACTAGCGTGTGGCGAAGCGAACTCAACGGCGCGCATGCGCGGCGCGTGCCACGGCCAATTAGTGCAGCTCCAGTTCCTTTTACAGTGGAGAGTCGAGTCGAGACGGTTCGCTGGCAAGTAAGGGGCGGAGCAGCACTATTACCCTGCGGATTGCGCGCGCACCGCGCTCTAAGCACACGGACGCCAATTAACACTCTCTACTGTGTCTATGCTACACCGGAGGAAGTGTAAAGGTCGTGAGCCTTATCAGATTTAATTGCGTCCATTATTACTGGAAAGGAAGCGGGGTGCTCACCGCGCATTATGATTTTAAAGAGGTTTAAATTAACATAAACCGGCCACGCTCAGTGGCGATGGCTCGTGCGATAAAGCATTATGAATTTTATGAGACATTTTAATCACAGCCGTGAACTATGAAACGGTGTATGATGTGTAATTAAAACAGGAAGGTCAGTGAGCACTTGTATATGTAATTAATATGAATTACAAATGTGCTCTTTTGAAATGAAAACTCATCTGACCGTAAATTATTTCAAAGGGGCAGTAGCCTTGCCTTAAGTAACGTACATTATGAAATAATAAATACGAAACTGTATTTTTTTCTTAAAAATATAATTACCTACCTGAAGAAATTGCTTGGAAACAATTATAGGGATTTATGTACGAATACGTATACATATATATTTTAAAATTATCTGTGATTAGATGTTTCCTGTGAGTTAATGTGGTCAGGATAGAACAAAATAGCAAATATTAGTAAATTGAATCTTATTATACCCAAATTAAAGAAAGTTACCTTTCTTTTATATATTTGAAATAAAACCACAAGTAAATTAAATGTAATAATTTTCAGAAAGCATTCCGAAATTACCTTCATGTGAAGCTATCGTAAAAAAATATTATGCCGTTAGGAGTTCAAATCTCGTTAAAACGTTTGCCTGACTTTCATTTTATTTTAAAAAAGTTAAAAAATACCTAATTATCTCCTCATACGGGAAACGCTGAAAGAATTTGGAGGCGATTGTAGAGATCCTTGTGCCTGAGTACTAGCAGCTGTCAAGTCATTCTGATGACTTTTTATTTTAAATATTATTTAATATATTAATCATATCCTCGTGTCTTTTTTTTGCGAGGAATTTTGTAAACATACAATTAAGGTAGAAAAATTACACCTAGACTCGGAATAATAAATTGCGGATCGAATTAAGTATCGTCCTGCGTGAAAATAAAACCAATGACACTTTTGTTAATCGGTATCTTAACCACGACATTTTCTGTGTAGTTTTTTTAACGTGTTTAGGTACAATTGTACCCGCAGACGGATTTGATAGTTTGGTCCAAGTTATGGGTATTATGCGTAAATATAAATAATTATTTAACATGAATGATGGACTGATAAACTAGTTATTTGCACTTTTCCCTTTATTGACAGGTTAAAAGGTGAAAATAAGCTTACAAAATACCATTAGTTTCTTTTTCTTCATACATGTTATATGTATGTATACGTATGTTTAGTCCATATAAATATAAGTCTTCCTTGTAGCGAGTGGGATATTGGCATATTGCATCGTGTTTACCAGACGAGCTAGTGACCACACTGAGAGGAAACTCTTGAAATACCTAAAGAAAACCATTCCTTTAGGTATTTCAAGAGTTTCCTCTCTCAGTAATGACATTTGTTTATTTAGTTTAATCAACAATTATGATATCCAAGTAAATATTACAATCAAATTTTATAGGTATTTTAGTTCACCACTATTAGAAAAAAAATTCATTGCTATTATTAGTGCGTCTCTATTGGATGCAAGACTTACCTTAGTGGAGCTCATATCCAGCATGACAGGAAAGGCGGGTAGTCTAGGCGGACCTCCTTGCTTGCTGGCTAACTTTGTGAATAATCCACCAACAGGCGCATCTGTTGCATCCTGGGCTGGCGACGTAGTCGGTCGTGCTTCACCAAAACCATTCATACGGTGGAAATAACTGTTGGCAAAAAAAAAAACACTATAGTTGAATACTTGTACATTTTGATACGGTTTTTTAGAGTATATATTATTAAGGAACTTTATAATTTATAGTAGCAGCAGATAGTAATAAGAAAAAAAGTTTAAGCATGAATAATTATGCCATTTTATTAGTAAGCATTCATCCATGTGGTGACGGAGTATGAATTCACCACCCCCCTCTCTTACCCGTGGGCATCGTGAAAGACGATTACGGGGATATAATATGCATATGACATATATACAAGAGAAAGATAACTTGAAATTAAAACCCTATACCAACACGTCTGACTAGCGCGGAATACTACGTCAATTTCCCTCCAATTGTGGAGGAGGCCTGAGCCCAACAGTGGGATATATGTGGGCTGAGATGAGATTAGTAAGTATGCGTTAACAATTGAATGTAATGTATATACATATATATATATATATATATATATATATATATATATATATATATATATATATATATATATATATATATATATAAAAAATAATATATATATATATATATATATATATATAATATATATATATATATATATATATATATATATATATATATATATATATATATATATATATATATATAAAATTGCCTTTAGATTATTTTAAAATACAAAAACGCGTAAACGATTTTTTATTACTTTATATATCTCGCGTGATAATGAAGTAACAATACATTATATCAGTCACTTCTTCTTCTTTTTCCTCGGGAAGCGAATATGGGACATAAGTATCCCTATAACTGCAAGAGAAAGAACACTATCAAACTCTCTAGCTATCGTAGTAATAGAAAGCTGAATATTCTCGTAAGCAGCTGCATATTAAAAACAATAAGAAAATTAAAATTATAAAATTTCCTACATATGATTTTCAATTTCATTTATTGGTGTAATTATTACGAAATAATTTTGAAACGAATTAATATTACTTAAACGAGCCAAGAAAGTCTTGCAATGAAGATGCAATTCAAAATATTTAACAATTACTTGGGGTCGACACAATATGTACTCCTGTTCCATCGTACATATCGCAAAAGTTATTGCCAATAGTTTCATGACCGGTCGTCTGCCTGACGTCAATCTTCCTTGGGAATGTAATTTTTAACCAAATAGCATCAGGCGTAGCTAAAAAGTTAAATACAAAACTCTTAATCGTCTCTTAAGATATTTACAAGCAAAGGTTTGGTAGTATTAGTAGCCGCTGCCGTAAAGCGAAGCAATTAAAACAAAATAAGAACCAAAAAGCTTTACATTATATTTCTTTATTAGAATGTACTGATGGAGTGGGAATATTATTATATTCCCAACCACTTTTCCTATGGTGAACTAAAAGACAAATGAGAACTATGAGTAGATTATATCTCTGCCAGAGAAGGAAGTAGAAACCAACCTATCCGACTAGCCTAGTTTATATTTCTCTTCCATAGTGAAGGCGACTTATTAACTATAGGACTTACGTATATGGACTGAAAAAATGTTATATTTTAATGGGTTTTATTTATTGAGAGCAGATATCATTCATTCGTTTAATGAGGGCACTATAGGACATGTTAGGCCTCACCAATTGGAAAATGTACTAGAAAAGCGATGCTTGGCAGGTGGACTCCGTAAACTAAGTCTGTGTTATGCATATCCGACATATAGAGATGGACTTGAGTTGGTTTTGATCACATTTTATGAAAAAAGAAAGACGTTTCTTTTTAATGAATATGATTGTAGCTAAAAAATATTTAGATACAAAGGTAATAAAATCCTACTATAAAGGTAATAAGCCTACAATTACCTTTGGTAATAAATTTTATTTGTTATTAAATTCAAATGACATAAATATCAAAATAGTATTCATTAATTTTCATCTACTAACAGTTGTTACTTATAATTTTCGAGTGCTTCTTAATTTGTTGTTTCATTAGCATATTGAGATCGCCATATTTCATTTTTATTTGTGAAATAAAATATTTAATTAATTATCCATGCGCATATACGCATGGATAATGAAATAATTATAAAATTATGGCTTAATTTCAATTAGCGATACATATTTGTTTGAAAAAATAATGGATTATATAATTAATTAATTATAATCAAGAATGAGATTTCACGCAGAAAATTAATTCATGTTAGAGAATCAAAGTTAACATAATAATGGTTAGATAATTAATTGATAACAACAAATTAAAATAGTTTAATTGTTATAATTATTTAGCAAACAAAAAAAATTGCAATATAATATGTAATACAAATAACTCGTATGCCAAAATTATTTTATTTGAACACAAGCATTTTATTTTAATCATTTGTCATATGTTCATTATAATTTAGAACTGGTGTTATTATCATTTTTTTATTTGTAGTGACAAATTATTCTTACTCTGTCACTACAGATAAATTTATTCTACAAATCACTACTTTTTTTTTATTCTACAATTCACTGCTCCACTATCTTGTCCTTGGGTATCATAAACGGCGACTGAGAGTTTGAACATTATTTATTTGCATAATAACATCTATGCAAGAGAATGAAAATCTCTTTCGTCGTCCCGGACCGATTTGGCGGGGCGTGACCACGTCCATAGTCCAACGCAAAAAAAAAAAAAAAAAAAATGCCATCTTAGTGTGACGTATATGAGCTGAGATACTTATTATCAAATAATGGGTGGCAGTAACTCTTATCATTAGGTGTGCTGCTTGCTCGCCTGCCACCAAGAGCAACAATAAGTCTAAAATTATTTATATTAATTTTATTGCATACATTATTTTTCACGACACAATCATTTCTATGATTGAATTGACTAACGGTAGCTTGACAGTTACCAATGTTGTCGTATAAAGTGATTCGAGAATGCGCCCTTAACAAATTACACCACAGTCTATATATCATAATAGTTGCTTGTAATATCATTAAAATTTAATGTCTAATTGGGATTATTATTACAATAATAACTTTAATTGATTAAAATGTTAATTTATTATTATTAAATATTTTGAATTGCATCTTCATTGCAAGACTTTCTTGGCTCGTTTAAGTAATATTAATTCGTTTCAAAATTATTTCGTAATAATTACACCAATAAATGAAATTGAAAATCATATGTAGGAAATTTTATAATTTTAATTTTCTTATTGTTTTTAATATGCAGCTGCTTACGAGAATATTCAGCTTTCTATTACTACGATAGCTAGAGAGTTTGATAGTGTTCTTTCTCTTGCAGTTATAGGGATACTTATGTCCCATATTCGCTTCCCGAGGAAAAAGAAGAAGAAGTGACTGATATAATGTATTGTTACTTCATTATCACGCGAGATATATAAAGTAATAAAAAATCGTTTACGCGTTTTTGTATTTTAAAATAATCTAAAGGCAATTTTATATATATATATATATATATATATATATATATATATATATATATATATAAAAAATAATATATATATATATATATATATATATATATATATATATAATATATATATATATAAAAATATATATATATATATATATATATATATATATATATATATATATAAAATTGCCTTTAGATTATTTTAAAATACAAAAACGCGTAAACGATTTTTTATTACTTTATATATCTCGCGTGATAATGAAGTAACAATACATTATATCAGTCACTTCTTCTTCTTTTTCCTCGGGAAGCGAATATGGGACATAAGTATCCCTATAACTGCAAGAGAAAGAACACTATCAAACTCTCTAGCTATCGTAGTAATAGAAAGCTGAATATTCTCGTAAGCAGCTGCATATTAAAAACAATAAGAAAATTAAAATTATAAAATTTCCTACATATGATTTTCAATTTCATTTATTGGTGTAATTATTACGAAATAATTTTGAAACGAATTAATATTACTTAAACGAGCCAAGAAAGTCTTGCAATGAAGATGCAATTCAAAATATTTAATAATAATAAATTAACATTTTAATCAATTAAAGTTATTATTGTAATAATAATCCCAATTAGACATTAAATTTTAATGATATTACAAGCAACTATTATGATATATAGACTGTGGTGTAATTTGTTAAGGGCGCATTCTCGAATCACTTTATACGACAACATTGGTAACTGTCAAGCTACCGTTAGTCAATTCAATCATAGAAATGATTGTGTCGTGAAAAATAATGTATGCAATAAAATTAATATAAATAATTTTAGACTTATTGTTGCTCTTGGTGGCAGGCGAGCAAGCAGCACACCTAATGATAAGAGTTACTGCCACCCATTATTTGATAATAAGTATCTCAGCTCATATACGTCACACTAAGATGGCATTTTTTTTTTTTTTTTTTTTTCGTTGGACTATGGACGTGGTCACGCCCCGCCAAATCGGTCCGGGACGACGAAAGAGATTTTCATTCTCTTGCATAGATGTTATTATGCAAATAAATAATGTTCAAACTCTCAGTCGCCGTTTATGATACCCAAGGACAAGATAGTGGAGCAGTGAATTGTAGAATAAAAAAAAAGTAGTGATTTGTAGAATAAATTTATCTGTAGTGACAGAGTAAGAATAATTTGTCACTACAAATAAAAAAATGATAATAACACCAGTTCTAAATTATAATGAACATATGACAAATGATTAAAATAAAATGCTTGTGTTCAAATAAAATAATTTTGGCATACGAGTTATTTGTATTACATATTATATTGCAATTTTTTTTGTTTGCTAAATAATTATAACAATTAAACTATTTTAATTTGTTGTTATCAATTAATTATCTAACCATTATTATGTTAACTTTGATTCTCTAACATGAATTAATTTTCTGCGTGAAATCTCATTCTTGATTATAATTAATTAATTATATAATCCATTATTTTTTCAAACAAATATGTATCGCTAATTGAAATTAAGCCATAATTTTATAATTATTTCATTATCCATGCGTATATGCGCATGGATAATTAATTAAATATTTTATTTCACAAATAAAAATGAAATATGGCGATCTCAATATGCTAATGAAACAACAAATTAAGAAGCACTCGAAAATTATAAGTAACAACTGTTAGTAGATGAAAATTAATGAATACTATTTTGATATTTATGTCATTTGAATTTAATAACAAATAAAATTTATTACCAAAGGTAATTGTAGGCTTATTACCTTTATAGTAGGATTTTATTACCTTTGTATCTAAATATTTTTTAGCTACAATCATATTCATTAAAAAGAAACGTCTTTCTTTTTTCATAAAATGTGATCAAAACCAACTCAAGTCCATCTCTATATGTCGGATATGCATAACACAGACTTAGTTTACGGAGTCCACCTGCCAAGCATCGCTTTTCTAGTACATTTTCCAATTGGTGAGGCCTAACATGTCCTATAGTGCCCTCATTAAACGAATGAATGATATCTGCTCTCAATAAATAAAACCCATTAAAATATAACATTTTTTCAGTCCATATACGTAAGTCCTATAGTTAATAAGTCGCCTTCACTATGGAAGAGAAATATAAACTAGGCTAGTCGGATAGGTTGGTTTCTACTTCCTTCTCTGGCAGAGATATAATCTACTCATAGTTCTCATTTGTCTTTTAGTTCACCATAGGAAAAGTGGTTGGGAATATAATAATATTCCCACTCCATCAGTACATTCTAATAAAGAAATATAATGTAAAGCTTTTTGGTTCTTATTTTGTTTTAATTGCTTCGCTTTACGGCAGCGGCTACTAATACTACCAAACCTTTGCTTGTAAATATCTTAAGAGACGATTAAGAGTTTTGTATTTAACTTTTTAGCTACGCCTGATGCTATTTGGTTAAAAATTACATTCCCAAGGAAGATTGACGTCAGGCAGACGACCGGTCATGAAACTATTGGCAATAACTTTTGCGATATGTACGATGGAACAGGAGTACATATTGTGTCGACCCCAAGTAATTGGGATAAGACTAGAAGAACGATGACAATGATTTGTTTTTATTTGTTATGGATTTTGTTACAAATTTATAATATAAAGGTAATATATAAAATAAAAGGCATGTGAGGTTCAGCAATTGCAATATATTTTAATGTTATTATTATATTAAAGTGTAATTATAGAAGCATGCAATAATATATAAAAATATATGCAATTAACATTAAAAATTGACGATTTAAAAAATATATGTAAATATATGTCTAATCATATTTTAATAATTTAAATAAATACTGAGAATAAATAATAGTAATGGAATTAAATTTACGATTTCAGATGCAACATATTTCGTTGACGGAAGTCCTGCTTTTAAAATGCAAATGGAGACGTCATTGGATGCTAAACTTATCGTATTTGGTAATTAAAATAGACAAAGTTCAGCAACCTTAGATGACCAATTCATTAATATAACATAAGTTCACACGGAGAGCTTTGGTTCTCACGAATCATGTAAATTTGTCGACTAAACGTAAGTTTTCAAATCGATTAATATGCTAATCGTTGTTGGGCATCACTAGCAGCGGTCGGTGAACCACGGGTCGCATTCTATTGTGACACAGACCGTGTGAAAAATGATTGATGAATACGAGTATCGAATTGTAGAATCGATCATCGGTAATCGGAAATGGATTAGTTGATAACGTCGGCGTATTAACTCCAAGAATTTTATACATGCATTTAAGATGTAATTATTCGGACGTATACGCAAGGTTAACGGGTCAATTTTGAACTACTAAACGTATTATCGTTTCTATTGCTCGACTTGAATGAATTCAATTGAGTGATTTATGTATTTAATTACTTTTTCATTCAATTTATATTAAAATTAAATGTGTATTTACGATTTTTTAATCATCTCAGCTCATATATGTGTCTCTGTTGAATAATGATCATCTCAGCTCATATATTTGCCTCTGTCGGCCTCGAGCCTCCTCCATAATGGGAGGGAAATTGACCCACTACACCACGCTGGTCAGACGTGTAGGGTTTTGAATCGAGTTTTCTTTCTCTTACATAGATGTTATATGCATTTTTATATCTCTAAGTCGTCTCTTATGATCACACACGGACAAGATAGTGGGTGGTGAATAGTATTCTTACTCCGTCATCCCACGGATATTTTAATTATTTTTTATAATTAAATTTATACATAATTTGTGGATATATCAATTAAATTACTATAGAAAAATAATGTGCAAAACTAAAAATTATCATATCTTACTCGTTGTTATTGTGTGTATTGTATCTGGCTGCGAGGGAACGCATGATGTCGGAGTAGTTGCGAGGGGGATGTGCTGGTGCAGGCTGAACGGGCGCGTGCGGGCTGCCACGTTCAGGCGGCGTGCCCGGGTATGATGACGTGGATGGCGTCACGCTACGGGACCTGCGGGTAAAGTCATCTCAGTATATGCTTATTCTAATTAAATCTTTTTTATATATATAAGTCCATTTACAGGAGTTACAATGATGGAAATGTGTGGTGGGATTAGTCCCAAAAAACATAGATATGTCCAACGAGAGTATTTCATAATACCCATTTTTAAATGTTATTTGAAATTAATCTAATAATCTACCACCGGGTCGAAACGTGGTCGAGTTTATCAGAAGTGGGCAGAAATTCAGAGGACTTATTTTTTACATTACTTCTTTTTTAAAATTCTTTACATCATGTTTAGTAATTTTTAGTTCCAGTATGATGACCTTCACCATGATAAATTCCAGATAATTGTATAAGTGCTAATAATTGTGCGTATAGCCATAATTTAACCAGTTCACCTGAGATGGTAATACACTCTCGCAGAAAACAGACGTCTGAGCAATTAGCTACTGCACTTCGTTTGTGAACGACAGAACTTGAGACTTAAACCTATCTATACCATAGGTTGTGAGCAGCATATTTTTTTTTAAATCGCTGGTTCTATATAATTCTACCCTTTTTTTGCGGTGGACTATGGAAGGACTTGGTCGCGCCCCGCCAAATCGGTCCGGGGCGACGAAAGAGGCGGCGCGTAGCCCCATAGACCCTTTTTTTTTTTTGCGGTGGGTTATGGACGTCGCACCCCGCCAAATCGGTCCGGGGCGACGGAAGAGGCGGCGCGCAACCCATAGACCCACCCTTAAAACACCTCTCTTCGCCGTGCGAGCGAGCCACCGGTACCCGATCTTTGTATTCGGTGGCCATATAATTCTACCCTTTTTTTTTTTTTTTTTGGTAGGCTATGGCCCGGTCACACGTCGCCCGCACCATCCGGGGCGACGGAAGGGGAGCGCGTGGCCCCTTAACCCACCTTATTCCCTCCCCATCGCCATTGGGCCGGCCATATAATTCTACCCTGCTATATTCTTGTAACAGTGAGTGAAGTCGTACTGTAATATAATCTTACAAATAAGGAGAATGCAATATATCTTTCATATTCCTTTTTTTTTTGTTTTATTGCTTTTGGTGGCAAACGAGTAAGCAGCAGACCTGATGTGTGTGGTAAGTGTCACTGCTGCCCATGGAACTTTGCAATACCAAGGGTATAGCTAGGTCGCTGCATACCAATATAGACTCCAAACCCACCCAGTTGGGCTTCTGGCTCTCTCGCTCACCGAACGAAACACAACACCACATTGCGAGAGTGTGGTACTACCCTGAACGGACCGGCCCGCGGCTGTAGTCATAAAACTGTCAACAGCGTAGTTCTACCACTACTAAATTCATCGTTCATAAAACTATTAAGAATAAAAGGAGTTGGATATCAATTTATTTATAGTATTTTTAATATTTCCATGCGTACACCCATCTGGTACATCCTCGCTATTAACAGTTTTCTGCTTGTATTAATGGATCAGTTCTTCAAAGATATTACCACACTCTTAGAGAAAATCAAGGTTTGAGTAGTAGTAATTGGTTACTGCGCTTCCTTTAGTGAACGAGAAAGCCAAAGACAAGAACTCCTTTCCTCTTCACTCTTATCCTCGTTTCATTCCCTCCAATCCTATACCATTGGTAGGTAGCAACTCGACTGTACCCTTGACATTGCTGAAGTCGAAGAGCGGCATTTAGCATTTACTATCAGGTAGGTCGCTTGTCCATCGCCCGCAAAGAAAATATAAGCAAGTAAATGTTGGATTTATCTTTTGGGTTAATGCAATATTGTTATTTTGGTAATGTTATTACCTGGAGGCGTTCGAGTCGTGTGGACTAAGCCGCTCGCTTTTGACCGCGTGCGCTTGCGGGGCGGCCGTCGGCGGCGGCGCATGCGCAGGTGACGACGCTGCATCGCGCGCGCACCGCCGTGCGCCCCCAACCCCTCCTCCGCCTTCACCTGATACAAAAAAAAATACAGTTAATCCTAAATAAGGATAGGACAAAGTACGACTCAATGTATGAATTTACAATACTTGAAGTAGAAAAATATTATTACATTTAAATAGTGGTAGGACCACCCTGTTGACAGTTCTCTGTCTGCAGCCGCGGGCCGGTCCGTCCGGGGTAGTACCACACTCTCGCAGAAGATCGACTTCTGAGTAATAGCAATGTGCTATTTGCGCTTCGTTCGGTGAGCGAGAGAGCCGGAAGCCTAACTGGGTAGGTTTGGGGATTCTATTGGTAGGCCTAATTTCACACCTAATTTGCCACCATAAGAAATTTAAAAAAAATATTTCACATACAAGACACAAGATTATTGATGCGACCAAAAAAAAAAGAAGACATATGCCCTGTTAACTATAAACAGGCAGGGCGGGTCGTTAGTAATAGGATATTTGCTATATCCTCGGCTTCGATTATTTATTGTACCGGATGAGCATGTAAAAAATATTTATCTACACTCAATAACATTTTTTTTGAGTTAATCATAAGACAGGTTGGAGCACACTTCGGACGTTAATCACGTAGTTGATGATATTGTGGTGCATCCTCCGCAAAATTGATAACAAATAAAACCATCCAAGCCCTCACCAATATTGCTACAGATGTCAATGAATTGGTATCAGTGGTTGGCCTAATGGCGATAGGGAGGGAATACGGCGGGTTATAGGGCCGTGCGGCGTCCTTCCGTCGCCCCAGACGGAATGAACAGGGTGTGTCCAAACCCTAGTCTGCCCAAAAAAAAATCCGTAATCACAACAAGTTAAATAGCTTTTCCTGCGAGAGAATTAAAGGTAAATCACTCAGCTGATAATGTCATGATTTAGATTATTTCCTCGCACAGATGACGTAATGGAAAATGACAGATCTGTTATGCCAGTTTCGGTATTAAATTTCTATGTAAAACGGTGGTAGGTTATTGGTAGGACCACGCTAGAGACAGTTTTCTCTCTACAGTCGCGGGCCAGTCTTTCCGGGGTAGTACCACACTCTCGCAGAAGATCGACGTCTGAATAATGGCAATGTGCTATTGCGCTTCGTTCGGTGAACGAGACAGCCGGAAGCCCAACTGGGGTAGGTTTGGGGTTTGTATTGGTAAGCAGCGGCCTAGCTATACCCTTAGTATTGTAAAGGTCCATGGGCAGTAGTAACACTTACCATCAGGTGTGTTGCTTACTCGTTTGCCACTAAAAGGAATAAAAAAAAATTAAAAAAAAAAACTTTGTGCGATACAAAAACTGTTGAATTAATTGTTTGTAAAGGCAATACAAGGATTATTTCTATAATGCAGGATCTTTAAAAAAAAAACCTATCACACTCTAAGTCACTTACCATATTTGTATAGTGCGTAGTAATAATTCTGTCGAACAAAATATATCAAGTTAAGATTTAATAAGTAATAAAGGAAATAGTTGATTAATAGGAAGCGTATATACGAGTGTTTAGAATATTGATATTCAAATTTCTGATATTAATATTTATGATATTTGTTCTATCGTGCATTGAATGAAAAAGTTTTATCGTAAAATTGGTCGTTGACATCGTATTATTTTATAATTCTTATCTTCCTGAAGGATATTTTTTTTTAATCAATAGATAAATTAAAATAATCTTAAAATAATTAAAATTTAGATTAGTTAATAAAATAGCTTGATCGTTTTATATTTTTTTTATCAATTTATTGCATTTTTTTACTGATAACCTTACTATCCATGCAGTGACGAAACAAGAATACAAAAACTGGGGCTCTTATCGGTATTACAAAAATCGTTTATAAGTATCTCATTATCATTTTCGCGTATATACGTCCGCTTCTAGGCTGGGGCTCCTCTACAATAGGACGGAAATTAAGTTATTATACTATAATAACGCTGGTCAGACGGTTGATTAAGAGCTTTAGAGCTTATTCAAGAGCTTTAAAAACTTAGCTATTAGAGCTTATATATTTCAAGTTTTCCTTCTCTTCCATACATGTTATTTACATATCATATCCCTTGGACATCTTTTACAATATCCACCTGCAAGAAATGGAGTGGTGAATTGTATTCTTACTCCATCACCATATAGAAAATTATATAGTTGTACAATAAATAATGTATGAAAAAATGTATATTAAAGTAAATAAAAGATGGCAAATGAAACATAAGAAAAACTCGTAATACAACCTATGCTAAATAATTTAGACAACTAGATTAAAACATTTGGAAGAGGTTTATGCCCAAAAGTGGGATGTAGGTATATTGAGACGAACAAGAAGATAATTTTTAAAATTTTTAAAACTTTGAATAGAGCTTTAGATTAGTCTTTGGATTTAAAATATTATTACTTTAATTTTAAGGTACTATTGTGACAAATACTTCTCGAAAGTAAATAATTAATTAATTATATACCCACAATACATTTACCGTGTGGTGACGGAGTAAGAATACAATTCACCACCCCTATCTTACACGTGAGTGATCGTAAGAGACGACTAAAGAGATATAAAACGTATATGACATATATGCGAGAGAAGGAAAACTCGAAACAAAACCCTATACCAATATAATAGACGTATTGGTATATGGTATAGTAGGTCAATTTCCCTCCCATTACGGAGGAGGTTCGATACTAACAGTGGGACATCATCGTCATCACAGCCCATAAATGTCCCACTGTTGGGCCCGGGTCTCCACCGCAATGGGAGGGAAATTAACCTATTATACCGCACTGGTCAGACGTGTTGGTATAGGGTTTTGTTTCGAGTTTTCCTTCTCTGACATAGATGTTATATGCGTTTTTATATCCCTCAGTCGTCTCGTACGATCACCCACGGTTAAGATATGGCGTGGTGAATAGTATTCTTACTCCGTCACCACACGAAGACATGAGCTGAAACAAAGATACCTACAAACCTATACCTACAAACGAAATTAAACTCACCACAATAGTGTAGCGATATCTCTATGGAGGCGAACGATCTGATTGATGTAGATATATATTATACATTTAATTAAAAAATAAGTTTGTAAAATATGGCGCCAGTATAAAAATATTTTTTTTTATATCAAAACAGAAGCTGTTGCTACCGTGATCAAAATACTGGACGTTGCGGTTTTAAGATAAAAATAAGATAAAAAAAATATTGTTACGCAAACACAAAACACCATAACATCACGAACAATTAATACCGGGAACGATGTCGGCAGAATCCGGTTGACACTCACCTTTGACTCTTACAAGTAAATAAATGTGGTCCGGTTCGTTTTAGTACCTATGATTTTGTTTTTGATATGTGGAGAAGTCCCTGTGCTTTGTAAATATAAGTTTAATTTATTTAAAACAATAATAGACTTAGAAATAAATTCTTATATCACGAAGGATTTTAAAAATATGTATACAAATAATAGACACAAAATATACTCAGCATTAATACAATTTTTGAATCCCTTAAGATTGATTTTTGTTGTATCGGGGTTTAAGCGTAAGTTTTTCTTTCATTCAAAAACAATACAATTGTTTTTTTTATATCTTTTTTTAAAGTGACATAGACTGTGTATTAAAATAATTTTTATCTGAGAATAACCAAATTTATAATAAAAAACTAAAGTTTTTTAGTGTTTCAGATGTAAGGAGATATCCACAAACTACCGATTCGATTTCAAAAAATTATTAAAAGTTACATTGCAACCAAGTGGCATGTCCTTTAATGTAAAATGATCAATATGGTAAAGCAGAAATCATAAGCACAGAGCCGCAGACAACATTTAATTATTTATGAGTTCCTATGGGATTGTAACAACGTTAGTCTTAGTCGGAAGCTGCTTTTAATGAAGTATTTAGAGATTTATCAATGTAAATGTCAATTTATACATTATTAATAAATCTTATTTTAAACATAATCTATCAAGAAAACCTGTACTTAATATCGTAATATATAATTACAACACGTAGCTTTGACATAATTTCAAAAATACTTTAAACATTCTGACGATGAAACCAAAGTGCCAAGAACTGGCTAAAGCATCCCAAACTTTTCGGTATACAAGATAGAATCTTACGGCACTTTTGATCTTGCTCGGAGTGCGAAACTTGTGATTTTATACCGATCTCTGTGATCTGAAGAATTAATGAGGGAAGTGTGAACTGTCAACACTTCCCGTACGTGACAATTTTCTTACATTCTTTGGTAATACCAGCCAGTACAACAAGTTTTCATATTAATATTATAAATGTAGCTGTTTGCATTGTATGTGCGTATTTTTATATGACTCGTAGTAGCTTGTAACCGATTTTTCTATGATCGTGATCAAATAAACTAAATAAAATTTATAAATACCCGATACGAAACGAAAAATGATGTCACAAGCGGGGTTCGAACCCGTGCCTATTGGGAATCCGGCCCAACCGTGCTGCCACTTACACCATCGTGAACTATTTTAGGACATGCAAATTTCGATTCATATTATATCTTACGTCTTCAAGGTGACGTATGCCATCTATCGGACAATGTTTACACATTGTATAGACTTAATACTTCAAACTTTACAGTTAGAATTGTATTAAACGATGACACACAACCTTGTTATTCAAATTAAATATACACATATTAAATGCTAAAAATTTCAGTAATTTAAATAAAATTTATTTGATTTACACAGGTTGATATACCAATCTGTTGGACGGGCTTGGTGTTAGTTTTTCTCCCATTATGGATTAGAATTGAATCCAGCAGTGGGACGTATATGATTTTTTATTGATTTTTTTTTTACACCATCCTATGACGTGTTGGTATAGCGTTTTGTTTCGAGTTTTCTTTCTTTCGCATAGATATTATATGCGTTTTATATCCCTTAGTTGTCTCGTACGATCACCCACGGTCATGATATGGGGTGGTGAATAGTATTCTTACTCCGTCACCACACGGAAAATATATAATGTTAAGAACAAAATAAAATTTTATTGTTTTTTTTTTTAACATTCTATGACAAATACTCAAATGATTGGTAATTATGTAATTTATATGAATAGCAATAAATCCGAACTTGAACTGTGAAAATAAGCTGTTAGTTGTCAAAAAAAAAATACTTGTAGTTAATCACACCTATTACGGGACAATTTCACTGTTCTTACTCGTAACTGGTATACGTAACATAATATTTTCAACAGCTGTTCTTTGATAGTAATTACGATAATGTTAATGCTATTATTAATGTTTGTTAACATGCAGATTTGCATGTTACGCATGAAATATTGACCTAAAATATACTACTAATTTATCAGCGGTAACGTTTATGTGAAAAGTAAGCGGTATTAACTTTATGGTGAGAAAAAGTCGCATTTAATACTTTCTGATGATTTTTATTCATAATATATGCGGTCTCGGTTACATGTCAATAAATTTAAGAAAATAACACTACAGATGTCCAATCTTTAAATTATTTTAGCTATATACTGTAACTAGTAACGGCACTATCGATTTATTTATTAGTTTAGTGAACGTACTATAATGTGAATAGTGAATAATTATTTATTGCTGTAACCTAGAACGTTAAATCTATAATATTTATGATGTTTATATTGAATAAACCAACTATAAGAAATATAAAACCCATCGATTAATATGTGCCAAAAAAAATCGTAGCATATAACCTAATATTTATTGAAGTATTTCTAGCACAAATAGGTTAAGTTATAAATTATATATAAAAACCGTGATTCAGTAGTTATGAGAGAATGAATAACAACATTTAAAACTATTGTATCAAAATTTTTAAATTACGTCATAAATAAAACAAATTCTTATTAAGTAATAGCAGTATCTCCAAAGATAAGCATAGTGAACCATTGATATTATAATATTAACGTTGACCACGCACCTACAATCCATAAAGTGACATATTACATCCAAATTATAATAAGTCGACGTTTTTGTTAGAAATGAATCGGCTACTAGTGTAGGCGTATCATTTGTTATTCAATGATATACTAGGGTATTGATAACATGATATTTATAAAGAGATTATGGACCACATACGTCGAATAAAATAACAGGTATTTTTTTTTTTTCGAAAATATGGACCGGATCTGTCCATAATTTGTTTGGATATGGAGCGTTCGAGGCGGGAGTTCGTGGGTTAAAAATATGGTTTCATGAGTTGATTGCAAATGGCCATATTTTTCGTGTCGTACAATAGAAACTACTCGTAATAAATCAGATTATTATGTTAGAATTGATACATATCAGTATATGTATCAGTTTTGATCATGGTTTTATTAAAAGTAGCTATTTTATGTTATTCAAAAATGATCTATATTCGTTCATCATCATCATTCAGCCTTTTGCCATCCACTGCTGGACTTTAGCCTCCCTCATACTTCGCTACAAAGTGCGGTCTTGTTCTGCCCGCAACAACGACTCCCGGCATCCTTCACTAAGTCAAGCCACTTGGTAGACGTTAGTCATTATCCAAAGCTTATTCATCTTATGTTCTGAGTCTGGGTGTAATTTGAATCTGTTATATGCGAAAAATGAAATCCGATAAAAGAAAAATTGTTAATTGAATCTTTATAAAGTGCCCTTAATACAAGGTCTAATTCCATAGTGTTGCCTGTTAAAAAAAAAATAGTAAAGAATATCAATATTTTTTTTAATTTATTACAGTTAATAATAAATAATTAAGGAAACAAAAACATAAACAGTTTTATTTAAATATAGAAGCGATTATTTATTCATAACTAAAATTCATAAATTACGTGTCAATAGAGATTGCATAAGTAAATTTTTCTTGTCACAGATACATAGGAGCTATAAAATTTTATTTAAATTTAGTAAATAATATTTATTTTTCGACTTTATTTTTCTTTTTTTATCACAGTTTACATTTGAAAAATTGTATCCGATATAAAATAATACATACAGTTTTGGCGGGAATATGAAAACTAGTGATATTATATATTATTGAGTATTTTAGTGCTTTGGAGTATTATATAATACAATTTTGATGTAATTGTATAAAAATTAATGCAAAATAGAGATAAAATATAGGTATTGCTTATATTTATAATAGTTTCCTACATGCTTATTCATGTTTTGTCAAAATTCTCACAGAAAACTTTCAGTTGCCATCACTTTACTAAAGGCGACTATTTTTCTTACTGACAATGATTATAAATGAAAAATAAACTTAAGTGATAAATCGATTCGACACTCACAACAATGGCATGACATATTAGTAACAGATTGCCAAATCTAAAAAAAAAACGATTGATGAGTATGTATTTAATAATAATTTATAGTAGTCTATAAGTTATAAAATCCCAGCTTATAATATTTATTTCTTTTTTATGTCCATAATTAAAGTTTATTTATTCTTAACCATTTCTATCAGGTACAGCTTAGCTTTTTGTCTATTTTTTGGTGTAAAGATGCGAAAGGGAATGCTCCGATGGTTCGTACATGTGGAAAGAATGAAGCGTCTGGTTAAGAAGATATACAATGCGAAAGTGGAAGGATGTAGGTACCGGGGGAGACCGAGACTAACCTACCTAGACCAGATTGGTCACGTACTGAAGGAAGGTGGAGTCAGAGTCTCCGAAACTGGCGAGCGTGTATGAAGAGAATTATGAATGTTGAGGAAGCGAGTGAAGTATGCAAGGATAGAGTTCTCTGGCACTCTCTCTCTGCATATCCTGCAAGGGATATGACGTGATGATATGTATGTACAGCTTAGGCCTATTATTATCTCCTTTTTATTCACGGGATCTTCCATAGGGAAGATGCTCGGTCCTTTGGGAGGCTTACATGGGGATATGGATCCAACACGCAGAGGCCAATTATTATCATTATTATCTCGGCTCATGTCAGTGTTGTGCTCGAACCTCCTCCTCAATAGAAGGGAAATGGGCCTACTATACTACTTTGGTAATATGTGTTTTGATATAAAGTTTAATTTCAAGTTTTCCTTCTCTTGCTTTGCCGTTTTCTACATGTTATATAACTTTTGGTCGCCTTTTGGGATATCCACGTATAAGGAAGGGAATGGTGAATTTTATTCTTACTTCGTCACCACATGGATAATTAAGAATTTAAATTAATTAAATAACGATGGATTTTAGCTTATGTATTAATAATAATAGCAATATTTTAAGTTTCTTTTTTTATATGAATAGTGAGTGAGTGGATTAAGAATAGAATGTGTCAACTTTTTTTATGTTTTTTTTTTCCGAGGCTGTGCTAAAAACTCACTAAGGAAGCATCAGGTCAAGCAGCAGTAGCGCTCTTTTGGCAAATTCATCCAATCATGACGATTGTGGTCCTGTCTCCTATGGCGAGGCTGATGAATATGAGAATCACATTGACATGACTTTGATATGCTATATCTATGCTTGAATTTGTAACTTTGATCATCATATTATCAATCAATTTTATCTAAAAAAAAACTAAAAAAAACATAACACCCACAGGTGGCCAATGTTATCTTTGTCCATGTAAACCACTGCATCATTAGCGTGGTCAGAACTGGTTGAATTATTAAAAATTAGCAGGAAGTGAATGGAGTTTACAACAGCGGGCGACCGATGACGACCGGTATCCGGTGCAAGTGATATTATACGATCATAAGAGGAAACACACCGTTAATATAATAACAAAACTAAGATGGAACATATTTGTAACTTAAATTATCATAATTAACTTGATTTTCTAGAAGAAGAAGAAGCCTTGACAAACTTTTTAATTATAGCACTTTTTCTTCTTCAGACAAGTCCAATTCACATCTAGCATTCATTTTCATTTATTCATTTCAGCTCTTATATATCCCACTATTGGGGTCGAGCCTCTTCCGTAATGGAAGGGAAATTGACCTACTATACCACGCTGGTCAGAAGTGTTGGTATAGGGTTTTGTTTCGAGTTTTACTTCTCTTGCATAGATGTTATGCGTTTTATATCCCTTAGTCATCTCGTACGATCATCCACGGGTAAGATATGGGGTGGTGAATAATATTCTTACTCCGTCACCTATGGAATTACCAATTATGAAGTACGAATAGAAAAATCTTAGATAGCTTGTTAAAGAGGTAGGTTCTTAAACTAATAAGCAAATAAATAATCTTGTTAACTTTAAAATAGTAGTAAAGCTTACGGTTATATTAAAAGAAATATTCAACACGTTCTATATTATGGCAGCGGTTACCTGCATTATAACACAATGATTTACAATGAAATGCTACAATTGAATAACGGCCATTGGGTAGCTAGTTAACTATAGTTAACCATGGTCAACCAATAAATAGAGAACAAGGTTCAATTAACCTATGGTTCAACTACAAACGTCAGTAATATACCGTGTAACACCTACATTGTTAGCGACGCGTTCAATTTGACACCTAAGAATCACGGTTATAATTTAAGGGACGAGCGATAGCGGTTCTTGATACTAAATAATATTATGTTTAAATATGACTGTATAAATGGCGTAGTGGTTGAGATACCGACCTTCCGTGCCAGTGCCTTGGGTTCGATTCCTACGCAGCACGATACTATGTACATACACAAAGTGTTGTTCTGACTCCCGCAATGCAATGATTATTTTTATTAGTGCAGGGTGAGATGTGTTTAAAAAAAATAGAAATATGAATATAATATATACAAATGAGTTTCATAACTGTTTATTCTTTTAGAGATAAAGTTGTGCGGATTCTTATTAGTCGCATAATAACTGCTTATATGCTTTTTGGGAAAAACATAATTGTACATATTAGTTTTAATTCTTCTATTTTCCCTTAGCTCAGATCTGTCCCTTAACCAGCAAATAAATTAATTTCCATTATTATATATGAGCCTCCCTGTATGATGTAAATAATACTATGATCATCACTCACACACTCACTTAGTGGTTCCTTAACCAGTGTTTACCTCTTCCAGTAGAAAATTACGTGCTTTATTGATTTTTTTAACCGATTATGTTATGCCTATCATAATATAGGTACGTAATCTATATTGAGCACTCTTTCATATTCGGAGTCAAATCGTTCTACAATATATACTGATCACTTTTATGTATTTCTTAATTTTTTCTTTTCTCACGTTTATTTTTTATTACATACATACATACATATCATCACGCCATATCCCTTGCAGGGTAGGCAGAGAGAACAGAGTGCCAGAGAACTCTATCTCTGCATACTTCACTCGCTTCCTCAACATTCATAATTCTCTTCATACACGCTCGCCGGTTTCGGAGACTCTTGACTCCACCTTCCTTTAGTACATGACCGATCTGGTCTAGGTAGGTTAGTCTCGGTCTCCCTCGGTACCTACATTCTTCCACTTTCGCATTGTATATCTTCTTAACCAAACGTTCGTTCGGCATTCTTGCCACATGTCCGAACCATCGGAGCATGCCCTTTCGCATCTTTACACCAATACTCTCTTTCATACCTACTCGCTCTTATTTTTATTTTTTCAGTTAAATAAAAAACTTAAAACCGACCGCATTCGTAACGACGACGTAAGAGAGCGAGTAGGTATGAAAGAGAGTATTGGTGTAAAGATGCGAAAGGGAATGCTCCGATGGTTCGGACATGTGGAAAGAATGCCGAACGAACGCCTGGTTAAGAAGATATACAATTCGAAAGTGGAAGGATGTAGGTACCGAGGGAGACCGAGACTAACCTACCTAGACCAGATCGGTTATGTACTGAAGGAAGGTGGAGTCAAGAGTCTCCGAAACCGGCGAGCGTGTATGAAGAGAATTATGAATGTTGAGGAAGCGAGTGAAGTATGCAGAGATAGAGTTCTCTGGCACTCTGTTCTCTCTGCCTACCCTGCAAGGGATATGGCGTGATGATATGTATGTATGTATGTATGTAAATATCCCGCAATAATCATATGGATACTTTGGCTTACTCTGTAATCATATGGATCATCAGTTTTAAAAAATACGTCCTTTACTCATTTTATCTGAGATTTTTAAGGCACCATTAATGCATATAACAGTTTTCTGAGCAATTCTTACAACTGAATATAAAGAAAATACCAATACATTGTAACTAAACATGCCTAGTAGAGGTCGTGCCCGTCGCTAATTTGCGGCACATATGTAGGTAGGGTCAGCAGTCGTCAAACAAGGTACCGTTGGCAGCGCACCTTACATGCCGCCACCAAAACGACTGCCTAAGTGATTGGTACCGTTCACAAATATGAGCTTGGGACGACGTGATTGTTTTATTGAGAGGTCTGAATAGATGGATCTGGTATTAGTGCACATAGATTCTTTAAGAACAATAAGAAATCTCACTAAATTTTTATCCGTTTCGTGATATAAATTTTTCATGATTATCCTCGTAATATATTTAATTTGCGTTCTTTAATTACATATTTCTAAATGAAAAGGCAATCGAGGGAAAGGTGGAGTCAAGAGTCTCCGAAACCGGCGAGCGTGTATGAAGAGAATTATGAATGTTGAGGAAGCGAGTGAAGTATGCAAAGATAGAGTTCTCTGGCACTCTGTTCTCTCTGCCTACCCTGCAAGGGATATGGCGCGATGATTTGTATGTATGTATGTATGTAAAAGGCAATCGCGTAGTGATGACATTTTTTTTATTACAAAAAAATGTGTTATTCTTAGAAACAGTAAACAATATTAAAGGCGTGATACCAATTTTATGCAATCATACATTAATACTTGTATCTTTAAGAAAAGTAAAATATACATTTTTACACATACATTTTTAAATTCTTACAAACGGTATACGTTTAGATACTAGGCATGAGTTTCCTTCACAATGGAGTAGAATTTGGTCATGTTGGTCAGTTAGGTTGGTAACGTTTTATAATTTTATTCAGAGTTTCTCTTTTTTTTGCCGTGATGTTATTTGTCTACACCCATTTTGATTTTTGCAAAATTCAAGAGGAAAGTACAGGTTGTGAATTGTAGTTTTAACCCACCACCAAAGGAAAATTAAAATAATATTATTAAAGTCTAATATTAGTTCTAAAATTGTAACTATATTTTAACTATGTTTAGTATTAAAATAAATTAATTTTTCATCCATAATTCCTCCTCCTTCACATATTTATATATAAATGTATTTATAAATAAAATGGTAAATCAATACAATTATTTTTTATTCAATTCAGTTTAAACAAGAACACTCAATTTTTTTAAGTATCTATAATAAGCATATAGTGCCACATCCAAGAGAGCGGAAGAATTCTTGGCTCGTTGTTATTTGAAGATGTTTTACGTTGATCAAACAAGGTTCGGCTCAGACAATGAATGTTGACAGAAGTTGAGAGGCTGCGTGCCAGGTGAACCGAAGCCAGTTCGAGGAAATGAAGAGCCTTAAGAGACATACAAACTAACGGGCATACTAAGCTTGGATAATTAATATTGACATTATTGGGTATATAACAGATGGACATACGTACAAATTGTTGATTATTTAAAAAGTAAATTGATACTGAAATCTATTTTATTTTACTATTATTTCTACAAGCTGGTTATTTAACTTAGATTTGCTGTTCATGGAAGTGAAGTACCCATATTGCCAAGGTTGAGATCGAGATTGTGGGGCAACCACCCTTCCACAGTGTCTGGCTGTCTGTTATAGTCTGCTGTGTTTATTTTCAAAACAATATATTAAAAAAAATGCTCGTGTATTTTTTCCATGTGGGGACGGAGTAAGAATACAATTCACCGCCCCCTTCCGATCACCCACGGGTAAGAACCCGTGGGTGATCGGAAGAGACGACTAAGGGATATAAACCGCATATAACATCTATGTCATATCGATGGAAAACTCGAAACAAAACCCTGCACCAACATGTCTGCCCAGCGTGGTATAGTAGGTTCCCTCTCATTATGGAGGAGGCTCGAGCCCAAAAGTGGAACATTTATGAGCTGAGATGATGATGATGAAAACATATTTAGATTTACTCGAATTCTACATACAAAACTTGGTCTAGAATCCAAATTATGTTCCATAAAATGAGTAGTTACAATTATGCAATTATAACTAATATTATAAAAGTGCATACGGGTTTATTTGATACTCTTTCATGGCAATACCATAAAATTGTTTTTTTTTTCATTAATGAAAAGCCACATTATCAGCGAGTAACAAAGGATATATTTTATACGGGAACGGGAACTACACGGGTGAAATCGCGGATTGATGTTGGCCGCCTGACCACAGTTGGTATAGAGTTTTATTTCGACATTTTACACACTTGCATAGATGTTATCTACTTATTAAATCACCTAGACGTCTTTTACGATAATCACCGACAAGAAAGAGGGTGATAAATTTTGTTTATACTCTATCACCATTTCTTATTTTTTTTTTGGCGGCATACTACGGTGTGGTCATACCCTGCTAATACGTCCGGGAGGACGGAAGAAGCGGTGCGCAACCCCGTAGACTCGTCCATCAACGTACCTATCGATGTCATGTGAGTGGGCCACCGGAACCCGGTTTTTGTCTTCTGTGGCCCAAACTGTCACCACACGGAAAGATTTACTATATTATAAATTATTATACTAATAGATGATCACCAATCTGTAAACAGAACTGCATTAAGCTTGCTTAACACTATATAACGATCAATAACCGCAACTTTCAATGAGAGAGTACATTGATCAGGTTCACGATCCGGTAATACGAAGTAGGTACTAATACAAAATCAACATTGCACATCGAGTCACATTAACGACTATAAGTCTATTTGTGGAATGTCTGCAATGTCGTGTCCGTGTCGTTTCCACTTCGTTGCTGTTAGGGTTGACACAAATACTTTTGTTTATTTTTTAATTACTAATTATAAAAGACGAGATAAGAATTTAGCAAATGGCAACTTCTTTTTGTTGCTTATGTCGGCGATCGAGCAAGTAGCACACCTGGAGTGTTACATTTTTCTTTTTTTTTTTAAACTCTACCATTTTTTTTTTTGCGGTGGGCTATAGACGTCGCACCCCGCCAAATCGGTCCGGGGTGACGGAAGAGGCGGCGCGCAACCCCATCAACCCACCCAGCAAGCACCTCTTCTTCTTCAAACTCCACCCTGCTCTAAGGAAATAATCCTTGTATCGCGGGGGACTTTACAAATATGCAATTAACGCAGACTAATTTCACCCAGGCTAAGAACAATACTTTGTGGAGCACAGAAAGTATTGTCCCACGTAGGAATCGAACCCACGGCGCTGGCACGGAAAGTCGGTATCTTAACCATTGCGCCATCTGTGCAGTACTGCCGCCCATGGACCTTTGCAATAGTTAGGCCTCTGCCTACCAAACAAAACCCACCTAAATTGAGCTGCCCGCTCTCTTGTTCATCGAACGATGCACAATAGCCCATTGCTACTGCTCAGACTTCAATTTTCTGCGAGAGTGTGGTACTATCCCGCGCGGCTTGGTCCACGGCTATGGATAGAAAACTCTCTACAGTGTGGGATTACTGACTAATGGTCACATATCCACCAGTACTTATTTAATTTGTAAAATAGGTCTATCACAAAATATATATGTAAGATTTTTATATTCTACTTATTTACTGAACGCTAAAAGAACTCTACTTATTTACGTTAAGAAGATATACAATGCGAAAGTGGAAGGATGTAGGTACCGGAGGAGACCGAGACTAACCTACCTAGACCAGATCGGTCATGTACTGAAGGAAGGTGGAGTCAAGAGACTCCGAAACCGGCGAGCGTGTATGAAGAGAATTATGAATGTTGAGGAAGCGAGTGAAGTATGCAAAAATAGAGTTCTCTGGCACTCTGTTCTCTCTGCCTACCCTGCAAGGGATATGGCGTGATAATATGTATGTATGTATGTACTGAACGCAAGGTCAAATTTAAAATCCTTCATATATTAAGGGTAATCACGCGTTTATTTCATATTACATATATATATGGTGCAGTCCAACATCAAATGTAATATTTACTATTCACATAAGAAAAACCGCATTAGGTATAGAAACATGATTCTATCCATCCATTGACGATATATGTCTGCAGTTACACCTAGGCCTCTATGTCATAATCTCCACTATATGCAAACACTGGTGATTGCCGTACATGTTAAAATTCACAGAGTGGTCCTGGTCGTTCTCTTGGAGTTCTTGCAATCAGTTTTTATGATGGTCAAAGTAAAATGAAGTTTGGTGACATATTGTTTTTAGCACATTTCCATAGAGAAAAAATTTCATATCATTATAACCAAATATAATATTTAATATACGCTAGTTAGTATTAACGTCAAACGCTTAACGTATAATTAATATCTATAAAATGGAGTCAATACCTTTTTTTGGGGAGTAGGCATTGGTAGGTCTATATAATATATGTGAGTGAAGTCACACTTCGCCCAATCAATCCAGGGCGACAGAGGGAACAATGAACGGCCCTAAAACCTGCCGTATGTGTATATCTTTAGCGCACTATAGGCGGGTAATCGATATCCGGCCCTTATCATTGGTGGCAAATTAAATAACCTTAGTTATAATTCATTCAGTATATTAGGTTAATCTGTGCAATGTACTGGCGATCTAGGTCGTATGTAAGATCTGCTGTTGGAGACTCCGACGGGTTCAACATTGAGGTGGGCCTGCACCAAGGGTCGGCGCTAAGTCCCTACCTCTTCCTGTTGATAATGGATGCTTTAACATCGGAGATACAAGAAGAGGCACCCTGGTGCATGCTGTTCGCTGATGACAATATTCTCGTCGAAGAAGATAGGCTTGAGGTCCAGAGCATGCTGGAAAAGTGGCGCTGTAAGTTGGAGAATGTTGGCTTGAAAATTAGCAGACCTAAAACAGAATACATGTTCTGCTATTTGGGCGGTCTCTCCAATGTTACACCTATAGCTCTAGATGGAGTAGTTATACCAGTATGCTCGAAATTTCGATACCTCTGTTCGCTTATCCAAAGCAGCGGCGACCTGGATCGTGTGGTAAAGCACAGAGTTGATGCGGTATCGATGAAATGGCGGCAGGTCACGGGTATAATATGTGATCCCAGAGTACCCCTTTAATTAAATGGAAAAAATTACAAAACTTTAATAAGACCTGCTGTATTGTATGGATCAGTATGTTGGGCGACAAAAGTGATGGATGAGAGACGATTACATGTAGCGGAGATGCGAATGTTGAGATGGATGTACGGCGTGACGAGAATGGATAAGATAAGGAATGAGCAATAGGAGAATGTTTGAAAGTAGCCCCAGTGACGGATAAGTTAAGGAGTGAACGTTTGAGCTGGTATGGACATGTGATGAGACGGGATGAAAGTAATATTGCGAGGAAGGTTTTGAGTGTGAATGTTGAAGGCTCTAGGGGTAAAAGGAGACCAAAGAAAAGATGGATGGACTGCGTGAAGCATGATATGTATAAACAGGGAGTGACTACAGAGATGACGTCTAATAGGGCTGTATGGAAAAAGAGGACATATTGCGTCGACCCCAAGTAGTTGGGATAAGAGCAAGAGAATGATGATGAGTTATCATTCATTCCTATTCACATTATATTTAGCCCACATTCAAATAACTCACCAAAAAGGCGTAAATATTAATTCAATTAATATAACTTGTTTAAATATTCTTAAATAGCTATACGCTATAGAGAAATGTAATAAATTTCTATTTGTCTTGACAGCCCTAGCTACGTAGTATTTCACAGCGTGGGTGGGGAAAACATGACCTCCCATGAGTTAGGAGGGTTGACACTTCACAATACTTAATATGACAAGACTTGTGCAGTCATGTGTTGCGTGCCGTTTATTGAATGTGACTTGGAGAAGTTTATAACATCATTAAATATTTTAAAGTAAGAGATTTTAAACGTTTATTTATGATTAGAAATTTCATAAGCTTTCCTAATAAATATGACAAAAACTTTATTGCCGAATATAGAATTGATGTTTCAGTGTCTTGATTTGTCGGCAGTAAATTGTGGTATTTAATAAATAATGTATGTATTTATCTATACCAAGAATAATTAATTTATCATTTTAGTTACTGAGAATGAATTTATCCATTAGCCTATTGCAACTTTTTAAAGGGTAATAATGGCATAATCGCCATTACGCTATGCAGGCGGGTTGGTGATGTCAGGCGATGTTATAAGGTTCCTCAGAGAGCAATGCTACTCATACTTTTAATAGATCACAGACATTTTTTTGCTAATTACCCAAGAAATAAATGTTAGTGTTATATTGTCTTCTTAACCCATCACCTTACGAGAGAATGCATGATAAATATGACAAATAAAAAATATAATTTGTATAAAAATATTTTATAATACAAATATAATAAGAATAAATACAATATAAATTATCAAAGAAATAGTTAAATAAAAATAAATCATACTGTATTTTATTACCATTATCTTTTTAATAAAAAAAAAAAAACAGTGTCAACTTTTATTAGGTATTAAGCCAGAATCTTGGGCATTTTATTTTTTGTAATATTAAAGAAATAAGTAATATATAGAAAGAACCGTTAAATATAAAAAACATTTCTTTTCACGTCTTTTAAAACTAGATTACTCTGATTTATATTGAAACTAGCTTCTGCCCGCGGCTTCGCCCGCGTAAAAGGTTACTTTCCTAAAGTTTTTGATCCCCTATTTTTATTTTTGACCGTCGGTAATACAGTGTAACGGTATTACAATACTCAGGGTTGGAACTTCATTACTGGACTGCTAGATGGCGTTGAAGAAGCTAGATTTTGAGATTTTTTGACAAACAATTTTTTTATTATTCATATAAATTTTTTTTTTTTTTTAAATAAAAAGTATCCTATGTTACTTTTAATACCTCTAAGAATATGTGTACAATGTTTCATGATGATGGGTTGAGTAGTTTTAGCGTGAAAGCGTAACAAACAAACTTACATTCACATTTATATATTAGTAGGGATATAAATATCAATTTACCGGCAATGCTAACGTGTCAATTTAAAAGTAAAACGTTGGCGATTGATTAAATAAATAATTTTATTCCACCAATATTATCAATAGTATTAATGACAAAATTTATTTTAAACTTTTCACTAAACGGAACACATTACGATACTAAAATTAATATTCATATATAAATTAATAATTATTCTACGGTATAACACAACATTGAAAGCACAAAAAACTAAATTAATTTTATTTATTATTATTAACATTAAATTCTACAGTTGTTGATATATCAATTAAGTAGAAAAATGTTAGTGATTAATTAAATCTTAACTATTATACCACTAATAGATCCACTAACGTCAACAACTTAATTCGATTCAAACTATTAACTTAATGAAAATATAAAATCTGTAAAGGAATAATCAACAACACAATTTTGTATTAATGTGATTAATTGTTTACGTATAATTAATTAATACGTGGCCGTGATACATTGAAATTTGTAAGTATTTTAATATAACATATTTTATACGTCTCCCAACTTAATATGCGATCAATTTTGTTAGAAATATCTTTTTAATATCGTTGTGCACTACATGTATTTTAAAATTTGTGTTATAACTGTATCTGGAGATTCCAATACCACTCTTAAAATTGTTTAAATATCGTTTTCTTTTTCCCTCGAAACAAATAATAATCCGTTGTAATGTATGAAAGATGTATCTAGTCTAACCTAGAGAGAGCCGGCAGCCCAAATGAATGGGTTTGGGGATTGTAATGGTAGACGGCGGTCTAGTTATACCCTTGGTATAGCGAAGGTCCATGAGCAGCAGTGATACTTATCATCAGGTGTGCTGCTTGATCGTTTGCCACCATAAGCAATAAAAAAAAACCTATTTAAAAAACTCATTTCAATTTATTTGGGAATAATAAACTAAGAGCAATGAATTTAATTACTTACATTATTAAAACTAACAATTTATAATCAAAGTTATTAATTGTAAGAATACAAATATGTTTGCGTTTGTGACTTGCTTGAACTGACCTGGAAGATAGCTCACCTGTTATTTATCCTTGCGGGCGGGCTGGTACGCAAACACCGCATGTTTGCTCATCACCCACCTGCGTTGCAGCGGTGAGTTGCTGCCTTGTTGAGCGAACACAACAACTTCAAAATATTATATGGGATATTTTTCGTTTAAAGTATTGGATCACGTTTAGTTACGCCGTTAGAATACAATTTACATACATACATACATATATATCATCACGCCATATCCCTTGCAGGGTAGGCAGAGAGAACAGAGTGCCAGAGAACTCTATCTCTGCATACTTCACTCGCTTCCTCAACATTCATAATTCTCTTCATACACGCTCGCCGGTTTCGGAGACTCTTGACTCCACCTTCCTCCATACAACTTAGTAACTCAAATTATTCTGTGGATATCATAAAAGACGACTTAGGAATGTAAGAATATATATTATATTCATATTTTAATATTGATTAATCTATTGCTGGCTGTATCCGTGTGGTGACGGAGTAAGAATACAATTCACCATCCCCTATCTTACCTATGGGTGATCGTAAGAGACGACTAAGGAATATAAAACGCATATAACATCTATGTAAGAGAAGGAAAACTTAAAACAAAACCCTATACCAACACGTCTGACCAGCGCGGTATAGTAGGTTAATTTCCCTCTTATTACGGAGGAGGCCCGAGCCCAACAGTGGGACATATATGGACTGTGATGATAATGATGATGATTGCTGGCTGTACTTAAATAAATAAATAAAATAAGATTAAAATTATTGCATGAAAAGAACTACTCGAAATCAAATTCTATACTATATTGTTTAGCCAGGATGAATTATTATGCCACTGTTCCTCAAATTTGGAAAGCCCACTAGTAGGACATATATGAGTTAAAGGTATATTTCTGTAAAAAAATTATCCTTATAAAAAGATGACAAAGACTCAAAATTTACTGTGATAAATTCCCATATGATTATATTATTATTGGGCTGATCCATTCATTCACAGCGGGCGAGAAATTCCAAAATTGATCTGCTATATACCTCGCTGGTCAGCCATGTTGGCATAGGGTTTTATATCCAATTTTCCTTCTCTTTCAGTGATGTTATCTTCTTGTGTATTTTAGTAGTCTCTTATAACTACCCACAATTTCAAAAATACTCGCATATTAAGCATTAACGATATATGTAAATATAATCCAGCACTTATAAATAATAAATGGAACTATTTTTTTTTTTTTCAATTTAATAATGAGGAAGAATATGCGAAGTCATTTAGACAACTACGTTTAACATGACTAATATTTTGTTACCCCACTCTTTGAAAACAGACAAAGTGTTCCTCAAAAGCTTCCATAAACATGTTACTACATATTATCGTATCACCCGACCCAAGAGTCGAGTACACAACACTAATGTAACATAACACAAACATTGACTTCGGACTCTGAACGTCACCTGCTTAACGCTAAACTGTTAGCGTCGTTAATATTCTTCGTACTGTGCACTTATAGTGATGCCAAGATTAATATCGATATAATTTTACAGCTATTGAAATAACATTACTTTTATTGTTTTTATCGCGTACGTACTTGTTTTATACATTTCTGACATTTGTTTCGTCAATCATAGTCACAGGAAGGGGTTCAAGTCATCGTTATAATAGGAGTTATAAAACTAAATACCTCCTATCCTACCTAAATACATATCTCTAGTTCTATCATGGCTATGAAAGTTGAAACGTTGAAATCCTCGAGAAAATAAAAGAAATACAAACGCGACGATGTCTTTAAAAATGGTTTAATTTCACCATGTATTATTCTCGTATGTATCAGAAGTCATTACAACTATAGTAAGTAAATTAATAATACTCGATTTATTATAGAAACATGACTTGAATGGCGATACAGAAGTGTAGAACTAAAACTTATACAATAAAATATGGATTTACATGTCGCTGCGTGACTTTGTATTTTGGTAATAAAGAGTAAGCCTATTGATTTTGGCAGATTTAGTTCAAAACTCTATGCTATTTATTCAGAACTTTACAAAAGTCTTGCCTAGATATCGAATCAATTCGGGCTTCAATCAGTAGTCAGGCAGTTACTAATATATCAACACTGCTAATCTAGCCCCTCTAGTTTCAATTCTCTCAATCAACTCAATTTCCATCCTATTCTAAAAGAAACTTATTCCAAAAGTGGTACGTACATTTATGCAATGAGAAAAAAGACAAATTTCATCGATTGATTATTAAAGAAAAATAAAATTACCTTGTGACTCTTGTTGAATATTTACATCGATAACGTGTCGATATTGACAATATCACCTCCCTAAACCCCTTAAAAGGAGTGCCATCGACGTGTGGCCAAACGTTTATGCTCAGAGGAAAAACATTTGCCTCCGGTTTGGAGGGCCGACCTCTCGACCGGATGAGTGCACCCGTGTCGTAGCATACGTATGGCTTCATCCCAATCGTGGTATAATTTAACGCATACAACTTATTAAATATGTTTTTGAAATTCTATGAATTTATATTATGTGGGATACTATAAATGTGTATAGTATGTACGGGTATGTAATTTAAAGTTACAAAATGTCATCACCCCTCACTTTCTTTGAAAGTCATAAAACCGTTTGTGAGATTACCAGAAGATTAAGCAGCAGCAATCTGAATTTTTAATCTTATTTTAATAATATAAATACAAAAGTTTGGATCACACACACATCAGAACAGCTAATTTGGAGGAAATGTCGTGAATAGATAGTACATATGCTACATTTTATGCCAAAATATATGATTCTATATTAATGCGAGCGAAGCTGTATCCATAAGCTAGTATAATTTGGTTGAATACGTATCGTCCTAGTAATAGAATAGTCACAATTCTTCTATAATCTTCTATACTGAATATATGGCAGATCCATTACTATTCTACGTCTATGAAGTTACGTAGGTATACCATTAAAACAGCTGCATATTATCACTATTTTTAAATGTTTAAATAATAATATAGTCAAAAATTCAATGGTAATTAAATCAATTAATATAATTATTCTTTCACTGAGACAATTATTATTTATTAAGTAAATTATAATTTCCAAAGTAAATTACTAGGACTTATACACAGTATCTCATGGTATGTGAAAAACAACGGACAAAGAATGTTCAATGCATTTTTAAATTCCATTCACGCGTTAGTTTTCTAAGGCAGGGTCGTTCTGAATCCGCAATTAACCTGTATTAACATTCGAACTGGCGACCTGAGTGACGCTGGTTTAACAACGGACGGTTTGTATGCGAAGCGACCTGCGTTATACGAGCTTAGCACGTCATTGGCCGCTGTGGACGAATGCTTAATATTTGACACCTTTTGAGTTGCCTTAATGCCTTGTATAGAACCTCGTTAAGCGCGTAGTTGTAAATGGAAATAAAATATTCTAGAAACTAGCTAACACAATACACGCTTCAATAGTTGCAAACTTCAGAAAAAATGGAATGAAGTTTTTAAAACCCGATCGTAGCGCCACGTACCGGGGCAAATTTCAAATCTAAGCTATCTAGTCTAGGTCTCAGTCTAATATACATTTTGTTCATCAAAATCTGACAATCGTTTAGAAGAAGTTGCGCCTTTATTTTACAGCAGTCTTCGATAAGCAGTACGATATAATATTTTTAGGTTCTTGGTAATGGCTCATTTTGATTATAATCGACATTGTAGATTAGTATCGAGTGAACAATATAAGTTTATCCAATAATCGTTATTGACAGTTATTCGAACAATTAAAAGAGGCTCTAAGGACATATTATTACTTGTTATTCAAAGGACTGCACAAATGGCGTTGTACTTAAGATACCGACGTACCATACCAAGCGTTGTCGGTTTGAATATGTTGTGTTCTGAGTCCACAATTTGCTGTTTTGAGCCAGATCCTAATTTGTGTTTTTAACCGACTTCAAAAAGGAGGAGGTTCTCAATTCGTCTGTTTTTTTTTAATATTTATTACCTCATTCATAACTTTCGACTGGGTGAAGCGATTTTAATGATTATTTTTTTATTTGATAGCTGGTGCTTCTCACGTACTTCCATTTAAATTTGGTCCAGTTCTGATGATGGCATCTATGGGAAAACCATATAAGTCTAAAATTAGCGTTAAGTATGTGTGCGACAAATGAACGAGTAACTCAAGCCCTACTACTAATAGTGTACCTATGTATGTATGTCTGTAACACTAAAAAGATAAAAAAAAACTACGTTAAAAAACCGACTTCAAAAACTAAAAAGTACAAAATAACTTAAAATACTATCATTTCTATGTTCTATCTATTGATAGGTTTGAAGTCGATGCCGGTGTCGGTATCTTTATTGTAGGAATTTCATTACAGTAAGTAAGCTGTTTATAATTTTGTTTAGGGCTTGGCACCGATTTAAAATCTAGCAATAGATAGCACATACAAATGATAGTATTTTAAGTTATTTTGTACCTTTCAGTTTATGAAGTCGGTTTTTTAAACATAGTTTTTTTTATTTAATTGTATGTTTGTATAGTCCTCCGCAATATAAGGATTAGTTCCTTAGTGCAGGGTTAAAGTTTTTGATCCCCTATTTTATTTTTGACCGTCGGTAAAACAGTGCAACGGTATTACAATACTCAGGGTTGGAACATCATTACTGGACTGCTAGATGGCGTTGAAGAAGCTAGATTTTGAGATTTTTTGACAAACAATTTTTTTATTTTTCATATAAAAATTTTGATTTTTTTTAATAAAAAATTAACTTTTGTACAATGTTTCATGATGATCAGTTGAGTAGTTTTAGCGTGAAAGCGTAACAAACAAACTTACATTCACATTTATATATTAGTAGGGATAACACAATTACCTGTACAACAGTAAAAATGAACCATGAACGTTTGACGATTGAATAATTATAAGATTATCATTTAAACCACTATACCACATCATCATTCTCCTTCTTATCCCAATTACTTAGGGTCGATACGATATGTACTCTTTCATAGTAAAAATTGTAAAAGTTATCGGCAATAGTTTTATGACCGGCCGTTTGCCAGACGTCAACCTTGACTGCACAGATGGCGTAGTGGTTAAGATACCGACCTTCCTTGCCAGTGCCGTGGGTTCGATTCCCACGCAGGACATTACTTCGTGTGATCCACAAAGTGTTGTTCTGAGTCTGGGTGTAACTTGTCTGCGTTAATTGCATGTTTGTAAAGTCCCCCGCAACACAAGGTTTATTTCCTTAGTGCAGGGTCGTGTCTATTAAAAAAAAAAAAAAAAAAAAAAAAAAAAACCCTCCTTGGGAATGTAATTGTTGACCAAACGGCATTAGATGGACTTGGCCCAGGTCTTTATAAACTTCTTAGTGGTCTTTTACGACATCCACGAACAAAGTAAGGGTTGTTAGTATTCGTAGCCGTTACCACACAGCATCACTATACCATTATTAAACCACTATACCACCTGGGTATTAATATAAATTTCACATAAACTAATGACAGGTGACTAATAAAAAACTGTTTGTATTGTAAATGATAGTTTGTTTAAATAAATACTTGTAAATATTTAACATAAACCGCTCAAATGCCGATAAGGCATTAAGACTAATGCCTTTATCAATTTACATAAAAATAAAAAAAAGACTATTAATAGAGGGCTCGCCTATATAATTATGTTGACATATCATTATCGTCGGCCGCATTAATTAACCGAAGGAATTAAAAATCCAAATAAAAACTAATGTTAAACGAAAAAATCGATTGTACAAATGGTGTTGCTAATCCACATCACTGATCTCCTATTATCATAAAATACAAATACCGTACTCTTATTTTCCGTATGGTGATGGTGTAAGAATCCAATTTGCCACCTATCTTAACTTTTTTTTTTTTTTTTTTTTTTTTCGGTGGGCTATGGACGTCGCACCTATCTTACCTGTGGTTTTCGTAAAAGACAACTAAAAGAAATAATGTAAGGTTATACAACATCTGTGCAAGAGAAGGAAAACTCGAACTAAAACCCTAAGTCAACCGATCTAACCAGCGTGGTATATAGGTCAATATCCCTTCTATTATAGAGGACGCTCGAGCTCAGTAATGGGACATATATGAGCTGAGATGATGATGATAATTATCATGAATTCGTTTTCCAATCAAGACTTCGAACGATCCATCAATGATTCTTCTTAATCTAGGTGAAATTGTATTGTGTGCATAGTCCCTCGCGAAATTTAGACATTAGTGCAAAGTTTTATTTTAAACGTTTTGTGTTTTTATAACGCATTTTTAAAAATCAACTGTCAATAATATTCGTAAATACGTATGTATGTATTAATACCTATTAAGGAATTTCTAAGTATATATTTATTTCCAGCAGAAAGACTGCACATTAAAATGTCAGAGGTTGGCAACCTACGACCGCCAGGGAATCAACGCTCGTCGAACCCACGTCTCACGACCTATTTAACCTTGACCCTGACCTTGGAATTGAGTTGACGACTTTATGTAAATAAATAGTTTTATAAACAAGTAAAGTTAAAGTTATATTTCGTTTATGGCGTACGCGTATAAGTGTTTCTTGTTTTACAAGCACTTCCAAATCGAATTGTTCACACATCATTTCATAATCATCTTTATCTCCGCCCATATAAGAGCCACAATTGGGCACGAGCCTTCTCTACAAAAAGAAGATGTACCTATTTATATCACACTAGTCAGAAAAATAAAGTTCTAAGTGCTCTAGATTTCACAGTCCACACGGGTGATCGGACCGGGGAATAGTGCGATCACCAGGGGAGAGGCCACGAGGCGCGTGAGGAGCCCGCAAGGGTAAACCGCCAGGCGGGCCACCGAAGACAAAGATCGGGTACCGGTGGTCCACTTCTTGAGAGAGGAGTTTTGCATGGTGGGTATATGGAATCACGCGCCGCCTCTTCGGTCATCCCGGACCGATTTGGCAGGGCAAGACCACGTCCATAGTTCACAGCAAGAGTTTCACATTCCACATTTTCTAAAGCAAGACTTATTAAATTTAACCATAATTAGTCACACTTCCAAACTTAAAGCTTGCCGTATAGAATATTTGAAGAACATTATCAAAAACGTGGTACATCAGCTAAAAAATACACTATTTTTTTTGCCCGACCCACGTTTCGAACTTAAAACCATACCAACCATAACCACATCTTTATGCTACTGAAATAAACAGACATTAAAAAAATGTCGATAAATTTTAACTGCGCACGTTCTACCGTTAAGCGATTACATATGAAATGTCAAAGGTGTAAAACCTTTAGCCGGTATGAATCAACGCTCATCTCTCGACCCCTGACTTCGCCCATGACCCTCACCTTGACTGCGCAGTATTTTTACGTCTTTAACATTTATTTACGTATATATTTCATATTTATATTATTATCGTATAAGGATAATAATAATATTTGATGTTATGTTGTAAATTAGTATTGTGTTATTGACTGCTATGTTTTATTTTACTTAAGACTAGTTTTATTTTGTATAAGAGACTACTTGTCTCGTGAACGAATTTTGCAACACAGATCAACTGAACATTAATTATATACAGGTCATTGGCCACTTCATGCGAATTTGTTATCTCATCGTTTATTATGTCAACAGTAATAGCGATAGAACTCTTATTCATTACTAAATTAAAGTATATTGAAGGATATTGGTTCACTTATATTTGTTGCTTTAATACAAATACCTATAATCCTTGCCGATATGCAAACAAAAAAATATTTTAGAAATCTACCAGTTTATTGATGTAGGATGTAAGTACCGGGGGAGCCCGAGACTAACCTACCTAGACCAGATTGGTTACATACTGAAGGAAGGTGGAGTTAAGAGTCTCCGAAACCGGCGAGCGTGTATGAAGAGAATTATGAATGTTGAGGAAGCGAGTGAAGTATGCAAGGATAGAGTTCTCTGGCACTCTGTTCTCTGTGCCTATCCTGCAAATGATATGGCGTGATGATATGTATGTATGTATGTACCAGTTTATTCTTGAGCTAGATATAAGACTGTGCAATTCATTAAGAACATCAGTTGCACATATCATATATGGTAGCAAATATTGGAGAGATGAAAACAGTATTATCTTACTTTCAAATGCCATAAAAAATAATCAGGCAATTTAATCACTGCGCATTTCGTGCAATCAAAATTAAAGTACAAACTATAGTCAATCAATCTCGATGTAAAGAAGCTGAATGTCTATATAATTTATTATTGCAATAGTACGCCATTATGACGTCATTAAAGTAAGTGGATGCCCTCCAATTGATTGATACCTACACGTTTTAATGTAATGCAATAAATTAACATTGCATTCGGGAGCTTCAGTTTTGTTAGGTTTATTGCACTTTAAACTTATTTATTGCATCAATTATAAATTATTTAATTAATTTAGTGATCTCTCATCGTGTGTGTAGAATACTTTATGAAGTTTAACCTCTATCTAAGAATGCATATCCGTGAGTGCAAAAGATTTAGAACGCAAATATCTATTAGTTCGTCCTATTTTGTTATTTGAATAATCAGTTACTAATGGCATCTATTCCGGCCAGTGTCTAGTGAGTTTTTTTTTATTTGTAGAGTTAAAGTTATTTTCAGTAACTTAAGTCCTTGCCTTTAGTAGAGAAAAGGTCATGCTGCTAAAATGACTTTTTATAAATTTGACAGACTAAAAATGCTTAAAACGCTGTTAATAACCATATATTAATATTCGCTGCACTTTAACACTCTCTCTGCACTATACTACATAAAATATCATTAAAATTTGTAACTTAGATAGTTGATTAGTTAGCGGACTAACGAAGTAGTTTATATTATATTAATGTTTTCTCCGATGAACGGATTTTAATTGAACTGATAGTTGTAATTAGCTTTTAAAGTATAACTAAAATATCATCCTACAGTTCTATGTTAAATCTAAGTTGTTTTTGAGAAAAAATAAGAGATGCAGTAAAATTGCATCAAAGTTGTGATTTATCCTACTAATTGCTAATAATATACTATAATAATAGCTGTGTGGTAGCGGCTTCGAATACTACTAAACCTTGCTTTGCTCGTGGGTGTCGTAAAACACGACTAAGAGCCTTATAACGACCTGGTACAACTCCATCTGATGCTATTTGGTCAACAATTACGTTCCCAAGGAGTGTTGACGTCGGGCAGGCGGACAGTTATAAAACTATTGCCAATAACTTTTACAGTATGTACTATGAAAGAAGAGTACATATTGTATCGACCACAAGTAATTGGGATAAGAGCAGGAGAATGATGATACTATAATATTATAAATGTCTGTGAAGATGTTTGGATGTTTGTTATTTGATCACTCGTAAACCGTTGAATAGAATAGAAAATTGCCATAGATAGACCAATAACTGTATTAACACATAGGATAGCTTTTATCCCGGCAATTTGTTCCCTTGGGATAAGAGTTCAACTTTGAAAAAGTTTACGGGAGAGAAGTCGCAAAGCTAGTATTTATATAAGAACTAACTGCTTTAAGCCTAGATAGGTAATCCTACCTTCTATTTGGTAATATGTTTGACTTTTTAAAAATGTATTAACATACGTTAGTAATGTGGTAATTGTTTTAAGAAGACCTGTCAAGAAACAAAACAAGAAATATCTATTAATATAAATTGCTATTCAAAGAAAAATAAATTTTATAATTTGTTGAGTGCTTCATATAATATGCATCTATAATTAAGTAGCAACGTAATATCGTATAAGCAGTTATCTATTAAAATTGCAAAATTATTATTTTTAAAGATTATTGAAGTCTATCGGGGGTATTTTTCGTGACAAGGTAATAAATATTAAAGCTAAAAATAGCTGCTTTATTTATGTGATAGAAATTGACCTAGAATATTACTAGATTATTTAGCGTACAGTTTTTCATAGAGATTTCTTTTTCTTTAGTGAGAGAAGGATAACTAGAAATAAAACCCTATACCAACGAGTCCGGCCAGCGCATAGTAGGTCAATTTCCCTCCCATTATAGAGGACGTTCAAGCCCAACAGTGGGACATCTATGAGCTGAGATGATGATAACTATAAAATCCTTTAGTAGTATTTTAGGATATACAGAAAAAAAACGCCTTATCTTACTCCGGTCCTTATCCAAAAATATATATTTAAATTTTATTCGATAAAATATAAAACACCATGTATAATAATAATATTTATAGGGCTTACTTCAAAACATAAAATTTGATTTCCATAATAAACTGCAAGCTTGCCAATTTAGATTATTTACATATAGCACATTAAATATAATAGCAGAATATATATTAGGCTACATATCAAATTATACAGGAACAATTTCATGAAAATAATACAAAATCTCAGTCTTTATTAAGTTTACTAAAGAAAAACTATATACATCATATGGTGTATTTAAAATTTACAGAACATTCAGCACTAGAAGAAACAACGAGATGGCGTGACTCATATCCTAAAAGGCGTTTTACGATTCAATCTGTACTTACAATAGATCTTTGTGCACTATTGTTCGCACTCCTGCGTACCTCATGCGCACTTATCCCAAGCTATGACCGTTGCCCGCATTGTCGCGATTTGCTACTCAATGAAAAAAAAATACAGGTAAACGTACCTGTTTTTTTTTTAATCAGGTACTTGGGTTCCTGGAAGGCATTTTGCAAAAAAGCTATTTGTGTGTCATTTAGAGCAGAAGTTTTAGAAAAAAAAATGCAGTCCATGGGTTGCATTTATAGTTTTAAACATGGAAATACTTTTAACACGGTTGTAACTTAGATTTGAAAATAAGAGCTTTTGTTAATAGATTTTAATTTTGTTAAAGAATTTGAAATAGTTACTAGATTTATTTTCTTCTTAAAAGTATGATAGTTTGAGGATTACGATTGCTTAATTAAATTGAAAAATAAATGTGAGCGTTCTTTCATATTGCTTAATAAAAACTATTGGGTATATATTAAGTATTAGTTCAACCTAGATTAGTTGAATATGAAATTAATACACCTTATGGCAAAATATACAGTAAGTTTAGTGATAGAAATAGTAAAGTCTGATACTAACTTAAATTTACATATACGGGGAGTTAAAAAGATAATTATTTTGTTCATGAAATATTTCTCTTGCATCGGACAAGAGAAATATTATGTAAAGACAATAAATATTATGAGTTTAAACCATTTTCGTGTTTTTACATGTATTTCAAATACAGCTGATGTCTTGTTCTCTATAAAACTACAATAGTACAAAATACTTTCGATTTATACTTTATTAGCAAATTTAATAAGTTTTGTCATATAGGAAATATCCTATTTCTTATTTATTTTATATGATAATTTAGCCAATATGTTCCTACAACTTACAAGGTTTATTGGGTATGGTTTAAATTCTCCAGCTTTTTAATGACATTTGGAATTTTATTTTTAGTCCAGCTTAGAAACATTATAGGCTTTGTTTAAAATACAAGTAAGGAATGTTTAAATAACTATTACTCACTAATAAAAGTTACCGCACCAAATATTATTTAACCTTGCCAATGATTTTACAATTCATTATTTAAAGCAAATCCAACGTTTTTATATTCAATAGTTTGGAATACACTGAAGCTTTGCGGTTGGTCCAAAAGGCCGCACAGGAAATTGAAATTTTGCAAACAATTGACCCTATTGTTTAGAAATCCCTTGAACTAATCCCTGTGCCTTTTGTACCTGTGCCTTTCTTTGTACCTAATTGGTCTGGTCGAAAAGGTCTTTTATACATTTCACAGGATAGGGTTTTGACCACTGGGGAGTTAAATCGTTTACCTGATTATTGCTACATTTGAAAGTTGTGAGATTACTTGAGAACATGAGCTTTTCAAGAAAGTTGCAAAGGATAATATTCTTAAGAATTTGAGAGCGGAGGTAAAAGGTTTGAAATAAAAAAAAGGCATTGTTAAATAAAGCAATTAAGTTATTGTTACATTTGGTTGTTTAGAAAGAATGCCAAGGTCTCTTTTAAAAATAACCTTTCGAGTTCTAAAATAGTATTCGAAGTCAGGTTATATGGTGTTTAGTTATAAAGATTAAGTATCCTTCGACACATTATTTACCAAAGTATACATATATTAGTATTTAAAGACTTTTTTTTTTGAACAATAAAAGTGTAGTCTAACTTTAATACAGTTTTAAAACAGAATACATATATATGTAATCTCAAGTTACATATACATATATGTAATTAATAATAATTTATTGTTTATATGAACAATAAATTATTAAACATAAATAAATACAAACTAATTTTCGATAAAAAAAAAACGATTATCATCGATCATAATAGATGACGATTATAATAGATGCGGATACTGATTCCACGCGTAATAACACAAATTAGGTTTTACAACAATCATGCTTAATGAACAAAATGTAATAAATAATTTATACTAAAATATTTTATAGCTATAAAGTCACCAACTTTGTCTATGTGATGATTATAACTGTTTTTTTATTGCTAATGGTACCAAACGAGCAAGCAGCTCACCTGATGGTAAGTGTTAATTGCAATACCAAGAATATAGCTAGGCCGCTGCTTACCCAAAATCCTATAGCAATAAATTCAGTCAACCTGACAGAGTGTGTTATCCTCTAATTATAAACGAAGATTTAGTTCTACTCTAAGTAAGTGTAAAAACTTTGAACAAAAGTGAAATATAATATATACATTTAAAATGAAAGATAGCTAAATTTGTCTATGTAGTTTTTCATATGGAAATGGGCTAGTATATTATCAAATATCACGCAAAGTTCAATTTTTTATGCTTTCTATAGAGAATTTGACCGGTAATTGCAAAATAGCTTAACGATACGATTTTTATTCCATCCAAAAAAAATAATTTGCAACTTCGTTTTATAATTCGGCAGTTGTATGTTTATAATAATATAATTAATACTATATTTTAGTTATTTATTATGTAAAATTATATTATTTAAAATGCTCTATGTTTTTCTTTTCATACTATTTTTTTTTATAGTAATAAAAACTTTCAATTTTAAATAGTTACTAAAAAAAGTTATATATATATACATTTTAGCATTTATTATTTTTAAGGTTAAAGATTGTTATAAAATTTCATGTACAACGTGGAGTAATGTAGGTACAACGGCCATGCACAAAAGACTCCGTCGGTAACTCCTTTCATATCGAAGACATCAACGCACGCCCGTTAATATATACTGGAAATTGTAATTAAATACTTTATCGGTAATAAATAATATTATTAGTTCATTATCATAGTAATAATATATCTATAATGACTTAGATATCATAATTAGCAGTGGATACGTGCTTAAAATGTTGATAATCTCTCCAAAATTATGTTATAACATGCACTTTTGAAATCTATAAGATTTATTGATAAAAAGTAGTAACCGTTGCTTCAATTGTACAAAATATGTATGCATTTATGATGGTATTAAATGATAAAGAATATGGGTGTAGAATAATTCAGGGAAAAACTATCTTCATTGTGAAGTTCAGTTAAATAAAGAACATAAAACGGGATAAATACACGTTCAAATATAATATGAAATTAAGTTGCTAGAGCCAAAGCATTCCTTCATGCTCCACAAAAAAGCTTAATTGGTTTGACAGTGACATTTATTAAATTAAATTGAATTTTCTTTTTCTTTCGAGTTCATATAATTCATTCTATCTGTTCTATTATCGGGCACGAGCATTATCAGGCTCTATTTTGCGGTGAAAAGGAAATAAGTTTAATATACAAATTTGATCTGATGGTATAGCCGTAGACTTATGTTTTGAGTTTCAGCTTTATAACAATAATTATCCTAAATACATCGCGATAAAAAAATTAATTTATGAAATAGATAAATATGATGGAGAGAAGGAAAACTCGAAACAAAACCCTATACCAACATGTCTGACCAGCGTGGTATAGTAGGTCAATTTCACTTCGTTTATGGAGGAGGTTCGGCGCCCAACAGTGGGACACATATGAGCTGAGATTATGGTGAGATAAATATCAACACAATTAGGATTAATTCTTGAACTTTTTCTACTTTACTATTTTACAACTGTTTTAATAGTATTAATGTATTGATTATTAATCTTTTTGTTATTAAAGATTAAAAAATATATAACCGGACTATCTATCGTTTATATTTCATAATTATTCATAACTGTTATCTATTATTATTAGAGAATAACGTTAAATAAACTGGATAGGTGGATCCTATCTATCCAAATTTACTGACAGGAAATAAGATTAAAAGATTCAATTACATATCCTTATTAAAAGAAACCATGGCAAAATTAGTTAAGTATAAAAAGCAAATAGTAGTTAAGTCAACAATATTTTTAAAACAATTTACAATAAGTTTTTACAAAGACACATATTCCTGTTGTAATACAATTACGACGTTATTATCATATATTACTATTGGAGTAATTATGTTTATAATACAGATACTTTATATAAATATATATTTAAGAACATATAAAAAAAAATGTGTCGCGTGGTGTTTTACGACGCTATACCTACAGTAGCATACACAAATTACACTCATACAACTATGAATACATTACAGAAATATTTATAATTTATAAGCTCACATAGGGTTCTTGTTAAATAACGCAAGTTAAGACATAACACATGTAATTAATACCTTTAAATTTAAAATAATCAACAAAGGCAATAAAAATAAACAGAAACTTTCTAATGATATTTTCAATGTTAAAACCTAAAGCATAATATACAAATATGTAATGATAATATATTTTTGTAATTAATTAGGTAATACTTTTGTTAAATACTTTTAAAATGTTTATAATTATAATGTATCATACAAACTTTACTTACGGTCGTCTAACTCCTCTTCATAATCGGAGAAGCACCTGTCTTCTTTTATTGTTTGATTATCCGGTTGTTGATAGAACCTTTCCGATTTTATATACATTTTCAAGTACATTACAGTACTATAAAATGTTCACACATAGATACAATCAATAACACTGTCAATAAAATACTAAATTAAACGTATATAAACACCTAAATTCAATGAAGAACTTTAGAATCACTGTAATTTTGTTTGTATTAACACTTAGAATGGTATTCGAAACCTTAAATTAAATTAATAATATCGTCACAGGTCACAAACTTAATTATGTTAATAATAAAAAGTTCAAAACAGTTCATAACATTACGATTAAATTCAAATAAAAAGTCAGTAACAGAATTAGAAAATGCACATTTTTTTTTAAACACACTAACGAACGCGTTTATGTCTTTGACGTTTAAAAAGTTAAACAACTAGTGTTGTACGACACTCGTTGGGACGTTAGGGTAGTTTTGCGAGTGTTATGGACGCTATGTCCGCGGTTGTGGAGGCGCGCGACCGATGCGAGGTGCGCGCGAACACTGGCCCGACCCGAAGAATGGACCTTTGACAAAAAAACGCAACAGGTAGTTGGCTCGGCTTTGGGAAGTTGTGTACTTGTATTCACGTGGTATTTTGTGAGTTGGTTACTTCTTTTAATTACTAAAACTGCAGATTTTATTTTCTTTTTTTTTATATGTGACCGTTGGAAATATAAATTTTAGAGAAAAGAAAATAAAGCTTTATAGCTTTATTTTCTGTATCAGCTAATAACTGTGTTAAAAATTGGCTAAGGAATCATAAGGATAATGTGAAGCAAAACCCTCTTGGGTAACTTATAATATAGAGCTAGAGTCAACCAAATGGTTGAAAAGTGAAAAAAAAAAATACAACGTTTTTAACTTCAGCTGCTGCCAGTTTGATGATACGTACATATACGAATAGTTACTTACACCGTACTTTTTGAACCGATAAAAGTTATTTTTTATAAAAAAAGCCTATACTAGATAATTTTAATTAAATAAAGTTAATAATCCGTGATCACGATATAAACAAAAATATCACTGCAAAAGAAAAATGAATGAAACTATATTATACGTCTTTTTAGTCAGAGTAATGTACTAAGTTAATTGCCCGTATTAGGTGAGTTATACGACTTGACAATAAAAAAAAATCTAAAAGTACCCTATTACAAGTGTAATCAAAGATGATCTGATCTACAGAAGCTATTGAATTTTGAGAGAAATGTAAATAATTTAGAAGATATTCTTGTGTACTTTTATCATATGTGTACTTTTATTTATTCTTTCATTTTTCTTACTAAATAGCTTCTTTGGTTTCAATTGTAGGACTAAGGTTTCGGCACACATATTTTATTTGAATTTAACGACTTGTGAACATAATTTAAACATCAAAATGTCATCATAATTTCGTATATGATTTAATACATAATATGCAAATATAAGATTCTTATGCAATGTTACACATATGTTTGGTATAATTTATGACTAAATTATTAATGTCCATGATTGTAAATTAAATTTCAACATTGAAGTAACAGTATTAGAGAATTTAGATTGTTAGAAAATGCAATTTGAAAATTTTAATACTACTAGTTGATATGAAAGAGTGCAGAGAAGTGATATTATCGATTTTTATATCTACCAAAATATTACAGGGTCTATGAACTATTAAGTTTTTAAAGATAAACAATATATACTGAAGTCTCCTAAACAAAAGACAAAATGCACAGTCGACCATAAGAGGGTGCTTTAAGAACACTTGAAGACTAACTGTATATAAAACTTACAGACAAAAACATCCTCAAAAATTATTTCTTATAAAAGATAAATTATTTTACTTTCTAATTTTTTTAAAGGATAGCGAAAGATCAAGCTTTGAATCGCGAGGATTTAAAAAAAAAATGTATGTAATTAAGATACATAAATGACACTCAAACTCGAAACAATAATTTGAGGTTTTCACAGTGAATGTCCTCCGTGAGAATCGAAATCGAATCACTTGATATTAAAATCAATACTTAGACTACACCGTTCGTGTAAACAAATTAGAAAAAAATAATATTAGATATATAAACTTGTATTACAATAGCTTAAGGTTAGAGCAGCGGATTAAATTACTAAATAATTTTAACTAATGTTACTATCATTACATACTAAAATTGAATTTCAAATGTTAAGACATATAATGACTTAATCTTGCATTTATAACTACTTGTATCTACGAGTAATAAACGTTTAGTTAAGAATTACAACGGTTATCAAGGGCTTCGTTTTCGGCAGATACCCCTAAGCTAGAAAATAGTTGGCCCAGTAAAATGTATGAAAACCTGGTAAAATATGTCGGGTATAGATTATTAACTCCAACACGTTCAGCAATGCATCTAGCGATGTGGACTTTTAATAAAAATCAAGATTTAAAGTTAATATACTTATTGCATCGCCCCTAATAAACATGTGAAATCCGTAAAAGTAGTTTTATTTCAAATGTATAATACACGCGTAAACATCAAAAGTCAGCATATCACTGACATTATAACTTCTTCAGTCTATATATGTCAAAGAGTAAGTAGGTTTTTGGAACGAAGTTCCCTATCGCGCGTTGTGAAAGGGGGCTAGACGGAAAAAATTCTTACGAAAAGTTGTCACGACACTTTTTGCTATAGTAAGCTATTGTAAGCTGTGCGGCGTCGCTCGTCGGCTCTCTTATAGAAAGCAAGCCAGATATTTTCATTTCTATTTCGCATTGAACAGTGTGGTGTCGCGACGATTTTTTTTATAGATAGAGTGATTCAAGAGGAAGGTTTATATGTATAATATATGCATAATGTACTAGAGAAACACTGATAATTTTAGAGGTTTCTAATGTGATGTCGTAAATAAACACATTATTTTGCACTTACATTGCAAACGCTGGCTGAACCCTACGAAATAGATCAAAATAAAGTACTACAGTATTATACAGCTTAAAAAGGCCTACAAAAAAGTCCGCGATGGTATATATCTATCTCTTAAGGATAACATACTATATCCATTTTAATACTTTAAAAAATGTTCTATTATAAAACGGTAATTGAAAAGCTATTTACACAAATACTGTATTAATCCTTATCATTTTAAATACATTAGTTGGCTTGAGCATTTCATGAAGATATTTTTTTTCCTTCAGACCATGCAAATTAAATCAATACCTTAAGAGATATAGCAAAATCAAAATAATGCGCAACGAAATTATTATCGCCCGTGACCGGGCCGCGTGGCCGGCTCGCGTTCGAGCTCGGGGCCGAAAAGTTTTGGTAGTCTAGTGGAATTGTATATCCTATTATTAATATTATAAACGTGAAAGTTTGTAATAATGTATGGATGTGAACATGTTTGTTGCTCTTTCACGTAAAAACTACTGAATGGATTTTGATGAAATTTATAGTAATATAGCTTGCACATCAGAATAACACATAGGCTATAATTTATAAAGATATTTTGCAAATTGGCTAAAATATAACGATAAAAATCGCTTAAGGCAGAAAAAAATTATATAATTAAAATAGAACTTCGTTCCATCCGGGTGTCCCTTGACACCTCCGGTTTTTTTGTTTTGAATTTATCTTTTATTACTTGCAATGATGTTAAGTACTTAATTGCCTTGATCGTTTTATTACAATTTGAAATACGGGAGGTAAGTAATAATTGTATTTTTACTCTATCCCTATAACTGTTGATTTTATAAAATAATTATTATTTCATAAGAAGTTTAATTCTGTATCTATCGACGATTGTATTTTAAAGTTTTTATTTATTCTATTTATGTTTACTGTTATATAAAAACGTGGTTTACTAATAAAATTGATTACGGTCGTAAATTTTTTCTTGAATTCATTTGCAATATTTTATTGTTTTTTTTTTACTAAATATTCATAATTTTTATAAAATAAAATAATAAATCCTTATGTCGTAACGTTATAAACATAAAAATAGTGGATACTAATAAATGTCAGTGGCCTAAAAACCGTATGTGTATCATACAAAGAATTGTCCTGCGTGGGGATTCCACCCACGGCACTCCTCACCAGCAATCAGGAGTTAGACCACTCCATTATCTGTGCACTTCGTAATTTGTGTATTTTAATATTTGATACATTTTATTTATATTAATTAAATTATTACACGTTTATTTATTTGAAAGAAATAATTTATATAATTTAGTAGTTTTATCAATAAAGAACGATGAATATAAAAATAATATACACAAATACGTTAGGTTTATATAAAGCTCAAACTAGAATCAAAACTAATCGATAACATAATAAATACATTTCGTATATTATTATAAAATTACTAATAGGAATCGACTTTTATCGTTTTAAAGCTATTTATATCTATCTCTATTTATTTATAAGAATTTTATTTAACTGTCACCATTATTGTCCGACCAAAGTTAAGTAGCTATTAATAATTATTGAATTCGTATATCACTGTAATAATGTGGGACATAATAAGGTCGATATTCTGTTAAATTATTCATTTATTAATAATGCATAGATTCGTAGCTGTAGCTACCGTATTACTACTATAGATTCATAAAAATCGAGCAAGAGCGATCCGGACCTGCTCTTGAAGGGTTCAGATAAAGGTTTACTATGCTATTTTCAAATATTCTTGCAGTACAGGTTTGTTTTAATTTTTAACTTTATATTTTTTTTATTATTTATCTTCATACCGTTAATAGAAACGTATAGACAATTTATATAAATGTCAACCATATTTATATTGGCACTATATTTATGTTGCCAAAAATACAGCGTGCTGAATATATGAATACGGATTGACGATCGAGTGCAGCAAAATCGTAAAAAATCTACCTATTTTTTTTTTTTTTCGTGACACTCCCCTGCACTAAGCAAATAAACCTTGTATTGCGGGGGACTTTACAAACATGCAATTAACGCAGACAAATTACACCCAGACTCATAACAACACTTTGTGGATCGCACAAAGTAATGTCCTGCGTGGGAATCGAACCTTCTAGCACTGGTTAAGGTCGGTATCTTAACCACTACGCTATCTGTGTAGTCAATTTAATTGCAAAACTACTCTGTGAATGACTGGTAGCATCTTCGTACCTTTATTATAAACACACACACACACACACACACACATATATATATATATATATATATATATATATATATATATATATATAATAAGAGACCTCTACGCAGTTATTCATATAATTGTTAAAATTTATGGACATTGAACTTAAATTCCTAAAATAATCCTATAATTCATAAAAGAAGATTTTAAATAAAAAAGAATTAGTCTTGATATATATTAAGTAAAATTCTATAAAAGTGTTTTATGATAAAATCACAATAGATAAGCGCGTGGGTGGACACATTCTACAAGATGTTAAGGAAACAAAAAATATGTACATATATCTTTTATTCATTTTGGTTCGTATTATGACAGAATAAGAATAGAATTCATGAACCCCTAATCTGTGAGTATTGTAAAAGACGACTAAGGTATGTCATCATCATTATTCTCCTACTCTATCCCCTATCTCAATTACTTGGGGTCGATACAATATGTACTCTTATTTCATAGTACATATTGTAAAAGTTATTAGCAACAGTTTTATGACCGGCCGCATGCCAGTCGTCAACACTGCCTGGCAATGTAATTGTTGACCCAACGGCATCAGATGGAGTTGGCCCAGGTCGTTATAGGGTTTCTAGTCGTGTTTTACGATATCCACGAGCAAAGTAAGGGTTGGTAGTATTAATAGCTGCTACTACACAGCACTAAGGGATACATATAATATTTATAGAAAAGAAGCGAAATTGGAAATAAAACGCTCGGTATAGATATGGTTATAATAGACCAATTCCAAAATCCGTGAGGTGACGGAGTAAGAATACAATTCACTACCCTCTATCTCACCCGTGGGTGATCGTAAGAAACGATTAAGGGATATAAAATGTATATAACATCATATAAGAGCAGGAAAACTCGAAACAAAACCCTATACCAACACGTCTGACCAGCGCAGTATTGTAGGTTAACTTCCCTCTCATTACGGAGGAGGCCCGAGCTCAACAGTGGGACATATATGGACTGTTGTGATGATGATGAGACAAATTTCCCGCCTATTGTGTAGGAAGCTCGAGCCTAGCAATTGGACATATATGAGCTGAGATGGTGAAGATGATGACTCAATTTGGATACTCAACTATAGTTCAATTTGCAGTAATGTTGATATAGTAAAATCACAATGAGTAATTGTTCTATGTTTTTCTAGACGTTTAGTGTGAATAATTACTAGCACGAAAATTTTGTATAAGTGGGTAATTTTCTTTAAAAGATCAAAGTTCGAATGGTTACGACTGGCATTTAGAAGTTATTGTTGTGGTTTTATATCTATATTACAATGTTAAGGTTGTAACATGATGTTTTGTGGATTATGTATGCTATTGATGAGTATAAGTGGGCTAACTCCATACTTTTAACAAAAAATGCTACATCTTAGGGGGCGTTCAAGTATTACGTAACGCAATTTTTGAAGATTTTTATCCTCCCTCCCCCACATGTAACGCATCGTAACGTATGTCTGTACCCCCCTTCTCCTCCCTGAACGTAACGTAACACCCAAGTGACCGTTTTAAACGTACTTGAGGCAGTAAAAAAGAGATGCCAAACTCGCAAAACATGTGTATGTTGTTTATTCATCATCTAAAAAATAAAAATTTGCGTGTCAACTTAGGATATTTAAATTCCCTAGTTTTTTATTTAATAAAAAAAAAAACAATGCTACGTAACGCGTTGTTTGAACCGCCCTCCCGACTATGTAATGCATTGTAACATATAACAAGACCCCCCCTCCCCCCAAATTGCGTTACGTAATACTTGAACGGCCCCTTAATAAAAAAATGATCCTTGTATTGCAGAGGACTGAACAAACATATAAATACATTAGACTTAAATTACATCTCAAAAAAAATTGTGTTTGCATCGCACAGAGGGTTGTCTAAGCGTAGAAAACGAACTTACGCCACTGGCACGGTAGATAAGTTAACCACTACGCCATCTGTGCTGTCATGTGAGATTTGATAGCTCGGTCAACATACGGATTATTAAATTTTTTCTGCCAAAAAAAGATCTTTGAAGCTTTAGTATGGATATCTGACAAGTGGCAGTAAACAGCAATACAATATGAATTGTAAAATGTGGATATATGTGTCTATCTCATCTTCTTAAGTAAGGCAATTAAACTATTCAAATAAATAATTATAGTCAATAAGTTTATAATTTTAATATATTAGCATCATTATTCCCCGTGTGATGATAGATTTGAAATATAATGTTTCATCATGATTTAATTTCCTGTGGGAGTCATATAAAACTTGCTGAGAGATCACCAAAAGAATGGGCAGCAGCAATCTTTTGGAGAACACTTACAAGACTAACTTGGATCGGTAAAGTGTTTGCTGACCTTGACGAATATGATAATGCCCCAAAATTGGGAAGATTCAATATCCAGTAATGAATGTTGATGAATTGATGAATTATTTTTTATATTGCAAAGAAGAAGGAAGAAGATAAAATATATACTGTATAAGAAGTAAAAATTAAGGTCAACCTATCAGGCCAGTGTGTAAACTATATTTCATTTATTTATGAAAATTGCCCATAATTAATAGTTGACATATATAAACTGAGAAGAAGAATAACAAGAAGCATCGTTAAGAAATAACTTTCAAGGTTTTTAAATATAATAGGAATACTATATAAATCAAATTTTACAAAACTAGCTTTCTCTAGTCCTTACGTACTGAAATTAAAATTATTATTAGTAGATATGTTTTTGTTTATTTGAATCAGGAATAGTTTGATCTATTTACTAATAACATATGAATAGACAAACTAACCAAATATCATGTGTATTAGTTTGAATCCTAAATATGTGTATTATTAAACTGACAATATAACTGCATTCTTTCTTAATTGATACAAGTTCTTACAGGTTGAGACTGTTTATGAGCCATCAAAATGCTAGAAAAGGGCCACAAAATAAGCGATTTATAATTTAGATTATTTTTTTAGGCTCTCTATAAGGCTATGGGTTAGTTCGTCTGTTACAGTACCATTTTTTTTTGTCTTTCTTTTGTTATAGCACCATACTTATGTGGTAAATCGACGTCTAATTAGTAATAATTTACTACTGCGCTTCTGAATAAAACCCTCTCTCCTTCAGTTTTTGTTCTCATCCCATCATATAATTATGATAGGCAGCAATTTGGCTGCATTCCTGGTATTGCGGAATTTCTAGAGTAAAATTTTTAACGCTAAACGTATTGTCTATTTTTTCATCTTAAACTATGGCATCTACTAGACGTTATTACTATTGTGCTCTTATCTCAAGTACTTGGGATCGACTCAATTTTTACTTCTTTTCCATCTTATATATTGCAAAAGTAATTGGCAGTAGTTTGGGAATGTCATTGTTGACCAAACGACATCAAGTAGCGTCAGCCCATGAATGATATAAAACTCTTGGTCGTCTTTTATGAAATGTAAAAGCAAAGTAAGGTTGGTAGTAGTCGTAGCCGCTGGCACACAGACTACTAAGAGATAAGATTCTTAAAATTTTTATAATATTGAGGGAATATTTTTAAGTAAAAGAACAATAAAACTGTATTAAATCTATATCGCTCACCTAATGGCCGTACAATTTTAAACATAAATGGTTTGTGTTTGGACATATTTGTTAAATTTCGCGGAGGCGTCGTTATGGAAACTATTATATATTGTATTTTTATTTATGAAGATACGAATATTTTTATACAATTTGTATTGTTGAGTCTAGAGAATTGATATATAATACTAGCTAACATTATAAATACGAATGTAATGTTATTTGTTATGCTTTCACGTTTTCTTTATTTTTTGTTTGGCGACGGGTTTCATACCAGAGGATATGATATCACTCTACTTAAACCGTTTAGAGCAACAGAGGGAGTAGGGACCGGCGCTGGTCCCCATTACCCACCGCATAAGTACCCTGCAACGCTGTGTGGACGTCCAGCGAGTTACACTTTCGGGTATTTTGTCGAGCCGTTGCCCCGGCAGCTTTTGTCGCCGAGGAAGTGTCTTATCAGTTCATAGATGTCGCACTGCTGGGCGCGAGTCTCCTCCATCACTGGAGGGATATATCGACCTACCAAGCTAGTCAGACGTGTTGGTACAGAGTTCCATTTTGAGTTGCCCTTATCTTTCATAGATTTAATATATATTACATCCTTAAGTCATATTTTACTACACCCACGGATGGTGAATTGTATTCTTACTCCGTCACTACACGGAAACATGTTTAAGTGATAATTCCGCATTATTCACACTTGGCAGCCGGTTTGATTGTAGTTAATGTTTCAAGTTACTCTCTTCTTCAAATTTTCTAAAGAATCTTTAGTCAGATTTTAGGACTTCTAGGAATAAAATAAGCAGTGTTTACAAATTGGCTTTATGAACCCACGACACTCGGTATGGATGGCCACAACTGTGTAGCAATATAATTAGGCTAAATCTATTGCTGGAATGTTCAACAGTAATAGCATTTATTTGTAGTTATGTTGTGGGAGGTCAGTTTATAAATGCATAACGGTTTGTAGGCTTACTCATGGAACTGTCCGACTCAATCTGGTAAGTAAAAATCAGGTCAAATTATGATTTTCATTAAATAAATATTATATTTTGATGCTAGAACTCTTTTATTCTTTAATATTAGGTAATATTCTTTTTAAGTGGCACTTTTCTAAAAAGTAATTTTTCATTTATTGCTGTCGTCACCATATTACAATACTAAAACTGGCTTCAACCTTTTTGTTTTGCGAGTTTCATTTAATATACCTATAATGTCTGTTTGTAATCCTCTTCTCAATTTCATCATCATCATCATCATCACAGCCCATAAATGTCCCACTGTTGGGCTCGGGCCTCCTCCATAATGGAAGGGAAATTAACCTACTATACCGCGCTGGTCAGACGTGTTGGTATAGGGTTTTATTTCGAGTTTTCCTTCTCTCGCATAGATGTTATATGCGTTTTATATCCCTTAGTCGTCTCCTACGATCACCCACGGGCAAGATATGGGGTGGTGAATAGTATTCTTACTCCGTCACCACACGGAAAATCTTCTCAATTTACAAATGTTTAATTCAAAAAAATCTTCTCAATTTACATACCTACGTTTAATTATTACCCTCATAATCTAAGGGAAACTGGACTTTTATAATATGTACTATGAAAGAACAGTACATATTGTATCAACCCCAAATAATTGGGATAAGAGTAGGAGAATGATGATGAGGCATCCAAGGGAAATTAAGTTATTATTGCTAGTCAAATTTAGATAGAGTTATTTTTCGTATATCTTGTTTTGTAGTGATGTTAGCGACTGGCTAGAGCCGCAAATAGACTTTTATGAGTCCAGGGGTAGGTTCTAGTGCTACATTTTTTTTATTTAGGCAGGTTATGATTGGCATCTATTTATATATTAGCATATAATCATTTATGAACCGCTCTAAGATCTGTGTCCTAAGATTGGCCAACACACTTCCGGGTGCGATTTCCTGCTAACTTTGAAGTAAGCCTGAAGCTGATTTTAATAAACAAATATTATTTGTAATTTTTACCAAATTAATCATCATTATCATTAAAGTTTATAGAGATTCACGGTTGGTTATAAAACTGAATAATATCGTAACCACGACGTTAGGTAGGGTAATTAATAATCGTAGTTGGTGTTTAAATTCATCATTCTCTTGATGATTCCTTTTCTTCTATTCTTCGTTGATTTTAACGACTCTAAAGGGCAAGTAAAAAGTAGTAATTTATTATTTACTAAACTACATGGATTAATAAATTATAGAAACAGTGCGTAATGCGTGATATATTATAGACACCAGATACATTTCCATTTACAACGCAGGTCTTGACCCCTATGTCTTGAAGCGATAGCTATCCTGAAATTCGTTTTCCACCACGGTATTAATAATACCACATCGCTGCGGTAATCACAATTGTCTTAAGAGTAAAAGACTTTAAAGATTATCATCGGCGAAGCATTCATTTATTAGCTGAACGTCGCAACTGTCAAAGCATCTATTTATTTCTCCTTAACCGGCTACACATTTCACCATTATCAATTTTAAAGTCAATATTATATAAAGTGTAAAATAACCATTACGTCACAAAGATTATCATTTGACAATTTTATGTTTGTCGTTTGTGAATAAAGTTTATATATTTGAAATATACGTGCAACGTAACTTGAGACTTCGGACAATCTGTACGTGATATATGATTGCAAATAAATAATATATACAGAATTTTCATTATATATATCTATATATATATATATATATATATATATATATATTTATTTTATTATTATTATATTTCAGAGACGAGATAATAATTACTAAATAATTTATATATCTTGGATGTGGATTTAGCCAAGATGGAAGGTACACCACTGATATAGAGCGAAGAGTAAATGCGGGAAATAAAGTGAACGGAGCGTTGGGACAACTTCTCGGTAGCCACCACCTCACCCAGAAGGCACGTGTAGAAATACATAACGCAGTGCTTGTCCCAACATTACTATATGGAAGCGAGAGTTGTGTATGCAGAAAAGAGCATGAAAGTAAAATGAATGCGGTCGAAATGCGATCTGAGAAGGTATGAAAGAGAGTATTGGTGTAAAGATGTGAAACGGAATGCTGCGATGGTTGGGACATGTGGAAAGAATGCCAAAGGAACATCTGGTTAAGAAGATATACAATGCGAAAGTGGAAGGATGTAGGTACCGAGGGAGACCGAGACTAACCTACCTAGACCAGATCGGTCATGTACTGAAGGAAGGTGGAGTCAAGAGTGTCCGAAACCGGCGAGCATGTATGAAGATAATTATGAATGTTGAGGAAGCGAGTGAAGTATGCAGAGATAGAGTTCTCTGGCACTTTGTTCTCTCTGCCTACCCTGCAAGGGATATGGCGTGATGAAATGTATGTAATTTTAGCAGAATAACAAATCATGTCGAGATATGTAGTCAGATCATATTCAGCTCAAAAATAAGCACAATGAAGAGACATATTATGTTCTACGATACTTTAGTACCGATATATATCTTAGTATAATTATAGGTGCTCTTTTCTATTTTCGTATTGATATTTTTATAGCTTCTTTGCTCGATAAGCTGTCCTAGAAGTAAATGCTATCTTTCATAAAAAATACAAAGTATAAAAATATCTTGCCTCCTCAATCTTTCTATTCAAGTCTATATCTCAATAATCAAATTTATAACTTGCAAACTGTATATTTTGTATTATTAAATTACTTAGTTAATTGAGAAATCCCATAGATGGAGACTTTGCTAGTAAGGTTTCAATTCTTGCTAAGGTAATGCATTGAGCGTTAGTAAACACTTATTGTTCCGTTTCGCCTGTTACATTTCTATCCAAAACTCGATTCACCGATAGTATTGTCTATTCGTTTGCGTAATTCTGTTTTACTTTACTTCAAATATGGTTATTTGAATACAATTTCTTACTGTGGTACTTACTTATATTGTAGGTATCTCGTTTAATTTTTAGAAAATATACTTATTACTTAATTTTTCCGTGTGGTAACGGAGTAAGAATACTATTCACCACCCGTAACTTACCCGTGGGTGATCGTACGAGACGACTAAGAGACACAATATGCATATAACATCTATGCAAGAGAAGTAAAACTCGAAACAAAACTTTATACCAACACGTCTGACCAGCGTGGTATAATAGGTTAATTTTCCTATCATTATGGAGGAGGCTCGAGTCCAAAAGTGGGACATCTATGAGCTGAGATGATAACAATGATGACTATCTTGATTTCTATGTGTTCTTTTAATTATTTTTTTATGTAATGGCATCTCACCATTCTAGGAAAGTAAATGATGGTGACACTTTGTACACTTAATCTACAGACAGCTCAGTTTTATTGTTTTGTTATAAGGATAAATCTTGTTAACCTATACATACATTTTTTTTCTAATTTTGAGTTTAACATTCTGTGAATTCCTACTTTATTATAATGCCTTAGTTTATTATAATTCTTACGCTTTATTAAGTTTAACATACATACATATCATCACGCCATATGCCTTGCAGGGTAGGCAGAGAGAACTTTGAACTAATAAGTTTAAAGTTACTGAAATTTGTAACAAAAACACCTAGACCATTTCTTAAAAGAACCAACCAAGTAAATCTTGTACAAATAATACATAGGTAGATAATATATAAAAAAATAAATTGAAATACAATTTGTAATCTGGATTAAAATCAGCTCATAACTCAACAACTTTTTGGACAACACTTACTTTACTATTAAAACATAAGGTCAACATAATTTCCGGGTGCACGGGTGGTTGGTTCATGCGTTCATTGTATGCGCAGGCGACGATTAGCATTGAGAAGGTCGCGTAGGGTGCGTGGGCTAGGCGTGTCGAGGAATGCCGAACGTGTTTCGTGACATTTCGGTTCTGAACTGGTTTGTGATTTAAACGCTTGTTTTTGCTCCTTACTCTGTTTGTTTTGGTAGTACATGTAATAAATAAGCAGTAGCCGTGTTGTAGGTTGATATCGAAGGTAATTGTTGGTTATATTATATTGTGTATTTAAGGTCTCGAATATTACTCAGAGGTGTCGTAAAAGAGAAATAAAATATCTACAATTATCATCATCATCATCATTATAGCCCATAAATGTACCACAGTTGAGCTCGGGCCTCCTCCACAGTGGGAGGACAATTAGCCAACTATACCGCGCTGGTCAGACGTGTTGGCATAGGGGATTATTTCGAGTTTTCCTCTTCCGTCGCATAGATGTTATATGCGTTTTATATCCCTTAGTCGTCTCGTAAGATCACCCACGGGTAAGATATGGGGTGGTAAATAGTATTCTTACTCCGTCACCACACGGAAAACTACAATCACCTACCATAATTTAATTGTATCTTCCATGCATCGTCCTTAAAACAACCGCTGTTGATCACAGGCATCTCTACGAATAGCAATAATGCCATAATCACCACGCCTAGTAGTGGGGTTGACCGGAGTTGTTATTATAAGTATACCAGAAGAATACTGTTAGTCATTTGCCTAGAAGTCCCTTAGTCAATTTTTTCGAGTTCCACGGTAGGGAGATAGGACAATTTAAATTAATCTATTGCCATCGAATAAATATTACGTTAAATGAAATATGGTAATAGGCAAGACTGCCGATCGCAAGACTTAGCCAAAAGTCTAAGCAGTACCTCCCTTTTTCTTTTAACTGTATTAGAGAAATTTTATTGCACGGCGTTTAAACATCACATCCAAGTGTTGACAGAATATCAGCGCTATTTTATAAAATAAAATAGCCAAAACTGAGCCAATAGACTTTTTTTTCTCGTTAATGTCATTTTATACCAGAAATTATTTTCTTTATTAGTTCTATTTATTTTCATTAATTTATATTTAACGAGAGCAAAATAAATGGTTTCTTTCTTTCTTTCTTTTCTTTCATATTATTATAGGAAAATATCTTTAATATAAGCTTTTCCATAATAGAATATGTTGTGAAGTTTGTAGAAAGATAAGATTGGATAGTGACAAAAAGTAGCAAAATATATCGAAATGAAATGTGACAAAGAGTAGTAAAATATATCAAAAGTAAATTGCTTTGAAGTTTGAAAGTCTTCAAAGAAAAAGTAGCTCATTTGAAGATCCTGATGATTATTTTTAATGGCGATTGTCAGGGTCATAGGCCCTTATTTTTTACTATGCCAACATGGTTATCAAAACGGCAAGGGGAAATAATTTTATACGCAAGTGTGTTTAAATAATCAGAGATGCGTGAAGTCGGGCTCGAACTTGACAATTTTGCGTAACAGTTCAGTGGTTTCTTCTTTATGCTATCGCTGTTGTTATAGCCACTATCCTATATTTTTTTCCAGCTTACCTGTAACAAGAAGAGAAAATAATTAGTATATATCTTTATATTATAACAAGTTTATATAATAGAAATATATAAACCTATAATGCTTGTGTTTATTACACATAGAAATAATAAAAAATTGAAGATAATAAATATGAAAAATTGTTCACATTACACATTTGTTCACATATCTGATTTTTTTGATAAAGCATTTTTAATTGGCAAAATTTCGCAATTGAAATAATGTTAGTAATTTTATCACAATATAGCTATTTTAAAGCTATATTTTGATAAAATTACTAACATTATTTCAATTGAAAAAATTTTTTTCTGTGTGGTGACGGAGTAAGAATATATTTCACCCCCCCCTATCTTACCCGTGGGTGTCGTACGAGACAACTAAGGGATATAACACGCATATAACATTTATGCGAGAGAAGGAAAACTCGTAACAAAACCCTGTACCAACACTTCTGACCAGCGTGTTATAGTAGGTCAATTACTCTTCCATTATGGAGGAGGCCAAACCCAACAGTGGGACATATATGGGCTAAGATGGATGGATGGATAGCTAATTTAAAAAGTTATTAGGATAAGATATTGCCACCGATTTCATTGTTATTAAATGATTTAAATTATACTTAAAATTAATAATATTACTGATCTATTTCTGGTCGAAGGTTATGTTTAAATTCTTGAAAATAATTTTAAGCTTTATTGATTGAGGAAAGAATAACATTTAATTTTAATTTATGCACCAGTAGACTCTGAAGTATAATAGCTTAAAATTGCGGTCAGTTATAATTTCTGAAGACGTTATAAAGATAAATATAATTATAATTACGTTCATTATTATACTTTAAATTTTAAAAAAAACCTAGTTTATCACTATCTTTATCGATATTAAGTGATATGTTCGACAATGAACCATGTACCTCGAAGTTGCACGCTCACATTGTTTACGACGGAACATAATTAATACTACTTGCTGGCAAGGCTTAGATGTAAGCTTGTTCATCTGACTACAAGATACTATTTATACACATGTATTACATTATATATTTTGCAATAGACATATTTATTCTCGGCTAAGAGATCATCAGGGGAATAAGTAGATGGCCACCGAAGACAAAAATCGGGTACCGGTGGCCCGCTCGCACGGCGAAGAGAGGAGTTTGCAGGGTGGGTCTATGGGCCATGCGCCGTCTTATCCGTCACCCCGGACCGATTTGGCGAGGCGAGACGCATCCATAGTCCACGGCAAGAAAAAGAGGAATGAGTAGACACACTTTCGGGACATGTTTTGCCATTTGGCAGGCCTTTTTTTGCGTTGGGCTATGGATTGGTCACATCTCGCTAAATCGGCAGAAGAAAAGCGCAACCCGCCCTACGTGTACCTCTCTCCGCCGAGCGGGCGGGCTACCGGAACCCGGTCTTTTTCTTCGGTGGCCAGCCCGGCGGTTTACCCTCAAGGGTATCCTCTCGAATCTGCCAAATACCGATAAGTCGATGTATATATTGACAATAGGAAATTGATGTATTTTAGAAGAATTTTAGATTTCAATTATAATATATGTATCTATTATTATTCCATTCTCTCTCGCCAGTATCATACAAGGTAACTAAGAGAATGGGTCCTTGACCTTGTGCAAATAATTTGTTTAAGTTATTATTGTAAAGATGCACAAGCATCATTGTAATAATTTCGAGTTATTTAGATATAAGTAAATACTTTTAATTTTTAATTCCTATAAGTACCTACATTTTTTTTTTTTTTCCAAATTGAAATTTATTAAAATTTTAGCTTTCACAGCAGTTTCGATCATATTATACTGCATGGAAATTTAAACAAACAAATATGCATTTAAAATTTTAGTTATAATGAGTAGTTACGATGTCATTTAAGTTAAATCCACAGTCATTTCCCAAAAATGTTTATAATTCTTAGTTTTTATACATTTTGATAAAAAAAATGAGTTTTTGATAAAAATAAAATTAATTTTTTAATTAATTCAAAATATATTCATATTATGTTAATAATACGAAGTAATGTTAAGTATATAACTATCTTCATTTCAAGTTCAGTTTTTTAACGCAACTAAATTTACAGTTAAAATAAAAATACCACCAATAGATATAGTTAAAATAATCCGATAATTAACCGAGTTTTTATACTGGTTCAATCTTTGTCAGTATTTGCTAATTAAAAGATTTAAATAGAAAATTGTTTTAGATAAATACTTTAATAAAAATAAAATTATTATGACCGCTTACTTTCGCGACAGAGGTCATCGGTACATTCGTTTCTTTTTTTTGCACTTGACAAATCAGAGTGAAAGTTTGACAGGTCGCTAGAGGGATTATGTTAGCACAATAATCTCGTGATAGACTTCCATTAGCGTTTTGATAAGTAAAGGTCACTGCTGTACTGAAGTAGTCAAGTGATGGATTTGTTTTGTTTTTAGGTCATTTTTTTTATTAATCAAATCTGTTTTAAGTTTAAAAGAAATGGTTTACATTCATCTATTGAATGTTGATACAGATTGTTTATTTTTTATTGCTTTGAGTGGCAAAAGAGCAAGCAGTACAACTGATGGTCAGTGTTACATGTCGTCCATGGATCTTTGTAATACCAGGAGTATAGCTAAAGCCGTTGCCTACCAATACATACCCAAAACCCACCCAGTTAGGCTACCGGCTCTCTCGCTTCGAACAAAGCACAACAGCATATGGCCATTACTCAGACGTAGATCTTCTGCGAGAGTGTAGTACTACCCCAGACGGACCGGCCGGCGGCTGTAGACAGAAAATTTTCAACAGCGTGGTCCTATCACTATAAAGTAAGTTATTAAATAAGTTATTAGTGAAACTATACTAAAGAAACTATACTCGTACGTATTTATCATCATCATCTTGCTCTTATCCCAATTACTTAAAGTCGACAGAAAAGTCCTCTTCTTCCAAACAGCGCTACCAGACGTCATCTCTGTAGTCACTCCGTGTCTATCCATGTCATTCATCACGCAGTCCATCCGTATCTAAAGCCACAGATTCATAATTAAAATATTCCTTACAATTTTAATTTTCTTTCATCCCGTCTCATCACATATCAATACCAGGTTAAGCGTTCACACCTTAAATTATCCGTCACTGGCGCCACTTTAAAATTTTCTCTTATACACTCATTATTCAATACATACCCATCTTATTCATTCTCGTCACATACTTATTTATATACGTATTCATATCAGATAGAAATCGAAATTTAGTGAAGTTTGATTTTGGAGATAAAGAAATTCGTGAGTTAAAAACAAATATTGTCACTATTTTTTATATTTCTCTAGGACTGCAAGTAAAGTATTACTAAGAGAATGGACAGCCGTTCTCTCCAAAGAAGTTTACAACCCAAACTATAACTGCCAATTCACCTTCCAAGCGTGGCGATTACTTGCCGTTTGGGGAGGCCTGTATCCTATGGGAGACTCCCATAGGATGATGGATGATTCTCGAATCTTAGTATACTATCACATTTAAAGAATAATACTATAATATAAAATAACATATGCATAATTGTATATATTTTATATTTTTTACAAATGTACCACATGTGGAAATTCATTTTCGTAATATAAAAACGGTTATATATCGCTTATGTATGTATGTTCCGTGCATATTCCAAAACGGCTGTACCGATTGTGATAATATTTTCAGCCAATCTTCATATTAGACTATAGAGTAGTCATAGAGGTTACTAAATTCAATTAGATGGATAATATGGTTACATTATTAATAATATTGATTTTTTCTTCAACTATGCGCGGAGATATAGCGTTCGGCATAAATTACTGGCCTCATGAATTAACTCATCAAACTATTGATAATAAAAAAAGAAACATTTTCATCTTTCTATATATATACGATAAATATAATATTATACACTATATGCCACACGAAGCGATAGACGAGCAGAAACAGCTAGTATGTATATAATAATAAAGATGATTAAGTCATTGAAAGTAGAACTCTAATTTATCTCAGCAAGACATCTTAAATGCAGGTGTGAATTATAATACCATAAAAATGTACGATATCAAAAACACAATAGTTGCATTAAATAATATATTATTATGGATTGGACATAAGCACAAAAACGGTTTATTTTAGTCAAATTTCAACCTCGTTTGTCGAAACTACCGTCAACATATGCAAATATTAGTCATAAAGGTCAATAAGATTCGACACGCATCGTTTGTCTTCTTAGAAAAATGTGAAGCAACATTTGACTAGCAAATGAATTTCGAATGCCGCTGTGAGAATTGACAAGATTATCTGTTTATATGTTAATCATTGTGAAAATGTATATGTACGTAGAAGTTCGAACTCTATGTGATTAGTATGAATTCACAAATTAAGTCTTTTTTTAATCCATACTACGCTTCAGCTCAAGAGTTTTCCACAATGCTAGAGATATTAAAGTTATTTTCAACTGACTGAATTAAAACTTTGCATATAAATTTAGTTTGGATGACAATGCATATTTTTTTTATTGCTCTTGTTGGCAAACGAGAAAGCAGTACATCTGATGGTAAGTGTTACTGCCTCCCATGGAACTTTTAAATACCAGGGGACCAGCTAAGCCACTACCTACCAATAAAAATACCAAAACCACCCAGAAAGTTTGCACAGCTCTCTCGCTTGCCGAACGAATCTCAATAAGACACTGCTACTGCTCAGATGTTGATTTTTTACGGGAGTATGGTACGAGTACGGACGAAGCAGTCCACGGTTTTAGACAGAAAACCGTCAACAGTGTGGGCCCTATCACTATTAAATGGCGTGGTGATTTAAGAATCAAATCCACGACACTGGAATGACATATAGGTACCTTGGTATTCGTAGCTGCTACCACATAGCACAATTTACCAATTAAAATGGATTTTAATTTATAAAACCATAGAACAGATGGTACATAGTGAAAACTTGGATTAACTTAATATTCTAATCAATAGGTAGCAAATTCATTATCACCTGCCTAGTATATTATCAGACTTCATATCGGTGCTGATTATTTTGTTCTGGTATCTATCGACGATTATGATTAAAACAAAGAGCTCCTCAAGGGGGAAAATACTATAATCACTCGCTACCATTGAGCCTGAGCGGCGAACGCAGACGATTATAAGGTTCCTAATAAAACTCTGTTCTCTACAAAGGGGCTGATTATTTACTCTATAGATAGAAAGACTCTTTGACAATTGATCATCCCGAATCTGAAACTAGTTATTAATATAAGTACTTAAAACATTAAAATAACGACATGGTTAATTGATTTTACCAATTAAAGATATGATATCATCATTCTCCCACTCTTATCCCAATTGCTTGGGGTCGATACAATATGTACTCTTCTTTCATAGTACATATTGTAAGAGTTATTTTATAGTTTTATGACTGGCCGCCTGCCAGACGTCAATCTTTTACGACATCCACGAGCAAAGTAAAGTTTGGTAGTATTCGTAGCCGCTACCACACAGCATTAAAGATATGATATGTCTTAGTTTAAATTGTAAACAGTACAAAACTACAGCTGTTCCTTACATAAGACCGTGTAGACCTATTAAACTATGCCTTCAAACCAGTGTTTTAATCAATTAACGCCCATTACGGTATAGTTTATCGAGTAAAATATTCTGTTACAATGTTCTTGCCTTCTGTAATCTATTAGATATTTCATTAGGGGGAAAATTATATTCACGGAGGCAATAATTATAGGGAGTCCTGTGGGGTAAACCACTTAAGTACCAGGACCATATGAGGCGTATAACGGTCTTTGGATTTAGTGTTTCTAGATAAACTTACAGTCGACTATAATCAGTTTTCGTGAAATAGGATATTTATAGCAAGGCCAACGCTAATCAATCTGACCAGTGGAATATATTACGCCATTTTTTTTTAAATTGTGAACGAGGCAGGTGTCACCAGTGGGATGTACATATATCGTCTAAAGAAGAGGAAAAGTGTGAATTCTTATGGATGATGTAAAAAATATTCATTGTATGGTTTATGTAAGTATTCAATAAATAAACTAAAACTTACTAAGTTTTGTTTATGTTAATTTCAATTTTTTTTTTTTTTTTTATCCCGATCCGGTAGTACCTGAATAGTTTTTGTTAGTTTTGTAAAAATTGTAAAATTGCCACAATAATAATTATCATAAATTAAATACCTAATAATAACAAATCATAAACAACATAAATTTTATATATAGAATCATTCTCTTTTTGCAATGAGATTGTATTAATTTTGTATAAAAATGTGGATCAAAATTTAATATCTTATAGGGTAGATATAAATAAATTTCTGTAATAACAATGACATATTGGACGTAAGACACCTCAGTCCTCCCGTGACCATGATCACTGTAAAGTGTTCGAAACGTCGGGAAATTATAAATCAAATACAAAAGTTTTATTTCAAATGTGTAATACTCGCGTAAACATTATAAGTCATTATAATTTCAAATTTGTAATTTTTATGACGCATTCTTTGCAGATGTGAATATTTTAAAGTGTATATTATGTATTGAAGTATTTATGATGTGAATGTTTTAAAATAATATTTTATAGTGAGATATATAGGAATCAATTTAGGTAGTACATAAAATTAAAAGTTTAGTTTTATTAAAAAAGCTTCAATATATTCCCCATGTTAATGCAGGTTAACTTTTAATTTGCCATGAAATTTATCAAAAGTGGTTGAGAGATTATCGCTAATCCGCCTTCTAAGCGTAACGAAGGACATTATGCCCTTTTAGGTCCCTACCAATCTTCAACAGGGGCCATTTCGCCATTAGTGAATACATCGTTGGTTGTACATTTTTTTTTATCCATAGCATTATTATTAGCATAGACAACTTACTGAACGCAAATACTTGTATTGGTTTCCAAATAAATAAATAAATATTACAACTTTGACTGGACAGATGGCGTAATGGTTAAGATACCGACCTTCCGTGCCAGTGCCGTGGGTTCGATTCCCACGCAGAACAATACTTTGTGCGACCTACAAAGTGTTGTTCTGAGTCTGGGTGTAATTTGTCTGCGTTAATTGCATGTTTGTAAAGTCCCCCGCATTACAAGGATTATTTCCTTAGTGCAGGGTGGTGTCTATTAACAAAAAAAAACTAAGCGTAAATGATATTTCGATACTAGGTAGAACGACATTATGAGTAAATAGTAACTGATTGTTACATATCTTAGTGACAACAGGGCCACACGACAAGTGGCTGCCTACAGTAAAAGAGTGCACTAATTCGATTAAAAAAGATCGTGCCTTTTTTGGCAATTTCTAACGAATTGGACTAAACAAATACTGTCACTTTTATTACATACATACATACATACACATACATACCATCATTCCATGTCCCTTGCAGGGTAGGCAGAGAGAACAGAGTGCCAGAGAACTCTATCCTTGCATACTACACTCGCTTCCTCAACATTCATAATTCTCTTCATACACGCTCGCCGGTTTCGGAGACTCTTGACTCCACCTTTCTTCAGTACATGACCGATCTGGTCTAGGTAGGTTAGTCTCGGTTTCCCCCGGTACCTACATCCTTTCACTTTCGCATTGTATATCTTCTTAACCAGACGTTCGTTCGGCATTCTTTCCACATGTCCGAACCATCGGCGCATTCCCTTTCTCATCTTTACACCAATACTCTCTTTCATACCTACTCGCTTTCTTACGTCGTCGTTACGAATGCGATCGATCAGCCTAACTCCACAGATTTTCCGTAGAGATCGCATTTCAACCGCATTAATTTTACTTTCATACTCTTTTCTGCATACCCAACTCTCGCTTCCATACAGTAATGTTGGTACAAGCACTGCATTATGTATTGCTACACGTGCCTTCTGGCTGAGGTGGTGGCTACCGAGAAGTTGCCGCAACGCTCCGTTCACTCTATTTCCCGCATTCACTCTTCGCTCTATATCAGTGGTGTACCTTCCATCTCGGCTAAATCCACATCCAAGTCACTTTTATTCATAACCTAAAAAAATGTTAATAAATAATATCAACAACAAATATTTATACCTACCCACATACTTACTAGTATAATACCTTATTTACTGAAGTTATAAGCGATTTGCACGTAGGCGCAGCGGTCAAAAGTCGCAGGCGCGTGGGATCCAACGCTCGGGTCCCTATTTGACATCACCTTACGTCATCTTACGGTGCCTCTTTCCCACGCCCTCCCTAAATTATATTATTTATTAGGTTTAATATATGACACACGCCGATTTTTTATATCGTCATCCTTTGCTTATCCTAATTATTTAGAGACGATGCGATATTTCTTTCTCACCCACACCAGGTCATCTTTACCTTCACCTTCATTCACTTTGTGTCATCTTCTTAATATTTTTAACAATTATTCTAGGGCCTTATTTTGTATTTTCATTAGATACATTTTCATCTTCCTAATATTCTCTTCATTATTTTAGTATTCTTCTGTATTTTCGTTAGATACATTTTATATCTGTTATACTGATTAAGTTAATTACGATTTTAATAAAAGTTTTTCATTTAGCTATTATTGTCAGATTATAATATAGGCAGACAATTATTAGAATTAGAGCTAGCTACAGTAAACAGCTATTTTATTCTATCCTATTCAGAGTAGAAGAACCAGAGAAGTAAATCTATCCATATCCTGATAGTTAAATCCAAATATGGCATTTAGGTAGGCATATTAAATTTATATCTCAATCAATGTGAAATCATCTGCGTTATAGAGGTAATATTCGTAGTCCAAATGAATTTTGAGCAGAATTTACGTTATTACTTTAGTATTTTATTATAGCTTCGTTGCTTTTATTGTTATAGGAATAAACAAATATGTACTTAATACGCTTTCATATCATATGTTATAAGTATTTATTAACCCTATATGAGTTTCGTGAATCTATTTCCTGGGATATAAAAATAGATTCAGCCTTTAATGACACAAATTTCTATGGTGAGAGGTCATGAATGAAATATGTTACCCTCTACTTTCCTATGGAGTCATAAAAACCTGCTGATGTATCACTAGCATTGCCAATAGTACTATTTATTTTTTTGCTGTGGGCTATGGAGTGGCCACGCTCCGCCAAATCGGTCCGGGGCGACGTAAAAGGCAGCGCGCGACCCCATAGACCCACCTTGCAAGCACCTCTCTCCGAGCCACCGGTACCCGATATTTGTCTTCGGTGGCAATACTCTTGAGAAAATTCAAATGTTTATGTGGTCAATTTGGTTTGTTGTCTCAGTGGCATCTGAGCGAATAAAGTGCATATTTGTCCTGTATACATTTTTGTATTATAATTATTTATTTACATTGTATGACAGAAGAGGAATACTTTTCCATTTCTTTGAGTAAGAAATAACTAAGAACCTATAAAAGAAACTATACTCTAAATTAAATCCTATACCGGCTCGTCTGGTTATTCCACAATAACGTGATATATATGAATTATAAAGAAGACAAAATTATATACCAAGCAAATTGATAGAATCAACTATCTTATATTGCCGTGACCAAAGTATGCTTTGAAGATCATTATTATTAATATTAACAAAAAAAAATATCATCATCATTCTCCTACTCTTATCCCAAATACTTGGGGTCGATACAATATGTACTCTTCTTTCATAGTACATATTGTAGAAGTTATTGGCAATAGCTTTATGACCGGCCGCCTGCCAGACGTCAACCCTCCTTGGGAATGTAATTGTTGACCAAACGGCATTAGATGGAGTTGGCCCAGGTCGTTATAAAGCTCTTAGTCGTCTTTTACGACATCCACGAGTAAAGTAAGAGGTTGGTAGTACTCGTAGCCGCTACCATCTATTAACAGAAAAATATATATTCAAATATAATAGTGTAATTCAAATGCCTTTATATATTTGGATAATACAAGATGGAGGACAACGGATGGTGTTAGCACAATTTTGCATAGTTTATTATTTGCGACAGACATAATAAGCTGCTAACTCGCTGACCTGCGCCCACGCACCCTTGGTAAGACATGGTCGTGTTGCATGTTGACTATTAGGCAGATTGCACGAGAACGATTTGTATAGGTTAAACATTAACGTGAGAAATATACCACCATGATGACGTTTCAAGAAATTTATTTTCGAGTCGAGATTCGCTACGGCTGGTATTTTGTTGGTGATAACACAAGTTCAGTAGCATTCTTTAGAGCATCTTAATACTAACTGAAACGCCAAACCGGCTACAAATCGTGACGGTTGTGATATTATCTTTCTTGAAAAAGTGATGTTTAATAGTGGTCGACAAGCCAATAGATAGATGGATAAAATCATATTTAAAAAGACTTTATTTATAAAAGATGATATAAGAGTAGAACTAATCTAATAACTAAACTATGATGATATGATGATACGTCATCTTTTCTGTATTTTAATAAAGTAAAAAGAAAATATTTCAACACCTCCTCGTGGATTGACGATGCAAATACATTTATAATATTATTCAGCATTTTAAATCTTTCTCTGTTGCTTCCCCGATCATTTCGTTTTCGAGAACAATACAATATTTACCGGATATATTTTAATAACAGATAAATTCATTAAATAGCTTACCTCTCAACCAAAAATATATTAGAATACTTGACTAAAAAGCCCTAAGGATATATAAACACAAATATAAGCTCTATCACTTGCAAAATCGCGACAAATCACTGGCAATTATAATTTACTATAGCCCGATCGGTGTGGGCGACCGCGGCGCATTCAGATCTTAATGTCGTCTAAACTGTCCAGTGCCTTCCAACCTTTATGTTTTGCCTTGAATATTATTACCAATTTAGGATTAAAATATCAATATCTGTGTTTTTGTGCTCGCCTTAAATGGGCATAGGAAATAGTTGTGTCAGATTATTATCTTATAGTTATTAAAATGCTAAACAGTCATTTTTTTTTAACTTTTATGGCGAATGCTGTAAAATTTAAAATAATATTTCGTTACCTTAGTTAAATATCAAAGGTGCAACATCTATTAGGATATATAATGGAAGGTTCAGATGGCTCAAAACTATCTAACTGTAATAAGCATTAATAAGAATATATGTTATACCACCACCGCCACCAGTCTAACCATTATAATAAGTGGAAACTAAAAGACTGAAGTTATCCATGTGTGTGTGTGCGTGGTGATAGAGTAAGAACACAATTCACCCTTATCTTACCCGTGAGTTTATACGGAAACAAAAAGGAACGACTAAGGATATTCAGATAATATAGATATTATGACTAGAAGTCAAGAGAAGGAAAACTTGAAATAAAATCCTATATCAACACGTCTGACCAGCGAGGTATAATAAATTAATTTCACTCTTGTTATGGAGGAGGTTCATTCAAGCTTAGCAGTAATAATGGTGATGATGATGAAAATATTGAAATAAATTACTTCACTGTTAGATAAAAAATTGGAAGTAAGACTATCATCCATCAACCGCCACAATAATGCCACTCAGGACGGTCCTTCGCCATCTGCATTCAATAGCTAACATAAATGCTACTTTTTGATGACTAAAATTCGTGATAGCTAATCTATAGGTTTCAATCTGCACTAAATTTACTTTACTTGCGAAATTTCTACTAAAGCAATGTTAACCTTCATCACAAATTTCAATACAAAACGATCTAACTGCCTAGTTACTCGGCGCTTAACAATATATACAAGTGATAATAAACCCAAAGCATTATCGCCTACTATTCGCAATATACTAACGACGTAGGTCGCCTAACATTAACAGAAGATATACTATAGGTAATATTTATTGTGCACTCGTATTGATTCACGCGATGACGTCATAGTGCATTCACGGGGCAAATGTCGTGCCCGCCGGCCCACGTGTGTGCGGTGTGACGCGATTTTGAATAGGGATGTCAAGTATAGTGATCGTGATTTTATATTTTTTTGGCGATTAATACAATATTACTCGATATATATAATTTATTTCAATGTTATACGATTGGCAACACCGAGCGATCAGCTGTGTCTGTTTTTGCTCTCGTACTTTATTTTAATTTTATATTTAATTTAGCTTATTCTTATTACTCTTTTACCAAATTCGCATTCTTTGAAGAGTAACTTAATGTTTAATTGCTTTTCCAACACCAGTTAGTTACCAAAACTATACTTTATAAATATTTCGTAAGTGTCGGTGACAGTGTTCTTTTTACCAGTGTTTTAGATTTGTAATGTAGTCTGCTGTTTTCGTTGTTGTCTCATAATAAGGTAACTTATTTTATTACTAAAATAGTGATCATAGTAGCTATATTATAGTAGTAGTGTAGTAGTATATATTGACATAATTTTCAAAATTTAATAGTTAACCGTTTACTAATTACCTTAACTTTCTGTATTTGCTGCTTTCTCATTTGCTTCTAAGATAATAACTAATAACACATTACATAGTGTTGACCCACAAGGCCTTCGCTCGCCAAGAGGAGACTAAGCTCCATTTGGCTTTGAGTGAATTGAAGGCAGCAAAGGAATTATGCAGTGAATTAGGCAAGGAACGAGATGACAGCGAGAGGGAACTGTTAGACTTGCTCGATTCTAACAAAAACTTAAAACTAGAAATGATACAGCTGCATACTGAACTTAGTGAGGCTGTACAAGCCCGGGATAGCCTCCAAGTTATTGTGGATGGTTTTCAAGAGTGTAGTCTAGAGTATATAAACAGTCTTAATCGCATAACTACACTTGAACACAAACTACAAGAGGTGAATAATCAAATAAAAGAGTTTGAAAATGCCAAGTATAATATGACAGCCTTATTAAACCAAAGCCTATTTGATGAGCTGATTACCAGTGCTCCAAACTTGGTTTCTGCTGCACCTGAGATTTCCTTCATACCAACTGACACAGTTGAAGATTTTTTACTATCTTGCAATGAGGGGGTATCTGAGTGCAGTAGGAACTATACATTAAAAAAGTTTAAGAAAATTGTCAGAATATATAAATATATAAGGAAAACACAAAACTTGGTAAAAACCTGGTTAAAAACACAAGTTTTTCATTAAAAATGTTAAATGGAATAGAGAACGATTATATCTGATTGAGAAACTTGATTTTTATGTAAGTAAGTTAGAAAATAAAACTACACAACACAAAAGTGACGTTCATAACTTCCAATTACAAATTAATTGTCTTCAAGAAAAATTGGAAGCTATGACAATTAAATATTCTAGTTCTAAGGATAAGGAATCTGTCAGTAATGTAAGTAATTGTACTATACTTGTTATAAAAATGGGCGTTCCACAAGGATCCATTTTGGAGCCATTTCTGTTCCTTGTATATATTAATGACTTACCTTATTATGTAGGGGATAACCAAAACATAGTGTTGTTCGCAGATGATACCTCCTTATTGTTTAAAATTAAAAGACAAATGATTAATTATGACAATGTGAACAACGCTCTGTCAAATGTTGTTCATCACACTGTTCACTGAACCACAGTACAAACAACTTGGTTTTTAATAAAAAGAAAACCAAATGTATTAAATTTACCACACCTAATGTGAGACTAGTGGAAACCAATGTTCAAATGAATGGTGTGGCCCTAGAGCTTGTGGAGTCCACGGCATTTTTGGGTATTACCATCGATACTAAACTCCATTGGGGTCCTCAGATTAAAAAAATATCAAGTAGGCTAAGGTCAGCGGCTTATGCGGTAAAAAAAATTCGAATGTTAACCGATATTGAAACGGCTAGAATTGTTTATTTCGCCTACTTCCATAGTGTTATGTCTTATGGCATACTGCTTTGGGGTTGCTCTGCAGATTTGAATAACATCTTTGTTCTTCAAAAACGGGCTGTCCGCGCGATTTATAATCTAGGGCCAAGAGCTTCACTGAGAGAAAAATTTAGGGAAATGAACATTCTAACCGTTGTGTCCCAATTTATATACGAAAACACATATTATATGTAAAAAAAAATATTGGTAAATTTGATAAATATAGCGACATTCACCGTGTGAACACTAGGAATAAGGACAATCTAGTTATCTATCATACTCGCCTACAAAAAAATAGTAGGTCTTTCATGGGGCAATGTTTACGCCTTTACAATAAACTGCCTAAAGATATCCGAGATATGACAATGAATAAGTTCAAAAAGGCTATCAAAAATAGACTGTGCAGAAAAGGATATTACAGCATTTCGTATTATCTAAATGATAATACGGAATGGTTATGAGCAGCTCCTCTCTCAGCAATTGCCCTTTTAATGTTTATCTCTTACAGCGTTCTGACGCTGATCCTCACTGTCGTCTGATACTCTTGTATTATTTGTATTGTCTTAATTGTACAGTGTAGCGTGTTTTTGCCTAACAAGTTGTGTATTTATCCAAGATATCTGTTTTAAATTTATAGATTATGGTGTGGTCATGCTCACTGAAAAGGTCTCTGCTTGCAGTAGCTACGTGGAGGTCTCTCCCTTCCATCCAATGTGGTTGAGAGGCGTGATGGCTGCTCTAATAGTTAACTCGTGATTAGGTGCCGCTTGTGGGATCTGGTCCATTTTTGTTTCTTTTTTTTTTATAAATATTCTTAGTTTAATTTTGTATTATATACAAAATTTTAAAAAATGAATCTTTACTCGAAGGGCATGTCACTGGAGCTAACATAAATTAAATGTGTAGTATCTCTTTCATGAAAATATATAATTAAAAAAAAAATGACGAGCCCACTGAGTTTCTTGCTGGATCTTCTCAGTATGTGGCTGCTTTCCGATCCGATGGTAGATTAATTAAATTTAATTTAAAAAAACAATAATGTAAAATTGACAATATGTAAGTGTCCTTATGGGGTTATGCATAATAAATAATTTGATTTAATTTGAATAGCGATAGCGTAGCGTTTATCTGTAAAAATATTGTGATGAATTAAGAATAATATTTACTAATTTCACCTTTCTCACAAATTACTATTGTAAAAGAAATAACAATTTTAAACCAAACCCGATGGCAACTCGTTTAGCTCCTGTAGACTAGGTACCCAATGGGAAAGCAAATATGTAAAAAAAAGAAATAAAAGGTCTATACAAATCTTATAGGTTGATAAGCTATTAAATTATACCTCGTTCAAAATGTGTGTCAAATACTTGGTGGGTATTCAACGGTATGTGACAAGCTGAAAGTATAATTGCGAGTTATACATCAGTATTTTGACGTCTAATATTATCAATAGGCCTCTCTATAATCAGTTTGGTGGGCAAGAAGGTGGGTGTTTTCAATTAGAGTTATATGTTTATTAGAAGACAACTACTGCACCTGATCACTTATCCGGTTTTTACAATTTCCATTGGCAAATAAATAATAAATATATATTCTATTCTTAATTCGTCACTACACAGGCAGAATCATTCTTAAAGTTGCTTATCAGGATTAAGTTATGCCTTCTAATCTTTTCTCAACATTTTAAGGTGTTTTGTATTATCAATTCCTGTTAATATTAAACATTATATAGTACAAGTAGGTCTATATGACAGTCGCAAAATGTTTGCCTTCCTATCCCCCATTTTTCGAGGACTCCTCAGGGGTATTCCGTCGGGCCGACCACTGACGTCAAGTCACTCTGCTCCGGTGGTCGGCCCAACGACGAAGGCGACGTCACAGGTGGATTACGGGTATGCGTGCTTACGCCCCTCTGTCACCCTGGATGGAGTGGTGCGAGGAGTGCGGCGACAGTCGCCCACCCAAAAAAAAAAATCCCTCATTTTAAATAAATAATATGTTTCCATACATCATTTGATTTAATCAATTAATAAATTTATCAAAATTATAACAAAACATACTTACGTGACAGCCCTACGGATTCACCTTAATGCCGTAAAAGATGGTCGCGTAGGATTCAAGAATTGGAAATTAAGATGTTTCTTTTTAGATAATTCGTTGTTTTGGATTAGTGATTCAGTCTCTACCGTAAATATGAGTTTTTTTTTTAATATTTTAGAATCACAGTTACATTAATAGTCGATGACGCGAGATAATTGTCAAATTGTGTCTTTAAAAGGTTAGATATAATCACAGTAGAGTTTTAGCAAAAAAAAAAAATAAAGCCGTAGTAATCATAACATTCATAAATTAAGGATTTCGTCTTAATTCAGTAATCTGTTAACAGTTATGTGATTGGTAGACAAGTTTTTTTTACTTTTTCATTATGAATTTTCAGATATTTTTTTTTATTATAAACCCTACAAGTAAATAATAGTAGAAGGACCACGCTGTTGACAGTTCTCTGTCTACAGCCGCGGGCCGGTCCGTCCGGGGTAGTGCCACACTCTCGTAGAATATCGACGTCTGATTTATGGCAATATGCTATTGCGCTTCGTTCGGTGAGCGAGAAATCCGGAAGCCGAACTGGGTGGGTTTGGGGATTGTAATAGTTGGATTGTAATAAACATTTGCACTATTTGTACCTTAATAAACATTTGCAGTCAAGAGCATAAATACGATTAAAAATTTTATTTTACCATCGGAAATACGTCAGTGTTTTATATGCGTATTAGTTTTAGGAAGTCACGAGTATACCTAACGTAAAAGTGATATAACCTTGATCTACTAAGTAGTGAGTTTTAAATCATCAACAATAATTTTATATCACTGAATTGTATTATGTGAATTCTATTATTAAAATATATTTCATTTTCTGCAATAGTATTTATTCAATAATATATTATGGAATTCTAGACCACCGGACGTCTAAGTGCTTGTTATATAATATGTGAGAAAAATTGTTACGAAACTTTAAATCGATATAGATCCTAAACGGCCAGTCAAATCGAAAAATGTTGAGAGAAAACTAAAAATGATTTTTAAATACCTATTTAACGATACCCCACTCGATATAGTTTGTTGACTTTCATTTTTTTAATTTTCACAATATGGCGTCCAGTAGTCGCCATATTAAATTTTCAATAACGTCATATCTTTATTGACACTCGCCGAATAAAGAGGAGTCGATTGACGTGCGAATCATAAAAATCGGCCCAGGCGTTTGGTATATATAGTGCTTCAAAGGAACATACAAACATACATACATACATACAAACATACATACATACCTAGACTGTTAAACACAATACCACTCCTTTGCAGTCGGGTAAAAAAGGAGACCTAAAAAGAATGTTGTTCTTTAATATAAGCTTGGAGAGTAGTATTTCATTTATACTACCATGAAAAAATAAACTTTCTTATCTAAATAACAGTAAAATGAAGAAAATGCGAGATTATCTGTGTATGCGAGAAGCTATGAGGTGGCATCTGAGAATACTACCAACCTTTAACACTGCTTGTGGATGCAGTAAAGGACGACTAAGAATTTACATCGCCTTGGACTAACTCTAATGTCGTTTAATCAACAATTTCATTCTGAAAAAGGATTGATGATGGCCCGGCGGCTAGAAGTAAAATAATACTAAAACTTATGCAATATGTGCTAAAGAATTGCGTCGACCCCAAGTAATTGCGATATGAACAGGACGATGATGAAGAGGTGAAATTATATGTATTTTGACCTACAAAAAGTACAATGAATCGTTACCTTTTTTAGACTATAGTATATGACACTACTAAACAACGTAATCAAAGAAATAATATCACGTGATAGGAAAACTGATATAATACATACACACATACATATCATCACGCCATATCCCTTGCAGGGTAGGCAGAGAGAACAGAGTGCCAGAGAACTCTATCCTTGCATACTTCACTCGCTTCCTCAACATTCACAATTCTCTTCATACACGCTCGCCGGTTTCGGAGACTCTTGACTCCACCTTCCTTCAGTACATGACCGATCTGGTCTAGGAAGGCTAGTCTCGATCTCCCCCGGTACCTACATCCTTCCACTTTCGCATTGTATATCTTCTTAACCAGACGTTCGTTCGGCATTCTTTCCACATGTCCGAACCATCGAAGCATTCCCTTTCGCATCTTTACACCGATACTCTCTTTCATACCTACTCGCTTTCTTACGTCGTCGTTACGAATGCGATCGATCAGCCTAACTCCACAGATTTTCCGTAGAGATCGCATTTTGACCGCATTAATTTTACTTTCATACTCTTTTCTGCATACCCAACTCTCGCTTCCATACGGTAATGTTGGGACAAGCACTGCGTTATGTATTGCTACACGTGCCTTCTGGCTGAGGTGGTGGCTACCGAGAAGTTGCCCCAACGCTCCATTCACTCTATTTCCCGCATTCACTCTTCGCGCTATATCTGTTGTGTACCATCCATCTCGGCAATCCACATCCAAAATATACAAATTCATTCACTTGCTCCAGTAGATCATTACCTATTGTTACTCTTACAACTGTTCTGGCTTCATCTCTTTCAAAGACCATTATTTTGGTTTTGCTCACATTTACGCGTAGACCCCTTTTCTTACAATCTTCTGCCATTGTGTCCACTAGGGTCTGCAGGTCAGTCGCTGACTGTGCCAGCAGGACTGCATAGAGCTGAGCAGTGACTACTAAGTCGCCCATCTGGACTCCCACATTCATATCGTTCAACCTTTGGAGACATTTATCCAGATATATGATAAACAGTCTGGCTGACAGAACGCACCCCTGCTTAACGCTGATATTGACGTCAAACCAAGGCGACATTCCATCATCCAGCCGCACACAGGCTCTACAGCCCATGTAACTGGACTGCACAGCCTGCAGCAGTTTACCGTTAATACCATACTCCGGTAAAATGTCCCAAAGTTCCTTTCGTACAACCGTGTCAAATGCTCTCTCCAGATCCATAAAACTGCAGAAAACCCTCTGACCTAGAGCCACATGCTTCTCCACAATGTTGCGCAGAGAGAACACTTGATCCATGCATACCCTTCCACTCCTGAAACCTCCTTGTGTCTCACACAGTAAACCATCGGACACCATCCTCATATAATACTTTATAGTATATCATTTTATTTCTTACCGTGCAGAAGACCTGCGCCACACAGCGAAATATTTTGAGGCTGAAAAAAAGAAGAACGCAAAAGACCTAGACTAGGTGTTTATAGACATCTCGTATTTTCGCTAGGCTATCTCCATATAAAGTATAAAAAAATTAACTACAAAATTGATTCATCTCATCATCTCAGCTCATATATGTCCCACTGTTGGGTTCGAGCCTCCTCCATAATGGGAGGGAAATTGACTCACTATACCACGCTGGTTAGACGTGTCGGTATAGGGTTTTGTTTCGAGTTTTCCTTCTCTCGCATAGATGTTATATGCGTTTTATATCCCTTAATCGTCACGTACAATCACCCACGGGTAAGATAGGAGATGGTGAATTGTATTCTTACTCCGTCACCACACGGATATATAATTAATTATAATTAATTAATCATCATTCTCTTACTCTTATTCCAATTACTTGGGGTTGATACAATATATACTGTTCTTTCCTAGTATATATTGTAGAAGTTATTGGCAATAGTTTAATGACCGGCCGCCTGCCAGACGTCAACCCTCCTTGGGAATGTAATTGTTGACCAAGCGGCATCAGTTGGAGTCGGCCCAGGTGGTTAGGCTCTTAGTCGTCTTTTACGACATCCACGAGCAAAGTAAGGGTTGGTAGTATTCGTAGCCGCTACCACACAGCTAGTAATTATAATTAACTAATATGAAATAATTATTAAATATACTAAATTTAAGAATATAGGATATATAATAAATATGTGTATTTTTTTTGTTAAAAATATATATAATTTGTAAAGTCCCCCTACACTTAATCCTTGCATTGTGGGGGACTTTACAAACATTTAAGGAGACAAATTACACCCAGACTCAGAACAACAGTATGTGCTCGCACAAAGTATTGTTCTGTGTAGGAATCAAACTCACGGCACTGGCACGGAAGGTCAATATTTAACCACTACACCTACTACGCCAATTGACGATTATCTTCCCTTAATTCCTTGCAATTTTTTTAAACATTCAAGAAGTTAAATGTATAGTATGTCTTGATCCATTAATGGTTGATTAATAACACTGACATTTGTGTACAAATATCACAAGCTATATATACGTTTATGTCTCGATCTGAAGCCCTAAGTTCTCGGAAATGTATCGAAGCACCTTGACATTCGCATGTCAAATGTCAAATGGCTATTGACCCCACGCGTGATAGTTTATGGTGAATAACTTGATGGTATATTTTGATTTTTTCTTGATATGACTTTTATATGAAATTAATGTTTGTCATTTTATCTATAGAGTAGTAAACGTATAATATTATTCAAGATCATTTTTATTTATATTTAAAATTCAACATCATAATCATTCGCCTGCTCTTATCCCAATTAGTTGGAGTCGACGCATTATGTACTTTGTTTTTATTGCTTATGGTGGCAAAGGAGCAGCACACTTGATGGTAAGTATCACTGCCAACCATGGACCTTTGCAATACCAAGGGTATTTGCTTAGGATGCTGCCTACCAATAAAATCTCCAAACCCACCCAGTTAGGCTTCCGGCTCTCTCACTCACTGAACGAAGTGCAATAGCACATTGCCATTACTCAGACGTCTATCTTCTGCGAGAGTGTGGCACTATCCCGGACGGACCGGACCCTCGGCTGCAGACAGAAAACTGTCAACAGCGTGGTCTTACCACTATTAATAAGTACTCGTCTTCCATCATACATATTGCAAAAGTGAATGAACCTGGTTATATAATTGGACGCCTGCCTGACGTCAACATTCTTTAGAAATGTAATTGTTGACCAAACGGCATCACGTGGAGTTGGCTCAGGTAAAGCTTTTAGTCATCTTTTACGACATCCATGAGCAAAGTAAGAGTTGGTATATTAAACAGACTTAGTCTAAGATTTTGGTCTTACTATTGCTAAAATTCCTAGAGAACTCAAATACCGTACAATAGCAGCAGTACATTTTTTAAAAAAAAGTTAGTTTATTTATAAGTTAAAATAATAGTAAGTTTCTTTTTTCTTTGCTGATGACAAACAAACAAAGTTTCGTCACTTTTTGACCTCTGATATACCAGGAGTACAGCTACCCGCCGGGTTGACCACGGATGACAAGGAAGCGGTACCAGTGGCCGGCCCAATAGCGATGGGGAGGGAATATGGTGGGTTATAGGGCCACGCGCTGCCTCTCCGTCACTCTGGACGGAACAGGCGGCGTATGTCCAGACCATAGCCTACCAAAAAAATAGGGTACAGCTAGAGGCCAACCAATCAAAACTTACCCAGAAAGTTGGACATCTAATTCCCTCAATTACCGAACGAAGACCAACAGCACATTGCCACTACTCAAACATTGATTTTCAGCGAGAGAATGGTACTAATCCGAACGGATGGATCCGCAGCTGTTGAAAGAAAACTGTCAACAGTACAGGCCCTGCCACTATTAAAATTATTTGCTAATGCTATATTAGTATAGTCCCACTTCATATGTTAGGTAGATGATGGTTATGTTTAAGATAAGCTCTTTAAAAGTTAAACTGAATTTGATATTCCAAAACAGAAAAATTTTGATAGCATATACCTATATCATTAAAAATAAATATTTTAAATATGATATGTTCATCATTATCCTGCTCTTATCCCAATTAGGTACTTAGGGTAGACGCAATATATACTCGTACATATTCCAAAACTTATTGGCAATAGTGTTATGACCGGACACCTCCCTGTCAATCCTCTTTGGGAATGTAATTGTTGACCAAACAACATCAGGTATAGTTAGCCCAGATAGATATAAATCTCTTATACGTCTTAACGATATCCATGAGCAAAATAAGAGTTGGTATTCATAGTCGATAATACACAGGATAATTACACATGTAATTATAAATAAATAAAATCGCCGCATTGTAAGACAGGAAATTGTATAATACAATATTGTGATACTTTTAAATTAAGATCAATCCTGTATTCATAAACTGTATCAAAAGGTCGTTTATTTTAAGTATAGCACGACATATTGTCACTTATGTTAATTATGAACTATTAAAAAATAAAACTACCAACATTTGTCGCGTCCAGATTATAAATTACGTACAAATTATTTAGGAGCTTGAACTTATCTCAAAAGGTGAACTAGTTTTTATTATATATCTGATATATATAATGAATTATAGAATGCCTATGGCATTAATGGCTACGCGATGTCATAGAATTAGGTTATCCGGTATAATCATAATATTAATTTTGACATATTTATTTGTGCCTTAGACATGTGTGATGTCAGAGTAATAATAAGCCACTTACCTCATCTCTTTCAAGGTCGATGTATAAGATAATTAAAAGATTTTAGTAATAGATGAAGTCACTGTAAGGGACAAAGTTAATGCAAGAGAAGGTCGGTTCGAAATCTTTACCAAACCCATTTGATCAGTTTTGGTTTACTTCGCCTTACATTAAGCCCAACGATGGTTCAGATATAAAATGAGAAACGAAGAAGATTTTCATTTTATCAACATGGATATTTATTTATTTATTCCATACTAAAAATATTTATCCATGCGGTGACGGAGTAAGAATACAATTCACCACCCCCTATCTTACCAGTGGGTGATCGTAAGAGACGACTAAGGGATATAAAACACATATAACTTCTATGCAAGAGAAGGAAAACTCGAAACGAAACCCTATAAACGCCTAACCAGCGTGGTATAGAAGATTAATTGCCCTCCCATAACGGAGGAGGTCCGAGCCCAACAGTGGGACATATATCGGCTGTGATGATAATGATGATGAAAAAATATTTTAAAAATAAATTAAAATTAAAAGAAAATAAAACAAAATTAATTATATTTTATAGGTCATAATGCTGTTGAACGTCACAAATTAGTTTAGCCATTAATAATATTATGTAATAAATTATAATGTGTTTTCAACTGGAATGTTCTATTTAATATTACAAATTCATTATTTACAACGTGACAACCAATCTAGTCGTTTCAAGTCGTATCGCCTATTCTAAAAACTATGTTATAGATAGATTTATTATAACGGGAAACGATTTCATAATATGCTGGTACTTGCTTTTAATGTACTATAGAATTATTGTAATCTCTGTAATCTGCATCTCTGTTTCTCGAAGTGTAATATTGAGGTAGCCTTAGTTTGAGTGGTGGAAGCTGTTATTATCGTTTTAGTTCACTTTCTATGACAGTTCAAGTGAATTGAGACTTTGGTATAAAATATACTGTTATATTGTATTTAATTCAGTTGATTCTAAATTTTATAATACCTAAAATATAGAAACTTGATTACGAGCGAAAAATGATTGTCACATATGGGATTCACAGCTATTGTAAATCCGTTCGTGACGTTGTGAACGACTCCGAACGTGAACTGTTGTATGATGATAATGTACATTCAATCTTCGCCTCGTATTACATTTTTGTCTTTAAAGGAGACGTGTGCCATCTACCTAACATTGTTTACACATTATACAGATTTAATACTCTAACTTTGCAGTTAGAATTGTATTAAATGATGACACGATCCTGTTATTTAAATTACTGAAATTTAGCATTTAACATGCTTAATTATTTATAAAAAACTTGATTACGAGCGAATAATGATTGTCACATATGGGAACCCATATGTGACAATCATTTTTCATTCGTAATTAAGTTTTTTATAAATAAATGATCGAGCACGTTAAATGGTAAATTTCAGTAATTTACCTAAAATATGTTTCTTCTCTAATATAAGATAACTATCTGTTCTTTTATTTATTATTATCTACAACTGTAAATCCTATTATATACTTCAATTTTCTTCTCAATTTTGTGATAAAAATTCGGTTCTATATATTCTACTCTTAATTGACTCGAATTTCTTACAATTTTTACATGTTTTGTCTATCTTGTTTTTATATCTTTAAATGAGTCAAAAATGACTGCACCAACTATCAATAACGATGCGAACATGAGATTATAAATATCATATGTTGTACTTAATCTTTTTGTAAATAAAATAATAAATCTCTTTTCACTAATATAGATATGAATTTATTTATTTCTTTATTTATAAACATGTGTATAATATATGTAATGTGTACTAAAATTATGTACCTACTAAGATTTTAAGTTTTTTACGTTTTTTTTTTAAAAAAAATAATCCGCGTTCAGTAATAAATTCTTTACATTGCGGAGGTTTTCACAAACAATATATAATTAAGAAACACAATTATGCTCAAATTTAAAATAACCACAAATGTTTGTTCTGGATAGCTCAAGGAATTGTAATGGAGAATCGAAGTCACGATAGTTAACACTTAACACCGCAGTTCCGTACTTAGACCACTATACTATTTAAGTGTGATTATTGAAAATTAGTATTTAAAAAAAAAACTTTAAGTAAGTTACATTTTTATTTAATTGTCAACTGTCAAATGGTCATTGCGATTTATTTGATGACGAGTTTCAAAAGACCCGTGAAATAGTATTAATAAAATTACAGGTCTCGTACAACGTTATAAATAATCATTTTTATTTTATCAATTGAGGAAATATCTTTATACCTTACCTCGCCACGGGCTCATTGAAATTACATGTTCAACTTACATATATTAAAAAAAAAAGATTAGTGTTATTATATCAAGCAACTAAAACAAAAGAAATTATATCAAGTGCCTTTTGACTTTTAATTTTAACCTTCTTATATATTAGTAATGTGTTGAATTTTATTTCCTGATAAATTTAGCATAATATCAGAACAAATATAAACTTTCTAACGATCTAGAAATAATGACCGTGAAAAATGATTGTGTATGTAACGATAGTATTTCCTGATGTAACACATTTATTTTTCAAACAAAGCAACGCTTTTTGTTTCTAAAATTTGAGTATATGATTCAAATATTGCAAGAAAATGTATTATTTTAATTTAAAATACTTAAAACACTAAACGAATAAAATTAAAATTTGTGGTTCTTCTTTTTGTTCAACATCAATTATTGTGATCGGGACTCCTTTACAATTTGAAGTAGTTTCAATTACGATTGTATGATCAGTTTGGCGTAGGGTTTTGTTGCGAGATATTTTATTTTCATGATGATATATGAGTATGTATGTATGTATATTTTATTTTACAGTGACTTTATTACAATATCAATTGAACATTTGAAATGAAACTACTTTTACGGATTCTATCACGTTTGTAGGTATTTGATTTTTAATTTAGGGACATTTCGAACACTTTACAGTTATCATGGTCGCGGATGACCATGTCTCACCGGTTCTCAACTTCAAACGCGATAGAATTCCTAAAAGTAGTTTTATTTCAAATAAATTGATTTTTTTGAAAATCAAATTCAAAAGCGATAGAATCTGTAAACGTAGATTTATTTCAAATTAATTGAATTTTTTTCAAGCGACGAATGCCTGAAAATTGACCATCTAGATTATGTACTTATAATGTATACAATTTTCTATTTTCTAGACATTAGTTAAATAATAAACAACTGGTTTGATATTTAAGATAGAATAGAGAAAAATGTTACGAATACGTAATGATTTTTATTACGTAAAAATATTTTTTGTTACTTAACAAATATCTTTTGTAATGGTTTGGCAAATAGTTGGGAATAAAATATGTTTACCAAACTGAAAATTTACTCGCTTTTTGTATATTAATAAAAATTCGTCTTAAATTACTAGGTTGTTTAATTAATATTTAACTAATATCCAAAAATGTAGTGGTAGGTTATGAACATATAGTGTCGCAGCCCCTTAATTTCCCGTGGGGATAACAAAACTGGATGAACGATCACCAACTTCCTTACCAAGAGTAACAATTATGACACTACCCACATCGAAAAGATCTAGGCCCAACAATGATAATAGATGAATGACGTCGATGTTAATATAATCACGAAAATGACCCTTTATAACCATGAGTCACACACTTCATAAAATTTAATAATTATAGTATTTAATCTTACCACACTTTGTAGTTGATATAATATTATGAATTTATAATTTCAATTATATAGATTTTACAATTGAATTTAAATCTTTATACCGTGTGTTGTTAATCCAACGTAAAACGAGTATTTACGATCTGTTTGTGGTAACAAGAACGAGCGTATTGCCGTATTCAATAAGCCTATTGTAAATTAGCCCCTAGTGGAGGTTACGCCTGCGTTCTGAACAGAAATACATATAAACAGCCATCATGTTAAGTTACCATAATTTATTAAATGTTAATAGGAATACTGTAAATATTGCGTTACATTTATTTTTTACAATTTTTTTTTTAATGTAATGACAAATTTATTCATGAAATATATGTATTTATATGTTAATAATTATGTTTCGTTTTTCATCGAATCTATATTTATTTGCTTATACCGCAAATATTTATAATATTGTAACAAAAAATATGATATTTCGTGTGTTATCAACACATATGACAATAACGATAATTAATTAGCTAATTAGAACTTATTAGGCCTTTTCTTAGTGGAGCTTACAATTTTAAATAATTTGAACTTAAATATCATAATTAAATTACTTCTAATATTTATGATTATATTTTTCGTGTGGTGACGGAGTAAGAATACAATTCACCACCCCCTCTATCCTACCCGTGGGTATCGTAAAAGACGATTAAGGGATATAATATACATATGGCATCTGTGCAAGAGAAGGAAAACTCGAAATAAAACCCTATAGCAACACGTCTGACCAGCGTGGTATAGTAGGTCTATTTCCCTCCCATTGTGAAGGAGGCCTGAGCCCAACAATGGGACGTATGATGATTTATGATATAGTTTTTAACTTTAACTGTAAGTTTAAATATTTAAGAAGATTTTAGGAACCGATACACTAATTGTCTAAAATTATTAGTAAAGGACATAGAAAATTAGGTATTTTTAAGTTATAGTGATACATTTGTTGGTAGCATAAATAGTCGTGAGTTTAATGACATCACCAGGCATTTTTAGTACTTATTATAAGAAAATTTGATGTTATCATAGTTTCAATTATCAGAATGTATTAACACAATGACAGAAGATTGTAAGAAAAGGGGTCTACGTGTGAATGTGAGCAAAACCAAAATAATGGTCTTTGAAAGAGACGAAGCCAGAACAGATGTAAGAGTAACAATAGGTAATGATATACTAGAGCAAGTGGATGAATTTGTATATCTTGGATGTGGATTTAGCCGAGATGGAAGGTACACCACTGATATAGAGCGAAGAGTGAATACGGGAAATAGAGTGAACGGAGCGTTGGGGCAACTTCTCGGCAGCCACCACCTCAGCCAGAAGGCACGTGTAGCAATACATAACGCAGTGCTTGTCCCAACATTACTGTATGGAAGCGAGAGTTGGGTATGCAGAAAAGAGTATGAAAGTAAAATTAATGTGGTTGAAATGCGATCTCTGCGGAAAATCTGTGGAGTTAGGCTGACCGACCGCATTCGTAACGATGACGTAAGAGAGCGAGTAGGTATGAAAGAGAGTATTGGTGTAAAGATGCGAAAGGGCATGCTTCGATGGATCGGACATGTGGAAAGAATGCCGAACGAACGTCTGGTTAAGAAGATATACAATGCGAAAGTGGAAGGATGTAGGTACCGAGGGAGACCGAGACTAACCTACCTAGACCAGATCGGTCATGTACTGAAGGAAGGTGGAGTCAAGAGTCTCCGAAACCGGCGAGCGTGTATGAAGAGAATTATGAATGTTGAGGAAGCGAGTGAAGTATGCAGAGATAGAGTTCTCTGGTACTCTGTTCTCTCTGCCTACCCTGCAAGGGATATGGCGTGAAGATATGTATGTATGTATGTAGAATGTATTAAAATTTAAAAAATGTAAAATTGTATGTATTAATTCTGCGACAACACTGTATTATATTTTAAACGTTAACATATTTTTCATTATATGGAATTTAATAACAGTTTTATTCTCACCATGTTTAGTATTCTGATTGTGTATCTAGTGTTTCCTAAAGTCCATAATTACGTTAACTTTAACTTTGTATAAAAGTCCTTATAAATACTAATAAAGTGAACATCTTTTGTATAGAAGTATCAGTTCTTAGGAGCGTATGCCGATTGTTTTAAAATACAATGTGTAGATTCTTAGCGTTTATAGTTAGTGAATTGACCACACCTCTTTTAGCAGTTTGTATTAAGCTATTAAATATGATTGAGGAAACGAAAATCTTAGAAGTTGCTTACAAGGTTCATTCTAAATTGCCAAATATTAAGTACTGTTTTATTAAAAACTATTTTTACGGATTTTATGATATAATTTGCTTTCATTATCTCAATCTTTTAAATGCTTTTCAATATTCATTGTTAGGGGAGGCCAAAGATTTTTTTATTTACAATTATTAATTATGAACTACATTTTTTTGTAAACCGAAAAGACAATGTTCTATATAATAAATATCGTTCTTTATCTTTATAAATATAGTTCTTCATTACCCATAATCAAGATTAAATTACGGTAATTATGTGACAATTTGCTATATTTAAACTAATAAAAATATATGTAATTATTACCAGCGGATCGGTACGCGACCAAAAACGTTATTTAATTACTTTACTTATTTACTTACTCATGATATCCTTGAATAAGGAAGAGCTATCATAGTTTTTCATCTTTTTAATCATTTTGTTTACCTAGTCATTTTATTTTATGCTCATGTTAACCACCTTATATAGAAATATAGGCACCATATTCATAAAAATCATATTTAATTATTCTAGATGACAGAAACAATTAATACATACATACATACATATCATCACGCCATATCCCTTGCAGGGTAGGCAGAGAGAACAGAGTGCCAGAGAACTCTATCCTTGCATACTTGACTCGCTTCCTCAACATTCATAATTCTCTTCATACACGCTCGCCGGTTTCGGAGACTCTTGACTCCACCTTCCTTCAGTACGTGACAAATCTGGTCTATGTAGGTTAGTCTCGGTCTCCCCCGGTACCTACATCCTTCCACTTTCGCATTGTATATCTTCTTAACCAGACGTTCGTTCGGCATTTTAATAATTCATTTTCATAATTTTGTTCATCTTTTTAATAATTTTGTTTACCTAGTAATTTTATTTTATGGCCATGTTAACCATCTTAAATAGAAATAAAGGTAACAAATTCATAAAAATAACATTAAATTATTCTAGATGACAGAAACAATTAAGATGCCAAATAACTAATCTATTTAACTCCTTCGTTTAGATCTCCTTTAAGCCTCGACACACAGCATAATTGAAGCAGGAATTTGTATATAAACAAATCTGGACGGTTGTTTGTCAAAACATATTGACATAATTGTTACCGAGTGCAGTTGAGATGCCAAAACAAGTTACCAAATAAGATAACAAACATGAGGTAATATAAGCATCAATGATCCAATGTTATGGCCAAACTTGTTTTGTAAATAATGGAAACGTCACGGCAATTGATGTAATTGAATATGAGGTCAACGATGAAGTGCAATACTGTGTTAAAATTAAAATTATTGTGCATTTGAATGTTAGTAAGAAAAGATTATAATAAAATCTATATAAGTATGTATAAAGAATTTGGTTGAATTCTTAGTCTAAGCTACTGAAACTAGAAACATGAAATTTGAATAGTATCTAGTTCCTTTTTTTATTGTGTAGTCACTTACTACGGATTTTACGAAATGCAATCTCATAGAAGTCACCACATTTGTATTACAACGGCAGAATTAGTATAAATAGAAAAAAAAAATTGATGATTGGCTAAAAATTAAGTAGGTACGAATAATTTCCAGTAATTTTTTTTTGTCAATTTTCATCCTCTAAAGTTGTAAAATGAGGGCTTAAATCTTGGTGAGATACTTTTATTTGACTAGTCAGCGTCTTACATGTAATAAGGGTGTACAATATGTGATGAATGTTATCTTAATATTTTTCACCGTGCAAGACAAATAATGAAAAACATATTTATTCCGTGCGGTGATGAAGTTAGAATACAATTCACCAACCTCTAGCTGAGTTAATGATGATAATATAGCTGTAAATTCTACACAAAATTACAAATATAAAATATATTACAAATAGAAATCTAAATAGCACCAGCGCACATTCCAAACGGCTAGAATAAATGTTAACGATATGTCTGTTGTATTTTTAATTTAAAATATTTACGCATTATATAATGTGCAGGAGATAAATATTTTTTAATCTATTATGTAAATGATCGATCAGGGTTGTTTTGTATAAATATAAAATAAAAATAACATTTCTATATTTCGATCGTTCGACCACCTATCGAATCCGATTTGGAATCAAAATTTACTCAAACATTTTTCAAAATCTCAAACCCAGCAGTTATATCGAATCTAATTTTGAATATAAAACTATCCAAAAATTCTTTTAAAATTTTTATCAAAATTTCAAATTCAGTAGTTTAAGAGTTTAGTCATATACTCGTATATATACACATACAGAAGACTTATATCAAAGATGATTTCCACATCAAAATCATTTAATTGATCACTTGTCCCCTCACAGTATTTATCTTCATACCACGCGGATGTGTTAGTACAAGCAGATCTAGTGTTACATAAGTAATGAATCAAAGGAGAACGACCTCGTCGGTGACAACCGCTCGATCATTGCTCCACGCATTGTTCAGATATAGGTGTAACCTTTGGGGTGCGTGGGCGCACAGCCGCCCTGGGCGTGACCTGGACATAGATCAATGGATCCTGTTTCTACCTTATTGCATTATGTGCATATATCATCATGACTACCTTTGGTGACATTTATTTTTAATAGATTCAACAATTGATTTGAAGTTATTAGTTTGAATAAAACTTATTAATACGAAGGTTGATTAATTGTTGATACTCTTCGTACAAGTTGATATTATTTTAAATAAAATTCGTAAACATTATATTTGTTTCTTAGAAAATAAGTTATAATAAATAGGATTACTAATTCTAAGAAATTATGGCTGTCGTTAACACGTGCTTGCCTAAATGATGTCAGGCATTTCATTTTGGATATCATCTTCATTCTCCTATTCTTATCACAATTACTTGGGGTCGACACAATATGTACCCTTCTTTCATAATACATATTGTAAAAGTTATTGGCAATAGTTTTATGACCGGCCGCCTGCCAGACGTCAACACTCCTTAGGAATATCGTTTTGGATATTTATTTTAATTATTGATTTTATATGAACTTTAACTAAGCAAGTAATTTGTTGTCAATTAAGTTTTGTGAAACAGCTTGTTTGTGTATTTTAACACATTAATTTTTACAACAGTATACGAGTAAAATTGTTAAAATGCTGAGTACTGTGAAACATAAGTCCCTAAAACTCAGAATTAGAACAAACCTCTGTAAGTCGAATGGAAATCCGCCTACATCATAATACTCCATAATTTAAAATCTCTATAACTTGAGTTTTCTGTCATCTATCCAGATGTTTGTCTTAAAGAGGTTTTGCAGTTTACACCTTGTATTATATGTTAGGCCTCTTTGTGGACCGGCAATTGGAAGAAAATTGGCATAGTATAATTTATTTCTTTTCTTTTCGTCACTAAGATGGAACTCGAAGGAAAATTGCCTAAGATTGCCTAAGATTGCCTATTGGCCTATGGGCTAAGATGAAGCCCTGTTTTGAGTTTTATTTTTTAAGTAAATGGCAATTATACTATTGACTACTATTCGTGTTAATATTTTAATATCAAATTCAGAATACAATATGTCTACTACGATCTCTTACATTCCCGTGAAATAGTGAAAATCGGCAAAGCAATCATCAAAGTTACATATTTTATAAAAAAATACATTATTTTATATTTTTACTTAGATTTTTTCAAGATTATGTTAACTTTCAAACGCTGAAAGAAACTCAGGGAATGAAAATAACGAAATGAATGTCTTATCATATATTCTACCTTTTTTTTTTTTTATTGGTGGGCTATGGGTGTGTCTCGCCCCGCTGAATCGGTCCGGGGTGACGGAAAGGCGGCGCGTGACCCCATAGACCCACCGTAAAACCTTCTCTCTTCCCCGTGCGAGCGGACCACCGGTACTCGATTTTAACTTCGGTGATCATATATTCTACCTACAAGTAATTGTATACTTACTACTCCGCCAGTGACGGATAAGTTAAGGAGTGAACGTTTGAGCTGGTATGGACATGTGATGAGACGGGATGAAAGTAATGTTGCGAGGAAGGTTTTGAGTATGAATGTTGAAGGCTTTAGGGGTAAAGGGAGACCAAAGAAAAGATGGATGGACTGCGTGAAGCATGATATGTATAAACAGGGAGTGACTATAGAGATGACGTCTGATAGGGCTGTGTGGAATAAGAGGACATATTGCGTCGACCCCAAGTAGTTGGGATAAGAGCAAGAAAATGATGATGAATTAATTGTATACTTACTACAATGTATTCGATTGACGTATCTGTTATAATAATTCTTTGGTAATAATACGAGCTTAGAAGCGCGTGGGTAGAATAATGAAGACATTTGTCGCGCGTGTTTATGTGTTATCCCTTTTACGTGTTTACTTATATTGAGTGTCACTATTTTAGTTCAAATTCCTAAAAATAATGTAACATGACAGGAACATATTGTTCTTACATATTAAATATTGGTTGTTAATTCTTCACCTGTTAGTGCTTGACTAGTTTTATGAATTATATGTAAGTGTGAGCCTGGTTATTTGACTAGTATCTGTAGTTGAAGTACAGTTGTACAATTAAAAGTCTCAGTGAGAATTGTCCCAATAAAAATACCTTCGATTAACCTATTGATTATCACTGTTGAACATAGGTATTTCCACGATGGATAGAGCAAATACAAAAAATATTCCCATGACCTTTGTAATTTTTGAAATTATCTAAACAATATGGCCCAAACTTGTTTCATTAGAAATAATGCGAAGATAGTATTTGACTATTAAATTAATGTATTAAGATCAGATTGAATTTTTTTTTTTCGTAGACTGTAAGTGTGGCTGGTCCGTCACGCTCTGAGGTGAAAGGCTCGATCAGGTGAACTCGAGACTGCCGACTGTACCCGAGCGAGAAAGATACAGTCAGTTGCTCTTCAATGCTGTGTCGCTGTATTTACTATATTTAATTTATATGTAATAATTGTTATTATTAATTATTATCCATTGTTCAATAGTTTTTAATAGTTATTTTTTGACGGCTGGCTGGTCACATCCATACATACTCTCTTTTTATTTATTTTATTTTTGGCGTCGTGCTATGGCGTGGTCACTCCCCGCTAAATTCTCCCGGGGCGACAGAAGAAGACGACACGACCCTATAGACCCGCCCTACAAGCACCTCTCCACACCGTCCAAGCGAGCCACCGGAACCCGGTCTTTGTCTTCGGTGGCCCGCCCGGCGGTTTACACTCGCGGATATCCTCTCGAGTCGACGCCCTGGCAGCTTTCGCCGCGTCGTCCTCCCCCCTCCCACGCGGTGCCTTCGCTTCGGGGCAACCAGACTAATAATCCATACATAAGAACCACTCTCCCTGGAGCACGTTTTTTATTTTTTATGTGTTTATTTTATTCGAAGGTTTTCACTTCTGTCGGCAGTCATGACTGCTTTGCTTTTTTGTCTATATATATATACACACATATATATATATATATATATATATATATATATATATATATATATATATATATATATATGTGTGTATATATATATATATATATATATATATACACATACATATATTATACATATAATATATACATTTTTTTTTTTTCTTTTAAACAGTACTTAATGTCCATTGGGTCAGCTAAGTAGTCTGTAGTCTAAGTAGTATGTACGATATTCAAAAAGATCTGGTTGGATACGAAACCCATGGTTTTTAACTTAAAGTTACATAATATGAAATATTTACGTCATATAGAGAGGCGGGTATCAATTTTAATGCGACATAATCGAGATTTCACTTATTTGGAGCAAAATCGAGTGCTCAATTGTGAACGGTGAAAGGTGGCGATAGTATCGGTTCGTTACTTTCAGTCCTCTTTGTTTTGACCTTAAATATTACGGTATAGTTCGCCCAGTGCGATATCCGTGTTAATAAGAATACGTAATTATAGTAATAAGATCATTATTTACAGCGAGCGTGTTGATTTTTGTAACTCGTACATGATAGGTTAAAATTACATGGATTTACTAAATAATACAATTTAAAATAAAACTATTTTTACAGATTCTATCGCCGTCATGGGAGGACTAAGGTGTCTTGCGTTCAAAAAGTCATTGTTAGTACAGAAATGTATATCAATCCGGTACAGTATCACTTATTAAAGTTTGACACACATTTTAATACAAATTCATTGTCAGTAAAAAAATAAAATGATTCTACATATTATATATGTAAAAATTCATATCAACTCAACATCAAAAACCATTATAATACAATTTAATTATAAGAATTAGGTAGTGATCTATGGCGCTACATGCTACGTGTTGTGGGTTCAATCATAAATTGTATCTGTTAATAGTTTTAATGTAAAGTGCATCACGACATAATGTGAGGTAGTGTTGTCATCATCATCATCATTCTCCTACTCTTATCCCAATTACTTGGGGTCGATACAATATGTACTCTTGTTTGATAGTACATATTGTAAAAGTTATTGGTAATAGTTTTATGACCGGCCGCCTGCCAGACGTCAACCCTCATTGGGAATGTAATTGTTGACCAAACGGCATCAGATGGAGTTGGCCCAGGTCGTTATAAGGCTCTTAGTCGTCTTTTACGACATCCACAAGCAAAGTAAGGGTTGGTAGTATTCGTAGCCGCTACTACACAGTAGTGTTGTATTTTATTAAAAATAAAAAAAAGAGAAAGAAGACGAAGAAGATTTGTTATCAATCTTACCCTTTTCGTGATATCCTTCCCGAGGGAGTCATGTTAACTAGCATAACCAAAATGGATAACCAGAAAATGAGAAACAGCATTCTCTTGGTCAACTTCTTGTTTATAGCTGCAATTGCCAACTGTGTAGATAACGGCACTATTCCTCCTTGCGTGGAGACTTATTTCCAGCTTTTTTTTTATTATTTTTTTTATTGTTTATGGTGGCAAACAAGCAAGCAGTACACCTGATGATAATGTCACTGCCAACCATGGACCCTTGCAGCACCAAGGGTATAGCTAGGCTACTGCCTACAATCACCAACCCCGAACACACCTAGTTGGGCTTCCAGCTCTCTCGTTCACCGAACGAAGCGCAATAGTACATTGCCATTATTCAGACGTCGATCTTCTGCGAGAGTGAGGCACTAACCCGGATGGACCGGCCCGCAGTTGTTGATAGAGAACTGTCAACAGCGTGATCCTACCACTACTAAAAGAAGCTACCAGGTAATAAATTTATACCATCCGTGTAGATTTTTAATATCGAAAATACATAAATTAAGTATTAAGTATATAGCAACGTAATATATATATATATATATATATATATATATATATATATATATATATATATATATATATTATTAACGTCTACTATCATTACAAATCAATAAATCCAAGCCACCATAATATTTACACATACCCCATTATCCCACGCCCAAAAATAAATTAATCTTTAATTGGTTCGACGGTATCTCTCGACCTATCCATCCACTGATATAAAAATGTCACTGCTACTGACATTTCGATAGTAATCCGAGTTGGGAAAGTGATCGGCTTAGACCTTTAGATGACGGACGGTCTACATACTCTGCTTACCTTGGTGCGATAGATTGATGATAAGGAGTCTGTATTGTTGTCAAATGTCTGTGACTGTGAGTAATTGGCTAGTTTCATAAAGGTGGCAAGATATGGGTGTTGCTGAATATTTATGAATAATTTGGCGCGTAGGTAGGCGTATCATTACAAATAACACATGAATGTAAAATGATATTCGTTTTTATTATCATGTCAGCTCATATTTGCCCCAATGCTGGTCTCGAGCATCTTCACCTACTATACCACGCTAGTCAAACGTGTTGGTATAGTGTTACTTCGAGTTTACTGTCTCTTATTGTATTGTATTATCATCGCTATTTTAGTCTTTATCTGTACATCGTATCTATTGTTTTAGGCCAGTATCTATTACAAATTAGAAATAAAACTATTTTCACGGATTGTATAGTGTTAAAATTATCATTTTTAATTTCTCGACGTTTCCAATACTTTTCAGTATCCATAGTGACGGAAGGACTAGTGTATCACGTCCAACAAATCATCGTTATTACAGAGGCAGAGGTTAATATCTATCCACTGTATTATTACTTATTTACACTTTTGATCAATATTTTGATACAAATACATTGCCAGTATTTTTTTTGTATACAAAAAAAACTTATACTGTTTTAATAGGTTTTTATTAAACATTAAATTTGTGGTAATTATTAAATTATGGCAATAGATTAACTTAAACTTTTTTTTATTCCTTATGGTGGCAAACGAGCAAGCAGCACATCTGATGGTAAGTGTCACTGCTGCCTATGGACCTTTGCAATACCAAGGTTATTGCTTAGGCCGGTGCCAACCAATAAAATCCCCAAACCCATCCAGTTGGGCTTCCGGCTCTCTCGCTCACCGAACGTAGCGCAATAGTCCATTGCCATTACTCAGACGTTGATCTTCTGCGAGACTGCGGTACTATCCCGGACGGACCGGCCCGCGGTTGTAGACAGGAAACTGTCAACAGGGTGGTCCTACCACTATTCAGACTTAATGATATATCTAAAACAGATCACAGCACGGTTACACTTTTTTTTTTTTTTTTGGTAGGCTATGGCCCGGTCACACGTCGCCCGTACCGTCCGGGGCGACGGAAGGGCAGCGCGTGGCCCCATAACCCACCGTATTCCCTCCCCATCGCCATTGGGCCGGCCACTGGTACCGCTTCCTTGCCTTCCGTGGCCAGCCCGAGCACGGTTACACTGAGAAAAAATCGGATCGAAAATTTTGTTGGCATAATACTAATTATTTTTAAGAGGCGTCTTACCATACCTTACTAAATATTTAATAAAATAACCTTTAACTATTATTGTGGATCAAATAAATCGTTATTGGTGACTTTTTAGGTATTTTATATTATTATTAAAATATTGGTAATATATTAAAATATTGTAAATATTGGTATACACAAGGAACGTGGTACAATTTATTATCCGCATCGATGTGTTACGGTTACGAATACTTTCAACTATGGGTCATAAAAAGACTATCGCCGGTATCATTAACGTCAGTTGAGAATTATACTCGTACCTGGAATGATTCTACCTAAATTTCAGATCAGTTCTTCGATCAACAGTTTTATTCCTAAAGAGAGAAAAAGTCTGTTAGATTTGTATTATCTGCTCGTAAAATTTATTCAACATTCTAACTACCGTAATTTCCTTTTATTACATTTTTGTAAAAGGGAACAAAATACACTGCACCATTCTCGTAAAGATTATAATGATGATCTAGTAAGAATATATATTATCACCCCTTATATTCCAGCAGGTATTTAAAAATAACTATGGTAATTGTGTAAGTAAATATAGCACAAGAAAAGGTAAACTTGAATTAAAAACTTATGTTTACCCGTCTAACTGTCGTGCTATATCGGTTAAAGTTCACTTACATTAGAAAGAATAATCTTATCAAATAAGAGAAGGCATATGAAATTAGATGAATAACTTTTATTTATATTTACGACGTAAGAGAGCGAGTAGGTATGAAAGAGAGTATTGGTGTAAAGATGCGAAAGGGAATGCTCCAATGGTTCGGACATGTGGAAAGAATGCCGAACGAACGTCTGGTTAAGAAGATATACAATGCGAAAGTGGAAGGATGTAGGTACCGAGGGGGACCGAGACTAACCTACCTAGACCAGATCGGTCAGGTACTGAAGAAAGGTGGAGTCAAGAGTCTCCGAAACCGGCGAGCGTGTATGAAGAGAATTATGAATGTTGAGGAAGCGAGTGAAGTATGCAGAGATAGAGTTCTCTGGCACTCTGTTCTCTCTGCCTACCCTGCAAGGGATATGGCGTGATGATATGTATGTATGTATATTTACAAATATAATTTCAGCTTAATTAGTATCAGAGTTTTATACACAATTGTATTATGTCGTACAGTTTTAACCTAATAAACTGTAGCTGCAAATTATCTAACATTAATCGATATTTATTCAATTGTCATCATTTATTTTTATTATTATTTTCATATTCTTTAAAAAGATTTATGTCTAAATCTCGATGAAGATTTCACAATATTACATTTGCAGTAATTTAACATTACATAATACTAGTTCACTATAGATATTAATCAAAATATGAATATTACATTTCGTTCTAATATTAATTATAATGTTGACATTTCATCAAGGCTGAGCTAGGTATTAATGCTACAAGAATAATAGGTAGTAGATTTATTATTGACGCTTCAAATACACCACTTCTCAGTGCCAACATGAATAATTTCAACATAAAATAATTTTCTTTTATTATTAGATAAAAAATTAAAACAAAAATATTGAAAAGTATGACGTTTATTTTAATTTTAATGACATTATTTATACTAAATTATTTTTTTAAAAATTTAATGAGTATAGTGTGTTTACTACTATTTATATCGAATTAAAACCATCTCCTTGGTATTGCAGTGTTAGAGGCGGGCCACCGAAGACAAGGATCGGGTACCGGTGGCCCGGTCGCACGGCCAAGAGAGGTGTTTGTAGGGTGGGTCCGTGGGGTTACGCGTCGCCTCTTCTGTCACCCCGGACCGGGGGAGTGTTTTGTCGAGGCGTGACCACATCCATGGTCCACCACGCATAAAAAAAAATGGTGTTACAGTATTATACTGATAAATAAGTCCTGGTTAATTAAGATAATATGATTACCAGCTAAACTTTATAAGTCTAAAAATGTTAGCTAATGCACATATATTATCATATGAATAGTAAGGTATTATGAAATTGTACATACATACATACATATCATCACGCCATATCCCTTGCAGGGTAGGCAGAGAGAACAGAGTGCCAGAGAACTCTATCTTTGCATACTTCATTCGCTTCCTCAACATTCATCTAGCTGTTTGTCCGCCATGACGGATATCAGTTCGTGCAACTTACCTTCCACACAACCTCTTACATTCCACATGCCCACCCGGCACTCTGCTCTCCTCGACTCGCCTAACAATGCATGAAATTGTACTATAAGTTTAATAATCTTTTAAATCATATTCGCTAATAAAGATTAATTCTTCGATAGTTTGAGAATCTCTGAAGGCGCGGATAAGAAATTAATTACACAATAAACGAATAGAAAATAATAAGAAATTTTCATGGTGACGAACTAATAACACAAATTACCATTTTTTGATTTCCCATGGGCGTCATAATAGAAAATCAAGGGATGTAGAATATATAACATTTAACTAAGAGGAGGAGAAATGAAGTTGACACCTTACGCCAATCCTTCTAACCTGAAATAGTAAGATGATTTCCACCCCATTGGGGAAGATACTGATGTCCAATTATAAACCGACGTAGCCAAAATTTATGTAAGCATATATAGACTTTGAAATAACAATAGACTTAAATTCTAAGTAATTTTGAATAATATTTAAATTATTTAACACTTATAACAGCGCACAATAAAGTTATTATATTTAAATCATATTATTGTTGTTGATGGCGATCAAACGAGAACATTGAATATTCCAAATGGCCAGATGTCACGTCCTCTATAACATCAACTAAACGATTATTAAGTCTGGTCTCGAATCGATAAAGTTATTCGATTATGTCCATTGTTCTGAATCGATGAATATCTAAATCAATAATTCAATTGCACTTTATAGATATTCAAAATTGATATTTGGAATTGTTTGAAGGTAAAAACCGGTACTGCGAACGCGTTAATAGCGATTGTTTGTATCGCTTTCGGCTAAATAAATTCTTAGAAAATTGTTCTTCGTTTTAACATAAACTTTTGTATTTGAAATAAAAAGAGTCCTCCCGTGACCATGATCACTGTAAAGCGTTCGAAACGTCGGGAAATTATAAATCAAATACAAACGCGATAGAATCCGTAAAAGTAGTTTTATTTCAAATGTGTAATACTCGCGTAAACATTAGAAGGCATTACAAACTTTTGTAGCTATATGTAAAGCAGATAACAAAGTTCAAATTCTAAAAATAGATATAAGGCGCAAATTATGTATCTCATTCATTTAGTTTTTAATATAAGATTCTATTTTTGCTTTAACGTATGTAATAAAAAAGTATGTAATAAAAAAGCTGTGTGGTAGCAACTACGAATACTACCAACTCTGACTTTACTCGTGGATGTCGTAGAAGACGGCTAAGAGCCTTAAACGATCTGTGCCAACTCCATCTTATGCCGTTTGGTCAACAATTACATTTCCAAGGAGGGTTGACGTCTGGCAGGCGGCCGGTCATAAAACTATTGTCAATAACTTTTACAGTATGTACTATGAAAGAAGAGGATATATTGTATCGACCCCAAGTAATTGGGATAAGAGTAGGAGAATGATGATGATAATTATGTGTGTAATATAAAAATACATACAATGAAACATAAAACCTCCTCCTTTTTGAAGTCGGTTAAAATTAATTAAAGTATACTGCTTTAAAGTTCGTCAATTTTGCTATATTAGAAAGTCTTATTCAGGATTATTGTCTTGTTCTATTCTTATTTTATATTCCTGATTAAAAAACAATCTAAAAAGAGATCCATCGACATAGTTATGGTATCGAATTTTTTTTTTTTTTTTTGTGTTTCTTAGTTGTTAGCCTCAGATGGCTATGACAACTTTACCCGGACTGTGGGTGAGCGCTGAGGGCTCTCAACCCGTAAAAGTTAAGCGGGTATCGAATCAACGATGAATATTATTTTAACTAAATCTCATTTAGTGTAGACTTAAGTGCTCTTACATCATACTAAATATAGTAACTAGTGAAAACGTATGTTCATTTTCAATAGTTTCAAGCCGTGTGATCCTCAACTACCGGGTTCTATATTTCATTTGGCATCGCTTGACCTGTACACGTTCACTTGCTTTGCGTTACCCAATTGTAGGCAACACAGCCGTAATATTTCTGGCCAAAAACCTGCACTCTGAAATACTGTGAGAAGTTGGATATTATGTAATACAAGTTTATAGGCTTTACGTATACAATTTGGTTCATTTATTTCAACGACAGAAAATGTTCTTTCTAATGAAAGAAATATATTTCGGCTGATAATCGATTGGATAAGGTTTCATTTATAGAATATCTTATTCTCTCAGTGTTTTTCGCTAATGAATAAAATGTTATAGAAATGGTGTAAAAGAATATGGTGGTAAATTCTAGCCACTGTCATCAAATATAAAAATAGTTGGGAAATCCCTGAATCTAGACATTTAGAGTTTGAACCCTGGTCTATCTTCTTTTTCGTTATTTCAATATTTAATTAAATACGTTTTTTTTAATATAAGCAGTATCTTTTTTCTCATATCGATAGGATATATTTCTTCACTATATTATCTGTATTTAAATATATACTAAAAATTCGTCACAACCCTTTAATATCGAATTATGTTTATCAAAAAATCACAATGTATCAAAAAAGCAAATACCCAGCTATCCAGGCTCGGTCATCCAGATATTCAATTTATTAACAGACAATACCACGCCTGCCAGAGAATATTTTCCAACCACGCCCACGCACCGTTAACACAAAGTATAAAGCCTCCGGTCAGCACATTACTTACATAACACATGATCTCCGATCCCAACCTAGAACTACACCTGAACTCGACCCGAGGGTAATATGTCCAACGTTGAAATTGTCCGCGAAAATTTACGACGCGGAACTGTCTTTGTTGCGTTCAGATTCGAATTGTTAAATGTGAAATTTATCTTGATGTGTGCGTGCATTACTTTGATTGCGATCACTAAGTTTGTTGAAATTGTTGTTGAAATTTACTTTGTGAAACGTGAATATGTTATATAACTGCTTATTACCCCGATTTAATATAGGATTAATTCATTGCAAGTGAAATATAATATTTATTCTAAAATGACTATATAGAATGAATATTGCGTCTCATTATGCATTTTTGTGTTTCGTTATTTATTTATTTATTATTGTTAAAAGCTTTTTTTTTAAAACGATAGGGCAATATCGTGTAATAAATTTCTGTCGTGGGGGATTTTACAAATGTAAAAATAACGTACATGTGTATTTTATAACAATGCATTCAAATCTCTTTTGATTTCGTAAAAAAAATATAATTATAATGTTTTTTTTTTCCTTTTTTTTTAAGATAATACCTACTCTGCACTAAGGCATAAATCTTTTTGTTGCGGAGGACTTTATAATCTTATAATTAACTTTCACCCAAACTAAGAACTATTTGTACATCGCTGAAAGAATTGTCCCAAGGAGTTTTTGGCGGGAATCTAAAACGTCATGTGGTGCTCTTGTATTATATTCGATATCTTAGTGTTTTAACGTGTTATATTAGATAATTTTGATGGCATTTTATGTAATGTGATGTGACGGAACTGCTGAGATGTAGTGAATATCATATAAAAGTGCTTTACAACGTTTTCGTTTTTCATCAAAATTCTCACAAGATACCATCTACAGTGTGGCCATAGCACTGTTGATGGCGACAATTTGACTTACTGACGGACATGACTAATCTGAAGACAATAAAAACTTGAAGATAATTATAACTCGGCACTGGCAACAATGGCTCATTTAAGTGCTGATTGCCAATACATAAAAATAAGAAGAAGAAGAATTGCCCCACATGGTGATTGAAATCATGATACTCTTGTTAAGCTCCACTTATCTATTCGGAAATAAAGTAAATAGTTTCATATGAAAAATAAAATATTTTAAATAATTGGCCATCCATAAGAATAATTCTTGTTACATTTTCTTTTAAAATATCTTTTGAAATAAAAATATTTTTTATAGATTTTATCGCGTTTGTATTTGATTTTTAATTGCCCGACGTTTCAAGCACTGAAGTGGACTGCCCTCCCGTAGAATCCCCATTTGGGCAGAAGAGTTCAATAACGTTTTCTACATAACAAGATCAAGATCCGATTTTCTTTTAATAAATTAAAATTGTTGGATAATACTTTCATCAATTATTATTTAAGAACAAAATTATTATTAAATTGCAAACCTTTGTAATATTCTTTCATGACAATGAATACTAGAAAGTATTCGAAAAGTCGGATAGTAAAAATATATACAGACGCGATAATAAAATTTTAGATTTTTGTTATAATTTCTTCGCAATACATTTTTTTTTCTTTATTTACCAAAATGTAGGGTTTGATCACAAAGCGATCATCACCCTTGTTGATAATTACAAATTAATAATTAAAATCTAGAATTACAAATTAATAGTTAAAATTAAAATCTAGTTATTTCTACGTTTTAACCCTATGTTTACAATATTATATAATAATATTGCATCTTCAGACAAAGGCGAAGATAGAATACTGTTACAGGCTCCAATCGTTCTTAGACAAATATTTTTCTGATGCTCAAACTATTTTCTTTCAACTTCGTTCCGTAAACACTCCACCAGGATGTGGTAGACGTCTTCCCTAACTGTGCACATAGTGCAGTCAGGTGAAGAACCTCTATTCATCATGTGGATAAAGCTGTTCAAAGGTATGTGTCCGGAACGAAGTCTAAGGGCAGTTACTATATCCTATACATCATATCGCAATACATGGAATAACTTTAAGTAAAAAGGTCATCTTTCTATGGTTTCCAAGCTAAGTAGGGTATGCTTTCACGGAACTTAAGGAATCAGTTCCAATGTTCGGCTTTGTAGGCGAAGAACGAAAATATAGTAGGCGGTGGAGGTTCACATTTGGTTTATCGCCATCTCAACCGGTCGAGCTGACTGTTTGAAGCGATTGCAACAGCATGGTAAAAATATATCAGTATGTTAGAGATATCCTACATAATAAAACAATGACCTAGGAAATGCGGGATATCATAAATAAAATCCCTCCCACTCAATCATGGAATACAATGACTCATTGTCAACTTCCTAAAATTCAATAAATCATAGTTGGTTTGATAATGTTTTGCATTTTTCTTTAATGTGCGATATTAATTTTCTTTTTCGTTTATATTGTACATAAACGATCTTACCGTGTGGTGACCGGATATGAATACAATTCATCACCCTCTATCTTACCCGTGGGTATCGTAAAAGACGATTAAGGGATATAATATGCATATGGCATATGTGCAAGAGAAGGAAAACTTGAAATAAAACCCTATACCAACACGTCTGACCAACATGGTATAGTAGGTCAATTTCCCTCCCATTGTGAAGGAGGCCCGAGCCCAGCAGTGGTGTGTATATGGGCTGAGATGATGATGATGTACATAAATGGTATATTTTCCTCGGAATCCTTAATTACAAATGAGATCTTATAAATAGAAATTAATTTAATAGGTAATTGAAAAACAAAGATCAATATAGATACAATTTAATACTGTTTTTAATGATTTGTAAGGCAGTAGTAACTGTTTATATCAAAGGATTAAACACTGTAGTATTTATAGTAATATTTTAATTTACTACGTAATAACTATATTAATGGGGTTGTTGAATACAGAATGTAATTGCAAGACTAAGATATTTCTCGTCCAACTATTCATTGTTATTACAGAGATCTAAATTTTATCTACCCTCTACAACAGGACTTCCCAACCAGGGGGGCACACCCCACTAGGGAGGCATAGATAAATGTTAGGGGGAGCGTCGTAAGTACGTAATATGTAAGATTACATTTCCAAAAAAAAAACAGTCATTACAGTTTTTAATATTTAGTTTAAAATAAATGTTGACTTTTCTGTGTACAATATATTTTTACCGTATTATATTAACATAAGTAATCGATAGAAACAATTAAAAAATTTTGAACAATTTAAAGATTTATTAGATTTTTTTTTTATTAGATTAAAAGATTTAAAAGAAAGAAACAATTAAAAGATTTTTGTAAAAGTACTTAATGATTCAAATGTATTCTTTCGTTCATTATCCTTAATTAATATATTGTATCTGTATTTAACCTATTTAAAATACCTAAAAATAAATAATTTAATTAATAAATAAAATGTGCGTTCCTTTTTTTTGTTGAAACTTACCTTAGAGGGGGCAATTATTTTTAGCTCGGGGAGGCTAGGCGAAATGAAGGTTGGGAAACATTGCTTTACAATATTAGTAATTAAATTTTGACCCATATTTTTGATACAAATGCATTGTTAGTATAAAACAAAATGATTCAATCAAAAAAAAAAATTTTTGGTCAGTGATCATGAAAGCTAAAAAAGTATTCGAAACGTTCGAATATAAAAAATAAATAAAAACGTGATATAAAAATTGTTTATATCAATACTCGCGTAAATATCAGTAATCATTAAAGCCTGCAGTTATAAATATAAAAAATGATGTTAGTCTATGGTATGTTGCATGCTCTTGTTGATTGAAGTAACAATGCTGTAAATTCAAACAAAAAAAAATGCTCGCAAGATTCTTCAGCCTCAGTCCTAATTGCAACATTACCTGCTCCCCATAAATTCACCTCAAGCTCAAACTATTGTACTACAGTACCGTATCGAACAGTAGCTGTGATTTGTATCGCTAAGTATCTTGTGATAACAAGTACGATAACGAGAAACACATCGATAACGCGATGGATTTATGTTAGCTGTTGTGGGGTTGATATATGGGGCTGTAGAAAAGAGCAGTGGAATGAGCTCTTGTGAAAGTTAACGAAGAAAAATTACATGGATAACTTGAAACTATTATAAAATAAATTAAATAATTATCGCATTTACAAAATTTGCTTTTCAAATTAATACAAATATTTGCTATTTCTAAATTTTTAATTTTTAAAAAATAATTCTTGTTTATTTATTTATTTAAATGCACTAACTCGCGTGATATTAGTCCGATTTGTAATATTTCAGTATTTTAGACAACCTTTTTTATTGAGAAAATATATTGTTAGAAAATGTAGCTTTCGCCCGCGACTTCGTCCACGCAGAAGTCATCTCTGACAGAGTTAAATAGAAAAAGCAATGCAAGGTGTTGAAGGTTTATCGCTAGGACGATGATTAACAGCGTCAGAAACTGGGATGCGCTCGCCGCCTTCTGCGAGTTAGTTGTCTAACGGAATTAGGCAATAGGGGGAGTCCGAGAGAAAATACTCTACGTTGACACGCTCTACCGTCGGTGCTTTGGGCGACGCAAACGTGAGTACCTGTATTGAGGTTCACTGCATGAGGGCTTCGAGTCGAGATGATACCCGGTTGCAGTGGCCCACCCGCATAACGTATATATACATGTACGGCGCGCTATAGGGTCACGCGTCACCTCGAACGGATTGGGCGCAGTCTGTCTATATACCATAGCCGGTCACTAAAGAAAAAGGTTGTTCAAAGTTCTATTCATTCTACAAATTATATTGCCTTTAATATACTATTTACGATATGACCATGGGATAAAAATATAATTATCGCCACCCTTTATTTGACTGTTTTGTTTCACCAGCAGAGTTGCGACCTCGTTAGATATGATTTATTATTTGAGTTATAGAGTGAACATTTTTGAAACAAAACTTAACCTGTATCTTAAACCCTTAGGCAAGAACCTAATGCCGTCTACTATGTGTATCGTGTGAGCTCTTACGCCGGCACTGGTCGCCACGACGGCACTGGTGCAGGGTTGATGGAGAGGGAGAGAGAAACACGTGTTTATTTATTTTTACCGAAGAATATTTGTGCGTAATTTGAAAAGAATCGTTAAAGAAATTTTCTCCCCATACACATTTTGTCACTTTGTTACACCCCCTTAGGGGTGAAATTCATAAAATCCTTTCATATTGAATCTCTATGTCATAAAAAGAAACGTGCGTCAAAATTTAATGTTTCTAGTTTTAATAGTTTCGGTTTGGCGGTAATGAGTCGTTCAACACGCTTTACAGGCCTAATTTACACAACCAGAGGGTGAAAATTGATAAATGGCGGATATTACCATAGAATATTTGATTCGACTCGTAATGTGAAAAAAATCAATAAAGATTTTTTTCTCCCCATACAAACTTTGCCACTCTGTTTTACCCCCTTAGGGGTGTAATTTCGTAAAATCTTTTCTTAGTAAATCTCTATGTCATAGAAAGAAACCACTGTCAAAATTTCATGTTGCCAGCTTCAATAATATCGGCTTGGCGCTAATGACTTAATGAGTCGTCCAACCCGCTTCGCTGGTCTAATTTTGCCCCTAGAGGGTGAAAATTAAGAAATGCTTAAACACGTGTTTGTTTATTTTTACTGAAGATAATTTGTACGTAATTTGAAAAGAATCGATAAAGATTTTTTCTCGGCACATTTTTTAAATTGACATAACTTTTTTATTTATAAACCAATTGACATGAAATAAATCTTGAATGTTAATTAAGTAAAGCTTACCACAATATATTAGCGAAAACCGCGTCTAAATCGGATAAGCCGTTCCTGAGATTAGCGTGCACAAACGCACAGACAAACAGATAAACAGACAAAAAATTTAACAATAATTGTTTTGGGTTCTATTTGTGTTGATAAAAGTCCCAGTAATATTTTTTCTCATATATCTTCCATGTACAGACAGCGATCCGTTACATTTTTATTATATTTATAGATTAATTGAATTTAAATATCTAACTTTCAGCATATAAAATATATGATAATATATCACTTTTCATTATTAATACGAATTATCCCACTTTCATATAATCTATATATAGATGACTTTTCATTATTAATACGAATTATCCCACTTTCATATAATCTATATATAGATTATATGAAAGTTCGTATTAATAATGAAAAGTGATGAGATTATTATTTGGTTTTGATATCAATAAGTTAAATGTGTATGTTAAATATGTACAATATGTAAACAATGTCGGGTAGATAGCACACGTCTCCTTAAAGACGAAAATATAATACGATGCGAGAATTGATGTCCTATAATAGTTCACGGTGGTGTAAGTGGCAGCACGTTTGGAATGGATTTTCAATAGGTGTGGGTTGAAATCCCACTTGTGACAATCATTTTTCGCTCGTAATCGGGCTTTTATAAATAATCAATAAGTTCATTGCCCATTTATAGTACACAATTGTTTTTAACTATAAAAAGAAAAATGCTTTATAATTTTAATAAGTTTTGATTTTTTTTTTAAATACTAAGACATTAATGTCGTTAGTATTAGTTTATAGTTTAAAAGTATAGCAAATAAATATAAAATAAAAGATATTACCGTCATCTATTTGGTACACTAAATTAGTACACTAGGTGATATCTTTTATTGTATAGACGGTGATATCTTTTATTGTGTAGTACCTATATGTATGACGGTGATATCTTTTATTCTGTAGTATATTATGTAATACACAGCAAAATTAACTCTAGTAAACCAATCTTTAAATAACATCTTATAGTTAACAGAAATGACGATTACAAATTCTGCAAACACTTCCTTTATTTACGTAATACGGTATTCTCGTAGTTAGTTGTATGACGAGATACACTATAATTTGTGCCTAGTTAAAACCACCATTTTGGAATTCAAATCGAAATATTTATACGTAAGCGTGTTTGATCACGATTGTGGAAGGAAAGTGAGAAAATGATTTATATCTATCTAATTTATGTATTGTAATTTAGTTCCAGATACTTATAATATACAGTATTTTCATAAAATCAATATACTGAACTATACCGAGTAATACGTATATATACCTACATATATAAATCTATACTAATAAAGAAGCGATTATTTGTTCGGTTATACTGCAAAAACTACTGAACCAATCGGAATATAACTTATACCATAAGATGCAGCATGTTTCTGAGAAGATATTAGTATATGATATGTAGGTTTTTTTTTATTGCTTATGGTGGCAAACGAGCAGACAGCACACCTGATGGTAAGTGTCACTGCCACCCATGGACCTTTGCAATACCAAGGGTATAGCTAGAACGCTGCCTACCAATACAAACACCAAACCCATCCCCGTTGGGCTGCCGGCTCTCTCGCTCACCGAACGAAGCGCAATAGCACATTGCCATTACTCAGATGTCGATCTTCTGCAAGAGTGTGGTACTACCCCGGACGGACCGGGCCGCGGCTGTAGACAGAGAACTGTCCACAGCGTGGATCTACCACTATTAAAGCGTGGTCCTACCACTATTGGTGATTACTTATGTGAAAAGGATGGAAGCGAACGAAGGACAGCTACTAGCTGTCCTTCGTCCGCTTAGATAGATAAATGAAACTTGACTGCACATTGTATTTAAATATCGAACTTTCGTGCCAAGTGTTTTGCGTTCGACATGACCTCCAACATAGGACAATTTGAGTCGGGGTGTTATTTGTGTCATTTTATTGTATGTTTTCAAGTCCGCTAAGACATAAAGAATTATTATTGAATTCAGGATTTGTTACCTTAGAGAAAAGAAAACACAACTTCGAAAACATATTTTGCTTATGAAGCCAGGTTTGATATACCTACATGTGGTTTTACATCTTTAAAGAAAAATAAAAAGAAGGGAAATAGTTTTTCCCCCCTCACAATCGGATACATGGTATCCAGCTTAGTTAAAATTACATAATATGAATTTAGTAAATAATTATGGTCTGCAGGTCAATATTGTAATACAGATACGTACTTTAGCTAAGGAAATCGGTGTCAAAATATAGGCTTTATCTAATACAGGATAATATAGTGAACAATCATTGCTTAAATTTATATGGCAAAATGTATGTCCATTGTAGCGAAGCATTACTGAATCGTAATTCAGCTATGCATTTTAGCCAACAATAGGTACTACAATTTAAATTTAATGGTTTGTTTTGTGTGGGCGATTTATTTATAATATATTTTTGTGTATCAGTAAATTATGATTATTAGCTATTAGGTGAAAGGTTGTTATTGTCAATAGATGATTAAATTGGAAAGTAATAAACATAATTTATCTTTTTGAACTTTCGCTATTGTGTCCATATCAAGTAGATTTTAAGACTATCATTATCACTTCTTTGGATAACGTTCTATTTTACATGTACTGTTAGATGTTATAACTATAAGATATTATTACGTACATTTTTTTTAAATATTTGCTGATATTCTGATTAAAATACTGCCTATATTTACAATACACATATAGCCGCAATTAGATAGCTATATCACTAGAAAACTGTCACGCTTTGGATGTTATTACCTCTAAGTCAGCTTTGTGTAAACAATTCTGATTTATAAGGATATTAATTTGTAGTACGAGATTTTATTTTAATTTAAATGTAACTAGTAAAGCGAAATTATATTTATTATAATTTTGTTTTGTTTTTTTACATACATACATACATATCATCACCCCATATCCCTTGCAGGATAGGCAGAGAGAACAAAGTGCCAGAGAACTCTATCCTTGCATGCATCACTCGCTTCTTCAATATTCATAATTCTCTTCATACACGCTCGCCGGTTTCGCAGACTCTTGACTCCACCTTCTTTCAGCACGTGACCAATCTGGTCTAGGTAGGTGAGTCTCGGTCTCCCCCGGTACCTACATCCTTCCACTTTCGCATTATATATCTTCTTAACCAGACGTTCGTTCGGCATTCTATTGTTTTTTTTCTGACTATCTAATCGAGATATATAAAATATTTACATCCAATTTCATGCTTTTTTTTGTTGCTTATGGTGGCAAACCAGCACGCAGCACACCTGATCGTAAGTGTTACTGCTGTCTATGGACCTTTGCGATACAAGGAGTACAGCTAGGTCCAGTCTACCAATGAAAACCTTAAACCCGCCTAGAAATTTTGGTGGGCAGCTCTTGTTTATCGAACGAAGCGCAACAACACTTAGCCATTGCTCAGATATGGATTTTCTACGAGTGTGTAGTGTAGACCCCGGCTGTAGACAAAAACTTGTAAACAGTGTAGTCGTATCACTGTTGATTTTTCATTTGAATACGTATTAAAAACGTCGAAAAATCTGGTCACTCTATTACTACAAAATAATTTAATATAATCTAATTTTGAAAACTTACATTGCAGTATTATTAATTTTCATTAGTTTACCCATTAAATATACAAATATATAATAATATTCAATAAAAATATCTACAAGGCCGTTATAAAATACAATATGTAAAATATTATAAATTCTCATGAAGAAAATGTTCTACATTTATAATTTCTTATGCCATATATAATAATAATTATCATATATGTTAGTTTAATATTCATGGCTTTAAAAGATCGCGTTAACATGCTAATATATAAATATGGCTATTTGATAGCTACTTAATGCAGACAATTTGTAAATCAAACTTCATAAAACGAAACGTATCGCTAATATATTGAACTAATATAAATTATTATATCGTCCAGAAGGTCATATGCAAACTATATTAAGTGTAAATATTTGGTAACTTAGCAATGACGCTGCCTACACTCGTTGCAGTGAACCGCGTAAATATAGCATAGAATTAGAACTGTCCGCTGATTATTTATTATCTACCTTTGAACATAAGAAAATATCATGCGATCCTTTTCGAAATCATTTCCTACTTAACCACTGTTAAATTGTATAAAATAATGTAATTATATAAAACTATCAAAATATATAAAATATTTCCGTGTGGTGACGGAGTAAGAATACAATTCACCACCCCCTATCTTACCCGTGGGTGATCGTAAATGACGACTAAGAAATATAAAACGCATATAACGTCTATGCAAGAGAAGGAAAACTCGAAACAAAACCCTATACCAACACGTCTGACCAGCGTGGTATAGTAGGTTAATTTCCCTCCCATTATAGAGGAGGCCCGAGCCCAACAGTGGGACATATATGGGCTGTGATGACGAGATAATGATGATTATCAAAATATGAGAAGTAATAAATAGAATTTAGATAGGAGAGTACTTTATCATATATTCTCTAACAGGTGAAGTTACGATAATAAGCTAATAATTTTAGAAGAAATTATTCACTTATGGTAATTAACTTCATTGTAGCCCGCTTTACAAACATTCAACTAACGGATACAAATTACACAGCCAAAATAACAATAATTCGTGGATGGCAAAAAGTATTGTCCTGCGCTGGATTGGAACTCGTGTTTTAATTACTAAGTTAACTATGCATTTATGTATATGGTAGGACTCTACTCTTTACTTTCGCTTTTATTAACGCTTAGTATACCTATATAACCGAGGTGGATATTTTTAACTATCCTATACATAAATATATAAATATTTATGGAGAGAATCTTCAACTATCCTATACTTGTATATTGCAAGTCCATGTGGTGACGGAGTAAGAATACAGTTCACCACCCCCTCTCTTCCCCGTGGGTATCGTAAAAGTCGATTAAGAGATATAATATGCATATATCACGTATGAAAGAGAAGAAAAACTTGAAACAAAACTCTATACCAACACGTTTGACCAGCGCGATATAGTAGGTTAATTTCCCCTCCCATTACAGAGGAGGCCCGAGCCCAAGAGTGGGACATATGTAGGCTGAAATGATGTGATGATGATGATATTTATGATATTTCACTTTTTATAACTTCTGTTTTATTATTAACATCACGAATAACCTACAATAAAAAATTGAAACATATCTTTTGTATTTTGATTTCCAATAATTTCATAATAAACGCATTATGGTAGATCTTTAATTATTTAAATCCTGTTATAATAAGGAATGAATAAACTGTGATGATTCTGTAAAAACAACATTGTTGGTTGCAAAATAAGCCTGTTTTATGATTTAATTAATTTATTAGACACTTGTAATTGTAATTACAATGTAAATAAATCGTTTATTTGCGGTAATTAGTAAGATCTATTTATGTGATTACATTCTTGATATATATTATTTATGTTTGTACAACAGGCAAATTAATTAAATGATACTAAACCTGACCAGGTAGACTCGTCTTTCGTATTTAGTTAATTTTATGAAAATGAATTTTTAAATAAATAGTTCATTTTTATATAACAATTAATAGAAAAAATATTTAATTGATCGTCGCTTCTAGTTTAAATTGCGTCTTCTTCCTTCTAGTGTCTATTTATTCCACCATTTCTTTTAAAGGTTATACAGATATTGGTTTTTATATTTATACAGTAGTTTTTAATAAACAGTTTGAGATTATATACCCGACCAGAAAAAAAGTATGGTTCAACCAGATCAGTTATCTGGACCCGATCAGGATAGAATGAGGCATGCCGGATCCGGCAAACCCGATCAGGACCAGGTCTGGTCAGGAATTCAGGCGACAGTTGAAGTCGTTAGCATCTGGTGGTTGCGCCCAACGGCTCACTGGGACTCTATATGATAAGAATATAGCACTGCATTCGCTGCGTACGTCATATATTAATTTATATTTTTATCTATTAAACATGTTCTTTAAGATATTCATGTTTTTTAAAAGGACCGGACTGGGCATACTCGTTTTGGGTCAGGCAAGATATATAACGCAGATGATTGATTTGGTTCCGATCAGTAAAATTTCATGCGGACCCGATCAGGAATGCCTGATCTGGACCCGATCAGGAATGCCTGATCTGGACCCGATTAGGTTTTCCTGATCGGGTCCAGATATATCTTCTGCGTTATATACCTTATCTGGTCCAGATCGGGCATGCCCGGTCCGGTCCTGCTAAGGAAGACGAAAAAATTTCTAGTCGGGTAGATGATTTACTCTAAAAAGATATCATCATCATCATCTCAGATCATATATGTCCCATTGCTGGGTTCGAGCGTCCTACTCATTAGGAGAGAAATTTACCTACCACAGCATGCTGGTCAGACATGTTGGTATAGACTTTTATTACGAGTTTTTCTTCTCTTACATAGATGTATGATGCGAAAGGGAATGCTCCGATGGTTCGGACATGTGGAAAGAATGCCGAACGAACGTCTGGTTAAGAAGATATACAATGCGAGAGTGGAAGGATGTAGGTACCGAGGGAGACCGAGACTAACCTACCTAGACCAGATCGGTCATGTACTGAAGGAAGGTGGAGTCAAGAGTCTCCGAAACCGGCGAGCGTGTATGAAGAGAATTATGAATGTTGAGGAAGCGAGTGAAGTATGCAGAGATAGAGTTCTGTGACACTCTGTTCTCTCTGCCTACCCTGCAAGGGATATGGCGTGATGATATGTATGTATGTATGTACATAGATGTTATATGCTTATTTTATCTCTTAGTCGTCTTTTATGATCACCCACAGGTAAAATAAGGGGTGGTGAATTGTATTCTTATTCCATCACTACACGGAAACTGTAGAATATAGTTACATTCAATATACATCATATAGAACATTAAAAAAGGAATCGTTGTGTAATCACCTAATCACGTCTTCAAAATAGGTTTTAAATATGCTTACAAAGCTAGGATATATTTCAAAAAATACCCAGCTACAATATAGTCTCATAAATACAAATCTATAAGTTCTCTAACAGATATAAATATATCTCCGAGAAAATGTTGCGAAATCGGGGTACCCAACTGTAGTATAAAATATGTAGGCATCACTTGTTTATAAACATTCCTAACGAATTTTTATACATCAGGAATTCTATTATAATTACGTTGAAATGCAAATTTTGTTGAAAATGATGTTATTATCAGAATAAATTAATATATAGCTGTGGTAAATTAATTATTTTATTAAATTATAAAAGTTATAATGTGATGTAAATATTTACAAAAATATGTGGACTGCATAAATGGTTCACCGGTTTAAGTGATCACCTCGTCACGCCTACGCGCGATTTAAAAAGCAGATACTATCTTAGCATCATATCTGTTAAGAGAAATTTTATGTATGTTAGATTCCATGGCATCGTATATATAAATATAATAAAGCTAAGATGAAAGGTTGCTTTTCTCATAAACGATTATCTATACTAATATTCTAAAGTTAAAAAGTTTGTTTGGTTGACCGTGCTATAAATCAGGACCTAGTTTGAATTGAAAAAAAATCTTGAAGTGTTAGGTCGCTCATTTATTAAGGTAGTTTGTTATAAGCTATATAATATCGTACTATGATATGTGACCAATAAGAACGGAGCATCATTTAAAAATAATGCAAAACTGGTCAAATTAATAAATTTGAAAAAGGATTTCCTTTTGAGAGTTTCCGATGCGTTAGCTGTACGATGTACTCTCTCTAACCCTTTCTATTTTTTCCTTGTGACACACATGAAGTTGCTTGCATAGGTCAACTAATAATATATGATAATAATAACAATATCTCATCTATACTGTTGATAAATGTACGTAATGTTACAAACATATGATATAACATATGATTTCTAAAGAGTGTTACACATTTGAAATAAAACTTTTTTATAGATTAAATCGCGTTTGTAAGTGATGTTTTTGGGCAATTAAAAATCAAATACAAACATGATAGAATCCCTTTTTTTTTTTTTTTTTTTGCGGTGGGCTATGGACGTCGCACCCCGCCAAATCGGTCCGGGGTGACGGAAGAGGCAGCGCGTAACCCCATTGACCCACCCTGCAAGCACCTCTTCTTCGCAGTACGAGCGGGCCACCGGTACCCGATCTTTGTCTTCGGTGATGATAGAATCCCTAATAATAGTTTTATTTCAAATGTTACATACACCATTGTTAACAGTTGAATTAACGTAATTCTAATTATTGTATAATAATTTTAAATTCGTATAATCAAATAATAATGCAATTTAAGTTAAAATACACGTAACACATTATCGTAATTATATATATATATATATATATATATCAATATTAGAGACACCTTCATCGTACGTACAAGAAGCACTCATTACTTATTTTATTCTTAGATAAAGTGTTATTTGTATAAAACATTAAGGGACCCTTAGTCATCTTTTACGACACCCACGAGCAAGATAAGAGGTAGTGAATTCATACTCCGTTAACGCACAGAAAAAAACTCATACTTTGTCTGTAAATATGTGTTTTTTAATTATTTTTTATTTCTTATGGTGGCAAATGAGCAAGCAGCACACCTGGTGGTAAGTGTCACTGCCGCCCATGGATCTTTGCAATACCAAGGGTATAGCTCAAGCCGCTACCTATCAATATATACATACATACATACATATCATCACGCCATATCCTTTGCAGGGTAGGCAGAGAGAATAGAGTGCCAGAGAACTCTATCCCTGCATACTTCACTCGCTTCCTCAACATTCATAATCCTCTTCATACACGCTCGCCGGTTTCGGAGACTCTTGACTCCACCTTCCTTCAGTATATGACCGATCTGGTCTAGGTAGGTTAGTTCAGGTCTCCCTCGGTACCTACATCCTTCCACTTTCGCATTGTATATCTTCTTAACCAGACGTTCGTTCGGCAATCTTTCCACATGTCCAAACCATCGGAGCATTCCCTTTCGCATCTTTACACCAATACTCTCTTTCATACCTATTGTCTATCAATAAAATCCCCAAACCTACCCAGTTGGGCTTCCGGCTCTCTCGCTCACCAAACGTAGCGAAATAGCACATTGTCATTACTCAGACGTCGATCTTCTGCGAAAGGGTGGTACTATCCCGGACGAACCGGCCCGCGGCTGTAGACGGAAAACTGTCAAAATCGTGGTGCTAACACTACCAAACTCCAAACATATGTAATATTAATTTAAATTTCAAAAGTTATTAAGTTATGATTTAGAAATATTAAGAACTTAGATACTTTAGTGAACACATTTTACGACTGCATTAATCACTTCATACGTTTTAACGATACTTAAACTGACTTGAACACCTATAAAAACTTAGTACAAAACCTGTCAATAAATCAAATACAATTGTCGCACTGTCAAAGTTACGGAAGCAGGTACAGAACTGCGCACACGCATGACCGATGACTTTTTACGTGTTGGCATTTATTCGACATTTGACATTACAGTCCGCCATACTTCTAATTATTATTGGTGGGTGTAGCTGTCAGAGCACTCTCCTAACTGGGTTATTAGGGTTCTTTGTACGGTTTATACAATACATGAGTTATGTAGTTACTAAATGTGTACTAAACGGATATTTCCCCCGTATAAAAATGTAACTACGATTACTAACCTGCCTGCCAAGGATGAATGACTGCGTGTTTGTTTGTGGAATTATTAAGATACCTTTGTCCATTAATGGAACTTAAGGCTTGATGGATGGATAGAATGTAAGGCATATAATCTGGTTTTAATATAGATATTTTATAGCTAAATATCAATTATACAATATTAGTAATACATAAATGCTACTTAAAAGATCCTCTAAAACTACTTTTAATATTTTTTACTTAACTTTAAATGTAAAAGGGGTTTAGGTTTTATGTAATATGATTATTTTTATCTATTGGGCTGAGTTTCATAGTTTGTATATCTTATTGAGAATATTTTGGCAGCAAGGTTTATTAAAAATGTTTACGTAACTCGAGATTCTAACCTAAGACATTATAATTGCAAACGTCTTCATATAGGATAGTATTATAATTTTATAAATTATTATTTAAAAACAATATACGAACTAAGATACTAAAAACGCAACTATAAACACTTTATACTATTTACCGTGACCATGAGTAGGTATCGAAAAGTGTTCGAAATGTCGTGATAGAAAAAAATATTTACAGATGCGATATAAAATATCTAAATATAGATTTTTCCGTGTGGTGACGGAGTAGGAATACAATGCACCACCCCCTATTTTACCCGTGGGTGATCGTAAGATACGACTAAAGGATATAAAACGTATATAATATCTATGCAAGAGAAAAAAAGACTCGAAATAAAAACTCTATACCAACCACTACTAACCAGCACAACGTAGTGTAGTACGTCAATTTCCCTCCTAGTATGGAGGAGGCTTGAGCCCAACAGTGGGACATAAACAAGCTGAGATGATGACTTATGTTTTTTAACTATGTGTGTTAATAACCGTTGTATATATTTTTTTTAAATCGCATTAGGCAATTAACAAAGTATCTACCAGTTAAATCAAAATAATCTAAATACTCAATACAAGGCATGCTCATTATTTTGTGCCTTTAGAGACCGGCAATCGAGTACCAGTACTAAGAGGACAACAGCTATAAAACAAATGACAGATTATTACCACCTGCCCGAAGATCATAGCAACCCAGTTTTATTACTTTGCTTTTGAGCAAAGGTACCTTATTGTTCTCATTGCATTAGTTAAAACTGATCATATTTCATTAATGCTATAAAAAATTTGAGACATAAATATTTTTTTCTCAAATATTGGAAATTTGAGCATTATTTTGGGAACCTTCTTCGAGATAAATCGAAATTGCTGTACTGACCAAATACATGCGAGCAGCAGGCGGCAAATTATGTAAGAAAATCCATATCTATCGGGTTTTAGCGCCCAAATAAATATACATGTAAATTCATATCTATTGTGTATTTTAAAAATGGAACGATTTATTACTTCAAAACATAGCAACCAAGAAAAAACCTTTGGCGCGTGAAAAATGTTGTTCGTTATTGATTTTAAAAAGTAATTATACTTTCAAATAAAAAGTTCTATTCAGTAGTACTTAGTTTTAATTTCCGCACATTATTTGAGAAAAGTACTATACAAGTCTTGGCCACAACTAGGAATTGATAGACTTACGCATGTATGCCTCGGCTTCGCCTCGGCCCATATTTACACGTTCGTCCATCAATGCCGCTTTTGCTCTGTTTTCGTTATAAGGCTCTTATTCATTTACGACATCCACAAGCAAAGTAAGTGTTGGTAGTATTCGAAGCCGCTACCACACAGCTAAATAAATCACGATACATATTAAAATAAATATACGGAACTAATAACATCGCTCTACAACTCTAACTTATTCAGTTTTTGTGATGTCTACAGCTGTCTGATAACCTGTTTGTGTGATTAATGCATCGCAGTGAATGTCATGCGTGTGTTGCGCTCTAATTAAACCTCTTCCTTTGTGTCAATCGCTTATTATTTGTTTTTTTTTTGACAATGAATATGTATTACTTCCATTCGAGTTTAGAATATGTTAATGACACTTCTCTTACGTACTGATAAGTAAACAAGTAATATTTGACGACAATACCAATAAAAAAAGTCTCGAAGAATGCTTTAAGAAGTCGACTCCGGATGTTAGGAGTTCTCGCTATCTTCAAATTGCTTTTTATACGGCTTTACTTTAGAATATCGCCATCCATTTGGCTGACAGAAGCTAAATGGTAGTTGATTTGAGAAAAAAATAATATTAAATATGTCAAACTTCTTTGGATTCTACGGAATACTTCAATACGATTAGAAATAATGAAGCGTAAGCTCAGAGTTAACGAGTAGTTTGAATATTACACTATCCTAACTTTATTAATATATTATTAAATTTTTCGAGAGAAGGAAAACTCGAAACAAAACCCTATACCAACACGTCTGACCAGCGCGGTAGGTTATAGGGATAGTAGGTTAATTTCCCTCCCATTATGGAGGAGTCCCGAGCCCAGCAGTGGGACATTTATGGGCTGTGATGATGATGATGATGAGGATTATTCAATTCTTCATAATAAAATGGAGTATCATTTACATTTTTAAAATAAGTGATCTCAATTGTAACTAGCAACTAGATATTTTTAAGGAAATATTTGTTAATTAAATTGCACCTAAAGTTTTTATTTTCCATTCCATACAATTGTTATTTTCCTTGCAACTATTAAGTTGTACTATATTTATTTAGTAACAGAAAATAACACAACAGTAACAGTAAATTTATCATCAATTATTCATAACAACAAAAATTCTATCTTCAAATAAACCATAAACAACAAATGTTTTTTTTTCACACAGTTTTAATTAAGAGCTTGTTGTTTGACAACACTATCTGTTTGTGACGTGGCACAACCTCGATACGAGTGATACTGAATACGAATAATCTCCTAATTTACATGAAAATCGTAAACTGTCTTGGTGTTGATAAAGATATTTGCATATGTAATTATTATCTGACTGATGTTGATATGTATCTCACCGAAAGGTTAGGTAAATGTGTTTTATTTACCCTCTCATGTCGCCAGTTATATTTATGGTTCATATAATATACACATTTTATGGAATCAAAATATTCAAAGAATTATCTATACAAGAACTGCTTTCTAACGATAGTCTTGACTTTGTCGAAGTTTTTCTTAAGTTATGAAGCGACAGCTTCAATTATTATACAAAAACATTTTATTTACAACCTTATAGTTATTTGTGCGACTAAGACAATGATATTCATTGGTTTTGGAACTAGAAAAGTGGGGGCTACTTTGTATATGAAGCGTAAAACCCAAAAAATTTACATCATCATGGTACTCTTATCCCAATTACTTCGGATCGTTGCAATATGAACTTTTCTTGAAATGTTTCATAATAAGTTGCCTGCCTGACGTGAAACCATTATTGAAAAATACAATTGTTGTCCATAGGTATACTAGTTATCATATATATGCTATCTATCGTCTATCAGATGGAGAAGGTCCGCATCTAATTTAAGATCTTAGCCGTCTTTTACGGCACCTACGAGCAAAGTAGTGATTCATAGTATTCGTAGCCGTCACCACACAGCATAAGACGTAAATATTTAACAACAATATATGAATATTATACGTATGAAACTAACCTAATTTTTTCGCATTTTATGTTGCTTTAATTTGAATTGGTCGCCATAATAAGCCTTCCTTCCTCTGTAAAAATGGTTTTAGTTTATAGGCGAATACTTATAAAAATGTAAAGGTAGAAATATCTTAAATAATATTTTCAGCTCTTATTGATATTCTAAATATATATTTATTTATTGCTTAAGTGGTAAACAAGCAGCACACTAGATAGTAAATTTTACTGCTGCCCATGGACCTTTGCAATACCAAGGGTATAACTAGTCCGCCGCCTACCAATATAAACCCCAAACACACCCAGTTGGGCTTCCGGCTCTATCGCTCACCGAACAAAGCACAATAGCACATTGCCATTACTCAGACGTCGATCTTCTGCGAGAGTGTGGTACTACCCCGGACGGATCGGCCCATGTAGACGGAGAACTGTCGATAGGGTGGTCCTACCACTTTACTTACTACCTACTTTCTACAAGAACTTTTGTGTCGGGCCAGTTAAGAAGTGATTACCCACTACATTTTATCACAACACGAGTCTATTACCTCTTCTGCTATATGTCCCGGGGGACAGTTTTTTATATAACATGATGTTGGCTGTTGCAGTAGTAGATAGATCACTCATGATTATACTTGTGGAATTTGGTCCAGCTATTTTTTTTTTATTGCTTTCTATATTAAGATTTGGTATTTCACTGGAGTTAATAACGCTAATAATTAAACAATTTTTATTTAAAAAAAATAAAAAGATGATTTAAGAATGAAGAAATAACTGAAAGCCGGATCTCCTAAAACTCGCATCCGTGTTCCTAGCTGGTGCACTTGCAGATATATATATATATGTGTGTGTGTGTGTGTGTGCACACAGAAAAATAATATGCATTGTACATATGTGTAATAAACAAAATGTACATAGTTGAATGAATATATTTTCCAATAATTACCTATCGATTTGTTTGTACTTGCACGATACACATTAAACATCACCGGTTGTTACGACTATCGGTTTTTACGACTGAATATGAGCAGTCCCTTCGATGTCTTTATAACAGATTTCGACTGTATATATAAAGAGTCTGTCGCTAAAAAATATATATAGTCTGTCGCTACCCCAGTAAAACAAAGTTACGTTGATCTTAAACCATTTAGTTCAAATAGATGTCATGTTTACGACGAACTTCCATTTAAGCTTTTTATATTATCCATTTTATCCTGTTCTACAACTATGCAAACCCATCTAGACAATAAATTAAACAAATTCTTAATTCATAGCTTGAAACATGTTCTAGGTATCTATTGTAACCGATACTGTCTGAAACAAAAAACCACTGACCATTGCTGTCTCGTAGGCATAACTGGTGTTCAATAAAAAGTCTGATATGACTAATGCTTTAGGGTAACCATATTACCTAAACATTTTTTAGAATCTATTGTTAATTTACATAGCCATGACATACCTATATACGAGATATTTAAAAAGTTTTGATTAAACATTAACTAATATTGATTTATTGCTACTGAATTATCTCCAGATACATTTTTAAGCTCTTGATTTTGAGAATTACCTAATTATAGCTCAATAACTAAGGTGTTTAGTCCTAAAACCCCATCATCAAGTTTTTTTACCAGATTCCAATTCAGGATATTAAGATAAAAGTAGCATGCTAATGCTATTTGGCAAACAAATTATTATTTTATTTTATAATAGCATTAAGTTATTTTGTTTTCAAAAAGGCCTCATTATGATGGTAAATAAATATAATAGTCGAAGTATCTCATTAATCATGGTGCTACTATTATTTTTATATAGAATTATTCTGTGGTTTTTTGCTCAACACCTCTGCGACATGGCCGAGGTCGCCCAACATAACTCAGCAAGTGATAAAAACAATCACTTTGCTCCCGTTGCTGTCAACGCATTTAGCGCGTAGATTGACAAGTTTTTATCGTTACATGCAGAGCGTAACTATTTCTGTGGTTACTGAAAATACGCCGTAAAATGTCACCACTCCATTTAATTTAACTCCACCATAAAAGGTACGTAAATTGCCAACTCAACTCCAGCGTAATATCCTGATCAATTGAAATCTACTTGATACCAAGGCATAGGTATATATTAAAAAAAAAACTGTCGGATTAATAATATAAGTGATTGAAGTGATAAAATTTTCTGTGTAATGACGGAACAAAAATAACATTCATCACCCCTATGGGTGTCATAATAGATGAATAAGGGACATAATATGGACATAACATTTATATAAGACAATTGAAATTCGAAATAAAACCATATATCTACGAGCCCGTCTGACAAGCCAGTCTCTCAGAGTCCAACAATGTACATATATGAACTAAAATGAATGAACGACCCATGTTAAGAATCTATGAACCCATTTTCAAGTCTGTAAAGTTTAGTCACTTATTTTAGTATTTGTTTTTTTTTTCATATTTTGGTAGGTATATTGGGCACCAAAAACGCAGATTATTACTATAATTATCCGTGTGGTGACGAAATCACCACCCTGTATCTTAACCGTGATCGTAAGAGACGACTAAGGAATATAAAACCCATATAATATCTATACAAGAGAAGGAAAACTCGAAACAAAACCCTATATTAACACGTCTGACAAGCGTGGTATAGTAGGTTAATTTCCCTCCCATTACAGAGGAGGCTCAAGCCCAACACTGGGACATATTATGAGCTGAGATGAATAATGATGAAATTGTTAAATAAAACAAGCTAAGCAATTCGATATACGTTTATTTAAGTAGATATCTACATATGTAGATATGAAATCAGATCTGAAATGTTTGTATGTATGTATAAACTGAATCAAATTTAGCATCCTTGCCACGTGTAAATTAATGAAGTAGGTACATATGTCTGTTACAAAAGAGAACCGCTCCAGTTTCCCACTTGTCACACGGTGTGTATGTGTGCGTGCTTGTAGGCTGCCAGTGTGTGGGGACAGTGACCTGAGCTATCTCGAGATCGCAGCCTCCGACCGGCCAGATGCCGAAAGATCAACCAGGTGCGGACTAGACGCTACTAATATTTACTCAGTGAATTTTCGTAAATTGATTTATAATAAGTATATGTAATTATTGTCATTTTTTTATTTTATTATCACATTCATAATATATATTATCATACGTAATAACGTTAAATAATGAAATAAGATTAAAAAGCCAAACTAATATCGTACTATAATTAGTTTAAGAAAATTAATTAAAATTAATTCAAAACAGTACGAAATATGACATTAATTTTTTTGCGGTTTTCAACCATATTAACAGTTTGCATAGCTTTCTATTTCATGGAAATCATTATTAAAATAATGTTATGTATTTAAGGATCTCTGGGTAGCTTAGATTCACGATGAAATTTTTTGGTTTTCTTTTAGATTTGTACAGAACAATATATTCTGGGTTAGCCAGCAGGTACTTAAACCCAAAATATAATCTAAAATTGTGAGAGCCTAACTAATAGGTAACAATGTGATGTGAATACCGATATTACATAATTAAGGGCAACTTCACAGCAAGAAAAAGACTATTCAAAATAAAAATCAAAAATCTATACTAACCCGTTAATTCTCACATTTAGGCTAATTCCCTCATTGAATGGGATAAAAAAGCAAATAAAATAAAATTAACAAGCCGACATGAATACATTTATATATGTATATTATTAAAATATATTTTATGAGTAACTCTATAACTAATATTGCCACCAAGCTTATTCATAGACAACATTATTTTAATATACCGGTCTCAGAGAAAACAAAATACCGAAATTCTAATTTGCATATACATTTTTAATTTTAAAAGTCATAATAAAAATCAGCACCTTCACAGTAATATACAGGGTGTCCCAAAATTCAACGATAAGCTGGCACCAGCAGGTGGACCTACATATGACTACTCGAGAACAGAAAAGAAAAAAATTCTACCTTGATTATTTTTTTCATTACGACAAAAAAACCAAAATCTTTAAAAATGGACATCCTTTATTATATTATTAAGTGCTATTGCTACAGTTTTACAAGTAATTCTGTGATTTTTTTTGTATTGGCAAGGTAAGTAGCACTACTATCGATCACAACCATTAAAAATTCCAGAATATCTATAGTTTTTACACAAAAATCAATCAAAACTATGTTTTTTTCATAAATTATGTAAGATTTTGACTTTCAGCTCACTTTCACTCATCATAGTGAAAAAAAAAAGTATGGACGCTACTGTGGCAAATAGTATTAAAAATTGGCGCATCTAACTACAATTCTAAAATGGTATAACATTCTAGACAAACTAGCCACAAAAATATACTTAGGTGTACTATTTCAAAATAACAACCATATTTCGAAAATTGTTAGTGTTGATAGTAATCACTTTTACTATGTAGCCAAAATGTTTTTGTAGCAAGTTCTCAGAATTTTAATGAGACATGTGCGTAGTCCATAAGTCCATAAAATAAGTTAGACAGAGATAGAGAGATTATACGTTAGAGGGAGATAGATAGATGCTAATTGTTTAGTAACATTAATGCAGGTGGAGAAGTAATTAATGTCCTCAGCAGCACAGCAAGTCAGTATGCTCTACTTCTTTGTTTACTGCACACCGTTCTGTTTTAATTAAAGTGGCTCTGGTACTGACGACTTTTGGATTGAATTAAGTGACCTGGAAATTGACCTGACTTGGCATTATTTTAGACTGTGATTTTGTGTTTTTTTTAAAGAAGTTTTGCCTTATTTTCAAGTGTTTAGCATTCATCATGCCGCTACCATACACAGCGTTAGAATACGCTAATATGCACCTAATTTATGGAGAATGCCGATGCAATGCCAACGCTGCTAGCAGATTGTATCGAGCAAGGTACCCTAATCTTCAAAGGTATCCGGATTATCGCGTATTTATTAACGTGTATCAAGCTTTTTCGGAGGGTCGTATACCATCTGACAGGCGAAACGCTGGAAAACCTAGATCGGAACACGATGAAGAAGTTCTCAATGAAATAGAAAACGATTCAACTACCTCTGTACGTGCTGTACAAGCAGCAACGGGAATCCCAAAAAGTACTGCACATAGAATTTTAAAACGTCACGTCGTCGTGATGAAACAACCTGCAAGAAAGATGGATATTTAAATCTTCACAATCTTCATAGCTGGAACAATGAAAATCTGCACCTGGTGAGAGAAGACAATCCCAATACCAATTTAAGGTTAACCTATGGACTGGCATAATAAATGGCAAAGTGATAGGGCCCTTTGAGTTACAAGGAAACATAGATGGCAATAGTTATTTAAACTTCTTACAAAATGAGTTGCCAGGATTATTAGAAGATGTGCCCTTAAGTGATTTGCAAACCATGTGGTTTCTAAACGATGGTTGCCCAGCTCACTATGCCCGTCCTGTGCGAGAGTACTTAGACCAAGAGTACCCAGGGCGTTGGATCGGGCGACTTGGTCCTATCTTGTGGCCACCCCGTTCACCCGATCTAAATCCCCTGGACTTTTTCTATTGGGGTTGTCTAAAGGACAGAGTCTGCACAAAACCGATTGCAACCTTGGACGAGCTTCGCCATAAAATAATTCAGACTGTGGATCTACGGACTACGCACATGTCTCATTCAAATTCTGGGAACTTGCTACAAAAACATTTTGGCTACTTAGTAAAAGTGATTACTATCAACACTAACAATTTTCGAAATATGGTTGTTATTTTGAAATAGTACACCTAAGTATATTTTTGTGGCTAGTTTGCCTTGAATGTTATACCATTTTAGAATTGTAGTTAGTTGCGCCAATTTTTAATACTATTTGCCACAGTAGTGTCCATACTTTTTTTTTTCACTATGATGAGTGAAAGTGAGCTGAAAGTCAAAATCTTACATAATTTATGAAAAAAACATAGTTTTGATTGATTTTTGTGTAAAAACTATAGATATTCTGGAATTTTTAATGGTTGTGATCGATAGTAGTGCTACTTACCTTGCCAATACAAAAAAAAATCACAGAATTACTTGTAAAACTGTAGCAATAGCACTTAATAATATAATAAAGGATGTCCATTTTTAAAGATTTTGGTTTTTTTGTCGTAATGAAAAAAAAAATCAAGGTAGAATTTTTTTCTTTTCTGTTCTCGAGTAGTCATATGTAGGTCCACCTGCTGGTGCCAGCTTATCGTTGAATTTTGGGACACCCTGTATATGATTCTCATTAATTTATTTTTAAGTACGGTATTCCTTAATACAGTATTATGACAAATATTTCATTTTAAAAATTAGTTCAAGGAAAAAAAAAGGTCTACGTGTGAATGTGAGCAACACCAAAGTAATGGTCTTCGAAAGAGATGAAGCCAGAACAGATGTAAGAGTAACAATAGGTAAAGATGTACTAGAGCAAGTGGATGAATTTGTATACCTTGGATGTGAATTTTGCCGAGATACACCACTGATATAGAGCGAAGAGTGAATGCGGGCAATAGAGTGAATGGAGCGTTGGGGCAACTTTTCGGTAGCCACCACCTTAGCCAGAAGGCACATGTAGCAATACATAACGCAGTGCTTGTCCCGACATTACTATATGGAAGCTAGAGGTGGGTATGCAGAATAGAGCATGAAAGTAAAATGAATGCGGTCGAAATGCGATCTCTAAGAAAATCTGTGGAGTTAGGCTGACCGTTCGCATTCGCAACGACGACGTAAGAGAGCTAGTAAGTATGAAAGAGAGTAATGGTGTAAAGATGGGAAAGGGAATGCACCGATGGTTCGGACATGTGGAAAGAATGCCGAACGAACGTCTGGTTAAGAAGATATACAATGCGAAAGTGGAAGAATGTAAGTACCGGGGGAGGCCAGACTAACCTACCTAGACAAGATTAGTCACGTACTGAAGGAAGGTGGAGTCAAGAGTCTCCGAAACCGGGGAGCGTGTATGAAGAGAATTATGAGGAGAATGTTGAGGAAGCGAGTGAAGTATGCAAGGATAGAGTTCTCTGGCAGTCTGTTCTCTTTGCCTACCCTGCAAGGGATATGCCGTGATGATATGTATGTATGTATGTAGATAAAGGAAATAAATATATTTTAGATTAGTCCAAGGTTTTACTCTGGCCACCGACGGAAAAGACCGGGTTCCGGTGGTCAACTCTAACGGCGTGGAGAGGTGATAGATCAGTTATGTGCGAGCTATGTCTATTTATATTGCATTTTTTTTAGTATAGCTGAATTCAATGTTGATATCGAATGTCAATGAATAACTTAATCTAACCCAACTCTATTTAAAACTAATAATCATCATCATCCTGCTCTTATCCTAATTGCTAGGTGTCGAAATCGTCATCATCATTCTCTTACTCTTATCCTAACTATTCGGGGTTTAATTAAAGATTAGTCAAAATAAACAGAAGCATTTTTTTATTATAGATAATATAAATACTGATATATACATTAAAAAAGAGTTATTTGAAATTACAAACAGACACTTCAGTTTTAGTTATTGCTCTAGATGTAGTTAGCTTTGACCTATATAGAATTCAAATTACTGAAATTTAGCATTTAATATGCTTAATTATTTATATACGAAGCGAAATTTGCATATCCTACAATAGTTCACGGTGGTGTAGTGGCAACACGATTGGGCCGGAATCCCAATAGGCGCGGGTTCGAATCCCGCTTGTGACATCATTTTTCGCTTCGTAAACGGGTTTTATATAGAATTCGTGAAAATGTATAAAGTACATAAAATAAAAAGTTATTTAGAACTTTTAGATCCTAAATTTAGGCATGTACTAAAAGAAATTTAAATAATACTTTACATCATTTGGGAACCGAACTTGGTACATTATAGTCAGTATTTGCTTAAACTATGATACCATATACATAAATTAATTCAATTACATTTGATTAAGTCAGATTATTTGAAATGATCGGAAACAGAACATTTTATGTCCTTGTTTTGTATCAATTAATATGCAAAGTGTTTTAGCTTCAAATATTTATATGGTTTGTGAACATCTGGAACTATAAATCGGCGGTCATAGCATAGGTCATGCTAAGTTATAGTTCAGTAACTTCAAAATCGTAAGTTGTAAATTGGAATTTTTGTATGAAGATGGTAGATATTTTAAGTGTATAATTTATTTATCTTACGGATATATAAATTATACACTTAAAATATCTACCTACGAGAATGACGAGGGTAGATGGAAAGTTGACCTTTTCTTTTTTACAGAAGTTCCGGGGCGACGAAAGAGGCGGCGCGCGACCCCATAGACCCTTTCTGCAAGGCGCCTCTCTTCGCCGTACGAGCGGACTACCTTAATTTTATGGAAAGTACGGCGTAAATCCAGACCTACCTTACCTGCCAAAAACATATATATCATAGTAAACAGACAGAGTTATGGTTTGAATGTGCTTTTGCAACGCGACATAATCTGTATAAAATGCCTTAGTTGTCTTTTACAACTCAAAAAGTAAAATGGCGATGATAAATCCTATTTTACGTGAATCATTATACGAATAACATTCCTAAATTATTTTATTTATAGTTACAATATATTTATTCAGTTATACTTAGTTTATAAATGTAATTTAGATTAAAAATATCAAATTTTTTCATGTGTTTTTATATTTAATAAAGTTTACGTATTTGTATTAACACTTATTGTTTCAGATCATCGTTGGGAGGAGGGGTAAAACCAGTGACCCTAGTTAGGTCATACGGGTAAAGGACCTAAAAAGGTTAAGAACCAATGACCTAGATAGACAATTCCGTAATTCACTCTTAATGCGTAGACGATTGCAGTCCTGTTATTATTTTTTTCAGAAGACTGCGGCTACTTAATTTTGCTAGTAGTCCCTAAGCCAGTTTTTACGACGCCTACAGGAAGATGACAACATATTATAAATATTCTTAATCCATTAGTACACTACGATTTTATTACTTAAATTCCATTATCTATACACATATGTATACACATATGTATCTACTCATAATAACATTATTTTTACATGACTATTGTGTCTCAATCAGAAATAATTATTATATAAAGAATATTTTTATTTCGATAAAGGAATGGTATCTAGGCGTAGGTTATTTTACCACGTTGATTTCATCATTACCAATCTGTGAATGTAATTGGATATTTCAACTATCATATATTGTGTTTAGGTCACAGAAGATCAAATTTACGCACAGTCCAAAGCCACAGGTCGTTTAATATCAAATTACAATAAAGGTGAGTCTACATCATTTAATAAATCTTATAAATAAATTGTTTAGTCAAACTTATGATAAATAAATGATATTTAATTTAAATAATAATTTATATTAACGAATTATTGAATGAATTTTAGTTTGAAAGCTTTAAAGTTCGTTAAAATCATTATATATTTATTTTATAGTAATTTTATGGTAATTAATTTTAAAATAGGGATAGCTATCATTTGTCACTAAAGCTATCTAGATTTTAGTATTACAGTAATATATTCTGTCTATTATCGTATTATAGTAGCAGCGAATACCTACTGCTAATACTCGTTTATATAATAAAAGTTGACTAAAAGCCTTTCAATGACTTGTACAACAATACTGTTGTCCTCCCGTGACCATAAACGCTGTAAAGTGTTCAAAAGATCGGGAAACTACAAATACAAACGCGAAAGAAACCTTATTAATTGTATTATTTCAAAACGCAAGTTTTATTTCAATCGCGTAAACATCAGATATTACTTACTGCAAAACCTAACGTAACATGTTTTCTTTTCTTCTTCAAATGGTTCATCATCATCATCACAGCCCATAATTGTCCCACTGTTGGGCTCGGGCCTCCTCCGTAATGGGAGGGAAATTAACCTACGATACCGCGCTGGTCAGAAGTATTGGTATAGGGTTTTGTTTCAAGTTTTCCTTCTCTCATATAGATGTTATATGCGTTTTATGTCCCTTAGTCGTCTCGTATGATCACCCACGGGTAATATATGGGGTGGTGAATAGTATTCTTACTCCGTCACCACACAGAAAATCAATCAAAAAATAATATTTTAATATATATGTATGTGTAAATATTCATATAATTATTAAAAAATGATTCAATATATTTTTTATTTTCAAATTCGTCCCTGTGATAACCTTTAGCTCGCGGCTATCGCATATAAAAATAAAAGTAGCCGCGTTAATAACGTATTTTTAGTGGCGCGTTTGTAGGAGCTACCGCAGGTGCGATGGCCTGCCTCGCCCCGCCCTGCGCCCGCGCATTCAAATATTTTGTGTGTCATTAATTACTTTCTGCCGATATCCCAGGTTATATAGAAGCATTTTTAATGATTATTTTTTTATTTTATTTGTCTCGTTGGAGGGAAATGTTCTAGATAGGTGACCGTGATCGGACAACGCAATGTAAGACGGCTTCCAGAACGGGCTGCTTCAAATAGACCAACTGAGATTTTTTAAAACCACAGTCAGTCACAGGAACTCCTTGGAAGTAGATGTTATTGGGCCATTTAATATAGTATTCTCATAGGGAGGTCTATGTTTAACAGTGGATGTCACTTGACTTATAGATACGCGGATGGATGGACGTACAGAATTATGTTCAGTTCTTGCTCATATCTATAGCCGTCACCTGAGACGAGCAAACGAGATGCGGTTCGTTTAAAAAATGGTTAGAACAAAATTAAAGTCACAAGATTGTTTTATCATTTTATAAAAGCGAAATAAACGGTAGCGATAAAATATTCATGTAACCACGAATCGACTAGCTCATTAATAGTTTATTATGCCTATGAAAATCAAAAAACACTGTAAAATATAATTTTTATGATAATTTGAATCGAATAAAAGAAGTGATTAGCTGATATTTTTATATTTTAAATACAAGAATTTAAACAGAGACGAATTTAAAACGATATACAGTGTCATAGTGACATAGTGACTGTTAATTGTAGTAATAGTCGTATTCACATATTTATTGATATAGGTTGAATTCTCGAAGTTTGACTAAATGTTGAGTGAAGCATGTTTTTTTTTACTCTGAGATGGCTAAAAATAAGATCTGTACATAAGGACAGCAAAAGCAAAACTTTACATCTTACATTTCTTTACGTAGTAAAGAATAATAACATTATCATCATCTTAGCTCATACATATCGCACTGTTGGGCGCAAGTCTTCTCCGTAATGGGAGGGACATTGACTTGCTATACCACGCTGGTAATACCCTCGGCAAGAATAGATTTTATAAACATTATTATTTTAATACAACAAAAACTAAATAGGAAAACGTGCTAATAGCTTCTACTGCTCTAGCAACCTAGCCACTCTAATTACGGGCCACCGAAGACAAAGATCGGGTACCGGTGGCCCGCTCGCACGGCGAAGAAGAGGTGCTTGCAGGGTGGGTCAATGGGGTTGCGCGCCGCCTCTTCCGTCACCCCGGACCGATTTGGCGGGGTGCGACGTCCATGGCCCACCACAAAAAAAAAAAAGAAAAGCCACTCTAGTTACCAACTTCTAACTTCTATTCAGGTTCCTACCCGTACAATGAAATCATTGAATCACTGTTTAAACTCCATCAGCTCTTCGACATTCACTATTGGACATAAGTCTACTCAGACTGATAATATCAGAATCACATTCCTTGATAGACTGGTTAGTAAACAGAGTTCCAGAATGGAATGCACCTCCTTTATAAATCCGCAGCCAATATTAATGGCTTCCATAGAAAAGCAAGACCCGACGCTACAATGTGTCCGTCACTACTAATGAAAATATTTAACTTATTATAATTGAAACTGCTTGTCAAATAACAAATTATCTAAAACACAGAGTCGTTTGACGACCATTATATAATGACCCTTATTATCCGGTGAGTTGTGCAGTAAATTAGTTCAGTGTCTAGACGCTGGAGGGTGACACCGGAGGCACATTTCAAGACTGCAGGATGTCAGATATTCATCAATTAGGAATATACGCTTTCCGGAGTGACAGCTACCTTATTAGCTTAGAACTTGGACTAGGATTATAATAAAAACTAGTAGTCGTGTAGCTGTGAAGTTTTAACTCGTAAGATATCTTAAATTTTTGAACTTAAATATAAGCGCTTTTAGCTTAAGCTAACTATTAATTATAAAATCACGATTCTGTTCCTAGGTTAACGGATTTTAGCCCTAAATAGTCTCATCTATAAAACATGAAAATAAAACGTGCAATTTGTATAACCATACCCACTCCTTTCTTAAGTAGGCTCTGGTCCTGATATTCTGCTTCTAAACTGACAGCACGATGGCATGATCACTCATAACCGATATCTCTTCACTTTTTAGTAGACCACCGCCACTGCAATCGCCAGACGGTTAACTTTTCAAATATTAAACCTCTGGGTGACATCTTGATGCGCTCATCGCATCTACCACGCACACGTCTAGGCGCAGTCGTCGTAGCTACGTAAAATCAATATATTTATCTCTAAATAAAGAGTTAATTTAAAATAAATAAAAATAGTGTAGATAGAATGAAATTTACGTTAATTATGTGCGAGTCTTTAGAAATTTAAATAATTTAATAATAAAAGATCAATTGAGATTAAACAGAAGTTGAATTTCACTCAGTTTCACATACACATAATCTCTTTCCGTAGAAAAGAACGCTCATTAAGTTACCTTAAAAAATCTGTGTTATCTTACTGTACTTTCTGACTTCCCCATCTAACAGTTAAAGATATCATTACGATACATATTAATATTCAATTTTAATTATATGCTAAAATTCTTAATAGAATTTCTAATTGCATCGATTTTGAATATATTGATAATATATTTTTCTGAGTTAAAACACAATATTTTGTGTTGAGATATCTGTAATTGACGTAATTAATTAATTATCAGTATTTTTACAGTAATGTTTTTTTTTATGACAAATAAAAATATTATAGCTGAGAAAATTTGTATTTATGTAAATTGAATCCACTAGTGTTTCCCAAACATTGTTTTGCCATGGTCCAGTAATTTCCGCACTGCCCTTTGGTGACCCATTTAATATTTTTTAACCCAATCGGGTTCCATTAGGTAAAATAATGCACATTTATTAATAGTAAAAATACATATTTTGGTATCGTCTATTTAGTCACTAAATTTTAGTGCGCAGTATGAAGCTTTTTTTTTTTTGCGGTCGGCTATGGACGTGGTCGCGCCCCGTCAAATCGGTCCGGTGCAATGGAAGTGGCGGCGCGCAACCCCATAGTCCTACCCTGCAAATACCTTTCTTCGCCGTGCGAGCGGGCCACCGGTACCTGATCTTTGTCTACGGTGCCTCGCCCGGCGGTTTACCCTTGCGGGTTCCTCTCGAGTCGACGCTCCAACGGCAAAAGCTGTCGTCCTCATGCAGTGGCCTCACGTTGGGTGACCGGACTATTCACCGGTCCGATCACCCGAGGCGCGAGTCCGCATGGAGGGACTCTTCCCGGGCGCGTTTCGCCGCATCATTCTGCGAGATGACAGGCTCGCAGAAAGCGGTGACCGCGTCTCAGTTCCTGATGCTGTTGACCATCGTTTTCGCGACAGCCGGCAACGTCAGGTCGGCACCGATGACAGCAACGAGGTCACAGCGCTGCTGGGCCCAGGTCACGCAGACCTCTAGCGTATGGTGCGCCGTGTCCTCGTCACTGCCGCACTGGTGGCAGGACGGAGTCGACTCCTTCCTTACGACTATGTGCAGGTATTTGCCGAAGCAGCCGTGCTCCGACAACATCTGCACCAGCCGGAAAGAGAAGACTCCATGCCGCCGCTCCATCCACTCCGTCAGTGCGGGCCGGAGGGCCTCAACGGTAAGAACACTGTGCCTAGGCCACTCCAGCCGCGTAGTCTCGGCGGGCGTCCTCGCGCCAGGTGGCTATCTCGCTAAGTAATGGACGAAGTATGGAGCTGCAAGAAAAGGAAAACTTGAAACAAATACTTTAAACAACACGTCTGATAAGCACAGTATAGTAGGTCAATTTCCCTCCCATTATAGAAGAGGCTCGAGCCCAACAGTAGGATACATATGAGCTGACATGATGATGGACCTGCTGCTTATTTTTTACCAAAGAATCCAAGGCGGGAATGTTCTGATCCTGTATTTTATTTTAACGATACGGTACCGGGTCGCGATTCGGCTAATGAGCTACGCTGTTCTACACCTATTCATTCGAGTTATCATGAATCTATTCTGTTTAACTATCTTTTAAATTTTTATAATAATAGAAAAAGAATTTTGTTCTTTTGCTTAAAAAAATCATATAGTTAAATATACTACGGTTATGATTTCTAATGTTTACGCGAGTATTACACATCAATATATATAAAAGGAAGTTGTGTTAGTTACAACACTTATAACTCGAGAAAGGCTAGACCAATTGTTATGATTTTCAAATACAAACGCGATAAAACCCGTAAAAATAATTTTTACGGTAATATTTTTAAGCATCTATAAAGTGTTTATTCTAAAATTAAACTTACATATTTATAACGATATCCTTATGTATAAGAATCATATGCATCAGCTCTAATTTATTTATCGATAATGCAAATGTGCTACAATCATAATAAATCACATTTCTTCAGGTAAAATGGTGCGGTGTAACGTTGTTATTTGGTTACATAATTTCCGTATTTGAGACTGTGATATTGTGATACATTTATGTAATAATTGATTTATTAGATGTAACTAACTATTCTCGTATATTAACAAAGAAATTGGAAGTAAAGTATTTTAATAAGTATGTTGGGGACGTTTGCAATTGCGATTTTGCCTGAGTATGTGATCAAGCACAACTAAGGTATATAAATAGATATCACACAATTGCTATGAGAGAAGGAAGACTAGAATTAATAGCTTACTATGCCAATTCATCCAGCTGAATCATAGATGAAATGAAACGAATGAGTGTATATACAAATAAAATAGTTACCAATTGATTATATTAAATTGATCTAGCAAAATTATACTATATAAATATATGTAAAATATATTTTATGTTAGAATTAAAAAAAAAAGAAAATTGTATTTATCTAATCTAAAAGCTAGTCAGTATGAAAAATAATTTAATTTTAATTAAAAATATATAAGAAGTAATTCTTTTAACTTAGCTTAATCGAAAGTGAATGCCTTTTTTTTTTTTTTTTTTCACGCTATGGAAACGCATTTCCGCGCTATCCCCCGCCGGTGACAGGCGAGGGCTTATTATGTATGGCTTACACAACCTACTACGATCATCACTTATGTAACTGTTCGATAATAAGATTAATTTAACGTTTATTCTCTCTAGTACCTAAATAACAATAACACTCCGTTCAATCAAACAATCCTCCGTTTAAATTTATTTTTTAAGCGCTGAATAATTTTCTACAACTACGCATTAGGACCTTCCCATTTTGCAGTAACCATTTTAACCATTTTTGCTTAATTAGAATATACTATATATATTACCTATTCTCTTCAAATTTACAACATTAAATGGCACACAAATAAATAGCAATTTAGTACAAACTTAGTAAAAGCTTATATAGCCGGTATGTAGCGTGAGACGGTGTAATTTTAATTCAATTCAAAGAATTTTTCCTAACATTGTACGTCTCGTCGTTGCTTCCACTTCAAATTACAGCTTTCATACCAATACTGTGAATTCTAAATATGCATATTGTCTAACATTAATCGTTCCATTCATTTGTAAGAGAAAGTCGTATTATTTACAAATACTCTAATGTATTTAATGTAACAAAGAAACTGTTGCAATTTTATAGAGAACCAGAAGCTACAAAGTATTCCTGTGGTGTTTTGTCCAACTCTGAATTAAATTATGTTGATGTTATTTCAGCTTATGCGTAGATATGCACACCGTGTGAGGTTGACGTAAGATTTATTTTATTATGTGGGTCCTATATCGTAGCGAAAGGCTAGGCTCCTTTATAAGTGGAATGAAATATTCTTTCTTTGCCGTATGATGCGTTGAGGGATGTAAATAGAAAATATCACAACCAGGATGGAACGCCCGAAATAATATTATATTACCGCTGTTTTAATATATATTTTCTATACTAGGTGGTGTTTTTTGTTTCGTTTTGTTGCTGAAAGCGCTACACAAAAGAAATAAACTGATTCCATACCCATATTAGGCGACCAACGTCTATAGTTGAACATCTCCAATGTGTTATTACACATTAGAGATGTTTGCCATAATAGGTGACGAACGCAATGGGTGTTTTGAGGTTCTGTATATAGTGCTGCTACCCATTCCTCTGGTGATAAAACAGACTGATTTTACGAATCTTTTGGAATAGTAAGGGCTGAAGTGTAAAAAACAAATGTTACATTCAGATAAAATTTAAGGCATCATAAACCGCTCCGATCGCATTCAACAATGTCGTAACTCGCTCACAGTGGAACCTGTACCAAAATAAAGCTTCTATAGTAAACTGGTATTTTAAATTATACACATGTAATATATAAAAACTATTGATTGCACTCTTAAAACGCTTTGTCGTTAATACGACGCTAATACGCTTCTTGTAATGCAAATTATTCAAAGAAAATAATTTCATGTTCATTATTATTTTGAACAAGTATGAAATTGTAATTCGCTCTCAGTAGAACCTGTACCCTAATGAAGCTTCTGTCGTAAACTTGTCATTTTGATTATATACATTCGGTAGGTAAGAATTGCTTAACAGCGCTGTCAAAACGCTTTGTAGCTAATATGACACTAATACTCTTCTAGTACCACAATATGTCCTATCAAAATGTCTTTATATTCATATTTTCGTGTTATATATTATTATATCTTTACTAGCTGACCTATCTAGCTTTGTACAGTCACTAAGTATGAAAACAGGAAAAAGATTTTTAATCATATTTTTCATATAAGAGGATCATTCATCAAAATTAAAACTACCATACCCGGGGTATGGTTTGGATCAAGTAAAATAAATTTATAAAACTTCTTCCAATGTCCTCTTCTCCATATATCGTTTATTTTTTGTTAGGCTATAGTTTGATCATTCCTAAAAATAAAAATCAAATACAAATGCGATAGAATCCGTAAAAATAGTTTTATTTTGATTGTGTAATACACGGGTAAACATCAGAAATCGTTAAGATATACGGACATTGTAGGGCTTCACAAGCCATCATGTTTCCATCTTTTGAGCGAAAAACTTAGGTCATAAATATCCAAGCTTAGTGTTTCTTGTGTAACAAAATCGAGAGTATGAGTCATAAAAATGGGCCGAGAGTTCACTAGGAGAATGACCAGGAGCACTTTCCTGGTGAGCATAAAACATCAACTACAATCGTTAAACCACTTGTTGACCGTAGAATTTGTAGCATTGTCAATCCTTTGAGGAGACATATCTGCAACAATGAGCATCGGTAGACAAAGAGATGGATGGATGAGTAGAATAAATAAAATTGGTCTTTATATATATAAACTATGCTAGTTGCATAGATACTTATTTGTTCTTTTTGTAGATATATATATTTTTTTACTAATTTAAGTTACATACATTACCACCACCAACAACAACTACAATTAATTTAAATACTTTTTGTAAAGACTTGAATATTTTCGATTAACTGGATTTTGAATTCGAATTCAAAAATTTTATATTAATTACGGTATTTAATATATTATATTTTGCAATTTTATGTTTAAAAATTTTCATCAATCATATAGAAAATTCATAGTAACTGTATAGATTAGTTATTAGTAATAATAATCTATTACACGTCATTGTAGCTTCTTGCCTTCGAGTAATGGCATTCGATTAAGAGTTTTGATACTGACTGAGTCTTCCATAGACTCCTCCTCACCCTTTTGTACTTTCATCATTCATCATATAAGTAAATATTTTTACTTGATTTTATTCTTTAAGAATAAAGGACTGTTGGACTACAAAAAGCCATAAATTATGGATAAATGAGACAGGTATTTTCAAAACAAAACAACAAGAACCATAAATATCAAAATAAAATCAAAACTTTATCACAAAACCTCAACTCTCACATTGACAGACTGATGTCCTAGCTTATAAGGTATTCCATATTTTATATATATATATATATATATATATTCTGTGAAGCTGTAACGGCGTCTGGCAGGTGCTACGCTGTCCAATGCCTTCCGGAACGACGCGACAAGGTTAGCTTGTATAATCCCAGTACCACTGCTTTGCATTCCAAAGTTAATTCATTATTTAGATCAATGGATAGCCATAGATGTTTTCTTGAATATGGTACTGGAATTTCATACAAACGGATTATCTATAACTCATAAATTAATTTTACAAATACGTTCAATTAATGCCTGAACGAAAGGACATTAGGATATCATCTAACGTTTTATAGCAAAAGACTTTCTAAAAATAATATAAAATCCTTGTTAGTTTTAAAATATTAAAAGACAAACTATATAGACATTTAATAACCCTACTTTTATCGACATTCATAAGATGGAGCTTATAATATAAAATAAAAAAAAACACTTTAATTAAAATGGACGAAATAACTAAGAAAGTAAATGTAAGAAATTAAAGTTAGAATTTCACAATATTCGCGTTATAAATTCCATTTAAATTTCAAAACCAACGTAATACTGATACAATTCGAATCGAATCCGTTATCAAAGATATAAAAAGTCATAACTGGTCTCCTATGTTAGAAATTTTAGACGCTAATACTGCAGCTGAGCAATTGGTTGCAAAACTCTCTTCTATTATAAAAATGCATACGAGGCAATATATTGTACCTAGACGTGAACGTAATCTCAAGCCTTGGATTACACCAGGGCTACTTCGATGTATACGAAATCGTGATCGTATGCATGCCAAGCTTAAAAAATCAAATACCAATGACATCTTAAATATTACATATAAGCGGTATCGAAATCATTGTAATTCGTTACTGAAAACTCTTAAGCGTAGATATGAAAGGGATGAGATCTTTAAAGCAAAAAACAATACCAAAGCGACTTGGGAGGTGATTAGGAAGTTGTCTGACTTACAGACTTGTTCTTCTCCTTCTAATACTTTATTACAATTAACTGATAACATAAAAACTTCATTAAATCAAGTAAATAGATTTTTTGTTAATGTTGGCCCTAATTTGTGCTCTAAAATTAGAGTGCCTTCAACTTCATCCGACTTTATTACTGTCTCGAATACACCCATTTCGCTAAATGTTAACTCAATGGCTCTTATTGAAGTAACTGAAAATGACGTGGAAGCCGTTATATTGAGTCTTAGATCTAATTCCGCAACTGGTGTGGACTGCTTACCATCTAAAATAATTAAGGCCTCTAGTTTTGTATTGGTACCTATTATTACTCATGTCTGTAATTTATCAATAACCACAGGTGTCTTTCCGAAGGTTTTTAAGAAAGCATTAGTTATTCCTATACATAAGTCTGGACCCAAGGATGATGAAAATAACTATCGCCCTATCTCAATTTTAACCTCGATGTCCAAGATTTTGGAACGTATTTTAAATAAAAGCCTTATCGGTTTTCTTGAAGCCAAATCCATCCTGGCTAAAAACCAATACGGCTTCAGAAGGGGACTATGTGCTGAAGATGCAGTTCTAGCTCTGTCCACCCGGGTTGCGAAAACGCTTGATACCAAGCGAAAATGTTTGGGCATTTTCCTCGATATTACGAAAGCCTTTGACTCCATTTCAATCTCAAAGTTGATTACAAAAATGGAGGCTATTGGAATCCGTGGTCTGCCGTTGAAAATCTTTACTGACTACCTAACTGATCGTACTCAAATCGTAAAAATTGGTCAGCATGAAAGCGATGAACTACCAGTAGTACACGGCATACCGCAGGGAAGTATCCTTGGACCCACTCTGTTTCTTATATACGTAAACGAACTCTGCAAGCTACCCCTGAACAATTGTGAGATCTTTACATACGCCGATGACACCGCCCTTATTATTGATGGCCCGGACTGGACTCAAACTTTTAAGAAAGCCGAGATGTTAATGTCACATGTGATGCATTGGCTAGCAGATAACTCGTTGACGATAAATCTTAAAAAGACAGTGTTCATTCCATTTGCCATTCGCTCAAACTTTCTTCCATCGAATAATCTTATCCTCAGAGCGCACAATTGTGACTTTAATGGGACATGTAATTGTGTATCGCTTACAAAATCTCGCTTTGTTAAATATCTTGGAATTCATATTGATCAACATCTTAATTGGCACCAACATATAGAATTGGTTACAGCACGAATTCGTAAACTTATCTACGTTTTTAGGAGACTGAGGAAATCTTTAGATTGCGTTACGCTAAAACTAGTCTACTCTGCCCTATGTCAATCTGTGCTGACTTATTGCTTGCCAGTATGGGGTGGCGCCACTCAAAATGTGTTTATTCATCTCGAAAGAGCTCAAAGAGCTGTTCTCAAAATCATAAACTTTCTACCGCGAAGATATTCCACGCTTCAACTATACGCTGAATTGAACGTACTTACGGTAAGGCAATTATACGTGCTTCTGTCTATACTGCGAAAACATTCTTTACGCCCTCCTAATCTTCCTAATAGTAGACTTAAGTATCGGGTGTTTGCTATAGAACGGCATAGGACTACATTTGCCCAGCGACAATATTACATTACTAGTGCAAAAATATATAATGCTCTAAATAAAAAATTAAATTTATATAATAAACTAAAATTATTATGTAAAAAAACTGTTACAGACTATCTGAAAACATTGGGGTATAGCGAAACTGAGGATCTTGTAACAAATTCTCATTAATTATTTCAATTAGTTTTGATTCTCAATTCGTAAGTACTGCATCCACTCACACATAACTTCATACACATTCAACACCATTTTCATACAATACATGTACACACCTTCCACTTTATATCACTCACGCTATGTTCCTATTTTTTTTTTTTTTTTCTCTTTTATTCAATTGTTTTATTTTTGTATTCCTTTTGCCATAATATTATAAATAACAACACAATCGAAACAAAGGTATTTTCATGTTTTTGTTACAGCAGAATACTGATTCCTAAAACACAGGGATTAAACCTAGTTTAGGATTCAGGGATCATATTTCATTATTTACTAAACCTCATTTGTAACTAGAATCTTATTATAACTGTATTACGAATTGTTGTTGGTTGTGCAATAAAGAATTATTATTATTATTATTATTAATTAATACTATTAATACCCAATATACTGTAAAATTAATTGGCAACAGATAATATGTAAATTGATGCGGCACTTTGTTCTGTAATCTGCATAAACATATGATAATGGTAGTAAGGTTTCTGTATTAAGGATTCTATGTATATTATTGAATTAATTTTAAGTGAAAATGTGTGGTATTAGTTTAAATTATATCTATTATATAGCGGTCGGTCCTACTAGCCATATGTATTTATATTTCTCTCTTTCTTTCCCGCTAATATGCTTCCCCGTATTGAGTATGAACATCTTCTACTATTTGAAGAAAACTGATTCACCGTACCACACAGTTCAGATGATTTTAGAAAAAAAAAAAAAAGCAAATGACGCAAATTGTAAATTGTTTTCTGGCTTGATACTTTTTGGTACTAAGATATATTGAACTTTATTATTATTATTTTTTTGAGTTGGAGTTTTAGAACCACGCCGTCCCTTCTGTTCGGGGGACGAAGGAGCGGCACTTGGCCCCACAACCCACTGTATTCCCTCCCCATCGCTATTGGGTCGGCCACACACCTTATAAATCTATATAATAATTTTATAAAGATATCAGATTGTCTGAACGATATATTTTCAAAACTTCTATATAGGAAGAAGAATAATAACCTTTTACTACTTACAACATATGCATCATTTGATCTGCAAAAAATTACCTGCAACAAAACACAAATTTGTAAATTATTTGAAAAATCGTTTCATATATTTGATTGTATTGACACCATATCAACTGTCATAGATGTCATCCGGTAAGGCTTAAATGGACGTTCGAGGCTTTCACATATATTCATGAACATTTTTATCGATTTCTCAAATAGGATTTGATGGTGATGAGATTTACTCACAATGTTTCCCTTCACCGTTAAAACAAACGATAATTAACCATTCTAGTTTTAATATGTATAGCATATTATTATTGCCGTTAATACTGTACAAGAAAATTTTATGCATTCGCGTACAAGAAGAACATTTTATGTATTTCAATTCAATTTGGTTATATTTTCATTTGCTTTAAGTTTTTAAAATATATTATGTAATGAAAATTATAAAGATATATTGCCCCGTTGGTTGATTAGGTATACGTATACTATTGCGATCGTAGGAGTTGATTTTCAATGATTTTGTCAAGAAAATTTTTGCAACAAAAACTGTATCGTAAGAACTAATACTGTGCGGGTAGATATAAATCTCTGTAATAACGATGACTTGTTGGACGTGTGATACCTTAGTCCACTCGTGACAGGAACGTAGTAGTATTTGATACAACGGCACATAAAAAAACACGATAGAAGGCGTAAAAATAATTATATTTCAAGAGTAATACTTCACGTAAATGTTGAGCAACAAACTCTTTTTCAACAAACTCTTCTTCATTTAGGTGAGACTGAAAATATTTGGAAAAATATGTCTTCCTTTGCATCCTTCGAAGATGAAGGTTAAAAATACTAAATAAATAATAAAAATATGCTATGATATAACATGAAATTAATTTGTTATTTGCAATTTTATTTGGCCAAAATTTCTTTATATATATAAGAAGTTTTACATAATACTAACTTATCGTTTAATCTCGATGACTCCACATCAAATAAAAACTTTAATTAAATCCAACATTAAAAGAGAGAGAGTGTTCATTAAAAAAATATAAAATAACATCTAAAAAATGTTTTCCGAGATGTAAAAATCAAACATAAAAATATTTTAATTTATCTGTATCGTGCACTTTCGAATAACATTTGGTGCACTTTCTAGAACGAATAAAATGTCATATAATTTTGCTTGCGGTCACGATGTGTTAAGTTTATAATTGTATAAATTATTTGCGGTTGTCTGAGTATCAGCGACTTACCGCCGCGAGCCCTCTATACCTACCAATGTGATACAAATTTATGACGTCAAAATTAATTCTGTGATTTACCAGTTAAACAAAGTGTTATTTTATTAGACTAGTAATATTAATATTAATAGCTAACAGATGGCTGAGTGGTGTATATACTGGCTTCAATGCCTACGCAGAACAACGTTTTGTGTGATCCATAAATATTTGTACATGAGTAATTTCTGTCTTTCAGTTGCTGTGTAGTTTTTGAAGTTTCCAAATGAAACAAGGATATATATTTTAGTGCTTGGTAAAAGCTTGGTCTTGTAGTGATGGAGTAAGAATACTATTCACCACCCCATATCTTACCCGTGGGTGATCGTACGAGACGACTAAGGGATATAAAATGCATATAACAGAGATGCGAGAGAAGGAAAACTCGAAACAAAATCCTATACCAACACGTCTGACCAGCGCGGTATAGTAGGTTAATTTCCCTCCCATTACGGAGGAGGCCCGAGCCCAACAGTGGGACTTTTATGGGCTGTGATGATCATGATGAAAAACTTGGTATTGTCTTTTAAAAGTATAATCGTAAAGTAAATTTGAAATGAATCTATTTTTACGGAATCCATCGCGATTCGATGAGCGAGGGAATCGAAAAAAGCCAAATTTAATTTCGGACATTCAGATGTACAAAATTTAAGATTATATTACTAATTTATTATAAAAATACATATAATATAATGGATTATAAAAATAATACATTAATCGTTAGAATGTAGCGCGGCGTGATGGCGCTGCTGTCGTTAATAGCGCAGAATGCATCGCAGCGCTATAGCGCCGCCACGGTTCATGTTAACATGTCGATCGGCTGGTGTGCACGTGTTCTAACTCCGCTCACTGCTTGTAACTACAGGTATTATTTTACGCTTCGGAATTATTTTAATTTAATTTTGAACTTTTTATTTGCATATATATAAAAAGCAACGTAATTATTACGGTTAAAATCCATCTTTCGTATGACTACTTAAATCACTATACTCATGCCTTATTACCATTTAGATGTAAGAATAATTTAATGTATGTTATAATAATAATAAACTACCTTTAAGAATATGTTCTAACATTCAGTTTATTGAGCTAAACATAGCCTTGGGTCAAAACATATTCAGTACAACAAAATAACAAGTGTGTTCATTGTTAAAAACAATTGACAGTGTCGAAAGTCGCGACACAACAGTGAGTGGCGGTGGCAGCTATTAGGTAATTATAGTCTTGTTGTAAAGTTTGGTACACAATAATGATGAATTTTTTGAAAACATTTTTTTTGTATGTTAATTGTTTCTTATTTTTTATAATATTAAATAATAATTACATCGTGCAATTATATATGCAATTCAAAATTATTATAATATATTTTATCGTATTTATTATCTACATTTTATGCTACTTCTCTGTTTATATATGTATGTATGTATTATTAACCGACTTCAAAAAGGAGGAGGTTCTATGTTTCATTGTATGTATTTTTATTCTATTATATAATTACTGCTATAATTAAAATAAACTAAAGGCATCATTTTTAGGGTTCCGCACCCCAACAAAAATAAAATAAAATAAATATTTAAAGGGGCTCACATACAACAAACTTGTTACTTTTTTTTAAGGAACCCTTCGTGCGCGACTACATCTCGTACTTGGCCGATTATATTTACTCTGTTGATCACTCCTCTTAATTGAATTATTTCAATACGAACGTTTGCTTTGCAGGTATTAATTGTCCTATTGAAATAATTTTTAGTATAACATAGAAGAAAATCTTCAGTTTGATAAAATTGTTATAATGTTAATATTTTTAAAATGTACTTTATTAGGTATTAATTTAAATTTTCAATTTTTTAAACAGCATCAGACATTAAAAATGTGTGTAGTTAAATATCACTTACATAAAATAATTGAAATTTAAATAATTTTAATAAATAACACTTCAAGTATTAACCTAACAAAATAAGTTAAAGGTCAAGTATAGTAATAATAATTTAAAAACTAGTCACACAAAACTGACGTAAGAGTTGACATTTAATGTCCCATATACACACGCAATATTCAAAAGGTGTGTTAGTAATCTAAGCATAAAATCTTAATTAAACCGATTAATTACTGTCCGAATTAATTAAACTCAGTTATTAATGGCTTTAATTTGTAAAAAATTAAAGCATTATTTTTCTTATGCTATAAATAAATGACATTAAGATTAATAGTGTTATAAACGTAGCCATCCTCTGGATTTGTCTTCTTTTATTAGTTATATAGGCTGAAAGAACTGCTGCAAATACTGCGAACTTTTGCCAAGTTTTAGAATAGGGCTTAGGATTTCCCTGTGAGAAAATGCAATCACCTATAAAAGTGATTAATGACAGAATTCACTCGAGTCCACCTAAAGAACTGTTAATACAATTTATAACACCCACGAAAAGTGTCTAAGTTTAGTTTATTCCTGACTACAATTACAGAATATTTTAAAAGTCTGTAGAACTATATATTAAATTAATATGACAGTAATAGCAAATTCTTTGTAAATTATATAAATAAAAATTACATATCAAAATACAGATTTGTTACTGCTCTATCCTTTGAAATGTAATTGGAAATCTATTAACTAAAAATAGACATTTACATTGACATCTTCGTCAGAACATATATATATGTCATTTTTGGTCACGAGCCCCATTCAATTCAAGAAAATCATAGGAAAAGAAATGTTGTCCGTCACCATACGGAAAATAAAAATTAAATATAGCATATAACTATAGTACTGATATGGTAATTTGCCCGGTGTATTTAATAATACAATTTACTCCACCCCGAAGTAAATCGAAGAGTAATCGTCATAGATTAATGAAAAGACCAATACAATACAACACTTCCTATAATACTTCCAAAACTACGAAAAAAATGTAAAATAAGTTTTCATCATTAGCTAACGGTGTGCACTGTGCCTTATAACAGAAAAAAACTCAAGCTAATAACAAGAGGCACACGTACAGAACGAATGATTATCACTAATGATAGTGATTTGAAGACTACCGAGGGTTGCCAACATCTGGTCCAAGTGGGTCAATTGCATTAGATATTTTAACGAAACTATATCATGACCAGATTGATTTATTTTTTTAAAACTATAATTTTGCGAAATTATATACTGATTTCTTTTGTACATTTATGCTACCGTATTGCTTACTATCTAGACTGGCATAAAACCCATAATTCTATCACATATAATTGAAATTTATGAAAGAATTTTGTAATTCATATATAAATTACTATTCTACGTGATGTCGTCCGTCCCAAGAACGAAGAAAAATAGTTTCATTGACTTCATATATAAATATACTTATAAATTAGTTTAAATGTTCTAAAACTACAAATAAAACATGAGTATTATATCAGTAATGTGTATATTAATACACATTACTGATATAATATACACATCAGTAATCTGTCTGCAGTTACTTTGCTCAAATATTAAATCAAATTAATTAATATAAAAATAAAAAAAATGAAAAATTCCCATGTATCAGCAAGAGATAGTAGCAATTCCCTTACTTTATTGTGGGTATTGTAAAAACCAGCTGAAGGATCATCGAATGCATGCGCATCAGTACTCTAATTCCAGTAAAGGGAACAAAACCAACTTCAATCGCCAATCTCCCTTCCAAACGTGGCGTTTCTGGCATTACTATAGGCAAAATTTATTTTGAAATCCATTTATAAGCTTGAATGTCAATGCAAGAAAATAAAAATATAAGAATAATAAATAAAAAAATTGAAATATAAATCTCGCACTATTTTTCGAAAGTTCATTATTCATTGATAGGGTAGTTGACTACTATCTAAATAATACATTTTTATAAATATTATTTTTTATTAAATTGAAATTTCCAAAAAAATGTGTAACAAAAAAGCTACAAACTTTTTAATTTTTTGACGCATATTATATTCTTAAACGATGATTAGTTTGAAGTAGAAACATATTTACACGTACACGATAACGAAGTTGACCCCATCTTTCATTATTGGTCCGTATATTCATTAAAACTAAAATGCTGACAAACTAGCTCAATCTAAAATGTTTTACAAATCGATAAAAAATTAAGTCTATACTGTATATAGATATATATATATATATATATATATATATATATATATATATATATATATATATATATATATAATTTAGGGTGGTCCTTATTTCGGGTTTTTTCGAATTTTTTTTCACGATAGTTCTAAATCGGTTCGAAATCTATAAAAAAAAAATCATGCTAAGTTATAGCTCTTAATTTTAATATTAACCCGCGCCCCCCGACAGTCAAAGTTTTAAAGGAAAATAACATGAGAAAACTTTAATTATTACTTTAGAATTTTTTACGTCATGAAGTAACCAACAGATCACATTGAAAAACATTATTTCCTATGTAAAATTTAACGCTTTACAAAAAAGGTCTCTTATGATTTTTCGATAACTCCAACAGTTTTGAAGTTATTCGAGATCTAAATTGAAACTATAATCATTTTCATTGTTTTTTGTGTTATTTTTTGGTCATTTAATAATTAAAAAATGATAGACGAGTTATTTTTCATATTAGATGACTTTTTTTCACTCGACATATAATTTTGACTTATAATATACGAGAAAAGTATTAGTTAATTAAAAAAATCTATTATTAATATTTCAATGAATTGAAAAAAGTAGCAAAATTATCATTTTTATTTTCAATTATAGATACTTTTATGAAATTTTTACATTCGTTTTTTTGAGTGCGTCAGGAAACATTTGACGATGATCTTTAACTAATTGTAACACGTATTGCATTTGTTTTTCATCCTTAGTATAATGTTTACAAAAATCTTGCACTAGTTTAACTCCTCTCTCAGCACAGTCATTCACAACCGCTAATTTTTTGACGAATCTTAATGCAGTTTTATAGTTTTCATTATCAGCCCACTCAGAAGGATGAATTGTCAAAAATTCTGTTTGTAACTCAAATCTTTCAAAAAATTTGATCGATTCTGCAGTTACGAAAAAGTCAATATCATTATTCAATAATTCGGTTAGGCTCTTACTTTGAAAGCGTTTCACACTACATTTTTCCCTTGTATAATCCAGGTCTTCTTCCGGAATAGCAGTGATTTTTTCTTCTTCTGTACGTAGCTTAGCAACAATTTTTAATTTTGTTTCTAGTGAAACATCCTCATCAAAAATAGCCATGATCACTAATTCTGGTGATAAATACCATAGATGATTCATAAATCTACTAATTGCTACAGTAGCAAGATTACTGTTGATTGCCTTAAAGTTATTTAGTTCTTTTATAAATTGTAGATCATTGTACGGTGCTTTTACACTATTAGACGACGAAAACCAAGCTTTATCATAAACAGTTGTCACAAAAACACATATTTGCCGTAGTTTATTGTCTTCACCTTTTTTTAATGATAATTGTTCCCGAAACAAGTACATTTTTAATCCATATATAGCTTTTGCCATCCATCGTGCATGATGACAAGCTCCTGGCTTACGAAAACTAATTTTTTTGGGGATGACACCGATAAAATTATTAAATTAAATATTATTAAATGACCAAAAAAAACACAAAAAACAATGAAAATGATTATAGTTTCAATTTAGATCTCGAATAACTTCAAAACCGTTGGAGTTATCGAAAAATCATAAGAGACCTTTTTTGTAGAACGTTAAATTTTACATAGGAAATAATGTTTTTCAATGTGATCTGTTGGTTACTTCATGACGTAAAAAATTCTAAAGTAATAATTAAAGTTTTCCCATGTTATTTTCCTTTAAAACTTTGACTGTCGGGGGGCGCGGGTTAATATTAAAATTAAGAGCTATAACTTGGCATGATTTTTTTTTTATAGATTTCGAACCGATTTAGAACTATCGTGAAAAAAAATTCGAAAAAACCCGAAATAAGGACCACCCTAATATATATATATATATATATATATATATATATATATATATATACATTCGCATTATCATGTGCTCATCGTACTTTGATAGGCATACACTATCGGATTAGGCTAATGAACAGGAAGAACTAAAAAAAGTATGGAAACTGCGACTACATATCTACCTGGACACATTGTAGTATCTTACTCGCTACAATGGTATAGACAATACATATTTTGTGATATTAAATTAATTATTATCAAAATTAATAATGGTTAGACCACGTTGTTGACAGTTCTCTGTCTACAGCCACGGGCCGGTCCTTCCGGGGTAGTACCACACTCTCGCAGAAGATCAGCGTCTGAGTAATGGCACTGTGCTATTGCGCTTCGTTCGGTGCACGAGAGAGCCGGAAGCCCAACTGGCTGGGTTTCTATTGGTAGGCAGTGGCCTAGTTATTTACCTGCTATTGCAAAAATCCATGGGCGGCAGCAACACTTACCATCAGGTATGCTTCTTACTCGTTTGCCACCATAAGCAATAAAAAAAATAAGTTTATGGTTAAATTAGAAAGTTAATCTATTAAAAAAATTATAAAAATAATCGAGTTTACACGAATAAAGTTGTTGAAAGATAATTTGTTATGAAACATAGAACCTCCTCCTTTTTGAAGTCGGTTAAAAATGCGAGTCTCTTCCATATTAACTATAATACGTTAGTGGGTGGCGCGTTACTTGAGATTAGCTGCGCCTCTTTACGATAAGTGAACCGTGAATCATGTTAGCGGCAGAATACACGCGTGTTGATTTTGCTATTTAAGATCTATTTTAGTATGACAGCGCTTATTGCTTTGCTCGTTCCTGTAACGATCAAATAAGAACACCGAAATAAGAATATAGGGGTCATCGGCCACTTCTTTTGTTGCAAACATTGTAGAAGACAACTAAAGAATGAGAGCAGATAATATCACTAGAAGATAAGTGAAACTGTTTAAATTCATGCAGAGATAGGTACCTGAAAGCTGGACCCTGAAATCAAGGAATCGCTTCTGGTGACTCGCAAGATAGACAAGGAGGAGTAATACGGCAGGAAATAGTTCCACTATTCTTCAACGATAGAAAATTTAATATAGCAATACTATTAAAAATGGTGTAAAAAAATTGTCCTACCTTGGAATTACTTTAAGTGTCACTACCCACGTCAAAGGATGTCCACGCTTTCCTAGATAATAAAATAATGGACATTATGTAAATGAGTTTCGATACGGTGCCAAATGAATTGGTTACAAGGGACGAATCGAGAAGACCTAAAGCCCGAGCCTAACCATCGGTGACGAATGCATTTAGAAACCATAACATTTTATATTTAATAACTTTACTGTATAAAGCACATTAAAGCATTATTTTGTTTTTGAAAATTCGTTTAATTTTATTAAAACGTTGATTAGTGCAAGAGTCTCTCATAGTGCAAAGAGTGAGGCTGTCCGTTTGCTCTCCACTATGCCAATGTCTGTACATTGGCTGATTTCGTTCCTTTCTCTCTTATTTAGGTTCGGCTCTCCTCTGTTAGGTGCTAAGATCTTCCCTTCTGAGTTATCTGTTGTTTTAACTGCGCCCATTCCATATCTTTTGCAAGAACCAAACTTCGGACTTTACCTTTCTACTTTTCTGGATTGGCGAGAGCTTTTTTAACAGCTTGCTTTTCTTCTTCCCTCATCATAATATGTTATACTAGCTTCTGCCCGCGGTTCGCCCGCGTAAAAGGTTACTTTCCTAAAGTTTTTCATCCCCTATTTTTATTTTACCCCTTAAGAGTAATTTTTTTACAAAATTTTATTGTCATATTTATTTATATCTAATCAATAGCCTAAAAATAAGTTTTTTCAAGCTTCTGGCTTTAAAAATGACAATACTTTTCATCCCAACTTTTCATCCCCCTTTACAACCCTTTTTTTGCATTAAAATGTAGCCTATGTCCTTTGTCAGGCTCTAAACTATGTGTGTACCAAATTTCATTTAGATCGGTTCAGTAGTTTTGGCGTGAAAGAGCGACAGACAAACAGACAGACAGAGTAGTTTTGCATTTATAATATTAGTAAGGATTATCTACTTAAATTGCTTATTATTATTTTTTATACAAGAAAGAGAGGCGTGGTAATCTAATATGTCCTTAACTTGTGACTAATCTGATAAAGTCAAAATCAATTGTCAAACTATCAACTTTCTACCAACATAATTTTCTTAACTTAATAAAGTGATATCATGTATATAATGGGTCTATTTGTAATCTCAGATGCAGTCCAGATTATAAAAATAAACACGATAATATATTTCAAAATAACCCAATAAAAATATTCATCTATTAACTTATTAGCATATGTTAAATAAATTGTATCTGCGAAGGGCTTGAACAGTTTAATTACATTTTCTTGCTAGATATGTTGATATTAAATACATTTTATGATAGAACGTAAAGTATGAACTTAATAATAAGCTTATAGCCTAAGTATTCAAGCATATCATCATACGTATTTATCGAAAAATACAACCAAAGTAGCGAACCCTACCTAATAATATTTACATTTTTAAAATGTGCTAATTAAGTCCTTTCATTTGATACCCATCATGATGCTGTTTAAATAAATAAATTTGAATTTTGGTCTTAATGCCGCTTCTAGAGAATAATTTATCAAATTGTGATTAGAATCTTGTCGTTATGAGGGTACAGATAAACATACATGCATATCCATACAAACCGCGGTCAAACACATAACCCTTTTCCATAGTTGGGTGAAAATGATTTTTTTATTGAAATTTTATCGGTTATAATAAAAGTGTTTATGAGTATTAAAGTTTACTATATTTTGATGACGATTTGAAAATTTGCATTTGTGTATCCCACTGTGAATGGGTGCAAGGTGTATCTGTTTAGATAGGATATATGAACGCTAAAGCGACCAACGACCTTATAAGTTCGTCTTTTGGATAAGTAATTTTGCAAAATTTTAGGACTAACAAGAAGGTTTTTAAATGAAAAATACTATTGAAATTTCTGTGCGAAATTTAAATTGGTCCGTTTTTAGAATAAATCTCTTTCAAGCTATAAAAATATATAGTTTAAAAACTAAAAATGTTTATAAGCCCAAACTCGAGAAACGAAGATTCCATTATCTCAGCTCCTAAACTATTATGTTATCTATCTAGATTATACGTATATACAAAGTTTCACATCGATGTGACTATTAGCAGTAGTACATAATTATGTATAAAATCGACTAGCAAGATTTCTTACTAGTAAACAGTGGGAATGTGCTGCTGGTTCGACCGAAATACCCACTAAAATCACAGCGGTCCCTTCCGCGCTTTTACGGGATGTCAGAGAGATCGTCTATTGACATTCTATCCCCGACACCCCAACGCTAGACCATCTGGCCACGTCCAGTCGACAGTCAAGGCGGCGGGAGGAGATGCGCGTAACGGCGCCTCCGCTTTCCTGGCCGCCGCCTACGGAGTGAGTCTGCAGAAGCAAATGCCTCACGTATCCGCTCCGCGGCCTCCTTCGAAGAGATGACCTCCTCACAGAAGGAGGCCATCGACGACCAGCACCTGTCGCTGTCAAGCATCTTAGATATGATGGTCAACAACTACAGGTCTATTCCTATCACCGCCGACAGGTCGTGGCGCTGAGGCTCCCAGGCGGGACATACCTCTAGAGTGTGACGCGCATCATCAGTTAGCACGCCACACTCATGGCATCCAGGGGCCTCTTCCCGTCCGATCCTGTGCAGGTACCTACTTATCGAAGACCCCGTGTCCGGTAAGTACCTGCGTCATCCTAAAGGACAAGTTGCCGTGCCTTCTCTTCAACCAGCAGTGGAGGTGGGGCGCAATTGCCTCAACGGTCTCCCGCCCTGCTACAGGGGACTCTAATTCCTCCCTCCACCGCCGGATAACTGCCGCTTGAGCCGCTTCTCTTGCCCTAATCAATTCCCCCACAGTAATATGCTCGCCGCTTTCCCGCGCCGCAGCGCAAAATCGGTAGACCTCCGCCTATGCCCTAGCCTGGAGCAGCTAGGGTGGATCACCCGCCAGCAATGTGGCTGCGGTCCAGGATACCGTACGGTAGCCTCTTATAGACCTCACCGCCATGGTTCTTTGTGCTTTACGCAGCAATGCCTTATTAGGGGCGGTGAGAAACTCCGACCAAATCGGGGCACCGTACAATGCCATGGACCGCAAAATACCCGATGCCGATGCTGGATGAGACGATCCGCGAGCACCTTCTCAAGCAATTTCGCCGTCTCGTCCAGCAGCACCAGGGGCCTGTACGCAGAGGGGGAGTCGACCGGGCGACCATCCTTCTGCAGCAAACAGAGTCTGCCACTCTTCCATTCCTCCGGGAATTGCCCGGAACTCAGACATTCATTGAGCAGCTCCCGGAGCTTCTCCTTCCAGTATTAAAAAAAAAATAAGAACCTTATCCTTTTTTAACATCGATTAAAAACATTCATAATAATTAAACATATCAACCTCATAAATAATCTAACTAAATCTCAAGCCGATGAGACAATATCTATAGTAAATACCTGATATAATTATTATTATTTTTTTCTTTTTTTTAAAGACAATAATTTCCACAGTATTTCCATTTGGTGACGGAGTAAGAATACAATTCACCACGTCCTAGCTTACCCGTGGGTGATCGTAAGTCATATATGAGCTCAGATGATGATTGTACCGTGTAGGAATTAAACTCACGGCACTAGCACAATAGGTACCTTAACCTACGCCATCTGTGCAGTCTACTCTTCAGTATTTTTATAACATATTCCATTCAATGTGTAAATGTGTTGCGGGTTGAGAACCCTCAGTGCTCACCCATAGTCCGGATTAAAGCTATAACAGCCATCTGCGGCTAACAGCTAAAAGACAGACACAAAAAGAAAATGTGTATATACAATGTTGTATGTATCTTCAATATTTTATTTTAAAGATATTTACTAGAAAATTATATACCTATATATAACTAAGCGTGAATCATAATATATCGAAACACCCATCATTTTAATGTGTTACGAATGGACAATTTTGAACGAATTGCGCGAACGAGCTCAAATCGTTCCGAGCGATTGTCGCGCGTGCCGTCATGTAATCATGCGTGAATGATGCGATGGACGCTTAAAACACAAATAACATTTATTATATTATGACATCTTAGTTGGAAATCATAATTTAATTCACGGAACTTGTAAAAGTAATAATTCGACGAAACGAATAGCGAAGTAGTTTAAATACCAATCTCTCGTGCCCAGTATCAGACTTTTTATGTGGTTGATATTTTGAGTCTGTGTGTTACTTTTAGCTAGCAGGTTGGCAATCTTAATTCCCATTAAAAGTTAAGAAAGTCCGATTACGAAATGAAAAATGATGTCGCAAGCGGGATTCGAACCCGCGCCTATTGGGATTCCGGCCCAATCGTGCTGCCACTACACCACCGCGACTAATTGTAGGACATGCAAATTTCATTTCGTATTGTATTTACGTCTTAAGGTGACGGTATGCTATCTACCCGACAATGTTTACACATTGTTATAGGCTTAATACTTCAAACTTTACAGTTAGAATTGTATTAAACGATGACACAACCTTGTTATTTAAATTACTGAAATTTAGCATTTAATATGCTTAATTATTATTATTTTGCATGTCCTACAATTAGTCGCGGTGGTGTAGTGGCAGCACGATTGGGCCGGAATCCCAATAGGCGCGGGTTCGAATTCCGCTTGCGACATCATTTTTCATTTCGTAATCGGATTTTATAAATAATTAAGCATATTAAATGCTAAATTTCAGTAATTTAAGTTAAGAAAGTGTTTCTGTTCTCTCTTCTGGTAAATCTGGTAATATCTAAGGCAGTTTTTACGGCTACCACGAGATAATAAGAGGCGACATATTATTATCATACATACTTCCCTGAACACACACACTCACCTCATTTTGTAACTTTTGTCCTAAAGTTTCTATGAAAATAAAATAGAGATGGAAACAATACTTTTATCGCTAGTTTTTTTTAAGACGACGCCTGTTACTAAGGAGGTCTTTACAAACATTCAATTTAACGGACACAAATTACACTTTATTGACTAAAACAATATAAACTCATTTGCAAAAAAAACGGGCGGTTTTGATTTTCATTCATATTTAAAAAGATACAATACCAAAAAGGTTTCAATCGTTTGTACACGTTACTGGCCGGTTTTAAAAATGCTGTGGTATTTAAAAAAGTACGTTCTAAATTCAATTTTCCATTTGATGTTCATTTTTACAGAAAACCCCTTTTTATCCTACATTTTTGGCGCGAAGTTCCAGAAGTTAACATCGACTTTCATAACTTTTATTCAATTTTTATCGATTAATTTCATATCCTTGACTGTCAAAGCTTTATTTAATGCTGTTTGGCTGTATCAAAAATGGTAGATAAAGTGGTAAAAGCTACCAAAATTATCGCGCTGCTTGAAGAGGGTTGCAGCCAATGTTTCGTGGCTAGGAGGCTAAATGTTAGTCGCTCGACAGTCCAAAGGACCTGGCAGCGATATCAGGAGACTGGTTCCGTCGAGAGAAGGCCTGGTTCTGGAAGAAAACCATGTACCCAACCACGGGATGATCGTTTTCTTGTGAGTCGCGCATTGAGAAATCGCAAATCTTCGTATGTGGATCTTAAGAACAACCTCCAAGAAGTAAGAAATGTGCATATTAGTCTATGGACGGTCAGGAGGAGGCTTCTCGCTGCCAATATACGCAGTCACCGCCCGGCCCGCGGCCCCAAATTACTCCGTGAGCACAGAGTTCACAGGCTTAGGTTCGCTAGAAATTGTGAATCATGGACTCAAGACGATTGGAATAGGGTTTTGTTCTCTGATGAAGCCAGGATATCTCTGTTCGGTGAAGATCGACGTCGGCGAGTGCTAAGAAGACAAGGAGAACGCTTTGCAGAGGCATGTTTCGAAGAAATCACACCTTATGGTGGGGGCTCTGTTATGTTTTGGGCAGGAATAAATTCAATGGATCGTACAGAGTTAGTCTTCATTGAAAACGGCTCACTGACTGGGCATCGATACATAACGGAAGTTCTAATTTCTCATGCACAACCCGCATTGGCCGCTCTAGGTGAAGACTCGATTTTTATGGACGACAATGCTCGCGCCCACCGATCCCGCGATGTTAATGCGTATGTGCAAGAGGTCGGCATTCGTCGTTTGGATTGGCCAGCTCGAAGTCCCGACCTCAATCCCATAGAGCATGTCTGGGACGTTCTGAAACGGCGTGTGAGATCAGTACACCCGGCTCCGCAGACCATCAGAGAGCTGAAGAATGTGATTACTGCGGAGTGGGAACGTATTCCGCAAGCAAGTATCCGGGATATACTCGCTAGCATGCCCAGACGAATTCAAGCTGTGATTTTAGCTAGAGGGGGTCACACTCGATACTAAACATTTATCTGCTTTTACTTTATTAAAGAAAAACAAACAAAAAAACTTTTTTATTTTTACTTCATGAGCATATGCACTACTAGCGAATATACACTACTAGCGAGGTTTAGCATTATTTCCCATAAATTGTATCTAAATTTTATGAAATACTGATGAAAACGATTATTTTCTTATTAATTTACCAAATTGTGTGGATAAAACTACCTATAATTATCAAACAAAGAAATATTAACATTTGAAATGGTTCATTGCTTAGGTGCCCGTTTTTTTTGCAAATGAGTGTATATAATTGAACCTAAGAAAGCCACCGAAGACAAAGATCGGGTACCGGTAGCCTGCTTGCACGGCGGAGAGGAGTTTTACATGGTGGGTCTACGGAGTCACACGCTCTACCGTCACCCCGGACCGATTTGGCGGGGCGAGACCACATCCATAGTCACTCGCAAAAAAAAAGACTAGAACAACAATTTATAGAACGCACAAAGTATTTTATTAATCGAACCTATGAAATTGACAAGGTAGGTCTGTATCTTAGGCACTACGCCATCCATACAAATAATTAAAGCAAAAATTTAAAATCTACTAATTGCCTGATTATGTTTCTAGACTAACGAAGCAAATTTATTTTTGAATATAAAATAGTATTAAATTTTTAATATAATTTTTATAATTTTGTTATTAATCGGTCGATTACGAGATAAGGAAGTAGGTATAATCAAACTTTTTTGGAAGAATCACTAATTTTATAAGTACATTTAACTGATAGCCGATACGCTCTTAGCGTATATTAAATACTCACCCAATATATTTTATTGAGGACAGGCTATGGCATTGTCACGTCCTGCGCAATGCGTCCGGAGTGACAGATGGGACGAGGCGCAACCCCATAAGCTTCTGTACGTATCTACTATACGTAGTTCTCTAACGTCATGTGGGCAATGACAAATTCGCTATTTTAAATTCAATTTCATTCAGTTCACGACAAATTTTTAGAAGTGCCAATATTTTGGAAGTGATGTTTGAAATATTTTTTTTGCATTAACTATAGGACCAAATCATATTGCTTATTTTTTCTTTTTACAATCTTAAAATACCGAAATAGTAAAATTTGTTTAAATAATTAATCATGTAAGTACTAAAATTTAAAATACCTATCTAAAAAAATAATACTAAAAAAAATTTATTAAGTTCTATTTTGTCAATTATCATCATCATCTCAGCTCACATATGTCCCAAAATTGGGCTGGAAACCCCTCCGTAATGGAAGGGATATTGACATAGATATTATATGCGTTTTATATCCCTTAGTCGTCCCTTATGATCGGTGACGAGTAAGACAGAGGATGGTGAATTAGTTATATTCTTACTGCGTTATGTTATATTCTTACTGGAGAATGGAGTTGGAAATGATGCTTGAAATCATTTTTTTTTACTAACTGTAAAGTCAAATTTTTTGATTCTTTTTCCTTTTACAATCTCAAATGATCAAAATAGTAAAATTTCTTATGTTAAAATAATTAATCATGTAAGTATCAAAATTAAATTTTTCTAATAAATTGGTACTATAAAAATTTCGTTAAGGTTTTTTTCGTTAATTATAAATGCCTTATATATCGACTTGGACCTAGGACGCCATGAGAGGAGCCAGGAGAGCCATCGGTGCCCGGTCTTGTCATCAGTGGCCCGTCCGTTGCTGACCTAATAACTAGATAAAATTTCTCGACGATCAAGATCTAAGGCATATATCGCTAATCAATATTAAGATATAAATACAAAGAAATTAATTAAAATTTAATTATATCTCTTACATTTAATAAGGTCACACTTAAGTAATATTACGAAGAATTACCGGTACTGAATTCAATAACACATTTGGATTAAGTATGTTGTTAAAGAATTCTACTAAAATTGAACGATCGTCACATCGCGTATGTTTATCGGTTTATATTAAAAAATAAATTTTTACGATGTTCTTCGAGTCGAGTTAATTTAATATTTCGCGTGAACAATTATTCGACGTTATGGATCTGTACCAAAGTTTTAAATGACCCAAGAGATTTGACGAAATCACTAAAATATACAGTCATCATTCTTCTACTCTTATCCCAATTATTTGGGGTCGATACAATATGTACTCTTCTTTCATAGTGCATATTGTTAAAGTTATTGGCAATAGTTTTATGACCGGCCGCCTGCCAGACGTCAAACATCCTTGAGAATGTAATTGTTGACCAAACGGCATCAGATGGAGTTGGGCCACGTCATTATATGGCTCTTAGTCATCTTTTACGACATCATCGAGCAAAGGAAGAGTTAGTAGTATTCGTAGCCGCTACCACACAGCTAAATCACTAAAATATACATCATGTGAATTATAGAAATATTACATACATACATACATATCATCACGCCATATCCCTTGCAGGGTAGGTAGACAGAACAGAGTGCCAGCGAACTCTATCTTTGCATACTTCACTCGCTTCCTCAACATTCATAATTCTCTTCATACAAGCTCGCCGGTTTCGGAGACTCTTGACGCCACCTTCCTTCAGTACGTGACAAATCACGTATATATCTTAATATATACGTGATTTCACATTCCACTTATGAAACATTAAGTGCGATGTATTTTGTTATTTTTTTAAAGTAAATATTTAATCATGTCATTATTGTAATCATGATCAGGATCTCTTATCTTAATTAGAGATCAGATATGTACTCCATTTCCGTCATACATATTGCAGAAGTTATTAGCTTTAGTTTTATGACCGGTCGCCTGCCTGACGCCAACCTTCTCTGGGGATAGTTTGATAACAATACGGTATCAGAGTTGGCCCAGGTTGACGTAATTATCTTATTCATCTTATACGTCATTTCCTAGCAAAGTAAGGGTTTGTTTGTTTAGTATTCGAAGTTGATACCACGTAGCAATAACCATGTCAATATGCAAAATGCTATACTTGCAAATGCAGATAAGATTCTGAGTTTCAATTCGGAATACGAAGAGGCATATTGCCGACTAATAGCAAGCCGTGGTTTAAGCCACTGACCCTCTCGTTCATTAAATGAAGCAAATACCGACTACTTAAACATCAATTTTCTTCAAAAGGGCGAGATCGAGTATTCCCCCGTACGTATCACCCAGTTATAACTCCGCACAGAAAACTAGGAGCACACAAAACAAGACACTAACACTAGGAAAACATAAACACATATAGAATATTATTATTGTGACGTCAATTATATCACACAATTCGTAAACAATTATAGAAATTATAAATAAAATTACGCAACAAACTCGATAAACACACTTTATCTATCAATTATGAGTATTGAACTAATTTAAAAATAATTATGCTATACAATATATTTTTTTTTATAATTATCCTATATTTATCTTAAAAAATTGTCATTTCCATTATTCGACAAAAACGTCTTAAACGAACTATAAAAAATAACTACGATTTAATTTTGAAACTACATTTTCATAAACAAATTATTATAAAACAAAAACTAAATAGCAATAGCTTAAATAATCATCATCATCATTGTCCCACTCCTTGTCGCCTCCTCTGTAATGGGAGGGAAATTGATCTCCTATACCACGCTGGTCAAAGGTGTTGGTATAGAGTTTTGTTTAGAGTTTTCCTTCTCTTGCATAGATGTTAAATGCCTTTTGTATCTCTTAGTCGTCTCTTACGATCACCCACAGGTAATATAGGCGGTGGTGAATTGTATTTTTACTCCGTCACCACACGGATAAATAATAGATAGCTTAATTAATAGAAATACTTTATTACGTAGAGGTTACTTAGAAAAAAAGACCACATTGTTAGCCGTGCTACTTGAAATTTCATATGACGGTCAATATTCTAAACAGTATTTATTACATCGTTAGTATACCCTGTTAAATTCGTATACTATAAGTTAATTGCTTATAAATTCTACTCGGTTACTGTCCTCTCTATAATTGGATACATCCGCAATTTTAAGTTTAAATTGTATTTTACATACTAAGGTCATATTATAAAATTTAATAGTAATATTATAATTATTAAAACAAACTATACAGTAACATAGAAATAATTATCGATACAGCTGTTAAGATGATTCGAACAAGTCGAACACGAAACTAAATTTACGTCGACAAGATGTAGCGTTATGTTACAGTAATAAGGGTTATTCGAGACGATACTAGGAATAATCGTAAGTGTGTAAACAAAGCACTTCACTATGCATTAATAAAGCTATATACATATTGACAGTGGTCATAACATATCGAATTTACGACGACCGTTAGGACTTGACATAAAAGTCGATATAAAGGCGTTTTATCGATACCTGCAATCCGCTGCTCGTTACTGAGATGATAATTTCTTCATTTTCGTAATGTAATCGAGTCGTATGTTCACCGGTGACTTGAACCAGTTTTGCTTTTGTTGCATAAAATTGCCTGGAGCTGTAAAGTTTTGGTAATTAACTGAAATCTTTCGTTTAATGACGATGATAAATAGCTTATTAACATCGACTAACAGATATATAATGAGATATTTTAATGCGAGTCACTTTAATAATAGGGCTGTCAAGTGTTATATTCTATGACATGCATTTGTAGAATAATTTTAATAGAATATTAATTGTTTTCAAATTTGACGCTGAGTATAGAGTTTTTTTAATAACATTTCTTTTGGATCATCACACTGGATGATAAGCGCCAATGGTTTTATGTGATAAGACAAAGTCGTGCTTTTTTAATAAAATAAAAAAAAAATAACATTTTTAAGCTAATGTTTAATATAAACCGATATATTTTATTGTAATTCCATTATAACCGTTAGTAGAGATATATCACACCTACATTTCATCAACACCTACGAATATATGGATTTGGTAATAGGGAGCGAGCTTATTGCGAACTAATTCCAAGTATTCTGTACTACTGTAAAGTTTATTGTAAAGTTTAGGATTACCGCTATCTATCAGAAACTTCCAAAAAACTCGGACTCAGTCAGAGTTTGAAATTCTGGTTCAGTGGTAAAGTCGGTCGAATTAATTAATATACGCCGATATTATTGTAATTACATTATACTTAAAACCGTTAATAGAAATATAACACACCTACATTTCATCAACGTAACCTACGAGTATATGGATTTGGTAATAGGGAGCGAGCTTATTGCGAACTAATTCCAGGAATTCTGTACTACAGTAAAGTTTAGGATAACCGCTATCCATCAGAAACTTCCAGAAACTCGGACTCAGTCGGATTTTTAAAATCTGGTTCAGTAGTACAACGAATATGCTGCTAGATTTTATTTTAGCTGGTCGAATGATTTAAATGCAAGGATATTCTAAATAACAACAGACTCTAATATATCCTGCGCCGTATATTTGTTTCCTTCTCTTTAATAGATGACCGTCAACATGCAATTAGATTACGATTCCAATAGTGAAAGCCACAAATAGAACATTTGATAAGACGTTCATTTGTAATATACAAATCCATTTGTGTAAACTCTATGATCGACTGAGCGTAACCAGGTGATCTAGCATTAAAGTCATCATCATCATCATCTCAGCTCATACATGTCTCACTGTTGGGCTCGAGCCTCCTCCATAATGGGAGGGAATTTGACCTACTATAACACACTGGTCGGACGTGTTGGTATAGGGTTTTGTTTCGAGTTTTCCTTCTCTTTGCATAAATGTTATATTTATTTTTATATCCCTTAGTCGTCGCTTACAATAAGATCACCCACGGGTAAGATATGGGGTGGTAAAATGTATTCTTACTCCGTCACCACACGAAATTAGAGTTTCGGGGATGAAATGTCTATAGACGATCCCTCCGGCAACCTGTAAAAGCGCGGAAGCTGGTTTTAGTGGGTATTTTAGTCGAGCAGTCAGCAGGCGAGTCCCACACACTCCCCGCCTGTTACCGGCGGGGGATACTGCGTAAATGCATTTTCTTGGCGCGAACAAAAAAAGGTAAATTCTATGAAATATATATTTTTTTCCAATAGTTGAATTTCATATGTAAATAAGCGCGTACTGTCCTACATGTATAGAGATATGTATTAATTTAAAGCAAATATTTTTTATCATTAATAGACAAAGACACCTTTGGTACCTAAGTGCCAATTATCAAGTTAGATTATATTGATCATATGTGATAACTAATACAATAATTGTGACAAGATAGTTATTAGTTGGCGTTTTAATGATATGGTTAGAGTTATAATTTTGAAAGAGCTATATTTTTTAGCTTAATTACTGTTGCTGTTACTTTTAAACTACTTTATGAATTAAAGTTTATTGCAAGCAATAGATGTGCTTCTGTAGTAGCTTTTAATAAATGGCGAAGGAAATTTGGCCTCTGTTTTTTGATATAGTGTCACATCGCACTCTGCCTATACTGCCCATACATCCATCTTCTGTCTTTCTAACTGGATATTTTTTCAACCATCCCAAGAGCTGCCTTTTAAAGTATAAACATAATTATGCTATATATATATATATATATATATACTAGCAGACCGGGCCACGCGTTGCTGTGGCTTAGGTTAGCCTCAGTAACACTTTTTATTTATTCTAACAAATTTTAGCTTATATGAAGCGTTTGTGTATTTAACATAGCGCCATCTATTAAATACTTACTGAATCCAGTCAACGAATTCCGCCATCTTTTAAAATCCTTTTGATATAACATATGATTTTAACTGTCAAATATTAGATAAATAATTTGCAATGAAATAATATTACTATAAATTGAGATTTAAGCTAATCGGTTAAGTACTTTATGAGTCCATCGCGGACAAACAACGTGACACGTAATTTATATATATTAAGATGTTTATGACTATATTATTGGACTATACGGTCAGTTAATATACAACCATACTGTCAACTAATATTGGACTATACGCCCACCTTTTTTTGCTTTAGACATCCTCATAGGCAATGCGAGAGACAGGAAAAAAAAATTACTAGTCAGTCAATAAGTAAAGCGATGTACAGCTACGATAATCGCAGTAGTATGGCACCACAGATACGGGACAACTTAACGGGGCCTATATGTGAGCCATAAAATTGATTGCTACAGTAGGTATAGCAGAAACGCTTGAACGAACGGAATTTTTCTCGAGTTTGCTACAAGATCTGTATAGTATACTATTCCAAACGTAATTTGCAAACTGAATAACATAAGGTAGCGCTTGTTTCGCCAGAGATCGCACTCCTGGAGAATGTAATATGCTGATTGTTCATACTCGTGGTCAGCTGTGGAACATTGACATAATAGAGATGGTAGGAATTTAAAAGAAAATGATTTACTTTTAAAGTTATCATGTTCGGTTAGAAAATATATAACATCTATGCAATTTAAGGAAAATTGGAAATAAAACTCTATATATCAATTCGTCTATCATCGCTTCACCATTAAATAGGTTTACAGCATAATCGCCATGTTTCACAGGTGGTTTAGCGGTTGAAATGTTACGTATATCCTATGCAAATGCAGCTGCACTCTTTTGATGATTCCTCAGCCAATTTATTCTACTCTCAGGCGAAACTAAAAAATTATCCAAAAAAGTTTTAGCAAGAAGCATTTAAGTCTTTTTTTTTCTTGCGGTGGTCTATGGATATGGTCGCACCCCGCCAATTCGGTCCGGGGCGACAGAAGAGACGGCACGCAATCCCATAGACCCACCCTGCAAGCATCTCTCTTCGCCGTGCGAGCGAGCCACCGGTACCCGATCTTTGTCTTCGTTGGCAAGAAGAATTTAGTTCTAAGAAAATTAATTAATTTTGCACTTATATTTTTATATATACTGCTAAGACAAGAAAACCAACAGATTAAAACCAAGCGCCGATTAAGAAGCTAACATGGCCAGAGCAATCAGCGTAATGTGATAATGTATGAATACATTGGCCATATACTATATAAATAGCCTATTTTAATATTACGAGCAATTTTAGACGACATTATTAAATACACTTGAGTTTTAATACAGCTATAAAATACTATCAGGATACAAAATGAACTATGTTAATGTAACGTAGGAACTTCATTTACTATGTTGAGGGTTTAATTCAACTAAACTAATAAATCTCTCTTCAAATTTTACAAGAATGTTTTTTTTTTTTAATTTTATGGATACGTTGTGTGGTGGCTACGAATACTATCAACCCTAATATTTTTCGTAGGTGTCGAAAAAGGCGACTGTGTGTTCAATATCGACTCGAATCAACTTAATTTAATGCCGTCTAGTCAAAAATTTCTTTGCCAAGAAAGGTTGATTTTAGTTATGTCAAAAATTCTTACTCCTTACTAATATTATTTTCCGTGTGGTGACGGAGTAAGAATACAATTCACCACCCCCTATCTTACCCGTGGATGATCGTAAGAGACGACTAAGAGACATGAAACGCATATAACATCTATGCGAGAGAAGGGAAACTCGAACCAAAACCCTATACCAACACGTCTGACCAGCGTGGTATAGTAGGTCAATTGCCCTCCCATTATAGAGGAGGCTCAAGCCCAAGAGTGGGACGTGTAAGAGCTGAGATGAGATGACTAATATTATAAATGTGAAGGTAACTCTGTCTGTTTGTCTCGCTTTCACGGCAAAACTACTGAACCGATCTAAATGAAATTTGGTACACAGATAGTCTAAAACCTGAGAAAAGACATAGGCATACTTTTAATTGGAAAAAGCGTTGTAAAGGGTTGTAAAGGGGGATGAAATATTGTAGGAGTAACAGTTACTTTGGATTAACGCTAATTTACAACTATTCCACGCGGACGAAGTCGCGGGCAGAAGCTAGTTTTTAAATATATATGATATAACGAGAATATATACAAATCTCTAGTAATCGGGAGAAGAGCAGGATGATGACGTCTTATTTTTATATACCATGGATAAAACCAGATCAGTGCATATCGTAAATGAGGTTTGAATTCTGTCACCAGTAGCAAATTGCTAATATTCAGATGCCAATTTTTACGAGAGTACGGTTCTACGCCGAACAAGTCAGGTCATTTATAGCAAGTAGAAAATTGCAATGTGGGTTTATTTCTAGTTTTTTTAATTTTTGAGTTATATTACATTGAATTATTGAAATTTAGCATTTAATATGCTTAATTATTTATAAAACCCGATTACGAAGCAAAAAATTATGTCACAAGCGGGATTCCAACCCGCGCCTATTGGGATGCCGGCCCAATCGTGCTGCCACTATACCACCGTGACTTATTGTAGGACATGCAAATTTCGCTTCGTATCATATTTACGTCTTAAGGTGACGGTATGCTATTTACCCGACAATGTTTACACATTGTTATAGGCTTAATACTTCAAACTTTTCAGTTAGAATGGTATTAAACGATGACACAACCTTGTTATTTAAATTATTGAAATTTAGCATTTAATATGCTTAATTATTTATAAAACGGATGCCATATTTGCACTGTGCCAATTATGCGAAAAATATCGGGGTGCACATAAGAACTTGCACATGGTATTCGTTGACCTCGAGAAGGCTTATGACAGAATCCCGAGAGCGGTTTTGTGGTGGGCTCTGAAAGAGAAAAGTGTGCCTGTGGAGTATATTAGTTTAATCTGTGCAATGTACTGGCGATCCAGGTCGTATGTAAGATCTGCTGTTGGAGACTCCGACGGGTTCAACGTTGAGGTGGGCCTGCACCAAGGGTCGGCGCTAAGTCCCTACCTCTTCCTGTTGATAATGGATGCTTTAACATCGGAGATATAGGAAGAGGCACCCTGGTGCATGCTATTCGCTGATGACGTTGTTCTCGTCGGAGAAGATGGGCTTAAGGTCCAGAGCATGCTGGAAAAGTGGCGCTGTAAGTTGGAGAATGTTGGCTTGAAAATCAGCAGACCTAAAACAGAATACATGTTCTGCGATTTCGGCGGTCTCTCCAATGTTACACCCATAGCTCTAGATGGAGTACTTATACCAGTATGCTTGAACTTTCGATACCTCGGTTCGCTTATCCAAAGCAGCGCGAACTGGATCGTGCGGTGAAGCACAGAGTTGATGCGGGATGGATGAAATGGCGGCAGGTCACGGGTACAATATGTGATCCCAGAGTACCCCTTAAATTAAAGGGAAAAATTTACAAAACTTTAATAAGACCTGCTGTATTGTATGGATCAGCATGTTGGGCGACGAAGGCGACGAATGAGAGACGATTACATGTAGCGGAGATGCGAATGTTGAGATGGATGTACGGCGTGACGAGAATGGATAAGATAAGGAATGAGCGTATAAGAGAATGTTTGAAAGTAGCGCCAGTGACGGATAAGTTAAGGAGTGAACGTTTGAGCTGGTATGGACATGTGATGAGACGGGATGAAAGTAATGTTGCGAGGAAGGTTTTGAGTATGAATGTTGAAGGCTTTAGGGGTAAAGGGAGACCAAAGAAAAGATGGATGGACTGCGTGAAGCATGATATGTATAAACAGGGAGTGACTACAGAGATGACGTCTGATAGGGATGTATGGAAAAAGAGGACATATTGCGTCGACCCCAAGTAGTTGGGATAAGAGCAAGATAATGATTATGATGATGATTTATAAAACCCGATTACGAAGCGAATCGGGTTTTATAAATATATTACATTGGTTTTATCATCGACTTTTTTTAAAATTATTACGTTGCACAGTAAATCATAATAATTTTCAAAACTTTTAAAAGTCCCTTGGCCGAGTGTACCTACTTTTTCTCTACAATATGAAACAGCATTTATGGCACTTATCTCACAAGTTATGAACATACCAAGTTTAATCATCATCATCATTACAGCCCGTAAATGTACCACTATTGGGCTCGGGCCTCCTCCGTAATGGTAGGGAAATTAACCTACTATACCGCGCTGGTCAGACGTGTTGGTATAGGGTTTTGTTTCGAGTTTTCCTTCTCTCGCATAGATGTTATGTCCGTTTTATATCCCTTAGTCGTCTCGTACGATCACCCATGGGTAAGATATGGGGTAGTGAATAGTATTCTTCCTCCGTCACCACACGGAAAAGTTAGTTTAATATTTTATTAAAATAATAGGATAGTATACATAGTTATTTTTGTAACCAATCATTATTAGATTTATAGTAAATATAGATGAAAATTATTGGACTTGAGACACCTTAATCCTCTCGTAACCATGAACGCTGTAAAATGTTCGAAACGTCGGTAAAACATTTTTAATTCAAATCGTTACATTCAATATCAAAATCCGTATAAAATGTCCTAAATAAAAGCTACATGTAGGGTTTCTTCTGATGAAATGCAACACTTTAATTTTACATATTTGCCCCAATTATTGGCAATAATTAATTAAGTTTTTATTACTTTACATTCAAGAATTAAACAACTACTCGATAATTTACAGAGCTATGTACGAAAATAAAACCTATGTTTTTTTTTTATCATGGTTAAAAAATTGGTGCTTTGTTATGTGTCAATGCTGATCTTTGTGTAAAATATAGGCTCACCTATTGATGATGAATAGCTTTGAATTTTTACATCTTAATTTACTGTTATAGTAAGTAAGCGTTTGGATTTCAAAATATGGAATGCTTCAAACCCAAAAGACTCTAAATGTCTACTTCTCATCTCAGTTCACAACCGTTTTACTGCTACGTATATGATGTATTATGAACTGAGGTGACGATGATGTAAGCAAATTCACTTAAGCATTGTCCATTTTGTTTTCCTTCATATTGTTTTCTATATATTATTATCCATTTTATTTCTTATCATAAACTCCTCTGGAAAACAGGCGGTGAAGCTATGTATATATTTCTTATCATATTATCAGCGACCTCGGATATAACTACATCGGGCGATTGCAAGTACAGTTATACTTTTTTTATTGTATTTGTTATTGATTCTTAAAACTTGTATTTTCATCGAATGTCAACTGGCATGTTTTTTACTTTAAGTATTTAAGTATAAATGTTTTTTCACTATAAATGGATAGGCATTAATTTTAAAATATTACAATGCTTTAAATTTGGTATACATTATTGATTGTCCAATATCCATGTAATAAAAGGTCGTAAAATATTTTTTGAATTATACACAGTAGCATTGATCAGAGAGCAGAGCAATCTGCTTAAGTACGGTTGTAAGCTGAAAGTTTAAAATAAAGTTTAATAAAGTGCATTAGGATCGTTCCCCTTTATACGAAATTGAGAATTAATTGGAGGAAACACACACAAACTGTAAAAATCTCTATAGTAATAGGGGTGCCAATAAAAACAATTTACAATGCTGTCCGTTTTATTTTTCTGCTTATGGTGACAGACCTTTGTTATACCAGGGGTACAGGTAGGCCGCTGAGTACTAGTGAAAACCCTAAACCCACCCAAAAAGTTGAGCTGCCGGCTCTCTCGCTCACCGAACGAAGCGCAATAGCACATTGCCACTGCCCAAAGGTCGATTTTCTGCGAGAGTGTGGTCCATCACTATTAAAATGCCTATATATATCATATTAATATTAGGTACGTTGCGAATACGATGGTCCGATTCTACTTAGATAGGGATATTAGAATAATATTATATCAGCTTCTCATACGGTTAAGGATACGAAATTATTTTTAAAATACGAACAGTTCATATCTAATACATTTTTAGGGAATTGTAAAAGAGATACGCTAAATGTGATGATCATCGTACAATGGTCTTTTGAAGAGGTCTAGATTTAGATAGATTGGCTGATTGAGTGAAAACGCGTCATATTATATCTCATACAGATACCGACCCTATCTGAATTATATAATATTATTTACATACATACATATGATCACGCCATATCCCTCGCAGATTAGGCAGAGAGAACAGAGTGCCAGAGAACTCTATCTTTGCATACTTCACTCGCTTCCTCTACATTCATAATTCTCTTCATACACGCTTGCCGGTTTCGGAGACTCTTGACTCCACCTTCCTTCAGTACGTGACCAATCTGGTCTCGGTAGGTGAGTCTCGGTGCTTCCGGGTACCTACATCCTTCCACTTTCGCATTGTATATCTTCTTAACCAGACGTTCATTCGGCATTCTTTCCACATGTCCGAACCATCGGAGCATTCCCTTTTGCATCTTTACACCAATACTCTCTTTCATACCTATTCGTTCTCTTACGTCGTCGTTACGAATGCGATTGGTTAGCCTAACTCCACAGATTTTCCGTTTCCATAATATTATTTCACACTTTCGATATCGATTTCCGCTAAGACTTCGAATCTCTAATAGTTTCCATTATGGTTATCGAGCTACATAACATCCCTAATTACTATTATCCAAGTGATATATTCGAAATCCATATATTAAAAAGAATTCAACCAACAGCCATTTCGATATATTGTATGTTTATAAAATTCCACAGTTTAAATACATCTTAATTGATTATACTGCGAAGTGTTGTCTTAAAAAATTAAACAGTAATTAATCATTCAACTTAATATAAATAACTGCAAAATTCGAACTTGACCTCAGTAGTCAAACACTCTGTATACAAAACAGTTTATTTAGTGAAGTGATTTGGCAGTCTGTGGTCTGAGTGAGTGAACTGTTATTTCATAACAGGTCACCAAACTCATTCGTTCTTGTATAATATAGTCAAGTGTCAATGACAAAGTAAACTAAGACATGTGGGACAGACATATAGGTTCTGTCTAGTGTAATATTGGATTCATAAACTTAACGGATTTACCCTATTAATTATATATTTGCCATGTGGTGACGGAGTAAGAATACTATTCACCACCCTATATTTTACCCGTGGCTAGTACGAGATGACTAAGGGATATAAAATGCATATAATATCTATGCGAGATAATGAAAACTCAAAACACATTTATCTTATCACAGCCCGTGATGATGATGATTTACCCTATTATTATCTATACCTTACAGCTTTAAATGGGCAGAAAAATAATAGTCATATAAAATGTATTATTTTTTTTGGATTCATTAATGTTAATGTACAATTTTAATACTTGAAGTCTTGCACATAAAATGCAATAGATTTCGATATAATCACAAAACCATTATAAGTTTTAAAATTTATCATCAATTTGATACGCTTATTTATTCTTATCATTATAGGGATATAAAAAATTTGAATTAAAATAAAAAATTATACCTATATAATAAAAGCAGTAAGCACATAATATATGCGTATAATCGCTTTTTTATCGTTTCAACCATTAACAATACAAAAAACACGTCTTAATATTTACCATAAAACCGCTATCAAATCTCAATCGAGAGAACTCTGAAATCTTAACTGCTATACTCAGAACTATTTGGCTTTTCCATTGACACTGTCACTCAATAAATAAAGATTCAGGTGTGGCACGTGCTACGCCCACACTGCATTAACAATGTAAATATCACGCGGATTCGTATCCACTTTGAATGTTTGTAGCATTTTTTTTTTTATAAAAATCTCGGTATGCCCTCTGGTTTTAAATGCATTAAAGTATCAATTGTTGAGTATTAATTGAATATCAATATTATCTGGGTGGTGACGGAGTAAGAATACTATTCACCACCCCATATCTTACCTGTGGGTGATCGTACGAGACGACTAAGGGATATAAAACGCATATAACATCTATGCGTGAGAAGGAAAACTCGGTACAAAACCCTATATCAACACGTCTGACCAGCGTGGTATAGTAGGTTAATTGCCCTCCCATTACGGAGGAGGCCCGAGCCCAACAGTGGGACATTTATGGGCTGTGATTATGATGATGATAAATTGAATAGATGACATAGTTAAATAAAAAAGAACTTTAGTGTCATAGTCAGTCAGATTCTCATGCGAGTTATTCGAATTCACGAAAAATTTTTTTCTGGTCTGGTTGCAATTTGTGCTCATTAATTGCAAATGCTTTAAGCCTCCCTTATATAAGTTACAAAGGAATATTATTTAAAAGATTTTTTTTTAAGAATAAACAACATGTTATGATTTCCATCTGACGACATGACGAATAAATTCGTTAGATTCATTAACTATTATGATCTCTATTACATTCTTTTGATTCACAAACACGTATTCTACACTCTTTGTAAATAAATCAGATATCTAAGTAATTAGTTGATCCTTTATTTCAATTAATCAGACAATCCCTTGGTTTTCATATGTGTAAAATTTTCCATCCATTCCCTCTTAAATCCTCTCACCACTTTGCTTTTCTTTTTTCTAGCAGAATAGTGGGACGTGTATGGTAACCCTTACTCTTGGGCACGGATCTTTTCTAGATGAAGGAAAATGAGCCTACTTGACCACATGAATCAGGAGGTTTGGACTTAACTTATTGCAGTGATATTATCTATATCTAAATCTTAATCTATTTTCACCATATCTATTATATTATCTAGAGTCCATCCATTCATGCATCAAACCATCGACATCGACCGATGAATATAGCAGACGGATTGTTGAATGAAATTGGTGCTATAAATTACCCAGATGAGCATAGCTACCCATTTTTGTGCGGAACACTGAGCTGATTTTTACGCTGTTCACTGTAATAGAACAGAAAGTAAGGGCTGGGAATATATTGTGTTCCCAAGCCTTCATCATTCTAAAGTGCTCGAATATTATTATTTTACCATATTTATTCACAATTTGCTATTATTTATTTGGCGATAACTCTCAAAGTTTTAAATGATATATTAAAGATTTTTTTGATTATAGAGGCTCAGTAAGAAGAAAGTGCTTTTTAATCTTCGATTCGTAATTTCTCATACAATGATATTAATTATATTGATTTTAAAATTAAACTAATATATAAATAAACTGTAAAAATTAATGATTATAATATATATAATGCTGCAATAGAATATAAGTGAAGATAGAAGCTCTCATTGGTGGTCCATCAACTTGATCTTGAATAAATAAAATCAATATTGATTTGAAATTAAACTATTTTACGGTTTCTATCGAGTTTGTATTTGATTTTTAATTTCCCAACGTTTCAAACACTTTACAGCGTTCATGTTCACGGCAGGACAGGAGGACGGGAGGACTTCGAGACGTCGGCAAATTAAAAATCAAATATAAAAGCGATAGATGCCGTAAAAGTAGTTTTTATATCAAATGTGTAATATTCGCGTAAGCATCAGAAGACAATTTTGATTTTTATACTATCTACTAAAGGTTATTGTAGTTGATAAGCTTTTCCGCCGTGACCGAATATTAACATAGTTCACCACCTTACCTTCCCGCGGACATCGTAAAAATGGAATATAAAGGATGTCACTAAAACTTGCAGAATAAATTCTGTACCAACTAGTCATATAACCATAATGAAAGAACACCTTGTTCAGTGAATGTGTGAATGTGAGCAAAACCAAAATAATGGTCTTTGAAAGAGATAAAACCAGAACAGATGTAAGAGTAACAATAGGTAATGATGTGCTAGAGCAAGTGGATGAATTTGTATATCTTGGGTGTGGATTTAGCCGAGATGGAAGGTACACCACTGATATAGAGCGAAGAGTGAATGCGGGAAATAGAGTGAACGGAGCGTTGGGGCAACTTCTCGGCAGCCACCACCTCAGCCAGAAGGCACGTGTAGCAATACATAACGCAGTGCTTGTCCCAACATTACTGTATGGAAGCGAGAGTTGGGTATGCAGAAAAGAGTATGATAGTAAAATTAATGCGGTCGAAATGCGATCTCTGCGGAAAATCTGTGGAGTTAGGCTGACCGACCGCATTCGTAACGACGACGTAAGAGAGCGAGTAGGTATGAAAGAGAGTATTGGTGTAAAGATGCGAAAGGGAATGCTCCGATGGTTCGGACATGTGGAAAGAATGCCGAACGAACGCCTGGTTAAGAAGATATACAATGCGAAAGTGGAAGGATGTAGGTACCGAGGGAGACCGAGACTAACCTACCTAGACCAGATCGGTCATGTACTGAAGGAAGGTGGAGTCAAGAGTCTCCGAAACCGGCGAGCGTGTATGAAGAGAATTATGAATGTTGAGGAAGCGAGTGAAGTATGCAGAGATAGAGTTCTCTGGCACTCTGTTCTCTCTGCCTACCCTGCAAGGGATATGGCGTGATGATATGTATGTATGTACCTTGTTCAGTAATAGGACGTATTATTACAAATTAACAATAAGTATTAACGGATGGAATAAACGGAATTGTGTCCAGCAGTGGATGGTAAAAGGCTAATAGAATGAATGAATTAACTCAAGAATGAGATATAAGATAAAGAGTGACATATCACAGAATTCTAGATACTACACGTATTTTTTTTTTTGTGTGTGATTAGCTGTTAGCCGCAGATGGCTTTGATAGCTTTGCGCGAACTATGGGTGAGCGCTGAGGGCTCTCAACCCGATTAAAGTAAGCTAAGCGACATCGCCCAAGGGCTCCCCCTGTGGGGAATGGACCTCTGCTTGGAGCGTCGCTAGTGGCAAAGTAGGCGTGCCCACGTTTGGATTTATGATTTTTACGCGTCGCGATTTCGCACCTCGACGGCGAGGACGAAACCGCGGATATTTATGTGTAATGGCTTCGCGGGCCGTGTAAGCTCTTAATTGAGCGAGTGTGATATCGTCTTCGTCATCGTCGATCACGTGCCACCCACGTCGGATTTTTGAAGTACGAGAGGGCGTGTAGGAAGCCGCCCCAACTACTAGTGGGTTGGGGTGTGTCATGGCAGAGTAATACACGTAGTAGTTGTCACACTATTGCTGTGTAGAAAATAACTGCGTTGAAAACTTAAATTGATTTAATATTAAAAAGTGATTGGAATAAATGAAGGAAATAATTTAAATACCAGTCTCAATACAAAGTTATCAGCACTCGTTATTATATCAAGTATTACTCGTGAGTACACATAAATTTAAATATGTTCCTATTAAGTTAATGCTCTCAACATGAAGTTCAGACAAGTATTAATATAAAGTACTGAAGGTGAATGCAAATCGACATAACAGGGCAGTGCCGCGAAACTAGTGAAGTGAACGACCGCGAAGAGTATACATATATAATAAAAAAACAAATAACTAATATTATATATTAAGTAATAAAAATAATATAATAGACAAAATTAAGAATAAATTAATATTAAAATAAAATGCGTCAGGCTTTCCAAGAATACATTTGTAGCGTTTGTATATATGATATCATTAATTTGAGACTAGAAAGGAGTTGTGTGAACTTCAATAAAAAATCTGACTTTCTTTCAAAAAAGTATTTTACTCCTTTTACACATACATACATACATATCATCATGCCATATCCCTTGCAGGGTAGGCAGAGAGAACAGAGTGCCAGAGAACTTTATCCTTGCATATTTTACTCGTTTCCTCAACATTCATAATTCTCTTCATACACGCTCACCTGTTTCGGAGACTTTTGACTCCACCTTCCTTCAGTACGTGACCAATCTGGTCTAGGTAGGTGAGTCTCGGTCTCCCCCGGTACCTATATACTTCCACTTTCGCATTGTATATCTTTTACATTAAAGAATACTTATAATATTGTTAACATAAATGCGCATGACGCAAAATGTTTACTTTTTGACATCAGCGTTTAATTTTTCATTTAAGTTAAGCCAACTTGACCCAGATCGCCAAATAAAGTTATCAGTCTAACTATCGAATTTTTTTTTTTTTTTTTTATTGTAATTGTGACAAACGAGCAGTGTTAACTGTTGCTCATGGATCTTTACAATACTGATAGTACAGCTACGCCATTATCTACCAACCCAAAACCATCCTGGACGTTGGGCTTCCGCCTCTCTCGCTTACCGAACGAAGCGCAACAGCATATTGCCACTTTAGGCCTGGAGATGGTAAAATCGTCGGTTTGGTAATCGCAGTTGGTGCTATAAATTTCACTGAAGTTTGTCCAAGCATATGGGCAAAAAGAAATGTTTACACATTACTTAAAAATGTAATAATATATTTATATTCGATACAATTCTCTACGATACTCCACAATATTACTGATAATTTATTCATCAAATAATATAAGAACAATAACCACTTATTATATTATATATATATATTACCTCAACAAATCTTAATTCAATACTATCAGAGTTCAAAAATAATGAAAGTCAAAATATTTAGGCGATAAAATATATTTTCGTTATATCACTAAATAATCTTTTGTGACAAAACATTCCAAATATCACCTCACTAGTTACAGATCATATTATTATGCGGATTGTAACTTAATGTTAACGGGAGTTGCTAATTTATACGTGATATAAATGGATAATAGTCATTTTATTATCTGTATCAAAATATCTTTTGTGTTCTATGTTATTTGAAAAGAAAAAAAAAATATCAATAATTCATTATTGTATTATGTTAAAATTATTTTCAAATAATAAATATACAAATTTGCATTAGGCTTTTAACTTATTATCATGATCTGAATTTTGGACTGATATTGATGCAAATTAATGTGCTAGAAATAAATAAAAATCAACATATTCTGAATTCTAATTTGTAACTTTTGTGATTATCTTAACTATTATGAATATTTACAACATTTGGAGTTGCTTACAATGAATGACAGGTATGATGATGATTCACAGGCTTCTTTAAGGTGCATGTCTGGCGGGCCACCGGGTACTGGTGGTCCACCATCATGACGATAGATAGGCTAGTGATTAATAATGATTTATAGATAAGTACGTGTATAGCAGGTCATGGAATACCACGCCGTACCTTCCATTGCCCCCAGATGGACTAAGCGGTGTCCATACCATAGCCCGTACCAAAAAAAGTGAGGTCGTGGGTATTTAATCTAATATATCTATGTAGAAGTGTACTCGTATTGATATTATCTGATCTCTCCCATGCTGTTTTTCGTTACATGTGTAGAGCACTGCGGTGACAAAAATTATAAAAAAAAAAGAATGGTTTCTGATGTTTACTCGAGTATAACACAGTTGAAGTAAAACTACTTTTACGGATTCTATCGCGTTTGTATTTGATTTTTAATTTCCCGACGTTTGGAACATTTTACAGTGAGGCCTAAGTTGTTTTATAATAAAATTAATTCGTAAAAGTAGTTTTATATCGAAAAGAAAAAGAATACAATTTAAATCTAACTTATAAATAGTGGCCTGCAAAAGGAAGTAAGGTTCACCCGTTGACATAAGTGTGTGGGTTACCGGAATTCACACGATATCGAAAAAAGCTCTCGGACATGCAAATTTACATAATGTTTCCGTTAATATTATTTCTAGTGATAATTAGTTGTTAAATGTCACTTGATTTCAAATGCAGTCTAATCATTTTTTTTATTACACATAATTAGAGTAATGTTGACTAAATTTGTGTAACATAAAATAAAACTAATACGTAATAACAAATAAAAAGTACGTTTAAAAAACTCTACTTCAAAAACGGAAAAGAACAAAACAACTTAAAATACTAGATATCATTTGTATGTGCTATCTATTGACAATCAATCAAATCAAATTGAAATCGGTGCCAAGTCCTAAACTAAATTATAAACAGCTTAGGTACTTACTGTAATGAAATTCCTACACTAAAAATACGAATACCGGCACCGACTTCAAACCTATCAATAGATAGTACATGCAAATGATAGTATTTTAAATTATTTTTTACTTTTCCGTTTTTGAAGTCGGATTTTTTAAACGTAGTTTTTTATTTTTACTTTTTAGTGTTACAGACACACATAGGTTGTTCTATTAGTAACGGGGCTTGAGCTATTCGTTCATTTGTCGCACTCATACTTAATGCTAATTTTAGATTTATATGGTTTTCTCATGGATGCCATTGTCAAAACTGGACCAAATTGAAATGGGACCACACGGGAAGCACCAGCTTTCACCAAAAAAATCATTGAAGTCGCTTTACCCAGTCGAAAGTAATGAGGTAACAAACATTAAAAAAAATACAGACGAATTGAGAACCTCCTCCTTTTTTGAAGTCGGTTAATAACTAGATATCTAGTGGAAATTCTATTTACATATAAAAGTATCTTTAATCTTTTAAAAGAATCTTTAACACTAAATGCTGAAAAGAAGCATGAAAATAATTGTACTTTTTTTTTTAGACTACGGTCGCCGCACTCCTCGCACCGCTCCATCCGGGGTGACAGAGGGGCGTAAGCACGCACACCCGTAACCCACCCGTGACGTCGCCTTCGTCGTTGGGCCGACCACCGGAGCAGAGTGATTTGACGTCAGTGGTCGGCCCGACGGAATACCCCTGAGGAGTACCCTCTCCTCGACCAACGTCCCCCCCTCGGATAGAATTTCGGTCTTTCCCCACGCGGTCGGCCTCTCGGCGGGTGACGGACTAATTCCCCGATCCAGTCACCCGCGGCCTCGGCTAGGGCAGCATCAGGCGCAGGTAATTGCGCCTGCGCCGCCCCAGTCGCCGGCGGCGGCTCGCGTCGTCGAGGAGACACTCCTCGCGCACGCGCTCCGCCGCCTCCTTCCGCGAGACTACTGCCTTGCAGAAGGTTGCGACCGCGTCCCAGTTCGACTAACGCTGACTGACGCTGTCGAGCATCGCCCTGACGATGCTCGGCCGCGTCAGGTCAGCACCGATGATTGCGTTGAGTTCACAACGCTGCTCTGCCCAAGCGGCATAAACCTTGAGCGTATGCTGCGCCGTGTCTTCGTTGCAATCGCAGTGGTGGCAGGACGGTGTACTCTCCCTCCTGACGACCGTGTGCAGGTATTTGTCGTCCCGTCAAAACCACCAGTTGGAAGGAGAGCATCCCGTGCCGCCGTTCCAACCACTGCATCAGTATCGGCCGGAAGGCCTCCACAGTCCGCACACCGAACCGAGGCCTCTCCAGCCGGACTGCCCAACGGGCAATGACGTCTAGGCGGGCGTCGACGCGCCAGGCGGTGAGTTCCCTCAATGAGAGCACACCGCCAATAATTGTACTGCCATACAAGTGAAATAAACTGTTCGCGATTAGAAAATCGACAGTACGATGTACTCTATCTTCTATAACTAACTTGTATATAATCAGACATTTTAACGTGAACTATAGAATCAAATAATAAAATAAGATTATTATAAACTCAATCTCTGTAATTCGTATATCTGCATGTAAAACAAATATTTAATTGTTAAACGTTGTTAAATTTATATATACCCCTGTGATGATGGGTTAACATAGCAATGTGTTAATCCTTTCTTTTCAAGCAATTGCGAAATCATGGTAAGTAAGTGCAATCATCAAAGAATGGTGAATATTTCCTTATTCCCGTTTGTAGGGATGCTTATGTCTAATAGTGAACATCTGTCGGCTGATGGACGGATAAGTTTAATTTATTTCTTGATTTAATTAACTTACTTAATAATTTCTCTAAAATTCTGTTTATTTCTTTTATATAATTTTATCAGGGCCAGACCAGTTTCGGCATAAAATTTTCCACTCAATTATTGCCACATAACTTCTACTATTCTAAGGAATTACGAAATTCTAAAATTAAATTCGATGTTAGGATATTTGACTTTCCTCAAAGGCTATCTTAGAATCGTAGCCAGCATTTTTCAGCCAATAATAATTAATAATTTATATTTTAAATTGTATTTTAAATGACTTGGAAAATTAAGAAGAGCGCATTTCAAGTCAAACTTAACATCATTGTCACTAAGCTTAAATAGCTTTATATACATAAATACTACCGGATCGCAACGCGGCCACACTGAGTAAGATCCGACAAGAAAACTCAAGAGGCATAATACTTTATTAATTTATTAAGTATTATTGTGGATCAAATCTATACAATAAGTGCTCAGTGTCTTGCAGTCTTGTGATGGTTTTCTTTGTTTTATTTTTAATTAGGTGAATGACAGGATGCCAACTTGATGATAATACCCATCCATCTTCAAATGTGTAACATTCGCATAAACATTAGAAATCACTATAAATCGCTTTTTAAAAGACTTGATAAAGCAATAGTTTGCAGATTGTTGCAATAGTGAAAATAAATCTATTATACATGAACTTTTACACTCCTTTTATATACTGCAAAGCGGATTCTAACTGAAGTTTCTACTCATTGTTTTCAATAGGATTGAAAGAGATTATCTGTCTTTGAATGGGCCGATGCGTTAATATGGATGGACTTCGTTACACGGTACTTCATCACATAATAAATAACCATAGATTTTGTAGCGTAATTTTATTGATTCTGATGTCCCACCTTATGACTATGTACATTTATGTATAACACAAAGTATGTGCACTATAAAAAAAGCATTAATGTTATCATTTTTATTTAATTTTCTTATCTTTATATATATATATATTATTTTTCTTCTGTACGTGTGTTGACAGTGAACTCCTCCTGAACGGCTGGACGGATTTTCTTGAAATTTTTTGTGTGTTCAAGGGGATTTGAAAATGGTTTAGATTCACAATTGGACACGGTAGGTGGTGTCGTTGTCGGTATGTCAAATGGTTGGACCGATTGGGATGAATTTTCTATGTATATTCCTATGGGTCCCTGGATGATTTCGAAATACAATTGGACCAGGTAGAAGGCGCTGCTGTAAGCATATCGCTTAAAACTTTTCCGGGCAGGACGACGTCTGCCGGGACAGCTAGTATCATAATATAATGTAAAAGTTTTAGCAATAGTTTTATGACTGAGTGCCTGTCTTTTATCAACACTGCTTGTGCCTATAATTGTTGACCAGATTCTTAGTCGTCTTTTTTGACACCCACGAGCAATGTACGGGTTGATAGTATTAGTAGCCGCCATCCCAGAACATATCGTTTTTAGGTTCACGAGTAAATGCAAAAAAAAAAACATTTTATAGAAAGTATACAGCTAAGTTAAAACTAAAAGCCTACGCAACTTCAATTTATTTAAAATTACCTACATCAAATGGTATATTTAATTACAAAACGAGATATGCATTATGGTAACTTATGAAAAAAAAAACATTACATTGAAATCTGTCAATTTAAGTGTCAAAATAAAAAAAAATGTTATAACCCTATAAATCAGGTTTGTGGGATTGATATAGGGCTTCATAAAGATAACAGACTAGCGACAATTTAAATTAACAGTTCTCATTGAAAATGTGATAAATAATTGAAACAGGTGTCCGTTATGTCGTAAAACATTCTATCTAATCGGTTACAATAATAGAACTAGTGTAATTTATAATATTCTCTTTATTTCATGTACTTTGCAAGTATAATTATTATTTTATAGTAATAAAATAATAATAACGAATGGCAACAGATTAATAAGCACTTTAGTATCCTTACTGATATTATAAATGCGAAAGTAACTCTGTCTGTCTGTCGCTCTTCCACGCCAAAACTACTGAACCGATCTTTATGAAATTTGGTACACAAATACTCTAGATGCCTGATAAAGGACATAGGCTACTTTTTAATGCAAAAAAGGGTTGTAACTGGGGATGAAAGTTGTAAGGAATTATATTCATTTTTAAAGCCAGAAGCTTGAAACTTATTTTTAGGCTATTGATCAGATATAAATAAATATGACATTAAAATTTCGTAAAAAATGTATCCTTAAGGGATAAAATCAAAATAGGAAATGAAAAACTTTAGGAAAGTAACCTTGTATGCGGGCGAAGCCGCGGGCAGAAGCTAGTTAAATATATAGCGTAATTTATAAGAGGAATAGGACCTTTGAAAGTGTAAGAAGTAGGGATGCCGGTACCCGTGGATCGATTTTTAAAAATTACTGTTACAACTACCACTATTGGACTTTAGTAATACCAAAACAACAAGTAGCTGGCTACCTACACACAAAGGATTGGAGGGAATAAGATAAGGAGAGAAATGGAGTGGAGGGTGTTTGGACCACTAACCTCTGGCTCTCTCGCTTACCGAACGAAGTGCAGTAACCAACTGCTGCTACTCAAAATTGGTTTTCTACGAGAGTGTGATACTCTATTAAGGGCGAGTTGACCTATTTATGACTGTAGGCAGAAAATTATCTGCACTGTATCGTAGGACTACGAATAATGTTATATAATAAATAATATATATATATATATATATATATATATATATATACACTACCGTCCAAAAGTTTGGAAGCAGCAAGGTAAAATCGAATAAAACCAAACTAAGTCATTTAAATTTAAATGTATTGATAAAAAAATAAAGAACAAACAGAAACTAACTTAAACAAAATAAAAAAATAATATACAATGGTAAATTAGATTAAATTTTAGCTTCATCAAAGTGTCCACCTTTCTCCTTTATAATCTTCTCACATATTCCGGGCATTCTATTAATCAATTTTTTAAAATAATCTTTATCTAATTTGTTCCATTCGTTCTCTAATAGCTGCCACAAATGTTCTGAGCTCGTAGGACAACGACTTTTCACCCTCCTGTCAAGTTCATCCCAAACAAGTTCAATGGGAGAAAGATCAGGGGATTGAGATGGCCATTGCATGATGTTTAAAATGTTTTCAGCTTTTTTCTTGTTTAAAAAGTTCTGGCACAATTTAGACGAATGCTTAGGATCATTATCCTGTTGAAAAATGAATCCAGAACCAATGAGACTTAGTCCACTGGAGAATTTTTAAATAGCCTTCCTTGTTTAATTTTCCGGTTATCCTCACAAGATTGCCGGGTTTACTGTTGCCAAAACACCCCCAAACCATGACATTACCACCACCATGTTTGATGGTAGGCACTGTACATGCCTCTGAAGCCCTCTCTTTTTTTGACCGGCGTACAAAGACACGTCTATTGGATCCGAAAATCTGAAATTTTGATTCGTCACTCCAAAGGACATTTTCCCATTGTTCTATAGTCCAGTTTTTATGCGCTTTTGCCCATTCTAGTCTATTTTTCTTATGTCGATTTGTTAGTTTGGGTTTTTTAGCAGCAACACATCCTCTTAATCCCGCAGACAGTAAGCGTCTTTTAACAGTAGTTGTTGAAATGGGTGTTTCTCGCGTATCATTCAGAGCTGCAGTGATCTGTGGTGCAGTTAAGCGTCGATTCCGTTTAGAAAGAACTCTAATGAAGTTGTCCTCTTGATTTGTTGTGGATTTGGGCCTACCAGATCTCTTTCTATCTTCATTTTTCCCCGTTTCTTGTTTTCTAGCAAGGGTATAGTGGACACCTTTACAAGAAATTCCGAGCCTTTCTGCGATTTGACGTTCACTGTATCCTTCCTCGCGTAGAGTGCAAATAGCGCTTCGCTGTTCAAGCGTGATTTGCTTGCGTTTTGCCATTTTCAGAAGAAAAAATACGGTCAAAGTAGTAGCCGATATCTTTCGAATACAGACAATGTTAATATCACAACTTTCACGTGCCAATGCTCAAGTGCGACTGAATAAGGTCTAAAAAAGTTAAAACCAGCAAACATTATCAATAAAACTACACCATTGCATAGGATAAAGTAGCCGACGGATTAAGTCATAAAACACGTGTTTCGTCAATATTAAGGAATTCCATAAAACTTGATGAATGTAGGATAATAATCCTTTTGTGTTTGTGTAGACAGTCGTAAAAGGTTGTAAAACTTAAGATTATTGCTAATTTTTACCGCTATTAGTCGGCATTTATTTGTTTTGTTTGAAAACAGGTGTGCTTCCAAACTTTTGGACGGTAGTGTATATATATATATATATATATATATATATATATATATATATATATATATATATACTGTTTAGGGATTCAATTCATGATTTGATAAAATCAATCATTATTGAATTAAATATCTTTCTTTTATTAGGATATATAACGACGGCTAATATGTAATTGATTTTATTGTTATATAACCTTTTATTTTTGCTCGGTACTTGTTCTATAGGGCTATTTGATCGCTCACTAAATAAAAAAAGGAACACCAGTTAATTTATGTCCAAGGTTAACGTTTCACCTAAGCCTAAGTGATGTTTTCAATAACTTAGGTCATATATGTCACACTGCTAGCATCGAGCCTCTTCTAAGCCAGAAGGGGAATTGATATACCAAGGTATCAAGATGGTATAGGAATTATTTCAAGTTTTTCTTCTCTTGCACTGATGTTAAAAGCATACCATACTTCTAAATCGTTTTTACGTTACTTATAGGCAAGATAGGGAATAGTAAATTGTATTCGTAGGTACTTCATCATTATATGAAAAGGGATATGAAGAAGATAACATACATAGCTTCACGCCTGTTTCCCAGAGGGGTAGGCAGAGACTACGGATTGCCACAAACCACGATCCTGGCATACTTCCATCGCTTCATTCACACTCATAACAATCTTCATGCATACTCTACGATTACGCATACTCTTAATATGACCTCTCGCCGATGAAGAAGATAAATTGTGTGTAATAATTTTATGATAGGATTAATATTTAGGTCGAGTAGTAAAATACAACCAATTGTCTCTAACAAGGTAATTTAACAATTTTCACTACGCCTAAATCACTAATGATGACTTTCAGTAACAGTGTGAGAAGTCGTTAGAGATCGTTACCGACAACGGTTTAAACGTTAGCGTCAATAAGGTGGCACTCTATATAATTGATGATGGTCATTTTATCATTCTCGATGAAGTTATAACTGTTCGGATGAAAATTATTGACGTAATTTAAGCTCCCACGGTGAAAATGAACACATTTCAAATGTAATAACTTAATAATCTGTCATTTTTTCCATCTTTTCAACACGTTGGAAGAGTAAAGATTTCGTATAATGACAGAATAGAATGAATTCGAATGTTTACGCGAGTATAAAAAATTTAAATAACATTAATTATAGGGATTCTATCGTGTTTTATTTGATTTTTAAATTTACGGATGTTTCGAACACTTTACGGCTTTCATGGTCACGGGAGGACTGGAGGACATAGTCACGGGAGGACTCCTCCCGTAGAAATTCTGTGTTACCCTTTTTAATGTTCGCAAGTTTTATAGAATATTACCAGGGGTAAACACATGGTGAGTAAGCAGATAAAATTAATGAATAATGTGCAACATTATTGCTAATGGTGGCGACCGAGCAAGTAGCACACCTAATGATAAGTATTATTGGTGCTCATAGACATTTGTCATACCAGGTAAGCTGCTACAACGCTCCCTACCATCTAAACCCACCCAAAAAGTTGATCTTCCGCCTCTCTTGCTCACCAAATGAAACGCAACAACAATTTGTCAGTGCTCAGATGTCGATTTTCTACGAGAATGTGATACTACCTCGGAAAGACCAGGCCGCGATTCTAGACGAAAACCTGTCAACAATATGGCGCTACTAAATCTACATCTAGCCAGCATGACATAGTATAATAATTGCATTCATATTAACGAGAAAAACCACAAAGCTTGTATAATATAATTGGTTGGAAAGACAACGTCAAATATTTTCCAATTAAAATGGTATCAGTCCATAATGGTAACAGTTCTCTTAAGGGTGAGCGTAAAAACACATTGTAGTGATAGAAGCGAAATATGTATCCCACTATTGGGCTCGAGCCTTCTCCGTAAAGGGAGGAAAATTGACCTACTTATACCACGCTGGTCAGACATGTTGGTATAGGGTTTTATTTCGAGGTATCCTTCTCTTACATATATGTTTTATATGCCTTAATCGTCCCTTACGATCACCCACGGGTAAGATAGGGGGTGGTGAATTTTATTCTTACTCCGTCACCACACGGAAAGCTTTTCTTTATACTCATTTGACTAATTTCAATGACAACGAACCATCCACCATGCAAGTATATGAATGGCGTACGAGACGAGACACAGTATTAAGTCATTAAGAATGTTTAGAAAGAATGTTTATAATATATGTATATATATATATATATATATATATATATATATATACAGGGTGTCCGGTAATTAATGGATAACCTTGAAATGGCTTATAGTAGAACTTATGGCCATTCAGGGAAAAATATGAAAAAAATTCTATCATAAGTAGTACCTAAGATAAGTATTAAAAACGAAAAGAACAATTATTTTTTGCCTTATTTTATTTTATTGAACACTAAGACTAGAAATGAATTAAATTCATAGGTTTTTTTCAGTTTTAATATTAAACACTAACCATTCTGATAGATAGATAGTAAATAGTAAGACTAGTTATTGTACTTTTTTTTTTAAAGAATATGAAAGTTCATTTATTTTGCAAAATAAGCAAAATTTATTTTTTAAACAAAGTTTAAACATCTTTGGTAAAAAAAAATTGTATGAATACTTGAGTGACCAATTATTTTAAAATAATGTCGGTTTTAAGTAGATTTGATAATGGTATAAATTATAATTTTATCTGCCTTAAATAATGAATTATTGTTATTAATGTAGAAAATCAGAAAAAAATACTGAAGCAAATATGTAATATGGGGATTGTTTTTTTAATTCAGTTGTTCCTAACCATTGGGGGGTTAATAAAAACAACATTTAACATTTAGAATACTTTATTTTACACTCATTTACAACAAATGTTCAAATTGTTGGCCCCCCCATTCTTATGCAGGCCCTACATCTGCGGATGAATGCTCTTCTGAGCCATCTTGTGTACCGTCTATCACTTATTTTTAATGCGGCCGTTCTGACACGCATTCTTAAGTCTTCCAAAGACCGTAGAGGTTTTTTGTACACCTCTTCTTTGAGGCAGCCCCAATAAAAAAATCCAATGGATTTAAATCCGGTGAACGTGGAGGCCACAAAATTGGCCCCAGACGCCCGATCCATCTATCTGGATACGTTCTATTTAAATATGCACGAACAGGTACAGCATAATGCGCAGGACAGCCGTCATTTTGTAACCAATAAGAGCGTCTTAGCTCCTCGGGCACTTCTACTAATAGATTGGGGAGATCATTGCGAAGGAACTCTAAATAACTTTGCCCTGTTAGATTCCCCGGCAATTCAAACGGGCCAATTATTTTTCCATTTAATATCCCAGTCCAATAATTTATTTTAAATTGATATTGGGACCTGTCTTCACGCATAAGATGGGGATTTTCTAGTTGCCAACTATGTAAGTTGTGAAGGTTTAAGTACCCATCTCTTTTGAGTGTCGACTCATCGCTCCTATCGCACTTAGACAATTCAGACCCATTGTTTCTAACATGACACAAAAGACGGGTCATATGGCGTGCGCGCAGGTAGCAAATATGAAGATCACACGACCTATTTTACGCTTAAAAGTAACCATTTTAAACATTATGTATGAATATTTTAGTACATTTAAATTATGTAGTTAATTTTTGAACATTTAGTTTAAATTTGTTTAAATAAGCTATTTTTATTAATCATCAATGCCTGATGTGTTTTTATTAATTTTTAAGAATCAGGTACAACTGAATTAAAAAAACAGTTCTTATTATAAATTTTTTTGCTTCAGTAATTTTTTCTCCTTTTCTGCATTAATAGCAATAATTCACTATTTAAGGCAGATACAATTATAAATTGTATCATTATCAAATCTATTTAAAACCGAAATTATTTTAAAATTATTGGACACTCAAGTACTCATATATTTTTTTTTTACCCAAGATGTTTAAACTTTGCTTAAAAAATAAATTTTGCTAATTTTCCAAAATAAATGAAATTGCATATTTTTAAAAAAAAAAAGTACAATAACTAGTCTTACTATTTACTATCTATCTATCAGAATAGTTAGTGTTTAATATTAAAACAACAAAAAACCTATGAATTTCATTCATTTCTAGTCGTAGTGTTCAATAAAATAAAATAAGCCAAAAAATAATTGTTCTTTTCTTTTTTAATACTTATCTTAGGTACTACTTATGATAGATTTTTTTTCGTATTTTTCCCTGAATGGCCATAAGTTCTACTATAAGCCATTTCAAGGTTATCCATTAATTACCGGACACCCTGTATATATATATATATATATATATATATATATATATACCTACATGATTTGACCCAGCTGACAGATTTACTCAATCGCAAAATTTATTCAAAAATTTTTATATCCAGCGAATAGTTCAACACTTCAACGTAATTGATTTACGATGACGGCGATGTTAAAATATTTAAAGATTAAAACATTTAGTTGTAGGAGTCTAATAAAAAGTGATAACTAAATAAAAAACAAAGCAGGTATCAATCACTTAATAACATTATGTCGGTATTCATTTATATGCAAGTTATACATACCAAACTACCTACGCGAAAAGATATACTATATAAATAAAACTAAACTAAAATTTTACTTTATATTATAAAACGTAATAATGAAGCTTCCTAGGCAAGGCGGAAAAGGCCGAGCGACGTTCGGGCGTGATCGGAAGACGTATGGAAATGCGCATGGGCACCTGTCAAACCACCCACTGTGCTGTGATAAACGACTGCTTAGTTTACTCAACTAACTATCTGTTCTCACTGATTGCCTACAATTTCTTCACGGTTACTGTTTTCATGAATTGTTTATGTTTACATATATGTATTATAAATGATTTGTAAATAAAATCAAAGATATATATTAAAATCGCTACTCTCGATATTTCAAATATTTTGAAGTTCATTTATTGAAGTGATATTTCTTTATCGGCTTTGAAAAAAAATTTACCGTCACATTTTTCGGTTACGCGTCACATTTTTCCGTTACGCGCCATCTTTTTTTGAAGGGAAACTTTTTGCGCGCATGATGGTAAAATTTTTACGCGACACTAGAGAGAGAGAGAGAGAGAGAGAGAGAAAGAGAGAGATAGAGAGAGAGTAGACGCTATTGGTTGATGTATGTAAAATAGATTTAAAAAAATAGTTTGCTAAAGTTTCACTTCTGATATGTGTACTCTGTACGCACGCATAATTTATTTTTTAAATTATACTAATTATTTTTTATCAGTTAAATAAATTTCACTAGTGAGGACGGGTCTCCTCTACAAGGGGAGTGTTTTTTTTTAATACAACACCCTGCACTAAGAAAATAAGCGATGCATTAAGGGGGCCTTTATAAATATATACACTACCGTCCAAAAGTTTGGAAGCAGCAAGGTAAAATCGAATAAAACCAAACTAAGTCATTTAAATTTAAATGTATTGATAAAAAAATAAAGAACAAACAGAAACTAACTTAAACAAAATAAAAAAATAATATACAATGGTAAATTAGATTAAATTTTAGCTTCATCAAAGTGTCCACCTTTCTCCTTTATAGTCTTCTCACATATTCTGGGCATTCTATTAATCAATTTTTTAAAATAATCTTTATCTAATTTGTTCCATTCGTTCTCTAATAGCTGCCACAAATGTTCTGAGCTCGTAGGACAACGACTTTTCACCCTCCTGTCAAGTTCATCCCAAACAAGTTCAATGGGAGAAAGATCAGGGGATTGAGGTGGCCATTGCATGATGTTTAAAATGTTTTCAGCTGTTTTCTTGTTTAAAAAGTTCTGGCACAATTTAGACGAATGCTTAGGATCATTATCCTGTTGAAAAATGAATCCAGAACCAATGAGACTTAGTCCACTGGGTATGGCAGAATCTTGGAGAATTTTTAAATAGCCTTCCTTGTTTAATTTTCCGGTTATCCTCACAAGATTGCCGGGTTTACTGTTGCCAAAACACCCCCAAACCATGACATTACCACCACCATGTTTGATGGTAGGCACTGTACATGCCTCTGAAGCCCTCTCTTCTTTTGACCGGCGTACAAAGACACGTCTATTGGATCCGAAAATCTGAAATTTTGATTCGTCACTCCAAAGGACATTTTCCCATTGTTCTATAGTCCAGTTTTTATGCGCTTTTGCCCATTCTAGTCTATTTTTCTTATGTCGATTTGTTAGTTTGGGTTTTTTAGCAGCAACACATCCTCTTAATCCCGCAGACAGTAAGCGTCTTTTAACAGTAGTTGTTGAAATGGGTGTTTCTCGCGTATCATTCAGAGCTGCAGTGATCTGTGGTGCAGTTAAGCGTCGATTCCGTTTAGAAAGAACTCTAATGAAGTTGTCCTCTTGATTTGTTGTGGATTTGGGCCTACCAGATCTCTTTCTATCTTCATTTTTCCCCGTTTCTTGTTTTCTAGCAAGGGTATAGTGGACACCTTTACAAGAAATTCCGAGCCTTTCTGCGATTTGACGTTCACTGTATCCTTCCTCGCGTAGAGTGCAAATAGCGCTTCGCTGTTCAAGCGTGATTTGCTTGCGTTTTGCCGTTTTCAGAAGAAAAAATACGGTCAAAGTAGTAGCCGATATCTTTCGAATACAGACAATGTTAATATCACAACTTTCACGTGCCAATGCTCAAGTGCGACTGAATAAGGTCTAAAAAAGTTAAAACCAGCAAACATTATCAATAAAACTACACCATTGCATAGGATAAAGTAGCCGACGGATTAAGTCATAAAACACGTGTTTCGTCAATATTAAGGAATTCCATAAAACTTGATGAATGTAGGATAATAATCCTTTTGTGTTTGTGTAGACAGTCGTAAAAGGTTGTAAAACTTAAGATTATTGCTAATTTTTACCGCTATTAGTCGGCATTTATTTGTTTTGTTTGAAAACAGGTGTGCTTCCAAACTTTTGGACGGTAGTGTAGGTAATTTACACAGATAAATTACACCCAGACTCAGAAAAACAGATCGCATAAAGAATTGTTCTTCAAGGAAAACGAAACTATAAGACCGACACGGTCTGTATCTTGACTACTGCGCCATCTGTGCAGTCACGGTTCTACTATTTCCCTTACTGGTCAGACAGTTTGGCTCTGATTTTCATTTTATTGTCTTACATCCTAGCAATGATCAACTTACATTAATTAATCGTTTCATTGATCATCGTTGATTGTAAAGAGTATTTGAATAAATCTTAAGTACATCGAGCGTATTATAATTCAATATATAAATAAACAAATTACTGAAATTTAGCATTTAAAAAATAATCAAGCAGATTATTTATAAAAACTTGATTACGAGCGAGAAATGATTGTCACATATGGGATATCTAATATATGACAATCATTTTTCGCTCGTAATCAAGTTTTAATCAATATCTATATAATAATATTTGCTATATAAACTACAATTATACTACTTTCGCCTTTCTCCTCATATATTAAGCTATCATTTAGAAAGCATTTTATATAGTATACAAATAGTATCTTGAATGTTCTCATTGATTTAATATATTTATTTGAATGGTTACTTTGATGCAGGTGTAAGAAACATGTTCTCTTAACAAATAGAACTACTTCCTATACAGAATAACTTAGATTACTTACGACCTAGAAACGAAGCTTAGCTTCAGGCTTATTTGAAACATGTTCTGAAACTTCTAATATATTTAACTGCCAGAAGGTGGATTCCATATATATATATGTAATGTATTTAATTTTGAATTTAAATAGCAAATTTAAAATATTGTTTTGTAGCAATTTCTCTATCCAATGAATAGGTAATCCTTGAAATAAAACAAACTTCAAGTATATTAAAGTTACGTGTTTCATATCATTTATATTTTTATAGAACTTCAGATATGTTATTCCGAGGATTAATAATTTCGGTTTAATAAATTTTATTTATTCTGTATTTGCATAGAATAAATACGATCTGTCACAATCCTCTACTTTCTAGGCGCCATAATTACCGACTAAGGGATCACAAAGATAAAAATCTGCATTACTTTTCTGGGAAATATATAACCCAATTACGATCGTCAACCCGTCTACCAAGGGTGGTATATAAGAAATTATTACTCCTCATAGGGAGGACAGTAACCTACAGTAATCGTTGATAGGCCGATGTATGAATGACGTCAAAAGATCTAACAGCTCATCTGATGGTAAGTAGTAGCTACCGTTAATGAAACTCATTTTTATTTATTTTTATATGTACGTTCGAGCTGTTATACTAAGAAGCTGTGTGGTAGCGGCTTCGAATACTACCAACTCTTGCTTTGCTTGTGGGTGTCTTAAAAGGCGACTAAGAGCCTTATAATGACTTGGGCCAATTCCATCTAATGCCGTTTGGTCAACGATTACATTCCCAAGGAGGGTTGACGTCAGGCATGCGGCCGGTCATAAAACTATTGCCAATAATTTTTACAATATGTATTATGAAAGAAGAGTACATATTGTATCGACCCCAAGTAATTGGGATAAAAGTAGGAGAATGATGATGTACATTCGAGCTGTTACCTGTCGTAAGAATAGCACTCTTCTTATATTCCATTTAAGAACGCAAAAAATAACATCACATCGCAACAGCAACCCTCATATTGTACTACGTAGTCAATAACAACGTGTTGACAATGTATTATCACTGACAATATTTTAGTTTTGTATACGTCATTCCCATCCCTGGTCTCGAGTGATACGATGGCAGAAATATGATGTGATTATATCAACTAGATATTTTTTAAACAAAGGTTTTTAAATTTAGATGATAATTTAAGAGACCTTTTTCAAGTCGATATTTATAAGTTCATAAATTAAAACTGTTTTTACGGATTATATCGTGTTTGTGTTTGATTTTTAATTACCCGATGTTTTATAGCTTTCATGGTCACGGGAGGACGCTGTAAAGTGTTCGAAACGTCGGGAAATTAAACATCAAATATAAACGATAAGATAGAATCTGTAAAAATAATTTTATTTCAAAATTCAAATGTGTATTACTCGCGTAAACATCAGAAGTCTTTATAAGTTCTTATTTTAATTATTGTGTTAAAACATCGCTGTAGTATTTTGAAAGCGTTTATCACCTAACATTAGGATGCAGATATATAGGTAATGGTTCATTAGATAGGCATAAACTTCCATATTCAAGTACGGGTATGATTTTAATATGCTAATGAGATTATTAACTCTGATATTAATTAAATGAAGAGAATTATGAATGTTGAGGAAGCGAGTGAAGTATGCAAGGATAGAGTTCTCTGGCACTCTGTTCTCTCTGCCTACCCTGCAAGGGACATGGCGTGATGGTATGTATGTATGTATATTAATTAAATATAATTGAAATCGTTTCAAATGTGTTCGTGATACTTTTCTAGAATTTTACTTTTGTGTACTTTTCATAGATATGACATTAAAATCACATTTTAAACATAAAGGTTTTTATCAAGCAAAAAATTCTGTTGTTTACACGTATTATACATTTGAAATAAAATTATTTTACGGATTTCATACGTCACGGGGATAAGATGGTCACCCGAGACGTGGATGCGGCATTCAAGTCCTCCCGTGAACATGAACGCTGTTGAGTGTTCGAAACGTCGGCAAATCAAAATTTATTTTTTATTTAAAAAAGTTCTGTGATAATTAATTATATTTTAGCTTTGATACTTCTTAATTTACCTAATTTATTCACCACTGTTCTCTAATATCCATTGTTCGACATAGGCCACCAAAGTTAAAGAATCCGTTCTACTTGCCCATTCAATTGGCGAAGGAGAATAAAACGGCATATTATAATCAGACCGTTGTTCCTTTGCCGTGGCATTGAAAAATTTGGATGGGATATGGATGGACCTGTAAAATTGTTCTTCTGAAGTTTGCTGATATGGTTTTTATGACTACCATGGAGAAGTTAAAGACTGATAATGCATTATATTATTAATCCGTTATTGCGTGGATTAATTTGCCTATTTACGTGAATACCTGAGTAGCACCATGCGGGCCAGACGACCGGTTGCTCAGCGTCCAGGTCGCGGCGCGCATACAGGGACGCAAGCATCAGTACGGCATCTCAATCAGCATCGCGTTCCGCCCCATCACAACGTCCTATAAATGGACATTATACACTTGACAGGGGTACACGTGGCCGATTCTGATTAGTCCATTGAGATACTAAGTTGCGTGATTGGTGCATTTGGTTTTGGAACATTAAATACTTATCACAGCTTAGGAAAATATAATTAAAATAATTTTGAGTTAGCAGACATGTTTAATAGTTAATATTGAAATAATCGTGAGTTTGAAATATATTAGACAAATCTATTTTACAGCAATACTCACGCGTAAGAGTCGATTATGTCGTATCGGGTTTCGAGCATATCCTATGCATCTGGGAGCCCCCGACGTGCACGGTGCGCGTCGGGGGCTCGCAGACGCAGATGCACCACTTGCTCTGATGATGAGCATCGAATATACTCAAAACCCGGGTCTATATAATCGACTCCAACGCGTGAGTATTGCCGTAATATACATTTGTCTAATATGTTTAATATTTGTTTAGTTTTAAATATGTTTGGAAAGGTTATTGTTGAAAGTTGCTTAATATTTCTATAATAAATTATAAAAATCTATATTAATTAAGAGGTAAATATATCTTGAAATAATTGTATTAAAGACAGAAGAGAAACAAGAATAGCATATAATATCATTGTTTTCGAAGAATTATGTCTAAATTAATCTTCTATTGATAGCAACTGCTTCTATTTATACATCTACGTCATCATTAAAAACCATTATTACACATATTATAAACAAAATACTTTAATGTTTATTTAAAATTTTATTTAAACTAGTGCAAATAAAAGATCTAACACGCTAGCTGCACATTAAAAACTACTTATGCCGAATTCGGTCCAAGTTCATTTAAATTCCGACATGAGTGCGCGCCAGCTACTGTACTGTCAATAAAAAATAATGATATAGGTAGGTATTACGTATATATTAAAATGGTCATGTTATTATTATGTTTTCATTTCTCGTAATACTGCAGCAATAGCCTAGTGAGAAGGCTAACAGGCTTTCTAGCTGAGGTCTCTAGTTTGAGCTCACGTCATCGGCTTTCGTCTCTTCAAAGTTGTGTTAAGGATATTGCTAATTAACATTTGCATTCGACGAAGTAAAGCATTGTGAAGAATTACATCTTTCAAAATTGAATAAATAATACTCAAAGATGCGTGTTATATGTACTTCGGTGATTTTATAAAGTTATTGGTACTGTCTTCAGAATTTATGACTGTTGTTTTATGGAGTCCATACTGTCAAACATCTTGATTTAAAAAAAAGTATGTGTGTCAGCTCCGACGCACGACTGGAGTTTACTTCTTAAGTACGATTATCAAAATAGGCGCAAAAAAAAAGCTCATTTGACTAAAAATAATATATATATATATTTTCATTTACATTTATTAAAACTGTTCAGTGAAGTATTGTCTCACGTCAGAAAGTGAAAGGTGCGCAGAATAGGTTGCGCACCAAAAACGTAGCGAGTTCATTCGATCACTAGATTTTACTCCTCAAATTTTCTCATACTGAGCGACTTATATGAAAATCGATTCTTAAGGAGTAAACTTCAATAAATTTAAACATCGTTGTCACTTTAGATATAATAATAGTGGTAGCACCACACTGTTCACAGTTTTCTGTCCATAACCGCGGCCCGTTTGGGGCAGTACCACACTCTCGCCAAAAATCGACATCTGAGCAGTAGCAATGTGCTGCTATGCTTCGTTCGGTGTGTGAGAGAGCTGGAAGCCCAAATTTCTGGGTGGGTTTGGGATTTCCCCCTGGTATTGCAAAGGTACCTGATGTAGGTACCAGGGGAGACCGAAACTAACCTACCTAGACCAGATTAGTCACGTACTGAAGGAGTCAAGAGTCTTCGTGTATGAAGAGAATTATGAATGTTGAGGAAGCGAGTGAAGTATGCAAGGATAGAGTTCTCTGGCACTCTGTTCTCTCTACCTACCCTGCAAGGGATATGGCATGATGATATGTATGTATTGCAAAGGTCTATAGATGGTAGTCACACTTACCATCTGGTGTGCTGTTTGCTCATTTGTCACCAAAAGCATTAAAAAGAATAGCAGGCCCAAATAACCTTTTGGAAAATAATATTTTCTCCTTATAAAGTTCTTCGATTGATAACTATAAAAGTTAAAAAAGTATTATTGCAATTATATTTTAATTAAATTTTATTAACTGTTGTACGTTCCGTATCGCTACTGTGATTTTGAGATGATAAAATCCGATAATTCTTTTTCTTTTTTACATTAAAAATATGCAAAAGAATTTTATGAAGGCTACCATAGAATAACTATATATAAAAAAAAACCTTACGTTATTCAATTTTCATCAGTTGTAAAACCGTAATCGGTAAGAGAGGAACGCGTTAAAATCAATCATTTACGGTTCAGATAGCTTAGTGAACAGCGCACCGAGGTTAATACTCTATTACTTTAGATTATTATTAGTGTGACCGTAAATTTCTGGCAATATCCATAAAATATAGTTATTTAAAATTTACGCTTTTCACTATATGAAACATATTGACGCAGTATTATGTACTTCTTCATCGTAAATAAATATATGCAAATGTTTTGGCAATTCAAAATTCAAATTCATTTATCCTTACTAATATTATAAATGCGAAAGTAGCTCTGTCTGTCTGTTTGTCGCGCTTTCACGCCGAAACTACTGAACCAATTTAAATGATATTTGGTATACAGATTACTACGGGACGTTTCAAAATTGCCGCTTCTAAATGTTGGAATGTTTTACTACCACCAACATATTCCAATTCTCATTTAAGTTTCAAAAAATATTGTTATCATTGGTTAATTTTGAAGCGTTCTCTGACTACAGTGTAACTAGAAAGTAGGTACTTAATATGAGACTTGTAGGTACTATTTTTTGTGTTTAGGAGGGCAGTCATATTGTTATGTTAAATTATTAATCATAGTGTGTAGTGTGTTTAGTTGTTAATCTTGGCTTGGGCTGAAAATCAACGGCTGGGATGTACCTGCATTCCTGGCCACAAGTTGAGCCCAATACCAATTTGTTTTTACTATTTGTTATTATTTTCTTTTTTTTAAAAACCATAATGTATTATTTTTCCTTTGTAAAAACAAATAAAGATCTTTTCTTTCTTTCTTTCTTTCTTTCTTTCAGATAGTCTAAAACCTGAGAAAGGACATAGACTACTTTTAAATGCTAAAAAAGGGTTGTAAGGGGCAGAAGGGGGCGATGAAAGGTTGTACGGCACTATCATCATTTTTAAAGCCAGAAGCTTGACACTTATTTTTTCAGGTTATTTGTATTTAAACTTTGTACCTTTAAGGGGGGAAAATAAAAATATGGAATGAAAATTTATATGAAAATTGTTCATTTTTGTAGATAAAACGATGAAACAATTTCTCTGGCTTTTGTTTAGATATAAATAAAAATTTCAGATTAATAAATAGGATACTTTTATGCCGGTATTCACTTGGGATAATAGTTCAGCTTTAGGAAAATAACTTTTAACGCGAGCGAAGCCGGGAGCAGAAGCTTGTTATGCATAAACCCTGCGAAGGCTCTTACATATTGTCTTTTTTTACAATTAAATTTAATCTAATAAACTACCACCGGATCGAAATGAGACCGCTACTGAGAAGATCCGGCAAGAAACTCAGCGAGTTTGTCTAATTACATTTTATCTATGTTTTTTTTTTCTGATTTTTTATAAAAAAATAATACAACATGCTTATTATTTAATTAGCTCCAGTGGGATGACCTGCTAACTGAATAGTTTTATGATCGGACACCTGCCTGATGTCAACCTTCCTTGATAATTTCTCACCCGTTGTGTGGATCGCACAAAGTATTGTCCTGCATAAGAATCGAACCCATGAAAGAGAGAAAGAAAGAAATAAATGACATGACACTTCCACGGGTGGTATCTTAACCATTGCGTCATATATAGTCTTTATATTCATCATACAACTTACGCCTTTTTTATGTTTTATTTTATTATACACATAATTCTTATCTGTAGATTAAATCAGCAGTTTTTTTGTCAGCAAGTATATATGACAGGTAATGTAAACAAAAAAAGAATTACCATCTAATTTTAAAACAATTGTAGGTTCAACATGTAAAATTTAACTTTCTTATACATGTAATAATATGCATGCGACTGTTTCCGTGACAGTGGTCAAATTTAAATGGTGTTTGTTCCAGTTTTGTTGGGCGTGTTGGGCGCACGCGCCTCGTTATATTTATGCCCGCGAGTTAAATGTGATAGGGTCAGCAGAACAATATTATTAGATATAATAATAGCTTTACGTTTGTTAACCGAGTAAAAATACAAATCACCATCGCATTTCTTACTATTAGGCTTTCGTTTACGATGAAAGACGAATAAGGAATATGATAAGCAGATCACATCACTGCAAGAAAAGGAAAACTCGAAAACCTATGCCAACTCATCAGTGTGGTGACGGCGATCGTGAAGACATGACATGTAATTATGTAGGTCAATTTTACAACCATTGTGGAGGGGACTCAAGTCCAGTAGTGATAAGCGAGTTCGCGATCGTAGTTAGTGTTATAAGTTTGCCAGAAGAATCCTGTCTTTTATCCTGGTGATCCCTTTGTCAAATTTTACAACTTCCACGGCAAGTTAATGGGCACTTACATACTGTGTTCTAAACCGTCATCACACAAGTTAATCCATCATCATCATCATCACAGCTTATAAATGTCCCACTGTTGGGCTCGGGCCTCCTCCATAATGGGAGGAAAATTAACCTACTATATCGCGCTGGTCAGACGTGTTGGTATAGGGTTTTGTTTCGAGTTTTCCTTCTCTCGCATAGATGTGATATGCGTTTTATATCCCTTAGTCGTACGATCACCCACGGGTAAGATATGGGGTGGTGAATAATATTCTTACTCCGTCACCACACGGACAATCCATCATCATAACACCATATTACCTTAGCCTAAGCAAAAAGAAAAACAATACTATATATAATAGTATAGTTAAAATCCCGTTATCGTTGATGTCTCTGGACTGTTACATTTTACTGAATCACGTTAAAACTAAATGCGCCAGGTGCGATCGTCGTGCGCAGATCGTTGGTAACTCATTGCTTCAATTGCCCGCAATTGAGGCTTTTTTCCTAACGACCATTAGAGACAACACGCGAGTAATGTGACACAATATATACAGCATGTGTTTTTATTTTATAGTTTTGAAAAATAATTATTATTAATTTTATAAATAGTCATCAGTATATTAATATTATGATTTTATTTTCAGTACGTTTTGCCACCCCCTATCTTATTCGTGGGTGATCGTAAAAGACGACTAAGGGATATAAAGCGCTTATAATATCTATGCACGAGAAGAAAAGCTCGAAATAAAACTCTATACCAATCCGTCTGACCAACGCGGTATTATAGGTCAATTTCCCTCTCACTGTGGAGGAGGTTCGAGTCAAACAGTAGGATATATATGAGCTGAGATGAGACGAATATTATGACTTAAAAAATATCACCTTTATGAACGCCTGTGGTCTGACATATCATAGAAAATTATCTCCATTGTAATATAAAAAGTTTTTGAATTTCTTCGTTTTCCTTCTTTCTCCATTTGATGATGAGTTAAAAACATGATGAGTGAATACAACATGACTTTACTTTCCTTCGGTGCTCGTAAAAATCAGACGAAAAATCACCAGTATTTTCTTCTGTGCACATAACCTCGCTATTGGGTACTAACCTTCTCCTCAGTATATAATAACTAATTTTGAGTTGCCTTCTCATGCTCATGTTGCCTGCTTCTGTTCCTTATTCATCTTACCACAGGTTTTTTCCTTGTACAAACTACCTATCTACTTGCAAACTATCTTTCTTCAAAACTATCTTTTTTGCACTCGTGACAACGAGTATGTAAAATATTCACCTAGATTAGTGAATTATGAAAACATGACAAACAAACAAACTTATTTACACATTTCTAACATTCGTCATGTTATGGCGTATATAACTCGCTTAACTATTAATAACTATTATAGCAATACAAATATTTTTTAGTTGAAGGAGCGAGAGGAGGAGGTAAAGCTGTATTTCTAATACAGCCTTACTGGGTTTATTAACTTATTATTTGCTTAAAAATGGCTAATATTAAAAAATATATGGGATTTATTGACACCAAATGATTTACACTTTGACATAAATTTGCAACTTAAATAAAATCTATTAAATTAAACATGGAAGTGATCTAAAGATGGATAGAGATGCCAGATATATCAAATACATATGATAGTTGCTTGGTGTTTAGTATCGGTCATATTACACAAAATTATTATCTATCACAAGTAAATGTTTTCCCCGGTCCATCAATATTACTATGTTTACACCTTCCCAAGACATAAAAAACAGACGATAAGATTTTAATTAATCGTGCTATAAATTCATTTGCCTTTTTTACGTGAATGAGCAAATAATATTCAAATATAAAAACTTTTATGTTTATAAATTAATAGGATTATAATTTCATATATAACTTTATATTCAAGCTACAGATGTTTAAAGACTTAATTTATTAAGATTATCAAACAATAAGATTACTTAAGAGATCTGTGACTTTGGAGGTCATTAAAGAGAGCCTCTATTAAAAAAAATCATTGCTATAATACTATAATCTCTCTTTTAGATTATTGCAGAAATATCTGCAGCGTCAACTATATGTAAAGTATTAAAAAAATAACGGTAATAAATCACGGTATTCACGGTATATCACTGTCCGAAAATGCTTCAGAATTAATCATCATTAAGTCAAAATTTATATATCTCAAGGTATCACAAATCTTTTGAAAGGTTTTAAAATTTAATAAAATCCCTAAAGAATTAATTAGACTTAACAAATAGTTCTGACCGGCGTCCATCATAAATCAGTTTTATTCGTTACGTCAAATTTATTCAAGACATACTATTAATTAAGAGATGCACATTTGAAACGGCGAGTTTATAAAAACATGTCTATGGATCAGTAAAACAAATAAGATTTAGAATAAAAACACATTAAATTAACTAAGAATGTTTGAAATAATTAATTTATATTTGCTTACTTTTTAAAGTTTTCTTTGCAAAAAAATAGAATTATATACTAAAATTCTACATACTAAAATTCTTGAAAAGACTAATATAAAAAAGTTGCTTTCAACTGGTGGTCTAATAGTTTTAATTGGCAACTGGTGTATATTAGTTGTAATAAACATGAAATCATACGTTTCGCTACTTATTGCTATAGCAAATATTTCTAAGCTTACGTATCAAGTAGTGAAATGACGTTATAAAATATTCAAAGCTTCATATGTAAAGCATTACTATTGAAACTATAAAGAAAAGCTATTTCTACAACGATAGCCTAAACCTCTTAATTTCCAAGAGATTATAGCTCAAAATAAAAGCGATGGAATGTAGTGACGTTCTAAGTATTCATGATTATACGCTTATATCAGATTAATATAACAACATAACTTTCATATATGCAAATATTTTAAATAAAATAACTAAGCACTATGAAATAAAACTACTTTTACGGATTCTATCGGGTTTGTATTTTATTTTTAATGTCCCGACGTTTCGAACACTTTACAGTGATCATGGTTACGGGAGGACTAAGGTGTCTTACATCCAATATGTCATTGTTATTACAGAAATTTATTTATTATTTATTTACCCTATAAGATATTAAATTTTGACTCACATTTTTATACAAAATTAATAAAAATTCAATGCAAAAATATAAAATTTATGTTGTTTATGATTTGTTATTATTAAAGTATTTAATTTATGATAATTATTATTGTGGCAATTTTACAATTTTACAAAACTAAACAAAACTATTCAGCTACCACCGGATCGGAACGCGGCCACACTGAGAAAGCTAAAATAACTATGTTAACAAACAAACACACATAAATGTCAAAGATGTCACTGTGACAGCTTGAAATACAATCATGCTGTATAATGTCAAATGTATAGAAAGTGGTAATTACGAGGTAGAATATCTGACAGAGCACCGCTAATTGAGTCATCCTGTCTTATCATTGTCAACAGATCTATATATGTATATCCTATCATAATGTTTATATATTTATCATTGTGACGAATCTGCAGAGATAAATTTCTGTACGTGTGTTTTATGTTACTGTACTCGTAGTAGAGAACTTAGTGACAGGTGTGGCAGTAACCAAACTTATAGTGGTGAAAGAATGATATGAATGTATTATGTTGGCTACTTAGATGAGAATTTCATACTAAATTTTAATAAAGTAACAATATTCAAATTGTTTAACCATAAATTAATTTTTATAATCAAATTTATTAGCAAGGGTCTATCAGTTTAAAATTAACATAATTTCATTATTACTGCGGTTTTTTTTAACTAGAATATATAGAAATACAATGCACTATTGGCTACGAAATTCCTACGAAATGGGAAATAAATTGAACTATTATCTCCACTGAATAAATTAATAAGCAAACAAATTTTTAGTAATATAACGTTACATTCTATCAGACAGACTATTTTGTTATTCGATCAGATATGTACCTATATCATTAATTCATCATCTCAGTTCATATATATATCACTGCCAGGCCCGAGCCTCCTCCACACTAAAAGAGATAATTGACCTATTACACCACGCTGACGACACGTCTGACGTGTTGGAAGGCAATTTCCTTTTCTTACATAAAAATTATATGAATATTTTATCCCTTAGTCGTCTTTTACGATCACCCACGGGTAAGACATTTGGTGATGAATTGTATTCTTACCCCGGCACTACACGGAAAATTTATGTATATATGCCAGTATATATATATATATATAGATGGCAAGTTGCTAATTTTCGCTTGTTGTGATATTATCAGCTTACGTCACCAAACAAATATAATTTGTGTAGTAATATTTGGGTTGTGACCACCGTCACACAGCAAGCGTGACTTTCTCATTTATTGTCAGTTAATTACAATAACCCAATATATCATTTGAACAATTTGAATACATAACCAAATTATATATGCTTATTGCGGTCATATTTTCTTTTTTATTCTAATGCTGATATGACGTTGAAATCCTATACGATCGTAAAATCTAACTGCTTGTAATATTAAAACAGCAAATAAATAATTATAAAAAACATTCAAGCAAATTAAGCACAGAGCTTGTTTGTGATAAATATGAATCTAGAATTAGTGTTAAAGTTTATAAATTTTAACATAATTATATGGATATTTTAAGTGTTTATTTTTTGTAAGAAAGATTACATTTGAGATATTTGTCATACATATTCTTAAGTATTTAAATTATTTTTTGCCATGACGATTACGCAACGATGACGGAACAGGACAGAACCCGACCAAGTAGACTAATGAGATTGTCAAAATTGCTGTGGACAGTTCGATGGAAACAGCAGCGTTTGCTTTTCTTTTTATTGCTTATGGTGGCAAACGAACAAGCAGCACACCTGATGGTAAGTGTCATTGCCGCCCATGGACCTTTGCAATACCAAGGGTATAGCTTAGGCTGCTGCCTACTAATAAAATCCCCAAACCCACCCAGTCGGGCTTCCGGCTCTCTCGATCACCGAACAAAGCGCAATAGCACATTGCCATTACTCAGACGTCGATCTTCTGGGAGAGTGTGGTACTACCCCAAACGGACCGGCCCGCGGCTATAGACAGAAAACTGTCCACAGCGTGGTACTACCACTATTAAAGTTTGTCCAAGGAGAACATCCATAGGGTAAAGTATGGATAAATGACTGCTTACTTAATACATTGGTTATTTTAACAATGCAATGGCCTTCCTTTATATTTGTTTATTATTATATTTAATTACTGGCAACACATTACATTTCGTAAATAGACAACAGTGAGAATAATACCTTCATACTTAAAAAAAAATCCATACAATGCTTTTGAGTGATTAAAAAAATATTACCTTTTACGCTAGTACTCAAAATGAACTAATTCCAATATTTTAGTTACGAAATTATCTACATTAATAAAAAGTGACTAATATATAGACAAACAGAACTTACCTTTTAGCAAAACCTTATCGTAAATACCAGATACCTATTGAAAGCAATCTATTGCTACAATAGATATCTTAGATTTACAACAACTATCTAACAAGGATAAAATGCAAGTAGAGTGGTGCTCACGACTAAATCAGTCGGTCGACAGTCGATATCTGCGAGGGATGTAACGGTGTTGTTCCAACCGACGAGATTTATGAATGAGACCCCCAACGCAGTGAGTTCGACTAACATTTAAATATGTAGTGCTGGGATAGTGAGATTTATTGATATCGATATTGTCATATGATAATTTATTCATCACAGCTCATATACGTTGTACACCTGAATAGGAACCTCCTCTAAAATAGGAAGGAAATTGACCTACCATACTGCGCTGGTCGGACGGGTTGGTATGGGGTTTTGTTACGAGTTTTCCTTCTTTTGCATAGATGTTATATGCATACTATGTGTCTTAATCATCTTTTAAGATCACCCATGGGTAAGAAATGGGATGGTGAATTATATTTTTACTCCGTCACCACACGGAAAACAAAAATTAGAAAATAAATAACTCACTAGTAAATGTATATTTATAGTTATAAAAATCATAGATATGAAATTCGATTCTCGATTTTTCCAAACAAGGCTGTTTATTCCAGTATTACCTATTTAAATATATAACACTATAATATTTAATAGAATTAATCATCTTAAAAAAATAACTAACTGTGAAGAAGACAAAAAGATTTAAATCACTTGTATAAATTATTATAATATTCTTTCTATTTAATTTGATATTTATAATACAGCTATGTCTGCCTTTTAAAGCTTTTTAAAATATATGCAAAAAAAAATCTAAATCTTGAATAATTAAAAAAATTATCTGCTAATTTTTAAAATTTATTTGTTTATACACAAATACATAAATCTCTAAAATACTACTTTAATATATTCTAGTTATTTATTCAAAGAATTATAGAGATAGCATCGTTATTTGTTTATTAAAATTTATTTCACGTTTGCATAATATTGTGAATAAAATGGTAGCTAGCTTTGTTTATCGACTAAATATTTTAATGTATTCGCGTATTACCATATGTCCCATCACTATGAGCCCTCACAAGTGGTTGCTACTATTTCAGGTTGGTATAGGTACCCTGACAGTGTATTTCATTAGATGTTGTCTTGCGTTAGCTTTAAATGAAGACAAGGATGTGGGGGATTTTTACATGGTATTTTTTATAAATACCACGTAAAAATTTAAAACTAAAAATACAAGAACGTTAGCTTGAACAATTATTTAAAATTAGAGTGAAAATACATCTTCATAAATTTCGCTAATAATTAAAAGACGCGTATTTGTTCCTGTTTTTTTTTTTTAAAAAGCTGTCTTTTTATCTAAAATGCTTGATCATATTCTATTCGATTTTAGCAGACTAAATAGCAATATATTGATAGTAAATACATACATACATACATATCATCACGCCATATCCCTTGCAGGGTAGGCAGAGAGAACAGAGTGCCAGAGAACTCTATCCTTGCATACTTCACTCGCTTCCTCAACATTCATAATTCATGATTTTCAAGATGCTCTGATATCAACCCAGATCACCAGACGAGAGTAACCTTCACTCTAAAGACAGATAATAATCCAACTGTCAATATTAATTGCTACAACATTTTTTTTAACTGGATATTAATAATTTGTATATAAATATATTTTTAAATATTTATTTTTTTAAATGCCTGGACTAAGGAAATCTTTGTAGTGCGATGGAGTTTACAAACATGGAATTAACACGCAAAAATTACACTCAAACTAAAAAAACAAAACAACACGCTGCACAAAGTATTGTCCTGCATGGGAATCGAACCCACGGCTCTGGCACGGTAGGTCCGTATCTTAACCGCTGCGCTATCTATGCAGTCAAATACATTAATAATAATAAAATATGACTATTACTACATTTTCTGTATGGTGACGCGTGACGGTTTAAGAATACAATGTATCGCTCCTTAACTTCTTAAGCAATTGTATTTTTCGGCAATACTGGTCACGCGTACAGTGCGCGTCGGGGGCTCGCAGACGCAGCTGCGCACTCGACCCTAGAGCATCGGATATGCTCAAAACCCGGGTCGACATAATCGACTCTAACGCGTGAGTATTGCCCAAAAATACAATTCTTTAATATGTGTCAAACTTACGATAATTTCAACCTTAACTTCTTGTTGAAGACTTAAAAATGATTAAAAGACCATTAGACAGCTAGACATCAGCGCTCTCCTGGGAATCGTATATAGGTATATCACCAGCTGCGATCACCCATCCGCCTCGCAATAGTAGAATTATATGGAGGCCTGTGTGCAAGAGTGGACTTTTAATTACTAATCAACAAACGAAACGATAAATAAAAGAAATACTACCTTCATTGTAGTATGATTTATATATCAAAACTCCCATTAAGTTTAAAAGCAATTCATTAACTATGCACTAAGCTTAGGTCAAAGGTAAGCGGTGGGACTAAAACAGTTCAATAGATGGGAGGCAACTACAAGTATGATTGACTAGACAGGAATATTCCTTGTAAATATCTGCAAAGGATTATAGCATTTATATACTTTATTCCTAGTCTGGTTACTATTTCTAAAGCAGAATGCTGGCTTTTTCATTAAGTAATATCTGGATGACCGAGCCATGCTCGGTATTATCTTTTTAGTGTATTTTGAAAGATATCATCATCATCATCATCATCATCACAGCCCATAAATGTCCCACTGTTGGGCTCGGGCCTCCTCCGTTATGGAAGGGAAATTAACCTACACCTATACCGCGCTGGCCAGACGTGTTGGTATAGAGTTTTGTTTCGAGTTTTCCTTCTCTCGAATACATGTTATATGCGTTTTATATCCCTTAGTCGTCTCGTACGATCACCCACGGGTAAGATATGGGGTGGTGAATAGTATTCTTGCTGTGTAAAAATAATTTATAATAAAAATAATTAATAAAAAAAGTAATAAAAAAGGCAAAAATAACAAAAAATATAAACTTAGGATCCGAACCGGAGTTGTCTTGATTAGACTGCCCAATATTCCAATTGAGCTATTTCTATTTTTAATGATCAAAAACGCGTCGGCGTCAAAAGTTACCTTCGTATTTTAATAGTTTTCAGCCAACGAAAAATTATATTTTTGTTGCCTAAAAATACTGATAAAACAATATTTTATATAAATGAAAACAAGCTAGATCGGTTAATCGCCTCCGAAACCCCCTGCATGCCAAATTTCATGAAAATTCTTGGTGCCTTTTCCGAGATTCGAGATATATATATATATATATATATATATATATATATATAGCTAGTTTAAAGATTAGATTATCATATATTTATCCCTGAAGTAATAAATAGATATATACATATTCAAGTATGATGTATTTACGATACGTATTAGGTATAGATTCCCGTACCTTTTCCAGTCACTAGTCTAAGCATCAAATTTTGGAGTGAAAATATAATGAAAATATTTATGAACCAGATATCTCAAACAATATTTGCCATTCCATACAAATTTAAAACCTAAAGCCTTACTATTAGTAGGCGCATATATTATATTAATGAGTGAGTTTACCTTAAAATAGGTAATAAGGTGGACTGACAAGATCTTAAGAGTCGTAGGAAGCCGTTGGATGCAAGTGGCGCAGCACCGATCTGAGTGGCTTCTCATAGGGAGGCCTAAGTCCAACAGTTGAGGTTTACGGGCTGGATGGATGAAATAATTTAGAAAACGTAATTTTTATGTATAATCAAATTCAATTAATTTAATTTAATTAATCTTTAAAGTACAGAATTTCTTACAAATATAAAATTTTTATTCGCAAAAGAAATAGAAAATCATATATTATACAAATTATATACCCATAATCTTACGTGTGAAGTAAACGCTGTGCCATAATTCGCTTTCAATAACTTACAATAAGTAATCGCATGCAATATAAAAAAAAAATCTTATAGTGACGGAGTAAGAATACAATTCACCACTATCTTACCTGTGGATGATCTTAAAAGGCGACAAAGGGAAATAAAACGCATATAACATCTATGCAAGAGAAAGTAAACTCGAAACTAAACCCTTTTTTTTTTTTTTTTTTTGGGGGTGGGCTACGGTCGGCGCACTCCTCGTACCACTCCATCCGGGGTGACAGAGGGGCGTAAGCGCGCACACCCGTAACCCACCCGTGACGTGTCGCCTTCGTCGTTGGTCCGACCAAAACTAAACCCTATACCAACACGTCTGACCAGCGTGGTATAGTAGGTCAATTGCCCCTCCTGTTATGTAGAACGCTTGAGCCTAATAGTGGGACAGATATGAGGTGAGATGAAGGTGGTTACAAATAATTTGTAAAGCATTTCTTTATTTTAATTTCTTTCTCCTTCAGAATAAAAATACGTCTAAGTTTAATAAAATTTCTTGTTACGTCTATTATCACTAGTTAACATTTTCATGTAACACGACGTTACGCGCATTAATCGAAGAAAACAACTGTCATTACATGTGATTGATGCTAGTTGCAGTACAAAATGGACAAGCGAACAGAACGATGGAGTTTAATCATGTTTCTTAACCCAATTAATAATGATATGTCTTATATATCATTAATTTAAAGAAAGCAGTTATCATTATTACTGTTAAAGCGAAGTGTGTTCGTAATAAACAAAACTATTGAAATATTTGAAACAACTACGCAATATTAATACACTTTTCAGGTACAAGAAATTGAATGTGTAAGACCAAAATGCATAATTGATATTAATTATGGTTTATAAATAAACACTTACAAGAAAGGGAATTTCTACTTGCATTTTATTAAACTAAATATCCTCTTCAACACATTCTTAAGCCTATGGACAGTAAATTTCTAATAGTTTATACTGGACATAGACCTACCGAAGTAAAATGATGATGCCGAATCTTCTATGCTTGGAAAGCAGATGGGCAGTGCTGTTGGAGTTATGAGTTTTACAGGTGAACGCAGCTGCTCACATCCCTGCATTTTCCTTAACTGACAATTACAACTTGCCGATAGCGAAAAGTAAGCTCTGATTACCATTCTTAACGCCTCACAAAATGGGGTAAAGCTTCACATTCCAATAATACTCTTTTTAATGTTACATTTTTCTCTAGCGCTTTGAAAAATACTTATACTTTTGAACGTATTTTTTTTTTAATTATCTAACAGTCAGCCTGTAAAACTAACTGCTTTTTATCGGGCATAATTTCAGACATCAGCGGTGGTACTTTTACAGTATTTTTAATAACAGATGATGACAAAATTTAAATACGGGGAACATTAGACCAAGTACTACCATTTGTCTAATGTGGGTTTTATGTCAAAAAAATACATTGCAGATTTAGGATTTATATTGTTTTATTAGTTTAGTTAATACAATTCCTTAACATTCATGGTTTTGTATAGAAAATACCCCACTTTAGTCACCTAATACTTTTAAATTTAAAAATACTGCCTCTTAAATATCTGATCGAATATTTTGATACGCACAAATCTATAATGATTTCTATGCGCTTGCAATAAGAGTTTAATTACAGAAAGGCATGTCAACAATGAAGCCTTTTAGTTCAAAGTAGTTATTAAGACATGGTTGATTATCTGTCGTATAACAAGTTAATTTAGATACATGAAAAATTACGGGGCCCTGTAGTTAATTATGCTGTTGTTAATGATTACATAATCATTGTTATTCCTTTCACATTCGCTTTAAACCCTTAAGATAGACTATGTATTTATTTTTTACATACATACAAACATACCATCACGTCATGTCCCTTGCAGGGTAGGCAGAGAGAACAGAGTGCCAGAGAACTCTATCCTTGCATACTTCACTTGCTTCCTCAACATTCATAATCCTCTTCATACACGCTCGTCGGTTTCGGAGTCTCTTGACTCCACCTTCCTTCAGTAGGTACATGACCGATCTAGTCTAGGTAGGTTAGTCTCGGACTCCCCCGGTACCTACATCCTTTCACTTTCGCATTGTATATCTTCTTAACCAGACGTTAATTATATAATTAAATTATTGTTATTTATATATTTATTATATTATATTTATTTATTATTTATTTATTATTAAATTTATTTTTTGTTTGTCAAAAAATCACTTAATTTAAAAAAAAAAAGAAAATCAAGTCTAGAACGTAATTCATCATCATCTTAGCTCACATACGTCTCACTGTTGGGTTCGAGCCTCCTCCAAAAGGGAGCGAAATTAAGCTACTATACCACGTTGGTCAGACATGTTGGTATAGGGTTTCGTTTCAAGTTTTCCTTCTCTTGCATAGATGTTATATGCATGATGAGATGTTATATGTTTATATTCCTAACTCGTCTCTTACGATCACCCACGGGTAAGATAGGGGGTGGTGAATTGTATTCTTACTCCGTCACTACACAGAGAACGTAATAAACCACTTAAAAAACGTCTAGAAGTTAAAGTAGGTAATAAATTGCAGCCGACAATATTTAGAATAACGATGAACCCACGTTACTCTTATAAGACTGTAAATGAGTAGTTAATTTAAAATGTACGAATCACCGAGTTCTGCTAGTCATTGATAATCAGGTCAGATGTATTACAGTAGTTATTATTATACAATGACCTTAACATTTCGCATAGATAAATAAGTATTGAATAGTAAAATCGAATTCATATAAAAAGGTCAAGTCTGATTTGATTTGATCTATTTTAGCTGCTGTTTTATTTAATAGTGACAGCTACCAAAGTTTATCTCATCGCCGATTCTCTTCAAGATATTATCAATGATAAAGAAACATATATATATTTCTTTAAGGTTTTAGTTATAACAAAATATAACTTCATTCAAATCCAATTATTCCCTCATCTTCTGGTTTGAATGGTAGTTTTCTAGTCCGGTGACCCACTCGCACGGCGTCGCCGACTGGCTACGGTGCGGTCACGTCCAAAATAATAAAATAAAAATAATCTTCTCCTATCGGATAAAGAGTACGCGCAGAATCAATAGCTTGACGTTTTTGAATGATTACTGATACCAAGACATAAATTTACAATTAAATACCGAAAACTTTTCTAAAAGTGTTGGACTGAAATTCAAACTTCGTGTTGAACCCCCACTTTTTTATTTCAATATTAGCAGTTCTAATTTAATATACTATAGCGCTTATTAACACCAGATATAATTTTAGATAAAATGTTAATTTAGAATCACACGAAAGTGTCTAAACAAATTATAATGGTTTTACACAAATTAATTAGACATTAATACAAATTTAAACTGGTTTATATTTTATCATGTTTATTTATTCCGTATCAAAGATTTATCCAATCAGAATATAGGTATCTAATCGAGCACAGAAGTGTAAACGTATATGAGCGAAGATGATGATGATAAATCGCCATTATCATAGTAACTGAAATAGCAAAATGATAATATTACGAGAAATATTATTAATATTTATTTTAATAATAATAGCGCGGGACGATGTGACTGCTTGAACGAAATAATAACTTTAAATATATAACAAGTAACGCTGTTAAAAGAGCCTAGTGTGTAATAAATAAGAGTAGGTACTTTTTTTTATTGCTAGTGGTGGCAAACGAGCAAGCAGCGCTGCCTACCAATATAAACCCCAAACCCACCCAATTGGGCTTCCGGCTCTCTCGCTCACCGAACAAAGCGCAATAGCACATTGCCATTACTCATACGTCAATCTTCTGCGAGAGTGTGGTACTACCCCGGTCGGACAGGCCCGCGGCTGCAAACAGAGAACTGTCAACAGCGTGGTCCTACCATTTTTAGAGTATTTAGACCTTCAAAGAAGACGTCAACGAAATTTTGTATACTAAGCACTTATAAGTCTAATTATATTAATTTTAATTTAAGTAAAGAGGTTATTAAAATGATTCTTATTAATTATGCATCATCTACATAGCACCGGAACAATGCATGTGGAGCGAGGATGACCGAGGAGGCCAAGGTTTGAGGCTAGTTTATGCCTTTTGTTCCTCACAGCATTATGTAGGTTAGACATGAAAACACTTAATTACGTAGTTTTCTAATAATTATAGTTCACTATAAAAAGTTAAAAACAGAAACTTATTTATGATGAAGAATATTTTATTAATTTATTTAAATGTAAAAACAAAATTCTATGAATCAATTCATTAATACAGAACTACTTAACGTTTATATTCAGCCAATTCCATCCATCAACCGGCTACTAAGATTGCCACGAGAAAGTAACAAGTAGTCACAGATTGTATTCTTAGCCGGTCACTACAACCAAAAAGAAATATCTCAAGCTAAATAACTAAAGAAAACCAGGTGTATAAATAGTCACGGGCACTGAAACGTGGTCTCTAAATGTCGGCCTCATAAAAGGCTCAAAGTATCTCGCTCAAAGTAGCCTGCTATGGAGGGCAAATTTTAGTTACATTTAGTGGGGAGATGGCCTATTTCATCCGTATCAGCACATTCGAGCACAGAAAAGCGACATCTATAGCTAGTCCTAATTTCGATTTATTTTCCGATAGTACATTAAAACTAGGGATCTAACAATCGCAATAGTATACTTATGGTATTATACCAATTTGCCGTCTGGTGACGGAGTAAGAATACTATTCACCACCCCATATCTTACCCATGGGTGATCGTAAGAGACGACTAAGGGATATAAAACGCATATAATATCTATGCAAGAGAAGAAAAACTCGAAACAAAACCCTATACCAACACTTCTGACCAGCGCGGTAAAGTAAGTTAATTTCGCTCCTATTACGGAGGAGGCCCGAGCCCAACAGTGGGACGTTTATGGGCTGTGATGATGATGATGATGATTATACCAAGGAGTCATTTTGATAATTTATTTCATATCCTAATTTACATGCTTCATTTTTTTATAATAGATTTTAGACAATAGGTACATTTTCTATTATTTCGGCAAATAATTTCGAAGAAAGATTTCGAAATAATTCAAACTTACACAGTTTCATTTATTTAGTAACTAAAATTCTCGTCCTTTACTGTTTGATAAAACAATCACGAGATAATCGACATAAAGCTAATGATGATCACAAGGTTCAAATTCGGTTGAACATTGCGTCACGTTTTACTTACAATCCTTGGCGTATCGTCTGCGCCATACGTCCTACATTCGACCTTCGATCCTGACAGGTCGCGACGGTGACCGGCCATCCACTATTAGCATATGGACAAAGCCTTACAATGAATAAGAACACTTGACGCACGACACTGATGGCGTTTTAAAATGGCGCTTAGTTTTATTATTAATTTTTTCTCAAAGAAAATATGTTTGCAATTTTTTTTCCATTCAAACCTCCACCGAGGCCATCATCAGTCGATGTAAGATTCTTTGTTATCAAAAATTAATGCTAAAATATGTACCTGATGTCACGAATTCAAAGGTTATTAGGTTAATTTTATTCCTTTCTAGTATTACTGCTACTGCGATCCACATAATTATTACGAACAAATCCAAACTCTCAGTATAAATTTACGTAATATTATTGCTGTATATTTTTTTTTTCTTAATGACCTATCATGAAGAAAAAATAAAAAAATATACAGCAGAGACACAGTAAACATCATCATCATCATCTCAGCTCATGTGTCCCACTGTTGGGCTTGAGCCTTCCACATAATGGGAGGGAAATAGACCTACTATACCACGCTAATCAAACGTGTTGGTATAGGGTTTTGTTTCGAGTTTTACTTCTCTCCCATAGATTTTATATGCGTTTTATATCACTTAGTAGTCTCTTACGATCATTTACGGGTAAGATAGGGGGGTGGTGAATTGTATTCTTACTCCGTCCTCACACGGGAAACATGGCATTTTTCAAATAGCAAATTTATAAATAAACATACAATATTTATTTCCAGCATCTTTAATTATCGGTGAAGATTTAAAAAATGATTTCTTAACTTTTATTTGCGTTTATGTAACAACGTCATCATCGTGGTTCTAGCCTTTATTATAAGCTACAATATGTGTTTTAAACTCACAGCCTAACTTAGTCACAGCTGCCATATGACGTTCACAGAACGTGCGATATCAGTTATCTGTTTAACGATATGCATATAATTTTGATAGACCAGAGATGTGCAATTCAAACCTAAGATCTCCAATGTAACCAACTATTAGTATGTTTAATTATAAGCCATAAACTACAAAATACATATACTCGTATTTAACGTACCAATATTACTTTAATAAAATAAAATTATTGAAATAAAACTATTTTTACAGATTCTATCGCGTTTATATTTGATTTTTAATTTCCTGACATTTCGAACACTTTACAGTAAATATATATCTAATAATCTATATCTATATAGGCAAATCACTGTAATAACGATGACTTATTGGACGTGAAGCAACTTAATCCTCCCCTGACCATAAACGCTGTAAAGTGTTCTAAACGTCGGAAAATTAAAATTCAAATACAAACGCGATAGAATCTATAAAAATAGTTTTATTTCAAATGTGTAATATTCGCGTAAATATCAGAAATCATTAAAATAAAAATACATGTTCTGATAGCACCATTTTAGCGACACCATTGTGAATCGGTCGCCTTTATCATGCAAACGTACATTTGGTTCAGTTCAGATTTCTTTGGACAAAACAATGTTATGGTTACAACCTTGTGGCAAAACGCCTCGCAGTTCAACATTATATTATATGTAACTTTGTCTTTAATTGACATATACTGAAGCCGGTCACGAATACAACACTGACTGCACAAATGGCGTAGTGGTTAAGATACCGACCTTCCGTGCTAGTGCCGCAGGTTCGATTCCCACGCCGAACATTGCTTTGTGCGATCCACAAAGTGTTGTTCTGAGTCTGGGTGGAATTTGTCTGCGTTAATTGCATGTTTGTAAAGTCCTCCGCAATACAAGGTTTATTTCCTTAGTGCAGGATGGTATCTTATTAAAAAAAAACGATTTTTATTCTACTCAGCTCATTTCACTGTTTCGAATAAATCATCTCTGCCATGGAAGATAAATTAGGCCACTAATGCCACCAGGGGTCTCATAACGAGGTTTCTTTCTATTCCTCATCATCGTCATCATCATCAAAGCTCGTATGTGTCCTACTGTTGGGCTCGGGCTTCCTCTATAATGGGAAAGAAATTGACCTACTATACCAAGCAGGTCGGACGTGCTGGTAGGATTTTGTTTCGAGTGAGCGTTTCTTGCATACATGTTATATGCGTTTTATATCCCTTAGTCGTCTCTTGCAATCACTCGCAGGTAAGATAGGGTGGTTTCTATTGCAGTAGAGAAATCAATTGAAGGGAAATAAATAGAATAATATTTATCACAATAATGAGACTTCTAGGTCATTATTGCAATGTTGTAAGAGTGGACTAGTTATTGTAATGAAAGAAAAGTTCTTTCCTGTAATGCATGTTATTCACTTATCACTAAGTAAACCTAAGGTTTCTAAGGGGATTTATGCGTGTTGTTAATTCTGTCTAATTAACAATCATAGCTTGACAAATAATGCATGTTAAATAAGATATTAAGTAATCAAAATGTACACTATTTTTTGAGTTAATTAATTTAAGATCGATCTCTAAATCATCCTAAGCTTTGCATAGAATGAAGGCACTATAAAGTAAGCACTAAAACATATATGTGTAAAATATTTATTCTTTATATACCTATTCTATTATAATTTCATTGGAAAATGATATACAGTTAAGATATTTTTCTTTTTTTGTGCGCTGTGGAAAATGCATTTTCGCATCCCCTTTACTTGTTACAGCAAAGGGGTATGTAGGACTCACTGACACATTGTGGTTTTACTGCATCAGAATACCTACTAAAAACCACAGCGGCCCCGCGTCCCCACCGGTTGTGGAACGCCAAAGGTTCGCCTTTTGGGCATACGACTCTCGACGATACAGTTAAGATCTGACTTTTATTCAGTCTGCTAATTATTATAAATAAAATATATGAATTCATATTAAGGCAAACATTTTTACCTCGTTTTTAACCAATGTAAGTAACATATGGATCCCATTTAGCGTGTGGTGGGGGAGGCAAATAATCACGAACATATGGATTGATGATTTCGAAATAATTTAACTAACAGTCTATATTTATGACAGGACAATACAAATACTAATAATATATGCATATATTACATAACAGCGTTTGCTCTTTGTAGCTTTGATCTCGTGGAGTTCAGACGGCAATACTAAACAATTTGTCACTATATACCATGTAAGGTACTAATATACGCCAGGCTTTTGTTTACAGATACTGCACAGTTAATAGACAGGCTTTTAATAGTCATATATTATATCCTGTCCGATGGTTTACTGTGTGAGACACAAGGAGGTTTCAGGAGTGGAAGGGGATGCATGGATCAAGTGTTCTCTCTGCGCAACATTGTGGAGAAACTTCTGGCTCTAGGTCAGAGGGTTTTCTGCAGTTTTGTAGATCTGGAGAGAGCATTTGACACGGTTGTACGAAAGGAACTTTGGGACATTTTACCGGAGTATGGTATGAACGGTAAACTGTTACAGGCTGTGCAGTCCAGTTACATGGGCTGTAGAGCCTGTGTGCGGCTGGATGATGAAATGTCGCCTTGGTTTGACGTCAATATCGGCGTTAAACAGGGGTGCGTTCTGTCAGCCAGACTGTTTATCATATATCTGGATAAATGTCTCCAAAGGTTGAACGATATGAATGTGGGAGTCCAGATGGGCGACTCAGTGGTCACTGCTCTGCTTTGTGCAGATAATGCAGTCCTGCTGGCACAGTCAGCGACTGACCTGCAGACCCTCTTTGTATATCTTGGATATATATAGAGCGAGGGGGGCATAGTCCGGAGCGTGCTCGTTCGCGTCCCCTGCCAGTCTAATTAGACTGCTAATCCGGCTCGAAATGCGTACCGCAATGCGGGTTAGGGCGTCCCCCGGAGGCGACGCGTACCGACCCGCCCCCGTCGGTACGAACATCGGCAGTTGCGGCGATGGGGGCCGCCACCCATCACGCCTTGCCCAGTTAGGCGAGTCGAGGAGAACCGAGTGCCGGGTGGACACGTGGAATGTAAGAGGTTGTGTGGAAGGTAAGTTGCACGAGCTGATATCCGTCATGGCGGACAAACAGCTAGACGTGCTCTGTGTAACAGAGACCAAGCGAAGGGGCAGCGACGCCTGCGATCTTCCTGGTGGCGGGATGGCTCTGTGGTCTGGTGTACCACAGAGCGATCGAGCCAGCATGGGGATAGGAGTGCTGTTGTCCTCTCGCTTGGCCTCAGGTGTGAAGGATTACGGAATGTATGATCCCAGACTTCTCTGGGTCCGTATAAAACTAGGTGTCACCAAGGTATTCATGGTTGTAGCATATGCTCCCGTAGGATCCTCGGTGGCATCAGACCTAGAGAAGTTTTGGGACAATGTTAGGGAAGTTCTGGATATGGCAGAAACCAGTGAACGCGTGATTGTATGCGGAGATTTGAACGGATGGGTGGGGACCAAGCGTCCCGACTATGAGGACGTACTTGGTCCATTTGGTGATAAGAGAGTGAACGACGCAGGTAGGCTCATAGCGGATGTATGCATGGAGAGAAACCTTATTGTGTCAAACACATTTTTCCAACATAAGGACATCCATATGTATACATGGAGAAGGATTGAACAGAAAAGCATAATAGATTTAATTTTGGTAGACAGTCGCCTCCGAAGCAAAATATTGGACGCAAGAGCCTACAGGGGCCCCACAGTCGACACGGACCACTATCTCGTTATTGCGAGATTTAGTGGTCTGTTCAGAAAGTGGAGGCACTGGCGAGAGCGTGTCCACTTCGGAGGGCTTGAAAGAATAAAGGTTGAAAGGTTGCAAGAAGAGTGTGTAAGAGAAAAGTATGCAGAGGGTGTCCGAGAACGGCTGACGATGGCAAGCCAGCCGCAATCGGACATTGAAGAATGCTGGAGAGTATTGAAAGAGAGTATGGTAGATACAGCGAAAGAAGTATGTGGAAGTTCAAAGAAGCATAGAAAAACAAATGGTGATGCATGGTGGGATGCGGAAGTGGCAGCTTCCGTAGAGCAAAAGAAGAAAGCGTGGCTGGACTATGTCTCTTCTTTGAATCTGAATGACAGTATGACTGAACAGAAGAAAGAAATATATCGGCAATGTAAGAATGACACCAAGGCCTTAGTGAAAGAGAAACGTGATAGAGCAAGTATGAGTGCAGAAGATAGGCTGACTAAAAACTTCAAGGGTAACACCAAACTCTTTTGGAGGGAGGTGAAGAAGTCTCGGGGTGGTTGGTCAGCCTTCAGAATGAATAAAATAAGGTCTAAAGGTGGAGACATTCTTACACAAACACAAGACGTGTTAAGCCGATGGAGTGAATATTTTGGGGATATGTATGCGGATGCTACGGTTGGCGCCGGTGTTGGATGTGGTTTAGTAGATCAACATTCGACAACGGCGTCCTCCGATGGCATCAGTATGGATGAAGTTGAATGGGCGATAAGAAGTTTGAAAAATGGTAAGGCAGCGGGCATTGATATGGTGTCTGCCGAGATGATCAAGCTTGGTGGCTCTTGTGTCTGGGAGGCGTTCCTGTTGCTCCTCAATTTATGTTGGAGCTCGGGAATGGTTCCCAGGGACTGGAATAGCGCAGTCATCGTGCCTTTGTTTAAAAACAAGGGTTCACGTTATGACTGCGCAAATTACAGGGCCATAAGCTTGACCAGTTTGGCAGCAAAAGTGTATGGAAAAATTATTGAAAGGAGAATGAGGATGGTGTCCGATGGTTTACTGTGTGAGACACAAGGAGGTTTCGGGAGTGGAAGGGGATGCATGGATCAAGTGTTCTCTCTGCGCAACATTGTGGAGAAGCATCTGGCTCTAGGTCAGAGGGTTTTCTGCAGTTTTGTGGATCTGGAGAGAGCATTTGACACGGTTGTACGAAAGGAACTTTGGGACATTTTACCGGAGTATGGTATTAACGGTAAAGTGCTACAGGCTGTGCAGTCCAGTTACATGGGCTGTAGAGCCTGTGTGCGGCTGGATGATGGAATGTCGCCTTGGTTTGACGTCAATATCGGCGTTAAGCAGGGGTGCATTCTGTCAGCCAGGCTGTTTATCATATATCTGGATAAATGTCTCGCGTGAATGTGAGCAAAACCAAAATAATGGTCTTTGAAAGAGATAAAACCAGAACAGATGTAAGAGTAACAATAGGTTGTTGTGTTGATGTACTAGAGCAAGTGGATGAATTTGTATATCTTGGATGTGGATTTAGCCGAGATGGAAGGTACACCACTGATATAGAGCGAAGAGTGAATGCGGGAAATAGAGTGAACGGAGCGTTGGGGCAACTTCTCGGCAGCCACCACCTCAGCCAGAAGGCACGTGTAGCAATACATAACGCAGTGCTTGTCCCAACATTACTGTATGGAAGCGAGAGTTGGGTATGCAGAAAAGAGTGTGATAGTAAAATTAATGCGGTCGAAATGCGATCTCTGCGGAAAATCTGTGGAGTTAGGCTGACCGACCGCATTCGTAACGACGACGTAAGAGAGCGAGTAGGTATGAAAGAGAGTATTGGTGTAAAGATGCGAAAGGGAATGCTCCGATGGTTCGGACATGTGGAAAGAATGCCGAACGAACGCCTGGTTAAGAAGATATACAATGCGAAAGTGGAAGGATGTAGGTACCGAGGGAGACCGAGACTAACCTACCTAGACCAGATCGGTCATGTACTGAAGGAAGGTGGAGTCAAGAGTCTCCGAAACCGGCGAGCGTGTATGAAGAGAATTATGAATGTTGAGGAAGCGAGTGAAGTATGCAGAGATAGAGTTCTCTGGCACTCTGTTCTCTCTGCCTACCCTGCAAGGGATATGGCGTGATGATATGTATGTATGTATGTATATAGAGCGAAGAGAGAATGCGGGAAATAGAGTGAATGGAGCGTTGGGGCAACTTCTCAGTAGCCACCACCTCAGCCAGAAGGCACGTGTAGCAATACATAACGCAGTGCTTGTCCCAGCATTACTGTATGGAAGCGAGAGTTGGGTATGCAGAAAAGAGTATGAAAGTAAAATTAATGCGGTCGAAATGCGATCTCTGTGGAAAATCTGTGGAGTAAGGCTGACCAACCGCATTCGTAACGACGTCGTAAGAGAGCGAGTAGGTATGAAAGAGAGTATTGGTGTAAAGATGCGTAAGGGAATGCTCCGATGGTTCGGACATGTGGAAAGAATGCCGAACGATCGTCTGGTTAAGAAGATATACAATGCGAAAGTGGAAGGATGTAGGTACCGGGGGAAACTGAGAATAACCTACCTAGACCAGATCGGTCATGTACTGAAGGAAGGTGGAGTCAAGAGTCTCCGAAACCGGCGAGCGTGTATGAAGAGAATTATGAATGTTGAGGAAGCGAGTGAAGTATGCAAAGATAGAGTTCTCTGGCACTCTGCTCTCTCTGCCTACCCTGCAAGGGATATGGCGTGATGATATGTATGTATATTATATCCTAGATGTTTTCGTACCTTTATTGGACGACTTACTTTATGTCTTCCATGTGGTGACGGAGTAAGAATACTATTCACCACCCCATATCTTACCCGTGGGTGATCGTACGAGACGACTAAGGGATATAAAATGTATACATATAACATCTAGAGCGAGAGAAGGAAAACTCGAAACAAAACCCTGTACCAACACGTCTGACCAGCGCGGTATAGTAGGTTAATTTCCCTCCCATTATGGAGGAGGCCTGAGCCCAACAGTGGGACATTTATGGGCTGTGATGATGATGATGATTGGACGACTGCAAAAATGGCAAATGAAATACACAGATTTTTTCGAGTACGTAGTTGCTTGTGTACTCTTCAAAACGTCCACTATTCATATTGAACGCAACACCATCTTTCTATTTTCATATTTTATATATACATAATTAAAAAATTATCAACATCATATCTAATAAGGCAAATTAAATGAAATATTCTTGTATTTTTTTCTGAGAAATATTTCATTAAAATAAATTTTGAAGGAAAAAAAGAAATTTCTTACATTATATGGCGTAGATAACAGGATCAAAAAATTTAAAAATGTAACCTTTTTCTTAGGGCTAAATAGGTATCATAACTTTTTGTCAGTTACTTCATTTCGACAGGCAAAGGGAATTAAAAATTTGTTTAACTATATATGGTTCACAGTAATTTTCTCTCAGTAAGTCAAATGGTTGCTTATAATAATAATTAATGACATCACTTTGTTTTTATAATTTTTTTGCTATCGTCTCTTTTCTCTATCTCTTCTTTCTTTTTCTTTTCTTTTTCTCTATCTCTTTTTTCTATCTCACCATCTATGGAAACCTTATTGCCGACTATTAAATGGCGATTATTAAAACACAGTCACGACCGACTCAACGAAGAATTAGGACAGAATTATTTAGATAAAGTTTAGTCATATATAAGCATTTTATTTATAGAAAGAAGAATTATATATTAAGAAGAAGAAAAGAACATGATTATTACACATATCACACTGCCACACAAGATATTTATTTATAACACAGTGCATTGGAACTAGATGCATTACGTGTCAAATGATTGTTCCGACCTTGCATCGGCCACCGACCGACAACCAACACTCGTTCAATGTTAACCAAGAAATTTCTATATGTAAATTATACCTAACCATCGCGCATCACTTCGGAGTCTAGCATGAATATCTTCTTAGAGAATTTTAGCATCAGCTTAAAGACCACGCTGACCCATTTTGAAGGTAGTTGGTTAGTCAAAGTAGATACATTATTAAACTTAACATACGTAAGAGAAATATTGGCAGTTACTTTACACTACAAGTAGTCTTTTCGATTGCATACGACAGTAAATTTTAAATAATATTAATCTTATAATTATTTTCTTCATTACAGGAGTATAAGTATACTATTGCAATTGTGGAATCATTAATTGAAATCTTGAATCAGGCAAGAAATATTATTGTCCAGTAATAACCAGTAGCAAATCGAGACTGAAAAACTCTCATTATAAAGAGCTCTCGTGATCATTAGTGGGATATGAAAAAAAAGCAAAAAAAAAATTAATCATCATCTTCCTGCTCTTCCCTCAATTGCTTGGAGTCGGACGCAATATACGTCATCCATCGTACATATTGCAAAAGTTATTGGCAATACATTTATGACTCTTTAGGAATGTAAAACCACCCCCCTATCTTACCCGTGGGTAATCGTAAGAGACGACTAAGGGATATAAAATGCATATAAGATCTATGCGACAGAAGAAAAATTTGAAACCAAACCTTATACCAACACGTCTGTGACCAGCGTAGTATAGAAGGTTGATTTCTCTTCCATTGTGGAGGAGGCTCAGATCCAGCAGTGGGACGTGTATGGGCTGTGATGATACTGATGATGTTTTTCTCTGAAGTTTGTTTCTTTCAATGAACCTAATACAACTTTATAAAATATTGAGCAATATGATATGAAACCTACATAAGTTGTCCCTTTTTTTTTTTTTTTTTTTTTTTTTTTCGGTGGGCTATGGACGTCGCACCCCGCCAAATCGGTCCGGGGTGACGGAAGAGGCGGCGCGCAACCCCATTGACCCACCCACATAAGTTGTCCCTGGTAAATTAGTTATGAATAATAAGCTTAATTTATTTATAATAACAGTTAGAAAGGCAATGCCCTATATTTTCCTGTGACCTTTATGATTTATTAACAAGGTAAAATAAAAATAATTATTTAACGTAAAATAATACATAAATAGGGAGGTACTGGCACTAAATTTTCGCAGAAAATCAACATCTTAGTAATACAAATTACTGAAATTTTTAGCATTTAATATGCTTAATTATTTATAAATACCCGATTACGAAACGAAGTTAGTAATAGCTACTGCCCTTCGTCGGATGAAAAAATCTTCAACCTTCTTTTTAGTTTCTAACTTTTCATTTCATTTTCTCCAATTCTTTCTTTGTTACAAGGCAATAAAAAAGCTATATTATTGCTCTTCTTTACTCCAAATTTTACTTATTAGTTTAGTCTATTAGCAAGTCTACACTACCAACTTGAATTATTTGGTGGCATTGTTTTTGCAGATATTTATCCACGCGTTTCGTTGATTACAAAAAAGATAGAATATCGTTCCTGAAGTCGAATATTTTTACTCTAAGATCCACCGGCGTAGATGCAGATTTCTACGGGACTTTGTTTGTACCTATCACAATGTGTATGCTAAATGATCGTTTGATTAGTTAGGAAATCCTTAACTTTGTTACCTAACACATAAATACTTTCACACTCGTATTCATATCAGTATTCGCAATTATTTCATAAGCTTCTTACAGTTTAATAAGAACTTCTTTTGCTATGTAGAGGTAAATTTATTTACAATTCCATTTAATACAAATTGAAACGTGGTTTTACTCCAAGGATTACATTTCTTTAACATTTTTTTCATTGATGGTAATATAAAGGTACTTTTTGGGTATTTTAGTAGTTTGTTAAGTTAATGTCGGAAGAAACTCAATTGGTAAAATCCATACATTGCCTAATGAATTCGTTTATTTTAAGAAATAACAAAACCTTTCCTTTGAAAAAATGTAAGGAGTAACTTGTTCCTTATAATAAGGGGCCGTCCATTAATCACGTGATCTTTTTTTAGTATTTTTTAAACCCCAACCTTGATGACACGTGGTAAGGTTTAAGACTATGAAACCAACATCACGTGAGTTTTAGTACCTACAAAGAAGTAGCCCACAGCTCATTATATTCTCGGTTTTTTGCTTTTTTATACTTCGCAAAAAGGTCTTTATACAGATCACCTACTTTAAACGACTTCGTTCGTTGCCTGGCAACGGTAAGTCAGTCACATTACACGCCACTTTTCAGTTTAGAAATCGCAGCGTTTGACGAAAAATAAATACACGTGATATCTTACTACACCTCCCCTCCCCCTCGTGATGTTTCGTGATTTTTGTCAAAATTTCAAATCTCACGTGATTAATGGACGGCCCCTAATACGTAACAAGTTTCTTCTTATATTTTTTCAATTTGAAACAATTTTTTACTTATACTTCGTGATTTATAATTGAAAACATTAGTCTCATATACCTACGCTTATTATCAGATCAAGTGTTAATGCGCAACATAATATCCACACGAACACATACAAAACATTGTACTGTTTAATTTGTTCGAGGCGTTAAATAGGGCCTCCTAAGTACTCGGTCATGAGTGTCCATGAACCGTGTATGTACTGGTTTTATGGTCTAGAGGAGGAAAATGCGCGACCTAACGACCCACGGCCGAAGGTCGTGGCGACACGAACCGTAGGTGCGTGTGCTATTTATAAGCGGATAGCGGGTGACGGGAATGATAAAATGCAATAGCATTCTATGATCTTCAATTTGTTATTTTTTTAAATTTAATTTTAAGTTTCTCATATAAGTGAACACTATAAAATTCTGATAAGAAATACATATTTTAGCCCTACAATATTTTCAATTAAATAATTATTACGATGTGATTGACACGTAAAATGTAATCTCAGCAGTAGTAAAATATATATTACACATTTTACTAATTTATTAATGACAATTTTGTTAATTTATTAATCTGTGGAGTTAGGCTGACCGACCGCATTCGTAACGACGACGTAAGAGAGCGAGTAGGTATAAAAGAGAGTATTGGTGTAAAGATGCGAAAGGGAATGCTCCGATGGTTCGGACATGTGGAAAGAATGCCGAACGAACGTCTGGTTAAGAAGATATACAATGCGAAAGTGGAAGGATGTAGGTACCGAGGGAGACCGAGACTAACCTACCTAGACCAGATCGGTCAGGTACTGAAGGAAGGTGGAGTCAAGAGTCTCCGAAACCGGCGAGCGTGTTTGAAGAGAATTATGAATGTTGAGGAAGCGAGTGAAGTATGCAGAGATAGAGTTCTCTGGCACTCTGTTCTCTCTGCCTACCTTGCAAGGGATATGGCGTGATGATATGTATGTATGTATGTATAACTTTGTATTATATTACAATTCCACACGGTTAATTTATTGCTTTCATTCATAAATCACGTAAATGATTTACGATCAGATTATAAAATAAATAAGCTCTTATTTTATGTGATCAATATGATATATTGAAGAAAATACTTTTATCCCAATTACTTGGGGTCGATGCAATATGTACTCCTCTTCCCACATACTGCAAAAGTTAGTTGCAATATTTTTATGACCGGTCACCTGCCTGACGTCATGTCCTTGGGAATGTAATTGTTGAGCAAACGTCATCAGGTGATGCTGGCTCAGATCGATATGAAGCTCTTAGTCGCCTTTTACGACACCTACGAGCAAAGTAAGTGATAGTATACGTAGCCGCTACCACACTGCGATAAATTCTTTAATTCCGTAAGCGTAAAATATTCATGATTAAAATATTGGTAGGATTATGTTAATAACAAAAACAATAATATTATATCTTTTACTTATTCATTATTTTACAACTTCTCCTACAGCTTATTATTTATTTTCGAAGTTTAACATTGCAAAAGTTTCAAAGATAAAAGTCTATAACTTAAGGCAGCGATAAGCGATAAAATCTTTTATGATGTCATAGATTTGCATTTAAAATTGCACCGCCCTACTATACCAAGCACTCTGCATTTGATACACTCAGACATTGATTAATTATCATAGGTCACGGAGGGCAAAGTTTATTCTTTATTCTGAATATACGATGTAATTAACATTTATTAAAATATTTCATTGCTCACTGTTAGAAGTTCGTATTATTTGAGTCAAAAGCAGAAAGTATTACTTACAGTAATGATATGTGACAATATAAAATTATTTAAGTTATTTGTGACTAAACTGTTGACAGTCTCTGTCTACAGCCGCGGTCCATCCGGGGTAGTACCACACTCTCGCGGCAGATCGACGTCTGAGTAATGGTAATGTTCTATTGGGCTTGGTTTGGTGAGCGAGAGAGCCGGAAGCCCAACTGGGTGGGTTTGGGAATTATATTGGTGGGCAGCGGCCTAGCTATACTCTTGACAATTTAACAACGGGTGTGCTGCTTGCTCGTTTGCCACCACTAGCAACGAAAAAAAATTGTCGATGTTTTACAAAAATTCGCGTTTTTTAGACCCATTCTTCATTTACCTTTTCTGTTTTTTCTATATTCTATATGTGTATATCCACCTATTTATCAACGGCTGTAATAGCGAATATGTACGTAGACGTAACGTCACTAATATCTAACTACTTATTGCTGTGTGGTAGCGGCTACGAATACTACCAACACATACTTTGCTCGTGGACATCGTAAAAGATGACTAAGAGGTTTATATCGATTTGGGCCAACTCCACCTGATGCCGTTTGGTCAACAATTACATTCCCAAGTAATTTTGACGTCAAGCAGGCGGCGGGTCATAAAACCAATAACTTTTGCAATATGTACGAGTACATATTACATTGACCCAAGTAATTGAGATAAGAGCAGGAAAATAGATTAGTTATTAGAGTTTTTTGTATTCAAATTCAAATTCAAAACATTTATTATGCATAAACCCTGCGAGGGCACTTACATATTGTCATTTTTTTTTACATTTAAAGTTAATCTAATAAACTACCACCGGATCGGAATGAGACCGCTACTGAGAAGATCCGGCAAGAAACTCAGTGGGTTTGTCTATTTATATTTTGTCTATGTTATTATAATTTTTTTTCATTTTTTATATATAAAAAAAAAATAGTACATGTTTATTATTTAATTAGCTTCAGTGCGATGCCCTTCGAACGCAATAGTTAAAATACAATAAAGAAAGACCATGGCTGGACCGGATCCCACAAGCGGCACCCGATCACGAGTTAACTACTAGAGCAGCCATCACTCCCCTCAACCACCTTGGAGGGAAGGGAGAGACCCGCTCCACGCAGCTACCGCAAGCGGACCTTTCAGTGTGCATGACCAATACCATGACGTACTATAAATGCAAAAAAGTCAAAATTCGTCAGGCAACACACGCTACGCTTTACAAGTATGTATAATTATTAAAATGAAATAGTAACTAAACAGTTTAAAAAAAAAAAAATAATGTAGGTACCTAATTGCTGAAAGAGGAGCTGCTCATAGCCAGTCTGAACTATCACTTAGATAATCTGAGATTTTATAATAACCTTTTTTACAGAGTCTGTTCTTGACAGCCCTTTTAAACTTGTTCACAGTCATATCTCGGATATCTTTTGGTATTTTATTATAGAAGCGTATACATTGCCCCATGAATGACCTATTAATTCTTTCAAGACGCGTATTGTGTACAACTAATTTGTCCTTATTCCGAGTATTCACACAATGAATGTCACAATATCTTTCAAAGTTACTGAAATTTCTTTTTACATACAAAACATTTTCGTATATATATTGTGATACAACAGTCAGAATATTCACCTCTTTGAATTTCTCTCGAAGTGAAACTCTTGGGCCTACATTATAAATTGCGCGGATAGCCCTTTTTTGCAGAACAAAGATACTACTCAAATCCGCGGAGCATCCCCACAGCAATATGCCGTAAGACATAAGACTATGAAAATAAGAGAAGTAAACTATTCTAGCTGTTTCAATATCGGTCAATACTCGAATTTTTTTGACCGCATAAGCCGCTGAACTAAGCCTGCTTGACAATTTTTCAATATGAGGGCCCCATTGGAGTCTAGCACCTATAGTGATGCCTAGAAAAACGGTTGATTCCACAAGGTCTAGAGCCACACCATTCATTTGAACATTGGTTCCCACTTGTCTTACATTAGGTGTGGTAAATTTAATACATTTTGTTTTGTTCTCATTAAGAACTAGATTATTTGTGTTGAACCAATGAACAACGTTAGACAGTGCGTTGTTCACATCGTCAAAATTAAGCATTTGTCTTTTAATTTTAAATAACAAAGATGTGTCATCTGCGAACAACACAATGTTTTGATTGTCTCCTATATAATAGGGTAAGTCATTAATATATACAAGGAACAGAAATGGCCCCAGAATGGACCCTTGCGGAACGCCCATTTCAATAACAGAACCAGATGATCGTGCACCATTAATATTGACCCTCTGAATTCTGTTGCTTAGGTAAGAAATTAAAAGCTCAAGAGCGTTATTCCTGACCCCATAGTGATATAATTTCCTGATAAGGGTTTCGTGGTGCACACAATCAAATGCCTTAGATAAATCGCAAAATATACCCAAGGCATCATGCGATTCCTCCCAGGCTGCAAAGATATTCTTTAACAATGCTCAGTTTATCACTTACGCCTTGCCTAGATTACGGTCAATCAGCGGGTGCGGTCAAGTTGCGCCTACACTTATATAACCATGTAAAATATGTCAATGCAGATGCGTTATATGCACGCGGCCTTCACCTGGCTCGCTTGTTGCTAACGTACTATTAAGCTAAAGGTGATATTATATACTACCTCTTCCAGCAGCTTCACTAGTGTAGATTATTTACTTATTATTACTTTAATTATTTTAACCTAGCTTCTAGCCGCGATTTCAAACGCGTAAAAAATAATTTTCCCAAAGTTATATTATCCCACTGCTATTATCCTAAGCTATGGGGATAAAAAGCATACCATGTGTCAATCTTTAATTAATTAAAGCTGTGTGGTAGCGGCTATGAATACTACCAACCCTTATTTTGCTCGTGAATGTCGTAAAAGACGACTAAGAGCCTTATAACGACCTAGGCCAACTCCATCTGATGCCGTTTGGTTAACAATTACATTTCCAAGCAGGGTTGACGTCTGGCAGGCGGCCGGAAATAACCTATGTATGCGCCAATTTTCATCTAAATATGTTGAACGATTTTGGCATGATTGAGTAACAAACACACATATTCATATTTATAATATTAGTTGGATTATTTTATCTTTTCTTTTAAAAAAAATATCCGTAACTCGTTTTTGCAACAGTTGTTGTGATGACAATCCTAATAATGCCCTAAATTATTATATTTATATATTATATTAATATTTCACCAGCCTGCATCACAATATATGTTGGTATATAATTCAATATATGCCATCACAGATCCCACACTCTGTTGGATGTCGCTGTGAGCACCTCTAGTGAGCAGAAACTTAGCTCTGTCCTTGATGTCCATGACCCTCGCGACCAATGGAAATACAAAATATATTTTTTTATAAATAACACTATGTCCACGATTACCATTCTAGCCGTGAACTCATTTATGTGTGCGCAAATACTTTATAGTACGTGTAAATATGCAATTTATTTCAGCCTGAGCAATATATGCAAAGTAGTAAAGCACTGTTGACAATTTTTTGTCTTAAAATCAGGTGGATTACCTACTCATCTGCTTATAAAAAAAATTCTTGTAGGATTAAAATCACTCGTTAATTATGTTATTATAACAGTTAATAGCTAGAATATTATATTAATAATATTATTATGTATACTGTACATATGAAGTAGTGTCTCAGTACCAACCTTCCACGCCGAGAGTCGTATGTTTCAACCCCAGATAGAGCAGTTCATTCTGCGATCCACAAATGCTTTTTCTGATTTTGAATGTTAATTGTGACTTGCCCCCGCGCTGTCCAAATGAGTTAGCGTAGAGTTTTGTTTTGAATTTTCTATTCATAACCTTTTCTTTCGTCTGACTATAATCGGGCCATACCCAAACTTGCCGTCCGTGGTGGCTAGGATTTGCTACAAAGCTTTTGGTTAGTCACCCCTTTCCGACATTATCCGATAAATGAGATTTGCAAGTCTTTCACTGTTCCCGCGCAAAAGAAATCACCCCATAGAGAGATTTTGAGATTATGTATATTACAAATTGCTTTGCAAGTTTTAGTGAGATCTTATTGTTCTGCTTCTAGTGTTTAAAAATTCTAAAAAAGGTTTCTGTAGATAACCGAGCTAAAAAGTGCGATGTACAAACTAGATATAGCGACATCTATCGAGTCCCACCACAATCTCAGCCACAGATATAAAAAGAATATTGAATTGTCATCGGTCCTTGATAAGTGTTCGAAGTTTCAAATTAATACGACGTTTAGAATACGACGAAGATCGCATTTAAACATTCCGTTAGATACAAAATTTGTTAAAAATAAAGCGTGTTAAAAATAATACATACATATCATCACGTCTTATCCCTTGCAGGGTAGGCAGAGAGAACAGAATGCCAGAGAACTTTATCCTTGCATATTTCACTCGCTTCCTCAACATTCATAATTCTCTTCATACACACTCGCCGGTTTCGGAGACTCTGGACTCCACCTTCCTTCAGTACGTGACCAATCAGGTCTAGGTAGGTTAGTCTCGGTCTCCCCCGGTACCTACATCCTTCCATATTCGAATTGTATATCTTCTTAACCAGACGTTCGTTCGGCAAAATAATTACCTATCTACTAATTCTAAACTGCAGTTGACAATATTACAATGTCATCAAATAAAATAGTCAATAGGGGATGTCATAACTGCAAATACATGAATAAGTATCCACAGACTGACGTAACCGAGAGTATTATAAAAAGTATTGACCTTGTGTGTCATTAGTTATTATGTTATAACAATTCATCGGGCACCTAAGGTCAAACGTAATCAACATAAGGTACGAGCAGGAAAATATTTGCACCATGATAACTGTATTTGTTCTCAAATAATCACTACTAACCACTAAATGTACGTATTTTTGTATGAAGATAACTTATATTGTGTTCCTAATTATATTATGAATACGTGAACAGATGTGGAAATATCTCGGATCGGTGAACAGTTTCAACAGACAGAGTCAACAAAACAGGGACACTGGTGGAAACTGTGTCTTGCTTTGTTTGCTTATGCGGTCAAATTACCAAAACACATACAAATCATTACGCCATATCCCTTGCAGGGTAGGCAGAGAGAACAGAGTGCCAGAGAACTCTATCCTTGCATACTTCGCTCGCTTCCTCAACATTCATAATTCTCTTCATACACGCTCGCCGATTTCGGAGACTCTTGACTCTACCTTCCTTCAGTACGTGACCAATCTGATCTAGGTAGGTGAGTCTCGGTATTCCCCGGTACCTACATCCTTCCACTTTCGCATTGCATTACCAAAATACCTTCTATATATATGGCCTAGGCAAACAACTTTGACCCACTTCCAAGTTGGAAGTGGGTCAAAGTCCAAAAAGGTTTATGTAGCCCTTCCAAGCGAGATACATTTTGTGTTCTATTTTTATTTTCAGCTCATTTTGCGCAACGTAATTCTATTAAAATATGACACCTTTTTCGATTGACTCATCAGAACTTGAAGAAACTAAGAACCACCTCCAGACATATCAGAAAAATTATAACATTTGGTGTTCCTGATCGGTCAAGCCGTTCAATTACATTGAATAGACAAAGATTGTTTATCACAGACGAATAAGTCATCAACATTTTTGCAATTGCTATAATTTTGATTGCTATGATCTTTGCAATGAAATGGATACAAGTGGTTGTAATAGTATTTACGGTTACCCACCCGTAATACCCACTTCACGAGAGGGGACGTGCCTAGCAGTTATTGTATATTTTGCCTGATATCTTCGATTTTGGTACTTAGTAGTTACTCCACTTTGAAAAACTGCAGCTACTTCTTTTGTAGCTTATAACTAAAAAATACGGCTTGCCTAAATTGTGTCTATACCTAAATATAGACAAGCATTATTTGTACAAGACATAATTTGTGGTTTTTAAGAGTCCCATTGGAAAATAATGATGGGCGACACATTGTATTCTTAGTTCACTACAGGGTTTATGTTGAATCACATTTGGCAAGAATATAGACGTGATACATAGCACTTATTAAATAAAAAAAATACAGATATGCGACAAATCGCAATAATTTTGTACTTATCGTCGCAATGTCACCGCTATGTCCCAGTCCCAACTAGTGGGCTAGGTTATACACTGGATATTTTACGAGCGGCTTGTTTCATAGACATGTTTATTTGGACGCCTACACTATGCCCCACGCATGGCTCGTGCCTTCCAAGTATAAATTATAAGCGTTGGCGGGTTAGTTATTTACATGCGTTTAGTAACCTGTAAATGCTTCGAAGTAATGCAGGGATTATGGTACAAATAGAGTAAATAAAAATAAATATATAATATTTGTCTACATTAAATATTAAACACAATAATATAAATAAAATATAGTTAAAATTTACAAAAATAAAATTCGTCTGCACATGCTTGTCACTTTTCTCCTAAACTGCTGAAACAATTTTTATATTATAACGGATATACAATTGGCCAATAACCCTTTTATTGTGGAAAAGGCTTGTACTCAAAGGATATTTAGTTGCTGAAGAACGTTTTTTTCTTTTACAGTAGGGTTATGTCTGTCTATTTTTGAGTTGTCCCCTACAATAGGCACAGAAGGGGATATATAAATTTATTAAGCTAGTTTTTAAACTAATTATTTTCTAATAATTCTTATAATTATTAATCTTTCGTACACAGTACCTACTAAAATTTTCACAAAATAACATCCAATAATAGGTGACAATAAAAAGTTAATTTTTTCCCTTGCGATGGACTATAGATGTGGTCGCGCCCCGCCAAATCGGTCCGGGGCGACGGAAGAGGCGGCGCGACTTTCTCTCTTCGCTGTGTGAGCGGACCACCGCTACCCGATCTTTGTCTTCGGTGGCCAACAATACAAAGCTGGAAAATTGTTACCAATTATTCGTTAGCTAAATTGCATACGTGCTAGGTATACCGAGCCCTTACGATAGTTGTGTGAATATATCGTAAATATAACGCAATCTGCTAATATTTTAACAAATATATTATCTAAATTTTAAAACAAAAACACTTTAAATATAATAAATTTATTTATCATTGAAAAAACGACATGATTATACCAACCTACATATATTGGTTCGTCATACGCCCACAAAAATGATCCAAAGTGTCAATTTCTATTATCTGGACTTGTTTTTGGACCACCATAGACTCAAGCGATACCATAAACAATGCTAATATAGTAATCTAAATTCACCCTATGTATACATTCTTGTTTATAAACTTGACATAAAAGTATCTAAATACAACTTAATACTATGAAACCTTTTGTGATTCAAGTGATGTTTGATATTTACTTCGTGTGAGTTCAAAATTTGTATTTCTTGTTCAGCTGTGTGACTTGTAAGGGATTTGTATCTATGTTTTATGGAGAATGAAGATTATCATAGTTACTCAAACTTATTTAGCTATAGTCACACCCATCAATTAAAAGACTGTTTGAAATAATATCAAATTATTCCCCTGTGTGTACTAGTATTAAGAATATAAAGTGTTGACAATCCTTCCTTTGACAAAGGAGTCGTAAAATGCTATCTAAAGGACCACTGCCAGACTCTTGCTACAAGTCTTGGTCTAACATTTCGGCGACACTAGTTAATAGATAGGTACCACAGTCGATCACACAAGATTTATTCCTTAGTACAGGTGTATTTCATAGCAAAGAAATTACCTAAGTACATAATACATAGAAATAATAAAGAATACACACATCGAAAGCCTGAAACAAAATACGATAAGTATTGACAGCGATTTGATTATGTTACAAATGAAAAACTACTTTAAATTCCTTACATTAGAGTTAGTATTCAAATAGGTTCATACATTGTTGTTAGGTTTTTACGATACGATTCAGCAACTAAAGGTAATAAAAAGAGGTCGTACGATAAGGATTCTCTGTAGAGGTCGAAATGGAAAAAACTTGCGTAAAATACACGTTTGTAAATGGCAATTGTTGATAAGGGTTTCTTTTAACAAAATTATATAAGAATTTGATTCTATTTTACCTGTGAAGTAAGCATGATAATTTAAAGATTTTAAAGTATTAGTGTATGTTCTTAACTTGTAGGACATGAATTTTAGATGAAGTCATATTTTAAAGCGATATATTCGCTTAAATAAATATGTAAATAGGCGGGCAAGCATTTATATAAAGTGGTATGTCTACCTCTGTCTGAGATATTTTTATAAAATGAAACATTTTATGTGTTGATAATTGGCATTATCATATTTTATTGCCTCTGATCTGACATAAAAAGAAGGGTGTTATAGGTCTGTTTTTTTTGACGGGATATACTTATTTCCTTTAATTTTATTTCAATATTTATAATTGAATTAAAAATAGATTAATATAGCTTAGAAAATTCTCTTTATGTAGGTTCCTACCAGGTTGAAAATACAATTCATTAGATTTTTTTAAACAACACTGTTCTATAGAAGTAAGAAGTGTGTGGTAGCGGCTACGAATACTACCAACCATTACTTTGCTCTTGGATGTCGTAAAAGACGACTAAGAGCCTTATAACAGGGCCAACTCCATCTGCTGCCGTTTGGTCAACAATTACATTCCCAAGGAGGGTTGACGTCTGGCAGGCGGCCGGTCATAAACCTATTACCAATAGCTTTTACAATACGTACTATGAAAGAATAGTACATATTGTATCGACCCCAAGTAATTGGTATAAGAGTAGTAAATGATGATGACTCAGAACAATATTTGGATCGTACAAAGTTTGTTGTTGAGAATTGAACCCACGCTACTGGCACAGTAAGTCGGTTTTTTGATCATTACACTATCTATGTTGTCGATTTTGTTGTAAGGGACAAAGTGACTGAGGAATCACTAGAAGAATGAACACCAGCACTCTCAATTCTCATCTCTGTTGCCTGCTGCCAAACGTGGCAGTTATGACACTACAGAGGCCTATTTTCAACAGTGGACTTGGATAGGCTAATAATGGATGCATGAACCGCATAGATAGCACACTACCACAGCTAATCAACTAAAAAGTTACCAAGTCAGCATGGGGCACCATAAACCATGGCATTGGATATTCTTGAATGGGAATATTCTCCTACTTTTAAGCGGACCACTTTTAATGTAAGTATATTAACCTTCAGTGGCCCGGTATTAATTAACTACGATGTTAATAAAAAAAATATATAATCAAAATGAAATGAATGTACCTGCTTTGCCATTGCTGATTACACGGAGGGTGTAGGATATAAAATATAGACCTACCGTGCCAGTATCAAAGGTTCAATTCTCACGCTGGACAATAATTCCTGTGATATATGTACATATTATTCGTGTGGTATATTATCCGCGTGGTTACGGAGTAAGAATACAATTCACCACCCCTTATCTTAGCTGTGGGTGATCGTAAGAGACGACTAAGGGATATTAAAACGCATATAACATCTATGTAAGAGAAGGAATACTCGAAACAAAACCCTATACCAACACGTCTGACCAGCGCGGTATAGTAGATTAATTTCTCTCCCATTACGAAGGAGGCCCGAGCCCAACAGTGGGACATATATGGGCTCTGGTGATATACATATTATTGTACTGGGGTTTGTGTGTAATTTTTGTCTATAAATTATATGTTTGTAAAGATCCTCGCAAGACAAGGATTATTACTTTAGCGTAGTCTTTAAAAAAATATTTTCTTAACTAAAATCATAGTTTATATAGAAACTAAATATGAAATTTTATTTCCCACGCGTTTATCAGAAGCAAGTTGACAACCTATCGAACACGATTGACTGACGCTGAATTATTATTTGCACGATATTATGCCATCTGCACGGTGCATAGCAAAGTACTTCAATAACTATACATGGCCTTAGTATGAATAATAAATTGAGATATTTGTTTTGGTCTTAAATGTTTTTTTTTTTGTGCTGAAAAGTATTCAAAACTGAAAAGTGAGGACTGCACAGATAACATCATTCTTCTACTATTATCCCAATTACTTGGGGTCGATACAATATATACTCTTCTTTCATAGTACATTTTGTTAAAGTTATTGGCAATAGTTTTATGACCGGCGGCCTGCCAGACGTCAACCCTCCTTGGGAATGTTATTATTGACCAAACGAGATCAGATATATTTGGACCAGATCGTTATAAGGCTCTTAGTCGTCTTTTACGACATCCATGAGCAAAGTAAGGGTTGGTAGTATTCGTAGCCGCTACCATACAGCTAGGTCTGCACAGATAACGTAGTGGTTAAACTACTGACCTGCCATGCTAAGTGCCGTGAATTCAATTCCCATAGAGATACCTTTTTTTTTGTTCACGCTCTGGAAATGCGTTTACGCACTAGCCCTTACCAGTGACAGACGAGGGGATGTGTGGGACTCGCCAACCAGCTAATTCGACCGAAATACCCACTAAAACCACAGCGGTCCCTTCCGCGCTTTTACGGGGTGGCGTAGAGATCCTCTATTGACATTCTATACCCGACACCCCAAATCGAGATAATGCCTACTTTGTGCGATTGTATACTGATTCTAATTTGCTTTAATTAATTCTAAGTTGTTTAAATTCCCTACAATACAAGTATTAATTTCGTTAGTCTTTAAAATTTCTTGGATTAGTGTCTTTTAAAAAATCATAGTATACATCGTTAAAATGCAATAATACCTAAATACATTAGACACTTTTATATTATATGCATAATACACACCTAAACGTGAGAAAAGATACTAATGATAATGCTTGTGTTCTTAAGGACGTAGTACCTACTACTATTAAAAACGACATACCCGCCGTATTACGTTTACTGAATGTCCAATATATCGCGGATATATAGACGTTGATAAATAATTGTGCTGACTGTCTTTATTGTTTATTTGTAAAGTCCCCTGCAGAACAATGATTTATGGTAGAGTGAGGTCTTTACAAATATAGTTTTGTTTTAATATTTTCTATACCTTATGAGTACAAATAGTTAGCATACTTAAGCAATACAGTTAAGCTAAGGGTAAATGTTACAGCCGCTTATGAATCTTTTCCAAACCAGAGATACGTCTAGACCACTGCCTATCAATCAGTACTCACTTAAAAAGTTAGCCTGCTGGCTCTCTCGTATTTACTTTAGTTATTATAAATACATTTTCCGTCAATATTGCTGCGAAGAGGAGGTTAGGAGACGAGTCATAACTTTTCATCTTCTCAACTCGAGTCTTCTTCACAATGGGAAGAAGATTGACCTACTATACCACGCTAGTCAGACGCTGTTGTTATATGGTTATATTTTGAGATTTTCTCATCTGCGGAAAGGAGACATATCGTCTCCTTTAATCGTCTTTATGACACCCGTAGACAAGAAAGGAAGTGATGAATTGTATTCTTATTTCATCACGGAAATGAAAATGTATATAAACATTCTTATTTCACCACTATCAGGATAAATAAAAATATCAATCAAAATTTTATGGTTATAATGATTACTCACGCAAAATATTGTACAAAAAAAACACCATAACGAGACTTAGTACGATGGCAATTAGTTCAGAGAGGTCGTACGAACAAATATTGGCCTCTCCCAATGTCAATTATCACAATAGATCGTTTGACAAAAGAATACAAGTTGTTTAGTTAGAAATATGTGTTGGATATATTTATGTTATTAATGCTATGTACAAGTATATGTTTATTTTAAAATATTACGTCATAAAATTCGTTGGTTTAGTGGCTTCATCAAAGCCCATAAATGTCCCACTGTTGGGCTCGGGTCTCCTCCGTAATGGGAGGGAAATTAACCTACTATACCGCGCTGCTCCGACCTGTTAGTAAAGGGTTTAGTTTCGAGTTTTCCTTCTCTCGCATAGATGTTATATGCATTTTATATCTCTTAGTCGTCTTGTACGATCACCCACGGGTAAGATATGGGGTGGTGAATAGTATTCTTACTCCATCACCACACGGAAAAGGTTTAGTGGCCTAAGTTAGCGATTTTAAACAGTAAGGATTTGAATTTTGTTTAGAGGTCTACTAGCTATTTGTAAGCGTGATATCTGGAAGAAACTCGTTAGATGAATGAAGGTGAATTTCCATCCATTAGAACTCTTCTTATTATCTAAAATAAATGTTACAGGTTACGTGTAGTGATGGTCTAAGAATGCGACTATCATAACTTATAAATATTGTTTCAATGCGTCCATCATAAGACTCCCCTACAATAGGTGTAATTAACCTACTCAACCGCGCTGGTCATACGAGATAGTATAGCGTTTTATTTCAAGTTTTTCTATTCTTGCATATTTTATGCATACATCCATAGGCAATATAAGAGGGGTTGCACAGTATTCTTTCTCCATTACTACATGGACATAGAAAGTGATAACTCACCGTAACTCGCACACATGTAGTTAAAAAAAAAATGGCTAAAATAATGGATAGCATCAAGAATGATTAGTGTTTGAAATTGTTCTTATAAATTTGCCAGGTTCTCCTAGGACAATTTCAATCACTAATCTATTATCTTCTATCTTTAAGAGGCCTATATCCAAAACAAATGAATATTAATAGGCTCATGAAATGATTAGAATAGTCATCAATCGAAATGTATATAGCAAAACGAAAACAGGCTTAGGTAATATACTAAACAAACCTTATATTTACTGTTTAACCATACGTGTTATTCAATTGAAACAAAGATATAACTTTTGGTCGCACAAATAATAAATAAACAAACAAATATGACGAATGCGAACATCTATTATGTATACGTCCAACAGTTTCATAATTTTGTAAACAAACTAAAATGCTTTGTTCCTTTAATATTGTATGATATACTCCTTATCTTAGAAAATAAAAGTAACAGTTACTTGTATTATTATAATAAATATATAATCCTTACTAATAATATAAATGCGAAAGTAACTCTGTCTGTCTGTCGCTCTTGCACGCCAAAACTACTAAACCAATCTAAATAAAATTTGGTACACAGATAGTCTAGAGCCTGATAAAGGTCATAGGTTACTTTTTAATGCAAAAAAGGGTTGTAAAGGGAGATGAAAAGTTGTAAGGAATTATCGCCATTTTTAAAACCAGAAGCTTAAAACTTATTTTTAGGCTATTGATTAGATATAAATAAATATGACACTTGAATTTCGTAAAAAAATACCCTTAAGGGGTAAATTAAAAATAGGGGATGTAAAACTTTAGGAAAGTAACCTTTTACGTGGGCGAAGCCGCGGGCAGAAGCTAGTACATAATAAATGTGTGTGATGTCAGAGTGTTATCCGCCCACCGAAGACAAAGATCGGGTACCGGTGGTCCGCTCGCACGGCGAAGAGAGAGGATTTTACGGTGGGTCTATGGGGTCACGCGCCGCCTTCTCCGTCACCCCGGACCGATTTGGCGGGGCGAGACGCACCCATAGCCCACCAATAAAAAAAAACATAACTTCTACAATATATACTATTAAAAAAGAGTAGATACATATTGAATCGACCCCAAGTAATTGGGAAAAGACTAGGCGAATGAAATTATGATTCATTCTGTTATTGAAAAAAGCTTGATCAATAACATTTCGGTTAAATTAGTTCCAATAGAATTAATTTCCAATATTTCTTAATAATATAATATTATAATTTATAATCTGAGACCAAACCCAGGAATACCGCCACAGGATTAGTGGGTCACCGCGTAGATTAAGTTTAATAAATATTCTAATTACCTAAGATCTTAATAGTATGTAAGCTAAAAGATTAAATTTATACAATCCATTATCGCGAATAAGATATATAGCGCATATAAAAACAAAATATGCATTTATTTATAAACTAAAGTGCAAGAGATACAAAGTTATTTCAAATGCTCGCCTTCTTGACAAATTGATGATAATTAATTGATGAAATTTTATTATAAAATATATTAATCCTCATCTTATCATCATCATCATCATCATCATTTCAGCCTATTGCCGTCCACTGCTGAACGTAGGCCTCCCTGATTTTACGCCACAGAGTGCGGTCCTGTGCCGCCTGTATCCAACGACGCCCAGCAACCTCATCTTATAAACACTAATATTTTTTTACCGATAAGTTCCTTAAGCTGATATCAGACGGTTCACTCGAGTGATTGTTCACTCGGGTGATGGTTCATTTTTCTTTCATTCTATGTTCACACGGCTATGATTTAAAAAAAAACATTCACTATTCATTTCTTTCAATATGTCATCGAATGAAGTCGTGCGTCTTGGAATTACTTTAAATTATGACCATTTAATAAATTTTTAGGGGTATTTTTTTTAATGGTAGGACCACGCTGTTGTCAATTCCATCCCGGGTATAAAACCGCACTCTCGCAGAAAATTGACGCCTGAGCAGTGGCAATATGCTGCTGTGCTTCGTTCCGTGAGCGAGAGAACTAGAGGCCCATCTTTCTGGGTGGGTTTGGGATTATTGGTAGGCAGCAGTCTAGCTATACCTCTGGTGCGGCAAAAGTCCATGGACGGCAGTAACACTTAACATCATCGTTATCATCGTATGCTGCTTGCTCGTTTGCCATCAGAGCACTAAAAAAAAATCAAAAAGTTGACAAAAAAGAAGCAAAGAAAACAACTACGGTGATGGGTGCGACCATTGATTGAAAGAAGAAATTTATTAGGAGCATCTAATACATTGTTGAGAGAACGAGCAGTTGAAGATCCTGATTCATATTGTAATTATCTTTTTAAAGTTCTCCAAAAAAAGCAATGTATTTTGATCGTTTCACTTAAACACCATTTTGCCACGTGCGACCAGTGTAAAGCAACGCAGAAAAAATATCAACACGGGACGTCCTTCGGCTACAGAATTCGATACAAAATGGTCAAACCCGAATGAAAGTTCTCTCAATGTTCAGACCGTTCATTTCTCGTTCATTCGGAGTGCGAGTGAAAGATGCCGGATGCCAATATCCAACACTGTTGGATTGGTTCACTAATCATTCGTCACTAATGTTTCATTTTGTGTTTAGATGCGTCACTTCGAGTGAAAGATGCAAAATGAAAGAGAAAAATGAACAAAAAATGACTCGTCTGATATCAGCTTTATTACTAAAACATTTGTCCATCATTCTTTTTATAATATTATAATCTGATACTTGTTTTTAATATATGTTTTTATTTGTGTTATCCAAAAATGCCCAAAAATAGCTGAAATAATAATATAAAAAAAAATCTACAATATTGTTGTCAACAAGAGTTATATATATATATATATATATATATATATATTTATTGCTTATGGTGGCAAACGAGCAAGCAGCACACCTGATGGTAAGTGTCACTGCCACCCATGGACCTTTGCAATACCAAGGGTTTATAGCTTAGGCCGCTGCCTACTAATAAAATCTCCAAACCCACTCAGTTGGGCTTCCGGCTCTCTCGCTCACCGAACGAAGCGCAATAGCAGATTTCCATTACTCAGATGTCGATCTGCTGTGAGAGTGTGGTAGACAGAAAACTGTCTACAGCGTCGTCCTATCACTATTGAAATTAAGGATTAAATGAAAAGATTTATGATAAGGATATATACCACTCGCAGGATAAGTATACTTATTATTACTTATATTATTTTTTGGTGTCATATCAACATGAATGAATTGCGTTACAGCGTATCGTTTAATAAAAATTTATTTGGTATATTCACATTCTGCAATTTAAAAAAAAAAAAACTCTGGTGACCGTAATGAAGACAAATGTTAACTTAGATGAGACGTGCAGCCTTCGGCTTGGGAGCAAGGTCGCGTCACAAAGCCAGTACGCCCGCGCTATTGTATACAGCCCATAACGAGTAATGCGTCTCGTGTTTTGTATTATATGCTTCATTTTTTTTAATTAGTACATTTAAGCGTGGATGGCTTTGTATATGGTATGACGATATAGGAATATACGTCTATTCTGTAATGCAAAATAATGTGTTAATCATGTCGGTATCCCCATATGCTTAACGGATAAATATATTACCTATCTTTATTTTACCGTAAAAGACGTAAAAATTAGTGGAGATATTACAAAGAAAATAGTTAGCAGCACTCACTTAGGAAACTGCAAAAACAATAAAACCACTTGAGATAGCTATAAAGTTACTTGGTACGCATCGAATTTTAATTTCATATGACAATATATGGGGATGATGATAATCAATAAGGCCTAAGAAAAAGAATTTGCGTTTTAGTTTTGTTTTATTTAATTTATATCTGTCAGATATTTTTGAAAAATTTTTTTAAAGAAAGAGGGTGTGGGTATTTTACTCGATAGAGTAACCTGCCGAGCTGGCCATGGATGTCAAAGATTCAGTACCAGTGGCCGGTCCATTAATGACAGGAAGGGAATACGGTGGGTTGGGGCCACATGCCGCCTTTCAGTCACCCCGAACGAAATGAACGGCGTTCGCCTAGATCATACTAGCCTACCAAAAAAAAGGGAAGAGGGTGTATTCTAGTAAATGTTACATGTACACATTTTATTTTTTCTTTTATTTATTTACACAGCTTATAAACGCTATTTGCATGACTCTATTCCACTGAAACAAGACGAGATGCGGTTATTACATCTATGGGTGAAAAACATAATGTATTACTATCCCTTACTTTCCCCTGGGAGTTCTAAAAATCAACTAAGGAATCAACACGTGAAGTAACAAGCAGCATTTTACTGAAAAATTCAGAACTGTATGTTGTGAATTTTCCTTCACAATTTATGTTATTAGACAGTAGTTCCTCTAACTAACTCAAAAGTATAAGGATTATGGCATTTTCTCCTATATGGAAAGATATCCCCAATGGTCTTCGATAGACATAGAACGATGAATACCATGTTAGCCAGATGGGTTGATACGGGATTTCATTTCAAAGTATCCTTCTCCCTTCCCTGCGCACAAATAAATTATTATAATATATTATTATACATTTTATATAATTATATGTACATAAATATTACTCATTACGTTTCATTATATAAATTGTATAAATATGTATTTGTGTGCATTTGTATATACGTAAGTATAAATGTTGACTCTTTAAATGTGGTCAAGGTGAATTGAACATTATGCGATAATTATTCTGCCATGTCTATTTTTGCGATATTCTAATATTTGATAAACATGAAGCATTTTTAAATATATCAACATTTCGTTCGTATCTTAAATAAATCTTATTCTGTATAAACTACAAAACGATTAGAAAAGATATCAAGAATTTGTTTATTATTTACTATAAATAAGCAAATTTCTGTAATGAAGTAAATATTAATGAAACAAATACATTAAAATTTCTGACCCGTCTTAATTTGTTCACGAAACATGCAAAAAGTAGGTACTGCATTAAATGCCTTGAAAATTCTTATGATTATATTTTATACTTTGTGTTAATGGCTGGATATATTGCAGCAAAACAAAGTTACTGAATTATTCCGTATATATATATATATATATATATATATATATATATATATATATATATATATATGTATATATTTATATATTCTTACTACTACTACTACTATATATATAGATCTCAGAGCCTCAGTAGTAGAAGAAAACATACCTATGTCGAACACTAAAGCGTTCTTAGTCACGAGAAGACTATTGACCTAATTTCTACGCTACTCTATACTTTCAGTGATATTTAGTTATTACGTATACTAAGCACAGTATTGTTACACTATCACTACAGAGGATGATCACAATAACACTCCAGTAGATCGAAGAAAGTGATATTACAGAGTATCACTTAATTCCCTCTGAAGCATAGAATAAACTCAAGTAATAAGTGGAAAGAATATGGACTATATTGAAGAAAATATATCTCTATTTCCAATGTTATCTAAACATGCAAAGCTTACAGATTTAGTATGTCCAAAGAGCAACCGCCTACATTTTCTAAATATTTCATTCATATCTTATGAGAATAATGTATATAATCTACATGTATTCTAAAACGGTTTATTCTTAAATATTATTTAGATTGATGTGACTTGTGCCTCGTAAAATAGTTTTAATTATATTGATAGAAATCATTAAATGCCGTTTTGAGCGGATGTTACAACATGTTTTAGGTTGAAGTTTAAGATCGGTAGCTTGCAACTTGAAATGTCAGTGTCACCCAGTTTGATAAGTTTAAATTGAAACATTATATATTTTTATATTTTGTGTATATATATCTTTACTTCCCCCATAAATTCTTTAAATCTCATGACTTATACCAATCCGCCATCTACATATATTAAATTAATTTCTTTCCAATTAAAAGGTAGACTCATGTACAATGTTGAGGCGTATATTTATGGGGTGAGAAAACACTTCTTGAATACAATATTACAATAATTTTGATTATTTTTTTTTCCTGCAAGTTGCAATAGTACTAAACGTAAATAGATCTAAGTTATTAAGTTTATTAAAATAATAATAAATATCCAAAGTTATCCAATTATCATCTCAACTCAGCCCACATACGTCTCACAGTTGGGCTCGGGTGTCCTCCATAATGGAAGGGTAATTGACCTACTGTACCACGCTGGTCAGACATGTTGGTATAGGGTTTTGTTTCGAGTTTTCCTTCTCTCGCATAGTTGTTATATGCGTGTTATATCCCTTAGTCGTCTCTTACGATCACCCACGGGTAAGATAGAGGTGGTGAATTGTATTTTTACTCCGTCACGACACGGAAGTTATCTAATACGAACTACAAATAGTCTGCTATTTTTTTTTTATTAAAATCCAAGACTACTATTTATCTCTAATTTCAAATAGTCAAAACAGATTTTAGTAGCCAGTAAAACAGATTTTAGTTCTCAGTATTCTCTCTTAAACTTTAACTGCTATATATTTTAATCTAAGTCTTGACAAGCCTGACATCATTTGCTGACCGTAGATGAGAAATTTTCCTCAACACATTTAACAAAGCCTTAAAACGGGTGTAACGGCAAGTAATAAATACTTATATTGTGTGCAATAAGTAATACAATTTGCGTCGGGTAATAAAATAAGGCTAGATTAATGTCATCTTAAATTAAAATAATTGATATGAAAGTTAGTGAAAGTGAATTATTGTTGCCTTAATTATTTCACTTAAATTTAGATCGTAAACTTTTAATTGATTCTTAATACTCAAGTAAAACATGATTGGAAAATTAAAACGGAGCATATTTGTGTTGAAATGAGAGTACAGTAACGAGATTTTAAAGTTAAGTAATGTCTTAAATAATTGTGGCAACTTGATAGGAAGCAATGAACGTTTATTATTGTGACTCCATTTCTATCCAAGTTTATTACAGTGTCCCTTCCTTCATTCATCCATCACGCGAGTATACCTCTCGAATGATTCTCATCCTTTCATCATAGTTAGTGAATTAAATAATAATTATTAAGTCATATTATTTTTTCTTATTTACAATGTGACTGTTTTTGATGCAAGGGACAATAAATATTTAATAATAAGGTGTGTTACATTAATAAATACCTGTTTAATAAGATAAAAATACTTTTTTAAATTACAATAACAATCATTAAAAAATGTCCATATGATCTCAATGTAAATTCATTGAAAAGAACTAAAACATACTTTATCAGATTATTATCTGGTATAAGTTACTAGCTGTAGCGAAACAAATAATTGATTTATCATTATTTTAATATTAATTCGCATTCATCATCATCATCATCATCATCACAGCCCATAAATGTCCCAGTGTTGGGCTCGGGCCTCCTTCGTAATGGGAGGGAAATTAACCTACTATACCGCGCTCGTCAGACGTGTTGGTATAGGGTTTTGTTTCGAGTTTTCTTTCTCTTGCATAGATGTTAAATGCGTTTTATATCCATTCGTCATCTCGTACGATCACCCATGGGTAAGATAGGGGTGGTGAATTTGTATTCTTACTCCGTCACCACACGGAAAGACTATTGGTTATATTAAAATACCTAGTAGGTTAAAAATAATAATAATCCTTTTTGGTCACTATTCCTAAAGGCTACAACTGAGGTATACCTCGATTGTTATAACACACCTACTATATCAATTAAGTTCCCTTTTTTAAGAATATATTACAAAGTAAGCCTCATCATTCTCCTACTCTTATCCCAATTACTTGAGGTCGATACAATATGTAATTCTCCCATTCTTATCCCAATTAATTGGGGTCGATACAATATGTACTCTTCTTTTATAGTACATATTGTAAAAGTTATTAGCAATAGTTTTATGACCGTCCGCCTCCCAGACGTCAAACTTCCTTGAGAATGTAATTATTGACCAAACAGCATCAGATGGAGTTAGCCCAAGTCGTTATAAGACTCTTAGTCGACTTTTACGACATACACGAGCAAAGTATGGGTTTGTAGTATTCGTAGCCGCTAGCACTCAGCAATATTACAAAGTAAGCTTATATACCTAATTACCAGATTTTGCACGATCAATAATATTTTTGATGTTTATAAAGTTTTTGACTATTTGTGACTATTACTATGACTTGCGTTTATATTATTAAATCATTCAATATTGAATTCCAATTAGATTAACCACAAAAAACACCAATTGAAGTTAATGTAAAGATATATGATATGCAGGCAAGGTTATTTAGGTCAAGTAAGTCATGAGTTAGAAAAACATTTAAATTTCGGTTTCGGACATACTTACCCATTTATGACGATAGAAATTTATTGTGCAATTATATAACGTACGAAAAGAATATTGCGAATTGTATTACTAGTCAAAATAAATATTTTATTACAGAAGAATAATGACTGTGTGGTGATGGAGTATGAATACTATTCACCAACGAGACGACTAAGGGATATAAAACGCATATAACATCTATGCGAGAGAAGAAATACTCGAAACAAAACCCTATACCAACACATCTGACCAGCGCGGTATAGTTGTATAGTAGGTTAATTTCCTTCCCATTACGGAGGAGGCCCGAGCCCAACAGCGAGACTTTATGGTCTGTGATGATGATGATGAATTAATCTTTTATTAACACGCTAAGTAGTCGAATTGGTATATAGTAGAGGTAGAGAGCCACACTGTTGATAGATATCTGTCTACAGCCGATGTAATACCCCACGCTTTCAAAAATTGACGCCTGAGCAATGGCAATGTGCTATGGCGCTTCGTTCGCTGAGCGAGAGAGCCAGAAGCTCAACTTTTTGTGTATGTTTTGTACCGCTGGTATTGCAAAGGTCCATGAGCGGTAATAACCTTTACCATCAGATGTGTTGCATGTTCGTTTGCTACCATCCTTACTAATATTATAAATGCGAAAGTAACTCTGTCTAGCTGTCTGTCTGTCGCTCTTTCACGCCAAAACTACTTAACCGATCTAAATGAAATTTGGTACACAAATGGTCTAGAGCCTGACAAAGGAAATAGGCTACTTTTTAATCCAAAAAAAGGGTTGTAAAAGGGGATGAATAGTTGTAAGGAAGTATCGTTATATTTTTAAAGCCAGAAGCTTGAAACTTATTTTTAGGCTATTAATTAGATATAAATAAATATGAAATTAAAATTTTGTATATAATTTACCCTTAAGGAGTAAAATAAAAATAGGAGATAAAATCTTTATGAAAGTAACATTTTACGCGGGCGAAGGCGCGTACAGAAGCTAGTAAGCAATAAAAAAATATTTTGCCATAATTTTGGGGCCGTATAGCGTCTATGAATAAATGTTGTGTATCTCTTGCATTACGTATATACAAGCACCAAGGGTATATATGTATCAATGGCGGTAAAACATTGTTGCCCTCGAACTGCCTTCACAATGGGAGAGAAACTGACCTACTACTCAGACTTGTTGGTATAAGTGTTTATTTAGAGTTCCTTCTCTTATTTCTTTCTAGTTTGCAATATAGTACTAATAAAAATCCTTAGTGCTAAAGCTATAATTAATTGACATAACTTTACTAGTCAACTATAAATGACCCGTTTCAATATATAAAAAAAAAGCTACGAACATATATATTTCAATTACATTTTTATTTATAATCAATCTTGTACATTACTGCCAGTATCAATTTGACATTCATTTATTATACACGAGAATTATTTATAGCTGCTGTTTTATAATTATAGAATACATATAATATATATATATATATACATATATATATATATATATATATATATATAATACATATACACAAAAAGTAGCATATTATATTTAGATTTCGTGGATTGAAGTATCATTCATAAATATAATAAATACATCTACGTATATATGTTTTATCCATGTGGTGACAATGTAAAAATGACTGCATAGATGGCGTAGTGGTTAAGAGACCGACCTTCCGTACCAGTGCCGTGGGTTCAATTCCCACTCAGGACAATACTATGTGCGATCCACAAAGTGTTGTTCTGAGCCTGGGTGTAATTTGTCTGCGTTATTTGCAATTTTTGTAAAGTCCCCCGTAATACAAGGATTATTTTCCTAGTGCAGGGAGGTGTCTTCAAAAAAAAAAATTACTGATCACCACTATTTCTTTCCTATGGGGAGCGTAAAAATCGATTATGCGATATGATAAGACAACGTAAGTACATAAAACTGTAAATAAAAACCTTTGTACTCTATCAATCCATCTGGCCAACGTAATGGCTAATTTTCCTCGTAAAGCAAATATGGACTGAGAAGAAGATTTGTGAATACAATAGTAGATAGTAACTTTTTCTACAAATACATTTTACTTTCTATCTGGTATCTATGTATGAAAAAAAAGATTATGACATTTTGGCACATTTTCTCCTTTAAAGGCCTTTTTCAAGGTACGAATATTACTTCTGAACAAGGTAATCTCGAAATTTCACATAACAAACATGTTTGGTTAGCGTGGTAAAGTACAATTCGATTCGATTTCCTTTTCAAAGTGGAAAAGGTACTTAATAAATTAACATATACGTATATGGCTTAAAAGATGAAAACAACTTATTATGGAGCATTTGGCAAGGCAAACTTTGTATAGATAAAATCGAAAATAGCATATTTGTAATCTCAGATAAATGAATTAGAACAAATAATGATTCATTTTGGTTACCATTTAAGAAAGAAATATCTCACCATCTCTTACTTCACTGTAGGACTCGTAAAATACAGCTGAGGGTAATTTTTTAACATGAATTGTAATCGAAAATCTTTTACTAAGCGTGATGATTATTTGTCTACACAGATGGCGTAATGATTAAGATACCGACCTTCTGTACCTCCTTCAGCTGATCGAACCCATGGGTTCATCCCTTTCAGTGACAAGCTCCGCCATCGGCGCCTGGGGCGATGCAGGCGCGAGTACCTGCGCTTGATGCCGCCTTAGCCGAAGCCGAGGGTAACTGGACCGGAGAATAGTCCGTCACCCGCAGAGAGGCTGACCGCGTGAGGACGACGCCCCGGCAGTTAGCCGGGGCGTCGTGAGGTGGTTTTAAAAAAAAAAAGATTTTTTGATGTTATTAGTAGATGTTTTAGTAGAGCGAAGAGTGAATGCGGGAAATAGAGTGAACGGAGCGTTGGGGCAACTTTTCGGCAGCCACCACCTCAGCCAGAAGGCACGTGTAGCAATACATAACGCAGTGCTTGTCCCAACATTACTGTATGGAAGCGAGAGTTGGGTATGCAGAAAAGAGTATGATAGTAAAATTAATGCGGTCGAAATGCGATCTCTGCGGAAAATCTGTGGAGTTAGGCTGATCGACCGCATTCGTAACGACGACGTAAGAGAGCGAGTAGGTATGAAAGAGAGTATTGGTGTAAAGATGCGAAAGGGAATGCTCCGATGGTTCGGACATGTGGAAAGAATGCCGAACGAACGCCTGGTTAAGAAGCTATACAATGCGAAAGTGGAAGGATGTAGGTACCGAGGGAGACCGAGACTAACCTACCTAGACCAGATCGGTCATGTACTGAAGGAAGGTGGAGTCAAGAGTCTCCGAAACCGGCGAGCGTGTATGAAGAGAATTATGAATGTTGAGGAAGCGAGTGAAGTATGCAGAGATAGAGTTCTCTGGCACTCTGTTCTCTCTGCCTACCCTGCAAGGGATATGGCGTGATGATATGTATGTATGTATGTATTAGTTTCCCTTTGAGGAGACTTACATCCAATAATGGATGTCGATACGATGATGGAATGCTTCACCTTTACATACTTCTTTTACAAATAATTACTTATCTGACTATGAAAAGTTGTCCCTTAATCATATACGCAAAATTAATATAAGGTAGTATTATAATAATAACATTTTATGTCTTAAAATGTCTACTAGACTAAAAAGAAATTTATAAAACTGCCTTATATAGTGTTATTAGTGTATTTGACTTACATATAGCGGTCTCAAATTGACAAGGTCACTTCACTGTGGTTGTAATTTATCACAGAACGCTTATCAATAATTGCAATCTGCGAACATGGTGGTGAATTAATGAGAGTAATTAAATTCTTGGTTTTAATGTTTGGCTTTTTTTTTCCTATTAAAGTGACTGTTATTTGTAAATTAGATCATTTATATTATGACGAGCTTAAAGAAATTTCACCGTAACAAAATTCTATTAGCTCGTACATATAGACTACATACATACATACATAGCCTCACGCCTGTTTCCCTGAGGGGTAGGCAGAGACTACGGATTGCCACAAACCACGATCCTGACATACCTCCATCGCTTCATTCACACTCATCACAGTCTTCATGCATGCTCTACGATTACGCGTACTCTTAATCTGACCTTTCACTAACACATCTTCGAATTGATCCAGGAAAGTACGACGTGGTCTTCCCCTTGTAATCGTCCCACTCACACTCGCTTTGTATACTTGTTTAGTCAACCTTTCTTCACTCATTCTTTCCACGTGTCCGAACCACCTCAGCATACCCTTTTTTATCTTTGTCACTACTTCTTCATTCATACCGCAGCGCTCTCTTATAACACTATTCCTAATTTTATCTTTCAGACTTACACCACACATACTACGAAGAGCTCTCATCTCTACAGCATTTATGCTACTTTCATGTCTTCCCTGCCAAATCCAGCTTTCACTGCCATACATATATATATAGACTAGATAGGGAGTTATCACTAATAGAACAGAACAACATCTTTTCAAAGTCAGTAAGACCTTTTTTGTGCAAACTTCATTGAATATATAATTAATTAAAATTTATAATTGAAATGCCAAGTCATATTTTTTTTAAAGTAATCAAATATTATTCCATTGATGTATTGACTTTAACTACTAATGATAGGAGATCAAATTAAACTTATAAATATCTACGTATAGTATTAGTGGTGGGATCACGCTGTTGACAAACAGTTCTATGTTTACAGCCGCGGGCCGGTCCGTCCGGGGTACCACACTCTCGCAGAAGATCGACGTCTGAGTAATGCCATGATGCTATTGCGCTTCGTTCGGTGATCAAGAGAGCCGGCAGCCTAACTGGGTGGGTTTGGGGTTTGTATTGGTAGGCAGCGGTCTAGCTATACCCTTGGTATTGCAAAGGTCCATGGGCGGCAGTGACACTTTCCATCGTGCTCCTTGCCCGTGTACCACTATCAGAAATTAATAAAAGTAGTAAGAAAAAAAAATATCCAAGATACTTATTGAAGTTGGTAAATGAATATTCATTTACCTAATGAGTGCCTTTCAGCATTAGATATCTAAATGAGTGATCCTTTCAGCGTATTTTTTTTTTATAAATTAATTGTAAATATAAACATACGTGATGTCTGATCGCATTAAATATCAGTTACATTCAGCCATTATTCGTCATTAAAGTCCACTGCTGGACACACACCTAAGAGAAATGTTACCATAATCATCACATTTGACGGGCGGGTTAGCGTTCCTAGATGTAATGAAGTATCATAGTTTTGTTTTGGCAACTAACACTTGTGCGTCAATCGAATCGATTACAAAATAAATATAAAATATTGTAACCTGACAAGAGACATTAAGAAATTAATTAACAAAACTAATAAGGTATTTAAGAATTTTTCGATAATTTAAAATTATTTTCATTAGTTGGCAAAATTCAGTGAAATATAAACAATAGTAATAGGTAATAAGCATATTATCAAGGAGAGATGACTATAACATAATAATTATTTCTTATGCTATAACTAGTTCACTGGTGACGGAGTAAGAATACTATTCACCACCCCATGTCTTATCCGTGGGTGATCGTACGATACGACTAAGGGATATAAAACGCATATAACATCTATGCGAGAGAAAGAAAACTCGAAACAAAACCCTATACCAACCAATACGTCCACGTCCAACCAACACGTCTGACCATCGCGGTATAATAGGTTAATTTCCCTCCCATTACGGAAGAGACCCGAGCCCAACAGTGGGACATTTATGGGTTGTGATAATGTTGATGAACTAGTTCACTTTTTTTTTTTTTTCGGGGGCGGGTTACGATCGGCACACTCCTCGCACCACTCCGTCCGGGGTGACAGAGGGGCCTAAGCACGCACACCCGTAATCCACCCGTGACTTCACCTTCGTCGTTGGGCCAACCACCGGAGCAGAGTGACTTGACGTCAGTGGGTGGCCTGACGGAATACCCCTGAGGAGTACCCTCTCCTCGACCGACGATCGGGTAAACTAGTTCACTTCAAGTATTTGCGAATCATCAAGCAATAAAATAATATTGAATAAAAAAATGGTTTGCCATTATAGCCAGAACTTTGCTTAACCGTTACCTGTTCCGACTCCTATTAAAACAATGAATAATTCTACTAATTTTGCATAGCTATGTGCATGTTGATCGTCATAAGTCTCTCGCAGTCAAAATAATAGATTTACTTTTAAAATTTATTCACAAAACATGTATAAACGATTTAAATTACAAAAAAAAAAAACCTATTAATTTACACACTAATAAATCTATTTAAATGAGCTAAAAACAAAACCCATTATGTGATCTTTGATGTACGTGCGAATGTTTTGCAACATTTTATTATTTAAATAAAGTCAATTTATTGAAAAAAAGATGAATATTATTTAACAGTAAAAAATAAACACTTTAACAGTTAAAAATGAAACGTCTGAGCTGGTTGCTATGAAGGAATCACTATATGATACCGCGAGACAAAAACAACTAGAAACTAATAATTGAAAACTCTTGGGCCTTGGGGTCCCAATGCGCGCATTTTATTTAAAGAGATCGCAAAAAAATTAATCGCTGCTTCACGTGATCAGAGGGCTGGCCTATATTTTGCACAAAAGGTTAGCATTGCCATTCAACGTGGCAATGCTGCTAGCCTTCTGGGCACATTACCAGTGGACGGTGATGCGGAGGAATTTTTCGATGCCTGATTGCGGCTTTTGTTTCTCCTTTTATTTATTTATGTTTTATTCCTTATTCTATTTTCTTCTATTTTTCTGTAAATATTTTAATTTAAAACTTAGCTTTAATTGTACATATTAATCAATCACTAGAAATAGATCTTCTCTGCAAGTATGATGTAGTTATACCACAAGATATAGTTGCCTACACCCGCCCAGCTCGTATTCGTATTAGATATGGGCTCTATAAATATGAGAGAAGATAGTTGTATTGGTGTCCATCCGCAATAAATTTTAAAAGGTTTCTTTTTTAATTAACGTATATTAAACTTTTATTATCTCTCTGCCTACCCTGCAAGGGATATGGCGTGATGATATGTATGTATGTATATTAAACTTAATAAAAACTAGATTCTAACACATTTTTTCCCTACTAACATTGGATCTTCATCTACATGTACTAATTAATAGCTTAACATACCAGCTAACAAACGAGTGTGAAGATTCATTCAAGTTGAATAGTTAATAAATTTATCATTTCGTTGACCTACTTTTCGCAAAGTTGTACGCGTCTTACCGTTAGTAATATGTAAAAAAATATTATATTTGCCTGTTGCGAGTAAAAAATTGCTATATTTGCCTGTTAACACAGAGTTATAAATCAGATTAATTATATGATTATTAATTATTATGGCTTTTTTTTTTTTTTTTTTTGTGGGTGGGTTACGGTCGGCACACTCCTCGCACCACTCCGTCCCGGGTGACAGAGGGGCGTAAGCACGCGCACCCGTAACCCACCCGTGACGTCGCCTTCGTCGTTGGGCCAACCACCGGAGCAGAGTGACTTGACGTCAGTGGTTGGCCCGACGGAATACCCCTGAGGAGTACCCTCTCCTCGACCGACGTCCCCCCCTCTGGGTAGGATGTCGGTCTTTCCTCACGCGGTCGGCCTCTCGGCGGGTGAAGGACTAATTCCCCGATCCAGTCACCCGCGGCCTCGGCTAGGGCGGCATCAGGCGCAAGTAATCGCGCCTGCGCCGCCCCAGTCGCCGGCGGCGGCTCGCGTCGTCGAGGAGACGCTCCTCGCGCACGCGCTCCGCCGCCTCCTTCCGCGAGACTACTGCCTCGCAGAAGGATGCGACCGCGTCCCAGTTCCTGACGCTGTCGAGCATCGCCCTGGCGATGGTCGGCAGCGTCAAGTCAGCACCGATGATTGCGACGAGTTCACGACGCTGCTCTGCCCAAGCAGCACAAACCTCGAGCGTATGCTGCGCCGTGTCCTCGTCGCAATCGCAGTGGTGGCAGGACGGTGTACTCTCCCTCCTTACGACCGTGTGCAGGTATTTGGCGAAGCATCCATGCCCCGTCAAAACCTGCAACAGTCGGAAGGAGAGCACCCCGTGCCGCCGTTTTAGCCACTGCATCAGCACCGGCCGGAAGGCCTCCACGGTCCGCACACCGAACCGAGGCCTCTCCAGCCGGACTGCCCAACGGGCAATGACGTCGCGGCGGGCGTCGACGCGCCAGGCGGTGTGCTCCCTCAACGAGACCACACCGCCCTCCGCTCGCACCCCCAACATCCGCCGATACAAACCGGCGAGCATTTCCGCTTCCAGGTCCCATGGAGGGGTCCCGGCCAACAGACACGCTGCCTCCGTCGACACCGTGCGGTACCCGCGTATGGCCCTGACCGCCATGGCCCTCTGTGGTCGCCACAGAAGAGCCCTGAGTCGGACGGTCAGGGACCCCGCCCACACCGGTGCGCCGTACAGGGCCATCGACCGGATGACCCCTGCGTACAGCTGTCGGCAGGTAGCGCTCGGTCCGCCCACATTCGGCATAAGCCATGATAGGGCGGACGCCGCGCCGACGAGCCGTGGAGCGAGTCTGCGGAAATGCTCCCGGAACCACCATCGCCCGTCGAGCACCAGGCCCAAATACCTCATATGGGCCCGGATGCTGATATCAACCGAATTGACGGTGATCGAGACGCCGATGGGAGGGCCTATGCGGGGCCCATGGAACAAGAGGGCCTCCGTCTTGTCCAGGGCCACCCTCAACCCCAGCGCCTCGATCCGCCTGACGATCTCCTCGGTGCCGAGAGTCGCCAGGCTTGCCGCCTCCTCCAGCGTCCCACCACGGGCTGTGACGAGCGTGTCGTCGGCGTAACATATCACGCCCAGCCCGGGCGGGAGGCTCCCCCTCAACGCCCAGTCGTAGCCGATGTTCCACAGGGTGGGTCCGAGGACCGACCCCTGCGGAACACCGCACGTCATGGGCGTTCGCACAACGTCCCCTACTCGGTTGGTGTAGAGAACGCTGCGCCCTTCCAAATAGTCTGCCACTAGCCGCCTCAGGTAAACTGGCACTCCGTGATATCGGAGCGCCTCCCTGACGCAGCTAAATGGCAGACTATTGAATGCGTTGGCGATGTCCAGGGACACCACCAACAGCACTCCCCCGCCGGTGACGGCCTCAGTCGCCACGGCCCTCAGGCGCAACAGAGCCGCGATCGTCGAACGACCCCTCCTAAACCCAAACTGGGCATCCGACAGATCGGGCCCCGTGCCGACGAGGTGCCGCTCGATGCGGGCAGCCAGCACCCTCTCCAATAGCTTGCCCGCATCGTCGAGCAGCACGATGGGCCTGTAGGCCGAGGCCGACTCTGGAGACCGTCCCGGCTTCGGCAGGAGCACCAGCCTCCCCTCCTTCCAACACCCAGGGAACCGCCCGGACGCTAAGCACGCGTCGAACAGCCCCCTGAGGCGGAGACCCAGGTGGTCGAGGACCAGGGCCAGCACGCGGTTGGGAACACCGTCGGGCCCGGGGGCGGTGGATTTTCCGCGCATGCGCGCCACCGCCTCCCCCATCTCGGGTTCCGTGATGGGCGGAACACTGTCATCGTCGGCCTCCCGGCCGGTGTCTGGCGGAGCCATGACCGGTGGCGTGTGTTCCGCCCGTCGCGGGAACAGATCCTCGACGACCCTGGTGAGGAGGCCGGGCTGGAGAGTCTCGGTGAGGGGAGGGCCCCGTGCGCGGAGCTTACTCAGCGCATTAATTATTATGGCTGCAAAATAATGACGTTAGTTTAGTAGACATTTCGTGAGCAAAAATCAAACTGAATTTCTTGAGAGGATTCTCTGTAAAGAATATTTATTTGAAGTTTCCTCTTTAAACCATTTTTTTTTTATTGGTGGGCTATGGATGCCTCTCGCCCCGCCGAATCGGTCCGGGGTGACGGCAAGGCGGCGCGTGACCCCATAGACCCACCGTAAAACCTTCTCTCTTCGCCGTACGAGCGGACCACCGGTACTCGATTTTAACTTCGGTGGCCTTCCTCTTTAACACCATAAAAGATATGGATGGCAAGACGGAAGGATGTACGGAAAGACGTACTGAGGAATAGATGAAGTTCATGTATGAGGTAATGACTTTTTGAATGTAATTTTATCTAGGTCTAGTTAGTAGTATAACTAAATTTATATAATTTATTGTAATGACTCTGACACACACATTTGTTTTTGAATTTTCTCTGACGGACTTTGATGTAAACGATTTGACGTGGAGTAGGAAAACCTAGTTAAGATACTGTTATATCATCATCATTCACCTGCTCTTATCCCAATTACTTGGGGTCGACGCAATATGTACTTTTCTTCCTACATATTGCAAAACTTATTGGCAATAGTATTATGACCGGCCGCCTGCCTGAAGTCAACCCTCCTTGGGAATGCAATTGTTGACCAAACGGCATCAAGTGGTGTTGGCTCAGGTCGATATGAAGCTCTTAGTCGTATTTTACGACACCCACGAGCAAAATAAGGGTTGGTAGTATTCGTATCCGCTACCAGTTAAGATACTTTCATATATGGACCGCATTTAAAAGCATCGCCATGAAGCATAAGTAATTTGCTCGAATATGCGTAGCGGCCGTTGAAAAGTTAGGCAATTCACGGTTTTTAAGAACATCTGTAACAGTTTATATACCGAAAAATTTAAATATTCTGGCAATATTTACACCATAAGTTCCAGTTTTACATTTTCCTTTCTACTGTAAGAAGCATGCTAGTCCCATAAATATCGCGGAATCAAGAGAGGAAAAGAAAAGTAATTTTTATTAAGGAACATTTTTTATAGCTTCGGTAGTTGTACAGTTGTTTGTACAACATCAATATAACCCTTTCACCCATTCGTTAACACAAGATTTAATATCCGTTAAGGTCAACTAAGTATTCAGTATGTTATACAAACAGTGCACGCACAAACAAACCACCTGTGGAATGTTACGTTTTCACTGAGTAAGCGAGCCGAGAATATGTGAGAATATGACTTTTCTTTACTAAAACATATGATGTAATGATTTCTGATGTTTGCGTAAATATTACATATTTGAAATATAACAATTTTTACGTTTTCTATGCCGTTTGTATTTGATTTTTATTTTGGTGACGTTTTGATATCCGTTATTGGTGACGGAATAAATATACAACTCACCACTCCTTATAATACCCGTGGGTGATCGTCAGAGACGACTAAGGAATGTAAAAAGCATATAATATCTATGCAAGAGAAGGAAAACTCGAAACAAAACCCTGTACCTACCGATACGTCTGACTAGCGCGGTATAGTAGGTCAATTTCGATATATAGCGATACAGAGCCCAACAGTGGGATATAAATGAGGTGAATTGATAATGATGAGATGATGATGACGTTTTGAACGCATTGTATCGTTTATGGGTTTTTTTTTTTTTTTTTTGTGTCTTAGTTGTTAGCCTCAGATGGCTATGACAACTTTACCCGGACTGTGGGTGAGCGCTGAGGGCTCTCAACCCGTGTCGTTTATGGTCTTTCCGTAGCTATATTTATTGTAAATTCGCCTGCAGGTTGATAAATCTTGCCACCGAAGACAAAGATCGGGTACCGGTGGCCCGCTCGCACGGCGAAAAGAGGTGTTTGCAGATGGGTCTATGGGGTTGCGTGTCGCCTCTTCCGTTGCCCCGGACCGATTTGGTGGGGCGCGACCACGTCCATAGCCCACCGCAAAAAAAAGGATAATAAATCTTTTCGTAGGTAAATAATCATTGTACTAAAACTTAAAGGTTATTTTTTTATTTTGGTTTGGTATGTCATGTGCATAAGCCTTTTTTTTGGACCGGGTACGATCTGGCTTCACTTCACTCAGGCATATTGAGCGACAGAACGGCGATATGAGACCATATAAATCTCATGGTCACCAATACTTTTGTGGGCCAACTGACGGCTTATTCTATCAGATACCTACCGTTGTCTCAGGATCGCTACCACACGATCGACTTCACTGCAAATGATCGATTAATCACCGGTCCCCATCTGCTATTCCTTTATTGTTTTCACAACTATGAAAGGGTTGGTGACATATATTTTAGTTTGTACATTACACGTACCGTAATTTTATACAGTTTTATCTTTCAAATCCGTTCAAATGTTTTAAAACTAGTTTGTTTTGATACATGATATCATGTGACATTATACAAATTTATGTGTCCTGTATTTAATGATTTCCGCCAGCAAAAGATGTATTAAACAAATTAATTAGATATACAAAGCGTTCATAGGTTCTTATCACGTCATCCTCGTCGATCCATAATGGCTCATTATTGGTCTATAGATCTTCTGTCGGAATCGCTTTAATTTAGTAGGAGTAAGTGGAGGCGTATCATACTCATTTTGCCGATAAAACTTTTTTCATTACACACATTCTAGTTGGATTCGAGCTCTGGAATCAATATTTTAGAAATTTCATCGTCACTTTCCTTCTCTTGCAGTGAGGGAGCATATTGAACTTTCGTAATAAATGAAAATTTACAAAAACTTTTCACTGGCTATTACGATTATTACCTGGCTGTTAGATCAAAATGTATATAGAAGCTCATATATTTTCTTTGGAAAATAATAAATTCATCATCACATCATCATCACAGCCCATAAATGTCCCATGTAATGGGAGGGAAATTAATCTACTATACCGCGCTGGTCAGACGTGTTGGTGTAGGGTTTTGTTTGGAGATTTCATTCTCTCGCATAGATGTTGTATGCGTCTTATATCCCTTAGTCGTCTCGTATGATCACCCACGGGTAAGATACGGGGGTGGTGAATAGTATTCTTACTCCGTTACCACACGGATGGATAAATAATTATTAAAATTACTGAAATTTAGCATTAAATATGCCTAATTATTTTTTTTCATTTCGTAATCGGATTTTATAAATAAATAAGCATATTAAATGCTAAATTTCAGTAATTTAAATAACAAGGTTGTGTCATCGTTTAATACAATTCTAACTGTAAAGTTTTAAGTAGATATTAAGCCTATAATAATGTGTAAACATTGTCGGGTAGATAGCATACCGTCACCTTAAGACGTAAATATAATACGAAGTGAAATTTGCATGTCCTACAATTAGTCACGGTGGTGTAGTGGCAGCACAATTGGGCCGGAATCCCAATAGGCGTGGGTTCGAATCCCGCTTGTGACATCATTTTTCATTTCGTAATCGGATTTTATAAATTATTATTAGTTAAAAAACTATAATAAACTAACTGTTACTCCCAGACGCACTGCCAAAGTTTTCACCAGCGACACCTACTTTTTAGGTAATTCATAAGCAAATTTAGACATCAAAATTACATTTTTAATATTACCTGACATATAGATTGCTTTAGCTGTTTTACCTGACGACGTCATTAGTGAAAAGGGAGCATTAGTCGTTCAATAAACATTTGAGATAGAAAAAGATAATTATTAAATTTATTCTTAGTTCTGTAACTAAAAATCATTGAAAAATATAGAACTCACATCATAAATTATATAAAACTAAATACTTCAAGGGGTCATACTGTATTGAAATGAAATAACCGGTCTCTACAGTACCTCATCGCGATCAAACGTCAATTAGACCCCATTGTCACAGCTTTGCTTTATAAATACCCCACTGTCAATTCGGTCCGAATCACTGACTTCCAATTTAGACTACCTACTTACATTCAAATTACTGAATTTTAGTACCTATCTAACATGCTTGATTATTTATAAAAACTTGAATACGAGCGAAAAATGATTGTCACACATTCTTCGTTCGAATAATTTTCCAGTAATCAAGTACTTACACTCGTCTAAACATAAAAATGTGTGGTAAATTTAACATACTGGCCAGACTCATGGGGATGGATTTAGCACAGATTTTTCTTCTTTTGACCCTTTCAGGATTCAATATCGCTCTCAAGATATAAGCTACAATTATGAACACCATAGTAGAGCTATGGCTAAAATTTAATATTCAATGATTTAATATTCAGTGGTAACGGAGTAAGAATACAAATCCCCATCCCCTATCTTACCCGTGGGTGATAGTAAGAGACGAGTAAGGCATATAAAACGCATATAACATCTATGCAAGAGAATGAAAACTCGAAACAAAACCCTATATCAACACGCCTGACCAGCGTGGTACAGTAGATCAATTTCCCTCCCATTATGAAGGAGGCTCGAGCCCAACATTGAGACATATATGAGCTGAGATGATGAATGATGATGATTATCATCATGATCTCATCTCATAATATAATTGTCCCACTGCGGGGCTTAGGCCACCGGCATGATAAGAGGAAAAGGGTTGGTTTTATTTCGTATTTTCTCTGGCATAGATATGATATATATATATATATATATATATATATATATATATATATATTCTTACAAGACAGTTGGTTCCCCCCACCCGGCAGCAGCCGAAACGTATAAATAGCCGGCGCAAAGCGGGTAGCGGGTCATTCTCGCTATCAGATTCGGACCGGCTTTAACTACCTCCTGTCGTTATATTTAATTTAAATTCATGGTGTTATTTGTTCATTTGTCAGATTTCTTTATTAAAAGTGATTTTCCCTTAGCTAATATTATTCATCTTTTTAAAAAATTAAATCCACTTCTGGTTCGTAAAATCAGAAGTGGGATTACCACGCGTTTCAGTGTCGCTTTTGCTATCATTCCTGACAGTAAGTTAAGTTACTCAGTAAGTGTTATTTTAATTCATTCACTAAAGTGCCATTTTAAATCATATCGCTAAACGTTTTATTTCTTTTGTTGGGACTACCGTCACTTTGTTAAAAAAAATGTCGGGTCACTCATTTAAATCTAGACAAATGGACAAAGAATCGCACCGTTGATTTTGCTACTATACTTTTTCAAGTTAAGAGTACTGACTCTAACCAGTTTTCTACCTATGCCTAGTATGCGCATTAACCCCCAGATCACCGTAAATTGGAGCGTTAACAGCGCTCTGATCACCGAGCCGAGCATCGTAGCGTCAAAGTCATAGTCGTTATAATTTTTCACCCTACGGTAACTGACAAGATTGTTGATGCCATCAGGTTGATCAACATCATGGTAAGGTTGAACCAAAGTTTTTATATTTCGAGGTCTGAGACAGATTTACATAATACAGACGACTGGTGCTCATAGGTTGATCATGTGAAATCTCTGAATAATTTGAGTGATCATGAATACCTTCGCCGAATAGGAAAGTAGACTTCTCTAAAAGAGAGTTTCACTTTAGACTATATTCGTTTATCTAAGGAGTAACCAATGATCATTTGTGCTCATGGACACGCAATATGGCGAATAACATATGCGGTGTTTTTGTGAAAGTTTTGATGAATACTCTACGTAACCGCATAATACGCATTGTTCTTTATTTTCATCTACGAATTGTGGGCACTCTGCGATCGATTACTAACGACTATTGTGATTTATATTACTGACCCACACACCTAAGCATTTGATATCAATCATTTGAACTCAAATAACATGTCCTGATGGTAATCGTAGATCAAAACTTGATTTTGTACCAATGGTGTTCGAGCTCTGTTCCTTCTGTAAATATCTTGGACACAAAATGCATGTGTTTTACGACATATGTCTGAAGGATGTAGTTCGAATGTCGCAAAGATTACTTTGCTTTGACTACATTGGTTATTCCGTCAGTGTTAATTAATTATAACATAAAAATACTGGATTCTTAGTATTACTTCTAGTCAGGCATGACCGAGTCAGTTTTACAAGTTTTTAGATGTAGCATAACAGTCAGAATGGAGATGAAAACTTCCTCGTGACATTAATTTCAACTGACTTGCCCACACGAATGGCGTAGTGGTTGAGATATCGATCTGCCGTGCCGGTGTCGTGGATTTGACTTCCACGCATGACAATACTTTGTGTAGTTCGCTTATCACATAAAAAAAAAGTCCCTAGAGCTCCATCTCATCTGATTTAATCATGAACAAAACCAGACATACATTTTTCAATAATTCATAGCAACGTTTTAGGTCGCTTACCGGAGTTAAATGGTTATAAATTCGTTTTAATTATTATTGAATTTTTTTACTAAATTTTCTTTATTATGTCCAATATATTGAATCAACATCATGGATTGGGTAAGTGACATAGCAAGCTCCCTGCACTATATTGCACCAGGTATTCACAGGTAAAACGGCCAAGTTGATAGATATTGTCGTACAGTGCTTAATATGCTACGAGTTAAGGTTGGAAACAAGGGAGTACAATGGTCAGAGGTATTATGGGAGGTCCAACTGACCATTAGAAGATAGGACACCACCCGGTGTTCAGCATTGCAACTGCTTATTAGTGTAGAAACCGCAACACCTGTTATTAAATCTCTTGTGAGAGGTATTGCTTTTCAGGATTTCAGTTCCAGCAATTTTAATCAAGGAGTTCATGATGACACTAAGACGACTGCGCGCTGCTGGCAATTTGTCAGCAAATCAATTACGTCAAGACGCGTGAGTGTTTGAGAATAGACGTGAACCCCACACATACTCTGTGGGAGATCTTGTCTTAGTATGTAAGAATTCTCAGAGTACCGGCAAATTGAATTTAGGCATATGCGGCCCGTGCAAGGTGATTACTGCATTGCCGCATCACCGAAACGAACTCGAGCTTTTGAGAGGGTCGTATAGAAAAAGACCCACGCAGCCGCATATATTATGGTGCTGTGCCCGATGAATGGACGCTGAAAACCTGTGAAGTCTTCTTCCAAACTGGTGACTTACCATGATAATGTCATGCGAACCGCCTAAGTAGCATGCCTCTGAACATTATCATCTTCATTTTTCTGATGTCATGCTAACCGCCTTTGTAGCATGCCTCTGACATCACGTTATTTCAATAATGTCAAGCTAACCGCCTTTGTAGCATGCCTCTGACATCACGTTATTTCAATAATGTCAAGCTAACCGCCTTTGTAGCATGCCTCTGACATCACGTTATTTCAATAATGTCAAGCTAACCGCCTTTGTAGCATACCTCTGACATCACATTATTTCAATAATGTCAAGCTAACCGCCTCTGTAGCATGCCTCTGACATCACATTATTTCAATAATGTCAAGCTAACCGCCTCTGTAGCATGCCTCTGACATCACGTTATTTCAATAATGTCAAGCTAACCGCCTTTGTAGCATGCCTCTGACATCACGTTATTTCAATAATGTCAAGCTAACCGCCTTTGTAGCATGCCTCTGACATCACATTATTTCAATAATGTCAAGCTAACCGCCTTTGTAGCATGCCTCTGACATCACATTATTTCAATAATGTCATGCTAACCGCCTCTGTAGCAGTGCCTCTGATATCCATGTAACTAATAATTTTATTTTAACTTTCAGCACTATCCTTAAATTATATGTAAATATGCACATGGTGCCTTGTACGGTGATAGCTCCACCGCCCATGGCGTGATTAACTTTGTTTCATTTTTAGGAATGTCTAATTGAATTCATATAACTTATGTCTCTAAAGTAATTAGAACTTAGGTAACTTTTGTTACTATTCCAATTTAAATGTCACATCCTAATATTCTTGTCCATGATGCAAATTATCTAATGGATGTAGTTGCAAGTACATAGGCAATTGCATTGCGATGTGTGCTTTCAGATAATCATAGCGATTCCTAGGAAGATATTGAGGGGCTGGGTGGTAAAGGTGATCCACCCATTAGAAGACCAGCGGTCGAGGACGCCCCGCAATCAGGAACGGCCGTCTTACAAGACAGTTGGTTCCCCCCACCCGGCAGCAGCCGAAACGTATAAATAGCCGGCGCAAAGCGGGTAGCGGGTGAAAGTCCGACGTCCACGTCACGTCCTCAACGACGATGACGACGTTATTACGCTCGCCCAGACCAAAGCCTACGCCGCGCGCGAGGCCATCGCGCACAAACATCCGCGTTTCCGTCCTCGACGTCGAGGTACGAAAACACGGCGAGCAAAAATCACCGACCCCAAGATGGACACGTCCACGTCCACCTTACCCCCAGCGACGCCCCGAGCCGAGGCCCGTTCCCCACAGGGGGAGCCCTCGGGCGAAGTCGCCTAATTCACGTCTATCGGGTTGAGAGCCTTCGGGCTCGCCCGCAGTCCGGTTAAGCTGTAAAAGCCCCTTCGGCTAACAGCTCGCAGTTGGTATGTTTTAGTGGGTATTCAGTGTCCCCTTCAGGGCCTGTGAGTCCCACATACCCCGCCCGGGGCGGGTATGCGACAAATGCATTTTTAACCACTGCGTTACCAAAAAAAAAAAAAAAAAAAAAAAAAAAAAAAAAAAAAAAAAAAAGGGTAGCGGGTCATTCTCGCTATCAGATTCGGACCGGCTTTAACTACCTCCTGTCGTTATATTTAATTTAAATTCATGGTGTTATTTGTTCATTTGTCAGATTTCTTTATTAAAAGTGATTTTCCCTTAGCTAATATTATTCATCTTTTTAAAAAATTAAATCCACTTCTGGTTCGTAAAAATATATATATTTTCATATTATATGCATATTTAATATTTTTTTCATCTTTTACTACGCAATAGCTATACATATATTCTACGCTACTTACTACGAAATAGGGGGATAGTAAATTGTATTTCTGCTTCATCACCACATGGCAATTATAATAAAAGTATTTTAGAATACGAAATATTTTATAGAAAAAGCAAAACTGCATAAATATTTTAGAAGTTTATCTTAGAGAAATGCCATAATCTTCACGTGCTTTCTTAAAAAAGTGCTATACTCGATTATCGGGCAATGGTCAGACCACGCATTGACTAGCCTAGTTGACTTGTCTTTCATGCCTTAATCTAGGCAACTCCACGTTAACAACTTCGTAACCGACACCGTTGACACTCGTCTCCTTAAATGATGCGGGTTGTCTCATTAACTTCACTTTAGTTAAATAAATTGTTTTGTTCGATGCTATGTGTAGTGTTTTCGGTTTGAATGTGTCGATATTTAGAAAAACAGTTATGATTACCATGATTGTCGAATTGGATTTTAACGAATTTATATGTAGGTATTTTTGGTTTCTTGAAACAAATTTGGAGCTTTGCATAAATTATTTATTCTCCATTAAACTATCATCGACTTTTAATAATAGCATTCGTGAAATATATACTATATATCACCTAACAAAATTATAATGACTATTAATTGCCGTATTTATTATAATGATTTCTGATGTTTGCGCGAGTGTTACATATTTGAAATAAAACTATTTTTACGGATTTTATCGCGTTTTTATTTCATTTTTAATATCCCGACGTTTTGAGCACTTTATATCATTCAGTCCTCTCATGACCATGAACGCTGTGTGTCAGAAACTTTTGAAAATCAAAAATCAAATAAAGACGCAATAGAATCCGTACCTACAAATAGTTTTATTTCATACCCTATTTATTTCTTCATAGCATACGTTAATTACCTCGTTCTTTATAGTACTTGTCAATATTTAAATAAGAATTGATTTAATTTAAGCACATTGGTTATTTAGATTAATATAGAATTTTATTTCCTTAATTAATTAGTTTAATTTCTCTAGTCTTCACTGGGCGAAAAACAAAGGCGTAGTGTTGCTTACTGTAACAATACGCGGCGAATTGAAACACAATATTTGTTAAATGAAAATATTACACTTAAACTTTATAATTTACATATACTATGTATCTTTTGTTACGTTTCCGTAATACTTTCAAACACGACGAAGTTGATTACATATTTGAACAGATGCGATAAAATATCTCATCCGAACGAAATATTAAATAGCAAAGTTCTGAAGAACATATCAAAATATTTATGAATACTCGCTGAGTATATTAACAGTCATATATTTATAATAATCAGATCATTCTGTGTGGTACGATACACATATTTTAAAACACGATTGACAAAAATTCACTCTTCCATTTAAATATCTGTCAGTTTATCTTATAATATATATATTTACGGTAAAGATATTACAAAATATTTATATCTCAATCAAATTTTATTATGACATTACCACCAAAAGTATCTATAATGTCATTGTACTGTGCCAATAAAATATTTACATCAAATTTGTTACTTTTGTTATACCAGGCAAAACGAAGTCGTCCATAAAAGTTATAGGTTTATTTAAAATCAACAAAATGAATAAATTCTTATATAAATTTCCTATAATATCACATTAACAAAGGCTTATAAAATTGAGAACTTCTAAGCTATTAGATGGTTATAATAAAGTATCAATAAATTTTTAATAAGATTTCATATATAGGAAAAATCTATCGACGTTAATTTAGGAAAAATAAATGATGAATTATGAAGTTACTATTCATATTACGGTATCTACTGTCAACGTGATACTTATTATAGGAAATATAATATACTCATAAAATAATATATACATTATCGTACCACCATCGCCATAGTCTCACTACTAGTCTAGAGTCTCCACTATGAAAGACAATTATTAACCTACAATGCCACGACGGTTAGGTGGATTGGTATAGTATGATTTCGAGTATTCCTCTTCTTGCAGTGATGTTATTTTAACACTAAAGTAGTCTTGTACAACACCCACGGGCAATATAGACGGTGAATTGTATTCTTACTCCATTATTACACAGAAAATAATATATTACACTAAATATAATAATTATACTACGAGATAGTGGTTCTTAATATCTCCAAATCCAAATATATATTCATCCATATATACGTGGATGGCGCAAAATAACCGGCGCAAAAACCGAATTTCATACTAACGTATGCCAATTCTAATTAATTCCGTGTGGTGGAGGTTTACATTTTCATGGTTGATGAAGCCCGGTTGCCTGCTGAGTTGAGTTATCTAAAACCCTTAAATAAAACATTATATTCTTATTCCATCTGCCCATTAAAATTTAAGAGGAATTCTAAGTTTTAGAAGAATATCACGCGATACGCTGTTCGCCTATCGATGGGATCGAGGTAGATGATTAATAACCATTACTAACTAACCTATCTAAACAACTCGGGGAACCGCTGGAACAGCAAAATAATTCTCATTATAAGACAATATTGAATCGTCCTTCCTTTAGAATTTCGTCTTCTTTAATTCATCATCATCATCTCAGCCCATACATGTCCCTCTGCTGGGCTCGAGCCTCCTCCACAATAGGAGGGAAATTGACCTGCCATACCACCATACCACGTTGGTCAGACATGTTGGTACAGGGTTCTGTCTCGAGTTTTCCTTTTCTTGCATAGATATATATATATATATACGCATATACAATGCGTGTTATATCCCTTAGTCGTCTCGTACGATCACCCATGGGTAAGATATAGTATGGTGAATTGTATTCTTACTCCGTCACCACACATAAATTCTTTAATTCAGTCTAACACAATTTTTCATGACCGAATTTCTCAAAAGAGTTATTTAAACAAAGTTAACTATTTTCATTGATAGCTTATATACTTATAAAAAATAAGGAATCCTAGTTTACAGGCGTTAGAGTTGTAGAAATGTATGATGGAATTAGGCCTAATTAAAAAAATAAGATTACTTACATCGATCACTAATAATAGTTAATTAGTGATCGATAATTACTTATAACAGATTACCTCGATAAAAATAGTACTTACTGTATAAGAACAATAAATAATAGAAATTACATTCTCTTACGGTGACATAGGAGAAACTATTCTAGTTCAATGACCGTACGCAGTTTTGTGCAATGCGAGCAAAAGTTGCTTAGGTATTCTGGTCAGTTGCGTTGAGTCGCTGACACGGCGACCTCGATCTGACCCGTAGGTAAACGACCGGTTATATAGAGCAATGCAATAAGGACATTCTTTACTTCATTTGATTTAGCTAACTATAGCATAATTTGTTTTCTATAAAAGAACAGTTCGTCATCATAAGTTCGTATAGGTACGTCGCACGGCTGAGCTCGAAGAAACTCCATAATGGAAATGATTAACATACTGTAACACGTTGATTGGATGGATTATTACAGTTTTATTGCGTGTTTCCATTTTTTTTTCACTCACTTTTTTTTTTTTTTTTTTTTCAACAATGAACGGTGAAAGGCTGTACAATAATGATGATGATAATTAATTTATCAGTCCATCCGCATACATTGTTGAACTCAGACGTTTTTTTTTCTTTTATGAAGGGGAGATAAAGCTATAGTCACTATGCTTGGTAGATGGATTAGCAATCACAGATGGTATTACGAGTACACTACAGAGCGCTGCTGCTTACTCCCCGAGTCCCTCCTGTATCTCTACTCCAACAAGAATAAGTGATGGCGAATGAAGATGGCAAAAAAGTAAGTGACAGTAAAATACACAGTTGCCAATTTGGTCATATTAGAAAAAAACTTGATCTATTTTGATGGCACTTTTATGCGCTTGATAGCTAAGGTGTAAGTTGAGCTATTTTATTTCAGCAAAACTTAGGAAGGCACAAAAATATTAAAAGCTATGATATTATCGATAGCTGTATAGATGGGATAGTAGTTAAGACACTCACTTACTACAAAGTATTCCGATGTTGATTACCATGCAGGACAATACAGTACTTTATCCAATCCATGATTTGTTGTCCTATGTGTAAGTGTAATTTGTGTATGTTAATTAAGTGTTTGTAAAATATACAAGCGTTATTTCCTTCGTTGTCTTTTAAAAATTACAATAGACGTAATCATAGATGAAGTATTGAGAAATATATAACTATAAAAATTATAATGTGTAGTTAGTTAATACTAAAATAAAACAAACTACAGCATGCATATTTATGGCAGGCAAGTTTACAACTTCACTAAAAATATCAATGGCACTAAAATATTATAGAGATATTGCAGCCAGTAATCCGATTTATAATAAAAAATCTACAACTTTGTGACATTTACCATTTTATGTACGGGTTATAAAATAATCTACTGAAATTTGAACAATTTTATTATTCTAATCGTAAAACATTCATAGATTCTTATGATCTTTTTGATGGCAGCCAGATAGTAGCAAGGAATGAGCAACCTTTAATACTAAATAGTAAAATGAATATAAAATTAAAATATATATGACGATTAGTAATAAAAATAGATATTATCTATTAATTCTTAGCTTAGTTATTTTTATACTATCAAATATTTTTTTTAAAGACCACTCTACACTAAGGAAATAATCCTTGTATTGCGGGGGACTTTACAAACATGCAAATAACGCAGAGAAATTACACGCAGACTCAGAACAACACTTTGGGGAACTAACAAAGTATTGTCTTGCGTGGGAATCGAACCCACGCCACTGGCACCGAAGGTCGATATCTTAACCATTACACCATCTGTGCAGTAAAAAAAATAGCCCTGAACTGATTAAGAGGGCTGTAACACAACTAAATTTGAGTCCATAATTTTAATCCTACGTGCCACATTGACATACATACATGTCATCACGCCATATCCCTTGCAGGGTAGGCAGAGATTACAGAGTGCCAGAGAACTCTATCCTTGCATACTTCACTCGCTTCTTCTACATTCATAATTCTCTTCATACACGCTCGCTGGTTTCGGAGACTCTTGACTCCACCTTCTTTCAGTACGTGACCAATCTAGTCTAGATAGGTGAGTCTCGGTCTCCCCGGTACCTACATCCTTCCACTTTTGCCACAATGAAATTAATAAAAAATTGGCAATTCACTGATAGGTACAACATATTTTTATAACCCTAGTTTTCTGCTTAGAACCACATAATTGACGATATGTTAATACAAAAATGAAAGTTGCTCTTAAACATTTCTTAGATAAAAGGGTACTATACAAACAACTTAATAAATTTCATGTAAATAAATATTTATAAAATGCATAATTATATGTAAATAATATGAATATAAGAATATTATTTATATACGTATTTTTATATTTTATAACGAATAAAATTGTAATACTATTATGATCGTCGGCTCATATACGTCCCACTGTTGGACTCGACCTTTCTTCATAAAATTGACTTACTGTGCCAAGCTGATCAGATGAGTAATATAGGCTTCTATTTCGAGTTATATATAGAAATTGCTGTGTGGTAGCGGCTACGAATACTACCCACCCTTACTTTGCTAATGGACGTCGTAAAAGACGACTAAGCCTTATCACGACCTAGGCCAACTCCATCTGATGCCGTTTGGTCAACAATTACATTACCAAGGAGTGTTTAGGTCTGGCAGGCTACCGAACATAAAACTATTGCTAATAACTTTTACAATATGTACTATGAAAGAAGAGTACATATTGTATCGACCCCAAGCAATTGGGATAAGAGTAGGCGAATGATGATTAGAGAAATTGCTGTCTATCGTAGCAGGCAAAGGATTTGGTTTAATAGAAAAGACAATAAGAATGATGGGAAGGATTTTGCGAGTACGGTTCTCTCACTCACCGAACGGAATGAAATATTAAACTACGCCTAATTAACTGTTAATTTTTTGCTGACTATCCTGGATGAGTCGACGTATTGAAATATTACATTATTCGGCCTATTTTCATTACGTGAACTAAGTTTGGCAGTGTATGTTATATTGTTATAGCCATATACAAAAAACGATCAGCAGCTTGACCTACTACATCGCTGATAAGGATTCGGTACCAGTAATCTACCCAAATGGAGGCATAGAAATGCAATATAGGTTATCGAACTGCATTCCGTTTCTTCCGTCACCCCAAACGGATTGAGTGCAGCAAACGCGTGCCCTTCTACATCATATACTAAATACCATTCATATGTAATATTACAGTAGGTAATTGTATTGTGCAAACTATGTATATATTATCATAAACAATACAAATACAGTCTCCATTTTAAATTGCAATGATACAAACGATTACCTACATAAAACGAAACGGCCAATTCTGCCAGTCCATCAAACATAACTGTCTTGAAACGACGACATGGCCCATGTGTAGATAATTATCTACCATTACAGAATCACAATAGAATTGGGCGGTCTATGCAACTCCCCGTAAAATTGCGTTTCTTAAATACTTTCTAGGGGCACGCGACTGTTGTGTTTGTCGATTTGACAACGTATTCACAATAAAATTGTTTTAAATAGAATATGATATATTGTAATTTATTCAGCCTGCTTAAAAGATTTCTAGATATTATTATTTAAATATTTTTAAAGATATTGTTATTATGTAGCTTTTACAGTAATTTGTATTAATAAATGAAAGAAGGAAAAATATAATTTAAATAAGTATAGGAATTCTATTAACACTATTTTTATTGGTATGCAAAGCAATCTTATTAAAAAAATATGCCAATTACCAAAGACCCCAATTGCGAACGGATTCAATTATTATTAGACTGGTTATTAGACTGCATAGCGGAATAGTTAAGATATATATAACCGACCTACCGTGCCAAGGATTCGATTCCCAAGCAGGCCAATACTTAGTGCGATCCACAAAATATTAAATTATTTACGTCCATTAATTATATATTTGTAAAGTCACCCCCAATATTATATTTTTATATTTTTAGTTCATGGACTTATCTTAAAAAAAAAACGTATTACCTATACTTTAGAAAATAGTAATCAGTATTTCTTTTATTATATTTTATATCTAGTTTTTTAATAATTTAGGATATGTGTTGTCTGTGATGATTGTCTATGTCATTTCAATTCTTTTTCTTTTAGAACTTCATTACTGCATGATGTATTCATGCAATAAATAAATAATCCTTCTATAACGGAAGATGTTGCAAATATATAATTGATAGATACAAAATACACACAATTCATGTGAAGTACAAAGCATTGTCCTGCATGCGAATCAAAACCCCACAGTAAGTACTTCTTAACCACTGCGCCCGTCTGGACAATCGATTCTCTATCATAAAATACATTCATATTAAAATACATTTTATAAATAATTAGATATGCATTGAGCATAATTATTTATAAAAAAAAATCAAATAGTTATCGAAATTCTAACCGCTTTATTATTCAAAACATTTTATCTAAACATCAGTTATCCCATAGATTTTTTAAACTTTCTTCTATAATATTCTCCTGATGAAATATTCACCTGATAGTTATAGTATATCCACGTATCAAAATTAGTCTGTTAAAAAGTGGAAGGATGTAGGTACCTGGGGAGACCGAGACTAACCTACCTAAACCAGATCGGTCATGTACTGAAGGAAGGTGGAGTCAAGAGTCTCCGAAACCGGCGAGCGTGTATGAAGAGAATTATGAATGTTGAGGAAGCGAGTGAAGTATGCAAGGATAGAGTTCTCTGTCACTCTGTTCTCTCTGCCTACCCTGCAAGGGATATGGCGTGATGATATGTGTGTATGTATGTAAAATTAGTCTGCCAAATTCATAACGACTTTTTTAAACATGCAGAAGTTCATTTTAATTTATAAAGTATAATATAATAACTTTATATGAAAAAGTTTATTATAAACTTTGATATAGATTAAAAAAAATTAAATTACAATTTGAATGACGCAATACAAAACCAAAAAAGTTAAAATTTTATTAACTGACAGGTCATCCATTTTTGGCATAATTTCGATGAGGCCTTCGATCCAGTCCGCATGGGTCGTGCTCGAGTTCCGCCAATCACTTTACCACTACTTTCGCTCTGATTTTTCTCGACCTCTATACGTCTTGTATTCTCATTATGCTCTTGTTTTGATTGCGGTAACTTTCAAAAACAAACTGTTGTGGGCTGGCGACCAGTTTCTGTTGATATTTTAATTTACGTAACGGCCTTAAATCGTGATCAGTTCAATCCAGAAGTAAGCGCTCTTAATGATGACATTCCCCTTTCGTGTTTTTGATAAACTTTATGTATGGAATCGTGAATCATTTCTCTCCACAAAATTAGGAGAGAGCCGGAAACCCAACTTATTGGTTAGATTTTGGTTGGTAGGCAGCGGCTTAACTGTACTCCTAGTCTTACAAAGGTCCTTAAGCGGTAGTAACACTAAGTATCAATGCAGCTCGCTCGTTTGCTACCATTAGCAATTAAAATTAAATCATCTTCCATCTTTCAATCAGTCCTTAGACGTCAGCCTTCTAATGTTAATAAGCTATAAAGGGTGGGAAAAATCCACAATTACCATGCTTGGCAAGATATTTAGAGGCTTGATATCTTTGTTTAGGTGATCAAGGGAAAGCAAGAGCTAATAACGCATTATATATATCCCGTCATCACATGTGAAAACATTTTTAATTTCATTCAATACTTTTATTAACTACTCGCTATAATAGACATTTAGCATACACCACTACGGCTAAGATCTTTTTTTTCAACCCATGGTGGAAGACAAGCAAACAGCTGTTAGTAAGTGATAACTGCCACTCAATGATCTCCATAGCGGCAAAACACCAAAGGCGTTGTAAACTATAAATGGAGAGAGAATGGAATGGTTGTAGTGGCGTAACCATATCATTAGATAAAAAAAAAGAACGGGATAAAAATACAATTCATCACCACCTGTCTTGCCCGTAGGTGAGGTGATCAATGAGAGACGGTTAATTCAATTTAAAAGCTTATGTCAACCCGTCTGACTAACGTGGTCAATTGCCCTGCCATTATGGGGAAGGCTAACCTATCATTGGTATGTATATTGATTACGACGAAGAAATAACAATTTCAATTATTTCTAAATTATGTATGCATTTCTCTTAAAAACAAAATTTCAAAATCGTCCAACTGTGACGTCAGAATCTCAAAACTATTTATTTATCCATCCAATATTCTCTCACAGCGTTTCGTGTAATCGAAGTGTAATAAAATGAAATAGAGCGCGAACCATTGATCCATGACATGCGATCGGACAGTAGGTATGTCTTACTCATTTTTTATACAATTTCCATCGAACCAGTTCAAAGAGCACACGAAACTCGAGAGATCGTAAAAAGAATAACGAAAACTGATCTTTTGTTTGGTTCTGTATAAAAAATATATTAAAATTACATGAGTATTAAAAACTGGACTCTGTTAAGCAGAAAAAAATCAGTCAACAATTTGTCGAAAATCCAACTACTTATATATAAGTAAGAATCTACTCTACAAATTGAATTTTATATATACACAAAAAATCCAAGCAAACAATAAAATTCGCCAAACAAACTTCTATGACACTAAATGTATCAACACACATTAAAAATATATAAAATACATATAATATACCTACATAACAATACAATACAAATATACATTTTAAATAAAGATAATTTAATGTATTTAGTAATTTTCCATTTATGTATTTTTCTACCCGTTTTTTTTTTTATATTGACTATAAATTTCAAATCGTATTTATTTTAAAGTTAGTATAATGTTGAATCTTTTATGCTTAATAAGGTTCATATATTAAATTTAAAATAGTAAATTGAAAAAAATACTAAAGAAATTTGAAAAGAAAAGGGGTATTTGAAATATCATCCATCCAAAAAAAAAATTGTCAATGGGAACTGGTTCATTGTGCATGGGATCGTAATCTTATTTCCAATTTTGCACTCCATGTAAAAGTCTGGCTTAATAAGTGTAAAATATAATATTTATGTAGATAATATAATAGTTAATTCTCTCTTTTTAATCTTCACAGCTAAGTAATTAACCTAATGTAATATTACTGGATCACTCATTCATTATCATACCGTTCTTATTCTAACTATGAGTAGTTAGTCTTATTAGTTAGTCTTATTCTAACTATGAGTAGTTACTATGAGTAGTTAGTTATGGGTTAATACAATATGTACTTTTCTTCTATCACACATATTGCATGGCCATGGCATTGCATGGCATAACTATGGCCTTAGTTTTATGACCGGCCACCTAACGTCAACCTTACCTGGGAATGTAATTGTTGACCAAAAGGTGTCACATAGAAGTGTCCTAGGTATATGTTAAACTCTTAGTCGTCTTTTACGACACCCACAATGTAAGTGTTTGTAGAATTCGTACCTGCTATCACAGATTGGAATCACGCATTTATATGCAATACACAAATTAATTGTATGAATAAGAAAACTACATTATTACAAGCTCAAACTAAAATTAATAATACACAATATAAATTAAAATATTGTAATAAAAATGTCGTATGAAAAAAAAACAGATCCGAAAATGTCATTCTCCATATCGAATGAAAAAATCGTATTCTCGAATCGATTAATCCCAAACAACCCTAATGCGGCGTTACCGGTACCTACATCAGCGATTCGTCGCTCGTGACTCGAAGCACTTGCCACGACCTCCACCTGTACCCGCAACCAATCACACACAAAAAAAAATGTATTTTCTCCTCGTAAAAACACGATAGCACTTGTCTATGATGACAGAGCTCTTCGTGACAGTAGAACGTGACCCACACCTGTTCGGGACACTAAGATATGTCGTATGAGTAGAAAAATTAAGGGACAAAAAGTACCGACTGTGATTTTGTCACGTTTCTAATAAAACTCCTCAGCAAGAGTGGAAGTGTGACACGAAAAAAATACTTGACCTTCGCTTTGCTTTTTTGTCAACTATAAATGGTTTAAGGTGAAATGCGTTTCAAATTACCATAATGCATCAATGCAATATTTATACCTCTCAAAACAACATTCACTAAATTATTAGTTCATGATAAATATTAAATAGTTATACCTACTTTTCCGTGTGGTGACGGAATAAGAATGCAATTTAAGAACCCCCTATCTTAACCGTATATGTCGTGAAAGAACATTTAATACGTTATATAACAACTATTCTTGAGAAGGAAAACTCGGAATTAAAAGCTTGAGCCCAGCAGTGGGATACGTCACACTCTCAAGCATCTGGACATGCATATAGCAACTATTTTTGAGAAGGAAAACTGGAAATTAGAGGCTTGGGCCCAGCAGTGGGACACGTCCCATTCTCAAGTCTGCGATGCTCAAGCCTTTGAAATACCGAGATAATAATAAGAGTTAAAAGTTCAGCGTCTGTCCTGATATAATACGGGCCCCACCAGTCCATCCAGATGGATGGATTTAGATAAATGCCTAACAACTTCCACTATTGGACATAATCTACATAAGGATGAATAATGGCATAATCACATTTAGCGGCTGAGTTTGGTGGATTCTATTGAAATTATAAGTTGTTGAGATGAGTATCGTTTTCCACTTTCCTTATGATCCCTTAACTGATTTTACGAATCCCACGACAAAAGTTAGGCGGTGACATATTGTTTTAATGAATCCGTTATCATACAGATAATGTTATTTATTACTTGCTATTACTTACAAATGTCAAGTTTATCTGTGTTATGAAGATCTAAGAATAAAAAAAAATAATAAAAAAAATCTAAAAAACCGACTGCGTAAAAAGTAACCCAAACTACGTATCTACATAATAAAAAAAACTAAAAAGAAAAAACAAGCACTTAGATGTCCGGTGGTCTAGAATTCCACAATATATTATTGAATAAATACTATTGCAGAAAATAAAATATATTTTAATAATAGAGCATGACAACTGAACAGTCGGGATCCACTGAAAAATTTGATTTGCTGTCGAATAATGGACTGAAAAAATTGTTTTGCTGTCGAATAATTGATCCCGACTGTTCAGTTGTCATGTTCTATTATTAAAATATATTTTATTTTCTGCAATAGTATTTATTCAATAATATATTGTGGAATTCTAGACCACCGGACATCTAAGTGCTTGTTTTTTTTCTTTTCAGTTTTTTTATTATGTACGTAGTTTGGGTTACTTTTTACGCAGTCGGGCTTTTTGATTTTTTTAATTATTTTTTTTATTTTATATTTTTAATTATGAATACCTAGGTAGCTATAGTTATCTTATTTATTAATAAGTAGGTAAGTACCTAACTATATATAGTTTTTCGACTGAAGTTAAGTACTAAATCGTTAGAAATTGGAGATGGACGAGCGCGTAAGACATTAGATACTTTAGGTAGGACTATCTATGGTATATTGGACAATATACCTACTAGATACTTCAGTATATGTCCATACACATCCAGTTATAAGATTTTTTCGTCTTTTCATCGTAAATTTCTACTGTCTAAAAAACCTTTATGTGAGAAAGGTTGTTACGAAACTTTAAATCGATATGGATCCTAAACGGCTAGTCAAATCGAAAAATATTGAGAGAAAACTAATAATGATTTTTAAATACCTATTCAACGATACCCCACTCGACATAGCTTGTTGCCTTTAATATTTTTTAATTTTCACAATATGGCGTCCAGTAGTCACCATATTTAATTTTCATTAACGTCATATCTTTAGTGACACTCGCCGAATTAAGACGAATCGATTGACGTGCGAATCATAAAAATCGGCCCAGGCGTTTGGTCTATATAGTGCTTCAAAGGAACATACAAACATGCATACATAGACTGTTAAACACAATACCACTCCTTTGCGTCGCGCAGTCGGGTAAAAATATATATCTATCTTTTCAAAATAAAGGCTGATAATATATGGCCATCCAGTCCATATGAGCATGTGTGTACGGCCTTGGTGGATTACCCTGTGTGCTTTGAACTTTAGAATGAACTAACGAGGTACCCGTGAAATGTGCTTTTATCATCTTAGCTTATATATGTCCCACTGATGGGCTCAAGCCTCCTCCATAATGGAAGGGAAACTGACCTACTATCCCACGCTTGTCAGACGTGTTACTATAGGGTTTCGTTTCGAGTTTTTTCTTCTCTCACATAGATGTTGTATGCGTTTTATATCCCTTAGTCGTCTTTTATCGCCTTTTACCTTTTATCCCTTAGTCGTATTTTTAGTCGATCACCCACGGGCAAGATAGGGTGTGGTGAATTGTATTCTACTCCGTCACCATACGGAAATATGCTTTAATCAGTTATTAATCTATCGTTTAGTAGCTCACACTGTAAAGGGAAATAGAGAATATGGTAGGCAAAATGAAAGAAAAAACTCTTGGTTATATTCAAGGCAGATTAGAAGATTTAGAATTAATACATAAACTATTTTTGTGATGAATAGATGTACTATTCAATCGCAATATACATTTATAACTTGGTGTGTATAAACTTGAGTTATAGACACCATTTTCTTAAGATGATGAGTTGATGATTATGAGTAATACAGAAAAGGCTATACGGTAACTTTTATCTAGAAAAATGTTATTCCTGTGGGATAAAATATTGATTGACAAAGTCTACAATAACGCGAGCGAAGCTGCTGCAGTTTATAATGGTAAAAGCACTATATATTTTACTTCTATTATAGTTACGTAACCAGGAAGTTATATTCAGGTGTACCATTCCCATCGGTTGGTCACGTCGTGCGGTCGCCGGTCGCCGTCGCAGACGCGGTCGCGACCTCCACCGCCCGACGTCCGACCGGCCGGAACGACTCATAAAAAACCTATCATGTTACCACCGCATCAAAATTTTGTTCTTATTTCGAGACAGTTCATCAAGCCGGATTTTTTTTTCTCAACAGATAAAAAACTGCATTCGCTTTGATTTCAAAACCTTATTTGTTGACGATGAGTAATATCGGCTAAAAAAGACAGTGAAAAAAAAATTGTTTACTCATACTTCGATAGTTCTTAATATCTCGTAGTAAAAAGCTTCATAATCAAAGCTTGTTAAGATTAAAAAAAGGAAAAGCTTTTGCGCAACGATCTACGAGATTTATAATAGCGTAATTTATATTAGCCTAAGTTTTTATTAGCGTATTTTAAATTTCTTTATCATGATTTTGCCGAAGCCTTGAATAATAGTGAAATAGCAAACTTTCCGAACTCATGACATCTCTTGGACAAAATTGTAGACTAACTATAGAATTTTTAATTTTCTAATAGAATACCATAACATCAAACAGAATGAACCTCGTACGAATGAATAAGGAACGAATATGATGATTTATTCTCCATGTGCTAATGGAGGGCGATTACAATTGATACGATGACATATAACATTTATACAAGAGAAGGAAAACTCGAAATGAAAATCTATAGTCAACGCGTCTAATCAGCGTGGTATAGTACGTCAATTTCTTCCTATCATAGAGGTTCGAGCCCAGTAGTGGGATAGATAACAGCTGCGATGAAGATGATTTATAGAATACAAAACATTTTTTTTTTGCTAAACTGCTAGACAGTTTAGGGTTATTTATGCAGTAAAAAATCTCATAGGCCATGGTTGATTATAGTGGCGCTAAGCTCTTTAGAACCCCGGCGAGACAAGGGCGGGGTTTGGGATTTTCATTGGTAAAGAGCGGCCTACCTGTACCCCTGGAATTGCAAAGCTCTATAGGCAGCAGTAACACTTACCATAAGGTGTGCTGCTTACTCATTTGTAACCATGAGCAATAAAAAACAAATTTCATTGTGTTAAAACATGGTTTACATACAGTTTGGATTTTAAAGGTTTTGAAATCTCGACGAGCACTTCGCAATTTCGTGTCCCATTCTATCGGGCAACCGGGTTGGCTTTTTTGAGGATTTTAAACATTTTAAATGACTTAAGCGTCCTAAATATTGGAAAAAAGAATCTTTAACTATTATATTTCTTTTCAAATAGATAGTATATTAAACAAAAAGGCGATGAAATCTTGGCTAGCTAACTTAGTATAAGTTTTAATTTTGATAAAATACATTCCGGTAAGGTCGTTCTAACGCTAGACACAGTAGTGCATGTCGTCTAAGGTTATGCGGATGTCAGTGCACGTGTCCAGCATGTTGAAGTAATACGCGAGGTCAAACCTTCCTAAGGAATGTTTTACTTTACAATTGTTATTAATGTGTAATACGCATCGTTGGTATACACCAAGATATAAATACTTATATCTTGTAAAGTAAGATAATTTGTGTTATTAATAAACTGTTGAATGTAGAGATGATGAAATGCTTGATGCCATGGATTCGATTTCTATACAAGACGAATTTATATGTATACAAATGATTGTTGAGTGTCTGAAAATAAAGTTTTATAACCAGTGTGTGTTACCAGCGATGACTTACGGCACTGAAACGTGGTCTCTAAATGTCGGCCTCATAAAAAGGCTCAAAGTCGGTCAACGTGCTATGCTCGGTATTTCTCTACGTGACAAAATCCGGAATACGGAAATTCGTAGAAGAACGGGTGTAACCGATATAGCCCGAAGAATTAGCACGTTGAAGTGGCAATGGGCAGGCCACATCGCTCGACGAACCGACAACCGTTGGGGAAAAAAGGTTCTCGAGTGGCGACCACGAATCGGACGACGCAGCGTAGGACGACCCCCCTCTCGGTGGACTGATGACCTCATCAAGGTCGCAAGAAACCGTTGGATGCAGGTGGCACAGGACCGTTACAGATGGAATTCTCGTGGGAAGGCCTATGTCCAACAGTGGACGTGTACGGGCTGATGGATGGATGGATGGAAATGATTGTTTTAGGTCTGAGGGTTTTGGTAAAATTTATATTTATGTTAATGTAAGGATAGGGGTATTTGACAAAATCAGTCTATTTTTTTGTAATTTCAAGATTTTTTCGTTTTATGTATAAGTGTTATATAAGTTTTCTTTATTTCTAGACTAAAGATTTACTTAAGAACATAGCAGTGTCACTTGATGGCAGAGTCGCTAGCAGTCACTTGATAAACTATGGCGCAAAGAATATTAATTAAAAGAATAAAATATATCTATTATGGCAAAAGAACACTACGTAAACAAATCTTTAGCAATAATTATTAAAGAGTACAAGCAGGCCTAACATAGTGCCTATTTTTACTATAGGTAACCCAATTTTAACTCAACGAAATATTGGTTATTCCATCGCTGATCTTAAACGTAGTGTTTCATGAATAAATAATAATTATTACTTTTATATTCGCTATCTTTATGCATAAAAAAAAAACAATGTATTTTATAAAACTTAAAGTAATACATACTATAAAAGGAAAACCGATAACATTTAAAAATCAATAAATATAAAAGGCCATTTTTATAATTTTATTTTTGTTGTAAATTTCTCAAAGGATCAAATGACGCAATTCGCAGTACAGTAGCGAAGTTTTAATATTAATAAAGTTGTGATTTTACACATACACGTGCGGTGGAACAGGACATTTCGCGGTTTGAACCATGTCTTACGAGGACACAACCACTTTCCGCTTATATGCATCATTCTTGATTCTTGCATACGTATAAATACATGCAAAAATGTATTGAAATATAATAGATATTTAATTATTACGTTCCTTTTGTGTGGCAATTTATCAACACTTTCTTTTCCACTAGTGTAATAATATGTATCAACATTTTGAGTCCTACAAATCGAGGAATGAGAAATGAGAGAAATCATCACGTGAATAGCCAGTAGAATTCTTCTGGGAATCTTATAACAACAACTGCAATCGCCACTGCTCCTGACAAGCGTGACAATTACGGCATTGTCCCACCGAGGAGGCCCATGTTCAACAGTCGACCAGAATAAGGTGACGGAGATAACCGAACAATAAGGATATATTCTACTCTTATTATTTTTCGTATTGGCAATCACCTACTAATACGCGGCCCAGTATCGAGTTAGAATTTACTACACAATTTCTTATTTTTTTATGTCTATATAGCTTCTTTAAATTAGATATTAAGTCTAAGTCAAAGAGTCACATTCTATAGTGCTATAGCTATACCGCTAATAGTATCTAATTCTTGGAATTTAGGTGGAAAGCCAAGTTATTTGTAAAGTACTTTTATATCATACTAGCTTCTGACCGCGGCTTCGCCCGCGTAAAAGGTTACTTTCCTAACGTTTTTGATCCCCTATTTTTATTTTTGACCGTTGGTAATACAGTGCAACGGTATTACAATACTCAGGGTTGGAACTTCATTACTGGACTGCTAGATGGCGTTGAAGAAGCTAGATTTTGAGATTTTTTGACAAACAATTTTTTTATTTTTCATATAAAAATTTTGATTTTTTTTAATAAAAGGTATCCTATGTCATTTTTAATACCTCCAAGAATATGTGTACAATGTTTCATGATGATATGTTGAGTAGTTTTAGCATGAAAGCGTAACAAACAAACTTACATTCACATTTATATATTAGTAGGGATTTACTATAGCACTTTCAAAGATATTAAAACGTTAAAAGACGTTAAAACGTTCCGTGTGGTGACGGAGTAAGAATTTTATTCACCACCCCGTGTGAGTGATCATACGAGACAACTAAGGGATATGAAACGCATATAATATCTATGTGAGAAAAGGAAAACTCCAAACAAAACCCTATACCAACACGCCTGACCAGCGCGGTATAGTAAGATAATTTCCCGCCTATTACGGAGGAGGCCCGAGCCCAACAGTGGGACATTTATGGGCTGTGATGATGATGATGATGTTAAAACTGATTGATTTTTTAACATGATTCTTGAACATTCCCGCCAAAAGTCCGTCGATTTTTTTTTTTTTTTCCCTCAAATTTAATAAACTGAAGTGCAAGTATTGATCATGTAGTTAAGTCATCAGTTTTAATGTATTAGCAAATCATTATGCTAAATGGTCTAAGTCATGTTTCTATATGATATTTGAGTGAAATCTAAAATCAAAAACTATGAGTGTCCGACGAAATTATCTATTCGACAACATAGATAAGTTTATGGTATTATGTAAAGTTGACAAAGTGTAAGTTTATAAATAATAAATAATTTAAATTTCACTTTAGGATAAGGAACAAAAATATTTTGTACAATAGAAATATTATAAAACATGGCTAGGCGTCCCACATCCGACTAGGCGGATCATTGTAAAACAATTCGATATTAAGAGGTTGATTTCGTTGCGTTCAAATTGTATAATTTATATTAAATTTAGCGGGAAAAAATTATCATTTTGTTTCTTCTTTGCCTTAAACAGATGATGTAATATAAATGTTGACCTGATTGTATGATATTAAGTAAAATATCATAGGTACAATTCCTATCTAGATACAATAATTGTGTAAATCATAAGTAATTTATAATACGCATACATCAATTTAACATTTTTAATTACCCGCTATATAAGAATTCATTTACAAGAGGGAGATGTTGTGTTATCAAAAATCACTTATTGCGTAACTTCCACGTTAATTTCCATATATAATTAAATAAATATTTACAATTTTATGTAAAAAGAATAGAGTCCTAATTAGTTATTTAACTATTAAAAAATTTACTTCATATAAACTTGAGAAGCTGTTCAAAAATCGTAACTTGCTGTTATAACTATTTATTTTAGATTACAGCTATTAGCAAGGATAAATGATTTTTGCTTGAGCAGAATACGACAGTCAGATCTTTACAAGTACAAACAAGTTTATTACCTTTAATAAAAAAACAATATGTCATTCATAATTAAATATATTTTACGACAGTGTTCACAAAAAAAAAAAAAAAAAAAAAAAAAAAAAAAAAAAAAAAAAAAAATACGTCATCGAATACTTCATTACTTTTTAACGTCAATTTAAGATATTGGACACAAAAAATGTATTTTATATAAAATTCTCTATATGCATACAAGAAATTTACTACAAGAAATACTTTTTTATTGATATTTAATATAAACAAAAGAGTAATATGGTGTGTAATATCGTATTTTAAGACCAATGGTGTCACTATAGGTTTCATCGTCAGAAAATATATAAAAAAAAAAAAAAAAAAAAAAAAAAAAAACAAGATTAAAATCCCGAAAAAAACATCGATAGCGGAACTTACCCTTAACGTTTAAATATTTAAGACGTGTTAGGGAGGTGACACGCGTGTTACTCCCGCGCACGGCGTGCCAATGAGCTAGTGCTGCCACTTCCGGGACGGAGCGTGACCGGCCGTGACGGTAATAAGCAGAACAGCCTGATAATGGCTTGTAAGTGTTTATTGCTGTAGGCCTTACATTGACAGTACAAAATAGATACGTTGAAATGCGTATAAAACAGAGTATAGCTACAGATTATGGAAACAAGATTTTTATATACCCATGCTCCCAGTATTCGTGAATGTCATAAAATCTACTAAGGTTGCGTAGGACTTGGTCATTACAAGGATTCATTAATATCCAGCCTATGTCATCACTTGAAGAAAATGTCTATTAAATTAAACAAATTTTTCGGGTGGTGACGGAGTAAGAATACAATTCACCACCCAACATCATCATTCATCTTACCCGTGGGTGATCGTAAAAGATGACTAAGAGATATAGAGCGCATATAACATCTATGCAAGAGAAGGAAAACTCGAAACAAAACCCTATACCAACACATCTGACCAGCGTGGTATACTAGGTCAATTTCCCTTCCATTATGGAGGAGGCTCCAGCCCAACAGTGAGACATATAAGAGCTGAGAAGATGATGAGATGATGAAATTAAGCAGATAACTGTTTCTATATAGCAGAATCTCCAATGGCAATAAGGTTTACATTTCTTTCTTAAGAAAACAATACCCAGCCTTGGGGAATAAATCCTTCATCATCGTCTTAGCTCATATACGTCTCACTGATGGTCTCGAGTCTTCTCCACAATAGGAAGCTAATGGGTCAATTAGTCTTAAAATAGTTGTGCTATTCCTCTTGGTATTTCAAAAGGGTTGTGGTTCGATTAAGTACAATGAAATAAGTAGGTATATCTTTGCTTCAGATGTTAGGTAACAAAAAATTTGGACGGCAATAACCATATCAAATAGGTACTTTAACGCTAAAGAAATTTAACAACTCAAGACATAGAGCTAACCAATAATCACAGGAGAAATATATTATCACTTATTTATTTATTTAGTTTTTAAACTATAAATGTGATATTATATTTTTAAACAATTTTCATGAAGAAAATAAAATTATTTCAATTATCTATTATATCGCAATTAATATTGTTTGGAATACTTTACTTTAACAAACAAAATAGGACTAAGCACCAGACATTTTGGTAACTGCATTCTTGAAAAAAAAAGCACATGTCATTTTTGACAGTTCCACATCTATTAATTATACAATATTATCATTATAATTTAAAAATAGAATAATTAAAATGGTCTCACGCTGACGCACGACATACTTGTAATACAGTTGTAATTACAGCCAATTATATACATGTACTATAATAAAGTACATAAATACGTCTGTATCGATAAATGACGCAGAATATACAATTATGTTTATATACTGGATTAGTTTTGGTTGGTAGGCAGCGGCCTAGCTGTACCCCTCGTATTGCAAAGACCTATGAGTGGCAGTAACTCTTACCATCAGGTGTGCTACTTGCCAGTTTGCCATCATAAACAAAAAATTATACTTTACAATAGTTTATCAACGAGGAAAATGATTTAGTAACGATTCGATAGTGGGTATTCCGGTCGGGTTCCAGCTGGCCGGTGAGTCCCACACTCCCCCTCGTCTGTCACCGGTGTGGGATAGCACGCAAACGCGTTTCCACAACGATAAAAAAAAAAAAGGACAACACTTTATGTGATCCAGAAAGTGTTGTTCTGAGTCTGGGTGTAAATGGTCAACGTTAATTGCATGTTTGTCCCCCGCAATACAAGGATTATTTCCTTAGTGCATGGTATTCATGGTATGGTATGCTAGTCTCCGAAACCGGCGAGCGTGTATGAAGAGAATTATGAATGTTGAGGAAGCGAGTGAAGTATGCAGAGATAGAGTTCTCTGGCACTCTGTTCTCTCTGCCTACCCTGCAAGGGATATGGCGTGATGATATGTATTTATGTATGCATGGTTTTTATTTAAAAAAAAAAGTCGCCGCCGTTGTCTGTCTTTTAAACTACGCAACGGATTTTAACGTTGTTTTCGTCAGTAGATAAAGTGATTCAAGAAGAAGGTATCAAGAAGTTATAATTATGTATAATATCTACTGGTATGTTATAGAAGAAAAAAGCTGAGAATTTAAAATATTTGTAAATAATATATATTTACATAGATACCTATCTGTTGTATTTGACGTACATTGAAATTGCCCCCTAGAGCATATCATTAAAATGAATCCTACAAGTTATCAGAGATTTAAAATGCGGAGAAAGAGCAAACGAATGCCGAATCCGGTTCGCTAGTATTATAATACTGAAATAAGTTTATTTTTACAATTTAGAATGTTTTAATATTCTTTCTTCTCTAGTGATAGAAGACCACTGCTGATAGTTTTCTTCCTACAACCATAAATGGTTCGGCACGTCACAGTAGTATCACAGCCTCGCAGAAAAATGTCATAAAAAATTCGATGAAAGGGAAAACAGGTGCCCCAAACCCACTTTTACGTCAAGCAGTGAACAGCTTGTGCCCCTAGTACAGAGATGGAGAGGGGGAGCGGTAAATAATTAACACTTACCATCAATTTGGTTCTTGGTACTTTGTCACCAAAAGCAATAAAGGCAAAATTTTATTATCCTGACTATTCGGATACCGTACATAAACTGCAGTTTTAATCTTTTTTAACTAAACTTGTAGTGCTTAAGACTTGATATACCGTTCAGTAGCTATAGTTACGGTCTTTTTTAAGTTATAGTGGTTAGATAAAAACCTCTGTAATAATAACGAAATGTTCAATAAGAAACAATTTAATCCTTTGAAGTCTATGAATGCTAAAAAACGTGCGCGTCTCGGGACTCCCGACAGAAGTGATAACTTAAACCAATCTAAGTTGAGCTATTTAATATTGAAATTGTTTAACTTGAGAAAACTTAGGTTATTACTTAAATTTTTTGAATATTAATTAGTAAAGAAAGGTTATTTATTTATATAATCTTATAACATCACATCTTAATACGGTTAGCTGTGGGTTAGTATGAGGGAGGAGGAACCTGCCTACTGCTGCCGTATACGTGAAAGAATGGGAAGTCAGACAGACTGCCGCCGTTACACGTTACGTAACGAAGCTGTTTACCCTCCCGTAAGAAGTTATCACTTCAAAAGTATTCGAAAGTTAGACAGGCTGGTGTAAATAAATATATATATATATATATATATATATATATATATATATATATATATATACATATATATATATATATATATATATATATATATATATATATATATATATATATGTCTCCTATTTATTAGATACAAACGTTTTTTCGCAAACAGTAGCGAAATTATTCTACTGCAGTATTGCCTAAATATTATTCCATATACAGTATTTTTTTACTGCCCGTTGTGACTCATTGATTAGTTTTTTTTTAAGGTTAAATAGCATTGACAACCCACATTTATATTTATAGTTAGTGACAAAAGTTATTGCACGATTAAGACGACAAAATAATCAAAAATCTATCAATGGCCTTGTCTCAAATATATCCTCGAGTAACATGTCAAATGACAGTTCAATTAACGAATTGACATCTGCATCTGCGAAATCAATTTTGAAGTGTAAGTTGAATGTAAATGGATTTCTCACTCATGCGATCAGGAATTTTTTATGTCCCGCTACTTGGTCGTAATCTTCTAAATGCTATGACGCTATTTTATGAGAAATACGAGAGTGAAAACAATATTGACTGACTCTACCATCACAGGGGTTTTTAGTAGTGGTAGGACTACGCTGATGACAGTTTTCTGTCTACAGCCGCGTGCCGGTCCGTCCGAGGTAGTATCACACTCTTGCAGAAGATCGACGTCTGAGCAATGGCTATATGCTGTTGTGCTTCGTTCGGTGAGCGAGACAGCCGGAAGCCCAACTGGGTGGGTTTGAGATATGTATTGGTAGGCAGCGGCCTAACTATAGCCCTGGCTATGCGAAGGTCCATGAGCGGCAGTAACACTTACCATCAGGTGTGCTGCTTGCTCGTTTGCCACCAAAACCAATAAAAAAAGGGGACTTTATTATAAGCATGCGAAAGGAAAGAATAAAACGAAATGTTAAGTAATATTTATAAAAATAATTTTATTGCAGGCAATATTCTATATGGTATTATTGTAATTACTTTTTGTCTAAGAAATATAAATGTCTACTAGTGAAGCATGTATATGATGATACAATACGAAAGAATATTATGACTCACTTTGCCGCAAAAATCCTATAAAATGACTAGAAAATTAAACATATAACACTACTAAAAGATAAACAAAATATAAAAGATTACGTCTCCAGCGATTTACTTTTCTATTTAAGAAAATTTAAGAAAAAAATATTTTGTCTACAATTTTTAAATGTACCTTTAAGACCAGGTAAGTACCAGGCCTATAAGGACGGAAAACTCGAAATAAAAACCCTATACCAACCCGTTAAACCAACTTGGTGTAGTAGGTCCATTTCTCTTCTATTTTAGTGCAAAGAACACGCAGTTTTCTTTTTAAACAGAATACCTTGCACTAAGTAATTTTTTTTTATGTTGTGTGGACTTCAGAAACATACAATGAAGTTTGTGGATTGCCCAAATTATTGTACTGGAATCGAACTTATAACACTGGCATGGTTGGTCGCTATGTTTATCACTACGCCATCTGTGAAATGGGACACATAAGCTGGAATGATGACGATGACGTAGAACGAGGTACCTAAATGTTCATAAACTTCAATAGTTATCTAATTATTTTAGTTACCTACTAAGAAAATCACTATAGTAAATATTTTGATTGTACAAATAGCGTGGCGGTTAAGATACCGACCTATCATGTCAGGGGTTCGATTTAGACATGTGTAAGTAATGCGAGTGATGTATCACACGTAATATTACCCGACCGTGTACTGACCCAACACATTACGCGACTGAACATCACATCACATTAAACATGACGCGAACACCCGTGTACTGTTCTGCATTTCTGCAATGTTCGGTGTCTGGCAATTCAATATTTATTTTGAGCTTTATTTTCAGTACATTAAGGCTTATATTTCTTGACGCTGCCCGCCGTATATATATAGAGCGCTATCGCATTACGCATCACACATGACATGAAATGTCATGTGTGATGTTTGAAGTGATGGTTAAACTTAAATGTAATATTACTCGGCACGAAATGTAATGCCATATCACATCACTTCGCGAAGTACTGTTTCGCGCATGTCTAGTTCGATTCCCACCAAGTACGATAATTTGCGCGATCCACAAATCTTGTTCTGGGTATGTGTGTAATTTGTGTCCGTTAATTATATGTTTGTGAGACCCCCGCAATATAATGATTATTTCCTAGGTGTCTTGTCATTAAAAATTCACAAAAAAGAGTGTAAATTTGGAACTTTGCCCGGTGGACGTCAAAATGTTATGAAATATTTATTAGCGTTTTGCTATGTAAACAAATCTCAGAAATAATTCTCGTTTCCTTATTTCAATATTCATTTCATTCAATGTCGCGAGTAACACGATGTAATGGGAGTAGAGAATCTAGTTCTTTGATACAAGAGCATACGGACTCGATCTCATATCATGAAATTCTTTTTTAAAAGAAATGCACCAAAGTTTCTACTCTACCTATCTACTATATCTACCCGCTGGAAGGCAAAGAAGTGGAAAAAAATTAATTGCGAAATACAAAATATAAAAAGTAAAGTTATCTATAGGAAAAGTGTCTTTATGTAATGCGTTTGTCTTAACCTTATAAACCGTATTTTTGATAACATAATTGAAAAATAAAACATATTCGATACTAATTGTAAATGGGTGCATAATTTTCTTTATAACAAATATAAGATGCATTTCATGTTTCAGGTTCACTTTTTATTTTTATCTTGAAATTCCCGAAAGAACAAACAAATAAACATAAACGCGTGAATCAGGATTCGAAGGCGAGGCTTCGTCGAGGTCAGCAATTGCGTGACTATAGCACTAAATCTATTAAGCGGTCTTAGGGTTATTGAAATACATTTAAAACATGCAGTTATACATTTTTAAATCAGAGTATGTTTTAATAATATCATATTAAGTAAATAACTGCTTATTTTTCTAAGAATTAAAAGAAACTAAGAACTGTAGCAAATTAATTAGTAATTACAATATTAATTGGAAAAAATTGTAAATAAAGATTTATAATTATATAAATTATAATAAAATCATTATATTGTTTTAAAACAGGCCTATCTTGAATTTTCTTCAGTAACGACTCAATTGACCTACACTAATTTGTCAAAACCTGTTGCTAAATTATAAAAAAAAAAATCTAATAAACAATTGCCCTTGGACTTTGTTAAATTTGTTTTATAATATATATATAAAAATTAATGTACCTATACATCTATGTAAGTAGTTGTTATGAAATATGGTTCCTTAGAACAATGTTGACATGCAATATGTATGACATATATATGATTATTAAATACTAAGACGTAATTTAAATAAACATTATTATATGCATATGCCTATAGTTAAACAAATAATGTATATATAATTATTATAAAACTTCACTATGTACATTTAAATCTTATATAATATCAACTCAGAACTTGGACCGAACTGACCTAGAAAAAAATAACTAATCAAACATCCTACCTTTTATGTATTTCCAAATATATTCCTCCGTCGAAATATTCCTCAGTTTGGATAACGAAATGTCTAAAGTCACTGTAAACACTTTAGAGCACTAACAACTAAACGTAAAAAAAAATAATATGTATGTACTAAAAACTAACTAAAAAAAAAAAACAAAATCTTAACAATTGTTTCTCCAGGACATAAGCACAATGTTATCGGCAGTCAAATGTCAGCGCGCACTTATCAGTACAGTCAATTAGCATTCAGTACACACACGTGGGTATGAAGTACGGGAATGTCCGAAGCGGTACGATACGACCAAAGCGCGCCGAACAAACCGCCCGACTGAAACAATATTCTCACAAACACATGCGCAGAGCTCAACAGGTGAAAACGCAACAGTGTGCTACAAATGAACTCGTACGCGACCCTTGTGTGGAGGTTACTCAGGTGAACCGCGCTCATATGTGTGCGTGAACTATTTTATTCGTGTTGTACAGATTTATTACAATCAATACATATGTGTGCGTATACTTCTACAGGTGATACTCTTTTGTGTTTGTTAATAATCACACTCGGTCACATGTCATTTGCGTATGTATGCCGCCTACCTGTAGTGCCCCCACAACTTATCAGTTTTGCTTTTTTAGGGCTCCCAATAAATGCATTAGTGTATAAAATATTAATCTTTATTATTTTTTTGACGGTATTTTATTAAAATAGAGTTAAAAGGTTCGTCAAAATTGAACTATACTTTGACGTAGCACTTCGTAGCAGTTATCAAATATTTATTAACAGATGATGGAATTGTTGTTGAATTTACGTTAATGAGCGTGTCGAATTTCCCGACAATTTTTTTTCCTAATGATTTAATTCAAAAGTGTTATAATGATTGTTGGTGTGCGTAAATCGTGCCGTTTATTTGTACTTAGTGAACTTTGTACATCGTAAGGTCACGGATGTTTAGCACTAATACAATAGGTATTAACATCTCATGTCACCTTGACGTAAGCGTAAAGACACTGTTATTACATGATATAAAGTGACATAATGATTTTATTATTCAAACTCATTTGAACTTTAATGCTCTAGTTTTACGTATAAAAATCATATAAATATTGAAAAAGCCTTAAGTTCTTTTAAGTTTTATATGTTATGTATGGCAAAACGCTATAACTTGAATCTTATACCATACAATTGTAGTTACTATGTATTTCATAATTAGGTTCATTTTACGGTAACGGTAAGTAGTGATTTATAGTGGCAGTTTCTTTAAGCGTTTGATTCGTGACTCGTCTATTTGTATTGTAATTTGCACCTAATCAGATGTAAAACTAGATTGATTATAGCAGTCCGAGGCACTTAAGGTTTGATTGTAGTTACTTTTTTTATCATTTTCTTTGACAATTCGATCTATTGTTGACAGTTGGACATTAGTATTATATTTGGGCATCGGCTCGTTTTATTACGCCTGCTCATAATAATTTTTTGTAGTTCATTATTAAAATTTAAATTTATGTATTGATTCGTAACTTTATTTAAATATAATTACATATATATATATATACATACATACCATTACGCCATGTCCTTTGGAGGGTAGGCAGAAAGAACAGAGTGCCAGAGAACCCTATCCTTGCATACTTCACTCGCTTCTTCAACATTCATAATTCTCTTCATACACGCTCGCCCTATTAAATTTAATTAATTAAGTTATTCTATTTTTTTTTTAAATATGAATGTTGAAGGCTTTAGGGGTACCTAAAGGAAGATCAAAGAAAAGATGGATGGACTGCGTGAGGTATGACATGGATAGACAGGGAGTGACTGCAGAGATGAAGTCTGATAGGACTGTATGGAGGAAGATGACATAGTGCGTCGACCCCAAATTTGATAAGAGCAGGATGATGATGAAGACACGCTCGCCCCTTTCCGAGACTCTTGACTCCACCTTCCTTCAGTACGTGACCAATTAGGTCTAGGTAGGTTAGTCTCGATCTCCCCCGGTACCTACATCCTTCCACTTTCGCATTGTATATCTTCTTAACTAATAATAATTAATATTAATAAACTAATTAATAATTAATTATTATTTGCTTATAATTTTGACTATCGTGATTTCTGATGTTAACGCGAGTGTTACACATTTGAAATAAAACTATTTTTACGGATTGTTACTACAGTCTTCCTGTGACCACAACGCTGTAAAGTGTTCGAAACGTCGGGCAATTAAAAATCAAATACAAACGGGATAGAATACTTTTTTTTTTTTTACATTCCCTCCACTGTAACTCCTGTAAGCCAGGATCCACAATGGTCTCCATAAAAGACACTGAGGTTTGACCCTCAGGAAGTCCCGGGAAACGCTTTTAATTGTCTTGGGACACGCAACAAATTTAATTAGAAAAGAAAAACAGGAGGAGTTGAAGAATTTCCATTTCCCTCCTATGCGATAGAATCCGTGAAAATTCTATTATTTCAAATTTTATTATATTAGAATAGATCTATTAAACCATCTCTCAAAAGTTACATACATACATACCATCACGCCATGTCCCTTGTAGGGTAGTAAAAGAACTCTCAAAAGTTTATTTACTATATTAGAGATTTTGCTGTGTGATGATATGTATTTCTATATTATAGTTATATATACTACTACTATCACCTTCATGTTCTAATTTACTTAGGGAACGTCCATTAATCACGTGATAATTTTTAACCTACCCTCCCTCTTTGTGATACGTGGTGAGGTTTAAGATTATGATGCCCCCTTCCCCCCAACATTGCGTGAATTTTTAGTACCTACAAAGAAGTAGCCCAGAGCGCATTATATTCTCTGTTATTTGCTTTTTTATATGTCGCAAAAAGGTCTTTATACAGGTCACCTACTTTAAACTTCGATCGTTGCCTGGCAACGGCAAGTCAAAGTCACACTACACGCCGCTTTTTATTAGTTTAGAAATCGCAGCGTTTTACGAAAAACTAAATACACATAATATCTTACTACACCATCAAACCAAAAACAAACCTCACGTGATTAATGGACGGCCGCTTAAATATAATTAATAAGTAATAAAATTATATTTCTAATTCTATTCAAACAATAGACATAAAAAATATCGTGTTCCTTACCCGTGGGTGATCGTAAGGGACGACTAAAACGCATATGACATCTATGCAGGAGAAGGAAAACTCGAAACAAAACCCTATACCAACACGCCTGACCAGCGTGGTATAGTAGGTCAATTTCTCTCCCATTGCGGAGGAAGCTTGATGGGACATGTATGAGCTGAGATGATGATGATGATGTATCTTAAAAAACATTTTTATAGTAAAAAAAAGTTCAACTAAAAAAACAGACTATATGGTTATTAAATTTTATTTCTTATTTATAAGCATGAACTGTAAATACGAATCTGATACAACCCTTTTTTTAGCGGGCTATATATTTATGTACTGTCAATAAATTTGTCTTAAAATGTGGGTCAAACTTTTGTAGCGGATAGATATAAAAGAATCTGTATGTAATAACGACGACTTTTGGACGTAAGACGCCTTGGTCCTCTCGTGATTATGATCACTGTAAAGTGTTTGAAACGTTGGGAAATTAAAAATCAAATACAAACGCGATAGAAGCCGTAAAAGTAAATTTATTTCAAACTTCATCAATTATTTTTTAATATCAAAATATATTTTAAAAAATACAATTTCCTTAAAAAGAAATACTGAGGGAAGCTCGTCATCTAGCAGACATTATATATAGGTAATATTTTAAACTATCAATATCATAACTAGTATTCACTTAATTCACATGCGTTAATATAATATGAAAATATTTTTCTCAAACATGCTTGGAAATTGGAGCATTATTTTGACAACCTTCTTCGAGATAAATCGAAATTGCTGTACTGACCAAATACATGCGAGCAGCGGCCGGCAAAAAATATATGAAAATCCATATCTGTCATATTTTAGCGGTCAAATAAATATATATCTAAATTCATATCTATCGAGTATTTTAATAATGGAACGTTTTGTTACTTCATAATATGGTAACCAAAATAGGCAACTTATCAGAGTTTTATTTAAATTTCGAACTGGCTTGAAAAAGAAACCTATTTGATAATGAAAAAAACACAAATGAACCCTTTAGCACGTGAAAAATGTTGTCGTTGTTCGTCATGTATATTTTTCTACTTAGTACTTACTACTTAGTTTTTATTTCCACGCATTATTTGAAAAAAGCACTATACAAGCCTTGGCCACAAGTAAGAGTTGATGGACTTACGTATGTGTGCCTCGGCTACGCCTCGGCCCACATTTACATATTCATCCATCAATGCCTCTTTTGCTGGCCGCTGCAGAAATGTACTATTATATTATATGCTATTCCATATTTTTTTTTAAATTAGGGCATTAAAATGAACAAACTTATCATCTTTATAGCAGTAATAGCGGTATCATAGACGTTAAATTTCTCATTAAACATCGGATAATCAATGACGAGATGGGTAATATTGCAGATCGTGGTGACATTAATGATCCCTGATCCACTCCTACCAATCATAGCCTTAGATTTTATAGTCTACTTACCTTTAACGATAAACAAGTTTTAACCCCCCACTCGGTGGACTGATGACCTCATCAAGGTCGCAGGAAACCGCTGGATGCAGGTGGCACAGGACCGTTATAGATGGCATTCTCGTGGGGAGGCCTATGTCCAACAGTGGACGTTTACAGGCTGATGGATGGATGGATGGAAGTTTTAATACAAAATATCTTAATGTTAATATATAATTAAACAAAGATCCTTTACTATTATTTTAGCTACTATAGGCTCCACTGCTGGGTTCGAGCTTCCTCCACAACAGGAAAGAAATTGACCTACTATACCACGCTGTTAAGATGGATAGGTTTTAGGGTTTTATTTCGAGTTAAACTTTTCTTGTATAGATGTTATTTTCATGTTATACATCTTTGTAGAAATTTATGATATCCACGGATAAGAAAGAGAGTGATGAATGTATCCTTACTCCGTCACACGGCAAATTTAAATTGTTTTTAATTATAATATTTGACTTATTTTTAATATAATTTTTAATATTTGATTAACTGCATGTTACACGTTTTTGTTGAAATATATGACAGTATTTTTACAGTATTTTTATTATGTGAGATCAAGTATGCACTTAACCACGGGATAATTAAACTATTACTCAAGCTAAATACATTTTAAGTTGAAATATGAAAAAAACATGATATGTTTAACAATACGACATATATTCAACCTGTATATTCCATGAGAATCGTTAAAATCAGCCGGTAGAGCCGATACCTGGGAAGTAGCCTGCCTAGGAAATTTATAGCACGCAACCTAAAAAACATATAACATCATTTGTAATCGGCAACCTATCTATATTTGAAATAAAACTACTTTTACGGATTCTATCGCGTTTGTATTTGATTTTTAATTTTGCCGACGTTTTGAACACTTTACAGTGATCATGGTCACGGGAAGACTGATTACTGTAAAGTGTTCGAAACGTCGGGAATCCGTAAAAGTAGTTTTATTTCAAATGTGTAATACTCGCGTAAACATTAGAAGTCATTATGTTAACCTATCTATATGCCTAGTATGATGATTACGTCATTAATCGCCAATCCATCAGGATGGATGTATAAAATCATACAAATAAATCTCTTCAGCTTTACAACAGTAACAAATACAATACAATTCACTTACCCAATCAGTATACTAGTTAATAATATCGACATCGAACCTTCGTATAGACATAGCCTTAATAAGGCTGTTTCATAACCTGAACGCCACAAATATTTACACGCTTTTCAATTAAACAACAAGTTGAACAGGCTCTATATACAGATTATAGAGCATGTTGTTATATCTAGAGCTGGATTTGCAACGAGCTACGAACGTGTAGAGTCCCACTCAACTTCACGGTTATAATTTATTGGATTGAATGAACGAGCATCGTTATTGAATAACAAATTAGCAAGCATTACGTTAATCTATTTGGATTTCCCTGATGTCGAAGGTATTACATATGTATATAAAATATAATTTATTTACTGTATTTATAATTTATGACCAATTAGTTGATAATTTTTATTAGTTTTAAATATATATAAAAATATTAGCATTTGACAAAGTTGTAGAAATTCTGAGATAACAGCGAGTCCTAATACATATTAAAATTGTTTTTTTTTTTAATTTAAAATGCGTTATCCTAAAATTTTATAGAGCATTTGCATTTGTCGTTTTGTGATAGACAAGAGCACAATCGCCATCTTACTAAGGTATCATAAAAATGACTAAACGAAATTATATGCATATATAATAGGAATTTCGAAAAGAAATCCGATACCAATTCGTGTGACCAATGTACTATATATCCCTAATATTTTGGAGGAGGCTCGAACCCAGTACAATAAATCAATAAATATACAACAATAAAATCATCTTTGGAGTGGATCACTAATACTTGCATCATTTAAAAGAATATAAAAAAGGAAATAGATCAAAATTAGAATGTTTTTAAACATGTCGTACTGTGGAATTTGTCTATGTGTTGCCAGATCTTTACAAAAATACAATAAATAGATATAAATTTCACTCATATTAGAAAAAATGTTTATTTATCACAGTAAAGACTGTCTTGCGTAGGAATCAAACTTATGTATCTCCGTAGATCGCTATTTGTACTATTTTGTCATTGGAGCTTGATCAGTTAAGTATGCTGCCTTTAAGTGACGTCACCGCCATAATTCTCAGTCGACCATAACAGAATTGAAAATTCTTCGGCAGCTTCTTAATATTCAAAATTCATTTCTAAAATAATTTCCACGAACATTAGTAAGTCTAAGTACTACACGGCAAGCGATAGCATACTCGTTTTAATTTATTCAGAGTGGCAATTAAGGGTATGTTGGCGGACAATAGGCCGCGATGCGACAATTGTGCTAAAGACGGCTATCTGTATCGGGTCGCTGTATGCGCAACGATACATTGCCCGTTTTGGCAAGATTAAAATGTGTATACCACGGAGGCTATGCGTTTGTGCTTATACATGATTATATTAAGCATAATGTATTATCAGATTTTATAATAAGGTTAAATAATAATTGAAATAATTTATGCATTAATTTATTATACGTATTTTTTAATATTTTTTCTTGTGTTTTGTTTTTAAACAACACTGCACTAAGCATATAATTCTTGTATTGCGAGTGCTTTTTAAAATCTAATGTTTTCATAAAAGTTTCTGATGTTTGCGCGAGTATTACACATTTGAAATATAAAACTACTTTTACGGATTCTCTCGCGTTTGTAATTGATTTTTAATTTCCCGACGTTTTGACCACTTTACAGTGATCATGGTCACGGGAGGACTAAGGCGCTTACGTCCGAAAAAGTCATCGTTATTACAGAAATTTATTTCTACCCGCTACAGTATCAGTTATTAATAAAAAAATTACATATAAAATAATTTTCTTTTTGCAATGAATTTGTATTGAAATGTGGGTCAAACTTTAATAACTGATAGTGTAGCGGGTAGATATAAATTTCTGTAATAAAGATGAATTTTTTTGGACGTTAGGCATCTTAATTCTTCCGTGACCATGAAAGTACACACTTTTAGTGCAGTGTTCAAAACATTGGGAAATTAAAAATAAAATACAAACGCAATAGAATGCGTAACAGTAGTTCTAATAATTTTATTCGAGAAATTCTTGTATATATTTAAATATTTATATATAATCAGGATCTTGGTAACGGCTCTAGCGATTACCATGATATTTAGAAAGCAGGAGGTTTTAGGTGCGTTAATTTGATCTTGCTAGTTTTCATCTATACCTACAAAATATCGTTTTGTCAGTATTTTCAGCCAATGAAAAAATGTAATTAGAATGTGAAGTCCCTGTCATCATGAACATAAATTGGAGATCAAACAGTCTAATCCAGCCATCCTCGATTCCATCACTAGCTTCTTCTTCTTCTTATTTTTATGTATTGGCAATCAGCTACTTAAATGAGCCATTGTTGCCAGTGTCGAGTTATAATTATCTTCAAGTTTTTAGTCATCAGATTAGTCATTTGTCCGTCAGTAAGTCAAATTGTCGACATCAACAGTGGTATGGCCACACTGTTGATGGTATCTTGTGAGAATTTTGATGAAAAACGAAAACGTTGTAAAGCACTTTTATATGATATTAACTACATCTCAGCAGTTCCGTCACATCACATTACATAAAATGCCATCAAAATTATCTAATATAACACGTTAAAACACTAAGATATCGAATATAATACAAGAGCATCACATGACGTTTTAGATTCCCGCCAAAAACTCCCCATCCCTAGCTTTTCCTTTTTATTATTTCTTACTTTTTTAGTTTTTATATTTCTTTTTATCATTATTACATCAATTATTTTTTAATTACCAAAATTTTTTTGCAAAAAACAATAATTAACTAAGAAAACTATCGAGTTAGCTAAGTACGATATTCGTCGTCATCGGTCATCGGTGATCTAGATTCATTTCCGTCATCCAGATTTTATATTATTAATGAACATAAATTACACCTAGACTTAGGCCAAAATTTGCTGCGTGGTAGCAGCTACGACGAATACTACCAACCCTTCCTTTGCTCGTGGATGTCGTAAAAGACGACTAAGAGCCTTATATCGACCTTTTTTTTTTTATTGGTGGACTATGGATGCATCTCGCCCCGCCAAATCGATCCGGGGTGACGGAAAGGCGGCGCGTGACCCCATAGACCCACCGTAAAACTCCTCTCTCTTCGCCGTGTGAGTGGACCACCGGTACCCGATCTTTGTCTTCGGTAGCCTTATATCGACCTGGGCCAACTCCATCTGATGCCGTTTGATCAATAATTACATTCCCAAGGAGAGTTGATGTCTGGCAGGCGGCCGGTCATAAAACTGTTGCCAATAATTTTTGCAATATGTACTATGAAAGAAGATTACATATTGTATCGACCCCAAGTAATTGGGATAAGAGTAGGAGAATGATAATGATGATGACTCAGTCCAAAATTTTGTGGGTCACGCCTAGCACCATTAAGTCATTTCAGTCATTAACCAGTAAGTCAGTGCCGAGTTAAAATCGTATAGTATAAATGATATAATAATAAAATTTTCACCACCTCCTTCTTCACCCGTGTGGTATGGAACAAATAAGTAATGTAAGTAAATAACATCATTGCAATCGACAGAATAATCGTATTAGGTGCATATTACATATGTACCTACTTCCTTACAACTTTTCATCCCCCTTTACAACCCTTTTTTTTGCATTAATAAGTAGCCTATGTCCTTTATCAGGCTCTAGAATGCCTGTGTACTAAATTTCATTTAGATCGGTTCATGAAAGAGCGACAGACAGACAGAGTTACTTTCGCATTTATAATATTAGTAAGGATATAAAAACTAGTAACAATTTCATAAGTCAGCTATCAAAGATAGCATAAGTTAGTAAACATATCGACAAGTACTTAATACATAGATCATACTGTTTAAACTAGGTCCAGTTATCTGCTGGCAACTAATAAATCGCCTGAAGCGAAGTACACGTATCATCATGGGGCGTGCTGCGGCATTTTTCATTTTCACTTGCTTCCGCCATGTTGATTTACTGACTGCCCGATAAGCCAAAGATTGGTTAAGCTGCATCGGCTACTTACATAGAAAATAATGTACGAAGCTAGAAACTACGTGTATTAAGTTGTGAAGCAAAATTGTTAAGATTATGTAAGATAGGGTCCTTATATGTCATCCGATTATTTAATACTATTATTTTTTTATTAAACCTATGCCGTCCCGTGGCATTTATAATGATATCAACTTAAAAAAAAAAAAAAAAATAGGTCATCAGGCATCATTCAAAATTTTTGTTATCGCAGAAGTTGTTATAATAATGACGAATGCGTAGAAGAACTCCTGATGCGCAAATTTATATACTAAATTTTGGTCGATTTCCAAAAAGAATAGATATGTCACGTCGCTCTTATTTATGGCAACTTTATATATTATAGATCATAAACCTTTTGCGACAAATAGTTATCTGACAGAAAAACTTTTTTTAGTATACAACTGATACTTAGTTCCTAAGATTAGCGCATTCATACAAACAATCAAAGAAACATACTCTTCGGCTTTATAATAATAATATAGATAACATGTAATGCTGTGTGGTAGCAATTGAGAGAACTACCAACCCTAACATGGGCAATGTTAGGATTGGGTTGGGTTGTTAGGGGTGGGTATCGTAAAAGCAGACTAAGAGTTTTCAGTTGACCTGAGACACCTTGATCTGATGGCGACTTGTCAATAATTACATTTCTAAAGAGGATTAATATCAGGCAGGCGGCTCATCATAGAAAACTGTCTATACTTTAGCAATATGTAAATCTGACGACGTCTGGCTAACAATTACATCCCTTTGTTTTTTTTTTCTTTTGCAGTGCAAGCGGGCCACCGGTACCCGATCTTTGTCATCGGTGGCCCATCCTCTCATTTCGACGCCCCGACAGCTTTCGTCTTCGGGGGGTCGTCCTCACGCGGTGGCCTCACGTCAGGTGACCGGACTATTCCCCGGTCCGATCACCCGAAGCCAACAATTACATCCCTGAGGAGGATCGATGTTAAACAGGCAATCGGTCATAAAACTATTGCCCAAATTCTTACAATATCTACGATGGAAGAAGATATATATTGCATCGTCCCCAAGTAATTGGGATAAGAGCAAAATGATTTTAGATATAATGTAGTTATAAATAAAATGGAATATGAAATGGAATAACAATGTGGAATATAAGAGAAGTAAGATATTGATTAGTATACGTGGTTACAATATGTTAACAAGTTCGAGTCTCAATTACGCTAAATCTTTATTAGAATACCTATCTATCGTCATTTTTAAAACCAGAAGCTTGAAACTTATTTTGAGGCTATTGATTAGATATAAATAAATATGATATTAACATTTTGGTAAAAAATTTCCCTTATGGGGTAAAATAAAAATAGGGGATGAAAAACTTTAGCAAAATAACCTTTTACGCGGGCGATGCCGCTGGCAGAAGCTAGTTATTATATAAATACTTCTCCTCTTTTCACGAGATTTTTTAATTGGGAAGATAACCACTCCTTTGTTAGTCTTGCATAGGTCCAATACGCAGAGAACTTTCGAGAAATTTAATTTCAAAAATGTTATGGGACATCTACCGGTGACGCTACATATGTGCACATAGCACTCGCGGACTACTTGTGGTGCAGAACTATTATGTGACAATGGTATCTTTTAATCTGAATATTATATATATTATATTATATCTTTCCGTGTGGTGACGAAGTAAGAATACTATTCACCACCCCATATCTTACCCGTGGGTAATCGTACGAGACGACTAAGGGATATAAAACGCATATAACATCTATGCGAGAGAAGGCAAACTCGAAACAAAACCCTATACCAACACGTCTGACCAGCACGGTATCCATCCATCCATCAGCCTGTAAAAGTCCACTGTTGGACATAGGCCTCCCCACGAGAATGCCATCTATAACGGTCCTGTGCCACCTGCATCCAGCGGTTTCCTGCGACCTTGATGAGGTCATCAGTCCACCGAGTGGGGGGTCGTCCTACGCTGCGTCGTCCGATCCGTGGTCGCCACTCGAGAATCTTTTTTCCCCAACGGTTGTCGGTTCGTCGAGCGATGTGGCCTGCCCATTGCCACTTCAACGTGCTAATCCTTAGGGCTATGTCGGTTACACCCGTTCTTCTACGGATTTCCGTATTTCGGATTTTATCACGTAGAGAAATACCGAGCATAGCCCTCTCCATAGCACGCTGAGCGACTTTGAGCCTTGTTATGAGGCCGACATTTAGAGACCACGTTTCAGTGCCGTAAGTCATCGCTGGTAACACACACTGGTTATAAACCTTTGTTTTCAGACACTGCGGAATATTAGACGAGAAGATCCTCCTAAGTTTCCCAAACGCTGCCCAGCCGAGTTGGATTCGTCGGCTGACCTCTTTCTCGAAATTGGATCTACCTAATTGAACTGTTTGTCCTAGGTAAACATAGTGATCGACAACTTCGAGAATCGCATTCCCAACCAGGACCGGTACAGAAATGACATGGGCATTAGACATGATTTTCGTCTTGTCCATGTTCATTTGCAGCCCTACTAGTTGGGAGACCTTGCTGAGGTCATTGAGCATGGTGCTAAGGTCCTCCAGGGATTCTGCCATGACTACAATATCATCTGCGAATCGAAGGTGAGTGATGTATTTGCCATTGATGTTGATGCCGAGTCCGGTCCAGTCTAAGAGCTTGAAGACATCTTCCAGCGCAGTGGTGAACAGTTTCGGAGAGATAACGTCTCCCTGTCTCACGCCTTTCTGCAGCTGGATCGGTTTCGTACTCTTATCCTGGATGCGGACTGACATAGTAGCGTCTTTATACAAACACTTCAGCATTTCGATATATCGATAGTCAATTTGGCACCTCTGAAGGGACTGCAGCACTGCCCAAGTTTCGACAGAATCAAAGGCTTTCTCATAGTCCACAAACGCTAGACACAGAGGCCGATTATACTCCTCGGTCTTCTGTATAATCTGGCGTAGCGTGTGGATGTGGTCTATGGTACTATAACCTTTTCGGAAACCGGCTTGTTCGGGCGGCTGGAAGTCGTCTAGCTTGCGCGCGAGTCGGTTCGTAATGACTCTTGAAAACAATTTGTACACGTGGCTCAGGAGTGAGATGGGTCTGTAATTCTTTAAGAGCGTTTTATCGCCCTTCTTGAAAAACAGCACCACCACACTCCTGGTCCACGACTCTGGAACGTCGCCCCCGAGAATGACAGAATTAAACAGCTTCTGTAGGGCTTTTAAAACTGGCTTGCCGCCTGCCCTCAGGAGCTCTGTGGTAATTCCGTCATCTCCCGGTGCCTTTCCGTTCTTTAATTGTTTTAGAGCCATTCTGATCTCGTACAAGCTGACGTCCGGGATTTCTTCGGTATAGTGCCGAGTTAGCTTGGATCTGGGGTCTTGGACCAAGCTGACAACAGGATTCAGGGATGATTTGTACAACTGCCCATAGAACCTTTCGACCTCTCCCAAGATCTCACTCTGGGATGAAATGACAGTACCGTCATCGGTCTTCAGCTTAGTCATTTGGCTCTGCCCAATAGACAAATCTCGTGCGAACACTTTGGAGCCTCGATTTCGCTCTATCGCCTCTTCAATACGCAGTGTATTGAATCGGCGAATATCGCGTCGCATAGATTTAGAGATTTGTCTATTAAGCTGCCTGAGTTCGGACCAATCGGCTGAAGACTGTACCGTCATTTCTAGGGGTGTGCGAATATCGTTCGAATCGAATCGAATCGAATATTAATATTCGATTCAAAATTCGAATCGAATAATTCGAATTTTCGAATTATTCGAAATTCGACGAATAATTCGAAAAAAATCGAATAATTCGAAAAATTTCGAATAATTCGAAAAATTTCGAATAATTCGAAAAAAATAAATATCCCCGATTGTTACTTATGGCGAGAAGATATTTAGGAATACCTTGTACTTCTGCTGAAAGTGAAAGATTATTTTCCACTGCTGGTGATATTGTATCTGATAATCGAACTTCATTATCACCAGATTCAGTATCGTATTTATTATTTTTAAACAAAAATTTGTAGCAAATGTTCATACTCATTGTTCTCATGTAGTTATATTTCATGGTTTAAATAAAATATTTATTAATTATTAATGTCATATTTGAATATCGAACATAACAAACTCCGAATTTAAAATACAATAAAAATTTGCGAATAATATTATAATTCGGAAAAATTCGAAATTATTCGAATAATTCGAAATTTTTCGAATAATTCGAAATTATTCGAGTAATTCAAAATTTTTCGAATTATTCGAAATTTTTCGAATTATTCGGGAACTTTCGAATAATTCGAAATTTCGAATTATTCGATTCGAGTTTCGAATCGAATATTAATATTCGATTCGGAACGAATAATTCGTAAGTTCGAATTATTCGCACACCCCTAGTCATTTCCTTTCTCCTCTCCATGAGTTGAAGAGTCAGGTCAGAAAGCTTTTTTGTTCTAGTAGCGCAATGGGCCTTAAAGAATTTTGACCCGACCGCGTGGACAGTTTCCACGAACCTGTTGTTCATATCATTCGAAGATTCGCACTCTTCCAGACATTGGAAGCGATTATGTAATTCGAGTTGAAAGCTATCGGGGTTCTGGTATTGGACAGGTGTAGGTCGGAGTGTAGACTTCATCAAGCGGGACCGCTCGACTTTCGTACGAAGATTCAATGTGCCTCGAACCATGCGGTGATCACTCCCAGTTTTAATCCTGCTGATCACAGAGACATCATTGAATATTTGTCGTTTGTCCGTCAAGATGAAGTCTATCTCATTTTTAGTGGATCCATCAGGGCTAATCCAGGTCCACTTCCTTTGTGGCCATTTCTTGAAGAAGGAATTCATCATGAAGAGGCCTTCCTTCTCCAAAAAGTCGGCCAGTTTTTGGCCCCTTTGGTTTCTCTGTCCAAATCCATATTGCCCCACTATCAACTCATCGTCTGTCCTTTTGCCTAGTTTTGCGTTGAAGTCTCCCATAACTACCGTGAAGTGGGTTTTGGACGTGTGGATGGCTTTCGAGATATCCTCGTATAAGGCCTCCACTACGTCGTCGGAGTATGTCGAAGTCGGTGCGTAAACCTGTATGACCTTCAACGAATACCGTTTGGTAATTCTGAGTATAAGGTACGCTACCCTTGTTGACACACTTTCGATCCTCTCCACGTTCTCTACGAGAGACTTACGAACGATAAACCCTACACCGCCTTGGGATGGGTGATCTCCCTCCCGGTAGAAGAGCAAATTTCCAGACCGGAGGATTATCGTGCCCTCCCCCTCTCTTCGCACTTCTGATAATCCTACAATGTCCCATCGGATTTTGCTCAATTCCTCTTCCAGTTCGATGACCCTCTCGTCGGTCCTAAGCGTCCGAACGTTGTGTGTTACCAGGGCCAAGGGTCGATTTTTTTGGTAGCCGGATCGCGGCCGGAGATTCCTAGCACCACCTGCCCCGCCACCAACAGGCCCGCTACCAAAATGAGCCCGTGGAACAGCGGAACTGCCGTGACTGGGGGCCGTGACTTTTTGTGCATCCATATTTATTTTGGGGGGGTAATAATGCCATAACCGCCACGCTTGGCGAGCGGATTGGCGATCGCGGTAGATGTTATTAAGTTTCCCGGGAGATAGCCGCTACCCAATCTCCCGGTGAGACCCTTAGCCTTATTGAAATTTTTTTTTGGGTCAAAATTTAATATCCTATAGGGTAGATATAAATAAATTTCTGTAATAACAATGACATATTGGACGTAAGACACCTCAGTCCTCCCGTGACCATGATCACTGTAAAGTGTTCGAAACGTCGGGAAATTATAAATTAAATACAAACGCGATAGAATCCGTAAAAGTAGTTTTATTTCAAATGTGTAATACTCGCGTAAACATTAGAAGTCATTATTACTATCTCTCTAACCAATGCTGTTTTTCAAAGTGACGTCTAATTTATTGCATTCGTCAGCCCTAGTTCTAACACTATAAATTGATTTAAACTTATTTTTAAATGGTTTCACTGGTTTATAAATTACAAGTGACATCTCACAGTGGTATTCTGAAACCACTGCAACAACAAAACCTTGACGGCTTGTCTTTGTCAGTTATAAGTTATCAGAAATTTTGTACGATAAATGCAATAACTGTATCTAACCAATTGAGTTAATTGGTGGTAAGTTAGCAAAGTTATTTCAAATATCTACCAAATGTGACAGAATGTTATTTAATGTGATCCAATGAGAAATGTATAGGCCCGGGGCTACAATTTAAATCCTATGTTTCTAGAATACCAAACTTAAAACTCAGTAATAATAATGATAAACAAAATGGCATAACCACCGAACAGAAATTTAAACAATATTGACACATAAAATATTCGAATTATCAAATATGTAGAGGTGATTATGCCTTATTTAGTTCGTTAGATCGGTCGGAGAGCGAAGGTCGTTGAAGGTTGGCCAGCTTTTCCGCGATCAACGGCACTAGATTAAACAACATGGCGGGAGTGGCGCGTGCGCAGTGGCCACAATAACTTAGATGGGTGACTAAAATGTTGCTTTAAATAATTTATGAACTGGAACATAAATTGCTTATAAATGTCATTTGCATAAATGACTACAATGATAATTTTGTAATGGTAATAATAATATTAAAATTACAAATATGATAATGTTAGCTGATAATGTAATCCTTTTAATACTTATAGTGGAATTTATGCTAAACATAAGCGTAAACAACAACGAAGGTTACAAATTATTTGTGTACTTACCAGTGAGTGGTTTGGTATCTATAAATGTTTACTGCAAATTTTGCAATATTATACAAATAATTAATGGTTTATGAAAAGTTTGTTATTTTATATCAATGGGAAATGTATTTTTAACTTACTTTGCTCGTGGGTGTCGTAAAAGACGACTAAGAGCCTTATAACGACCTGTGTCAACTCCATCTGATGCCGTTTGGTCAACAATTACATTCCCAAGGAGGGTTGACGTCTAGTAGATGGCCGGTTATAAAACTACTGCCAATAACTTTTATAATATGTACTGTGAAAGATGAGTACATACTGTATCGACCCCAAGTAATTGGGACAAGAATAGGAGAATGATAATTGATGGTGAATGTCCTTTTAAATACAGATGTATTATGAGAAAGTAATGGTAAGGCATTTTGCATCTAGCCAGAGTGACGACTAGACGGAAAGTGGATAATGCTCTATCCATAACAAAATTAAATTCGATATCCCAAAATATCTTATATCTAGTCTTTAGATACGACATACTTTTTTTAACTTTTTTTTTCAGATTGATAATTAAAATGCTAATTCTATTAAGTAGGCTGCTCAAGTTAATAACACATCTATTAGTGGTCAACATTGCAATTTTATGCATGATATGGCTTATGATTTTATAGTTCAATTGTAGTTAAGTTAGAGGATTTTTTTGCAGTGAAAACTTCTTTTGGCGCACCGCACACAGATTTTTTCGTAGGCTGTAAGTAAGACCGATCCGTTACGCTCTGCGGTGAAAGGCTCAATCGTGTGAACTCGGGACCGCCGAGTGTACCCGAGCGAGAAAGATACAGTCAGCTGCTCTTTACAGTTGTTTCGCTGTGTTCACTATAATAATTAATTATTATCAATTATTCAATATTTTTTATTCAACAGTTTTTAATAGTTATTTTTTGACAGCTGGCTGTGGTATAGTAACACACCCATACATACTCCCTAAGGCACGCTATTTTTTTTTGTATTTGTTTTTTATGGGTTTAAATTTTCACTTTTGTTGGCAGTCCTCATGACTGCTTTTTATATTAAATACTGTTACGGTATGCTACAACTTCATTTTCTACTTCATGATAAACGCAAAAGGAACACATGCTCTGTTCTATACATCTGACCACGTCTATACAATATTTAGTGATGATGAGTTGAGTATGCACTTAACGTGGTTTTTAAATGTCACCCTTATAAGGGAATAAAAAAACCGATATAAATTAATAAATTCTATCTAACAACTCCAGCGCCATCTTAGCTCTTCTGATTTAACTCTAAGTCGTAGTCATAAATGTGCTTTTAATGTAACGATACTCCGGCACGAGCGGTTGCGATAGTATTATGAATTTCATCCAATCCGCATTCAACTTGTACATAATCTTTATTTAATACACATTGCTTAGTTCAATTTACTTTTATTTATACTGCTATTTCTTGAAGATTCATCATCATTATGAGCTATATAAATGTCGTACTTCTATAAAATATCAAGTGGTTAACTGGTCTAATATATAATGCTGGTTAGTTGTTTGGTAATGTGGTTATCGTTATACTCCTCATAACTTGTAGTGTTTGGGTATGCTTTACATTAAATATGCTGGCATTTAGAAGCACAAAACTTGTCTAAGATTTAAATAATAAGAAAATTATATAATAATCTACTCTAATATTCTAGTCAGGTGGGTCGGCATAGGGTTTTATTTCGAGTTTTCCTTGTTTTGTAATGTTGTTATCGGTATATTATATCCCTCAGTCGCTTTTTACAACATCCATGAGCAAGAAACGGAGTGGTGAATTGTATTCTTACTCCGCCACCACACGGAATATTGGAGACACGGAGAAATGTTGATTATTAAATAGTTCACCTGATTTTATGTTTTGTGACAATTACTGTTCATAGATCAAAATTATAAGTAAACGCTTATCGAAATTGTAATATTTGAACTCAACCAGAAACTTCTAACCCTTGTATATCAGGTTAAGTATACAATATTTTAATACTTACTTTCCTATGGCAGTCAAAAACCGACTAAGGGATCAGGGAACACCAGGCGAAGAGGAAGCAGCATTTTCCTGGGAAACATCTACTTCGATAGCCGATTTACCCGTCAAGCGTGACGTTTATGTTACTATCCCTCTTTCGAGAAACCTATGTCCAACTGTTTCCATATTTGGACGTACCGTTTGTACCCAAATGTATTGTAAAAGACGAGAAAAGACATAACATCTATGCAAGAGCAAGTAATCTCTTAATAAAACCCTATGGGTATCTGGTCAGCATGGTATAGTAAGTCAAGTTCTCTACTATTGTGGAGGAGGCTCGGTCTCAGGAATGGCACGTATATGAGCTGAGATGATGATGATGATGATGATGTCCAACAGTTGATATATCTAGACTAAATAGTGGTAGGACCACGCTGTTGACAGTTCTCTGTCTGCAGCCGCAGGCCGGTCTATCCGGGGTAGTACCACACTCTCGCAGAAGAACCACGTCTGAGTAATGGCAATGTGTTATTCAGGGCCGGCTTTACCTATAGTGCAGAGGGTGCGGTGCACCCGGGCACCGAGTGTTAGGGGGTGCCGAGAGCCACTCGTGATACATAGAGCCTACGCACCGTGTGCCTAACCATTTATAAACGTAGTGGGTGCATTATTTGACAGGTTTGGGTAGGTTGTTTTGTCGCCTTGGACCACCGAAGACAAAGATCGGGTACCGGTGGTCCGCTCGCACGGCGAAGAGAGAGGATTTTACGGTGGGTCTATGGGGTCACGCGCCGCCTTCTCCGTCACCCCGGAACGATTCGGCGGGGCGAGACGCAACCAAAGCCAACCAAAAAAAAAAAAAAAAAAAAAATAAAAAAAAAAAAAAAAAAAAGGTTGTTTTGTCGCCTTGCTCACTGTAACTTCATAATCCAATCGCGTTTACCTGGTTTTGTGTCAAAACAATAAGACTAAACATGGAACAACGCATTCAAGCGAGATTCGAAATTTAGTCGAACGTGTTGTAACTATCAAACTATTCTATTTTGTTCACGCATTTTGATACAAGAGGGCGCCAGGAGATTGATTTCACCCGGGCGCTACATGTGCTAGAGCCGACCCTGGTGTTATTGCGCTTCGTTCGATGAGTGAGAGAGCCGGTAGCCCGACTGGGTGGGTTTTGGGGATTGTAATAGTAGGCAACGGCCTAGCTATACCCTTGGTATTGCAAAGGTCAATGGGCGGCAGTGACACTTACCATCAGGTGTGCTGCTTGCTCGTATGCCACCACAAGCAATAAAAAATAAAAAAGCTAATAGAGGACTGGATAAAACCTCCAGAAAATTGTATGCGTTTAAAAGAACATAAAGAGATCTCTATCTTTATCAATAGTTTTTTCTGTATCTCAACGACTTTATACACCTACAGCCTTCGGTTAGGGACTTGTAAAACCTGAATATCTCCGTTCAAGAAATATTATTTATATATTGCTGCAGTTAATAACTAGGTCTATTCACGAGATAACAGTACTTGGGACGAGTAGGAAGTATATTTGTTTAGCAAGACTATTAATCATGGTTGGAGCATTCAATTTGAACCATGCCCTACTATCATTGAATTAAAAATATCACGATCATAGCCTATACACTGTTTATTGTTGTGTAAACTTAATTTATAATACTTAAATTATAATATATATTTTAGTAGGTTAATAAAATGTTGCCTAGATTCGATTAGAAATTTAATCTTTAATTGTATATTATTTAGATCATTTGAATTAGTATAATGAAAATTGGGATTAGAGTAGGAGAATAGATGATGATGAAATGGTATAATGAACCAGAACCGTTATAAATTTGGCTGTAATTTTGAAGACTTTCTTCCTTTTAATTTCTGTTTTTCAAATCAGTGCGTTTCGGCGGTTTTTTGAGAGAGGGAAGAACTGTTTAGTGAAATAAATGTTTATTTTTTGCACATATTGTGGTAGGACCACGTTGTGGACAGTTCTCTGTGTACAGCCGCGGGCTGGTCCGTCCGGGTCCACAATCTCGCAGAAGATTGACGTCTGAGTTATGGCAATGTGCTATTGCGCTTCATTCGGTGAGCGAGAGAGCCGGAAGCCCAACTGGATTGGGTTTGCGGTTTAAATTGGTAGGCGGCGGCCTGGCTATACCCTTGGTATTGCAGAGGTCCATGGATGGGAGTGAATCTTACCATCGAGTGTGCTGTCTGCTCGTTTGTCACCATAAGCATTAAAAAAAAAACATTCCTTTAAACTGATAAGTGAAGTTATACTTCAGTAGCCAATTAGTTACTGTACATAGTTGATCTGCCACCAATACCAGCCCATGATAATAATATACCATAAACTGAGATATTGTCATATCAACTTACAAGAGATTTATTCATCTCTATCCCTACTGTTATTATAAATGTGAATGTAAATTTGTTTGTTACGCTTTCACATTTAAACTACTTAACCGATTATCAAGGAACTCTGTACACATAGTCTTCGATGTACTAGAAATAACATAGGACACTTATTAATAAAAAGGGAATGCGCGGAGAATAACTTAATTGTACGTAGTAATTTTTAAATACGGAATCACATTGATTCAATTCTATTGGAATGTATGTAACGTTTGGGTATCGATTTCAAATAAGGTAAACACCATTGATTTGAATTTAATTAAACTTAAAATACACCTTACGTCGTTACTTCGTATAACCATCCTCCGCCATTTATATTCGTTCTCCCTCTTTCATTCTCTCTCTCACTCACACATTCGCTAACGTTTCTTCCCTCGCAAAAAATTGTTCCCTTCCATTCCTACATGTACCTATGATCTTTGATATTTATTTAAGGACTTCAACGCAAGCGAAGCCGTGGTTAAAAGCTAGTAGTTAATATAGTTTACTATAGAGCTTACAGATCATATTTTATTCCAATTATTATTATTGTTAATACAAACATTATCATATTTTACCTCTTTACCTATTAAATTTATTATTAACTCGAATATGACCCGAGGATGGACCTGTGTTCGTGATTGATTTCTGGAATCTGGTTTAGCTTATATGTATAATCATTTTCCGCTCATAATCGGGTTTTTATAAATAATCAAGCATATTAAAAAAAAACAGTAATTTGAATAAATATGATATATATATAATAAATGCGATCTCTACGGCAAATCTGTGGAATTAGGTTGACCGACCGCATTCGCAACGACGACGTAAGAGAGCGAGTAGCTATGAAAGAGAGTATTGGTGTAAAGATGCGAAAGGGAATGCTCCGATGGTTTGGACATGTGGAAAGAATGCCGAACGAATGTCTGGTTAAGAAGATATACAATGCGAAAGTGGAAGGATGTAGGTACCGGGGGAGACCGAGACTCACCTACCTAGGCCAGATTGGTCACGTGCTGAAAGAAGGTGGAGTCAAGAGTCTCCGAAACCGGCGAGCGTATATGAAGAGAATTATGAATGTTGAAGAAGCGAGTAAAGTATGCAAGGATAGAGATCTCTGGCACTCTGTTCTCTCTGCCTACCCCTGCAAGGGATATGGCGTGATGATATGTATGTATGTATGTATTTTGAATAAATAAATATTAAAAATAATTGAAAACTAGTTTACCTACAAGTATCGTGACAGATTTCAAGTGAAATGAAAAGAAAAATGGCGATTATTACGCCATAACCATATTTAATCGCTTCCTATTCCAGGTAGCCAATATCGATATGATGTAATATGACAATGCCGCATAACTGTACTGTAATAAATTTAAACAACACTTAACTTTAAGGTTGTCAATAATCAATAACAATTATTGAAATCGTCGTTGAACGGCCTTCATTCACCTTCAACTGGTTACAAAGCGTACATTCCTTCCTAAGCAAATGCTAATTATATGATAATCAGTGGTTTTGAATGTTGCAGCATCGAAATTCTTAACCATGGACCAGAATTCCTTGTGTCTGCATTGTTTATCCCCGGAACACTTTCAATTGTTTTGATTTATTCTGTCTCGTAGGAATGCAATTAATTTTAAGATATTATCTTAACTAAACGACCTTAGCGTTACAGGTGTTTTAATCGTAGCTCGTACTAAGATGGTACTGATTGGCTCTTTGATCCAATAGTATACGAATACCATTGTCTTAAGGTCGCGTAGTTTAAAGTTTCGATAATAAGTGATAATAGGATGTTCTGTAGACTTTTGTGGAAATGAAATGTATGAGACAAGTAATTTTACTTGGAAAATGTGAATATATGTTTGTACTTCCGTATGTCTTATCTGCTTATCAATTTGAGTGTACTGGCTCACACTATAAATTAAAGAAATGGAAATGGCAATCAATATGGATAATTTTTAAATGCGATTGATGTATCATCACCCTTCAGCCAAAGGACTTATATATGCATTACGGTACTAGGGCTATGCTTTTCTATATTTTAATACTATATAAAGCATAAACGTTTTAAACTACCGGAATGTGATGATTACCAACACGTACAAGGCCTATAATCCCAAGCCTGCCATATCTTTGCCTAGTAAATACCGATCTACACATCCAATTAATAGTAAGACAAGAGAAGAGCGTTCATCTCGCCCTCGTAAACAACTATCGATACCTGATTGTAATTACCGATAGCACAACACTAATTGTGGATGGTATCATGTGACGATGACAGGTGAAGTGTTGTTGATAAGTGTTAATATAATATATTATTATATCGATAGTATATTTCATGTCAAAGTACTTTAAATATTAATGTAATCCAATTGTAAGCAATGAATTAAATATAATCATTAGAATTGTCATAGATATCGATAGATATTTATATAGATCTTGTGTCAATCACAAAATTTATCCAAAGTGTTCTATCTACATGGTCGTTCTTTCTTTTCTTCTTCTTTTTTCTATCTACATCCCGGGCAGTACTTTCATAGAAAATCGTCGTTTGAGCAGTAGTAATACGTTGTTGCGCTTCATTCATACAGTAAGCCAGAGAGCCGGCAGTCCCACTTTCATGGCGGGCTTTGGTTTGTAGGAACTGGCCTAGCTGTACTCTTATTACAGCAAGGTCGATGAGTGGCAGTAACGATTGTTTGCCCTTATAAGCAAAAAAAAAGTGGTGAAAATTGATAAAAAAAGTTATATGTTTATTGTGAAATTTAATTTAATTTATAATTTATGAATCGAATACAATAAACAAAACAAAACTCAGTTCAGCATACTCAAAAAAGTACTAAATTTGGCCTGCATAATGCAATTCCAAGCTTATAGATATAAATGATATTTCATAAAAACAAAAAAATCAATAACCAAATAGCCAAAAACATGTTAAATAATATCACAAGTTCACAATTAACGCTCACTCTCTCATACGAAAATATATTCGAAGTGTCTTTCTGCGAACAACATTCAAACTTGCTAAATACATTTGTATCAAACGCAAAAGCTATTTAAGTTATCAATATTATAATTTAATTAATATCACTCATTAGTATAATTAATATCATATTAAATAAAGATAATTTAATTAAACAATAACTAAATCAAAAAGTCAAATTAACATAATTCGAAGGCTTTTTTTGTCAATAACAAAAATAACTTTAAAAACTATCGATATTAAAGTGTCACATCCATACAGAAGTCGTGTAGCTACTGCAGGAAATTGTGCGCAACTTTTTCTTTTCTCCAGTGTCGAAAGATCTTTAATGTTCTATGAAATAGTTTTATTGTTTGTCCGTCATTACCGGTCGTAGTAAAAATGAAAGCTGTCATTAAAGTATAAAGTTTATGTTATAGATAATTTTCGTTGTATGTAGTGTAGTCATGAATTGAATTTTGTTTTTTTTTTGTTTTACTTTCTGTTATTACAAAATAGCACAAATAAACCAAAACAGAAGGTTGTGTAACTTGTTTTAATTATGCGTATCTGCTAAATTTACCTGCAGCTGTGTTCGAATGCCAACGTACTTACTATTGTCTCAACTGAACAGTCAATAAATCTAGGCAAAAATTTAGAAAGAAAATCAATGTTACAGCTATTATAAGTAATCTTTACTGTGAATTTGATTCATACTTATTAAAATATTACAACTCAAGGTAAAAAAATAAACACACACTATAGAGTTGACTACACAGATTGGGTACCTTTCGTGCCGAGTGTCATGAGTTCGCCCCTCATGTAGAACAATTCTTAATGATATCTAAAATTGATTAGTTTGATTCTGTATATTATTTGTGTCCGTTTATTGTATATTTGTAAAGCTACACGGCATAAATATCTATTTTTTTACTGCGAAGTGTTGTTTGAAATATAAATCATATTTCTAAAACCAGTGTGATATTAAATGAATTATTGTAATAGTTTTTGCTCATTGCTTCGTGCTCGCAGAATTCAATGTGATTAGACAAATAAATATACCCCATGTACAACCATTTAATAACCATCCTTCATAAGATCCCGATTTTAATTTCGTCATCGAATAATAACAAAATTGATGAAAGGTAAGAAAATCTCAATGAACTTTGGTACTGCACACGATATCCCAATAAGCTCACCCCTTATTACGAGAACTACAAGTTATACTGTGAAATAGGTAAGCTATATGTCTCTCCCGGGAAATATTGTCGTAAAACTATATACCTAAATAATTTAATCATACATTTCAATTTAAATAATTTTAGTAAGAAATATGTTTCGATATTACTTAACTACACTGTTGGATACCTTAGTTAAAAATGAACACGATGACATCACCATTCTCCTACTCTTATCCCAATTACTTGGGGTCGATACAATATGTACTCCTCTTCCTACGTATATTACAAAAGGCAATAGTTTTATGACCGGCCGCCTGCCTGACGTCAACGTCTTGGAAATGTAATTGTTGACTAAACGGCATCAGGTGGTGCTCGATATAGAACTCTTAGTCGCCTTTTATGACATCCACGAGCAGAGAAAGGGTTGGTAGTATTCGTAGCCGCTACCACACAGCCATGAATGAATACAATAATATTAACATAAAATTGTATAAATTTTAAAGTATGCCAATAATTTTTTAAATTGTTATGGTTGTTTTTAAATGGACTGTAGATACTCAAAAGGAAACTAATATCCTAAATCAGTCTTAGCTATTCTAAATTTAAATAACTATATATTTAAAATCACTGCTACATTACTCCGATAAATATAAAATAACTTAACATATCTTACTTCTCTGTCAACTGATCCTTCAATCCTTCCCATTCTGCGTATGAGAAAACTAAATTTAAACAGAGAACATTATTTCAGCATTGAAAATCGTAGCTAAATCCGAATAATTTATTTAATCAACATGGCTAAAAGACAAAATCATTTTTTTTTTAAAACTCGTGTCTATATTCATGTTCTTATGAATTATTATTTTTAACTAAAAAAAACAAATTAAATATCGAAAACAACATAGACTATAGCAATAAAAGTTTTTATTTAAATTCAACAGGTGGTATTCGAGTTCAAATAAACGTACTAAAAAATGTATTTTTTATTTCATAAAATCTATAGTGCACAAAGATATCAATAAAATTATTATGAAACATAAAACGACATGACCATCCGTTCCAAAAGAACTTAATACTTATAGAACTATCAGTAATAAACTTTTATCTGCTATTTGAATCAATGTTTATTTCAATAAGAGCGGAACCACATCAGGCTTACGTTCACCGTCCGGTCAAAGTGTGGCAATGTCTTTTTGAGATTGAACCATATCCTTCCTCAAAATACGACTAAACGTCATTTCCGTAATATTATTGCACTAAATAGTGCGTGGGAACCGGGAAACTTACGAAAGCATTAAATGTTAAATCTTTATTTTATTAAACATTAATGCCGTGTGATTTTAATGAAATTGACCTTTTCTTTCATTGGACAACTGTAATATATTAATATATTACAGTTATCAAGGCCACTGAAGACAAAGATCAGGTACCGGTGGCCCGCTCGCACAGCGGAGCGACGCGCTTTACAGGGTGGATCTATGGGGTTGCGCGCTGCCTCTTCCGTCGCCCCGGACCGATTTTGTGGGGCGTTACCAATCCATGGCATGGCAAAAAAAAATATCACAGTTGTCAAAAAATAATTTTTATGATATCGACCTTTCGTGCTAGTGCTATAGGTTCTATTCATACGCAGGTCAATATTTTGTGCGATTCACAAATTATTGTCCAGTCTGGGTGTAATTTGTCTGCATCAATTATATTTGTAAAGATCCTCGTAATACTATCCTGTACTAAAGCAAGGACCTTACTCTGTACTAAGGTGCTTGCCTTGCCTTAGTAGAGGGTTCTTCCTTAGTACAAGGTCGTGTTAAATAAAATTATAAATAAAAATTTATTCATGCTAATAAATTTAATATTAATATTAAGTCAATATTGGACAGTATGGTGATTTATAGATAATAAATACAATGTATTATCACTCCATATTTAGGTTTTTCTTTTGAAGGAAACATAGGTAATACCTAACATATATTAGTTTACTTCCAATAATACTTACAGCTAACAATAGGTGGCTATACATTATGATTACACTCCATATTAAAATGCGATTTTCAAGACTAAGAGTACTTTCATCTATCCATCGATGTATAGTGTTGGACATAGGCCTACATGAAAGGCTAATGCCGTAATCAACACGCTTGGCAAACGAGTCGCACGTTTTATCTACAATAAACAGAATATATCACCATTCTCCTACTCTTATCCCAATTACTTGGGGTCAATACAATATGTACTCTTCTTTCATAGAACATATTGTAAAAGTTACTGGCAATAGTTTATGACCGGCCGCCTGCCAGACGTCAACCCTCCTTGTGAACGATTTGTTGACCAAAGGGCATCAGATGGAGTTGGTCAAGGTCGTTATAAGGCTCTTAGTCATCTTTTGCATACTTTTTGATAAGGGGTACTATCTATCTAGACTTTTGCCAAAACTTCACCAATTTGTCCCATTTCATCAGCCAATTGTCTCCAGAAAACCCAGTGTGGATTATTTTTACATAGGCTGCATGATGCATAAGTAATATTTGCAATTTCTTATATAGTAATTGATGACCTAATAAAACGGCTTGAGATCCAGAGTGCTTTCTAAGTAGTACTCAAAGCCTAGTCTACACTACAGCCGTTTAGATAACTACCAGAATATAAAGTAGACCTTTCAGATTTCCCTTTCAACATTCAAAGATAATAAAAACAATGAAAGCAAACCACTCTAATTCGATCAACTTACGAAGGAAGCAAGGTGTATAAACCGTCTAATTGCAGAAGCATGCTGTCCAGTAGCTATGTGGCCGATAAGTGGACATTTAAAACAAGTAGGGTAGGCCGACCTGAGAGCGCTGAACTTGGCTGACCATTAGAAAATCTAATCTTACGCTCCTTCTGTGTGGGTCGACTGGTACGGGCGTCAAAAAAGTGCAGAACTGATTTTGTTACGACAAATAATATTATTTTACCTTCTCGAGTTTTACAATTGGTCACCCTACCTTTTAAGAATTTTAAGGTATTATTAACCTCTCACTGAATTACTGTAGTGTTCTGTATCCGGTTTTTCTTTTCCTGTAATTATAATACTTGCTTATATTCTTTATCTATCGCTTACAAAATCCGTAGGAAAAGAAAAGGCATATATGTGTTCTTATTTCGTGCCAACGATGGCAATACGAAAGAAAAATATCGAGTTTTTAAATACAATGATTATGGTCACCGAATATGCAATGGCATAAACATATGATCGCTGAATATAAAGTTCTGGTATTGAATTCCGTTAAAAAATCGTCTACCAGATAGTCTTTAGCCTAGCCATTCTTTACTGACATTTTACTTAAGATAATTTTATCTATTTGCAAGAATGTAAACGCACACCTAGGAAGATTATATCATCATAAATCATTATAAGGTGGGGCATCGACAAATGTAGGTATAATTAACAAACACAAATTATACTAAAGTGAAGAATAATCATTTATTAATCACACAAAGTTGTTCAGTATCCCTTACTGAACAACTTTGTGACTGAAAGAACTTCTTAAACCCAGTATAGAATTATTATAGTATATTTGGAGATGTATTTCGACATAATCAGTATTTGGTCTATTATCTATATAATTTACTCAATTAACTCATCATTCTCATACTCTTATCCCAATTACTTGGGGTCGATACAATATGTACTCTTTTTTCTCACTTGGCAGACGGATATTATGAGTACAAGAAAGTGGTACTATTCATTTACCTAATGACGCCTCTAGTAATTCTTAAAACTCACATGGATAAGTAAAAAGTGATGATATATCGTATTCTTAATCAGTCACCACACGGTGATTCATTGTTATATTTGTAAATTAAACTTAAATTGGATAACTTAAAATCACATAATATAAGTTCTGTACTTTCCTTACGTCGCTACAATTAAGTCACACCTGGTGCCGCCCTATCGCGGCAACCTAACACTAACCCTGATTGAAACTATTAAAATATGCTAGGTGAAAACGTTACGATTATTGCACTGGAACAGCTTACATTAAGAGCTACGCTTTTACTATTACTTATACAGTTGCTGTTTTGAATAATATTTGTTAATTATAAAGTCAGTTGTCAATAATGAGAAATAATTTTAGGGAACATTAAACATATTCTTATGCAAATACATGTGTGGGTTATATATGTATTAAAATTATTGAAGATAATCAAAAACTTCGTTGTTACAGTGTAACTTGTAATTATTTTTTTTCCCTAATCATTAAAAAAACTATAACAAAAAAAACACATCACTACACGTAAGGCAATTTCTGCCTAGTGTTTCGTTCAAAGTTGAACTATTATCCCGAGGGAACACATTTCTGTGATAAAAGTATTCTATATGTTAATTTAGGAAATGATCTATCTATGTGCCAATTTTCATCAGAATCCATTCAACGATTTGACCGTGACTGAGTCACAAACAACGAAACATCTTCACAAAAATCCACATTTATAATATTAGTAGGAAATAGGATATACAAAATATTATTGTATTCCATATTATCAAAACATTGCGCTACAAGTTTTAATTGTAAATATCTGTTATCGTTGCCAGTGTGTCTAGTCCAGTGACAGTCCGCTCGACATGCAGATATTACACGGACAGCACCAGGGTGGCTGAGTGGGCGGTCAATCCGAGTTATTGCTTGTACCAAGAACTAAAACCGTTACTATAACCCTTTATAATATAAACTAATGCATTGCACAGTTGAGATTTGAAATAGAACAGGTTGTTTCAATAGTTGTTTATATTTATGATTGTATGAAGTTGTTTAAATTTATACTTCTATTGTTATTATTTTGTTTTTTTTATTTTATTTTAATATTAACTCTATCTATGGGATGAAATAGTAATTCATCATCATCATCATCACAGCCCATATATATCCTACTGTTGGGCTCGGGCCTCCTCCGTAATGGGAGGGAAATTAACCTACTATACCTCGCTGGTCAGACGTGTTGGTATAGGATTTTGTTTCGAGTTTGCCTGCTCTTGCATAGATGTTATATGCGTTTTATATCCCTTAGTCGTCTCTTACGATCACCCACGGCCAAGATAGGGGGTAGTGAATTGTACTTACTTCTTACTCCGTCACCACACAAATAGAATAGTAATTATATAATAATAATAATAAAAATAAGACTTTTAGTAATTCCATCAAGATGGAATTTGGTGTAGATAAGTGTGCGGTCATGCATGTCAAACGAGGAAGGATAGTACAATCCCAGAGTGTACTCTTTGACACATTTCACCTTAGACCACTTCTCGTAACGGATACCTAAAGGTACTTGGGTATGTCACAGTCGTTAAACATTACGGATGCGGATATGAAACAGGCGTTGCAGGAGCGTTTCTTTGGCCGCTTAAAAAAGGTTTTCAACAGCCTTTTATCAGGTGGCAATAAGGTACGTGCCTGCAACGCTTGGGCTATGCCAATCCTAATGTACTCCTTTGGCATACTCAAGTGGACTCAAACTGAGCTGGACACCATAGATAGAAGAGTCCGCAAACTAATGACAACATACAGAATGCATCACCCGCGTTCGTCTGTCATGAGATTGTACATCCCGCGAAAATGTGGGGGACGAGGCTTTCTAAATGCTAAGTCCCTCCATAATCGCGAGGTGTGCAATCTTAGAAATTATTTTTTACGGATGACAAAGGTGGTGCATCGTGATGTGGTCGCAGTAGATAGTGGACTCACCCTGCTGCGGTTGGCTAAGGAGAATTGGTGCAGTCCTATAGTAATAAGTACCAACGACCGCAAGGATGTACGGCAGAGCAAGGAGCTGCATGGCAGATTCTACAGGGCCCTAAATGGTCCCGAAGTAGACAGTTTAGCCTCGGTAGCCTGGCTACGTTTCGGCAATCTTTTCGGAGAGACTGAGGGTTTTGTCTGTGCAATTGCGGACGAAGTTATAATGACCAAGAACTACCGGCAATATATCTTGAGGGATGGCACGGCCGACATCTGTCGTGCATGCCACCGACCAGGTGAGTCCCTCAGGCATATCGTTTCCAGCTGTTCTAGTCTTTCTAACGGCGAGTACTTGCACAGACATAATCAAGTAGCCAGGATAATCCACCAGCAACTTGCTTTGCGGTACAAACTTGTCAACGTAGAAGTGCCGTACTATAGGTATGTACCAGAAGTAGTTCTCGAAAATAGTCATGTCACATTGTACTGGGATCGATCTATCATCACTGATAGGACTGTTGTAGCCAACAAGCCTGATATCGTGGTGATAGATCGTCTAGAGCGTCGTGCAATGATAGTCGACGTTACCGTTTCACATGACGAGAATCTCGTGAAGGCTGAGAAAGATAAACAAGTTAAATATCTGGACTTGGCTCACGAGATTGTCGACATGTGGGATGTGGACTCGGCGATCATTGTACCGATAGTTGTTTCGGTCAATGGCTTAATGGCCAAGAGCCTCGACCAACATCTCTCGAGGCTCGCGTTAGGTGGTTGGGTCAAGGGTCAGATGCAGAAGGCAGTTCTCCTCGACACGGCACGAATTGTGAGGAGGTTTCTCTCTCTGGATCCCTAACCACAGGTAGTTTGGTCCTTACACCCGCTGCCGGTGCTACACTATTTTTACTCTTTTAAATAGATTGTGTGTTTGTAGTTTTTTTGTTTTTTTTTTTACTGTATATGTATGTGTGCGTGTTTGTTTACCCCTTAATCTATTTAAAAATGTACAAATATGAAATGAAGAAATAAACGAGAATAATAATAATAACTTTATTTCCAAAACATAATTTACAAATTTTAACAAAATTGAGTTTCCATTTAAGTTCTAAGGTCCTCTTGTGTTTAATTCTCTGGCACCCAAACTAAGATTAAACTTGTGTTATGGATGCCAGGTCCCTCTCGAAAGTTACACTGAATAAAAGATAAAAAACATAACGGAGTATCACACTTTATACAATATATACGAACGCAAATTGCTGCTGCTACTATTGCTATATTTCCTTTTTTATTTAGTTATGTATCAGCAAAATGAGCCTCTTTAGGAAATAAAGTACAGTGTAATTGTGTAAGTGTGAGTGATTGTTAGAGTTTTCTTGTAGTTGTTGCATGTGGGTATGTGTGTATGTGGTGCGGTTAGTGTTGTGAATGGTATATAAGTGTCTACGTATATATGTACATTTGATATATGTACATTTGATATTTGTTTATGATATATAGGTGCGGGTATAATGTATATTATCCTACCAACACGTCTGACCAGCGTGGTATAGTAAGTCAATTACCCTTCCATTATGGAGGAGGCCCGAGCCCAACAGTACATGTATGGGCTGAGATAAGATGATGATGATGAATGTTAAAGAGCCTTTTCATTTTCTATACATATGTAGAGTAAAATAAAATCGATATATATTTTATTATTACTAATGGTGGCAAACGAGCAAGCAGCACACCTGAAGGTAAGTGTTATTGCCGCCCATAGACCTTTGCCATACCAAGGATATAGCTGGGCCGCTGCCTACCAAAACAAATCTCAAACCCACCCAGTTGGGCTTCCGGGTCTGTCGCTCACTGAACGAAGCGCAATAGCACATTGCCATTACTCAGAAGTCGACCTCGGACGGACCTGCCCGCAGCTGTAGACAGAAAACTGTCAACAGCGTGGTCCTACCAATAAAAATAATCGATAATTAACTATTTACACAATTTATCCCTATCTTGACCGTGGGTTTTGTAAAAAAACTATTAAGCAATATATATGGCTCTTCCCTCTTCTTTTGGAAGATGCTCGAGTTCAACAGTGGGACGTATATGAAATGATGATGAACAATCCTCATATGTGTGCACCTTGTAAATCTAACCTATTGTAGTCAGGCAGTTTTGCACATAGCGAAGTGGTCTTATTGACAGAGATCATGTGCTAAGGTTCACTACCCACAATACAGTTCTTTGTGTGATTTATAAATGATGTGATATTATATGATTCTTAACGTGGGGTGTTGTGAAAAAGTCTCGGTTGATTTAAAATATCTGGATGAACAAACCTATTTCATCAGTTGTGTTTTTTTTTAGAAAATTATCGGCGTTTTGAAGTATATTAGTTAGGCTGACCGATCGCATTCGTAACGACGACGTAAGACAACGGGTAGGTATGAAAGAGAGTATTGGTGTAAAGATGCGAAAGGGAATGATCCGATGGTTCGGACATGTGGACAGAATGTCGAACGAACGTCTGGTTAAGAAGATATACAATGCGAAAGTGGAAGGATGTAGGTACCGGGGGCGACTGAGACTCACCTACCTAGACCAGATTGGTCACGTACTGAAAGAAGGTGGAGTCAAGTGTCTCCGAAATCGGCGAGCGTGTATGAAGAGAATTGTGAATGTTGAGGAAGCAAGTGAAGTATGCAAGGATAGAGTTCTCTGCCACTCTGTTTTCTCTGCCTACCCTGCAAGGGATATGGCGTGATGGTATGTATGTATGTTTACATAAAAATTATATACTAGAGAAATATCTAATATTATTTATATTTTTATTTCCTATCGATGTAAGGATCATTATCATTTTCCTACTCTTATTATATATATTAAATATATAATAAGAGATTATTATATAGAATATATTTTTCAATAGAAAATACTTACAAAACATTTTTTTCTATAAATGAAACCAAACTAGATCGATTAATCCTCCTTGAAAGTTTTTGCATACTAAATTTCACGTTAATCGTTAGAACTGTTTTCGAGATTCCTTATATATATAAATATACAAGAATTATTCGTTTAAAACTATTGATAGATAGATATGTATTCTATATGATAAATATATATTTTCCGTGTGGTGACAGAATAAGAATATAATTCACCACCCCCTGTCTTGCCCGTGGGTGACCGTAAGAGACGACTAATGGATATAAAACGCATATAACATCTATGCGAGAGAAGGAAAACTTGAAACAAAACCCTATACCAACACGTCTGACCAGCGTGGTATAGTAGGTCTATTTCCCTCCCATTATGGAGGAGGCTCGAGCCCAACAGTGGAACATATATGAGCTGAGATGATGATGATGATGATGATGATAAAACATAATAGATATAAGCAAGTAACTTTTTAATCAGCTTTAAACTTCTATATTATAAATCCTCTATTAATACGTACATTATCACGAAATGTTTAATCATTTCCCACGCAAATATATACAAGTTCGTTCATCTTCTGACCTATCTCTATTCTACCAAGCTTCCTGAAATCGCGAATACCTTTGAGACCCGAGGTCAAAATCTTGACTATTGTTACAGTAGTGACTTTCATACATCGTAGATATACTGAAGCGACGACCTAAAGCTTTTTATCTAGTAATTTACAATACACGACACGATACCAAACTATATGACATGTAATATATTTCTGTCTCAACTAGACTGTTTACTGTCTCGCTAGTCCAGTGGCATATATATTTTACTGCAATTGCACTTTTAGGAATATAGTTTTTGATCTGATAGCTGATAGAGTTGGCCTACGTTTATGTAAAATCCTTAGTCATAATTTATGACAGCAACTAATAATGAAAGGGTTGATATTATTCGTAGTCACAACCACACAGCAGGTTACTGGATCAATGAGGTAGCTTAAAAATGAAAATTAGATTACAATCAAAGCGTATTGGTGTAAAGATGCGAAAGGGAATGCTCCGATGGTTCGGACATGTGGAAAGAATGCCGAACGAACGTCTGGTTAAGAAGATATACAATGCGAAAGTGGAAGGATGTAGGTACCGGGGGAGACCGAGACTCATCTACCTAGACCAGATTGCTATATATTTATATTATATATATATAAATTTCTCAAGTTATAGAACAATAAATTCAATAACAATAAGTCTTCATATTATGTCAAATACAGCAACTATGGTTCTTACAAGTAAAAAATCAGAGTCTGGCTACGTCTAGAAAGTCTTAGTTCACTATTTATATCTTGGTTTAAAAAATACTTTATAAAGAACAATTTCTTTTCTTACGAGGAAAAAAATAATCTGTTTCTTAAGAAAAATATACTTTATATAATTTAGACAAACTTTTTTTTCAAACTTCATTAGACTTCACGTCATGTAGATATGTAGACAGCGTAGTAGCTTAAAGTATTGATATATTGTGCCTGGTCAAATCCAAACCCATGACGGGCTTAGATTCCGACTCGGGTTAACTCTATTTGGCATTCGTGATTATTCTAAGTTTGATTTAATTTGTATATATTAAATGTATACTTGCTAATGTAATTTTCCGTGTGGTGACAGAGTAAGAATACAATTCACCACCCCATATCTTACCCGTGGGTGATCGTACGAGACGACTAAGGGATATAAAACGCATATAACATCTATGTGAGAGAAGGAAAACTCGAAACAAAACCTTATACCAACACGTCTGAGCAACACGGTATAGTAGGTTAATTTCCCTCCCATTATGGAGGAGGCTCGAGTCCAACAGTGGGACATCTATGGGCTGTGATGATGATGACGATGATGATGATACTTGCTAAGTTCCCCGTGAGTATATAAACATTCATAAGTGGTCTTTTTAAACATTTAGGATTTCTCTCACTTTAATTTTTGCCGCTTTCAAGATATCATTGGCTATAATTTCACAAGGTAGAAAATATCGTTCAAGGAACTTACAGTCAATAAAACTGAAGTGCAAAGACAATCTCTACTCCGCTGTGATTCTATTTATTAACCCATTGTTTGGTGATACCATATCAAGATAAGAGATAGGGATTTTCTACCTAAACCCTGGTATCGGTTCAGCATACTGTCGTTTAATATAAAAGGCTCATAAAACCAGGTATTCTTGACCTCTCGCGCTGGCCGCAAGTAAATCCCATTGTTTCAACCAGATAAATATTATTTAATATGTAAGCTGGCTATATTATAGTTACCAACTGGTTAGCTTTTCACACCTGCGTTACTTTATGGTGGTTTTGTTGCCAGTTAAGGTTTAAATAGGACTTTGTATTGTCAGCTTGTAAGTTATGGTGACAATATTAAATGGAATATTATAGTCGATGCTCTAATTACGAGTGTTATTTTTATATTGTAATCTAAATCTACAAGCAGTCAAAACTTTGAAAAGTAAGCGTAGATATCCTAACATCCATCAATCCAACAGTTTTTTGACATTTATTGTTGAAGACCTTTCCACAAAGAGGGTATAATTCCATAATCTCCCATGCTTGACAGGTGGATGAGCGATTGCAGGTGATATTTTCTGGGCGATCCCCCTAGTCGCTACCTCACGCAATTTTCAAGACATATTCTTAACACTTAACCACACAGAAATTATTAGTATTTAAGTAGCGTAAAGTAAATGAAAAAAAAACACAGTCGGTTATGAGACAGACCACAGGTCGTCCTTCCTTCGTTCTGGATGGAATGGTCTTCGAAATGTTATTCAATATGCCCAATCCTTTAATATTATCTTTTATGTTATTAAATATGCTCAAGATTTTTATATTATCGGTTCTTATTGGAATGAACACCAAAGTCTTTTAATATCTTGCTTGACTTGGCTATATATGTATAGACTGGCTGTATTTTCTGTAGTAATCCTTTTCGCTTGACACGAGTTTTAATAACAAAGACTCATGGACCAGAGAAACTAATCACACAAAAAAAATATTTAAATTTTGTACATGTTTATTCTCAAATTATAATGTTTGCTCTTCTTACTTAAAAAAACACTTAAAGATAAAAGACTAATTATTACAATTACAATATTTAAAATTAGGTAATATAATACAACAAAACTACGTAGTAAATAAAAACGAATTATAATTAACTTGAATATGTATATTTTCAGCCCAACAGAATCGACAGTTATTCGTTAAGCGAGGTGGACACATTCGCACAAGATTCCGACCTTAATTAACGTATACGAATGTAATTGATAAGTTCAAAGTGATACAGTTTCAGGTAATTAATTCAGGCGAGTTGATTTGCCCGTTATTTTGGCTATGTTGTTTCATGTAAGCTGAGAAGAAATTTATTATACATCGAATTAATAAATATGGTTACTTATGTAGATATAGAATGCAGGATTAAAATGTATTATTACATGTAATTTACGTGTGGTGACGGAGTAAGAATACAATTCACCACCCCATATCTTACCTGTGGGTGATAGTACGAGACGACTAAGGGATATAAAACGTATATAACATCTATGTGAGAGAAGGAAAACATATGAGTATATAATTATTTGAGGCCTGTTTCTTATCTCTCTATTTAGTTACAGCTGAGTTGATAGATCAGTACTCTTCCACCAGAGGTTTTGAAATAAAATTTATCCTTGGAAAATTAATAAATAAATTAACTTATAACTTAAATGATTCATAGGATATAGGATGAAAATTTCATTGTTTTCTTTTCCAAAGATCAAAATATTAATGTACATATAATAATGTGAAAAAAATACTACACGAATCATTCATCAATCTCCTGCTCTTATCCCAGTCACTTGGGATCGAAGCAATATGTACTCGTCATCCATATTTGCAAAAGTTATTGGCAATAGTTTTACAACCACCTAACCGACAACACAGCTTCAGGAGGTGTTGGTACAGGTCGATATAAATCTCTTAGTCGTCTTTTACGACATCCATGAGCAATGTAAGGGTTGGTAGTATTCGTAGCCGCTACCACACAGCAGAAAATAAGGAAATATATACTATATGAATATAAAACTATTTTATTATTTTTACAGTATTTTCTAATTTTTAATTCAGTGTTATACATGTAGATACTCTTCTCAATTTTAATAGAGTGTGAACTTCAAAACTTAGTGATTGTAAACTTATTTTGCCATATTTTCAAATTTCAGCTTTAAGTCTTTTGAAAATAATCATATCCAATAAAACCCGATTACGAAGTGAAAAATGATGTCACAAGCGGGATTCGAACCCGCGCCTATTGGGATTCCGACCCAATCGTGCTACATCATTTTTCACTTCGTAATCGGGTTTTATAAATAATTAAGCATATTAAATGCTAAATTTCAGTAATTTAATTAACAAGGTTGTGTCATCGTTTAATACAATTCTAACTGTAAAGTTTGAAGTATTAAGCCTATAACAATGTGTAAACATTGTTGGGTAGATGGCATACCGTCACCTTAAGACGTAAATATGATACGAAGTGAAATTTGCATGTCGTACAATAAGTCACGGTGGTGTAGTGGCAGCACGATTGGGATGGAATCCCAATAGGTGCGGGTTTGAATCCCGCTTGTGACATCATTTTTCACTTCGTAATCGGGTTTTATACATATCCAATAAATTAGTTTCTCAAATATCATTACATTGAACCCTGATTTAGTGGCGAATTAAAATACATACACATTCGTAGCCTCACGCCTGTTTTTTAGAGGGGTAGGCAGAGACTACGGATTACCACAAACCACGATCCTGACATACCTCCATCGCTTCATTCACACTCATCACAGTCTTCATGCATGCTCTACGGTTACGCGTACTCTTTATCTGAACTTTCGCCAACACATCTTCAATTTTATCCAGAAAAGTACGACGTGGTATTTCTCTTATAATCGTCTCACTCACACTCGCTTTGTATACTTACTTAGTCAACCTTTCTTCATTATTCATCTCGAATTCAAATGATCAAAACTATATATTTTAAGCTCACTGTTTATGCTCACAAAATCCACTTAGGCATCAAAATAAAATGTAAAATTTATGTTAATCTTAAATATCTTTGCCAATAACAACATACTTAACTCATATGAGCTAAATACAAATGACCACGTATTACAATCTTCACATAAACCCATATCTTCATCATTTTGAACTCGTATGTTTTAAAAGCTTTGGAGCCAAAATTTAACTGTAAACTTATAATTATTGTTATCGTATAAAACGTAATTACAAGAGATATTTATTGATAAATATATATAAGATATGACAGTAAGTTTGTACCGCGAGAGATAAAAGAGAATCTGCACTTACGCGGTTCATATGTGTAGTCAGGTATTTTTAATATATTCTCGTATTTTTTTCAGTAATAAATAATATTAATTACATCACTATGAATGTACTAAAATATAATGTATTTATCATGGTTATTGTAAGACATGTCTAAAAAATAGTATTTCTACAAGACACAGCAATAAATAAAACCCAATTATTGCTCTCGCACGAAAATGTAATTAGCGCAGATGGCGCTACTCGAGGAAATAATAGGGTAGTATTGAGTCCACCAACGTCCGAACGAACGTCTGGTTAAGAAGATATACAATGCGAAAGTGGAAGGATGTAGGTACCGAGGGAGACCGAGACTAACCTACCTAGACCAGATCGGTCATGTACTGAAGGAAGGTGGAGTCAAGAGTCTCCGAAACCGGCGAGCGTGTATGAAGAGAATTATGAATGTTGAGGAAGCGAGTGAAGTATGCAGAGATAGAGTTCTCTGGCACTCTGTTCTCTCTGCCTACCCTGCAAGGGATATGGCGTGATGATATGTATGTATGTATTGAGTCCACCCACTGAATTTTGGCGGGAATCTGAAAACGTCCTGTGGTGCTCTTGTATTATATTCGATATATTTATCTTAGTATTTTAACGTCTTATATTAGATAATTTTGATGGCATTTTATCTAATGTGATACGAAGGAACTGCTGGGATGTGGTGAATGTGATATAAAAGTGCTTTACAACGTTTTCGTTTTCTATCAAAATTCTCAAAATGTTACATTAACAGTGTGGCCATAATACTGTTGATGGCGATGACTTGACATACTACATAGAGTGACTAACATGAAGATATTAAAGACGTGAAGAAAGTTGTAACTCGACACTGGCAAAAATGGCTCTTAAACTAACTGGTTGCCAATACGAAAAAAAAAGAAGAAAAAGAAGAGTGCACCCACTAAAGAATTTATTCTGTACATATGTATGTTATATCATCTATAGAACTTTTAGACATACCGATTTCCTCACGCTATTTTTGCTTCATCATATTTTAAATATAAATTAATTTATGATTAAATATACGTAACACTCCTCTTGTCTCACTTGGACTACTGCAGCACAATTCAATTCATATATGTTATACTTCTTAGCCAGTCAATATGGGAAATTAGCCAGCTATTTCATGTTTGCCAAGTTGGTTTAGCATAGTCTTTTAAGTTTTTCCGTCTATTGCAATAATGCCATATGGTTAAAGTCCCGTTAAAAACCCGGTCCGTCAACCTGCTTTATATGACTTCACCAGATGTGCCATCCTCAGCGACTCCAGAGCAGCATTGGACACTGTTACTGATGGCCTTTCTCTTCACCCACTAGCACTAGACACCCGGCATCATTTAAATTCATGCTTCAATCAGAACAAACTCATCTCACTCTTTTGGATAAAATCACACATCGGTTTAAAAGGCAATGAAAAAGCGGATAGTCTTGCCAAATCGGCGGCACTTAACCCTGAAACACATCCAGACTACAACAAATTCCCTATCTCTTTTGGCAAACATATAATCAAACAAAATTCTAGTAAAGAATGGAGTGACAGGTACACCAACACAAATACCGGCAACACTACCAAAAAATTTTTCCCCAACACCATTATGGCTCACAAAACACTAAAAAACATCAAAATTGACAGCACACTAACACAAATATTCACGGGCCATGGAGGGTTCTCCGACTATCTTGTTCGTTTTAAATGTAAGGAGAACCCTCTTTGCCCCTGCAACACCGGCGCCACAGAAACAATAATACACATAATCACAGAATGCCCGATCAACAATAAGGACCGATACAATTTAGAACAGGAGACTGACATTACAATAACTGAAGACAACTTCCCACAACTTCTGACTGACGAAGACAACAGACAAACATTTTTAGACTATTGTAGAAAAGTCGCAAACATTGCCATCAAAAGAAACAGAACAAAATAACACATCCATACACTTACACATCGCATCATTACACCACCACATTATGTTAGGATAAGTTAGGTCTTATATACAGATGGCACTAGTATAAAAAAGTTGTAAACTTTCTATCACTTCTTTATTTTATTCTATTTCTATCTCATGTCTTTAGTGTTATTTCTTTACTTTTAATAAAAAACTCTGTTTATTTTTCTAACTTCAAATTTATATTATTCCTTATCATGAAATTCTTGTTTTCTGCGTACGTATGTGTCTGTACTTTCTGTTTATTTATTACTTTAAATAACACTATTTATAAATTCTTCATATATTATTATTTAAAAAAAAAAAAAAAAGGTATATAAAAAATAAAAAAATAAAAATTAAAAAAAAAAAAAAAAAAAAAAAAAAAAGAAAGTAAATAAAATAATAATAATAAAAAAAAAGAAATATATAAATAATAATAATAGTTAATTACTCCCTCATTATCTAGTTTTAATTTCCTGTATTCTACTTTTCTAATAGTTTAACCTTAATCTAATACATAGTTATGTTCTGTATGTACTTTAGTGTTTGTACTTTCTGTTCTTTTCAACTTGTAAATTGTATCGTATTGTAATGTAATCAAATCTAAACAAGGTCCCTGATCATGTCAGGGGAGATAGTAGCCCAAACATACGGGTGTTTGGAAAAAAAAAAAAAAAAAAAAAAAAAAAACCTGCTTTATAATCTGAGTACGAAAAATTTTAATTATACAATTTAGAATTCTAATTACGTGTAATATCAGTGTAATTAACTTTACCCAATAAAGTTCTTATAGTCATTAGCTTTCATTTCACGACTACATCGACTAAGCAATGATTCCTTTACAAGCGCTTCCCGCATGATGAATTATAAACTTAAATACTATTTAGTAATATTGCATGTCGTATACTTGATTGCTATTAAAGTAAATTAGCTACCGTTTAACTCGTAACTTTCTTAAATTTAGTCGTTTCTAGGAATAATAAACAAGAACAGCTTGAAATTATGTATTATTATATTCAATAGCGTTTCGATTTACTTTAAAGAAATTATTTGCTTTAAATAGGATATAAGTTTTCTTGTCACATAGTGCATTTTGACCCCGCGGTAACATGCATATATTTTTTTAGTATATGAGTACCACTAGCTTTTTGTTTAGAAATTAATAGACTCTTTCACTTCGTAATCGGTTTTATAAATAATTAAGCATATTAAATGCTAAATTTAAGTAATTTAAATAACAAGGTTGTGTCATCGTTTAATACAATTCTAACTGTAAAGTTTTAATAATTAAGCCTATAACAATGTGTAAACATTGTCGGGTAGATAGCATACCGTCACCTTAAGACGTAAATATGATACGAAGTGAAATTTGCATGTCCTACAATTAGTCACGGTGGTGTAGTGGCAGCACGAGTGGGCCGGAATCCCAATAGGCGCGGGTTCGAATCCCGCTTGTGACATCATTTTTCACTTCGTAATCAGTTTTATAAATAATTAATAGACTGTTCATTTTTGCCTTCTTTTTTTACTTTTGGTTGTAAATTATTATTGCTAAAAATCTTGTGAATTTTCATTACAGGTTGATTTTGTATTTACTTTGAAATATTTTCTCCATTGAACCATAGTTATATTATTATCTTTTTAACACTTTACTTTCTTCGCATTATATTATAAAAATGCCATTAATACTATAAGTTTCTAAAGTAATATAATTAAAATAATTATGATATTTTCACATTCCTGATGAAATAGCTTAGAATTTTATAACTGAAGGACTTAATTTGCCAACCTCGTCTATATTGGGTTAAGGTGAAACAAATAATGATGAGAATAACTGCAAACAAAATAAAAAAATACATGACTATAGATATTGGTCAAGTAAAGGAATGTGCTACAGTTTAAATGAGGTTGCGCGGGAGTAACCGGTCGGAGGCGATCGGCCGCCTCCGCTCAACTTCGGGGAAAGGCAACCATGATTTATCGCTAAAATTAAACTTCGAGTGCAGGTCGTCGCAATGATTGCAGGGAAATGAGACCACGGTAGTAGGTATCGATTATAATGATAATTTGACGTAGTTCGTTGTGAAATATCTCAGTCGTGACATGACGGTAATGTGGCAAAACTAAATGTGACATAACCTACTACTTCTTATTATGGTCATAAAGTTCAAGTAACGGTTTTTGCTATACTTTTGCTTCAGTTAGTGGTCAAGAATTATTAATATATATCAGGCTATTTCCAATTTTCCATGCGAAAAAGGAGTATAACACATGTCTCCTTTAAAGACGAATATATAATAATCATCATCATCATCACAGCCCATATATGTCCCACTGTTGGGCTCGTGCCTCCTCCGTAATGGGAGGGAAATTAACCTACTATACCGCGCTGGTCAGAGATGTTGGTATAGCGTTTTGTTACGAGTTTTCCTTCTTTCAAATAGATGTTATATGCATTTTATGTCCCTTAGTCGTCTCGTACGATCACCCACGGGCAAGATATGGGGTGGTGAATAGTATTCTTACTCCGTCACCACACGGAAGTATAATACGAGCCGAAAATTGAACATCATACGACAGCTCACACTTGCCTAAGTAGTATGATGATTGGAATGGATTGAATTGGATTTCCAATAAGTATGAGTTCGAGTCCCACCTGTGATATTTATATTTCACTCTTAATCAAGTTTTTATAAATAACCTAGCATGTTAAATGCTAAATTTCAGTAATTTATATATAACGGAATATAAGAATTGATGATGATGATGATAATGATGATGAGTACATAAATAAATTTCTAATCAACTAAATTCTGAACATAATATAAAATTAAACTAATAAAACGTACATATATAAAACAATTTATTATTCTCAAGAAGAATAAATATCAATTGGTTTCGGTATCAGATCTATTATCGTGAAATATATGACTATCCTCTTAGCACTCTCGCATACTATAGTACAATTTCCTAATTCGCATTGTTCTTATTGGTCCATCAATCGAGCGCTTGTACTTTGCGAGTTCAACTCTGAGTATATATTGCCAGCTAAGATAAAATCGCATAAGTCTGGCTGCGGCAGCGGTCGTTTTATCTAGATCTGGTAGCTAGTAAATGCGGCCTATGGGTCGTTCCATACAAATTGTATGGCATATCTGCTACTACTTTTGGGCATAGTTAACCTTATAGTTTTCTTGTAGCATGTTCTCAGCCGCTAATGGGAGCGATTCATCGGATCAATGGTGTGAGAAACGCGTAAATAGCTTAGCCCCTGAAGATAGCGATTCTTGATACTATTGGAAATGTATCCGCACGAATATAGGATAGGGGAGTGAAATACTTATTGGTAATAACAAACGGATACTATGTCCTTTTGAACTTATCGAATCTTAATACCTCTTATAGCTTTGAACTATTTATATTGTCTTAACAACCTGTTTTTCAAGTGGATTTATTTATCCCGTCCTGTTTTTCTTTTCTAATTAAATTTGATAATTAAAAGTGCTGTCTGGGACTTCCTGAGAGCCAAAGCTCGATGTGTTTCACGGAGATGATTGTGGATCCTGGCTTACAAGAGTTACAAAAGTAGGATTAGTCTCTAATAAAGATCTTTATTGTCAACATAATTAATATTAGCTAGTAAAATTTAATTGTTTTAAGTAATTTTAGGCATTATTATCATTTAATATTATAGTTGGCAGTGTGATGTGTGTGAACGCTGTGTGATAGCGGCTACGAATACTACCAATCCTTACTTTGCTCGTGGATGTCGTAAAAGACGACTAAGAGCCTTATATTGCCTTAAGAGACCTGGGTCAACTCCATCTGATGCCGTTTGGTCATTCATACATTCCGACTGTTGTGACACTATTCTTCTGGGCAAGCGATATACTGACTAACTAGAAGAATTACCTAAATGTCTGACGTTTAATTTATTATGAAACCAATGAAATATTAAAGACTATACCGACATAATAATATACCTAATATAGATTTGTTAAAAAGTAACTTCATCTCCATTCCTATTTATGATGTAGAATGAGAATTAACGACCATTTCAAACTCTAAATAAATTGTACCACCTGCCATTTCATTAAAATCAAGTGACCTCAAAATTCGTAGTCCACACACACATATTATTTACAAGACAATAAAACGCACATAAACTGATATAATAGCGCTGCATCTGCCGTATCTCATGCGTTTAAATAGCTTCATAATACGGTTGATCGTTATGTCTAGAACATCACATATTTACATGTAAAATACTCAACTCGTTTATGTTTGTATTCGCTCCACGCTTTTTGATGTAATTCTCACCATTCGCTTCAACTTTTTAAAGTTATCGTAAACATTACAATCTATAAAAACCGATTACGAAATGAAAAATGATGTCACAAGCGGGATTCGAACCCGCGCCTATTGGGATTCCGGCCCAATTGTGCTGCCACTACACCACCGTGACTAATTGTAGGACATGCAAATTTCACTTCGTATCATATTTACGTCTTAAGGTGACGGTATGCTATCTACCCGACAATGTTTACACATTGTTATAGGCTTAATACTTAAAACTTTACAGTTAGAATTGTATTAAACGATGACACAACCTTGTTATTTAAATTACTGAAATTTAGCATTTAATATGCTTAATTATTTATAAAAACCGATTACGAAATGAAAAATGATGTCACAAGCGGGATTCGAACCCGCGTGGTGGCAGCACGATTGGGCCGGAATCCCAATAGGCGCGGGTTCGAATCCCGCTTGTGACATCATTTTTCATTTCGTAATCGGTTTTTATAAATAATTAAGCATATTAAATGCTACATTTCAGTAATTTAAATTACAATCTGTTTCAATTCTTACTATTTTCATGATCATATTATTCTTATCTCAATTACAATCGACGCTATAATCTTATTCCATAGTATATGTTGTTAAAGTTTTGACAATAGATGCATGACTGAGTAACCTTTCTTTTTTTTTGTGGTGGGCTATGGATGTGGTCGCGCCCCGCCAAATCGGTCCGGGGCGACGGAAGAGGCGACGCGCAACCCCATAGACCCACCCTGCAAACACCTCTCTTCGCCGTGCGAGCGGGCCACTGGTACCCGATCTTTGTCTTCGGTGGCCCGCCTGGCGGTTTACCCTCGCAGGTTCCTCTCGTGTCGACATCCCGACAGCTTTCACCGTCGGGGCGTCGCCCTCACGCGGTGGCCTCACGTCGGGTGACCGAACTATGACTGAGTCACCTGCCTGATGAATGTAATGCAAACCAGATAGATGGCATTAGCTGGAGTCGGCCAATATCTATATAAACCTTTTTATCGTTATTTACAACACCCACAGACAAGTAAGGGTTGGTCAGTATTCGTATCCATCACCATACAGTAAAAAACTTACAATATATTAATATGTGTAATATGATAATAATAATAAACTAATGCCATCTCGTAAAACTAAATTTTACAACTATATTACGATCGATCCTTTTGATTAGCTTTCAGTTATAAAATAAATAATTCGTCACATATCTATCAGCCTATCAACATGACGGGTTGACCATTTGGGACGCGGTGGCCTCCTTCTGCGAGTATGTTATCTCGTAGAAGGAAGCGGCGGAGCGAATCCGGGAAGATCTCCTCTTCGAGGACTCGCGCCGCCGCAGGCGACTGGGTCGGCGTAGGCGCGAGTGTTTGCGCCTCATGCCTCCCTAGCCGAGGCAGTGGGTGACCGAACCGGGGAATAGTCTGGTCGCCCTTGTAGCGAGGCCACCGCGTGAGGACGACGCCCGGATGGCGAGACTTATTTTAGGTCAAGCTATCTGGGCGTCGACATGAGAGGATACCCATGAGGGTAGACCGCCGGGTGGGCTACGAAAGAAAATGACCGCGTTCCAATGACCCACTCGCACGGCGTCGAGAAGTTTGTGTAGGGTGGGTCTACGGGGTCGTGCGTCGCTTTTCCTGTCGCCCCGGTGGGATTAGCGGGACGTGACATACCGTAGCCCGCCGGCAAAAAAAAAGACGGGTTGATAGTCAACCCGTCTTTTTTCAGGAAGTTGTTATCAGTCTCTGTAATAATCCCACAGTTTGCTGATTTTACAACTCACAATAAAAGGCTAGTAGTGGTTAGGGCTGATAATGACTGTATTTGCCGAATCTGTCACAGTGGAATATATTTGTGCATAAATATATTTATACATAGTATAATACTATAACAAAAGTTAAATTTGTTAACAAATAACGACGTTTTTAACGACAATACAACAAAACAAGGCCAGTGAAAACTCTAAGAACTGCCTAACAACAATGTGTTCGTGTTAAAAACGGTTTCTTAACATTCTTACATTAAGATTACCAATGAAGATAGTGGCGAAGGAATTAATTCGCGACAAAGAAATTGACCTTTGAGCTCGTAAAATATATTAGAGGAGCTGTTGAGTTCAAATTCTTACGGGAATTGACAATTCGTCGAAATTACAGCAAGCAAAAGAAATTTTGTGTGTAAAAAAAAAAAAAAAAAAAAAAAAAAAAAAAAAATATATATATATATGTTTTAATGTGTGGTGCTGGACTAGGAAAAAAATTCACCACCCCTTTTATCTTGCCCGTGGATGTTGTAAAAGACGACTAAATAATAATAAGCATATAGAATTTTTACAAGAGAAACAATTCTCGAAATTAAACATGGGTTCAAATTACTGTAATTTAGCATTTAATATGCTTGTTTATTTATAAAAATCCGATTACGAGCGAAAAATGATTGTCATAAGTGGGATTCGAATCCACACCTATTGGAAAAACGTTCCAATCGTACTGCCACTTAAGCCACCGTGAACTATTGTAGGACATTCAATTCTCGCATCGTATTACATTTTTGTCTTTTTTAAGGAGACGTGTGCCATCTATAATGTTTACACATATGACAATCATTTTTTGCTCGTAATCGGGTTTTTATAAATTGAACATTGGCTTTTATTTCGAGAAAAATCATAATTTCCAAACAATGAAATATGAGAAAAATAGCTTATCGACTATCTATATATTAGTTAAAAACATGTGTCTTACTTAATAAAACACTACTTTAATATTTGTATTAATTGACCCACTATAATAGCAAATGCGTATTAATACTTATTGTAATAAAAATAAATTATAAAATATAAAACGTGCAAAAAGAACTGTTCTGTTAAGAAATTTCACCTATTAAAACTGTAATTTAAGACCAAAAATCAATACTTGGTTACCCACAAACTATATAGAAAGGCTTCTCATTAATCGTAACCGGTTACAACTTTGAACTATATTCGTGGCAGCAACAATGTACGCAGATAAGACCGCAGATTACCAGTAATTACTACCAAAACGCTACTTGTTAGCTTTTATAAAATAAAATATGACTTATTGGTGACTTGAGTAACGGAAGGACTTCGTAATAAACAAAAAGCTGACCCTGATACACTCATAAGATAAATTTCGCAATATCTAAACTAAGATTTACAAAATTTTGTATAGTGGTAGGACCATGCCGTGGACAGTTCTCTGTTTACAGCCGCGGGCCGGTCCGTCCAGGGTAGTACCACACTCTCGCAGAAGATCGACGTCGGAGTAATGGCAGTGTGCTATTGCGCTTCGTTCGGTGAGCAAGAGGACCGGAAGCCTTGAAACTGAGGTGGGTCTGGGGAATCTATTGGTAGGCAGCGGCTTAGCTATATACCCTTGGTATTGCAAAGGTCTATGGCCGGCACTGACACTTTCCATCAGGTGTGCTGTTTGCTCATTTGCCACCATAAACAATAAAAACTAGGAATAACTATTTCCATTTAAAAAACTATACAAACTTAATATGCGATGCCTGATAAGCATGGTGATTTAATTTAGATTTCTGGTGAGGTCTACGTCCGATAGTGGCCTTCTATGATTGATGGATAAATATTGATAACATGGTGTGATAAGTATTATTTGTAGGAGAATGAAAAGGAATGAGCTTGTAGACGATGGTAGAGAATTATGAGGGTCGAATAACATATGATGCTGCATCCATCAATTGCTTGAAACGATAGTAAGACGAGCGTAATGAATTTTTTATGAATACCAAAGCTTTTTCAGTTATCAAACAGTGTAACAAAGATTAATTGTTGATTCCCATTTGGTTTAACTAATTTTTAGAGTACACAGTTGTAAGTTATTGAGCAAACTACTTTGAAAGTGGAGTCTTCCTGGATTTAGTATATTTTGAGGAGACGTAATAGTCTTAAAAGACTCCAGGAAGGCTTTTGTGAGTATATTATAGACAAAATAGTTACCATATTACAGATATTTACCAAATTGCACCATAAACAATGCCATTGATGCTTAAAAAAAAAAAAAAAAAAAAAAAAAAAAAGACCATTGTGTTGTTACTGCGTTATCAAATGAATTCTTACAATAGTGGGGGAATCTTAATATTGTAGTTATTATTATTATTTAAACGTAAGCTTATTCTGCTTTTTTAGCAGGCTGTGGTCTAGACGCACTCTGCCCATGCCTTCAGAGGCAACGAAACAGCGACGTGCGGTCCCAAAATCCATTATGTTCCCTCCTCATCGCCATTGGACTGACCACTGGTACCGCTTCCTTGACATCCGTGGCTGGCCTAGGGGATTACCTTTTTGGGTATCATCACCATCGACGAACCTGCGACAAACAACTGTGTTGTGTTGCCGCAGCAGTGCCCTCCCACGGTCGGCTGCTCTGCGGTTGGCTGACTAATCCCCTATCCATTCATTCAAATCTTATGCTGCAGCATAGCATTTATAACATTGAAATAAAATTTAAATTACCCATTTGAAAAATCTATATTCACATTACTTTAAAGTTGATTTTAACCAAATTTTACAGAAGCAAGCTAACACAATGTTAAAGATCAATCAGCCACCTAGAACTTTATGCTTATTTTTTTCCAAAGACCCTAAGTAGTAATAACCTTTAAGTAGGTAACACCTAAGTCAATATATTGATGTTAAGTATCACGTATATATTAATTTCAGAGTTACTCAAAATTTGGAATTCATTGATAAGAACGGGTATAGATAGCTACATAAATTATCATAAGTTTAAACGAAATGTGCTTACGCTTGTTACGCAAACATAGTCAGGAACATAGCTAGTTAATCGTGTTGCCTCAATTTCAATAATACCAATTGCAACACTCAACATAGGTGGAGAACGCTGACTCAGGAACACCTGCCGAAGACAACACGAATTGACGAATTCTCATATAAACGCTCGTCACTTTTTGGTCGATTGCGGACTTACTCAGACTCCTTAATAATAAGTATCTTAATTTTGTAACTTTAAATTAATATATATTATATTAATTTAATCAACACCAAACCCAACTGTGTGGGTTTGGGCTTTGTATTTGTAGGCAGAAAGAAAGAAAAGATCTTTATTTGTTTTTACAAAGGAAAAATAATATTACATTATGGTTTTAAAAAAAAATAATAATAACAAATAGACAGTAAAAACAAATTGGTATTGGGCTCAACTTGTGGCCAGGAATGCAGGTACATCCCAGCCGTTGATTTTCAGCCCAAGCCAAGATTAACAACTAAACACACTACACACTATGATTATTAACATAACAATATGACTGCCCTCCTAAACACAAAAAATAGTACCTACAAGTCTCATATTAAGTACCTACTTTCTAGTTACACTGTAGCCAGAGTCAGAGAACGCAGCGGTTTAGCTATACCCCTGGTCAGGGCCGACTTTACCTATAGTGCAGAGGGTGCGGTGCACCCGGGCGCCGGGTGTTAGGGGACGCCGAGAGCGGCTCGGGACACATAGAGCCTCTACTGTAACGCTCCGCACGGAGCGGGTGCACCATACGCAGCGTGTGCCTAACCATTTATAAACGTAGTACCTACCCAAGGGTTGCCTTGTCGCCTTGCTTACTGTACCTTCATAATATGATCGTGTTTACCTGGTTTTGTGTCAAAACAACGATACTAAGCATGGCACAACGCATTCCAGCGAGATTTGAAATTTAGTCTAACGTGTTGTAACAATCAACCTATTCCATTTTTTTATAAAACCGGATTACGAAATGAAAAATGATGTCACAAGCGGGATTCGAACCCGCGCCTATTGGGATTCCGGCCCAATCGTGCTGCCACTACACCACCGTGACTAACTGTAGGACATGCAAATTTCACTTCGTATCATATTTACGTCTTAAGGTGACGGTATGCTATCTACCCGACAATGTTTACACATTGTTATAGCCTTAATACTTCAAACTTTACAGTTAGAATTGTATTAAACGATGACACAACCTTGTTATTTAAATTACTGAAATTTAGCATTTAATATGCTTAATTATTTATAAAACCGCATTACGAAATGATTTTTTTTATCCTATGCTACCACTGCTCTTAACTCGCCTATAAACGATCGTAGAATGCATATATTGATAACTTCGTTATGCTTTTCGTTTAAACATCTATCAATTGTAAAGATGCGAAAGGGAATGCTCCGATGGTTCGGACATGTGGAAAGAATTCCGAACGAACGTCTGGTTAAGAAGATATACAATGCGAAAGTGGAAGGATGTAGGTACCGGAGGAGACCGAGACGCACCTACCTAGACCAGATTCGTCACGTACTGAAGGAAGATGGAGTCAAGAGTCTCCGAAACCGGCGAGCGTGTATGAAGAGAATTATGAATGTTGAGGAAGCGAGTGAAGTATGCAAGGATAGAGTTCTCTAGCACTCTGTTCTCTCCGCCTACCCTGCAAGGAATATGGCGTGATGATATGTATGTATGTCCTAGTTATCTATATAGCAAAAGGATAGAATAATTTACCTACGCCGGTCTTCCAAAATGATGTATATTAAACTAGTAGCTAATAGGACGAGAAAATATTATACATGTATCTCAGCTCATTGAACCAGTTGTATATTACCGTCGTGTAATTTAAAGATGTTATCTTTATTTATGATATCTTGTACCATCTATGCTACAGACCGTTATGAATCATGCAAACGACCTTCAACTTGTAAAATCTACAATATAATCATATTGAAAGCACGACTGTTTAATTGATCTTAAAGCTGTAATATTTATTCTCAGTCACCTTGAAAATTATAGGCGATATAAGTTCTGTGTTCGAAATAGTTAAAAACATTGTGTGTGGGGACGGGGTAGGAATGCAATGTATGAAACGTTACAATTTTGGAGTATAATATAATTTCTGTTCATCACATCATCACAGCCTATAAAAGTCCCACTGTTCGGCTCGGGCCTCCTTCGTAATGGGAGGGAAATTAACCAGCTATACCGCGCTGGTCAGACGTGTTGGTATAGGGGTTTCTTTCGAGTTTCCTTCTCTCGCATAGATGTTATATGCGTTTTATATCCCTTAGTCGTCTCGTACGATCACCCACGGGTAAGATATGGGGTGGTGAATAGTATTCTTACTCCGTCACCACACGGAAAAATAATTTCTGTTAGAGTTGTGAAAATCGACTGAAAGATTACCAAAAATGTACCAAAGTAAATACAATCAACAGCCCGATTACCAAGCGTGGCGATTATGACTAAATCACTCTTGGAAGGCCTAGGTCTAACGATGAACTTCGATGCTTTGATAGAGGGTTGAAATAATCGTGTAAATCTCGACAAGATACTACGAGAATAACAATAAAAATTAATATCACATTAAAATCAATTCGTTCTTAAAGCCAAATGATAAGAGTTAGTACTTTTTTAAATCACAGATATTTTCCAATATTACATACCTATAAAACCTAAATTAAATCAATTCGTACTCCAATTAAAACTCAACCAGTTTTAAATTTAAAAATAAAATACTTTATTATCGATATTTCAATCGGTATGCATCGATCGTAATCATGTATTTTGTATATCTAATCTTTATTTACCTTAAATGAGAGATTATTTATAGGTACATCATCAGCATCCTGTTCTTATCTCAATTACTTGGGGTCGACACAATAAGTACGCTTCTTCTATCGTTCATATTGCAAAAAAAAATCACAATAATATTACGACCTATCTCACACCAACCCTCTTTGGGAATGTAATTGTTGAACTGATTCAGATGACGTGGACCTAGCTCTATATAAAATTTTTCGTCTTTTACGACATCCACGAGCAATATAAGGGTTGGTAGCATTCGTAACCTAGCGGTTATCAAAAATTCCGTGGTGGCCCACAGAGCATTTTATAGGCATATCCATAATTCCACCGAAGTCAAAAATCGGGTACCGGTGGCCCGCTCGCACGGCGAAGAGAGAGGATTTTACGGTGGGTCTATGGGGTCACGCGCCGCCTTTCCGTCACCCCGGACCGATTCGGCGGGCGGTGCGAGACGCATCCATAACCCACCCATAAAAAAATAAAAAAAAATAAAAAAGCCATATCTATAATTATTATTATTATTATTGATGTAGGTACCGAGGGAGACCGAGACTAACCTACCTAGACCAGATCGGTCAGGTACTGAAGGAAGGTGGAGTCAAGAGTCTCCGAAACCGGCGAGCGTGTATGAAGAGAATTATGAATGTTGAGGAAGCGAGTGAAGTATGCAGAGATAGAGTTCTGTGGCACTCTGTTCTCTCTGCCTACCCTGCAAGGGATATGACGTGATGATATGTATGTATGTATGTATGTATAATTATTATTTATAAAATGCTATAACGAAAAAACGTATGATAGGTGTGTTATCACGGTCATCAAAGACAAATACCGGGTTCTGGTGGCTCACTCGCTCGGCGAAGAGACCTCTCTCAGTCCCGCCCTATGGCGGGACTATGGGATCGCGCTCCGCTTCTTCTATCACCCCGGATGGAATTAGCAGGATGTCACCATTCCACAACCCACCCTAAAAAGAATACTACCTCATCGTTATGCTCAGAAACTGAGCAGAGGTTATCGTTCACCAAAAAAAAAAATCGTTCACCCTTGAATTTATAACAAGTTCATCTACCAACATACAAATAAAAATTTATCATTATCCACTGCACTAAAAATAATTTTCGTATATGAGTATTTCGTATATGTTAAAACCTATCTTAAACTTAACACTTTATTTCTAATTATTATTATATTAACTTGATTTCAATAAGTATTTCAAATCAAATTGAAAATGTTCATATTTAGCTTGGCCTATATATTATCTATAAGGAATGTTATAATGAATAAGAATTCAAGAGATATAGATTATTTCTGGTTTGCAGGTAACGGGTGAAAGGTTCCTTTGTGATGTCATGCAATGCAATGGGTACCGCGTGTGCGTACAGATGCCTATAAATGTAGTTAATACCATATTTTTGGTAAAGTCATTATAAATAACCTTATTGTATCAGTTAAGGTAAATTGATATGATTATAATATTTTAATTAAGGTTATATTTGTACAGAAAAAGATAACAATCGGATTCAATTATTGGGAATTGATGGGAATCGGGGATCTATTTCGAATAAAAATTTAAAAATTTTAATTTGTAATTTTTTATTTATAAAATTAATATATAAGTTGTTTGGTAATAAGCGTAAGAATAATTATGTAAATAATTCTTATTAGCGCTCCACTAGGGTGTTGGCAACTTCAACATTTATTTATTTTTATGCTAAGCATGTATGGCAACACTCTCCCTCTCTGCCGCCATAGAAATTTGTAATCGTTTACACTTTACGAATAAATCTGTCTTTACGAGTCTACAGAGTTTCTTTCACGCATCCAATACCAGCAAAAATTATAACCACCATCACACTTGCAACATAAGGTTAGGCTCGAGCCTCCTTCATAAAAGGAGAGAAATTGATATACTATACCACAATGGTCAGACGAGTTTGGTATAAGATTTAATTTTGAATACGCTTTCTCTAGAACAGGTATTATATGCATATTATATCCCTTAGTCGTCATTTTTGACACCCACGGGCAAGCATAGAGTAGTGAAAACTTACTCTGTCACAACACGGGAAGTAATCTGTCCACATTTTAGATTTTAATTTTTTCAAAGTTCACTACGCATTATATTATATATATATATATATATATATATATATATTTATATTATATCATTACTCCGCGTGTAGGCTCATATGATCCGAATACCTTTTTTGTATATTGCAATACATGTATGCAGTAGGTATTTACCATGTAATAAAGGAGTATAAATATAATAAACCAACCCTTCCTTACTCGTGGCTCATAAAAATCAACTAAGAAATGTAAGCAGATAACTTTACTACAATAAAATCTTAATTGCAAAGCGCAGTTTTCAAATGACTTTAATGTGGAACTTCAATTTGCAAAGGCTACTTCGTGGGCAGTGTGGATAGTCTGCTAGATATTATTACGGCCAGCACGGTGAACTATATCCAGAAAAGCGTCCTTATCTAATCTATATGGCTGCACAAACGGCATAATGGTCTAAGTAGCGACCTCGCACATTGAATGACAATCGTTTGTGCGGGTTTTCGTGCTATTTCTTTGTGTCTCTTAATTGTATATTTGAAAATTTCCCCGCGATGAAAGGATTTATTCCCAAGCGGTGCAAATATAAAAAATAATAACTACTCCTGATAGGTGTTCCTTCTTCTTCTTCTTTTCTCTTGTGGTAATCAGTTACTTATAAGAGACTATTGTTACCTATATCGAGCTTTTATATGTTTTTATATAAAAATTATCACTTTATTTAAAGTCGTCTTCTCACAGTACCATGGCAATCCTGTTATGGTTTTTGGGTATTGTTATGGAAAACAAAAACATATGTAAAACGCTGTTATATCATATTCACCACACCCCAGCACTTCCTTCGCATCACATTATATAAAATGCCATCAATATTATTTAATAGTTAATTAGTTAACGAGTTATTCATTAAGACATGAAAATACTGAATATAATACAAGACCAACTTATGACGCTTTCACACCCACCAAAACACCTCAATAAGAGTTTCGTGGTTATTTCTTATTTTGTGTGTGTGTGATTTAGCTCTTAGCTGCAGATGGCTTTGACAACGTTACCGGCACATATATACATTCTACAAAAATACGAGCCCAAGTTAAGGGTTTTTGTGCATTAGATTTTTTGTATTAATTTGCGTCATTTCTCTTACCGTTACTAGTAGATAAACTGAATGCATCACGATTTCCTGCGGACAAAATAATTTTTATTAAGTACGATATATAATGTATATGTCAACATGAAAAAAAATTAAAATTTTAATATTCGAATGACACACTAAATAGATTCTTAGTGTGATTTCGATTTTACAATTGTTCTAACAATAATATTCCTCAGAAATAATGGCGACAAATGACTAGGACAACTTTTCCGGGGTTTTACACTGTCTGTAGCTATATGCTTAAAGAAAGAAAACATGTTGCGGGGAAAAGTCTTTTCACATATAGCCTATATGAACTTTTAATAAAATGTCTTTGATTGGCTTAAAGGTCTAGGTAGTAAGACCATGGAGGCGGCGGAACGGGCCCGGGAGGATTCCCGTGACCCGGGCCGCCGCCCGCGGCCGGGGCGGCGCAGGCGCGAGTACCTGCGCCTGATGCCGCCCTAACCGAGGCTTCGGGTGATCGGACCGGGGAATTGTCCGGTCACCCGACGTGAGGCTACCGCGTGAGGACGACGCCTCGACGGCGAAAGCTGCCGGGGCGTCGATAGGAGAGGAGCCCGAGAGGGCATACCGTCGAGCGGACCACCGAAGACAAAGATCGGGTACCGGTGGCCCGCTCGCACGGCGAAGAAGAGGTGCTTGCAGGGTGGGTCAATGGGGTTGTTCGCCGCCTCTTCCGTCGACCCGGACCGATTTGGCGGGGTGCGACGTCCATAGCCCACCGCAAAAAATAAAAAAAAATAAAAAAGGTAGTAAGACCATAAACTCCAAAAAAGAAACTTTGATATTACTAATTGTATCTGACTGGTTTTCATACCATTAAAAAGGTTACATTTCAAAAAGAGAAATAATTTAGTAACATGTTTTCCCACCGTTGTTCATTTGTTTTTCTTTCTACAGAAATTCGGTACATTTTAGAATTTTATTACAAAAAAAAAATGAATGAAATGCAAGCCGCGAAAAAATATTGTGACATTTATGGACCTAACGCAGTCACTGTCAGTAAGAGTAGCACAAAGTCGGTTTAAACGTTTTCAATCCAGGAATTGTGACGTCAAAGATGCACCTCGCTCTGGACGGACCATGTTTGAAAACGTGAGACAAGATCGGCATATCAAAAGATACGACGTAGCTGAAGATCTGGGAATTGATCAGAAAATAGTTTTGACCCATTTGAAAAAAGCTGGGTATACAAAAAAAGCTCGATATTTAGGTACCACACGAAGAAACCTAATGGATGCAGGTTGCACAGGACCGTTATAGATGGCATTCTCGTGGGGAGGCCTATGTCCAACAGTGGACGTTTACGGGCTGATAGATGGACGATAAAAACGTGCGAAAAAGGTCGTGGTCAAAGGTCGATCAGGCATCACATACCTACTGTGGCAAAACCCGGGCTAACACGCAATAAGGTAATACTGTGTGTATGGTGGAATTAGAAGCTATTACCGCCGGGCGAACCATCGATTCGGATCTCTATTGCCTACAACTGATAAGATTAAAGCAATGTTCTGAGTCTGGGTGTACTTTGTCTGCGTTAATTGCATGTTTGTAAAGTCCCCCGCAATACAAGGTTTATTTCCTTAGTGCAGGGTGGTGTCTTTTTAAAATTAAAAAAAAAAAATTGAGAGAAAACGGGCGGAATTAATCAACAGGTTCCTTCATCACGATAATGCCAGACCGTACACACCTTTAGTCACTTAGCAAAAATTAGGGGAGTTTGGCAAGGAGGTATTAAGGCATCCACCATATCGTTCTAATCTTGCAGCTTCAGATTTTCACCTGTTTTGGTCTCTTGAGAATTCTTTAGACAGTATCAGGTTAACATCAAGAAAGGATCACCAAAACCCAAAATTTCTACAGCAACTGAATCATATCAATTACTTACAAGATGGCAGACAGTTATCGAAAAAAAAAATGCCACACCTGTATTTATTGTATATATTGAAATTAAATCTAAATAAACTTTTTAGCGACTTAAAAGCGACATTTTTTCCCCACCATATATAAAAACTAAAAGAGCATCATAAATTGCTATAATTAATTTCTTATTTATATTCTTAAAAATCATTTAATTTACCATAGTACACATTTAATTCGCAGAAATTTCTGCCCAACTTCAAATCGAAATACGAATTCAATCAAAACTTTATGAAATAAATATTTACTAATACTATAAAATTTCTTTCCGTGTGGTGACGGAGTAAAAATACTATTCACCACCCATCTTACCCGTGGGTGATCGTACAAGACGACTAAGGGATATAAAATGCATATGCGAGAGAAGGAAAACTCGAAACAAAACCCTATACCAACACGTCTGACCGGCGCAGTATGGTAGGTTAATTTCCCTCCCATTACGGAGGACACCCGAGCCCAACAGTGGGACATTTATGGGCTGTGATGATGATGATGACTTTAAAATATTAATTTAAAGTTTTTACCTCTCGTTAATAGCTCAAGCAGTTTACTTGAAAAATGAAATTCAGGTTTAAACATTTTATTACACATAAAGTTCTATAATCCAAGAAATAAGGTTGAAGAATCACTTTCACGTAAGATCAGCACTATTATCTACGCAATGTTCAACAAAACATTAGTATTTATTATTATGATGACACAATCTTATATCATGACAGAAAAAAATATTCAAGTTTTTTAAACCCCTCAATTTATAGTTTTAATAAGTCCTTGATTAGTAATGAATCGATTGTAAATTAGTAATCTTCGTTTAAAAATTAAATTTACTCGCGTACGTAAAACCATTCCAAATTTAAAAGTTAGTTATCGGAATTATATTACAATGCCAATATGTATTTATTTAAATAAAAAAAAAACTAAAACTGTTCTATTCAATTCTATTAGACATTTTATTGATATATTTGATAATTATTTGAAAAATTTATTTGTTACTTATATTGAAAAAAATATATATAACCACATGAATTATTATTTAATGTCACAGGGGATTTATTGTTTCACAACTGTCATACAAAATATTTGTTTTACAACTAGTGAGGCAATTGTCACCAACTGTTTAATTATGTCGACTGTCCCGAGTCATTAGTCCAGTATAGATCCAGGAGCGGCTTCCAGACAGTATTCGTTTTGTCCGTTTTAAATTAAGAATTTATATGACACTGAATTATTTTGTTTTATAAACAGAATTCATCGAATTAAAGTCTTGTATTGTAGAAGATTTTACAAATATTCTGTAATTGATGAACACATATTACAGCGATTCAAAAAATCTATGTATTTGTGGTCCTCATTAAGTAATTTAATGCGTTAAAAAATAAACTCATTAGATTATTAAACACAGTCAAAATTAGTAGTCTAGGAATTCATGAAGGGCATGCAAGACTTAGTTACATTATTTCCTACTTTATAGAATGCTTAAGTATGTCTCTCAATTTTATTATTTCTCATTCATTAACTCTTATTATCATCATCGTCATCATTTTAGCTCATATACGACCCACTACTGGGTTCGAGCCTCCTCTCTTTTATGAAACCCACGGGCAGGATAGCAATTGGTAAATTGTATTCTTTCTCCATCACCACACGGAAAATTTTACCTTTACGAAATAAGTTATCATTTTCATATATTAGATAGTTGTCACATATTTTTATTTTCACTAGTTATTATAAATACAAATTCTAAAACTTCCTTAGTCAAATTTGACAGTTGCAAATTCTAATTATGTATTTTGTGTTTTTATCTGTTTTAATCGTAAAGTTTTTTCGACAGTGTGGTAGTGGTTACGAACACTACCGACCTTTATATTTTCCTAGGGTGTCAAAAAATACTGCTAAGATCTCCACACCGATCTGGGTTTGAGCTTTTCCCTCTCACGCCGTGTAATCAACATTTATATTCTTAGCAGAGTTGATGTCAGGCGGTCATAAAAATATCGATAAAACTTTTGCAATACATATGTATGTACAATAGAGAGAGACCACATTGCTTACTTGTGGTAGGAGTAAGATGATTATTTGTTATAAAATATTATATATTAAATATATTATATAATATATTAGATTTAAAGGATCTTTCTAATGATTAACATTAGAAATATTCTTTAAATCTAATATTTTACAATTAGAAGCCACTGATAAATTACTATAATCAATTAAAAGGTTTATAATATAATCAAGTAAAATCAAAGGTTTTTTTTTATTCCTTGTATATAAATTTTTAATGTCTTATAGCTCATCATTCTCCTACTCTTATCCCAATTACTTGGGGTCGATACAATATGTACCCTTATTTCATAGTATATATTGTAAAAGTTATTAGCAATAGTTTTATGACCGGCCAGACGTCAACCCTCCTTGGGAATGTAATTGTTGACCCATCCGCATCAGATGGAGTTGGCACAGGTCGTTATAAGGCTCTTAGTCATCTTTTACGACATCCACGTAAAAATAAATACATCAATCAATAATAAAGTACATCAATAACCGAAAATATATCGATGACAATAAGTACCTACGCTAGGAACAAAAAATAACAATTCTTAGTTGTCAAACGTTTGACAGACAGGACAAAATGGCAACAGCTAAGTTTGTACAACCAATCTGTAGGCGGCGCGACGGTCAGTAAAAATAAGTAATATTTTAAGTGTGCCCCCCCAGGTTCCGACCGACCTTTCGTGCCAGTGCCGTGGGTTCGATTCGACAATACTTTGTGCGACCCACAAAGTGTTGTTCCGAGTCTGGGTGTAATTTGTCTGCGTTATTTGCGTATTTGTAAACTCCCCCGCAATACAAGAGTTATTTCCATGGTGCAGTGTATATATACCGGTGGCCCGCTTGCACGGCGAAGAAGAGGTGCTTGCAGGGTGGGTCAATGGGGTTGCGCGCCGCCTCTTCCGTCACCCCGGACCGACTTGGCGGGGTGCGACGTCCATGGCCCACGGCAAAAAAAAAAAAAAAAAAAAAAAAAAATGGTGCAGTGTATATATATATATATAATTGTATAAATTATCGTCATCTGAAAGCCTTCTTTCTATTCTCAACTTTATTATGAATTTGACACAATTTTTTTGATATATTTTAAATGAAATTCATGCCCTTATTGCCTTATATGTTTAAATAACAGCAATCGCCCTATCGACGTCCCCAACTGGATAATATTCAATGAAAGATTATATCGTAATCGCCACACTTCATAGGCGGGTTATCGATCGCACTTGATGTCCAACTTCCCAGATGAATAGCGCCAGTCCAATCTTATAGAGAAATCTGAGGTTTTTTCTTACTTCCACAATCATGTAAGGGTGTAGTTAGTGCCTTATTCATATCATACTCGGCACAGTAAACACAATCAGAAAGCAGTATCCAAATATTATAACTCCATATGGTGATGGAGTATAAATATAATTCATCACTCTTATCTTACCCGGAATCTTACCTACCTTATCGGAAAAATAACTGAGGGGTTATAATATGTATATAACAACAGTGCAAGAGAAGGGAAACACTAAATAAAACTATACCAACATAGTACAGTCGCCCTCCCGTGACAAAAATCAAATACAAACGCGATAGAATCCGTAAATATAGTTTTATTTCAAATGTTATAGTAGGTAAATTTCCCTCCCATTGTAGCGGGGGCTTCGAGCCCAGCATTGTATCGTAATATGTAAGCTGAGCTGAAATAATAATCCTAATATCATAAATGCATAACGCATAACGACAATAGTTACGTCTTATAATTACCTATATATAAACCTATTTATTATATTATACTTATAATTTTTTTTCTCTCTCAAGTCATTATCCTTACTAATATTATAAATGTGAAAGTAACTCTGTCTGTCTGTCTGTTGCTCTTTCACGCCAAAACTACTGAACCAATCTAAATAAAATTTGGTACACAGATAGTCTAAAGCCTGATAAACCACATAGGCTACTTTTTAATGCAAAAAAAGGTTGTAAAGGGGGATGAAAAGTAGTAAGGAAGTATCGTCATTTTTAAATCCAGAAACTTGAAACTTATTTTTAGGCTATTGATTAGATATAAATAAATATGAGATTAAAATTTCGTAAAAAAATTACCCTTAAGTGGTAAAATAAAAATAGGGGATGAAAAACTTTAGGAAAGTAACCTTTTACGCGGGCGAAGCCGCGGGCAGAAGCTAGTATTTAATAATTAAGCATCCCAGTAATGTTTTAATAAAAGGTATCACAATTTAGTTCAGATTTTCGACTACATTTCACTGTATGGGGTAAGATACTTTGATTGGGATTCAACATTGAGTCTCTGAGCGAGTTGATAATGACCATTGCGAACCCAGCGTAGTTCGTTTTTTTTAACCGACTTCCAAAAAGGAGGAGGTTCTCAATTCGAACGCTATTATTTTTTTTTGTATGTGTTATTGTCTATGGTGGCAAATGAGCAAGCAGCACACCTGATTGTAAGTGATACTGCTGCAGATGGTTTTAGTTGTGGTAGGACCACGCTGTTGACAGTTCTCTGTCTACAGCCGCGATCCGATCCGGCCGGGGTAGTACCACACTTTCGCAGAAGATCGACGTCTGAATAATGATAATATGCTATTGCGTTTGTATTAGTAGGCAGCGGCCTGGCTATACCCTTGGTATTGCAAAGGTCCATGGGCGGCAATAACATTTACCAACAGGTGTGCTGCTTGCTCGCAACACCAAGGGCACAACCAGACCGTGGCCTAGATGGTTAATATCCTCGTGTACATTTATATTGGAAAATATTACATTTGTATCCAGCGGTGCGACATATATGAGCTGAAATGATAATAATAACTTTTTTAACATACATACATACATATCATCACGCCATATCCCTTGCAGGGTAGGCAGAGAGAACAGAGTGCCAGACAACTCTATCTTTGCATACTTCACTCGCTTCCTCAATATTCATAATTCTTTTCATACACGCTCGCCGGTTTCGGAGACTCTTGACTCCACCTTCCTTCAGTACATGACCGATCTGGTCTAGGTAGGTTAGTCTCGGTCTCCCCCGGTACCTACATCCTTCCACTTTCGCATTATATATCTTCTTAATCAGACGTTCGTTCAGCATTCTTTCCACATGTCCGAACCATCGGAGCATTCCCTTTCGCATAACTTTTTTTTTAATATGTGAAAACGCGTATATAGTCTGTAGTATTAAAATAACGGCGCAGTATGTTGAAACGCACACAAGCAAAGCGTATCGAATAAGTTTTTCTAACGCTGACCTGTTGCGATCGAGAGCATACCAAGCTAGCCAAAGTACATGAGCTATGAATATAGGTAATGGATCTGGCTTATAATTTATATACATGCTGTGTGTTATATATAGGTAACGTAATTATTTTTTTTTATGTGTGAAGTTGGAGAAATAGGTAAAATTAACTCAATATTTATAAAAAAAACCATAATAATTATATAATTTGAGATAACAACACATTGCGGTTTCAGATGCATTTATTTTTATATTATTAGCTTTGCAAAAAAAGTAACTTTTCCAAAATTGAACTATTATCCCGGAGGAACACAATATTGAGTCAAAATCCGATGTGTTAACCCAAGAAATGATCTATCTATGGGCCAATTTTCAACCAAATCCGATCAATAGTTTACACATGATTCAGTAACAAACATCCGAACATCTTCACAAACTTTCACATTTATAGTATTCGTAGAATATTTGTCGGTATAAGCAGTGCCAACTGGGAATGTTAGTACGACTATGAAATATCACAATATTTATTGACATCGGTCTTAGTAATCAAATTAGAACATTTTAGTTTTGGCAGGAGATAAAAGGGACAGAATTTCAGCCTAAAAACGGGACAGTCTAGTCAAGCGCAGGATATATGATCACGTTATATAAATACGACCTTTATGGATAATAATAGTCCAGTTTCATCCCGCCCTACTACTACTACTACCCGGGGTAGCGGAAGAGATGGGTTGCCCTCCCATAACCTGAAGCTCTCCTCCTTGCGAAGCGATCTCCTCATCCGCATTGCGGCGAACACATAACATCCCAGACATACCTATCAAGTAATAATTTTGTAAAACCCGATTACGAAGTGAAAAATGATGTCACAAGCGGGATTCGAACCCGCGCCTATTGGGATTCCGGCCCAATCGTGCTGCCACTACACCACTGTGACTTATTATAGGACATGCAAATTTCACTTCGTATCATATCTACGTCTTAAGGTGAGGGTATGCTATCTACCCGACAATGTTTACACATTGTCGGGTAGATAGCATATAGGCTTAATACTTCAAATTTTACAGTTAGAATTGTATTAAACGATGACACAACCTTGTTATTTAAATTACTGAAATTTAGCATTTAATATGCTTAATTATTTATAAAACCCGATTACGAAGTGAAAAATGATGTAGCACGATTGGGCCGGAATCCCAATAAGCGCGGGTTCGAATCCCGCTTGTGACATCATTTTTCACTTCGTAATCGGGTTTTATAAATAATTAAGCATATTAAATGCTAAATTTCAGTAATTTAATAATTTTGTGTAAAATAAATTTATAATAATAAACCACCTCATTTTATTCGTGGATCGTTGAGAAGAAAGCGCTGTCCGTTGTCGGCGCGTGCGCACAGTTTTTGCCACGATGAATATTTATCGTAGACGGCGGCCATTAGCGCTAGAGATACACTTTCAGACTGATTGGTGCTGTCTTACTACTGTATTGGTTCATTATATTGTTATAGTGATATGCTCGCAAGTATTATACATATAAAATAAAATTATTTTTACTTGATTTTAATTTACTAAAGTTTGGAACCATAAGGCCTTCATAGAAATCCCGATTCTATTAATACTTCGGTTCCAAACTTCAACTCCTATAGTATTTTGTTTATTACTTTTGGTGGCAAATGAAAAAGCAGCAAACCCATAGTTAAGTATTACTTTAGCAATATCAAAGGTAGGTACAGCTAAGTCTATGCCTACCAATAAAAATCCCAGACATATCCAGAAAGTTGGGCTGTTGGTTTTCTCGCTCATCTAACGAAGCGCAACAGCACATTGCCACTGATTAGACGTCGATCTTTTTTTTTTTTTTTTTTTCCGAGCGTGTGCTATTACTCCGGACGGACCGGCCCACGCTGTATACAGAAAACTTTCAACAGTGTGGTCCTACTTTTAAAAATTATAGTTAAACTATTATTTATTATTATATTATAGAATACATACATTTATTATTATTATATTATAGATGGATGGATATTATACATTTATTATTATTATATATGAAAGTGGAAGGATGTAGGTACCGAGGGAGACCGAGACAAACCTACCTAGACCAGATCGGTCATGTACTGAAGGAAGGTGGAGTCAAGAGTCTCCGAAACCGGCGAGCGTGTATGAAGAGAATTATGAATGTTGAGGAAGCGAGTGAAGTATGCAAAGATAGAGTTCTCTGGCACTCTGTTCTCTCTGCCTACCCTGCAAGGGATATGGCGTGATGATATGTATGTATGTATATTATAGAATATCTTTTTATAAATTAAAATGTTTAAAAATTCATCATCATCATTATCAACGCTCACTGTGTTCTACATAGGCCTCGCCACATACGAGAGCATAAACATCACGCTTTTTTTTTTGTGATAGTTTGTGGTCACCCCGCCCTACTTTCCAAATACCCAATTAAAGAACACAAATTACTCCTAGACACAAAACAATAATTTATGGATCACCAAAATATTGACTTGCATGGGAATTGAATACACGCCAATTAGCACAGTAGTTCGGTATTTTAACCATTGCGCAGTTATTTATTATATTATTATTATAACATAACTTAATACTTTAAAGGAAAAGATACACTATATTATGAATTGATAACACTTAGAGACGTCCTTTGATATTCTTTTTCAAAACAATTTAAAAATCTTTATACTGTTCTGGCGATCATATAACATAGGTGATATTAATCTAGCCAAATAGTGTATCGGGGTTGTATCAATCGATAAAGCTAATACGATACGCAGCTGTTTGCTTATATTCCAGGTATTGCTGATATCTATCTATCTGAACTATCATTATCACTAACAATAATATTAGTTATTCATTTAACCACAAAAGGTAACCATATTATTTCATCGTTTATTTATATAAAGAAAAGAACTTATTGATCAATAATGTTTTGACTGCACAAATAGCTTAATGGTCTAAATTAGCTAATTATCGTGCTGAGTTTCGTTCGCCACGCAATTCAGATTGTTATATGTCTGGGTGTAATTTTTGTCCTTTAATTTAATAATTAAATTATTTGCAATATAAAGATTTATGCCTTAGTGCGGAATGTTGCTTAAAAAAAATATAAAATTATTTTATTAAAAAATAAATAATGCCTCTTTGATAAAGTGAGTACAGGTGCATATTATGCCAAGTAGTAAACGCAATTTCAGGAATAATAATACAATTCATCACCCCCTATCTTAATCGTAGGTAATCGTAAAAGACGACTAAAGGATATAAAACGCATATAACATCTATGCAAGAGAAGGAAAATTCCAAATAAATAAACACACAACACGCCTGATCAGCGTGGTAGGTCAATTTCCCTCCTAGTGTGAAGGAGACTCGAACCCAGCAGTAAGACATATATAAGCTGATATAAAACGCAGATGCGTTATTTATATACATACATATAAATGTATATTGTGTGTAAACATTTGAAAGCGTGGTTTTTTTAAACTTTACGCAGCACTCACTTATAATTAGGTCAAGAAGGACTTTATTATCATAAATGGTAGGACCACGCTGTTGACAGTTCTATGTCTACAGCCGCGGGCCGGTACGTTCGGGGTAGTACCACACTCTCGCAGAAGATCGACGTCTGAGTAATGGCAATGTGTTATTGCGCTTCGTTCGGTGAGCGAGAGAGCCGAAAGCTCAACTGGGTGGCTTTGGAGATTGTAATGGTAGGCAGCGGCCTAGCTATACCATGGTATAGTAAAGGTCCATGGGCAGCAGTGACACTTCCCATCAGGTGTCGTCAACGCACCACCATATGCAGTACTTGACGAATACATTAGGTCTTTTTTTTTCTTTCCGCATGGTGGACCATGGATGTGGTCGCGGAAAAATCCATCCGGGGCAACAAAAGAGGCGGCGCGCAACCCCATGGACCCACCCTGCTAACACCTCTTTTCGCCGTGCGAGCGGGCCACCGGTACCCGATCTTTGTCACAAATACATTATGTCTAGAAACTCTAATAGTTATATAATTAATAACATGAGCAAAACAAAAATAATGGTCTTTGAAAGAGACGAAGCCAGAACAGATGTAAGAGTAACAATAGGTAATGATGTACTAGAGCAAGTGAATGAATTTGTATATCTTGGATGTGGATTTAGCAGAGATGGAAGGTACACCACTGATATAGAGCGAAGAGTGAATGCGGGAAATAGAATGAACGGAGCGTTGGGGCAACTTCTCGGCAGCTACCACCTCAGCCAGAAGTCACGTGTAGCAATACATAACGCAGTGCTTGTCCCAACACTACTGTATGGAAGCGAGAGTTGGGTATGCAGAAAAGAGTATGAAAGTAAAATTAATGCAGTCGAAATGCGATCTCTGCGGAAAATCTTTGGAGTTAGGCTGACCGACCGCATTCGTAACGACGACGTAAGAGAGCGAGTAGGTATGAAAGAGAGTATTGGTGTAAAGATGCGAAAGGGAATGCTCCGATGGTTCGGACATGTGGAAAGAATGCCGAACGAACGTCTGGTTAAGAAGATATACAATGCGAAAGTGGAAGGATGTAGGTACCGAGGGAGACCGAGACTAACCTACCTAGACCAGATCGGTCATGTACTGAAGGAAGGTGGAGTCAAGAGTCTCCGAAACCGGCGAGCGTGTATGAAGAGAATTATGAATGTTAAGGAAGCGAGTGAAGTATGCAGAGATAGAGTTCTCTGGCACTCTGTTCTGTCTGCCTACCCTGCAAGGGATATGGCGTGATGATATGTATGTATGTATGTATGTATTAATAACATGCAAACAATACATTTAACAAATTGATTTACTGATTTGATCTAATACATGGATGCTGAATGTAGATCTCTTACATTGGTGCTGTATTCAGATCTCTCATACTGGTACTGATCGCAGAGCTCTTTACACTGGTACTGATAACTGATCACAGAGCTCTTACACTGGTACTAATAACTGATCACAGAGCTCTTATACTGGTACTGATAACTGATCACAGAGCTCTTATACTGGTACTGATAACTGATCACAGAGCTCTTATACTGGTACTGATAACTGATCACAGAGCTCTTATACTGGTACTGATAACTGATCACAGAGCTCTTATACTGGTACTGATAACTGATCACAGAGCTCTTATACTGGTACTGATAACTGATCACAGAGCTCTTATACTGGTACTGATAACTGATCACAGAGCTCTTATACTGGTACTGATAACTGATCACAGAGCTCTTATACTGGTACTGATAACTGATCACAGAGCTCTTATACTGGTACTGATAACTGATCACAGAGCTCTTATACTGGTACTGATAACTGATCACAGAGCTCTTAGGTCGGGGAGCCTCGCTCTAAACAAACTGGTAACTGATCTATTTGAAACTGGTTTGATCTGATCTGGTATTTCACACAAATAAACCTGATATACTGATTACCATCTGATTATAAACCTTAGATTACCACCTGATTTCACTGTTACTTAACTATGCTGATGTCTGATATATCTAGATCGAATTACGTATACAAACAAAAACTTACTCACGTGATACTCGGCAGATGGCTCGCATGCAACTAGCCGCTCGCTGCCTCTCCCCGTCGCCCGCGCACCTCTCTCCGCGTGCGCTCGTGACTTATGCCTACCGTCTTATTACTACGTTGAATATATACTTATATATAATGTTACTTCGCATTCTCTTCACATCGACCTCGAACTGCAGACCATCGTGCAGTTTATGAAACGGTGCTCCCAGAGCTACTTTGACTCTGCCATGACACACCCCAACCAATTAGTGGTTGGGGCGGCTTCCTATACCCCATCGCGTATCTCAAAAATTCGACGTCCGCGTCACGTCCTCAACGACGATGACCACGCTATAACGCTCGCCCAAACAAAAGCCTACGCCGCCCGCGAGGCTATCTCACTCAAATATCCGCGGTTTCGTACTCGCCGTCGAGGTGCGAAATCACGGCACGCAATAGTCACCGATCCAAAGGTGGGCAAGTCCACGTCCACCTTGCCTTCAGCGACGCCCCGAGCCGAGGTCCGTTCCCCACAGGTGGAGCCCTCGGGCGATGTCGCTTAACACACGTCTATCGGGTTGAGAGCCTTCGGGCTCGCTCGCAGTCCGGTTCAGCTGTAAAAGCCCCTTCGGCTAACAGCTCGCAGTTGGTTTTTTAGTGGGTATTCAGTGTCCCCTTCAGGGCCTGCGAGTCCCACATACCCCGTACGGGCGGGTATGCGAAAAATGCATTTTTAGCCACTGCGTTACCAAATAAAACAAAAAAAAAACTTTGCATTCGCGACATCAGGTGTGTTGCTTGTCCATTCGCCACCATAAGCATTAAAAAATTAAAAAAGAAAGATTTATTAATTCTATGTTATGTTATATATTAAAGAGTAGAAAGATTTATCCTGCGTGAAAACCGAGCCATTAAAAGATTATCATTTATATCACTACATCATATTGTCGTCATCGCCAAATTATCTAAATCTTTGCCTATATCAATATCCTCTAAGATTTTCATCTGATTCAGTATAAATATCAAATAGCTATAGTTTACTAACAAGATAATTGAATCTAACTCCTATTTCACGCATTATATTTCTCTTATAGCGCCATCTAGTTATAAGATAGGCAAAATATAAGATTATATCTAGATCTTAAAAAAAATATTTACCTGTCATAAATATTACTATATTCTGACCGCGGCTGCTGGCGTAAAAAGTGACACAATATAAAATTGTATTATTAAATTATACCAAAGGAACACATTTTCCGGATAAAAAAGTCTTAAGTCCTCCAGAAATTTTGTGCTAAAGATATCCTCCAGGATTTTTTGCGCCAATTTTCATCCAAATCTGTTTAACAGTTTACGAGTCATTGAGTAACAAACATCATATTTATCATAGTTGTAAGAGTAAGATACACATGTTCATGAAATAAGAATAATATATTCATCCATTCACTTTTCCTGTGTCGTACGAGACTAAGAAACTTAGGCTCATAATATTAGAGAAGGTTAATTTAAGATGAATATCTTCTATCTATTTAAAAAACCTTTTCAATTCCTTTACATATCAAACCCATGGCTGTTATTGACTTATATTGATTGTAAATAGTTAGCTGTGGGGTAGCGGCTACGAATACTACCAACCTTTACTTAGGTCGTGGATGTCGTAAAAGACGACTAAAAGCCTTATAACGACCTGGGCCAACTGCACCTAATGCCCTTTGGTCAAAACTTTCATTCCCAAGTAGGGTTGACGTCTGGCTGGTCATAAAACTTTGCCAATAACTTTTACAATATGTACTATGAAATAAGAATACATATTGTATCGACCCCAAGTAATTGGGATAAGAGTAGGAGAATGATAATTGTAAATAGTAATAATAGATAAGATTATTTGCCTTTCTCGGGCCAAAGAAATCAAGGAATTGTTACTTATCAGCCTAGTGGCTATAAGGGGGTGATACAGTTGGTAAGGTAGGATTATGTAGACGCGCGTTGCCCTTCCGTCGCCGAAAATCGTTCGGGCGATATTATGTATATACATCATAGTTGCCACAAAGAAAATAAATAGCATTTGCTTACAGGAGCGTCAAAGGTGGTAGGTATCCAAAACTCAAATCAAGGTGGTCCCATTAATAGGCGGTGAGTCGTAATACGAAGTCAACATGGTCCCCTCAATTGGCCGCGCGAAGTAATACAATAGCATAGAACAGGACCGGATAAATTCAAACCACATCTTATCAAAAGAAAACTCTACTCATCTACATAAAACCAAACGGATAAGCTAATTATTATAAACACAGCCTACATATCAACACTTATTACAATTTCTATTCAATTTCAATCGTTATTACATACAAACACCATATAATATACTGTAATATTAACTATTGACTCGTGCTTGTAATTAATCGGCCGGCTTCGGAAGCTCCACTTTCATACCAACGCATTAACCAGTTAGTTGCCAGCTAGTTTTTGTCGTGTTATCCGGTGAAGTGTAATAATCATAGGTGTGTACATTGATCGACGTTTCCGTTTGAGTTTATGGTTAGGCCGCGTTCTTGAAGCGACAGCATATACAATATTAGATGTAGATATAGTATTTATGTCAAGGCAAAGAGTTCATCTTTCATATATTGGAGCTTTTACTATTCAAAGAGAATAATGCAATTTGTCAGTTAACGAGCAAGTAGCACATCTGATGTGTAGATAAAGTGTTACTGCATACTGCATGCATACCAGGGATATAGCTACCAATAAAAATCCCAAACCCACTCAGAAAGTTGGGTTACCGGCGTTCTCGCTCACCGAACGAAGCACAGCAGCACATTGCCACTGCTCAGGCGTCAGTTTTCTGCGAGAGTGTGGTACTACCCTGGACGAACCGGCCCGCGGTTGTAGAGAGAAACTTGTCAACTGGTCCTACCAATATTTAATACAAAATAGTATTGAATTTGACGAATCTGAAGTCAAAATTGGGGTTCAAACTGCAAAAAACGTAAAAAAAATAAAAAACCGATGAATTTTACGGCCTAATCAGTTTTTCTGCATGATAAATGATAACACAGGTCCACAAAAAAAAAATGGTCTATGCTGGGTGTTTGACAAAGATTTTCCGACGTATTTTTTACCACTGAATACGCATCTGAAGTCAAAATTAAAGTCAAACTACAAAATACGTTGAAAAATAAAAAATCCGATATAATTTACTATTTAATAATTATTATTATATATTTTTTTTTATTTTCTTTGTTTTTTGAGGTTTGACCCTACTTTTGCCTTCAAGCGGTAGAATTTTGACTTCAAGCGGTGAAGACTTCGTATTCAGCGGTGAAAAATAGGTCGCAAACTCGTTGTCTAACACCCAGCACAGACCACTTTTTTTTTGTGGTCCTGTGTAATTAATAATAATATATTGTATTAGATTTATTGGAATTATAATAATTTCTGTCTGATCGTCATCACACAACACACTTGCCCACAAGTGTTGTAAAAGACAACCGACTGATATAAAAAGCTAATTTTACATACAAGAGAAGGAAATTGTCCAAATGATACGAACCAGCAGTTTTTCCAAAGACAAATACCCTGATACTGGGGAAGATTCAAGGTGAAACATATTTGGGCGGAAAAAAAAGAAGCTTAAAAAGTTCATCAAACATAGCAGTAGGTATTACTAAAACGGTATGGTGATAGTTATGACAGTAGAATGACAGCAGGCGGTTCGCCGTCCGTCACGGGTCGCGTGCGGCAGGCGTGACAATATCGCCCAACACGATACACCGTTTTCTCTTCTATTGCTTTGAGTGTTGCCATTGTTAACCGACAATTGACGGATAAAATTTTATTGATGTTTATTATTATCGTTATTTCATCTAATCATCTTAGTTCATACAATAAGCGGGAAATTGATCTGCTGTTTTCTATATTACACTCCTCGAATGGGCTGTTATAGGGCTTTTCTTTCAAGATTTTCTTCATTTGCTTATTTTTTAATAAGATATTATTATAAGTTAATCGTCTTTAAGGACACCTCTGGTCAAAATAATGTCATAAAAGGCGAACTATCCATTAGTCTAGCGGTATCTACTATTGGATAAAGACCTTCCTTAAGAGTAATATGGCATAATCGCCATGTCACTCTTTAAGGACGTCAACAAAATCTGGCAAATTACCGATCCCAGTTGATATTGCAAACTTCCCACGAGAGTGCAACTATCTATCCTCATGGAGCCAGATTTTACGATATCCATACCAAAATAATAGGTTTTAACGTTTGCCATCACAAATAAATTATTGTTGTTAGGTATATTTTAAATGATCTGTCGTTCAATATTCCGTCATAATTTCGGCTCTTATATGCTCAATTGCTGCGATCGTGCCTACTCTATAATTGAAAGGAAATTCACTTACTATTACCACGCTAATCAGAAGCATTGGTGTAGAGATTTATTCAAGTATTTTTTAGTATTAAAAATTATCGTGAGTTTGACACATATTAAACAGTTGTATTTCCGGCAATACTCACGCGTTAGAGTCGATTATGTCGACCCGAGTTTATTTCAAGTATGCCTTCTCTTTCATAGATGTTCTCTGCATATATTTCTCAATCATCTTTTACGATATCCATGTGTGAGAAAAGGATTGGCGAATTGTATTCTTACTCCGTCATTAAACCGAAAATCAGTATCGGATATCATCCAACAATGGATTCGCACTAAGTAGCAGTTATATAGTGCACCCTGCGTAAACAAGACGCAGAGGAAGTATTAAAGATACGGGGGCGGGTCACCATACAATCATACAGGCACAATACTATAACTGCAAACATATCATTTGGCACGGTCACTGCTCATAACTACACAATTGATTTCAACAAGTGGTTTATGGAATAGGGCGCTTAAGACAACATTCCGACTGGTGACTACAATCAATTTTATCGTGAAAGGGCAACGTCCTATTACGTTTAGAAGAGTATACATGATATTATAAGCAGATAAACAGAACATCTATTCTGGATCACCGTGGTTCGGATGGTTTCCTGAATACTTAAAGAAATGGTGAACGGTGGATTATTTAAGAATAAAAGACCCTATATTCTTTTGATGTCTCTTGACATATGATACATCAACACATCACAGCCCATATATGTCCCACTTTTGGGGTCGGGCCTTCTCTGTAATAGGAAGGAAATTAACCTACTATACCGCGCTGGTCAGACGTGTTGGTATAGGGTTTTGTTTCGAGTTTTCCTTCTCTTTCGTAGATGTTATATGCGTTTTATATTTCTTAGTCGTCCCTTACGATCACCCACGGGTAAGATAGGGGGTAATGAATTGTATTCTTACTCCGTCACCACACGGATATACATACGATACATTCTCCCATATATAGATATAGATATGGGAGAGGATATTGTACAGCAGCAGTACAGCACTCTATGGTGCTGTACGGCTACGCTTATCATAGCTCTGCTGTTTTCAAAAACGAAATTATGCTTAATATTTAATAGTGGTAGGACCACGCTGTTGATAGTTTTCTGGCTACAGCGGCGGGATCCGTCCGGGGTAGTACCACGCTCCTCAGACAATTGAAGTCTGAGCAGTGGCAATATGCTGTGTGTTTGCCACCATGAGCAATAAGGAAAAATAGGGTATTTTTCGCAATATTGTTTATTTCTTTAATTTTCACCTTTTCTAATTAAATTATTGCGGATCTTAAGACGCTCGTTTGTGGGACTGGTGGATAGAGAAACTTTGATTATTTTAAGGAGATCATTGTAGCTTAAATGTGTTTCAATGGTGGGATTGTGTTATGGAACTAGTCACAAAAACAACAAGACATATTATAATGATTGTAAGAATTGTAAATATGAAAGTTTGTGGAGATGTTTGATATTTGAACGTTTGGATGTTTGTTACTCAAACACGCGTAAACCATTGAACATATTTGGATGAAACTTTGCACACAGGTAGGCCATTGCCTAACACATGGTATTATATTATACTTTTAGTACGCCAATTCCCTTGGGATAAAGTTTTATATTGTGAGTCACTTTATCAATGGCAAAAGCCAGTATGCCATTAATATTATGTTGCCATTACGCCGTCTTAAATTCGTAATACAAAATTTCAATATATTGTTCATTATTAAGCAGTTTTCTTGTTGGAAGCTAACTTTACATGTTAGAATCATGTGACAGTAGCGTTGAGAAGTGATTACCACACTTAAACATGTATATAATATTTCGGGTCTGCATTTTTGATTGCAAAAATAATTGCCTCCTCAGTTGTTAACCCTTACAGTTATCGCTGCATCGTGGCGGCACTTAAAACATTCAAACAAGTTAATTTATATTTTGCTACTCTTGTTGTGATTTTGATAAACGATGTACCTAGTCCTCGCTTAGCCTTGTGAAGAATTTAAATTTTAATTAGTCTGAAACTATTAAAAACTGTTATAAAATAGAAAATAAAATATGTACTATTTTATAAATTTCAGTAAGGCTTTCAAAATGATTCCTAATGGTTACGCGAGTTTGAAATAATATCAGCCCTTCCGTGACCATGAATGCTGTAAAGTGTTTGTAACGTCGGAAAATTGAAAAACAAATACAAACGTGATAGAATCCGTAAAAAATAGTTTTATTTCCATCAAAAACAATTATTTCTTGAATTGTAAACTTGAATAATGATTGAATATAATGATATTAGTACCTACATATTGTAAAACATAGAAACTACGTTAGAGTCTAATTTGCAAGTGCTATTTTTGCATGTTGACTTCAGCATTTGGTAATGGGCATGACACATCACTCGTCGAACTGACAATCGTTGGAGAAGAAAGGTTCTCGAGTAGCGACCCCGAATCGAATGACGCAGTGTAGGACTCCCCACTAGGTGGAGTTACAACTTTATAAAACTAGCAGAAAACCGTTGAATGCATCTGCATTCAACGGTGCTGTTCCATCTGGAACAGGACCGTTTTGAGTGGCATTCTTGTAGGGATGCCTATGTTGAACAGTGGACGTCTACGGGTCAATGGATGGATGGAAAATTAAAAAAAAAATAGAAGAAATAGCAAATAATATATTCTAGTCCTTTTTATACAATGCCTGAGGATAAACACTGTAGTGATTATTCGGGCATATAAACACAACTCTGATCTCAAAACATATTATACCCATATAACTAGCACAGCGTCAGATATTCCACTTCAATATACTCTCTTTCATACCTACTCGCTCTCTTACGTCGTCTTTACGAATGCGGTCGGTCAGTCTAACTCCACAGATTTTCCGCAGAGATCGCATTTCAACTGCATTAATTTTACTTTCATACTCTTATCTGCATACCCAACTCTCGCTTCCATACAGTAACGTTGGGACAAGCACTGCGTTATGTATTGCTACACGTGCCTTCTGGCTGAGGTGGTGGCTGCTGAGATGTTCTCCCAACGCTCCATTCATTCTATTTCCCGCATTCACTCTTCGCTCTATATCCGTGGTGTACCTTCCATCTCTGCTAAATCCACATCCAAGATATACAAATTCATCCACTTGCTCTAGTACATCATTACCTATTGTTACTCTTACATCTGATCTGGCTTCATCTCTTTCAAAGACCATTATTTTGGTTTTGCTCACATGCACGCGTAGACCCCTTTTCTTACAATCTTCTGTCATTGTGTCGACTAGGGTCTGCAGGTCAGTCGCTGACTGTGCCAGCAGGACTGCATCATCTCTCATAAAGCAGAGCAATGACCACTGAGTCGCCCATCTGGACTCCCACATTCATATCCTTCAACCTTTGGAGACATTTATCCAGATATATAATAAACAGCCTGACTGACAGAACGCACCCCTGCTTAACGCCGATATTGACGTCAAACCAAGGCGACATTCCATCATCCAGCGCACACAGACTCTACAGCCCATGTAACTGGACTGCACAGCCTGTAGCAGTTTACCTGGATACCATACTCGGGTAAAATGTCCCAAAGTTCCTTTCGTACAACCGTATCAAATGCTCTCTCTAGATCCACAAAACTGCAGAAAACCCTCTGACCTAGAGCCAGATGCTTCTCCACAATGTTGCGCAGAGAGAACATTTGATCCATGCATACCCTTCCACTCCTGAAACCTCCTTGTGTCTCACACAGTAAACCATCGGACACCATCCTCATTCTCCTTTCAATAATTTTACCATACACTTTTGCTGCCAAACTAGTCAAGCTTACGGCTCTGTAATTTGCGCAGTCATAACATGAACCCTTGTTTTTAAACAAAGGCACGATGACTGCGCTATTCCAGTCCCCGGGAACCATTCCCGAGCTCCAACATAAATTGAGGAGCAACAGGAACGCCTCCCAGACACAGAAGCCACCAAGCTTGATCATTTATCTTTTACATTTTACTTATACCACTACCAACCAAATGCCAGGCTTTTTAACTATGCTGAAAAACTTTGACGGCATGTGAAGAGTTTTGTGTTACCGATTATATCCGTTCCCGTCACTTAATCGTCTCTTAGACATAAACAGGAAAGGAATAGATTCTGTTTTCCATATTATGAAGTTTAAATAATTAGTTCTCATAAGACATTATGAATTCCCCGTAGGCACTAATCGAAAGCACCAGTAAGATTCTAACCGTCAATTCTAAAGTGTTCATTATATAGTTACGTTTTCCCGCCCAAAAGAGCAAGATGGCGTCATGGGAGAGCGCGCATGCGCCGGAGCACGGGAGCATAAACCACAACCACTAATAATGCACACAAATGCAGTAATGACGATGCGAATTGATTCTTGAAATATTTTAAATCGCTTTCTTCCAAGTACTTTAAAGTTATGCTGTGTATCATCCAACTACAAAGACAATGCAACAAAGGAATATCCTTAATCTCGTGTACTTAGACTAATTTGTAAATTTCAATCCAATTCAGATTTCACTTTACCCAAAGGGGAAGTCACATTTTTTGACGTAATTCTATTCCACCGAAACAAGGGTAGCTAGGTATATATGTACTAAAATTACTAGACTTACAAGTATGTGCTCGTCATTGTGAATTTCTGCAGGAAATCCTACACATTGTTTTTGACTATGATTAAATACCGAATACCCCATGGAGGTCGTAAATAATAAATCCTACATTATGTAATACATGGCCAAGTACTCAAATCAATCGCGATGGCCGACCCGTATGTCATATGACGTGACAAGTTTTTAATGTTAGGACCACGCTGTTGACAGTCTTTGTCTACAGCCGTGGGCCGGTCCGTCCGGGTTAGTACCACACTCTCACACAAGATTGACATCTGAATAATGGCAATGTGCTATTGCGCTTCGTTCGGTGAGCGAGAGAGCCGAGAGCCCAACTGGGTGAGTTTGGGGTCTGTATTGGTATGCAGCGGCCTTACCATTAGGTGTGCTACTTGCTCATTTGCCATCATAAGCAATAAACAAAAAGAGTATAACATTATACCCTCGGGGGGTTTATGCTCAAAGGTCTTCGTTGAAGGACTAACAAATGAAATTACATGCTTATGCTTTACTTTTTGGGGTCAAGGTATATTCCAGTCACACTCCACCCACGCCACGTGACGCAGCAGCAGGGACGGTAAAGAGTCCCATAATCTGCCATAACATATTAAACCTCTCTGCCTTTTAAACTAATTTGAGCGGACCATAATTAACATTCCGTGTGGTGACGGAGTAAGAATACTATTTACCACTCCATATCTTGCCCGTGGGTGATCGTATGAAACGACTTAGGGATACAAAACGCATATAACATCTATGCGAGAGAAAGAAAACTCGAAACAAAACCAACATGTCTGACCAGCGCAGTATAGTAGGTTAATTTTTTTTTTTTACGGAGGAGGTCCGAGCCCAACAGTGGGATATTTATGGGCTGTGATGATGATGATGATAGTTAACAATTCCTGATCTACAGTAGAAAGCAATGGCATGACTATAAACCATATACTAAGATAAAATAGAACGTAATATAGTAGCAATAATTTTTCTGAGTTCTATTCACATATCTACCACGCATATGTTTCATAAATACAGTGACATTTGCAAACACACAGTAATCAGTGTGTGTCTTGTTGTCCGCTTGAGAAAACTGACCATTGCAATGTTCTCACGATGCAAACGGTTCTCCATTTGTGTCGACAACACATAAAATATATGCAGTTTTAATGTTGCGATGTTATAATATAGGAAATGTTATAATACTGAGGAAGTTACTCGATTTATTATAGTGTTAAAAATTCTTACTGTTATTTAATAATTTGAGTTGTAACTTATTTATATATTTCTTATATATGTAAAACAATTTTTATTGATGATCATTATCTCAGCTCATATGAATCCCACTGGTGGTCACGAAGCTCGTTGTGCATCGTTCCATAAACAAAAGAGCTAGAGGCTCTATCATCATCTTTATCAACTCAGGTCATACACATCTCACTGTTCGACTTGAACCTCCTCCACAATGAGAAGAATATTAACCTAATAAACCACGCTGGTTAAATAAGTTGGCATAAAGTTTTATAATAAATTTACCTTCTCTTGCAATATTATTATCTTTTTATATTGCTTTTGGTGGCAAACGAGCAAGTAGCACACCTGACGGTAAGTGTCACTGCCGCCCATAGACCTTTGCAATACCAAGAGTATAGCTAGGCCGCTGCCTAACAATACAAATCCCAAACCCATCCAGTTGGGCTTCCCGCTCTCTCCTTACCGAACGAAGCGCAATAGCACATTGCCATTACTCAATCGTCGATCTTCTGCGAGAGTGTGGTACTACCCCGGACGGACCGCCCGTGGCTGTAGACAGAGAACTGTCCTACCACTATAAATTATCTATATTTAATATCCCTTATATGACTTTTACGACATATACCGACAGGAATGGGAGTAATGAATTGTACTGTCGCTCCATCACCACACCGAACATAATACAAAGGAACCTTTACCTATATATAGTATGAAGTCTTAATTACAGATATATAAAGTAATGATAATTATCCTTAAAATGATGATTTAGTGTCGTACACTGTGGAAGACACATTTTTTTCTGTCCCTTGTGATATATGCATTTACAGCGTAATTGCCTTATAAGACTGTGTTTTGCAAAAATGGTTGTCTTCCCATGAAACTGCATAAGTTTTCAATTCACAACATCGTTATATTATAAATTATAGATCATAGATGTCAGTACGTACGTTACTATATACCTATATAAAATAATCGTGTTAATATTTATGTTTTTAATAATTTAATTACTATATTGCGTCACAATTTGACTGCACAGATGGCGTAATGGTTAGGATACCACCTTCCGTTCCACGCAGAATAAAACTTAAGTGTAGTTGTGAGTCTGGGTGTAATTTGAGTCTGTTAATTATATGTTTGAAAAGTCCCCTGCAATACAAGGATTATTTCCTCAGTACAGGGTGGTGTTTAAAAAAACACAATTATGTAGGATTTCTACAGTCCGTCACCATGGCAATATAGTACAACAATATAAATATTAAAAAATCGAAAGAAACCTAAAAAATCTCATAATGACGGTGCAACATTAAAAAAAATTGAAATGAGAACGTCGTCCTTTTTAAATTAAATTAAAATAGTTACAATTGGGAAATCAATTTTTTTTAAGATTTGAAATCTTTAAATCTTACTTAAGGTATTAAAAAAAAATTGGCTGTAAAAATACTTTTAGTACTTTATACTAGACTACACAAATTGTGTAGTAATCGAATCCGAGATCTTCTGTAAGTATCAAATGTCTGAGTATCAAAGGTTCGATTCATCGCGAATTGTTTGGTAATCCACAGATGTTATGGGATTAATTTGTATGCATTTGTTTTGCGCTTGAAAAATACATTTAAGCATCCACTCTACTTGTAAAACCAAGAGGGTATGTATCGCTGACACAGTATAAGTTCACTACGTCAGAATACCTTTTTTTTTTTTTTTTTTTTTTTTTTTTTTGCGGTGGGCTATGGACGTCGCACCCCGCCAAATCGGTCCGGGGTGACGGAAGAGGCGGCGCGCAACCCCATTGACCCACCCTGCAAGCACCTCTTCTTCGCCGTACGAGCGGGCCACCGGTACCCGATCTTTGTCTTCGGTGGCCCGCTCGGCGGTATGCCCTCTTGGGCTCCTCTCCTGTCGACGCCCCGACAACTTTCGCCGTCGAGGCGTCGTCCTCACGCGGTGGCCTCACGTCGGGTAACCGGACAATTCCCCGGTCCGATCACCCGAAGCCTCGGTTAGGGCGGCATCAGGCGCAGGTACTCGCGCCTGCGCCGTCCCGGCCGCGGGCGGCGGTCCGGGTCACGGGAATCCTCCCGGGCCCGTTCCGCCGCCTCCTTCTGCGAGATGACAGCCTCGCAGAAGGCGGCGACCGCGTCCCAATTCCTGACGCTGTCGACCATCGCTCGCGCAACAGCCGGCAGCGTCAGGACGGCACCGATGACAGCGACGAGGTCACGGCGCTGCCCGTCCCAGCCCGAACATACCTCGAGCGTATGTTGCGCCGTGTCCTCGTCGCTACTGCAATGGTGGCAGGACGGAGTCCACTCCCTCCGCACGACCGTGTGCAGGTACTTGCCGAAGCAACCATGCCCCGACAAGACCTGCACCAACCGGAAAGAGAGGACTCCGTGCTGCCGCTCCATCCACTCCATCAGTACGGGCCGGAGGGCCTCAACGGTAATAACACCGTATCTAGGCCTCTCCAGCCGCGTAGCCCAACGGGCGATGACTTCTCGGCGGGCGTCCTCGCGCCAGGTGGCTATCTCGTTGAACGATGGGGAGCCACCCTCTTCGCGCATTGAGGTAACCCGCCGGTAGAGGTCGGAGAGCATCTCCGCCTCTAGGTCCCACGGGGGTGTCCCGGCCAGTAGGCACGCCGCCTCTGTCGACACCGTGCGGTACCCGCGAATGGCTCTGACCGCCATGACTCTCTGTGGCCTCCACAGAACCGCCCTGAGTTGGGCGTTCAGAGCCCTCGCCCACACGGGTGCGCCGTACATGGCCATTGAGCGGATCACCCCCGCATACAGCCGTCGGCCCTGAAAACTGGGTCCGCCCACGTTCGGCATGAGCCGAGAAAGGGCGGACGCCGCGCCGACCAGCCGGGGAGCAATTTGACGAAAATGCTCCCGGAACCACCATCGCCCGTCGAGCACCAGACCCAAGTACCTCATATGGGCCTGGATACTGATGTGGATGGAGTTGACGACTAACGAGGCGCCGATGGGCAGCCTCACACGGGGCCCATGGAATAAAAGGGCCTCCGTCTTGTTTAGGGCCACCCTGAGCCCCAGCGCCTCGATTCGCCTGACCATCTCCTCGGTGCCGAGAGTGGCCAGGCTCGCCGCCTCTTCGAATGTCCTGCCCCGGGCTGTGACGAGCGTGTCGTCAGCATAGCAAATAACGCTCAGCCCGGGGGGGAGACTCCCTCTCAACGCCCAGTCGTAACCGATGTCCCACAGAGTCGGCCCCAGAACCGACCCCTGCGGAACACCGCACGACATGGGCGTCCGCACAATGTCCCCTGCGGGGCTCGCGTAGAGAACACTGCGCCCCTCCAAATAGTCTGCCACCAGCCGCCTGAGGTACAGGGGCACTCCGTGGAACCGGAGCGCCTCCCTGATGCAGCTGAATGGCAGACTATTGAAGGCGTTGGCGATGTCCAACGACACCGCCAACAGCACTCCTTTGCCGGCGACAGCCTCCGCGGCCGTCTGCCTCAGGCGTAGCAGGGCCCCGATGGTCGAACGCCCCCTTCGAAACCCAAATTGAGCGTCCGACAGATCGGGCCCCACCTCTTCCAGGTGCTGGACGATGCGGGCAGCGAGGACACGCTCCAGCAGCTTACCCACATCGTCCAGAAGCACAATGGGCCTGTAGGCCGACGGCGAATCCGGGGGCCGTCCCGGCTTTGGCAGGAGAACCAACCTCCCTTCCTTCCAGCACTCAGGGAACTGTCCAGACGTCAGACAGGCGTTGAACAGTCGCCTGAGGCGAGGTTCGAGATGCTCGAGGAGCAACGTCAACACCCGGACTGGGATTCCGTCCGGGCCGGGGGCCGTGGTGGCGGAACGAATCTTCACCACGGCTGCCCCCACTTCCGACTCCGTCACGGGCGGAACACTCTCGACGGCCTCCCGGTCGTGATATGGCGAAGCCATGACCGGGGGCGTGTGCTCCGACTGCCGCGGGAACAGCTCCTCGACCACTCTACGAAGGAGGTCGGGCTGGAGGGTCTCGGTGAGGGGGGGGCCCTGCGCGCGAAGCTTATTCAGCGACGCGCGATACGGGCGACCCCAGGGGTCACGGTCAAGACCGTCCAGCATCTCCTGCCAACTCGCGTCCTTGGCGGACCGGATGGCCAGCCGAAAGGCGGTACGCGCACTGCGGTACGCCTCGTACAGCTGGCCCTCCCGCTCAACATCGCGGCGACGCCGCCGACTGCGGGTGTAGGACCTTCGGGCACTAATGCACGCCGCACGAAGGTCCGCCAGTCTTGGGGACCACCAGTAGACCCCCTGCCTCGGAGGTAGACGCCGCACCCTGGGCATGGCCGCATCGCAGACCTGCGTTAACGCACTGCGGATGCGGACAGCCTCAACGTACACTCCGTCCGCTAGGGGTGGTGAGGACAGCCACGTGTTCACGATGGCCGCCTCCGCCAGTAGGTCCCTATCCAGCCGCCCCACAGCCCACCGCGGAAATGCGGGAGCTCGGTCCGCCCTGTGACCCCTGCTGGGGTCCCGGAGAGGGGAGACCTCCATCCGGATGTAACGGTGATCCGACAGGGTCTCCGCCTCCTCCAGGACACGCCAGTTCCTCACTCGTGGTGCGACAGCGGGGCTAGCGAACGACAAGTCCACTATCGACCCACCCTGCTGTCGCACACACGTGTTCACTGAGCCTCTGTTTAGGACACAGAGGCCCAGTGACGCCGCCCACTCCACGATCGCCCGCCCGCGATCGTCCGTCATCGGGGACCCCCACGCCGTGGATTTGGCGTTGAAGTCCCCCAGGACCAGGACGAGGCCCGGTGCCAGTCGCCGTATCGAAGCCTCCAAGGTGGTGAGGGAGGCCCCGAAATCGTCCATTCTCCTGTTAGGGGAGAGGTAAACGCTGTACAGTGTGACCCCTCCCCAATCCGCCGCGACAAATTCCTCGCCCCTATCCAAGAGGGATAAGGACGGGAAGTGCCGCTGCGTGGAGGTGACGATTGCCGCGGTTCCGTTCCGGCTGACCACCCAATTGGGGCGATCAGGCACGACGTACGGTTCCGCGACTACGGCTGCACCGATCGACCACTCCGCCATGGATTGCAGGAGGAGATCCTGCGCACCGGCGGAGTGGTTGGTGTTGGCCTGCAGGAGGTGAGTGGACTGGGCAGCCATTAATGGGCTGTGTCCATTATCACCTCCTGGCTTGCGGCGGGCGATCGGGCCGCGCTAGGAGCGGGAGCGGCCGGAGTCGAAGGGCCGCTCCGCCCCTTTGGAGCCGAAGCCGGAGGTCTGCACGCCCCAGAGCCCATGCGGTGCTTGGCAGGCTTATTGCCCGCCGCACACGCGGGGCAGTGGGGCGGGGCGGCGCAAGATGCCGCCATATGCCCAGTCTGACCGCAGCGGAAACAGAGTCCGCCGCAGTCAAAGCAATTAGTGCATGTTGGCCGGGTGTGCCCGACCGCCATGCACTTGAAACACCTCGCAGGCCGGTGCTCCAGCACGGTGACTCGCGCTGAGCTCCAGCCCACGAGGAGCCTGCCTGAGTCGGCCAGTTGCCTGACCGACTCCACTGGGCACTGCACCCAGGCGGCACCTACGCCGCCCGGACCGGGCCGGATGGCGCCAACCCGGACGGTGTCCATGGGACACCCGGTTTTCGAGGCAATGGCCTCCCGGATGTCTTCCACCGTCACGGAGTCATCCAAACCCGCGATGCGCATTTCGGCGCACTTTACGGGTCTGGCGATTTTGACGCCACCCTCCTCGGCGAACAGACCTCGCAGCTTCGACGCCACGCTATCGGCCGTTCTGGTGCCCTCGGCCCCAGGGAACTCCAAAATCCGAGCCCCTGTCCGGGCCTTGCGGGTCCGGGCTTCGACGCCTCCTATGTCGGAGACGTCGAGCTCCTGCCGGGCTTTCCTCAGAACGGCCTCATAGCTGAGGCCCCTTTCTGCCGCCTCAGGCAGCACAGTGATCACCACTGCGGCTGTCTTCGGCGGCCGGAGCCCCTTGCGCGGCCTCTTCCTCTTCGACCTGCTGCTGCCTCCTCCGGCTCCTGCCTGGGGGGCGACGACCTCAGCGGCGCGCTTGGCCGCCGCTCTCCTCCTCTGCCCGCGACTCTTTCTGCCGCGCTCGGCCACCTGCCAACCCTGTTCGGGCGCAGCGGGCGTGCCAGGCGCGGAAGGCGCAGTCGCGGGTGCGCGGGTCGTCGCCGGCGGTGTCGGTGCGGGCGACGACTGCGGTCCGGCAGGAGCCGGTGCCGTCTTTCTCTTTGGAGCGGGCCCCTTGGGCTTGGGCCCAGCCGCGGCTGCGGCGTAGCTCCCCCCCACGCGGCCACCCTGACAGGGTAGCGGGGTGGGGGTTGGTGCCGCATATGGCCGCTTGTCCGCGGCGAGAGGCGGCCGAACACGTGGTTCCGGAGGCAGCCTTGCCTCCAGAACGGCCAAGCGCGCATTTACCATATTACCAACGGTGTCGATAATGGCGCGCAAGGCCTCGTCCGACACGCCCCCCACCGCAGGCAGTGGGATCGGTGTTGCCGGCTGGACCTCTGCCGGGGCCTGCTCCACGACGGCGACATTTGGCGTGCTGGCACTGATGTTGGTCGGCGGCGCACGCTCCGCGGTCGGAGGCTTCTTCGGCGCGGTGGGAACCACTGGCCTGCCAGCTCCTCGGGGCGGCTTGGCTGCGGCGACGTCTCGGCGGTCGGCATTGGCCGACGACGCAGGTGGCGCAGGCGGCATAAGCCGCGCCATTTGCGCCTTTAGGTCGGCCACGTCCTTGGTGAGGATCCGGTTTTCCCTCCTCACCGCGCCCAGCTCCGATTCTAGGCGGCGGTTCTGGGCCCGCAGGCCTGACACCTCGCCACCTAGGCGGGCGTTTTCGGCCTGCAGGGCCTCCATGTCCAGGGCGTCACCGCTCGCGCGGGCGCCAGCGGTCGCCACTTCTGTGGGAGGGATGCCGGACAACACCTCCAGCACCCTCGCGGCGGCCGCCTCGTCGTCGGCCCGCTTACGAGCCTCCGCCCCTCCACTTGCTCTGCCGGCTGGGGAGTGGGTCGCCCGACCCGACGCCACGGCCCCTCGCCCTCTGCGAGAGGCCGGAACCTTGGGAGGAGGCATGATGACAACACTCCCCTCGGAATCGGCGCCCGAGCTGCCATCCCTGTTCAGGGGGCGCTTTCGCACCTTCGAGGGGAGGGCCTCCTCCCTTGCCGTCAGTATCGCACCGACCTCCTTGGACGGCTCCGCGGAATTACCGCACTCGTCCATTTTATCGGCAGATCCACTGCCCTCATCTTTGGACGGCTCTGCGACACTACTGTCGCCCTCGTCCATTGACGGCCCTGCAGTAGATCCGCCGCCATCATCTTGGGGTCCAGCGGTGGCAGCCTCCCTGAGAGCCCGCCGCTCCTCCCGCTCCGCCTGTCGCTTTTTGGCGCCGGAAGCCTTCCCCCTATTCGGGGGTCTCCCACGCCTCTTCGTCTTTGGGGCCTCCTGTGTTGGTGCCGGGCCCTCGGCGGACGCCTCGAGTCCTGAGGACGAGGCGTCGTTTGTGCCAGTTTTCTGTTGGCTTAGCAAGGCCGTAGAGTGGGAATCCGTAGGATCCCCGTCTTTTGAGAGTAAAATAGGCAAATCCATATCAATTCCCACGAGCATGGGAGAAAAACCGTCGACCCGGGCAGAGATCCCTGTACCCGGGCAAGCCTACATTTACCAACCAGGGGGTCGGCCGGTACCCTGGCTGGAGCGTGCTAACGACAGAACAACCCATCTGCCATGCATCTTCTCGCCGCACGCCAGAACTTAAGATTCTGGGTGATTTCCGAATTCGAATGTTGATTCGAACTCTTTATAGAGGTTGTCTTCCTCGCGGTCCGGGCGGTTAAGCCAAGACCCTCGCTCCTGATACTACGCCTCACGACAACTTGTCTTGAAGCAAGATATCAGGTTTACGATATGTCGGCGGTGGCATAAGCCTGCCCAGCCCTCAAATCAATGAGTGACCGGGCCCGTCCGAAATTTCGCGTCCTGTACCCTCTACAAATAGAGGGTCAGGAGCGAATTGGGGCTCAACCCATCGCTGGGGAACCCCCCCTCGCGCCAGAGATTCGCTACGGGCGACAATTCGACAGAGGGATCTGGGGGACTGTCGCCCGCACCCAGGGTACACCACGCGGAGGTTTCTGGCGTCGTACCCCTACGTCAGAATACCTACTAAAAGCGAACTCAGTAGCGCCGTATTCCTAACGTATGTGGGACGACAGAGTATTGCTTTTTGGGCATAAGACCGTAATATCCTGGCGGTTAAGTAATTTATATGCATTCATCATCATCATCATCGCAGCTCAAATACGTCCTTCTCCTAAGCTTGAACCTCCTTCACATTAGGAGAAAAATTTACCTACCACGCTGGTCAGACGCATTGGCATAGGTTTTCAATTTCAGTTTTCCTTCTCTTGCATAAATTTTATATCACTTAGTCAACTTTTATGACATCCACGGGCAGGATGGGGGGTAATGAATTGTATTCTTACGTCATCACTACACGGAAAGTAAGCAATACATTCATATACCACGGTAGGGCCACGCTGTTGACAGTTCTCTGTTTACAGCCGTGGGCCGTTCCGTGCGGGGTAGTACCACACTCTCGCAGAAGATCGACTTCTGAGTAATAGCAATGTGCTATTGCGCTTCGTTCAGTGAGCGAAAAAGCCAGAAGCCCATCTGGGTTGGGTTTGGGGTTTGTAATACTAGGCAGCGGCCTGGCTGTAGTCTTTATTATAGCGAAGGTCCATGGGCGGCAGTGACACTTACCATCAGGTGTGCTGCTTGGTCGTTTGCCACCATAAGCAATAAAAAAAACATTATTTTATATTTATATGTATATATATATATATATATATATATATATATATATATATATATATATATTTAATTGATTGAATTAAATGCGCCCATTTGAAGCCGAACCGTCCTGAGGATGCCTCGTTTAGAGGCGAAACACGTGTCGAATCTTTATTCGAAGTTCTGCGGAAAATTGCAAGTAGAAGTTCTGGAGGCGGTGCTCATCACAGGAGTAAGATTTCCTTATATCCTATTCCACCTTGATCCCATCCCGTATTCCTTCCTTTTTTGAGGTGTACGGTATATTGATTAACCGTGGGAAAGTGGTGGGTTTTCCTTCCTCTCCTCCATTTTATAATATATATATTTATAAAATACTGTAATGGTAGGGGGCCATATTGTTGACAGGTTTCTATCTAAAGCCGCGGGCTATTTCGTCTTGTGTAGTACCAAGGTCTCGCATAAAATCGACGTCTAAGCGGTGGCAATATGCTGTTGCGCTTTGTTCGGTAAGTGAGAGAGCTCTTAGTCCAAATTTCCGAGTGGGTTTTGGTTAGTACACTAGGTCATTACCTAGCTATACCCCAGTATTGCAAAGGTCCACGAGCAGCAGTAACATTTACTATTAGGTATGCTGCTTGTTCGTTTGCCATAATGAGCAACAAAAAAAAATACTCCGGAACATAAAAAAAAAAAAAAAAAGTTAATCTTGAACGAGGAAATGTCTTTAAAAAAATGCCAGGCCTCATACCTCACAATTTGCATCACATATACTTACGAGACCAATTTATGAACACAATAATAATTCAATTTGTAATCTCAATTATTACAGTTAGTTGTTCCGGACCGTAGTTCCTTAATAAAGAGAGCTTGAGCATACGGCACAACCGCTTCAGCATCACTCATGATTTAACAATGATCACCCAAATTGCAAGTTAACTACCGTAGACGTACCGTAGTGAGCAGTTGATAGACACTGCTAAAGAGATCATTGTCGTTGATATACTTTTTATATGTAATGATTTATTATTTATTAATAATAACATTACGTCACCAACGCTTTACTCGCAAGTGTCGTACACGTAGGTTAGATTTTTTTTCTTTTAGAGAAATAGCCCTTTTGATTATAAGTTCTCGTGTGCGGTGACGGGATAAGAGTACAAATGTCGTCACCCCTCTCTCACTTGCCCGTGGGAGTCGTAAAAATTGGCTAGTTTGAATCCACAGATGGCGTAGTGGTTTAGATACCAACCTTCCGTGTCAGTGTTGTGGGTTCGATTCCCCAACATAGGACAATACTTTTTGCGATCCATAACGCATTGTTCTGAGTCTGGGTGTAATTTGTCTGCATTAAATGCATTTTTGTAAAGTCTCCACAATACAAGGATTATTTTATTAATGTAAGGCGCATGTGGGCAACAGGCGGCTCGCGAACATCTTCTTTGGGACCCGTGAATATTTTGTAAATAAGTCATGAATATCAAAATAAATGCATGAACGAACCGCGATCGACCATATACGGTATATTCTGGTGTTAATATTACTAGTACATACATACTTACATATCATCACGCCATATCCCTTGCAGGGTAGGCAGCGAGAACAGAGTGCCAGAGAACTCTATCCTTGCATACTTCACTCGCTTCTTCAACATTCATAATTCTCTTCATACACGCTCGCCGGTTTCGGAGACTCTTGACTCCACCTTCTTTCAGTACGTGACCAATCTAGTCTAGGTAGGTTTGTCTCGGTCTCCCCCGGTACCTACATCCTTCCACTTTCGCATTGTATATGTTCTTAACCAGACATACCAGATATTACTAGTGCGGCCCGCATTTAATTTATTTCTCCACCATGCGGTTCTTGCCTGCCAAAAGGTTGCCTAGCACTGGTGAAGGGTGTTCTTTTAAGAAAAAAAGAAGAAAAAGAAAAAGTTTTACTAAAAAAGTTTGCAGCAGCTTTCTCCTCGTGAACGTATAAAACCTCACTGCGATCGCCAAACCATCTGCCAGGACTGACGATTATGGCACTATCTTCTCATATGAATATCAATGAGGGAGGCTTACATCCAGCAGTGGAAGACAAAAGGCTGAATGATGATGGTAACCGATAACTGCTATTAATGTACCTCCGTAATACCAGAGGTAGGTACTGTAAATTAAGTTATGGACTTCCATCTCCTTCATGTATTGAACGAAAACGCACTACTAAATTGCTACTACTCCCACTTGAATTTTTCAAGTTATTCAAAGTACTGATAATATACACGGTTTTATATACAGTTTCTGGTGCTCTGCTAGCGAAAGACCTTTCACTAAACCGGTTGACCAATGGCGTCTGTTGTGATGTGGTGTAAGGAATAAGGAATAAAAAGCCGTGAAATTATTTTTTATTACTATGTTACACCTTTTAACCCGACTGAGCGCCGCAAAGGAGTGGTAATGTGTTTAACAGTCTATGTATGTATGTTTGTATGTTCCTTTGAAGCACTATACATACCAAACGCCTGGGCCGATTTTAATGATTCACACATCAATCGATTCCTTTTAGTCCGGCGAGTGTTACTAAAGACATGCTGTTAGTGAAAATTCAATATGGCGACAACTGGACGCCGTTTTGTGAAAATGAAAGTCAACAAACTATGACGAATGGGGTATCGTTGAATAGGTATTTAAAATCATTATTAGTTTTCTTTCAACATTTTTCTACTCGACTGACCGTTTAGGATCTATATTGATTTAAAGTTGCATAACAACCATTCTCATATATGTATATAGGTCTTTAGACAGTAGAAATTTACGATGAAAAGACGAAAACTTCGTATGACTGTGCGTGTGAATGTGGATGGACATATACTAAAGTATCTAGTAGGTATATTGGACTACCTAAAGTATCTAATGTCTGACACGGTCGAACATACCAACTGAACAGTCGGGATCCATTGAAAAATTAGATTTGCTGTCGAATAATGATTAATACATTGAAAAATTAGATTCGCTGTCGAATAATGGATCCCGACTGTTCAGTTGTTATGTTCCATTATTAGAATATATTTTATTTTCTTCAATAGTATTCATTCAATAATATATTATAGAATTATAGACCACCGGACATCTAAGTGCTTGTTTTTTCCTTTTCAGTTTTTTTTATTGTGTGCGTCATTTGGTTCGCTTTTTACGCAGTCGGGTTTTTAATTATTTTTATTTATTTATGGTAGGCTATGGTCTGGACACACTCTGCCCATTTTGTTTGGGGCGACGGAAGGGCAGCACGCGGCCCCACAACCCACCGTATTTCCTTCCTATCACCAATGGGCCGACCATTGATACCGATTCTTTGACCTCGGTGATCATCATAATTTTCGTTTGCTGAATTTATATATGTCTGAAAACTATTTATTGTTACATGAATGATGCGTTTTGACAATTTATTTTCTCATTTTTTCATTTCCTATTCGAAGATATTAAACAATATTCTGCCTTGTTTACGGAGAGATCTACTGAGCTCCAGAACATCTCTAGTTTATATAATAAACTAGACATACTAAATTCTCACTGCGTAAACTTAATCGAAAAACTATTAGATATCCGAAATAAAAGTATATACGAAATCTGTTAAGATGAAAATTTTAAGTCATTTCAGACAGGGTCGGTATCTAGATGAGACACGTTACGATAGGTTTTCTTTCATCCAGTCAAACACAAAACCTAAACGTAGGCCTCTCCTAAAGGGGTATAAATTAATTAATTGCTATACTACTACTATACTATTTCCCCTTGCAATGCCCTAAAAATCCAATATCCGTAACTGAAACTATGCGTAACTGTCGAATAAACTGAAATGATTTTATATCATAATATTCTAATATCCATATTCTTATCCGCAATATCCCTAATATAAACCAGCAACACATTTTATTTCTTACATAAAATCGAAAAGAAATATGTTGTGGTACAATTGATTAAATAAAACCCATATAATAAAACCATTAATCAGATGTATTCGTTTCGCTTGACAAACCCAAAAACATTTCAATCCAACGGTGCATTCAGTACAATACTTCTTCACCCGACCATACGTCATCGTTTAAACGGTAAAATAAAATTACTTTAAAACCATTCAATGTATCATGTTCTGTCAAAATAAATAGCCCGCAACTGCGTCAACAATATAATAAAGTTATCATTATGTTATTTCATACAATTGATCGGTAGATGGCACTGTTTCGAATAATGATATTATTGATTCATATCTTGATATATTTTCTACTCGAGTGGATTAAGAATGGTATATGCCAAAAACTGATTAAAGGATTATCAGAAAAATACTTACATATACAGAAGAATACTCTTATGCCAGTTGCAGGCTCGCAAGTATTATTCTTAGCCCGCATGATAACGCTGAATCATATTACTCAAACTAGTGTTGCTCAAATGCAAGACTCTTGCGAGTCTCGCAAGTCTTGCAACTCTCTCTGTTAGAAAAACACAGAGTCACTTGTTTTAATAGACATAAAAAATCTACATAAAAGTGAAAAATGCAACTAAATGAATGAAATTTCATTCCTCTAGTGGCTCTAACTGTACAACTATCAATAATTAGGTACATATCACTTAAACAGAGTGGGGCTATAATCACACCTATCTATTATGAGACTATAAAAATTTTGATTAGATACGAGCGAAAAATGATTGTCACACGTGGGATTCGAACCCACGCCTATTGGAAATCCGTTCCAATCGTGCTACCACTTACACCAGCGTGAGTTGTTGTATGACATTCAATTCTCAGCTCGTATTATATTTTCGTCTTTAAAGGAAACGTGTGCCATCTACTCGACAATATTTACACATTATACAAAGATTATTATGAAACTGTTTAAAATAACATCAAATTAATTCCCCAGGTACTAGAATACAAAATGTTGACAAAACTTTCTTTGCCAAAGGAATCGTATATTGATGTCTAAGTCTTGCAGCGAATCTTGGTCTTTCATTTGGGCAACACTAACTCAAAATAAGCTATGCATCTGTATTATCAAAATCATTTACCATTTAAAAATTTTATATAACATATCCAGCTGGATGTTATCCTCGTGATGACGGAGTAAGAATACAGTTCACCATCCCCTATCTTACCCGTGGATGATCGTAAGAGACGACTAAGGGATATAAAACGCATATAACATCTATGCGGGCGAAAGAAAAATCGAAACAAAACCCTATACCAACACGACTGATCAGCGTAGTATAGTAGGTTAATTTTCCTCCCATTACGAAGGAGGCCCGAGCCCAACAGTGGGACATATATGGGCTGTGATGATGATGATGATGATATCCAGCTAATTTTAGCTCAACCGTGCCCTTTAAACGATAAAATAAAAGTCTTAAGTATTCAATATAATACAATTTTAAAATACAATATTAAAAAAGAGTGCTAAGCTAGATTCCACAGGCGTCACCCAATCACGCAATATTGAAATGCATTTATGTAGATCAAACTTTACACTATCTTACAATAAAGAATGCTGTACTATTAGAAAGCCCTCTTCTAATTGGGCGGCTACATAACTATAAAGTATAATACTAATAACTGTAACAACTATGGTTGCGGTCGTGTGATCTCACTAACTAATTGCTAACACATAACTGTACTGAAATATAGTTTATTAAAACATATTAACGAGGCCTTAGTACGTAAACAATATGTTGCTACGATGATTCAGTTTGTTAATGAGAGAGGCATGCAAATAATCCTTCATCATCATCATCGCAGCCCACAAATGTTCCACTGTTGGGCTCGGGCCTCCTCCGTAATAGGAGGGAAATTAACCTACTATATCGCGCTGGTCAGACGTGTTGGTATAGGGTTTTCTTCCGAGTTTTTCTTCTCTCGCACAGATGTTATATGCGTTTTATGTCCCTTAGTCGTCTCGTACGATCACCCACGGGCAAGATACGGGGTGGTGAATAGTATTCTTACTCCGTCACCACACGAAAATAATCCTTACTAATATTATAAATGCGAAAGTAACTCTGTCTGTCTGTCGCTCTTTCACGCCAAAACTACTGAACCGATCTAAATGAAATTTGGTACCCAGATAGTCTAGAGCCTGATAAAGGACATTAGCTACTTTTTAATGGAAAAAAAGTTGTAAAGGAGGATGAAAAGTTGTAAGAACGTAACGTCATTTTGAAAGCCAGAAGCTTGAAACTTATTTTTAGGCTATTGATTAGATATGAATAAATATGACATTAAAATTTTGTAAAATAATATTCTTTAGGGTTAAAATAAAAATAGGGGATGAAAAACTTTAGGAAAAGTACCTTTTACGCGGGCGAAGCCGCGGACAGAAGCTATAAAATTATATATCCTGTTTATGAAAAGCTATTCAATGCAGATAGTTCGTTATATAAATTATCGAGACAAATTACGCGCTTAAATATTTCATGGAAATCATTGCTGTGTGGCAGCGGTTAAGAATACTACTGACCCTTACTTTTCTCGTGGATATCATAAAGGTCAGCTAAGAGCTTTATATCTACCTAGGTTAACTCTAACTGTTGCCATTTGGTCAATAATTACATTCCCAATCAGGGTTAACTACAGGCAGTCCATCATCACCGAAGACAAAGATCGGGTACCAGGGCCTCGCTCGCTTGGCGTAGAGAGGTACATGTAAGGCGGGTCTATGGGGTCGCGCGCCGCTTCTACTATCGCCCCGGACGGATTTAGCGGAGTGTGACCACTCCATAGCCCGCCGCCAAACAAAAAGGCGGCTGGTTATAAAATTAATGCCAATAACTTTTGCTTTTGCCTTTTAATATGTACGAGACCACAATTAATTGGGATGAGAGCAGGAGAATGATGATAATTTCATGGTTATCATATTACGATCACTTCAAACGACGCCATAAACTAAGCTGAGATTGAATTTCGACAATTAACTAGATATTAAGTAATGAATGCAGTTGTTATCGTGGTGGTATGTTCAATTGTTCATATCACAACTTTTATACTTATCAATATTCAATTTCAAAGAAATTGCAAGATGCTCTCTCTTTCTATACTAAAAGTAAAAGTGGTAGGACCACACTGTTCTGTGTGCTGGCAGTTCTCTGTCTACAGCGCAATTGCCACAGCTCAACAATTGATTTTCTGTGAAAATGTGTTTTTTATTATTATTGCGTACGGTGGTAAACGAGCATGATGGTAAGTATCACTGCCGCCCATGGACTATTGCAATACCAAGGCTATAGCTTAACCGCTACCTAACAATACAAAGCCCAAACCCCCCCAGTTGGGCTTCCAGCTCTCTCGCTCACCCAACACAGCGCAATAGTACATTGTCATTAAACAGACGTCGATCGTCTGCGAGAATGGGGTAGGTACTACCCCGGACGGACCGGCCCGCGGCTGTAGACAGAGACCTGTCAACAGCGTGGCTCTACCAGAACAGGTGATATTATTTGTTCTCAACGTAACGTGATAAGCAGTAAGTCAAAATGACATCAAGTTCAATCACATATATCTTTGTCTAAGTTATATTCAATCTTTACTAATAAAATAAAACTTGAAAGTAATAAAAGTAAATCACAAATATTAAATCACTTTGCACGTAATTTATTTATTTATCATCATTCTCCTACTCTTTTACTAATTACTTTGGGTCGATACAAAATATGTACTCTTCTTTCATAGTACGTATTGTAAAAGTTATTGGCAATAGTTTTATGACCGGCCGCCTGCCCGACGTCAACCCTCCTTGGGAATGTAATTGTTGATCAAACGGCATCAGGTGGCGTTGGCCCAGGTACTTTTTTACAACATCCACGAGCAAAGTAAGGGTTTGTTTGTTGTATTCGTAGCCGCTACCACTCAGCTACGTAATTAATTTATTATTATTCACGGATCTGCTGTTTTGATGCTTGTTTCTTTTGATTAAATTATTTTTTACCTTCATGAATAGTTCAGACACTTAGGTCTATCTTTCATAATTTATTATTCGTAATATGAAACCAAAGGAAACTAGAATATTACGTTCACTGAAACTAGCTTCTTTTTATTTTTTTTATTTGTTGGATAACATAGGTACCTATAATTAGGGCTACAGTAAATCACCCTTTTCTAAGTCACGGCGGATGCGCGTACCCTCGACCACTACTTAACTTCGGGTCGTTGCACACCGCACTTGTAATTTTTTGTCAACTGCCAATCATAGTAACGAAACTACCGTGTATGTCGCATGCTTATGACGTGTTTGATGTCAAACAACCTGTCTGTCTGTTAAAGAGACAATTTGCTTACTTGTTTATTATTACATTTGAAGCAGCTTTTTGGAGTTTACTGCTAAAGAATCGATTTTCATATAAACCGCCCGGTATGAGAAAAATTTGAGGAGTAAAATCTAGTGATCGAATGAGCTCGTTACGTTTTTGGTGCGCAACCTATTCTGCGCACCTTTCACTTTCTGACGTGAGATAATACTTCACTGAACAGTTTTAATAAATATAAAAAATACTATTTGAGTACAATTTGCTGAACATTAATTTCAAATTATACAATTTAAACTGATTGCACTATACTTGGAATATTGTATATTCAAAGTGTGAAGTAGCTTTACATTGCAAAAATGAAATAAACAGTGACAGATAATGAAATAGCATATATATGAAACAGGCTGTATAAGGTTCACTTGCTCATCTGTTGCGAGTGAATTTTATTTTAACTACCCTCTTTAAAAGAAAATGAATATATGTGTACTATTATTAAGATACGCGTTTCTTACTTTTTCTCGATTGTCAAATAAGTTATATGTATTTGTATATTGTAATGTAAGTACCTATCATAAGACTCGTTTATCGGCCTCGCTGTTTGAATGTACTCACATTACCTATACAAACTTAAAAAGTTTAAAGGTACAATAATAATTAATATGTATTTTCTTTATGGATTAAATAAATTAAAAAAAAAAACAATATAGGTATATATATATATATATTATTTTTAGTCAAATGAGCTTTTTTTGCGCCTGTTTTGATAATCGTACTTAAGGAGTAAACTCCAGTCGTGCGTCGGAGCTGACACACACACTTTTTTTTAGTAATTTAACATGTGAGAACACCTGAGAAATAAAAACACATCTATTGGAAATATTTGCCAGCTCTGTTCCTAAACGTCATAGTGGTATTCACGTGTCCCAAGATTTCTCCCTTTCTTTTTGTTGCTTTTGGTGGTAAACGAACAAGCAGCACACCTGATGGTAAGTGTTACTGCACCCATGGACCTTTAGGGCCGCTGGCTACCAATACAAACCTCAAATTCATCCAGTTGGGCTGCCGGCTCTCTCGCTCACGGAACGAAGCGCAATAGCACATTGCCATTACTCAAACTTCGATCTTCTGCGAGAGAGTGGTACTACCCCGGACGAACCGACCCTCGGCTGTAGACAGAGAACCGTCAACCGTGTGTTTCTACCACTATTGTTTTTAGGTAGATGTTTCTGTTATTTTAAGGTTTTCGGTCTTTGCAAGCCATATGGAGTGTATTTGGAAAAGCTTGAGATACTTCGATTTTGCAACCATCATTATGACAGTCGAGTAAAAAGTTAGAGACAACTCGGTCCACCAGGCGGTTGTGCCACTCGGTGTATTCGTAATCGCCACACCTGTTTAGTCCTTGGTAAGACATTGTTTAACGGAACATTTGGAATCTCCATGGAACTACAATATGTTCAATATGTTTTGTGATGCTGTGAACTGCATAGTTGTTTAGAATATAGTGAAGCTAACCGCGTGGTTTGACGAGCCTACTGTGACGATACTACTGCCCTCGGCGAAAGTGGATGAAAGGTTGGTGCAGTATTCCTTAATTACTTCTTCGCGGCAGTCCACCGCAAGCAGTGCCTACCGTACAAACGGATATATTTGTTTAACGTCTAGCTTTATACCTAGCTAAAATAATAACGCGTTGAACAATGACGCATTGGATTATTCAAAACTATTTTTGTAAATGTCGTACTTACGGATGTCGTAAACACCTCTTTGAAAAGTTAAATCTCTACATGTAATAGAATAGATAAATGAAGTAGATCTATTTTATATCCAAAGTCCTTAAGTTTATACGAGTGTGAGATGAACTTTAAAAAGACAAGAAAATAATTTGATCATCTTATTTAAATCAGAAAAAAATGAGAGACCATATAAATTATGATAATTTATTAGGTATATCTAACAGTTGAAGACATATAGAAAATTTTCAAGAAATGGTACGCTTGCGGTGAGACGAGCGATCTGTAACTATCGGGTTAAAAAAAGCGAACGAAGCCGCTATTCGTGCTTAGTTCGCAAGTAAAAACTAACCACATTGACCTGGCAGGCGATACACTCCGGTGCGCATACTCAATCGTGATTACGGAGCTAAGAAATTAAATGGATATGTCATTTTCATTAGCACAAACTACAAGTGCCATCAATGAACTGCACAGATAGTGAAGACGTGGGAAGTTGTGAAGTGAAGAGGGTTGTGAATTTAGGAGAATACTTGCTACGATCTAGAAATTATAATTCCTTTTGGTGTAATTTGTGTCCAATAACGGCATATTTGTAAAGTCCCTCGCGGCGCAAGGCTATATTCCCCAGTGCGAGCCCTTGTCTTAAAAAAAAGTCTAAATTAGAAATTAAATAGTTTGTATTTAATATCCGTAAAAAAAATATTCAAATGTGTAATACTCGCGTGAGCATTAAAAATCCAAGACACTCTATATTTATGTCCATTTTCTAAATTTAAAGAAGCTGTAAAATAACCCAAGATTAAAAAATAAAATTGGTTATTAAAATTGGTTCTGCTTAATTTTTTAAGCAGCTTAAAATATAAAATTGGTTCAGTCATTCTTATCTACTAACTTATTGTTGAAATACAATTTTATAATTAATTATTTCATGTGGTTATAAATAGTTTGTAGTAAGATCATAATATGTAGCCAGCTTTTTCCTTCTTACAAGACGACAAACATTAAGACACGTATGCAGATAACATAACTGTAAATGTAAACCGACTGAAATAGTATTATAATATTATACCAAGGTTACCAGGAGTGTAAGACCATAATTTCGCTATTTAATTTTTTGTCCAATAAAACGAAATGTTAATACAAAGCTGACTTTAATCAAGCCTAATTTCAAACTAGCTTGCTATTAAGAATTGTCTGACTAAATTCTTGAAAATCAAGGAGATTTGTAGAAATTCAAAAACTTAGCCTAACTTAACAAAAACTATTGCACCCGAAATTCGAACTCACACAATCAACAAGCACTTACTATCATTTATCGGACGCGACTTCGCAAGTTTGATTTTCACCAGATGGTTTTTATTTTTAATAAACATTTAAATAAAAACGTTTTGTTTTATTATTGATTTAAATTCATTTCAAATTGACAATTTTATTAAAAATTACTTATTTTTTGATAAAGTACTTGAGTACATTTAAATTTTTTTTTTTTTTAGAAATATAGAAGCGTCACTGCTAGCCTCCTCACTAAAGTCAAAATCACTTTCAGGGCTTTCACTATTGAAATTTGTAAAATTTACTTTATTTATATTTTCAACAAAAATTTAATTAAAACGGTATTGAATGTTCAGTACACAAGAACAATACTAACATAATACTGAGTATTTTCAGTGCATAAGTTAATTTTTAGTGCAAAGTCTCTGTTGGTAATAAACTCAACATAATAATTTTATATACTTTTTTTGTAAATTAAAATTATTAAACTCCTATTATTTCTTTAAAAAATATTTTCATCACATCCAAAACTTCGCACATCTCAATCTCAATCTAATGAGCGGTCTTGTAATAAAGGCAAAGATGTGTAATTGGTTGGCGGGCACGCGCGTGCCACGCGCTGCGCTTGCGCCGACTCGCCTCACCTAACGCGATCCCACTTTTTATCTTTCTTTTTCTCTCTCCCAGAACAATTATTCATATTCAAGCGATATAAAAGTTCATATTTATAGTATTTTTATTGCCAGTGATCTACTGTTACGGCAATCGATGAATTTTATCGCTTTTAAAGGTCACGGTAGTTGGAAACAATAAAAAATTAATAGGAACTACGGTAAATGTACACACTTGGAATAAATTCCATAGCTACCTAAAGCATTTTTAATCAGGTGATTCGATAATTATCTAAATGGTAAGAAAGTATGAAGTATTTTTCGTGTGGTGACCGAGTAAGAATACAATTCACCCGTGGGTGATCGTACGAGACGACTAAGGGATATAAAACGCATATAGAATCTAAGCGAGAGAAGAAAAACTCGAAATAAGACCCTATAGCAACACGTCTGACCAGCGTGGTATAGTAGGTCAATTACCCTCTCAATATGGAGAAGGCTCGAGTCCAACAGTGGGACATATATGAGCTGAGATGATGATGATGAAGGACGTATGAATACAATTATAATCACCCCTTGCTCTCTTTTCACTAAGGGACAGTAACACACTAACATAGCAAGGCAAGAAAATCTTGTAATAAAACCATAAACCAGCTCGTCTGACGAGCTACAGTAGATCAATTGTCCTCCCATTATGGAGGCAGTTCAAACCCAGTAGTGGGACATGCCTGCTATATGGATTGAGATCTTGATTCACCAATTTTAGACTAGTTTTATTACGGGACTATGGCGTATGCCTTACAGTTTGGTGATTTGGGATGACAACAGCATAGTTGTACCCCCACATCCCGCTATAAGTCCGTTCATTGATTTTTGAGCGGACTACTTAAGAGGTCCAATAAGTAGCCTACCTTTTCATAATGATGACTTCCGAATGTAACGCGTCACTATCGCTTACTTTTCAATTGCCTGCTACGTATATCTATTATGCAATTGTATCTATTGATTATACAATTAATAGAAAGAAAAAATGTACTTTAAACATATCATCATCATCATCATCATAGCCCATATATGTTCCACTGTTGGGTTTAGGCCTCCTCCGTAATGGGAGGGAAATTAACCTACTATACCGCGCTGGTCAGACGTGATGGTATAGGGTTTCGTTTCGAGTTTGCTTTCTCTTGTATACGAATACAATTTACAAACTCCCTATCTTACCCGTGGGTGATCGTAAGAGACGACTAAGGGAATTAAAATATTTTTTAATTGCAATGCTATAGTGAAAGATTAGATACATATATTAAGGTTCTCTGGTTCTTTTTGGTCAGGCTATGGTCTGAACACACCCCACTCATTCCATCCGTGGTTACGGAGGGATGGCGTGCGGCCCTATAACTCACGGTGCTCGCTCCCAATCGACCGACTACTGGTACCGCTTCCTTGACATCCGTGGCCGATCCAGTGGATTACAACTATGTTGTGTTGCTGGGGCGTCGCCCTCAAGACTTCAATAAAGTAACATACATACATACATACATATCATCACGCCATATCCCTTGCTGTAGGCAGAGAGAACAGAGTGCCGTAGAACTCTATCCTTGCATACTTCACTCGCATCCTCAACATTCATAATTCTCTTCATACACGCTCGCCAGTTTCGAAGACTCTTGACTCCACTTTCCTTCAGTACGTGACCAATCTGGTCTGGGTAGGTTAGTCTCGGTCTCCCCGGTACCTACATCCTAACCTTAGATGTAAATAAAACAAAGAATCATTTCAAATAATTTCATTGATAGAATTATTTGATTGATCAATTTTAATGAAATCTATCTAATAATTATCTTTACTCGTCACTTATTACTATTTTTTTGATATAAATGTTTTATTTTTCTTTTTTTTTTATTGTGACCGCTAGTAAGATAAGGAATAAAGGCTGTATCTAAAATACGACCTCAAGCTGCTAAGTGCATGTTAATACAAGGTAGTATAATGCAAACATTATCTCTAAGCTTGAATTATTTTAATTAGTTCCTTGTTAACTTGTTTGTATAAATAATGCGAAGAGAACAATAACTAGTCTAAAAGGCCAAGGGAGAAGGCGCAGACAAATATTAATGTTATACATAATTAATAACTTATCGTTAAATTATGTTACATTAAATAACCATTAAATTTACTTTTTTTATAGTAACGGAGTTTCTTACTCCTATCTTATCCATAAGTGTCGTACAAGACAACTAAGGCATATTCTATGCCTTCATATTCTATCCATATAATCCATATCCATAAAATCTAATCAAGAGAGGAAAAAATCTAAATAAATGCCTATACCAACCCATCTGATCATCATCACCATCATCATTACAACCCATAAATATCCCACTTTTGGGCTCGGGCCTCCTCCGTAATTGGAGGGAAATTAACCTACACTATACCACGCTGGTCAGACGTGTTGGTATAGGGTTTTGTTTCGAGTTTTCCTTCTCTCGCATAGATTTTATATGCGTTTTTATATCCCTTAGTCGTCTTGTACGATCACCCATGGGTAAGATATGGGGTGGTGATTAGTATTCTTACTCCATCACCGCACAGAAAATCAGCCTGGTATAATTAGTTCAATTTTATTCCTATTGTGGATGAGGCTCGAGCTCAGTCAGAATATATGTAATCAGAGCTCCACTCACCCTAATCCCATTGCGGTTATGGCCGAGGGCGTCTAATTATACCCCATCTAAAATATCCACGATCTGTCAACTGCGTCTAATCCTCGACGAACCCGACGACGCTATCACGCTCGCCCAGACAGGCATACACAACCCGCGCGGCACTAACAAATAAATATCCACGTTTCCGCCACCGCCGCCGAGGACGGAAATCGTGTCGTGGTAAAATCATAAACATGGAAGAACCCACTTTGCCAGCAATCCTCGAGCCGAGCTTCGTACCCCACAAGTGCCCTCGGGATCGGTCGCATAACTTTTATCGAGTTGAGTGCCCTCAGCGCTCACCCACAGTCTAGGTAAAGTTGTCATGTCATAGCCATTTGAGGCTAACAACTAAGACACACACAAAAAAAAAGAACGTGGCGAATTTTCATTTATAAGTACTAAATTCCCAATTATAAAATTACAACCAATTAGTTTTAAATACCTTTAAGTAAAGAATACAACGTGTCATCCCTACCGTGGGAGTGAAATTTGAAACATATGCTATGGCTGCTATCCCACCTACCAAGCCTGTCCATTATCGAACCCTTTGGGGAGGTATTTACTTAACAATAGACGTCGATAGACTTATGGGTGAATGATCTCATCAGCCCTAATTAATAATAAAATATATTCTATAACTTTATTGGAACGAAGTTCCTTATCGCGCGTTGTGAAAGGGGGCTAGACGGAAAAAATTCTTACGAAAAGTTGTCACGACACTTTTTGCTATAGTAAGCTATTGTAAGCTGTGCGGCGTCGCTCGTCGGTTCTCTTATAGAAAGCAAGCCAGATATTTTCATTTCTATTTCGCATTGAACAGTGTGGTGTCGCGACGATTTTTTTTATAGATAGAGTGATTCAAGAGGAAGGTTTATATGTATAATATATGCATAATGTACTAGAGAAACACTGATAATTTTAGAGGTTTCTAATGTGATGTCGTAAATAAACACATTATTTTGCGCTTACATTGCAAACGCTGGCTGAACCCTACGAAATAGATCAAAATAAAGTACTACAGTATTATACAGCTTAAAAAGGCCTACAAAAAAGTCCGCGATGGTATATATCTATCTCTTAAGGATAACATACTATATCCATTTTAATACTTTAAAAAATGTTCTATTATAAAACGGTAATTGAAAAGCTATTTACACAAATACTGTATTAATCCTTATCATTTTAAATACATTAGTTGGCTTGAGCATTTCATGAAGATATTTTTTTTCCTTCAGACCATGCAAATTAAATCAATACCTTAAGAGATATAGCAAAATCAAAATAATGCGCAACGAAATTATTTTCGCCCGTGACCGGGCCGCGTGGCCGGCTCGCGTTCGAGCTCGGGGCCGAAAAGTTTTGGTAGTCTAGTGGAATTGTATATCCTATTATTAATATTATAAACGTGAAAGTTTGTAATAATGTATGGATGTGAACATGTTTGTTGCTCTTTCACGTAAAAACTACTGAATGGATTTTGATGAAATTTATAGTAATATAGCTTGCACATCAGAATAACACATAGGCTATAATTTATAAAGATATTTTGCAAATTGGCTAAAATATAACGATAAAAATCGCTTAAGGCAGAAAAAAATTATATAATTAAAATAGAACTTCGTTCCATCCGGGTGACACCTCCGGTTTTTTTTTTTTATTTTGCTATACGAAAGACATCCTTTTTTTTTTTTTTTTATTTTTTTTTTTTATTTTATTGGTGGGCTATGGGTGCGTCTCGCCCCGCCAAATCGGTCCGGGGTGACGGAGAAGGCGGCACTTGATCCCATAGACCCACCGTAAAATCCTCTCTCTTCGCCGTGCGCGCGGACCACCGGTACCCGATCTTTGCCTTCGGTGGTCGAAAGACAACATCCTGCATTAAGAAACTACTAAATACTGTCTCAGTTATTTATACACAATTTAACGTATTCAATTCTTGATTAAAACTTACAATGATCGCAATGTACGTCAAAAAGAATGTTACATGTATAATAAAATGTTAATAAAACATTCCTTAACTAACTTGTTAGCAATCATAACATATAAATCAGTAGAACTAACAAGAGCTAACAATATAGCAATTACGAAGCACAAAACTCGAGTACAAAGGCGGTTAACGTAAGTTAGAAGAACGGGTCGCTTCGTTGCACCTACGATATACCTATATGTTATTTCTTCTATACAATGTTAACATTTTAAAGAATTTTATACATTACAGTTATTGTATTAATGAAAATATTACTAGAATTTATATATATATGATTGAATTTGTAAGAAAAAAAAACGCGTGAATTTTTTTGTTAAATTTGATATATAGATTCTTGTTCAGTTTAGATGTAGTAAAAAAAAATACGTTGTTTAATTAAGACTGTATAGATGGCGTAGCGATTAAAATACACAGCTTTCGTATCAGTGCCATAGATTCGATTCCACCGTAGGACAATAATTTGTCGACAAGTTCCAGTGGCCGTTCCAGTTCCAGTGGCCGGTCCAACGACGAAGGCGAGGTTCACAGGTGGGTTACGGGTGTGTGTGCTTACTACGCCCCTCTGTCGCCTTGGACGGAGTGGTGCGAGGAGTAGGCGAACCGTTGTGGGCTACGGTAACCAAAAAAAAAATGTTTCTGAGTTTGTGTAATTTTTCTGCGTTAATTGTATGTTTGTAAAGTCCCCTGAAATATAAGGATTATTTCGTTAGTGTAGGTTGGTGTATTATCCGTCGGGCCGACCACTGACGTCAAGTCACTCTGCTCCGGTGGTCGGCCCAACGACGAAGGCGACGTCACGGGTGGGTTACGGGTGTGCGCGCTTACGCCCCTCTGTCACCCCGGACGGAGTGGTGCGAGGAGTGCGCCGACCGTAGCCCACCCCCCAAAAAAAAAAAAAAAAAAAAAAAGGTTGGTGTATTATTAAAATAAATATTATAAAAAACTAATAAATAATATCTAATCATATAACCGAAATCGAAATCATAAAATCGAAGCCTTTATATATTTCGACTTGATGCACTATTGCTTATTTTATATGTTCAAGTCGTGTGTATTAAACGAAAATTATAACTTCATCTCAGCTCATATAAGTCCCACTATTGGGCTCCAGCCTCCTCCGTAATGGGAGGGAAATTGACCTACTTTACCACGCTGGTCAGATGTGTTGGTATAGGATTTTATTTCGAGTTTTCCTTCTCTTGCATAGATGTTATATGCGTTTTATCACTTAGTCGTCTTTTACGATCACCCACGGGTAAGATAGAGGATGCTGAATTGTATTCTTACTCCGTCACCACATGGATAAATTATAACTTAAGTTTTTGATATATAATTCATAAATCTCTTGCCATTTAAGTGCCTCGAAAGCATTTTGCGACTTGATTCATCATTATCGTTACTATTTATTTTGCAGGTTTCTATACGTAAAAAAATATATTCTATAACCTGAACGGGCACGGTTATTTATTAATTAAAAACGTATGAAGGTGGAGTCAAGAGTCTCCGAAACCGGCGAGCGTGTATGAAGAGAATTATGAATGTTGAGGAAGCGAGTGAAGTATGTAAGGATAGAGTTCTCTGGCACTCTGTTCTCTCTGCCTATCCTGCAAGGGATATGGCGTGATGATATGTATGTATGTATGTATGTCTGTAAAAACGTATGAATTAGTATTTCTACTGTTTAAAAGTACATTAACAGATTATCAAAATAGTGTATTAACTGCACAGATGTCGTAGTGGTTAAGTGGTCGACCTTCCGTGACAGTGCCATGGCTTCGATTCCTACGCAGGACAATATTTTGTATGATCCACAAAGTGTTGTTCTGAGTCCACTGAGGTGTAATAGCATTACATTCACTTTTATGTAACATATAGAACTTCATGTAAGATGATGCAAGTAAACTGTTTAATTTTTTAAATTACTGAAACTTAGCATTTAATATGCTTAATTATTTATAAAACTCGATTACGAAGCGAAAAATATTAAATGCTAAATTTCAGTAATTTAAATAAAAAGGTTGTGTCATCGTTTAATACAATTCTAACTGCAAAGTTTGTAGTATTAAGCCTATAACAATGTGTAAACATTGTCGGGTAGATGGCATACCGTCACCTTAAGACGTAAATATGATACGAAGCGAAATTTGCATGTCCTACAATAAGTTACGGTGGTGTAGTAGCAGCACGATTGGGCCGGAATCCCAATAGGCGCGGGTTCGAATCCCGCTTGTGACATCATTTTTCGCTTCGTAATCGGGTGTTTAATTCTTGATTTAATATTACATACATACATATCATCACGCCATATCCCTTGCAGGGTAAGCAGAGAGAACAGAGTGCCAGAGAACTCTATCTTTGCATACTTCACTCGCTTCCTCAACATTCATAATTCTCTTCATACACGCTCGCCGGTTTCGGTGACTCTTGACTCCACCTTCCTTTAATATTCATTAATTAATATTAATTTAATAATATAATATAATATTCATTAATTAATATTGATTTAATATTCTATGTCTAATATAAAGAGTAGTACTAGACTAATACCTAATATTAATAAAGAGTAGTTCTAGACTAATTACGCGAACGTTAGTAGTTCATAGCATTTCTAGATGGCCAAATAACAAACGGTTAAAGGGCCTGAATCTATCACAAAGGAAAATTGTAATAGTAGTCGATCCCGACTGGTGTAAGCGTAGCATGAGTATAAGAAATCTATTACGGTGACCCGCTTAATAAGCAAAAGAAGCATCACGGAATCTTATAGGGGCCCATCGCCGCCTTTTTGTCATCATTCCCATATGACTGGAAGGCCAAACCAAAACCCAGATCAAACATTAATGAAAAGCGTCATACCAGACTTAACGGTTTTTAAAATAGGGACATAATATTTATTGCACGTCTGGCGTAATCAATGTGTAACCTTTCATGCCAAGTATCAAAAGTTCCATTCTGTCATAAAAGAATTCATTATCTGATTCACAACTAGTTGTCCTAAGTTTGAGTATAAGTTAAGTTCTTTAATTGTTTGTAAAATGCCCGCGATGAATATATTCATTTAGTACCAGGCGTTGTTATAAAAATAAATAAATTAAGATAACCAGCTAATGGTATCCAATATCAAAATGAGAAAAAAAAATCACGCAGATGCGAGCTTCATTTCTCTGCACTGTGGTACAAATATGTGTACGTTTTTATAATGACCTTACAATGTGGTCACTATCCTGTGACCACAAATACTCGTATTAATCATGGAGGAACTAACGACAAGCCTTAGGATTACACTATGTTTAAATGATACGTAGGCGTTGCTCCAAGCCATGTTTGCCAATAAACTATATATTCAATTATCCTGAATATACCCTTCACACCCGGTAATTGGAGGACGCTTCTACTCACGAGTAGTGCAACCATAAATACAAGCGGTATGTATAATAATGGCTGGGTTTTATAAGACAATATTGTGTATAAGGAATACATTTTTGCGTCGCTTAATTAATAAAGATTTGTGTCACTTTTTCATAAATAACGCTTAAATTCGATCTATCTATATATATATATAAGAGATTTCCACCTATGTATTGACTCATCACGATATCTCTGGAACCATAAGGCCTACAAACCTCAAATTTGGTAGAAATATTTCTTTTGCCGAGTAGAGGTCAGCTAAGAAAAGAGAATTGACCTTGAGAATTCTGACTAAGTCTACTTGAATGCTATTCAGCTATCGTTGCTCACTTGTCTATAACTATTCAAATAATATAATTACATTGTGTGGTGAGATAGGTACATACAGATGTATGGTAGTGGCTAAGAATACTACCAACCCTTACTTTTTTCGTGGATGTCGTAAAAGACGACTAAGAGCCGTATAACGACCTAGGCCAACTCCATCTGATACCGTTTGGTCAACAATTACATTCCCAAGGAGGATTGACGTCTGGCAGGCGTCCGGTCATAAAACTATTACCAATAACTTTTACAATATGTACTATGAAACAAGAGCACATATTGTATCAACCCCAAGTAATTGGGATAAGAGTAGGAGAATGATGACTTTAGAAGTCACCTAAAATATAAGAGTCGTTGATGAAGAGAGATAGATAAACATACAATTAGTATCTACTAATTGTATGTTGCAAATGATATTTATATTTGAAATAACGATTTGTGTAGTACACCAATATTTATCTGGAATGGGAATAGAACTTTAACTCAGACGATTTCTATTTAGACTACTAAACTAAATATTGTCGTGAATGTGATAGACCGAAATGATGCAACAACACTCAAAAGTAAGCTTTCATTTATAACAATTCATCCACAATTGCAAATAAGATACAACTTTTAAAAATATTATCATCATCATCATTCTTCTACTCTTATCACAATTGCTTGGGATCGATACAATATGTACTCTTATTTAATAGCATATATTGTAAAAGTTATTGACAATAGTTTTATGACCGGCCGCCTGCCAGACGTCAACCCTCCTTGGGAATGTAATTGTTGACCAAACGGTTTCAGATTGAGTTGGCCTAGGTCGTTATACGGCTCTTAGTCGTCTTTTACGACATCCACGAGCAAAGTAAGGGTTGGTAGTATTAGCCACTACCACACAGCTGTATGTACCTATCTCACCACACAATGTAATTATATTATTTGAATACTTATAGACAAGTGAGCAACGATAGCTAAATAGCATTCAAGTAGATTTAGGCAGAATTCTCAAGGTCAATCCTCTTGACAGTACCTATGTCTTTTGCGCATTTTTACTGCTCTTACTTCGCTTCGGTTTAATTGAGTACTCTCAGTTATAAATAATACCACTACCTACATCCTTCTTAATTAAAAAGTGGACCAAAGGCGATTAATGATAATAAAAAATTATAGTGACAACAACGCTGTCGAATTTGTCAAACCACATTGGGGCATTATTGTGAATAATATGGTTATAATTTGGCTTTTGATTGTTAAGAATGACCCGTGCTCCAATGTGTTCCAAGTATTTATTTTTTTAATTTCTGGACAAATTTTAAGATTTTCTCCGGGGTTGAATTGTCAAAATTTATTAACTTTCATACCAAAGTCAGGTAGATTTTGTGTATCAAAACTTTGAGATTAACTAAATAACTTATCTATTTCTCCCATTTAATTTTAATGAAATGCTAAAATTGAATTTTATTGATAAAATCGTAAATTAAGAAATGCTTGCTTTGGCGGTAAAAAGAAACCTTGTAAGCAAATATTTTTTTGGTCTGATCACAATCCGTCTGAACTTGCCGGGGCGACGGAAGACTGCCGTGCACCATAAGTTGCCATATTATCCTTCACCGCCAATTAAGCAGGCAACCGGTATTTGATTCCTTAACTTCAGTGGCAGGCGTGCATATGAATGTGAACTGGTAATAAATAAACTGTGATTCTCATCTCGCCATCCAAACATGGCGGTTATGAAATTATCTCCCATGGTCAAGTCTATATCCAACAGTGTATAAATAGCAATAGATAGAGGGATAAATATTGTACAAATAATGTATAGAATCACTGATATAATATTATTAATTTATTCTTTGCAAACAGTTTTTGAGTGTGTTTCTTTCTGTTTGTTAACTGAAAAACCACGATCACTTGGGCTCCGGCGTCATTAAATTATTTGATACTGCTAGAATGAAAGAATAATTTCATTCTGTTTTTAAGTTAATGTGGAAAATATTTTTTCCTCTGTTACTTTTTTATTATCTAAATGTTATGTACATTTAGTGAAATTTAGAATAAAATTATAACGTATCTTATAACCTTGACAAGTTAGACATTCTTATGGGAAAGTAATAATAAGTAAACTATAACTAATTTTATAAAATTTTAAAATGATTTTTTAATTTATTTAAATAAAACTCATATATGAAAATAGTGCATCTTACAAATAAAACTATTGACTTAAAATAATACATTCCTCTTGCGACATACCCCGTTGAATCCAAAATGACCTTCCAGTAAAGTAAAGTAACCTTCTAGTGACACAAAGTAACAATGACATCATTGATCTCATATTCGTATTCTATTTCTTCCAAATGTCATAATAAATATAAGAAGAAGCAGATTACGATTTATTATATATCAGATTATTATCTGCGAAAATTTAGACAGAATACACTTCTTATTACATATCTGTATCATCATCATCATTCTACGCGTGAACTACGCGTCTACGCGTGAATGTGAGCAAAACCAAAATAATGGTCTTTGAAAGAGATGAAGCCAGAACAGATGTAAGAGTAACAATAGGTAATGATGTACTAGAACAGATGTAACAGTAGGTAATGATGTACTAGAGCAAGTGGATGAATTTGTATATCTTGGATGTGGATTTAGCCGAGATGGAAGGTACACCACTGATATAGAGCGAAGAGTGAATGCGGGAAATAGAGTGAACGGAGCGTTGGGGAAACTTCTCGGCAGCCACCACCTCAGCCAGAAGGCACGTGTAGCAATACATAACGTAGTGCTGGTCCCAACATTACTGTATGGAAGCGAGAGTTGGGTATGCAGAAAAGAGTATGAAAGTAAAATTAATGCGGTCGAAACGCGATCTCTGCGGAAAATCTGTGGAGTTAGGGTGACCGACCGCATTCGTAACGTCGACGTAAGAGAGCGAGTAGGTATGAAAGAGAGTATTGGTGTAAAGATGCGAAAGAGAATGCTCCGATGGTTCGGACATGTGGAAAGAATGCCGAACGAACGTCTGGAGATATACAATGCGAAAGTGGAAGGATGTAGGTACCGAGGGAGACCGAGACTAATCTACCTAGACCAGATCGGTCATGTACTGAAGGAAAGTGGAGTCAAGAGTCTCCGAAACCGGCGAGCGTGTATGTAGAGAATTATGAATGTTGAGGAAGCGAGTGAAGTATGCAGAGATAGAGTTCTCTGGCACTCTGTTCTCTCTGCCTACCCTGCAAGGGATATGGCGTATGTATGTGTGTATGTATGTGTATCATCATCATTCTCCTGCTCTTCTCCCAATTACTTGGGGTCAACGCAATATGTACGAGTACATATCACAAAAGTTATTGGCAATAGTTTTATGACCGGCCGCAGCCGGACGTCAACCCTCCTTGGGAATATAATTGTTGACCAAACGGCATCAGGTCCAGTGGGCAAGGATATATAAAGCTCTTAGTCGTCTTTTACGACATCCACGAGCAAAAGCAGCTATTTGTTTGCCTGCTTGTTGAAATCAGAACCCGGAGCATTATGTTTATCAATCACATACCAGTAAACCAAGGAAGCAATGAAATAGTAATATATACAGTTAGAATTATTATGTAGTATATTAGTTATAAAGTCTTTGCTAATATAACGGTTAAATTAAGCCAACTTTATAAGAAATAATACGTTGTCATGCAATTGATAATATAATCTGATTTGTAATGCGTTTGTAAATTGACAGTCGAAATAAGACGACGGTACATGAACACTCGATACACTTACAGATATTATATGATAATCACTAAAAATTTACCCTATACGACCTTTACAAGGCAGCATAGGGTTGTCAATTAATTGAAATTTATTTGTATTTTTAATATAATTAATTATATTATACCGCTTTTCGTGTGTTTAAACGCATGGTGATAATAGTGTGTAATAATTCCCTTCACACATTTCCTATATACCTAAATATTTATGCTTTACGTAATAGGGAGCAGGCGTATTACCATCTATTAAGCATAACTGTAATATTGGGACCAATAAGAGTTGACTGCACAGATGGCGTAGTGGTTAAGATACCGACCTTCCGTGCCAGTACCGTGGGTTCGATTCCCACGCAGGACATTACTTTGTGCGATCCACAAAGTGTTGTTCTGAGTCTGGGTGTACTTTGTCTGCGTTAATTGCATGTTTGTAAAGTCCCCCGCAATACAAGGTTTATTTCCTTACTGCAGGGTGGTGTCTCTAAAAAAACCTTGTGTACCTTGATTAAATGATTTTTTAAAAAATTCAAGACAAAGTTCTAAAAATCTGTTATTTTTATATATAAGCGATTATATTTTAATGTTATTAAGTCAACTTCTCTTTTAAGGGAACTTATTTACTCTGCTCATCACCTCTATAAAGGTTATCGAAAATGATATTTTTTACTTTATTAATAGTGATATGATCACACTGTTGACAGTTTTCTATCTACAGCCGCGAGCCGGTCCGTCCGGGATAGTACCTACCACACTCTCGCAGAATATCGACGTCTCACCAGTGGCAATGTGTTGCTGCACTCCGTTCGATGGGTGAGAGAGTTAGCAACACAACTTTCTGAGTGGGTCTGAGGTTTTCAATGGTAGGCAGCGGCCTAGCTGTACCCCTGGTATAGCAAAACTCCATGGGCGATAGTAACACTTAACATCTGATGTGCTGCTTGCTCGTTTGCCACCATATAAGCAATACAAAAAAAAACATTAAAATACTTTTTTATAACCTGCAAGCTGTAATCTGTCCAAAAAAAAAAATATTTCGGGTTGAGAGCCCTCAGCGCTCACCCACAGCCCGGTTACGCTGTAACAGCCCCTAGGCTAACAGCAATCGCAGTGGATGCGGTTTAGTGGGTAACCTAGCCCTAGGCTAGGAGTCCCACACTTCCCATCCGGTGAGGAGTAAGTGCGTCATGCATTCCTGGACCACTGCGTTACCAAACAAAAAAAAATCTGTCCAAAATGCTCACAATTTTGTAATCCACGCAACATGGCCGTAGCTCTGCCTTCGAAAGAATTACTATTACGCCATCTAGATGCAGAAGATTAGAATGAGCATTTATAACCGGACGGAGTGAATAAATACTAAGAGTTTTTAAAGCATTAACATCAGAAAAGAACTTTGAAGGTCAAACGCCCTATTCGCTTTCAATACTTAAATTTCAGATAATAAAAAAAAACAAATACTCTATGACTGCTCTACGCTACTCAGTGACCCAAAATCTGAGCTAAATCTAATATGATAAGCATTGACATACGTATACCACTAGACCGCTGTATGGTAGCAGCTACGAACCAATACTTCCTTTGCTCGTGAATATCATATAAGATAACTTTATATCGAGCAAGACCACCTGATGCTGCCTGGTCAACAATTACATTCCCAAAGAGGGTTTCCCAAACAGACGGTCAATCATAAAACTACTGCTAATAACTTTTCGAATATGTACGATGGAAAAGGAGTACATATTACGTTGACCGCGAGTAATTGCGATTCTTATCCCAGGTCTTACAGGATGACGATCATAATAGAATAGCATAAGTCATACTACTAGATTAACCAGACAGATTTATAGAATAATGAAAGATAGGTTCTTCAATTTTAAAGGGGATGTTCATTCAGAAGAATCTTAACTCCTCAATCAAGTATATGATATATACTCCTGAGCCTTGTCCCTTGACAACCTTACACACGACCGGACGCGGCAGGTGCTACTGAGGGTTCACTCGGGTTCACGTTCTCCTCCCACCGCCCCTCACAGCATCCGTGCAAACCCGTTCCTCTAATAATATAACGTAGAAATGAAAGATTAATGAGAGCAACCAGTGCACGCCTCTTTCACTCAGCTTATAGTGATGAGATGTATAGGTAACGATAAACCTTGTAAGAAGTATATTTTATAAAATCATTTTTTTAAATTGTTTTCCTTTGTGACGTTATTATTTTTATCTGCTGGAAAATGTATAATAGCTACTATAATCGCCAAATCGCTTGCAAAGCATTACTATTACGGCGCATAGGACCGCACTTTTTGTATTTTATGTGAGAGGGCTACGTCCAATAGTAGACGGCGAAAAACTTTATGTCGATGATGAGATTCAAAGCAGTAGAAACTCGCACCGAACACATAAAATGCTAGATACTATACTAGTATTATGTGTCTAGTAAAATAACAATCTCTTCTGGCAAATTCTGACAATTATGTGATCCTAATATGAAAAAATAGGCAGATTGCTCGAACATTCATTGTTTTTATAATAATAGCTAATGAAATTGGAAACTACCATAAAACGTTTTATTTTAACTAGTTAACGCAAAGTTATATCACGCATAAGACGACGTAAGAGAGCGAGTAGGTATGAAAGAGAGTATTGGTGTAAAGATGCGAAAGGGAATGCTCCGATGGTTCGGACATGTGGAAAGAATGCCGAACGAACGCCTGGTTAAGAAGATATACAATGCGAAAGTGGAAGGATGTAGGTACCGAGGGAGACCGAGACTAACCTACCTAGACCAGATCGGTCATGTACTGAAGGAAGGTGGAGTCAAGAGTCTCCGAAACCGGCGAGCGTGTATGAAGAGAATTATGAATGTTGAGGAAGCGAGTGAAGTATGGAGAGATAGAGTTCTCTGGCACTCTGTTCTCTCTGCCTACCCTGCAAGGGATATGGCGTGATGATATGTATGTATGTATGTATATCACGCATTCGGTGCAACTATTAGAATACCAATTATTTTTTATTAGCTCAGCTCATATACATTGCACTACTCGGCACGAGCCTCCCGCACATAGGAGAGGAAATTAATCTACTATACCATGCTGGTCAGACGTGTTAGTATTGGGGGAAAAATATTTAAAAAAATAAAAAAATATTTTTAAAACACATATAAAAAAGTTAGTCCTTGGATTTCTTATTTACATAAGAAATGCAATTAAAACATACATTATAGTATAAAACAATTGCAAATTTCAATCGGATAAAGCTTGAAGATATGCAAAACAATTATTGATATCATCATTCTCCTACTCTTATCCCAATTACTTGGGGTCGATACAACATGTAATCTTGCTTCATAGTACCTACATATTGTAATAGTTATTGGCAATAGTTTTATGACCGCCTGCCAGACGTCAACCCTCCTTGGGAATGTAATTGTTGACCAAACGGCATCAGATGGAGTTGGCCCAGGTCGTTATAAGGCTCTTAGTCGTCTTCTACGACACCCACGAGCAAAGTAAAGGTTGGTAGTATTCGTAGCCGCTACCACACAGCTTAAAACAATTATTGATATCATACACAAATAAATAATAAAATATAATAATAATTTAATCGTACATTTAATCAATTGATAACATAATATATTAAATATAAAACATAATATTCAAAATATGCATATCAAAACTATCGCGCATAGAAATGTCGCATCACTAACAACAGGTCCGTATCGCAATGAAGACCGCCCCATATAAAATATTAGCCGCGTGCCGGGTCGGTAGCGAGTGTAATATATCGACCGATGACAGTTGCATTGTCCTCCATACAACTGCCTAGGAATGTAAGCTTTTATTTAACATGTTATTTCATCAGTTTACTGTATTATGTTATGCATTTAAAAGCAATTTATACCGACTGCTGTTATAATTATTAATTGCTCTATTGATCTACTGATGTAAAGCGAAACTGCTACTGTAGATTTATGATGAATAGAAATGAATAAATTTTTGCTGTATATGCCTGACCTGACCATATAAGCCTGTTCGTCTATATGTCGGCATGTCTGTATATTCCAGCGATTATTATTCATTAGAAATTCTAACAGCTGAACCACTTTTAAAGAAGTAGGTACTTATAAGCAGATGTTATAAAAACTTAGGCTACTTTTATTTTTAAAAAGGATCTGAGGTTCCTCACAAAAATAAAAACCCATAATTTATAATTTGTGATTTTAAAAAACACCAGACGTTACACTAAGGAAATTGTTCCTTGTATTGCAGGGGGAGTGCACGAATTCACAGATTCAGAACAACAACTTGAGGACTCGCACAGAATATATAATTCTTCGTGGGAATCGAACTAACGACCCTTGGCACGGCAGGTCAATATCGTAACCACTACACCATCTATGCGATCAATTTCTATTCAATAGTAAAAACGCTTTCTGCATTATGTTTTTAATTTACAAACAATTAAATCTAACGGAACTATGATGTGAACGATGTCGCGGGTAAACCGTTACGTTACTCATCCCCTCAACTCCTTCACGACTATATGAAATTGCTGACTCTCTAGCCTTCTCTATAGAGCGTGGGATATTTATATACCTAGTCACACCATGCTCTTTATTTTTTGTCACACCCCACCAGATCCGTCCGGGGCAACAGAAGAGGCGGCGTGCGACCCCATAGACCCGTCCTGCAATGCGCCACTCTTCGCCGAGCCAGCGGGCCACCGGTGTCACACCAAGCTGACCAGACGAATTGAAATAGAGTTTTATTTCGAAATTTCGTTCTCTTGTATCTATGTGCATACTTGCATCCTTAACTAGTCTTTCACCATCACCTACAGGAAAGAATAAGATGGTAATATTTTTAAGCTTGTCCTAAAATAAAATCGTAATCTTAAGCAATCAAGTGTATTGCTACTGCTTTATAAAATACTGAATTTAACTCGTAATACTCCCTATAAAGGTTTTGCACGATAATTATCAAGCGCAATTTGTTCAATAAAAGATTGTTCGATCGTGTGCATCAAGTTTTTGCTTACAATGCGTAATTTTCTTTATTCTTTACGTTCCGCTATATCTCACCTTATACTGTTATTGCAGGTCGCAATGGTTGTAAATAAAAACAGGATTAAATTAGTTCACGTATCGCATAGAATTTTTATATATATTTTTTTTGTCCACTGAGAGTTATAGACCTCATCATGGACACTCCCCCCTCTCTACGGATACTCCTCTGGATACTCCCCCATGCTGTGGAATATGGTGTGTCTGCTTTCTTGATCAGGAATGCAAAATTTACTGATGGAAAATAGCAAGATCTTATTCTTACGACTAATATAACACACATTCTGCCTAATTTACGATTATCAAACCAGGCTGCTGCTGTATAGCTTTTTGCCCTATGCCCTTTGTTTTAAATTTTTCATTAAAATATTCTTTTCAGATGTGTGTAGAATATTTAAAAAGCTTAGGTAACTGAGAACGTACCGCCATCTATTACTCATTATTCGTACTAAATCACTAAAAATAAATAAAATAAAAATAAAAAAGCCTTTTATTTCACACCATAATTAACCCATTTTTACAATTATTTCATTTTACAATACAATTTTCTTCAATTTAATCAATAAAACCTGAATGTGAAAAATTAAAAAACATCATGCATTGAATTTTTTCATCTTACAAAATTATTTATTTTTTATAAATTTTTATTTTTGTATTATTTATTATTAGATCTATTTATTTAAATTTTTTATAAATTTTTATTTTTGTATTATTTATTATTAGATCTATTTATTAGTATAGTAAGTATAGTAGTAAGTTTATTAGTATACTGATACACTTTTTGTTATTTAATACACTTTTTATCATTGTTAAGTCAAGGAAAGGAGAATGAGGATGGTGTCCGATGGTTTACTGTGTGAGACACAAGGAGGTTTCAGGAGTGGAAGGGGATGCATGGATCAAGTGTTCTCTCTACGCAACATTGTGGAGAAGCATCTGGCTCTAGGTCAGAGGGTTTTCTGCAGTTTTGTGGATCTGGAGAGAGCATTTGACACGGTTGTACGAAAGGAACTTTGGGACATTTTACCGGAGTATGGTATTAACGGTAAACTGCTACAGGCTGTGCAGTCCAGTTACATGGGCTGTAGAGCCTGTGTGCGGCTGGATGATGGAATGTCGCCTTGGTTTGACGTCAATATCGGCGTTAAGCAGGGGTGCGTTCTGTCAGCCAGGCTGTTTATCATATATCTGGATAAATGTCTCCAAAGATTGAACGATATGAATGTGGGAGTCCAGATGGGCGACTCAGTGGTCACTGCTCTGCTTTATGCAGATGATGCAGTCCTGCTGGCACAGTCAGCGACTGACCTGCAGACCCTAGTCGACACAATGACAGAAGATTGTAAGAAAAGGGGTCTACGCGTGAATGTGAGCAAAACCAAAATAATGGTCTTTGAAAGAGATAAAACCAGAACAGATGTAAGAGTAACAATAGGTAATGATGTACTAGAGCAAGTGGATGAATTTGTATATCTTGGATGTGGATTTAGCCGAGATGGAAGGTACACCACTGATATAGAGCGAAGAGTGAATGCGGGAAATAGAGTGAACGGAGCGTTGGGGCAACTTCTCGGCAGCCACCACCTCAGCCAGAAGGCACGTGTAGCAATACATAACGCAGTGCTTGTCCCAACATTACTGTATGGAAGCGAGAGTTGGGTATGCAGAAAAGAGTATGATAGTAAAATTAATGCGGTCGAAATGCGATCTCTGCGGAAAATCTGTGGAGTTAGGCTGACCGACCGCATTCGTAATGACGACGTAAGAGAGCGAGTAGGTATGAAAGAGAGTATTGGTGTAAAGATGCGAAAGGGAATGCTCCGATGGTTCGGACATGTGGAAAGAATGCCGAACGAACGCCTGGTTAAGAAGATATACAATGCGAAAGTGGAAGGATGTAGGTACCGAGGGAGACCGAGACTAACCTACCTAGACCAGATCGGTCATGTACTGAAGGAAGGTGGAGTCAAGAGTCTCCGAAACCGGCGAGCGTGTATGAAGAGAATTATGAATGTTGAGGAAGCGAGTGAAGTATGCAGAGATAGAGTTCTCTGGCACTCTGTTCTCTCTGTCTACCCTGCAAGGGATATGGCGTGATGATATGTATGTATGTATGTATGTTTATCATTGTTAAAAAATAGATAAAATTAATAAAATTAAAACTATTAGTTATTAAATAATATATTAAATAATGAGCGGATGCTCCTTGTGGGATCTGGTTCATTCACAATCTTTCGCATTGTATTTAAATTTTACATTATATCGGGGTTCGATATCACATTGGAGCTAATTATTACTGATCATGTTGTACTATTTTTTATAAAAAAGTTTCAGTAAAGAAATAACAATAATATAGAAACCCGCTGAATTTCTTGCCAGTTCTTCTCACTAGCGGTTACGTTCCGATCCGGTGGTAGTTTATTCGATTAATTTTAAATGTTAAAACTGACAATATGTAAGTGTCTTCTCAGGGTTTACACATAATGACCACCGATGACAAATACCGGGTTTCGGTGGCCCATTCGCACGGCGTGGAGAGGTACATTGAGGGAGGGAGTATATGGGTTCGCGCGCCGCTTCATCTCTCGCTCCGGAGGGATTTAACGGGGTGTGACTAAACCATAGCCCAAAAAAGGGTTTATATACAATAAATAAATTTTAATTTGAACTATAATATTAAACATATATAAGCGCCTTCACAGTAAAAACTATATTTTTGACATCAAACCACTTGCTTGATCTATTTCGTTGTTAAGAAACTGACACTTACTAATTAAGAATCTCTAAAACAAATAAGATTTCGTAGACACTAGCGTAAATATAACAAAATATTGTTTTCAAAGTTCCTGCTTGCAATACCAAGTCTGGTCTACTTTGCTCAACAAAGTACTACACAGCAATCCTCTCTCCTACCGTAAAACAATGTACCATAAAGATAATTCTTATAAAAGATCGATAAAGTAACATAGGATGCAGATGCATACGCTCGTCGTTTCGGGACACTCGACGGCGTAACTGGAATAAACTCAGCTAGACAATAAACAAAGTAGTACAGATAAGGTAAACTTTAGCTGTATCAACATAAGCGTTGTATACACCTATGAATGAATCTTTTAATGAAATATTTTTCCAACACTAATTTTAGATACAATTTTCTCTCAAGAAATGTAGTTTTTCGTACAAATATGTAAGACTATAAAAATGTTTTAATTTCATAGTTAAAAAACAAAAACGTTCAATCGAAATCACAGTGTGAGAACGTTTATGACATTAAGGGTCTCGACTTGGACCGTCATGGTTCACACCTTCAACTTTTTAAAGATATGTATGTACAAAATCGTTCTTTTTAATTATCGCTGATTTTATGGTGAGGAGTCGTGTCTTAAGAAACCGTAAAGTATGTATGCTTGTGAGTCTTCAAAAGAGAGTTCTTGTAGATGTTTGGAATCTATGCTACGGAGAGCACGTATACCGTACCGCACGTATAATTTCTCTTAGGTGTCATAAACATAAAGGGAGGTTGGTTCTGCTGCCAAAGCCGAGACGGCCCCCGGATTTGCCGTCGGCCTACAGACTCATTGTGCTTCTGGGCGATGTGGGTAAGCTGCTGGAGCGTGTCCTCGCTGCCCGCATCGTCCAGCACCTGGAGGAGGTGGGGCCCGATCTGTCGGACGCTCAATTTGGGTTTCGGAGGGGGCGTTCGACGATCGGGGCCCTGCTACGCCTGAGGCAGACGGCCGCGGAGGCTGTCGCCGGCAAAGGAGTGCTGTTGGCGGTGTCGTTGGACATCGCCAATGCATTCAATAGTCTGCCATTCAGCTGCATCAGGGAGGCGCCCCGATTCCATGGAGTGCCCCTGTACCTCAGGCGGCTGGTGGTAGACTATTTGGAGGGGCGCAGTGTTCTCTACGCGAGCCCCACAGGGGACATTGTGCGGACGCCCATGACGTGCGGTGTTCCGCAGGGGTCGGTTCTGGGGCCGACTCTGTGGGACATCGGTTACGACTGAGCGTTGAGAGGGAGTATCCCCCCGGGCTGAGCGTTATATGCGATGCTGACGACACGCTCGTCACAGCCCGGGACAGGACACTCGAAGAGGCGGTGAGCCTGGCCACTCTCGGCACCGAGGAGATGGTCAGGCGAATCGAGGTGCTGGGGCTCAGGCAGAGGACCTAAACAAGACAGAGGCCCTTTTATTCCAAGGGCCCCGCGTGAGGCTGCCCATCGGCGCCTCGTTAGTCGTCAACTCGATCCACATCAGTATCCAGGCCCATATGAGGTACTTGGGTCTGGTGCTCGACGCGCGATGGTGGTTCCGGGAGCATTTCCGTCAAATTGCTCCCCGGCTGGTCTGCGCGGCGTCCGCCCTTTCTCGGCTCATGCCAGCCGAACGTGGGCGGACCCAGTTTCGATGGCCGACGGCTGTATGCGGGGGTGATCCGCTCAATGACCATGTACGGCGCACCCGTGTGGGCGAGGGCTCTGAACGCCCAGCTCAAGGCTGTACTGTGGAGGCCACAGCGAGCCATGACGGTCAGAGCCATTCGAGGGTACCGCACGGTGTCTACCGAGGCGGCATGCCTATTGGCCGGGACACCCCCGTGGGACCTAGACGCGGAGCTGCTCTCCGACCTCTACCGGCGGGTTACCACAATACGCGGCGAGGGTGGCTCCCCATCGTTCAACGAGATAGCCACCTGGCGCGAGGACGCCCGCCGAGAAGTCATCGCCCGTTGGCCTACGCGGCTGGAGAGGCCTAGACACGGTGTTGTTACCGTTGAGGCCCTCCGGCCCGTACTGATGGAGTGGATGGAGCGGCGGCACGGAGTGCTCTCCTTCCGGTTGGTGCAGGTCTTGTCGGGGCACGGTTGCTTCGGCAAGTACCTGCACACAGTCGTGCGGAGAGAGTGGACTCCGTCCTGCCATCATTGCAGTAGCGGCGAGGACACGGCGCAACATACGCTTGAGGTATGTTCGAGCTGGGATGGGCAGCGCTGTGACCTCGTCGCTGTCATCGGTGCCGACCTGACGCTGCCGGCTGTCGTGAAAGCGATGGTCGACAGCGTCAGGGACTGGGACGCGGTCGCCGCCTTCTGCGAGGCTGTCAACTCGCAGAAGGAGGCGGTGGAACGAGTCCGGGAGGATGCCCGTGACCCGGGCCGCCGTCAGCGGCCGGGGCAGCGCATGCGCGAGTATCTGCGCCTGATGCCGCCCTAACCGAGGCTTCGGGTGATCGGACCGGGGAATTGCCCGGTCACCCGACGCGAGGCCACCGCGTGAGGGCGACGCCTCGACGGCGAAAGCTGTCGGGGCGTCGACGAGAGAGGAACCCGAGAGGGTATACCGCCGGGCGGGCCACCGAAGACAAATATCGAGTACTGGTGGCCCGCTCGCACAGCGAAGAAGAGGTGCAGCAGGGTGGTTTAATGGGGTTGCGCACCGCCTCTTCTGTCGCCCCGGACCGATTTGGCAGGGTGCGACGTCTATAGCCCACGCAAAAAAAAAAAAAAAAAAAAAAAAAAAGGTGTCATAAACATCTTTGTGATTCATCAAAAATTTATTTAGTGAGTCAGTACCCTTGAAAAATGAATCCCGCTTGCGACATCATTTTTCATTTCGTAATCGGATTTTATAAATAATTAAGCATATTAAATACTAAATTTCAGTAATTTAAATAACAAGGTTGTGTCATCGTTTAATACAATTCTAACTGTAAAGTTTGAAGTATTAAGCCTATAACAACGTGTAAACATTGTCGGGTAGATAGCATACCGTCACCTTAAGACGTAAATATAATACGAAGTGAAATTTGCATGTCCTACAATTAGTCGCGGTGGTGTAGTGGCAGCACGATTGGGCCGGAATCCCAATAGGCGCGGGTTCGAATCCCGCTTGCGACATCATTTTTCATTTCGTAATCGGATTTTATAAATTATTAGCAATAGTTTTATGACCGGCCGCCTGCCAGACGTTAACCCTCCTTTAGAATGTAATGATTGACCAAACGGCATCAATAGGAGTTGGCCCAGGTCGTTATAAGGCTCTTAGCCGTCTTTTACGACATCCACGAGCAAAGTAAGGGTTGGTAGTATCCGCTCTCACACAGCTTTCTACTACCACACAGCTCCTTTCACAATTAGTAGGTTATTAAACCAACCATGATATGACTAGTAATAAAAGCTGAGAGGTCAACTAAAATTTGCGTAATTGACGGTATATTTAGCATTTCGTGGTTTATTTAAACTATATCCAAATATTGTTATTAGGGATATTTATAATATTGATGTTAGAATAACGTTATATCAGTTTTAATTACATTTGCGGATAATAAATTATTTCTTTCCGTGTGGTGACGGAGTAAGAACACTATTCACCACTCCCTATCTTACCCGTGGGTGATCGTACGAGACGACTAAGGGATATAAAACGCATATAACATCTATGCGAGAGAAGGAAAACTCGAAACAAAACGCTATACCAACACGTCTGACCAGCGTGGTATAGTAGGTCAATTACCCTCCCATTATGGAGGAGGCTCTAGCCCAACAGTGGGACATATATGAGCTGAGATGATGATGATCCCATGTTTTTGGTTAGTTTCATTTACTGATTAAATATACTAACAGATTTAACTTAAAAAAAAATTAAAATACAAATTAACGATTTGGCTTTATTTCTAACATTTAGTAGATACCTACTACAAAATAGCGTCTCTTTCAGATTCCCCCTTAATTCAAAATGATTTAACACTTTTTTTTATTTCATTTACTTTTATTGCTTATTTATTTATTTATTTATTTATGGCTACTAACAAGCAAACAACACAACTGATGGTAAGTGTTTGTAAGAAACACCTGATGGTAAGTGTTACTTCTCAAGTACCTTTGCAATACAAACTGTACAGCTAGGCAACTGCCTACCAATCCAAACCCACCCAGAAATTTAAGCTTTTGGCTCTCTAGCTCACCGAATGATATACAACAACACATCGCCACTGCTAAGACGTCAATTTCCTGCGAGAGTGTGCTACTACCCCGGGCGGAACGACCTGCGGCTGTAGACAGAAAATTGTCCACAATATGACTCCACCACTACTAGTTACTATTCGGTTATGATTTCCGATGTCTTTCATTTCGGATATTCAACAATTTTGGAGACCCGCCTGGTAGGTTACTCTTTCTATTCATTGAATCTACGCAATAGGACTTATTGCAAATTATAAACTGCACAGATGGCGTTATGGTTAAAATACCGGCCTACCGTGCCAGTTCCGTAGATTCGATTCTCAAGTAAGACAACACTTTATGCGATCCAAAAATTGTTGTTTTGAGTCTGGGTGTAATTTGTACCTGTTAATTATATATTTGTGAGGTCCTCTCTTATACAAGGAGAACTTCCTTAGCGCTGAAAATCTTATAAAAAAGCTAGTCATTAATTCGTTTATTGATCTCTAAAAGCAGAATAAACCTGGAAAATCAAAGAACACAACGTAAACGATGCCTAAGTCTATTGTGTGCAATACAAACGATAGCATTTCACCCCAGATATCTTGATGTTAGCAGACACTTCGCAAGAGATATGGCTAATTGTAACGAGTGGTCACGCTTTCACGTACATACATACACATGTCACTTACCAAGAACGAAACGCGAGCAACGCGTCATGTCTTTTAAAATCTCATCAATCAGAATAACTACTATATTACGGGAATTATTTATCTGTTCAATATTTTCACAATGAAATATAGCTTAAGATTATTTGAAATAAAATTAATGTTACTGATTCTATCGCGTTTGTATTGGATTTTACTTGCCTGACGTTTCGAACACTTTATAGCGTTCATGGTAACGGAAGAACTGAAGTTATTATTTCTTTTTTTTATTTTATTTTTGTATCTACCCGTGGGGTTCTGAAGTATGAATACAATCTATATTGCTCTTTGGTGTCGTAGAAAACAATTAAAAATATAATGAATCTAATATAATATCAGTGCAAAAGAAGAAGAACTCGAAATAAAACCTTATATCTATCCGCCCAGAGCGCTATAGTAGTTAAATGGCCATCCTATTATGGAGGAAGGTGGAGCCCAACATTGGGATGTATATATCAAAGACAATGATAATAATGACGATGATCCAGCAAAAAAATTACCATAAGTTCTATTTTATCCACTATGGAATGGTTAGCATTGCCATTCAACGTGGTAATGCCGCCAGCCTTCTGGGCACATTACCGGTGGACAGTAATGCGGAGGACTTTTTCGATACTGATTGCACTTTTTGTTCTTTATTCCCTATTCTATTTTTATTCAATTTTTCTGTAAATATTTTAATTTAAAACTGTGGGATGGTGATCTGTGAAAATTTTAACGTTCTATCACGGTTCATGAGATACAGCCTGGTGATACAGACAGATGGAGGAACAGCGGCGTCTTAGTAATAGAGTTCCGTTTTTCTCTTTGAGCACGGAACCCTCAAAGTAATATCATGCTTAATTATATATAGAACCACTTCTCATTTTCTGCTACTGAAATTATTATCATCTGTAATAATTTTAATTAATAACCTTGGTAATATTAGTGCCTTGTAAGATATTAAATACCTTCATATTCCCAAGGCTACATCTACTGAAAAGCATCTCACACGTCATAATGGTAAATCCTCAATTAAATAACAATAAAAAAATTAAAGATAATATAATTATTATGGGGATATTAGTTAAACAGTAACAATATTTCCACTCCAAGCGAGCCCAGTCTTCTTACTCACTGCTGAATGCCATCGGCCTCATTAAATGAACCAAAAATATCATTAAATTAAAACAAAGGATTCGCGAGTACACATGCGTGAATTTTGAGCAAAATCAATGATCTCATTAAAGCTCCACTTTAATACACTGAAGTTCAAGGCGGTCGGAAAATTCCTCTAATAAAATGTGACAAACATAATCTTGGTTTATTATTAACTCATTTTCAGTATAAGTTTCTCTCTTATTTTTACTTCTCAATCCATTCATGCATCAGACAGTATTTGTCCGCTGCTTGACACAGACATCCCCACGAGAATTCCACTTAAAATGATCCTGTTCCAATTTCATCCAATGGTTACGTATTTTAAGACAGCATTAGTCCATCTAGTGAAGGTTGTACTACCCTGCGTCGTCTGACTCGCGATCGTCATTCGAGAAAAGTTTTTCCCCAAGTATTTTAAGTTTTCTCTCTGTGACAGTGACGTTATTTGCTTATTTCCTTATTTTTACCAAGGACAAGTAAGGAGTGAAGTCATGTTGTATTTTAATTCTGACATACTTTCACATACCTTCATAAGAATTATGTTTAAGCACGCTAAAATAGCAATGGACAGGCCATATCGCGCGACGAACCGATAACTAATGGGAAAGAAAGAGTATCGAGTGGCAACCGCGTATCGGTCCCTGTATAGGTCGCCGGTCCGCCAAGTGGACCAACAACTTGGAGAAGATTGCTGGGAATCATTGAATGCGCACTATAATACGATATAAACTTTGTGGCAAAGCATGACAGAGGCCTACATCCCAGAGCTGATGGCAGAAAGCTTAATGACATATAAGGTACTAGCGACCCGCCCTCGCTTCGCTTCGGTTATGTAGATTCAGTTGTGTTTCTAAATACTAGCTTCGCGACATAGACTTTCTTTCGGAGATGGAATTTCTTAACATCCTAATTCATCCGACCTTTACAGGACAGAAAGAAGGTCCACCAGATTTCAAATCTGTAGGGGCAGCAATAGAAAATGTGGATTTTTTGAGGTAACACCTACGTAATCCCATTTAGGGATAGAATTAAAAAAGCCTTTCTTAATTTACCTCTATATAATAATACAAATATGCCTACCGAAATTTAAGTCTGTAGGAGTTATATTTAAAAAATGAGATTATTACACCCCAGTAACCCCCCTTGCGGGTAGAATTTCGTAAAATCTGTTCTTAACTGACCTTTACTCGTCGAAAGGAATATTCCTACCAAATTTAAAGTCTCTAGGCCTTATGGTTATCCCACCGAAGACAAAGATCGGGTACCGGTGGCCCGCTCGTACGGCGAAGAAGAGGTGCTTGCAGGGTGGGTCAATGGGGTTGCGCGCCGCCTCTTCCGTCACCCCGGACCGATTTGGCGGGGTGCGACGTCCATAGCCCACCGCAAAAAATAATGGCTAATACATAGGTGGAAATCTCTTATATATATATATATATATATATATATATATATATATATATATATATACATATATATATATACACATACATACATACATATCATCACGCCATATCCCTTGCAGGGTAGGCAGAGAGAACAGAGTGCCAGAGAACTCTATCTCTGCATACTTCACTCGCTTCCTCAACATTCATAATTCTCTTCATACACGTTCGCCGGTTTCGGAGACTCTTGACTCCACCTTCCTTCAGTACCTGACCGATCTGGTCTAGGTAGGTTAGTCTCGGACTCCCTCGGTACCTACATCCTTCCACTTTCGCATTGTATATCTTCTTAACCAGACGTTCGTTCGGCATTCTTTCCACATGTCCGAACCATCGGAGCATTCCCTTTCGCATCTATACACCAATACTCTCTTTCATACCTACTCGCTCTCTTACGTCGTCGTTACGAATGCGGTCGGTCAGCCTAACTCCACAGATTTTCCGAAGAGATCGCATTTCGACCGCATTAATTTTACTTTCATACTCTTTTCTGCATACCCAACTCTCGCTTCCATACAGTAATGTTGGGACAAGCACTGCGTTATGTATTGCTACACGTGCCTTCTGGCTGAGGTGGTGGCTGCCGAGAAGTTGCCCCAACGCTCCGTTCACTCTATTTCCCGCATTCACTCTTCGCTCTATATCAGTGGTGTACCGTCCATCTCGGCTAAATCCACATCCAAGATATACAAATTCATCCACTTGCTCTAGTACATCATTACCTATTGTTACTCTTACATCTGTTCTGGCTTCATCTCTTTCAAAGACCATTATTTTGGTTTTGCTCACATTCACGCGTAGACCCCTTTTCTTACAATCTTCTGTCATTGTGTCGACTAGGGTCTGCAGGTCAGTCGCTGACTGTGCCAGCAGGACTGCATCATCTGTATAAAGCAGAGCAGAGACCACTGAGTCACCCATCTGGACTCCCACATTCATATCGTTCAACCTTTGGAGACATTTATCCAGATATATGATAAACAGCCAGGCTGATAGAACTCAGCCCTGCTTAACGCCGATATTGACGTCAAACCAAGGCGACATTCCACCATCCAGCCGCACACAGGCTCTACAACCCATGTAACTGGATTGCACAGCCTGCAGCAGTTTACCGTTAATACCATACTCCGTTAAAATGTCCCAAAGTTCCTTTCGTACAACCGTGTCAAATGCTCTCTCCAGATCCACAAAACTGCAGAAAACCCTCTGACCTAGGGCCAGATGCTTCTCCACAATGCTGCGCAGAGAGAACACTTGATCCATGCATCCCCTTCCACTCCTGAAACCTCCTTGTGTCTCACACAGTAAACCATCGGACACCATCCTCATTCTCCTTTCAATAATTTTACCATACACTTTTGCTGCCAAACTGGTCAAGCTTATGGCTCTGTAATTTGCGCAGTCATAACGTGAACCCTTGTTTTTAAACAAAGGCACGATGACTGCGCTATTCCAGTCCCCGGGAACCATTCCCGAGCTCCAACATAAATTGAGGAGCAACAGGAACGCCTCCCGGACACAGGAGCCACCAAGCTTGATCATCTCGGCAGACACCATATCAATGTCCGCTGCCTTACCATTTCTCAAACTTCTTATCGCCCATTCAACTTCATCCATACTGATGCCATCGGAGGACGCCGTCGCTGAATGCTGATCTACTAGATCACATGCGACACCGGCGCCAACCGTAGCATCCGCATACATATCGCCAAAATATTCACTCCATCGGCTTAACACGTCTTGTGTTTGTGTAAGAATGTCTCCACCTTTAGACCTTATTTTATTCATTCTGAAGGCTGACCAACCACCCCGAGACTTCTTCACCTCCCTCCAAAAGAGTTTGGTGTTACCCTCGAAGTTTTTAGTCAGCCTATCTTCTGCACTCATACTTGCTCTATCACGTTTCTCTTTCACTAAGGACTTGGTGTCATTCTTACATTGCCGATATATTTCTTTCTTCTGTTCAGTCATACTGTCATTCAGATTCAAAGAAGAGACATAGTCCAGCCACGCTTTCTTCTTTTGCTCTACGGAAGCTGCCACTTCCGCATCTCACCATGCTTCACCATTTGTGTTTCTATGCTTCTTTGAACTTCCACATACTTCTTTCGCTGTGTCTACCATACTCTCTTTCAATACTCTCCAGCATTCTTCAATGTCCGATTGCGGCTGGCTTGCCATCGTCAGCCGTTCTCGGACACCCTCTGCATACTTTTCTCTTACACACTCTTCTTGCAACCTTTCAACCTTTATTCTTTCAAGCCCTCCGCAGTGGACACGCTCTTGCCAGTGCCTCCACTTTCTGAACAGACCACTAAATCTCACAATAACGAGATAGTGGTCCGTATCGACTGTGGGGCCCCTGTAGGCTCTTGCGTCCAATATTTTGCTTCGGAGGCGACTGTCTACCAAAATTAAATCTATTATACTTTTCTGTTCATTCCTTCTCCATGTATACATATGGATGTCCTTATGTTGGAAAAATGTGTTTGACACAATAAGGTTTCTCTCCATGCATACATCAGCTATGAGCCTACCTGCGTCGTTCACTCTCTTATCACCAAATGGACCAAGTACGTCCTCATAGTCAGGACGCTTGGTCCCCACCCATCCGTTCAAATCTCCGCATACAATCACGCGTTCACTGGTTTCTGCCATATCCAGAACTTCCCTAACATTATTCCAAAACTTCTCTAGGTCTGATGCCACCGAGGATCCTACGGGAGCATATGCTACAACCATGAATACCTTGGTGACACCAAGTTTTATACGGACCCAAGGAAGTCTGGGATCATACATTCCGTAATCCTTCACACCTGAGGCCAAGCGAGAGGACAGCAGTACTCCTACCCCCATGCTGGCTCGATCGCTCTGTGGTACACCAGACCCCAGAGCCATCCCGCCACCAGGAAGATCGCAGGCGTCGCTGCCTCTTCGCTTGGTCTCTGTTACACAGAGCACGTCTAGCTGTTTGGCCGCCATGACGGATATCAGCTCGTGCAACTTACCTTCCACTCAACCTCTTACATTCCACGTGCCTACCCGGCACTCTGCTCTCCTCGACTCGCCTGACTGGGCAAGGCGTGATGGGTGGCGGCCCCCATCGCCGCAACTGCCGAAGTTCGTACCGACGGGGGCGGGTCGGTACGCGTCGCCTCCGGGGGACGCCCTAACCCGCATTGCGGTACGCATTTCGAGCCGGATTAGCAGTCTAATTAGACTGGCAGGGGACGCGAACGAGCACGCTCCGGACTATGCCCCCAATATAATATATATATATACTAACAGATACGGCCACGCGTTACTGTGGTTAAGGTAGCCTCAGTAACACGTGGTGGTTATGCTAATAAACAGATACCGCCATCTGTTAGAATCATTTGGAGATGTCAAATAACAGACGAATAATTTGCAATAAAATAATATTGCGACTACAAATTAAGATGGAAGCTAGCCTATCTTTTAAGTTGGATCAAACTACAAATGCTGTGCAAATTTGATTAAAATCGGTTAAGTACTTTCGGAGTACATCGCGGACAAACAACGTGACACGTAATTTGTATATATTAAGATATAGATATATTGAACATAAGGACGTAATATAGTTACGTAAATAGTTTATGTTACAATAATATGTTGGTTTATAATAATGTGACTATTTTTTGTCGTCGTTTTTTGTTGTTAATCAATTTAATGAAATAAAGATTGCTTGAGATGAGATGATTAGTGCAGGGTTGCCTCGCTTTAATTTATGCTTATTCTTATATAGCTTTATTATAATAAAACGTATGTTATTATGATAAAGCTGTATAAGAAATAAGTGAGAATATATTTGAATAATAATACTTTAATTTTAAGACTTATTTGAGATGGAACGAATTTATAGTAAATTTAAGTACAATTCTTGTAATCTCTTTTTCAGTTCGGAAATGAGTATCATAAAAAGTGTAATAAAATAATTCCTTACGTATAAAATTTATAATGGCACTTAAGTATTGACCATTTCACATGCTTGATTATTTATAAAAACTTGATTACGTGCGAAAAATGATCCCATGTATGACAATCATTTTTCGCTCGTTATTAAGTTTTTATAAATTTCACATTTTATTGAAATAACTATTGAAATTAATCTTATAATCTAGCATTAGAATATCTACTACCTAGTATTTCTAATCTACCATCAAACTGAGAAGATACGTCAAGAAAATAAATGTATTTTTTTAAGTTACTTCTTTTAAATAAACTTTTAGACTTATAAAAAAGTAATAGCTCCAGTGTCCACACGTCCAACCAAGATATTTTTTTTAATCTTAAAAATATAATTATGGCTAACCCAGATGCCACAAGCAACTTCATAACACGATTTCTTAACCGGACAACCCTAAGAGCAAATAATTGGACCATCTTACAAGGAATATCGTGCACTGATTCACACAAACGAGTGTAATATAATAAAGTTTCGATTCGTTACTTACTCACGAGTGAGTTATTATGTGAGTTTTTATACCTTTACGGCTTAACGTAATACTATCCTTTCACTGTCAATTTGGTTTTATAGGTCATTTTATATTTTTTTTGCGATGTTAAAACCTCAGATGAGAGAAGAATGCATGTAGCAAGGATGGGAATATTAAAATAAATACGTGACATAACACGAATGAACATAATAAGAAATAAGTATATTAAAAAAAACCATGTGGAGACGGAGTAAGAATATAATTCACCACCTGCTATCTTACCCGTGGGTGATCGTACGAGACTACTAAAGGGATATAAAACGCATATAACATAAATACCCGATTACGAAACGAAAAATAATGTCACAAGCGGGGTTCGAACCCGCACCTATTGGGAATCCGGCCCAACCGTGCTGCCACTTACACCATCGTGAACTATTTTAGGACATGCGTAGGACATTTTACGCATATAACATTTATGCGAGAGAAGGAAAACTCGAAACGAAACCCTATATCAACATTTCTGACCAGCGTGTCATAGTAGGTTAATTTCCCTACCATTATGGAGGAGGCTCGAGCCCAACAGTGGGACATATATGAGCTGAGATGATGATGATGATATTAAAAGAGGTCTTAAGAAATTAATATACATACAGTCAAACCTGGGTAAGTGAGAACTGGATAAGTGAGGAAACTCTATAAGTGAGAGTAATAGCCAGGACCTGTCATTTTAAGCTCCCAAAACCTCTATTAGCGAGAAACAGAAACCTCTGTAAGAGAGAGTCGTTTTTCCCTCATGAACCTCCGTAAGTGAGACTGCTACTTATCTATACTCTATCAGCGACAGTCGAGCTTTATTTATTTATATTATTTAGAAGCTATAGCTATAGTAAAAATACATACATATAAAAAAGGAACTATAGCTATAGTAAAAATACATACATACATAAAAGATACATACATACAGTAACAAATGACAAAACAAATTACAAATTTAACATATACTATTTTATGCCTCATTCTTAATTTTCGTGGAACTTCCTACAATTGTGTAAATAATGTGTAAATAAGTTCTAAATAAAATAAAATTACATAGTGCATGAATATTTGTTTTGTTTTCGTAAGCATCTTGATACCTACCCTTATAAGGTACTTATTTGTCGAAATCTAATGAACGTAACATATACACACTATTAAAAATATATATGTATGTATATAATATATGTTGTGCATATTATGCATATCATTTTATCATATTACATATTTACTACATTCGTACTTGCTGTGACTTGTTATTGCTGCGTACCTCTTTAAGAGAGAAACGTTACCCATGTACCTGCAGTAGCGAGAAACTCGGGTTAGTGAGAAACCTCTATAAGTGAGAATGAGATTGTGCTCCCTTGAACTCTCGCTTATCCAGGTTTGACTGTATATATATATATATACAGTATATATATATATATATATATATGTATAATATCTGGAGGACCGAGCCTTGCTCGGTATTTTTGTATTGGAATGTTTTGAAAGATATATTTAAATATAACAAAAATAATGAAAAATAAATTAAAAAGGCAAAAAGTACAAAAAATAGAAACTAAAAAATACATATACCGAGCAAAAAGGAGCCAAAATCACGTTTGTTGTATGGAAGCACCCCTTAAATATTTATTTTATTTTATTTTTTAGTATTTGTCGTTATAGCGGCAAAAGAAATACATCATCTGTGAAAATTTCTGTCTGTCTGCTGTCTAATTATCATGGTTCATGAGATACCTGGTGATAGACAGATTGATGGACGGACGGACGGCGAAGTCTTAGTTATAAGGTGCCGTTTAAGGCCTTATTACGCTTTGGGTACGGAACCCCGAAAAGGTTGATCTCACATAAAAGCTTGGTACAATGGAAATACTCTTTAAAATTGGAATGTCTCAAAAGTCATAATACTGTATTAACACGGCATTTGAAAGTTTCTAAGCTATAAAGAGGTCATACAATTTTAGGATACGGCATCATAGGAACGTAGAGTTTGAAATTTTAAATTGTTAGACAGCAATTTTCTGAGGCGAATATTATAATTGAGAGCCATGACTACACATCGCATCGTATAACTGAAATCCATCGCTCATAAGATGTATTACCCATTTTAATATTACTCTGGCGAGGGTATTTTTACCGCATAATGATTAGGAAAGAGAGATAGTCATTTGCTATAATTTTGTTCGCTGTTTAGCCAGCGTTTCATCAACATATTTGTAAAAATCGAGACGGAAAGGTTGAGTTATATTAGGAACAATCAGTAAGATACGATATATATATATAACAAAAAATATAATTTTGCGTTGTATTAAAACTATTAGAATATGAAAGTTTTCAAATTTTGACGCTGTCATTAAGAATTGACTTTTTTTTTGACTTGATTTGAATTTAGCTCAGTTAGAAAATCGAGTAGTCTAATCTAAACAAACCGGAGCTCGGGTCGGATCCTTACTTTCACTTATTATTTTTTGGCCTTTTTTTTATTATGTTATTAATTATTATCATTTGCCCGCATCTTTGACTGCGTAGAAGTCGAAAATGGTTGTAATCGGATTTTTGTTTGTTTTTTTACGTTATTATTTTATTGTTATTTATAAATTATTATGTATAAATTTTTGAATACTTATATAGTACTAGCTATAATACAATATATTATTATTAATTATGATTCAATACTATCTTGTATTAAATAATGGTAGGACCATAGTGTTGACGGTTTTCTATCTACAGCCGCGGGCCGGTTCGTCCGAGGTAGTAACACACTCTCGCAGAAGATCGACGTCTGAGTAATAGCAATGTGCTATTGCGCTTCGTTCGGTGAGCGAGAGAGCCGGAAGCCCAACTGGGTGGGTTTGGGGTTTGTAATGGCAGGCAGCAGCTTAGCTATACCGTTGGTATTGCAAAGGTTCATGGGCGGCAGTGACACTTACCATCAGGTGTACTGCTTGCTCGTTTGCCACCATAAGCAATAAAAAAATCAGTTTTACTACGTACGTTTGAAAATTAAAAACATGCGGCCAAGTATTTCCGGCAGCTACTTTGCCATTTTCATCAAGAGTGCTCCTTGCCATCTCCAATTTTCATTAAAATGGCACATTCTCGAGCATGTGAATGGTTGCTATGACTCTGCTCGTATGTTGATGGTTAGGGTAAGCTTTTCTACTTGGGGTCACAAATAAGAATTCTTCAGTGGAACATTGATCTTATCGGCTCTAGTTTCTTAAGTTTTAACAGGAAGGGTTTGCCGAAAATCCTTAAAGAAAAGCATCATTGGCTTTTCATTACGATGAATATCTCGTGATGCTTGATCCACGGCCTCTACGGCTTTTTTTACCTACAATTGTCCATTCATTCCAAAGGATTAGACAGCTATCCTAAAACACGAATAGTAGGAGAGACACACTGTTGGCAGTATTCTGTCTACAGCAACGGGCGGGTGCGACTGGGGTAGTACCCACTTTCGCAGAAAATCAATATCTGAGCTGTGGCAATGTGTTATATTCGCTTCGTTCGGGAGCGAGAGAGTCGGAAGCTCAACTTGGGTGGGTTTTGGTTAGTAGACAACCGTATAGTTGTGCCCTTGGTAGGTATTACAAAGTTTCACGAACGGCAGTAACACATACCATCAGTTGTGCTGCTTGATCGTTTACCACCGTAAACAATAAAAAAACCAACTTCAAAAACTAAAGAGTACAAAACAACTTAAAATACCTACTATCATTTGTATGTGCTATCTATTAATAGGTTTGAAATCGGTGCCAAGCCCTAAACAAAATTATAAACATCTTACTTACTGTAATGAAATTCCCACACTAAAGATACCGACACCGCCACTGACTTCAAACCTATCAATAGATAGCACATACAAAAGATAGTATTTTAAGTTATTTTGTAGGTACTTTTTAGTTTTTGAAGTCGGTTTTTTAAACGTACTTTTTTTATTTTTTTCTTTTTAGTGTCTGTAATAGGTTGTTCTATAAACTACAGTAAGACTTTTCTAGATTACATCAGGTAACTGTAACATTCTTTGCTTTTTATTGTCATATATTAAATACTTAGTATTTTTTTTAAGTAGCAATGGGTAGGCCTACAAAAAGTATACGCTATTGCAGTAAGTTTAATGAATTTAATGAAGGTTACATGAAAAAGAACATGATGTGGCATTATAATTTGTAGCGGGGTGAATCTCACTTGTCGCGACATCTTGCTATCTAGTTTTACATAGGCGCTTTCGACATCATAAATAAAAATGGTTCATAAAATGAAAACTACCGGATCAAACTATGTTAAATTTTTATGGGATCAAATGGCAGTTATTCCGCATCAAACTAAAGTTGAATCACGTAAACCGGATTATAAATCTCAGTGTAATCGGTGTACATACATAAAAAAATACTAATCGAATTGACAACCTACTCCTTTTAGAAGTCGGTTAAAAACAAAAAAATACTTTAAATTTGTCACAGTTGCGTGCGATTGAACTCCGTGTTTTATGGCTCTACCAATGAACTGTTTTACCGCCAGGAGGCAATGGAGCTGCAGTTTCTGATAAAGCCATTGCCAAAGCTATTTTATGCTGTCTCCTGATTTTGGTAAGATTGCTCTGCTCAGATAAATCTTTCCAGAGGCGCCTGGGATATCGAGGAAAAATAGCTATCATTAGGAAAGAATTAGGAGAAATTAATTTCTTGGTCCATGTCGCACTTTAGTAGGTAGGATCTTCACATTGATATCTCTTACATTTTATTATAATTTTAAAGGATTTGAATGACTACAGAACACTAACATCATTAAAAACAAACGACTCAATTCAATGGGGCTATTACTGTTACATGCCTCCTCAAGGGTATCGTCCCAGCGCTGATCACTTCTAAGTGCTCTGTATGCCACTTGAATTATACTATGCAATCAACAGGGTATAAAAATGTAAAAAATAGGCCCTCGCACAATATGCAGCAACAGGCGGATGTAATAGCATTTATTATTTATTGCTAGGGTGTACTGGCGGCGGAAGAGGTCTTGGTTCGGTATTTAGACCGTGGAGACTTTTCGACTGATGCTGGTGGAGTGGTTGGGTTAGCGCCACGGGGTCCTCTCCTTTCGACTGATGCAGGTATTGATGGGGCATGATTACTTTAGCATATACCATAGGGCATGTGCACACAGTTGCGAGGAAGGACACCACATCATCATACTACTACTGCGATTGTGAGGTAGATGGCCATGATAGATTAGCGCCATAAATTCTTTACAATCATCGGTGCCGACCTAGCGCTGCCGGCTGTCACTAAAACGATGCTCGATAACGTGAGCAACTGGAACTCGGTCGCGGACTTTAGCGAGACAGTCGTCTTACAGAAAGAGCCATCCACTAGGGCACAGAGGACACTCTCCACGCTGATACACTGCCGCTGGCGCATCGCACGGTATTTTCCTTTTTCCGATGTCACAGATGAATTTTTTTTTTTTTTTTTTTTAATTGCTTATGGCGGCAAACGAGCAGACAGCACACCTGATGGTAAGTGTCACTGCCGCCCATGGACCTTTGCCAATGGTATAGCTAGGGCGCTGCCTACCAATACAACCCTGAACCCACCCCAGTTAGGCTTCCGGCTCTCTCGCTCACCGTACGAAGCGCAATAGCACATTGCTATTACTCAGACGTCGATCTTCTGCGAGAGTGTGGTACTACCCCGGACGGACCGGCCCGCGGCTGTAGACAGAAAACTGTCCACAGCGTGGTCCTACCACAATAAAATGGTATGGTGAATGGATCAGGGATTCGATTCTCAGGGAGGGAGACGATATCTGAAGGGGTAACTCGCTTGGCTGGCCACGGATGTCACGAAAGCGGTGTGAGAGGGTGGCCTGATGACGATCGGGAGGGAACATGATGGGTTATGTGGCCACACGACGTCCTTCCACTGCCCCGGATGGAATGGGTGGGGTGTGTCCAGTCCTGACCATGGCCTACCAAACAAAAACAAAGAAAGGGGTGCACTGTGATACTCGATCCAAAGTAACGTTTTATCTTTTTTTTGGTAGGCTATGGTCTGGACGACGCCATTTATTCCGTCCGGGGTGACGGAAGGGCGGCGCGTGGCCCCATAACCCACCGTATTCCCTTCCTATCACCATTGGGCCGGCCACAGGTACCGTTTCCTTGACATCCGTGGCCAGCCTGGCGAGTAGCGTCTTACCTAAGAAAGTACGTTTTGTACGCTTTATGATGTGGATCTTTACTTTTCTTTTTCGTGTATGACTTAGTTGTTAGTCAACAACAGAGAAAACTTTACACATACTATTGGATAAGCGTTAAGGGCTTCCAACCCGTGTCACACCTTTACGAAGTTCAAGAAGTTAATGTAGTAACTTTTGAAAATAAAACGAAAGAATGATTTAAACAAAATTTTAGAGCCATCTGTTGTTCATTTAACAAACTAAATAAATCATGCATTTTATTACTTTATAGTTAAATAGTTAAACTATATATTATCATCCAATTAAAAAAAAAATCCTTACAAATAGTTTTAATAGTTATTTGGAACACTTGACAAACGTTATATAGCATGTCAAGTTCCCCTCTACTTTAGGGGAGGCTTGAGCACAGCAGTGGGATGTAAATTAGCTGAACTGATGAAACTAGTATATACTAAGTAATACAAATATTTTTCTTACATCACAGATAAATTAAATAATTATTTTGAATTAATCCTTCTAGTGACAAAGGCGAGCGTTAATTTTAAAAACTTAAATGACCATATATTAGCCGAGATGGAAGGTACACCACTGATATAGAGCGAAGAGTGAATGCGAGAAATAGAGTGAACGGAGCGTTGGGGCAACTTCTCGGTAGCCACCATGTCAGCCAGAAGGCACGTGTAGCAATACATAACGCAGTGCTTGTCCCAACATTACTGTATGGAAGCGAGAGTTGGGTATGCAGAAAAGAGTATGAATGTAAAATTAAAGCGGTCGAAATGCGATCTCTACGGAAAATCTGTGGAGTTAGGCTGATCGATCGCATTTGTAACGACGATGTAAAAGAGCGAGTAGGTATGAAAGAGAGTATTGGTGTAAAGATGCGAAAGGGAATGCTCCGATGGTTCGGACATGTGGAAAGAATGCCGAACGAACGTCTGTTTAAGAAAATATACAATGCGAAAGTGCAAGGATGTAGGTACCAAAGGAGACTGAGACTAACCTACCTAGACCAGATCAGTCATGTACTGAAGGAAGGTGGAGTCAAGAGTCTCCGAAACCTGCGAGCGTGTATGAAGAGAATTATGAATGTTGAGGAAGAAAGAGGAAGAAGAAGGAAGGAAGGAGTGAAGTATGCAAGGATAGAGTTCTCTGTCACTCTGTTCTCTCTGCCTACCCTGCAAACGACATGGCGTGATGGTATGTAAATGACCATAACTTTTTTAACTGACATCAGATTTGAATAAAACAAAAACTAAATGTTGCTCTGGGTTGGGCTTAATCTACTTGTGAAAACTACAGAACAATCCGTTCAGTAACTTTGGAGATCAGCGAATACAGACATACAGACACACAGACATACAGACAGACAAGAAATTCCAAAAAATGTTTTTGTGTTCTGTTAGTGTTTTCTTACTGTCTATATGAATTATTATCAATATAATAAATTTATCAAATGTACAGACTACTCATTTATTATATGTATAGATAACAATTTTATCCATGTGGTGACGCAGTAAGAATACAATTCACCACTCCCTATCTTACCCGTGGGTGACTAAGGGATATAAAATGTATATAATATCTATGCAAGAGAAGGAAAACTCGAAACAAAATCCTATACCAACACGTCTGACCAATGCGGTTAACTTCCCATCCATTATGGAGGAGGCCCGAGCCCAATAGTGGGACGAATATGGGCTGTGATGATGATGATGATAACAATCTTTATTATAGTGTAGGGAAGGTTAAATAAACATGAAAATAAAATGAAATTCTGTTATATATTATGGACACGAGGCTTTTTTATTAGCAGGCCATGTTTTGAACACACCGCGCTCATTCCGACCGAAGCGACGAAAGGGTAGTGTGCGGCCCCATAACCCACCGTCTTTTCCATCGAAATTAGGCTGACCACTGGTACCGCTTCTTTGACATGCACCCGCGATACACCTATTACAGTATTTCTTTGTATACAATATCTTTTGTTTTTCTTTCGGATGCTAGAATTACCAGGCTGCTCTGCGAGCTTACTCTGAAGCATGTCAAATACAACTCCCATGGGAGAAGCAGCTTTCTCTCAAGTTTACTCCTGCTACCTTAAGAATTTGACCTCAAGCTTTGTTTATGGTTATTGCGAAGCAGACTTTAATGGCAAACTGCACTAACTAGCAAAATTCGAAAGAGTAATTTGATGGTATTTGGAGAATCCTAGAAATAAATACAGACTCTGTTCGAGAACAACCGGTCAGTATAGTTCACCCGATTACGTTGCAATGCAATGTTTTTTCTTGCAAACTGGTGACATTGTATAATTTTGGCGCGCCAGCTCTCAATTTTAAGATGTGAGTTGGGAGACCGGGAGCCTTCAGAGTATTTAGGAACTCGACCGGTTGTCGGATTCGGGGTTTATCACTTATTCGAAGGATTTATTTTAATATTCGACCACTTCGTATGATTTAAAATATTTGCAAGCAAATGGTATAAAGAAATCGAAACGATCGTAGTAGCGCACATAGGTAGGTCATGGCGTCTTGCGACCAATCTGATCAGCATTAACATCCTGTCTCCCTATAGTATTTTACTAATTGTGCCATTAGGAACAATGATGAATGTTGATGGCTGAGTTATATTAATAAATCAGCCTTTCCGTCTCGATTTTTACGAATATGTTGATTAAACGCTGGCTAAGCAGCAAGTGTGACGTTTCCGTGTGGTGACGGAGTAAGAATACTATTCACCATCCCATATCATACCCGTGGGTGATCGTACGAGACGACTAAGGGATATAAAATGCATATAACATCTATGTGAGAGATGGATAACTCGAAACAAAACCCTATACCAACACGTTTGACCAACGCGGTATAGTAGCTTAATCCCCTCCCATCACTGAGGAGGCCCGAGCCCAGCAGTGGGACATTTATGGGCCGTTATGAAGAAGCAGCGAACAAAAATATAGCAAATGACAATCTCTCTTTCCTAATCATTACGCGGTAAAAGTACCCTTGCCAGAGTAAAATTAAAACGGGTAATACATCTTATGAGCGACGGTTATTCGGTGCAATGTGTTATCATGGCTCTCAATTACAATATTCAGCTTAGAAAATTGCTGTACAACAATATAAAATTTCAAACTCTTCGTTCCTGACGCCGTGTCCTAAAAGTGTATGACCTCCTTATAGCTTAGAAACTGCCGTATTAATACAGTATTGTGACTTTCAAGGCATTCCAATTTTAAAGAGTATTTTCATTGTATCAAGGTTTTATGTGAGTATAACCTTTTCAGGTTTCCGTCCCAAAGCGTAAAATGAGACCCTATAACTAAGACTTCGCTGTCCTTCAGTCCGTCAATCTGTCTATCACCAGTTATCTCATGAACCATGATAGTTAGACAGCAGACAGACAGAAATTTTCACTGATGATGTATTTCTGTTGCCGCTATAACGACAAATACTAAAAAACAAAATAAAATAAATATTTATGGGGTGTTCCCATATAACAAACGTGATTTAGCTCTTTTTGCTCGATACATTTTTTAGTTTCTTTTTAATTTATTTTTTTATTATTTTTATAATACATACACATACATATATACATACATACCATCACGCCATATCCCTTGCAGGGTAGGCAGAGAGAACAGAGTGCCAGAGAACTCTATCCTTGCATACTTCACTCGCTTATTATTTATATTATTTTTATAATATTTAAACTACCTCGTAACTTTAAACACTAGCGGGCTATGGAGTGGTCACGGCCTTAATCGCCCTAAATCCGTCTGGGGCGAAAAAAAAAAGCTTGCCTGTGATAGAATAAAAATACAAGTCGTCGCAATGCCTAACTATCTCAAAGACATTATAAATGATGACCAAGAGAATTAAGAAGGGAGCCTCTCTGCAAGGGAAGGAGTATTCGATATCAAACCTTATACCATCCTCTCTAGCATTATTTCACCTTGATGAACATATATCTGATAATCTGACGTCATATAACAAATCGTTCAATAGCCTTTTCCTTATAAATATCAAGAATAATGTAGCCCAGAAAACTACTTAATACAGTTGTAGATAACTGTATCGTCATCGTCATCATCTCAGCTAATGCACGCTCAGCTCATCTCACTATGGGGCCCAAGTTTTCTCTACAATATGAAGGAAATTGACATGCTATACCATGTTGGTCAGACGAGTAATTATGGCGTTTTATTTCGAGTTTTTTCCGATTTGCTTTCATTTTGCGTTCCTCAATCATCTTTCACGATCACCTACAGAATAGAAACAGCGTGGTCAATCACACGGCGAATCATCATTCTCCTACTCTTATCCCGATTACTTGGTGTCGATACAATATGTACTCTTCGTTTATAGTATATATTGTAGAAGTTATTGGCAATAGTTTTATGACCGGCCACCTGCCAGACGTCAACCCTCCTTAAGAATGTATTTGCTGACCAAACGGCATCAGATGGAGTAGGCCCAGGTCGTTATAAGGTTCTTAGTTGTCTTTTACAACATCCACGAGCAAAGTAAGGGTTGATAGTATGCGTACCCGCTACCACACAGCGACAAATCATTTCACTACACGTCGAATGTCCAGCTATATACTTAAATCGAATCAATCTAAATCAAAATTTACTGTGAAGAAGTAACGCGTTTCGCTTTAACATGCAATAAATACATTCCTGACCCCTCTCCTCTCATAAATATAAGTTCATTGTATCTTATATTGAAGTATATTTAAAAAAAATAATAGAGGCAGGTAATACTGGCCACGACCCGCGTAACCGGAGCAAGGTCCATCGGCAAGCGAATATCGATCATTATAAATTTGCGGGCAGCGTAGTAACGGCGCCTGCGCACGCGACTCTACTTTCATAGATTATTTTATTTATTAGTTATACAGATACGCACATATCATAAATATTTTTATTTATTATATATATATATATATATATATATATATATATATATATACTAGCTTCTGCCCGCGGCTTCGCCCGCGTAAAAGGTTACTATCCTTGAACCGAAGATTCTTGATTACGTGCAACTTTTGCTGCACGGGCCCGCGAGGAATTTTTGGATAGATCAGATTTCCGTACCTTCACCACTATGTCAATGTTCCACAGCTGACCATGAGAATGAACAATCAGCACATCACATTCTCTGGGAGTGCGATCTCTGGCGAAACGAGCGTAACCTTATGTTAAACAGTTTGCAAGTTACCTGTGGAGTAGTATACTATACGGACCTTGTGGCAACTCGAGAAAATTTCCGTGCGTTCATGCGTTTCTGCCGTACCTACTGTAGCAATCAATCTTAACGCTCACATATAGGCCCCGTTAAGCTCTTCCGTATCCATGGTGCCGTACGGCTGCGCTTATCGTAGCCGTACATCTCTTTAATTATTGGCTGACTAGTCATTTTGTTTTCCTGTCTCCCGCTTTGCCTAGGAGAGAAGTGGAATCACTCTTTCCAACTCCTCCTCTTAAATACCTTTTCTAATTAAATTTGTTGCGGGTCCCAAGACAATTAAAATCATATCCCGGGACTGCCTGAGGGTCAAACCTTGGTGTCATTTATAGTGACCATTGTGGATCCTGGCTTACAGGAGTTACAATGGTGGGAATGTGTGGTGGGATTAGTCCCAAAAAAAAAAAATTGTCAGATTTCCGCTTCCGATGCATTTTTAAAGAAGAACAGAGTAAGAATTGAAGATTAAAACTAAATAATAGCATGTAACCACAAAAAATGACATCTAACCTCAAAACTTCAAATAGTTTTATACTGCATATATAATGACAGAAAAAAATAACAATAAATATAGAAAAATCCCAAACAGCTGAAACTATAGTCAATTGGATTGGATATTGACGTGACCGTCGGTAATACAGTGCAACGGCATTACAATACTCAGGGTTGGAACTTCATTACTGGACTGCTAGATGGCGTTGAAGAAGCTAGATTTTGAGATTTTTTGACAAACAATTTTTTTACTTTTCATATAAAAATGTTGACTTTTTTTTTAATAAAAAGTATCTTATGTTACTTTTAATACCTCCAAGAATATGTGTACAATGTTTCATGATGATCGGTTGAGTAGTTTTAGCGTGAAAGCGTAACAAACAAACTTACATTCACATTTATATATTAGTAGGGATATATATATATATATATTTATATATACTTATAACAGGGGAACTACTTTACTGAAATTCATGTAGCAATTTTAAATCTACGTATGAAATAGAAATGCATGATTAAAGTAAAATAGTAAAAATGGTCATAGTTACGTGTGCAATTAAGTTGAGAAATATGTTATATGGTAGCAACAGAGTAAAGATGGCAACACTTCTGCTTTCATTCTTCATATAATAATGTAGGTGATCACTACATACGTAAAATGGCGTTGTATAAAAAAAATATTTTCTCTAAATAAGTCCACTCTACAATTTAGAAATAAATATTTCAAGAAAATGTTATTAATTTATCCCCTGAATTATTATTATTGTGACGCCCCTTTTTTTTTTTTTTTTTTTTTTGCTGTGGGCTATGGACGTCGCACCCCGCCAAATCGGTCCGGGGTGACGGAAGAGGCGGCGCGCAACCCCATTGACCCACCCTGCAAGCACCTCTTCTTCGCCGTACGAGCGGGCCACCGGTACCCGATCTTTGTCTTCGGTGGCCCGCTCGGCGGTATGCCCTTTTGGGCTCCTCTCCTGTCGACGCCCCGACAGCTTTCGCCGTCGAGGCGTCGTCCTCACGCGGTGGCCTCGCGTCGGGTAACCGGACAATTCCCCGGTCCGATCACCCGAAGCCTCGGTTAGGGCGGCATCAGGCGCAGGTACTCGCGCCTGCGCCGCCCCAGCCGCGGGCGGCGGCCCGGGTCACGGGAATCCTCCCGGGCCCGTTCCGCCGCCTCCTTCTGCGAGATGACAGCCTCGCAGAAGGCGGCGACCGCGTCCTAATTCCTGACGCTGTCGACCATCGCTCGCGCAACAGCCGGCAGCGTCAGGTCGGCACCGATGACAGCGACGAGGTCACGGCGCTGCCCGTCCCAGCCCGAACATACCTCGAGCGTATGTTGCGCCGTGTCCTCGTCGCTACTGCAATGGTGGCAGGACGGAGTCCACTCCCTCCGCACGACCGTGAGCAGGTACTTGCCGAAGCAACCATGCCCCGACAAGACCTGCACCAACCGGAAAGAGAGGACTCCGTGTCGCTGCTCCATCCACTCCATCAGTACGGGCCGGAGGGCCTCAACGGTAATAACACCGTATCTAGGCCTCTCCAGCCTCGTAGCCCAACGGGCGATGACTTCTCGGTGGGCGTCCTCGCGCCAGGTGGCTATCTCGTTGAACGATGGGGAGCCACCCTCTTCGCGCATTGAGGTAACCCGCCGGTAGAGGTCGGAGAGCATCTCCGCCTCTAGGTCCCACGGGGATGTCCCGGCCAATAGGCACGCCACCTCTGTCGACACCGTGCGGTACCCGCGAATGGCTCTGACCGCCATGACTCTCTGTGGCCTCCACAGAACCGCCCTGAGTTGGGAATATATATTTTCTTCTGAGTAACTGTTATCTGTTTCTTAATCCATTTATTCATAGTTAGCATATCGACGTCGACTGCTAGACATAAGTATCCTGAAGGTAAATAAGTCATCACGCTTGCCAAGCTGGTTCAGTTTAGTACACTGATTTAGTTGATCTTGGGCAGAGCAGCGTCGTGAACTCGTCGCAATCATCGGTGCCGACCTGACGCTGCTGACCATCGCCAGGTCGATGCTCGACAGTGTCAGGAACTGGGACGCGGTCGCAACCTTCTGCGAGGCAGTAGTCTCGCGGCGACTGGGGCGGCGCAGGCGCGATTACCTGCGCCTGATGCCGCCCTAGCCGAAGCCGCGGGTGACTGGATCGGGGAATTAGTCCGTCACCCGCCGAGAGGCCGACCGCGTGAGGAAAGACCGACATCTTACCCGAGGGGGGGACGTCGGCCGAGGAGAGAGTACTCCTCAGGGGTATTTCGTCGGGCCGACCACTGACGTCAAGTCACTCTGCTCCGGTGGTAGGCCCAACGACGAAGGCGACGTCACGGGTGGGTTACGGGTGTGCGTGCTTACGCCCCTCTGTCACCCCGGATGGAGTGGTGCGAGGAGTGCGCCGACCGTAGCCCACCCCCAAAAAAAAAATGATAATAATTTTTCTCTTGTGACCAAGTTTTTATAAATAAAAATAATAAATAACTAACTTAGTTAAATGCTAAATCACAGTAATTTAGAACGCAGTTTATATTAAAAGATTCCCAGGAGAAAGCGTAAAGGCATTCTAATGATCTAACTGGATCGCGCTGCCGATTTGTAGTACTCCAACGAGCAAATAAGGGGTGATAACAGAGTATTTACCATAGAGGTTTGCAGTTGGGCCGGAGCTATTAAAATATTTTCTAAGATATGACATTAATATGGATATATGTCTTTTACAGTATTTTAAATCCTAGTTTTGGCAATTTTTGCCGGTACACTACAGATTAATACATTGCGGTACACTATAGTTTAAAACGATCGTGCGCAATATCTTAATATATATAAATTTCGCGTCACGTTGTTTATCCGCGATGGACTCTCAAAGTACTTAACCGATTCTAATCAAATTTGCACAGTATGTGTAGTTTGATCCAACTTAAAATATAGGATGGCTTCCATCTCAATTTATAGTAGCAATATTATTTTATTGCAAATTATTTGTCTATTATTTGACAGTCACAATCATCTGTTATCTCCAAACGATTCTAACAGATGGCAGTATCTGTTAACTGGATTGTGTAAGTATTTAATAGATGGCGCTATGTTAAACGTAAAAACGTTTCATATAAGCTACAATTTATTAGCATAATCACCACGTGTTGCTGAGGTTACCTTAGTCACAGCAACGCGTGGCCGAGTTTGCTAGTAAATTATATTTTAAGCTTGTAAAAATCATTGTAATGCTAGTCTATATAAGGCTGCTAAAACCAGAGTGGCCTAACTGCATTTTTGCAACTTTTCACCTAATTGCAATTTCGTAATTTAAAAATTTTAATCTACAAAACCACAGCGGCCTAAAATTATTTACAAGCTCTTAACAATGGATTTTTTTTTTTTTTTTAAAAAGACGCCACCCTGCACTAAGGAAATAAACCTTGTATTGCGGGGGACTTTACAAACATGCAATTAACGCAGACAAATTACACCCAGAGTCAGAACAACACTTTGTGGATCACACAAAGTAATGTCCTGCGTGGGAATCGAACCCACGGCACTGGCACGGAAGGTCGGTATCTTAACCACTACGCCATCTGTGCAGTCAGATGATGGTAGTACAAGTACATTTTTGGCTTTTGTTTAAATCGATTAAATTGAATCTAATATAATTTTAATTCCCTCCATATTGTAAAATATGGTTCTTGTAGTTAGGCCGCTCTGGTTCTAGCAGCCTTATATTATTTCCAGTAAAATTTTCTCCGCTATCTACGATAAATAGTTCAACTCTCAAACGAACGATTGCGTTTTGAAATTCAATATGCAAAGGATGTACGATTCTCAAAGTGAGATCAAATACCATTTTTTTTTTGGCGTCGGTCTACGGTACGGTCACACCTCGCTAATACGTCCGGGGTGACAGAAGAAGCGGCGCTCGACTCTGTAGACTCGCTCAACAACCTATCTATCGACGCCGTGTGAGTGGGCCACTGGAACCCGATCTTTGTCTTCGGCGGCCCACCTGGTAAATATCAGAATATCTACGGGTACTACAGGACATTTCCAACAGTAAACGCCAACAGACTGATAAATGGATGGATGAAAATCTTATATAACTTGTGTATAGAACTAGCAGATATGCAGGCTGAGATATAATATTTATTAATTTTATTCAAGCGATAAATATATTCTAAAATTTTGTAGAGGCCATTTTGAGAGACCTCACCCAAAGTTCGACCTTAAAACTGTTTGTGAAACAGTCTATCTTTCTTCTCGTGCAACTATATAAGATGGTTACTATTTCTTTCTTTATTATGTATAGTATTGCTCAAATGCAAAACTCTTGCGACTCTCACAAGTCTTGCAACTCTTGCTTTAGAATAACACCGAGTCACTTGTTTTGATAGATGTTATAAAAAATCTATATAGAAATGAAAAATCTAACTAAACTTATGAAATTTCACTCATCTAGTGGTAACGTGTACAACTATCAATAATTAGGTACATATCACTTAAAGATAGTGGGGTTATAATCACACCTATCTATCATGAGACTGTTTAAAATAACAATCAAATTATTACCTCGTGTACTGGTATTAAGAATACAAAATGTTGACAATCCTTTCTTTACCAAAGGAATCGTAAAATGCTGTTTAAGGGAGCACTGCGAGGCTCTTGCAGTGAGTCTTGGTTTTGCATTTGGGCAACACTACTTGTGTATAATGGAAAAAGACGACTAAGAGACACAAGCAGATAACATCACTGCAAGACAAGGAAGACCCGAAACAAAACACAGTATATTAGGTATATTTCATTGCCACTTTAGAAAAGGCTCGAGCCCAACAATAGGACTTACATGAACTAAGATAATGACGATGATAATGAAGCTATTTACGACTTTGAAATTTGAATTATTTACCTAAACAAATCTTCTTACAATTCACACATTACTAATACTGCAAAGTGAGAACATAATTTGTTGGCTACGGACGTCAATGTATTGATAAGAGCAGTCACGGAATAGGCATTACCGTTATCTTGTACAGCTATCGTGCAATTGATACTGATTTGTTCAACCTCAAGTATCCGCGAGGTTGTACCGCCGCTCAAGTGTTTTTGTAAAATGCATTGATCTAGGTAACATCGTTTTTGAATGAGTACTTAATGTTGAAGAAAGTTAAGAGTTATTATATATTAGGAAAACATCTTTTAGGTAAAGGTTATCGAAAATTAAGGCCATCTACTCCCCTTAGGCCCTCTTTATTTTTGCCATATCTCAGTATTTGTTAGCTTTAAAATAAATTTTCATAATGTAAGATACGGCCAATGAAAAAATGTGTTTTAATTTTTTTTTTTTTTACTACCTATTGTGGCAAACGAGCTAGCAGCACACCTGATCATAAGTGTTACTGCCGTCTATGGACTTTTGCAATACCTGGGGTACAGCTAGACTGCTGCCTACCAATAATTCTAAACCCACCCAGAAAAATGGGCTTCCGGCTCTCTCGCGTCACCGAACGAAGCACAGCAGCACATTGCCATTGCTCAAACGTCGATTTTCTGCGAGAGTGTGGTACTACCCTGGACGAACCGGCCCTAGACTATAGACAGAGAACTGTCAACAGTAGACACTGTTCAGTCACAGTAGATACTAATTACATACATACATATCATCATGCCATATCCCTTGCAGGGTAGGCAGAGAGAACAGAGTGCCAAAGAATCTTTGCATACTTCACTCGCTTCCTCAACACTCATAATTCTCTTCATACACGTTCGCCGGTTTCGGAGACTCTTGACTCCACCTTAAATGCTCCGATGGTTCGGACATGTGGAAAAAATGCCGAACGAACGTCTGGTTAAGAAGATATACAATGCGAAAGTGGAAGGATGTATGTAGGTACCGGGGGAGACCGAGACTAACCTACCTAGACCAGATCGGTCATGTACTAGATACTAATTAAATAACTAATATTGTAATAAGTAGATAAAAACCTATGTTATAACGATAACAACAACTAGTTGGACATAAAACACCTTAGTCCTCCGATAACTTTAAACGTTGAAAAGTATTAGAAACGTCGGGAAAGTAAATCATTTAGACTATCTTTTTGTTGAGTAAATAGTACATGTGTAAAAAGTCTAATCGGAACAGTGAAAGATAATTTTGAAAGCACCTAAAATGACATGGAAAATCGCGGTTTTCAGTGAAAGAGTTTCTTAATAGAAGTTATGCACTGTGCAAGCAATAGATGTCTTCTAAATAGAACTATCTATAAACTTACGAATAAAATACGGCTTAATCTTCAAGGAAGGAATTGTGGGCAGACCATCGTCGTTAAAGAATCAGTACCGATATTCAGCTCATATAGCGATGGGGAGATAATATGGGCTGGTTTTGCGGGCCCTATTTGTCACGCTTAGGTCGGATTAACGATCACAGTTGGTGTTTTAAATTGCCCAATAAGAGAGTTTATCCACCATATATATTATTTTGGTGATTCCTCAGCCGGTATTTTCATGACTCAAAGCAAAATAAAGAAATTAAGGGTAACAAAGAATCGTAGTTTTAAGCCCTTATGATACGGGCAAAGTTATCAATATAAAAGATAAGTTTGAATTCCAATGCTTGATCGTATCGAAATCACTACGCACTAGGTGCAATCTAATATTATTCTTACTTAGCCACTTCATAGACAGATAGTGGTTATTACACATTTTCTATTCTATAATGTCTTTTATCTGTCACGATATTTAAATGAAACCATAAACAATAAAAAATCTGTGCTATAAGTGTAGTCTGTGGTCTATCTCATCTATGGTAACATTATGCCGTCGATAGCCGCGCGTGCGCTGCCTATACCTCACTGCGCTTGCTCTCTATATTTACTCACGACCAATAGAAATTATCACCCTTTAACTCTATTATACATTCTCGACTCTACATAAACATCATAGAGTATAGATTCACTCGTATTGAACTTGAAGAACTATTTTTAAAGATGTGGTCGTAGTTGACTACTATTTGCTATATTTTAGCGCGGAAGGTACATAAATTGAGAATGTCGATTAACGTTATCTAGTCCAGGGGGAAATTACGGGGTAGTGAGAGGGGGATAACGTCGATTTATTCATTCATTAGCTAAACGACCCCTAGCTGACGGATTAATTAGGCCGTTAGTACCGTTTCTGAACAAACCATTTATATTGTGAAAGTTTTTGAGAGGAATTGCTTAGTATTTTATTTATGCTGTTGCTTCCCGTGTGGTCCTATTTCAATTTTCACCACCATTGGACTAAATTGAAATAACTAGCTGAAGTTGGTTTTTTTTTTGTTAAAATTTTGGTTATAATTCACGATAATACACGACGACATATACTGTGAATGTGAAAGAACCTTCAAGAGGTTGGTATTCAAAAATTGCAGTGGCCAGCTCGCAGCCGGGACTTAAACCCAATAGAGCACATTTAGGATAAGATAAAAAGAACAATTACGAAAGCATTGAACCCACCACAAATGCTTAACCAGCTTCGAGATGCTGTACTAACTGCCTAGCTAGACTTATCGCAAATTGACATCAAAAATGTGTTTTTTTGTGTGTTTAGTTTTGTGTTAAGGTAATTTTTCATTTAAATTTTATTATCAACATGATAAATACTTATTTAAAACTAGAAAACGATCAAAACAATGGTCAATTAAAATACAAAACTAAATCCTATACCAACACGTCTGACCGGCGTGGTATAGTAGGTCAATTTCCCTCCTATTATGGGGGAGGCTCGAGCCTTACAGTAGAACATATATGAGCTGAGATGATGATTTTCAAAAGCCAAATAATTTGATCCTCTTTTTTTTAAGCATCTGTCTATTACTCCACGTAATTCTTCTAATCGTAAAACTCGATTATTTAGCCTATATCTATTTTTCATTGTCATTGAGATTTTATGAAATATCAATTCATCCACTTAATCCAATAATCAACTAAACTATTAAATAAGTAGCTTTGTTTTTTTTTTGGGGGGCGGGTTACGGTCGGCACACTCCTCGCACCACTCCGTGCGGGGTGACAGAGGGGCGTAAGCACGCACACCCGTAACCCACCCGTGACGTCGCCTTCGTCGTTGGGCCAACCACCGGAGCAGAGTGACTTGACGTCAGTGGTTGGCCCGACGGAATACCCCTGAGGAGTACCCTCTCCTCGACCGACGTCCCCCCCTCGGGTAGGATGTCGGTCTTCCTCACGCGGTCGGCCTCTCGGCGGGTGACGGACTAATTCCCCGATCCAGTCACCCGCGGCCTCATTAAATAAGTAGCTAAATTGTTTTTGTAATCAATACGATAATTTTCTTTCATTATTTATAATGGCTTGTAAGGGATTATTTTCATTTCTATCATCATCATTTCACATATACCTGCTGGGTTTGAATCTTTTCCATAATCGAAAAGAAATTGACCCAATATACCACGCTGATCAGACGTGTTGGTATAAGGTTTTATTTAAAGATTTCCGTCTCGAGCATAGATATTATCTGCTTATCGCTTAATTGTATTTTAGGATGAAAGTGGCTGAATTGCTTTTTACTCCGTCACCACATAGAGACATGATTTTACAAAATAAATATTATGAAGTAAGTACATATCTATACTAAACGTATTGCATCAGAATGAAAATACAATTCACTAATCCATCTATTACGGGGGATGTGGCAGAAAAAACCTAAAGGATGTGAGCAGATAACATAACTGCAAGGGAAGGATAATTCAAAATTGCTATGTCGATATGTCTGACCAACGTGGTAATGGTTCAATCTCCTTCTGTTGTAAAAGAGATTCTTACCCGTAAGTATGGCATATGGGAGTATTATATACTCCCATATACATATATGGGACTTCGGACATCCGAAGAAATATAATTAATAATAGTCTGAAGAAGAAATATAATTAATAATACTTAACATTTTTTTATTAAACACAATACATATTATCTTCATTATTTATTCAAAGCAAGTGTGAAACAGATACGAGATGCTAAACCTACCAATAATTCTACTTCTATGCATCACAATTTGACCTCTCGATAAGAAAAAAAACAGATGCAAATACTACAATTACGGCTTTAAATAAACCAATTTAGAGCAGTTTCCAACACAGATACGTTGATAACTTATCTGGGATCAGTACCATTGTTTTGAGATTTAAGGCGCAGACCGCCGAAGCCTTTAATTGTATCTTGTACACGTGCCCTTTGTGTCTTTGTAATTACTTTTATAAATCTACTAAGCGATTTACATGCTGATATACATCGGGTAAAGGTGAAAAAGTCACGCATGAGGTGCAGCAGTGGTTTATGTCAGTATGATTTTGTTTGTAGCGGTGCTTCGAACGGTATACTCTTATTAAGCTTTGTTTAATAACAGAATGAATCAGATAGTGTTTGTTATGTCTTTAATACTAGAAATATTATCCAACTATCTGTTAGCCTATATCAAATAGTGGTAGCACCATGCTGTTGACGATGATCGACGTCTGAGCAATAGCAATATGTGCCTGCAGGTTGTATATTTTGTCACTGCTGGAGGTAAGTCTCCCTCAGAAATGAGAGAATGGTGCCATAATTGCAACGCTTGACGGGCAGGTTGGTGATCGCGGTGAGGAGTTAAATACTTCCAAGAAAAGAGCTGATGCCCGCTCTCCTGATGACACCCTTAGCCAATTTTTACAACTCTCACGGCCAAGTAAGGGGTAGCAATAATTATATTCCTATCACGTCACCACACGGGAAAGCATGATAAAGATTAGTTATTAGTTTTACCTAAATAGGCCGTTTATAGTCCAAAGCTTATAAATATGTCTTTTTTCAAAATTCGGTGCCAAGTCGAGATGTCTGCACAGATCTCGACCTACTATTATGTGTTATTAGCTCACAAACGAGAAAAATCTGTGGCAGGAGTGAACTTAATCTATCTATCTAACTACTATCTTTAACTTGTCATCTACGTCAAATGAATCAGTAGGTCGTCATTTGGATTATGTATATTATTATTAATTTTTCATATTCACAATGAAATTTAATACTTTTTTATGTTATGAAATCAAGAGTGGTGATTCCGGTACTAACCATCAAATGAGTGCCAAACAATTGGTGAGACTAACTACCAGCAGTCGATAGCGTAAGACTGAATGATGATGGAGATGAACAGATACTCAAGTTTTAGACATTTATAAACATGAGAACACATTTATAACCTTGAGAATTTCCTTACTTTCTCGTAGTTCCGATCATTAGAAATGAATTTTGATAAAACAAGACCATTCATAAAGAAAGCATATCCTGTCAAATGAAAAAAGAAACTTCCAAACTAGTTATCAAATGAATGAGTAATCTAGTAATAAATATTATAAAAAAAGATAAAATGAGTATTCCACAGAAATGAGAAACTCCTATTATTCTGAGTTCTCGTTTAAAAATTTTTGTATATTTTTAATACAGTAGGATCAATTCCTTACCTTTTATCTTACTCTGGCACCTCAGTTGATCGATAATACTTGTTAGCCGATTCTCACGCTGACTTCCCTTAATTATCACTTCATCACCATCATCCTCATTTTTCACTGACACTTCACTCTTCACATCACTCACTTCATCACTACACTGTACATCAGATGTTAGCAATTTCGATTGAATAGCTTCCATTTTAGTATTTTTCGAAGAATCTGGAACAAAAGAAATATTTTTTGTTCTATTTACAAAAAAATATGTGTGTCAAATCACCACTCTCTGCTTGTGGATGTCGTAAAAGACAACTAAATGATATTATCTCATCATCATCGTTTCATATATGTCTCACTATTAGGCTCGATCTCCTCCACAATAGGAAGAAAATTGTCGTACTATACCACGCTGGTCAGACGTGTTAGTATAGGAGGTGGTTTGGATACTTAGAAAGAATGAGTGAAGAGAGGTTGACGAAGAAAATATATAAAGCAAGCGTGAGTGGGACGAATACAAGGGGAAGACCTCGTCATAATTTGCTGGATCAAATTAGCGATGTATTGACGAGAGGTCATATTAAGAGTATGCGTAATCGTAGAGTATGCATGAAGACTGTTATGAGTGTGAATGAAGCGATGGAAGTATGCCAGGATCGTGGTTTGTGGCAATCCGTAGTCTCTGCCTACCCCTCTGGGAAACAGGCGTGAAGCTATGTATGTATGTATGTATGTTTGTTTCGAGTTTTCCTTCTCTTGCATAGATTATTGCCTTTTATATTCCTTAGTTGTCTCTTACGATCGCCCACGGGTAAGACAGAGGTGGTTAATTGTATTCTTACTCCATCACTACATGGATAAATGATATGCAAAGTCGAAATAAAAATATATACCAACTCGTCTGACCAGCGCAATATACTAGATAATATTCGGCCTATTGTTGAGTAGGCACTAGGCTAGTAGTGAGACGTATATTATGAGCCGAAATGATGACATAAAATCGCATCCATCTATCCAACCATGATGATCGATATTCACTGTTATATACAGGCCTTCTCACAATAATATCATTATCACCACCCGTGGCATAGGGCATGGTGGTGGTGGGGATAATGTCATTATCACCACCCGTGGCAAGCAAGTAGGCGATAGTAGTTGATAGTATTATAAATTTTTAAATAGTCAGGGTTTTTTTTAGCGGGAATATAAAAAAAATATTGCTTAAATTATGTTCAATATTTTAGTGTTTTAATTTACTGTATTGAATAATTTTACTGGTATTTTATGTAATATACTGGATGTAACAGAGAATGGAACAGCTGGTCAGATGGGTGGTAGGTAACGATAGTAGGAACCCTTGACAAAAATTTGAAGGGCAAATATCAAGGATCATTGACCCATCAGCTATCTGTTAAGGCGACGTTTGTCATACTGTAGCAAACGTAATCATTGATATATTTATGTTTTAAGAAATATTTAATAAAGTATGAGTATGTAGCAGATTATTTATCTAAATTACTGAAATTTAGCATTTAATATGCTTAATTATTTATAAAATCCGATTACGAAATGAAAAATGATGTCACAAGCGGGATTCGAACCCGAGCCTATTGGGCATCATTTTTCATTTCGTAATCGGATTTTATAAATAATTAAGCATATTAAATGGTAAATTTCAGTAATTTAAATAACAAAGTTGTGTCATCGTTTAATACAATTCTAACTGTAAAGTTTTAAGTATTAAGCCTATAACAATGTGTAAACATTGTCGGGTAGATAGCATACCGTCACCTTAAGACGTAAATATAATACGAAGTGAAATTTGCATGTCCTACAGATTATTTATCATTTATTTGGTACATTTCATTCAGTTTCAAAGAAAAAGCGATGACAAAATTAAAAATTTTAAATGCTTCTAATTCATTAAGGAATCGACATTTTCTCTTCAAATTTTTTGTTATAGGTTCCTGCCATCATTACCTACTACCCTTCTGACGAGCTGTTTCATTCTCTATTACACCCGGTATATCTATAAAAGAGGATATTTGTATATATGATATCGCTAAACTCAGAAACTATTTGACCGATCGTTATGAAAATTGGTATGTATATGTATTTTTTCACGGAAAAGGTTTATATTGCCCCATTGATGTAACTCGCCACCAGGTCGCACTATGATATATCGACTTCTACAAACAACCCAATGTGCTAGGTTTGCCAGTATAATGCAAAGAAAGTATTGATATATATTGAATATGATATAATAACGGTATATCTATATTTTCATGCTCTACCAACATTCCTAGAGGCATCATTGATTAGACCTTTGCAATACCAAAGCTATAGCTAGGCCGACCAATGAAAACTCCAAACCCACCCAGAAAGTTGAGGTGCCGACTTTCTTTACTGAACGAAGCGCAACAGCGTTGTTTGTCTGTGAGAGTGTGGTGGTACTCTAGACGGGTCCGGCCAGCGGTTGTAGATAAATAAGTGTCAACAGTGTAGCCACTGATAAAATTATTCTTCCTCCGGTCTTTGGCATAAGTCACCAAAATGAAGAACATCAAGTACTGAGACCCAGTCACTTTCTAAGTAATCATAATCTTACTAAAAATGGCACAAGAAAAATCAAAGACGAAACAGTTTAGAGTGACGTATACTATCACTACTTGGTGAGCGACTGAATACATAGAACGAGGGCAGGCGAAAGGGTTATGGTATCCTACCTTTTAGTTAATTTAAATAAGCAGATGAGGCCCGTTTATACTAAAGTGTTGTGGAACCACAGTGTAATTAATATGCGTTAATCTTCACAAACATGCGAATAGTCGGCCCGACACAAGGCTAATTCTTAATGGTTTTAGCTTTAAAAAAAACCATCACAATAGAATTATTCAGCAGAGTCAGCAGTCTTCTCATTACTGCTAAACATAATATTTGTTACATTCTAAATTCACTTATGTCATTAACATTTCATGTATAACTAAATGAATTTAGTATTGTTATTTAATTGAATTTAAAATAATTGCCAGACCGAATTGTTATCAACGACATTATTTATAGTTGGCATTTGTAATTCAAAGTGCCAAAATGTTGTTACAGAATATCACAGAATGACGTTTTCGGCTGATGAGTTTTACATTATTAGTTATACAAGTGGCAGAAAAATATTCAAATTATTAAAAATAGTTAATAATATGATATGACAATTTTCACTGTGTGGTAGCGGCTACGAATACACTTACTTTACTTGTTGATATCGTAAAATACGACTAAGAGCTTTATATCAACCTGAGCCAACACCACCTGATGCTGTTTGGTCAACAATTACATTCCCAAGGAGAGTTGACGTCAGGCAAGGTGCAGGCTGGCTGGCTGATCATAAAACTATTGCCAATAACTTTTCCATTATACGGAAAAGGAGTACATGCGTCGGTCCCAAGTAATTGAGATGAAGATGACTACCTTAGCATACTGTATACTCAGTTTTATTATCAATTAATATCACGTCAAATATAAATTGACTAGTACTAGCTGAGATAGAAAATAAAATATTTTTCTCATCTTCCTAGCCTTTATTCTTCTCTGTTTAAACAAATTATTTTAATGCAATAGCAGTCACTTTATTTTCATATTTTATGAGAATGACGCTCTTCTAGAGTATATGTTCCCATATTCTGATATAATAATGGTCCATGTGCTGTCAGTAGCTGTGGGGTAGCGGCTACGATTACTACCAACCCTTACTTTGCTCGTGGATGTCGTAAATGACGACTAAGAGCCTTATAACAACCTGGGCCAACTCTATCTGATTCCGTTTGATCAACAATTACATTCCTAAGGAGGGTTGACGACTGGCAGGCGGCCGGACATAAAACCATTGCCAATAACTTTTACAATATGTACTATGAAAGAAAAGTACTCATTGTATCGATCCCAATTAATTGGGATAAGAGTAGGAGAATGATGATGATGACTGATGTCCTATGTTAGTTGTCACATCAAAATTGGTATCTTCATGATAGTTAAAAGCGATCCTCTCCCGACGGCTTAGTATAATTTACAGATTTTATAGAAATTTCAGACTTTGGTGATTTCATTAACATAATCGCAGAAAACATTGTTTTATATTGCCTCGTTAGCCAACCTCTATAATAAAATTAATATATTAAACAAGTTAGAGAATGTGGCATAATTGTCTATTACTTATGAAAACAACTGATGATTGCAAGATCCCGGATTTGATTCCTGAATCGGGCGATAGTTTTCTAAACAGTTCATCAAAAAATCACAATTTTGTACCTCTTGTAACTTAACGGGGTATGCTCAATACGGTCGTTCCCCATAAAGTGTGGCTAACGACCAGTCAAACACTACATTTATAGCGTATGTAACTTCTGAAATAACAAGTCACTTAAAGTAAAGTACTCATTTTCAAACAAGTCACAGATTATAACCTTTTTTCATTAATATACCTACTTATACTTATCTCACAAGTCCACAGTTTAGTCACTGAAACTCCACAATATTATCGCACACAAATTCACTGACAATATCACAGTTCATACTACACTATCAGGGAGAAGACCAACACTCAATCATGAAGAATTAAAGAAAACTGCTCATCTAAAGTCAATTATAAAGTAATCAACACATGTCAAGGTGCTCTATATATGAAAGTAAAGATGAAAATTGCGACGATTTTCACGAAAAACTAGTTTAAAAAGTATTTTGTAAAGGTGTAAACAGGTAGAGGCGTCGGTTATCGCAGTAACACTGATAACTGTATGTCAGGTCAAACGAGCAAATGGGGCGTCACCAAGGTACGCCTGATAACACATGATAAGGGGCTCTTAACCTTCCAACTGTACTCAACTGGTAATGGTGTCATCGATGTTAGTACAAAACACTTAAGTATTTGCAGTTTTTAAATACTTTATTATACTGTATTTCACAAATAGTTCTATTAGCGAACACATTAATTACTGTACAGCTAAAATTTCTTATTAAATACGTAATAAATATGTAAAAATTTTAAACTTTATTTTGAATTAAATATAATTAAGGATTTAAACATAATCGATGAAAATTCAATTAAATTACATTTTAATGTTAATTGTTAATCTACCTAAAATATGATCTATATAAATGAAAATAATAGCCGTTTGTTGACAAGATCATTATTTGACAAGTTCAGGACCGGCATATCCGTATTTGGTCAAATAGCGAGTTTAGAAATACTAAGTTGGAAAATTTGTTTTTAAATTAGAAATTCTAGGAAGGTGAAAGTTTTCTTTTTCCTATAGAAATACTTTTTATAAATCATCATCCAAAGGGCTGAATAATGAGTGTTAATTTTTTTTAGGGTTCCGTACCTTGAAAGGAAAAAGCGAAACCGTCCGTCCGTCCGCCTATCTGTCTGTCAAGACCCTTTTTCTCAGGAACGCGTAGAGGTATCAAGCTGAAATTTATATAAAATACTCAGATTTATAGTCCCTTAGAGCTGTGAAAAAATCAAACTTCTAAACTAACACAATCAAAAGATACAGCTGTTTATGTCGTAAATTTCTGAAAATTTTCGACACTAGCTAGGGAATCAAAACCTACAGGATACTTGCCGTGAACTCAGAATCTTGAAGTTTGGTACGAAGTAACGTCTTATAGCACAGATAAAGGAAAACGTGTGAAAACCGTAAATTTTTAATTACATTATGTATAAAAAAAAAATATTTTAAACTCACTACCCCTTTCCTCCTGAACGTGTAGAGGTATTAAATTGAAATTCATATCAATATCAAATCATACGTTTAAGCTGTAATAAAATCAAACTTCTATGTCAACGCAACCAAAAGAAACAGCAACATAAGCCGCATATTTCGAAACTCGCAACTACTTGCAAGGCAATCAAATCCTAAAGGGTACTACTCCAGTCGACCTATATATAATCTTGAAATTTGGCATAAAGCAATGTTTTATGGCACATACAAAAGAAAAATTCCGATAACCTTAAATTTTTAATTACATCACATATTGTTTTTTAGTTTTACGGAACCCTTCTTGCGCGTGTACAACTCGCACCTGGCCGACTTTTTTTAATTTCATCAAAAGGAAACTTGAAGGTAAATTTTAAACTTCACGATCACAATCATTAATAGTTACAATCATCACTCATAAAAATATTACATTCATTTTTATTCTTTTAATCAATGCCTATGATTAGACATGTGTAAGTAATGCGAGTGATGTATCACACGTAATATTACCCCACCGTGTACTGACCCATTACAAATTACGCGACTAAACATCACATCACATTAAACATCACACATCACATTAAACATGACGCGAACAGGCTATTTATCCATTCCATCATGTGTGAATGGTGAAGAAAGATAAGATGCGGCCTACCTTTCATCATAAATCCATATACTTTTCCTTAACCTTACAACTTTTGCAGTTTCGAATTTATATTATTTGGACAGGTAAACCCTACTATTAAATTATTTCTTTTAAGATTATTTAAAAAATATGTTACGTAATTTTCAACTTCTTTTTTTATTTTTGGGCAACATTCCATTCATCTATTAGCTCGTATATATCCACTTTATGGATATAGGGCTCCCCACGAGTATGCCACTCGGAATGGTTCTCTACCACTTGTATCTAACGATTCCATGCTACTTTTGCAACGTCATCAGTCTGCTAAGTGAGTGATCGTTCTGCTCCTCGTCGTCCAATTCGTGGTCGCCACTCGAAAAACTCTTTGTGCTGTAACTTTTTTAATTTTTGCAATCTCAATGGCTCTTTTTTTTTTAATGCTTATTGGTGGCAAAAGAGCAAGCTGCACACCTGATGGTGAACGTCACTGCCGCCGATGGACCTTTACTCATACCAAGGCTATAGCTAGGCCGCTGCCTACCATTACAATCCCACAAACCCACCCAGTTGGGTTTCCGGCACTCTCGCTCACCGAACGAAGCACTATAGTACATTGCCATTACTCAGACGTCGATCTTCTGCGAGAGTGTGGTACTACACCCGTCCCGGACGGACCGACCCGCGGCTGTAGACAGAGAACTGTCAACAGCGTGATCCTACCACTAAAAAAACTCTTTATTATTATTCGTGTGTTAATTAATCATTTTTATAATTTTTTCATAGTTTCACCTCGATCACAGAATTATCTGTAGTTATTCAAGTACCGCACTCTAAGGCTAATGTTATAGATTGGATTCCCACGCAGGACGGCTTTTTGTACGATGTATAAATTATAAAAAGTTAAAGTTAAAGAATGCCGAACGAACGTCTGGTTAAGAAGATATACAATGCGAAAGTGGAAGGATGTAGGTACCGAGGGAGACCAAGACTAACCTACCTAGACCAGATTGGTCATGTATTGAAGGAAGGTGGAGTCAAGAGTCCCCGAAACCGGCGAGCGTGTATGAAAAGAATTATGAATGTTGAGGAAGCGAGTGAAGTATGCAGAGATAGAGTCCTCTGGCACTCTGTTCTCTCTGCCTACCCTGCAAGGGATATGGCGTGATGATATGTATGTATGTATAAATTATTATTCTGGTATTAATCTATCCATCAGTCTTTAGATATTTCCACTCTTAGACACGGAAACGTCATATAGAACAGCTCCATAACACCTACAATGGTTATCTGCAAATGTCAAAAGTTATCGATCCACCTGGTAGGACGAATGCCCCCACTCCGTTAAGTTAAAGATCTCGGTTTGACGATCGATATAGCCTGCCTATTGCCATCGTCATTCTCTTACTCTTATCTCAATTACTTGGGGTCGTAACAACATGTACTCTTATTTCATAGTACATATTGTAAAAGTTATTGGCAATAGTTTTATGACCGGCCGCCTGCCATACGTCTACCCTCCTTGGGAATGTAATTGTTAACCAAACGGAATCAAATGGAGTTGGCCGAGGTCGTTATAAGGCTCTTAGTCGGCTTTTACGACATCCACGAGCAAAGTAGGGGTTGGTAGTATTCGTAACCGCTACCACACAGCTTTTATTTATTTGGATGTGGTCTTGAAAAAAGAAATATATGCTAAAAAGTAATACGATTAACTAAGGTACTGCAGTATTTGAGTCATACAAATAACGCTATCAGCATTTAGATTTGCCTTAAAATTGATACGTGTTTCCTTTGTCCCACCGTATCGTTATCGTTATCAATTATGTATATGACCGGTCGAGTCTCATACTGTTATATATCTTCAACTAAATATACTATTGGATTATGAATCTGAATAAAATTTTAATATAAAAATAAAAATTAAATTTCCGTGTGGTTACGGAGTAAGAATACAATTCACCACCCCTTATTTTATCTGTGGGTGAGCGTAAGAGACGATTCAGAGATATAAAATGCATATAACATCTATGCAAGAGAAGAAAAATTCATCAGATAGAAGAATTATTGTTTTGAATCTGGGTGTAATTTGTGTCAATATACATATTTAAAAAGTCCACCTGCAATACAAGAATTATTTCCTTTGTGTAGAATTCTGACGTTTATAAAAAAAAATCTCACTCCCACATCGTATAGTTTCCCCACCATGTTTCTATGCGGAAAGGAATTTGTTTTTCTACATTTAAATTAAATTGTTTTAATTTAAATAAAAATAAATGTCTTTCCAATAAATCTTAAGAACAGCCAGCTGTTTGTATCGAAAACTCTCGCACTGTACGAGTCTTGTGTATTATTGGAGTTGTCATCTCCGTATGAGTACAGTAGTTGGCAGTTGGCAGGCACCTGGTACAGTGACGTCACAGGCTAATTCCGGCGAGACGAGGTCATGACCTAACGCCCTACGCCCGCACACTTACAAAGCTTACCGTAATCTACAAGAAAATAAATAATTGACGCCAATATAAGTTTTAGGTTGTCTATATCCCCATTCTAAGTGAGACTAAATTTAGTCTCTTAACATTTATTGCTTTCCGTGTAGTGACGGTGAAAGAATATAATTCCATCCTATATCTCATCCATGGGTGTACTAAAAAACAACTAAAAGGCATAAGGCGACTTTTATATACATATAACATCAATGTAAGAGATAGAAAGCTCGAAATAAAACCCTATGCCAACCTGTTTCAGTGTGGTATAATAGATCAATTGCCCTCTTATTGTGAAGGAGTTTCGAACTCATTAGTTTATATGAGCTGTGATGATGAACATTTATTACTATCCAATAGTGATCCTATCTAATGATTAATAGTGGTAGGACCACGTTGTTAACAGTACTCTGTCTGCAGCCGCGGATAGGTCCGTCCGGGGTAGTACCACACTCTCGCAGAAGATCGACATATGAGTAATGGCAATGTGCTAATGCGCTTCGTTCAATGAGCGAGAGAGCCGAAGGCCCACTTGGGTGGGTTTGGGATTTGTATTGGTAGGCAGAGGCCTAGTTATACCCTTGGTATTGCAAAGATCACACTAACGGGAACTTACCATCAGGTGTGCTGCTTGCTCGTTTGCGTCGACCAGCAATAATAAAAAAAAGAAAATTAGAGTGTCCTTTTAAATTAACTAAAACCTATAAAATAATTATTCCACTGAGAAACTACTTACGTGTTAATAAGTAAATCACGTTATAATTCTGGGATGCGTACGCCGCCTCCTGCAAAGCAGTTGTTTCGCATAAAATGACGGTAGAGCAGGTCAGAGAGGAATACATTTACGCTGACATGATCGTGAGACTGTCAGACGGTGCAGACGGAAAAGTCTGACCTAAACCTGGTGAGGCCACTAGAAAAACACTACTGCCTATTCTCCTGATCACTTAGCAAGCTTTTACGATACTGTAAACTAATCTGAAATATTTGCCCTTAATGTTCAAAACATTATACCTATAAGTGTGCGCATACTACAATAATATAACTAAACAAAAAGAAGATAAGAGAAAGAAGATATACAAAGCGAAAGTGGAAGGATGTAGGTACCGGGGGAGACCGAGACCTACCTAGACCAGATTGGTCACGTACTGAGGCAAGGTGGAGTCAAGAGTCTCCGAAACCGGCGGGCGTGTATGAAGAGAATTATGAATGTTGAGGAAGCGAGTGAAGTATGCAAGGACAGAGTTATCTAGCACTCTGTCCTCTCTGCCTACCCTGCAAGGGATATGGCGTGATGATATGCATGCATGTACTAAAAAAAAATATGAATCATTATCATCCTTCTCTTATCACAATTACTCAAAGTTGACGCAACATATACTCTAATGTACGTATTGCAAAAATTTTGGCGATAGTTTTATAATCAGCCACTTGGTATGTCAACCCATCGGGTTGAGAGCCCTCAGCGCTTACCCACAGTCCGGGTAACGTTGCCATAGCCATCTGAGGCTAACAACTAAGTCACACAAAAATATGTCAATCCTCTTTCAGAAAGAATGACTAGATAGCATCAGATGTAATTGGTTCAGATCCATATAAAGTTCTTAGTCATCTTTAATGATGTCCACAAACAGCAATATAAAGGTTATTAGTGTTCATAGCAGCCACCTCACACGAGCCCTACTCACCTAGAAAAATAAATAACATCTACACATACTCGTATATTAGAAATGAATGAGTGCAGAATATTTTTGTTAGTTATTGATTTTAATAGTATTCATAACTGAAGATGTTGGCACGCTTCCATTCTCGATCCAAGAATAGTCCGCAAAGGTTATGACCTGTCCACCTTGCCGTTGAATTTCTTTTTGAAATAATGTAACAATATCTATAGAACATGTTTAATTAATCGTTAGCTTAATTATGTTACTCGTCGAACCATATATAACTGAACATATATAATAAATAAAAAACCTTTTATATACCAATAAATATGCTAGTTTTCTGTGTAGTGACGGAGTAAGAATACATTTCACCACCCCCTATCTTATCCGTGGGTAATCGTACGAGACGACTAAGGGATATAAACCGCATATAACATCTGCAAGAGGAGGAAAACTCGTAATAAAACCAACACGTCTGACCAGCGTGGTATATTAGGTTAATTACCCTCTCATTATGGAGGAGGCTTGAGCCCAACAGTGGGACTTATATGAGCTGAGATGAAGTATGTTAGCCTACTAAGTATTAAGTATCTTAGGCTACTATTTTTACAATAATTATCTTAAGCCTACTATTACTATGATTATAATTAAACTAATTTTACATCTACAAACTAAGTGTAATATTTGATGCATTAATATTCATATATAAGAACCCCTCTGCGGGTAAGGCCTTTAATAACATTTTATTATTCAAAATAAAAAAAAATATTAATATTATCATCATCATCATCAACACAGCCCATATATGTCCCACTGTTGGGCTAAGGCCTCCTCCGTAATGGGAGGGAAATTAACTTACTGTACCGCGCAAGTCAGACGTGTTGGTATAGGGTTTTGTTTTAAGTTTTCCTGCTCTTGCATAGATGTTGTATGCGTTTTATATCCCTTAGTCGTCTCTTACGATCACCCACGAGTAAGAAAGGAGGTGGTGAATTGTATTCTTATGCCGTCACCACACGGATCATAAATATTATGTCTGAACTAAATCCCATAAATGGCAGCCGATCACGAGTTAAAAACTAAAGTAGCCATCACTGCTCTCAATCACATTAGAGGGAAGGAAGAGGCCCGCTCTACGTAGCTACCGCAAGCAGAAATCTTTTCAGTGGCCATAACTAAACGACTGTTATTAGTTTTTCACATACACACATATGCATATTTTCATCTCTATTTTGACCAAAACTTACACATTGAATAAGCACATCATAAAAATCATACATAAATTTATTTATTACAATACATGAAATGTTATGTTTATGATTTTGTATAAATTATTTCTTGAAACAAATGTATTGCCAGATTGTAAACGGACCGTTACCAGCGTATAATATACTTGTGTTTTAAAATAATTAGTATTTATATTAGTATTTTTGTCTATGAACTACGTAAATTTAATTTAAATATGGCATTAATTTTAATTTGTAATTATCATTATTAATCAGAAATTAAATGTACAGGCGATCGTAATGAAATCGGTATGTCATTTCTTATTCATAATCATTATCCTGCCATTATCCCAATTACTTGGGGTTGACGTACTCCTCTTTCATCGTACATATTGCAATAGTAGTTTTTTGACCGGTTGCCTGACTGAGGTCAAACCTCCTTGGGAATTTAACTGTTGACTAGACGGCATTAGGTGGTGTTGACCCAGATATAAAGCTCTTAGTTATCCGTCATGTTATTCACGAGCTAAGTAAGAGTCAGTAGTATTCATAGCCGCTACCACACATACACCATACATGCAGTATATAAATTCTACTCTAATCAAAACTCTTGGTTGAACAAGCCGCAATCTGATTAACAGTCCACTCGATTCAATCCTGTCAGGAGATTTTAGAGTAAGAGCGACAATACATACATTGCACTCAAGACTTTGATACTGAAACGAAAATATTTTATAAATTCGACTATTTCCAAGATAACTGCAAAAGTCTATGGAAAATTAAATCCGTAATACATCTATATTTATTTCCCCATTGGAGTGGTGTAAGGATAAAATTTACGACCCCTTTCTTGTTCGTGGATATCGTAAAAGATAAATAAGGAATATTATATGAAAACAACATTCATTCGAAAAAGGAAATTTTGACATAAAACTCTATGGCAACGCGTGCGACTAGAGTCGTTATTATAATAGGTACATCAAATTGCCGAAAAATTGGTCTTACATCGGCTGAGTAAAAGAAATATTTATTTACAATCTCTCTCCCCGAAAGGAAAATAGTTCCGACACACTTTTCATTACAAATATTTAGTCTTATAGGTTCCCATTCCACGTGTAACGCTAATAATATCAAGAAGTACTCGAATAAATCTTTAAAACTGAAATAAATCTATAGAAAATATAAAAATATATTTTGGAAGATCCATAATTCGAACACAAGACCTTCTATGAGTACTCGTATACTTATAATTTTATTACAAATTAAATACATTTTAATACCTAACGCGCACATTAATTTCCCATGAGTGCACATAAAAACCAATTAAGAGATGCAAGCAGAAGGATATCTCAAAAAAAGCTCGTATAGCCTGTTGAGGAACGTGATAGAATAGATCAAGTTCCTTATCATTATAAAGGAGATTTGAGTCCAGCTGTGGACTTGTGTAAGTTGAGGTGATAATGATGATTTACAGAATTTTCAGATTCTCAAGAATACGCTAATATGTCAATTATTGAAAATTACCATTGCACAAATGTTGCTTGGACCAGGCCATCTTGGTTATGTACAGCCAGGACTTTTATGGGCATATCAGATCAATGAAAATAGTCAAGAACTGAATTCAAACTCGGAAGACAAATCATTCAAAAGAAAAGATTGTGATCATGATATATCAATTAATCAATTTGCAACTCCAAAAACACCAGAATTCATTATTTTACCTTATCCAGTTCCAGCTGTACCAATACCCGTTATGCCACCAGCGTTACCGACCTCATTAACATCAATTTCACAAATGTTACCAAATTCAGATAGCGTAACAAACAATGCCATAACAATGTCAGAAACTGCAGCAACTAAAACTATATCATCAGCAACTAAAACTATATCAATAGCAACTACATCAACAGTAACTAAATCATCATCTACTACATCATCAACAACTACATCAACTAGAATCCCAAATGAAATTAAAACAATAGAAAGGAATCTATTAAGAGAGAACAAAAATCTTCTATACCAAGATGTTAATTCAAATTTCCTACCTTCTATGAGACCACTACTATCTCTAAGAAGCACAATAGCTGTTCATACTTTAAAAAATGAAAATCCTAAGCGTTTTAAAATTGTGACAGCAAATTCTTACAGAAGACGACAAGATTATTATAAACCAATGATAGGCAATAGTTATGATAATTTACCTAAATACGGGTTAGTGCGCCTTTCGGATAGCTTGGCAATGAGTCTAATGAAAGAATTAAAGAAAGAAAATAGAAATAAATTAACTAATCTTAACAATAATCTATTATGAATACTTTTCATCACCAGTACAATTAATATTACAAGATTAAAGACTATCCTACGAAATCATATCATATAAAATCATCCGCAATGTCCAGCTATAGAGACCGGTCCGCTCCAAAACTAAAAAGGAGCTGTCCTCTTCAGTACCTCCTTTATAATCGTTTTGTAATAATCCTGGAAAGATTTACAGAAAGTGGTTCAAGTAAATAAAATTTTGAAAATATAAATATGAAGAAAATATTATAATATTTTTTTTAATTTATTGACTACTTAATTATTGATTAATGATTTTTACATATCACTCATATAAAAACTCAAATTGTGAATGGAAACGACATTAGATGCGGTAATCTCTTTCGGAGTGCTTTAACCCACTTCTAATATAAATCCATTCTAATCATTTTTATATAATAAGATAGATTTTAATAAATAATAATACTACTTTAATAAAAAGCTCCTAAGGGGGCGACGGGTTGATAATAACATTACCGCCAAGCCTCACTGCGATCACTAAATCGCTTACCAAACATGGTTATTATGGCACGATGCCCTCATTTATGGGCGAGGCCCACGTCCAACAGTGGACAGCGATAAGCTGAATGATACTATGGTAATGATAAAAAAACCATTTGCAATAGAAACGAATATTTTTCAGTCCTCTAAAAGAGTAAAATTTTTCGAGTGATAAGTAAAGCATAGAATTATAAAAGATATCTGTAATGGTGACCCATTGTGAATATATCAAACAGTTCTTAAATTGTCCTAAAGATAAGGGGTCCTAAAGATAAGATATTGAGAAATTTCGTTGTGAAAATCAGGTAGGCGAAATAAGAGTAAAAATTATACCGAAATACTAGTACAAGCCGCTGTATTTGAGAGACCCGCAGAGAGTTGCTTTCATCGCATTCACTCCTGTACCATTAAGAGGTCTAACCACAAACTCTCCCAGTGCTATTTGGTTTGTGAGGCATAACATCTCCTCAGACAAAGGTAGGTACATTTTTTCTCAGGCACGCTTCTAGGGTAGCATACTACGCAATTCCACCACACAAATTAAATACTAATAAAATTAATTACTCCTAATTAAAACTGTATGAGGGCGATTGGCTCTCGAACCCCTGTTGATCATTCGCAATAGATTTTTATTATAAACTTCAAATTTATTCAGTGATGTGTTACGGTTTTGTTTCGAGTTTTCCATCTCTTGCACAGATATTATATGCGTCTTATATGCCTTAGTCGACTTTTACGATCATCCACGAGTAAGAGAGACGGTGGTGAATTGTATTCTTACTCCGTCACCACACGGATAAAAAAAAATAGTACTTCTAAAAATGTACGTAGTTACCCATTTTTATAAGCATTATGAACAGTGTAATACTTGAACAATACTAATGATATAATCATTGACGTTTTTTTTTTATGTATGGCAATGTAACATACCAATTGTTCGATACATACACCTGATTTCATAGGATGTTGTCGTAACATAATAGTTCAGTGAACACCTCAGAGTTAATGAAAGTGTATCGACATGAAGTTAGTATACGATCTTCAATTGGTGCGTTATTTATATATATTTTTAATTTAATCTATTTACGAATAAATAATGTCAACTTACATAAATTTGGCGGAACCATAAAATTCTATATTATGCTCTAAAATTATATTCAATTTTATAAAATTTTGCATTTGAAAGGGTATCCCACCGGTAGGACCCCTGAAAAATATAGGAATAGGTTTTGGGCGGCTTTTTTATTAGGCAGAGAGATATACTACGGCAATTTATGTGGTCACACCCCTTACGCTTTGAACGGGGTGTGACCACATGTCCGGGACGATTGAAGTTTTTGGAAGGTATTTTATGTGATATAATATAAATAAATACTACTAAGTACTACAACAGTATTAAATTATTTACAAAATAATAATAGAGTATTGTGGATGAATATAGACTATTAATCCTCTTAAAGTTTTTATTAAGTTAAACTATATAGATCATCAAATCTATGTTTGATTAGATTGCGTAATTTAAGTAACAATAACATTGAATTAATGTACGTAATTTTATTTTGCTGTGTGGTAGCGACTACGAATACTACCAACCCTTACTTTTCTCGTGGATGTCGTAAAAGACGACTAATGGCTTTTTATAGACCTTGGCCAACTCCACCTGATGCCATTTGGTCAACAATTACATTCTCAAAGAGGGTTGACGGCAGGCGGTCGGTCATAAAAATATTGCCAATAACTTTTGTAATATGTACTCGTACATATTGCATCGACTCCAAGTAATTGGGATAAATCAGGAGAATGATAATCATGTACGTTATTAAACATATTTATACTCAAGAATACGATCTGTTTTAATAGATAGATTGCCCAACAATTAATATTTTTATTAATGTATAGTCCGCATGGTTTTTAATGTGTTTTTCGTGTAGACGGAGTAAGAATACAATTCACCACCCCCTGACCCGTGAGTGATCGTACGAGACGACTAAGGGATATAAAACGCATATAACATCTATGCGAGAGAAGGAAAACTCGAAACAAAACCCTATACCAACACGTCTGACTAGCGTGGTATAGTAGGTCAATTACCCTCCCATTATGGAGGAGGCTGGAGCCCAACAGTGGGACATATATGAGCTGAAGTGATGATGATGATAGTCCGCGTAAGAGCCAATAAAGGGAACTCACGTCTATATCTCCAAAATAATTAATCTCAGCATTCAGGTGCTTAAATGAATACTTGGCAATTACTGGGCTATTAATCCCCATTAAACGTTCATTACACTTGATATTTTTTTTAAATAACAAACAGAAAAATCGAAACGGTGACTAATAAATTAATAATTTATTTCGCAGATACACCTTATAGGAATATTAAACTATTTTCAAAAAACAAACGCTTATTACGATATGTTTTATCAACAAACAGATCAAAAAAGCCAATCACAAGAAAACATTTCTGACATGGAACACACTCAAGAACATCAACATTATAATGAAAGATCAAATCAAAATCATGACTATGGTCATGAAAATGATGAATGTAACAATTGTGCTTGTAATAATTGCGATAATCCATCTGAATGCTGCAGAAAAGTATGTGAAAATTGCCCAAAATCAACAATATCATTGTCACAATTTCAGTTATTAAGAATGCCTCAAATGGCTTCTATGCCTATATCAAGATCATTGTCTATCCCAGCTCCATCTACGATGACATTACCACTGCATTCACCCTCTATGCATATGTTTATGCATCAAATGTCACAAATGTCCCAAATACCACAATGGTCACAATTATCGCAGATATCACAAATACCGCAAATGATAGTACAACAGATGCAAATGCCACCAATGCCCATGACCATGCCTCAGATGCAGATATCACCGATGCAAATGCCAATACCCTCGGGTACATTTGCTAATCCAAGTCCGTACGCAAACCAAGGTCTCGTATTATTCCCATTTCCTCCTAATTTCATTAACGTTTCAAATAATATGACAACCATAGAACAGCCAAAAGCTACAGAATCAGTAGCTTTGACGACAATACAAACTACAACGACAGAGGCGGCAACTACAACGACAGAGGCGGTAACTACAACGACAGAGGTGGCAACTACAACGACAGAGGTGGTAACTACAACAACAGATGCAGAAACTACAACATTGGCAACGCCATCAATAGATAATACTACAACAAAAACAAAAGTACCAGTTAACGAAAATAGTCATCTCTCAAACATTACTTTTAAAACCAAGAACTATGAAAAAATCATGTTCGAATCAGTGCTTAAAAATCTCCTGACAGAGTATTCTAATGGAATTATAAAGTCACCAAAGAGATTAAATATTTACAACGATAAACTAATGATGTTATCTCGGAGAAGAACCAAGCCATCTTTGATGACAAAATTTGGAATTGTTCCGATCCCAAACAATATGGCTGCAAGAATAATGTCGCAGTTGCGTAATGTTAATAGCATTGATCGCAGAACAAAACGTACGACAATCCTGGTGCCTTAATAGGCGATTTTTAATGATCATAGTAATGAAAAAACAAATGTCGTGATTAACTTATGAGTGAGTGAGAAGGTAGAAGAGTAAGGAATAAGTGGTGCTGATGGAAATTTACGAATCAATTTAAGTTTCAAAATGATTACGTGTGGTGTTGTGTTAATTGACAGGTTTTCTCATGGGAGTCGTAAAAATCAGCTGACAGGAGCGCCACTGTCCATTGTCCTGGTGTTCCGAGGAGAATAGACAGTGGTCCTCCCCTGGGAAATTTATACCACCAACTGCGCTCGCAAATCTACATCCCAAGCGTGATGATAATGGCATTAACCCTTTTTTGTGAGCTTATATCAAATGGTATACGTCTAATAGGTTCGTTATCAGAGTGTGACCACTCCATAGAACGCCACCAAAAAAAAAATAGCAAGACAAAATTTGCAACTTGCACATTACTATCACTTTTATTTTTTTATTCTATAAAATGTTTTAAATTGATAAAGGGCATAAATCTCGATGTAACTACAATTAATAATATAGTGGGACTAATGTAGAATGAGCAATAGGAAGAGTAATAGATCAGGCCTATATTTGACATCATTCTCTACATTTACGCGAGTATTACACATTTGAAATAAAACTATTTTACGAATTCTATCGTGTATCTATTTGATTTTTAATTACCCGACGTTTCGATCACTTTACAGCATTCATGGTCACAGGAGAAAGTTTACTTTTAATTTACAGCGTTTACTTTCCGTCACGGGAGAACCATAAACGCTCTAAAGTGTTCGAAACGTCGAGAAATTAAACATCAAATACAAATGCGATAGAATCCGTAAAAACAGTTGTATTTCAAATCATTCTCTACTTCAATTAACGCTCCTTAATTTAATTTAAACGCTAAGTTTAATAAAATGACTGTTTCATTTTGTCAAACCCCCTTATGATACAAGTAGAAAGTAATACGTAAGGAAAGAATGTATCACAACTATTTACTCAGTAATAATTTTGTAGTTTTATATATAATGATTCTGACGTTTACGCGAGTATTACATATTTGAAATAAAAGAATTTTTACGGATTTACGAGAGCTCTCAGTCCTGCCGTGACCATGAACGCTCTAAAGTGTTCGAAACGTCGGGCAATTAAATATCAAATACAAACGTGATAGAATCCGTTAAAATAGTTTTATTTCAAAAGTTTCATACATATTTATTATATAATGTACACGCTTACTGAAAAATAATGAATGAAAATAAAAAATCAAATTTAGTATTGTAATTTCATATGTACCAAAAGCGTATTCATCCATAGATACTGATATACCTGGATAAAATTAATTTAGAGAGCTCCATCCTTTACGGTAGGCAGCCACCTGACTGTAACTCTGGTATTGCGCAGGTCCATGAGCATCAGGTGGACGACAGTTAACATCCTTACATTTTCAAGCAAATAAAATATGAATCATTTTTCATTTTTCCAACATAAGGATATCCATATGTATACACGGAGAAGGAATGAACAGAAAAGTATAATAGATTTAATTTTGGTAGACAGTCGCCTCCGAAGCAAAATATTGGATGCAAGAGCCTACAGGGGCCCCACAGTCGATACGGACCACTATCTCGTTATTGCGAGATTTAGTGGTCTGTTCAGAAAGTGGAGGCACTGGCGAGAGCGTGTCCACTTCGGAGGGCTTGAAAGAATAAAGGTTGAAAGATTGCAAGAAGAGTGTGTAAGAGAAAAGTATGCAGAGGTTGTCCGAGAACGGCTGACGATGGCAAGCCAGCCGCAATCGGACATTGAAGAATGCTGGAGAGTATTGAAAGAGAGTATGGTAGACACAGCGAAAGAAGTATGTGGAAGTTCAAAGAAGCATAAAAACACAAATGGTGGGATGCGGAAGTGGCAGCTTCCGTAGAGCAAAAGAAGAAAGCGTGGCTGGACTATGTCTCTTCTTTGAATCTGAATGACAGTATGACTGAACAGGAGAAAGAAATATATCGGCAATGTAAGAATGACACCAAGGCCTTAGTGAAAGAGAAACGTGATAGAGCAAGTATGAGTGCGGAAGATAGGCTGACTAAAAACTTCGAGGGTAACACCAAACTCTTTTGGAGGGAGGTGAAGAAGTCTCGGGGTGGTTGGTCAGCCTTCAGAATGAATAAAATAAGGTCTAAAGGTGGAGACATTCTTACACAAACACAAGACGTGTTAAGCCGATGGAGTGAATATTTTGGCGATATGTATGCGGATGCTACGGTTGGCGCCGGTGTCGCATGTGGTCTAGTAGATCAACATTCGGCGACGGCGTCCTCCGATGGCATCAGTATGGATGAAGTTGAATGGGCGATAAGAAGTTTGAAAAATGGTAAGGCAGCGGGCATTGATATGGTGTCTGCCGAGATGATCAAGCTTGGTGGCTCCTGTGTCCGGGAGGCGTTCTTGTTGCTCCTCAATTTATGTTGGGGCTCGGGAATGGTTCCCGGGGACTGGAATAGCGCAGTCATCGTGCCTTTGTTTAAAAACAAGGGTTCACGTTATGACTGCGCAAATTACAGAGCCATAAGCTTGACCAGTTTGGCAGCAAAAGTGTATGGTAAAATTATTGAAAGGAGAATGAGGATGGTGTCCGATGGTTTACTGTGTGAGACACAAGGAGGTTTCAGGAGTGGAAGGGGATGCATGGATCAAGTGTTCTCTCTGCGCAACATTGTGGAGAAGCATCTGGCCCTAGGTCAGAGGGTTTTCTGCAGTTTTGTGGATCTGGAGAGAGCATTTGACACGGTTGTACGAAAGGAACTTTGGGACATTTTACCGGAGTATGGTATAACGGTAAACTGCTGCAGGCTGTGCAATCCAGTTACATGGGCTGTAGAGCCTGTGTGCGGCTGGATGATGGAATGTCGCCTTGGTTTGACGTCAATATCGGCGTTAAGCAGGGCTGCGTTCTATCAGCCAGGCTGTTTATCATATATCTGAATAAATGTCTCCAAAGGTTGAACGATATGAATGTGGGAGTCCAGATGAGTGACTCAGTGGTCTCTGCTCTGCTTTATGCAGATGATGCAGTCCTGCTGGCACAGTCAGCGACTGACCTGCAGACCCTAGTCGACACAATGACAGATGATTGTAAGAAAAGGGGTCTACGCGTGAATGTGAGCAAAACCAAAATAATGGTCTTTGAAAGAGATGAAGCCAGAACAGATGTAAGAGTAACAATAGGTAATGATGTACTAGAGCAAGTGGATGAATTTGAATATCTTGGATGTGGATTTAGCTGAGATGGAAGGTACACCACTGATATAGAGCGAAGAGTGAATGCGGGAAATAGAGTGAACGGAGCGTTGGGGCAACTTCTCGGCAGCCACCACCTCAGCCAGAAGGCACGTGTAGCAATACATAACGCAGTGCTTGTCCCAACATTACTGTATGGAAGCGAGAGTTGGGTATGCAGAAAAGAGTATGAAAGTAAAATTAATGCGGTCGAAATGCGATCTCTTCGGAAAATCTGTGGAGTCAGGCTGACTGACCGCATTGGTAACGACGACGTAAGAGAGCGAGTAGGTATGAAAGAGAGTATTGGTGTAAAGATGCGAAAGGGAATGCTCCGATGGTTCGGACATGTGGAAAGAATGCCGAACGAACGTCTGGTTAACAAGATATACAATGCGAAAGTGGAAGGATGTAGGTACCGAGGGAGACCGAGACGAACCTACCTAGACCAGATCGGTCAGGTACTGAAGGAAGGTGGAGTCAAGAGTCTCCGAAACCGGCGAGCGTGTATGAAGAGAATTATGAATGTTGAGGAAGCGAGTGAAGTATGCAGAGATAGAGTTCTCTGGCACTCTGTTCTCTCTGCCTACCCTGCAAGGGATATAGCATGATGATATGTATGTATGTATGTAAAATATGAAAAAATGCATAATGCTTCAATCTATGTATAAATTTAAATAAATAGCTGCAATGTATGTACGCGCATAATATCTGAACGAGTGCACCAAATTGTACAATTCTTTTTCTTTGAGAACGTTATTATCAGGACAAGGTTTGTATAAAAGAAACTTTAAAAATCTATCAAATATTTATAAAAGGTCTCTTTTTTTTTTTTTTTTTTTTTTTTTTTTTTTTTTATTGCTTATGGCGGCAAACGAGCAGACAGCACACCTGATGGTAAGTGTCACTGCCGCCCATGGACCTTTGCCAATGGTATAGCTAGGCCGCTGCCTACCAATACAACCCTGAACCCACCCCGGTTAGGCTTCCGGCTCTCTCGCTCACCGAACGAAGCGCAATAGCACATTGCTATTACTCAGACGTCGATCTTCTGCGAGAGTGTGGTACTACCCCGGACGGACCGGCCCGCGGCTGTAGACAGAGAACTGTCCACAGCGTGGTCCTACCACAATATATAGAGTCTCGTTATATATAGAGTGAGTGAAGGAGATAGAAGGCTATGAGAGATTTTAAATATATTGACAGAGAACATTGACAGATTGACGTATCAGTATATCAAAAATATTGACAGTATTTTGATTGATTTTTGGTTGAAATTAATTTATTATACATAAACCCTGCGAGTACGAGGACACTTACATATTTTCAACCTTAACATTTAAAATTAATTCAATAAATTACCACCAGATCGGAACGTAACCGCTACTGAGAAGATCGGACAAGAAACTCAGCGGATTTGTCTAATATTATTATTTCTTTACTGATTTTTTTTTTATAAAAGTAGTAAAATATATGTTAGTAAAAAATAGCCCAAAGGTGATTGATGCGTTTAGAACTACGATATAATATAAAATTCAAATACAATGTAAAATATTATAGCTGGAACAGGTCCCATAAACAAGTGGCAAGTGGATCATGAGTTAACCATGATTGTTATTAATTCGATTATAAAATCGAATTTAATTATAAAATAAAATCTAAATTATGAATTCGTAAAACATAGAAGAAATTCATATTCATTCATTCACTTTAGCACATATATAGTAAGAATTATATCTATTATGTAAATAACTTTGGAATATTCGAAAATGAATAAACTAGAAATGTGTGTTGGCACCAATGGTGACCAACTACAAAACTATTGAACGTAAGATGACATTTTTCAAGTTTTGTTTGTTGAGCTGCGAATTGACTAACATCCATAATGTCAAAATTATCTTTACAATCGTTTATGTATATGTAACATTGCTAAGAGAAATATACGTAATTCTACAAGCAAAAAAAGGAAGTACGATACTTCTTTCCCCAACAAGGTCGTTATTTTATTATGAAATAAATATTGAAAGCAGACTGTTTCATAGGTTTTAAATAGTTATTTCTGTCGTAATGAATACTATACACATGCTGAAGTTTGCTAGACCTCACGTGCGCGTGAAATTTAGTAAGCTAATGTCGAAAATTGATTAGAAGAAGGAATTCTCTAAAAATAAGTGTTTTTCTTTGTAATAAATGGAATAAAATTACGTAATTTTAAAAACTCTATTGAAGCAAATGATATGCAAGTGTACTCATATATACTAAAGTTCTTTACTATAAAAATAACGTAATTTATAATTCATAAGTCAACACTTGAAATATCTGCCTAAAAATATGAACTTCAAGTTGCTAGACGTTTATTAACAAGATATAATCTCTAGTTAATAATCTGTTGTAATTCTTTATCCAATTATAGGTATATATAGATTTGAATAACCACCGCGACAAGACATTGATTATATGTAAAATCATCAGCATTGCTATCTGCATATATTTTCATGAAAAAAATTAAAGCAAAGTTATACTCACAATTGATTCTCTATATTAAAATTCAAAATAGACCGTTAGAGATCACAAAACATCACATCCAAACACATAAACCAAAAAATTCATGTGAACTGAATTTAAAATTTGTAAATAGGACGCGTCACTGAAAAACCTCAAGCATTCCTCACACATTTTCCTTAGATAGCGTAATATTAAAATGGAGTCCTAATTAAAAGTTCAAATATGAATTAATTAATAAACTATTGTTTAGACAATATACCGCGACACACAGCGTGGCCTGACCTTTCAGAAGTCGGCGAGACTGCGCCTGAGTCGTGCGGGGTCACCACAGATGTATTTTTAGAGTTTAAAGTTCAAAATACGACTGTTTCGAGACGCGATGACCGTCCGCAGCTTCCGTACGCGATGATATTATTGGGAATAGATTACAGTGAGATAAATTTGATGTTGCCTATATGGTCATATTTGTAATTAAAACGCTGAAATATTAAGTATCGTAAACATCTCTATATATGTAAATTAAGATATTTAAAACAGAGACTAGTAGCCATTAATTAGAATCTTTTTTTTTCTGTATTTATTCACCTATGTTTTGATTGCCTAATCCCTAGATGATTTAAGCTCGTGCTATTGCGATCGTGAGTTCCTGGGTTTAAATCCTAGCTCAGGTAAAAAAATATTGTGATAACCTGCATTTTGTGGATTTTCTCAAAACATTCTCAGCAGCGTACTCGGAATTTGGAACTATGCCCGTTTGGCGATAATTGGCTCGCCCCTTATAACGTGAAACTAAGAATTCTGTGACAAAATTTGAGTGTATTTACACATCTGCAATTCTCTTAAAAATATCCTGTTTTTAATTTCATGTATCTGTAGGCATACCTACCTATATTAGTCCTATACATAATATAGTATTATTTACGAATATATTACGAATATTTAATTATAACTCGAAAATTAGAAAAATAAGTGTTAAAACTTATAATACCTACTGAGATCGCCAACTCGCCTAGTAATAGTTGCTGCTTTTGACATTGTCACTGTTTATAAAGAGGCCTAATTCCAACAATGGACGTCGACAAGCTGATCGATTGCACTACAGGTGATGTTCGTAAAGTATAACTCAGACTAACTATAACTGTATAAAATGTTTATATAAATTGATCGTTTGCTGAAAGAATTATCACTTTGGGTCATGTACGCTAGACTTGAACCTCCTTGAAAACAGGATGGAAATAGAGATTTAATCCTATAACCACAGGTGGTCATTTCTTCAATATTGAGTTATTTAGTTGATCGATCTGGACTTTTCAAATATTGATATTTGATGACTTTCACATAGGTATTTTTTATTCAAAAGAGATGCCTAAATAAGCTTTAGGAGTGAGAGGTGGTCAGTTGTACTCTTACTCTGTCAATACGCGTAAAAATAATCTTCAAGTAAGAAAATTATTATTCTTAGCACAAAAAAGAACAAATCAAACAACCATAAGAAACTATAATAGCTAATATGTTCCCGCCGCGCTTTTCTTTATTTGGAATCATACGAATACATTTACCAATTTCAAAATTCAGTAAATATTTTCTCAAAATTAAAAAAAAAATATGCTAGTTTTTCATACCATAAATTATATTATCATCATCACCATCCTGCTCTTATTCTAATTACTTGGAATTGACACAATATTCTATATCTCGCTCTTATTTTATAGTACATATTGCAAAAGTTTTGGCAATAGTTTCACGACCGGCCTGCCTGACGTCAACCTTCCTTGAGAAGGTAATTGTTGACCAGATGGCATCAGATGGAATTAGCCCTGGTAATATAACACTATTAGTCGTCTTTAGGATCCCACGAGCAATGTAAGGGTTCTTAGTATTCGTAGCCGCCACCACACAACAAAAAAATGACTTACTACAATAAATTGCCTTAATCAAAATAATGTAAATTACTATTTAGCAAAAAAAAACGATTACCACGCTTTCCTTACCTGTAGAAGATTTTACATATATACATACATACCATCACGCCATGTCCTTTGCAAGGTAGGCAGAGAGAACAGAGTGCCAGAGAACTCTATCCTTGCATATTTCACTCGCTTCCTCAACATTCATAATTCTCTTCATACACGCTCGCCGGTTTCGGAGACTCTTGACTCCACCTTCCTTCAGTACATGACCGATCTGGTCTAGGTAGGTTAGTCTCGGTCGCCCCTGAATACATCCTACATCCTTCCACTTTCGCATTGTATATCTTCTTAACCAGACGTTCGTTCGGCATTCTTACTCTCTCTAGAAGATTTTACAAAACAACTAAGGGAACGCGAGCAGATTACATGACTACAAGAGGAGCATAACTTGAAATAAAATTCTATACCAACCAGTCTGCAGTTAACTGCCAACCTGCGGGATATATATATAGTAGGTCAATTTCCGTTTCACGTGGAGGAAACTGAAGTCTAAAAAAAAACTTAGCGGATCTGAGATAATAATAATGTTTCCATAAGAATCATAAGAAAATTCAAGAAAAAATAAAGTTCTGCCTATGGAATTTGCTCAGATTTATTTTCAATGTACTAATAAGTATTGGACTGGCAGAGACAGGCGATAGGTCAAACTCAGTGAGTTATTTTTACACAACGATCGCACCATCTTATTTAAAAGCAATTGGTTTGATCAAAACTAAAGAATCGGGGTCACTATCATAAAACGGCCTTTTAAAAATAGTGTCTACAGAATGTTGAACTCATAATATAATTCTTTGTAGATATGAAATAGACCTACCTATTTTTTTAGCCAGACCTATTTTTTTAGGCTATGGGATAGTCACACCTCGTCCAATTAGTCCAGGGCGACGGAACAGAACTACCCGCTGCCCGAATTGCCTTAGTCTACTAATGAGAATGGGCAGGCAAATCTGCCTTGAAACATAATACAGTTAAGAGATTTCTAAACCACCGAAATCACGTCAGCGCTATCTTTGGCCTACTCAATAGACGAAGAGGATACACTCAGTTATGGAGCTACACGGTGACCATCTGTCGCACCCAGCAGCCGGATGGATTGCGGGCGGATCATGGCCTGCTAAAAAATAGTCAGGTACATCCCTGCTCTATTTACCACCATAGAAAGATAATAAAAACTTGCAACAAAACCTTAAACCCACCTGCAAGCTAGCGTGGGTTAACTTACCTGCAGTTGTAGCTAAGGCATTTCACCAGAATCAGAACCTATATGGCTAGAAGAATGAATAAAATTATTTGCCGATGCCCATAAATCTTTATAAAAGTTATTATTAATCATTAAATTTGAGTAATTTATTGAGTGCCTGTGAAAATATGAATGCAAAATGTCAACCAGTGATTTATTAGCACGGTTTTAAAGATATTTTATATTATTGTAAATAATCTGATTATAGAACAATTTTTTGTCAATTTTGCCATATTTTCACTCTCGGTAGAAAACAGTTAATTACAGAGTTAGTCGTATAGCAGGCATAGCGAACGACTAGTACATACATCATATAACGTTTTGGTATTGAATCCTTGATCCGCAAAAAGAATTGTTTAAGTTTGCGTTATTTTTTCCATTTTTGAAGTAAACAATAGCAATTTCGAAATTTATAGTTTGTTAATAGGTCACCAAGCAATATATATAAAATTTAGCTTTTATACTATAACGACACTACTATTATTAAAGTTTAGGGGTGTCTGGCAGGAGGTAGCAACAGTCATAAGTATCCAGCAATGGAAGACGAGATTTCTAAAGTTATCCCGAAGAAAATATAAAAAAATTATATTGTAATGAATTTAAGGTACTATTTTATACACCTTTACTACCTGGAATCTGCCTAAGTAACCACAACCTAAACTCCATAGTCGCTGGTCGTTCTTACCTGTACCTATAAGGGATATGCACAGAAAAACTTTCAGCTTTCACACAATAACGAAGGTTTGCCCGCCGTGGGCTCTTATATATCTATCTCTATCTATTACATAGATGTTAAATCTTTCAATTCTCTTTTCAAATAGGGCTATAGAATATAGGGTTATGAATTCATCATTCACCATAACTACCTCAGTTCATTTACATCCCACTACTGGCCTCAAGTCTCCTACAAAATAGGTGGAAAGTTGACTTACCACATTGGCCAGAAGGTTTGGTATTGGGTTTTATTTTGAGATTTCCTTGTATTGCACTGATGTTATTAGCATATTATATCCCATAGCCATCTTTTACGATGCCTACGTGTAAGACAATCGTTTCCTTACCTTGTTACTACACGCAAAATAGAACATTACTGCAGCGGCCAGCAAAAGAGGTATTGATGGACGAACGTGTAAATAGAGCAGAAGGGAACAAGGAAGCAAGGAAGCAAATATAAGTAAGTCCATCAATTCCTAGTTGTGGCCAAGGCTTGTATAGTGCTTTTTTTTTCAAATAATGCGCGAAAATTAAAACTAAGCAGTATGAAGTAGAACTGTATACATGACGAACAACGAACAACATTTTACACGTGCTACAAGGTTCATTTGTTTCTTTTTTCATTATTAAACAGCATTCTTTTCAAGCTAGTTCGAAATTTAAATAAAATTCTGATAAGTTGCCTATATGGTTACTAGAATTTGAAGTAACAAATCGTTCCATTTTTAAAATACACGATAGAATGAAAAAATATGAATTTACATATAATGCACGCCTCATAAGCGAAGTGTTGAGGTCTTGCTCTACTCTCGACATATGAAAATCAAGCACTTTTCAAACATAAAAATGATTGTAAGTTTCTCACATTGCACTTATAGGATAATATTATAATACATGTGTCAAGAAAAAACATTCGTTTAAACGTATTTGATATTTTTAAAAAGCAATTATTTTATTTAAAGTAAGAAAATAGTTGATTAAAAAAAAATATTCGAGGACGTCGGATAAAATATTTTTTTGTATCTGGCAGGATTACGTCCGTAAAAATGAATGTATCAACGTTTTTCTTTTATTAAAAGCTTCATAATCGCAACGCGCTATTTCCTTTCGAAAATGGTTTGGTAATTCTTTGTCGTTTAATTGCAATTAATAAAAAACTAAACTGCTTAGTCTTCAGTGTATGTATACTTTATGAAAATTGGGTTCGTTTACATTTTTTTGTTCGTCCATTCAGACAGGCAAAGGAAATACATCCTATTCAGCCTATACAGCTATGTTTACAGCTATGCTCTACGTCGAGAATGGCACGAAATTTCAAAAGTATTTCTTTTCTTTCATTACACGCTTATATTTAGTGTCACCTGTCCCGTTGTCTGTAATCAAATCTTTCAAGTTAAATTTGATCCACTTCCCGGTTTGCGATTGAGCTGAAATTTAGCATGCATATATAAATCGGATGAAAATGCAATATTATTATGACATAGAGCTGATCTGATGATGGACCTAAAAGCTGGCCATAGGAACTCCGTAATTAATCGACGCAATCCTTTCGAGTTTGGGCTCATTTGATTCGTCTTGACGAGTACTTTGATACTATATGCTAACCAGGGTCTGACGATGGACCTGGAAGCTGGCCATAGGAACTCCGTAATTAAACAAGGCAACCCCATCGAAATTGGGCTTATTTGATTCGTCTTGGCGAGTACTTTGATACTATATGGAAACCAGGGTCTGACCTTGGACCTGGAAGCTAGCCCATAGGAACTCCGTAATTAAACGACGCAACCTCATCAAGTTTAGACTCGTTTGATTTGTATTGTCGAGTACTTTGAGACTATATGGTAACCAGGGTCTGACGATGGACCTGGAAGCTGGCCATAGGAACTCCGTAATTAAACAACGCAACCCCATCGAAATTGGGCTTATTTGATTCGTCTTGGCGAGTACTTTGATACTATATGGAAACCAGGGTCTGACCATGAACCTGGAAGCTAGCCCATAGGAATTCCGTAATTAAACGACGCAACCTTATCGAGTTTAGGCTCGTATGATTTATCTTGTCGAGTACTTTGATACTATATGGTAACTAGGGTCTGACAATCGACCTGGTAGCGGGCCATAGGAACTCCGTAATTAAACGACGCAACTCCATCGAGTTTGGACTCGTTTGATTCGTCCTGACGAGTACTTTGATACTATATGGTAACCAGGGTCTGATGTTGGACCTGGAAGATGGCCATAGGAAAAAGAAGGTGCTAAATGTTCTTAATCATGCCATCAAAATGTAACACGCTTTTATTTATAAAATTAGGACTGTGATAGAAACGGGAAGATTTAATAATTATGGTGTAAAGTTTTAGTGTTAAAAATATATAATTATGAACGGTATTGAATTATTTTGTAATAGACGAAGAGGCTTCATTATCGTTAAAGGTTACAATGAACTTCTAAAGTGTTATATGTCTTATTAGAGTTAATTTATTTTTAACTTTTTATTTTATTTTATTAGTAAATAATAAAAGCTTGTTTTTAAAAAAGGCTTTTTCTTTAATTTTTTTTTCTGGCATTGACTAATAGTAAATGATAAAAAATATAAAAATTATCAGGCGTGCACTTTTGGATTTTCCAAATTATATTTATTTGGCCGCACGCGACAGATATGGATTTTCATACATGTATTTGGCCAGTACAGCAATTTCGATTTATCTCGAAGAAAGTTGTCAAAATAATGCTCAAATTTCCAAGCATGTTTGAGAAAAAAATATTTTCATATTATAATCGCTTCGTAGTTATTTTTAATTACTAATGGCAGCAAAGGAGCAAGCAGCACACCTGATGGTGAGTGTTACTGGCACCCATGGATCTTTGCAATACAGCTAGTCCGCTGCCTACCAATGAAAACCCCGCCAAGAAAATTGGACTACCGGCTCTCTCGCTCACCAAACGAAGCGCAAGAGCACATTACCATTACTGTTCAGACGTTGATTTTCTGCGAGAATGTGGTACTGCCTTAAAAGAAACGGCCCCCGACTGTAGACAGAAAACTGTAAACCATGTGATCCTATAATTATTAAAGTCGATTTTACGACACCCACGGGATGAATAGGGGGTAGTGAATTATATTCGTACTCTGTCACCACACAAAAACACGTCTTTATTATATCCTTATATGTCTTAGTCGTTTTTTACGACAACCAAAAAATATATAGTGGTAGGACCAAGCTGTGGTCAGTCCTCTGTCTACAGCCACGAACCGGTCCATCCGAGGTAGTACCACACTCTCGCAGAAGATCGACGTCTGAGTAATGGCCATCTGCTATTGCGCTTCGTTCGCTGAGCGAGAGAGCCGGAAACCCAACCGGGGTGGGTTTGGGATGCCATGGGCGCGCATGGATGCCATGGGCGGCACTGGCACTTACCATCAGGTGTGCTGTCTGCTCGTTTGTCATCATAAACAATAATAAAAAAATTGAAAATAAAAAATTACAGAAATAGATAGATAAATAGGTGATGAAATATATTCATCGTTATCACAGGATTTTTAACGATTAAAAGTTATTAAATTACAAAATAAAGTGATGATAAGTAATTCTATACTTGTATCTACACTTTTTAGGATTCCGTACCTCAAAAGGAAAAAACGGCACCCTTATAGGATCACTTTGTTGTCCGTCCGTCCGTCTGTCCGTCTGTCTGTATGTCAAGACCCTTTATCTCAGTAACGCGTGGAGGTATCAAACTGAAATTTATATCAAATACTTAAGTTTACTGTCCCTTAAAGCTGTGAAAAATTAAACTTCTAAGCCAATGCATTCAAAAGATACAGGCGTTTATGCCGTAAATTTCCGCAAATTTTCGACACTCGCAAGTGAATCAAAACGTACAGGGTACTTCCCGTGAACTCAGAATCTTGAAATTTGGTACGAAACAACGATTTATAGCATGTACAAAAGAAAAATTCCGAAAGCCTTAAATTTTTAGTTACATCACATATTTTTTTTAGTTTTACGGAACTCTTCGTGCGTGAGTACAACTCGCACTTGGCGAATTCTTTTTAATATTGTTTTACATTTTTTATTGCAAACGAGAAAGCAGAATACTTGATGATAAGTAATTCTGCTGTACATAGATCTTAGCAACACCAGGGGGTACAGCCAGGCCGTTGTCTGTCTTGAAGAAAGTGCCCCTCTTAAACCTCATTTGAAGATGGATATGTTCAGGAGGAGAGAAGGAGGCATTCGGAAAACACAGCAGCAGGTAGATCATTCCAGATCTTGCACGTACGTGGGAGAAATGAAAGTTGGTAACGTATCGTTTTCAAGTAAAATTAATGATCCTTACTACGGTATCGAGTGGTATGATAACAAACTGGCATATTAGATAAGAGAGTATACCTATTCATAGATATTCGTCTAAACGCCTGCTGCAGTATTTATAGCAGTCACGCAAAAACGTCAATTCAAATTAAACAAGTAACTTCAATATAATTAGGAACAATAAAACTATATTTTCGGATTTTATCATCAATACAATTTTATTCATATCCCATCATCACACAGGAAATAATTATGAAGATCAGTTATACCTAAATAGGTCGCTCATAGTTCAAGCATATAAACTTGTTCATCACTCGTAATTATTCTTTTAATTCCGGGCTCAGCGTTCACCCATAGTCCAGGTTAAGATGTGAAAGCCATCTGCGACTAAAAGCTAAAACACACGACACACACGTCATTTTTTTTTCTTATTTTCTAGCTTTTGTCTTGATAAATTATGGAAATAAGTACAACTTACTTTCTTAATTTTAGTCTCTTATAAAAATTCTTTTTTATTTATTTTCTTGCAAACGTTTTTATACAAGAGTGTGTGTTTTTTAAGAGAGATACTAGCCTTCTGGTGTAAGATATTGTTTGTTGCGTGTATAGAGTTTTAGTGTAGTTATGTGTGCATGAACACAATAAGAGGAGAAAGCTAGAGGGGATCGAAACGTGGTTTTAAAAAATGCTGTTTCATAACTTTGATAACTGCATAATATATGTTATGTACTTAGACGAATAGCGTTAGTCACCTTCATGCTTGTTTCAGAAGGCGGTTGGACACACTAACTGTAACGGGCTAAGTTCTCTCCAAGATCAACTAGGGCCACACTCTTGATAGTTTTCTGTCTACAGCCGCAGACCAGTTCGTCCGCAGCGGACCGTCCTGTACGAAGTCGTTCCACACTCTCTGTTCTGGTATAAAATGTATTGCAGCTGATTGAAGAACACAAATGCTGCCACATATTCTTCGTTGAAGCAGAAATCTCGTTATTTGTGTAGATTAGATTAAGAACATATATTTTAGGTAAACATCTCAGAGCTTGTTGGCTTAGAAGTGTTTGCGGAGCAAAAATATCTCGGAAGATACTCGGGAGATAATACGGGTATTATTGCATGCCGACTCAACAAGGAGCTTCTAGAAGAAACATCAGCTGGATGGATGGCTATACTCACATGTAATCAACGAAATAAAGGAATAGAGGATAGCTGAACTTGGTTACATACGTGGTGCAATTACATAATACTATTTTTAGCCTACTCTGTCCACTCCAAGTGTAGAGGAGGTCTATAGGTGGCCACTCAAGTTAGCAGACATCTTAATTTTTATTGTATATATCATCTCTTGATTTTAGGTTCTTTTTTTTTTAAGGGGCACCACCTTAGAGTATACATAATAGCTTATGTATACTCTAAGGGCACCACCCTGCACTAAGGAAATAATCCTTGTATTTCAGGGGACTTTATAAACACGCAATTACCGCAGACAAATTACACCCAGACTCAGAACAACACTTTGTGGATCGCACAAAGTGTTGTCCTGCGTAGGCCTTGAACCCACGACACTGGCACGGAAAATCGGTATCTTAACCAGTGCGCCATCTGTGCAGTCGCCACTACGAGTCTGTGCAGTCGCCACTACGAGTGTGTATGAGAGAGTACCCCTAGCATATGTGGACAATTGCGAAGAGGGCGGCATTGTGTCGCTCAGCGAGTTGGCCGCCTGGCGCAAAGATGCCCGCCGCCGGGGTGTCATCGTCTATTGGGCAGCACGGCTGGAGAGGCCTCGATTCGGTGTACATACCGTGGAGGCCTTCCGGCCGGTGCTGATCGAATGGATGGAGTGGCGGTACGTAGACCTCTCGTTCCGTCTGGTACAGGTTTTGTCGGGGCATGGATGCTTCGGCAAATACCTGTACACGATCGCAAGGAGCGAGATGGCTCTGTCTTGCCACCACTGCGGTTGCAGTGAGGACACGGCGCAGCATACGCTCGAGGTCTGCGTGACCTGGGCACAGCAGTATCGTGAACCCGTTGCAACCATCGGTGCCGAACTGACGCTGCCAACCGTCGTGAAAGCGATGGTCGACAGCGTCAGGAACTGGGACGTGGTCGCCACCTTCTGCGAGATGCCTGTCTTTGAAGGAGGTGGCGGAGCGGGTCCGTGAGGAACTGCTCTACGGCGACATGCACCGCCGCCGGCGCCTTGGGCGGCGCAGGCGCGAGTACCTCCGCCTGATGCCGCCCTAACCGAGGCAGTGGGTGACCGGACCGAGGATAAGTTTGGTCGCCCGGAGCGAGGCCACACCGCGTGAGGACGATGTCCCGATGGCGAAAGCTGCCGGGACATCGACTCGAGAGCATACCCGTGAGGGTAAACAACCGGGCGGGTCACCGACGACGAAGACAGGGTTCCGGTGGCCCGCTCGCTCGACGAAGAGAAGTACATATAGAGCAGGTCTATGGGGTCCCGCGTCGCTTCTTCTATCGCCCCGGACGGATTTAGTGGGTTATTGACAACTCCATAACCCGGCGCCAAGAAAAATAAAAGCATATGTGGACAATATCGCATGCATAAATGAATTAGTATGTCCTCGTTATTGCGGACATTGGTAGACTTACAAGCAGACTACCTGGTGATAATTCACAATTACTAGTCAAGGTTATATACTCCTTAATGTCCATGATACCAATGGAAATAGATACTACTCCGAGGCAAAGAATATCGATAGAATATATTTTTTATTCGTGATTATTTCGTAGATACGAATCATCATCATCTCAGCTCATATGTGTTCGCTCTTTTAGGGCCTCCCCCATAATGGGCGGGAAATAGACCTACTATACCACACTGGTCAGACGTGTTGGTATAGGGTTTTGTTTAGAGTTTTCATTCTCTTGCATATATTTGCTTTTTATGTCACTTAGTCGTCTTTTACGATCACCCACGGGTAAGTTAGGGGGGTGGTGAATTGTATTCTTACTCCGTCACCATACTGAAGAAACGAATAGATAAATAAAAAGCACTTTTAAACTTAATAAATTAATATATTTTACTAATTATACCTAAAAAGTACACAGCCGTTTTCGATCATATACTTATATCTAAATATATAAAATAATGTTATTAATAATATGGGTTATTAATTAAATAAATAACAATATCAAAAACAACTAATAAACACTTCATTTAATTATATAATTATGTAAAAAAATATTATAGGTATGCAAAACGTAGGTACATAATGTACTTTAAAAATGACTGCCGATAACTAAAAGGCCACTATGAGATAACATCTGAAAGGCCACTTAATAGCCTCGTAGCAACAGAACAATCCGATAACTATAAGGCCACTCTGTGATAAAGCTTGAAAGGCCACTTAAGACGTATTAGAAATAGGGTGAACCTATTTGTACAACTAAAAAAATTGCTATGTATTAAAATATATAACTTAGAGACCGTTTAGTAACTAGCTAATAGCTAAAAGGACATAGTCTTGAATAACTCAATAAATTTTTGCCAGCAATTCAGTTTACGATTAGGTACTTGAGCCATATTCGTGAACCACTTTCAAACTAGCTGCTATGCGCGTTAAATAATGTCATACAAATAAAAATTGATTGACTATTCATTCATTTAAATCATTACAAATAGTCAATATACCATGGTATAATAACATGCAGTTGGAGAGGTCTCCACAAGACAGCACAACATTATTGTCTTTGTATGTATAACTAATAGATATTAAATTTCATAAAATTCAATACCCTTTGAATGTAATAACACGAATATCAATGATATATAATAAACTAAAAATAAATTTCTATAATTAAAACTAAAGTATATTATCTCGCTACTCCGCATTAATGGCTGTGGCATTTTATAGGTGACGCCAACGTCCAAGAATGGATGATAAAAAGTTTAATGATGATGACAATAATACTATCTTACAATAATTACACTAAATATTCGCGTCTAAGACCAACAATCAGGACTAAGTCCATAAAATACTAAACAGTATATATTCTTTACGTACTCACAGTACAATCACAGCGAGCTGCTATCTTAATTATTAATAAATGCACAATGAAATAACGTCATATCTTAACACTGTGCGAACAAATATAAGGCACTTAATTTAAAATATATCACAATTTAAAAAAAGAACGACCATCATCGGCCACACGAAGATTATCGAACGATCAAAAATCTTTTAAAAATCCACCAATAGTAATGGTCCAATTCATTTCTTTTTTTTTCAAATACTTTTCTTAAACTATATTTTATCTAATTTGTTAAATAGCATATTGAGCTCAAAGTCGTTGTACATGAGTGCATTTTCAGCGGCACCCGTGAGATTATTTCGTCTATATATTGGTGAAATTTCATTTAGTTTGCAATGTAAGTGAGTTTATCAGCTCTTGGAAGTCTGTGACGTACCACGATGCACGTTTTTTCACTTCTTCGCGAACCACATTACCTCCGAAACCTAGAACAATAAATAAAATCTTATACAATACGTAGGCGACATATAACTTCCATAGATAGAGTAATCCTCAAAATCCTCTAATAAATAGAAATTGAACTGTTTATTGTACAGATAAATAATGAAATATGAATCTAATTTGAAATTAAAATACATTACTAGCCATTTAATTTCTAAAATAGGAAGTAGAAAGAAGAAAAAGTACTTAATTATAATGTGATAAAGTATATAAATCATCTATTTTACTTTAGAATTATGATCCTTACCAATAAACCCATCAGCAGGCGGGCTGGCCTCTGCATCGGTGGCCCCGTCACCAATGATAATCATTCGCTGATATCCATGTTGCTCTTTCAATCTTCTGATCACCAAACCTTTACCACCAGATCGGGATGTAGGCTCGTTTTCATCAAAGCCAGCATACTCACCTGAAAATAAAGATATAAATATGATAAAATTGACAAAAAGAGCATTAGAATAGAATCAAATCACTGGAGTGGAACGATTAATAAAAAGTTACATAAGAGTAAGTTCTGATTGAAGTAAAAAAATCAAACTTCCTAAATGTTAAAAAAGAGAAATATATGACTTTTTAGGTGTGGACAGTCCGCCCGTTCCGTCCAGGGCGATGAATTATTAACAAACTACTTAAAAGTATTTATTGCTAATGGTATCAAATGAGAAATCAGCACACCTGATGGCAACTAATAACTGCCACTCATGGATATTTGCAATACCAAAAGCATAGCCAGGCCTCTGCCTACCATAAATAAAATGCTCTTCTTAAACCTCATTTAAAAAAGGAATATGTTATAGAGCTCTGGAAAGCAAAGCCAAAGGGAAGAATGTTCCATAAGTCTATATTTTAATATAAATACATATATTCTGTTTTAATTAAACGTCCGATTTATTAATAGAATTTATCAGTGTAAATGTCTACGTAAGTAATACCAGAACAAGTAAATAAAAATATATTATTACGAGTATAAAATGACGCACGAAATAAATAATGCTCTACTTATAAATATTAAATAGTGTTTTGATAGTTCGTTGGAATTGTAAATTTTATCAGTACCTAATTGATAGATTTTATTTGATACTGTACTCGGAACTTCGGTTGCGTCATAGTTCAGTATTGCTCCATTATATCCTTGTCCCCCTTTTTTTAATTTCACCGACCTAGACTTAGACGTCAAAATCTTAAGAATAACGCACAATGCGTTTGCATTGTGCGTTATTCTTAAGATTCAATGCAATTAGAAGTATATTAATTGTAAATGATGAAGATTTTTGGCTCTAATTCCTAACCATTTTTCGTAAAATAAAAGAAGTAAAATCTCAATCAAAATCGTGTGAGTCGTTTCAGAAATTGCCCACAACATAAAAGACAAATAATTAAAACGTGGTTATTTATACATTCAATAATAAAATTGTATGACTTTAAACATTACAAATAAACACTTCAACGTTAATTATCTGTGTAGATATATAGATAAGAACGACACTAACAACAAATAGCAATCATAAGTAGACAACAAACAATATTCATTAACAATTATTATTATCTGGAAAAGAATGTAATATAACAAGTCTCTTAGAAGAGAGGTGAGAAGAAGAGAAGTTCAGGTCTTCTTATTTGGGTTATATAAATGAGAAATATTCATATTATACTGCTGTGTGACAGCAGCTACGAACACTATCAACCATTACTTTGCTCGTGGATGTCGTAAGAGCGATATTTCGACCTTTTTTTTTTTTTTTTTTTTTTTTTTAATTGGTGGGCTATGGGTGCGTCTCGCCCCGATGAATCGGTCCGGGGTGACGGAAAGGCGGCGCGTGACCCCATAGACCCACCGTAAAACCTTCTCTCTTCGCCGTGCGAGCGGACCACCGGTACTCGATTTTAACTTCGGTGACGATATTTCGACCTGGGACAACTCTACCTGATGCCGTTTGATAAATAATTACATTCCCAATGAGGGTCGATGTCAGGCAGACAGCCGGTCATAAAACTATTGCCAATAAATACTGCAATATGCACGAGCAGGTACATATTGCGTCGACCAAGTAATTGAGATAAGAGCAGGAGAATGATAATGATGAAATGAGAAATATTCATAATTGTACATATATATAGTATAAGCATTATAATACGATTAAATAGGTAGCTACTTCCTAGATGTCATATCAGAAAAGATATTCAAAATGACTATAGATATATTAAAATCACGTTATCGTGCTTATTCTAGAAGCGGTTTATAATTGGTGCCTACTCCGACTGAATAATCACGTTTTACTAATTAGTAGGTAATAGGTATCTAATTAATATTTTTATTATTTTAAAGCCTCACCTTTAACCTCAGAATAGTATACAGATATATATACCATGATATTACTCCACGAACTCTTGTTTCCAAATAATTGAGAACTAGTTTAATGTCATCTACTGGACACAGTTGCCAAACATAGTAATTGCTGCTGCTAAATTATGTACGTATAACCTATTTGGAAGATTCACAATTCAAAGCGGGGACATGACTGGCGGTAAACAGAGAGGATACTTAAGCCACTCCACGGAAGAAGTCACACTAATCAAATTTACATGGAACAAAATCTATAAGTATATTTTTAATTATATATTGGTCATAGGGTCACAGAACTCCTCCCGATGAGAAAAATTAGCTTGGAGATCGTACCCATACTAGTCTAGCTTATACTACGGGTGGTCACCGAAGGGGGAATGGGGTGTAAATTGTAAAAGATGGATCATTTAGTCAACGTACCCAACATTCCTTTACTACTTTGGTTAGATGACTCGACATAAGATGTTATTTTGAGTTTTCTTTCTGTTATACATACGATAAAGAAAAGGATGGACAGATAAGACCGCTGTATTCTTACTCTGTCACTACACGGATAATTCTATATTAAAATTAAAATAATTTAAAATATAGGTATCGTATGAAACGAAAGCGTCCAACAATAATAATTAAAGTCTGGTTCAACAACGAAAGCGCGACCCATTTCCATATCAATTGAATGGTCACAATACAATACAAAAACAATGTCATCATGGCCCACTTGACAAACACAGAACGCAATGCTAACGACAAAACCGTCAGCGTGCACGCATCGAACGCATGCGCTTGCGCACTTATCGCGGACTTCTCACATGATTGACTTACATCATCTCACTTTTTTTTTTAAATTTTATTATAATAACAAAAATTATATTATAGATTAGATTGTATAACAAATGTATTTACGATTTCTGAATGATAATTAGGTCGTAAAAAATGTTCTTATTATTCTTAAATGCTGTTTGGAAGCGGCTACGAATGCTAACTACCTATACTTTGCCTAGTAAGAGATGACTAAATAATAAAAATGAACTAAATAATCTAATGCCGTCTGGTCAATCAATTACATTCTCAAGAAAGGTTTACACAGGTAGGACTAATAATACTATTTTCAAGACTTTTACAATTTGTACAATGGAAGAAAAGTAGGTACATATTGCTTCGACCCTAATTAATTGGGTTACGGGCAGAATGATGATAATTCTTAAAATTAACAGGCAAAACTGAAATCTAATGTACTATTCCATAAATATGCCACTTGCCCATCAGATGAAATCCACCTATTAATGTATAGAAATCCTTACATCATCACTTCCACATCACCACAGCCCATATATGTCCCACTGTTGGGTTTGGGCCTCCTCCGTAATGGGAGGGCAATTAACCTACTATACCGCGCTGGTCCGACGTGTTAATATAGGGTTTTGTTTCGAGTTTTCCTTCGCTTGCATTGTTGTTATATGCGTTTTATATCCCTTGGTAGTCTCTTACGATCACCCACGGGCAACATCTCAAATAGGCCTCAAAGTAATATAGGCCTCAAATAATACCATAATCGCTAAGGTTTGCGATCGCATTTGGTCTCATAAGATTCCCAGAAAATGCTGGTACTCATTTTCCTATTGATTCCTAAGCCGCTTTTTATGACTCTCACGCGAAAATAAGGAATGATAACATATTAAATTCTTAATCCGTCACCATAAGGGGTAGGTATCTCAGTTCATTTACATTCCACTATTAGGCTCGAGCCTCCTCCACAATAAGAGGCAAATTGACCGGGTTCACATAGTATATTATTTCGAATTTTCCTTCTCTTGAATAGATATATTGAGCATATTATATGCCTTAATCCTCTTTTACGACAGCCATGGATAAGATAGGGAGTGGTGAATTGTATTCTTACTCCGTCATCACACGAAATAATAAAGGTTAAATATTCCTACAAATAAAAACCAAATTCGTTCTACGACTCAGAGGTATTCAGAGGGTATTTTGAGGTATCGTATATTATAGGATTCGTCGGTATGTTCCAAAGTTTAAGATTCTCATATAACGTATAGGTATGGTCATAGGAGGACCAGTCCTCCCGTGACCATGAACACTGTAAAGTGTTCGAAACGGGCAATTAAAAATTAAATACAAACGCGAGAGAATCCGTAAAAGTAGTTTTATTTCAAATGTGTAATACTCGCGTAAACATCAGAAATTATTATCTTCTCATATATATTGACTTTCATAACAGACAAACAGGCAAAATAGCTTCGTGTTATTCGACTGAGCAACAAAATTAATTCCGATACAAAACTTTCAAAAACTATTTGAACATTTAAATCGAAAGTAAAACTGACACCAAACATTATTAATTACTGAGGAAGTGTGACCAGTTTAGTAAATAAAAAAAAAACAACGATAACAAAATTAGCCGTTAATTTTCGAAGGTCATCCGATTATAATAACTAATTTACCTATTAGCGTCACTATGCCAAGTTATAAGCGAAAACTTCCGTAATTAAAGTACGCACAAACAACTAACAAACAAAAGAATTAAATCTATAAAAAGAAACAATTTGACAAACAACTTGTTATAAGGCAAATATATACGAAGCATATATCAATAATATATTATCTATCTCTAACTGCAAAGTATTAAGTACTCTATTGCTATAGAATTACAGTTTACCTTACTGTATAATTCGCTGGAATACCATCAATAACAGAGCCACTGATACTATTGCCTTTGCTATAATCTGTAGTCAGGGACTGTTACGTCAGGTATATTATGAAAAACTATGAGAGCAATTTAAATAAGAAAAGCTATTACTGAAACATATTTCTGAGTGGGCTTTATACGTGGAACTCCCACTTTCATTTGATCATTCTTTTTTTTTTAAGACGTAAGCCTTACACAGGTATTTTTAGTCTGTGGTTTTTTGATAGGAACATGAAAGCGTCATACGGTGGTCCTGTATTATATTTAATAGCTTAGTGCTTAACGTATTATTTTAAATAATGTTGGTGTCATTTTATGTAATGTGATCCGAGAAAAGTGCCACTACGGGTTGAGAGCCCTCAGCGCTCACCCACAGTCCGGGTAAAGTTGTCATAGCCATCTGAGGCTAACAACTAATACACACAAAAAAAAAAAAAAGTGCCAGTGTGGGTGTGACACTGTTGAAGACGACGTATTGACTTAGTGACGGACAACTTTAAATGAAATGATAATTTATTTATAAATTATTAACTTATCATATAAATACTTGACACTGCCAACAAAAGGGCTCGTATTAATAGTTGATTGCAATCATATTATTAGTTGATGGCCCAAAAAAAGAAGAAGGAACTCTGCACTAAAGAAATAATCTTTTCTTAACTTTACAAACATATTATATAATTACCAAATATGTACAAATTATACCCAGATTTAGAGCAACAATTTATGGATGATACAAAGTATCGTCCTGCATGTAATCGAACCTACGACACTGGCAGAGTAGATAGTATCTTAACCACTATGCATAGTAACATATGCAGTAGTAATCAATAATATATCAGCTAAATCACGATATGATAATCTTTATAGTATCATTCTTAGGCTTCGTGATTAGTCTGAATCGGAAGGCGCCATAACGGCGTAATATAAGTACAATATGGATTATTTAAACAATATCTATCATATAAGTTTATCACTACCTATCATAAGTGCACATGTACTGTATTTTTAATAGGTAAACATAAGACATTTTTTGCTGTCACAGAAAAGGCAAAGGGACAACAAGATATTAAATAACTTCTACGTAATCATAAAGAGAAATTTGAAACATATATTGGCCGTTATTTATTATTGTTTTTCAATAAGTAGCCGCAGCTTTGAAATGCATATTTTGCATGCATTGCAGAACTGAATACTTATTCTCATTAATTTGTTTCCTTACTATAAAATATTTTAACATGTACTACTTTTTTAAAGCTAAGACTATAGACTTTAGGCGTAGCGCGTCAAAATATTCCACTATATGTAGGAAAATACCTATAAAAAATATCTATACAATTACTATCTATGCGGAAGAGCGGCGATAAGATATGAAAATCTGTTGCTAGTTGCCATAGATAAATATTTTTGTTTACGACAGTTTATTAAAAAGAAGCAACCAAAAAAATATGCATTAAGTGGTTTTCTAAATAACTATTGTTTCATAAAAAAATAATATACAGATATGATATAAACTGCATAGATGGCTTAGTGGTTAAAATTTAGACCTTCCGTACCAGTGGCATGGGTTCGATTCCCGCGCAGGACTATATTTTGTGCGATCCACCAAGTATTGTTCCGAGTCTGAGTGTAATTTTTCTGCGTTAATTGCATGTTTGTAAAATCCCCCGCAATACAAGGATCATTTCCTTAATGCAGGGTTAGTGTCATTAAAAAAAAATCATCTGGGTTCTACGACTAAATCCAGACTCCATAAATTAAAACAAAAACAAAATTATACTGCCACATTTTTTTTAAACATCTTTCATTCCCAAGTGGCAAACACCTTACCATCGACCGGCTCTAATCCTAATCTTAAACTTGCAGTCTAGAAATTTGTTGCGAAAAAACACAATACACGTTTTACCCGATTCAGGATTCAAACATAAGACTGAATTATGTCATTAGATCAACAAGAACTAATACGTAATTAATATCTATAAAAGAACAACCCATACATTTATATAAAGCTACGAAAATTATCAACTTATTCGATTTATATTTAGACTTCGTTTATTTATAGAACGGTACCAATGTGTCACTTTTGTTTATAAACACAAAAGTGTAAGTGTCACAATTGTTGATAAATACAAAAGTGTCACATCGCTACCAAAGTGTCAATGGCACTATAACAGATCACGCCCATTTGTATTACATCACCAGTTCATTGGTAACTAAGAGAGGTCATACTGATAATGTATTATTAATTACATATTCTGATTACATTCATTATTGGAGCTCACTACTGAAACGTTTCCTTTAATAAATGTTATCTGGAATTTTTATGTTGGTAGCTTTATGGTAAAGATAAGAGAGTGTGGTACTACCTCGGACCGACCGGCCCGCGGTTGTAGACAGAGAACTGTCAACAGCGTGGTCCCACCTCTATTAAATATAACGTGTAAACATTGACGTGGACTTTTGGCGGGAATCTAAAACGTCATGTGGTGCTCTTGTATTATATTCGATATTTTAGTGTTTTAACGTGTTATATTAGATATTTTTTATGGTATTTTATGTAATGTGATGTGACTGAACTGCTGAGATGTAGTGAATATCATATAAAAGTGCTTTACAACGTTTTCGTTTTCCATCAAAATTCCCACAAGATACCATTAACAGTGTGGCCATAGCACTGTTGATGGCGACTATTTGACTTACTGACGGACAATGACTAATCTAAAGACACTAAAAACTTGAAGATAATTATAACTCGACACTGGCAACAATGGCTCATTTAAGTAGCTGATTGCCAATACATAAAAAGAAGAAGAAGAAGAACATTGACGTGAACATGGCATACGTCTCCTTGCTGATAGGGGCTATCCCCATGCCTATATTAGGTACTTAGCATTGAAGGGGAACCGACACTACTGGAAATCAACCCTAGGATCGAAATCTTTACCTGTCATCCGAGTCACGATTGTGTAACATATTAAACGCTGCACCTTTCAAAAACTAGATGCGATTATCTTTGTAATTAGTTATTTGTTTCCGTCTAAGGAAGTGAAGAAATTACCGACTATTAACCACCTTTCCTTTCCTACTCTCGGTTGCCGAAAAATACCACCAAGATTTAGGTAGATAGGTAGATAATATTTCAAGATATAACTCTATACCAATCTGTCGGACTAGTACATATATGGTAAGTCAATTTCTCCCCGAGTTACAGATACCATACCTAGTAGTGATACATATATAGGCTAAATATGAAAAATAATGAAGAGAATATTTCCGTGATATCCAGGAGAAATATTCCCCTGTCGAACCATAAGCCAGAAGTCAGACAGTATCATAATAATTATTATCGCTATAATGCAAACTCAATAATTAATATTTGCAAACAGAAAATGCCTGCTTACGATCGCTAAGGTCATCTAGGTCAATGAAATACTGAGTACATATTTATAATAACACGTTTTGCAAAACTACACGTGTAAGGTTAACCATTTTCCTTCTACATTCATTTATTTATTGAATAATTGTAAACACTGATATTGTTTCTTAGAAAGAAAGATCGTGCTGTTGACGAAAGATTTGCGAAAAACAGCTTAGCTCTAGAGAGTATATTTTAAATTTTCTCCTATTTAGAAATCTTATAATCAACACTAGTGTGTTGATTATAAGATTCTTCTTGTCAGCCCATATACGTTACACTTTGGGGCAATAGTCTCGTCTAAATGGTCATTTATTTGTCCTAATATATTATGCTAGCGGAATAGTTTAGCACCGGAGTTTAATTTTTTAACCAAACCAAACCCACCCAGAAAGTTGGGCTTCTCTTGCTAACTGAACCAAAGACAGTAGCACTTGCTACTCTGCTACTACTCAAACATCTATTTTCTACGAGAGTGTGGTACTACCACTGACGAATTGAACCACGCTGTAGACGGAATACTATCAACAGTGTATTGTTCAATGAATATTGTGTATTGTTTTGCTCATTCCATCATTGCAGATTTAATAGGAACAGAATTATCATTATTTTACATATTACATAATTGTTTTTCTAAAACATATCTGTTGATAATAATAATCGTTTAAATATGACTCAGAAGTAGGAAGTCTACTTGAACATTTTTAATTAACTTTTAAGGACATTAAATACGAAAATGAATTATAGTGTTCTGTATTTATAGAAATAGTAATTAACGATAAAATAATATAAACCAATTAAAAAACATAATATCCCTTTGAGAATATAACTTCGCCGCGATATTTCTCGGCTTGCTAAATCATTATCAATATAGGGCAAATACAAGATAACAAAACTGGCCACAGCTGTTTTATGGCGCATTTACATTGAAATCAAATTCACAATATTGTTTATTATAACAAATAATATTACCTATTCGAGTATCGGGTATTTGTCTTTTCAAATAATGATTGAAATCATATCAAGTCAAGAGTCTCCGAAACCGGCGAGCGTGTATGAAGAGAATTATGTATGTTGAGGAAGCGAGTGAAGTATGCAAGGATAGAGTTCTCTAGCACTCTGTTCCCTCTGCCTACCCTGCAAAGGACATGGATATGGCGTGATGATATGTATGTATGTATTGAAATAGTAAATTATAACGGAAACAAAAAACAATGATTATCTGAGTATAGAGAAAAGGTTTAAGAATACAAATTGTCACTGTTTCCCTACCCTTTTTTTTTTTTTTTTTTTTTTTTTGCGGTGGGCTATGGACGTCGCACCCCGCCAAATCGGTCCGGGGTGACGGAAGAGGCGGCGCGCAACCCCATTGACCCACCCTGCAAGCACCTCTTCTTCGCCGTACGAGCGGGCCACCGGTACCCGATCTTTGTCTTCGGTGGCCCGCTCGGCGGTATGCCCTCTTGGGCTCCTCTCCTGTTTCCCTACCCACGGGTGAATACAAAAATCTTCTTTTACAATCATGTTAACTGCATAAGATCCTCTAATATTAATCACTTAATATGTAATATCATCATTTTGATACTCTTATCCCAATTGCTTGGGGTCGATACAATATGTTCTTTTTCATAGTACATATTGTAAAAGTTATTAGCTATAGTTTTATGACCGGCCGCCTACCAGACGTCAACCCTGCTTGGAAATGTACCTAATTGTTGACGAAACGGCATCAGCTGGAATTGGCCCAGGTCGTTATAAGATTCTTAGTCGTCTTTTATGACATCCATGAGCAAAGTAAGTGTTGATAACTAGTATTCGTAGCCGCTAACCGTGTGGTACCTTAACTTGTTATTTCTATATTTTCTCAAATTAAACCACGAAAACGTTTAATGTAAACATGTTTTTTATTTACTTCAAAGCCTAATAAATAATGCAAAACAAAGGCCTCAAGGCTTTTATTCGCATTTGTTATAGACCCTGTTCTGGTTTAGTCCGGCCTTGTTAAAAATAACATAGAAAAGAAAGAAAATTCTAAATGAAATCCTTTACCATCACTCAGGCCAGAGCAGTATAATGGCTAGTCTAAGAATAGTAAAACTTAATACTACTTTTTTTTTTCATTTATTGCCGTAAGTCTAGCGAACCTCGAGTCGGAAAATTACACTATTGGCTATTTGCGCCAAAAAATATTCAGTAGCTCTGACTGAATATGGCAAATAAACGACAATAGATTCATGTTCTATTGCGTAGGACAAAAACGAAAAAAAAAATACAACCAGAGGGCGGGGGTGTGACAAGCCACTTTAGGAATATTTGTCCATGTAGCTTCAAAAGTAAAGGAAAAAATACTATATATTTAAAAGTCTAATAACATTCGAGCGTCTCTAAACTTGCAAAACATTGGGTATAATAATGCCCGCACTGTGCGCTCCGATTCAATATCAGCATCAAAATTATATTACTCTTGCCTCAGACCATCAGAAAACCTTGCCACAGCAATGTCATAAGACCGCATGTGAAATTATCCAACTAAAAAGCTGTAATACCGGTTTGGATGCGATAAAGCTGTATTCAAGACAGGGAGTATTCAATTCGCAGAAAACACGACCATTTCTTTGCAATCATGCGATGTGAATAACTCTAAAAATGTAAGAGCAGTTTAAATATTTCTTAGTGAAGTTATAGAAGGCACTGTGTTTTTATTATTCTATCTGTATGGATATATTATGATTCATATGAGCTCGGGTCAATTGAATTGTGGTTTATTGTGGTAGGACCACGCTGTGGACAGTTCTCTGTCTACAGCCGCGGGCCGGTCCGTCCGGGGTAGTACCACACTCTCGCAGAAGATCGACGTCTGAGTAATAGCAATGTGCTATTGCGCTTCGTTCGGTGAGCGAGAGAGCCGGAAGCCTAACTGGGGTGGGTTCAGGGTTGTATTGGTAGGCAGCGGCCTAGCTATACCATTGGCAAAGGTCCATGGGCGGCAGTGACACTTACCATCAGGTGTGCTGTCTGCTCGTTTGCCGCCATAAGCAATAAAAAAAAAAAAAAAAAAAAAAAAAAAAAAAAGAATGATTAGATCAATTCTCTGTTCAACCTTCAACGTTTACGAATATTCTAGATAGCGTTCTATATAAAACCAAACAAGACAATATATTTTAAAAGAATTGACTGTCGTTAGGTCAATTACTGACCGCTATTCTTGGCATGTAAGGCATATTTTATATTTACGAATATACTGTAACAATAGGAGTACTAAATTATGCATATACTCGTATGTATATTTCTAAATAGATATTAGCCGATTTTATTATATTGTAAAACAAAAGTACCTAAAACAACTTATGTCACATTTTCACGGTACAATTCGTATGTTTAGAAGCAAAAAAACAATTATATAATATGTATATTTTTATTGGTTATGGTGGCAAACCACTAATCAGCACACCTAATGGTAAGTGTTACTTCTGCTCGTGGACATTTGCAATTCTTGAGTTACAGTTAGGCCGCTGCCTATCAATAAAAACCCTACCCATCCAGAAAGTTGGGCTGCTGGCTCTCTATATTTATTTAGATATATGTAGACACGTAGTTAACTGTTCACATAATATTAGCATTATCAGCATTCCAGTTCATATTCGTCCCACTATTGAGCGTCATCCACCGGTGAAGAGAAATTGACAAATCTTTCCTTCTTTTGCAGTATTGTTTCCTAGTTGCGTCTCTTAATAGTTTTTACGATCATCCACAGTAATGGAAGGAGTGGTGAACACTGTATACTTTCTCCATCATTACACAGAAAATGTTGGTTCATAATCTATTTATGTTCTATAATTCTAAATTTTGTAATTCCAGTGGTAATAGTTAAAACTTACATATTTATAATTAATCCTAACAATGTTACGAATCTATAACGAGATCGTTAAATATAGGTAGGTATAATATCGTTGTTATAATCTATATTTAATTACTCACCGTTAAAGAAAAATTTGAGTCTATTAGCGAAGATGTTGCTTGGTGGGATGCCTAACTTTTCCGCTACAGGTTCTATGAGACTTCGGAATCCGCCTGATACCAAGTACACGGGCACGCCGAGATCGTGAAGAGATTTAACTAATTGTCTGAAAATAATTCTTTCATTAAAGCAACACTAATTATAATTTTCTTTTATAATACGAAATACCTTTACTTGAAACTAAGCAATTAATCTATACATCTACAATAAATTCCAGAATCATCAGAATTTCATATTTCTCAAGTACCTTTGTTGTCTGTTTTGAGCCTCGCTTCAGAGAATAATTAATTATTATTCAAGAATATTTAAACAACGGGCAGCAGATAAATAACAAAACTAACAAAAAATCCCCAATTAATTTGCCGAAAACAAACGAGCATGATATTATAACAATAGTTTATATAAACAAGTTTAGGTTCAATTGCGCACGCCAAAATTATCAGGACTAGTCTGCGAAACATTTACAATTGAGGTCAACAGATCGTCACTTTAGAGATAATGAAGAGAAAAGCGATATTTACTAGTTCTGTACGGTTTACTTTAACGGTTCATTTCATAATTATATAAAGAATGGTGTATATATTTTGTTTATTTTAATAGTGTTGACGTTTTACTGACCGCGTTTTTGGTATACAGCGTCAAAGAATACGCTATTATGAGCCACTTACTATAAGCGAAATTCAACTGGTCAATTGTATGCACAGATAGTCACTTAATTTCCTCATTATTAGATTTTCAATCTACTATGATGACAATTCAATACGATTACAGCACATAATTTACGAATAATTGTTATAATATTTCCAATTGAATTCAATTTACGCCTAATTCTAGGCGTAAATTGAATTTATGATATTATGGACTACTTTAGCAGAAAGATTTTCAGTGGTGGTCGTATTACAATTTGGTGTTAATTTATTGGATTATTTTAAAATAAAATATTAAAATTGACATTCAAGTGCTACCGCGGTTTTTATGGATGATAAATGATTTGGAATTTGGATTGTATACCAAAATCTCTATTGTACTTTTTCAATAGATCAGATATTAATAGAGTTCCAAAGGACGACATCGACATGACAATCATGATATGACTGTATTGTTTATTTTTACATGCTTTTTATTAGGGTGACCTGTATGTTTGTAACCGACTCCTTTGGACTTGATTTTAACGCACCTCGAACGGTCAGATTTCATTTAAATTTGGTAGACTTATCGTGGACCGATGACAATGCAATAATTTAATAAGTTTACACCATTATCCCAATCAGTTATTGGGATAATCAGGATTAAATTGTTGAATTTAAGTTGCCAATTTTGAATTACGCGCCTAGAGGGCGCTACCGTAAAACAATGTCTCTATTTCGTGACATTAAGGTCATCTGTCGAGGAACTGTATTTTTTTCTTGTTAGTTTCATATTAAATAGTTAATAAAACTCTACGTCGCTCTACTCTAATAAAACTCTACGAGCTACGTCGTTCAATTCATCAGGTTAATGGCCCAGAAAAGCTCAGAAATAAAGACAGTGTAATATCTAATGGTAAAATCAGTGATCAAAGACCAATGTCTTTGATCATTCGTCTTCTGAAAATATTTCGCAACATACCCACAGTGCCTACTTACCCACATGACTCTATCAATGGAATATTAACATCAGGCACCCCACGCTTTTTACACTAAAATAATTTATTTTATTTCTCACTCTACCTTAACTTGAATGATTAAAAAAGTTATTTTCTACGTTTTAGTTTAGTTTATATATAAAAGCATGTTTTTTTAGTTTTTTAAACTATTATTTATTATTGTCAATGATAGAAAATGAGCTAGTAGTGCACCTTGTACTAAGCCATTATGGAAGATTATAATTAATAAAATTTACATAAAACTTGTATTTTCCTGTCTTTGGCTACCTAGTGAATTAATCAGATGATTTAGGCCATGACTAGTAAGTGTAATAAAATTCTGTTCCAAGGACGAACAAGTAAATTCAAAGTATCATCATAATCTGTACTTTAGGAACCATTAAAACTAGCTACACAATCATGGATACACAATGATAGATGAATGTCCAAAGGTCATATCTGTCAAGGAAATACTGTATATAAACTTGAATAAAAATCATTCAAAGATTACTCACGAGATTCCAGGTGTGAGCCGAATAGGGAAAGCTTCCAAAAACTCTCTGATCTGCGAAACAGTTGGTCTGATAATATCCAACCTCTTCTTCAAAGCTTCCTGAAATGTCATATTTCCACCCATAGCCTCCGCAGTCCTGTAGGCAAATATATCAAACTTAAAAATCATTTTAAATACTCATGTAAAAATAACCTTGCTATAATTCGGCTAAACGAGTTTTTTGATTTAGATACTATTTTTATAGGTAAATAACCGTGTTGATTTTAGCCAACTTTTTAAAGTAGTTTTCATTGTTTTTTTTCATTATTAAGTAGAATATCAGCAAACCACTAACTGAATTAATACACAACACAGCTATATAGAAGGAAGAAACCTGAAAAGTCTAACTTTTATGAGGCAAACGCAATTTTATAAACAAATGGACTCAAGTTGTGCTAATGTGAAATACAATATATCTGATTTTTTTTTGGTCCTCCCGTGACCAGGAACGCTGTATTGTTCGAAACGTTCGAAAATTAAAATTTAAATACAAACGCGATAGCAACCATAGAAATAGTTTTATTTCAAATGTATTACACGTTTAATAACTCGCGTAGACCTCGGAAATTATTGTCTATTCTTTCTAAAAACATCTCATTTAAATCACAAGTTAAAAAGAAATATCACAGACGTCCTTGTTCAAATACGATATGCCGCTTGAAATATAACTTTCACCTTATCATAATTTACAATCATAAAGAATCAATTTGATCTTTAAAACAACACGTATGTACACGATTCAAGCATTTATTATGCATTATATACAATTGCTTACTTGACAATTTACGCAGTATTAGTTTTTAGATTAGTTAATTCTTATTTAGTTCGTGGCTTTATGAATAACTTGATTTATGTATTTATCTATCTCTTAACTATCTATTACGATAGTATATTTATTTCTACAAGCTTCAGTCACAGTAAACATTCATCGTCTATCCGGCTATTGTGTTATCAACATTTAAAACAGACTAACTACTAATGAAAATTAATATAATAAAAGTTTTTATAAATATATTTATACGATTCAATACTTACAACTTCTTGACCTCATCTCCTTTGCCGCAGAATTTAGCGAGCTCATCGATGCCTTCATCTTGAATAACAGTGGAATCCACATCGAAACACACGCAATCAGCTGTCCGGAATAATTCCTTGACAGACTGCTGTGGCGACATTACGCTTATGGAGACTAGAGATAGAGTTTTCAGAGTAGCGTATTGGAGATTGTTCTTCAAGCTGCAGATGAGAAAAATGTTTAAAGATATGAATTTATGCAAATTTATTACAATAATAAGTTCTGGTTATTGATAGATCAACGGTAGTGCATCCTTACTACTCGCTGCGGCAGGAACCATTACGTCATATTTCCAATCATCAAAGGTAGCATAAAGGCATATCGTAAAACGTATATGTCATATACGTTACAGCCTATACGCTATAGCCTATTTATGGGTAATATAAGGGTTAATATTGCTTCCTATAAGTAATTATTTTTTTATAATTTTGTCAGCAGTTCTACATACTATCCCACAGATGTAGAGGGTTACTTTCAACTTCTTTATAATATTATGTATTAATATCTTACAGATGTGTTACGATAATAGGTTAAGAATACAATATGTTACTAAAAAAACCGGTCGAGGGATTATTTGGAGCAGCACTTTTTTGGGAGAACTGTGCTCAACACAGAGCGTTAATGAGCTGATGTATTTACAGGGATTATTACACAGTATAGTTTAGACGTTTCGATAAAAATCAACAAAATTCTTCATCGGCGGTACAATGAAGTTATTTTCAAAAATGTGATAGAAATTCGACTATTTTTTTTATTAATTAAACTAAGTATTTCACTTACATATAAGAGTGTTGAATTTTTATTATCAAAATATTAAATATGAGGGGTTTCTTTGCGTGTTTTTAAAAATCTTAATATTTAATTTAAAAAAACCAATAGAATGTATCTTTCTACTAAACCTCACACATACTAAACTATTTTAGAACATACCAAATGATAAGATTTATAATAATAAAAGTCACGTTATGTTTAACCATTAATAATTTACTAGAAATTAAAAAAAAACTTACTCTTTATGAAACCTATCCCGTAGATATTAAAAATCTATATATGCTTTATGTATAAGTAGGTTTATTTATCACTTTATTTTAATTATACGTACGTACGAATAATAATAAAAATATGGCTTGAGTAACAGCTAGTAGGTATGTTGAGGTAAGAAAGTCTATCAAAACGTGCTCTTAGAACCAAATCGAACTTTCATTTAAAACACACAAATAAAACCTCTAGGCATATGGTAAGTTGCAGTGTTGTGGTAAATGCGTGTGCAAATGTGGTCTGTTGACCACTTTCGAATGATATGAGTATATATGTGACAAAAAAATCCAACACAAATGGCAATAGAAACAAATTATATTTTAACGTAGCCTATATAAACTACATATATCTACTAATTACAATCTTTTTAATTTAAAGCGTTGCAGTTGGCAAATTAAAAGGTCAAATTGCTATTCTAGTTACTTCGTGAAAGTACGTTTGAAGCAATTAATGCAAACATTAATTTGCCATAGTGGCTAAAAAGACCATTGTATAATGAACTCTTAAAAATTTAAATATATAAAAATTAATATATACCTGTACAAAGCCATTTTTCGAAGCTAAACGTTCCGGAATCTTGAATTAATTATATTGAAATGATTTTAGATAACGAATGCAGTTATTGATATTGTTAAATTCAAATTTTACAGTGTCACAAGAAACCCACTTTATAATATATACCGCGAACACGCCTCCGTCGAATGCAATAATTATAACAAAATACAGACAACTGACGCCGTTTATCGACTTATATCCACAAGCCAGAGATAAAACGTGAATCAAACTACAACACTACTACCGTCTGAGAGCTACGTACTATGATCGACGTCACTACACTGTCTCCGTTCAAAGACACACGGTTAGACGAAGAAAACATTTCGTGTCGAAGCAAACAAACGACATCCGTCTCATTCTCGCGCGAAAGAAACGTTTGGAATATTTTGTGGAATCACTTGTTTTGCAAATTGCGTCAAGTGCAAGACCGATAAACGATTGTGATAAAAATATTTTTAATTAATAACAAAAACAATAGCAGGCGTGTAATTCTATTGCGGCCCTGAAAATTATTTAATGGTGTTTATTTGCAAATCATAATTTTATTTATGTTAGCTTCTTTTTTTTTTCTTTTTTTATGGAGGTTGACACGCCCCGCCAAACCGGTCCAGGGTGACGGCAGAGACGGCACGCGATCCCATAGATCCACCCTTTTTTTTTGCGGTGGGCTATGGACGCGTCTCGCCCCGCCAAATCAGTCCGGGGTGACGGAAGAGACGGCACGCGACCCCATAGACCCACCCTGCAAAACGCCTCTCATCGCCGTGCGAGCGGGCCACCGGAACTTTACGTTAACCTGCGGATTGTTGTTTTCAATTTTTTAAATATTTTATGTATTGACGATCTTCTAGAAATCTTATTTTACATATTTCTAAGCTATAAAATAGTAACACGATTCCCTATTATACTTATTTTATTAAAATCGAGATCGTTCATGAATTATATTTTTCAAATCTCCAATTTAAAATTCCCAGCAATCCCCATTGCGGGTAGAATTCCGTTAACTCCGTTCTTAGCCGACCTTTACTCGATAAAAGGAGTATTCCTACCAAATTTATAATAGATATCGTGATATATATATATATATATATATATATATATATATATATATATATATATATATATACATAGATACGCCATATCCCTTGCAGGGTAGGCAGAGGGAATAGAGTGCCAGAGATATATATATATATATATATATATATATATATATATATATATATATATATATATATATATATATTATATAACAATTATTGAATTCCTATGCAATTATGCATTAGGTAAATGTTGTAATGCTGACTCCCTCACTATTCCAGGTAATCTTATAAAAAATCTATTAAAACTTTTAATGCTAATATAGCTTAATCTATTAAAAAAATATTTAGATTAACGTTATATTGCCAACTTGATTAAACATTTTACTAAATTACCCATAACTCTTTTCTCTATACGGCTGACTAAGTTGCTCTACCTAGAGCAACTTAATACTAACTACTTTAAGTAACTGATGTACCTGCATACAACAATGTTTAGGAGAATATGTGTCTATGTCGAAAGCTATCGCCCGTGTGCATGGGAAATCACTCATTATTAACTAGTTATACATATATCTAATTTGAAGCAAGAATAAGTGAAATGACATCATCTCAATTTGTGATGTGGTTAGGGTTGCCACCTGTACTTTATTATAAAGTATTGTACGTTATTTCGGATAAATGTACTCTGTACTTTATAAGAACAATAAAGTATAAAAAAATACTTTATTTCGTATGATATGAATTTTTTGGGATTTTGTAATGTTACGTCGTAGGTATATTTTCATTAACGAAATTAACCGCCACTTGCCAGCGCCACATCACTTAAGCACTCGTTTTTAATAATTTCTGAATGCAATTTAACCTCAAATGTCAATTCCTTGATGTTTTTGTGCGAAACGGTTTGAATTCACTAAGAATACAATTTAAAGTTTCATACATTTATGCCATGGTAACTCATGGACAAGAATACTCCTCATACATCTTCAAACACAACTTCGATAGTGAAACGGAGCAAATAGATAGTGAATATGTTACACCAAAAAATGTTTAAAAATATGAAACAAAATAAACAATTGCAAAAGTATAAAAATCAGTAGGAAATCGAACATGGTGATTGGTTAATTAATGATCCACACAACAAATATAAAGGCAAGCTGCAAAAAGCAATAAAAATATGATTTTAAGCATAATAATAAATATAAATAAATTGTACTTTATTTTGATACTGTGTACTTTTCTTTTCTTACACATAATAACCAATGTACTTTACTTGCAAAGAAAAAAGGTGGCAACCCTATACCACGCTGGTCAGGCGTGTTGGTATATGGTTTTGTTTCGTGTTTTCATTATCTCGCATAGATGTTATATGCGTTTTATATCCCTTAGTCGTCTCGTACGATCACCTACGGGTAAGATAGGGGGTGGTGAATTGTATTCTTACTCCGTCACCACACGGAAAGAAAATTGTCTGTGACAAAGTGGTACATCCCCTGACTAGATGCGCCATAGGTTTAACCTCTCTTGCAGTGATGACATTACTATTTATTGCTTACAACACCCGGTGAAAAATCTTTTCTTTCCCGCGATTGTCATCATTAGGTCGTGACTAATCATAGTCTTAATCACTACACAGATAATAGTTACTTATAGTACAAGAGTTAGTATAGAAACCTTTACATTTTAATTACATATTAACAAATTACACCCTAATACTGAACACATTAAGAATCCCACAAATTAGTTTTGCAAGCCTGCTGACTAATCCCAGATAATCACAGAGCAGCTGTTGTAAACCTTCTAAAGAATACACTCCAAAGACAGCTGTGTGAATTAATATTCAGTACCTACGCGCATATAAACGCGTGACACGGTGAATTACATGTAATTAATAACCTGTTTACTTTAACTCGCCTATATATTTAATATACCTACTTATTCACAAAACTGATGTTGAAAACACATTTGGAATCGCCACAGATGCAACGGTGTTAGAGTAAAGGAAAAGTGACTTCGAAATATTATCGTGATGCCTATATTTTATTTAAATGAAGGGACAATTCTATTCACATTTCAAACAACATTAATACTAAGAAAATCTTATCCAAATTGATTTATTCAAGTTTACAAATCCCCTTGAATTAAAATAACCAGAAAATGTTTTATTTTAATCTTTGATATTTGATTATAGTGACTGGAATCTAAGGGCATGAATTAAAATTCACCCCTTAGCCTAGAAATCTATTTATTATGTGCATTGCTAGTTCTAGAAGGTTTGAGCAAATACCACGAATACTCACAAATATGTTAACGTAATTATGTATTACTACTGCCCGCGGCTTCGCCCGCGTAAAAGGTTACTTTCCTAAAGTTTTTGATCCCCTATTTTTATTTTTGACCGTCGGTAATACAGTGCAACAGTATTACAATACTCAGGGTTGGAACTTTATTACTGGACTGCTAGATGGCGTTGAAGAAGCTAGATTTTGAGATTTTTTGACAAACAATTTTTTTATTTTTCATATAAAAATTTTGATTTTTTTTATAATAAAAAGTATCCTATGTTACTTTTAATACCTCCAAGAATATGTGTACAATGTTTCATGATGATCGGTTAAGTAGTTTGTAGTAGGTAAAGCGTAACAAACAAACTTACATTCACATTTATATATTAGTAGGGATTAGGTATTATATTTATTTTGATATACCTACACATTGCTTGATTCTGTCCTCTCTCGCTGAAAAGAAGAAGTTAGTTATATAGGCCGAATGCTGATGTTATACGGCTGACTAACCCTTTAAAGATATATTTGCAAGAATAAAAAAAATAGTACGCAATAATACACAGATATTTTCAAAGAAATTACTGAGGGAACTTATCTCGTTCCACGCTTTATACGCCTGACTGCTTAAAGGGCAACGGTCAAGAACACTGTAATGCTGATAAAAATAAACATTTTCAATTTCAATGGTACGGTTAAAGAACAAAAAATAAATATATATATAGGTACATACATACATACCATCACGCCATATCCCTTGCAGGGTAGGCAGAGAGAACAGAGTGCCAGAGAACTCTATCTCTGCATACTTACTCGCTTCCTCAACATTCATAATTCTCTTCATACACGCTCGCCGGTTTTGGAGACTCTTGACTCCACCTTCCTTCAGTATATGACCGATCTGGTCTAGGTAGGTTAGTCTCGGTCTCCCTCGGTACCTACATCCTTCCACTTTCGCATTGTATATCTTCTTAACCAGACGTTCGTTCGGCATTCTTTCCACATGTCCGAACCATTGGAGCATTCCCTTTCGCATCTTTACACCAATACTCTCTTCCATACCTACTCGCTCTCTTACGTCGTCGTTACGAATGCGGTCGGTCAGCCTAACTCCACAGATTTTCCGTAGAGATCGCATTTCGACCGCATTAATTTTACTTTCATACTCTTTTCTGCATACCTAACTCTCGCTTCCATACAGTAATGTTGGGACAAGCACTGCGTTATGTATTGCTACACGTGCCTTCTGGCTGAGGTGGTGGCTGCCGAGAAGTTGCCCCAACGCTCCGTTCACTCTATTTCCCGCATTCACTCTTCGCTCTATATCAGTGGTGTACCTTCCATCTCGGCTAAATCCACATCCAAGATATACAAATTCATCCACTTGCTCTAGTACATCATTACCTATTGTTACTCTTACATCTGTTCTGGCTTCATCTCTTTCAAAGACCATTATTTTGGTTTTGCTCACATTCACATATATAGGTAATATTTAAAACAATGCATTTTATTTTAGTGATTTTATTGTAATTATTATGGCGATACTCCGCGCAATGAATTCTCACGTACAGTAGATACGAGTACAATAAATGTACGGTACTGGACTATGTATACAATGTGTCGCCATTCCTCACTAGCGTGTCAACCGTAAATCAGACGCAGGAAGCACCAGTAAACTCTTACCAGCAGCGCTCCTCTGGGAAGATCGGAACACCAACTACGATCTCCGTTTGCCTAGTCAGGCGATTATAACATTATCCCCATTCGTAGGAGGCTTATGTCCAACCGTAGACATCTATTGATATCATAGAATACAGTAGGTAATAGTTATTTCCCTAGCCGAGGACGCGGGTGTACCTACTAAGTGTTTCTTGCCGGCGTATCGACGAGGTTTAATACCCAAAATAGTAACTTACCGAGCGCGTTGTTACTATTAGCAAGGGATCAATATCGGTAGTTCGGTCAATCGGCGGTAGGGTAATTATGCAGGCTGTGTAGCCATGAGTCCCTTCCGTCGCTTGGACAAGTGTTGAGAAGACCATCCATCCATCAGCCCGTAGACGTCTAGTACTGGACATAGGCTTCCCACGACTGAATCCCACTCAGAACGATCTTGTACTATCTGCATCCAACGGTTTCATATCAAGACCATAACCCCTCAAAAGAAAAACAAATAATAATACTAGAATAAAAAATGTTGAATAACACTTAATTTAACGAACATAAATTACACCCAGACTTAGAACAATTTGTAGTAGTATACAAAGTGTTGCCCTACTAAAGTGTGCTGAAGTTACTGAAGTGTGCTGTGTGGTAGCGGCTACGAATACTACCAACCCTTACTTTGCTCGTAGATGTCGTAAAAGACGACTAAGAGCCTTATAACGACCTGGACCAACTCCATCTGATGCCGATTGGTCAACAACTACATTCTCGAGGAGGGTTGACGTCTGGCAGGCGGCCGGTCATAAAACTATTGCCAATAGAATAGAAGAAGAAAATATATGTAAAGATGCTAATAAATCATTGGGCTTTATAATTAGAACATGTAGCCACTTTAATAATCCCACCATTTTAAAACTTCTCTACATGGCTTATGTACGCTCCAAGTTGGAATATAATTCAATACTTTGGGATCCACAAAGGAAAATTTATAGTGAGGTCGAAAAAATACAGCGTAAATTTTGTCGATACTTATATAAGCGGATATATGGATACTATCCTTTTTTGTATCCCTCTATGTTTATATGTGGGATGGTCAGTTTTGATACACTGGAGCTGAGACGTAAGTTTGCGCATATTATGCATTATTGTCTGCTACTGGGTGGGAAGGTAGACAATCCATCGGTGCGTGAGTGCATATACCTGTATGTGCCTGATAACTACATGCGTGGTATTGGTCGAAGACAACATCGACTATTTGCCTGCCCGCCAACATGGCGGATTTGCCAAGCTAGTAATAGCCCTACTGGGAGGGCTATTATTCAAATGAACAACATGTTGAAAATGATTCCAGATGTAGATATATTTACTGATAGAACATGTGCAATAAACAACCAAATAAATAAATATTTAAATTGGGCGCTACGTTAAGTTTGGCTCTGTCTATGTATTGTTAATGTTATTTTATTTGTTAATTAAATATTAGATATAATAAGTAGATATTTAGATTGTGTAGTATAGCATATAAGCGTTTTGGTTTTAACTGTAAGCTTTTATGTTTTTGAATAAATAAATAAATAAATAAATGATAAAAAATAGGTAACTTTTACAATATGTAGGTACTATGAAAGAAGAGTACATATTGTATCGACCCCAAGTAATTGGAATAACAGTAGGAGACTGATGATGATGACAAAGTGTTGGCCTACATAGGAATCGAACCCATAACACTCGGTAGGTCGTTATCTTAACCACTACGCCATCTGTGCACTCTTTCATCATCATAATTACTATAGTTTAAAAGCATTAAATATAACTTCGATTTGATTGGATTTATTGATAGATGAATAGATGTCAATGAGTAAGTTATGAATAGTTACGTTAGATTAATAAGATAAATTAAAAAAGTTGCGAAGTCGTTTAGTGGATAGGTGCCTACTGTGCAAGTCTATATTATGTTCCTTATTGCTAATTTTTGCACTAAATTTCACATCTTTTCATCTGACATGATTTGTATTATAATGATTTATCCATCCGTGAACCGACGAAGCTGCTGGATATGGACTGCTCCACGTAAAAAAGCCACACAAAAGGAATTTTTGCCGATTGCATCCAACAGTTCCTTATGACGTTATAACTGTTATAATGTCACCCATCCACTTAATGAGTAATCGTCCTGTAACCTTTCGTGCCCATAATAGTTGTCGATTCGTTGTCACCTCTTTATTGGCACTTTAAATAACTATTAATTCGGGTTACGTCGGTTACACCCGTTCCACTTCGACCAGCACATAAAACTTTAAAGTTCCTTATTAGGTCATTGATTTAGAGTCTAAGTTTCAGCACCGTCATCGCTGGTAAGACACAACACCCTTTTCTTTCTGCATTTGATGGAATCGATGGATTAATCTATACCACGCATGATTTTAAAAACAATAATGATTTCCGTGTGGTGACGGAGTAAGAATACAATTCGCCAACCCTATCATACCCGTGGGTGACTGTAAGAGACGATTAATGGATATAGAACGCATATAATAATCTATGCAAGAGAAGGAAAACTCGAAATAAAACCCTATACCAACACGTCTAAACGGCGTGGTATAGTGTGTCAGTTTCCCTTCTAATTTGGAGAAGGCTTGAGCCCAAGAGTGGGATATACAGGGTGTCCCAAAATTCAACGATAAGCTGGCACCAGCAGGTGGACCTACATATGACTACTCGAGAACAGAAAAGAAAAAAATTCTACCTTGATTTTTTTTTTCATTACGACAAAAAAACCAAAATCTTTAAAAATGGACATCCTTTATTATATTATTAAGTGCTATTGCTACAGTTTTACAAGTAATTCTGTGATTTTTTTTGTATTGGCAAGGTAAGTAGCACTACTATCGATCACAACCATTAAAAATTCCAGAATATCTATAGTTTTTACACAAAAATCAATCAAAACTATGTTTTTTTCATAAATTATGTAAGATTTTGACTTTCAGCTCACTTTCACTCATCATAGTGAAAAAAAAAAGTATGGACACTACTGTGGCAAATAGTATTAAAAATTGGCGCATCTAACTACAATTCTAAAATGGTATAACATTCTAGACAAACTAGCCACAAAAATATACTTAGGTGTACTATTTCAAAATAACAACCATATTTCGAAAATTGTTAGTGTTGATAGTAATCACTTTTACTATGTAGCCAAAATGTTTTTGTAGCAAGTTCTCAGAATTTTAATGAGACATGTGCGTAGTCCATAAGTCCATAAAATAAGTTAGACAGAGATAGAGAGATTATACGTTAGAGGGAGATAGATAGATGCTAATTGTTTAGTAACATTAATGCAGGTGGAGAAGTAATTAATGTCCTCAGCAGCACAGCAAGTCAGTATGCTCTACTTCTTTGTTTACTGCACACCGTTTTGTTTTAATTAAAGTGGCTCTGGTACTGACGACTTTTGGATTGAATTAAGTGACCTGGAAATTGACCTGACTTGGCATTATTTTAGACTGTGATTTTGTTTTTTTTAAAGAAGTTTTGCCTTATTTTCAAGTGTTTAGCATTCATCATGCCGCTACCATACACAGCGTTAGAATACACTAATATGCACCTAATTTATGGAGAATGCCGATGCAATGCCAACGCTGCTAGCAGATTATATCGAGCAAGGTACCCTAATCTTCAAAGGTATCCGGATTATCGCGTATTTATTAACGTGTATCAAGCTTTTTCGGAGGGTCGTATACCATCTGACAGGCGAAACGCTGGAAAACCTAGATCGGAACACGATGAAGAAGTTCTCAATGAAATAGAAAACGATTCAACTACCTCTGCACGTGCTGTACAAGCAGCAACGGGAATCCCAAAAAGTACTGCACATAGAATTTTAAAACGTCACGTCGTCGTGATGAAACAACCTGCAAGAAAGATGGATATTTAAATCTTCACAATCTTCATAGCTGGAACAATGAAAATCTGCACCTGGTGAGAGAAGACAATCCCAATACCAATTTAAGGTTAACCTATGGACTGGCATAATAAATGGCAAAGTGATAGGGCCCTTTGAGTTACAAGGAAACATAGATGGCAATAGTTATTTAAACTTCTTACAAAATGAGTTGCCAGGATTATTAGAAGATGTGCCCTTAAGTGATTTGCAAACCATGTGGTTTCAAAACGATGGTTGCCCAGCTCACTATGCCCGTCCTGTGCGAGAGTACTTAGACCAAGAGTACCCAGGGCGTTGGATCGGGCGACTTGGTCCTATCTTGTGGCCACCCCGTTCACCCGATCTAAATCCCCTGGACTTTTTCTATTGGGGTTGTCTAAAGGACAGAGTCTGCACAAAACCGATTGCAACCTTCGACGAGCTTCGCCATAAAATAATTCAGACTGTGGATCTACGGACTACGCACATGTCTCATTCAAATTCTGAGAACTTGCTACAAAAACATTTTGGCTACATAGTAAAAGTGATTACTATCAACACTAACAATTTTCGAAATATGGTTGTTATTTTGAAATAGTACACCTAAGTATATTTTTGTGGCTAGTTTGCCTTGAATGTTATAACATTTTAGAATTGTAGTTAGTTGCGCCAATTTTTAATACTATTTGCCACAGTAGTGTCCATACTTTTTTTTTTCACTATGATGAGTGAAAGTGAGCTGAAAGTCAAAATCTTACATAATTTATGAAAAAAACATAGTTTTGATTGATTTTTGTGTAAAAACTATAGATATTCTGGAATTTTTAATGGTTGTGATCGATAGTAGTGCTACTTACCTTGCCAATACAAAAAAAATCACAGAATTACTTGTAAAACTGTAGCAATAGCACTTAATAATATAATAAAGGATGTCCATTTTTAAAGATTTTGGTTTTTTTGTCGTAATGAAAAAAAAAAACAAGGTAGAATTTTTTTCTTTTCTGTTCTCGAGTAGTCATATGTAGGTCCACCTGCTGGTGCCAGCTTATCGTTGAATTTTGGGACACCCTGTATATGGGCTGAGATGACATATATAACTATCGTTATAGGACGCGTGAATGTGAGCAAAACCAAAATAATGGTCTTTGAAAGAGATGAAGCCAGAACAGATGTAAGAGTAACAATAGGTAATGATGTACTAGAGCAAGTGGATGAATTTGTATATCTTGGATGTGGATTTAGCCGAGATGGAAGGTACACCACTGATATAGAGCGAAGAGTGAATGCGGGAAATAGAGTGAACGGAGCGTTGGGGCAACTTCTCGGTAGCCACCACCTCAGCCAGAAGGCACGTGTAGCCATACATAACGCAGTGCTTGTCCCAACATTACTGTATGGAAGCGAGAGTTGGGTATGCAGAAAAGAGTATGAAAGTAAAATTAATGCGGTCGAAATGCGATCTCTCCGGAAAATCTGTGGAGTTAGGCTGACCGATCGCATTCGTAACGACGACGTAAGAGAGCGAGTAGGTATGAAAGAGAGTATTGGTGTAAAGATGCGAAAGGGAATGCTCCGATGGTTCGGACATGTGGAAAGAATGCCGAACGAACGTCTGGTTAAGAAGATATACAATGCAAAAGTGAAAGGATGTAGGTACCGGGGCAGACCGAGACTAACCTACCTAGACCAGATCGGTCATGTACTGAAGGAAGGTGGAGTCAAGAGTCTCCGAAACCGGCGAGCGTGTATGAAGAGAATTATGAATGTTGAGGAAGCGAGTGAAGTATGCAAGGATAGAGTTCTCTGGCACTCTGTTCTCTCTGCCTACCCTGCAAGGGACATGGCGTGATGGTATGTATGTATGTATGTTATAGGATTGATCTTAAAGCCTATTGCTTTGGTAAATCATGGTAAACATCTATCATTAAATGTTCAAAAGTATTCCAATTTTATACTCTTAACTTTTTAGAAGTAAATGTACTAAGCGCTGACACGAATGAATAGAAATAAGTACTGTTGTTTTTTTTTAAAGTAGCACAATACGTTAGCCATTACCTCTGTTAGCAATTATCAAGTATTTGCGTCATAAATTTAAACCGTGAGCCATTTTGTGTAGTCAATATTTTTATTTACATATGATTGATATCTCTAGTCATTCTAATATAGGTAATTTCCTTTCTTACAATTTCCTTCTTTATTTTATTATCGCTTCATGTGGAAAGGGATATTGTATTCTTAATAAAACGTCTCATCACCTCCTTAATTGCCCGTGGTAGTCTTATAAAACTGATGTACTAATTACCAGAAAAGTGAACCTCAGTACTCTTCTGGGAATAAGGTTTACTGCGATCGCCAAACTGCCCGCCGAAAGCGCGTGATTATGTTATTATAGCCCACTTGGGCAGACAACAGTGTCAGACGCCAATGAGCTAAATGACAAGCTAAAAATCCTCATCATTATCATCTTGCTCTAATCGTAATTACTTTGACTCAATATGTATCTCTTCTTATTCCATCATACAAAAGTCTTAACAATAGTTTTATGATCGGCTGTCTGGCGTCAACCCTCCTTGGGAAAGTAATTGTTGATCAGGCAGCATCAGATGGAGTTAACCCAGGCCGATGTAAAGCTCTTAGTCATTTTTAACGAAATCCACAAGCAATGCAAGGGTTGCTAGTATTTGTAGCTCCCACCAAAGTTATTATTAACATTATAAAAAAGTCGTAAATACAATCAACAAAATAATTTTATATGACTAATAATTGAAGTAAATATAATAAAATGTTAACAGCACCATTCGACATTAAATAACTAAAGAATTACCTAATTATTGCTCTAGAAAACATTCTCCACCGAGGGGATATTTATAAGATCAGCAGTCTAGTAGGTCAATTTCCCTCTCATTGTGAAGGAGGCTCGAACCCAACAGTGAGACATACATGGGCTGAATAAGATGATGAATATCCAGAAAAATGAATTTACTATCTGTTGGCAAATAGTCCGAAGAATTAGCACGTTAAAGTGGCAATGGGCAGGCCACATCGCTCGTCGAACCGACAACCGTTACGGAAGAAAGGTTCTCGAGTGGCGACCACAAATCGGATGGTGCAGCGTAGGACGACCTCCCACTTGGTGGACTGACGACATTATCAAGGTCGCAGGCAACCGCTGGATGCAGGTGGCATGTGACCGTGTCGAATGGCATTCTCGTGGGGAGGCCTATATCCAACAGTGGACATTTACGGGCTGATGGATGGATGGAGAATGGATGGCAAATAAATTTTAATCTTCATTAATACTTATGTAATTGTAAATTAATGCGGTCGAAATGCGATCTCTGCAGAAAATCTGTGGAGTTAGGCTGACCCACCCATCTGGACTCCCACATTCATATCGTTCAACCTTTGGAGACATTTATCCAGATATATGATAAACAACCTGGCTGATACTGGAAACTGGAACGCACCCCTGCTTAACGCCGATATTGACGTCAAACCAAGGCGGCATTCCATCATCCAGCCGCACACAAGCTCTACAGCCCATGTAACTGGACTGCACAGCTTGCAGCAGTTTACCGTTAATACCATACTCCGGTAAAATGTCCCAAAGTTCCTTTCGTACAACTGTGTCAAATGCTCTCTCCAGATCCATAAAACTGCGGAAAACCCTCTGACCTACCATCGGACACCATCCTCATTCTTCTTTCAATAATTTTAGCATACAATTTTGCTGCCAAACTGGTCAAGCTTATGGCTCTGTAATTTGAAAGAGCCGCAACTTCACATCTAAAGAGCCGCATGTGACCCGCGAGCCGCAGGTTGCCGACCCCTGGTCTAGATTGTAGACTATTATTTTTGAATCAATTCAATATAATTATCTTAACACATAACATGGTGAGATGGAGATTTCCATGTTATGTGTTAAGGAAATGGAGATTTCCAAAATGTTTTCAAATAAATGACACAAAACATTAGGCTCAAAAACCATGAGCCACCGAAGACAAAGACCGGGTTCCGGTGGCCCATTCGCACGGCGAAAAAGAGGTACATGGGGGTCTATGGGACACCGCTTCTTCTGTCTCTCCGGACGGATTTAGCAGGGTGCTACCACTCCATAGCCCGCCGCCAAAAAACAAAGCTGATAAATCATATAGCCTTTTTTAGTTTTAGAATAGTATATATATATGGTACTATAGTACATCTTTTAGGTTTTAGAATAGATCATAATAATATATATTTATCCATCAGCCTGTAAACGTTCACTGTTGCACATAGGACTCCTCACGAGAATTCCACTCAAAACGGTCGTGAGCCTCCAACGGTTTCCTGCAACCTTTATATTTTCGTCAATCCAGCTAGAAAGGGGTCGTCCGATGCTGAGTCGTCCGATTCGTAGTCGTCATAATAATATGTATCGTATAAACTTATATAAATTATCTTAAGAACCATAGAATCAGTGATTGAAATCGAACAATAATAAATTAATAACTTGAATCTACTAGTTATGTTAACTAGAATAAACCAGATATGTTAACAAGTATAGATTGTGATAAATACTTTAAAGTAAATACTTATTATCCATCTACTAAGCCATCGACGTCGACTGCTGGACACTTACCTCTCCAAAGGATGATTATTCATTTTGAAGGTGTACTGGCGACGGCGCGGCGGCGTTCCGTATGGTGACGGAGTTAGAATAATAATAATTGTTTAATCGACGTAAAAAATTTTTACACAAAATATTTCGAGTTCCCTGGTTCCTACGCTAGTTGCAAACTGTATTGCAGGAACCAGTGTCCTCCCCTATTCGATGACAGGTTTAATATTATCAACTAGACAGTAGTGGTAAAAAGAAGACTATTTGGAGGGGCGCAGCGTCTATAAGAACCAAGTAGGGGATGTTGTGCGAACGCCCATGTGCGGTGTTCCGCAGGGGTCGGTCTTGGGGCCGACTTTGTGGAGCATCATCTACGACTGGGCGTTGAGAGGCAGCCTCCCGCCCGGGCTGGGCGTAATCTGTTACGCCGACGATACACTCGTCACAGCCCGGGGTGGGACGCTGGAGAAGGCGGCACGCCTGGCAACTCTTGGCACCGAGGAGATTGTCAGGCAGATTGAGGCGCTGGGGCTAAGGGTGGCTCTGGATAAGACAGAAGCCTTATTATTCCATGGGCCCTGCACCAGTCCACCCACCAACGCCTCGTCACCGATCGATCACCGTCAATTCGGTTCCCATCAGCATCTGGGCCCATATGAGGTACTTGGGCCTGGTGCTCGACGGGCGATGGTGGTTCCGGGAGCATTTCGGTCGGCTTGCTCCACGGCTTGTCGGCGCGGCGTCCGCCCTATCCTGGCTTATGCCGAATGTGGGCGGACCCAGCGCTACGTGCCGACTGCTGTACGCGAGGGTGAGCATGCCTGTTGGCACCCCCGTGGAACTTAGAGGCGGCGATGCTCGCCGGACTGTAACGGCGGGTGTCATTGACGTGGGCAGGGGGCGGCACCGTCTCGCTTAGTGAGATGGCCGCTTGGCGGGGCGACGCCCGCCGTGACGTTATTGCCCGTTGGGCAATCCAGCTGGAAAGGCCTCGGTTCGGTGTTCGGACCATCGAGACCTTCCGGCCGGTGCTGATGGAGTGGTTGGGTCGACAGCACGGGGTCCTTTCCTTCCGAATGGTACAGGTCTTGCCGGGCATGGTTGCTTCGGCAAGTACCTGCACACGGTCGTGAGGAGGGAGAGGACACCGTCCTGTCACCACTGCGATTGCGACGAGGACACGGCGCAGCACACGCTCGAGCTCTGTGTGGCCTGGGCAGAGCAGCGCCGTGAACTCGTCGCGATCATCGGTGCCGATCTGGCGCTGCCGACCATCGCTTAGGCGATACTCAACAGCGTCAGGAACTGGGACGCTTTCGCCGCCTTCTGCAAGATAGTTGTCTCGCAGAAGGAGGCGGCGGGGCGACTCCGAGAGGAAATCCTCTTCGGTGAGACGCTCCGCCGTCGGCGCCTGGGGCGGCGTAGGCGCAAGTATTTGCGCCTAATGCCGCCCTAGCCGAGGCCGCGGGTGACTGGACTAAGGAATAGTCCTTCACCCGCAGAGAGGCTGACCGCGTAAGGGCGACGCCCCGGCAGTTAGCTGGGGCGTCGACGGGGGATGGTACCCGAAAGGGTAACCCGCCGGGCTGGCCACGGAAGGCAAGGAAGCGGTACAAGTGGCCGGCCCAATGGCGATGGGGAGGGAATACGGTGGGTTATGGGGCCACGCGCTGCCCTTCCGTCGCCCCGGACGATGCGGGCAACGTGTGAACGGGCCATAGGCTACCAAAAAAAAGTGGTAAAAAGAAAATATATCATAATGAGTTAAAAAAATAATAATAACAAAAAAGAATTAAAAATGAAATAAATATGGATGTATGCGTGTGGGTGCGTGTGCATGTGTGTTTGTGCGTTTGTGCATATGTGTGTGTGTGTGTGTTTGTGCATGTGTGTGTGTGACTGTGTATTCGTGCATGTGTGAGTGTGTGTGTGCGTGTATGTGCGTGTGGATCTGTGTTTGCGCATGTGTGTGTGTTTGTGCATGCATGTGTGTGTGTGTGTACGTGTGTTGGTGCATTTGTGTGTGTGTGCCTGTGTTTATATGTGTGTGCCTGTGTTTATATGTGTGTGTGTGCCTGTGTTTATATGTGTGTGTGCCTGTATTTATATGTATGTGTGCCTGTGAATGCGTACTGGTCTGTAGGTTCTAACGTGGTGTGCGTACTCACATGTACATATAAATTAAGAGCAAGAAGAGCGAAGGATCATAATACTCTTGTAAGAAGCCTTACTGTCGCTTCATAATTTAAAGTCCTCAACCACGTTGACAATTACACAAATAAACACAAGAATACAATTCACCACCCCCTATCTTACCCGTTGGTGATCGTAAAAGTCGACTAAGGGATATAAAACACATAACTTCTATGCAAGAGAAGGAAAACTCGAAACAAAACCCTATACCATTACGTCTGACCGGTATAGTAGGTTAATTTCCCTCCCATTACGGAGGAGGCCCGAGCCCAACAGTGGGGCATATATGGGCTGTGATGATGAGGATTGGCGATAGCAATAAGTGACAAAAGTTTTAAACGGGCGTGCTTCTGCTGCTCCTTCGCCTTGCGATTCCTCAGCTGTTTTTCAAAGTTGTTTCGAGAAAATAAAGGAGAGACACATTGTCTACCTAATTCGTCACTACACGGTAGTACTTATCTAAGTACCTATAATACTTAACATAAACTAACTAAAAATTACGTAATGAAATGTGTATGAGCACCTCTAGTTACTCTCCGGGATGAACATCCGAGAATAAAATAACTATCCACCAACATTCTACGTCATAATTAATATTAATTTTTGCATCCTGAAATTACTACCTATAATAATATAGTAACTATACTAATATCACAATTAAATGGTAATTAACACAAAAATTATCCACGGGCTAGGCTCATTGTTAAGCCTAACTATAGGCCGACTACACCAAACTCCATGCCACTATACCTCAACAAGACTGTAAAGACGAAAAAGTGCTTTATTTAGACACTAGCAAGAACATGTGCTTCTTAACTGTCAATCAAAATATTTTGACGAGGTGGTATGCTTTACTTAAGTACCTAAATCAAGATAAACTAATAATGATAAATTTGCATTTGCAACATTTGTCCTCAATTTTATAATGAACAGATAACAATTCTTAACAAACCAGTTCAATCCGCTTAGTGCCTGTAAATCTTAGTGTAAGCTATATATATAACCTTTAGCCACAGACAAGAAAATTAATTATCTAGCAATAATCAACAAAATGCGTAGGTACGTTAAAGTTGCACAATACACTATGTACATAAATATTAACATTGTAATAGTATTATAAATCATTATAGAGCTGTGTGGTAGCGGTTACGAATACTACCAACCCTTACTTTGCTCGTGGATGTCGTAAAAGACGACTAAGAGCCTTATAACGACCTGGGCCAACTTCATCTGATGCCGTTCGGTCAACAATTGCATTCCCAAGGAGGGTTGACGTCTGGCAGGCGGTCGGTCATAAAACTATTGCCAATAACTTTTACAATGTGTATTATGTACGATGAAAAAAGAGTACCTACATATTGTATCGACCCCAAGTAATTGGGATAAGAGTAGGAGAATGATGATTACAAATCATTAGGATTAAACTGAGCAGTAGCGACTACGAATACTATTAACCCTTACATTTCTCGTGGTTTTCATAAAAGACAACTAAAAGCTTAACACAGACTGAGTCAACTACATCTGATGCCATCTGGTGAAAAATTACATTCCCAAGGAGGGTTAACGTTAGGCAGGAGGCTGGTAATACAACTAATGCCAATAAGTTTTGCAATAGGTAGGTACCTACCTATTTAATAGATATTTTACGGTAGTGGTAGGACCACGCTATAGACAGTTCTCCGTCTACAGCCGCGGGCCGGTCCGTCCAGGGTAGAGAGTACCACACTCTCGCAGAAGATCGACGTTTGAGTAATGGCAATGTGCTATTGCGCTTCGTACGATGAGCAAGAGAGAGAGAGCCGGAAGCCCAACTGGGGTGGGTTTGGGGATTGTATCGGTAGGCAGCGGCCTAGCTGTACCTTTGGTATTGCAAAGGCCCATGGGCGACGGTGACATTTACCATCAGGTGAGCTGTTTGCTGGTTTGCCACCATAAGCAATAAGAAAAACAATGCGTACGATGCAAGAGTACGTATTGCGTCGACGCCAAGTAATTGGGATAAAAACGATGATGATCATTAGGATTTTATACCTAAATAATGGACCATCCATCCATCCATTAGCTGAATATCGTCTACTGTCGGATATACGACTTCTCAACTAAAAAAGCATCATGATATAATTGCCATAATTGAGCAGCGGGCTGGCAATCGTAGGCAATTGAGATCGAGATTCTCAGAAGTGCTACACACTGCGACATGCTGCAGATATTTAGTTTTGGATAAAGATACAGGTATCAGAATAATATTAAACGTGTTTCAGATGCAAATACAAAAATATTTCGACTTATCCGACAATCTGTTCCAGTTTAATATTCAACAATTTCAACACAGTCCATCCATCAGCCCGTAAACATCCACTGTTGGACATAGACCTCCCCACGAGAATGCCATCTGCATCCAACGGTGTCCTGCGACCTTCATGTGGTCATCAGTCCACCGAGTGTGGGGTCGTCCTACGCTGCGTCGTCCGATTCGTGGTCGTCACTCGAGAACCTTTCTTCCCCAACGGTTGTCGGTTCGCCGAGTGATGTGGCCTGCCCATTGCCACTTCAACGTGCTAATTCTTCGGGCTATGTCGGTTACACCCGTTCTTCCACGGATTTCCATATTCCAGATTTTATCACGTAGAGAAATACCGAGCATAGCCCTCTCCATAGCACGCTGAGCGACTTTGAGCCTTTTTATGAGGCCGACATTTAGAGACCACGTTTCAGTGCCGTAAGTCATCGCTGGTAACACACACTGGTTATAAACCTTTGTTTTCAGACACTGCATTTCAAACAGTACCAGATAAGTATTACGGATATTACCTTTTTTTGAGTAATTGTGTGTGTTGTGTGATATATGTGTGGTGGTGATTATCATATAATTTCCCTCTGAGGACGCATTTGGGCTATCACTTTGGCTGGTTAAAAGAAAACCTGTCGCAACGTTTCTCATAGAGATGCCGACGCTCTATCCGAAATAATTCAAAATATTAATATCGAATTCGATTACATATGATTTCTGACATATTTTCATATCGCGTATCTCATAGTTATGGTTACAGAACTCCATAGCATCCCTACTACATATGGCCTACTTGATTACGTCGCTATACATATAGCTTCGACTCCCACAAGAAAGTAAGAGATGTCTACACATTGTATATTTAGCCTATCACCACACCAGGAAAATAATGGTAGCTGATAAATAAGTTTTTACATACATACATACATCATCACGCCATATCCCTTGCAGGGTAGGCAGAGAGAATAAGTTTTTATTATTTTTAAATCTAGTCTTAAATAGTAAGAGCCATAACTACATGTTTTGGGTCATACAGTCATGTCATTGGCAGAATGACTTATTAGAAATACTTAATAGGATTGATGGCTGGAACTTATATTAACTGGACAGATGGTATAGTCATTAAAATACCAATCTACCATTCCAAGTGTCGTAAGTTTGACTCCATGGAGGACAACACGTGTAATCCATAAATTGCTGAAATCTGGGTTTAATTTGAGTCTGTTAATTAGATGTTTGTAAAGTTTTCCACAATAGAAGGATTTACTTCTTAATCCAGTAGGGTGTTGTCTTTTAAAGAAAATACTTTAAGAGAACCAAGGGCCTTTAGTGGGCTTGTATAATAAATATGTGATGAAAACGAGGTGGTGAACATATTGTCTTGTTACTGCATCTAAACATGTCAAAATATCCAACTTATACGTACTAATAGAAGTTTATGAAGAACGAACATTAATAATACAATTAATCCTTATCTTGTACCATTTTTGTTTCTTACAGCTGATACAATTCTGTCTCTTTTTCCCTATTATTGTTATAATATAACATATTGGTTCTTATTATCAAATATTTCCACCAATAGAATTTCTGCACATAAATAAGGAAGTTCACTGTAGAATTTTGATATTTACAATATCTTGATTGCATTATCAAAATACCACATCAATTAAAAAAATAGCAAGATTATTAAATGAGCATTATAAAGAGGGTTTCACTCTCATATTCTTAACATTACCAAAAATTTACACTTACAAAATTCTATAAGAACAACATAACAGATAAGAAAAAGCAATTAATAAAGTTATTAGTTTGAATAGTGTATATACTATTATAATTCTGAATATTTTATTTGTGTGATTGGTAAAGTATTAATCTCAGATACCATTAGATTTAAAAAATGTTGTTTATAAAAACAATTTGTAGGCTATATATAATGCAGCATATAGGGGCACAACAATATCCATAAATGATTGAAAATCATAAAAAAATTATAAAAATGGGACATTGCACATCAATCAAGCGTTCTGCATCTACTATTGAATGATGACTGATGAGATAACAAAAATGATGTTTGATGTATTGTGGATTTTATTAATATTGCTATTCTTATTGCCGCTGGATTAAGTGGGTGCTCAAACAAAATAATATAATTAACTTGTCAGGTATTTAATTTACACAAATGAAGATACTACTATTTGTTATTTATATATATATTTTTTACAACAATATATATAGAGTCCAACTTATTTTCCAAAATGATTTAGCACAACTCATTGTACTTACTTGCCACAATTCTAAGATATGTATTTATTTCATTGAAAGTCATCACAGTCATTATGTGCTTAGTCAGTTAATATTCGAAATCTGTTCTCTTGCCAACACATTAAAAATTAAAAAAAAAATCAATAGGATTTTTCCTTTTTTGAATACTCATATCTGTTATATTATTTTTATTTCTATGAACGTATTTTTTAAATACCTATTCTCAAATTATAAATTTCAGTCATATTATATAATTATATATTTCAATCTTAGCCACCAAAATAGGATCCTTTTATACAATTAATATTTGCATACATTCATAATTGCACTAGTCATTGTGATAATATTGCAATTGTATAAAACGAAATTCATTTTCATTATAAGAATAACAGAAACAATAATAGCAATAAATATATGTCAATATGAAAATGTATAAGATAAATAACTATCTAGTAATATACGACTTACCTAATTCAAATATTTTAATATAGGATCGGTCCGTAAATGCAACGAGCAGTAGTGCACAAATAGGGCGTTTTATTACTGTACAAATACTATGAACACGACACGACCTTCTACCAAGGTGAGGATAATCTAATGCACTTACATATATTATTTACGTATGTACCTACCTGACGATCGCCGTATAAGGCTGACCGGGATATATTTCTAAAAATAGTTTATACTGAATGTAATTCAGTACGAATTAAGAAACATAACTATTATTATCTTATCAGTGACTAAATATCTACTGATAAGTTCAAGGTTGTCATTTTGGTGATTAGAGAGCATCAATTATTTCTACCTCTAAAATGTTAAGAGCATGAATGAATTTCAAATTGGAGCTTTTATAATGATAATTATGAACATACACAAAACCTTACCTATTTAAAATCTAAGCACCTAAAATAAAACACAACAGTAAATTTCCACTGTTATGTTTGCAATCAAGCAAGTGTCAGATGTCATTTGGAGTCATGTCAATGTCTGTTATTTTTTTTATCTTTATTTTGGATCACTTACTTTGAGTATTTGCCATTTACAACCTGTTTTTGATCTTGTACATTTCAGTATGAAACAGATTCCAAAGTGAAAAAACCATAATATAGATACATATCTGGAGCAAACAAAACCACCGATTGTAAATCGCCGTAAACTGCTCACGTGCGCAAATTAAAAGTGTCATAAAAATTTCTGCTACAATATGCAACTAAACAAACTTAAAGAAAATTCATGGATACTGTCGATATCGTCGATGAATATCTTTTAAAGATTTGATAACATAAATTAGTTAAGATTATCTTAAGGGGAAATGAAATAAGATTTTCGTGAATTGACAATGTAAATATTAGGTATAATGCATTTCTTGTTATACATATATCTTAAAAGAAATGAATATAGCATTCAATTTTATTTTAAAATCTCTTTTTACCGTTCTTGTTTACAGGAATTTCATGAATGTTTAGAAAATATTCTACATACAAAAAATTCTACATGCTTACCATTTTGTGTTGAAAATTCTCACATGAGACCAGTGTAGAACCTATACACGCCCTGCGCAGGTGTGCAGTGTGAGACGTGCATTAAGTTAAGAAGAAAAAAGGTAATAGGGCAACTATTACTTTCTTGCCTTCTGTAGCTCTTATGCAGAAACATTTGTCAAATAAGACTGTACTGTAATAAAAATGTTTTAATTTACTTAAAATATACCTAAATTATAAATGAAATTATGTTTATTGGGCAACACATATCTACTCTAGAAATGAATATTCGTTTTAGCTTACTGCTAAAGTATGAGATGTACCTACTCACTATCAAAAGTGAAAGAATTATACCTTTTATTAAACTATGATATTATGTTTAGAAACTATTTTACTTTTTTTAAAGAAACATTCACAACAATGAAAGCTACACAAACATAAATATATATACAGGGTGTCCCAAAATTCAACGATAAGCCGGCACCAGCAGGTGGACCTACATATGACTACTCGAGAACAAAAAAGAAAAAAATTCTACCTTGATTTTTTTTTTTCATTACGACAAAAAAAACCGATTTCTTTAAAAATCGTCATCTTTTATTATATTATTAAGTGCCATTGCTACAATTTTACAAGTAATTCTGTGATTTTTTTTGTATTGGCAAGGTAAGTAGCACTACTATCGATCACAACCATTAAAAATTCCAGAATATCTATAGTTTTTACACAAAAATCAACCAAAACTATGTTTTTTTCATAAATTATGTAAGATTTTGACTTTCAGCTCACTTTCACTCATCACAGTGAAAAAAAAAAGTATGGACACTACTGTGGCAAATAGTATTAAAAATTGGCGCAACTAACTACAATTCTAAAATGGTATAACATTCTAGGCAAACTAGCCACAAAAATATACTTAGGTGTACTATTTCAAAATAACAACCATATTTCGAAAATTGTTAGTGTTGATAGTAATCACTTCTACTATGTAGCCAAAATGTTTTTGTTGCAAGTTCTCAGAATTTGAATGAGACATGTGCGTAGTCCATAAGATAACATAAGTTAGACAGAGATAGATATAGAGAGATTAGAATTTACTATATTATTAAAATTACAATAAATGTTCGAATTGTTTGCCATTGGCAGTAATGCAGGCACGACATCGCCTTAAAAATGAACGTTTTATTTTTCTTGCATATCTGATTCTGTTCATGTGATCCACAGCCTGAATTATTTTTTGGCGAAGCTCGTCCAAGGTTGCAATGGGTTTTGAGTAGACTAGTAGTAGAGTAGACTGTCCTTTAGACAACCCCAATAGAAAAAGTCCAGGGGATTTAGATCAGGTGAACGGGGTGGCCATAAGATAGGACCAAGTCGCCCGATCCAACGCCCTGGGTACTCTTGGTCTAAGTACTCTCGCACAGGGCGGGCATAGTGAGCTGGGCAACCATCGTTTTGAAACCACATGTTTTGCAAATTACTTAAGGGCACGTCTTCTAATAATCCTGGTAACTCATTTTGTAAGAAGTTCAAATAGCTATTGCCATCTATGTTTCCTTGTAACTCAAAGGGTCCTATCACTTTTCCATTTATTATGCCCGTCCATAGGTTAACCTTAAATTGATATTGGGATTTGTCTTCTCTCACCAGGTGCGGATTTTCATTGTTCCAGCTATGAAGATTGTGAAGATTTAAATAGCCATCTTTCTTGCAGGTTGTTTCATCCGATCATAAAACTTTGTCTAAGAATTGGGGATCTTCCCTGTGTTTTTGCAGCATTACACGGCAAAATGCGACCCGCAGTGGATAGTCCCGCGGTAATAACGCCTGCACGCGCCTGTAATGATATGGATGAAACTGGTGACGTTTTAAAATTCTATGTGCAGTACTTTTTGGAATTCCCGTTGCTACTTATATGGCACGTACAGAGGTAGTTGTATCGCTTTCTATTTCATTGAGAACTTCTTCATTGTGTTCCGATCTAGGTCTTCCAGCGTTTCTCCTGTCAGATGGTATACGACCCTCCGAAAATGCTTGATGCACGTTAATAAATACGCGATAATCCGGATACCTTTGAAGAGTAGGGTACCTTGCTCGATATAATCTGCTAGCAGCGTTGGCATTGCATCGGCATTCTCCATAAATTAGGTGCATATTAGCGTATTCTAACGCTGTATATGGTAGCGGCATAATGAATGCTAAACACTTGAAAATAAGGCAAAACTTCTTTAAAAAAACACAAAATCACAGTCTAAAATAATGCCAAGTCAGGTCAATTTCCAGGTCACTTAATTCAATCCAAAGTCGTTAGTACCAGAGCCACTTTAATTAAAACAGAACGTTGTGCAGTAAACAAAGAAGTAGAGCGTACTGACTTGCTGTGCTGCTGAGGACATTAATTACTTCTCTACCTGCATTAATGTTACTAAACAATTAGCATCTATCTATCTCCCTCTAACGTATAATCTCTCTATCTCTGTCTAACTTATGTTATCTTATGGACTACGCACATGTCTCATTCAAATTCTGAGAACTTGCAACAAAAACATTTTGGCTACATAGTAGAAGTGATTACTATCAACACTAACAATTTTCGAAATATGGTTGTTATTTTGAAATAGTACACCTAAGTATATTTTTGTGGCTAGTTTGCCTAGAATGTTATACCATTTTAGAATTGTAGTTAGTTGCGCCAATTTTTAATACTATTTGCCACAGTAGTGTCCATACTTTTTTTTTTCACTGTGATGAGTGAAAGTGAGCTGAAAGTCAAAATCTTACATAATTTATGAAAAAAACATAGTTTTGGTTGATTTTTGTGTAAAAACTATAGATATTCTGGAATTTTTAATGGTTGTGATCGATAGTAGTGCTACTTACCTTGCCAATACAAAAAAAATCACAGAATTACTTGTAAAATTGTAGCAATGGCACTTAATAATATAATAAAAGATGACGATTTTTAAAGAAATCGGTTTTTTTGTCGTAATGAAAAAAAAAATCAAGGTAGAATTTTTTTCTTTTTTGTTCTCGAGTAGTCATATGTAGGTCCACCTGCTGGTGCCGGCTTATCGTTGAATTTTGGGACACCCTGTATATACAGAGTGTATCAGGTTATGTGACCATCCTTTAAACATGCTGTAGTATCATAGTCGTAGATCATATTTAGAATGTATATAACATAAAACAGTAAAACATAGTAGTTATATAGATTTCAAAATATGGCTTTGTAGGACTTCGCCTTAAATTGTGACGTCATTTATGTCTACCTACCTTGTCACGAGCCGGTATGAATAGGTACATACCTAAAATGTATTCGTTCGAGTTATAGTTTAATATAGGCTTCTGTAGGGAAAAACGAAAAGTGTTATTTAATTTTCTACTTTATCATTATCATATTTATCATCATCTTTTAGTCTTTCACCGTCCACTTCTGAACGTAGCCTCCCTCACGAATGAGATGTGTCAATACAGTACAATCCTTGCTTGGCAGGCGAGTTGGCGATCGCAGTGAGGAGTTATACGATTCCCAGAAGAGAGACGTTGCCCACTCTCCTGGTGAGACACTCAGCCGATTTTTACGACTTCCACAGGTAAGTAAGGGGCAATGACAATTGTATACTATCCCATAGCTACACGGGGAGTAGTAACACCTACTTATTTTTAATAAATAAGATGAACTAACCTTTTTGTGAAAGTTGCCACAGTGGTAAATATCCAATATTGATATACGGCATATCCAGATAATGTAGGGTTTTAACATTATAATTTTGATATTAAAATTTATTTAGAATTCACATTTCATTAGTTTTTGATATGAAACACATAAGCTACACATCATGCCAAGGCAAAATACAAACACCATTTGATCACCACGAGTGCATGGAATACCAAACGCTCACACTATATTACTAAACACTTTAAAAGACTAATCTTTAATACACGAAGAAAGTCTAAGGAGATGATAATCGTTCGTACGTGTCCTTAGACCGAACACCCGGGGTAAACCAATATAAATTATCAAACAATAATAATTCAATTTTTAACCTACAAATTTCTTTATAAAGGTAAGCTCACATTAGTTAAAATTAATCGTTAATGAATAAATGTATGTTCGTTACTTCTTATGTCTGTTTACTACTCAAAATCGTATTGTGAATGTAATTATCATGCCGACGCCTCAATAGGCTACAATGCCAGAGCGTCGACTTTAGATAGTACTCGAAAGGGTAACCAATCGGACGGGTCACCGATGACACGAACCGGGTACCGCTGACCGGTATGTGCTGGGAGGTTATGGGGTCACTTACTGTTTCCTCCGGTATCTTGGTTGAATCGGATGGGGCGTGAATGTATATGGTACATTCATGCCAAATCCGATCCATTCAGTTTGCCAAATCAAATCAAATCATTTATTAATTTGTAGATATAACATAGGTAATATAAGATGTCAGGTGATAAAATTTTATGATGGAGATCACTATGTCATGCCGATAGGCGTACAAATTTTGTTAATAATTAGTATTTATACATTAAAATTCAAATAACAATCAAATTAATTTTCCATGGCAAAATAATTAAAATTAGACAATTCTAAATAAGATTCCAATGCATAGTCAATGTTAAAATTGAAATTATTTTTATAATGTCATATAAATTCATCATTTAAATATTCGTCAATACTATAATAACATTTCTTGGTCAATAATAATTTTAGTCTTCTTTTAAAATGAGTGGTGTCAAGGGACTTCGTTTCTTCTGGTAACTTGTTATAAACACGTGGAGCCATACCTAAGATACTTTTTCTTGCTAAGGCTGTTTTGCATTTAAAAGTACCTAGCAGGTTTTTATACTGACTACGTAATGGAACATTTCTTGAAGTAGAGTATTCAGCAAACATACAACAAAATTTTATATGTTGTGTATTTTTGAAATTTAATTTTAGCTTGTTTAGTAGTGTTCAATCGAAATTGCCATAATAGCTGTCTTTGCTTTTTACTACACTTTTTTATGCTACGGGAAATCCATTTACATTTTTGACGTGACAACGTCTTATAAATTGGTTTGCCGGGTGACACTTCAAGAAACTGCGTTACGCTCCGCTCACGTTATGCGCTCACAATGAGAGCGAGTGAGAGGCACGCGTCCCTTCCACTCGGGCATGGTTAGCCCGCCTAAGAGCGAGAGAGACAGACATAAAAAGTTATGTTGTTAATGTATTGCAAGTTATTGTATGTATATTTGTATATAAATACGTATGTATGTGTAAAGGTAAAAATAAAATTTTGTTAATATGAAATTCAGTGCGAGATTCTTTGTATAAATTAATGTTTTAAATATAATTCTTTGTATAAATAAATGTTTTAAATTGTTACTATTATTTCATCCTTCTTCCTACTATACGAATGAATATTCACATTAAAATTATTTTACCACTCAAAGTCGTTGTCACGTAAAACTTTCGCCCGTATACCGACTTTACAGGCAACCAATATTTAGATTTCTGAAAACATATACACAATTTTTTTTTTCTGTTTTTATTTTCAACCATATATTTGGAAAACATAGATTGTAGAAAAGAGAAAATGTTTCATTAAAGTTATCATAAGCTTCATTGGCATGATTTGTGCTATACACTTCTGTAGAGGATAGGTTTTCTAAGATTTTTCCAAATTTTTTCATGTTTTCATTGCTATAATCTTTTTTCATCACTTGCCACGTCTTGAGTTTATAAACTTTTTTAACAGGAACTGTAAGTATTTAAGATGTATGATCTGAAAGGACTAGCCTTTCAGATCATACATCTTAAATACTTAACAACTACTTTTACTTTGCAGCCTTTTTTTATATTATGAGGGAAATTATTGATGCAGGTGTTGCTACTTAGTCTACACGACTAAGTAGCAACTGTGGGCTGTCTTAATGATAGAGTTAAATAAAAGCTAAGCAAGAAATTTTCTAGTTCTGATGTAATTTTGCTTCTTCGTAAAACATCAATATTAAAATCGCCGCATATTGTAATTTTTTTGTCTGTTTTTAAACATATTTTTTTTAATACAATATCTAATTTTTCAAAGAATGCCATATAGCTCTGTGAGTTATGTTTTGGTAATCGATAAATACATAGAATAATGACAGAGCAAGTTATCAATCTAATCTACTACGAAAACTAGCTAAAAATTAAAGTGACAATTGCAAAACATTATATTGTGCATTAGGAATTTATCTAATAATGAAACTGAAGGATTAACGGAATCGGCGACCAGGGAATCATTTTATTAATACATAATAAGGTCACGTGATGAGAATCGTTATATACAAGAATTAGACTATTCGCCTGTTGTTCGGTGTATTACCAGTGTAAGCGGAGCTTTATTTTGCAAGAGTGAGCGACAAAGTAGGCAGAACGGGACGGACATATGGCGGCAAGTCTTTGCGGCACCTTTGAGACATATTTTAATAGCCTAAAGTATACAGAGACGAATTACATTTCCGATACAAACCTACTGTTTTAATATATTTTTTTTAAGTTTAAGAATATTTGCCTACATCAGAAGGTGATTTTTTTAATTTTATTTCTTTTTCCTTACTACATCCCTGGATGTCGGCATTTCTTTAAAACTGTTTGTAGGCATTTCTGTAACAGACCATCGCTATTGAAATAGGTCATTCGCCAGTCTGATGTTCGCAATGTCGTAAAGGCGAAGATTGAGTTTTTTATTGAAACGTTATCATTAATTTACTGAAGTTCTAATATGTATTTAACAAAGTATGAATATGTTGAGGATTAGATATCATTTACTTGATTACCCACCATCCTTCTGACCAGCTGTTCCATTCTCTGATACTGCCTGTATATAGGTATGTGTTGATCTCATCTTTTAATGTCTATTTTCGTTTGACCAAGTTTCAAGTCACAATGATGCTATAGAAGTTTACACAAAATTCATCACGTCATTCCTAGACAACAAAATTTATAAGATGTGAACAAATGTTTTGACCAAACAGACATGTGATTGCAATAAGTTATCATAAAATGCTACCAGCATTTCATATACATACCTACCTACTGATATTTAAACTTTTTCCAGAATTTAGGTTACATAATAATATTTAACTTCTTCAATTAATACAAGATACTTTAACTAACAGGTAACTATCTTCAACTTGTTGATGAATAAGCCGTTGTCGGTTGACCAATGTCCCGTAAGGCAACCCATAACCGTATGTAGGTCGTCAAACGAAGGAGGTTGTATGGTAGGTATTATAACTAAAGACATTTTTCAAAATATGCTAAGTACCTACCCATCTAAAACATTAATGTGCTTTGAAGTGAAACCAGAAATACCTAAGTAGGTACCTAGGTATCTATTACTTACTTGACACTGGCTGAATGCACAATCCGCAGAAAGTTATAAAAAAAAGCAAGTAGTAGGTTGCTAAATATAAAATTTTCGTTTTCCCGCCATAACTATCTTTACAACAATATCAACGTGATCCCAACGTGAAGCAAAGCTGAATATTAATTGAATAAACAAAATGAATGTCATTGCAAGAGAAAAACGGACAAATTCCAAAATGCCGTCTAGGCTTAAAAAAAATCTTTTAAAAAAAGACTCTTCGATTGGTATGTATATAAAGATCACATATTTAAATATATATCTTTATAATTCTGTTTCACTATTCATTTTTGATTTATTTATAATTTAATTAAGTAAATATAATAAGCAATTGTATCTACCTTAAATGTTACTATTCTAGGTATTAGAGGTAATTCTTTTTTGCCTATAAAACCGATTAGTACTTATAGAAATGTTATTGCACCAAACAAAGCGCCACGATATCAGTTTAATAAAGATGAATGTTCGACAACTTCACGAAAATCTACAATGGGTCCGCCTCCAGCAACACCAAGAAGCATTAAACGCAGGTATTTTTAAGGAATATCAGACAACAATATCTATCAATATTTTTGATAAAATAAATTTCACAGCAAGATAAAAATCATTGTTTCCTGAGTACTAATCAATGTATTATACCTACATCTAAACTCAGAATAGTCATTTGTGGATCCCACAAAGAATTGATCTACATGGAATTTGAACTTGAGGGCAATACTCGTCATTCGAATTTTATATCGATTTTGTAATTAGATTTTTCTCATGCAGTATCGGACCGTTCTGGAATGCTCATCGAGAACGGACTAATCCCACTTATACAAAGATCGAATTGGTATTTTGATCTCAATTTTGTGTTATATTCGTATAATGAGAATTGCCTATTATAGATTTAACACAAACCATTGCTACTTAGACTACTACGCGACAACGGCGACTATACCTATGTTCGGTCCTTGCAAGTTATGTGGAGGGTATTTGGAGAAACTTCACAACTTCGATTCTGCAACCGTCGTTATGACAGTTGAGTAGAAGATTTGAGACAACTCGGTCCGCCAGGCGGTTGTGCCACTCGGTGTATTCGTAATCGCCGCACCTGCTTAATCCTTGGTAGGACATTGTTTAACGGAACTGTTGGAACCACCATAATAGTGTTTTGTGGTGCTGTGAACTGCATAGTTGTATAGAATATAGTGAAGCTGACTGCGCGGTTTGGCGAGCCTACTGCGACGACACTACTGCCCTCGGCGAAAGTGGATGAAAGGTTGGTGGAGTATTTTTTAATTACTTCTTCGCGGCTTGCAGGGATAGGATAATATCAGTTCCTCACCTAGTTCAGTAAACTTACCTCATACAGTCCACTGCAGGCTGTGCATACCGTACAGTCTTTTTTTGGTCACTTCGACCCAGGATACCGCTCCTAAGGTCTCATACCTCACCTAGGAATTCGTAATTCCCAGGTATTTAGACAGTACAGACGTTCTGTACCGTTATTTCTAACCGTGTTAGAATACCTCCCAATAAATATCATATATGTTAAGACGTTCTTAGCATATAATTTATTTATATTGGCCGTGCCAATTACTTCTTATTCCCCATTATTTAATGAAATTATAATTTCATTGTGTAGACGTTCTATACATATCTTATGTACTTACTTTACTTTTCTCCACTATACGAAGTATACAATATAAACAAAACACATAAATTATTATTTGTCGTACAATTATTCAGCTAAGTGTTATATAATTAAATTGTATAGGTAACAAGTATTAGTGAAAGTAATATAATATTAATTTTATAATTTCATTGGGCTACGTGTGTTGTTTCACAAGATGGCGGCACCTAAAGCAAAAATTTCTAGTGATAAGAAAAATCCATTACCCAAAGAATTAACCGTGTTAATTCAACGAAAACAACTCTTGTTTTCACAAATGCAAAAGGTATATGATATGTCCCACGATTTATCGAATTCTGATACGAAAGAATTGTTTTTATTGCACGTCTCTGAAATTAGTGACCTACGTAGTTCATTCGAAAAAATAATATTCGATATATTCGAACAAGAACTTTTAGTTGATTCTGAGTCAATACTTAGAAGTCAAGAGTTACAAAGTTTTGATGAACTATATTTTCGAGTGAAATTATGTGCTTCGAAATATAGCTCGGCACGCATCGGCAATAACGGTGAGAATCGCTTGGTTACCATGGAGTCCCGCCCTCGCCTGCCTAAACTTGAATTATTTACATTTAATTCGGATATTGAGAATTTTAATACATTTTATGAAACATTTTGCTCGTTAGTACATGATCAGCCGCACATTCCAAAAATTGATAAATTTCATTATCTATTGTCTTGCACGAAAGGTTCTGCATTAAATATGGTTAAAAGTGTACCGATATCCGCCAATAACTACGATCTCGTCTGGCAGAGTTTAATTGATAAATATCGAGACAATAGATTGTTAGTTGGTAGGTACCTAGATAAAATGTTAAACTTTTCACCGTTACGCAAGGAATCGTCTGCTGATTTGAACATGTTTATTGAGAACTTCGAACATTCGTATAAGGCAATACAGGCACTTAATATTAAAGATTTAAGCAGTTATGTAATGTGTCATATTGCGTTAAGGGCATTAGATCCACAAACTCGAAAATATTTTGAACAAAAATTAGATCAAAATTCCATTCCTACCTTCGATGAATTAGCATTATTTATACATAATCAAATAAAAGTTCTAGATCATTCTGCGTCATATTCTAATGTGTATTCTAATAAATATCAACAAAATGATTCGCGACAAAAGGATACAAAAAAGCATTCGCTATCTTCTACACGCTCTGGGTTAAAGGGTTTATGTGTACATTGTGATAGTAATCATATGATTTTCCGTTGTGAACAATTTCGTAAATTGTCTAATGAGCAACGTATTCGCCGTGCGAATGAATTAAAATTATGTCATAATTGTTTAAAATCAAATCATACCGTTAAGGCGTGTAAAAGTAATTTTAAATGTTTAATCTGTAATTTACCGCATCATGTTCTGTTACATCGTGAAGTTAGCGCGATAGATAATAACAAACCGTGTTCGAATCAGCTGATTTCGACTGAGACCGCTCCTGCGCCGTGCAAGGGAGACGAACAATCAATTATCAGTACGGTGTGTCATCTGACGTCTACGCATACTTCTAACTGTACAGTTATCTTGGGAACAGCTGTTGTGAATGTTTTGAACGCGTTTAATAATTATCAGCCCGTGCGCGTATTAATTGACTCTGGGGCGCAAAGTAATTTTATTACGTTAGATTGTTTTCAACGGTTAGGATTATCAGCTAATAAATGTCCATATAATATCTTCGGACTAGGTGGCGAATATGTAAAAAATTATGGAATGGCTTCGTGTGTTATTCAGCCGCGCTACAATAACACGCCGGTGTTTAACATTGATGCTGTAATTTTACCTAAAATTACATCCGATTTGCCAAACGTACTTATTCCCGATAAGTTGATTACTAAGTATAAAGATTTACAATTAGCTGATCCGTATTTTTATACAACGTCCCCGATTGACATTATTTTATCGGGTGAAGTGTTTCCCTATATTTATGACGGGACAAAATTTATAATAAATAAAGATGTACCAGTGGCATTGGGGAGCATATTTGGTTACGTCATAACTGGGAGACTAGGGTTAAAAAATTGCTCTAGCAGTCTCGATGTTGTACCGTGTGCAACGTCATTTGTGTCGTACACAATTGAAAATAATTATTTAAATGATACACTTAAACGGTTTTGGGAGTTGGAATCTTTACCGTGTGAAGTTCCAACGGATCCTATGGAGGAGTTAGCCGAAAAAATGTACACAGAAAAACACTGTCGTGATGAGAATGGTCGTTATGTTTCTCCCATTTTATTAAACCCACACCATGCACCTATTGGTGATTCTTATGATGTGGCTATAACTAGGCTTAAACAGGTCGAGCGCCGCCTGGCGCGATCGCCAGACCTTCATAAGTCTTATGTTGACTTCATGCGAGAGTATGAATCTCTTGGACACATGGCGTTATATCAAGGTCCTGAGCAGTCAGGATATTATATACCGCACCATTGTGTTCTGCGTCCATCGTCCGTAAGTACACCTCTGCGCGTTGTTTACGACGGTTCAGCACAACCTAAGAATGGTATTTCAATTAACAATGCACTCTTGACAGGTAGAAAACTACATCCAGACTTACTAAAGATTATAATTCGCTTTCGGTTATATAAAGTTTGTTTCACTGCTGATGTGTCAAAGATGTATCGGGCTGTTCTGATTGATCCTGCTGATAGGAAGTACCAGCACATTCTTTGGCGAGAATCTGCAACGGAGCCAGTTCGCGTCTTCGAACTTCGAACGAATACCTACGGTCTCCGTAGTGCACCTTACATAGCTGTGCGCACGCTGCATCAGCTAGCTGAGGATGAGCTCACTCATGCTGAACGTCCGCGTACAGAGGCTGCAAAGGTGCTCAAACAAGGCTTCTACGTTGATGACGTATTATGGTCCTGCCCATCATTAGAACAGGCCTGCACGTTGCAGGATGATTTGCTGACACTTCTTAAAAGTGGTGGCTTTTATTTAAGAAAATGGGCTAGCAACTGTCCCGAGTTACTTACTCATATGCAGTCAAATCAAGTTGTAACCATCGATTTTCAAGATGATACGTTATCATCCTCCCTTAAGGTGTTAGGGTTGACATGGTTACCTGCCTGTGACAGTTTTGCGTTTTCCTATAACATGACTGATAATAAACAGACCAAACGATCAGTTTTAAAACTACTGGCGAGCATATTCGATCCTGTAGGTATTATTTCACCATGTACGTTTGTCGCAAAGTGTATCATGCAAGATCTCTGGAAGATGGGAGTCGCATGGGATGAGCAACTACCACCTGAGCCGTGCTCACAGTGGAATCGATTCATCTCCGATCTACCACTTTTGAGTGAATTGCGTTTTGAGCGTCACATCTTAATACCTAATTTTAGTGAAATACAATTAATAGCATTTTGCGATGCGTCATCCCGTGGATACGCAACGTGCTTATATATACGTAGTATAAACAATATAGGTGAAGTGAAGGTTCGACTGCTGACTAGTAAGTCAAAGGTTGCGCCGTTAAACCCACTCTTGTCTATACCTAGACTCGAACTCGAAGCAGCCGTGCTGCTATCGAAGGTTGTAAGTTTTGTCGTACAAAACTTAAGCGATAATAATTTATCTGTTTCTATATTTGCGCTCAGCGATTCGAAAAATGTTTTGGCTTGGATACATACACAACCATACACGTTAAAAACTTTTGTGGCTAACCGTGTTAGTCGCATTATTGCCGCAGTACCACCTAGTTGTTGGTATCACGTGAAGGGCGAAAATAACGCTGCAGACATATGTTCACGTGGAACGTTGCCTGCTCACTTCGTGGAAAGAGCTACAGAGTGGATTCACGGCCCCGATTGGCTATATGATAACCAACAAAAGTGGCCTATAAAACCATATTTATTAAATCATAACTTCAAGATTCCCGAACTTAAATCAAATAGTGCAACATTTAGTTTTAATTCTTCTCTAAAGGTTGAAATTAAAAATGACCTTGAAGAAATATTTAATAAGTGTTCTTCTTTTAATAAATTACAGCGTATTATTTCATGGTGTCATAGATTTATTATAAATCTTCAGTGTAAAATTTCAAATCGGTCTTTAGGCCCTCTAACGACCCTTGAGTTGCGCAAAGGTCATGATTCAATTATTAGAATTATTCAACAAAATCACTTTGAATCTGAAATAGTAGCGTTAGAAAAGGGTAAGTTTGTAGCCTCTTTACGTAAACTATCACCCTTCGTTGAAAATAAAGTCCTCAGGGTGGGGGGTCGTATCTCACAATCTGACCTTCCGTACAATACGAAGCACCCGGTTTTGCTACCAAAATGCCATACAAGTAAATTATTAATCGAATATTTGCACGTAAAATACCTACACGTAGGGCCTCGTACATTACAAGGTCTAATGTGTCAAAACTATTGGCTCGTTGGTGCTCGTAGCATCATTCGATCGGTACTGACAAAGTGTAAGGTGTGTTTTAAATGCCGACCTACTGCATTACAACCTCAAATGGGTACGTTGCCCATGTCCCGACTTAAGGTTGATAAGGTATTCAGCCATGTAGGTACAGATATAGGTGGTCCATTCCTTGTAAAAGAAAGTACACGTCGTAACGCAAAAATATACAAGGCTTATCTATGCCTATTTGTATGTTTTTCAACAAAAGCAGTACACTGCGAGGTGTTAACTGATTTATCAGCTGAATGTTTTCTAGCTGCATATGACCGTTTCGTAGCCCGTCGCGGATTAAGTACTTGTTTATATTCCGATTGCGGGACGAATTATGTATCGGCAGCCAAGCATCTCAAGGAGGTACTTAGATTTTTAAATGGTAATAAGATTCATGACGAGGTACTCGTAGGATTAACCGCGCGGCAAGTAGAGTGGAGGACAAATCCTCCTAACGCAGCTTCCATGGGTGGACTTTGGGAAGCCGGGATAAAAAGTACGAAACACATTTTACAACGTATTGTAGGTGATAGAAGTCTCACTCTGGAAGAGTTGTCAACTGTGTTCTGCAGAATAGAGGCTGTATTAAACTCACGCCCTTTATGTACACTATCTGAAAACCCAAACGAGTTCGATGTATTAACTGCTGGTCATTTCCTGATAGGACAAAGCTTAGTGGCTGTGCCTGAATATAATTATGAGGACGTTCCTCAACATAGATTATCTCGTTGGCAGTCAATTCAAAAAATATCACAGTTATTTTGGAAGCGCTGGTCAAATGACTATCTTCATACTCTGCAACAAAGAGAGAAGTGGTTTGCCTCACCTCCTAACGTAAAGATTGGTGATTTAGTTTTACTGAAATCAAATTTGACGCGCCCATTGCAGTGGCCTCTTGGTAGAATTGAAACAACACACGAGGGCGTTGATGGCATTATTCGTGTAGTTACTTTGAGAACTAAAAATGGTCTAATTAAGAGACCGGTGAATAAAATTTGTCCATTACCGTATGCAAATTAATTACCTTTTATTTTTTTCTTAGGTTAAATTTTATTGTTTATCTAGATTAATTAATTATTATTATTCTTTTTTTTCAAAAATATACCTCACTAAAGGTTTATTTATTCTATGTGTTTTGTTTACATAGGTTAGTGGATTGTATATCCCTTACTTGCTTTTTAATTTAGAATGGGGAATTCATCATGTTGAATTCGGTGAGGGGTATGTTCGGTCCTTGCAAGTTATGTGGAGGGTATTTGGAGAAACTTCACAACTTCGATTCTGCAACCGTCGTTATGACAGTTGAGTAGAAGATTTGAGACAACTCGGTCCGCCAGGCGGTTGTGCCACTCGGTGTATTCGTAATCGCCGCACCTGCTTAATCCTTGGTAGGACATTGTTTAACGGAACTGTTGGAACCACCATAATAGTGTTTTGTGGTGCTGTGAACTGCATAGTTGTATAGAATATAGTGAAGCTGACTGCGCGGTTTGGCGAGCCTACTGCGACGACACTACTGCCCTCGGCGAAAGTGGATGAAAGGTTGGTGGAGTATTTTTTAATTACTTCTTCGCGGCTTGCAGGGATAGGATAATATCAGTTCCTCACCTAGTTCAGTAAACTTACCTCATACAGTCCACTGCAGGCTGTGCATACCGTACAACCTACCTACTTAGATGTAATAACATCGACGACTGTACAACGTATCGATTGATCGATTAATATTTAGCAAAGCAAAGTAACCAATATACAAATTTCGCCGATACCACACGGTCATTCGATTTAACTCATGAGATGGTCGACGTGTGGGCTGTGGACATAACGATGATTATGCCGATAATCATTTTGGCCAACGGTCTAATAGGCAGAGCCTCGGCCAACACCTTGAGAGGTTCACGTTACGTGTTTGGCTACAAAAGGCGGTGTTAATGGACACGGTACGCACTATGAGAAAGTCCTGTCTTTAGAATTCTAACTACCGGCAGTCTCTGCTTTTACTGTTGGTAGGTCAACATATTATAATATTATTCTTTAAAGATTTTTTTTTATGTAATAAACGCCTAAATGTCGGCATCCTAACTTTTAAATTGGCTCCTCATTATTGACTGTCCTCCGTTTTAAGGTTAGCTTATAGTGCAAAAAGCAAATCTCTTTAAAACTTTTATAATTTGTCAAGGATTATCAACTCAACATCTTCGAGACTCGATTCATCGCCTACCAGGCAACGGCCGAGGATACTGGCAAGCGATTCAGCTATAGAAACACCCCAGGATATTTACACACCAAAAATCAGACCAGCTTTAAGATACATTAGCAGTAGCAGTCGAGGTGAAGCTTTTAAACACACTTGTATTAACTTAATTTCTGCGTAATAGAATCTTTGAACTTGATTTTCACCCCTCTCTAAATGTCGGATTTATTTAAAACTTTACACGCTTGTCAAGGACCGATGACAATGCAGTAATTTTAGTAGTTTGTCGCATTATTATACTTACAAGTTGGCGATATTTTTATATCCGTGGTTAAGAATGTTAAGATTTCGGCGTGACTCGATAGATGTCGATATTTATACTTTCTGTATCGTAATTAAGTTATCAATCAATTATCTACAAAAACCATTTCTGATCTGATAGCCTACAACAATAGAAATATGAGTTGAGAAGAATCAATAAGTATCTAGGTATTCAATATCTCAGCTTCTTTAATTTTTGTTTATATTTTGTAACGCTCGCATTACAGTTAAGTTATGCTTCATTGCATACCTATATTTAAGTCCATTTTATATTTTAATTAACACCAAATCCAAACATTAGATGTCAAAAACTGAAGAATATGCTATTTGAATAGGAATTCTTAACATTTTCATAATTTTTTTTTGTTTTTTTTTTTTTTTGATAGAAAATCTAAACATATTTTATTTGAAACAATTTCATACGATACATACTTTTATACATCGTGACATTTATATCGTCTTACACAAGAAGGCACATAAAAGTATCCGACCAAAGAAACATATCATAATAAACATAATACAATATATTTAATTGTTCAATAGTGGTAGTAATAAAAAATAACAAAATAAAATAAATTAAAGTTAATATTTTGAAACAACCTGGTACATTTTAAACAAAAGAAAGCATACGGCATTCCGCATGATAATGATTGGCTAACGTAATTACGTTAGCCAATCATAGCTACGAAGTTCAGGTGGACTACTATTCAACGTAGGTTATATCGAGTAGGTAGTCTACCGCTTGCTACATGCTGTTCTCTTACTATTTTAATTAGTAATTATTTATAATAATTTTTAGTAAAAAATATTCCAGTAAATATTTTTTTATAACCTTTTAATTTGTTGTTGTTGTTGAATGAATAGTAGATACTGGATACGTTAACTGAACTGCTTTTGTAAGACGACATGTCACCGTGTATAATAAAGATGCAATTAAGATAAAACATAATTAAAATAAAAGTAAAACGATAATGTATATGAGATGAGTTGCCTGAAATACGAGTAGGTATTCTCTAAATTAATAAGAAATACATTCGTATTAGCCCCGCCAATTCGGAGAATACCTGGAAAACAAGTAATAATTATATCATAAACGAATCGATAGCGAAAAAAAACACAAAAGAGTCACAAGGACTGCCGACAGAAGTGAAAACTTAAACCTATGAAAAAAAAAACAAATACAAAAAAATAAGAAACGTGCCTCAGGGAGTAAGTATGGGTGTGATCATACAATAAATAAATATATTACATTATACACATGTTATATTATTACTTCCTCTCCTACGGTCTACTCTCCTTCAGTCTTACGAATTTTCGATCAGGTCACGTGTCCTGACGCGAGTTTAACATTTTTTACCCATCCCAAAAGGTGCACAAGGTCGCTAAAGAAGTTTTCACTTCAAAAAATTTTACATTAGAAACAGACAGACACTTTAATATTATTTTGAATCTATTATAATAGGATAAACTTTTTGTAGGTGGATACAGTGGGACCCGTTCAGCCAGGTCTACGAGTATTTCAGCCGCTGAAGCAAGTGTTATACTAGGTAACATTTAAAAAATATATAGTTTTAAACTATTATCCCCGTGTTAAGGGGAGTTAAAAATTCAATGTCGCCACATCTTCTTGCCCATGAGATCATAAAAATCGGCTAAAGGATAGTGGGTTGTTATTTGCTCCCCATTGAAATACGTATATAACACCGCACTGTAATCGTCAACGTGCCGCCAAGCTATTGTGGCACTAGCCCCTCATTGGTTGGGGAGGCCTACGCACATCGAGCAGCAGACGGGTTAGTTATCGCAAATTACCCTTACTTCTGGTGATCCCACATTCGAATCATTCACAGAACTGTACAGGGCTGCTGATTTAATCTGATGATGATGTATTTTTTTTAATTAATCACCACATAGGGCATATTAGCAATCATTTGTTTATTTATTCATTATATACACAGACACGTACAATAACATAGTCAAAATTACAAGCAAAAGTAATATTATCACTGTCACCAATAAAGTTTCTAATAAACATTAAGAAGGTAATTAATAACAAGTTAATCTTTGAGATGTTATATAAAAAAAAAAACACTCGAAAAGAAATGCATAAAAATACACGTTATACCGCAAATTTTGGAAAGTTGAGATCTAAAACTACTAGAAAGTTCATTTAAAAATATCAATATTGTTATATAATATATAAATTTCGAACTGAAAATCTTCGTGCGAAATTCCAGATCGGGACTACATAATCCTATTGGATATTTAGTTATAGGTACTAGAGGATCAATGTAATTGTTTAATATAGTTTATTTAATATATGAATAATTAACTTCCAGCTATCTCTGAAGGAAGAGGAATGGCACGCGGTGAAATTGGTATGGCAGCGATAGATCTGAGACATCCACATCTAGTACTTTGTCAATTTAGTGACACATTGCTTTACACGCATACGCTCACCAAAATAAATTATTTTAATCCTATAGAGGTGCGTGCCTATTATAACTTTTACTTATGTTACCAAAATTTTCACTGCTATTATTAATTTCCATAAACTTATTACAGATCATTGTTCCTCATACTTTTTGTGAAGGTGTTCAGCTTAGTCAATTGTATCAACTGATAAAAGAGAAATATCCATTAGCAAATGTTATTACTGTTCAAAGAAAACACTTCAACAATGCAACAGGCCGTCATAATATACAAACATTGTGTGCGCCTCAATATAACGGCGTATATGTTCAAGTACTAAACAAGTATGCGTAGTTTACATTATCTGTGATATTGCGCATTATAATTCGCTGTTATTTTTACATATATACATAATTATATTGCAGTTTTCCGTGTGATAAATAAGAATACAGTTCACTACCCCCTTTCTTACCTGTACGTCCTTTCTATTACTGTAAGAAAGATCCACAATGCTCTCTACAAATGACACCAGGGTTTGACCCCCAAGAAGTTCCGGAAAACGCTTTTAATTGACTTGAGATCCACAACAAATTAGAAAGAAAACAGGAGCTGGAAAAAAACCAAGGGTGTCGTAAAAGTCGATTAAACTATAATTAATAATGTAATTAGCAAAGAAAAGAAACTCGAAATAAAACCCTTTGCTAAAGCCACCGTGTACACAAATTTTCACCTATTGTGGAGGTAGCCCTAGTCCAGCGATGGAGTGAGAGACTGTGCTCTTTGGGGACGTCCATTAATCACGTGATATTTTTTAGCATTTTTTAACCCCCCTCCTCCTTGGTGATACGTAGTGAGGTTTAAGACTATGAAGGTTTAGGACTTCGTGATTTTTGTCAAACCCCTCCCCCCCTTTCAAACCTCACGTGATTAACGGACGGCCCCTTTGTGGTGACGGGTTAAAATACAATGTATTTCAATGCATTGCATATTCTTAACCTATTAATTACATTGAAAGTTAATCTGATATCAACTTATCACACGGAAAATCTTTTGCGTAATTCAATTTTATTTTATATCATCAGTAATCTAATATCTGAAGATGTCGATAATGTAAGTCATTACACATAATTTTGGGTTGTTCTTTCGATAGATTTTATGCAGTGACGGCGGCGGCAGCTGTTTTGAAATATGTAGAATACATTCAGTGCGTTGTTTTCGCTAGAGAATCTCTAAAGATCGAATACCATTCCTCAGAAAATACTATGATCATAGGTACTAAATTCACAAACTTTACATTTAGCTTATAAGAAAAAGAACACATAATGTGCTAACTATAATTTCATTTATAGATGTAGGTACAGCAACACAGCTGGAGCTAGTTGCACCTCTAGTTCCATCAGCAGGAGCCACCTGCTGTCTATTAGGAGTACTCGGTCCTACTTATACTGTGGGTGGAATAAGAGCATTGCGTGCTGCCATACTTCAACCCTCATGCAAAAAAGAATTTATTGAAGCTAGATTGGATGCTATACAGGATCTTATTGAAAACGATAGTGGACTTATGTCTGCTTTACAGGTTTATTTAAAACAAATAATTACCTACCTATAAAAAAAAATATGTGTGCGATGGATCAGACTATACTTTGCCGACGCATTTTGAGTTACTAAATCGATATTAAAAGTCAAAACTAAGATCTTGTGTACCATTTTTCAGGCAAGTTCCCTCTTCATTTATTCTCTTTTAGCATCATCTAGATCGTTTTAGGAGAATCCGATGACTTTACTATACTTAGATATGCACATGTTGATAGTGTAAGGTATTAACACCGTAGGTACAAAAAAAGGATTTAGGACTGGAGGAACCCGAATATTTGACAAAACTACGCAAAAAACATGTTTTACCCTCATTTTTATAACGGCGACATTTTAACATTAAAGCATGCGCTACATGGTTTCAAACAGTGGTTTGAAGCAGAAAAAGCAGAAATGCGCTTTGCTGGCTACATGGTTTCAGAGTAGTTTGAAACAAACAGTGTTTAAGAGAACGTGGCGCGAATAGGACGTCTTTACGCTCGCGTACCGTATATTCACTACAATGATGTCATGGTGCCTTACCTATCAAAACGACAAAAAAATGGTTACTCGAAGTTTTTGTTCAAATGGGAGCCAGTCTGATGGTACGATATTCAAGGAGACATTATTTTATTCAAAGTTTACGAACAATGAATAGCATTTACCTAAAGCCTAATTTTTATTTTTTTGGCGGCGGTCTATTTGGTGGTCATCCCGCTAAATCCGTCCGGGGCAACAGAAGAATCTCGCTCTAAAATATATCTGTACCATATGCTTTTTGGAACGCTTCGCTTTCGGCATTCTTCCGTCCCGTTTTCGAGTTTTAAGACAACCGCTAAATTTAAATCTTGAAAATTTGTATTGGAAAGTTGTATTTTACACCTTTTATTGAGAAAAAGTCTTGACAATTTTTTGAGGAAAAATTTATTTGCTAAAATATCCAACGTCTTTCTTTTTTGTGTAATATTTTTATAAGCTTCACAATTTAAGTCCCAAAGGCAGGGCAAGTCTTTGTATAACTCGAGAAGCTGAGTAATAACATCGCGATCGCGTTCTGTCTGCTCATGTGCAGAACATCGTCACGTGCGTCTACGCTCACCTCTGCAGCGTAAAACACGCGCTACACGGTTTCAAACAGTGGTTTGAAGCAACGGCTTCAAACAGTGTAGACAGATGTTTGATGCCAAATTTCGCATGACCTCTAATCGCCCTTGGTAGCGAGGCTTGCGCTACAAACCACTGGCCAAACGTTCGTCTAAATCTTGTTTGAAACCATCTAGCCGCTTGCTTCAAACCAAATGTACGACAGTCACGCTGTAGCGGTGAGCGTAGACGCACGTGACGACGTTCTGCGCGTGAACAGACAGAATGCAATCGCGATGTTATTACTCAACTTCTCAAGTTATACAAAGACACAAAAAAGAAATGCGTGGGATGTTTTAGCAAAAAAATTTTTCCTTAGTAAAAATTGTCAAGCCTTTTTCTTCAATAAATTGTGTAAAACCCAACTTTCCAATACAACTATAGCATCTATATTTTATTTATAAATAATAAATAAAAATGAAAAAAATAAAATAATAAAAATAATTTATAAATAATATTTATAAATATTTTATAAAATGACGTCTCCGTGAATGTCGTACCATCAGACTGGCTCTCATTTGAGCCTTTGAACAAAAATTTTGAGTAACCATTTTTTTGTTCTTTTGATAGGTAAGGCACCATGACATCATTGTAGTAAATATACGGTACGCGAGCGTAAAGACGTCCTATCCGCGCCACGTTCTCTGAAAACTGTTGGTTTCAAACTAGCTTTGAACCATGTAGCCAGCAAAGCGTATTTCTGCTTTTTCTGCTTCAAACCACTGTTTGAAACCGTGTAGCGCGTGTTTTACTGTCGTTCGTTTGGTTTGAAGCTAGCGGCTAGACGGTTTCAAACAAAATTGAAACGAACGATTGGCCAGCGGTTTGGAGCGCAAGCCTCGCTACCAAGGGCGTTTAGAGGTCATACGAAATTTGGCATAAAACATCTATCTACACTGTTTGAAACCACTGCTTCAAACCACTGTTTGAAACCGTGTAGCGCATGCTTAACTAACTTCAAAAATTTCCGAATCATATATGTTTGTAAAAGAAATGATATACAGTTAATTCTAACTTTGAATATCGATTCAGCAGCTTAAAATACGTCGGTAAAGTATATATAGTCTGATTCAGCGCATAACTGACTTTTTTTTTTGTAGGGTAGCTATAACATAATAGCTTTAAAACGTGATCCATTAAATTGCTTATCTTTTTTTTGTGACATAGGTGTTCTATACTAGTATCTAAAAGAATGTACATTTTATTTTATTTTTATATATAGGACGTTATCAAGAAATTATCTGATATTGATAAAATTCTCCTTCTGTGCATGGAGACAACAAATCAGAACATGGACAAATTAGGTGAAGCACAGTTAAATCAAACTCTCCTACTAAAAGTAACTATGGAGTTGGTGCCCAATTTAGCAGAAGCCTTATCTGATGCTGTTAGTGGAATTTTGAAAAAAATGAAAATGGTATATAAATTTATTAAAGTTCTGTATAATTTCTTTAAATATTCATAAATTTATGAAATGAAAAAATAAAGTATATTTTCAAAGCAAGCTGTCTGTAATCCCAATTAGGATTTTGAAAATCCAAATTACAATGAAATAGCACAACGCATAAAAGGAATACTCCAAGACGATGCTCACTTGGAAAAAGGTGCAATGGGTAGCCTTCAACGATGTTTCGCAGTTAAACCAGACATTAACGGGCTTTTAGATGTTGCACGAAGAACATATTCTGAACTAATTGAAGATATACAAAAGATTGTCGAGCAGCTCAGTGAGACTTATGACCTTCCGTTAAGACTACATCAAAATATGTTGAAAGGATTCCATATAGTATTAGCATTAGCTCCTAAGAGTAGAAGGAATTTTAATGTTGAAGAATTACCACCAATATTCATACAGGTATTCTGTAAAAAGCTATAGACGATGATGCACGATGATATGTATAGAATATACTATTTATATTATTAAGTCATTTCTCCTATTTACTTTTCTTTCTTTCCTCTTCTATCTGTTTAGTATACTTTAAGTGCCCTTGCTCACTAAAAATAAAAATTCATTCTAAGGTTGTCTGGAAGAAATTGCACTTAACGATAAGACCGCCTAATTGCACCGACGTTTAATTATTGTATTTTAAATTTTATTCCAGTACTTAAAAATGGCGTGCAATAAAGGGTAATTGTATTGTATTATATAGGTACATTAGACTTATCAGATTCAAGTTGGATAACTTAATACATATTAATAAATATCGGTGATTAAACAATACTTATTAATTATAATTAAATATTATTTCATTACTTTAGGTTCACAATAATGGTTCAAGTGTTACGATGACTACAGAAGAACTAGTCGTATTAAATCAACAAGCGAAACAATCTTTGAATGAAATACAGAAAATGAGCAATATGTATGTTGGGATTTTTACCGTGTCTACTGATTTAAAATTAATAAATTATGGAACAATTTGTACCTCCTACTAAGCACTATCTGTGCTACCTTAGTAGCATGTTTTTTATTTTCAAAATTCTATTATTATTTTACAACAAATGTTATTTTCTCCATTCCATATATGACGGTTCAAGTGTTACGATGACTACAGAAGAACTATTCGTATTAAATCAACAAGCGAAACAATCTTTGAATGAAATACAGAAAATGAGCAATTTGTATGTTAAGATTTTTACCGTGTCTACTGATTTCAAATTAATAAATCGTGGAACAATTTGTACTTAGATAGTGCCTGGGGGGGCACACTTAAAACATTTCTTATTTTTACTGACCGTCGCGCCGCCCACAGATTGGTTGTACAAACTTAACTGCTGCCATTTTGTCCTGCCTGTCAAACGTTTGACAACTGAGAATTGTTATTTTTGTTCCTAGCATAGGTACTTATTCTCATCGATCTATTTTCGGTTATTGATATTCTTTCTGAAAATTATCTCAAGTTTCATTGTTAGGTTGATATTATTATTGTTTAGTTATCAGCTGATATGTTATTTTTTATATTTCAGGGTAGCTTTCATAGTAAAAGAAAATTCTATGTAATTACACATACACATGTAGATATGTATATATATTACTTCAACTTTAGTTCACCGCCTAAACTCTGGGTGGCAGCACTTTCCATACATGCATATTTTATCATCGAGTTGCCACTCTTTTTCAGTTTAAATTAAAAAAAAAGTTATTAAAACTTTACTCTTTGGATAGTGCTTAGTACCTTCGTAGCATGTTTTTTTATTTTCAAAATTCTTTTATAATTTTGCAACAAATGTTATTTTCTCCATTCCATATATGATATATGTGCCACTATCAGGTATATGCAAGATAATATTGTCTACCACTACACGCGGGTCAGGGCTGTTGAAAATTGTCTTCGTTTCGAGTTTTTCTTCTTTTGCAATGTTATAATCTGCTTAGCTATTAATCTATCACCAAACTGATAAAGTTAAATATTTATTATAATACTAAGATAGCTATAGACCTATTAGCATGTACAATAATTTTATTTTAAGGAAAATACCTATATTTTTTTTCAAATGACGTCACGCTGACACTATTTTTAATAACGCTTGTCATGCTTTTTTAAATATTTAATAATTGCCATCAATCAATCGATGTCGACACCCTACTTACTACTTGATCTCCAAAAAGGAAGATTACTTTCTAATTTATTATGATCATGTAAATTTATATATTTTTTTTTGTATTTTTGCAGTGTGATAGCCACCTTATTAAAAGAATTACGTCCTTTCATGCCAAGTCTTTACACTCTATGTGAAAATGTTGCCGAATTAGATGTTTTGTTGGCAATGGCTCAGGTGGGATTATTTAGTATTCTATTCTATGATGATTTAATCTTATAAAGTGACAGCTTAGTGGAAAAATCAAAAGACTGCCAATAAGAGGTTGGTCTTGGGATGTGAGTTTTAGGAACACATAAGGTTAAATTTTAACTTTTTTTTATTTAGGTGGAATACATTTGTATTAAATGATGCTGAAGGATATATCGCAATCGACCCAGTATATCTAGGAGTATCAAAAAAACCATGTACCACATTTAATCAGTATGATATATGATCATTTCTCCTCCCACTTGGAGGAAGCTCGCGCCCAGCAGTGGGACGTATATAAGCTGAGATGATGATAATAATGACGATCTTAAAAAAATGTTCTAATAAGAAAATGTTTGATCCGCGAACGTGATGAGACGTCGTTTGCGGCTGTTAGAGACATTTATAATGTCGATATGAGTAGCCACAACCATGAAATATCCTGATACGCGATTTAATCGTAGAATATCCTTATTAATTTACATTACGGAATCAAGATGGCCATCGCTCCGCATCTCAAAGTGGTCGCCAATAACTCCATTGGATAAATAATCTCAGTATCCGGTAATGACTTAAATGCAGGCAAAAATCTGAAATTAATTCAACACGAAAATACTGCGTAGGTACATTAAACAATTAATAAATTTAGTTATCTATCTATTGCTTCAGGCAAGTTCTGTGGGCTCGTATATAAGACCAGATTTCAACAGTTTTATGGACATTAGAGGTAGCATCCATCCACTTTTGGACTACAACACTCAAGTGATGCCCGTTCCTAATGATATTGTTAGAGCAATTTTCATTAACTTGATTATTCTTTGATTAGCGGAAGGCATTTAATAAACAAATCTTAAACCATTTGCAGTTTTCAAGCCCTGAACAAAACTTTACAATAATAACAGGTCCCAATATGGGAGGTAAAAGTATCTATATAAAACAGATAGCTATGATGCAAGTGATGGCGCAAGTATGTAATTTAATTATATTTTATTGCTTTGTACCTATATTATATTAACGAATCTGCATTTTCCCTTCTAATTTTTGTAATGGGTTTCTACCATCATTACCTACCACCCTTCTGACCAGCTGTTCCATTCGCTGTTACACCCGGTATATACGTAAAAATAAATTTAATGGTATATTTTATAATTTATTTTCACCTCCACAGTTAGGGTGTTTCGTTCCTGCAACAAATGCTGTATTCCGACTTTGTGATAGAATCTTCTCTAGGATTGGCTTTAACGACAGTGTTGAATTGAACGCATCAACATTTGTATTTGAGGTAGATATTATATTGGTAATAATAAAAATATAATCACCAATTAATGGTAATGCCAATTATTCGCATTCATTACAGATGAAAGAGACACAGCACATTTTAAATGGACTTACCCCTTCCAGCTTAGTAATAATAGATGAGCTCTGCAGGTAACTGCTTAAGTAAAACGAATAATTTGAACATCAATTTACTGCCAAAATATTAATACCTGATCAAATTTCAGAGGCACTTCAGTAGAGGATGGTACAGCTGTAGCTTGGGCAATCTGCGAAGAACTCATCATGAGTTACGCATTTACTTTCTTTACAACACACTTTATGTATTTGACAAGATTACAAGAGTTGTATTTTAATGTTGTAAAGTAAGTAGTCGTTATATTACTACACCCTAGTTTTTTTATAAAAATATCGTAAATCTTCTCTATTATATCATTTGCTATGTCAATAATTACGTATATATCAATTGTATAACTAAAGTATTAAAAAACTTTAAATTATAGTCGTCATACATCAGTAATTGAAGAAGATATCTGTACTCCAGAAAATCCACAAAATAGATTAACTTATTTATATAAAATTGAACCGGGTATAACAAGCATCAAACACTATGGTTTAACTTTAGCTACTAAAACTAATTTACCCGAAAACACAGTAAAACTGGCTAGGGAGCTTGCTGAAATTATAATGAAGGACACGCAGGTAAATTTAGATATTTGAAAATACTGATTAGGTACATCAAAGTTATTTTAAAAAAAATTAGCTAAAATTAAAAAAAAATATTATAATACGTAAGCGGTCATGATTTTTCTGTTCCCAAATTATTTTTTATAATCAGCACTGACTAGACTAGCATATCAAATGCAAAATGAACAAAAAGTAATCAATACTTTAAATTTATCTATATGAATTTATTAATTTCTAATTTTCGAATGTAATTCATATATGGTGTAAGTAGTTCAATGTAAATTATAAAAAAAATCTTTACCCAATTGAAATATTTTATTTTCTAGGTCCGTGAAATAAGAACAGCCGAGAAAAGTGATGAAATAGTACTTTACAATTTATATGGAAACATTCAACAAGATACTAGAAAATTTGGCATTATAGATAATAATATGACAAAATTACTTCAAAAGTTCAAAGAAGAACATCCGTGCTTGATAGAATGTTTAAAATTACAAAGCAGCAACAGTGACATGAGAACTAATTTTAGTTCAAATTTTTTCGACGTCCACGAGCAAACAGCTATTGATAACTACAGCAAAGAAAGTCATTTAAACAATCAACATTTCACTCCTCCAATTGCAAGTGAAACAAACGAGAAATATGCAACGGACAAAAATGAAACAGAAGATATGGACACCAATAACTGTTTCATAAAATCCTCTGAACAATTACTTAACAGGGTTATCAATGAAGACGATTGTAATATTGAGGCAATTGAACAGAAAATTTCAGATATTAATATGACTGAGGAAACTCGTCAGCAGTGTAAAGATACAAGTAATACAAATTATGACACATATTCTTCAGATGGGGATCGTATGTCATTAGCTGAAACAATTGATATCGCTAATGATGTTGAGAATTTTAACAATGTTTATAAGAATAGCTATATCCATTTAGACAGTGCTGATGAGATCAACATTGATAGCTCTTTGAGTTCAGAAACAACAGAAGCTGAAACTCAAATAATTGACGAGTATATAATTCACAATGAAACAGAAAACAGTATAGGACAAAATAATGACAGCGACTTGATGTCAGTTGATGAAGAACTCATAACTGAAACAATCAATGAAATCAACCAGGAGTTGTCTAATGAAATTAATTTCGTAGAAAGTATTGTTCTCACTCCTCCAATAAGTTTCCGTGATCAGATAAATTAGCAAGTTAATATTAACAAATTTTTATTCGACTTGTATGTATGTTTGTCTACGAAATTAGATAAAATTGCTGTTTCATCTTATTTATCCAATACCTACATATATTTTTATATACATACCTATAACCTACAGTGGCTAACTAAGTACAGGTAAGTATGTACATGGCGATACTACTAAATAAGTGTATTAGTGTTCCACCAGTGCTCCGGATAATCAGGTCAAACCTATACCTTCAGTCCCTTTATTCTCAATATGAACTTGTGAGTCCGACCAATAAAATGCAACTGACCTTTAAAATATGGACGCAACATTATAGACAATTTTCACAAAACATTGTTCATAACATTGGAAGATTGGGAGTATCCATGAAGGCTTTGGAAGTGATTGTGTAGCTCGAGTTGAAACTATTTAAGATTCTGATTTTCGCCAGGTGTAAATATGGTGCAGACTTCATAAAACGTGAACTCGGTGCGCGAGTCCGACTCGCACTTGGTAGGTATTATTTTTAGTTTTGCAGTGAAATCTTTTGACACTTACTAACATACATACATAGGTATATGCTGCCATGTTCATTTCACCTTAAGTGCATGAAGCCGATTCACCAAAAAAGTTTCGGTTTATTACATTCATATCAATGTTTAGTACTTTCAGGCTTATTTTTAATCTTAATTTTTTCATTCACGTAACCATCTACATATCCACCCAATCACTGATTCTGAGCAGTGGAAATATATCCAAAAGAGCACACACGGTAGGTTATAATACTACCAGCGCCTACCCTTTATGATAGTGAAAATTGAATATTACTGAAAAATATGAAGGTTTTTTTTATTGCCTATGGTGGCAAACGAGCAAGTAGCACACCTGATGGTAAGTGATCCTGCTGCATATGGACCTTAGCAACACTAGGGGCACAACTAGGTTGCTGCCTACCTTGAATAATGTGCTCTTCTTAAACCTCATTTGAAGAAGGACATGTCATAGCGCTCGGGAACACACAGCAGCAGGTAGTTTATTCCAGATCTTGCACATGCGTGGGAGAAATTTTCGCTGAAAACGTGCAGTCAAGGACCATATCCAGTAGTTAGTTACCAGGTGAAAGGGATGAACCCTGCTACGGTGTCCAGTGATACGATGATGAAACGGCGACGGTGGTACTAAGTCAAACAGTTTCTCAGAGCACTCCCCGTAAAAGAGCTGGTAGAGTGCGCAGAGAGACGCAAAGTCTCTCCGTCGTTCCAACGACTCCAGTCTATCCGTGCATGAGATTGGGATCACCGAGGATTCGAATAGCATGCCTTTGCAGAGAGTCATGTGGGTCTAGCTGATATTTAGGCGCGCCTGCCTAGAGATGAGAGGGTACTCCACGTAAGGACGAGCTTGTGATTTGTTTAGCACAAGACGTTGATTTGGCGTGAAGTAGTAAGCTTAGCCCTACCCAGGACGCCCAAGTTTTGCTTGCCAATTTGGCTTTGTTTTTCAAATGACTCCCAAATTGGACTTTGATCGACAGATCGACGCCGAGGATTTCAACTTAGAACCCCCCTTGGAACTAAAGCGCCATGATAAATAGATCCTTCTTCCGGGCTTCTTCGCAGTGAACGCGCAAACTTGTGTCTTAGTGGGGTTGAACTGGAATAAGTTCCGTTTACCCCATTCCGAGGTTCACCCCAGAGAGCGCTCGACTTCAGACACATGTTGAGCCCATCTTTCCTGTAACATACTCCGAGGGACATTCTGATGCTCGATGTATCGGTCGTCACCCGTCCTTTCACCCGCACAGGAACGTATACTCTCTATAGAGAGCAAGTCGTTGATATGCAAGATAAACAACGTCGGGGAGAGCACCGAGCTCTATGGTACACCAGCATTAATGGTCATGATCTCAGAGCAGGAGCCGTCGACGACTACTTTTATGCTCCGATCATTCAGAAAGCTGATGATCCAATTACTGAGTCCCTCAGGGATTCCATATGAAGGTTGCTTTGATAGAAGGGCGCCATGCCAGACCCTGTCCAACGCATTTGTGATATCTAAGCTGAACCCTAGCGTCTCACCTTTGCCCTCCAAGGCCTCTGCCCAACGGTGTGTAAGGTACACAAGAAGATCACCGGCCATGACGAAAACCATATTGGCGGTCACTGATCAGGTGATGATCCTCAAGGTACTACAGAAGCTGATGGTTGAATATGTTCTCCATTATCTCGGAGAGCAAGGATATTATCACAATCGGCCTGCAATTCGACGGGTCCGACCGGTCTCCCCATTTCGGGATCGGGTGGACATGGGCGACCTTCCACGAAGATGGAAAACTATTGGTGTCATAGGAAAATTGGTACAGGCGCTTAAGGACGGGGGTCAACTCGGGGGCGCACGCTTTCAGGACCACCACAGGGATGCCATCCGGCCCGCTCGATTTATGGACGTCTAAAAGCCGCAACTCCCACCTGACCGCACGCTGTATGATGCGGATTTTAGAGATAGAGCTCTCACACCGTGGGATGGTAGGTGGTTTGGCAGCTCCAGCGTCCAAAGTCGAGTTACAGGCAAAGAATTAACCTAAAAGATCGGCCTTCTCCTTTGCACTGTGGGCTGGACTGTCAACATTTTTCTGCAGTGATGGGAGAAGTTGCCTTGAGCTTTAGTGAGTGATCAGAATGCACGACTCCCAGTGGGATAGCTCTCCAATCGCTCGCCAATTCTGGCAATATGTTCTGCCTTGGCTCTGGCAATTGCCTTTTTACTAGCTCTAGAATCGGCATTAAAATTTCGACTTCTCTTCTATCTCGTTCGGGTCCCGACGTTTTTTGGCTCTATTCCAGGCCTGGTAATCGGACTGCTTCTAGCATGCAGCCATCCTGCAGGTTTTATTAAACTAAGGACAACTGCGGCAACCGACGAGCATTTTGGTATTCCATCCATCCATCAGCCCGTAAACGTCCACTGCTGGACATAGGCCTCCCCACGAGAATGCCATCTATAACGGTCCTGTGCCACCTGCATCCAACGGTTTCCTGCGACCTTGATGAGGTCATCAGTCCACCGAGTGGGGGGTCGTCCTACGCTGCGTCGTCCGATTCGTGGTCGCCACTCGTGAACCTTTTTCCCCCAACGGTTGTCGGTTCGTCGAGCGATGTGGCCTGCCCATTGCCACTTCAACGTGCTAATTCTTCGGGCTATGTCGGTTACACCCGTTCTTCTACGGATTTCCGTATTTCGGATTTTATCACGTAGAGAAATACCGAGCATAGCCCTCTCCATAGCACGCTGAGCGACTTTGAGCCTTTTTATGAAGCCGACATTTAGAGACCACGTTTCAGTGCCGTAAGTCATCGCTGGTAACACACACTGGTTATAAACCTTTGTTTTCAGACACTGCGGAATATTAGACGAGAAGATCCTCCTAAGTTTCCCGAACGCTGCCCAGCCGAGTTGGATTCGTCGGCTGACCTCTTTCTCGAAATTAGATCTACCTAATTGGACTGTTTGTCCTAGGTAAACATAGTGATCGATAACTTCGAGAATCGCATTCCCAACCAGGACCGGTACAGAAATGACATGGGCATTAGACATGATTTTCGTCTTGTCCATGTTCATTTTCAGCCCTACTAGTAGGGAGACCTTGCTGAGGTCATTGTGCATGGTGCCAAGGTCCTCCAGGGATTCTGCCATGACTACGATATCATCTACGAATCGAAGGTGAGTGATGTATTCGCCATTGATGTTGATGCCGAGTCCGGTCCAGTCTAAGAGCTTGAAGACATCTTCCAGCGCAGTGGTGAACAGTTTCGGAGAGATAACGTCTCCCTGTCTCACGCCTTTCTGCAGCTGGATCGGTTTCGTACTCTTATCTTGGATGCGGACTGACATAGTAGCGTCTTTATACAAACACTTCAGCACTTCGATATATCGATAGTCAATTTGGCACCTCTGAAGGGACTGCAGCACTGCCCAAGTTTTGACAGAATCAAAGGCTTTCTCATAGTCCACAAACGCTAGACACAGATGGCGATTATACTCCTCGGTCTTCTGTATAATCTGGCGTAGCGTGTGGATGTGGTCTATGGTACTATAACCTTTTCGGAAACCGGCTTGTTCGGGCGGCTGGAAGTCGTCTAGCTTGCGCGCGAGTCGGTTCGTAATGACTCTTGAAAACAATTTGTACACGTGGCTTTTGGTATTGCGGATGAATAATTCCATCCCCGTAATAATAGTGTCAGTAACGCAGTCTGCACAAACGTCAGGGTCCCTAGAGGTGAAGCAAAGCCGCTTCCATGGGTGGGACGTGTAGAACTCCCGAAGCCTATCCCAATCTGCTGACTTATATTGCCAGACTGCGAGTGCCAGTCGCTTTAGAACGATTAGGCCTCGCAAGGCTCTTTCTTCTACGCAGGGCCTGATCTAGCTATTTAGCCGCTCCGGGCAAAGATAATTTTCGCCGCCCTTTACATTAGTCCGGTCAAATTAGACCAAAAAATAAGAGTAAACGTGTACATAAATTCCCGACAAGCTGAAAATCAGTAAGATTGTTTAAAATATGATTAAAAATAAAATTTGAAATTTCCTCGTCTTTCCCCTGTATGGAAAAAAGAATATTCAAGGTCAAACGTCAAAAAAATGAGATTTTTGCGATTTTCAGCAAAACGGTAAGTTTTATCAAAAATACTTCTTACACCAATACTCTCTTTCATACCTACTCGCTCTCTTACGTCGTCGTTACGAATGCGGTCGGTCAGCCTTACTCCACAGATTTTCCGCAAAGATCGCATTTCGACCGCATTAATTTTACTTTCATACTCTTTTCTGTATACCCAACTCTCGCTTCCGTACAGTAAAGTTAGGACAAGCACTTTGTTATGTACTGCTACACGCTGGCGCGGCTCAAGCACATGTAGCGCCCGGGTGCAATCAATAACCTGGCGCCCTCTTGTACCAAAGTGGGTGAACAAAATGGAATAGGTTGATGGTTACAAGCGGCTCTCAGCGCCCCCTAACACCCGGCGACCGGGTGCACCGCATCCTCTGCACTATAGGTAAAGCCGGCCCTGGCTACACGTGCCTTCTGGCTGAGGTGGTGGCTACCGAGAAGTTGCCCCAACGCTCCGTTCACTCTATTGCCCGCATTCACTCTTCGCTCTATATCAGTGGTGTACCTTCCATCTCGGCTAAATCGGCTAGATAGAGATTATAAATTGTTCATTATGACGCAATGAATATAATAAGAAAGCAGCAGTGTCTAACAAAGCTAATCGAAACATATACCTAGTAATATTGGTCGTCAAATGTATTACGCAGTAGATGTAGTCATAAGAACTACAATTATAGCATGTATGTGATATGAATATTAAAAATGATGATATTATTACTAATATTGCGTGACGTTACATCTAGGCATACATCTTAAAACGGAAGAATAGTTGAATATATAAATAGTCCACGCAGGCTAAGCTGCTACATATCACAGATAGTATAAAATAAATTTATTAATATTTTGTGTATTGCAATCACGAAGTATGTGTATCTATACTTCGTGATTGCAATGAAGACAAAATGCTAATATGAGATAATCAAATATTATAAAGTTTTACGCGTTTCGATGTTCTTCCAAAATTCCCAAGGCATTTTATAATTACATAAACAAACACTTTGTGCCTGACTTTCTTAAGAACTAAAGCTAATATATATACAATCAGAAATGTTATTTTACATTTTATGAAGGAAATTGCTGAAGATGTGGCTGTATAAGCTTTGTTCCTCTTTACCCAACTGAACCCAAGATTTAAATTAAAAAAAATCATTTTTACTCTGTGATATAATTGCAAAATGGCTACTAAAATTATTTCAAGTTATTCATTTTGCTGATTCGTTACTATGTGCGATTGTTAATCTAGATTTAATTCTCTTTAGTGTATGTTATTTAGTGAGGAGTGAATGTAACACAAAGTTTAGTTCTGTAGTTGACGAAGTAAGTATCGAAATCGTACCCAAAACTTGGTTGTTCCAACCGGCGTCTATTTACCATGCTGCATTCGTTTCTACTTTTTTAGGTACCTACTCGTTTCTGATCACAGACATTTTATGTAATTTTATTTTGTAGGAGGCGGTTCAGCCATGTCGCTGCCGCCGTATTTGTTGGGGCCCAACCCTTGGGCCACAATGATGGCACAGCAACAATTGGCAGCAGCGCAACAAGCAGCGTTGCAGGCTCACGCCGCCGCCGCTGCCGCTGCGCCACCTGTGCCCCCTGCACAACCTCCTAAACCACATCATATACCGGAGGAAAAAATTAAAGAAAAAGGTAATGCGAGACAAATGATACTGGTAATTTACAAGTTTTCGATTAGCCAACAGTTCCGTATTATTAACCATGATATGAAAAACTAAATTTTTGCAATCGTTTTAGCTTCAGAATATATCATTAACATTTATTTATTTTATTTGGGATAACAACAGTCGTTACAAATACATATAACATAGAATGAAAATTACTAATTAATAGGACCAATTACAGTTATGTACAATGTTTATAAAGAACTTTTTCACTGCAAAGACAGTTTAATACAAGGAGAATGTCCAAAGGACTATTCTAAGAACCTTATTTCAATGTGCACAATGCTCACATTAAGCCTCCTTAGGGAGAACTATCATGGATACAAAATTCTCATTATGATAACTTTATAATTATGTACACACATGAGTTATCTGTGCAAAGTGCATATGGGATATTATTAATTTCCACCAAGAGGTTAGAAAGAGTACTTTTGTAGTAGTCCAATTAATAAAGCAATGTTTGTTTTTAATCTTGAATTGTCATATTGTTTGATATTGTACTTTTATAAATTTGCCCCTTTTTACTACAATAGCAGTAATATTTTTCTTTGAATTGAAGTTAAGTATTACAATATAATTTTAAGCATGGGGTAGAATAAATTGCAATAGTATAATTTCCTAGCCTGAGAATCGCTAGTAAATGCTGATATTGCATACAAACACTCTTTGCAGTGCATGCAGTAATGCAGCTGATATATAAATGGTTATTTATTTCATAGACTCTTTGAGTTGACAACTTTAACAGAAACAATTACTTGCTAAAGATTTCTCTAACAAATTCAGTAGAATCCTGTTATAATGACATTGAAGGGACCTGACAAATCCTTCATACTAAGCGGACATCATACAAAGCAGAAAGTCTCAGAAAACGCAAAACTTTCTAGTTTTGTTAGGTACATACATAGTATTGGTTTAATAAACAGTAAAACTGCAAAATTAACCGCTGAATTAACACTTAATCAACATGTTCTTGTAATTCTTTCAAAGAACCTCACTCATTTTCAAATCGAATTAAGTGATTCTTTAATCTTCTACTTGTTTTTAAAATTATTGATATTTTTGAACCGACTCCAAAATTGCAATAGATGAGTATGAATCGCGATCTTATACTCTGAATATAATTGCATGGGTACCTTCAAATCATAAAAATGGCATCACAATGTTAAGCTTTTACCAAAAAGTTTAACATTGGCCCCGGCATAACATTGGCATCTCATAATAAGCGAAATGTCAATATTAGCGAGGTCATTGTATCTGTTTTTCTTATAAGGACTTTATATGAAAACCAAACTAGACTGAGAATATCGTCATATTAAGCGGTTGGTCATAATAAATGGATTCTACTGTATATACATTTTTATTCATTGTAATAATCTGGTTTATACTGTACACTGTAATATAATTTGAAATAAAAATATTTTGTAGTTCTATTTTGTTGGAAAATCTATGTGATGGGGTATAGTATATAATTTTTCTAATTCTATAAATTCAATTTTTCGAGTATAGAGTATACTGTGTAGTTGTGTTGCTACAAATACTACCAATACTTACTATTGCTTGTGGACATTGTAAAAATCAACTAAGACCTTAAGATACTCCTGAGCCAACTCTGTCTGATGCCATCTGGTTAACAATTACATTTGCAATGATTGACATCTAGCAAGCGGCTGGTCCCAAACTATTTACAAAAGCATTGAAATATGTACGATGGAAGAATACATAATGCATCAACCCCAAGTAATTGAGATTTGAACAGGAGAGGGATGATTGAGTAAGATTACTATTCACCAATCCTTTATTGCTGTCGCTATCATAAGTGCTACCACAAGGGTGGTGTAATAAGTTATTTCTCCTACTCTTATCCCACTTTCTTATTGATACAGTATCTAATCTTCTTTCATTGTACATATTGTAAAAGTTATTGGCAATAGTTTTATGACTGGCCGCCTGCCAGATGTCAACCCTCCTTGAGAATGTAATTGTTGACCAAATAGCCCAGGTTGTTATAAGGCTCTTAGTAGTTCTTTTATGACATCTACGAGCAAAGTAAGGGTTGGTAGTATTCTTAGCCTCTACCACACAGCACAAGTTATTTCTCCACAATTATGACAAAGTTCATGTCCAATACTAGGAGCATATGGCCTAAAAAACTTAATACTAAATACCACTATTATCAGGTCATTATTTAATCTAAAACATCTACTTATAGGACATTTCACTTCTTAGTGGTAATGAGGTCTTAAGTGGTAATGCACTTTATATTTCGCCACCAACACAATGTTTTATTTAGCAACAAACTAGTCCGTGTCCATATTGGCTCTTAGAGAATTAACACCTCACATGACCCATCACGGTATGAGGATATTGCGATGGGTCGCATTAAAGATTTACTTGCTCCTGGCGATTATGAGTACAAGAAGTGTACGAATAAAAAAGCGAGGTCTAAAGACCTACTTTTAAAAAAGTGGTGGTTTATCATGAATTTGTCAAGAACATTCCTTCCAAGTTCTCTAACGATATATGTTAATTCCAATTTTTTTATTCAGCTACAAAATGGATGCAGTTACAATCAAAACGTTTCGCCGAAAAACGAAAATTTGGGTTTGTCGATGCACAAAAAGAGGACATGCCTCCAGAACATATCCGTAAAATCATTAGAGATCATGGCGACATGACCAGTCGCAAATACAGACATGACAAAAGAGTCTATTTAGGTGCTCTAAAGTACATGCCTCATGCAGTTATGAAACTACTTGAAAATATGCCAATGCCCTGGGAACAGATACGCGACGTCAAAGTCCTTTATCACATCACTGGTGCTATAACATTCGTAAATGAAATACCATGGGTCATAGAACCTGTTTACATTGCTCAGTGGGGTACAATGTGGATTATGATGCGTAGAGAAAAACGAGATCGTAGGCATTTTAAGCGCATGAGGTTCCCACCTTTTGACGACGAAGAACCTCCTCTAGATTATGCTGATAACATCCTCGATGTGGAACCTCTAGAACCTATACAAATTGAGCTTGATCCGGAAGAAGATGGAGCTGTTGCATCGTGGTTTTATGATCACAAACCTCTATTAGGGACGAAACATGTCAATGGTTCTACATATAGGAAATGGAATTTGACTTTACCACAAATGGCGACGCTATACCGTCTTGGTAACCAACTGCTGACAGATTTGGTAGATGACAACTACTTCTATCTTTTCGATTCGAAAAGTTTCTTCACGGCGAAGGCTTTAAATATGGCGATACCTGGTGGTCCAAAATTTGAACCTTTAGTGAAGGACAACTCAGCTGGTGATGAAGACTGGAATGAGTTTAATGATATCAACAAGATAATTATCAGGCAACCGATTCGGACAGAGTACAGAATCGCTTTTCCGTATTTGTATAACAATTTGCCACATTTTGTCCAATTGTCTTGGTGAGTTTATTGCATTAGTTTTACAACAATTACACTTTAAACTAGTTTTTAACTTAGGTTATCCAATAGTGATCACATAATTGTTCGCTCGCTGATGATGGCGAGTACTCATTCAGAAAATTCTTTTTGTATGAAAAGTTTTTCAGGTGATCCCATTGTCATTAGATCATTTTCTCATGAAAGATCATGGGATCATGGTAAAATGAAGGGCACTTGAATATTATACGTAATATATTATTAGGTTCACTAAACTTTTAAAATATGTTAATCTTCTTCAAAAACATAATAAAACAATATATTAAAAACGAAAAATCAAGAAATATAAACTTAATACAAAAGATGACCTATTGAGTTAAATTGTCGTTGCTTTCTATTGACTGTCATCGAAGTCTGCCCACTTCAGTTTTTTTTTTTTACTTGTGATGAGAAATATTTGCAATCTGGCAGGATAGAGCTTAGTCCAATTACTTAATGAACTTGCCACTTGTATTTACCTCAATAAGGCACTAAAACCTTTTGTGATTTTTGAAGTCACTTTTATTAAATTTATTCATAACTTTCTGTCTCTGTATAACTGATTTTTATAGCTATCAAGAATATTGTATTGTTATTGTATTAAGCGAGATTATGTATTGGTTAAAGTACATAGAAAATTAACGATTATTATTCTTTCCTAGGTACCATACGCCAAACGTAGTATACATAAAAACTGAAGATCCTGATCTACCGGCATTCTATTTCGATCCGTTAATCAACCCCATCTCTCATCGCCATTCGGTAAAATCTTTAGATCCATTACCAGATGAGGAAGAATTCCTTTTGCCTGAGGAAGTGAGTCCGTTTTTGCAAGAGACTGCATTGTATACTGATAACACTGCTAATGGGATTGCCTTATTGTGGGCGCCAAGACCTTTCAACATGAGATCAGGTAATATAATGTTTTCAATTTCTAGGTATTCTTAACTCTATAATTTTATTACATTTTGTTTATTTTTTTTTTGCTGCTGACACTAGGTAAACCCGAAAGTAATACGTAAATAAATTGTAAAATTTGTACATATATATAACTGGTGAGGTTATTATTAATATTAACTGCTATGGAATTGATTTCCGTGTGGTGATGGAGTAAGAATACTATTCACCACCCTATATCTTACCCGTGGGTGATCGTACGAGACGACTAAGGGATATAACATCTATGTGAGAGAAGGAAAACTCGAAACAAAGCCCTATACCAACACGTCTGACCAGCGCGGTATAGTAGGTTAATTTCCCTCCCATTACGAAGGAGGCCCGAGACCAACAGTGGGACATTTGTGGGCTGTGATGATGATGATGATGGAATTGATTTCAAATTTCACAAATAATCATCGAAGTTTTTATATTATCTAACAGTCTAATTAACTTCATTTCAAATTAACTATTTGCACAGGTCGTACGAGGCGTGCTATCGACGTACCCTTGGTAAAAACTTGGTACAAAGAACATTGTCCACCAGGTCAGCCTGTAAAAGTCAGGGTATCATATCAGAAGCTCCTTAAGTACTATGTGCTTAATGCCCTGAAGCACAGACCGCCGAAACCACAGAAGAAAAGGTTTGTGTGAATTTGTTGATTCTTCTATAAGCCAACGGATGGCCTTTAGTCCAACTTAATCACGATAGTGATTTCTAACTTTTACACGTAGTTTTTAGGTTTCCGTACCCAAAGCGTAAAAACTGGGCCCTATTACTGAGACTTAGCTGTCCGTCCGTCCGTTAGTCACCAGTCTGTATCTCAAGAACGGTGATAGCTAGACAGTTGAAATTTGCACATATGATGTATTCCTATTGCCACTATAACAACAAATACTAAAAATAAAATAAATATATAAGCGGGGCTCCCATACAACAAACTTGTTTTTTTTACCGTTTCTTGCTTGATACTAATAACTTTGACAGGCGCTTTAACTATTCACAGAATATTTAGTTTTATGTTCTCTTTAAATATAATTAATTAAAATAAAATAAATAATTAATGGGGCTCCCATACAATAAAAGACGTTTTCGCCGTTTATTTATATGTACACATATTTTGTACGGAACCCTTCGTGCGTGAGTACAACTCGCACTTGGTCGATTTTTTTATATATGTATGTAATATAAATAGAATTATTTTTACGTTTTGATCTTGTTTATTTTGTTTTTATTGTTTTCTTTTATATTTGTTTTTACTATCCTAACGATTTGAACACATCCACTTTCGTAGTTTCGAGCAATTTGAAGGTATTTGACGTTAAACAAATCTTCCTTAATACCACGATTTTGATTTGAGGGGCAATTATATTAAAAATGGCAAAATTAACCAATACATAAAATGCGAAAATAAAAATCTGCATAAATGAAAAGTTATTGGACGCGTGAATGTGAGCAAAACCAAAATAATTGTCTTTGAAAGAGATAAAACCAGAACAGATGTAAGAGTAACAATAGGTAATGATGTACTAGAGCAAGTGGATGAATTTGTATATCTTGGATGTGGATTTAGCCGAGATGGAAGGTACACCACTGATATAGAGCGAAGAGTGAATGCGGGAAATAGAGTGAACGGAGCGTTGGGGCAACTTCTCGGCAGCCACCACCTCAGCCAGAAGGCACGTGTAGCAATACATAACGCAGTGCTTGTCCCAACATTACTGTATGGAAGCGAGAGTTGGGTATGCAGAAAAGAGTATGATAGTAAAATTAATGCGGTCGAAATGCGATCTCTGCGGAAAATCTGTGGAGTTAGGCTGACCGACCGCATTCGTAACGACGACGTAAGAGAGCGAGTAGGTATGAAAGAGAGTATTGGTGTAAAGATGCGAAAGGGAATGCTCCGATGGTTCGGACATGTGGAAAGAATGCCGAACGAACGCCTGGTTAAGAAGATATACAATGCGAAAGTGGAAGGATGTAGGTACCGAGGGAGACCGAGACTAACCTACCTAGACCAGATCGGTCATGTACTGAAGGAAGGTGGAGTCAAGAGTCTCCGAAACCGGCGAGCGTGTATGAAGAGAATTATGAATGTTGAGGAAGCGAGTGAAGTATGCAGAGATAGAGTTCTCTGGCACTCTGTTCTCTATGCCTAACCTGCAAGGGATATGGCGTGATGATATGTATGTATGTGTGTGTATTGGACGTCAAATACATTATGCCGCCGTGATCATGAGAGACTTAAGTGATGATATTAAAAATAAATACACATGCGATAAAATTCGTGAAATACGTTTATTTTATATAGCAATAATAGTATTCATGGCTACTTTGTGTATTTGTGGTAACAGCAATATAATAATAATAAACATTTATTTGTAAGAATACGGTTAAACAAGTTCAAGACTATTATTAAGTACTTATTTACGTTTGATAATCATTTCACTTTTATCCAAAGGTACCTGTTCCGTTCATTCAAATCTACTAAATTCTTCCAAACAACAACACTGGATTGGGTGGAAGCCGGTCTACAAGTGTGCCGTCAAGGTTATAATATGTTAAATCTGCTCATCCATCGCAAGAACTTGAATTATTTACATTTGGACTACAACTTCAATTTGAAACCAGTGAAGACATTGACTACTAAGGAGCGAAAGAAATCTCGGTTTGGAAATGGTTAGTAATATTAACATGATTTAAATGATCTTAAAGACTTAGATCCAATTTCTACAGTTAAGTTCTGATAAAATTTTACAATTCAAATCATTAAGGGAAGAAATATAAGACTTTACGTAAAGTTTGCCTGCCTATTCAGATAACATTTCCTTGTATTCTTTATCCTTTCAATTTTAAGAAGTGATAATTCACTTCAGGTAACCTGGTAGTATTGATGACCTTAATATTTTGTTACAAGCTTTTCTGTTTACTTTTTTAAGCTAGTGAGATCAAGAAATCTTAGTTATGATGCTTGCTGTGTACTATATATACTTATTATAGTTTTATGGTGATAATAACACCTGCACTTTTAGGTTATTACAGTTCCTAATAGCGGTACCTAACAGTAACAGAGTCCAGTTTTTAGCACATGCAATTTCCACAATGGATATTATCTCCTATTGTACTGGTTTCTAAACTATAATTTATCTTACAGCATTCCACTTGTGCAGAGAGATTCTGCGCTTAACCAAACTAATTGTGGACTCACATGTTCAATATCGTCTCAATAATGTGGATTCATTCCAATTGGCTGATGGTCTTCAATACATATTTGCTCATGTGGGACAATTGACGGGCATGTACCGATACAAGTACAAACTCATGAGGCAGATCCGGATGTGCAAGGATCTGAAGCATCTTATCTATTACAGATTTAATACGGTAAGTTAATAGTAATTAACACTACATATTTATTAGTGAATTATAAAAATTGGGGCAAAATCATTAAATTCATAATTGTGTATAAACTAATTATTATCATCATCTCAGCTTTATTTGTTCCACTACTGGGCTATAGACTCCTTTGCAATATAAGAATAATTGTTCTACTTACTACACCTCTCCGAAACCGGCGAGCGTGTATGAAGAGAATTATGAATGTTGAGGAAGCGAGTGAAGTATGCAGAGATAGAGTTCTCTGGCACTCTGTTCTCTCTGCCTACCCTGCAAGGGATATGGCGTGATGATATGTATGTATGTATGTATGTACTACACCATGCTGGTTAGACAGGTTGGTATAAGGTTTTGAGTTTGCCTACTCTTGCATGGAACATCTATGCCGGAGAACGAAAACATGTATATTATGACTCTTAAGCGTTTTTTAAGAGACCCACGGGCAAGATATATATTTATTTTTACTCCAACTACACACGAAAACAGAATCTGGTTAAGAACAATTCAAATACTTATCAACAACTTTTTTTTGTTGGCACATGGATGATTTGCAGTACAACAGTTTTATTAATCTCAGGGACCAGTATCAAAGGGCCCAGGATGTGGCATCTGGGCACCAGGTTGGCGCGTGTGGTTATTCTTCATGAGAGGCATCACACCCCTATTGGAGCGATGGCTTGGTAACTTGCTGTCAAGGCAGTTCGAGGGGAGACATTCTAAAGGCAAGTATGATATCAGAAAACAAAGATAAACTAAATTAACTGCATATTAAACATTTTTCATCTAAAAGATAGTTTTTTTTACCGTATATGGTAGTATCATATAACATATATTTAATTCATTTATTTTCACTAAAAAGGTGTAGCAAAAACGGTAACCAAACAGCGTGTCGAGTCACACTTCGACTTAGAGTTGCGCGCGTCAGTTATGCACGACATTGTGGATATGATGCCGGAAGGTATCAAACAGAACAAAGCCAGGACCATCCTGCAACATTTGTCTGAAGCCTGGCGATGCTGGAAGGCTAATATTCCATGGAAGGTATGTCACATTTTGTTTCTTTAATGTATTAATTATTCTTTAAACCCCCAATTTTATTTAATAATAATGTTCTAAGAATGTTTTATTTCAATCATAAAATAACTATATACTCAGTTTCGTACTGCAAGAGAGCATGGGTACGGTAATTAAGTGATCTGTTTAGGACAGACTGGCCCGTGGTTGTGGAGGAAACACTAGCAACAGTGTCATTACTACTATAAAATACACATTACTCTTTTCTAAGTTTCTATTTACCTACAGGTGCCAGGTCTCCCAACACCAATAGAAAACATGATTCTTCGTTACGTTAAAATGAAAGCAGATTGGTGGACGAACACGGCTCATTACAACCGCGAGCGTATACGACGCGGTGCCACTGTTGATAAGACCGTGTGCAAGAAGAATTTGGGACGTCTAACTAGATTGTATCTTAAGGCTGAACAGGAAAGACAACATAATTATTTGAAGGTATGAATTTGATCATTACTTATAAACAAATAAACAACATTTATCTTTTAAAAACAAAAATATAATACGAGACGAAGATTGAATGTCATACTATAGTTCACGTTGGTGTAAGTGATAGCACGATTGGAACGGATTTCCAATAGGTTTGAATCCCATATGTGACAATCATTTTTCGCTCGTAATCAAGTTTTTATAAATAATCAAGCATGTTAAATGCTAAATTTCAGTAATTTAAATAAACATTTTAGTAGAAAATATTGATTAAAGTATGACAAAATTATTCCTCAATCACTTGAACATCGTAGATTGTTTTTATCGTTCATGTATTTACATAAAATTATGAAAGCGAGAAGAGCGTATGCCTCTCCTTTGACGTTGGTGAGAAAAAAGCTTAAGCAACTGCTATACGCGTATTTGTCACATACATAAATTGAAGCGAGAAGTGTGTGACAAATACGCGTAAGAATGCGGTATAGCAGTTGCTTCAGTTCCTTTCTCGGAAATATTTGTTCCAAAAAAGTTACGATAAAGATATGTAACCTTAAAAAGGTTACACTTCAAAATTTTTTTTCGGTTCCATTTATTTTAATAATTATGTCCCCATAGTTGATCTATGATGGATTTAATGTATAAGTTAAGATACTCTGCTAGAAAATTTATCAAATGCAAATGGTTTACCGTAAATTAATCAATATAGGAATAATATAACAACCAAAGGCCATTCTTTGGCAATAAGAAAACAGTACATACTATAGAAATATATATACCTAAGTATAATTTTATAAGACACATAATTTATTGACAGGATGGTCCATACATCTCACCAGAAGAAGCAGTAGCAATCTATACAACGACAGTGCACTGGCTAGAATCACGTCGATTTGCACCGATTCCTTTCCCACCTCTGTCTTACAAACACGACACAAAACTCCTAATTTTGGCTTTGGAGAGATTGAAGGAAGCCTATAGCGTCAAATCTAGGTTGAATCAGAGTCAGAGAGAAGAGTTGGGGCTCATAGAACAAGCGTATGACAACCCCCACGAAGCATTGTCTAGGATTAAACGTCATTTACTTACACAGAGGACATTTAGAGAGGTAAATATGACATGAAAATAAATAATTTATTAATTTTCTAAGGAAATTAAGGTTCTCAAAAGATATCTACTTTGGTATTCTGATAATGTTTCTATTTTATATTAAACTAGCTTTTACCGGCGACTTAGTTTGTATAAAAACCATATGTAAGTGTCAAACTGAGAAAGCTGTGCAGTGTCAAGTTATATTCAGTCTGCAAACTATATAATATTTTATGTTCTGTTTCTGTTACATAAAGCGTTTGTTAAATTACTTACAACAAATTTGGTTGTAACTTTAAGCTTATTGTTTGAAAATCTTATTGTAATAATAATGAACTTTGTAGTTATTAGCCATAAGTTAACCTTATCCTATCTGCATTGGAGAATTCATAAATGACATTGCAAAATGTGTTGTAAAATTAGGCAAACCACAACCCATTTTATAGAAATAAATATAGATGGACTAGTTATGTAGTAGTATTAGGCTAGTAAACTTAAGGCTGTTGAAAAAAGTGACTTGAAATAAATACTTTGATGTCTACTCGAATTCATAACCACACTAATATCTAATTGCAAATTTAATTCTTTCCTCTTTAGGTTGGAATTGAATTCATGGACCTCTATTCTCACCTGGTGCCTGTTTACGATGTGGAACCCTTGGAGAAGATTACCGACGCCTATCTTGACCAGTATCTTTGGTATGAGGCTGACAAACGAAGATTGCTACCGCCATGGGTCAAGCCTGCTGACACTGAGCCTTCACCGCTGTTAGTGTATAAATGGTGTCAAGGTAAGAAATAGATTTTTAGTAGATACAAGTTTTCATATTCACATTTCAGGGCAATAAGGTTTTATTGTTTGTAGGTGAAACAAACTCGCAATGCGTCTAATTATTGTGAATGTTTTATTTGTACTAATATTAATATTACATTGTAGTTTAAAGAGTGGACTGTATGTATATGTATGAGTGCAGTGCAGTGTGTGTCTGTATGTTCTTTTAATCTCATTACTTATATTTATGTAGACAAAGGGATAAGTAGATTTTTAATATGTAATTTTTAAATTTTGTACTATTTTCTTTTTCTCGTATTGTGACTCATTAAGAATAGAATATCATACCCATTACTTTTCTATGGGAGTTATGAAATTCGCTTGAGCGGTCACCAGAAAAATGGACAGCAGTACTATCATGAGTATTCTTGTAATATCCGAACAGCAACACCGAACCGAACACCCAGCATGATGCATGATGATTATAGCTTATACCTTTTTCTGAGGTGGTCTATGTTTAACAGTAAACGTCTGATAAGCTGATGATGAAGATAGCAAGGCGAAATATGAAATATACACAACATACACATGGATAGCACATTCCTAATCTATAAAATATTTATTAACATTTTCTTCCTCCGGGACAGTCTACATATCCAACAGTGAATGCTTATGGGTTGCTGGATGAACTCAATAATAATTCGGTTCATTACTTATTTCTGCGCAATAATTTTCTTACATAATCTTAAAATCGTTCCATCCATATTGATTCATGTTACTAGTGGCATAAGCAAATGTAAGTTGGGGTCAAGTTTGATTCTATTTAGTTTTGAGGCTAAATAAGCTTAATGCACATCAGGGTTGGGCTGATTAAAATCATGATTTAAATCGCTTGATTTTTAAAATTAAAATCATGATTTAAATCTTTTTTTTTTCCTTTTTATTCAGAACCAGATAACAACATAACATAAAAGTTTTCTCAAAAATCAAAAGAAGTATCTGCTTTTAGCAAAAACAACAAAAAAGAAGTACATAATTCCAAATTCTTAAACTAAACGTAACACCTAAATTTTATTACCGTATATTTTCAGTCTATTCATTTTCGTTATACAATTTAAACAAAAACATGAGTTCTCCTCCTTTTTCTATGCCTAATCTGTTTCTAATATCCGAGTGTACAAGACCAAAAGAGCTAAATACGCGTTCTACTGAAGCTGAAGAAGCAGTTGCACACAGGAACTGTTTTATTATTGGCAACTGTTTCAAGATTTCCGGCTCATCATTTTGTGATAACCACCATTATAGTCCGTTTACATTTTTTATTACTTCGTCCGAAAACATAACTTACTTAAATGGAGCACTGCGGGCATTTAACTTTATTACTAAAGGTAACAGTCCATTGTTTTCATGTAACTCTTTAATTGTTTCTAAAGCTATATTCTTTTCTTCTGGTGTTAACTGGTATTTTGTTTTTTTGTGGATTCAACATATACGCTATAAAATGATATGGCGTTAGTGCTTGCTTATATCGATTATTAAATTGTTGTTTTTTGTAATGGTAATTCCACAGATTCATCAAAGATATATTGTAAATGTTTCCACTGCTCTACAGTATCTGCGATAGTAGCATTTTTCCTCTGCACAGTATCAAGAACAACTGATATAGGTTTTAAAATGTTTAAATAATCTTACGCTGCATGTTTAATCGCAATATTTGAAACTTTTCGGTAAATAGATTCCACTATTCTCACACTCTCACTATTAATCTCGTTTTTATTTTCTTCGCAGATTTTTAATATGATGTCCCACTGAGTGACATACATCTCTAAGCAGTTGCCAAGGCTCCACATCTCCATCCATCTCACATCGCTTGGAAGGACTAAAGCGCTGCCTCCTGCTTGACTGAATTTAGCTCTAGCCAAATGGTTATTTCGAAAATATTTAACAATTTGGACCACATGTTCTATAACGTCTTTAACTTGAAAGTCCTTGCACAGTAAATTAAAAATATGTGCAGAGCAGCCATAAGTTATAACTTTTGCGTTCGTTTTTACTTCTAATGTTTTTCTCATAAGTGTCATATTTGCGGCATTGTGTGTCACAAAAGATTTTACGGTACACTTGTATTTTAATTCACATGAAGAAATCAGGTCACAAACTATTGGGTTAAATATTCTGAAGTATGTGGATTTCCTGATGTGTCTATAGTTTCGTATAGGAGGGCTTGTCCATCTTCAGTGGTTATCGTTGCGCATATCACTGGTTCGTTGTGCACGTTTGACCACCCATCAATTGACATATTTACGGACTGTCCTGAAAGGGAGGAGAAATATTTTTCTTTTTCCTCTTCATAGGTTTCGTCCAAAAGACTTGTTGCTACCGTTTTTCTCGAGGGCGGTGTATAACCAGGCCTTAATACCTGAATGGCTTTTTTCACCTCTAAATTCTCAATACATCTGAAGCTCGAATTAGTAGCAAAAATAGCCTTTGCTATTTGTTTGTCAATTTTATGTTTTTCAGCAGTTGAAGTCCGCATTACAAAACTACTCATGGTACTCATGGTAGGCTGAGTTTCGATTGCTTTCTTTTTTTGGACTGGCTCAAAAGTTGTTGGACTTGTTGGTGTTGGTACTTTCGTCAGGAGTGAACTACAACTTGAGGCAGATGATGTGCTAGCAAAACTGTCAAGCGACATTCGACTCTCTGGAAAGAGAAAAAACATAACTGAAAATTGATATTGATTAATTATAATTGATGATATATTGATATAGTATTGAATTATTGATTTTAAAATAAAGTTAAAATGTTCAATAGAGATGTAAAAGCAAATTTATTTTTTTAAGTTGAAAAAATTAAAAATTAAGTAAGTATAGAAGAGTAAAGATAATCTTTAATAATTAACCTGGGAAAGGTCGCGTTAAAAAAGTTATATTAAAGGCCACGCCACGTGTTAGATTTTACCTAACATTTAAAAACAAAAAACAATCATATATGCCTAAAATATAAATAAAATAAAATTAATAATTTAATTACCTGTATTCCTCTCTTGATAATTACAAACATCGTGGTGTGCTTTAAGTCTTTGGACTAACCCTTGAATATCTTTCTTGCACTTTCTACAAATAGCCCTACACCCCAATTTATTTGGATTTGTTGTCTTAATATAGAACTGCCATATTGGGTCCTCTGTTCTTCCACTCATTTTACTTTATTTATATGTTTACACTTCACTTAACTAACTTAACTAAACTAGCGAAATGCGCGAACGTCAATTTATAGGTTGAAAAGGAAAACAAGCCTCGACACGACACGACAGGAATATTCTTGCAAAAAGCACAAGCAAACGCGTTCGTGCCTCACTCGGCACTGTATAGTGAGTGAGTGTATAGGACAGAAGGAAAACAAATCGCGACAAGAATTTTCTTGCAAGAAGCAAGAAGCGCGACAAATGCGTTGTCACAAGCTTTTGAGGCGCAAATTGTATTATAATTTTTAGCCTTCTACATTAAAATAATTAACAATAATTTCAAAGAATCAAAATGTTCAATTTTATGTTCAAATTTAAAAAATCAAAAAAATCAAATAAATCATGATTTTTTTAAAAAATCAATGGTTTTTGATTTTTTTAATAAAAATCAGATTTTGCCCAACCCTGATGCACATACACATATGCGGAACCCAAGTTTACATAGCAAAATATCCTACCTCTTTTCGGAGATGATAGGTGTAGATTAAACGCAGGCGTAAACGCTACATTTTTGTTTGGAAAATTATGCAGGTATAAACAATCTACAAGATGTGTGGGAGGTCGGCGAAGGCGAATGCAACGTTCTTCTAGAATCACGCTTTGAGAAACTGTATGAGAAGATTGATCTGACACTCCTCAATCGACTCCTGCGTCTCATTGTTGATCACAATATTGCTGACTACATGACTGCTAAAAACAACGTCATCATTAATTACAAGGTAAAATTTTGTTACGAAATATTTCTGTATGTACCACCATGTGTAAAGAGTATGAAAACTAAACATGTCATTAAAGTTTAACCATCATGGGTTCATAGTTTTGGCTCTAGTTTTTTTGCTATACTTTCATTGATTTGCTTGATTTGAGTGTTATTAATTGATGGTAGTCATTTTCTATCACACAATCAAGACTGTTGTAATATAGCAATGGGCTCACTCTGTACATGTAAAAACCTTATAAAATACATGTAGCTCTGACTTTTTTTTATTATATTGAACTTTGTACATTGCATACTATGAGCACATTAGGGCCGTCCATTAATCACGTGATCTTGTTTTTGTCATTTTTTAAACCCATTGGTGGATACGTGGTGAGGTTTAAGACTATGACCAATTAACACCACGTGAATTTTAAGTACCTACAAAGAATTAGCCTACAACTCATTATATTCTTGATTTTTCCTTTTTTATACTTTGCAAAATGGTCTTTATACAGATCACCTATTTTAAACATTGTTTTAATGCAAACGTACGAGGTAACGGTTTACGCATATACATAGTGGAAGTGGACCGCTCCCGAAAACAAACACAGGTGACCCTACTAGTCCTACTTGTAATGATAGGCTAGAAAAAAATTCGATTCGGATGAATTTTTTTTTTCACAACGAATTTAAGTTTTTTTCACATTCCATCGTATTAGGACAGTGCTATATAACGATAATTCTATAAAAAATACGTAACTATACTCAGATGACAAAAGACGCAATCTATTCAAAACTCACGATCATATGGTCAAGAGTTCAACGACCTCGCGTGGTAAAAAAAAAATTTTTTTCATCCGAATCGATTTTTAGGGTTCCGTACCTCGAAAGGAAAAAACGGAACCCTTATAGGATCACTTTGTTGTCCGTCTGTCTGTCTGTCAAGACTCCTTTTCTCAGGAACGCGTGGAGGTATCAAGCTGAAATTTATATCAAATACTCAGGTCTACTGTCTTAGAGCTGTGAAAAAATCAAACTTAAGCTAACGCAATCAAAAGATATAGCTATTTATGTTGCAAATTTCTGCAAATTTTCGACACTCGCACGGGAATCAAAACCTACAGGGTACTTCCCGTGAACTCAGAATCTTGAAATTTGGAACGAAGCAATGTCTTATAGCACAGATTAAGGAAAAATTGTGAAAACTGTAAATTTTTGATTACATCATATAAAAAAAATATTTTTAATCTTTTTAAACTCACTACCCCTTTTCTCCTGAACGTGTATGGTTAACAACCAGCAGTTAATTTTGCACTGACAATGAACAGGCATCGTGACCTAGTAGTCTAAGACGCTGGTTTAAGACACCGTAGGCACGAGTTCGAATCTCACCGCCGCCGAGCTCTTTTTGCTATTTATTTTTGCAAAATTTATTTATAATAATATAATATTATAAATAAAATTGTTTAAAAACGTGTTCATTAAATGTTTTAAAAATTAGTAGTTGTAATATTTATTAAAACTACTAATTTTTATTTACTACTAATTTAGGTGTAACTTGAATTAATATCAAAGAAAAAAGAAACTTAAATTCATCATCATCATTCTCCTACTCTTATCCCAATTACTTGGGATCGATACAATATGTACTCTTCTTTCATAGTACATAATGTAAAAGTTATTGGCAATAGTTTTATGACCGGCCCCCTGTCAGACGTCAACCCTCCTTGGGAATGTAATTGTTGACCAAACGACATCAGATGGAGTTGGCCCAGGTCGTTAAAAGCTCTTAGTCGTCTTTTACGACATCCACGAGCAAAGTAAGGGTTGGTAGTATTCGTAGCCGCTACCACAAAGCACAAAAAAAAAACTTGATTTAATATAAAAAAAAAACTACTGCATAAATATTTTTTTAGTTTTACGGAACCCTTCGTGCGCGAGTACAACTCGCACTTGGCCGATTTTTTTCTAGCCTATCATTACAAGTAGGACTAGTAGGGTTACCTGTCTTTGTTTTCTGGAGCGGTCCCCTTACACCCTGTATACATATGCGTAAACCGTTACTTCGGCGCCAAAACAACAGAATAACTGGTGACTGAAGTGCTGATCCGGGTCGTCGGCGGCGCGTGAGAACTTCGTTCGTTGCCTAACAACAGCAAGTAAAAGTCACACTACGCGCCGCCTTTCGGTTTAGAAATAGCGCGTTTGACAAAAAAAATTAGTACACGTGATATCTTACTACACCCCTCCTCATCCTGGTGGTATTTCGTGATTTTTGTCAAACCAGTTTCAAGCCTCACGTGGTTAATGGATTCCGTCTTAAGAGCAAAGCTATGTACTGTTTGTACGTCCAGTAACAGACACAGAATACTCACATATACGACACATTCATAGTCGTAATCACTTTAATGAACTTTTTTTTTTTTCCTTACAGGACATGAACCATACCAATTCATACGGCATAATCAGAGGTCTACAATTCGCCTCCTTCATCGTACAATACTATGGACTAGTTCTAGACCTATTAGTTCTTGGGTTGCAACGTGCTAGTGAAATGGCTGGTCCGCCACAATTGCCCAATGATTTCTTATCATACCAAGACAGGCAAACTGAAATCGCACATCCTATTAGATTGTACTGCCGATATGTGGACAGGATCCACATATTCTTTAGGTTAGTATTCTATATTCAGCTTATATATGTCCTATTGGGCTCTGGTATCCTTGAAAAGTGTATTTTAATAGTATATAGCTTCATGTAATTTATTTAATAATCTGCAACTGGATAAGAATGCATATTAATGACGACACAATATTAAAATTAAGATTTCCCCATAATATTAATGTTTCAAACCAGATTATATTTTCCGGAACTTTTAAAGCAAGTACTAAAAGTTTATTGATTGGTTATTTGCTTGAACACAAAATCTCTTTGTCTGGAGATAATGCACTCTTACTATCCTTGACTGGAATGTATCTCAAGATAATATAAGTTTAATGTGGCAATTTGTGTTTATTATATTTTCTAAATTATTCTCTAATAGTGAACAGTATAATACAGTCAGTATTAAAAGACTTATTTTATAACTAAGGAGTAAACAAAACCAATAACCAAGAGTATTGAAACATACAATAGAAAATCTCTAGTATTTGTAACACATTAATATTACATATATTGTCGTTTTCTACAGATTCACAGCCGAGGAAGCTCGCGATCTCATTCAACGTTATCTAACCGAGCACCCAGACCCTAACAATGAGAACATTGTAGGATACAACAATAAAAAGTGCTGGCCACGTGACGCCAGGATGCGTCTCATGAAACACGATGTCAATCTGTGAGTATTTATTACTGTATAAATTTAAAGCCTAACCTAACCTTTTTTTCTAAACCCTACTGCAAGGGACTAGGATAGTTAATGCCTCACATCAATTACCTTAGTTTTATCCATTTTTTGAATTCTGTTATAGGTAACTTTAATTTTATTGCGGTTTGGTTTGAATTTTATTATTCTAATGTTTTCTTAGAATGATGATTTTCTATTAAATGTATAAAATCTATTTCTGTAAGCCGTATACCCGGTGATTGTGAACATCTAAGACCTCTGAATTGACCGAAACAGTATCCTGAAATAATATCATCGACATGGGTTTGCAGCGGTCATATAACTGTTTCTACATATACAGTCTATATATTTTGCCAAATCTGTGTATGCAAATGTAACTGCAATAGAATTAAAAACAAGGAATGTCCCTTGTCCACCATCACCATCATAATTATAGTGTAATAAATGATGATGAAAGGGTCATTCATTATTCTCTTGCCAGCTCTTATCCCAATTATTTAGGGTCTACGCAATATTTGCTACATATTGCAGAAGTTATTGGCAAAAGTTTTATGACCGGCCGCCTGCCTGACGTTAACCCTCCTTGGGAATGTAATTATTGACCAAATGACATCAGGTGGTCTTGGCCCAGGTCGATATAAATGTCGATGAAAGGGTAATTATTGCCTATTAATAATTCTCTATTCCTTCTATTCTTTCCGTGTGGTGACGGAGTAAGAATACTATTCACCACCCCATATCTTACCCGTGGGTGATCGTACGAGACGACTAAGGGATATAAAACGCATATAACATCTATGCGAGAGAAGGAAAACTCGAAACAAAACCCTATACCAACACGTCTGACCAGCGCGGTATAGTAGGTTAATTTCCCTCCCATTACGGAGGAGGCCCGAGCCCAAAAATGGGACATTAGGGGCTGTGATGATGAATAATTCTCTATTACTTTCGTTATTTTTGCCTGCATTCATGATACGAATTATAGTTTATAGTAGCGGGATTGTATTGTCTACTTCAACAAAAGAAATACATATAAGCTATAAATCAGAAAGTTAGTATTTAGTAGTTGTTTTTACTCCCGATGTGGTGAAGGGTTAAGAATATAATTCATGACCACTACATTTCTATCTCGTAGGTAATAGTAAAAGACGCCTGAAGACTGCAAATAGATAATTTTATTGCAAGAGAAAGAAAATTTTAAATAAAATCCTATGCCAAACCTGAATTTACTAATTAATTTATTTATTTAATTGCATAGATTTGATATTCTATTCCATACTGGTCAGACGACCAACACGGAATAGTACGTCAATTCTACTTAAGCCCAGCATATTAGGACGTATGTGATCTGAAATGATGACGACATTTTTTTAATTCTTAGTGGACGTGCCGTATTCTGGGATATAAAGAATAGATTACCCCGTTCTGTGACTACAATACAATGGGAGAACAGCTTCGTGTCTGCCTACTCCAAGGATAATCCCAATTTGCTATTCAATATGGCTGGATTCGAATGTAGAATTCTACCTAAGGTTGGTTTAAATATTTTCATTACAATTTTTATTGTAATGCTTTTAGATATATTTAGACAATAATTTTTTTAAGGATATTAATTATATCTGATTGTGAGACAATAATAATAGCTAAGTTTAAGAAATTAGACTACAAATTATTGTGCATTATGCTATTAGTGATGTTATATTGATTGCCCCATTGATCTTCATAGCATCTGATTACCATACGATTTGTTTTTCTTGTTGGATTGTAAGAAGTTTATTTTTGTTGAGTAGCAATTAGGAACTACAACTTCCTATTGTACAACACATATATTATACTAGCAAACATAACGTAAGTTAATCGCTTATTAACTGTAGCTGCAGGTAGTCTATTCAGAGGTTAATTCATTAACCGCAGGCAGGCCTACCGCGTGACGTAAGCGGTGGGTCTGTGTATCTATAATGTCTTCATGCATGTACTCAAAAGGGTAAGACCTCGTACAGTTCCCTAAGTAAAGAGATCGGTTATGCTGACCTATGGCCACTCAGGCCAGGTAATCGGTTTCGGTGTTCCGTTCTATAGACGAAAAGGTAATACTCCATGTAGAGGTACACCGCCAACCTTCCGCTGCCTTAGACGATTTGAACGAGGTGTGGCCACATTATAGCTGTAAAAAGACCGATTTAAAAGAAACATATAATTGCAGTGTCGCAGTCAACATGAAGAACTATGCCACCGCGACGGTGTATGGAATTTACAAAACGAAGTGACGAAGGAACGCACGGCCCAATGCTACTTGCGCGTCGACGATGAATCATTGGCCCGCTTCCACAACCGTGTGCGGCAGATACTTATGGCGTCCGGATCTACAACCTTTACTAAGATTGTTAACAAGTGGAACACAGCACTTATCGGTAAGGTTTTAACTTTACATAGGTTTTGCTTTTTGTCTGGTAACGGAGTCAAAATACAATTCACCACCCCTTGTCTTACCCGTGGGAGTCATAAAAGGTGACTAAGTATATATTATGTGTATATAACATCTCTATGCAATAGAAGACATACTAAATATACACCTATACCAACCCAGTCCGTCTTGATCAGCATGGTATAGTATTATTTACCCGTCTATTGTGGAGTAGGCTCTCGAGCCCAGGAGTGTGCCAAATATGAGGTTGAATGATGATAGGTTTTATTTTATCCTAACCATCATCTGTCTGTCAGACTTCCTCTACCCGTCTTCCATATAGCATATGTTAATCCTTTATTAAAATACACCCAAAAGCATTATTGATTGATTCTCTATATTTTCAGTGTATTAAAACATGAACTTCAATTTATTTTTTAAAGCTATGTAATAAGTTGTATCATGCTAATGTTACACACAATATATTTTCTCATTTAAATGTTTTCTTGTATAGGTCTCATGACATACTTCCGCGAAGCTGTCGTTAACACTCAAGAACTTCTCGACTTGCTTGTCAAGTGTGAGAACAAAATACAGACACGTATAAAGATTGGTCTTAATTCCAAAATGCCTTCGCGTTTCCCGCCGGTAGTGTTCTACACACCTAAAGAACTGGGTGGACTTGGCATGTTGTCTATGGGACATGTTTTAATACCACAGGTAAGTAATGCTACATTATTACTATTATATATTGATCAATTTGTCAATCCATCAATGTCCACTGTGGAACTTATGTAGACTTCTACAATAATGCTATGAATAATCACCACGACTACTATGGTGTTCCTTCAGCGTAAATATCGCTAAAATTTACCGCATTTCTTACTCTGCATGGGCATTTACCTTTATATTTTTCACGCTGTGGAAATGCATTTACGCGCTATCCTCCCACTTGTGAGGACGGGAGGACTTGTGTGGGACTCACCGGCCACCGCGCGACCGAAATACCCACTAAAACCACAGCGACCCCATCCGCGCTTTTATAGGGTGCCGGGGAGATCGTCTGAGGACATTCAATCCCCGACACGCCAACGCATGGCCGTCTGGCCACGTCCCGTCGTCATTCAAGGCGCTGGAAGAAGAAGCGCATATCTGCACCGCCCCCTTCCTGGTCGCCGCCGTCGGAGCGAGTCAGCGGACGCAAGCGCCTCGTGCTCCCGCTCCGCGGCTTCCTTCCTCTTCATCACGGCCTCACAAAAAGAGGCTATCGACAACCAGCACCTGTCGCTACCAAGCATCTTGGAGATGATGGTCGGCAACGCTGGGGCCCCCAGGTGGGGCATACTTTCACTGTGTGGCGCGCATCGTCAATTAGTGCGCCACACTCATGACATCCTGGGGCCCCTTCCCCTCCAATTTTATGTAGGTACTTACCGAAGACCCCGTGTCCAGTAAGCACCTGCACCATCCTAAATGTTAGGCTGCCATGCCTTCTCGTAAGCCAGTAGTGAAGGTGTGGGGCAACCGCCTCTACAGTCCCCCACCTTGCTACAGGGGACGAAAAGGCATTTACCTGTAATTCATATTCTCAAACTGAATTGGAATATTTTTAGTAGTAACTTTGTTGAAAATATTATTTTTTATTTCATAATCATGAGTTGTAGGGTTAAAAATATAATGTGTCACTATCCACTACCTCAAGGGTGTTGTAAAACTGGCTAAAGAATCACTAGTAGCATGTCTAGTAACACTACTGTGGCATTTATAACACCAATCGCGATCACCAAACAGCCAAGCATGGCAATTATAGCCTTATCCCCATTTGAAGAGGTCTACCCAGAAGTGGACATTAATGAGCTGATGAATAAAAATTAAATGTTAACTATTTATATCAATTTTCCTGCAGTCTGATCTTCGTTGGTCGAAACAAACAGATGTGGGCATCACCCATTTCCGCTCTGGTATGTCACATGACGAGGACCAGCTCATTCCTAATTTGTACCGCTACATACAACCATGGGAAGCAGAGTTTGTTGATTCTCAGCGAGTCTGGGCTGAGTATGCACTCAAAAGGCAAGAAGCGAACGCGCAGAATAGGTTAGTACATTTTAATATACTTAGTATGCTACATCTGTGGGGTGATGAAAAAAGAATACTTATGACGTCACCCCTTTCTGTCTGTTTTCAGCACTAGTGGAATAAGCATAAATACTTAGTTTTAATTTTTTAATCCATAATCGACAAAAGAAAACTTTTAACATCGTAGACCTTTTTTTGGGTAGGCTATGTTCCGCACACACGCCAACCGTTCCTTCCGGGGCGAGGGAAGGGCAGCGCGTGGCCCCATAACCTACCGTATTCCCTCCCCACTGCTATTGGGCTGGCCACTGGTACCGCTTCCTTGCCATCCGTGGCCAGTAGCATTTTTAAGTTAATGTGAAGTGATGAGTTGCGTAGGGGTCCTGAAACCAGAGGTACCCTGTGCTCTGGAGACGTGCGCGTGCTCGTTACGCTTGCTGATCGCAATGATGTAGCGACCCGTATGTCTGATAATACGCTATCTGATTTACAACATAAATGAAAATGCCATCTAGACTATATACTGGCTGTGTTTAATATTATATTTTGTTTTAGACGTTTAACACTAGAAGATCTAGAGGATTCTTGGGATAGAGGAATACCTCGTATTAACACACTCTTCCAGAAGGACAGACATACGCTCGCCTACGATAAAGGATGGCGTATACGTACTGAATTCAAGCAATATCAAGTGAGTGTTTAAATATTATAAAATTGTATATATATATATTTGTGTAAAAATTTCTCAACACAGCTTTATTTATTATTTATTTTCTATTACTGATGGAGTAAGAAAACAGTTCACTACCCCTTATCTTACTCGTGGGTGCCACACCATTAGACAATATTAAGGGATATAATTTACAAACAACATCTGTGTAAGAGAAGGAAAACTCTAAATAAAATCCTATACCAACCTGGGCAATATGGTGGTACCTATGTCAATGTCAAATTGTGGTGGAGGCTACATGAGTATAAATAAGTGGTGCGTACATGAGCTGGGATTATGGATTCTTTCTATCTTTATTTCAGTGTTATATTTTTACAAATGATGGAATAACATATAGTTTATAGATTGCTTATAAAATTTTCTCTAATATTGTGGCATTAAGAAATATTACAGTGCTGATATCAAGTTTTTTTTTAATTTGTTATCCATACTTTACTACTTTCAATTGTATTGGCCCATTGAGGTTTACGTTGCTTGGTTGCTCCTATTCTACTTCTAAAGCAGCGGTTTCAACTTACTGTTTAATTTTACTCTACAACTATAAATTATAATATGAAACATTGTTATAACATATTTTCCTAATGATTTCTGGCGTTTTACATTGGTGACGCATTAAATAAAACTATTATTAGTAAATGTAACCTTGTTTTAATATATTCCTTTTTGTGTTCTTTATTTAGGTGTTGAAGCAGAATCCCTTCTGGTGGACTCATCAACGACACGATGGCAAGCTGTGGAATTTGAACAACTACCGTACAGATATGATACAGGCGCTCGGTGGTGTCGAGGGTATACTAGAGCATACACTCTTCAAGGGCACTTACTTCCCCACTTGGGAGGGTTTGTTCTGGTTAGTAAATATCGAATAGCTACAAATCTGTTACTTACATAAGTTCATCATTCAGTATGTCAAGTAATAGGCAAATGAAGAGGTAGAATCACATAATTGTCATGGTTGGTAGGTGGCATGGCAGTTCCAGTCAAAAGCTTTTGCTCCCACAGCCAATTTTGGCGATCTCCAGGGGTAAGTAATGGGTGGTGACATATTATATTTATGTCACCACACGGGACTTCATACGCCACGCATATACCTGCATCCATACATACATGCACCACAAATAATTCCTTAGAATCTATAACAGTTCTATTATATTTTTATGTATAACTAGCTTCTGCCCGCGGCTTAGCCCGCGTAAAAAGTTACTTTCCTAAAGTTTTTCATCCTCTATTTTAATTTACCCTTAAGGGGTTAATACGCGCGCACACACAAATAAATAGAGAATAGCGGCCAATTATCACGGCATGACCACATTTGCCTTAGTACTTACCTAACCCAATCTATCATTTCCAGTAGTCGACATAATTTTACTGCCAAGGTGCGCAAAAAGATGTTTCATATCACAAACTTTCAATACCTATCTATTATACATATACAGGTATAGTATGTTACTAACAAATCGATAGTGCTGTCAAAAATACAACAATCATCAACGATGACTGCTCTCACGACTTTACATGTGTTCGGGTCGCACAATCGGCGATCATAGATTTCTTGCCATATTTCTGTAGTGCGCCCAGTTGCTGCCTGACCACAGCACTGCGCACTTTTATCGTTCTAACTTTTGAAGCATTGACACCAAACGACACGCGGTAAAAGGCAAAAAATATGTACTTTAAATATCGAAAGCAATAAAACCATTTGTTTGCATAAGAATCAATTTGTTACTATAAAATGTGCATCGGCAATAAATACCAAATTATTTTGAATTTTTAATTTACTATTTTAACGATAAATGCTTAAATATTAAAAATAGATATATGCTGTCGCGGACTTTTTTTGTAGAACTATTTAAGAGTTACATTTCCACAATACATAACATTTGTCTAACTTTCAAGATCTTTGCAGCGTATGCAAAAATAACTCGCAGATGGGCGATTTTTTCTGTCTTAAGCGATTTTTATCGTTATATTTTAGCCAATTTACAAAATATCTTTATAAATTATAGCCTATGTGTTATTCTGATGTGTAAGCTATATTACTATAAAGTTTCATCAAAATCAATTCGGTAGTTTTTGCGTGAAAGAGTAACAAAGATGTTCACATCCATACATTATTACAAACTTTCACGTTTATAATATTAGTAGGATAACTTAACACATTAATTTTGCAGGGAGAAAGCATCAGGTTTTGAAGAATCCATGAAATACAAAAAGCTGACCAATGCCCAGCGCTCAGGTTTGAATCAGATCCCCAATCGACGATTCACACTTTGGTGGTCACCCACAATCAATAGGGCCAATGTATATGTTGGTTTCCAGGTGAGTGATACACAATTTCCTTTTTTCTTTTGAATTACCAAAAAAATTAAATACTAATTATTTTAGATATTGAATCCAGATAGAATTAACATGGTTGGTGATAAGTTGCGAATACAATGTGTCACAAGCCCCTTGCTTTCCCATGGAAGTCGTGAAAATCGGAGTAAACTACTAGTGCCAAATACGAACGCAACCCCTTGGCCAGGCGTGATCAATTTGGCATTCCCCTTTGGATAGTGCAAACAGTGTGTCTATGGGCTGATGGAGGGAGGGGACTAATTGTACATATAAAAATATCTAGTTCATATCTGAGTCATTAAGATGTATTTGCCAAAGAAAAGTGTTTACAGTAGGCGCTTCAAACTAATTTACATACTATTGCTAATTATATCTGTTTAAAATAACGTTGTTTGTTTAGGTGCAACTGGATTTGACTGGAATTTTCATGCATGGTAAAATCCCTACACTCAAGATTTCTCTTATTCAAATCTTCAGAGCTCACTTGTGGCAAAAGGTTCACGAGTCTATCGTGATGGACTTGTGTCAGGTAAAAAAAAACACATTTCTAGCAATGTACTTATTTGTATACAAATTTACTAAGACATTTCCTGGTTTACGAGATAATAATGTCTTTGTAAATTGGTATCGGAAAATGTCTTCTTAAAAAATGTAATGGGACTACTAGCAATTTAATTACTACACATGACAGCCACACTAGCTGAATTCTTTCAGTGGTTTAGAAAAAAAAATCCTATAGGTGGGGGCTGAAGTGTCTCGTGTCGTAATCATTTTTCGGTTCTCAACTGTGTTTTATATTTACATGTTTAGGTTTCCGATACTTTTCAGTTATACACAAGAATATAAAGCATCTTAAAAATTGTATCCTAAATATACTACTTAATATTTTTCTTTTCTTTGCACAATATCGTAATTTATGGTATGGCAAATCTTTAAAATTTCGTATAAATTTGCTATTTTTAATTAATAAATACTTAGTAGTGTATACTTATTTTAAAAATAATAACGCTAATATTTTATCACGCTCGGTTAAGTGACAACGGTCAAGTCGTGCAGTAAAATGAGATGAAATTTATGTGATATTTGTGCCAATATCATTGTTATGCGGGTGTCCAGTGGTTTGTATCGTCAATGTTTTGACAGTTCGAATATCCTATACCTTTATGACTGATGATTATAGTTAATTGTCGAGTTGATTCTCAACCTAAGTAAATCAACATGACCCGGTGGTATCCTCTAATCTATGGAGGTTTGGACATCAACTCAGCTTTGTTGAAATGTGGAATTGCCCATATTTATTATCTTGTCATAGCATAGTTTGTCACGTCGGCAGCAAAATCGTAGCTGTAGTAAATGATATCCCGGCGCGAGCTGTTCTGAAAGTGCGTCTAACCAATAAAGTACAAACTGTTAAATGGCTAAAAAAAGATTATACATATTAACAGAATAGTCTTTATTTAAGCCGCGCTTAGTATGCTGCTGCGATCACAATAAATTTAGACTAATTATTCTTTTTGTTATAGGTATTTGATCAAGAGCTGGACGCTCTAGAGATTGAGACAGTACAGAAAGAGACAATTCATCCTCGTAAATCTTACAAAATGAATTCGTCATGTGCTGATATTCTCCTCTTCTCTGCATACAAGTGGAATGTATCTAGACCGTCATTGCTTGCTGATACCAAGTAAGATTTTATTTTAATTGTTATACAATTGTGTAGGTTGCGGACGCCTTATTTGTATCAATATAGCTTTTTAAATATGTAAATCTTTGTATCTGCACTAATGTGCTTTATATCTGAAGCAACTTATTAGCAAATGTCAAGCATTTGCGAAATTAAAATACAATCTGACTCGAAAATAACCACTTGTGAAAGTTTAGAAAAATAGTCAACCTAAATCAAAGCACACTAAGGTTTGAATAAATTAATATCCCTATATCAATTCGCTTCATATTTACCTCCTTACATCAATTTAGGCTGTTTGGTGGCGTCTGCAAATACTACCAACCCCTACATTCGTAGGTGTCGTAAAAGACGACTAACAGTTTTATCAACCTGGACTAACTAAATCTGATGCCGTCCTGGGAACAATTACATTCGGTGATAAAACTATTTTGTCAATTTGCAATATATATACAATGGAAAAAAGAGTAAATATTGCGTCAACCCCAAGTAATTGGGATAAGGGCAGGGTGATGCTAATATGATATAAATTTGCTTTAACACACTCCGACCAACCAAACACAACAACAACAAACCAAACACACTCCGATACATTAGTTAATAGTTTTTCTTATTCCTTTACAGAGATACGATGGACAATACAACTACACAGAAATATTGGCTGGATATCCAACTGCGTTGGGGCGATTACGACTCGCACGATGTGGAGCGTTACGCTCGAGCCAAGTTCTTAGATTATACAACTGATAACATGTCCATATACCCATCGCCCACCGGTCTACTTATTGCCATCGATTTAGCTTACAATCTGCACAGGTGAGAGAATTTGTATTGTTTTATATTTATTATTTGTATTAATTACACCCAAACTCAAGAACTACAATTTGTGTATCGCACAAAGTATTGTAGGTGTGAATCGCAACCGCGACACATGGCACGGTAAGTCCATATTTTAAACACTATCTGTGTAGTTAGCAGTTTAAGGAATGTAAAAAAAACAGATAACAGCACTAAGAGAAAGAAATCTCGAAAAAAAATGCTATGTCGATCAGTCTGCTCAGTGTGGTATAGTTAGCTTATTTCATTCATCTAGAGCGTAGATTTTTTATGAGAAAAGTAGGTTGCAGCTATATATACATTGTGGCCAGACTGGATTGTGTCTTCTTGTTGTGAAATTATACGAGAGGGCTTTGAAATTGTATTTCGACGATAAAGGCGCGAGAAAAAATCTTAAGAGAATGCTATAGCGAGTACTCATGCCTATTCGTTACACACTGACATAAGTGACTGCTACGTCCTTTACGCGTATTCGTTACATACTTTAAAGTGAAAAGTGTGTTTGATACGCCTAAAGACGCGGCACTCGCTTAATCTCTTTTCCTCGCGAACTTGAAAAGAGTGTGATATCTACGCTCTTGTCTCTCATTTTGCTTTCTTAATTTTGTTACATTTAAATGCAGGTCTCATTCAGTCTTGGTAGACTCAGTGTCAATTAATCTTCTTAATGTTCTCCATTCTAGACATTAATTCATAATGTCATTACCATATTGTAACTTTTCTCAATAACAGCATATCCACGCAAAAAAGAAATCACATTAGACTTATAGTTACCATTAATAACGCGCGTAAACAAACTAACTATTTAGTTTTACAATATTTTATAGTGTATGAAAGAGAGTATTGGTGTAAAGATGCGAAAGGGAATGCTCCGATGGTTCGGACATGTGGAAAGAATGCCGAACGAACGTCTGGTTAAGAAGATATACAATGCGAAAGTGGAAGGATGTAGGTACCGAGGGAGACCGAGACTAACCTACCTAGACCAGATCGGTCATGTACTGAAGGAAGGTGGAGTCAAGAGTCTCCGAAACCGGCGAGCGTGTATGAAGAGTATTATGAATGTTGAGGAAGCGAGTGAAGTATGCAAAGATAGAGTTCTCTGGCACTCTGTTCTCTCTGCCTACCCTGCAAGGGATATGGCGTGATGATATGTATGTATGTAAAACCATTTTTTAGTGCCTACGGTAACTGGTTCCCGGGCTGTAAACCACTTATCCAGCAAGCCATGGCGAAGATAATGAAAGCCAATCCAGCTCTCTACGTATTGCGAGAGCGTATTCGTAAAGCATTGCAGCTGTACTCATCTGAGCCTACCGAGCCGTACCTGTCCAGTCAGAATTATGGAGAACTGTTCTCTAATCAAATTATTTGGTAAGTACACAACTTTGTAACAGAATAACTATTCTCAGTAACATTGCTTATTTTGTTTACATTTACTTTAATATATCTTTAAAAAAAAATAATATATCTTAAAATTATATAAAAGCTTTATATAAAGATATATTATTGAATATTATAATTTTAATTAATATAATTTTCTTGACCACATAACATGTTCATTTATAAAATTCTGAGCTGTATTTTTACAGAAACTAAAACAAATTACTTCTGATAAGACTCAAGGTCCATGTATTAGAGGACATTTATTAGAGAACCCTTTAGGCCTTTTTTGACAACACTATTCCCTGTGTAAAAAGGCATAAGATTTCTTGGGCTTCCCCCCTACATCTCACGTAAGATTTTTAATACTAAATACCAGTAGAAAATGTTCAACAAGAATATAATATGTAAATAAAATTGTTGTCGAAACAGAAAAAATAATTCCCATTAGCTATTTATGAAATATCGGAAGGGAGATTTCTTGTTAATTTTAAAACTGACATGTAAATTTTTTGTCAAATTTTGAGACTTCGTTCTAAGGATAATTTGTCTTATTGCAAAATATCACACATAAGGTGACTTAAAAATATTACGTAAAAAATGGTCTATTGTTTACTTCTGTTCACAGGTTCGTAGACGACACCAACGTGTACCGAGTGACTATTCACAAAACATTTGAAGGCAATTTAACGACTAAGCCAATCAACGGCGCCATCTTTATATTCAACCCGCGAACTGGACAACTCTTCTTGAAGATCATTCACACCAGTGTGTGGGCAGGACAAAAACGTCTTGGTCAGGTAAAAACAAATATTGCATAGTTTTCCTATCGTTAAAAAACTTTTTAATTAATCAGGTTGTTTTGTAAGCAAAATTTATGTCGCTAGTCAATATGAAGTGATGAGTTGCGTAGGGGTCCTGAAACCAGAGGTACCCTGTGCTCTGGAGACGTGCGCGTGCTCGTTACGCTTGCTGATCGCAATGACGTAACGACCCGTATGTCTGATAATACGCTATCTGATCATATAAACAATCATTACAATATCAGATTTATAAAAGAGTCGCCTATTTACAACAGTTCTATTATTACTATAATATGTAATCGTAATATTTTCTCGTATATTACTGTTGTGCAGCTTGCCAAGTGGAAGACTGCAGAAGAAGTAGCGGCTTTAATTCGTTCTCTACCAGTGGAGGAACAGCCTAAGCAGATTATTGTCACCAGAAAAGGAATGTTGGATCCACTTGAGGTTAGACAATTACATATATTTAAAATACATACCTTAATGGATTTCATTGAACTAAAGTGGTACCTACCACTTACTTGCTGATTGTGAGGACATCTTAATAGTACTTCTTTGTTCCAATAATAAATGACCATCATTATATTGTGCTCTTAAGGGATATAAACTATATTGCTTTCTTTACTTCTCAGGTCCACTTGCTAGATTTCCCTAACATCGTAATCAAAGGCTCAGAACTACAGCTACCATTCCAGGCGTGTCTCAAGGTTGAGAAATTTGGTGACCTCATTCTAAAGGCGACGGAACCACAAATGGTTTTGTTCAATTTGTATGACGATTGGCTCAAGACTATCTCATCATATACTGTAAGTATTTTATTAGTCTTTAATTTTTATTATTACAACTTGCAATAAAGTTTGTATCGCGGAAGACAGGTCTATAAAGATCTTTCAGCTGTTTATTTTTATGTATGTATTACTTCTATGTAATCCAGCAGATGTTGTTCTGTACAAATTAAATGAGAAATAAAAACAGCATTTCTTAAAATCAATCACAACACACAACGCAAACACAATTACTGGATCCAAATGCATTGTTTTAATAGTGTAAAGCATTATCTACACTTTTTTTTTATATAATAAAGTTTTGGTGCACAGAATTTTTTCCGTGCCCTTCTTATGTTTTGTATTTTAATTATTTTATTGATGTTATATAATTCAAGGTTTCTTGAAGTATTTCTATCTACACTATTGCCTTATTAATGAAACCATTTTGGGCTACATCGGTTGGATGACTCCAAAGCTTATAACAGCGATGTTTTTTTTGTATTATGAGCTCAAAAAATTTAACTGCCTATATTGTTTATAGGCTTTCAGTCGTCTTATCTTGATTCTGCGAGCTCTCCATGTTAATACCGAACGTACTAAAGTCCTATTGAAACCTGATAAAACAACACTGACAGAGCCCCATCATATATGGCCGACATTGTCTGACGATGACTGGATCAAGGTTGAAGTTCAGCTTAAGGATCTCATCTTGGCCGATTATGGCAAGAAGAACAAGTAAGTTGTTTTGACATAGCTTCACTAACTCTATTATATCACAAAAATATTGATTTAAAATATGACTATTTGTTTCACTTTGTAGGAGATGAGCCTATTGCTATCTTTAATACACTTGGCGACAAACCTAATAACAATGCCTGAACACAGATTTATTAATTTAATTGCTTTTATATATAGATATAACTATAGATAATTTTTATTGTTTTAATATTATTGACACAGGTTTTATCAATTTCCCCGAAACATTAATACTTCGTGCAGCCAGCATCAAAAGACTTCGTGATAATTCAATCATTCATGCATACATTCATACATACATCCATCCGCACCGCACATCCATCCATCCATACAATTAGCATATTGAATATATAATATACCATTTATTTGCAGCGTTAACGTCGCTTCACTCACTCAATCCGAAATTCGCGACATCATATTGGGCATGGAGATATCAGCGCCATCCGCTCAACGTCAACAAATCGCCGAGATCGAGAAACAGAGCAAAGAACAATCCCAATTAACTGCTACGACTACGAGAACTGTGAACAAACATGGTGATGAGATCATTACATCGACTACTAGCAACTATGAATCGCAAACATTCAGGTATAACATTTTTTTAATAGTCTTCATTGATCCATCAGTCTACCGATGTCCACTGTTGGACGGTATTTTTCAGAGTATAATAATATAATCGCCAAGTTTGGCAGACGAGGATTGGCAAATGAAATTAAAAATTACCTGGTGTGAGATATATGAGCCGTGATAATGGTAAAATGTTATTTATATATTCTTTTGATTTCAGTTCAAAGACAGAGTGGCGAGTGCGTGCGATCTCTGCTACTAACTTGCATCTACGTACAAACCATATATACGTCAGTTCAGACGACATCAAAGAGAGTGGTTATACATACATATTACCTAAGAATCTACTCAAGAAATTTGTTACTATATCTGATTTGAGAGCACAGGTAAGAATTCACAAACGTTTTGTTTCTCATTACCAGCTTTTGTTATAAGAGCTCAACGTAAGATAATATTCCAAGAATGATAAGTATGCGTTTACAATTGTACAGCACATCTATAAGGAGGAAATTTACTGCAATCGTCTCGATGGAAAACGGATTAGTGATTTTAGATTATGTATAATATATAGAGAAATTGCTAATCCACAAGAAATTAAAATATCGCTAATTTTCCACAAGAATGCTGCCTCCCACTAGCCCGACTTCATCTTCCCTTAACCTGTCATATGTCTCCTACAGTAAATTAAGTGTATTGCAACATCTTTACTAGTTGTAACACGTATATAATTAAGCATCAAATAATTTAAGTATCTACTTAAATTACATACACATTACACCTGGCATGCAGTTTGATCATCGCAGTCGGTTTTATTAGTTTGCTACCGCCCATTCTACTGTTGATCTGTTCGTCCCTTAGCCGTTTTTACAACTTCCACAGAAAATTAAGGGATATTGATATATCCCGTCATCATCCTGAGAATGCATTATCGCTCTTAATATATTATGGAAGTTAAATTTATTATTTTGTTTGTAGATTGCGTGTTACTTGTACGGCACTTCGCCTGCGGACAATCCCATGGTCCGTGAGGTGCAATGCGCTGTGGTCCCGCCGCAATGGGGCACACATCAACAAGTGCACTTACCTCGCAACCTGCCCAAGCATCCGGCGCTTCAACATTTACAACCTCTGGGATGGATGCACACCCAACCTAATGAACTTCCACAACTGTCACCTCAGGTAAAACATTGTGTTTAATCTATGAAATCTGCCGCGACATAACTTATATTATATCTTATATCTTCTTTATAAAATCGACCAGATTTACTACATATGAAATTATTTTTTTATATTTTCGTAGTCCTAGTTCGTTGGACAAACCCAATTTTGCCTTCGTAACTGTTATTTTTTACATCGGAATAAGTTTTGGTCAGTTTAGCAACGGTAAATAATATGTGAATTGCGCAAAAAAGAAATAATTTCAAATTTGGAATCTTGTTAAGTAATCTCTTTATCTTTACTTGTGCCATAAGACATTGTTTCTAGGTCTCATTATAGATTAATGAAAAGTACCCTATAGGTTTTTGATGGTTTTGCGAGTATTCAAATATCAATCTTAATGGCCGTTTAATTTGTATGAGTCAAAAGTTTGTTTTTCTCACGTTAAGTAACTGTAGACTTTTCGGTTTCAACTTCATACTATTCATGTGCATAAGGATCATGATAAATAAATATATGGACAGTAAAATGTCAATTTCCAGATACAAAATCCTAAAAATGACTGTGGAGGTCCTGGATTGAAATCCTATTTTCAACCGTTAATTAAACTTAATCTATAAAAATATCCAGTAAATAGATATTGAGCTTGTCCTTTATGGAATTGGATTAAACATTACAAATGTCTTTTAGGCACAGAATGATATAGAGACTAAAATAGGATTTATGTAAACATATATTTTATATTATAACCACTTGTATTTTGTTATTTGATTAGGACATCACAACTCACGCGAAAGTAATGGCGGAAAATCCGTCTTGGGATGGAGAGAAGACTATTATCATCACCTGTTCTTTCACACCGGGATCTTGCTCGTTAACCGCCTATAAATTAACACCAAGCGGTTACGAATGGGGTGCGAGGAATACGGATAGGGGTAATAACCCTAAAGGATACTTGCCCAGTCACTATGAAAGGGTACAAATGTTGCTGTCGGATCGCTTTTTGGGATACTTTATGGTGCCTTCACAAGGAAGCTGGAATTATAATTTTATGGGTAGGTAAACTATTATTGGATTCTACACACATACACATGGACAATATATACACATACACTCATATGAATTATATATGTACTTATAATTAATAATAGCAGGCTCCAGCTTTTCTGAAAATACCTTGTTATTTGCTGATATGTAGCTTAGCTAGCTAGCTATAATATATATATGTTTTTTTCTTTTATTTCATATAAATAGTCATATATTTTCAAACTAAGTATTATAAATTACCCAAAAAAGAAAATTAAACCTATTATATTCTGCCTTATATTTAGAATATTAATTTAAATGACTGATACTGCCAAATGAAATGATGATATTTCATATTCCTATTTCAATTCACAGGTGTCCGTCACGACCCCAACATGAAATACGGAGTACAATTGGGAAATCCTCGAGAGTTCTACCACGAAGTTCATCGTCCGGCACACTTTATGAACTTTGCTGCCATGGAAGATGCTGCCGCGCCCACCCTCGCCGCCGACAGAGAAGACTTATTTGCGTAGTTCCAATAGCATATTGACACCAAACATCAAATCATTGTACTGATTTAATATATTACCTATTAAGGAAATAAGCGGTCACTTTTTATTCTTAGATTTTTTAAGGTTAATTGTAAATAAATAAAAAAGAGTGTTAAAAAAATTTAAAGCGTTTTGTTTAATGTAGGTAGTATAGATACAACATTTTATAAATGAGCTGAATACTGCTCATGAATTTCAGTAATACTAGGAACAGTCGAGTCGCTGCCTGTGGTCCCAGGTAAAGGATTGAAGGGAATTAAAAGACAAGAAAGCTAGATCAAGCGAAGCGCTGTAGTAACTATTTGGACACTGATTTTCTGCGAGTGTGGTAATATCACACAAGCACCAACCCATTTAGGCCTGCAGGCTAAAATTTTTCAACAGCCTTTAACTACCAATTTTTATTTATTATAAAAGAACTTGAACGATATGAATGTGGGAGTACAGTCCTATTTGCTCTGCTATGTGCAGATGATGCAGTCCTGCTGGCACAGTCAGCCACTGACCTGCAGACCCTAGTCGACACAATGACAGAAGATTGTAAGAAAAGGGGTCTACGCGTGAATGTGAGCAAAACCAAAATAATGGTCTTTGAAAGAGATGAAACCAGAACAGATGTAAGAGTAACAATAGGTAATGATGTACTAGAGCAAGTGGATGAATTTGTATATCTTGGATGTGGATATAGCCGAGATGGAAGGTACACCACTGATATAGAGCGAAGAGTGAATGCGGGAAATAGAGGGAACGGAGCGTTGGGGCAACTTCTCGGCAGCCACCACCTCAGCCAGAAGGCACGTGTAGCAATACATAACGCAGTGCTTGTCCCAACATTACTGTATGGAAGCGAGAGTTGGGTATGCAGAAAAGAGAATGATAGTAAAATTAATGCGGTCGAAATGCGATCTCTGCGGAAAATCTGTGGAGTTAGGCTGACCGACCGCATTCGTAACGACGACGTAAGAGAGTGAGTAGGTATGAAAGAGAGTATTGGTGTAAAGATGGGAAAGGAATGCTCCGATGGTTCGGACATGTGGAAAGAATGCCGAACGAACGTCTGGTTAAGATGATATACAATGCGAAAGTGGAAGGATGTAGGTACCGGGGGAGACCGAGACTCACCTACCTAGACCAGATCGGTCATGTACTGAAGGAAGGTGGAGTCAAGTCTCCGAAACCGGCGAGCGTGTATGAAGAGAATTATGAATGTTGAGGAAGCGAGTGAAGTATGCGGAGATAGAGTTCTCTGGCACTCTGTTCTCTCTAGGGATGTGAGGTTACTGGAAAAAAATCGATTAAATAAAATCGATTTTTTTTTTTTTTTTAATTAATCGATTTGCCAAAAATCGATTATAATCAAAATAAATAATCGATTTTTACAAAAAAATCGATTTTTTTTCTATTATTTAAAAATGTATATACTTTTCATATTACAATAACAAACCTAAGAGAATCGTACTAACAATTTATCAGATTAAAATCAAATAAAATTATATGAATAAAAAATCAACCAATTCAAATTTAAAAATTCATCAAAGCGATTATTCCTTTAAATTTTCAAGGTAAGGAATAAGGAAACTAAATGTAATTATTGACACATTTTTTTTTATTATCATAAAAATGAAATGATGAGCATCCTAACAAAATAACAACCTTATTGTTTCAAAAACTAAAATATAAATCACAAAAAAAAATCCTACGTCTAGCAGTGGATGGCAATAGCCTGACATGATAATGATTTTTTTTTAGGGAGGCATAGTCTGGAGCGTGTAGGGGGCATAGTCCGGAGCGTGCACGTCGCGTCCCCTGCCAGTTTAGTCTGACTTCAATCCGGCTCATATGCGTACCGCAGTGCGGGTTAGGGTGTCCCCCGGAGGCGACGCGTACCGACCCGCCCCCGTCGGTACGAACATCGGTAGATGCGGCGATGGGGGCCACCCCTATCACGCCTTGCACAGTCAGGCGAGTCGAGGAGAGCAGAGTGCGGGGTGGGTACGTGGAATGTAAGAGGTTGTGTGGAAGGTAAGTTGCACGAGCTGATAACCGTCATGGCGGAAAAACTAGCTAAGGTAGACGTGCTCTGTGTAACAGAGACCAAGCGAAGGGGCAGCGAAGCCTGCGATCTTCCTGGTGACGGGATGGCCCTGTGGTCTGGTGTACCACAGAGCGATCGAGACAGCACGGGGGTAGGAGTGCTGTTATCCTCTCGCTTGGCCTCAGGTGTGAAGGATAACGGAATTTATGATCCCAGACTTCTTTGGGTCCGTATAAAACTAGGTGTCACCTTTCATGATTGTAGCATATGCTCCTGTAGGATCCTCGGTGGCATCAGACCTGGAGAAGTTTTGGGATAATGTTAGGGAAGTTCTGGATATGGCAGAAACCAGTGAACGCGTGATTGTATGCGGAGATTTGAACGGATGGGTGGAGACCAAGCGTCCCGACTATGAGGACGTACTTGGTCCATTTGGTGATAAGAGAGTGAACGACGCAGGCAGGCTCATTGCGGATGTATGCATGGAGAGAAACCTTATTGTTTCAAACACATTTTTCCAATATAAAGACATTCATATGTATACATGGAGAAGGAATGAACAGAGGAGTATAATAGATTTAATTTTAGTAGACAGTCGCCTCCGAAGCAAAATATTGGACGCAAGAGCTTACAGGGGCCCCACAGTCGATACGGACCACTATCTCGTTATTGCGAGATTTAGTGGTCTGTTCAGAAAGTGGGGGCACTGGCGAGAGCGTGTCCACTTCAGAGGTCTTGAAAGAATATAGACTGAAAGTTTGCAAGAAGGGTGTGTAAGAGAAAAGTATTCAGAGGGTTCCGAGAACGGCTGACGATGGCAAGCCAGCCGCAATCGGACATGGAAGAATGCTGGAGAATATTGAAAGAGAGTTGGTAGATACAACGAAAGAAGTATGTGGAAACTCAAAGAAGCATAGAAAAACAAATGGTGATGCTTGGTGGGATGCAGAAGAGGCAGCTTCCTTAGAGCAAAAGAAGAAAGCGTGGCTGGACTATGTCTATTCTTTGAATCTGAATGACAGTATGACTGAACAGAAGAAAGAAATATATCGGCAATGTAAGAATGACACCAAGGCCTTAGTGAAAGAGAAACGTGATAAAACAAATATGAGTGCAGAAGATAGGCTGGCTAAAAACTTCGAGGGTAACACCAAACTCTTTTGGAGAGAGGTGAAGAGGTTTCGGGGTGGTTGGTCAGCCTTCAGAATGAATAAAATAAGGTCTAAACGTAAGACATTCTTACACGAATACACGAATAGCGCAGTCGTCGTGCCTTTGTTAAAAACAAGGGTTCACATTATGACTGCGCAAATTACAGAGCCATAAGCTTGACCAGTTTGGCAGCAAAAGTGTATGCTAAAATTATTGAAAGGAGAATGAGGATGGTGGCCGATGGTTTACTGTGTGAGGCACAAGGAGGTTTCGGGAGTGGAAGGGGATGCATGGATCAAGTGTTCTCTCTGCGCAACATTGTGAAGAAGCATCTGGTTCTAGGTCAGAGGGTTTTCTGCAGTTTTGTGGATCTGGAGAGAGCATTTGACACGGTTGTACGAAAGGAACTTTGGGACATTTTACCGGAGTATGGTATTAACGGTAAACTGCTACAGGCTATGCAGTCCAGTTACATGGGCTGTAGAGCCTGTGTGCGGCTGGATGATGGAATGTCGCCTTGGTTTGACGTCAATATCGGCGTTAAGTAGGGGTGCGTTCTATCAGCCAGGCTGTTTATCATATATCTGGATAAATGTCTCCAAAGGTTGAACGATATGAATGTGGGAGTCCAGATGGGTGACTCAGTGTTCAGTGCGCTACTCTATGCAGATGATGCAGTCCTGCTGGCGCAGTCAGCGACTGACCTGCAGGCCCTAGTCGACACAATGACAGAAGATTGTAAGAAAAGGGGTCTACGCATGAATGTGGGCAAAACCAAAATAATGGTCTTTGAAAGAGATGAAGCCAGAACAGATGTAAGAGTAACAATAGGTAATGATGTACTAGAGCAAGTGGATGAATTTGTATATCTTGGATGTGATCATAGCCGAGATGGAAGGTACACCACTGATATAGAGCGAAGAGTAAATGCGGGAAATAGAGCGAACGGAGCGTTGGGACAACTTTTCGGTAGCACCTCAGCCAGAAGGCACGTGTAGCAATACATAACTTGCTTGTCCCAACATTACTACTATATGGAAGCGAGAGTTGGGTATGCAGAAAAAGTATGAAAGTAAAATTAATGCGAAATGCGATCTCTATGGCAAATCTGTGGCTATGTTAGGCTGATCGATCGCATTCGTAACGACGACGTAAGAGAGCGAGTAGGTATGAAAGAGAGTATTGGTGTAAAGATTCGAAAGGGAATGCTCCGATGGTTCGGGCATGTGGAAAGAATGTCGAACGAACGTCTGGTTAAGAAGATATACAATGCGAAAGTGTAAGGATGTATGTAGGTACCGGGGGAGACCGAGACTAACCTACCTAGACCATATCGGTCATGTACTGAAGGAAGGTCGAGTCAAGAGTCTCCGAAACCGGCGAGCGTGTATGAAGAGGATTACGAATGTTGAGGAAGCGAGTGAAGTATGCAAGCATAGAATTCTCTGGCACTCTGTTCTCTCTGCCTACCCTGCAAGGGACATGGGGCGTGATGTATGTATGTATGCTGTTTTAAATTAGTAGTATTACTGCAAGTTTTTAGCTCTTTGGAACAGTACTTCCATATTGCTGTATGTTTCTTAATCGTAAAATATTTTCGCCAACCGCTTTTAGATGTTTTACTATTGGAAGACATTTTTATTGTTTACCAACAACTACATATAAAGACACTCTTAACTTGTAAATAATAATGGATTTACTTAAAGTTTTATTCATCCGTTCCATAGATGGCGCTTTTCATAAAATCGATTAAAACGCATAATTTATATAATCGATTTTTAAAAAATCGATAATATTACTATAAAAATCGATTTTTAGAAAAAAAATAATCGATTAAAATAAAAATCGATTATTTTTTAACATCCCTAGTTCTCTCTGCCTACCCTGCAAGGGATATGGCGTGATGGTGATATGGCTCTCCAGGTTAGTCATTATCCGTCAGTAGGGATGTGAGGTTACTAGTAAAAAATCGATTAAATAAAAATCGTTTTTTTTTTAAATTTAATATTAATCGATTTGCCAAAAATCGATTTTAATCAAAATAAATAATCGATTTTTACGAAAAAATCGTTTTTTTTCTATTATTTAAAAATGTATATACTTTTCATATTCTAATAATAAACCTAAGAGATTCATATTAACAATTTATCAGATTAAAATCAAATAAAATTATATGAATAAAAAATCAACAAATTCAAATCTAAAAATTCATCAAAGCGAATATTCCTTTAAATTTTTAAGGTAAGGAATAAGGAAACCAAATGTAATTATTGACACATTTTTTTTTACATTCATACTCTAGAGAACTCTATCTTTGCATACTTCACTCGCTTCCTCAACATTCATAATTCTCTTCATACACTCTCGAGTCCACCTTCCTTCAGTACATGACCGATCTGGTCTAGGTAGGTTAGTCTCGGTCTCCCCCGGTACCTACATCCTTCCACTTTCGCATTGTATATCTTCTTAACCAGACGTTCGTTCGGCATTCTTTCCACATGTCCGAACCATCGGAGCATTCCCTTTCGCATCTTTACACCAATACTCTCTTTCATACCTACTCGCTCTCTTACGTCGTCGTTACGAATGCGATCGATCAGCCTAACTCCACAGATTTTCACACTCTCGCTTCCATACAGTAATGTTGGGACAAGCACTGCGTTATGTATTGCTAGACGTGCCTTCTGGCTGAGGTGATGGCTACCGAGAAGTTGCTCCAACGCTCCGTTCACTCGCTCCATTTCCCGAATTCACTCTTCACTCTATATCAGTGGTGTATCTTCCATCTCGGCTAAATCCACATCCAAGATATACAAATTCATCCACTTGCTCTAGTACATCATTACCTATTGTTACTCTTACATCTGTTCTGACTTCATCTCTTTAAAAGACCATTATTTTGGTTTTGCTCACATTCACGCGTAGCCCCCTTTTCTTGCAATCTTCTGTCATTGTGTCGACTAGGGTCTGCAGGTCAGACGCTGACTGTGCCAGCAGGACTGCATCATCTGTATATAGCAGAGCAGTGACCACTGAGTCGCCCATCTGGACTCCCACATTCATATCGTTCAACCTTTGGAGACATTTATCCAGATATATGATAAACAGTCTGGCTGACAGATCGCACCCCTGCTTAACGCCGATATTGACGTCAAACTAAGGCGACATTCCATCATCCAGCCGCACACAGGCAGTCCATGTAATTGGACTGCACAGCCTGTAGCAGTTTACCGTTAATACCATACTTCGGTAAAATGTTCCAAAGTTCCTTTCGTACAACCGTGTCAAATGCTCTCTCCAGATCCACAAAACTGCAGAAAACCCTCTGACCTAGAGCCAGATGCTTCTCCACAATGTTGCGCAGAGAGAACACTTGATCCATGCATCCCCTTCCACTCCTGAAACCTCCTTGTGTCTCACACAATAAACCATTGGACACCATCCTCATTCTCCTTTCAATAATTTTACCGTACACTTTTGCTGCCAAACTGGGCAAGCTTATGGCTCTGTAATTTGCGCAGTCATAACGTGAACCCTTGCTTTTAAACAAAGGCACGAAGGCTAGCGCTATTCCAGTCCCTCGAAACCATTCCCGAGCTCCAACATAAATTGAGGTGCAACAGTAACGCCTCCCAGACACAGGAGCCACCAAGCTTGATCATCTCAGCAGACACCATATCAATGCCACTATTTTTCAAACTTCTTATCGCCCATTCAACTTCATCCATACTGATGCCATCGGAGGACGTCGGTGCTGAATGTTGATCTACTAAACCACATGCGACACCGACGCCAACCGTAGTATCCGCATACATACCAAAATATTCACTCCATCGGCTTAACACGTCTTGTGATTGTGTAGGAATGTCTCCACTTTTAGACTTTATTTTATTAATTCTGAAGGCTGACCAACCACACCGAGACTTCTTCACCTCCCTTCAAAAGAGTTTGGTGTTACCCTCGAAGTTTTTAGTCAGCCTATCTTCTGCACTTATATTTGCACTATCACGTTTCTCTTTCACTAAGGCCTTGGTGTCATTCTTACATTGCCGATATATTTCTTTCTTCTGTTCAGTCATACTGTCATTCAGATTCAAAGAAGAGACATAGTCCAGCCACGCTTTCTTCTTTTGCTCGACGGAAGCTGCCACTTCCGCATCCCACCATGCATCACCATTTGTTTTTCTATGCTTCTTTGAACTTCCACATACTTCTTTCGCTGTATCTACCATACTTTCTTTCAATACTCTCCAGCATTCTTCAATGTCCGATTGCGGCTGGCTTGCCATCGTCAGCCGTTCTCGGACACCCTCTGCATACTTTTCTCTTACACACTCTTCTTGCAACCTTTCAATCTTTATTCTTTCAAGCCCTCCGAAGTGGACACGCTCTCGCCAGTGCCTCCACTTTCTGAACAGACCACTAAATCTCGCAATAACGAGATAGTGGTCCGTATCGACTGTGGGGCCCCTGTAGGCTCTTGCGTCCAATATTTTGCTTCGGAGGCTACTGTCTACCAAAATTAAATCTATTATACTTTTCTGTTCATTCCTTCTCCATGTATACATGTGTATTGCATTTTTCCAACATAAGGACATCCATGTGGATGTCCTTATGTTGGAAAAATGTGTTTAACACAATAAGGTTTCTCTCCATGCATACATCCGCTATGAGCCTACCTGCGTCGTTCACTCTCTTATCACCAAATGGACCAAGTACGTCCTCATAGTCGGGACGCTTGGTCCCCACCCATCCGTTCAAATCTCCGCATACAATCACGCATTCACTGGTTTCTGCCATATCCAGAACTTCCCTAACATTATCCAAAACTTCTCTAGGTCTGATGCCACCGAGGATCCTACGGGAGCATATGCTACAACCATGAACACCTTGGTGACACCTAGTTTTATACGGACCCAGAGAAGTCTGGGATCATACATTCCGTAATTCTTCACACCTGAGGCCAAGCGAGAGGACAACAGCACTTCTACCCTCATGCTGGCTCACGATCGCTCTGTAGTACACCAGACCACAGAGCCATCTCGCCACCAGGAAGATCGCAGGCATCGCTGCCCCTTCGCTTGGTCTCTGTTACACAGAGCACGTCTAGCTGTTTGTTCGCCATGACGGATATCAGCTCGTGCAACTTACCTTCCACACAACCTCTTACATTCCACATGCCCAACCGGCACTCTGCTCTCCTCGACTCTCCTGACTGGGCAAGGCGTGATGGGTGGCGGCCCCCATCGCCGTAACAAAAGTTTAAACAATAAAAAAATTTTATATAATTATTGTCACAAATGTTCAATCCTATTTTTAGTTCCATTTGACTAGTATTAAAATAAGATACTTAAACGAGATTCAAGAAACTAAACGACTACGATGTGATCTCAAAAACTTAAAATATAAAATAAAGGTTTCGTTAATTTTTAAATTTAAACAATAAAAAAAATATTTTCACAAATATTCAGACCTATTTTTATTTATGGTAGTTCCATTTGACTAGTATTAAAAAAGTACAGTCACGATAATCATTATAAAATATAATTCATGTTGCCTGTAAGACATTGGAATGTTTTCGTTCCATATGCTGTTTTAAATTTGTAGTATTACTGCAAGTTTTTAGCTCTTTGGAACTTGCATATTATTACTGTATGTTTCTTATGCTAGGGCCGCAACTGCGTGTATCGTCACGAAGCTTCAAGCTTTCAAGTGCAATGAGACAATACACGCAGATGTGACCAGTCATTATTGGCTATCGTCGCGAACATTCGGGCTTTATGTGCGTTATCGCTTGGGTGGCGATAAGTGAAAGGGTTTTAGCGCGCTAATATATCGCGCTTTGTGGTCAGACTAGCGTTTTTCATTGCGGCGGAAATTTTCTATGTGTTCAGACGCGTTCGAGGATTTCAGTTAATCAATAAATATGGAGTGGAGTGATGAAATGGTGTTAGAATTTTTACACCATTATGAAGCGGAACCCATGAAGGGATAAAGAAAAATCATTATGTAATTATTAGCATAATATAGCTGTATTAATAGTAAAGCAATTCGTCATCCATAGTTAAACGCATGAAAATGATTTCGGCCATTTTTAATTATTGCACGATACTTCGTGTAAAATACCAAAGTCGCTTATGTGACCACAGTATTATCGCGATAACTTTTTAGTGTAGAAAACGTACGAAGCTACGCCACACATTACTTCGGGACGATACACGCAGATGCGGCCCTAGCATTAATGCTTCGTACGTTTTGTACACTAGAAAGTTATCGCGCTAATACTGTGGTCATACTAGTGACTTCGGTATTTTACACGAAGTATCGTGCAATAATTAAAGATGGCCGAAATCATTTCGAAGTGTTCAACTATGGATGACGAGTTGCTTTACTTTTACAGTTATAATATGTTAATAATTTCATAATGATTTTTTTGATTTCATCATGGGTTCAGCTTCATAATGGTGTAAAAATTGCAGCATCATATTATCGCTCCATTCCATATTTATTAATTAACTGGGGACCCTCGAACGCGTCTAACCACATCGAAAATTGCCGCCGAAATGAACAACGCTAGTGTAATCAGAGAGCGCGATATATTAGCACGCTAAAATCCTTTGACTTATCGCCAACCAAGCGATAACGCACATGAATACCGAATGTTCACGATGATAGCCGATAATGACCGGTCACATCTGCGCGATGAGACATTTTTATTGTTTACCAACAACTGCATAATATTAGGGCACTCTTAACTTGTACCTAAATAATAATGAATTTATTTTATCGATTATAATTTATATAATCGATTTTTAAAAAATCGATTAATATTACTATAAAAATCGATTATAAAAAATCGATTATTAGAAAAAAATAATCGATTAAAATAAAAATCGATTCTTTTTTAACATCTCTATCCGTCAGTAGACAAATCGTCACTAACTACAGTGCTATGGCCATACTGTTAATGGTATCTTCTGGGAATTTTGGTGGAAAACGAAAACGTAGTAAAGCACTTTTATATCATATTAACTACATCGCAGCAGTTCCTTCGCATCACATTACATAAAATGACATCAAAGTTATCTAATATAACACGTAAAAACACTAAGATATAAAACATAATACTAGACTAATCTGCTATTACATGATGTTTTCATATTCCCGCCAACCGATTTCAAATGTTTGTTATATTAGACGTTATCGATATATTTAGTGTATTTCTCGATTTCTTTAAAAAATATCGATATTTATGCTGCACTAGCAGTGTTGGCAAAAAGTTAATCTGATTAACGATTAAAATGTTAATCGTGACTTTTACAATTAATTTATCGTAATCAAAAAAACGTTAATTATGATTATTAATCATTAATCACGATTAAAAATGTGCGATTAAAGAATTGAAACAAGTCCAAATATAAAAAGGTAGATAATCACATTTTCCATCTATATATTTAATGAAAAACACAGTTACAATCGAACAGTTATTATTATTTATCCCAATAGTATTATAAACTTGAAAAATTGTGAGGGTTTATAGATGTTGGTGACTCTTTCACGCAAAAACTGCTCAATGGATTTTGATGCAACTTTACAGTAATATAGTTTATATATCAGAATAACAAATAAACTACAAATTATAAGTATAAAAAAAAATCTGGGCATTTGTGAGCACTAGAGTGGCGTCGCGGTCACTGTCAGCGACATAAAAATTTAGTATTAAAATTTTTTTTTTAAAAATTATACAGGTACATTATTAAAATTATATTTCATTATAACACATTTCTCACATAATTCGTATGATATTTTGTGAGACTTAGGTAAATTTAGAATATTTGCAATTTATCACGCATCTTCATCAAGCGTCTACTTTATAAGCTTTTATAATTATAGCTTAAAATGCCTCTGCCATGACACACCCCAATCTCTTAGTGGTTGGGGCGATTAACTATGTCCCTTCAAAAATTTCTGCTATCCAACATCCTCGACATTTACTGACGGACTCCGACGATCTGATTACTATCGCTCAAGATAGAGCCTACACGGCCCGCGCGGCCATAACTCATAAATATCCGCGCTTCCGCCCCTGCCACCGGGGACGAAAGACGCGACGTGTAATAGTCAGCAATTCAAACGTGGGCACGCCCGCTTTGCTATCAGCGACGCCCTGAACCGAGGTCCGTTCTCCACAGGGGCGTCCGTTCCCTCGGGCGTTGTCACTTAAAATTTTTACCGGGTCGAGAGCCTTCAGCGCTCACCCATAGTCCAGGTTAAGCTGCGGCAGCCGTCTGCGGCTAACAGCTAAAAGACACACAAAAAAAAGCTTTAAATGTAGGTAAAGTATTTTTTTGGTTGTCATTAAAAGTATTTTAATCTGTTCAATCAAATTAACGATTAATGATTGATGTTTTAATCGTGATTAATATTTCAATTCCATATAATTTAATCACGATTAAGTTTAATCCGATTAAAAATAATCTTATAATGTATTATTATTATCTATAATGGTCTTTGAAAGAGATAAAACCAGAACAGATGTAAGAGTAACAATAGGTAATGATGTACTAGAGCAAGTGGATGAATTTGTATATCTTGGATGTGGATTTAGCCGAGATGGAAGGTACACCACTGATATAGAGCGAAGAGTGAATGCGGGAAATAGAGTGAACGGAGCGTTGGGGCAACTTTTCGGCAGCCACCACCTCAGCCAGAAGGCACGTGTAGCAATACATAACGCAGTGCTTGTCCCAACATTACTGTATGGAAGCGAGAGTTGGGTATGTAGAAAAGAGTATGATAGTAAAATTAATGCGGTCGAAATGCGATCTCTGCGGAAAATCTGTGGAGTTAGGCTGACCGACCGCATTCGTAACGACGACGTAAGAGAGCGAGTAGGTATGAAAGAGAGTATTGGTGTAAAGATGCGAAAGGGAATGCTCCGATGGTTCGGACATGTGGAAAGAATGCCGAACGAACGCCTGGTTAAGAAGATATACAATGCGAAAGTGGAAGGATGTAGGTACCGAGGGAGACCGAGACTAACCTACCTAGACCAGATCGGTCATGTACTGAAGGAAGGTGGAGTCAAGAGTCTCCGAAACCGGCGAGCGTGTATGAAGAGAATTATGAATGTTGAGGAAGCGAGTGAAGTATGCAGAGATAGAGTTCTCTGGCACTCTGTTCTCTCTGCCTACCCTGCAAGGGATATGGCGTGATGATATGTATGTATGTATGTATGTGTATGTAAAAATAATCAAATTAAGCAATCTATTGAAAATTTAATCGATTAATGACAATACTTTCCAATGTATTAATTATATTACTCTATGGACAACACTAGTCTATGCGTAAGCATATATTAGTCTGTGACTAATTTGCTGTGCGTGGTTGGTGCGGTACTTTTTAAAACTTTGTTTATAGACTTTATAGATTGTCTATTTCTATTAGCATTTCACCGTCTTTCTCATTGTTACAAATAAAATAATAGCTTTATTAGAATGGGTGATCACGAAGATTTCGAAGACAACCAATATCCAGATAACGATGAATATGTTCCCTACGTGACAGGTGGTACTGTATCTCAAAAAAATGGCACAAAAATTACGTTGTGGGGCAAAGTTTCCAAAGTTACTGGAACTTCAGAATTTTTCGTTAAAACAGTTGATGACCAGGAGGTGCTTATAAGATTAAAGAAGCCTTCAAACACGCCTGTAGACGGATGGTACGAGATTTACGGTGTTTCTCAGGGCAAGAGCGTGCTGTGTGATGAATATGTGCCATTTAGTGAAGATTTAACTAAGAATATTGATACCCAAGGACACAAAGCCTTAGCGAAACTTCTGGCAGCCCTAGATGACCCATGGAATTTGGGAGATGACTCGTCAACTGATATTGCAGGGGTTATGCCGATGGATGACAACTTTTAAGTATGTTTGCAGTTTTCAGAATATTTCCTTATCTCAAAATATGACTAAAATATAGCTGTGTATAAACAATGGTTCATGGAATTTATTCGAGTAGTTTTGCTTTTCATTATCTGTTTAAAGTAAAGTTTATCTATCTATAAGATGCAATATTATTTATTCAGATTGATAACATAAACAGCATTTCAGGTGTATTAGTTCTGTGTATAATCTTATTCGTGGTTTATAAGTTGCATTTAGAGCCTTATAATGGCAAATGTACCAAATTTAAATCTTATAGAATCTTTTTCTGTTGTGATTATTTAATTTTTATAAGTTTGATAATAATTGTAAAAAGTCGAAAGACTAGAACTTTTATAACAAAGGCATTAATTTACCATTAGGTTTGTTTGAAAGGTGATTTGATATAAAAATATACAAAACTTATAGATTAAATAATTCGTATAAAATAAAACAATTTTTATAGATTTTAATGTGTTTTTAATTTACTATCCCAAAGTTTTTAATAACTATGTCATAGGATGTAGGAATTTGATTCCCATAACGTCTCCTTTACTTATTTCATATTACAGAGGTTTTGTATCTAGCCTCTATATTGGTAGTTATTGCAGTACTAACATCTTTCTATTATCATACCACTTGACACTAAAGTAAAAATTCATCCATATCAATTGGAAATAATATATTCCTTGTGTGAACGTTTTGATTGTACCTATGCATGCGCAGTCTCTGGAATAATATGTCTAAGTGGCTATGAATATGTCCAAGTAGTAGTTAAAGTAGGATTAAAGAAGAGAGCTTGTCACATTAGACAGTTACTTAGATGCACCCTTGGTATTGCCGATATGAGTGGCAGTCACCATATGCAGTCAGGTGAGCTGCTTGCTTATGTATCGCCAAAAGGTAAAATATAACAAAATATTGGCAGTGAATTATTTTATGAATTATTGAGGTACTCCCTATCTACCACTACTAAACATAGGGCGCATTCAAGAGTAGCGCTATTATCACCACTCCTGATAGATGGGTGAGCATTCACAGTTGCTGTTATAAGCCTCTAAGAGAGTGGTACTATCTACTATTCCAATATTCTTTTAGATGGATTTGGAGAACACCCATGGGAAAATGAGAAATCATATTTTTAACTCATCAGCATAGGTGGAATGATTCTATATGCGATTGATATCACTTTTGATTGCTTAGCTAAGATGATTATTATACAATAAAAAAAATGGGGTGGGAATTATTACCTATGCAGTCAGTGGGCTGTCGCCAGGAGTGGGTAAGTAAATAAAACATTAAGTTAATAATTAAAATTTATGGATATTAAAAAAATATATAAACAGTGTGTAGGTATGATATTAAAAAATATTGTTATTTTAACAAATTATATGATAAAGTACTTGGTGTATCATTACATCCAGGCATGATTTTATGGTGGTGCATGTTGCTGCGCCTTAGAGAAATAATTAACATGAGAATGTATATTAATAAGCGTGGACATTTTATTTTTTTATTCTTATGCTATGCGTGTATCGTCACGAATCTTCGTGCAATGAGACGATATACGCAGATGTGACCGGTCATTATTGGCTATCGTCGCGAACATTCGGGTTTCGTGTGCGTTATCGCTCGGGTGGCGATAAGTCAAAGGGTTTTAGCGTGCTAATATATTGTGCTCTGTGGTCAGACTAGCGTTTTTCATTTCGACGGGAATTTTCGATGTGTTTAGACACGTTCGAGGATCTCCAGTTAATCAATAAATATGGAGTGGAGTGATGAAATGGTGATAGAAATTTTACACCATTATGAGGCGGAACCCATGAAGGGATCCAAAATAATCATTATGTAATTATTAGCATAATATAGCTGTAATAGTAAAGCAATTCGTCATCCATAGTTAAAAGCATTAAAATGATTTCGGCCATCTTTAATTATTGCACGATACTTCGTGTAAAATACTGAAGTCGTTAATGTGACCACAGTTTTATCGCGATAACTTTCTAGTGTACAAAACGTACGAAGCTTCGCTACACATTACTTCGGGACGATACACGCAGGTGCGGCCCGAGCATTAAACACTTGAATGATGACTTGCCCTTGTCAGAGATATACTAAGTTTGAGTTTCATCTCTGACCTGAATAAGTACCTACAATGAATCTAAAATAAAACTATTGGTATGGATTCTATAGCGTTTGTAACTTAGTTTAAACTAATAATTGATACAATATAATAATTATCATAAATGATTATTTAATAATAACTGATTATAAACAATATAAAATTTTGCATATAGAATTATTTTATTTTTATACTGGCAATGAATTTATATTAAAAACGTGGGTCAAGTCAAAATTTAATAACATAAATTTATAGCGGGTAGATATAAATTTCTGTAATAACGATAATTTGTTAGACATGAGACAACATGTCCTCGCGGACTCATGAACGCTGTAAAGCGTCCAAAAGATCGGGAAATTTAAATTCACATACAAACACGATAGGATCCGTTAAAATAGTTATATCCGTTAAATGTGTTATACTCGCGTAAACATTAGCGATCATTAAGTATAATGAATATCTTAACGCGGTACATAGCCTTCTCAGTATAATGAGCCTTAGACACCAGTTAAGCTGATTTCATCCAACATTGTACACGTGGATATGATCTAATCTCCATATCCTTCTGCCGTAGTTCCAATACTTTAATGCGTTTCTCATGCTGCACCGCGTTGGATAGTACACCTTCAATGCATGTCACTGGACGATTCCTATTTATGGAAGACTTAATTAATCGCTTTTTTATTAAAATTATGAATAAGCATAATAACTATATCTGTATTTTGGCGGTTTAAGAATACAATATATCGTCAATCCTTACTCCCCCTTGGAGTTCGTAAAAACCGGTTGAGTGTTCATCAGTGGAGAGCAGTAAATCCCCTCTGGGGAACTTTTAACACCAACTACGAAGGCTAACTCACCTGGCAAGCTAGGAAGGGCCTGTGTCTAACAAATAGGTAGACTGATATATGGGTGACTACATCCATGGAATCCTTCACTAAGGATTAGCACCTATGTAACTAATGTAATTATAATTAAAATAAAGTAATTTTTAGGTTATTCACCAATTTACAGCGAAATTTTATGGGGACTTCAATATCTTTATTTATTTACCATGGTAACGGAATAATAATTCAATACACTAAAAAAAGGCTAAAATAGGGCTAAAGGATAGGATATTCATATAACATCGATGCAAGAGAAGAAAACCCTATATATCATCACGTCTGACCAGTATGGTATATTAGATTAAAATCCGTTCAGTAAGTAGTGGAGAGAATATGTCGCCCTCCTCCCGGGCCTTTTTTTTTTTGGCGGCGGGCTACGGAACGGTCACACCCCGCTAATCCGTCCGGGGCGACAGGAGAAGCGGCGCACGACCCCGTAGACCCGCCCTACAACATACCTCTCTACGCACTGCGGGTGGGCCATTGGTACGCGTTCTTTTCTTCAGTGGCCCATCCGGTCTACCCTCACGGGTATCCTCTCGGGTCGACGCCCTGCCATCTCGACTAATATTATGTCTCGATATCAGGGCGTCGTCTTCACGCGGTGGCCTCTCTCCAAGGGTGACCAGACTAATCCCCGGTCCGGTCACCCGCTGCCTCGGCTAGGGCGGCATAAGGCGGAGGTATTCTCGCCTTCGCCGCCCCAGTCGCCGGCGGCGGCGCGAATCCTCAAAGAGGAGATCCTCCCGGATTCGCCCCGCCGCTTCCTTCTGCAACGCTCTCGCAGAAGGCGGCGACCGCGTCCCAATTCCTCTCACTGTCGACCATCGCTTTCACGACGGCCGGCAGCGAGAGGTCGGCACCGATGGCGGCGACGAGGGCAGAGCGCTGCGAAGCCCAGGTCACGCAGAACTCGAGCGTATGCTGCGCTGTGTCCTCGTCATCGCAGCACTGCTGGCAGGACGGAGTCGTCTCCCTCCTTGCGACCGTGTACAGGTACTTGCCGAAGCAACCATGCCCCGACAAGACCTGCACCAGTCGGAAAGAGAGGACTCCGTGCCGCCTCTTCAGCCACTCCATCAGTACGGGCCGGACGGCCTCGATGACACGAAGTCCGAATCGAGGCCTCTCCAGCCGCGTCGCCCAACAGGCAAGGACCTCCCGGCGGGCGTCTTCGCGCCAGGTGGCCAATTCGCTAGGCGAAACCTCGCCACCTTCCTCGCGAGTGGAAGACACCCGCCGATATATTCCGGCGAGCATTTCCGCCTCCAAGTCCCAAGGGGGCGTTCCGGCCAATACGCATTCTGACTCGGTCGTCACCGTGCGGTATCTGCGGATAGCCCTGACCGCCATGGCTCTCTGCGGTCGCCGCAGAATAGCCCTAAGGCGGACGGTCAGAGCCCTCGCCCACACGGGTGCGCACTATTATGCCATTGACCGGACCACCCCCGCGTATAGCCGTCGACTTTCAAAGCTGGGTCCGCCCAGATTCGGCATAAGCCGTGAAAGGGCGGACGCCACGCCGACCAGCCGGGGAGCAAGTCTTCGTCTCGGTGAGGGGGGGGCCCTGCGCGCGGAGCTTACTCAGCACCGCATGATACGGGCGACCCCAAGGATCACGGTCGAGACCGTTCAACAACTCCCGCCAACTCTCGTCTTTGGCGAAACGGATGGCCAGCCTGAAGGCAGACCGCGCACTGCGATAAGCCTCGTACAGCTGACCCTCCCGCTCATCATCGCGGCGACGCCGCCGACTGCGGGTGTAGGCTCTTCGGGCACATATGCAAGCCGCACGAAGATCCGCCAGCCTCGGGGACCACCAGTAAACCCCCTGCCTCGGAGGTAGACGCCGTGCACGGAGCATGGCCGCATCGCAAATCTGCGTCATCGCACCGCGAATGCGGCCAGCCTCAGCGTCCACTCCTCCGTCCGCTGGGGGCGGTGAGGACAGCCATGAATGCACAATGGCCGCCTCCGCCAGCAGGCGCCCCACGAGGAGCCTGCCTGAGTCGGCCAGTTTCCTGATCGACTCCACCGGGCACTGCACCCATGCAGCACCCACGCCACCTGGGCCAGGACGGATGGCACCAACCCGGACAACATCAAGGGTACACCAGGTTCTCGAGGCAATGGCCTCCCGGATGTCTTCTGCTGTCACGGAATCGTCTAAGCTCGTGACGCGCATTTCTGCGCACTTCACAGGCCTGGCGATTTTAATGCCGCCCTCCTCGGCGAACAGGCCCCTCAACTTGGCCGCAATACTATCGGCCGTTTTGGCGCCCTCGGCCGGGCCTAGGCCGAAATCTGTCATTGACTATTAATAAATACCTACAGTTAGTATGATGGATGGTTGAAATATTATCTTAATAAATGCATACAAAGTTTTAGCATCGATCTTTTGCATCTGTGTACGTATCCTCGTGCTGAGTGGTCGGTCTTTCCCTCTAAGTGCCAGCTCAGTTAGATACCGCTTGATATAGTTCTTCAATTGAATATTTTCTTTAGCTAGTTTAGATTTTTCTGTATTGAGGCACATAGTTTGTACTTTTGCACGGTTGACTTTCAGTAGAAACTTGCACATTTTATTGTATTCTTTGCATTCGGCCTGGAAAATAATAAATAACATTATTTAATTATCTGGTAATGATAAAAAATAAATTATGCTCAGTGGTGGATTAAGGGATTTGATGGGCTAGAGCTCCTTTTAGCATTGCTGCCCTGGGCCCCTAATACTTGAGGTATTGCCCTCACAGTCAGTTAAGTCATTGGTACCGATTTATTGACTTGGTTGGCCCGCCCGACAGATTACCATATCGAGTTCCTACGGCCAAACTATACAGCTTCGGGATATAATTGCTTACTCCCCTTAATTGCATTTCACAACGCTCCCGTAAAAGTAAAGTAAAGAAAAGTATTCTTACTATGTTATCACACGGCAACTATTTTAGTATATTAGATGCCTTCGCATCGCAAATCTGTTTCACTTTTAGTATTTGAATCTCTTTTTTTATTTAAATTATTTTGGGATTTTATTTTATGTATGTAATTTTCTCTACAATACCAGGATTATTTCCTTAGTGCGAAGTGTTAAAAAAAAGGATGGATACAGATTAATTATTTAATTTTTATAATACCTAAGTGCTTGACTCAAATAATAAGAGCAAAATTATGTACCACTTTAGCACAAATAGAGGCAATTTTAAATTCACGCCCACTAACGTCTGCTGATTATACCCCACTGACCCCAGGTCATTTCTCGTCGCCCGGCCACTTACAGCATTGCCACAAAATGATTACAAGGATCAGTCGACAACTCATCTGTCTCGATACCAACGGATTGAGCAGTTACGCCAGCACTTCTGGACTCGATAGAGTAAGGAGTATGTTGCTGAGTTGCAGCAACGAACCAAGTGGTGTCTTAACAAGGATAGTTTAGATGTGGATTTTTTAGTGGTGATAAAGGAGGAGAATCTTCCACTATTAAAATGGAGAATGGAGAGAATTGTCTCTGTTCATCCAGGATCTGACGGGATTGTTTGGGTGGCGGATATCAGGACTTCCACTAGAGTAGTCCGGAGGGCATTCAATAGGATATGCCCATTACCTCTGTCTTCGGCAACTGAGTCTGGTTGAAAGTGTGGCTTTCAACGCCGGCCGGTATGTTCGAAATAGCTGTGTAAAACTACATAGCAACATGTCGGCTAAGTGGGATTCGCCACGCTATTTTACAATGCTATGTCATGTACTTTTTTTTGTATCAGACCTTCATTGCATTTATTAAACTCGCTGCATTAGCGTACACCGACTGCCTTTTATTTTCTCTTGAATTATTTTCCAACAATTTAAAATGTGTTAAATAAATTGTTTTTAGTACTTTTTTTTCCTTAATACAGTACTTTATGATGTCGGCATATTAGATTTTCTGTAACGTGAGATAACCTATAGCCAGTGGATTATCAAATAGCTCCTTTTTTCTTTCTTTTTTTTTGGCGGCAGGCTGTGGTGTGATCACACCCCGTTAAATGCGTCCGGGGCGACAGAAGAAACGGCGCTCGACCCTATAGACCCGCCCTCCATGTACCTGTCTACGCCATGCTAATGGGCCATCGGCACCCGATCTTTGTCTTCGGTGGCCCACCCTGCGGTTTAACCTTGTGGGTATACTCTCGAGTCGATCAAATAGCTCCAAACGACACTTTGCCGTAGTCGAGTAAATCCTGGCTAGATATGTCAATAATAATAACATTAAAAACTCAGGATCCTAACTTACGATCATGTCGCCGTTAAGATTTTCGAAGTCGATAGGATCGATTTCACTCTCAATATCCTTTAGTAGCGCATCACCTTCATGCTCATACTTGCTGCATATCTCAGCCATTTGCAGGACTTTGTTAATTTTTTCCCTTATTGCTTCAAGACGCTACAGCATACAATAAAAAGTATTAATTTTAAGTAATTATAACACTAGTTTGCTATTTATAAATCAAATCCTATAATTATTTGCCATAAACGGGCATTTATATAGGTATACATATTATCAATTTTACATCTTGTTTAAAATTAATCTAATCTAAAGTAGATTGTCATCTACTACCGCGGTACTCTATCAGGACTTAACTATTAGAGCCGCTATCACTCCACTCAATAGCATTGACGTGAATGGAGACCCGCTCCACGTAGCTACCGCAAATATAGAACTTTTCAGTGACCAAACTATAAGCAAGACTAAGTACATGCTTTTTGAACGCCTAAATATAATGGATAACTTATACCCATGCCTAAATCTGTCCGAATCTGTTGATATCACAGCCTTTTATCAGGCTTTATCATTAGCCACTAAGCACTCACGTTATCTTCAACATTCGCCGTAGAGAGATGTCCTCGCGAATCACCAGTGAGCAACTACGTTTAAACTCATTAAATAAGTTGCTATCAGTAGCATGAGATGGGCCTTCATTATGTAATATTAATCTAAGTTCCTCCATTGCTGTTGAGTAAGTATATTATTATTAAGTACCGCAAAGAAAGTTGTAATAAATCATTGAGCGATAATTTTCTCTAGTCAAAAGTCGTTTAAAAGCACGACATACTTTTTTAATTTAGCGCCAATTTGTAAAAACAAATAACACACGAATTCATTACAGATTCTCAAAGAGTTCCTAATTCGAAATTTAAATATATTTGTCATCGGATGCTCTTCTTATTGGCTTGTTTTAAAAACATTCTGCATGACCTACTAATTGACGTCAGACTCATAATTCGCTACACAATATTTTAGTCCGACTTAATACGAGGTTTACCCATTAAATGGCAGCTTAAGAAAAAAATTAATCATCATCCCTCACTCTTCTACGGTAGTCGTAAAAAAGTTGGATTATGGTAGCCATGATCGGTAGTTTTAAATAAAATATGTTTTTATTGAGACGCCTATTGCAGACATCTTTTAGGATTTTTTTTATTATTTAATATAAAAATAAATACTTGAATAGCGTCCTGACTGGCGTTAACCATGACAGCTAGTTGTTGATTGCTTTTCGTAGTCTCTATTTTAGACTCTCTTTTCAGCTGTTGATACTTTTGTGATAGTTCCTCTTTCTGTAGGATCATGCGTCTAAGCTTGTCGGCTGAAAAGTTGGTAGTTTTTTGCCATTCTTGTTGAAGGTTTAATAGATTATGCTGTAATATAAAAAAAATAGATTTTTGATAGGTAAAAAGTATAATTTATCTGCGTCACACCACAGATTAAAAATACAACATTCCTGTACACGTTAATTTCCCTTGGTTACTTTATAACAGCCGATTGCGAAAAATATCTACATATCCTTGACGTCAATCAACTAGTTCGAATTTTTGCAAGGGTAATAAAATTCGATATAAACCCTACGCTAATCCGTCTGAACATTATGGTATAGTTATTACGGGTAACTGGACCGAGGAATAGTCCGTCACCCACAGAGAGTCTGACCGCGTGGTAACGACGCACCGGCAGCAGAACGTCAGACACGGTCAGGTCAACAGGCTGTCAGACCGGGTTTAGAAGGGTAACCCGCCGGGCCGGCTACCGATGTTACTCAGTAGGTATGATGACATCAAATAAATCTATCATCCATCCATCAGCCCGTAAACGTCCACTGTTAAAACATAGGTTTCCCCACGAGTATGCCATTCGCAAGGGTTCTGTGCCACCTGTATCCAAAGGTTGCCTGCGACCTTGGTAATGTCATCAATCTATAGGTCAATAAATCTATAGGTAGGTACTAACATCTAGATTTAATTTCCATTAATATATTTTTAATTGTTACATGTAAATTGTAGAAATTATTGATTGCCCAAATAAATAAATTGCTTAGTCACCTTTGTACTATTATTTGAAATACTTGCATGAACTAGCTAATTTACTAACAAAGTAATGAATTTACTGTCTCTTTTATACTTAAACAGTAATGATTTGTGCCTTAGTTCCGGTGGCCTTCTACGCATTGCGTTTTAATGTTTCAAATCCGTACAATATACCTCGGTTAGACATGGGAAGAATGGAAGAAATGGGAAGGAAAAAGAGGGTATTTCCGTGTGGTGATGGAGTAAGAATACTATTCACCACCCCATATCTTACCCGTGGGTGATCGGACGAGACGACTAAGGGATATAAAACGCATATAACATCTATGCGAGAGATGGAAACCTCGAAACAAAACTCTATACCAACACGTCTGACCAGCGCGGTATAGTTGGTTAATTTCCCTCTTATTACAGAGGCCCTAGCCCAACAGTGCGACATTTATGGGCTGTGATCAGGAGCGGCTCTAGCACATGTAGCGCCCGGGTGCAATAAATAACCTGGCGCCCTCTTGTATCAAAATGGGGAACAAAATGGAATAAGTAGATAGTTACAACACGTTCGACTAAACTCCGAACCTCGCTGGAATGCGTTGTCGCATACTTAGTCTCGTTGTTTTGACACAAAATCAGGTAAACGCGATCGGATTATGAAGTTACAGTGAACATGGCGACAAAGCAACCTACCCAAACCTGTCAAATAACGCACCCACTACGTTTATAGATGGTAAGGCACTGGCTACGTACGGTGTACCCGCTCCGTGTGAAGCGTTACAGTGGAGGCTCTGTGTCTCGAGCGGCTTTCGGCGCCCCCTAACACATGGCGCTCGGGTGCACCGCACCCTCTGCACTATAGGTAAAGTCGGCCCTGGCTGTGATGATGATGAGACATGGGAATCAAAATTGAAATCCTTTAGTAGTCAAAGCAGATGGAATAATCTGTTAAAATACATCCGTAAAATATATCCGTGAGATGATATCTCAGTGTATATAAGTACATATATAGGCACCGTTGATTGTTGTTGTTGTTGTTGGGATTAAATTGCGATTGAATTTTTAGACAGTTGGTCTAACTTGGAAGTAGGTATATAGCTAGAGGGGTCAAAGAATCGGTGGTCAGTCAGAGGCGATGGGAACATGGAATATATCATAACAAATGGAAAATATGTATAAGTAAACATTATTAAGAAGCAATTTAGCAGTGAAATTACCGTTGCCATTTGAATCTGCATTTCATGTCTCGCGATTTCCTTCTGATAGAAGTCATCTTTTTCTCTTAAGCTCTGGTAATGATTCATAATAGGATTATGTTCTTCTATGTAGGTGTTATATACATCTCGAAGCTTGCTCCAATACATTTCGATCTCAAATAGCTTTGGGCGGCAAAGGTTACGCATTTCTTCTTCGTGCTATTGGAAATTAGATATGGTTTTCATATTAGTAATATCTTCTATTTGTTTAGGTATATGTAAAGCCTTTAAAGGAAAGTATTAAACTATCTTTCTATTCCAAAGATTTTTACGGTGATACTAGTACCTATTTCCGTGCGATGACGGAGTAAGAATACAATTCACCGCCCCATATCTTACCCGTGGGTGATCGTAAGAGACGACTAAGGGATAAAAAAACGATATAACATCTATGCAAGAGAAAGAAAACCCGAAACAAAACCCTATACCAACACGTCTGACTAGCGTGATATAAATAGGTCAATTTCCCTCCCATTATGGAGGAGGCTCGGGCCCAATAGTGGCACATATATGAACTCAATGAACTGAGATGATGATGATAACTAATATGACATAAATATATATTTATATAATAATTTTAATGTTATCAGATAAATTAATTATTATCTAATTACTTGAATAAGAAGAATACAATTAAACCCATCTTAAGCGTGATTGTAAAAGATCAAACGTCGGGTACCGGTGGCCCGCTCTCACGGCGATGAGAGGCGCTTTGCAGGGTGGGTCTAAGGGGTTGCTTCTTCCGTCAACGATACCGGACCCGATCAACCGATTTGGCGAAGCGTGACCACTACATGGCCTACCGCAAAAAAAGACATGCCAACACATCTGATCTATCTATTGTAGTATAGTAGGTTAATTTCCCACCAATATTGAGGTGGCTTAAGCCCAATAGTGGGACATATATGAGCTGAGATGGTGATAATTTAAATTGTTGTGTGCAACGGATTAAAAATAATTCACCTTCTCACTTCGACTTTATTGTCTATATATATATGATGTTATATATGATGTTTTTTTGCAGATAGCATTGATAGAAAAGAAGGAACTAGAATAACAATACTCGACGTAATACTTATACGTCAACCTTTTTGATCAAATTATATTTAGTACCTAGATTATTATCTCTCCTATTGGAAATGAGGCCCGATTTCGATAATGGCACGTGTATCACCTGAGAAGTAAATTTAAATGAAACGGCGAATCATGAACAAATAAAACAAATTACGCCATTAATAAGTTAATTATTAGACCAGCAACACAGTATTTTTTGATCAGTAACAGTCAATTTAAAATTGTTCTAATTATATCCACGCGCTACTGACTGGTAGACGAGTGATGGGCACCCTGACGTGTTACGACAACCGTGACAGATATGATGACCATTGTAGAACATAATATACACTGATAATGTAATTAAGCATGATGTGAACAATACTTATTTGCTGATTTTGATGAAAAAAATGAGGATAACAATTTGACTTATGATTACAATCTGAATTTGACCGTTGGAGTCCTCCTTAAATAAATAAGTTACTCATTTAAATGCCTGCACTGAGCATTTATTATCTAAAATAAATTGCCAACAACAACAAATTGCCAACACCTATTATCTATAATAAATTGCCAACAAGGGGCCGTTCATAAATTACGCAAGGGATTTTCAAGAATGATTTGGCCCCCTCCTGCCCTACCGTAGGACATCATAAGATTTCAACTACTCCGCACTGTATAAGAATCCCCTTAATAAGAATTTTTGTAAGAAAAGGCCCTATTGATCAAATATAACACAGTTTATTCCTAAAATATCTTTTATTACAATCTTCTTACTACAAGTAGGTATCATTAACTCACTGCAATAATAATAATCTATCATAGTTTTGACCAACATTAGTAATTCTCATATTTTTATTTACCCCCTCCCTGCGCAGTAAGAAGTTATAATATTCAGTCAACAGCAACTTTCCTTGTCAAGATGAATTAGAAGTAGTAGAAGATGTTGCACTCAATGCGTTTGTTGCGATAGTATGTGAAATTTCAACTCTATCAAATCACCACTGCGAAAATATATAAAATGATAGGGAAAGTTCATATTAACATTATGGTTCTAGCCTAGCTAGAATGTCTCAAAATGAAGGTATAGAAAAGACAGCACATAATATTATTTGCATAATATAAGCTGAGGATTCTATTCAAACAGATTCGTATTAGATACGAAAGAAGAGATTGTTTTTTTTTTATTGTTTATGGTGGCAAACGAGCAAACAGCACACCTTATGGTAAGTGTTACTGCCGCCCTTGGACCTTTGCAATACCAAGGGCACTGCTATGGCGTTGCCTACCAATACAACCCCGAAACCACCCAGTTGAGCTTCCGGCTCTCTGGCTCACCAAGCGCAATAGCACATGGCCATTACTCAGACGTCGATCTTCTGCGAGAGTGTGCATGGTATTATCTCGGATGTACTGGCCCGCGGCTGTAGGCAGAAAACTGTCCGCAACGTGATCCTACCACTAAATGATAGATCAGGATGATACAAAAGCTAGTACAAACTAGAAATAAAAAATATGAAGTAATATAATGAACAATTTTCAGTGTGGTGACGGAGTAAGAATACAACTCATCATCCCCTATTTTGCTCGTGGGTGATCGTAAAAGATGAATAAGGAAGGATCGTAAAAGAGGAATAATATGCATAAAACATGCAAGAGAAGGAAAACTTGTAATAAAACCCTTCGTCAATTTTCCTTTCTAATGTGGAGGAGACTAGAACCCAGCAGTGGGATATATATGAGTTGAAATGATAATGAATAATAAAGCCACAAATCCTAAAAAGGTTATTGAAAGAGATTATGCATAATATGTACAATTAATTCCTCCATTTTTGTCACCATTGTATTGCGTATGTGACATGGTAATTATTAGCCTTTCCCAGCTTTGTGTAGTGGGTGTTGATGCGTGGAAGCCGTTATGATATATAGAGTGTACCATGACCACCATACAATTATTGTTATTGGAGCAACCATAGTGACAATGTGTCTCATTAAGTATCACGTGTTGCTACTCTGTTTCATAATTCTGAAATGCTATGTAAGTATTTATTTTAATCAATTATTTATCACTCAACAGGAACAAAAAGTAATAATAGTTCAAAATAGTAATTAGCCCATTGGCTAATCCAAAATCTAAGTTTTATTTTTATTGCTCATGGTGGCAAACGAGCAAGCAGCACACCTGATGGTAAGTGTCACTGCCGCCCGTGGACCCTTGCAATACCAAGGGTATAGCTTAGGTCGCTGCCTACCAATAAAACTCCCATACCCACCCAGTTGGGCTTCCGACTCTCTCGCTCACCGAACAAAGCGCAATAGCACATTGCCATTACTCAGACGGCGATCTCTTGCGAGAGTGTGGTACTATCCCGGACAGACCGACCCGTGGCTATAGACAGAAAACTGAACTGAAGTCAACAACGTGGTCCTACCACTATTAATATATAAGTTATCCCTATTTCAAATTAAATTCAAATCCATGCAGTCGTTATAACTCGAAATGTTTTTATTTTAATATTAATCTTTGCGCTCCTTTTTATTAATTGAGTATAATTGAAAATCTTTATTCGATTTTAAAATTCAATGTTCTATTTTGAACTAATTATATTTTATATTTCTTTCTATTATTTAGTATTTAGAATTTGTAATAGCGTATAAAGATAGAGATATTCTATCATTTCAACTTCAAATTGTACGTAACGATTTTGAGAAGATAATAATTTAATCATAAAGATCTTTTGACTTTTATAATTTACAAGGTATCTGTGCGAGGGCTGTGAAAATATACTTTCTAATAACTAGCTTAATATTCTGTTATTTATCTGCATACAGGCTTTAAACTGTAGATCTGATGGCGGGCCCAGAGAAGCTGATCTCAAGAATATATACAAAAAATGCTTAAAGATGCAGGATGGTAAAAATAATTCTAGTAAAGATAATTCAGAACAAGATTGGAAAGAGCCCAAAGGACAAATTCAAACAAACAACTGGAGCAGAGATCGTATAGATAATAAAGAAAATAAAAACAGTAGGCACGATAGAATGAATGATAGGGGCAAAATGAACGGTAAAGATGATGTGATGAGAAGAAATGACGATAAAATGAGTAATGATCGAACGGGTAATAACGGTAAACGAATGGGTGGTGATAATGATAGAATGGGTAGTCCTAGTGATAGAATGGGAAAAGATAATGATATGATGAGCAGTAATAACGATAGAACAGGTAATCAGGGTAGAATGGATGCTAGAAACGGCAGGCATGGTACCGAAACTGATCGAAGCGACAGATATGGAAGAGACGATTATTTTAACAGGGATTATTTTTCTCCGAGGCAAAGCGATGAATTTGGAAGTGTGAGTATTTGGCAATTTTATGAACATTTAGATTATTATTAAGTTATGCAAACTTATCTTTTCTATATTTTTCACCCGTTTAGTCCCCTAGAAGACACAAGCGGGAGAAACGCCCTGAAAATTCAGGTCAGAGAAGTCAATATAATCCAAATACTCACAAAATCACAGGCAATGAAGATCACTTTAGAAGCGATGAAAAGAACTCGAATGAGAATAACGGTAGCAAAGAAATAGATAATAAAGCATGTGCTCTACATTGCTTTATGGAAAATCTAAAGATGGTAAGTATCCATATTTTTATATGGTGATGGAGTAGGAGTACAATTCACAACCTCTTCCTTGCCTATGGATCTCGTAAAGGACAACAAAGGCATATAAGCAGATAACTAGATGTAATACTTTTTGTCAACTTATCTGACATGATATATACATACGTTAACTCTTTCATTATATGCCAGTTTTTTCTTATCATGGAAAAGGGTCGCACCAAAGGTGCCTATTGAACAGTTCTCATGTCCCGGTGAAACATATATATTTCATATTTTTTTTACATGTAACATGTATAAATATGATTGCATAAAAAGTTGATTAATCCATTGTTTTTAGACAGCCGAGGACGGTATGCCCGATAGATATTTAGTGACTCAAGCTATCACCAAGGATGTGAAAAACGACGACTTAAAGGATTTTCTAGAAGAATCTATTGAAGAATGCTTCCAAATTCTAAGTAATGGTATGAAATTTTATCACTTCAATTTCTCTTTCTTTGACATTATTAAACACGGAGTCCTGCATAATCGGCGAGCCAAAAATTAGTCCCAGACTAAGCAATTGTTTATGGATTGCAGAACAGTTTGTTCTGTGCAGTAATTAAGCTAAGCGATTTGCACTAAGAGAATTATTAAGTAACAATTTGATGAAAAATGTCTTTTTGCTATTATTATTTGTATTTTGTATTTCAGAGAACACGGAAGAAAAATGTGAATTTGCCAAGAATTTGTTGATGTGTCTATCAGAAAAAGGTAGAGCCAACTGTGATGATTGGAAAGACGATTTAAAATTTTAACATAATGTTTTTTTTAAATCTATTGTATTTTTTTATAAATATTAATGTTTTTATTGGATTAAAACACCATTACTACATCTTAATGATTTTTAAATATAGAGGATTACTATAACAGTAGACTTGAATAAATCGGTCGTCCGGTGGCTAAGTATTCTAATACGATCTTGAGGTTCTATTAGCTGACTATGGCCAAGTATCCTTGGTATTCTATATACTATACCCTCATATACCCTTCACCTTTAACCGGTAATATACTGTTATAACATACCCTTCACCTTAACATGAGAAGCTAATGGAATGAATTATTGATTTCCTAACCCGTCACCAAACGCGTAAGGTTGCTTGTACGGTTTAGTTGGATTGTGCGGTTGCTATTTCATAAACCTTCATTAATTTAGTTTGAAATGATTGATGGTAAAATTAAAATATTATACAATATTTACATCTAGTCTGGCCTCATTCTTTATAGTGGCTCTTTCTGTTTCTTTCTCCTTTTTTTCATTTTGAAAATTTCTATCTTGTATATACGTGATCAATTTGAGCTTGAACTCGGCTTGATACTGTCCATCGATTAAGTCCATTTCTTCCTTCTCCCAAGTCTCTAAAAGATTATTCTTCTGAGAGTCATACTCTGTTTGTAGTTTATCCAGACGTTGGCATCCTATATCTGCGAAAATAAGGTAAACGTTTTAAAACTATTTTATTTAAATACTTATTATATACCTATAGAAATAGAATAAATACTATAGGGATGAGAGTTCTTTTCATATGTAGTGCTAAACTAAAAAAGATAAAATTAGGAATAGTATTAAAAGAGAGTGATGTGGAGTGAATGAGAAAGAAGTAACTAAGATAATAAACATACGTTGAGCTGGTTTGCACATTTAGAAAGTATGAGCGATCAGAAGTTGCATCAAATATCGCAATTCATCATGTATGTTTCCGGATGAAAGCAGTGACATACTGCCGGAAGGTCGAAAAGTCTTAAGAGTTTCTATAACCGTATAACATACATGAAGACTGAGATGAGCGTGAATGAAGCGATGAAGAGATGCCAGGATGGTAACTTGTGGCAAAAATAGAATTTACTTACCCTTTCGGGTAACAGGCGTGAGTGCGGTTAAAATTAAAAGAGCAATTAAATATAATGAAACCAATTTATGAAAATAGAATGCTGAACGAACGTCTGGTTAAGAAGATATACAATGCGAAAGTAGAAGGATGTAGGTACCGGGGGAGACCGAGAATAACCTACCTAGACCAGATCGGTCATGTACTGAAGAAAGGTGGAGTCAAGAGTCTCCGAAACCGGCGAGCGTGTATGAAGAGAATTATGAATGTTGCGGAAGCGAGTGAAGTATGCAAGGATTGAGTTCTCTGGCACTCTGTTCTCTCTGCCTACCCTGCAAGGGACATGGCGTGATGGTATGTATGTAATTAAATATAAAATGCATACTTAAGAAATAGCTGACGTTTTCGGTGTGGGCTTGAAAGGCGCGGCGGTGTTGTTCCTCCGAGTCATCTGTGGCCCTCATCAATGTAGTGATCAGTCGATTTTTCCGCTCCATTAGGAAATTGAAGCTTGTTAACATGTGCTGTTTAAGTTAGTATGAGAAATATAAATATATTTTTTAGCATGACAACCCCGTGCCCAATATGGGTTGTATTGGATACGGATTTTATAAATAAGTATATTTAATTACTACTCACTATCAGGTAATCTATCCTTACTAATATTATACATGCGAAAGTAACTCTGTCTGCCTCTCGCTCTTTCATGCCATAACTACTGAACCGATCTAAATGAAATTTGGTACACAGATAGTCTAGAGCCTGAGCAAAGACATAGGCTACTTTTTAATGCAAAAAAAGGGTTGTAAAGAGGGATGAAAATTCGTAAGGAAGTATCGTCATTTTTAAAACCAAAAGCTTGAAACTTATTTTTAGGCTATTGATTAGATATAAATAAATATGACATTAACATTTTGTAAAAAAAATACCTTTAAGGGGCAAAATAAAAATAGGGGATGAAAAACTTTAGGAAAGTAACCTTTACGCGGGCGAAGCCGCGGGCAGAAGCTAGTTTGAAATAAATAGATAGAACATGGCAGGCGTGGGATACCAACACATTACATTGGTCTATAACTTTAGTACTTACGCCACCAGTGCAGTCAATAATGGTATTTTCGTGTTTATATGCATAGTGCGTTTTTATATCGACCTGTGCTAATTCCACCGTGAGTAGTTTGGTATGTTACATTCCCAAGGAGGATTGACGTCAGGCAAGAGGCCGGCATTAAACTATTGCCAAATACTTTTGCAATATGTACGATGCAAGAGGAGTACAAATGGCGTCGGCTGTAATTAATTGGGATAAGAGCGGGCAGATGATAATGATGCATAGAAAAAGAATAAAGAAAGGCATTGTATACGAGTATTTTAATATAGCAAAAAGATATACATTAATTGAAACTCAAGAAACTGATGAAAACTATATTTAGTACAATATAAATAACTTTTTTTTGGTTTCAAAGTTAGGCTTTGGTTCTAGATTTTCATTTGCAATGGTGAGATACTTTATAGACATATGAGTAATTGATGCAAATGAGACATTGATATAGGACAACTATTTATAAATAAATTAAGCTCTGCTTATTCTGTATAGTCAAATTCTGCAACACAGGACGAAAGAGTACAGATAATTTGTCACTTAAGTGATTAATTCATAAAAATAATTTTCCCACAGAAAAGAGGAGATACTTATTTTGATTGTATATTTCTTTTTATGAATTTGCCGAAATAATTACTTTACGTATGAACTTACTAGATATTTTTTTGTTAGCAAATTAGTTCAATTTTATTTTAATTGTCATTAAACCTTGGACGATATGCCTCATTACAAGTTTCTAGAAATCAAAAAGTTCAGTGATTACGATGCTTATAGATTTATTTAGCTATATATTTATGAGTTTTTTTAATACTGTTTTTGTGTATTAATAATTTATTTTATTGTGATGGAGAGATTTATAGAAATAATTAAGTTTGATAACCTGGATATCAACAGCCATTTGTTTACATTTTATCTTGCGTAATATGAACCTCCATTCTTGATTAATCTTCGCAGTGTTAAGACGGCTATACGCTTCCTCTTTATCGAGTTTATTCTGGGAACATCAGATATATTATTTATCAATAACGCAATCATTTTACTAATTTCATTCTTGATTGCCATTGCCTTTTCCTCCAAGAAGAGACAATTACTGATTTGAATATTACCTTTATGAATCTTGATATAAGCTCCTGTTTTCTTCGTCGTGCTTCCTCTTCTATGTCAGCTCTATGTTGTAGGTAGCGCGCGCGCTCTTCGTCCGACATGCGCGCCAACTTATTCACTTTGCCTTTTTTTGTCATTGTTACGAGTTTAACAGAACCTATCAAAAATTTTTCATTTAATATTTATATAGCGAAAAGAATTATCTTATTATTAAAAATGCCTAAGCTTTTAACGTGAGGTGACGGAGTAAGAATACAATTCACCCAACTTTATCCTACCACTGGGTGATGTAAAAAACGACTAAGAGAGAGAGAAGAATATTTTGAAATAATACCAACAAGTCTGACCAGCGTAGTGGTAGTGAGACAGGATGAGCTGAGATGATAAATCCTATAGTAATACAGTTTAAATTTTATCTTCAGTTTTGCGTATGTAGGTATATATGTCTCTATTGAGTACGGGTGCCACAATGGCATCCAAAGTGGCTTACTACGAGGATCACACATTACTGGAAGGATTCGAAATAGATTTTGTTTGCAGTTTTCCTTCTCTTGCAGTAATATTTCTGCTTACATCTCTTAATTATCCTTTACGACACCCAATGGGAAGCATGATGAATACTCCATTAGGGAGAATATTAACTTTACAAGAATGATCGTGGTCTTTGTTATAAGACTTCTTTTTACTGTGCTTGCTTACGATGTAAGAATGAATCATAAGTAGTTTAATAATAATCTTAATATATATAAATTACGTGTCACGTTGTTTGTCCGCGATGGACTCCTAAAGTACGTAACTGATTTTAATCAGATTTGCACAGCATGTGTACTTTGATCCGACTTAAAAGATAGGATAGCTTTCATCTCAATTTATAGTAATATTATTTTAATGCAAATTATTTATTTATTATTTGACAGTCACAAGTATCTGTTATCTCCAAACGATTCTAACAGATGGCGGTATCTGTTAACTGGATTGAGTAAGTATTTAATAGATGGCGCTATGTTAAACGTACAAACGTTTCATATAAGCTGCAATTTATTAGCATAACCACCAAGTGTTACTGAGGCTACTTTAGCCACAGCAACGCGTGGCCAGGTCTGCTAGTTTATTTATAAAAACTTGATTACGAGCGAAAAATGATTGTCACATAAGGCATTCGATCCACACCAAGTAAAATGTAAAGATAAAAATATAATACGAGGCGAAGATTGATTGTTATACAACAGTTCACGTTGGTGTAAGTGGCGGCATGATTGGAAGGGATTTACAATAGGTGTGGGTTCGAATCTCATATGTGACAATAATTTATCGCTCGTAATAACGTTTTTAATAATAATCAAGCATGTTAAATGCTAAATTTCAGTAATTAGAATAATTTATGTTACATTATTTTTGAATGGCGTAATGGCTTTATATCCCTTAGTCGTCTCTTACGATCATCCACGGGTAAGAAAGGGGGTGGTGAATTGTATTCTTATTCCATCACCACACAGATAAAGTAATTACCCTGAGTGAAAACCAAAGATCTTTAATAATTTAAGCTAAATATTTATGTAGATAATTTTATTATTTATCCTTCGATAAATATTGTGTAGGTATATATGTTTTTATTAAGTGAATAACGTCTGACTTTTTCTTTTTTTTTGGCGGAGTGCTATGTAGTGGTCACGCCCCGCTAATCCGTTCGGGGCGACAGAAGAAGTGGCGCACGACGGCCCCATAGACCCGCCCTACAAGTACCTCTCCATGCCGTGCGAGCGGGCCACCGGAACCTGTTCTTTGTCTTCGGTGGCCCACTCGGCGGAAATAACGTCTGACTATGACAACTTTGATTGTGCTTATGTAGCTGTGGTTTTATCCTTTGAATAAAAATCATTTTTTTCTCTGGGAAAGTATATATCACTTCTTATGTTATTAAATAACACATTTCCATTTCTACTATTAGCAAAATACATTCGATTTATTATTTTTATTAAATAATTTAACATTTTGTTTTTCATTGCTTATGCTGGCAAACGAGCAAGCAGTACACGTGATGGTAAGTGTTACTGCCGTTCATGGACCTTTGCAATACCAATGATACAGCTAGGCCGTTGCAAACCAACCCAAACCTTCCCGGAAAGTTGAGCTTCCGGGTTTCTCGCTCACTAAAAGAAGCGCAACAGCATATTGCCAATGCTCAGATGTCGATTTTCTGCAAGAGTGTGGTTACTACCCCGGGACGGACTGGCCCTTGGTTGTAGACAGAAAATCACTAAAACCTTAAAAAAGGATATCAATGAGCATATCATACGTCCAAATAAGTGTCGATACACTTTAAAAAGACAATCAACAAGTTACGTACGCAGTATCTAAGGTCATAATACTTGAATATTTACTAATTGACATATAAAGTCATTAAAATCATTAATTATCACGAAAATAATGGATTTTTACGAGTATATGATGAAATAATGATAAACATAAATAGGAATAGTAAAGTCTTACCTGGTGTATATGACAAACTGAACGCGTTCTAACACAGTGTAAACAAAAGCTAGAACCAAACTAGAAACTAATAAAATTATCGAACAAACTAACAGTTACACGGCAACACTATCTTTGCTTCAAACAACAGTGATTAAATATTATCCCCTGCTTATATTTCAAATCTTATGGCTATGACTATTTAGTGATATTATTAAGGGCTGCCATTACTGAGGTTTCGGACTCAATTTACAGTCAAGTTTAAAGCTTCAAGTTTAATTCAGCGCACGTTTTGTTTTTATTACATCCCTGATATGTCTCTATTTTATTACGCCGTGTGTTAGCGTCTACAAATACTACTATAACACATCATTGAACATGGATGTTGTAAAAGCGAACTATTGCCTGATCAACAATATATTTTAGGTAACATTTAATAGCGGCTGTACACACTCGATGAGAGCCTCTCGCCGAGAGTTTTGTCCAAGAGGTTCTAGGCGAGAGCACGTCCTGTACACACTCGTTATGCCAGTTGCACTGTAAATACCCAAGACAATGGACGTGGAAACTGCTGCTGTTATTTGTCTTTGTGCCGTGAGCTATTATAATTATTTAAACATTTACTTTAAAAAGAAAATTCGTAAGCCATGGACAAAAAGAAGATGGTGGATGATTGCTATGCATCGTAATAGAAACAGGTAAAACACTGTCAGTGGACAACTAAACAATCGAGTGTGTACAATTGTACATGCTCGGTCTCGTTTTCCTAGCGAGACTTAACGAGACCCTTTGACTCGGGCGCAAAAATCCGACAGGCACGGTCAGGAGAGAGCAAAACGAGACGAGCGTACCATGTACATACTCGCTCTCGGGGTGTCTCGTCGAGTGTGTACAGCCGCTATAAGGTTATATAAATGACACAGACTTGATTTTAATTACATATTTTGACATTAATTGACAAGTAAATAAAATTTAAGTTTTAGTTTAGTCTTAATTTGACACGTAACATTGGTTTAATTTGTCATTTATATAAATAGGCCTTACCTAAAATTTAGGGGTGTATGGTAAAAACTGTCTTGAGCCTTACAAAGTCTTAAATTATCTTCTACCTACTGATGTGAGATGTAAGATTGCTTTTTCCACGTGGTGACAGAGTTTAAGAATACAATTCACCACCCTCTCACTTAGCCATGTGTATCGCAATAGACGACTCTATAAATAAAACTCTAAGCCTGTCTGTCCGTGTCTAGCCTGACCAGCGTATTATAGTAGTCCAATTGCCCTTCTTATTGTGAAGGCTGGAGGAATTGGGCTCGCCCAGTAGTGGGAAGTAGATATATGAGCCAAAATCAATGAAAATTAAGTAAGATTGCTTGGCCGAAGTGGCTCTCGATGTCAGGGAAGTGGCGGTAAAGGATAAAAGTTAAAAATCGTACACGGCAAAATTTATTTAATTCTCAATTGCTCATCAATTTGTTTTATGTTAGAAGAAGCCACGCGTTGCTGTGGCTAAGGTAGCCTCAGTAACACTTGGTGGTTATGCTAATAAATTGTAGCTTATATGAAACGTTTCTACGTTTAATATAGCGCCATCTATTAAATACTTACTCAATCCAGTCAACAGACAGTCCATCTGTTAGAATCGTTTGGAGATAACAGATAATTGTGACTATCAAATAATAGACAAATAATTTGCAATAAAATAATATTGTAACTATAAATTGAGATGCAAGCTATCCTATCTTTTAAGTTAGATCAAACTACACATATTATGCAAATTTGATTAAAATCGGTTAAGTACTTTAAGAGTGCATGGCGAACAAATAACGTGACGCGTAATTTATATATTATATATTAAGATTGTTTCTATTATAACTCATCCTCGTCTCGATTTCTGCAAACATGTTGATTAAAAACTGGCTGGACAGCGAACGAAAATATAGCAGATGATCTTAAACTCCTTTCCTAATCATTATAGGGTAAAATAAAAAGTTGCAGTAAATATAATTTTATAAAGCGCTGTTTGTGGTTTTAGTATCGCAATGGCTATATCCTAGCACAATTTAAAAACCAAACAACTGCTGCAATAGAGTATCGACCATCGCCGTAGCATGACACAAACGGATATTGTCACACAAACTGTAATGCATCGTGTGAGCGATGGATTTCAGTTATTCGATGCAAGCCATGGCTTTGAATTACAATATACTGCTTAGAAAATTACCGTCCAATCATTTCAAATTTCAAAGTCTACGTTCATATGAGGCCGCGTCCTAAAAGTATATGACCTCTCTAAAGCTTAGAAACCTATAAACACCGTAGATACTAATATAGTGCGGTGACATTCGAGACAGTTCAATTTTAAAAAGTATTATTTGCATTGTACCAAACCTTTATGTGGGACATTTGACGGGAATTTGAAAACGTCATGTGGTGTCTTGTATTATATTCGATATCTTAGTGTTTTAATGTGTTACATTAGATAATTTTGATGGCATTTTATGTAATGTGATGCGGCGAAACTACTGGGATGTAGTGAATATCATATAAAAGTGCTTTACAACGTTTTCGTTTTCCATCAAAATTCCCACAGGATATCATTAACAGTGTGGCCATAGCACTGTTGATGGTGACAATTTGACTTAGACAATGACTAACCTGAAAGACTAAAAACATAAAAATAATTATAACTTGACAATGGCACTAATAGCTCGTATAAGTAGCTGATTGCCAATACACAAAGGGAAGAAGAAGAACGTTTATGTGACATCAACCTTTTTAGAGTTCCATACCCAAAAGATAAAACAGGACCCTATTACTAAGACTCTGCTCTCCGTCCGTTGCTTCGCCTGTCTGTCACCAGGTTGCTCTCATGAACCGTGATAGTTGGACAGTTGAAATTTTCACAGATGATGAATTTCTTTTGCCGCTACAACGACAAATACTAAAAAACAATAAAATAATTATTAAAGGGGGCTCCCACACAACAAAGGTAATCTTTTTGCTCGATATTGATAACAAAAATAGGTAGACGTTTGAAATATTCACAGAATATTTAGTAATATATTCACTTTAGAAATAAATAATTAAATTAAAATAAAACAAATAGAGAATTTTAGCTCCCATACAACAAACATGATTATTTGGCCATTTATAGATAATGGTACGGAACCCTTCGTGCGCGACTTCGAGTTGCTCTTAGCCGGTTTTTTGAATATAATCGAATAAGTGAGTTTTCAGACATGTGTCAAAATATCTTTTAAATCAAAATCACTAAGAAGTATTGATATCAACTTTAAAGCAAATCACCCCTAAAATAACTTTCCACCCCTTTTTAACCCAGTTAGGAGATAAGGCTCAATAAAATACGAATCACATCTTTCATCAATTCTGTTAAAGAATGTTTATGCAAAATTTGAAATAGATTGGACCAAGGAATCACGATGTTCCATACAAACTTTACACTGCTTTTTCACCCCCTTAGGGATATAATTTCGTAAAATCCGTTCTTAGCTGACCTCTACTCGGCGAAAGAAATATTCCTACCAAATTTGAGGTTTGTAGGTCTTATGGTTCCAGAGATATCGTGATGAGTCAATACATAGGTGGAAATCTCTTATATATATATATATATATATATATATATATATATATATATATATATATATATATATATATACTAGCAGACCCGGCCACGCGTTGCTGTGTCTAAGGTAGTCTCAGTAACCCGTGGTGGTTATGCTAATAAATTGTAGCTTATATGAAACGTTTCTACGTTTAACATAGCGCCATCTATTAAATACTTACTTAATCCAGTCAACAGATACCACCATATGTTAGAATCGTTTGGAGATAACAGATAATTGTGACTGTCTTTGACAAATAATAGACAAATAATTTGCAATAAAATAATATTGTGACTATAAATTGAGATGGAAGCTATCCTATCTTTTAAGTTGGATCAAACTACACATTTTATGCAAATTTGATTAAAATTGGTTACGTACTTTAAGAGTGCACGGATGATATATGGGCTGTGATGATGATGCGGCGGAACTACTGGGATATAGTGAATATCATATAAAAGTGCTTTACAACGTTTTCGTTTTCCATCAAAATTCCCACAAGATACCATTAACAGTGTAGCCATAGCACTGTTGATGATGGTGACAATTTGACTTAGACAATGACTAACCTGAAAGACTAAATACGTAAAAATAATTATAACTTGACACTGGCACCAATAGCTCGTATAAGTAGCTGATTGCCAATACACAAAGAGAAGAAGAAGAACGTTTATGTGACATCAACCTTTTAAGGAGTTCCATACCCAAAAGATAAAACAGGACCCTATTACTAAGACTCTGCTGTCCATCCGTTGCTTCGCCTGTCTATCATCAGGTTGCTCTCATGAACCGTGATAGTTGGACAGTTGAAATTTTCACAGATGATGAATTTCTTTTGCCGCTACAACGACAAATACTAAAAAACAATAAAATAAATATTTAAGGGGGCTCCCACACAACAAAAGTAATCTTTTTGCTCGTTTTTGCTCGATATTGATATCAAAAATAGGTAGACGTTTGAAATATTCACTGAATATTGAGTAATATATTCCCTTTAGAAATAAATAATTAAATTAAAATAAAACAAATAGAGAAATTAAGCTCCCATACAACAAACATGTTTATTTTGCCATTTATAGATAATGGTACGGAACCCTTCGTGCGCGACTCCGAGTCACTCTTAGCCGGTTTTTTGAATATAATCGAATTGAGTTTTGAAACATGTGTCAAAATAAAATGTCTTTTAAATCAAAATCACTAAGAAGTATTGATGCCAACTTTAAAGCAAATCACCCCTAAAATAACTTTCCACCCCTTTTTAACCCAGTTAGGAGATAAATCTCAATAAAATATGAATCACATCTTTCATCAATTCTGTTAAAGAATGTTTATGCAAAATTTGAAATAGATTGGACCAAGGAATCACGTTGTCCCATACAAACTTTTCCCTGCTTTTTCACCCCCTTAGGGATATAATTTCGTAAAATCCGTTCTTAGCTGACCTCTACTCGGCTAAAGAAATATTCCTACCAAATTTGAGGTTTGTAGGCCTTATGGTTCCAGAGATATCGTGATGTGTCAACATAGGTGGAAATCTCTTAAACAAGGTGGAGACGACCATACGACAATAATTTTAATCTAGTGTATCTGATGACTTGCCCAGCCTGTATACAAACTTTGAATACAATATGTCGTATAGTTTAGCCGCAGCACATTACTTTGTATTATTAACAATTTCCACACTCTGTATAAAAATTAAAATTATTCGCCTATCAAATGAGCTCCCGCGCCGCATCGGTATAAACTAATATGAAACTAGTACCTACATATCGCCATGTTTACCAGTTCAAGTCTTCCCCAAACGTAATACAAATCAATGCATATTATACCTTATTCCTAAGTCTTTATAAACCGTGTCATCAGACTTAGATGAGAAATTTAAAACTACCTAATGCGGCTTAATGGAAGAAGACCTCGGTCTCATGTTCAAAACTATTATAATAGGTATGTAGGTCAGTGTGCCATCGTGATCCTGTGACGTGAATGTGCGTAATTAGACGCTTACTTTATGTTAGAATAGTATTTCTTTCTCATTTACAATGCCTCGTTATAATTACACAGCTTCGGGTATACAGATATGATTTTAATTTATGGAGAATATCAGGGAAATGCAGCTTTAACCATACGTACGTACCGAAAGAGATATGGAAACACACGTGTTTGTACTACCAATGGCCGGACTATTGTGCAAGCTGTCCAGAGGTTACGGGATAATCAATCCTTACTGCCTCATATGGATAGTGCTCCTTTGCGTGTAAGAGTCACCCTAGATGAACAAATTTTAAATTATTTTTCTCGCAAATTTGACAGAGGTTGATAATGTGGAGAACTTAAAAAAAGGAATTGTACGATCTTTCGACAAGTTAAAATACATCGCCGTCAATGGCGACCTGTTAACAAGAGTTCGAAATAATATTTTAAGACGATATAATTTGTGCGTTCGGGTCCATGGCGCACATATCGAAAATTTAAAAGTTTAACGACCAAGTGAATTATTAAAGTTATCGTGATTACTTTAATAAAATAATCGAGTGAGAATGAATAGCGCCCATAAGTGTATGTATTTACCTACGTATCGAAGTTGTAACATATGATACCACAAGGTCACGCGCGTGCCGACCACAGGTTAGTGAACTAATATTTACAAACGGTGTTCTATTTTGTTTCAATATTCATGATAAAAAGTTTGTTTGAAAAAATTGTTTTTTAAATATGCATGCGAGGACTTTTTTAATAGTTTCAAAATACTCCTATACACTAGTATTGACGGTGTTTTCATTTATTGTCGTATTGACGTCTCCACTCTGTATATATATAGATAAATAGATAGATTAAAGTATAGAAGGCAGGATTATATGTTCCGTTTTAGAGCATGACTTCGCTCAAATAAGAAGGTAGGCAGAACGACAAGATAAATATGTGCCGATTCGTCTATTCAGCGTAAATTTTTCTTCTTATTGTGAAGGAAGCTCTAACTTGCTATGTGTCTATTAATACTACTATACTATACTTTGCACGTGGTGAAGTCCACGAAGTAAAAGACGACTAAGAGCTTTATATCGACCTGGGCCAACTCCACCTGTTGCCGTTTGGTCAACAATTATATTCTCAAGAAGGGTTGACGTCAGGCAGGCGGCTGGTCACCAAACTATTGCGAATAACTTTTGTAATATGGAAAAGGAGTACATATTGTGTCGATTCCAAGTAATTAGGATAAGAGCAGGAGAATGATGTGAGGCGAATGATGAGCGCTCTAACAGCTGAACGTAAATAAGTTGTTATGTAGGAGAAATTTTATTTAATAGTATTATTAAATCTATGTTTTTACTTACAACAAAAAGAAAATAAAAAAAATAAAATAAAGAGTATACAAATCAATAATGAATACTAGAATTTTAGTTCCTTAGCAACGGTTGTCATAGAAACTATTTACGTTCACATAATGTTAGCCCCTAAAAATATAGGCTGGGCCCAATATATTATTTTACCTTTCTTTTTAATCTGAGTAGACCTCGTTCAAGTTATTTATAATAAATACAGCAGTATACGTTAGTAATTCGTGAAGATGGATACTTTATCTTCGGGGACGTTGCAGTCCTCTACGTATTCTTCCAGCATAAAATCTGGCAGCAGTAAGTCCGCTGTTAGCACAGAGAAAGAGAAAGATATGGATTTTACTAAAGATAATGGTACGTTTATTTCTCTTTTTTTTAGGACATTCATAGGACTACGCCAATAACTAAATTTAGATTAACAGTTTGAAGAAACAGCAACCTAAATTCTACAAAGTTAAATGAGTTGATTTTTGTTATTTTCTTTTAAAAGCTATAATTGCGTACTGTACATTCATCTGTGATCTATGTACAGTACGCATTTTACAGATACTTTGTAGATATATAATGAACTGGCAGTCAAATACCGCAGTGATTAAGTAACAACTTCAACCGTTTTTCTGCCGGTGCGAATCCCACATACATTATATATTTTTTTAATGACATGCCGCGCTAAAAAATGAATACTTGTGACACGTCCACGTGTCACAAGTATTCCTTACAAACATACAAGTGAAGGACACATCATCATCATCGTCATCACAGCCCATAAATGTCCCACTGTTGGGCTCGGGCCTCCTCCGTAATGGATGGAATTAACCTACTATACCGCGCTGGTCAGACGTATTGGTATAGGGTTTTGTTTCGAGTTTTCCTTCTCTCGCATAGATGTTATATGCGTTGTATATCCCTTAGTCGTCTCGTACGATCACCCACGGGTAAGATATGGGGTGGTGAATAGTATTCTTACTCCGTCACCACACGGAAGGACACAATTAATTGATAAATCATTTGCAAATCGCACAATGAATTATCCTTTTTTTTTTTGGGTGGGCTACGGTCGGCGCACTCCTCGCACCACTCCGTCCGAGGCGACAGAGGGGCGTAAGCACGCACACCCGTAACCCACCCGTGAACCTCGCCTTCGTCGTTGGACCGGCCACCGGAGCAGCGTGAACTTGTCGTCAGTGGCCGGCCCGACGGAGTACCCCCTGAGGGGTACCCTCTCCTTGAGCGACGTTCCCTCTCCCCGGGAAGGACATCGGTCCTTCCTCGCGCATTCAGCCTCTCGGCGGGTGACGGACTGATTCCCCGGTCCAGTCAACCGCGGCCACGGCTAGGGCGGCATCAGGCGCAGCTAAAGAATTATCCTGCGTGAGTATTGAATGTACGATACGGTATTGGAGGTCTCTACATAAAGCACTTCACCATTTATGCAATCAAATTGGTGAGAAAATAGCTGTCTATTTTCTAGAAAAGAGAAAGAACACAATTTTCGCCTTCAATCATCAAAGAGATTAAGAGATGTATTAAGATACAGATGTTACTTCAAAACGAAGGAAAATTAGAAATAAAATCCTAGGTCATTATTCGTTTCACCAGTCGAGTAGAGTCTCTAAAGTGAAGAGAGAATCGACGTACTTACATCGATTCTCTCTCATTTTAGTGGCGTCCTGAGCTTAATTATGACACGTATCATTATTATCACTCAATCTATCGGTCTCAACTGCTGGATGAACGCCACATAACATGCGTATACATTATAGAAGTTTTTGACACAATTTCTACGCTTAGCAAGCAGGTTGGCGGTTGCAGCAAGATGTTATACGTATAACAAACGTGGAAACGTTTCCCACACGAGCAATGCTGTCTATTCCTCTGGTGATACCCCAGCCAATTTGTATGACTCTCAGAGTCCCACGAGTAAGGGGTGGTGACAACGGTACTGTTATCCTATCGTCCCGAGAAGGTATATAGATGGGCCATATATGGGCTGATAATAAGACGACATTATCATCATTCTCATCTTGCCTCAATTACTTGAACTCAATGCAATATGTGCTTTTCTTTCATTGTACATATTGCAAAAACTTTGGATCAAGCTTTATGACTTGCCACCTCAAACCTTCTTGGTAATGTAGTTGACGCCCACGTGCAATTTAAGAGTTTATAATATACGTAGCCACGGCACAGTACAATACGAAGTTATAAATTGTAATTATATTATTTCAGTGGCCTCTCCAATCGACTTGGAATGCCATATTCAGTGTGAACGCATCACAAAAATTCTCGATGAAGCTATTTACAAATGCAAATTGTCCATTTGCCTCCCGGACTTGGTGGCAGAGTACAAAACTCTCGATAGTGCGCTCACGTCTGTTCATATGGACGATTTGATTTTTATATTCGATCAGTACGATAACCCACTATTTTCTACCAGCGTGTTAAATATTGCTGCCGTAGAGGATTTGAAGGCTGTAAGTGAATGGTTTATTTATTTAATCAATAAAATTTCTTATAATAATAGTATAGCTGTACGTAGCAAGATACTAGTTAGAAAATCTTTATATGGTATATTTAACAGAAAGACGTATAATTAAAGAAATATTTTTTATTGCTTATAATGGCAAACGAGCAAGCAACAGAGCATTGACTTTCGCAATATCAGAGATAAAACTAAGCCGCTGCCCATCAATGAAAACTACAAACCTACTCAGAAAGTTGGGTTGTAATCTCTCTCGCGCATTGAAAGAAGTATTACAGCACATTCACACCGCTCAGACGTCGATTTTCTGCGAGAGTGTAGTTACTAACTTGAATGGACCGGCCCGCAGCTGTAGACAGAAAACTGTCAAAAGTGTGATCCCATCACTATAGATTATATAGCATATATGTGGAGGCACTGAAATAATAATGGTTATACATACATACATATCATCACGCCATATCCCTTGCAGGGTAGGCAGAGAGAACAGAGTGCCAGAGAACTCTACATACTCTCTCCTTGCATACTTCACTCGCTTCTTCAACATTCATAATTCTCTTCATACACGCTCGCCGGTTTCGGAGACTCTTGACTCCACCTTCTTTTGGCACGTGACCAATCTGGTCTAGGTAGGTGAGTCTCGGTCTCCCCGGTACCTACATCCTTCCAATTTCGCATTGTATATCTTCTTAACCAAACGTTCGTTCGGCATTCTTTCCACATGTCCGAACCATCGGAGCATTCCCTTTAGCATCTTTACACCAATACTCTCTTTCATACCTACTCGCTCTCTTACGTCGTCGTTGCGAATGCGGTCGATCAGCCTAACTCCACATTACATTACATCCACTCCGTTATTGTACACGAAAATAGGTCTAGTGAAGGATCAGAGGCTCGAGAGAGTCGAGTCATCATTAATTCATCTCACACAATCACATCCATCTAGTACTGAGTGCGGGTATCCTCTTAGAATTAAATATTCAAGCTCAAATTTTTTTTTGCTAGTTTTAACAGGTTGCCGGGGCATCACTCTCACGCAGTTGATCTTCCTGTGGGTGTAAGACTAATCCCTGGTACTTTCACGCGACCTCACCTAAGGTGGAATCAGTCGCCACGCTTGTGGTGGAGTGTTTTAACGTGGAATATATTCTCCCTGACGCGCTGCGCTTGTGCGAGACTGACGCCTCGCAGAAGGTGGCGACTTAATCCCAGCTCCTGACGCTATAGAGCATCGTCTTAAAAAAATCAAAAATAATGGCAACGTAATTTTTCAATATGTGTATGGTTAATATAATTTGATAACTATTAGGTGCTAATATATTTTACAGGGGGACATATCCCTTAAGAATCGATTGAACCCTGAACTGGGGCACTTACTCTACATAATGAACAGTTATCCAGTACTCAGGCCTACAGTTGAAGAAATGATTGAACAGGTATTGAATTTATTATTTTACTAAATTATCAAATTAATCCGAATAGTAGCAGCGTATGAACTTATTTCCAGCGCTTGTAAGAAGAAATAAACTTAAAAAAATTAACTTTATACCGAGCCGTCTAATCAGCGTGTTCAAGCGTGATATATTGAGCCATTGATGGACATCAGGGGGGCATAATAGCTCACTTATATCTGGTGTGAATATTAATCCATTACATATGTCAAAAGAGAGTGAAAATAATGTATCGTGCTCCCATGTTTAAGCGTATGTGGCTCTTGAGATATGATACCGCAATGTTAGTGGATGAGTACTATCTTAGGAAATTTATAATATCAACTGCGATCTAATATGCGTGCTAAGTGTGGTGATTATGGCGTGGCTTATATCCAGTGGATGTTAGTATGGATATGTGTCCTACATTTATAGCTATTGTTATAACTTTAGACAAATATATATTTTTTTGTTATAATAATTTTCTTTAATAGTATTTAGATATATTTCATTTACAGAAGCGGAATGGTCGTAAAGAAGTGAGTAATGTTATTTAATTCTTGAGTAATCTGGTTATAAGTTTAGACTTCAGAGTCCAGAGGCGTAGTAGTTTTTTGATATTTTTACTTCTCTTCTCTTCTTCTTCTCAATTTAATGAAATATTTTTGTGTTGTATTTTTTAATTTAGTACAGCAAATATAATACTAAAAATCAAAGTTTATAATATAATTTCGAGTTTCGAGTTATGTTATCATTTCCAGTTTGTCATGGCAATAATTTCCTGTTCTCGTCACAAATTTGTTAGAATTTAAATGTGTGTAGTTCGTTTAATAGTGTCAAAATTTCCTTTTAAGATACTATCCGAGGCTGCCAGCTTACACTTTTTGATTGGCTTGGAGCAGTTTCGAGATCTAATGTTCAGACAAATGGAGACTACGGCGGCTGAAGAGCTCACAGCGAAGATTAACACAAAAAAACTTGAAACTTCTAATGAAAAACTCATGAAACGAATTACAGGTATGATGCAATTCGATTAACATCGATAACAGTTGGTTGTGGGCAAAGAAAACAAGTCGGTTTTCTTTGGTGACCATGGTCTGACTATATTTGTCTATTCGGGGTGGAGTAGTACAGGAGCTTCTGAAGGCTCTAGAATCTCTTAACCGCTGCCAATTAGCTTTTTACTGTTGAGCCGACTTCTGAGACCATGTATTTTTCCCTGCTTAATATACCTGCTAAAAGAAAACCAACCTGTTTAAATTTTCATTCAATCTATTATAATTTTCTAGAATATACAACGATGTTGAAGGAAGAAGAGGAGCAATTCGAACAGACGATGGCAGTGAAAGCTGAAATAATAAGAAAACTAGAACACGAACTATCTGTGCTTCATTATGATGCGACAATTAAACTAAAGAAAAAGATGTAAGTATTCATATCATCATCATCATCTCAGTTAATGAAAGTCCCATTACTGGGCTCGAGCTTCCTCCACAATACGAGGGAAATTGTTGTCAAGTAGTGGCTAAAAATGATCCGATAGATGGATAAGTATAAATATTAGTAATTTTTCAATTATTTCAGCCTAGATTCGGAACGTCAGATGGTGTTAGCTACTCGGGCACACATGGTCAAGAACGATATGTTAAAAGAGGAAGAAATTGAAGCAAAGGATGGTTATGAACAGTTATTGAACACGCACCTTATTGAGGAGAAAAATCAAAGAGCTCGCAGGTACTTGCTTTTTAAGTCAAAACTCCTACGATAAAATAAATAATTTGGATTGTTAAAAAGCGTTTACGGTCTTAAAGATACTTTCTATTCTACTATAAGTCGGTCAAAGCCTATAGCTGGATATATACACCCTTGAATAGTTGACAATGTTTTAATCGCTATGTTTGGCAGGCAGGGTATCGATTGCAGTTTATATTACTTTACCAAGAGAGCAATTCTACCTATTTTCTTGGTAATTCAACTGGTTTCTTCATTATGGTAATTATGTGAAACAAAGTTATAATAATTACGCTGCAGCATAAATATAGGCCTTTCCTCACACAGAAGAAGTAATTAACGTGTTAAAGTCGTAGGACTACATCTTTGCAATATCCACATTTCTTGTATCATGTTACCAGTCCACCTAGTGGTGAGTTATCCCAAGCTGCGTTGTTTTCTTCATTACCATTCGAGAACTTTTCTTCATCAACGGTTGTCAGTTCGACGAGCGATATGGCCTGTCCATTGCCACTTCAACGTGCAAATTCTTTGGTCTACGTCGGTTACACCTGTTCTTCTACAGATTTTTGTATTCCAAATTTTATCATGTAGATAAATATTGAACATAGCTCTCTCCGTAGCCCGCTAAGGCCGATATTTAGAAACATTTCAAACACTTTAATACAAAAGCTGATTGCCTATCTTAGAACTATGAAATAACATTTTTATTTTTGCGTGTGTTTGCTTCATTTTACCAGTAACTATTTTATTATAAAGGTTTAAAGTAGAGACCCAGTTGCTATCTTGGCTACAGAAGTACGATACAGAAATGGCAGACAAACAACTCGAACTGGATGAATTTATGGAGAAGTATGACGAAGAGGTTGAAAAGTGTGAAGAATTACAGGTACACTTTCTATGTTAATATATTCTAATTCTATATTAAATTATTCTAATACAGGTAAGTTAAGTTATATATATTGTTACGTTAACCTAGGCTATCCCAAAGAAAGAATAATCATGCAATCGTATTGCTGTGTGATAGCGGCTACGAATACTACCAATGCTTGCTTTGCTCGTGGATGTCGTAAATCGACCTGGGCCAACTCCATCTGAGGCCATTTGGTCAACAATTACATTCCCAAGGAGGGTTGACGTCGGGTAGGTTAGGTTAGGTTAGGCTGGTCATGGAACTATTGCCAATAACTTTTGCATTATGTACGATGGGAGGAAGAGTACATATTGTGTCGTCCCCAAGTAATTGGTTATCACAATTCCAAAAGAGCAGTAAAATGATGATGACATTGCTCGACAGATGGAATGGCGGTCGAAATTAAACGTTCTTTTTTAAATTTTTTTTACAGATAAAGATAAAGATATTATATGAATGAAGAATGAACAGGCTAATTTTATGAACTATTGATCCAATTATAACAAATAAATTTGCGCAAGCCTTATTATCATAGCCTTTTTTCAGAAAGGCTATGAGAATGAAAATACAACAAAACTATTCTATTCTTGAGCGGATGAACCGCATACACTACCCTCTGCAACTAGTCATTAATAAATCTCGTGTACCCTTCTATGCAGTGTTGTCAACAGGTATACCAGCTTTCCACCAGATTCAACCTTTAAATCCACCAGAAAACCACTAAAAATATAGTACTAAATAAATATTTTTTTTTCATCAGTGTCAAATTTTCTGGTAACCTATTTTTTATTTCTTCAATTAGACTGACTATAAACGTTATGCACCGATACCGCATCGTTTCTTCCTCTTCCTTTGGTAATTTTTTTTCTCTCATTTCCGTTATTTGTTTTTCAAAACGAAATCCAAGATAACATTTTTCATCCAAGAAATCACGAATATTCTGAGTGAAAATATCAACTTTATTTGTAGGCAACGTAACCTTGCAGACCAGCATATCTATCAGACTGGTCAACTCTTCACGCAATTTGATATGGTCCGTATCTTTAGACTCAAACATTTTATTCACTCTGTTTATTTCAATTAGTATTGGATATAAAAACGAAATATATGCGTAATTTATCTCATTTGCATACATAGAGTGCAATAACTCAGCTGTGTGACACCTTTCATACACCTTAGCTATATATATATAACCCTAGCCATTGCGTGTATATCCTCGATACAGCGGACTCTATTGAAAGCCACCTTGTCTGACATGCCTGAACTACTTTCAACGGTTTCTGTCCTTCGTTGATGGTTTTGTATAATTATTTATAAAGCGATTGTCTGGAAAACGAGCGACTAAACCAATCATATGTTTCTCTTATTAAGAACTCCAAATTTCACGGTAAAAATTCTTTTGCCACAGCAGAAACAGCCAGTTGCAAGGAATGGCATAAGCAACGCACCAATATCAGATGTGGCACCTCTTCTTTCAATTTGGTATAGACTCCGTTATTCACTCCAACCATTACAGAAGCGTTATCTGTACCAATTCCCATTAAATTTTCAAGTATGAGATCGACAAAGACACTGTGCATCTTTTTAGTAGATCAGTGTTGCCTACACAGTAAACGTACATTCCATTTAAAATTAAAGAAAGTAGAACGAAGAAGTGTGGATTAAACATATAAGTGGCTTAGTGGCTGAGTGATTGTAGTATTAGTACCTACCTAATGAAACAAAATTTTTCGAAACCGCTAGAAAAATCCACCAGCCACTAAAAGAGATATTTCGCCATTAATTAAGTATGAAAACCACTAATTTTAGTGGAATATCCACTAAGTTGGCAACACTGCTTCTATGGTTCACACAAGAGGGTTGGCGATCATAGTGTTGTACCTTTCCCAGGAACGTGACTTCCTGCTCTCCTGGTGAACCCTTAGTCGATTTATATAAGTAGGCCCCGTGCAAGTATAGTGACAATTGTACTCTTATAATGACGTCATACGAAGATATAAAAAGTTTAAAATATTTACATACTCATCAATCTTAACAGAAGCAATTAGATGAACAAGATATAGAATACATACCCCTTATGGCTGAACGTGAAGCAGAATATCATCAAGAGATGACGGAGAAAATGGAGAAGTTTCTTCTAGAACATGCTGCAAGAGTCATTCAACACGCGTGGCGAGAGGTGCTTGCTAATAGAGCAGAGAAGAAAAAAGTAAGTCGCATGTAATATCTCAATATTTTATAGTCTTGAAATAGACAAACATTAAGTTCTACAGATTTAGTTTGTATATATATATATATATATATATATATATATATATGAATGTTGAAGGCTTTAGGGGTAAAGGAAGACCAAAGAAAAGATGGATGGACTGCGTGAGGTATGACATGGATAGACAGGGAGTGACTGCAGAGATGACGTCTGATAGGACTGTATGGAGGAAGATGACATATTGCGTCGACCCCAAGTAATTGGGATAAGAGCAAGATGATGATGATGATGATGATATATATATATATATATATATATATATATATATATATATATATATATATATATATATATATATATATATATATATATATATATATATAGAGTCTAGAACTAACAGTAACGTTTTCTATTTCAAGCAAAAAGGAAAAGGCAAAAAAGGAAAGAAGAAAGGCTAACCAAGTCTTCACCATCTTCACAAAACCTATATTCCACTTTCATGTTTCTAATCCTTATCCTTAGCTTTCTTAAACGATATAGTAGTCGTAGACATATTTATAATGTAAGTTTAATGTAAACAAGCCAAGCTCGTGGAAGGAAAGGAAATTTCTTTATTTTCTTTCAACGTACGGCAAGAGCATTAAGCAGTCAAAATTATAATGGCTACGAATAGTTGTCAAATAGTGGTAGTCGCCACAACTGGCCTGTACTTGATACTCAATTTGATCAGCCGGCAAACTAAACAAAATTAAGAAATATGCTTTGAATAGATACTTCTTGACAAATATAAAACGCCAATGAAATTAATTTATAGTTAATCTGAAAATTGCAAAATATTTTTAGATTTTTGTAAGTGTATAATATATTTTTCTCAATCTGCTTGGAAATTTGAGCATTATTTTGGCAACCTTCTTCGAAATAAATCGAAATTGCTATACTGAGCGAGCAGCGGCCGGCAAAAAAAAATGTGTGAAAATCCATATCTGTCGTGTTTTAGCGGCCAAATAAATATATAGGTGAATTCATATCTGTCGTGTATTTTAAAAATAGAACGATTTGTTACTTCTAAATATGGTACCCATATAGGCAACTTATCAGAGTTTTATTTAAATTTCGAACTGGCTTGAAAAAGAAACTTGTTTGATAATGAAAAAAAAAAAGCAAATGAACCCTTTAGCACGTGAAAAATGTTGTTTGTTGTTCGTCATGTATACAGTTCAACTTAGTACTACTTAGTTTTAATTTCCGCGCATTATTTGAGAAAAGCACTATACAAGCCTTGGCCACAACTAGGAATTGATGGATTTACGTATGTGTTTTTATACGTTCGTCCATCAATTCCTCTTTTGCTGGCCGCTGCAGTATTTTGCTGAGTAATAGACATACAGGAGTAATCGAATACAACGTGATGCATAAATTTCAAAAATAATGCATCAAGAACTTGGTAAGATTTATACTGATCAATCCTTTTCATTCTTTTTTTTTTGGCGGCGGGCTATGGAGTGTTCACACACCGCTAAATCCGTCCGGGGCGACAGAAAAAACGGCGCGCGACCCCATAGACCCGCCCTACGTGTACCTCTCTACGACAAGCGAGCAGGCCGCCGGAACTTGGTCTTTGTCTTCGGTGGCCAATCCTTTTCATCCTAATAGTTAATTCCTTCCTAGAAATCCATTTCCTTGCCTTGTCCTTTTCTAGTTGAAAAAACTGCACAAGAAAATGATCGCTGCAAGAGAGTTAGCTGAAGCAAGGCAAGCGGCTCAGGAGAGAACTGCCGCTAGAGCGGCGAAAGCAGCCGCTAAAGCAGCAAAGAAGAAAAAATAGTATTAATTCCATATTTACGTTGTTTTTCTTTCCGTTAGGGTATTTTTTTGGTAATATAGTAAGAAGTAAGAGTTATAGATTTATCTTCTTTTCTTGTAGGTATCAAAAAATGACCGAACCTACTAACTATAACTTCCCCTTCATACACTCTTAACTTTATTCGAAATATATTTTCAAGTAGTTCTTATTCAAATTACTAAAATTTAGCATTTAATATGCTTGATTATTTATAAAAACCCGATTACGAGCGAAAAATGATTGTCATAAGTGGGATTCGAACCCACATTCGAACTATTGGAATTCCGTTCCAATCGTGCTGCCACTGACACCACCATGAACTATTGCAGGACATTCAATTCTCGCATCGTATTATATTGGAGACGTGTGCCATCTTTCTAAGGAGACGGTGTGGGTTCGAACCCCACTTGTGACAATCATTTTTCATTTGTAATCGGGTTTTTATAAATAAGTAGTTCTTACTATTATATAAATATTAATTGTAAATCATTTGATGATAATACGATGATAAAACAATGATAATACAATCAGTTTTGTAGGATATTTTCTAGGAATATTATTTATCGCAAACATAAAGTGATTTAAAATTATACAAATTTTACTTGGATAATTATTTTATTTTGTCATTATATTTATGTATACTATATATTATAAATATAAAATTGTATTATATATAAATGTATATTATTTATTATAAATACTGTATATGAGTTTTTTAAACAATCAAAATATTTTAAATTTTCTATCACTATGCTGCTGCTCTGAAATATTAATTACATACTTATATTACTATTTTTTATTTCATCATCATCATCATATCAGCTCATATGTGTCCCACTGTTGAGCTCGAGCTTCCCCCGTAATAGTAGGGAAATTGACCTACTATACCATGCTGGTCAGACGTGTTGGTATAGGGGTTTCTTTCAAGTTTTCCTCTACTTGCATAGATGTTATATGCGTTTCATATCCCTCAGTCGTCTCTTACGATCACCCATGGGTAAGATAGGGGGGTGGTGAATTGTATTCTTACTCCGTCACCACACGGATATTTTTTATTTATAAGATTCTAGTTCTGCTTACGGTTAGAATTTTTTAAAGATATCCTACGTAATGCCAATGTCTCATTATTATTTTGCATTGTGTGGGATTTATTCACTGTTGCATTATATCCTCTTAGAATTCAATATTAATTAATGGTCATTGATAGGTCGATGGAAGGCGTGGAGTCAGTCAGTCTAAATTAATATAGTAGATATTTTTTTAAGCAATCCACGTGATGGTAAGTGGTAATAGCTGCTTATGAACCTCAGCCAAGTTATTGTCTTCCATAATAGGGAATGGTTCACGTTTAAGGGGAATGGACTGAGTATAAGAAGAGAGGACACTCGAGGCTGGGTTGCCGGCTTTAGTTTGAACAATGAAAGGATCCTTGAAATAAGGTGTCGTTCTTTATTTAATACATATTTTTATTAATTTTCAGTCATTGTTTGGTAAGTTATTTTTTTAAGCACCCAATCGTATTGGGGTCGCTTTCTAGTCTAAGTTCAATAGAGTATTTTTAACGAAGCGACTGTAATCTGGCTTTAATAATTAGAAAGCAATGGTTAGACCAGATGTCAGGTTATGTGACGCTGACGCCGACTTCTCATATCGATTCTTCTTCGTCCAAAATTGACAGCGGTCGCTATTAGCTTCGTGAGATACAATCCTTTAGAGAACATATAGAATTCAGATATATTATATATAGCAAGCTGTGATGTGGTTTTTTTATTATAAAACGTAATAAATAGATAACTAGATAGAACAAATTAATTTTATTATGGCATTCTATTTTCGTTGAAACCGTATTTCTAATACATAAATATATATAGGGCTGATAGGGTTGATAACTCTTATCAACAACTCCATATTGTGTAACGACTGTACAGTAGCCGGCGATAAATATTGCACATCGACGTTTAGAAAAAGACAGTCTACTAATTTCAGCTATGTAGAGCATTGTCCCTATCGTACACTACCTGTGTGATATCACACAAAGTGACTGAAAGTTTGGTATCTATTAGCTGTTAAAACAATTATGCGACGGTTTTAACACCTCTATATTTTTTTTACTGGACGTAACTACACACTATCGCATTTGTATACCACCGAAGACAAGGACGGGGTTCCGGTGGCCCACTCGCACTGCGTCGAGGGGTACATTGCAGGACGGGTCTATGGTGTCACGCACCGCTTCTTCTGTTGCTTCGGATGGATTTAGTGGGTGTGACCAGACCATAGCCCGCTGCAAAAAGAAAGAAAAAAAAACTGCATTTGTGTAAACGACTGATAAATGTCACACAGGTAGTGTGTGACAGAGACAACGCTCTACGAAGCCAAAATTAGTCTATTGTCTCTTTTCACAGATTGATGTGTAATATTTATTATCGGATAGGTAATGTATTTTATATTTAATTTCTCTTTCTACTACCTATTATATTTAATTCCTACAACAATGAGGCTTTATTTTTTATTATGCATATTACATATATTTTATTAATATATAATTAGATCATAGTTTCTCTTCATCATCGAGAATCTTAAGGTGTCTGATTGCTCTGACGTCTATAAGTGTATCCGAGGAGCTCTTCGTTGTAGGTATGAACGAAAGCGCCCGACGAGCTCTTTCTCCATTGCGAAGTACTGGATTCAGGTCCTGTGGGAAAAAAATATGCTTTTATTAAAACAATACTTAATATATGCCTAAAATGCTGCGATATATATTATGAGCATATTTTGGGCATATGATAACCAGAAGTGAAGACATCTATCTATCTATAATATAAAGCCGTTGGGTGACTGACCTATCAACGCCGAGCCAAAACTACTGATACGAGAAACATGAAATTTAGTTTCTTATGACGTAAGGCTCCACTAAGAACAGAATTTACGAAATTCTGTCCCTAAGAGGGTGAAACAGAGTGGCAAAGTTTGTATGGGGAGAAAAAAAATCTTTATTCGATTTTTTTCAAATTACGTACATATATTTTTCAGTTAAATTAAATAAACACATGTTTCAGCATTTGTCAATTTTCACCCTCTGGGAGTGTTAATTAGGCCTGCAAAGCTGATTGGACGACTTATTAGCGCCAAGCCGATATTACTGAAGCTAACATGAAATTTTGATAGTAGTATTTTCTTATAACGTAGAGTTCTACTAAGATAGTATTTTATGAAATTCCACCCCTAAGGGGATGAAACAGAAAACCCTATACCAATACGTCTGATCAGCGTGGTGTAGTAGATCAATTCCGTTCCCAATGTGTAGGAGGCTCGAGCTCAGCAGTGGGACGTGTATGAGCTGAAATGATGAATGATAGTCAGGTCCGAAGTGGTTAAGATACCGACCAAGCGACTATTTGAAGTTGAAGTTTGAACTCATAATTGTACTGTAAAAGTATTTTTTTTTTCAGATTTCCTATAGATACGTTTAAGTGGCCGCTTTCTGATTTCATCGAATTTTAAATCAAAACGGTGCTAAATGTTTTTATTATAAAAAATATTTAAAAATAAGTAGCTTTTACTCACTCTGAGTTGTACCTGTAGCGCATGAGCTGTCAGTTCAGTTTTTGAGATCTTGTCCTGAGCTGCTTTTAGTTCCGCGTCTAAGCACTGCTTCTCTTCTTCTAATTCTTTTAAGCGTTTCTCTGCTTCTACAATTAACAGAAAATATAAAATATCCAGTTAAGGAGATTTTTTTTAACGAAAGGAATTACGTTCACGAATTGTTTTATTGCCTACAGACAGGATACAGGAATACTGAATAGGTACGTTATGTTTCTTGTTAGATTTCTACCTTCAAAAGCATGTGCGAAGCAAGACATGATAAGGCTGACTATTGCTAAATCTTTAAGCAAGAAAATATATACCTACTTTAAGAAAAAAACGTGATGGTCATTGCTTTGTTTTGAGATTTTGTTTTTCAGGTCTTTTACCAATAATTTGGCTATATATATCTGTACCCAACAACTTTATGAAAATTTTGTCTAAATTATGAAGAGTAAGTATGTCGGTATTGCTTTTATTTCAATTTATATTGCAATCTTAAATTTTTGTTTATCTAAGTATTAATATGCTTTACCTCTAAACTCCCTTTCCTTAGCTGCTTGTAACTGCTCAAATTGCTGCCGTTTTACTCTTTCCTCTTGTAACATTTTGTTTTGTTCCTCTTGAAGTCTTTCTAATTCTTCTCGTCTCTCCCATTCTTCGGCTAATACTCTACAAAATGACAACCAGGTAAATGTTGCTTGTCTAACAGTTAATAAAAGGTGATTAAAAATAAAATAAAACTTGTATCGTAGCGGCTGGGACTTAGAAAATGTGCCACATGTAATTTTAGTTCCTTCCAAAATAGAAGATATACTAGATGTGATCATCTAGCTTGGCGGCTCCTGTGTCTGGGAGGCGTTCCTGTTGCTCCTCAATTTATGTTGGAGCTCGGGAATGGTTCCCAGGGACTGGAATGGCGCAGTCATCGTGCCTTTGTTTAAAAACAAGGATTCACGTTATGACTGCGCAAATTACAGAGCCATAAGCTTGACCAGTTTGGCAGCAAAAATGTACGGTAAAATTATTGAAAGGAGAATGAGGATGGTGTCCGATGGTTTACTGTGTGAGACCCAAGGAGGTTTCAGGAGTGAAAGGGGATGCATGGATCAAGTGTTCTCTCTGCGCAACATTGTGGAGAAGCATCTGGCTTTAGGTCAGAGGGTTTTCTGCAGTTTTGTGGATCTGGAGAGAGCATTTGACACGGTTGTACGAAAAGAACTTTGGGACATTTTACCGGAGTATGGTTTTAACGGTAAACTACTACAGGCTGTGCAGTCCAGTTACATGGGCTGTAGAGCCTGTGTGCGGCTGGATGATGGAATGTCGCCTTGGTTTGACGTCAATATCGGCGTTAAGCAGGGGTGCGTTCTGTCAGCCAGGCTGTTTATCATATATCTGGATAAATGTTTCCAAAGGTTAAACGATATGAATGTGGGAGTCCAGATGGGCGACTCAGTGGTCACTGCTCTGCTTTATGCAGATGATGCAGTCCTGCTGGCACAGTCAGCGACTGACCTGCAGACCCTAATCGACACAATGACAGAAGATTGTAAGAAAAGGGGTCTACGCGTGAATGTGAACAAAACCAAAAGAAGGGTCTTTGAAAGAGAGGAAGCCAGAACAGATGTAAGAGTAACAATAGGTAATGATGTACTAGAGCAAGTGGATGAATTTGTATATCTTGGATGTGGATTTAGCCGAGATGGAAGGTACACCACTGATATAGAGCGAAGAGTGAATGCGGGAAATAGAGTGAACGGAGCGTTGGGGCAACTTCTCGGTAGCCACCACCTCAACCAGAAGGTACGTGTAGCAATACATAACGCAGTGCTTGTTCCAACATTACTGTATGGAAGCGAGAGTTGGGTATGCAGAAAAGAGTATGAAAGTAAAATTATGCGGTCGAAATGCGATCTCTGCGGAAAATCTGTGGAGTAAGGCTGACCGACCGCATTCGTAACGACGACGTAAAAGAGCGAGTAGGTATGAAAAAGAGTATTGGTGTAAAGATACGAAAGGGAATGCTCCGATGATCTGGACACGTGGAAAGAATGCCAAACGAACATCTGGTTAAGAAGATATACAATGCGAAAGTGGAAGGATGTAGGTACCGGGGGAGACCGAGACTAACCTACCTAGACCAGATCGGTCATGTACTGAAGGAAGGTGAAGTCAAGAAATTCAAATTCAAATTCAAATTCAAATTCATTTATTATGCATAGGCCCTGCGAGGGCACTTACATATTGTCAGTTTTAACATATTATATTAATTCAATTAACTACCACCGGATCGGAAGTAGACCACTACTGAGAAGATCCGGCAAGAAACTCAGCGGGTTAGTCTGTTGTTTTTTCTTTTAAATCTTTTTTATACAAAAAATGGTACAACATATGTAATAAGAAATAGCTCCAGTGTGATGCCCTGCGAACCCAATAGTTCAAATAGAATGTAAAAATAACCACGGCTGGACCAGATCCCACAGGCGGCACCCGATCACGAGTTAACTACTAGGGCAGCCATCACTCCCCTCAACCACCTTGGAGGGAAGGGAGAGACCCGCCCCACGCAGCTACCGCAAGAAGACCTTTCAGTGAGCATGACCAATACCATGAGCTACAAACGCTAACCAAAGTCAAAATTCGTTGGGCAAAATACGCTACGCTTTACAAGTATGTAAAAATATTAAAAAATAAAAACGAACAGTTTACAAATATATAGTAATTGCTGAATGAGGAGCTGCTCATAGCCAGTCTGTAGTATCGCTTAGATAATCCTCGATTTTATAATAACCTCTTTTACAGAGTCTGTTTTTGACTGCCCTTTTAAATTTATTCACAGGCATGTCTCGGATATCTCTTGGTAATTTATTATAAAAGCGTATACATTGCCCCATGAATGACCTATTAATTCTTTCCAGACGAGTAGTGTGTACAACTAATTTGTCCTTATTCCGAGTATTAACACAATGAATGTCACAATATCTTTCAAAATTACTGATATTTCTTTTTACATACAATACATTCTCGTATATATATTGTGATACAACAGTCAGAATATTTACTTCTTTGAATTTCTCTCGAAGTGAAACTCTTGGGCCTAGATTATAAATTGCGCGGACAGCCCTTTTTTGGAGAACAAAGATACTACTCAGATCCGCGGAGCATCCCCACAGTAATATGCCGTATGACATAAGACTATGAAAATAAGCGAAATAAACTATTCTAGCTGTTTCAATATCAGTCAATACTCGAATTTTTTTGACCGCATAAGCCGCTGAGCTAAGTCTGTTTGACAATTTATCAATATGAAGGCCCCATTGGAGTCTAGCATCTATAGTGATACCTAAAAATACAGTTGATTCCACAAGGTCTAGAGCCACACCATTCATTTGAACATTGGTTCCCACTTGTCTCACATTAGGTGTGGTAAACTTAATACATTTTGTTTTCTTCTCATTAAGAACTAGATTATTTCTCCTAGAAGAGTCTCCGAAACCGGCGAGCGTGTATGAAGAGAATTATGAATGTTGAGGAAGCGAGTGAAGTATGCAAAGATAGAGTTCTCTGGCACTCTGTTCACTCTGCCTACCCTGCAAGGGATATGGCGTGATGATATGTATGTATGTATGTACTATACCAGGCTGGTCAGATGGGTGGGTATATAGAGTTTTATTTCAAGTTCTTCCTTTATGGCATAAATGTTAGTGCATAATATATTCCTTAGTATTTACGACACCCACTAGTAAGATACAAAATGATGAATTCATTTTTACATTGTCTTCACACGCATGGATAATAATATTCTCTATGCGTAATTTAAATAATATACACCACTGATATAGAGCGAAGAGTGAATGCGGGAAATAGAGTGAACGGAGCGTTGGGACAACTTCTCGGCAGCCACCACCTCAGCCAGAAGGCACGTGTAGCAATACATAACGCAGTGCTTTTCCCAATATTACTGTATGGAAGCGAGAGTTGGGTATGCAGAAAAGAGTATGAAAGTAAAATTAATGCGGTCGAAATGCGATCTCTGCGGAAAATCTGTGGAGTTAGGCTGACCGACCGCATTCGTAACGACGACGTCAGAGAGCGAGTAGGTATGAAAGATCCGGTGGTAGTTTATTAGATTAAAATTAAATTGTTAATACTGACAATATGTAAGTGCCCTCACAGGGTTTATACATAATAAATGAATTTGAATTTGAATAGAGAGTATTGGTGTAAAGATGCGAAAGGGAATGCTCCGATGGTTCGGACATGTGGAAAGAATGCCGAACGAACGTCTGGTTAAGAAGATATACAATGCGAAAGTGGAAGGATGTAGGTACTGAGGGAGACCGAGACTAACCTACTTAGACCAGATCGGTCATATACTGAAGGAAGGTGGAGTCAAGAGTCTCCGAAACCGGCGAGCGTGTATGAAGAGAATTATTAATATCGAGGAAGCGAGTGAAGTATGCAGAGATAGAGTTCTCTGGCACTCTGTTCTCTCTGCCTACCCTGCAAGGGATATGGCGTGATGATATGTATGTATGTAATATAAATATCAAATTTCAAAACATTTTGAGTAAAGTCTGGGCGACTTGATTTGAACTACGAAAGAAACGTGTCCTCCATTCCATCATTTCCTATAGGTGTCATTGGCTTATATTTGCAAGTACTTACCTAGCTTGTAATGCTCGTACAATTTCCTCATCACGTTTAGCTTGGGTCTCCTCTTGTAATAGCCGTTCCAATTCTACTTGTGCGTTTTTTAATTCCTCTAATTTCTTATTATCTTGCTGAGCTAATTCAGCTAATTCCTTTAATAAGATAAAAGCATGTTATTGTTTTTTAATCCAATTAATAGTTTATTTCACAATATTGCGGTTGGTAGCATTTGGCAATCCGATATTAATTGAAATCTGAATTCAAAGTTTCTCTTTGAGTTCAGATTTCAATATCACATGAAAATACCACCCAGTGTAGGAGAATGATAAGATCATTTTCCTACACTTATCCCAATTACTTGGGGTTGATACAATATGTACTCTTCTTTCATAGTACATATTGTAAAAGTTATTGGCAATAGTTTTATGACTGGCCACCTGCCAGACTTCAACCCTCCTTGAGAATGTAATTGTTAATCAAATGGCATCAGATAGAGTTGGCCCAGGTCATTATAAGTCTCTTAGTCGTCTTTTACGACATCCACGAGTAAAGTAAGGGTTGGTAGTGTTCTTAGCCGCTACAACACAGCTACTATATAGAAAATACTATATAGAAGCTACTATATAGAAAATACCACCCATCTATAGCACTAATAACGGTCACTATTGGCCGACACATAAGTAATGGGGAATAATACCACAGCCACGCGTAACAGGCTGGATGGCTATAACAGAAGGTAATATGGGTTTCTATCTCAGTAGTGTTACTGCACCACTCTGCTTACCTGGTTTTTACGAGTCCAACAGTAAATTAACGGTTTACGGTAACGGTTTACAGAAAATTTCTGTGCATTCAGGAGCTTCTGACATACCTACTATTGTAAGGAATAGATTTTGCGCCAAATTTTGTCCAAATTTATTTTTTTTGCTCAATTTAATTTGTTTTGAATATTCACATGTACCTACATTCTGTTAAGACTAAAATATAGGCCCCATAAGCTCTTGCCATATCCGTGGTGCTGTACTGATGCGCTTCACGTACATCCTCTTATCTATTGGTCTATTAGCCAATTTTTGCTTCATGTCTCCCGCTTTGCATAGGAGGGAAGTGGAATTTATCCAACTCCTCCTGTTTTTTCTTTTCTAATTAAGTTGGTTGCGGATTCCAAGACAATTAAAGATATCTCCCGCGACTTCCCGAGGGTCAAACCTCGGTGTCTTATATGGAGACCATTGTGAATCCTAGCTTACAGGAGTTACAGTGGTGGGAATGTGTGGTGGGATTAATCCAAAAAAAAGTAAATTAATGATTGTATTCATTGTATTCTTACCCCTACCAGCAGAAAATCTAATGATATTATGAGAGTTATACTCAACTGAGCTCATATATTCCACTGTTGAGCTCGAGCCTCCTCCACAATGAGAAATAACCTACTATACCACGCTGGTCAGACGTGTTGGTGGAGAGTTTTGTTTCGAGTTTTCTTCTCATGCATAGATAAAAATATTATAATATTGGAAATAATCTGGATTTAGGTACATTATCGGAAGTGTTTCAAAACAAATTAAATTGAGTGAAAAAAATAAATTTGAACAAAATCTGGCGCAAACTCTATTCCTATCCAGGTGGTGACGGTGTCCGAATACAAATTCAATCATGTCAATTTTCCTCCTACGGTGAAGCGGCAAGCCAGCAGTACGACGTATAAGTATAAACTTAAAAGATGATAATGATGATAGCTTATACTCTGAATCGGCTTTTAACCCCATTATATAATCAATTGTACTCCTATAAGTACTAATTTAATTATTAATCTGTAGGCTTCTGATAAAATAGAAAAACAGCAGTAGCTGGGGTAAAAATACGATCAAGGGATATAATCTAAATGATAGCACCTGGGGGGGCACACTTAAAACATTACTTATTTTTACAGACCGTCGCGCCGCCTACAGATTGTTTGTACAAACTTAACTGCTGCCATTTTGTCCTGTATGTCAAACGTTTGACAACTGAGAATTGTTATTTTTTGTTCCTAGCGTAGGTACTTATTGTCATCAATCTATTTACGTTTATTGATGTACTTTCTGAAAATTATCTCAATTTTCATTGTTAAGCTGATATTATTATTGCTTCGTTATCAGCTGATATGTTTTTTTTTTATATTTCAGGGTAGCTTTCATAGTAAAATAAAATTCTATATAATTACACAAACACATGTAGATATGTATATATATCACTTCAACTTTAGTTCACCGCGTAAACTCTGGGTAGCAGCACCTTCCATACATGCATATTTTATCATGGAGTTGCCACTCTTTTTCAGTTTAATAACTTTACTCTTTGGATAGCACTATAAAAGAAGTAATTTTATAAATAAAACTACGTAAATTAGTCCGATTAAAATAGCAATATTATTCTAATGGCAGCTCATATGTAACAAGTATGGATGGCTTACTTGTGCTTGTGCCTCAGCTGCAAGTCTGGCCTTAACCTCATGCTGGAGCCGTGCCCTGGTTTCTCGTACCTCCCTTTCCCTCCGTGCGCCTGCACCTCTCCTTACTGCCCTCGCTCTCCGTTGGTAACCTTCCACACCACCAGATACCGCTGCCGCTTGACGTAAAGCTGATATCCATTGAAGGCGACTCCTTAATTTAAAAAAAATGAATTATGAGATGAATAAAGACAGAATGAATAAAGAGAAAATAATATCACCACAAGAAATGAAAATCGCAAAATAGATTACAATGCGATTAGCGTCCTAACAGCAAGGTATAGTAGGTGACTTTCCTTCTAATTATGGAGAGGTGGTGCTTAACCTATATGCTATAAAGAAATAAAAAAGATGGTAAGGATGGACGGTAAGAAAGGATTTTAAAGCATCTTGTCTATTGACCCTCCTCTTAAATCAATTTTTTTATTGAAAGATTGATTTAAGAGGAAGATTTATATTAAACATAAAAACACATTTCTGTGCGCTTACATTGCTAATGGTATATAATTAAATCTTACGAGACAAATCAAAATAATGTACTATGAAATTGTATAACTAACAAACATTTTTAATATCTACAAAAACAACCGCGATGATATATTTTTATGGAATTTCGTTCTTTTTGCCTCACACATATTATATATTTTTTTAAATGAAACTTCTTTGCGCGTATGAGGGTAAAATTTTACAGAAGAAATGCGACACGAAAATGTGGGACGTTTTTGTTCAAGAAGAGTGAGAACGCGATTGAGATCGATTGAGAGAGATCGAGAGAGAGAGAGAGATTTAAAAATTAGTTTGTCAAAGAAGTTTCACTTCTGACATGTGTACTTTGTACGTACGCATTTTATTTCTTTTTGGACTTTTGACGGGGATTTGAAAACGTCATGTGGTGCTCTTGTATTATATTCGATATCTTAGTGTTTTAACGTGTTATATTAGATAATTTTGATGGCATTTTATGTAATGTGATGTGCGGAAATACTGGGATGTAGTGAATATCATATAAAAGTGCTTTACAACGTTTTCGTTTTCCATCAAAATTCCCACAAGATACCATTAAGTGTGGCCATTGCACTGTTAATGGTGACAATTTGACTTAGACAACGACTGACTTGAAAGACTTAAAACGTGAAAATATTTATAACTTGACACTGGCACCAATAGCTCGTACATGTAGCTGATTGCCAATACATAAGAAGAAGATATTTCTCTTTTTATAAAATTAACTCACTTATGGTCCTGAGTGCCGAATTCGAAAGTTCTATCAGGAGTGATAAGTTGAAACCTTTGAATCTTTCCTTCACCAGCGGCTGCCTCCACAGAACAATACTCGCCGATGGTGATTCGACCACATTGTTCCTTCTGTGAGGAGCTCTTGTAATACGTAAGAGCACAGGGTTGTAGAACGCACCAGTATTCGCGCATAGTAGGTAGCAGATATCCACGTTTGAATAAGTAACCCTGAAATCGTAATGAATTACGGTGAATATGGTGGAAATTATAGCTAAAATGAATTGAGAAAATGAATTAGATAGACTACATATACGCCAGAATATAAGTACCGACCCACTTGTACCTGGTGTCATAGATTCGAAGCCCATGCGGGACAGAATCTTGTGCAATCTATAGTTATAGTTTTTAGTCTGGTTGTAATTTGTATTTTTTTTTACCGGCGTAAAATCCCTCGTGATACAAAAATGTATTCTTTGTAAGGACTTGTTCTCTTTAAAAAAAAGTTGAGTGCCTAAGAACTAGATTTTTAAATTTTTAATATTTTTATCTACGAAGGGGCAACTGGTGGAACAATACAATCATTTTTTGCCATACAACCGGTAGAGGTCAGCTAGGAACGGATTTTACGAAATTCCACCCGGTAGGTGTGTTGCTGGGGTCACACATCACATTTTTTAAACATAGCTCCCATAGACTTTTGGTATGAAAATTTTTCTGCCCTGTAGAGGTCCGATGATTCCAGATTTTACAAATTTCTATTCCCAAAGAGAAATGTGGAGGTGTTAACCTAAAAAAAAATCCTCATTTTTAAAAAAAATGGGCCAACAGACTTGAATTTTGGTAGGCATATTTGTGTTACGGTGCAGAGGTAAACTAAGAACGCCTTTTTAAAAATTCCACCCCTAAAAGGGATTGCGTAGGTGTTAACCCAAAAAATCCACATTTTTAAATACCTACCTACAGACTTGGAATTCGGTGTGGACTTTCTTTCCGCCCTGTAAAGGTCAGATGAAGTATGCTTTTAAGAAATTCCTTTCCCGAAAGGAATTATATGTAGCGAAAGTAAACTACAAAACTGAACTGACGTTACCAAAGCCAAACGAGGGCGGGTCGCTAGTAAACAATATAAATAATCGAATCGTCTATCAATGCATGTTGATGTAACTATCTACCCTATGTAACTATAATGTTGTAGACCTTATCGAAACGAGGTTGTTGTTGGTTGTTCCCATTATTAATTAATTAATTAGATAAACATTACTTCAATCTTATCTTAAAATATTTAAGATGGAAAGATAATTTAGGAGTGGTCAGTCAGTAACCAATACCTTAAATTCGTGGATTGTTTGTTTATTTTTGTGACACTTTTCGGCCTTTGTACTCTTCTTGTCGGATCTTCTTAGTAGCGGTTAGTGTCGATCCAGTGATAGTTTATTCGTTTAATTTAGTATGTTAAAACTTTCAATATGTAAGTGCCCCCACAGAAATAACACATAATAAATAAATTTGAATTTAAATCAATTGATATCAATCAAGTGAAAAATACGTATGTATCTTTTCATAGACAAATAACTTGACGAATTTCCCGAAAACATTTCAAATATTAATTAATGAATCTATATTATAAGTCATTGTTATAAAAATAATAATAAAACTTTTACCTTTTTAATAATATCCTCAATGAAAACGTCGTATATTTCATCAACTGCCTCGATAATTGCTTCAGAATGTAGCTGCTGATCTCCACAGTATTTAGCTTCCAAAACAGCTATAAATGCAGCCCATTTGAAGTGTCCTATGGAAGAACCCAGAGCTTCCCAGTCGGCGGCATCCCAACGCAGACCTAAACAAAGGACTAGTTGCTCAGCTATTATGCCGGCTTCTGAAGGCTGCAGAACCACCTAAAAATAAATGGTTAAAGTTTTTTTTTTTTTATTAAAGCATCGAGTAGCTGCATATTAATATACCTACGGCAGTTAGCTGAAATAGTACCTGTTCTATGTATTCTAACTGTCTTGATAGTCTAAGAATAACGCCATCAGAATATTTTTTTCGGTGTACCTAGTAAGTATAAGGCTCTTAAGAGGACGTGTGTTATGAAATGATAATGACTGTCGGGCTTGATTGTTCACAAAGTGGGTTAATTACAAATTACTCAATGACCACAGAAATTATAGTCACAAGATAAATTGTAACCATCCTAAACTAGCAGTAACTAATTCTTTCGTTTTCAAATGTAATAAAGGTTTACGTTATACGGTAGTTTATTAGAGAAACGTAAACTTTAAGCTACGGGTTTTGTCATCTTAGAATTCTATCAAGCTAGTAGAAGTAGGTTTAGGAAAAATAAACATGGATGTAAAGTTCGATAAACGATATTAAAATGTTAATAATAATTCAATGTACTGAAACCGTTTCATAACTCTTTATACTTTTTTAAACTAGTCTTCGAATTAGACAAAGGTATGACTTGGAAAGGACATGTAGGACATGTTTGTACAAAACTGAGCCAATCAGCATATGCCTTGTATAATCTTAGAGAAGAAGCAAATATTGATACAGTAATTACTTCATATCATGGTTCTGTAGTCTCTGTGTTACGTTATGGTATTATATTTTGGGGCAATTCAACGAATTGGCTAGCAGTGTTTAAAGCACAGAAACGTTGCATTAGAGCGATTTTTAAATTAAAGCAAAATGACTCCTGTAAGCCTTTCTTCAAAAAATTCGGTTTAATGCCTTTTCCATGCATTTATATTTATGAAAGCGCAGTATTTGTCAAGCAAAATATAAATTTATTTAAGAAACGACAAATGATTCGTCACGCTGACAAGCTAGCTGTAGTCAAAAGTAAGACAACTTTAATGAGTAAAAGTATATTCTGTGTAGCCATTAGTATTTATAATAAAATTCCAAAACAAATTAGAGAAATTGAAAACATCAACCGCTTCAAAAAGTGCGTTCAGGAAATATTATGTTTAAAATGTTATTATTCTTTAAATGATTTTTTAAATGATCCTTTATTGTAATTTAGAATAATGTTATTGATAATTATTAATCCATTTGACAATTTCTTCAAAATAATTTAATTCTTGACGTAATGAATTCCTAATTTCACTGACATTTATATATTTAATCAATAGAACTTCATTAAATTTAATTCACAATATTTTGACATGTCTAATGGACTATATAATTTGCACACCGATGACGGTTAGATATGGCATTGAACTTATTGTATTATTGACTTATTATCTTTATTGTTAACCCATATTCTGCAAATAAATTATCAATCAATCAATCTCTTGTACAACACTAAATAATTGTGAATGAGAGAGAGAGAGAAAATAATAACTTTTTTATTTTTTTTTATTGGTGGGCTATGGATGCGTCTCGCCCCGCCGAATCGGTCCGGGGTGACGGAAAGGCGGTGCGTGACCCCATAGACCCACCGTAAAATCCTCTCTCTTCGCCGTGCGAGCGGGCCACCGGTACCCGATTTTTGACTTCAGTGGCCCGCCCAGCGGTAGAAAATAATAACTTGAGAGATAACTCTGATAGATTAGATTAAATATTAAGGTATGGAAAGTATTTACTTTAGACAATATTATTAGTTTAAAAAGACAACACCCATTAAGGAAATATGCCTTGTACTGTGGCGGACTCTACTAAAATGCAATTAACAAGCACAAATTACATCCAGACTCAGAGCAACAGTTTGTAGATCGTATTAAGTAGTCTGTAGGTCTGTCGTCTTCAGATCTTATTACGCCATACCTATATGCAATCAATAATTCTATCAAAATTATAAACAAAAATGTCATATAAATTAAAATTTTAATAGCAGTAAAATTCTTTGCCCCGGCTTTGTTTTACAAAAGGCGTATTGTTCATTGCAAATGTAGCTTTCAAATGAAAGGAGTCAAAGATAATATCATTGATCCCATTTCTTATTTATAATGTATGTAACTAACTTAAACACATATGGTCGACAGATGATATCAATGACGTCTTAAATCGAGTCTTATTTTATTTTTGTATTGCAAATGATCGTTGTACAGTTATTAAAATGTTCTTATTAGCTTGTATCTATGTAGTTATTTATACAATACAATACAACGATATTTTTATCCGTGTGGTGACGGAGTAAGAATACAATTCACCACCCCCTATCTTACCCCTGGGTGATCGTAAGGAACGACTAAGGGATTTGAAATGCATATAACATTTATGCAAGAGAAAAACGAAACAAAACCCTATACCAACACGTCTGACCAGCGTGGTATAGTAGTTCAATTTCCCTCTCATTATGGACGAGGTTTGAGCCCAACAGTGGTACACATATGAGCTGAGATGAGATGATGATGATGATGATATTTTTATCGACTACATAACATCAAATAATTTTGAATGGTGTCCATCTATCAATGTAGTGACATAAGAATACAATTCACCACCAACTTCCACGCTAAAGACGACTACAGGACATCTACATGATATGCAGATATCAAGGATAAAAGAGAAGGTAAACTTTACATAAAACTAGGTCGCTGACTGTCGCTGAACGTCCAAGAACCCCAGCATGGTGCTGGGGTTCTTGGACGTTAAAATTTGTTGTCAAATGAAAAATAAAGGAATATCTTAATGTCTTGTGAGTTAAAATATATAAAAGTTTAGTTTAAGGCAATAATATCGACGATAAAGTCATTGAACAGGCGATTGATAGGTTTCTATTAAGTCCCACTCACTCCTAAAGTAATTACTCTTAGTAATACGTATTTAGTTTTAAAGGTTAATAAGAATTCTACCATAGTGATTATATAGACATATTAGCCGATGGTAGTCAAGTTATATTATTCTTTATTCTTTTCGTTTTTTAACAGCCTAAATACATATTTAGGCTAAAAAGTATATACCTTTTTTGAATACGAGCATACTTTAAAATGGATAACAATATAGGTCATTGCTATGCCACGCTAGTACCACGAGTCAATGTTTTGTTTCGAATTTTCCGACTGCTAGAGTAATATTATCTAATTATAAAACCCATATAGTTATGGCCCGAAACAACCCATTCTTCTTAACTGACATACGGTCTATTCTTAGGCAAACGAATGGTGATACCCAGACGAAAAAAAATAACCTACTACAAACTCGCTTATCAGATGAGCTGGCGTGGGTCCGTTCTATATTGATTGGAAATTGTAAATTAATAAACATGGCGATAATTTATAAACAATTTAATCGAGATATGCACTATATCTCGTATGCATTATTTACAGCTGTCTCATTCGTTGATACTAGCTGCAGTGACCGCAATTCGGTCAAAAGGACACTATCCTTAATAATGTCGTTTCATTTCAATGAAATCGGTTAATTGGTTTTGGCAATTAGTGGGAACTAAAAATTGTGACACGTAAAATGTATAAGTGCACAGAAATGACGTTGTGGTTTAACTTCCAACCTTCTATGCTGAGTATAGCTCTTTACCCGACTGCGCAGCGCAAAGGAGTGGTATTGTGTTTAACAGTCTATGTATGTATGTTTGTATGTTCCATTGAAGCACTATATAGACCAAACGCATGGGCCGATTTTTATGATTCACACGTCAATCGATTTCTCTTAGTCCGGCGAGTGTCACTAAAGATATGACGTTAGTGAAAATTCAATATGGCGACTACTGGACGCCATATTATGAAAATAAAAAAAATTAAAGTCAACAAACTATGTCAAGTGGGGTATCATTGAATAGGTATTTAAAAATAATTTTAGTTTTCTCTCAACATTTTTCGATTCGACAGACCGTATAGGATCTATATCGATCTAAAGTTTCGTAACAACCTTTTTCACATATAGGTTTTTGGACAGTAGAAATTTACGATGAAGAGACGAAAAAATTGTATGACTGTGTATGAATATGGATGGACATATACTAAAGTGTCTAGTAGGTATATTGGACTACCTAAAGTATCTAATGTCTGATGCGGTCGCCCATCTTCAACTTCTAATGATTTAGTACTCAACTTTAGTCGAAAAACTATATATAGTTAGGTACCTACTTATTAATAAATAAAATAACTATAGCCACCTAGGTATTCATAACTAAAAAGTATAAAATAAAAAAAAAATCAAAAACCCAACTGCGTAGAAAGTGAACCAAAATACGTACACAATAAAAAAAACTTAAAAGAATAAACAAGCACTTAGATGTCCGGTGGTCTAGAATTCTATAATATATTATTGAATGCAGAAAATAAAATATATTCTAATAATTTCCATTATTATCTAATAACTTCATAACAACTGAAGAGTCGGGAACCATTGAAAATTAGATTTGCTGTCGAATAATGGATCCCGACTGTTCAGTTATTGTGTTCCATTATTAGAATATATTTTATTTTCTGCAATATATGTATATGTATTCATTCAATAATATATTATAGAATTCTAGATCACCGGACATCTAAGTGCTTGTTTTTTCTTTTTTTAAGTTTTTTTATTTGTGTACGTAATTTGGTTCACTATTTACGCAGACAGGTTATTTGATTTTTTTAATTTTTGTCGTTGTTTTTTTGTTTTTGTCGGCGTCTGAGTGTTGTTTGTATGTTTGTAAAATAATCCATAATACAAGAATGTACTGATTAACGCGGGGAATTCCTTTAAAAAAATCATATAACTTAATAAATTTTCATTTGGTGACCGAGTAAGAGAGAAGAGGTTGAATTGTATTCAAACACTTCTATTGTTCATGGATGTGGTAAAAGATAGCTAAGAGTTATATGTAGATAACATCGATGTAAGGGAAGGAATATACGAAATAAAACCCTATACCAATACGTCTTACAAGCGTGGTATAGTAGATAAATTTCTCTCATTGTGGAAGACATATTTGACATTATATTTACCATTATATGATTGCTTACGCTTCAACATATCTGATGACAGGGAATTAGACCGGCTCCCTGTCAGAACCGGCTCACGTAGTAGCTACGGACTCCCCTGTCAGGACCGGCTCACGTAGTAGCTAAAGACTCTTGTCGCTAATAGTGGGACTTATATGGGCTGACATCATCTCAGCTCATATATGCCCCAATGTTGGGCTCGAGCCTCCTCCATAGTGGAAGGGAAATGACCTATTATACCACACTAGTCAGGCTTGTTGGTATAGGGTTTTGTTTCGAGTTTGCCATCTCGCGCATAGATGTTATATGCGGTTTATATCCCTTAATCGTCTCTTACGATCAACCACGGGTAAGAAAGGAGGTAGTGAATTATATTCTTACTCCGTCACCACACGGAAAAAAATGGGTTGGCATTATAATGATAATAAAATAGTTTACTTACAACATAATGATTTGTATCGTCAGCATCTTGCACCAGGTCACCGAGCAAGCAAAATATCCTGAAGAGTTTGAGTACGGAATCGTCGCTGAAGACTGGTTTGTCTCTTAGTAAAAGACTCTTGCGACATACCAACCAGCACACCTAAGTGATAAATATTAAGAAATTAGAATTAAAGTTTTGAGTAACACGAATAGTAACAATATAACATATTCTGTGGGAGTCGTAAAAGCTGTATGTCACCATTTTTTTTTTATTGGTGGGCTATGGATGCGTCTCGCCCCGCCGAATCGGTCCGGGGTGACGGAAAGGCGGCGCGTGACCCCATAGACCCACCGTAAAATCCTCTCTCTTCGCCGTGTGAGCGGGCCACCGGTACCCGATTTTTGACTTCGGTGGCCCGCCCGGCGGTTTACTCCTCTTTCCTCTCGTCGACGCCCCGACAGATTTCGCCGTCGGGGCGTCGCCCTCACGCGGTGGCCTCACGTCGGGTGACCGGACAATTCCCCGGTCCGATCACCGGAAGCTGTATGTCACCAGGAGAATAAAAAACAGCACTCTTCACAGAATTTTGCAGTACCAACTACAATTTCTTTTTTATTTTAAAATAGCCTTTTATTTTGGAGACAGGCTATGGTATGGTTACACCCTGCCTAATTCGGCCGGGTGATGGAAGGGACGGCGTGGAACCCTATAACCTGTCGTACACATACCATTCTGCACAATTTGAACGGACCACCGACACCCCATTCCATCCTTGTATTGCAGGGCACTTTGCAAACATACAATTAACGGAAACAAATTATACCCAGATTCAGCACAGTATAGGAATCAAATCTGCGACACTTGGTACGGTGGGTACGTACGGTACCTTTAACCACTATGTCGCCTGTGCAGTCAAAAAAAAGGTTCTTATAATTTCTCGTAGCACCACCTACCGGGTCCTGAATTATTTTAGTTGATTAAAACCATCTACACACCATTCTCTTTGTAGTAAAACTGGTTGACTGAAACTATTTAATCGATGTGACCCACACATCGATTAAATGGTTTCAAAGTCTACAACAGATATGGAAACATTTCTTTGTATTTTATATACCTAGATATTTAAATTATCTAAATAAGATAGATTGCTGTGTGGTAGCAGCTACGAATACTACCAACCCCTACTTTGCTTGTGGATGTCGTAAAATACGACTAAGAGACTTATAATGACCTTTTTTTTTTTTTTTTGTTTACGCTGTGGAAATACTTTTGCGCACATCCCCCGCCAGTGACAGACGGGGGGGTGTGTGGCACTCGCCGGCCATGAGATTGACGGCCGGAATCCCCACTAAAACCTAACAGCGGTCCCTTCCGCGCTTTTACGGGATGCCGGAGAGATCGTCTATTGACATTCTATCCCCGACACCCCTACGCTTAGCCATCTGGCCACGACCAGTCAGCCGTCAAGGCGGTGGGAGGAGCGCCTCCCTCTCCCTGGTCGCCGCCGGCGGAGCGAGTTCGCAGACGCGAGTGCTTCGCGTTCTCGCTCCGCGGCCTCCTTTGCAGAGATGACTTCCTCGCAAAAGGAGGCCATCGACGTCCAGTGCCTGTCGCTGTCAAGCATCTTGTTGATGACGGTTGACAACGACAGGTCCGGTCCAATGACCGCCGACAGGTCGCGGCGCTGAGGCCCCCAGGCGGGACATACCTCCAGGGTGTGACGCGCGTCATCGATTTGCGCGCCACACTCATGGCATCCAGGGGCCTCTTCACGTCCAATTCGGTGCAGGTACTTACCGAAGACCCCGTGTCCGGTAAGTACCTGCGTCAGCCTGAAGGACAGGTTGCCGTGCCTTCGTGTCGTCCAGCGGTGAAGGTGGGGCGCTACCGCCTCAACGGTCCCCCGTCCTGCTACGGGGGACTCTAGTTCCTCCCTCCACCGCTGGACTAGTGCCCTTTGAGCCGCTTCTTTCGCCCTGCTCAGTCTCCTCGTGGTGATGCGTTCACCATTTGCCCGCGCCGCAGCGCAGAACTGGTAGGCTTCCGCCTGAGCCCTAGCCTGAAGTGACCAGGGCGGATCGCCCGCCAACAATGTAGCTGCAGTCCAGGACACCGTACGGTACCCCCGTATTGTCCTCACCGCCATGGCCCTCTGCGCCTTGCGTAGTAAGGCTTTATTGGAGGCGGTGAGTGACTGCGGACTTATAATGACCTGGGCCAACTCCATCCAATGCCGTTTGGTCAACAATTACATTTCCAAGTAGGGGTTGATCGTCTGGCAGGCGGCCGGTCATGAAACTATTGCCAATAATTTTTACAATATATGCTATGAAAGAAGAGTACATATTATATCGACTCCAAGTAATTGGGATAAGAGTAGGAGAATGATGATATAAATTATCTAGATAAAAATGTTCTTGATATAACCAGAAACTCTAACTTTGAGAGCACACTGAGTTATCAGTCCCAGATATCATGTACATCTTTGGGGGACCATCCTCAAATGTTTTAATCATTATTTCTTTACTGAATCCAAAAAGGACCAGGAACATGACTGATCACCAGGCCAAGCAATCATATGACATTAGGAAATGACGGCTGACCATTTAACTTTGTTCCATGCAATCCATCAATTTACCGAAGTTGCCATTTTATCGCCGTAATTCTGCGAGCTGGATCGGTATACTCGTTCTTCCACTGATTTCCATATTGCGGATTTTATCACATAGAGAAATCTCGAGCATAACTGTCTTCATAACACGCTGAAAGTTTTTAAGTTGTTCTGTTATGAAGCCGATATTTAGAGACCATGTACACACTTCCCTTGAATAGTGCATTTTAAATGTCGGATTTCCACTGAGTGCCTGCTTTAAATACTGATTGTCGTAACTAATTTGTCAATAAGATACGCTACATTAATTAAATGCAGTATTTATTATTGTAGTGAATGCAACAATTGGATATTTTAATAATGAGCGTGGAGCGGGTCTTCCTTCAAGGTAGTTGAGTGATGGCTGCTTTAGTAGTTAACTCATGATAGGGTGCCGCTTGTGGGATCAGGTCCATCCATGGTCTTTAAAACTGTATTTGAAATTTGGGTTCAAAGGACATCACACTGGAGCTAATTTTTACTAAGCATGTTGTATTTTTTTTATAAAATATTTACATAACATCACGCCATGTCCTTTGCAGGGTAGGCAGAGAAAACAGAGTGCCAGAGAACTCTATTCTTGCATACTTCACTCGCTTCCTCAACATTCATAATTCTCTTCATACACGCTCGTCGGTTTCGGAGACTCTTGACTCCACCTTCCTTCAGTACATGACCGATCTGGTCTAGGTAGGTTAGTCTCGGTCTCCCCCGGTACCTACATCCTTCCACTTTCGCATTGTATATCTTCTTAACCAGACGTTCGTTCGTCATTCTTTCCACATGCCCGAACCATCGGAGCATTCCCTTTCGCATCTTTACACCAATACTCTCTTTCATACCTACTCGCTCTCTTACGTCGTCGTTACGATAATGATAAAATATCAGCAAAGAAATAACAATAATAGACAAACCCGCTGAGTTACTTGCCGGATCTTCTCAGTAGCGGTCTCGTGCCGATCGGGTGATAGTTTATTGGATAAATATATTATTAAAAATTTAAAAAAAAGGCACCACCCTGCACTAAGGAAATAATCCTTGTATTGTGGGGGACTTTACAAACATGCAATTAATGCAGACAAATTACACCCAGACTCAGAACAACACTTTGTGGAGCGCACAAAGTAATGTCCTGCGTCGGAATCGAACCCACGACACTGGCATGGAAGGTCAGTATTTTAACCGCTACGCTATCCGTGCAGGATAAATTTAAAATGTTAAAAGTGACAATATGCGCAGGTTTTATGCAAAATAAATGAATGTGAATTTGAGAAAATATCATGGAAATGAAAAAAATGCTATGGGTTATTCAATAATAGTTCATCTCAGCTCATGTTTTAATACTAGGCTCGGGCCTCATTTATAATAGATGGTGGAATTCAGTAATGGTAGGGCCATACAGCCGCGGGCTGGTCCATCCGGAGTAGTACTATACTCTCGCAGAATATCGACGTCTGAGCAATAGCAATGCGCTGTTGCGCTTCATTTTGGTAAGCGAGAGATCTGGAAGCCCAATTTTGATTGGGTTTTGATTGGTAGGCCTAGCTATGCTATTGCGAAGGTTCATGAGCGGCAATAATACTTAACATTAGGTGTGCTTCTTACTCGTATGCTATCATAAGCAGCAAAAAATATGCTAAGGAAACGGTCATAGTATTTTATTTCAAGTTTTCTTTCTTTTGGATAAACATTGTATACGTATTATATCCTCCTTTTTTACAAATATCGAGGGGCCCGAAAGAGAGTGGTGAATTGTAGCAACACTAGCTAATGTTAGTACATTAGTAATACTAGCATACGAGGACAATAAGCACTGGTATGGTGATGCTAAAATATGTTTAATTTTTTTATCATCAGTAGCCTATTAACATCCACAGTTAAGATTATCCTTCTTTGCGGAAGCGAATATTTCGCAAAGAATAATCTCATGATCGCCAAGTTTGGCAGTCGTGTGGGCAATTGCAGTTGTTATAAATTGCCCAAAAGATTGCCACTATCCATTTTCCTGGTGATGTATTAACGGATTTTACAAATCTCATGAGAAAGAACGGTGACACAGTATTCTCAGATTGTCACGACAGAGGCAATAAAACTCTTGAAAAGCTAATAATTACGCATTAAAATTTATCATGAAAATAAAATTACGATGAGTCATAGAACTATTATAAACACATTAGCACGAATAGGAAGGATATGTGTGTTGTCATTAGATAATAAAATAAAGTGCAAAGTGATGACTAGATACAAACTGCCCTGGGTGCCAACATGACAGTTATATTGTCTTTACAGATAATAAAAAATTAGGTGCCTTAATGTCAATATAACATATTTTTACTGAACGCAAATGATAGCTTTTTGCCTTTCTGTTTGTTTCATCTTTGAAACGGCTGGAACAATTTTTGCGACAGTTTTACTGCCAGATATTTTATTTGACAAGGAATGACTTTATTATTCAGTCTTGCACCGTCTTCTGCTGAAAGTGTGTCTTCCTTTTTTTCTTTTTTTTATACGGTGGGCTATGGACGTGGTCGCACCCCGCCAAATCGGTCCGGAGCGTCGGAAGAGGCGGCGCGCAACCCCATATACCCACCCTGCAAACACCTCTCTTCGCCGTGCGAGCGGGCCACCGGTACCCGATCCTTGTCTTCGGTGGCCCGCCCGTCGGTTTACCCTCGCGGGTTCCTCTCGTGTAAAGTGGTGGGTCTACCTCACGATTGAATGGATCACCGCCCTTTACAGGTGTATTGGCAATCGCCGTTAGGTGTTATATGTTATTCCCACAAGACAACTGTTGCCCACTCTCTTAATGCGATCCCTAACCGATTTTTTGAGTTTGATAGGCATTTAAGGGACAGCAACAATTGTATTTTTATCGCGTCACCCGAAATGAAATGAGTAATTTATTCCACATTTATTTCAAAAAAGTAAAACGCAAAATGGTCTCATAAAATATTAAAAACTGTGCGCACATTTTCGTCTTATTGGATCAATATTATGTTGGGTTTGTTGATATTACAAAAAAGTGGTATATTCCACTTACAAAGATAGAATCGAACTATGATGTGAAAGAAGTCGCGGACAAAACGCTAGTATCCAAAATACAGGTAATATAACGTAAACATCCCATTGGCCTAACACCATAATTATATTACTGTACTGTACTATATGTGTATTTTTTGTGAAGAATTGGCTAATCGAAAAAGAAAAGGTTTTGAGTAATTTTTCCACAGCTAAGTCTGATTTTTGAGGTAAATCGACTTTGCCAGGCAATTCTCAACATGAAGCTCAGAATTTGGAACTATATGCGATTACCAGCAATAGGGCCCACCTTAGGTACTATTCATCATCATCATTATCCTGCTCTGAGCCTAAGTAATTGGGATAATCCAATTACTTAGGCTCGACGCAATATGTAAATATTCCTCTAACATTGGACTTATTGAAAAGTCATTGTCAGTAGTTTTTATGACCGACCGCCTGCCTGACATCAACCCTTCTTGGGAATGTAAATGTTGATTTGATGACATCAGGTGGATTTGGCCCAGATTGATATAAAGCTTTTAGTCGTATTTTACGACATCCACGGGTCAAATAATGGCAGTATTCGTCGCCGCTATCACAGAGCAAATTAATAATATCTCTAAAAATACATATCTAACTTAAAGGACCCAATACTACTTAAAAAAAAATACACTTAAAAATCTATACTTTTATTGCTCAACACAGGTGTTTAGAGAGTTACTGCTAACATTACCTAATTTCTTTTCATTCGATTGTTAAACAAGGCTTTATAAGTACTGCCTAAACATACAACTACTCAATGTGTGTTGTACAACTTATAATGCTTATACAAGCATGGTAATAACATGACCTGCTTATTTGCAGCTGCATAAAGAATCATTGTAAAGTGAGCTAAAACGAGCCAATATCTTCAACAAATATATATATATATATATTAGGGTGTGCCAAAAAAAAATGGATATTTTTTTTTTCACTCTCCGCTCAAAATATCGTAGAAGATGTCGAAACAAAAAGAAAATTTTCCCGTGTTATTTAAATGGGAAAACTTCAGATTTGATGGAGGACTTCTTAAAATTAAAATTACGAACTCTCCTTTGGACAGGCTTTTTGTTTCGACATCTTCTACGATATTTTGAGCGGAGAGTGAAAAAGAAATATATCCATTTTTTTTTGGCACACCCTAATATATATATATATATATATATATATATATATATATATATATATAAATATATATATATATATATATATATATGTGTGTCTTTAAAAAGCCAAGTGTACTACTTTCAGGGCAGTGAGCAGCAGTATCATCCTGGGCAATAGATAACACTACCTGTGATGCAATTATCAAATCGCTTGCTAAGCGTGGAGGTTATATGATTATGGAATTATTTCTTTTTCGTCGGGATATCTATGTCTTGTTGTTGATGTCGATAATCTAATGGATGGATGGATGAACATTTATTCTGAATGTTTATACATTGTGTTATAATATATCTCTATAACAATTCATGATAATACTAAACAAATTCAAATTCTTATGTAAAAACCCCCACGGAGAAACTTACACATCGTCACTTAACTTTTTATTTTAAATTAATTCAATAAACCATCGGATCGGAACGAGACCGCCACTGAGAATATTCGACAAGAAACTCAGCGGATTTGTCTACTATTTTTATTTTATTTTATTCATTGCTTTCATGTAAATTTGTATACAACTTCAGTAGTTTTCCTTTCGAAAAGATAAATAGCCTTTCGAACCATAATACAAAATAACTCTCAATTATAATGCATAGATTATGGCTGAATTAGATCCCCCAAATAATACTGGACCACGAGTTAACTGTGATGATATATCATAACTTATTACTACCAGTACCCAAAAATCGGATTGTCTCAGATATCTACCATAAATTTCGTTTATATTTATGCTAACATCATTGCAAATTTATATCGTGCAATTTTGGCCTTATAGAAAACAAACAAATATATTTTCTGACGCAGATATAAGGGCATAGTGAAGGGAGAAGGTAGGGCAAGTTTTTTTATGTAAACAGTTCGGTATAAAACGTTATGTATCGCACTCCAGACGGCTTTAGTGGAAATCAATACCATGGCATTAGGGGGGAAATGTTACTGTTGCAATTGTTAACTTCAGTAGATACTCGATAAGGGGCTCTTTGTGTACTTGAAATTGTGGAAATATCCAATAACGAATGTAGCAAATGTTTGTATTTGAATAAATATATACAATATGTAGACGCGGTCTCTAAACTTCGGCCTTATAACAAGTAATTCGTACGTGCAATGAGTAGAACTACACTCGGGATTCTCTAGGTGATAAAATTCAAAATAATAAAAGTCTGTAGAAAAACAGGCGTATCCGACAAGGACGAGTCCATTGTAGTGGCAATGGTTAGGCTACGTCTCTCGTCGAATCGACAACCATTGGGCAAGAAAGGTTTTTGAGTAACGATCATTAATCGAAGTCACAGAAAGCCGTGGAAGTGGCACAGGATTATCTTGAGTAGCAATCTTGTGGGGGAGTCCTATGTCCAATAATTGACGTCCGTAGATATCCTCATGGATTATCGAGGCACGGATACTAGCGATTACTTACGAGGCATCTCTATTTTCGATTTCCAAGATCTTTCCTCATTATGAAAATATCCAATTGTTGTATTCATAACAATAGAAAATCTTGCATTAATAAGATAATGAAATTAATATCAATATTCAAACCAGGCAGTCAAGTGCAAATCCCTCATTTAAAATTGCACTATTCAACTGAGCAATACTGTGTGTACTCAATGTATTTCTTACTAAATATTTTTGCTTTAAGACACATATACAAGTACGTCACTTACGTATATTAGGTATACGTCAACAAATCAGCAAAAGCAAAGCGTAAACACGTACAAATACAATTCACGCATTATTATGAATACTAAACAAACGGTAATGGAATAATAATTAATTTTAAACAATAGAAGTGGTTTTCCTTATTTACTAGAATTTCTTCTTGGTTTGTATACGTTCGAATATTGATATATACTTCTTCCTAAATGGCTTACTATTATCATTTATTAGATTTAAAATTACTTTTACGGATTTTATCGCTTTTGTATATCCTCCCATAACCATGAACGCTGTTGCTAGCGACCGAAACCTATGTGATGCGGGGGCGGATCACTAGTATCTTATAAAGCAAACAATATCATTGAGATTTGATAGCTAAAAGAGCCTTTAAAATTCAAAGATTATTAATATTGTAGTACATCAATATTTAATTTATAAATCGCCTACAAACTGAACAGTAATCATGGCCTCAAAACACCACAAGGTAACCTATGAGAACAGAGGCCAAGACTTGAGCTTCTTACTCGCTCCCTCATCTACCAACACATCACAATCCGCGAGCAACGCCGGAAACGTAGCCTCTACTTTAAGCCAAATAAACTGTAATCCGCCGGAACTAGCTACATCTCAGCGCAACGAGGAGCAAAACGACAATGCGGAACACAAAAATAACAAAACAAGTGGAAAAACAACAAAATTCAGTACGTAAAAGCACTCTTAAATCCACTCCTCGCCGTCATCATCAGCAAAAACGGCGAATAAAAAAGTACGATGCGACTTTAATCAGCACTAGAAGCTTTTACCAGAGAAGAACATGAAAAATCCACAAAAAAAGAAAAATCACAAGCAAGTACAAACGCCGACAAAGGTATTGTTAAGTCACACAACTACCGACCGGTGAATACAACGATGGACCTATATATAAACGCCTTCCTCGAATACAAGGCCATCTTAGAAGGCACAATCATCATCAAAGCCTTGACTGCCAGCAAGATACTCGAAGTTTACCATCATCAAATCGAAGGTTTGCTTAAAGTCAGACTCGAGGAAGAAGAGGTCACCGTTTACAACAACAAGACAGGCGATGTCATGGCGGGTAACGTATGTCAACCCACATGGCGGCTTTTAGTGCCACCGGAGGCTTCGTAGACCTAGACGAAGAAGCTACAAAGGAGACCGGTAGAACCATATTCCACACCTCGGAACACGACCCCATCGTAGTCACCACAAAATTTACCGAGATCTGGCTCACGGAAAAAATCTTACAACGAGCCAGAGATTTGGAGGCGAGTGCATGGGACCTGCTAGACAAGATCACCCTGGTAAATGGAGTCCCAGGATGCGGCAAATCGACCTGGATTGTGAACAATTTCAACCCCACACACGACGTCGTTCTAACATCATTGCTCAAGGCAAAAGACGACCTGAAAAATAGGATTACCCAACGCATGAGAGAGAAAGCGGCAAAGAATGTTTATACAGCGGCATCGGCCTTGACTAACGGAGTCAGAACGAGCAAAAACCAAGCGCTCCATCGACTCATAATCGATGAAGCGCTCATAAATCACTTCGGCTCCGTGGTCTTGTTAATGCGCACTGTAAAGGCCAAAGAACTCCTCCTTATTACAATACCTTTCATTGATCGGGACACTAACCAAATACCTTTCATTGATCGGGACAACCTGCTTAAATTAAAATACTATAAACCTCTAACCGCACCATCGGCAACACAAGAACTGTTGTGTACGCATCGGTGCCACATGGACGTAGCATAAGCCCTTCAGAACAACTACAATGGCATATACTCGTCTAATAAGATCATCAACTCCCTGAACATATACACATACGCCGACGCCGTCATACCATCAGACCTTCCTGAGACACTATACCTGTCGCACGCCCAGGCAGAGAAATAAATCCTCAAAGAAAAGGGATACGGCACTGGTGAGGGCGCCGAACTGCGTACCATCCACGAAGCACAGGGACTCGGTGCACCACATGTCATTATCATCCAGACAAAAGACACAGTGCAAAAACTACACAACAGTGTCCAACATGGCGTGGTTGCCTTCTCCAGGCATACTAGATCCTGCACCTACTACATAGACACCCGTGAAGATGCCATCTGGAAACTCATGAGGAAGTCTATAGATCAGGACCCAAGTACTATACTGGAATACATTAAAAAGATGGCAATAAAACATAGAGGCCAAAGGGTAATACAAGAGCTCGAATTGACATCACAATAAAGACCAACAATTCATACATGGAGTATAAAAAGACATCCTCACAAGTTCACAACAAACTAATAATGCAGAATCTCGTCAAAAATACATATAAACCATCATAAATGTATAGCCACTTCAAGAAAAACTGAATTATATAACTTCAACTTCAACATAACGACTAAAATATACAACATAAAAAAGGCACGGACAAAAGTCTGTGGACCATCAATTTATTTAATAAAAAAAAAGAAAACTAAACAGTAAATAATACAATTTAATCTTTTTTAAATTAGCCATCCACGACCTATTTGCTTACGTCACATTGTCTGCACTTGATTAAACATTATGAGTCATCTAAAAGGTATTGACGGTATGTAAGATAAGCCGTAGGTAGTCTGCTAGTTAAGCAGGATATTACCTTCATGCTTTACTAATGGACTTAGACTAATAGGCGCGTACACCTCAATTTTCACGGTTATGGAATTCGTCACGCAATCTGTCATGAATATTATGTAAAAAATAAACTTATTTACGAGCCATTTTATTTTGTTATCTTGTTGCGTTCTATTACAAAGTTAGAGAGTTCGAGTCTGTTTAGTAATAGTTTGAACCAGGTAATTTCAGAAATACTTCTAGCTATATTATTAGCTGTGTAGTAGCGGCTACGAATGCTACCAACCCTTACTTTGCTCGTGGATGTCATATAAGACGACTAAGAGCCTTATATCGACTTAAGCACACACATCTGATGCCGTTTAGTCGACAATTCATTCTCAAGGGTTGACCGCCGGTCATAAAACTATTGCCAATAACTTTTGCAATATGTAGGAAGAGGAGTACATATTGCGTCTACCCCAAGTAATTGGGATAAGAGCAGGAGAATGATGATGACTTATAGCTATATTATAAAATGTCTAGAATTTCAGTTGACAGCATACTAAATATTTCTTTTTCAAATCTGCTTACGTAGATGATTATTTTGATTATATTAGGTAAAAATTAATAAAACTTATTTCTTTTCAGTTTTTGGTTCATGATGATTAAATAATTTAAATCATGAATTTATGAGTTCATTATCGTCATCTGAGCTCATATGTCCCACTGTTGGGCTCGAGCCTCCTCCTCACTAGGAGTGTAATTGACCTACTTATACCACGCTGGTCAGACGTATTGGTATAGGGTTCTGTTTCGAGTTTTTATTCTCTTGCATAGATATTATATGCGTTTTATATCCCTTAGTCGTCTCTTATGATCATCCACAGGTAAGATAGAGGGTGGTGATTTGTATTCTTATTCCGTCACCACACGAAAAATTCATGAGTTAATTGTAGATTAAACAGAAATATGATCTGATTTGCAACGAGAAAATTTCCAACAACAGTATGGAGTCTACAAATTAGATATCGGTCGGTGGACGCTAAAAGATCCCTCTATTAAGTTGTATGATATATATGGATGTTATATATTTCGGCCTCTGCTTCTGAATTAAAAATATAAAACTATAAATAATATAAAAAAAAATGGCTGAAAAGAACAAGGATTGATTCAAGTGCCATGACTGGACGGTTCACGGTCAAATCGCTATAAGATTAATTAATTCTATTTCTGGCAATACGAATGCAGAGACTTATTATTGTATCTAGATAATAAACATTTTTTTTTTTGCGGTGGGTTACGGTCTGTGCACTTCTCGCATCACTCCGTCCGGGCCGACAGAGGGGCGTAAGCACGCATACCCGTAATCCACCCGTGAACCTCGCCTTCGTCGTTGGATCGGCCACCGGAGCAGCATGAACTTGTCGTCAGTGGCCGGCTCGACGGAATACCCCCTGAGGGGTACCCTCTCCTTGAGCGACGTAGTTTGGTTGCCTTTCGGGTTCAGTCTGCCAAGGACACGAGTTGGCAGGAGATGCTGGACGGTCTCAACCGTGACCCCTGGGGTCGCCCGTATCGCGCGTCGCTAAACAAGCTTCGCGCGCAGGGCCCCTCCTCACCGAGACCCTCCAGCCCGACTTCCTGTGTAGGGTGGTCAAGGAGCTGTTCCCGCGACAGTCGGAGCACACGCCCCCGGTCATGGCTTCGCCAAATCACGACCGAGAGGTCAACGAGAGTGTTCCGCCCATGACGGTGTCAGAAGTGGGGGCGGCTGTGACGAAGATTAGTTCCGCCACCACGGCCCCCGGCCCGGGCCGAATACCAGTCCGGGTGTTGACGTTGCTGCTCGAGCATCTGGGACCTTGCCTCAGCCGTACGACGCCTGTTTGACGTCTGAACAGTTCCCTGAGTGCTGGAAGGAGGGCAGGTTGGTTCTCCTGCCAAAGCCGGGACGGCCCCCGGATTCGCCGTCGGCCTACAGGCCCATAGTGCTTCTGGACGATGTGGGTAAGCTGCTGGAGCGTGTTTTCGCTGCCCGCATTGTCCGGCACCTGAAAGAGGTAGGGCCCGATCTGTCGGACGCTCAATTCGGCTTTTGAAGGGGGCGTTCGGCCATCGGGGCCCTGCTACGCCCGAGGCAGTCGGCCGCGGAGGCTGTCGCCGGCAGAGGAGTACTGTTGGCGCAGACGTTGGACATCACCAACGCATTCAATAGTCTGCCATTCAGCTGCATCAGGGAGGCGCTCCGATTCCATGGAGTACCCTTGTACCTGAGGCGGCTGGTGGCAGACTATTTAGAGGGGTGCAGTGTCCTCTGCACGAGTCCCGCAGGGGACTTTGTGCGGACGCCCCTGTCGTGCGGTGTTCCGCAGGGGTCGGTATTGGGGCCGACTCTGTGGGACATCGGTTACGACTGGGCATTGAGAGGGAGTCTCTCCCCCGGGCTGAGCGTGATAGCATGACGACACGCTCGTCACAGCCCGGGGCAGGACACTCGAAGAGGCGGTGAGCTTGACCACTCTCGGCACCGAGGAGATGGTCAGGCGAATTGAGGCGCTGGGGCTCAGGGTGGCCCTAAATAAGATGGAGGCCTTTCTATTCCATGGGCCCCGCGTAAGGCTGTCTATCGGCGCCTCGTTAGTCGTCAACTCCATCCAGAGCAGTATCCAGGCCCATATGAAGTATTTGGCTCTGGTGCTCGACGGGCGTTGGTGGTTCCGGGAGCATTTCCACAGGATTGCTACCCGGCTGGTCGGCGCGGCGTCCGCGCTATCGCGGCTCATGCCGAACGTGGGCGGACCCAGCTTCGAGGGCCGACGGCTGTATGCGGGGGTGATCCGCTCAATGGCCATGTACGGCGCACCCGTGTGGGCGAAGGCTCTGAACGCCCAGCTCAGGGCTATTCTGTGGAGACCACAGAGAGTCATAGCGGTCAGAGCCATTCGCGGGTACCGCACGGTGTCAAACGAGGCGGCATGCCTATTGGCTGGGACACCCCCGTGGGACCTAGAGGCGGAGATGCTCTCCGACCTCTACCGGCGGGTTACCTCTCTAGTCTAGCGAGATAGCCATCTGGCGCGAGGACGCACGCCGATACGTCATCGCCCGTTGGGTAACGCGGCTGGAGAGGCCTAGACACGGTGTTGTTACCGTTGAGGCCCTCCGGCCCGTACTGATGGAATGGATGGAGCGGCGGCACGGAGTCCTCTTCTTCCGGCTGGTGCAGGTGTTGTCGGGGCACGGTTGCTTCGGCTTGTACCTGCACACGGTCGCGTGGAGGGAGTGGACTCCGTCCTACCACTATTGCAGTAGTGACGAAGACACGGCGCAACATACGCTCGAGGTATGTCCGAGCTAGGACGGGCAGCGCCGTGACCTCGTCCCTGTCATCGGTGCCGACCTGACGCTGCCGGCTCTCGTGAAAGCGATGGTCAACAGCGTCAGGAATTGGGACGCGGTCGCCGCCTTCTGCGAGGCTGTCATCTCGCAAAAGGAGGCGGCGGAACGAGTCCGGGAGGATTCCCGTGACCCGGGCCACCGTCAGCGGCCGGGGCGGCGCAGGCGCGAATATCTGCACCTAATGCCGCCCTAACCGAGGCTTCAGGTGATCGGACGGGGGAATTGTCCGGTCACCCGACATGAGGCCACCGCGCGAGGGTAACGCCCCCTAACGCTAAGGTAAACCGCCGGGCGGGCTACCGAAGACCAAGATCGGGCACCGGTGGCCCACTCGCACGGCAAAGAGACGTGATTGCAGGGTGGGTCCATGGGGTTGCGCCTCGCCTCTTCTGTCGCCCCGGACCAATTTGTCGGGGCGCGACCACATCCATGGTCCACCTTGCGGGGGAAAAAAAAAGAAAAAAAAATGGTGGAAACCCGATCAAAAAGTAGATTGACTAAGTTTCTTAGTAAGTATTCTTACCTCACTGATTTTTTTTTCGTAGTCTCTAACTATAGGTAAAGTAATTGACTTCGGCAGCGAACTGAATACTTCATGCTGTAAGTAGTAGCGGAATTCATCGAAGGTCAGCTCCTGAGAAGATCTGAAGTGGTCCAGGCCTTTCTCCACGCCATATAAGTCCAAAAGAGTTCCGATGTTTGCTGTTAACACCTGGAATAGATAGAAAAACCTCTTTAAAATCTCTTAATTCCAATAATTTTATATTTTCTCTAAATTTACACATATTATATTAAATATTAGAATTAATTTAGCATTGCAAATGCAATTTAGCAAATGAAGGAAGTTCACCACTTGCTCACGGTTAATCAATGGACCGCACATTTCAAGAAAGGAAGGAACACAAATATAAATGAAATGCATAGCTCTACTAGAAATATTAACTTCGCCTAAGTTAATATTTCTGCGGCAATTCCACCTTGATCCTATCTCGTATTCTTTCCTTTCTTGAGGTGTATGGCATATTGATTAACCGTCGGAAAGGGATGGGTCTTCCTTCTTTTCCTACATTTTAAAATAATAATGGCTTTTCGCCATGTATCGCCTAATTCAATCAATCATTTTGATAGTACTCAAATATTCAATTCGTTGCTTCAGAATAAAAATGAAATTATCTCCATTGACGAAACAAAAAGTCACCACAACAACCTGCCCACATTAGAATAGAATCGATAGATTGATTTTGGATATGAGCCATAAGTATTATATGCTAAATACAACATTGTACTCTGTGATTATTATCTTTATGATTTTGAATGATTCAGAAGTGCTGGCAGTTATTTAAACAGTAAAATATCATAGACAACTAATACAATATAGAAAAAAAAAACGAGTAAGATTATATCTTGCCTTATCGTTTTTTTTCTAAGCAACAAACATTGCTAGTAGCGCATAATAATACAAACATGAAATCACTCAGATGTTTGAAGTGATGACTCATAGGTTAACCGCATATTGCAGAGTCTTATTACAAACCTGAACCTTCGCGTTTCAGGTTACGCATAAACTTTATACGTTTCTGGTTTATTAGAGAGTTATTAACTAATTAGTTTCGAGATTAAATCTGTGTAAGCGACCTAACTTTACAATTTTGTTTAACTTTTTAGGGCATTTTGTCAGAAATGTAGATGTTAAGGACAGCAGTGCACTTAAAGATTGGGCAGAATTACACTTTAAAGCTTTGTAACGATAAACGAATTCAATGTGTCAATTACTCTTTATTTTCTCGCGGCAGTCGTTAAGTGTGGTTGAGGAATCACGAGGAAAATGGATAAGCAGCTCTTGCAGCGATTACGAGATTATCGTCGTTCGTGGAGGAAATCTATGTCCAATGTATCAATGCACGATAATAGGCATGATCTACGCATTAAGTATATAGTAAAAATTAATAAAAAGTATTAATGTAGATCGTCGGGTAAGTTCCATATTATCTAAGCCTATTTTTTTAATATTTAATAACAACATACCTACCTTACTGAGTAATAGACTCTTGTGCCACAGGGTAATTACTTAATGAACATTGATCATTGATGTATGCAATTGGCGGCTGGTTCAGACTAAATACATATAAATGATTGTTTTTTCGTAATGTTAGGGCTGCACCTGCTTGTATCATCCCAAAGTAATATGTGGCGAAGCTTCGTACGTTCTGTACATTAAAAAGTTATCGCGATAAAACTGTGGTCACATTAGCGACTTCGGTATTTTACACGAAGTATCGTGCAATAATTAAAGATGGCCGAAATCATTTTCACGCGTTTATCTATGGATGATGAGTTGCTTTACTTTTACAGCTATAATATGCTAATAATTACATAATGATATTTTTGGATCCCTTCATGGGTTCCGCTTCATAATGGTGTAAAAATTCTATAACCATTTCATCACTCCACTCCATATTTATTGATTAACTGGAGATCCTCGAACGCGTCTAAACACATCGAAAATTTCCGCCGAATGAAAAACGCTAGTCCACAGAGCGCGATATATTGGCGCGCTAAAACCCTTTCACTTATCGCCACCCAAGCGATAACGCACACGAAGCCCGAAAGTACGCGACGATAGCCAATAATGACCGGTCACACCTGCGTGTATCGTCTCATTGCACGAAGCTTCGTGACGATACACGCAGGTGCGGCCCTAGCATAAGACTTATATACTATACCACTAAAGGTTTTTTGTTAGGAACATTGCGAATGTAGGATTTTTATAATTCGCGTATTTTCGGCTCACATAAGCGGATGCGGATTTCGATTTTTAAAAAAGAGAAACTACTTAGTATAATAATAAAATAATAATTTTAATGAAAACCAAATACGTTCAAATATGTAAATAATTAAATATTTATAAGATGAGATTAAAAAATTGTCTGTTATTTTTATTATTATAATTAAGAACAATATTACCACATTATCTGGGTAAAACGTATTTCTCTGGAGTTTACAGATTAATTCTGCGCTACTAAACAACGGCACATTGACTGGTAGTAGTTATAAAAGTTGGCGTTATTTTTGCGAATTATTGGTCAATCGGCACGTGCCACTTACCGACCCCGCCCAATTTAATTTGATGATGTGATTTCTCTGCTTATACGTCTGCATCGGCATTAATAACTACAAATAAGATGCATTGTATGATAAATTGATGAGGAAGTTCGCAACATTTCAATCAAATATAGTCATCAACATCCCTGATCTTATCCCAAATATATATTTGAAGCAATATGTATTTTTCTCCATCGTACATATTGTAAAATTTTGACAATGATTGTATGACCAGCCACCAGTCTGACTTCAACTCTCCTTGCAAATTTATTCATTTATTTATACCGCATGCAATCATCATTACAGGTAGTATGCACCTAATTCAATGGATGTGTAGAGATTGTAAAAATACATACAATGAAACATAGAACCTCCTCCTTTTTGAAGTCGGTTAAAAACATAATTATAATTAATAATCGATAATTATAATTATCGATATCACCATAATAACATATACGGTATACCTTTTTTTTTTTTTGTGCGGTGGGCTACGTTCGTCGCGCTCCTCGCACCACTCTGTCCGGGGCGACAGAGGGGCGTAAACACGCTCACCCATAACCCACCCGTGAACCTCGCCTTCGTCGTTGGACCGGCCACCGGAGCAGCGTGAACTTGTCGTCAGTGGCCGATATACGGTATACCTGTTCTTGTATCAACTACTTGGGGTCGACGGTCGTACATATTGATGTACGAGTACATATTACAAAAGTTATTGGCAATAGTTTTATGACCAGCCGCCGGCCTGATCTCAACCCTTCTTGGGAATGTAATAGTTGAACCAAAACGGCATCAGGTGGAGTTGGCCCAGGTCTATAAAAAACACTAAGTCGTTTTTTACGAAATCCACGAGCAAAGTAAGGGTTGGTAGTATTCGTAGGCCCTACTACACAGCATTTCAAATTCTAATATCAAATCATAATTATACCTCATAAGAACTTAAAAATAGCTTTTGTGAATTCACTTAAAGAACACGATAATAAGTCAAGTTGGTCAGCTACCGAGTTAAGCCGGGCCCGCGTCAAATGGAATGTACATAGTTGTTGACCTAACAACATCAGATGCAGAATCTAATGGAAGAAGGTTTTTAATCTTCTTTTACGACACCCACGAGCAATGTAAGAAGGGAACAAAAAATAAGTGAAGATTTTCTAATGCATATCTGATAATACTTCAATTACTGAATTGCCGTTTAGATACTACTGTAGTCACATGATAGGGATATTATCGTAACATAATTCTTAGAGGCACGCGATATTGATGTAATGATAAAATGTGACTAAGCTTTTTGCTTGATTATAAACTAATCAATTATAAATGTGTTTATGTATGGAGACGGGTCGCCCGTATAATAACGGGATAAGAGTATAATTATCGCTACACCTTACTTGCTCGTGAAAGTCGTATAAATCTGTAAAGGGAGTAGGTACTCGAGGAGTAGGAATCATTTTTTTTTTGTGTGTCTTAGTTGTTAGCCTCAGATGGCTATGACAACTTTACCCGGACTGTGGGTGAGCGCTGAGGGCTCTCAACCCGTATAAGTAGGAATCAGTTCTCTCGTGGCTTTATAATGCATTGCGGATCGCCAACCCGCCAATCGTAGCAATATTTTTTTTATAAACACACTAATAATCCTTATTTTGCAGGGGACTTTTCAAACGTGTAATTAAAGGACTCAAATTACACCCAGTGTATCTTATCTGGGTCAACAACAATTTGTGGTTTGGACAAAGTATAGTCCTGCGTTGGAATCTAACCTAAACATTTAGCACGGTAGGCCGGTATCTTAACTATTACACCATCTGTGCAGTTATTATGGCACTAACATCCCATTTATTGGGTAAGCATATGTTCAGTGGACGAAGAGACTTCGAATGGTGAAATGAATAATGGTGACAGGTCAAAAGCCAATTCAGCACACTCTTTCTTTCCCGTCGGTGATCGTAAAAGAAGACCAAGGAATGCAAGCAACAATTCTTGCAAGATAAGGAAATCTCGAAAAATGCTCTATCTACCTGATCGTCGTAGTATACTGGTCAACATCCTTCCATCCTTTGAAGAGAAGGCGAGCCAGTGGCTAGTATATGAATTAAAATGATGATGAGATTTCTTTTTAAATTGGCAACAGGTTAGTTTAGTATTATTTTAAACATATTCTTGTAAATATATAATTATTTCTTCTTCTCTTTACTGTTATTCTTTTTTCAGTTCATATCCCGACTAGAAAAAAGTATGGTTCAACCAGATCATGTATCTGGACCCGATCAGGATAGAATGAGGCATGCCGGACCCAGCAAACCCTATCAGGACCAGGACTGGTCCTGATCAGGATAGCCTGATGTGAAATAACATCAAGTATGGTAAGGTATACCGGATCAGGACCAGATCAGGACCAAATAAGGATAGCCTGATGTGAAATATCATTAAGTATGGTAAGGCATACCGGATCAGGACCAGATCAGGACCAAATAAGGATAGCCTGATGTGAAATATCATCAAGTATGGTAAGGAATACTGGATCAGGACCAGGTCAGGACCAAATAAGGATAGCCTGATGTGTAATATGATCAAGTATGGTAAGGCATACCGGATCAGGACCCGATCAGGATAGAATGAGGCATGCCGGATCCGGCAAACCCTATAGGGACCAGGTCTGGTCCTGATCAGGATAGCCTGATGTGAAATAACATCAAGTATGGTAAGGCATACCGGATCAGGACCAGATCAGGACCAAATAAGGATAGCCTGATGTGAAATATCATCAAGTATGGTAAGGCATTCCGGATCAAGACCAGGTCTATAACAAATAAGGACAGCCTGATGTAAAATATAATCAAGTATATGGTAAGGCATATAGTATATCAGGACCAGAAACAATTTTCGTAACACAAAAAAAATATCAATCAAAATTCAAAAAACTATCATATCGTGATTGTCATATTTATGCCACGGTGTAAATTGTATTTGCATCACAGGAGATTAATCTGAAATCTTTAATTGATCATATGTATTCAATAATAATAATAATAATGTTTAACTAATAATATAAAAATAATTTATATTTAAAGTAAAAACAAATGTAAATAATAGATACATTTGCAAACATAGATAGAAATAAATATAATAATATTGTAACAACCATTCTAACATTTAATGGTTTGGGTCATAAATTGTTGATGGCGTTAGTAAAATGACGTCATTATCTGAATCGCGGTGTTAAGATTCTTCGAAGCGTAATGACATCGCCTAATATTAAATTATTTATTATCGAATCAGATCAAAACAGATCGATCAGGTCATGAATGAGGAATTCAGGCGACAGTTGAAGTCGTTAGCATCTGGTGGTTGCGCCCTAATTGGAACGGCTCTCTAGGACTCTCTATGATAAGAATATAGCACTGTATTCGCTGCCTACGTCATATATTAATTTATATTTTTATTTATTAAACATGTTCTTTAAGATATTCATGTTTTTTAAAAGGACTGGGCTGGGCATACTCGTTTTGGATCAGGCAAGATATATAACGCAGATGATTGATTTGGTTCCGATCAGTAAAATTTCCGATCAGGAATTCCTGATCGGGTCCAGATATATCTTCTGCGTTACATACCTTATCTGATCCAGATCGGGCATGCCCGGTCCGGTCCTGCTAAGGAAGACGAAAAAATTTCTAGTCGGAATATGGAATCCTACGTGGTGATAGGTTAAGAATACAATGTTTCCCCATACTATACTTTCTCATGGGGTTCCAAAAAAAATACTGAACCGATCAAGAGAGCAGTAGAACAGTGAGCAGTGGCGTTCGTTCGTTAAATTCAAAACACTAACTGAGATTATCTTCTCGCCTGCGAAGTGTTGCGATTTAAGAAATACACCTACCCCTTTCGTGAAGGATGCCTCTGCCTGACAGTGATCTTAATTCTTTTTAAAGACTCTGCACTAAGGAAATAATTCTTGTAATTAGGGAGTCTTTACAAACATATAATTAACACCCAAACACAGAACAAAAATTGTGGAACGCACAAAATATTATTATGAATGGGAATCCAACCTGCGACCCTTGGCACGGCATGTGGATATATTAACTACTGCGACATCTGTTCTATCAAATATGATAAGCTGATGGATTTTAGTAGATTTATGTATGGATAAAACAACTTTAAAGTGATATAAAAAGTTTATAAGAAAAGGAATAATTTAGAATAAATAGATCTGAATCGTAGGTAGCTATATAGAGTATGTTACACAGAGGTCAGCTGAACGTTTTTTGTATCAATTGCTGATTACATTGACATTGAAGATATTTGGTTTCATACCCGGAAGAAATACATGATAGTTGGCATATTTCTAGTTGTTACATCAAGGTTCATGCCAAAATATATATTAAAATGTTGCATGGTACGTCACGTCGGTCATTGTTCCATATTATGATGGATTTGTAACTCTCCATGACGACTATTCCTTTTATGTAACACAGCTTTCGTTATAGCAAAATTATAAAACAGGAAAATATTTTCCAACATTAACTTATGACTTACTTAAAATATATGGTATATAAATTTTGAACATAGAAACCCGCTACGATTTCTAATGTTTACACGAGTAAGGGGCCGTTCATAAATTACGTAAGGGATTTTGAAGACTGATTTGGCCCCCTTCCCCTTACCGTAAGACATCATAAGATTGCAACTACTCCCCCCTGCCCCCTAATAAGAATTTTTGTAAGAAAAGGCCCTATTGATAAAATATAAATCCGTTTATTCTGATAATATCTTTTATTACAATCTTCTTACTACAAGTAGGTATCATTAACTCACTGCAATAACATCAATCTTATTAATCTGTCACAGCTTTGACTAAAACTAAAATGAGTAATTTTCAATTTAATATCTTTAGTTCACTACAAGCCAATTCATATAGTAAGAAGTTATAATATTCAGTCAACAGCCCCCTCCCCTAAACGTCTTACATAATTTATGAATGGCCCCTAACTATACATTTGAAATAACTATTTCTATGTATTTTATAACAATTGTAATTAATTTGGTTACGGTAGGACCACAAATCCTCCCGTGACCATGAACGTTGAAAAATACGGCACGGCCGGCTGCCAGGCGTCAACCCTCCTTAGGAATGCAATTGTTGACCAAACGGCATCAGACTGAGTTGGCCCAGGTCAGGTTATAACTCAAACTCAATATAGTTTAATAATTGTTAGTTTTCTATTTTTTTGATATCAATTCTATGGAAATACTGTGACGAGTTGAGTAGGTATATCACGTAGGAATCATACAATCCATATAAAAGAATATTAATATTAATGGGTAATCCATGTTGGGGAGCTTATGTTCAACTGTGAAGGTCGATAGGCTGATGGATGGATAGACAAAGTCTATGAAGTCAGCAAAGTATATTAATATTACGATTTCATAAGCAAAAGGTGAACCTTTTTTTTTTTTTGTGGGCTGGGCTACGGTCGTCGCGCTCCTCGCACCACTCTGTCCGGGGCGACAGAGGGGCGTAAGCACGCTCACCCATAACCCACCCGTGAACCTCGCCTTCGTCGTTGGACCGGCCACCGGAGCAGCGTGAACTTGTCGTCAGTGGCCGGCCCGACGAGCTGAATCTGTCTACACGTGGTAGAGGTTCTGTTCAAATCTAATTAAGATAAAGAAAAAAAAAAAAACTAGATTATTGGAGCAATATCTGTCGACTCCATTTGTGAACCCAAATCATTTAGGGACCTTCGGAAGGTTGCGTATATGAAAAACTTTATTATTATTTTTTCTATCGTTTATTGAAGTTATGTAGCGATATGTATATTTTTAAGATTATATTAAAAACACAGTATTCAATTAAAATGTTTTTATAGTATGCTATTATGGTTATAATGGCTTCCACTTGTATAGTAGATTTAGTGTTGCACTTTTTCGAGGTGTTTCAAGTGAAATAATCATATATAATTATCAGCACGTAATTCTAATAGGTTTTAAAATGTGCATCAAGACCTCTCACAGCTCTCGTTTGGCGGCAAATTTCCCTTTTATTTCATATTTGTCATTATATTTTGACCAATTTACATATTTTCTTTACCCTTTTTTGATAGGCTATGGGTCTGTGGCACACCACGCCCAAACCGCCAAGGGTGCGAGAAGGGCGCGATGGGGACCATAACCTGCCAGTTTTTACCCTTTATTGAGCGAGTCACCGAAACCTATTCCATGACTTCGGGTGTTTATAAATTATAGTCTGTTCATAAAAGCGGCTTTAATCTACTATCGGCAAAATACATTCCATAACATTTTTTTTACGTATTTTATAGCCTTTACAGTTGAATTTTAATTTACTTTCGAACACTTTAATTTTCATGGTCACTAGAACTAAGGTTTTCCACATACGGTTTTCATTATTACAAAAAAAAAATACTACCTATATAAAAAAATCTTTCTAGAATCATTTTCTTTTTGAACTGGCTATGAATTTGTATAAAAAATGTGGGCCTAATTTAAATAACTAATACTGTAGCTGGTAAAAACCACTGCAATGACGGAGACTGATTGAATTCAAGTCCACACATCCCTTAGTCCTTCCGTGATTGTGCACAGTGAAAATTATTCGAAACATCCTCAAAATAAAAATGAAGCCCATTTTCAATGTTTACACATTTTTAAATACACGAAAACATTAGAAATTATTTTAAATTCAGTAACTTTGCATGATATCATAACCAGCAGCTAAATATTCTAAGAAACTCGTTTCTAATAAACGTTTAGAATATTATTAAGACGTTCTTCATACGTATCCAGTAAATCTGAATATAGAAACATTTACTGCCATTAGGTACAATGGCATAAGTGCTACATGTTGATCCATGACAAATGACAATGTATCTTATTCAGAGCGCATTCGTGGACAAATATGGCGCTGTTCGAGTTCAATATCCGACGATAATTTGTGATTCATAGCTTGTGCTTTTGTTTATTCTATTTAATGTCTGACTTAGAGAATAATTCACAATCATTCTATCAGGATTTTGTCATATATGTTTTGATTTCGTTTCTTTTGGTGTCTGTTGTAGGTACTATTAATTTGACTGCTCACTAATTATAAAAATAAAATCAATATTTTTAAAATAACTCCACTGAAAAATGCTCTAAAATAAAAAATATCTGCAAGAAAAACTGGGCCTAATAGGCCTCGCAAATTTCATTATATTTTAATGAAGTTAAAAGACTACGTTAGAGACCTTCTCAAGGTTTTTAAGTTTTTAATTTTATCTTTATTTCAAACTTTCTAAAACAAATCTAGGTATAAACCATTATTGGTTTATACCTAGATTTGGCTTATGCCAATAATAAAGCAATAAGCCTAAACTTGGAAGAGTTTATAGTTACGTCAGCTGGGACTTCGTCTCTTACCATCAAAATCCATTATCAGTGTAGTTCAATAACATCATAAATGGGTATTTCAAATGTTAGATCATGAATATGTTTGAAAGTAAAGTCAATACTCATTACATATCTAAGAACCCTAAGACAGCCTATTAAGATCTAATGACCTTGAAATTTCTGAAAAAAATATACATAAATCTTAACTCCACAGACTTAAGAGCTTAACTCCACAGATTTTCCGCAGAGATCGCATTTCGACCGCATTAATTTTACTTTCATACTCTTTTCTGCATACCCAACTCTCGCCTCCATACAGTAATGTTGGGACAAGCACTGCGTTATGTACTGCTACACGTGCCTTCTGGCTGAGGTGGTGGCATTCGTAACGACGACGTAAGAGAGCGAGTAGGTATGAAAGAGAGTATTGGTGTAAAGATGCGAAAGGGAATGCTCCGATGGTTCGGACATGTGGAAAGAATGCCGAACGAACGTCTGGTTAAGAAGATATAGAATGCGAAAGTGGAAGGATGTAGGTACCGAGGGAGACCGAGACTAACCTACCTAGACCAGATCGGTCATGTACTGAAGGAAGGTGGAGTCAAGAGTCTCCGAAACCGGCGAGCGTGTATGAAGAGAATTATGAATGTTGAGGAAGCGAGTGAAGTATGCAGAGATAGAGTTCTCTGGCACTCTGTTCTCTCTGCCTACCCTGCAAGGGATATGACGTGATGATATGTATGTATGTAAATCATAGCTAACAATTACCTTGACCACGTTAGCGTTTAAATACAAAAGAAAACTATATCATATTCGATTTATTCGTTTAAGAGCTACGATGCCGCACTCAGACACACAGAAACACACCTTTCTTTTTGCGGCGAGGGTTAAAAAAAATACTGTATGTATAACGGAGATATAATTCTTCTATATTTATAAGACTGTGTGGTAGCCGGCTACGATTACTACCAACCCTTACTTTGCTCGTGGATGTCGTAAAAGACGACTAAGAGCCTTATAATGACCCGGGCCAACTCCATCTGATGCTGTTTGGTCAACAATTATATTCCCAAGGAGGGTTGGGGCGTGGAAGGCGGGCGGTTATAAAACTATTGCCAATAACTTTTACTACGAAAGAAGTACTATGAAAGAGTACTATGAAAGAAGTACTATGAAAGAAGAGTACATATTGTATCGACCTCAAGTAATTGGGATAAGAGTAGGAGAATGATGATGATAACGGAGATATAATTAAATGTATATTTTTGTTGTAATTTTTATCACAATCTATCTACATTCGCCGCCCATCACCAGTGTCTCTGTTAGGTATATAGATATATCTTAAAGTTGTTAATTTATAACTTATTAATTTATAACTTATTTAATTCAATTTTATTTTGCTTTAGCTTTCTTTCACATCATTATTTTGCTCTTATCCCAATTACTTGGGGTCTATGCAATATATCATCTTCTTCCATACAATCCTATCTCATAATGTCATCTCTGCAGTGACTCCCTGTCTATCCATGTCAAGCATCTTTTCTTTAGTCTTCCTTTACCTCTAATGCTTTCAACATTATTTTTCTTTCTATTTAGATATAACACCTATATAAATTAGATATATTGAAATAATGTACCATTTTTATTATGCTCGATATGACCCTTAGAAAGTTGTTCCCTTGAAAACTTTCATTTTTTTTTATTAAACAGAACAGGACCTATTTAGATGCTAATCTAATTTAGATATTTTTTGTTTTTCTTATTTTTCTTTTAATTGTAAAACAAGGCTATTATTTTTGCTCGTTTATTTCATAATAACCTCCGATATTTGTTAATAATAAAGTTTTACGTAAAGTTCAGATATCAATACTATATATATATATATATATATATATATATATATATATATATATATATATGTATATATATATATATATATATATATGTATATATATATATATATATATATATATATATATATATATATATATATATATATATATATATTATGAACGATATAAGATGGTGGCTTGGTAAATGAACTCATAACTACGTTCACTCTAAGCGACCAGCGGTCAGATGCGGGTAGGGTCAATCCAGGGTCACGAGATGACTAATATGGACAGCTGTTCTCATTTAGGGTCTAATATGGTCACCCGGATGTAACCTTCATTGCGGCCACGTCGAATATATGTTAATTATATTTTATTTTTTAAAAAGTTAGTTTAGATTTTAAACTCGGTATATTTAGGTATTACTAGAAGACTTGTGTAAACTTCACACCATTTTTAAAGTATTTACTAAATAGATAAATTATTGTAAGCTATTTTCCGTGTGGTGACGGAGTAAGAACACTATTCACCACCCTATATCTTTCCCGTGGGTGATCGTACGAGACGACTAAGGGATATAAAACGTATATAACATCTATGCGAGAGAAGGAAAACTCGAAACAAAACCCTATACCAACACGTCTGACCAACGCGGTATAGTAGGTTAATTTCCCTCCCATTACGGAGGAGGCTCGAGTCCAACAGTGGGACAGTTATGGGCTGTGATGATGATGAAGCTATTTGCAATGGTATGTGAATACTCCTTAATAAACTTACGCTCTTAAATCTGGATGTCTGTGTGGTGACGGAGTAAGAATACAGTTCACCACTTCCTTTTATATCCGTGGGTGATCGTAAGAGACGACTAAGGGATATAAAAATGTATATAACATCTATGGAAGAGAAGGAAAACTCGAAACTATACCGTATACCAACGCGTCTGACCAGCGTGGTATAGTAAGTCAATTTCCTTCCCGTTATGGAGGAGGCTCGAGCCAAACAGTGGAACATAATATGAGCTGAGATGAGCGATATATCACGTATTTACGCGTCTTCGTCCATTTTCTCGTAAACTTTTCGTCATACAAAAAGGAGCAGAATTTTAAAGCACTTCCATAAAAAAAATATTAAAACTAAATAAATTAAGTAAAATTAGAATAACATATCGAATGAAATAAATTCAATACATATTTGTGCAGTAAAAATATCTTATTTATCTATAATAATATGATATAAGCATTATATAATAGCTATTGTAGATAGCAGATAAGATAAAAGAGCGGTAAACAAACCTACTAACGAAATAAAACTATTTTTATGATGTTTACCGAGTTTTAATTTTATTTTTCTTCTTTTAGATTTCATGGTCATGGCATAGATGGTCAATTTACATATGTACATAGTGAAACTAGGAGTATATTATGGACTCTACGATTTCTGATGTTTAGACGAGTATCAGTTTAGTCCTCCTGTGACCTTGAACACTGTAAAATGTTTAAAACGTAGGAAATTAAAGATCAAATACAAACGCGATAGAATCCGTAAAAATTGTTTTATTTCAAAAAAATCGGCCAAGTGCGAGCTGTACTCGCGCATGAAGGGTTCCGTAAAACTAAAAAAAGTATGTGAAGTAACTAAAAATTTAAGGTTTTCGGAATTTTTAGTTTATTTTAGCAACTTCATGCGAAATTTCAAGATTCTAGGTCGACTGGAAGGTTTTGATTCCCTTGCGAGTAGTTGCGTGTTTGAAAATATGCGGTTTAAAATGCTGTTTCTTTTGATTGCGTTGATATAGAAGTTTGATTTTTTTACAGCTTAAAGGTCTTATAGATTTGAGTATGTATTTGATATGAATTTCAGTTTGATACCTCCACGCGTTCCCGAGAAAAAGGGCCTTGACAGACAGACAGACGGACAGACGGATGGATGAACAGATGGACGGACGGACAACAGAGTGATCCTATAAGGGTTTTTTCCTTTTGAGGTACGGAACCCTAAAAACATACTTTATATTTTTATCTTAAGTATTACCGACCTTTTCTAACCTTCATGGTCAGAATTTGCTAATAGTGTAATGCTCATCCGCCGGGGCTTATGTTCTAATTATAATGTATAATTATAGAATATAATCAATAAAGACGATCTACGCAATTTTGCGTTGCAGAGACTGGAAGTATCGAGAGGAAAACTGGATGTTAAGATGGTTTCTTATTTTTTATTTTTTTTTTATTTTTATTATTGCTTATGGCGGCAAACGAGCAGACAGCACACCTGATGGTAAGTGTCACTGCCGCCCATGGACCTTTGCCAATGGTATAGCTAGGCCGCTGCCTACCAATACAACCCTGAACCCACCCCAGTTAGGCTTTCGGCTCTCTCGCTCACCGAACGAAGCGCAATAGCACATTGCTATTACTCAGACGTCGATCTTCTGCGAGAGTGTGGTACTACCCCGGACGGACCGGGCCGCAGCTGTAGACAGAGAACTGTCCACAGCGTGGTCCTACCACAATAATAATCTTATAAAATATTGTCGAAGAATTGATAAATCTGCGCTTCAGAGAACTAATATAATATCAGTAATTAAAAAAAAACCGTTTCCGTGTGATGACGGAGTAAGAATACAATTCACCACTCACTATCTTACCCGTAGGTGATCGTAAGAGACGACTGAGCGATATAAAACGCATGCAATATCTATAGAAGAGATTAAAAACTTGAAACAAAACCCTATACCAACACGTTTGACCAGCGTGGTATAGTAGGTCAATTTCCCTCCCATTATGGAGGAGGCTCGAGCCCAACAGTGGGACATATATGAGCTGAAATGATGATGAAAAAAAAATCAAATTAATATAATTTCTGTAATTTATTTAGACCTTTGCTAAATTTGTCCATGAAAATCAAGTTCCGATTGCTGTATCTGCATGCCGCGTTCTAAACCCACTCATATTCGCCAACGTATTAAACCACTGGCATATATAGATTAAATGTCAATTTTCATAAATGTGAAAGTTGCTGCGAATTTTAAAAACAGCGTAACATTTATTATAATATAGAGCTAGTTACAGGCATTTGAATTTTATCAACTGGACACAGAGTCGCAATTTCCTTGAACCGATGCCGCGATGTACTGTACATAAAACGATCCAAAGCTTCTCTAGCGCTCCAGTGACTCGAGTCTCGTAGCCATCGGCGATTCGAATAGCACGTCCTTGCAAGGAGTTGAGTGGGTCAAGCTGATATTTTAGCGCGCCTACTTAGAGATATGAGCAGTACACACATGTAGACCAACTTGTACTTTGTATAACACAAGACTATCATCATTCTCCTACTCTTATCTCAATTGCTTTGGGTCGATACAATATGTACTCTTCTTTTATAGTATATATTGTAAAAGTTATTGGCAATAGTTTTACCGGCCGCCTGCCAGACGTTAATCCTCCTTGGAAATGTAATTGTTGACCCAACGGCATCAGATGGAGTTGGCTCAGGTCGTTATAAGGCGTATAACACAAGACTATAAAAATAGAAATTCAAGCTATACAATATAAAGTAATACGACTCTTTTTTAAATTTTTTTTTTCGAGGCGGTCTACGGTACGTCAAACCCCGCTAATCCGTCCGGGGCGACAGACCCCGTAGACCCGCCCTACAATATACCTTTCTTTGCCGTGCGGTTTTCTTCAGTGGCCCACCCGGCGGGCTACCCTCACGGGTATCCTCTCTAATGTCGACGCCCGGACAGTTTGCACCGTCGGGGCGTCGTCCTCACGCGGTTGCCTCGCTCCCAGGGCGACCAGACTAATCCCCGGTCCGGTCACCCGCTAAAAATAATACGGCTCTAAGTTTTGATATAGCGGAAGTAGGCTGACCTACTATTACAAATAGCGTCAATGTCACCATAATCACGATAATGGCAGCCACAAATAATAGAGAATAATCGTAGGTATGTCTATATTTGTACATGTATAGACGAGGTAAGAATAGTTGTCATAATTTCTTTCTTTCATGTAGGAGATCGTAAAAAAAAGGACGAAGGGACGCAAACAGGTGACATGGCTCCAAGAGAAGGAAAACTCTGAAAAAGCTTCTATAGCGATCTGTTTAACTATTCCATAGTAATTTAATTGCCCTCCCACTGTGAAGGAAGCCGATATCTAGCAGTGGGTTATTACCCACTATTATATTTAATATAAGGCAAAATGATGATGATTAAATATGTATATATATATATATATATATATATATATATATATTTAAACATCATCATTTTGTCTTATATTATATTACATTATGGGGGAATATATATTTTTCTTACATTGTACATAAATATTTATTGGCAATAGTTTTATGACCAGCCGCTTGCCTAACATCAACTATCCTTGGGAATGAATAATTGTTGATCGACATCAGATGAAGTGAGCCTAGGCCAACATAAATGGCGTAAATAACTAAGTAGTAAATAATGCTATAATAACTTAGTTATGCTATTAGTAACTTATGGTATTATCCAAATTTGGGGTAAGTCTTACGTCGACCAGTAGACGTCGACAGACTGATGGATGATGAATGAAAGAGCTTGGTCTACTACCCCATTAAACTAAAGTCAACACAAGCGTGGAGTCAATTACCATCAACCTAGACATAGACTTCCAAAGTCACACAAAATAAAACGTCACAGACATTATTATCATCATCACAACATCACAGAGGACAGAAACATCTACAAATAGAAGGGTTTCACCAACAACAAGACCACCAGCGCCAAGAAGAAACCCTAAAAGACATGTTGTCGCTCAACATCTATGACACATTAATTGCGCTCTTCAAGCTTTATCCAATTGTAATAAAGCCACTTCAAGAACATTAATTTTATAAACAAACCACCATAACAATTAAATTAAATATAAAAAGAGCACGGCCAAAAAGTCTGTGGTATAACATACTCATAATAAAAAAAAAAAAAAAAAAAAAAAGACTGATGGATGAATGAATGGATATATTTGGATATAATAGAACACCGTGAGCATTATAAAACGACGTTGCCTAACTAACAGAATTATTTTGTAATTACATTTCTTGGAAACCCGATTACGAAGCGAAAAATGATGTCACAAGCGGGATTCGAACCCGCGCCTATTGGGATTCCGGCCCAATCGTGCTGCCACTACACCACCGTGACTTATTTTAGGACATGCAAATTTCGTTTCGTATCATATTTACGTCTTAAGGTGACGGTATGCTATCTACCCGACAATGTTTACACATTGTTATAAACTTAATACTTCGAACTTTACAGTTAGAATTGTATTAAACGATGACACAACCTTGTTATTTAAATTGCTGAAATTTAGCATTTAATATGCTTAATTATTTATAAAACCCGATTACGAAGGTTTACGCAGCACGATTGGGCCGGAATCCCAATAAGCGCGGGTTCGAATCCCGCTTGTGACATCATTTTTCGCTACGTAATCGCGAGTTTTATAAATAATTAAGCATATTAAATGCTAAATTTCAGTAATTTAAATTTCTTGGAAAGTTAAATATTGTTACAAATCGATAGAGCCGCCCCGGGCGAGTCATACATTTTTTGCTTGGACAAATAAGAATTCAAATTAAGTGGTTATGAAAAGTTCGTGCGTGCAGTCCTGTAGAACAGGCGCCCCAAGCGCAATAAAGGCACTACATCCAGATAAATAAAGCTTTACGATTTGAATTAATAGTTATATTTTTTTTGTAGTGTGTAGTTTATTTTAGATGGAATTATTGCTTATTAATTTGACGATTTCATCATGACGAAAGTTATAACTCATGACAAAAACAATCCAAGATTCTTTTCATTTAAGTCAATCTGTATTTATTCTTCACTGCAAAGGTGATAAATTAATTTGAAAGACAAGCGAGGGCCTGGTTTGCTAATTTATTATTGCCAACTCAATTTTGTAAGCTGTTTATAGGCGAAAGGGACTTTAATATTGTCGAGGTTAGTTCCGTGGTATATTTTTGTAATACTTAAAAAACAATGTAAAGGAAGTCAAGTTAAATTTAAGTCGTTAATTTAATCGTCTATAATACTTTTGAACCGTTTTTATTGCTATAACTAATATTTTTATAGACTGAACCACCTTTTATAGTTATAAACATCTCTGTATTCTGAAGAATTAAAAATATATTGTGTAAAACATTTTATTGCGCTTTTTTGTGGGAATCGTTCAATCTTACAGATATCACCAGAAGTATAGATGGCAGGTTTCTCTCGAGAAACTTATAACACCAGCTGCGATAGGCGTTTTACCTGCTAAATGTAACAATTGTCGTATTTTCTCGTTCCACAGTCGACGCTGATAAGCTGATTTAGATACGCATTCATCATTCCTCCTACTCTTATCCCAATTACTTGGGATCGCTACAATATGTACTCTTTTTTCAGAGTACATATTGTAAAACTTATAGGCAATAGTTTTATGACCGGCCGCCTGCCAGACGTCAATCCTTCTTGGGAATGTAATAGTTGACCAAACGGCATCAGATGGAGTCGGCCCAGGTCGCTGATTTAGATATGCATTGGCATAATTAATTTATAATAATCAAGTAGAACGGCTTGATAATAATAAAGCAGAATGTCATCCAGCACTTTTAAGATAATAAATAAAAGTGACATACGTATGTATGTATATATCATCACGCCATATCCCTTGGAGGGTAGGCAGAGAGTACAGAGTGCCAGCGAACTCTATCCTTGCATACTTCACTCTCAACATTCATAATTCTCTTCATAGACGCTCGCCGGTTTCGGAGACTCTTGACTCAACCTTCCTTCAGCACGTGACCAATCTGCTCTAGGCAGGTGAGTCTCGGTCTCCCCGGTACCTACATCCTTCCACTTTCACATTGTGTATCTTCTTAACCAGACGTTCGTTTAGCATAAAAGTGAAAGGACAATAATTACTTATAATGAGTACGATGCCGAATTACCTCCTGTATTATCATGACGGTGTCAATATGATGACGACTTAAAATAAAAGAGTAATAAGGTATTTTCTCGTGGGATTAAGTGAAACCCTGTTTTTGGGATTATATATGTTATGATCACATCCCACCCGATTGGTGGTACAAAGTAAAAGCCAAATAAAGATTAGGAAGCTTCTAGCGATAGATCTGAGCATTTTCTACCATTAATCGGTGATTGAATTAAGTTTATTTCATACCTTTTTGTTATGCATGTTTCCGTGTGGTTGCGGAGTAAGAATACAATTCACTACCCGTTGTCTTACCCGTAGGTGATTGTAAAAGACGACTAAGGGATATAAAACGCATATAACATCTATGCAAGAGAAGAAAATCTCGAAACAAAACCATATACCAACACGTCTGACCAGCGTGGTATAGTAGGTCCATTTCCTTCCCATTACGGAGGAGGCTCGAGCCCAATAGTGGGATATATATGAGCTGAGATTATGATGATGAGATGTTTGTTATGCATCTGAGTACGAATTTCTTTACGGAATTGGACGAGTAACGCCGTAGTCTTATACAGCATCAAGTAAATCTTTCAGACAAATTCCCTAATAAGATTTATATCATCGCATCTAACAGGTTTAAATGTAGGTAGTCTTAGTCTTCTTAGTATAGAAACAAAGTAGCCGAAACTTTCGTTTGGTTGTATTGGATAGCTTTATGTCTTTGTAAGTAGGTAATAGGTATAAATTGGCCTAGTTTCACTGTTCGTTGACTTTTTATGTTAGCTATAATTAGTTGGACACTCCTACTATTTTTCTAGGACACTTCTATACATTTTTTTCTTTATAACCATACATTGTTGTTTTATGTTGCAACCGTGAATTTAGTTATCAAATTATGTAACACTTGAATGATATTAAGGTCAATTTTCTCTGCTAATAATATCAGTGCTTTCTTTGGAACTCATATATTTCATCCACTCTGGGCTCAACCTTTCTTTATATAAAGCCAATATTTATAATATACAGACATCGGCCCGTTACAATTTTATTATAGGTATATGTAGAAAGATTTTAACATATCCATATTTAATAGATAAAAAATCGACTCTTATTATTCCTATAGGCAAAAAATAGATGATGAAATAATATCAGTGCTATATACAGTCATTGATCATTCTACTCTTATCCCAATTACTTGGGTCGATACAATATGTACTATTCTTTCATAGTACATATTGTAGAAGTTATTGGCAATAGTTTTATGACCGGCCGTCTGCCAGACGTCAACCCTCCTTGGGAATGTAATTGTTGACTAAACGGCATCAGATAGAGTTGGTCTATGTCGTCATAAGGCTCTTAGTCGTCTTTTACGACACCCACGAGCAAAGCAAGGGTTGGTAGTATTCGAAGCCGCTACCATCAGTGCTATATACAGTATCTTCCTATATTAAACGGATATAAGATCAAAATTTATTTGAATTAAAAAAAAAACAATTCTTACAGATTTTATCGCACTTGTATTTGAATTTAAAATAAAACTATGTTTACGGATTTTATTGAGTTTATAATTAATTTATTTCAAATGTGAAATTCTCGCGTAAACATGAGAATTTATTAAGCAAATTAATTTCATATATTCTTGAATTTAAAACCGCTCCTTGGGAAAGTAATCATGTAATAGTTGTAATTTAAGACAGTTGTGACTTTTTGCTTGCTGCATACCTGACTAAAGACCGACAAATTGCAATTAAATTACATATGTCATATTAAACAAGATGTTGAAACAATTTGTTTTTGAACTTTGCAAATTAATGTTGCATAAATAATTCGGTAAAAAAGTAAATTATTAAATTATCGGTAGTAGAGCTACCTATTACAAAAGTAGGTATATAAGTAAATATACATACTTTTCGTGACCGCTTCATTATCATTCCATTTTTATGAATGCCTATGTAAATGTCAGTTCAAATTTAGCTTCTGACCTCCTTTCTGAGGTGACAATGAAACGTGAATGCTGACTTTTGCAAAATACGAAAAAAAAAGTGTGTGTGTGTCAGCTCCGACGCACGACTGGCGTTTACTCCTTAAGTACGATTATCAAAACAGGCGCAAAAAAAGCTCATTTGACTAAAAATAATATATATTTTTTTATTTACATTTATTGAAACTGTTCAGTGAAGTATTATCTCACGTCAGAAAGTGAAAGGTGCGCAGAATAGGTTGCGCACCAAAAACGTAACGAGGTCATTCGATCACTAGATTTTACTACTCAAATTTTTCTCATACCGGGCACCTCTGTACTGTATTCTTATTTCGTCACCACACGGGAAAATGTTTTTCTTTATTGCTTGTTTTTATAATCACTGTTAGACAAACAATTTTTAATTGCATGAATCGAAAGCATTCGCTGTGTGTATTACAAGTTTATCTTAATTCCTCATCATTATCCTGTCTCACTTTTTATCTCAATTACTTGGAAGCAATATGTATTTCTCTTCCATCGTACATATTGCATAGGTTATTAGCAGTAGTTTTGTGACTGGTCATCTGCTTGACATTAACCATGGGAATTTAATTGTTGACCAAACGGCATCAGGCTAGAAGTTGGCTAATGGAGACAACTTTCTATTTGTGTCTAAGATGCAAGTAGGTACGTCAATTATATTAACTATTTAGACCACTATAAGATTTTGAATAATTAATTCATGAAAAAATAATGAAATCATTACTGTTTCTCATCACTATAAATAATATAGATGATTGAAAACCTTCAAAAGGCTAATCAATTCTATATATTAATGTTATCAATTGCATAATTTGATCAGATTTGGACAATCTATGCGTAGGTGTCGTATTCTCATTAATCATACTCAGTATAGAAATACAGTCTTAATAAGTTCTTTTGTTTTCGTTGCATCACCTTCCAAATTATTATGTTCCAATGTTATTTTAGTGTATTAATTTTGTATAAAACACCTACGTGTAAGAGATTGAGAAAGATTGATGGTTAGAATTATAATATCAATAGATATATCTAAATAAATATTATAATTATAATATATCGTTAGAATTATAATAATCTATCTGGTGTAAATAAAGAAGTAGCGACAAAGATAAAAAAGGGAATGATGAGTTCGTTTGGCCACGTAGAAAGAATGAGTGAAGAAAGGTTGACTAAGCAAGTATACAAAGCGAATGTGCGGGGGACGATTACAAGGGGGAGACCACGTCGTACTTTTCTGGGTCAAATTGAAGATGTGTTAGTGAAAGGTCAGGTTAAGAGTACGCGTAACCGTAGAGCATGCATGAAGACTGTGATGAGTGTGAATGAAGCGATGGAGGTATGTCAGGATCGTGGTTTGTGGTAATCCGTAGTCTCTGTCTGTATATAATATAAATGGAATCATTTAAATTGGGATAATCCAGAATCGACTTTCGTTTTAAAGATGTTCTTTTATGAGTAGCCTACGTGAGTTCAATTAATCATTTTGATAAATTATGTTATATCATACAGCTTTTTAGGTTGAACGCTTAATTTCATTGTAATCTAGTTATTATATGACACAGTCTAGAGTATAACAAGGTGTCGCCGTTCCAGCCTTGACCCCTAATAGTAAACAGTGATAATATACTGTGCTAATGTACTTAGTGAAATTAGGCTAAAAGGTTGGTTTATTCCATAAAATCGTCACCGCAAGTAATATATACGTAAGAATAGTGACTACGTACTATATAATAAGTACACCACTACTTCTAAACGTTGGTCTCCTAAGCTCAAATTCGCTCAGCATTCTAGGGTGGGGACCTTGCTCGGAATATCTATACGTGATAAACTCTGGAATACAGCAATCGATAAAAGAACAGATGTAACCGACATAACTCAAAGAATTTAAAAGAAAGGTTCTGGAATGGCCAACCACGAATCAAACGACTCAACGTATAACTTAACCAGGTGGATTGACGACTTAGTAAAAGTCCGATGTATCAGTTGAATGCAGGTCGATTTGAATGAAATTTTCGTGGGGAGACCTATATCCAACAGTGGACATCTACAGGTCGATTCATCATTCTCCTACTCTTATCCCAATTACTTAGGGTCGATACAATATGTAGTCCTCTTTCAGAGTACATATAGTAAGAGTTATTGTTAATAGTTTTATGATCAGCCGCCTGCCAGACGTCAACCCTCCTTGGGAATGTGATTGTTGACCAAACGCCATCAGATGGAGTTGGCCCAGGTCGTTATAAGGCTCTTAGTCGTCTTTTACGATATCTACGAGCAAAGTAAGGGTTGGTCGTATTCGTAGACGCTACCACACAGCTTATCTATGTGTCGATATCTACCGTGTGCTGAGTGTGAGTTTTGTCGTTAACATGACTCACACTCAGCACACAGGTCGATTAATGGACGAATTAATTATGTTGACGATTTTGCGTCAAGAAATTACCTGTATAACTACTCTAGGAGCAGACCGATTATAATTATAAAGAAATAGAACTTTGTTAGCAAACTTTTGAAGCAGAACTGATTTTAATACTGTGTTAAGGTCTAGTTGGTCAGTTCAGCTCTATTATATGTATCCCTAAATTAATCAGAGATTTCCTAACTTTCATAGAAAATCTTTTCTTTTTCAGTAACGATTTGTTAGACAACGGATTGAAATAATCGCTCATACTTAAAACTACTAAACTAACGAGGCAGATCTTTCTCAGGCAACTTATTTACACGTGAAACTCCGTTGACATCATCTATTATATTTAAATAAGAGATTTCCACCCATGTATTGACTCATCACGATATCTCTGTAACCATAAGGCCTACAGACATTATATTTGTTAGGAATATTCCTTTAGCCGAGTAAAGGTCAGCTAAGAATGGATTTTACGAAATTCCACCCGCAAGGAAGGTTGTTGGGGTGTAAACATGTATTTTTTTAAATATAGCTCCTATTAAAATTTTGTATGAACATTTTTTCTGCCTCTTAAAGGTCAGATGAAGTAGGATTTTAAGAAATTCCTTCTCTGAAAGGATTTCTGTGTAGCGAATGAACTGACGTAACCGAAGCGAAGCGAGGGCGGGTCGCTAGTCTATTATATTTAATTAGTAAAAGTTTATATAATGTAGGTAGTCATAACGAAGCAGTAAAATTTGTCATTCTATTCTGACAAATAGGATTATAATTTTAAAGAGTTTATAAGATATTCACTGAGTTGAAGACAAGCTTTGATCTAGGATGCACTGGCCACCCATCCATCCACATATACCTGGTGAAGAAAGACTGTGGTCATAATCATTAGCTTAGGGAGCAAATTGAGGACCACTGTAAGGGTCATATATTTTTCAATAGAATGCTGACCATTTACTTGGTGGCACCTTAGGCAGTTTTTACGAGGCCACAGACGACAAAGACCGAGTTCCGATGCCCCACTCGCATGGAGCGGAGAAGTATATTGCGGGGAGAGTTTTCGGGGTCGCGCGCTGCTTCATGTGTCGCCCCGGACGGATTTAGCGAGGTGAGACCAAACCATAACCCGCCACAAAAAAGGCAGTATTTAGGACTCACTCAACAAAGTAAGGTTTTACGATACAATTTATTCTTAAGACGTCATCACACAAATAATTATTCTAAAGAACAATTTAAAAAAGGAATCCTTTTCCTTTTAGAAAGAAGTATGGAAATAAATCTAAGGCATGGGTCATTGTCCCCCCTAGCTATCTAGGGGGGACAATGTTCCATGCATCTATCTATAGGTATAGATGGACATTAACAATAATATTCACAGTTGATTTAGCATTTTTTTTTAATCTATACATTAATAAGATTACAAAGATTCTTTGGTGATAAAGCCACTATGCTGACATCTTTCTGCCTGAAGCCAAAAATGAGCCAGCTCTTCCAGGCTACTACCACGCTTTCGCAGTAAATTGCCGCCTGAGTAAGAGCAATTTGCTACTAGGTGTCATTTAGTAAGCGAGAAAGAGGCCTAACGCTTTATGGTAGGTAGCGTGTCCAGTTATTGCTAAATGTAAGTTCTTGATGATAAAGTCTTATCTATTTATAACATAGTGATATCAATATCAAAGTTTTATTTTAACAAACTACAACGTAATTAATATCTGATATTTACACGAGTGTTACACATGTGAAATAAAACTATTCAATAGTGTTAGGACCACGCTGTGGGCAGTTTTCTGTCTACAGCCGCGAGCCGGTCCGTCTGGGGTAGTACCACACTCTCGCAGAAGATCGACGTCTGAGTACCGGTAGTATAGTCGACCGGTCCACAGCTGTAGACAGAAAACTGTCAACAGCATGGTCCTACCGCTAATAGAAAAAGTGTTCCGATGATGGACTAAAATATATATATATAACACATATTTAAATTTGTCATCACCTGTTTCTTTTCTGGAGGTGATGATAAGAGATGATTAATCAGTAGGCGTAACTACAAGAAAATTATCTCAAAATATTTTTCATTTCACCAGTGTGATAATAGAATCATTTCCTTCCTATTACGAATTTAATAAAACAGGCAGTACGTGGACTTCAAATAGAACTATATATATATATATATATATATATATATATATATATATATATATATATATATATATATATATATATATATACATATACATATATAGAATGTATGTTGATAGACTAACAAATAAGTATATTTAAAAAAAAACACCTACCTAAGGAAATAATTCTTGTATTGCGGGGGAATTTACAAACATAACTCTGACTCAAAACAACAGTTTGTGGATCGCCCAAAGTATTGTCCTATGTGGGAATCGAACCCATAGCACTGGCACGAAAGGCCGGTATCTTAACCACAACGCCATCTGTGCAGTCAATGAATACGATATAAATACGAGGCGATACATTAATTGACTGAATATTTATTTTGCACTAGGGACGTAACGGATTCGGTATGGAGTGGATTCGAGTGGTCGGCCCAATGGCGATAGAGATGGAATACGGTGGGTTATGTGGCCAAGCACCGCCCTTCCGTCGCCCTGAACGAAACAGGCGGCGTGTGCCCAGACCATAGCATGCTACAAAAAAAAACTGCTAACTTTTTAACACTCATCACTACAAGGTTAATCACAGTTGCAAAACAAATATTTTTTTTTAAGAAAACACGACGTTAAGGAAATGATACTTATATTGCGGTCGACTTAGTACGTAATTTAAATCAGTTAAATAATATGTTACAAATATTACATTACATTATAAAATTATGTTTTTTTTTAATTGCTTATGGTGGCAAACGAGCTGACAGCACACCTGATGGTAAGTGTCACTGTCGCCCATGGACCTTTGCAATACCAAGGGTATAGCTAGGCCGCTGCCTACCAACACAATCCCACTCCAGTTGGGCCCCCGGCTCTCTCGCTCACTGAACGAAGCGCAATAACAAATTGCCATTACTCAGACGTTGTTCTTCTGCGAGAGTGTGGTATCTACCCCGGACGGACCGGCCCGCGGCTGTAGACAGAGAACTGTCAACAGCGTGGTCCTACCACTTTTATGTCCGTAACATATAATTTAAGGGACACAAATCACAATTAGACTTAGAACAACAATTTCTAGAACAGGGGTTCCCAATCTTTGTTAGCCCGCGGCGCACTTACAACTTTAGTATTTATTCACGGCGCCCTACCCTATTTAAAAAAATACATAGTCGAAATAAATAGGTACCTACAATAATAGTAGTTTGGTTAAGTAGACAGAAAACAAAATTAATACATCCATAATATAAAAATGAGATTTTTTATTATACCTATTTATAAAAAATCAGAATTGAAAGAGAAAACAACAAGAAATACTTAAGAAAACCAATAATAAAATACAATAGTTATTCAGTCAAATCAAAGTGACGGGTGGGCTTGGTGATCGCTGTACAGTTTTTCAAATCGGGATATAAGACTACACATTGCTACTCTCATTTCTTGCTCAACATTGATCCTTGAGCGATATTTGTTTTAATTACAGCTACAGCTAAAAATTCAGCTTTGCATAAATATGATGTTGCAAACGAAATGAAAATTCTTAATACTTTTGAAGTTAAAGTTGGATATTCATTTTGAATGGATATTCAAAACTCTACCAAATCGGAATTGGTGATTCTAGTTTTAAGGCTGCTGTTGCAAGAGAGTACAATGAGACTGTCTTCCTCTTGTGATGTAAATCCTGGCAGAGTGTGTGCATGGAATGAATCTTGTATCCACGCGTATTTTTCGACATCATCATTAGCAAAGTACTTCAAAAGCCATTCGATGAACTTTGATAGGTGTTCTGTGAAAAGGACCATCAGGTTTTGTGAGGCAATTAATTCATTGGATGCCGCATATTTACATAATTGCGGGAAAGAATCTTGACCACCACCTTCATTAATTCTTTTTTTCTCAACTACAGTTTCTTTCTAAATGCCGCAATCCTCTCAGTTTTAAAATGTGCGTGTTTTTTCCTTGCAAGATATATTCAGATTATTTAATTTCTCAAATATATCGCACAAATATGCAAGTTTTAGTAAAAAATCTGGGTCATCAAAATATTTGGCGTTTTCATGACATTCTGCCTGTAAAAACGTGCGAATTTCTTCGTGTAATTCGAACACACGAATTAAACATTTCCGCGTGAAAGCTATCGCGAATTGCAGTAACACAGTAGGGCCGTACGTTCAGCTCACATACCTATGCATAGTTTTTTAAAAAGTCAAGCTTTTAGTGGTCTAGTTTTTATACAGTTTACTGCGCCAATGACACATTCTAGTACTTTGTTCAGTTCAGTCCTCATGGACTTTGATGCATAGCTTCCCTATGGATAATACAATGGGTCCACATAGCATTCGGTGCTCTTTTTACGAATAAGCGCTTGTATTGCCCCCATACCTGCCAGACATGGATCGAGCACCATCAGTACACCGAATCACTTTTTCCAATCCAAACCATTTTCTACAATAAACTTTTCAAGAATTTCAAACAAGTCTTGCGCCTTCGCACTTTCAATAATGCTTTTGCAGAATAAAAGGTCTTCTTGATAATAATATCATTAGCCAGAAAGCGCACGTAGCAAATAAAATTTGCATCATTATTACCGTCAGTAGCCTCATCGAGTTGTAAACCAAAAACCCTTGTTTTTAATTTTTCTATTAATTGGTAACTAAGATCCTCAGCTATATCATGGATTCCTCGACTGATAGTGTTATTAGATAATGGTACTTTGGAAATTAATTTTCCAACTGATTCTCCCACCATAATATTTAGCATATCGAGAGCAGCCAGTAGAATAAGCTCTTCTGCAATAGTATGAGATGTTTTTGCATTTAGCCACCCTGTATGCCTTATAATGATGCTAATAGTGCGTTGTTAGGTACTGAGGCTTGCTGAGTGAACACATTTTCGTATTTATTAAATATTGTAAGTTCCGGTGATAAAAATCACGCGATTTTGTAGTCATAGTCGGATGGATTGTCTCAAAATTTCTTTTTAACTTCCAAGCTTTTAGCTTCCAAGTAGGAAGCATACCTTCGACGTAAATAAGTACCTATGTTCTTTACCGATGCGAGCACTCAAAATAGGTATTATTGGGTTATTATATTATAGCCTATAGGTACACGCAGATATTTGTGGTTTCGGATAATAAAATAAATAAATTCGGATAGAGGATTTGTTCACGGCGCCCCTCTTCACTTTCTACGGCGCCCCAGGGCGCCGCGGCGCACACTTTGGGAACCCCTGTTCTAGAACGCTTTTTTTTTCTTTTTTTTTGTGTGTTTTAAGCTGTTAGCCGCAGATGGCTACAATTATCTGTCAAGCTTTACGCGGACCATAATTGTAGATCGCACTAAGTATTGTTTTGCGTGGGAATCGAATTCTTGACACTTGGCGCGTTAGGTCGGCAGATTAAACACATCTGTGCAGTCATGTTAACTATGAACTCGACGTTTAAGAGCGAAACCATTTTTCCCCTTTTTCCGAACCGAGAATTGAACTACTATCCAGGCGTACGGCGTAATGTTGTATTGACGCTATTAAAAATAATATATCTTATGTGATTATGACAGATTAGTACTACTTAGAAATTATTTCTGTATTTTTTGATAAGAATATTATAATATCATCATCTCAGCTCATATATGTCCCATGTTGGGTTCGAGCCTCCTCCATAATGGGAGGGACATTGACCTACTATACCACGCTGGTCAGACGTATTGGTCGTGGTATTGGGTTTCGTTTCGAGATTACCTTCTCTTGCATATGCGTTTGTTTTATTAACATGTTATATGCATTTTATATGCCCTTTGCATTTGCCAGTTTCATAAATAATTCTGTAAAAAAATAAAATCGTCCGTAGAGCTAAGTAGGTACCTATATAAGTAAATATACATACTTTTCGTGACCGCTTCATTATCATTCCATTTTTATGAATGCCTATGTAAATGTCAGTTCAAATTTAGCTTCTGACCTCCTTTCTGAGGTGACAATGAAACGTGAATGCTGACTTTTGCAAAATACTAAAAAAAAAGTATAGAACAAAATTATATTCGTAAACAAAATTAATATTAAAATTAAGCCAATTGATATAACAACAATGTTTTGATGTTTGTTGTTTTTGTTTCTTAGCTCTCAGTTCCGCTCATATATGTCCTGCCATTGGGCTCGAGCCTCCTCCATAATGGTAGGGAAATTGAGCAACTATAACGCGCTAGTCAGACGTTATAGGGTTTCGTTTCGAGTTTTCCTTCTCTTGCGTAGATGTTATATGCGTTGGATATGCCTTAGTCATCTCTTACACCCATGGGTAAGATAGGGAGTGATAAATTGTATTCTTAATCCGTCACCATACAGAAAGAATATAATGAATGTTTATCTAACGGCAGCTTCACAAATATATAATTTATGTTTTTTACAGAACAAATGTGGATCGCAATCTTATTGTTCTGCATGGGAATAAAATCCAAGAAGTTCATGGTAAGTTACTATATAGACCTATAAGCCAACTATATAGACAAATAATTAAATATTATAAGTTATGTACATACCTTTAACTTTGACTTGTGCACCAAATCTTTGTTTTGCAAAGAATCAAACGCGTGCCAAATGCAATTAGTTACGTTCTTCAATAAAGCAGTCATGTTTTCATTCCTAGTGTTTACACCGTAAGAAATATGCAACTACTATTTGTCATAGAACTAATAATATCTTAGATTTAATAGATAAATCATAATATTATAATTAAATGAAACTTATTTAACTCTTTATTAATATATAACACTTTTAATAAACAAAAAAAAATATTTTGAAATTAAACAGGACACAAAAACTTCGCGCCTAAATAATAATGTTATATTTTTTTAATAAACAAACTGATAATGTTAATGGCACAAGGCGCGTTATGCCTCAACGCGTTCGGAAACCAGACTGCAGTCTAGTCTGTACTCTATAGTGATCGCGGCGCGATAACAAGTCAAAGCGAATGGCTCGCGCGGAGCGTAACTCCTTTAGACCGGTCCTCAGATTAACTAAAATATTTATATATTATTTGCAATGTTAATAACATTAAAGTATTAACATTGAACGCGATTTTTTAAATATCAGTGAAGAAATAACATTGTAGCAACATATTCTCAAGTATTATATGAAACTACCAACGCTATGGCACTGTCCAAAAAGCAAACCTCGAAATAAAACTCTATATAACTCAATTAGCTAGAACCATTGGTGATTGAATAATTGATACCATCATCCATTTCCAATGATTAAATTTCTACTTCACGAACACAAACCACAAAAAGCTTATTATATTGAACAAGATAGCAAACATTTTGGCCGTTATATTAGGTCTATTTTGTCCTGGTAGAGTTTGCTTCTCTATAATATTCGTTTCATATAGTTACTAAATTTATTTACCAGCAATTCATGTTAAATAATTTATTAATATAATGATTTCTGATGTGCATGCGAGTATTACACATCGTTCATGGTCACGGGAGGACTGTCCTCCCTTGACCATGTACGTTATAAAGTGGTCGAAACGTCGAGAAAACAAAAATCAATTACAAACGCGATAAAAACCGTAAAAATAGTTTTATTTCAAATCCATTTATATTTCCTTCATCCCAATTTTTACGTCTCACTATTTTGAAATGGGAAGTGGCTTATTATTTTAAATTAGCCAGATGAACTCGTATATGATTATATATCGATTTTATTTAAATATGAGTTAATTGCCGTCCAGATTAATATTAACGACATTTTACGTTTTAAGAGTAATTACTTATATCTAAAAATAAATAATATGTTAAATTTAAACGACGACGTAAGAGAGCGAGTAGGTATGAAAGAGAGTATTGGTGTAAAGATGCGAAAGGGAATGCTCCGATGGTTCGGACATGTGGAAAGAATGCCGAACGAACGTCTGGTTAAGAAGATATACAATGCGAAAGTGGAAGGATGTAGGTACCGAGGGAGACCGAGACTAACCTACCTAGACCAGATCGGTCATGTACTGAAGGAAGGTGGAGTCAAGAGTCTCCGAAACCGGCGAGCGTGTATGAAGAGAATTATGAATGTTGAGGAAGCGAGTGAAGTATGTAGAGATAGAGTTCTCTGGCACTCTGTCCTCTCTGCCTACCCTGCAAGGGATATGGCGTGATGATATGTATGTATGTATGTTAAATTTAAAAAAAAAGTTGAATTTAACATATATTTTATTTTTAGATACCATCATGATGTTAAATCATTCTAAGCTCCAAACCCACCAAATAACTTTAAAGGAAATTATTTAAATTGTGGGCTCTATTCCAGTTTCAAATACACAGTAGCTTTAGATCAGTTAAAGTGGTACCTATCCATATCCAAGCCAATAATTATATACTTATATATAGCAGGGCGAATGAGTTAATTCTTATTTGCGTATTGAAGAATGTGCAGAGGGAGCTTTTGTTTTACAAATAATCTATAGAAATAGCGTCCATATTTTTAAACTTAACCAAGTACCTAACACAAATACCAATATTAAACAATTTACAATTTCATAACAATTTTACAATTTCATAACAATTTTACAATTTCATAGCGAGTTAAAAATAATAATAGTACGGATGATGGCCAAAAATGACATGTCGGAACTATTTTATTTATATGTATTCGAAAATAAATTTATGATAGTACCTATACTTAAAAAAATCTTCTAGAAGCACAGAAAGGCGTTACAATAAAATGCTAAAAATAAAAAAATATATCATCATCATCTGAGCTCATATATGTCCCACTGTTCGGCTCGAGCCTCTTCTATAATGGGAGGGCAATTGATCTACAACACCACGCCGGTCAGACGTGTTGGTATAGGGTTTTGTTTCGAGTTTTTTTCTCTCACATAGATGATATATGCGTTTTATATCACTTAGTCGCCTCGTACGATATCCGGATAAGATAGGGGGTGGTGAATTGTATTCTTACTCCGTCACCACACGGAAAAAAAATTATACTTATATTTAATCCAAAAATGATCTAGTTATTATCAGTTTCGATGGACTGATGACCTCATCAAGGTCGCAGGAAACCGCTGGATGCAGGTGGCACAGGACCGTTATAGATGGCATTCTCGTGGGGAGGCCTATGTCCAACAGTGGACGTTTACAGGCTGATGGATGGATGGATGGATTATCAGTTTAACGTCGGTGTCAAGCCAAATAGATATCTACTAGGCAGATAGATAGACTAATAAGTATCTAAATAAACAGTTTGTAAGGAAATTAAACAATGCAAAGGAAATCCAACAAGTCGGAAACGTTCACTTCGTGTTTCCGTAGTAGGTACAAGTTAAGAATCGAGATATCCTTTGCATATCGACAGCGATCTTCAACCTCCCTACATTATAATTACATTACTCATCATTCGAGAAACAGCTCGCCTTCGGATGTTTTCACCATACGTAGTGAGCGTACGAGCAAAATACTGACTCACGAGGGCATACGACTCATTTAAATATACATTACCAAAGATGCATCAAGTTGAGTGGGTATAAACGATTAATATCAATAATGATGTATTTATGAAGAGAGCGAAGTCGAATTTTAGGAAATTATATTTAACGGTGTGAAAATTTGATTGTTTATCGACTACCTAATATGTTAGTTTATGCTCTTTTCAGTTTAAATTACATACATACATACATATCATCACGCCATATCCCTTGCAGGGTAGGCAGAGAGAACAGAGTGCCAGAGAACTCTATCTCTGCATACTTCACTCGCTTCCTCAACATTCATAATTCTCTTCATACACGCTCGCCGGTTTCGGAGACTCTTGACTCCACCTTCCTTCAGTACCTGACCGATCTGGTCTAGGTAGGTTAGTCTTGGTCTCCCTCGGTACCTACATCCTTCCACTTTCGCATTTTATATCTTCTTAACCAGGCGTTCGTTCGGCATTCTTTCCACATGTCCGAACCATCGGAGCATTCCCTTTCGCATCTTTACACCAATACTCTCTTTCATACCTACTCGCTCTCTTACGTCGTCGTTACGAATGCGGTCGGTCAGCCTAACTCCACAGATTTTCCGAAGAGATCGCATTTCGACCGCATTAATTTTACTTTCATACTCTTTTCTGCATACCCAACTCTCGCTTCCATACAGTAATGTTGGGACAAGCACTGCGTTATGTATTGCTACACGTGCCTTCTGGCTGAGGTGGTGGCTGCCGAGAAGTTGCCCCAACGCTCCGTTCACTCTATTTCCCGCATTCACTCTTCGCTCTATATCAGTGGTGTACCGTCCATCTCGGCTAAATCCACATCCAAGATATACAAATTCATCCACTTGCTCTAGTACATCATTACCTATTGTTACTCTTACATCTGTTCTGGCTTCATCTCTTTCAAAGACCATTATTTTGGTTTTGCTCACATTCACGCGTAGACCCCTTTTCTTACAATCTTCTGTCATTGTGTCGACTAGGGTCTGCAGGTCAGTCGCTGACTGTGCCAGCAGGCCTGCATCATCTGCATAAAGCAGAGCAGAGACCACTGAGTCACCCATCTGGACTCCCACATTCATATCGTTCAACCTTTGGAGACATTTATCCAGATATATGATAAACAGCCTGGCTGATAGAACGCAGCCCTGCTTAACGCCGATATTGACGTCAAACCAAGGCGACATTCCACCATCCAGCCGCACACAGGCTCTACAGCCCATGTAACTGGATTGCACAGCCTGCAGCAGTTTACCGTTAATACCATACTCCGGTAAAATGTCCCAAAGTTCCTTTCGTACAACCGTGTCAAATGCTCTCTCCAGATCCACAAAACTGCAGAAAACCCTCTGACCTAGGGCCAGATGCTTCTCCACAATGTTGCGCAGAGAGAACACTTGATCCATGCATCCCCTTCCACTCCTGAAACCTCCTTGTGTCTCACACAGTAAACCATCGGACACCATCCTCATTCTCATTTAGTTTAAATTAATGATTGAAAATGTTTGATATACGATTTAAGTCATAATTTAGTGCAGTTTTTAACCCGTAAGAAGTTGGAAGCAATAAGCGGACGTCCATTAATCACGTGAACTTTTTTTAGGATGTTTTAACCCCCCCACTCCCTTGGTGATACGTGGTGAGGTTTAGTCTGACCCCTCCTCCCCCACAAACATCACGTGAATTTTTAGTACCTATAAAGAAGTACACCCCCCCCACAGCTCATTATATTCTCGGTTTTTCCTTTTTATATTTCGCAAAAAGGTCTTTATACATATTACCTACTTTAAACTTCGTACGTTGCCTGGCAACGGCAAGTCTTCTTCTTCTTCTTATTTTTATGTATTGGCAATCAGCTACTTAAATGAGCCATCGTTGCCAGTGTCGTGTTATAATTATATTCAAGTTTTTAGTGTCTTCAGATTAGTCATTGTCCGTCAGTAAGTCAAATTGTCGCCATCAACAGTGCTATGGCCACACTGTTAATGGTATCTTGTGAGAATTTTGATGAAAAACGAAAACGTTGTAAAGCACACTTTTATATGATATTCACTACATCTCAGCAGTTCCGTCACATCACATTACATAAAATGCCATCAAAATTATCTAATATAACACGTTAAAACACTAAGATATCGAATATAATACAAGAGCACCACATGACGTTTTAGATTCCCGCCAAAAACTCCAACGGCACGTCATAGTGACACTACACGCCGCTTTTCAGTTTAGAAAGCGCAGCGTTTGACGAAAAAAATAAATACACGTGTTATCTTACTACAACAAAACGACCAAGCAGTACACTTGATGTAATACTGGAAGTGTAGCTAGGCCATTCAAAAACCCCACTCATAGATAATATACCTACTATAAATTAGAAAACCCCACCCAAGTTGGGCTTTCAGCTTTTTCTCGTTTACCGAACGAAACGCAACATTGCCACCGCTCTGACGTCGATCTTCTGCGAGAGTGCGGTGCTACACTTTTTTTTTTTTTTTTTTTTTTTTTTGCGGTGGGCCATGGACGTCGCACCCCGCCAAGTCGGTCCGGGGTGACGGAAGAGGCGGCGCGCAACCCCATTGACCCACCCTCCAAGCACCTCTTCTTCGCCGTGCGAGCGGGCCACCGGTACCGATTTTTGTCTTCGGTGGCCCGCTCGGCGGTATGCCCTCTCGGGCTCCTCTCCTGTCGATGCCCCGACAGCGTTCGCCGTCGAGGCGTCGTCCTCACGCGGTGACCTCACATCGGGTGACCGGACAATTCCCCGGTCCGATCACCCGAAGCCTCGGTTAGGGCGGCATCAGGCGCAGGTATTCGCGCCTGCGCCGCCCCGGCCGCTGACGGCGGCCCGGGTCACGGGAATCCTCCCGGACTCGTTCCGCCGTCTCCTTCTGCGAGATGACAGCCTCGCAGAAGGCGGCGACCGCGTCCCAGTTCCTGACGCTGTCGACCATCGCCCTCGCGACAGCCGGCAGCGTCAGGTCGGCACCGATAACAGCGACGAGGTCACGGCGCTGCCCGTCCCAACTCGGACACACCTCCAGCGTGTGTTGCGCCGTGTCCTCGTCACTGCTGCAATGGTGGCAGGCCGGAGTCCACTCCCTATACGCGACCGTGTGCAGGTACAAACCGAAACACCCGAGGACTCCGTGCCGCCGCTCCATCCATTCCATCAGTACGGGCCGGAGGGCCTCGACGGTAACGACACCGTGTCTTGGCCTCTCCAGCCGCGTAACCCAACGGGCGATGACGTCTCGGCGGGCGTCCTCGCGCCAGGTGGCTATCTCGCTCAACGATGGGGAGCCACCTTCGTCGCGCACTGAGGTAACCCGCCGGTAGAGGTCGGAGAGCATCTCCGCCTCTAGGTCCCACGGGGGTGTCCCGGCCAATAGGCATGCTGCCTCGGTAGACACAGTGCGGTACCCGCGAATGGCTCTGACCGCCATGGCTCGCTGTGGTCTCCACAGCACCGCCCTGAGCTGGGCGTTCAGAGCTCTCGCCCACACGGGTGCGCCGTACATGGCCATTGAGCGGATCACCCCCGCATACAGCCGTCGGCCCTCGAAACTGGGTCCGCCCACATTCGGCATGAGCCGAGAAAGGGCGGACGCCGCGCCGACCAGCCGGGGAGCAATTTGACGAAAATGCTCCCGGAACCACCATCGCCCGTCGAGCACCAGACCCAAGTACCTCATATGGGCCTGGATACTGATGTGGATGGAGTTGACGACTAATGAGGCGCCGATGGGCAGCCTCACACGGGGCCCATAGAATAGTAGGGCCTCCGTCTTGTTTAGGGCCACCCTGAGCCCCAGCGCCTCAATTCGCCTGACCATCTTCTCGGTGCCGAGAGTGGCCAGGCTCGCCGCCTCTTCGAATGTCCTGCCCCGGGCTGTGACGAGCGTGTCGTCAGCATAGCAAATAACGCTCAGCCCGGGGGGGGAGACTCCCTCTCAACGCCCAGTCGTACCCGATGTTCCACAGAGTCGGCCCCAGAACCGACCCCTGCGGAACACCACACGACATGGGCGTCCGCACAATGTCCCCTGCGGGGCTCGCGTAGAGAACACTGCGCCCCTCCAAATAGTCTGCCACCAGCCGCCTGAGGTACAGGGGCTCTCCCTTGCTTTCTAGTTTTTATGAAGTAAGATCATTAACATTTTTTTTTTTAAACATACACATATTTTATAAATCATCATCATCACAGTCCATATATGTCCCACTGTTGAGCTCGGGCATCCTCCGTATTGGGAGAGAAATTAACCTACTATACCACGCTTGTCAGATGTGTTGGTAAAGGATTTTGTTTCGTTTTTCTCTTGCATAGATGTTATATGCGTTTTAAATCCTTTAGTCGTCTCTTACGATCACCCACGGGTAAGATATGGGGTGGTGAATTGTATTCTTACTTCGTCACCACACGGATTATATAAATAGGTAGGCCTAAAACTTGAAATTTAGAGAGCCTTGACTTTTCGCAGAGTATCACCTTTCTGACTACCGCATCTCTGGTTATAGGCTTGCTTTTAAGTAACAAATTTCCAAATGTAATCAATTAGACATTTTTCTCGTTAGACCATAGCCTCAGCGCACTTCATTCAAACAGTCTCAAGAAAAGGCAGCGTGAGGCACCATATCCTTTTTCTAGTAGGTAGACTAGGTTTGGACACACCTAGTCAGTTCCGTTTGGGGCAACGGAAGGGTGGCGTGTGACCGGGCGGGCCACCGAAGACAAAGATCGGGTACCGGTGGCTCGCTCGCACGGCGAAGAGAGGTGTTTGCAGGGTGGGTCCATGGGGTTGCGCGCCGCCTCTTCTGACGCCCCGGACCGATTTGTCGGGGCGCGACCACATCCATGGTCAACCTTGTGAAAAAAAAAAAGGGTGGCTTTGAAGAGGCCTCATAACTTACCAAATTGCCTCCATCTATTGAGCGAGCCATTGGAATCGATTCTTTGAATTCCGTGAACTAACTATTTTGCATTTCAATAAATTAAACGGCACTAATGAATATATTGTTAGCGTAATTTAATCGATAATAAATTTCGCAATACCCAATTAAAACTGATGTTTTTAAGCAAATGTATTTTCATTTAAATTGTTTTACCATTTCAGTAGATTTTATTAGGTCAAAGTTGTGTTATAAATTCTAAATATGGTTATATAAGATTGTATAAAATATATTTAAATTAATTTGGAATATTGTATAAAACCAGCAACTATAATATGAATCGATTCCTTATTTGGTAACAGAACATGTAGGGCTAAGAATAAGTTTAAAATACTACCGCGCAAAGTATAATAATTTTGATGACCGTATAAATTAAAAATACTTGGAATACAAAAATGGCATAGTGATTGAGATACTAATATAACATGGCAAGTGTTACATGTTTGATAGGCTCGTTACTTTGCGCAAGTCACTAACTTTTTATTTCATTGTTTGGAGTTTGTAATTTTTGTCTGTTAATTGTATAATGGTTGAGTCCCCCGTAATACAAGGATTGCTTCCTTACTACAGGGTGCCGTCTTTTTAAAAACCTGTGCATAATATGCATAACTCACAGCAATACTAATTATATTTTTAGTAATGTTACTATTTAGTAATATAAATAACTGTTCAGTAACATTAAGACTTTCCGTGTGGTAACGGAATCAGAATACAATTCACCATCCCCCTCTCTTGCCCGTGAGTAACGTAAAAGTCGGCTAAGGTATATAATATACGTATAACATCCATACAAGAGAAGGAAAACTCGAAATGAAATCTTGTATTAACTCGTCTGACCTGGTTGGGATAATAGGTCAAGTTAGGTCAAGTTTTCCTCTCATTGTGGAGGAGACTCGAACACAGCAGTGGCGGAGCAAGGTCAGGCACCTACACATTATATGAGGTGAGATGAATAATTGAAAATAGAGATTCTTTTAATCAAAGCCAACTCGAGCACAATCTAAATACCAGACCTTGGCCATACCTTTATCATTACCTTTTAACTCTATAAGTTACTGTACCTCCTACCTAGCTAGTTCGGAATATAATTTATGTTTTTGAGCCTCGCATATTTCTCTCCGAACGGGGCAGTAGAATTATTAAAATGTCCTCGTTTCATTATTCTTCTATTTTTTTATTGCTTTTGATGGCAAACGAGCAAGCAACACACCTGATGGTAAGTGTTACAGCCTTCCATGGACATTTGCAATACCAGGGGTATAGCTAGGCTACTGCCTACCAAAACAAACCCTAAACCCACCCAGTTGGGATTCCGGTTCTCTCGCTCACCGAACGAAGCACAACAGCACATTGCCATCGCTCAGACGTCGATCTTCTGCGAGAATGTGTACTACTCCGGATGGACCGGCCCGCGGCTGTAGACAGATAACTATCAACAGTGTGTGGTACGACCACACACTATAAATAATATTCCATATAGCAAATATGTTATCAAAAACATTTCTAGGCGGTAAACCCAATAAGAAATTCCCCGATCCAAGATTAGCACACGAAAACAAAGTCGCATGCCACCATTAGGTAGGAATTATGGAGGGTAAAAACTAAGGAGAGCCATCTTGTGTGGGGGATTAGTCCAAAAAGTGTCCACTTGTAAACAGCAAATTATTATTCGAACACTCACCGAAACAGCGCTAGTGTAGCAAGTGGAAATGATATGAATGTAGCAGTAATAAGCAGAGTGAAGTGTGCTGAGTTACGTAGTCAGCTGTGATTTGATAAATAATAACCTATGAACCTATGAAATTTGTGGCGCTCTTTTTAAAATCCTTCCACTTGCTACTATAGCGCCACCTTAATTTGCTCCCGTTCAATGGACACTTCTTAATACACTGAGATGGTACTCCTTAGTTTTTACCCTCCATAGTAGGAATGTAATTGCCTTACCATAAACAATTGTGGAGGTCGGCAATTTCCAAACGAGTTGCTGGAATCATCTCCGCCATGCCCATATCCGTGTAGGTCAGATATGCAAATAACTTCTATTAGAAATAAATCAAGGCTACAAGAACATGTTATAAAGAAGTATTTATGATTCCAAATGAGTAAACATTTTGATTGTGTATTTAATTAGGAGTATTTAATTTATAATCCAACAAAAAAAATGTATTCTCATCCACTTATAGCGACGGGATAAGAATAAGATTTTCGTCGCCCTTTACTTACCTGTGGGAGACGTAAAAATCGGCTGAGAGTCTGAACAGGAGAGTGGGCAGCAGCTATTTTCTGGGAACATCTAGTGTGATCATCAAAGCGACTGCCAAGCGTGGGTATTATGGTATTAATCCACCCTAAAAATATAGATGCAAACAGGCGCGGCTCAAGCACATGTAGCGCCCGGGTGCAATCAATAACCTGGCGCCCTCTTGTACCAAAGTGGGTGAACAAAATGGAATAGGTTGATGGTTACAAGCGGCTCTCGGCGCCCCCTAACACCCGGCGCCCGGGTGCACCGCACCCTCTGCACTATAGGTAAAGCCGGCCCTGGATGCAAATGAAGTAACGACAGTTTCAACTTCCTTAGATCTAACCCATCCTTGCGACAATTAAGATGTCAGTCCACTAAATAGTGGTCATCCTATTCCTAGTGCGCTATCCGATTTGTGATCACCACTCGAAAGCCTTCAGTCTCTAACATTTGCTGGTTCGACAAGCGATGTGGCCTGCCCATTGTCACTTCTACATGCTAATTCGGACTGTATTGGTAACACATCTGTTTTACGGATTTCCCTTCTAAATATTATCAAGTAGAGAAATCTCGCTCCCTCCATAGAATGCTGAGCGACTTTAACTTTTTTATGAGACCGACTTGCGATACCAGTAGATCGCGTTATGTCGGCTATAAGTCATCGCTGGTAACATAGTGATTATAAATCTTAGTTTTCATACACTGCGGTATGCTAGACGTGATTATATTTAGTAATTCTACATATTTACTAATTATTTAGCAGATTCTAAATATTAATATTTTATTTTCCGATTTCTAGTTGAATTAAATTTGGAAGAATATAGCTTTTTCAAAGACCGTTTGTTATCCGCTTTCCATAATAAAAAGGATAATGGTAATATTCTTAGACTACACCAATGAGAAAATCATGAATATCATGTGGATGCGGGTGCAACTTTCATGTTCTTGGAGAACATATTTTGTGCATAATTCATAGTTACACCTCGACATTTTTTTTATAAGAAATTCTCATCATAGCTTTTCAATCATATTACACTTCTCACAAAAATTAAGGGAGCAAGAAAAAATCCTAATTTTTGGGGGATTTTCAACAAGCTGTAACTTATACAGAAATGGTCGTACAGAAAAAAAAAGCAAAGTGCTAGTGCCTAGTTTTTGGATCTGAGTCTGAAATTTTTTTTTGAAAATTGTTTTCAAGTAATCTTAAGAAAAGCACCGAAAAATAAATTTTCGAAATATTTTTGGTTTTTTTTTAATCTACGGACGTGGAAATATTTTTTTTCACTTAACCTCCATATGAACTGGATAGCTTAGTTATTTAGCTTTAATTTGGTTTTTTATAAATCTCAATACGAGCATTTCTCACTGAGATATCGGTGTTTGAATGGAAAAAGATCATTTTGTCTTTGATTACTAATATCTAGATTTAAAAAAAAAAACCCAAAAAATATCGAAAATTTTTTTTCGGTGGTTTCTTAAGACTACTCGAAAACAATTAAAAAAAAAATTCAAACTCAGATCCGAGAACTAGACACTTAGAGCTATAATAGGCCTACCAGGCGATTACTACCTAGGCGTAGGTACGAATCAAATCAAATCATTTATTATGCATAAGCCCTTAAGGGCACTTGCATAATAAATTGTTGTTAATTTTACATATTTTTTAAAATTAATCTACCACCGAATCGGAAAGCCGCCACAAACTGAGAAGATCTGGCAACTCACCGGCTCGTCATTTTTTTTAAATTATATGTTTTCTTTAATATTATTGGATACCTACATGTTTAGTCCATATTAGCTCCAGTGAGATGCCCTTCGAATAAAGATTCATTTTTTAAAAGTGAAATACAAGATTAACAAAAAACAAAAGAAATGGTTGGACCAGATTCCACAAGCGGCACCCGATCACGAGTTAACTACTAAAGCAGCCATCACGCCCCTCAACCACATTCGAGGGAAGGGAGAGACTCGCTCCACGTAGCTACCGCAGGCAGAGACCTTTTTAGTGAGCATGACCACACTGAGATCTATAAATTATAATCAGATATGCTCAATCAAACCAATAAATAAATAACTCGTTAGGCAAAACACGCTACACTGTACAATTTGTGTCAATGAAAAATATACAGAGTTCAGACGACAGTGAGGATCAGCGCCAAAATACTGTAAGAGTTAAAATTATATAAAGTTATCGCCGAATCCGAATTGTTGTAATATCCGTTTTTGCAAAGTCTATTTTTGATAGCCTTTTTAAACTTATTTATGGGCATATCTCGGATAGGTATCTTTAGGTAGTTTATTGTAAAAACGTATACATTGCCCCATGAAAGACCTACTAATTACGCTTTGGAATAGCAGTCCACGTGGACTTCGTAGCTGTGATCGGCTAACGTAATTACGTTAGCCAATCAGTATCATGCGGAATGCCGTATGCTTTTTTTGTTTAAAATGTAAACATTATAACCAGGTTGTTTACAAGATAGTAACTTTAATTTATTTTGTTATTTTTTATCACTACCACTATTGGACAATTAAATATGTTTCTTTAGGATATTTTTATGACACTAGGATAGGATACTTTTATGGCACTTCTTTTGTAAGACAATATAAATGTCACGATGTATAATAGAATGCGTGCATACTTTAGATCTATAGTAGGTAGGTATATCTATACTTTCTGCAATTCAAATACCTACTGTTCTTCTGAGTCTGGGTGTAATTTGTCTGTGTTAATTATATGTTTGTAAAGTCCCCCGCAATACAAGGATTATTTCCTTAGTACAGGGTGGTTATAAACCGGCCACCGAAGACAAAGATCGGGTACCGGTGGCCAGGTTGCACGGCGAAGAGAGGTGCTTGCAGGGTGGGTCTATGGGGTTACGCGCCACCTCTTCCGTCGCCCCGGACCGATTTGGCGGGGCGCGACCATATCCATAGCCCAGCGCAAGAAAAGAAAAAGGGTGGTTATAAGCAAAAAGAAAAAAAATAGTGATAATGAATGCAGCCCAGCACCGGCTAAATTAAACAATCAACTGTGTGAACATAATATTGCAAAAGTTCATAGACAACACGATAATTGTAATAAAGCGAGTTCGGAATAAATAAAAAAAACAATAAAAATCTTTGGTAAGATTTTATTCAATAAAACTACACATAGATAAAATTACGTTTACAAAACTGACAATGTACCAGATATAATCGCCCGTCAATCGATCGTTATACCTAATGGTTTAAAGTCATTGACCGATAACAGCCGAACAACATTTTAGCCAGGGTTGCCAATCGTTTCATTAATAATATACTTAAGTACACTAACAATTTGCTAGACAAAATATGATAACTTTTGAAGAAACAAAAAGAGTATGTTTAATGACAGTGTAATTATTTGAGCATAAATAAGTACAGAAATTCATGTACCTAAACATAATAATAATACGACCATTCAAGCAAATATCACTAATGATTTTATATATTTTTTTAAAAAGGGTTTTAACGGGATTAAAGTTAAGATACGTTTACTTACGGTAGGGTTTGGCGGTAAGGTATTTAATAAACAATGTTGAAATTTTACTTAGGTACCTATTAGTGATCCTTTAATTCTTCATCTCAACCCATACTTACTGGTGAATGCTGAACGAGAACCTCCTCCACAGTGGGTGGCAAACCTAAACACCTAACATAAATTGGTTAGGGTTGATTTTTTTATTGTATTTTCCTTGTTTATAATATGTTATGTGCTCGAGTCTCTTGGTCGTCTTTTACATTGTCATCCACATGAAAAGAAAGGGTAGTGAATATGGTAATATTATTTTGTCACCACGTATACATGTTTCTAATTATGCAATTTTAAATCACCAATCTCAGTATTAATTTTAGTTGTCCACAATAAAATTTGAGTGTCAAAGTTTTACAACAGGTCTGTTTGTAACTCGCATTAGAATGAGAGAGAACAAAACCTAATTCGGGCATGTTCTTCAATGTTTTATAAATATAGATGAAGTGTTTACGCAAATGGTATTAATGTATTTGATATGTTCGTGTGCTGGTATGCGTTCAGAAACTGAAATAACAACCCCGGCACATATTAATCCTATTCGCTTAAAAGCAGCAAGAAGCCAAAATTACTCTATAACTAATGCTAAGCCAATAATTGCGATAATAAATAACAAATATTCTAAATAGTTTATGAAACATTGTTTTTTAAATAAATTTGAATAAGTACTTTTACATTACCCAAACCTTTTTTCGCGCTCACAGAAAACACATTATACGATTGTATAAATGTATATACATTTTGGAATGTAAAATCTCTAAAATATCAGAAACAATTTAAAGCCTCCTTTAGAGATAATTTTGGTAAGGAGATACAAGCTGAACGAGATAATATATATAATATAACGAGATAATATATATAATATAACGAGATAATATGTATAATTCACCACCCCTTTTAGAGTAGATTTTTGAAAAAAAAAAGAAGAATTCTAAATTTGAAAAAATAAATTTACGTCTGAAGAGGTATTTTTAAAATTACTTGAAAAAAAGGATCGATGACTTACTATTGAACCTGCGATTAAATGCCTTTTTTTTTCTAAGGTTAACAATAATTTTGTATTCTTTTATGCAAGCGCCATGCTATTCTCACTTAACGACGGCAAAGAAAACATCATCGCTGCAAAGTTAATCAATTATTATTAGATTTTATTTATTATTAACTTTAAAAACTCATTAGTAATTACGTAATTATTATTCTACGATAATATTTTTTTTTAATTCAGCTTGTATCCACTTCGTCAAATTTAATTTTTAACTTTTTAAAACTAAGTGCAAAACCGCTAAATTATTTAATTTTATTTACATTAAATAATCACTGTCAACCTTATTGCTTCTATTCATAAATTATATAAAGATTCAAAATACCCGAACAATAAAAATGATTCGAAAATGAATGCCAAGTCTTATATTAGCTGCTAATGTAAGGATTCGACAATAATTATATGAAATACATTAATTTAGTGCGAAATTTACATTTATGTATACAAATAAATAATAAAAATTACATTTAATATTTAAAAAAAAATATTCTATGACCAGTCATGTGTTTTCCCGCTTCTTTTCACCGCATGTTAATATTAATATCATTATTAAATGAAATTGGTCATAAATTATAATTTAATTTAAGTAAAACAACTCATATAATATTCGCTTACAATTATAAATTAATAAAATAAAAAAATACTTCCCTATGACATTAAAAAAGTAATTTATGATAATTAAGATCGGGTTTATACATTGTATACCTCCTATTGCCATATCACATTTGACATGTATGCTGACCAAACGGGTTATCAATTCGTCGGTTCTGCGTGGTATATAGCATATTTTGAGATTTCCTTCCATGGCGTTGTTCTGTCTACACCATTTAATGGTTGTTAAATGACTACCACGATACAGGAAAGGATGGCGATTCGTATTTTAACTATAAGCCAAATGTATATTGCCATCAAAATATGAGTTTTGTCAAACATATTTATATTACATCCTAAATGAAGGAAAATGGCTTAACAACATATCGTTGGTTAAAAAGAAAAGTGACATTTCTCAAAAAAAATTAAATTTGATATTATTCGTTAGAACGTTTTATTATAGTTTGTATTTAAAAAAATGACTAATAATCAAATTAAATGTCAAGAACTGTGCTGTTGCTGTCAGAAGTGTTATTCTATGTCAAGCCGCCATTTTGATAACTAAAAATATCTTGAACATTTTTGAAAAAGTGCCTGTGCTCAAAAAATTTTGTAATTGATATTATTCTTTGAAACGTTTTGTTATTATTTGTATTTAAAAAAAATACAAATCATCAAATTAAATATCAAAAACTGTGCTGTCAGTAGTGTTATTCTATGACCTATGTCAAGCCGCCATTTTTATTGTGAAAAAATCTTTGAATGCGTGCACTGTAAAATTTAGTATTTTTGATTAATGTCACTTTTCTATTTAACCGACGATATGTAGAATATATAAGTCATTTAAAATTGGAAAGTGGAAGTATGTATCCTATTTGCTCTGTGATTACTTAAATATATATTTAATACATTTATCTTGCCATATGAAGTGACTCCGCATTATTAATTCATGAATAGTGGGCAATGAAAACGAAAAAGCGTCATATATAGCTAATAGTAATTATATAAAATGCCAAATTTTTAGCAACTTCTTTATACAAATAAAAAATGCTAGGTTTTAAATTGTCATAGGGAAATAGTTTACAAAATATTATCAGAAATAGAAAGTAAATATTGGCATTATGTCATGGAATTGGAAACAATTTCAATTATTAGATCAGTTTATTGTAATTTTAACATATTAATGTGAAGTGTAAAATCATTTATAATATAAAGTTGCTATTACATTAATGGTTATGGATTAATTTAATGGCGATGGATGCTAGTAGTGAGCCTAGCACGTAAAATTAGAGCCACTAGATTATTCGCGACAGAACAATTCTCGCCATCTTGTCTCTCGCTGTTAAATAACACGCTTAGGGCAATTTAATTTTATCAAAGACTAAATCGTGATAATGATTTATTTCATTTTTATTAAAAAAAAAAGAAACAACTATTTGTTATTTTAAATGTAATTAAAAGCACTCTTTAATTTTAATTAATTAAAATGCATTGAAATTACTAAGCATGAGTTAAATTCAAAAATTTCCATAACTTTGTAAGTTGTATGCCATGTAGTAAAAAATATGTAGTTTCTTTTATGTCAATTTACTATGTAATTCATTTCTATGTCAATATCGACTACTATGTTGCAAAATCATATGCGTGTTACCAAAACGCGAGTCTAGTCTAATATTTATACACTCGACCTTTTATGTGATAGATCAACAAAAAAGAGCATCGTCGTTTCCCCGAGGCTGTCCCGGGTAATTTTACATAAGATACTGCGAGCTGTCATGAAATAAGCCAAGTTACGAATACTTCTTGATAATTAATATGTATAAAATCTAATAAACTGACCAACATAAAGTACATATATTTGACACGAAGTTACAGTAATGTGTAATTATTAATTAATTATGTGAAACACTAGGAAACTGACTAGTTTTTGTCACAGAAACGTGTCTTATGCTAAGAATACAGTGAACAAATATTATTTTTAAGCATTTTGTGCCGTCCCACTATTAGTTACCTTTGCAGATTTTGGTACACAGAGTAATGTGTCAAGTATATTTTAATATCAATATTTTAATTTTATGTTAACTAGTGCATCTGTGGTGAAAGATTTTTTTAAGCATAAATTCTACTTCTAATTACGAACGCGGGCGCTGTATTGTTACTTAATGAATAGAGTAAGAGTTTCTTGCATAGCAAGAACCAAGACTGCACATAAATTTCAACATTATGTACGTTAAAGACTATAAAAGAATTTCAAAATTCTATATAACTATTTATTTAACATGCATTTAAAAAGCACATTGAATATGATTCCTACAGATAAAATATCGTACGTTGAAAATAGCATAAATGCAAAAGCTTTAGTCAAAATATTGTATGATCAACGCGATAAAAATTGAAGACTAATAATAAGTACCTGATATTATCAACTGTGTACCAAAATTTCATATTATTTTATTTACATAACATGAAACTGACAATGAATTACACACATATTAATGAAAAGATATGAAATCTGTTTATAATTACGTTTTTTACATTTAGATTTTTATTATAAATAATATTTTAAAGCAATTTATGTATTGCGCTCACGTTAAGCAAACACTACGATGGTAAACTAGCAGTAATCAATCGTAACAGTTATTTTGACATCTCATTGTAGAATAGTAATGACCTAGGTCTAAATTCATAGGTATACACTATACCGGGTGTGACAAAGCATGGAGCAGCTGGTCAGAAGGGTGGTAGGTAATGATGGTTTCCTGTTTCCTACCATAACAAAAAAATTAACGGAAAATGTTGATTCATTAATGAATTAGAAGTATTTAAAATTTTCAATTTTGTCATCACTTTTTCTTTGAAACTGAATGAAATGTACCAAGTAAATGATAAATAATTTGCTACATACTCCTACTTTCTTAAATATTCATTAGAACCTAAATAAATCAATGCTTACGTTTGCTACAGTATTACAAACGTCGCCTTTACATACAGCTGATGAATCAATGACCATTGACATTTTCCCTTCAAATTTTTGTTATGGGTTCCTACCATCATTACCTACCACCCTTCTGACCAGCTGCTCCATTCTCTGTTACATCCGGTATATAGTGTACATACCAGGTGATAAATATTACACATCAACTTTTCGAAAGAGACTCGACTTTCGCATTCGTAGAGCGTTATCCCTGTCGCACACTGTGTGACGTCACACGAACCACTAACAGTAAAGTATGTGTTAGGAGCTGTTAAAACAATTATGAGTTTTTGTTACTAAATAAAATACACCTATTTTACAACTATTTTCTGAACTCTTACGGTATTAACAACCATTGTATCTTGGTTGGACGCAACTATATCCCCTTGGTATTTGTACAATGACTGACAAATGTCACACAAGTAGTGTATGACAGAGACAACGCTATATGAGACCGAAAATAACCGATCGCTTTTTTGGAATATGTACCGATGTACAATATTTATTGTCGGGTATTGCACGATAACATTGAACTTACATAAGCGCAAACATTCACGGTTCAGATCAATCACTGCACAATCACAAGGAAGACTGACGATTTACAATAATAAAAAAAAAATCAATAATGACGATAAGTAATTGGGAAAGACGTATGGAAGATAATACGTAGCTATTAGGGGGGAGAATATTTTAAATCCTTTCAGATTCATTGTTCTTAAAAGATATTCCAAGCTAAAGTAATATCGCGAATTAATTATATAAAAATGGCAGTGATATTTCTGGAGCGTTCGTGAAACTCCATACGAGGCAATTAAGAAAACATTACTAGCAAAGGAGCAATAAATGATACAGCCATGGAAAACTACTTACAGATATGGTTGCATCAGTCAATACTCAGTGTATTTTTATTAAAAATTGCAAATCTTATGTCCAAAACTAAACTAATAATGTACTTAATTAAAACATTCGACCTGAAAGGATAAAAAAATCACAGCCATTTCGTAAGAATACATTTATTAAATAGGCAAATATTTTTTTTGGGAGTTAATGATAGGGAAATAGTACAAACGATACGGTACAACGGCGCGTAAAACGCATTTAATCTCAAAACTATAATTAAGGCGGGGTAACTAGGATAAATCGTCAGTCTCGAAAGGTACGGCTCAGTCCATCTTTGGCAAATAGACCCTGTATCGAATTCCCACTTTTCTGTCGTCTTCTGTATAGTGTAAAGTCTGTTCCAACATATTACCGATCGTATTAACAGACATACTAGACGGTACATCATACAAGAGAGGAACAGTAGTTTAACTAACGTGGGCGCGAATTTACAGTAACTTAAAATTAACGCTAAAGTTTTAAATATGCGAGTGATTATCAGTTTAAAATATTTGATATTCATAGTTTGTTTTAGAAAAATATATTCAATTAACTTTTGATATGGAACAGATTTCACAAACATTTCTCGATGGGATTGTGTATTAAAATTAAGTTGATGGTAATGTGTGCGTGTGTGTAGGTAGCTAGCGGGACGTGTTTGTTTTTGACGCGGCTATGCAGCCTGCGGGGTGTTCGCGGGGGGACGGGGTCACCGCGAGCCACCCCTTGGTCCACGTCGCCCTGGCTTCCCGCGGCGGTTGAAACCCCTGTTAGATAGCACTTTATTATTCTCTGTTTCATCCGGGACTTGACCTGCGCGGTTTCCCTATCCTATCTACCGCCAAGCTGGCTTGGTGGTAGATAGGATAGGGGTCACGCAAGTCACGCAAGCTGGGCTTGTGGAGGACCCGCGCAGGTTAAGACTCGACTGTAAATGCCACCTCGACTAAATGACCAGTTTAACGCTGAGCTCAGCCTTGGTTGCCTCATTAAAAATGACCTCAAACTATTAAAACTTAAAATATAAAAATTGAACTATAGTTCTCTTTAAAAGATGGGAGCAAATATGTATTTAAGCGTTATTGGATCTTGCCAGCAAGGTCTTCATGATTTACTCTTCGCAAGAAATCCGAGATTGCGACTATTAGACGCTAATAAGCGTCTAATAGTCGCAATCTCGGATTCCTTGACAGCGGCAGGTCATGTCAATCATTTATACCATAATTCACTAGTCAAAAATGGGTAACCTAGTTAAAGAACTAATGGAATTTTGGCGTGAACTCGAAAGCCGTGTCGTGGTTTTTTATAATAATTAGTATCTTTGTGTTTTATCGATATTTAGGCGGCTGTATGCTACAAAGATGTGAATGTTAAGATGGATCTGTGGCGTGACGATAATGTTTGCCGGACAAGTTTAAAAGTGAGCGCCTAATATGGTATGTACATGTGATGCGACGGAATGAAAGTAATGTTGTGAGAAAAGTTTTAAGTATGATGATATGGATAGAAAGGGAGTGAACGCAAATATGACATGGATATGATTGTGTGGAAGACGGACACATTGCGTCAACCCCAAGTAATTGGGATAAGAGCAGGGTAATGATGAATGATCTTAGTTTTTAATTTCATTATTTTTTTTAATGTTTTTTGTTGGCATTTTATGTAACATAGGAATTGCTGGGGTGTAGTGAATATGTTATAAAGTTGACTTCGTTTACCATCAAATTGCCTAGAAGATACCATTAATAGTGTAGCAATACCACTGTTGAAGGCGACGAATTGACTTACTGGCGAACAACAACTAATTTGAAGAAACTATAGAGATGTAAAAATCTGATGATTTGTGACGAAAATTGAACAATGTAGAAGTACATTGGCAACAATGAGCTTTCACCGTCACTTCTGAACGTAGACCTCCTTCTCAAATGAGGGGTTAGTGCCGTCAACGTCAAGCTTGGCAGAATTGCCGAACACAGTGAGGAATAGGGAATATGCACGTGACTCCAAAATGAATAAAATATTTTTTTTTGTAATCTTTATTGCTTAAAAACATACCTATACAATTATTTTTGAAATTCGTCATTATTTAATAGTGAAATTTAATTATCAAAAATCGTTTTTTTTTAAATTCGCTCGCAAATTTCTAAAACGCGACGCGATTGGTTTTTCAAAACGTGACGTCATCGTACACTCAAGTGTTCTGGTATCAAGGTGTTTCTAGTGATTATTTTGTATCGTTACCCAGTTATTTTATGAGTTATTAGTTTTCTGCGTTCAATTATTAATCCTTGTGAATGAGAGACTTAAACTTAACAAACGTCACTTTTGGTCCCTGTTCTAATGCCATTATTTTGTATTGCATATAATTCTCTGTATATGAAACCCAATAGAAAGATAAATAATAAATAATTTCGAGCTTTTCTCTTACTCTAATAAGTTACATGTTTTCATTCATAGGTATCATAGATGACTAAACATATATTACTTTTATGGATAAAGATCCATGTACCTATTAGATATTGAGAATATATATTTAAGAACTTTACGTAAACTATTTAGGTATATGTACGTCGAAGTTTGTAAACAAAACTAGTATGTGCAAGTAATTAAGAAAAAATGATTCTTTTATGTACTTCATCACTTCTCTAATTGGTTTACTTACGTTAAAATGATCTTCACAACAGTATATACTGCTGAAACACGACACATTGTCTTTTCTCATCGCCTTGCATCATTTTTTTCCTATTTATTACATTTTTCGGCATAAGGAAATATACTTATATAGTTAGGTGCAGTTTTGATAATATTTTGGCATATAGGAACGACACAATATTTATAATACGGATTTCCGTTCTTTTCCATGGTAATAAGTTGACTTTACATTAACTTTTTTAATTTTCAATAACTTCGTGAACCAAACATTTCGTTGTTTACATCTAACTTGTGTGTGTATTCTGACGTCACAGAAGCGCGCCATAATAGCCGCGTTTAAATCGTCCAAAAATAATAGTGATTTTAATAAATTTTATTTAGCTTAGGGGGCGTTCAAGTATTACGTAACGCAATTTGGGGGGAAGGGGGGTCTTGTAAAATGTTACAATGCGTTACATAGCCGGGAGGGGGGTTCAAACAACGCGTTACGTAACATTGTTATTTTATTAAATAAAAAACTAGGGAATTAAAATTGCCCAAGTTGCCAAGCAAATTTTATTCTTTAGACGATGAATAAACAATATACACATGTATTGCGAGTTTAGAAGCTCTTTTTTATTTATTATTGCCGCAAATACGTTTAAAAACGGTCACTTGGGTGTTACGTAACGTTTAGGGAGGGGGGTACAGGGAAACGTTACGGCGCGTTACATGGGGGGGAGGGAGTATCAAAAATCTTCAAAAATTGCGTTACGTAATACTTGAACGCTCCCTTAATGGTTTATATTTTGGATGTGTTATATTTATTTTTGGTAATGTAATAACTAGTGGAAACGTTTAAAAAAATTAAAAAAACATGCATATTCCCCATTACACGTTTTCTAGAAGAGAGTTGCTGCCCATTCTCATGGTGGAGCCTTAGCCGATTTTTACGACTCCCACGTGTAAGTATGGGGTGACGACATTGTATTCTTATATCGTCGTCACACGGGGAGTGTAGCTAATTGCTAATACAAGAAAAAGAAGGCGAATAACTAATATTATCACGTTAACTGCCATACTCTATTATAACAAATCGTAAAAAAATGCTTTGCAAATTTTTACTCAATATCGTGTTTTCGGCTTGAAAATACGCCCGACAACGTATCTGTGTAGCCACACAGATTCGTTGAATTTAGGTATGTTTTGTCGGTCATATAGTCCGACAAGGCCTGAATGATACACACATTTGTCGAACATATAGCTCAACATGGCAGCTAACGTGTTAATCCTATACATATCTCAGCTCATATATGTCCCATTGTTGGACTCGAGCCTCCTCCAAAATTTGAGGGTAATTGGCCTACTATACCACGCTGGTCAGACGTGTTGGTATAGGGTTTTTTTCGAGATTTCCTTCTCTCACATAGATGTTATATGCGTCATATCCTTTAGTCATCTCGTACGATCACCCACGGGTAAGATAGGTGGTGGTGAATTGTATTCTTACTCCGTCACCACACGGAAAAATCCTATATAGTATACTTATTTTCTCAGTCAGGTTTGATATCCTTGGAAAGATATCGTTATCTAATATTCTTTTAATATTAAAATTTTCCGAGGATAATCAGCTTTATTATAAAATATTACCTGTAAGGCCCACGATATACTGGACGTTGTGGTGAACCTGGCGTGGAGTTATTATTTGAACCATTGCCTTCAACCTTTGTATCGTGAGACGCGCCTGGCGAACCATTGGTAGCTTCTTCCTGCTAGAATACAGATAGCATCCATCTTGTAATTTTATGATGGGAATGTTTATGAGTAGTTTATTTTAATTGATCAGTCTCCATTTAGGCTAAGCGTTTTAATCTTTATGTATTCTAAGTACTTGAAACTTTTCGTGACAAATCTCTTAAAAAGCTGGACCAATTATGATGATTTTCTGTCTTCAGATGTATTCGAGAATAGTTTAAGATTGACAGTTGCATCCAATAGATGCCGCTGCAATCGATCAAGGTAGTATTATATAACTTATGCAGTTAAAATATTATTTAATTTATTTTCAAATAGGCACCCCTAAACATGTTGAATTAGTGGGAGAATCCTACTTACTATTTCATTGTCAGCTGGCGTAGTTATAGTTAGTGGTGGTGGGCCGGTATCACCGAGACCAACAACGCCGCCCTTAGCTACTTGCTCAGCAAGAAGTGCAGCCATTTTCAGTTGAAGCTCCTGAAAATTATTAAAGCAACAAATATTAAAAGAAAAGACAACTTATTAAAATAAAATTTTTCTTTAATAAAATACATCACCCTGCACTAAGGAAATAATCCTTGTATTGCGGAGGGGACTTTATAAACATATATTTAAGGAGTTATATCCACTTGTAATCTTGAAAAAAACATTTTCTTTGTTTTTGCTTATTTTGAATACATATATGTCGGAGAGAGCCATAGATAAAGCAGAAAGACCCGTAGATAAAGCAGAGTTGATTGTTGTTTGCATGCATAATATTATTTGTTTACATTCTAATTACCTTCTAAATTCTTTATTTAATTTTTATTACATTTACACGTTTTTCTATAATTTAAATATCTTCTTAATCTAATAAAAGAAATTAATATTGTAATTTACGTTACGACCAATCTGAGCAGAGCACGTACCTCGAGCGAGGTCGAGGCGCCATCTCTACTTTACTTTATAGCGGCCGACGTATGGGCGACACAATTTGAATTGTAGCAACGGGTCGAGTTGGATCGTTGTTGAGAGTGTATTTGTGGTTAAAGTAAGATCAGTGCCACGAACTCGCTGCTCGGTCTTAACGGCTTATTTTTGATTTCGATATTATTGCATAGTGATAAAACGTTGTTAAAGATTAAATTAAAACGATATCTACAAACATTGATCGTTGTTTTGTGCTCGCATTTTACCCTGATGACGCCCACTAAATCTGCAACAACTAATGATTACATCAATGGAAACGACGCTTCTCCGACAATATATATTTAAGAATGATGACCGAAAATTTCACATTGATCCGGAAAATAGTTTCGGAGAAATTAGCATATTTGTAAAGACGTCTCCGAGCGCAAACAATATTAAGGCCCAAGATAAAATACTAGTGACTCGTGATATTTCGATTTAACATGAAATTATAAATTTTATTACGGTATTTGCAGCTACCACTGAATATGTCCAATGTAAATCGTGTTATGGATCAGTTAAATATAAACAGCATCACAACAGGGACTTGGTTTTAAAATTGTTATCGCGCGTTATAAGTGTGATCCCCGTTGCGTAAATTCACGTGGCTTTGTTAAACATTCTTATGAAATAAATCGAAGATTTTTATTCGTTACGAGAATTCTTCTATATTTCATGAACGTACTGAGACTATCGCTTCGGCTTAATGACCATGCCTACGTGCAAAAAGAGGAAGCGGAGCGCATCTCGATGTCTAACGCAAGAGCGCAAGGGAGCACCCGCGAGGGGAGAATGCCACTTAGGCAGCAACAGTTGGCTGTATTAGACGCAAACGATAAAGCAAAGGGTTCCTCTTATGACCCTAGAATAGACAACTCGATGTAAGTAGTAATTTTTTTTTTAACTTAGTTTAAATGGTTCCCAAAACTTTAAACGCGTTTTTCTCGAAACGGTGTTTTCAAAGTCGGTGAGGAACATTTCTCCGAAACAGCTGGACCGATCGGCTTGAAATATTTACCCGACCTTCTTAGATACTTTTGTCAGGTAATGATCGAAGGAATAAGATTTCTGGCAATAATTTCAATTTTTAAGCCACTTTAAAGTATAAATTTTCTTGAATAAAGACGATTTTTTTCTTTGGAAACCCGCCATTTTGTTAAAAGTCAACATTTTGACTATTCCATCGATCATTACCTGTAGTCATCTATCCTAAAAATAAATCTTTTAGTTTTTTTCATTTCAGATAATTTGGATCAGAGATATTTTCCTCACCGCACCTTTTTGTGGAGGTCCTCTAGGAGTTCTGTTACAAGAACAACGGAACCCAATATTTTTGTAAATACATCGGGAATTCTTAAAATTAAATTCGCTATATGTACATTTTCTCTATGTATTTATTTAACAAAAAACTTCTTCACCAAAAAATCACAAAAAACAGGTTTTTCGGTCTCACAAGTGGATATAACCCCTTAAGGCAGATAAATTACACCAAGACAGAACAGCACTTTGTGGATTGCTCAAAGTATTGTCCTGCGTAGGAATCCAACTCACGACACTGACACAGAAGTTCGGCATCTTAAACACAACGTCACCTGTGCAGTTAAACGTATCGGTGTGTTTCTATGGGAGGGCTTTGAAATTCTGATTAGCAACCTTTTTGCGTGACGAAAACTTCGCGAAAGAGGCTAAAACAAACGCCCAATACGTATTTGTCAAACTATAAAGTGGCAGTATTAAGAATACGAGTAATAATCAGATGTTCAGTTTAAAACACTGCTAGTGTTTTAAACTTCTTTTCTGCTTATGGTGGCAAACGAGCTGACAGCACACCTGACGGTAAGTGTCACTGCCGTCCATAGACCTTTGAAATACCAAGGGTATAGCTAGACCTGCGCCTGATGCCGCCCTAACCGAGGCTTCGGGTGATCGGACCGGGGAATTGTCCGGTCACCCGACGTGAGGCCACCGCGTGAGGGCGACGCCCCGACAGTCTTCTTGGCGTCGACCAGAGGAACCCGCGAGGGTAAACCGCCGGGCAGGCCACCGAAGACAAAAATCGTGTACCGGTGGCCCGCTCGCACGGCGAAGAGAGAGGAGCTTTTACGGTGGGCCTATGGGGTCACGCGCCGCCTTTCCGTCACCCCGCTCACCGAACGAAGCGCAATAGCAAATAGCCATTACTCAGACGTTGATCTTCTGCGAGAGTGTGGTACTACCCCGGACGGACTGGCCCGCGGCTGTAGACAGAAAACTGTCAACAGCGTAGTCCTACCACTTTTCACTTTCAGAGAGCTATTCAGAGAATGCTCAATAATTAAAATGTTTTGCTATTATATAAAATGTCACTCCTATCGTTGTGACAATACGCCCTGTCTAATCTCATCATCATTATCATTCTCCTACTCTTATCCCCATTTACTTGGGGTCGATACAATATGTACTCTTCTTTTATAGTACATATTGTAAAAATTATTGGCAATGGTTTTATGACCGGCCGCCTGCCAGACATCAACCCTCCTTGGGAATGTAATTGTTGACCAAACGGCATCAGATGGAGTTGGCCCAGGTCGTTATAAGGCTCTTAGTCGTCTTTTACGAGCAAAGTAAGGCTTGGTGGTATTTGTAGCCGCTACCACACAGCTACTGCCTAATCTATAGAATTAAAAAATCACTGTCCAAATTTCATTTCTTTCTAATATGTCAAATAAATAGAAATATACTCAAAAAGAGGCAGAGCTTGAAAAAAAAAACTTCTCATTGGAGTTATTTTAAATATTAAAAATATATTAAAATTGTTTTAAACAAAATAAATTCTCATTGGGGTTTCCAAGCTTTGCCTCTTTTATCGTAGCGAAAGAGGATGCGAAAGTTCAGTCCTGTTTTCAGATGTTGTAAGAAGGATATTGCCAGACATAAAGCGTCTGAAGTAAGCATCGAATTAGGGTAAAAGGAGATTCCGTTCCATCAGTTCAGTCTTACTGAAATTCCAGTTTGAGGATGCCACTGCAACGACGGATCCAAATATCATATAACTAGCTGTTCGAAATTATACTCTAACTCTCCAAATCTCTAACGATAGGTTTTTTTTTTTGGTTCTGTTCGTCCATTCGGACAGGCAAAGGCATCGAAGCCCATACGGCCAAGTCTTATTTAATTATTTTTCATACATTGTTCATCATTTCTTCATATATGTAGCCTTAATAGTCATTGTCTGTCAGTAAATCAAGTCGTTACCATTAATCGGGCGCTGATAACCTAATCAATGATTTTCTTTGGGAATTTTGGACAAATATGAAAATACACGTAAACCACTATTGTACCATATTCACTACACTTCAGCACTTTAACTGTACCATATTGCATAAAATACCAGCAAAATTATTCAATATAACACCACAAAACACTAAAGAAATGAATAAAATACAAGAGCGTGACATGACATTTCCACATTCGCGCCAAAACTCCCTAACGATAGGTCGATCACCAGTGTTGACACAGCAAAGTCCAGTTTGAGATTCACTTGAAGAAAAGCTCAAATTAGTGAACAAAATACGGGTTCAATTTCACTTTAAATCTACTTGATATACTCAAGGATTACGCTTTAATTTTGTAACATTCTTGTAAGATTCTCCATAATAATTACTCAACACGTTTTCGATTGTGCTACCAAGGGTAATTGAAAGTAGATTTTTAGTTGATAGTAACAAAAATCTCACTTACTTTTAGTTCAGCAGTCAAGTGGAATGGAGGTGCAGTAATTGACTCCATTGGTGGTGGTGCTATTTTCAATGTTTCAACATCACAAGAGACAGGGCAGCGGCACACAGGACATGTTTGCTGAAAAGATAAATTCAATTTATATGAATTTGTTAAAGTTATTTTTTGGAGTTTACTCATTAAGAATCGATTTTCATATAAGGCGCCCGGTATGAGAAAAATTTGAGGAGTCAAATCTAGTGATGGAAAGACCTCGTTACGTTTTTGGTGCGCAACCTATTCTGCGCAACTTTCACTTTCTGACGTGAGATAATACTTCACTGAACAGTTTTAATAAATGTACATACATACATATATATCATCACGCCATATTCCTTGCAGGGTAGGCAGAGAGAACAGAGTGCCAGAGAACTCTATCCTTGCATACTTCACTCGCTTCCTCAACATTCATAATTCTCTTCATACACGCTCGCCGGTTTCGGAGACTCTTGACTCCACCTTCCTTCAGTACATGACCGATCTGGTCTACGTAGGTTAGTCTCGGTCTCCCCCGGTACCTACATCCTTCCACTTTCGCATTGTATATCTTCTTAACCAGACGTTCGTTCGGCATTCTTTCCACATGTCCGAACCATCGGAGCATTCCCTTTCGCATCTTTACACCAATACTATCTTTCATACCTACTCGCTCTCTTACGTCGTCGTTACGAATGCGGCCGGTCAGCCTTACTCCAAAGATTTTCCGCAGAGATCGCATTTCGACCGCATTAATTTTACTTTCATACTCTTTTCTGCATACCCAACTCTCGCTTCCATACAGTAATGTTGAGACAAGCACTGCGTTATGTATTGCTACACGTGCCTTCTGGGTGAGGTGGTAGCCACCGAGAAGTTGCCCCAACGCTTCTTTCACTCTATTGCCCGCATTCACTCTTCGCTCTATATCAGTGGTGTACCTTCCATCTCGGCTAAATCCACATCCAAGATATACAAATTCATCCACTTGCTCTAGTACATCATTACCTATTGTTACTCTTACATCTGTTCTGGCTTCATCTCTTTCAAAGACCATTATTTTGGTTTTGTTCACATTCACGCGTAGACCCCTTTTCTTACAATCTTCTGTCATTGTGTCGACTAGGGTCTGCAGGTCAGGACTGCATCATCTGCATAAAGCAGAGCAATGACCACTGAGTCGCCCATCTGAACTCCCACATTCATATCGTTCAACCTTTGGAGACATTTATCCAGATATATGATAAACAGCCTGGCTGACAGAACGCACGCCTGCTTAACGCCGATATTGACGTCAAACCAAGGCGACATTCCATCACCCAGCCGCACACAGGCTTTACAGCCCATGTAACTGGACCACAGCCTGTAGCAGTTTACCGTTAATACCATACTCCGGTAAAATGTCCCAAAGTTCCTTTCGTACAACCGTGTCAAATGCTCTCTCCAGATCCACAAAACTGCAGAAAACCCTCTGACCTAGAGCCAGATGCTTCTCCACAATGTTGCGCAGAGAGAACACTTGATCCATGCATCCCCTTCCACTCCTGAAACTTCCTTGTGTCTCACACAGTAAACCATCGGACACCATCCTCATTCTCCTTTCAATAATTTTACCGTACACTTTTGCTGCCAAACTGGTCAAGCTTATGACTCTGTAATTTGCGCAGTCATAAATATATATATATATATATATATATATATATATATATATATATATATATATATATATATATATATATTATTTTTAGTAAATAAATATATATATATTATTTTTAGTTAGATGAGCTTTTTTGCACCTGTTTTGATAATCGTACTTAAGGAGTAAACTCCAGTCGTGCGTCGGAGCTGACACACACACTTTTTTATTGCTTCTGGTGGCAAACGAGCAAGTAGTAAATGTTACTGAAATTTATAGGCGATACCAGGGATACAACTAGGCCACTGCCTACCGACCAAAACCCATACAGAATGTTGGACTTTCAGCTCTCTCGCTCACAGAATGAAATGCAACAGCACATTGCCGTTACTCAAACGTCGATTTATTGCGAGAGTGTGGTACTATACCAGAGGGACCAGCCCGAAGCAATATATATGTCAACATTGTGATCCTACCATTAACAATTTAGTAGAGACAAAATACAAACACGGTGTTTGGTGTATTAATTACTTTTCTTGGCTCTGTTTTAATTTATAAAAATGTCAAATGTTTTATCCAAATAATCAAGAAATCTGGAATTTTTATAAATTATTTAATTTAATGTTAGTACACAATGACATGTTTGATCATGTTTTTGACAGTGTAGTTTTTACCTTCTACCAAAAATCTTGATATTACAATATACAAATATTTTAAAAAGTAATTAAGATACCCGAATACGAAACGAAAAATTATGTCACAAGCGGGGTTCGAACCTGCACCTATTGGGAATCCGACCCAACCGTTTTTCGTTTCGTATTCGGGTATTTATAAATAATTAAGCATATTAAATGTTAAAAATCAGTAATTTGAATAACAAGGTTATGTCATCGTTTAATACAATTCTAACTGTAAAGTTTGAAGTATTAAGTCTATACAATGTGTAAACATTGTCCGATAGATGGCATACGTCACCTTGAAAACGTAAGATGTAATATGAAGCGAAATCTGCATGTCCTAAAATAGTTCACGATGGTGTAAGCGGCAGCACGGTTGGGCCGGATTCCCAATAGGTGCGGGTTCGAACCCCGCTTGTGACATAATTTTTCGTTTCGTATTCGGGTATTTATAAATAATAAAGCATATTAAATGCTAAAAATTTCAGTAATTTGAAGTAATTAAGATTCCTTAAAAATTGATAAAGTCATACAAAATTTTCGATAGTGGTAGGACCACGCTGTTCACAGTTTTCTGTCTACAGCCGCGGGTCGATCCGTCCGGGATACCACACTCTCGCAGAAGACCAACGTCTGAGTAATGGCAACGTGCTATTGCACTTCGTTTGGTGAGCGAGAGAGCCGGAAGCCTAACTAAGTGGGTTTGTAATGGTAGGTAGCGGCCTAGCTATACCCTTGGTATAGCAAAGTTCCATGGGGCACCAGTGACACTTACCATCAGGTGTGCTGCTTGCTTGTTTGCCACCATAAGCAATAAAAAAAATATTAAGTGTCACACAAAATAATATTTTATTTATTGACAAGAAGTCATTCATAAAAATGGTCATGGTACACCTACATATGATCTTTACGTGTTAATAAAACTGGTAGTAGGTAGTACAAAAAGGTACATTATGTAAAAATAAAGTGCTATTTATCAAACATGCTTTCTAATACTTTTAATAACTTAGTAAATAATGATGGAAAATAAAATAAAACAAAAAATAATGAAGGTGGAGTCAAGAGTCTCCGAAACCGGCGAGCGTGTATGAAGAGAATTATGAATGTTGAGGAAGCGAGTGAAGTATGCAGAGATAGAGTTCTCTGGCACTCTGTTCTCTCTGCCTACCCTGCAAGGGATATGGCGTGATGATATGTATGTATGTATGTAAATAATGATCATTGCTAAACAGCTGCACATCTTTTCTCATGGTATAAAAATTAAAGTAAATGTAAGTTTATATTTAGCAAAGTCAAATATGGTTTGTCTCTTTCATCTCCATATTTGCATATCATCATCATTCTCCTACTCTTATCTCAATTACTTCGGGTCGATACAATATGTAATCTTCTTTCATAGTACTTATTTTGAAAGTTATTGGCAATAGTTTTATGACCGGCCGCCTGCCAGACGTCAACCCCCTTTGGGAATGTAATTGCTGACCAAATGGCATCAGATGGAGTTCGCCTAGGTCATTATAAGGCTCTTAGTCGTCTTTTACGACATCCACAAACAAAGTAAGGGTTGGTAGTATTCGTAGCTGCTACCACACAGCGATATTAGCATATCATAGAAAAAAAAATCTATGAATGCTAATTAGAAATCAACAGCAAATTTTCGGCAACCAACACCGCAACATCAATACATAATTATGTTGATATTCATTTAATAAATATATCAAAATATCAAAAAAATAAAATATCACAGATTAAAATTATTTCATGTCATTTGATAGATTGCTACCCATCTGCTTACACCATAAGGCGGATGATTACATTATCTAAAAATATTTCTAATTAAATATTGGAATAGAAATAAAATTGGCTCTTGCAAAGCAAGAGTGAAGTATTTAAACATAAATATATGACCGAGCTGAAAGTGCATACTTGACTAACTTTCACATTTTGATTTGGCAATGTCAATATAAAAGGCACACAGTATATTTTCTTTAAGTCCTTAAAATTTACATAATTTGTGTAAAATCTAGCTTTTATAATACTACTTTCTTCAAATTAAAGTTCTGTTTACTATGTGCATGCAATATGCATAAACATATTTGTGTCTATGCAAAGCCGCAATCTTTTTCTGTATGCTGTGTATGTTTATTGTTATAAGTAATCTGACCATTGTATACATGTAGTAATTTTATTACTACTATTTAGTCAAACTAGTAAATGGAAGCTCCATTTATTAAACACTATAACTTTCACAGAAGTACTAATCTAGGTCAAGAGCCTACTCATTGTATCTAAATATACAAATACATTATGTATTAGTAACAATCCATGTATTAGACTACAGTTGAGCAACTATTATAGTCTATAAAATATAGCATGATCTCTGTGACAGTTCTCACTAGTGCCGCACGCTTACGATGCAGTCCGTATTTTTATCGATATAATTCCTTATTTTTTAAAGTTATTTGCAACTGCAATTGAAAACCAATGTATGAAAATCTTATTGAATTTAATCAAATGGATGGATGAATCGATTATAAATGTAAAACAATCTATCAAAATCTTATTGAATTTAAATTAATGGATTCTATTTAATTTAAACTAAAGCTGTTAATTAATTATTTTTATTATTCGAAAGGAAGACAGCCAAGTTCATCGTCACTATTATCATCATCGCTGGAGCATTGCTGTAGGTTGATGATGAGTTCTTTATCACAGATTATTTCACGAATAATCATGTTTATTTTATAAAAGAAATTATCTTTTTAATATAAAAGAAATGGTCTTATTAATACAACAACTGATATCTGAATACTAAATTAACACAATTTACTTTTATTTTATAGAGTAACCATGTGGTTTATATAGATAATGCATTGGTTTTAGTTGTTTTATAAATAATTAATAAGAATGTTATCGATATACGTTTATCGATTGTCCCATCTCTATCTTATTCTCAATCCAGTATGACCTTGTACTGGCGTAAGCATCATATTTTTATAAAACGGTTACTAAGTATTTTAAAACATATGAGGTTCAAGTTTCTGTGTAAATATTCATATTTTTATATTTATAATCAAACATGACGCATATTCCAAATTACTTCATCGGTTTTGTAGCTATGTGTCACAGAGATCAAGCTATATTTTAAGGACTATAGTTTAAAATCACTTTCCTAACTGATGGCAGGGACAGCGTGCCATACCTACCTATAATATTGTACTAGATCACACATTAATGCTAAAATGAATATATTAATTTTTTAAATTTTTCCCATTTAATGAAGTGACAGAAGTCAAGTTATACCTGATAAGGAGGAGCTGACACTTGTTGCCAAAGTGGTATTTTATCAAGTTCTTCCTGGTAGTATTTTTTGCCAGCAATCAGGTGGTTAGCCAAACAGTGGCTGTGGAAGTGATGATAGCATTGGGTCTTGATAAATACATCACCCTCAGTGAAACCGTACAAACATATTACACATTGTCCGCTCGGCAAGTTGCTCTCAGTTAAATTGTCTCTGATGAGCTGAAAAAAAATCATATTTATTTAATACAAATGGCAGCTGTTTCTCTTTTAACAGTTAATTGCTTGAGTGTAAAAAAACTAGACAAAAATAATTTAACTCCACCAAAGAATAAATTTATAACTTAATGCAAAAGATAGCAGATTTTTAAGGTGCCTAGATATATTGCATACATTGGAAATACAATACAATTGGTAACAGATTCCAGCCTATTTAGCAATTATAATGTATAGTATTCCATCTAAAAACTTGTACATATAAGCTTTATTTACAGCAAATAATTAAAATTTAGGTTTTGAATCAACTATTGTAATATATAATAAAAACTTGAACACTAGTGAAAAATTATTGTCACATATGGGATTCGGACCCACACCTAATGGAAATCTGTTTCAATCATGCTGTCATTTACACTAACATGAAATGTTGTATGACATTCAATTTTTGCATTGTATTATATTTTCGTATTTTAAGCAGACGTGTGCCATCTACCCGACATTGTTTACACATTGTACAGTTATTGTAATATATTTGCACCATTTGGTTCTATGAGATCATAATTGTATTATTATGATCATCAGACATTGAAGAAATTCAGCTAATGATATTTAGTAAATATGTAGTCTATATTTAAGTCAGCTGTCACCAAAACTTAGGTTGAAAAGCATTACACTCCATACTATTTCACCTTATACACATATCACATAAGTCTAATAATACAAACAAGTTTCTCTCTCTGTGTAATAAAGGCAAAATTATGTGCATCTCTTATAACACTTATAGGAAAGAAAGGCGTGGACAAATGTATTCAAATTTTGTTACTAAACAGCATACCTATATTATTTTATCTTATGTGAATAAATAAAATTCAAATATGTAGTTATATTATACTGAATTATTAGATGTAGATTAGCTATGCTATCCATTGTAAAATTGCCAAAAAAATGATTTATACAAACTAAGCAATGGCTAAATAAATTAAAATGGGCTGCTAATCATCTTGTAAGATAGGCATTCTAAACATAAGTAAAGCCAATCTTATTACTAAACTATGATAGAAAAGTATTTCTATGCTATTATAAGCCCATTTTTATGGTAATAGATGATCTGATAAAAAAATACTGACCTCTATGAGCTCAAAGACAACTGGTTGGCCCAGACAATCTATTAATTTGCCCCTGATTTGTGAATTAATGTTAGATAGAAGCTCATCGTCAAGACCCCTTGAATTCCTAAGAGTCACAATTGGACTACTATCAGGGTACTCCGGTGTCAACTTCACCTCAAGGGTTACACACACAAACTGCTGGTCGATATCGTCACCAGTAGAAGGATGAACAACTGTTTCAATGGCATCCGGCACATCTCCTATTCGTTTGATGACCACATCATCCATCAAAATAGCTTCCAAAGCTTCAATCTCGTCCGTAACTCTGGAAATTTTAAAAATATCAGTCACTTTGCTCAAGATAAAACAGGAATGAAATGTGCTAAAAATCACACACCTCTCGTCTATAGCGGCTGACATTACGACGAATAATGAATTACAAATCTATGCCTGGACCTAGATTTTAGGGGTGCATTCAATCACTCTAGCTTTCAGACAGGCGCAGTGCAGCTGATGCAGCTAAACAGCTGGGCAGGAAAATTTAGTCTCGAGAACAAAAATCAATCACGATTCCACAGACGTAAAATGTACGTAAAATGTATATAATGTATAGTGATATGCGACTATGAACACAGACTAAGTAGTAATAGTAGTATAAAGTATAGTAATAATTATGTAGAATGATTTTATTCGAATCATTCGACTTCATAGAAAATTGGAATAATTTATTTATCAAACTTGGTTAGTGTTTACTCACAAATGTACACAAATACATTATAGTAAAAAACGCTAACTCAAATAATATTAAACTAAAGTATATTCTTTTCCAGTTGCGGTAAGCTATCATTCACACAATTGATACGATTGTAGTTATTACGTTATAATAGTTTTAAAGAATAAATCAACATAAATGAAAAAATGGTAAAAACATGATTTAATTCGTCTAATTTCCCAGATTAGTTTCTCAACTGGTTGTGTTCTAATAATGTAGTTTTTATCGAAATTTTGGGAGCATCACTAAAAAAAGAACTATTTGAATTGAGTTCAGACTATATTAGTATTTTAGTCGAGTACTGAGTAATTTATTAAAAGTAAAAAATATGTGACCGAAAAATCGACTACTCAAATACGAGCCTGTTGTTGAAGTTCATTTATTTTGATTATTTTGAAAAATATAGTCTTTTAATCTTATACAATGTGAAGGACTTCAGGTTAGTAGTAAGTTTACTTATGTGAACATTCTTTTCGATTAAATTGAAATTTGAATCATTTTGACGTTACGGAGTTCATTTTTATATGGCAAAGCAGCTCGCACATAAAAGCAACTAAAGTTTCTTAAGATAAATACAATATACTACCAACATCAACGTCATGATCCTCAAGCAGCCGTCTTAAGCATACTGTATACATATGATATAAGGTAAAAGATACACTCATATGATATAAGGTAAAAAAATCTCTGCGACTTTTACCAGTTCCTCGGTCCACTTGATGAGAAGCCGTCTCAGACAGCATCGTCTGATATAGTTATTTTACTTGAAAACTTTTTTCCCCAGCTTCGGTTCGTCGAGTAATGTGGCCTGTTGCATTTTGATATTTAGCTAGTATCTATTCATTAATGGGGGGGCATAGTCCGGAGCGTGCTCGTTCGCGTCCCCTGCCAGTCTAATTAGACTGCTAATCCGGCTCGATATGCGTACCGCAATGCGGGTTAGGGCGTCCCCCGGAGGCGACGCGTACCGACCCGCCCCCGTCGGTACGAACATCGGTAGTTGCGGCGATGGGGGCCGCCACCCATCACGCCTTGCCCAGTTAGGCGAGTCGAGGAGAGCAGAGTGCCGAGTGGGCACGTGGAATGTAAGACGTTATGTGGAAGGTAAGTTGCACGAGCTGATATCCGTCATGGCGGACAAACAGCTAGACGTGCTCTGTGTAACAGAGACCAAGCGAAGGGGCAGCGACGCCTGCGATCTTCCTGGTGGCGGGATGGCTCTGTGGTCTGCTGTACCACAGAGTGATCGAGCCAGCATGGGGGTAGGAGTGCTGTTGTCCTCTCGCTTGGCCTCAGGTGTGAAGGATTACGGAATGTATGATCCCAGACTTCTCTTGGTCCGTATAAAACTAGGTGTCACCAAGGTATTCATGGTTGTAGCATATGCTCCCGTAGGATCCTCGGTGGCATCAGACCTAGAGAAGTTTTGGGACAATGTTAGGGAAGTTCTGGATATGGCAGAAACCAGTGAACGCGTGATTGTATGCGGAGATTTGAACGGATGGGTGGGGACCAAGCGTCCCGACTATGAGGACGTACTTGGTCCATTTGGTGATAAGAGAGTGAACGACGCAGGTAGGCTCATAGCGGATGTATGTATGGAGAGAAACCTTATTGTGTTAAACACATTTTTCCAACATAAGGACATCCATATGTATACATGGAGAAGGAATGAACAGAAAAGCATAATAGATTTAATTTTGGTAGACAGTCGCCTCCGAAGCAAAATATTGGACGCAAGAGCCTACAGGGGCCCTACAGTCGATACGGACCACTATCTCGTTATTGCGAGATTTAGTGGTCTGTTCAGAAAGTGGAGGCACTGGCGAGAGCGTGTCCACTTCGGAGGGCTTGAAACAACAAGAGAAAAGTATGCAGAGGGTGTCCGAGAACGGCTGACGATGGCAAGCCAGCCGCAATCGGACATTGAAGAATGCTGGAGAGTATTGAAAGAGAGTATGGTAGATACAGCGAAAGAAGTATGTGGAAGTTCAAAGAAGCATAGAAAAACAAATGGTGATGCATGGTGGGATGCGGAAGTGGCAGCTTCCGTAGAGCAAAAGAAGAAAGCGTGGCTGGACTATGTCTCTTCTTTGAATCTGAATGACAGTATGACTGAACGGAAGAAAGAAATCCGATGGCATCAGTATGGATGAAGTTGAATGGGCGATAAGAAGTTTGAAAAATAGTGGCATTGATATGGTGTCTGCCGAGATGATCAAGCTTGGTGGCTCCTGTGTCTGGGAGGCGTTACTGTTGCTCTTCAATTTATGTTGGCGCTCGGGAATGGTTTCGAGGGACTGGAATAGCGCTAGCCTTCGCGCCTTTGTTTAAAAGCAAGGGTTCACGTTATGACTGCGCAAATTACAGAGCCATAAGCTTGACCAGTTTGGCAGCAAAAGTGTATGGTAAAATTATTGAAAGGAGAATGAGGATGGTGTCCAATGGTTTACTGTGTGAGACACAAGGAGGTTTCAGGAGTGGAAGGGGATGCATGGATCAAGTGTTCTCTCTGCGCAACATTGTGGAGAAGCATCTGGCTCTAGGTCAGAGGGTTTTCTGCAGTTTTGTGGATCTGGAGAGAGCATTTGACACGGTTGTACGAAAGGAACTTTGAGACATTTTACCGGAGTATGGTATTAGCGGTAAACTGCTACAGGCTGTGCAGTCCAGTTACATGGGCTGTAGAGCTTGTGTGCGGCTGGATGATGGAATGTCGCCTTGGTTTGACGTCAATATCGGCGTTAAGCAGGGGTGCGTTCTGTCAGCCAGGCTGTTTATCATATATCTGGATAAATGTCTCCAAAGGTTGAACGATATGAATGTGGGAGTCCAGATGGGCGACTCAGTGGTCACTGCTCTGCTTTATGCAGATGATGCAGTCCTGCTGGCACAGTCAGCGACTGACCTGCAGATCCTAGTCAACACAATGATAGAAGATTGTAAGAAAAGGGGTCTACGCGTGAATGTGAGCAAAACCAAAATAATGGTCTTTGAAAGAGATAAAACCAGAACAGATGTAAGAGTAACAATAGGTAATGATGTACTAGAGCAAGTGAATGAATTTGTATATCTTGGATGTGGATTTAGCCGAGATGGAAGGTACACCACTGATATAGAGCGAAGAGTGAATGCGGGAAATAGAGTGAACGGAGCGTTCGTGCAACTTCTCGGCAGCCACCACCTCAGCCAGAAGGCACGTGTAGCAATACATAACGCAGTGCTTGTCCCAACATTACTGTATAGAAGTGAGAGTTGGGTATGCAGAAAAGAGTATGATAGTAAAATTAATGCGGTCGAAATGCGATCTCTGCGAGCGAGTAGGTATGAAAGAGAGTATTGGTGTAAAGATGCGAAAGGGAATGCTCCGATGGTTCGGACATGTGGAAAGAATGCCGAACGAACGCCTGGTTAAGAAGATATACAATGCGAAAGTGGAAGGATGTAGGTACCGAGGTAGACCGAGACTAACCTACCTAGACCAGATCGGTCATGTACTGAAGGAAGGTGGAGTCAAGAGTCTCTAAAACCGGCGAGCGTGTATGAAGAGAATTATGAATGTTGAGGAAGCGAGTGAAGCATGCAGAGATAGAGTTCTCTGGCACTCTGTTCTCTCTGCCTACCCTGCAAGGGATATGGCGTGATGATATGTATGTATCTATTCATTAATTAGTAATTAAAATTATTAAATAACGCGATTACTTACTTTATAAAATATCACGCCTTAATCGTTAAAAAAATACATAAATTCCTGATGGAAAATTAATTAAAAAACATGTTATTACTTAATGATGTTGGAGACTAATAAAATATTCTATAAGAATATAATATGTTTTCATAATTTTATGTGAGTTTAATCCAGAGTAGTTTTAATAAGATATAATATAGAATCGATTGACATAAGATAATAATTAAAGCAACATCTTTTTGACGTAGGTACTCCTTATAAGAAAATGATCTTGTAAATTACGAGGATTTTTTATGGACAAATGCAGAAAATATAGGTAAGTTATCAGAATAACTCATATTTTTATAAGAATATATCAGACATTTTCCACAGGGTAGGCCTGGGTCAATTTAAAATCGGTAACAGAAAATATCGTCCCTAAGCAAAAATTATTTGTTCATCAATGTTTTTAAAATCTTAAAATTGTGCTTTAGCGTTTTTAGTTAAAGTACAAAACAAGTAATATATTTTCAAAAGAAAAATGGAATTATTATTCATTTATCACTATTTTTATCAGGTAACAGAGTTGTCATTCATGGTAACAGAGGTGTTTTATATACATGATAATTCTGTCCCTCATCTCAGGGCACTATGTACAAATCACAATATCTTTATATTAAAATATTATTATTGTTTTATATAATATTTATAATAATTAAGTGGATTTATCATTTAAAAAAAACTATCCCTGCCTATTAAATAAATTTATTGAATCATCCATGATTATTTAAAATTTAGTCCTGCGGTCTTTGAAATAACCGTCGCACCTTTCTGTTACCATGTAAATTAGACAAATACTAAGAGATGGCGCTACCGTTCCGTTCACAACAGTTGGGTCATAATGTGTTCTGTCCCTTCGACTCTTTTCAAAGCGGGTAGGGTGCGGGGTACGAGAATCAGTCACCCGTTAGTTGCTGTGTGAGGTGCGTGTCTTTATTGTGTTTGTGCTATGTTACCGGCGTTTTGATGTAAGTATTCAAATATTTCTATACAATTTAATAAATGAAATATAGCATTAAGGGAATAATTGTCTAATGTGTATTTATTTTGTCAAAATATACTTTTCTTTTAAGAATAAATTACTCTAAGTGTTGAATTTACTACTCTGTTACTGCACAACTATGTTACCTACGTAGTAGTAACAGAGTTGTAGACTGGTAACAGAGTTGTCTTTATTGAACTGTTAGTAGCTATAAGTCGTCATTGGTGTATATATAATAAAGCATTTAATATTATTTCATAATCATCTAATAAATAAAGTATTTTGTTGTAGATAATAACTACAGAACATCGCTATGGCTCTTACTGCTGCTGAAAAGCAGCGACGTTACAGAGAAAAGCGCAAACTAAATCCGGAAAAGGTAGCAGAAGCTAAGGGAAAGGATTTAGAGAGATATCATAGATATAAACGCTTGGTAACAGACATGACTCCGCGTGAGCATCGCTTATCCAAAAAAAAATGGCGAGTTGAGAATACCACACGAAAAAATCGACACAGAGCTCTTCGAGCAATTACGAATACGCCGGCATCAACGCCAGGTGTTGAATTGCCTTCTGTATCTGACAAGATTCCACGTGTTTTTTCACCGAGACCAGTTCATCCGTTATCTACTACTCAGCCATCGACTCCAATAGACAATAGCGCAAGTTCTGATATAATATCTTCAAAAACCCGAGGTAAAAATAAAATTTCCAATGAATCAAAAAATAAAGTTACCAATGAACCAAGTTTATCAAAACAAAAAAGTGAAGATAACAATTTAATAGAAAAAGAAAATATTCATCCAAGTAAAATCAAAGAAGGGGGGTGTACGTTCTAGTAAAATTTGTCTGTTCTAAAAATGAATACATTTACCTTGGCAAAGCATTAAGCGAAGTAGACGATGACGGCGAAGTAAAAATAATGTTCATGAAGTCTGTTGATGATACCGGAAAAACATTCAGCTTAGTAGAAAGTGATGTATCATATCAACAATATGACAGTTTATTGCGTACAGTTTCAGAACCTCATGAAGTATTTAAGGGCAAAAAGGTATATTACCGATTCCCTACTCCCCTTTTTTTTTTGCGGTGGGCTATGGACGTCGCACCCCGCCAAATCGGTCCGGGGTGACGGAAGAGGCGGCGCGCAACCCCATTGACCCACCCTGCAAGCACCTCTTCGCCGTGCCAGCGGGCCACCGGTACCCGATCTTTGTGTTCGGTGGCCGATTCCCTACTCCCCTAGAAATTTTCGAAAAATAATTAGTCAATTTAAATTTAATTTGATCTCATTAATTTAATAGCTTTTTTTTTAGTTTTATTATTTAACTAGATAATAATTAACCAGTTCCTATATATGTTATTGTTTTAAGAATGTTCTTCTTAAATATAAGTTTTGTGATAGTAGTTCATTAAAATTAATATAAAAGGTACAACTAGGTATGTTACTCCACGTACCACTCTGTTACTTTTATGTCCCTAAATATATAAGAGTAAATTTTGAAATTTTATGGAAAACTGATACTTGATTTCATATTTTCTATATGTGATATATACTAATCAGATTAATACATATACATACATAGTGTGTTCTTATAATTTTAGTCAATTGAAGTAATTTATAAAGAAAATAGTATTATTTAAACATAGAAAGTAACAGAGTATATTTAATTTATATTGTTATTAGTACTTAAGAATAAATACCGTGATTTTATATGTTAAACATGAGAGTAAATATATAATTAATGTTGATTTCATAGAAAAGTTACCAAAAAAAAATTTGTTTTTTAACTATGAATAAATATATGATGGCAACAGAGTTGTTTAATTTAAACCGTGCTTTAGTGTCAATCACGTATAAATCTAAAAATATACCCAAAAGATCGCGGCCAACCACGAAATTTCATTTTACAATGTTATGTGCTTGTCATGTTATCACCTCTTCACTTGAGTCAAACACATTTTTTTTTAGGAATTCAAAATATATTGTCACTTTTTCTGCCACCGATTTTAAATTGACCCGCCTACCTATATATGATTTTTTTTTTACAACATAACGGCACTGTATTAAATATCACCTTCATCTTAGCTCATATCCTGGCAGCGAGAGTCTTCTTCATAATAGGAAAGAAATTGACCTACACACCACTCAGACGAGTTGGTGTAGAGTTTAGTTTCGGGTTTTCCTACATACATACATATCATCAAGCCATACCCCTTGCAGGGTAGGCAGAGAGGTCAGAGTGCCAGAGAACTTTATCCTTGCATACTTCACTCGCTTCCTCAACATTCATAATTCTTTTCATACACGCTCACCGGTTTCGGAGACTCTTGACTCCACCTTCCTTCAGTACGTGACTAATCTGGTCTAGGTAGGCGAGTCTCGGTCTCCCCCGGTACCTACATCCTTCCACTTTCTCATTGTATATCTTCTTAACCAGACGTTCGTTTGGCATTCTTTCCACATGTCTGAACCATCGGAGCATTCCCTTTCGCATCTTTACACCGATACTCTCTTATATACCTACTCGCTCTCTTACGTCGTCGTTACGAATGCGATCGGTAAGCCTAACTCCACAGATTTTCCGTAGAGATTGCATTTCTACCGCATTAATTTTACTTTCATGCTCTTTTCTGCATACCCAACTCTCGCTTCCATGTAGTAGGTAATGTTGGAACAAGTACTGCGTTATGTATTGCTACATGTGCCTTCTGGCTGAGGTGGCTACCGAGAAGTTGTCCCAACGCTCCGTTCACTCTATTTCCCGCATTCACTCTTCGCTCTATATCAGTGGTGTACCTTCCATCTCGGCTAAATCCACATCCAAGATATACAAATTCATCCTCTTGCTCTAGTACATCATTACCTATTGTTAATCTTACATCTGTTCTGTTTTCCTTCTCTTACATATATATTCTCTGCATATTATATCCCTTGGTTATTTTTTACGACAGGAGGAAGATAGGCGCTATTGAATTGTAGTTTACTTTATCTACATACAGAACAAAAATATCATCATCATTCTCCTGCTCTCACCTCAATTACTTGGGGTCGACACAATATGTACCTACCTTTCATCGTATATATTGCAAAAGTTATTGGCAAGTTTTAAGACAGGCCGCCTACCTGACATTATTTGTAAATGTAATTATTGACCAGACGGCATCAAGTGAAGGTGGCCCAGTAGGTCCAGGGGCAGATTAAACGTTGAGAGTGCCTTAGGCATGCATCTACACCCCTATATTATTACATACTACTACTAATAGTAGTAAAAGTTTGATGACTGTATTTGGCGGTACATGTAGGTATGGTAGAAGCTACTTTATAATTCCGTCCGCACGCCATTTTATAGCCTCGCGCCCCTAGTAATGTGTCTAGTTTGCCTTAAGGATAATCCGCCTCTTGCCTGGTTGATATAAAGCTCTTAGTGGTTAATTATAACATCCACTCTCTCTCTCTGCTCTCTCGCTTAACGAACGAAGCGCAATAGCACATTGCCATTACTCAGACGTCGATCTTCTGCGAGAGTGTGGTACTACCCCGGACGGACCGGCCCGCGGCTCTAGACAGAGAGCTGTCAACAGCGTGGTCCTACAACAAAAGGAACCTAAAACATTTACTAAAGGTAACTGAATGATTGGCAGTAAGTAGGCAGGGGGTAAAATGATCCTGGGATCATTTTTCCCTTTCTATGATAGGATCGTTTTGCCCCAAATGCCAAGTTTACGAAAATTATCAAAAAATAACCTATGTTTTTCGAATATTGAAATGAAGGACGGTTCATTCTATTGCTAATTGATGACAGAAACTGAGACAAACACACCTAACACATAATATGTACGTAGACTAAAACTATATAATGTTAAATAATGGCTTACCTTAGATTGAGCACAGCAATTTTGAATATTTTGTGTTAAAAACTTTTCCGCTGCCTACGACGCCATGACACTGATAGAGATTGAACGGCTTGACCGTATGAGCACGAAATTCACTTAATATATCCTAGACGGAGCTACTAAGTCGGAAAAACAGCCGTGGATCGTTTTACCTCAAGGGATCATTTTGTACCATCTTCCCCTATATTTGATGAGAACAGCAGATCCTCCATGTGGTTTTCCTTCTGGATGCATGGTGTGATATAAATTGTAACCAGGAATTTTAAAAAAGGTTTTAGATGTGAAATGTGTTTTGGATGTTATCATTATATGTTAAATTTTTTTTTTAACTCATTCGAGTGGTTGGTCAGCTCGTTAGCATTTCATATGCATAATTGCAGTGAATTTGTCTGCATTCTTGTCATCAGCTAACATTTCAGTTATCTTTAACATTTGGGTCATTAATGCCTGCATTGTTAAATTAAGACTTTGTAGGGTTTCAGTTGTGTGCTGTTTGAACTCTTTATAAACGATCCAACCCTTTTAATTTGTCGGATGATTTCCTTCACAAAGAATACATTTGATCTTATCAGAGCGCTCTTGCCTGGGGCAATTATATGTATCCTGCACATTTGACACATTTGGGCTGTCTGTGGCAAAAAAAAAATGTGTGTCCATATTGCTTACAGTTTGAGCACTGAGACATTGTACGTTTAAGTCTCAGTGGTTTAATATCTATGCGACAGTAGAGTATTGATTTTATGTTATAAAAAATCTTCGTTATTAGGACTAGGCAGGAGATCTATGAAGAATATAGGTATAGGCTGTTTTGTTTTACTTTTTTTAATATACCAAAGTTACTTGCCTTATGTCCCAGTTCTTCTAGTTCCCCTTTTCATTGAATCAATGTCATTGGATGGATGAATCCCTTTCAGTACTACTATAAAGCTCCTCTCGTTTTTATATAGTAGACATGTGTAAGTAATGCGAGTGATGTATCACACGTAATATTACCCGACTGCGTACTGTCATATTAAACCTTTCGCGACTAAACATCACATCACACTAAACATCACACATCACATTAAACATGACGCGAACACCCGTGTACTGTTCTGCATTTCTGCAATGTTCGGTGTCTGGCAAATCAATATTTATTTTGAGCTTTATTTTCAGAACGTTAAGGCTTGTATTTCTTGACGTCGCCCGCCGTATGTATAGAGCGCTATCGCATTACGCATCACACATGACATGAAATGTCATGTGTGATGTTTGAAGTGATGGTTAAATGTAATATTACTTGTAACTATTAAGTGTAATATTATTGGCACGAAATGTAATGCCATATCACATCACTTCGCGAAGTACTGTTTCGCGCAGTTTCTATGTCCATAAGTGTAAAACTCAGTATTTTTATTTGTAATTCTTTGTGAATACATAGTAGAATATGTTTCATGAATTATTAACTACAATTTTAACTTGTTCACCTCGAAGGATTTTTATTTCATACTCTCCTTATGCTAAAACCTCTAATATTTGTGTGAGGGTTTGAATGTTTCTAACATTATCAATGAAAAGTGCTGGGCTTTAGTGTCACTTGTTTATCCACTTCAGATGATTTTTGTTGTTCGGTGTTCGTAAGTTCAGAAAAGCTGTTAGAAATTGGTATGACAGCACATAGCCAATAATTTGGTTTAGATTTCGAATTCCTGGTTTTTGTTGCAGGCCTACTTCTTATTCTTTTGCGGTGGTTGACATCTTGCCACTTAGTATGGTCAGTGTAGCTAGGATGGTGGATCTCCCTATTTTCAGATTCCTTCTCTGTAGTTGTGTGTACAGTGAGATTGCCCACAGTTGTTGATCTGGTTCTTGGTATCAACATGCTAGGATGGAAACCTTGCTGTACGAAATTTTTATTCGTTTTATAAGAAATATAAAAGTAAATTATTTAATTAATGGTAGGTATATATTTTATTTAGTGGAAGGATGAAGGTACCGGGTGAGACCGGGACTAACCTACCTAGACCAGATTAGTCACATACTGAAGGAAGGTGGAGTCAAGAGTCTCCGAAAGCGGCGAGCGTGTATGAAGAGAATTATGAATGTTGAGGAAGCGAGTGAAGTATGCAAGGATAGAGTTCTCTGGCACTCTGTTCTCTCTGCCTACCCTGCCAGTGATATGGCGTGATGATATGTATGTATGTTTGTATATATTTTACAAATAAAATAACTTTTATGTTATAGAGAGAAGAAAATAGATCCTTTATTGCACAACGTATCAATGAGAAGGTTCTTGTTAATTTACTTGTTGTGGTTAAACATCGTTTATTACGTATATTTAACTTGTAATTACTTTTTGTTAATCACAGAAAAAAGTACAACAACAATATGACTAGGTCATCGTATTAGTCATTATTGTAAGACGTTGCTGAATATTTTTATTATATGAAGTTTAAAGTAAGTATTAAGTGACCCTACATAACGAGCGGAGTATGATTCTGTATTAAAGGTGAAGGTTACTTCAAATAAATAAAGACGGCTTAAAGATCGTATGATATTTTTGCGTCCGAGTAGTCTAATGAGATTTTGATGTTATTTCAATATAGATAGATCTATTATTGTGCATAAGGTTTTGTTGTAAGCGGTTATGGAAATATAAATGTTGCTCTATAAGAAGTCTTTTAAAACCCTATTGGCTTTTAGAGTATACAACACCTCATTAACTTTGGCTGATTGCTTTTTGTTAGAAGAGTTTTCAACTTGAGCAAATCAAATATTATAAGCAGCGCGAAATCTTTGCTTTGCTTGTTTTGAACTTCTGCATTTTGCACTTGCTTTTCCGCAAGTACGACTCAAGACAACAAATCTGTCACTGTGAAAGATAATCGTGCATAATATGTGGTTTATAGAACAGGAAAAGAAAACATTTTTTTCTAAACATCTAGAATCGACACAACAACTTGACGCCATCATCAAACAGGTATTTTAGTGAACAAAAGTCGTCAGTAGTATTAATATAACTCATAGGTATAAAACGTGTATTTAAATAATACAATTTGTGTAGAAGAATGCGTGCAATTTTATTTAATATTTTTATAATTATTACAAGGACAATATCGGAAATTTGTAATTATGAAAATAGTGTAGAATTAAAGAATGTAACATTCAAGGGAATCAAATATGATATAGGAGAATATTTTTCTGATAATAAAACCGGTGTGGATCGTGGTTGTATATGTTTAAAAGAGATATGCTCCAGAAAATGCTGTCCACCGGGTCAAATATTTAACGAAACAAATTTAAATTGTAATAACAGTCCGGAAGAATTCAACCCGCCAGTGTGGGAAGGAGATGCACTGAAGGAGGGATTTAACTTCACAACTGAATTTCATGTATTTTTTTCTAAGATGAAATGTGAAGAACATAAAAATGAATCTAGAAGTATCTTAGGCGATTTAACTAAAAATTATCACATAAAAACGGTGAGAATTATAAATATTATAGTTTATTTTTTCTATAACAATGATTAACTACTATTACAAGATTACTAGCGGGTTCACCCACGTAGTTCCCGTTCCCGTGGGAATATGGTGATAAATAATATCCTATGTATTATTATTTGAGTAGCATAGGACATTATAGCAACATATAGGGCATTGTCAGCGAGTAGGATAAGACTAAGCTTTTTACATTAGGTTCATTGGTTTAGACGTGAAAATATAAGAGACAAACAAGCATTACATTAACTAGTATTTATATATTTTGTAAGTCTATTTCTCGTACTCGTACTCTCGTTCTATACCATGGGGTATGTACAGACATTTGGATGTCGCACAATAGTGCGGACCTGCAAATGTATGGGATGTCCCCAATAGGGGATCGACTCCCAAAGTCTCTGGTATCCTCTTCAGTAGATAAATTAACTTATCAAGGTTCAAGTCTATTATTTTCTTAGTAAATAGCCTCAAAAGTCGCCAATTTCTTACAATTTCTGAATGTTAAAACCTGGGCGATGGAACTACGCTCGGGAGATTATGTTTTTAAAAATTGTGATTTTCTTAGTAGAAAGTTATTTCAATAAATATATACCAACATAGAAATTAATCTAGTATTTTAAAGAATTGCGAATTTACTACAAAGTGTATTATTTGTAAAAGATACGCATTTTCTTAGGAAATACATATATACTCGTAGATATATAACGTATCTAATATAGGTAAATATGAAATTTGAGCTGCACGAAACTTTATTTAAATATAGGAATTAATTAAAGAATCATAAGACGTACATTATTAAAACATGCAAACATTCGTTAAATGAAGCCAGACATTAGTGTATATTTTAAATTAAACAGGAAAAACACGATTTCTATTATACATAAATACACATAATTGGTCAAATAAAAACTAAAAGTGAATTAAAATTGTATGCAGATAAGTAATCTTATGCCGGTCGCGGATGACTGGACCGGGGAATAGTCCATCACCCGCAGAGCGACTGACCGCGTGAGGGTGACGCCCCAGCAGCAGGCTTTTTTTTATAAGCTATGGTCCGGACGCACGCCGCCCGTTCCGTCCGGGGCGACGGAAGAACAGCGCGTGGCCCCATAATCCACCGTATTTTCTCCCCATCGCCATTGGGCCGGCCACTGGTACCGCCTCCATCCCCTTTCGACGCTTCTGCTTACTGCCGGGGCGTCGCCCTCATGCATTCAGCCTTTCTGCAGGTGACGGACTATTCCCCCGTCTAGTTATCCGGCATCAGGTGCAGGTACCCGTGCCTGCACCGCCCCAGGCGCCGGGTGTGGAGCTTGTCACCGAAAAGGATTTCCTGTCGGAGTCGCCCCGCCGCCTCCTTCCGCGAGATGACTGTCTCGCAGAACGTGGTGACCGCGTTCCAGTTCCTGACGCTGTCAAGTATCGCCTTAGCGATGGGCGGCAGCGCTAGGTCAGCACCGATGACTGCGACGATTTCACGGCGCTGCTCTGCCCAGGCCACATAGACCTTGAGCGTTTGCTGCGCTATGTGTTCGTCGCAATCGCAGTGGTGGCGGGATGGTGTCATTTCCCTCTTTACGACCGTATGCAGGTACTTGCCGAAGTAACCATGCCCCGTCAAGACCTACACCAGTCTAGAGGAAAGGATCCTATGCTGTCGACCCAACCACTCCATCAGCACCGGCTGGAAGGCCTTGATGATCCGAACACTGAACCGAGGCCACTCCAGCCGGATTGCCCAACGGATAATGACGTCACGGCGGGCGTCGTTCTGCTAGATGGCCATCTCACTGGGCGAGACAGTTTCGCCCCCTGTCCGTGGCTATGACACCCACCGGTACAGTTCGGCGAGAATCACCGCATCCAAGTTCCACGGAGGAGTGCCGGCCCGGATACTGATGGGAACCGGATTGACGGTGACGTTGGTGGACTGGTGCGGGGTTCATGAAACAATAGGGCCTCCGTCATATCCAGGGCCCCCGGGCTGTGACGAATGTATCGTCGATGCAACAGATAACGCCCAGCCTGAGGGGAGGCTTCCTCTCAACGCCTAGTTGTAGCCGATGCTCCACAGAGTCGGCCCCAAGACCGACCCCTGTAGTTTATCGCACGACACGGGCGTTCACACAACATACCCTACTCGGTTCTTATAGAGGACGTTGCGACCCTCCAAATAGTCTGCCACTAGCCGCCTCAGGTATACAAGCACTCCGTGATACCGCAGTACCTCCCTGATGCAGTCGAATGACAGACTATTGTATGCGTTAGCGATGTTTAGAGACACTGCCAACAGCACCCCACTGCCGGTGACAGCCTCTACAACCATGGTCCTCAGGCGCAACAAGGCTGCGATCATCAAACGCTTCTTCCGGAAACCGAATTGGGCGTCCGACAGATAGGGGCCGACCACGCTAAGAGGCAGCAGGCTGGGGCGTCGACGGGGGATGGTATCCGAAAGGTTAACCCGTCGGGCTGGCCACGGATGTCAAGGAAGCGGTACCAGTGGATGGCCCAATGACGATGGGGGCGGGAATACGATGGGTTATGAGCCAAGCGACGTCCTTCCGTCGCCCCGAGTGAAGAGAACGACGTGTGTCCAGGCAATAACCTATGAATAAAAAAAGGTACGTCTCTTGTGATAATATACATGTAAAATAAGAAAGTAAGAAAACAGTTTTGTGTTTCAGGATGGTAAGCTTTATGCTACGGCTGAAGATCAATCGATACTTGTATATGGATCAGATAAATATTGTATTGATAATTTTTTCGATCCGATTCAGTCTAAGTTCAAACTTAACGCCCTAGTGTGTTTAAAGGAGACGAGGGAAGCGAATCACTATGTTTTGAGCGCTAGTTGTAAGTATATGTATACCTCTATTTTTTTTTCAATATTTAATAGTGAAATTTATTTAGATGAAATACCACCCCTTCAGGCCAGCACTCAGAAGTTACAAAAGCGTTAGTAGTATTCAAGGTCCGTTCTCGAGTTAATTGACGAATCGAGCCAGCAACCAGACGGCTTTCCTTCAGGCGCGCAGTCTTCATAGCCACCCCCATGTCAACCTCAGTTGATAATAGGTGTAACATTTCATTGGCCATTTGAGCCGTGTCTGGCGAAGTCATGATCAGAGATGTCTTGTGTAAATAAGTCCTCAATGACCCTAGTGGTGAGTTAAAGTATTCGATGAGTGGAGAGCTGGGTTGTACTTGCTCAGCCAACTTTTTTTCATGAAAACTCAATTACGTCCCAATGTTGGGTTCGAACCTTTTTCACAAGAAGGGAAATTTACCTATTATACCACGCTGGTTAGACGCGGTGGTATATGGTTTTACTCGAGGGTTTAATTTTCTTGGTTTTTGTGTGTTGTATGCGAATTATATCCTTCTCCCTTAATGACATCTACGGGAAAGATAATATGTGTATTCTTTCTCCGTCACTACACGGAGCATTCTAGCATTCTCCGTGTAGTGACAGTAATCCTTTGTTTATTCATCATCATCATCACCACCCATCGACATTCACTGTTGCATATAGGCCTCCCCAAGAGGAATAATGGTCAGACTTGACATGTCAAGTGTGATCATAAAACCCATGGGGTTTCATGATGACAGCTAGTGTTATAAGATTCTTAGGAGACCACTGCTGGTGATCTGTCAGCCTGTTCTTACAACCCCTACGATTTTATATAACACTAGCTTCTGCCCGCGGCTTCGCCCGCATAAAAGTTTACTTTCCTAAAGTTTTTGATCCCCTATTTTTATTTTTGACCGTCGGTAATACAGTGCAACGGTATTACAATACTCAGGGTTGGAACTTCATTACTGGACTGCTAGATGGCGTTGAAGAAGCTAGATTTTGAGATTTTTTGACAAACAATTTTTTTATTTTTCATATAAAAATCTTGATTTTTTTTTAATAAAAAGTATCCTATGTTACTTTTAATACCTCCAAGAATATGTGTACAATGTTTCATGATGATCGGTTGAGTAGTTTTAGCCTAAAAGCGTAACAAACAAACTTACATTCACATTTATGTATTAGTAGGGATATATACTGAGAAAATAACTATATGTTCTATTATATATAAACATTGGACAAGATTGGATATATAAAAATTGAGGAGAGAATTATAGATTCTTTTATCCAATTTGTGTGACCTTTGAAAATAGAACCAGAAATAATAGGTTCTGTTTCAAAGGTCACAAAAAATGTTGCTTTTTATATATATATCTCATCATATAGAACATTTGCATTTTTGTTAATTCTAGGTATGTTCGTGTCTTGTTTCTTCATAATTATTACTGTTGCTGTATACAGTATTTTACCAGAATTAATATCTACAATTCATGGTAAGGTAATGATAGCATACCTGTTGAGTTTCTTCGCGGGTTTATTGCTACTGGGTACTGAATTGGTGCTGCTTCTCTATGGTTATATCAGTAAAAATACTTGTACTATTATGAGTAAGTAACAATATTTATTTGTCTTTTTCTTTTTCACTTTATATACCACTGTTCTCTGTCACAATGGGTGGGACGTTAGTCTATTTTATCAATCTGACGTGCGACATGAGTATAGGTTTCTGTTTTAAGATATCCTCTCTTGTAATAATAACATCTCAATCATCTTGTCAATACTCGCGGAAAGGATTGACAATTTTTATTTTATTTTTACGCCTTAATTGCGGTGTTGAATTTGATCTGGGACTTTTGACAGGACACGACTAGGAAGACCGACATGATTGACATCTAAAATATAAATCTACTATTTTTTTAAACTTATTTTACTTTTACATTGGCGAAGTTGTGGTTAATCACTAACAGAGGCCATTCATTAAGAAGAAGAAGAATTGCGATAGTTTTTATAATCCAATTTTCTAGAGTAACTAAGAATGCCAAAGTATTCAAAGGTCAGGTAGGTTCAGGGGAATACGAATTAACGATAGAATTATTAGATTAAAAAATGCTTTTAAATATTATTAAATCTTAATAAGAAAAAAATAATAATATAGATTATGTTAAATAGTTATCACCCAGTTAAATAGTATCAATAATAGTTTCTTTTTTTTGTAATCAAATGTATTTTTTTATTTAATTTGTAGTCCGTTCGCATATCTTAAATCTACCCTAGTTAAACAGGGAAACCTATTATTAGTCATACAATACTGTAGAACACAAATTATTTAATATATTATATGTATCGCTGTTGGTTTTCTAAATAAAGAAAAATAAAAATAAAATAAAAAAAATATATTTATCTATCTTTAAAGAAATATAGCTCTATATGAAGGAGAATAAATGTATATATAAATGAGCTGGTTGACTGACTCATCAACGCCGAGCCGAAACTAGTAAGCTAGAAACATGAAATTTTGATAGTAGTTTCTTTTTATGACGTAGACTATACAATAACAAATAATTTTACGAATTGTTGACCTTAAGGGGGTGAAACGGTACTCGGTTTTTAAAGTTTGTTTGCAAAGTTTGTATGGGAAAAAATCTTTATCGATTCGAAAATAATATATCGAGAGCGAATCGAAAGTTGTTAAGATACTTCTAGCCTATGAAGTGTAATAGGCCGTTCTATATCAAAGGGTTTCATTATCATTACCTCTTTATTTCCCACGGCTATTATACAAGACGATAAGAGAATGTAAACGTTTCAATTTAAGCGAAGAAAAAAATTACAAACTCTCTCACCAGCTTGAAATAGTCGATTTCCTTCCCATTACAGATGTGATTAGTATCCAACGCGTATGGATTGGTTTATATCAGCTTTTTTATACTTTTCTAATTTTATTTCTTTTTTATTTTTAAAACTTATCCCGCAATAAGGAACAAGCAATTCTTGGGCCGCGACAGACTTAATAAACATAATTAATGAATACTAATAACACCTAGACTCAAAACAGGCATTTGCAGATCGCATAAAATACAGTTCTGCGTTGGGATTGAACCCAATTTCCTAGGCGTGGTAAATAGTTACTTAGAATAATACGCGATCTGTGTACTTTAATAATTAAAACGTAAACTGTTTCTTGTTTGTTTTCAATGATTTGAGCTAATTGAGCTGGTTTAGCAGACATGAATTTTGGATCCATATATTGACGCACTTTTTGGTCAGCGATTCCTCAGCTGGTTCCTTTACTTTGATATCTGCAAAAAAAACCTATATAGAGAAACTAGCGACCCGCCCTCGCTTCGCTTCTGTTACGTTGATTCAGTTGTGTAGTTTACTTTTGCTACATAGAGCCTACCTTTCGGAGAAGGAATTTCTTGAATTCCTACTTTACATAAACTTTACAGGGCAGAAAAATGTTCGTACCAAATTTCAAGTCTGTAGGAGCTATATTTAAAAAAATGAGATTTTTACAGCCCAGCAACCCCCTTGCGGGGAGAATTTTATAAAATCCGTTCTTAGCTGACCTCTACTCGGCGAAAGTAATATTCCTACCAAATTTAAAGTCTGTAGGCCTTATGGTTCCAGAGAAATCGTGATGAGTCAATACATAGGTGGAAATCTCTTATATAATACTAGCAGACCCGGCCACGCGTTGCTGTGGCTAAAGTAGCCTCAGTAACACGTGGTGGTTATGCTAATAAATTGTAGCTTATATGAAACGTTTCTACGTTTAACATAGCGCCATCTATTAAATACTTACTCAATCCAGTCAACCGATATCACCATCTGTTAGAATCGTTTGGAGATAACAGATAATTGTGACTGTCAAATAATAGACAAATAATTTGCAATAAAATAATATTGTGACTATAAATTGAGATGGAAGCTATCCTATCTTTTAAGTTGGATCAAACTACACATATTATGCAAATTTGATTAAAATCGGTTAAGTACTTTAAGAGTGCATGGATGATATATGGGCTGTGATGATGATGCGGCGGAACTACTGGGATGTAGTGAATATCATATAAAAGTGCTTTACAACGTTTTCAAAGATACCATTAACAGTGTAGCCATAGCACTGTTGATGGTGACATTTTGACTTAGACAATGACTAACCTGAAAGACTAAAAACGTAAAAATAATTATAACTTGACACTGGCACCAATAGCTCGTATAAGTAGCTGATTGCCAATACACAAAGAGAAGAAGAAGAACGTTTATGTGACATCAACCTTTTTAGAGTTCCATACCCAAAGGATAAAACAGGACCCTATTACTAAGACGCTGCTGTCCATCCGTTGCTTAGCCTGTCTGTCACTAGGTTGCTCTCATGAACCGTGATAGTTGGACAGTTGAAATTTTCACAGATGATGAATTTTTTTTGCCGCTACAACGACAAATACTAAAAAACAATAAAATAAATATTTATGGGGGCTCCCATACAACAAAGGTAAGGTTTTTGCTCGATATTGATAACAAAAATAGGTAGTCGTTTGAAATATTCACAGAATATTTAGTAATATATTCCCTTTAGAAATAAATAACTAAATTAAAATAAAACAAATAGAGAATTTAAGCCCCCATACAACAAACATGATTATTTTGCTATTTATAGATAATGGTACGAAACCCTTCGTGCGCGACTCCGAGTCACTCTTAGCCGGTTTTTTGAATATAATCGAATTGAGTTTTCAAACATGTGTCAAAATAAAATGTCTTTTAAATCAAAATCACTAAGAAGTATTGATATCAACTTTAAAGCAAATCACCCCTAAAATAACTTTCCACCCCTTTTTAACCCAGTTAGGAGATAAGTCTCAATAAAATATGAATCACATCTTTCATCAATTCTGTTAAAGAATGTTTATGCAAAATTTGAAATAGATTGGACCAAGGAAACACGTTGTCCCATACAAACTTTACCCTGCTTTTTCACCCCCTTAGGGATACAATTTCGTAAAATCCGTTCTTAGCTGACCTCTACTCGGCGAAAGAAATATTCCTACCAAATTTGAGGTATGTAGGCCTTATGGTTCCAGAGATATCGTGATGAGTCAATACATAGGTGGAAATCTCTTATATATATATATATATATATAGATTATATATAGATTTGCATAAATTTACATTCTTCTTTTACAAAAATACCGGGTAATTAAGTGACACCGAACCAACATTAGTAATGTTAATGTTTGTAATTGTTGCCTTGTGTGGTCACTTGTTAAAATATGTCACCTTTATCTATATATATTGCTTATTATTCGCTCTAATTTGGTATAAAAAATAGCATTGCAATTCGACTATAGATTTCTTGTAGGGTTTTTTTAAATTTAGTTGGAATGCCATCTCAACCAACTTAATGACATAACCAAGGATTCTACTTCAATATCATCTGCTTGTAATATAAGCGAGGGTGAGGTAGATTTTGTTGGGATGGTTGGGAAACTGTAACCAATTTGCTGCGCAAGGTTTTTTATATTCTAAATTATAATAACATAAATAAAATAATAATAACATTCTATGCCAAAAACTAATTTACAATATTTTACACAAATTGAATTTTCATTTAAATTCTAAGGTCTTCTTGTATTTAAATCTCTGGCTCTCAAGCTAAGATTAAACTTATATTATGGGTGCCAGGCCCCTCTCTAAAGTTGTAAAATTTTGATGTTTTCGCAAAAAGTGCAGATGTTTTAATGAATTTAATTTTTTTTTCTGTTTTAGCTTTTTTTATCTACTATTCACTTCTGGCAGGATTTTTTTGGTTAAATGTGATGACCTATGATATTTATAGGAAGTTCAAGTAAGTAACAAAATCTACTTTTTAACCGACTTCAAAAAGGAGGCGATTCTATGTTTGATTGCAAAAGCGATTGTACATTATAGCCACATTTTGCCATGTAATTTACAGTCCAGGCTTATTACATGGCAAAGAAACTTTGTTTTACCTTCCATCCCGACTTACAGTAACCTCGTACCATACTTCACACCGTCTTAGAACAGGCTGTGGTGGAGTCTCGTCTTTTTAAAGGTCCACCGGTATCTTGGGGTTTTAGTTAATTTTGCTGATGATGATCGACGTATTGTATCACTCTAAAATATTGCAATTAAGGTAGATCTCATTACGGGGGATGGATTAATTCTATATAGTTGCATCTGCGGCTTAGATTAGGACGGTAGCTCTGGTGATACAGGATATCTCGGTAATGAGTTCCTTTGGTGAAATAGCAAAAAGGTTGGCTTCAAACTCAAAACGTAAGCTATAAAACCCTTGCATAATAATAGAATTTGGGTAATAAATTAGTCTTCCATCTCTTTCGTTAATGAGTGATCATGTAGGAAATGTTTTTTAGATATTTTGTTAGGAAAGGAATTACTTCATCATCATCTTGCTTTTGTCTCAATTACTAGGGATCGTCATCATCTTAAATATTGTAAAAGTTATTTCTAATAGTTTCATGACCGGTCGCCTGCCTGATGAAAATCATCCTTGGGTATGCAATTGTTGACCAGACAAAATCAGATGGAGTTGGCCTATGTTCATATAAAGCTCTTAGTCATCTTTTACGACATCCACGAGCAATATAAGGGTTGGCAGAATTTTTACCCGCTACCACACATACGTATTTCATTATTAATTCGTCGATAAATGGTTAATATATCCATTAAATGGTTTTAATTACAGTACAATGAAGATTTCTATCAAGGCTGATGATCGTTACCGGTTTATACGTTACTGCGTATACGCATATGGAATACCAATGGCTTTGACAATTATACTGGTTGGACTGGAATACTCTGGACTACCAAAAGATGGTACATTATTACCCGATATCAAAAGGGGGACATGTTTTCTTAACGGTGAGTTTAGTTATAATAGAGATGGATGGATTGTGTGAATGAGGATGTAGGTAAAAGCAGTGAGTGCAGACAGCTGACAGGAACATTGAGGAATATGTTGTGCCGACCCCACTTAGTTTGAAGGACATGTTATATTATATTAATGATGATAATATTTTTAATGAATGAATGAATGAATTTAAAATTGTTTTTTCACATTCCATCGTATTAGGACAGTGCCATGTAACGATAATTCCATAAAAAATACGTAACTTTACTCAGATGAGAAAAGACGCAATCTATTCAAAACTCACGATCATATTTTCAAGAGTTCAACGACCTCGCGTGGTGAAAAATAATTTATTTTCATCCGTATTGATTTTCTCTCTCTAGCCTATCATTACAAGTAGGATTAGTAGGGTTACCTGTCTTTGTTTTCAGGAGCGGTTATATATATATATATGTATATATATATATATATATATATATATATATATATATATATATATATATATATATATATATATATATATATGTACAAGAATTGCTCATTTAAAGATATTAGATTAGATAAATTAGATACAATATCAATTTTTCTGCTTTGTATGCTGTGTTATGCACAGATATCAGACGTATTGGTATGAAGCTCATTTCGAGATTTCTTTCTATTGGTAATAGTGATATTCTATGCATAAGAAAGGAGATGGGAAATTATATTCTTACACCATTACCAAACTGTACCTATGTACAACACTCATCTCTTACAAAAATATCTATTATTTAGTTTTATTAATGCATCGGCTCATACATGCCCCCATATTGGGTTCAAGCCTCCTCTAAACAGGAGGGGGCTTGAATAAAAAATATTCTGCCACCACACGGAAAGTTAGTTTCATTAATTGCTGTTTTATATTTTTTCAGGGACGACTAGATTGATTTTTTTATACTTACCTATATTAATTGTCTGTGTAGTGAACTTGGTATTGTACGTGTTAATAGCTAGAAAATTTACACAGATAAAGAAACAAACGCAGAGGCTACGCGAGAAGGATAAACAACAGTAAGATTAAATTATGTTCCAATAGTAAAATTAAATTTTCCGTGTGACGACGGCATTAGAATACAACTGCCATCAATATGCCCTTGCTTGTCCTGGTGCATAGTAAAAATCGGCTAAAGCTTCACCAGGGTAACGAGTAACAGAAACGATAGAAAAAAATCGCAGCTCTACAGTGTTCGCATAAAATTTGTCTATGAGGCACAGCTAAATAGCTAAGATCAATGACGGCACTATCATTTCTAAAAAAACAAAAATCTCAAAGTTAGATTTTAAGAGGGGGTAAAAGTTCTATGGACATTTATATAAATCATCCCAGAACTCTGTTGTCGGTTTGGTCTGAAATCCCAGATCCAAGATAAATCAGCGCTATATCAAAAAATCCGGATGTAAGCTTGTACGAGGTTAGAATGATTTTCAAACAATTGAAAAATAGTAAAGCATTGGGTGACGATGAAACTTCTAAAGGAAAAAACTTAAAAAGCTCTTCAGAAGTTCCATTGTTTTCGAGGGCAACATTCCAGAACCGTAGACCAGGAGTGTGGTGTACATATTTATAAAGAGTGATAAATATCTTCTAAAGAACGTATTTATCAGATTCATCTCACTTTTGAGTCACGATTACAAGTTATTTTCAAGGTTATTATGAACCGACTCACGCGCAAGAGCGGTATATTTCAGCAGCCTGAACAATTGAATTTCTAAAAAGGCTATCGACCACAATCGCACACTTCAGCATATTATCCAGAAAATCGATAAGTAAAATCAGCCTCATTTTATAATGTTTGTGGACTATAAAAAAGCCTTCGATTCTGTCAAAACTTAAGTGATACTGCAATCCTTTAAGTGGTGCCAAATCGACTATCGTTATATCGAAGTGCGAAATATTTGTATAGGAACGCTATAATGTGTCCGCATCCGGGATAAGAGCACGAAACCGATCCAATTGTAGAAAGGTGTGAAACAGGGCGATGTCATCTCTCCGAAACTGTTCACCACTATATTAAAAGCTGTCTTCAAACTCTTACTCTATGAAAAAGAGATAGAGTATACTACGAGTGTATTGAGTATTGATTTCAGATTTACATTTTTATACAATATGGTGGTTTATAAATGCCATCTATATAATATACCATCATCGGATCGAAACATAAATAAACACATTGAGGGATCCTGCAAGAAAGTTCAGTGGATATGCACACTAATTCTTGATTTCAGTCATCATCATCTCAACTCGTATAGGCTGGGCACAAGCCGACTACATATAGAATAAGATTTTATTTCGAGTTGAAAGATGTTTGATGCGTATAATTTCTCTTAGTTGTTTTTTACGATACTCACCGGCAAGAAAGGGGGTTGGTGAATTGTATTTTTAGCACATCCAATGCAATTTTCAAGTATTATTATGGATTTCACCAGATAACGTAATATTTCTTACAATATCTTGAGTATTAAACTATCGTGCCTTTGTTTAAAAACAAGGGTTCACGTTATGACTGCGCAAATTACAGAGCCATAAGCTTGACCAGTTTGGCAGCAAAAGTGTATGGTAAAATTATTGAAAGGAGAATGAGGATGGTGTCCGATGGTTTACTGTGTGAGACACAAGGAGGTTTCAGGAATGGAAGGGGATGCATGGATCAAGTGTTCTCTCTGCGCAACATTGTGGAGAAGCATCTGACTCTAGGTCAGAGGGTTTTCTGCAGTTTTGTAGATCTGGAGAGAGCATTTGACACGGTTGTACGAAAGGAACTTTGGGACATTTTACCGGAGTATGGTATTAGCGGTAAACTCCTACGGGCTGTGCAGTCCAGTTACATGGGCTGTAGAGCCTGTGTGCGGCTGGATGATGGAATGTCGCCTTGGTTTGACGTCAATATCGACGTTAAGCAGGGATGCGTTCTGTCGGCCAGGCTGTTTATCATATATCTGGATAAATGTCTCCAAAGGTTGAACGATATGAATGTGGGAGTCCAGATGGGCGATTCAGCGGTCACTGCTCTGCTTTATGCAGATGATGCAGTCCTGCTGGCATAGTCAGCGACTGACCTGCAGACCCTAGTCGACACAATGACAGAAGATTATAAGAAAAGGGGTCTACGCGTGAATGTGAGCAAAACCAAAATAATGGTCTTTGAAAGAGATAAAACCAGAACAGATGTAAGAGTAACAATAGGTAATGATGTACTAGAGCAAGTGGATGAATTTGTATATCTTGGATGTGGATTTAGCCGAGATGGAAGGTACACCACTGATATAGAGCGAAGAGTGAATGCGGGAAATAGAGTGAACGGAGCGTTGGGACAACTTCTCGGCAGCCACCACCTCAGCCAGAAGGCACGTGTAGCAATACATAACGCAGTGCTTGTCCCAACATTACTGTATGGAAGCGAGAGTTGGGTATGCAGAAAAGAGTATGATAGTAAAATTAATGCGGTCGAAATGCGATCTCTGCGGAAAATCTGTGGAGTTAGGCTGACCGACCGCATTCGTAACGACGACGTAAGAGAGCGAGTAGGTATGAAAGAGAGTATTGGTGTAAAGATGCGAAAGGGAATGCTCCGATGGTTCGGACATGTGGAAAGAATGCCGAACGAACGCCTGGTTAAGAAGATATACAATGCGAAAGTGGAAGGATGTAGGTACCGAGGGAGACCGAGACTAACCTACCTAGACCAGATCGGTCATGTACTGAAGGAAGTTGGAGTTAAGAGTCTCCGAAACCGGCGAGCGTGTATGAAGAGAATTATGAATGTTGAGGAAGCGAGTGAAGTATGCAAAGATAGAGTTCTCTGGCACTCTGTTCTCTCTGCCTACCCTGCAAGGGATATGGCGTGATGATATGTATGTATGTATTAAACTAAAAATGAAAGTTCACAGTGGTGTAAGTGGCAGCACGATTGGGACGGATTTCCAATAGGTGTGGGTTGGAATCCCACTTGTGACATCATTTTTCGTTTCGTAATCTGGTTTTTATAAATAATGAAGTATATTAAATGCCAAATTTCAGTAATTTAAAAATGAAAGTTAATTTTTCTTTTTATTTTCTAGGATCTCTGTTTATATAAAACTATTCATCGTAGCAGGCACTAACTGGATCTTGGAAGTGATAAGTTCTTTTTATCCTAAATTGCACGCATATTTTGCTATTACTGATGTTTATAATATCCTTGTTGGCGTTATTATTTTTATTATTTTTGTATGCAGAAAGAAAATACTGGTGTCTTTAAGAGAAAGGTTTGTCACAAAATATCTGTTTTCTTCTTCACATTATTCATCATTGTCGAAACACATAGACATCATAGAATAAGCATTAGCCTTTTTGATAGATTATGGTCTTCTCCACACTATCTAAGGGACAAAGACACCGTTGGGTCTTATAACCTACCGTTTTACCCTTTAGTGTCAGTTAAGTGGGTTACTGGAATGGAATTCTTGGCTTTAGTAGCCCGTCTAGTTACCGGTTCTTACCCCAATACACGTCAACATGCAAAGACGTTGCTGTCCCGTTTTCATGTTCTTTGTGAATGGAGAGTTAATTATCGTTTGTTTCATCATCTCCAGCCTTCGTTAGAATAGCATCAGACGTAGGCCTTTGCCTACATGACCTTCGTCATTGACATATCACATCACTCTTTTTAGACCAATACATCTTGGCAATATTGGCTATATTGCTAATTTGCCTTCTCTTGCAATGATATTAACTATTACATCGTTTAATAATCTTTTATAGTAGTAGGTAGGTGTTCTGAGAGAAAAAGAGGATTGGAACAAGAGAGAGAAAAATTATATAAAATGTGAAGTACGGAAGAATAAAGAGATCAAACAATAGTTCATCTGGTACCTTTAGAAAAAGCGGTGTTGTTGTCACGTTACTTTACTAACGGAAGACAAGTGTTTGGCCGCAACCAAGCATCCACCTATAAGTCTATCGACGTTAACTGTTAGATATTGATCTCACAACAAGAATGTCACTTAGAATAGTTCAGTAATGATCAGAAAGGATATGTGGCAATCATTACAATGCATAGGTAGACTGACAATATCATCAAGGTTATAGGAAACCGCTGGATGCAGGTGGCACAATTACGATGTACCATATAAGTGGACTGATGATATCATCAAGCTTGTAGGAAACTGCAGAATGCAGGTGGCATAGGACCTTTTTAAATGGCATTCTCATGGGGAGGCCTATGTACAACAGTGGGCGTTTACAGACTGATGGATGGATTACAATGTATTATTTTGTTAAAAATAACACCTATTTTAACTATGTTTTTTAAAAGTTTATCACAAAAATCATTTTAATAATGTTTTATATAAATTTAGATTCAGAGAGCTGAGCTGTATTCGACACAAGAAAGAACAGACTCCTTCAACTACATCGACACCAATAACTACCAGTGCATATTCACTAGAAAATATTGATATGACCACAGTAAAAAATAAATCAAATACTACTACATAAACGTAATAAATACTAATTAATATAATATATTAATAAAGTAATATCGTATACAGAATTTTGTATACTTCTGAAGTGAAAAGTAATAGGGTTGTAAATAAATTTTTAATAACTTCTTTCTTTTTTTCTTTTGGCCACCTACGATGCAGCCTCTTCCCAGTCAACCATATAGGGCGATGAAATAGCGAGGCGGGCCAACTCGTCGAGTTTGCCTGTTCATATATGTAGTCAGGGCATCTTGCCAGATATAATTTAGGTACGGCACTTTTAGATTAGATAGAAAATTAAAACTTGAAAAGTCTTATGCTTGATATTTATCTGAACAGGCTTAGAGACGAACACTTCCTACAAAATATTTAGCTCACTGACCTAAATATTCATCATCATCATCATCTCAGCTCATATATCTGCCACTGTTGGGCTCGAGCCTTCTCCATAATGGGAGGTTAATTGATCTACTATACTATGCTGGTCAAACGTGTTGGTATAGGTTTTGTTTCGAGTTTTCCTTCTCTCGCATAGATGTTATATGCGTTTTATATACCTTAGTCATCTCTTACGATCAACCACAGGTAAGATAGGGGGTGGTGAATTGTATTCTTACTCCGTCACCACACGGAAAAACCTAAATATTAGATTACCTTTAAAAAATAAAAGGTATAAAACGTTTAAATCATCTATTTATCAGAATACTGTTGGAGATTTAATGTCATGATTATCATGTTTAAGCTAGCAATCATCATGAAGTCTTTCCCAGGAGAGTGCTGTTGCTCACTGTCTTTTTTTATTGGTTATGGTGGTAAACGAGCACGCAGCACATCTAATGGTAAGTGTCACTGCTACCCATGGACCTTTGCAATACCAAGGGTATATCTAGGCCCCTGCCTACTAATACAAACCCACACAGTTTGGCTTCCGGCTCTCTCGCTCACCGATCGAAGCGCAATAGCACATTGCCATTACTCAGACGTCGCTCTTCTGCGAGAGTGTGGTACTAATCCGAACGGAACGGCCCGCGGCTGTTGAGAGAATTATTAACAGCGTGGGTCCTACCATTACTAAACTGTCTTGCTGTCTTAGCGATATTTACAACTCATACGGGAAAATAATGCGTGATGACATATTGGTGGTATGTTAAATAAAAAAAAAAAACAATGTAATAATAATAACTTTATTGTACAAGGAATCATATACATACAATTATATAGTCTAAGACAGGGGTCGGCAACCTGTAGCTCGCGAGCCACATGCGGCTCTTTGGATGTGAAGTTGCGGCTCTTTAATTCTAAACGCAAAAAAATATTTTATAAAGAAAACATTTAAAAATGGTGTGAATTGATTAATGAGGATTAGGCACAAATTATTGTTGGCAAAAAAAAATTGTGGCTCTTTAAAAACTTTAAACTTTTATAAATTCTTAGTTTTGGCTCTTCCGACTCAAAAGGTTGCCGACTCCTGGTCTAAGGCATAGTAAAAGTTTGGCATTTATTTTTTGTTAGTGAATAAATGTAAAGCTCATTATTCACACCATTATATAAACTAGGGCCGAAGCAATAATATTTTTTTTTGTAGCGAGAATTGTAAGTTTACGTAACAATTTTTTGCAGCAAGAATTGTAAGTATACATAATATAAGTACTATATAAGTACAAATTATGAAGAATTATTAAACCACGTGCAAGAATTGCTTTTCCTTTTGAAGAATATATTTACCTAGATTTAAAGGTATTAAGATAATAATATATAATGTTTTAAACCCAAATAACAGAAAAGTTGGCTTGTTCTTGGTATTTGGACTGAAGGTAATATTTATAAGTTAAGCTAAATGGTGATCACAGAAGTTATCAAAATAAATTTAAATGACTCCTCACCAATGGAAGGACCGTGGTAGTCTTTTTACGCTCAAATAAGAAGCCTCAAAATTGTGTTCATACAATGTGATATTGTTTTTATATGGATTGATTTAGATTCTGATAAACACACTTATTTAGGGGAAACCCCTGATCATAATCTTGGTGGTGTTACCGGACGAAGTCTATAATTTTCTACCAATAATCTAGAAAAAAAATGTTATGTTGCTCGAATATTATTTTATAGCTTAAGTTAGCCTAATATATGAGATCACAAGCACTTAAATATGACAAAGTGTTACGGAATAGTATTCAAGAAACGGAAAAATGTAAAGAGGATGTAAAAGTGGGCAACTATAAGCTCAAATATTGGAGAAGAATACCGCTGGATTATTATAAGTGGAGGGAACTTAGGGAGTCATATCTTAATACAGCTTGATTTAATAGCTGATAAAAATACCTATAGAGATTGCAAAATGATAATTCTTTATTTGGTTCAACTTTTCTTTAAAACAGGTATATAAAATAAATATTTCTCAAACATGCTTGGAAATTTAAGCATTATTTTGACAACCTTAAATCGAAATTGCTAACCAAATACATGCGAACAGTGGCCGCTAAAAAAATTATGAAAATCCATATCTTTCGTGTTTTGGCGGCCAAATAAATATATATGTAAATTCATATCTATCGTGTATTTTAAAAATGGAACGATTTGTTACTTCTAAATATTGCAACCAGATAGGCAACTTAATAGTTTTATTTCAATTTCAAATTGGCTTGAAAAAGAAACCTGTTTGATATTGAAAAAAAAAAAACAAATGAACCCTTTAGCACGTGAAAAATGTTGTTCGTTGTTCGTCATGTATACAGTTCTACTTAGTATTACTTAGTTTTAATTGCCGCGCATTATTTGAGAAAAGCACTATACAAGCCTTGGCCACAACTAGGAATTGATGGACCTACGTATGTGTGTCTCGTTTACGCCTCGACCCACATTTATACGTTCGTCCATCAATACCTCTTTTGCTGGCCGCTGCAGTAATGCACTATAACTGTAACCTATATTATTAGTATTGTTATTATATATTAGAGTATCCTAAAAATAACACGAATATAAGTTACATTGTTAATTGTTCAAATAGAACAAAGGAAAACGATAAGGTAAAAGGAAAGGTAAATTAACTAAACAAATGACAAGTAATAATTACAACATAATTATGCTGAACGTTATATGTTTGGTTCAAATATACAGCTAAATTACGATGAGCCTACTAATATTTTTCCCTTTAGCACACCTCCATATTAAGGTCAGGTCTGCTCATTATTGTGTGAGTGAAATTAACCTAAACCATAGATACTAGTCAAACGATCTTTACTCCTATTTTATCAGCTTTTAGGTCAGAATGTCTGAGAAATATCTGGCAATAAGCTCCCTAAGTTCCCTTTCTTAGTGCTAATCTAGCAGTATCCTTTACTAATCATCATCATTCTCCTACTCTTATTCCAATCATTTGGGGTCGATACAATATATCGTAAAAGTTATTGGTAAAAGTTTTATGACCGGCTGCCTGCCAGACGTCAACCCTCCTTGGGAATGAAATTATTGACCAAACGGTAACAGATGGAGTTGGCATAGGTCGTTAAAAGGCTCTTAGTCGTCTTTTACTACATCCACGAGCAAAGTAAGGGTTGGTAGTATTCTTAGCCGCTACCATACACCAGCATCAGTATCCTTTACCAATCTTTGCGCATATAGTTTCTGCACTGTTTCATCAGTCTTTCTCTTTGCCTTTCCGTTCCTTGAATACTATTCGGTATTTCTATTCTCCATTTCATAAATATTATTCCGCAATGTTTAGGTATATTTAACTGCTTGTGATTTCTCTGCTTAACCAACTTAGGTTATGAAATAAAGTTCGAGGATCATATCAGCTTTATTGCTAGAATATTTGTAGAAATTTATAAAGTTCAACAACACCATCAACATTACGGACAGGGGTTTCCCCTTAGTAAGTGTGCTTATCAGGATTTAGATTACATATAAAAACAGTATCACACTGAATGAAAACATCATTTTATTTGAGTTTGAATAACTAGGAAGGCCTTTCCATCAGTGAGTGGTAATTTAATTTTATTCTGTGAACTTTTGTGATCAAGGTTAGTTTAACTCACGAGTATCGTCTTTCTGGTTTCTTCCTATTATATTATTTGGGTTTAGAGCATTATACACTATTATTCTTTCTATTGATTATTAATTAATGTCTGATAATCTACTAGTATTTTATTAGGTCTCTTTCTGTTTTACATATTATATTCTGATATATTATTTACGTTCTTTGCTGTTGCCACAACCTCTTCATCATATACCTACTTTCGTCACACCGCGTCGATTTAGTCACAAAACCCACGGAAGTCCAGGGCAACGAAAAAAGCGACGTGGTGCTCCATAATCCATAAGTTGCTTCTCTCATATGTATATAGTTATTCCCATCATATTTAATCAAACTTTATCACATTACTTCGTGTTGTCTATAGCCATTATTATATCTATTTTTTATTATTATTAGGGACACAAAACAATTAAATGTTACAGTGTTATAATAAAAATCTTATTAAATAATTTTTTGTAACCTACACAAATGTTCACGTATTTGCATAAAAGTAAAAGTAGTTTTTCCGTGTGGTGACGAAGTAAGAATACAGTTCACTATCCCCTATCTTACCCGTGGGTGATCGTTAGAGATGACTAAGGGATATAAGACGCATAAACATCTATGCGAGAGAAGAAAAACTCGAAACAAAACCCTATACCAACACGCCTGACCAGCATGGTATAGTAGGTCAATTTCTCTCTCATTACGGAGGAGGCTCGAGCCCAACAGTGGGACGTATATGAGCTGAGATGATAATGATAATGAAGCATCTATGCAAGAGAAGGAAAACTCGAAACAAAACCCTATACACAAAACGTCTGATCAGTGTAGTATAGTAGGTTAACTTCCCTCCCATTGTAGAAGAGACTCGAGCTCAGAGATGAGCTGTGATGATGATTATGAAAAGAAGTTACAGATATGCATGCATGGCCACTGAAGAAAAGAACGCGTACCAGTGGCCCACCCGCAATGCGTAGAGAGGTATGTTGAAGGGCGGGTCTACGGGGTCGTGCGCCGCTTCTCCTGTCGCCCCGGACGGATTAGCGGGGCGTGACTGTTCCGTAGCCCGCCGCCAAAAAAAAAAAAAAAAGAATGCATGCATAAGAAATTTCATACACTAGTATTAACAAACATCATTAACCTTTTTTGTTTTAAAGTTATGCTTAGAATGTAGGAAAATATCTATATCTGAGAACTGTATGTTATATACATTTATCAGTCAACGAATATCAGTCGACGAAGGGGCGCTCGTGTTCCAGCGTTAGTTTTGCTAATAATGATAATATTTGAAATGTTACCACTACTTGTATTTATTATAGCATCATTTATAATTACTTACCTAGATCAGAATGTAAAATGAGTGACTGTATACTTAAGAATGGATCATAAGCAATTAATTTTTAGAGATATGAATTGCATTTTTAGTTATGAATCTCCTATCATCAATTGCAGCGGCAACAGCAGTTGCCGGTGCTGCAATTTTCAGTAGTACGTCAGGACGACAGTCTGTAATACCAATGCCGGCCCCTCCTAAATCAGCAGTCACGCAGGGTAACGTCGATAGTGCAGCGTCTGGTAATGTTGCCACCAAGATGACTGCTGATCCAAAGCACGCGCGTACGTCTTGAACTACAGGTATTTTTAAATTATTATAAAAAAAATGTTGTAAGAAATAAATTCAAAATCATTATTATATATGAAATATGCATTCGCATTTAATGGATTTTACATAAATAAGATTCAAAGGAGATTATTAAATACTATCTGTATCCGCAACATATCCCGCGTGGGTTTTAACTAGATGCCTATTTTTGAGAATTATCAATGAAGATATACCACCGCGACCTAAACCTATATAATAGAACAATGCTGTAGCGGTCATGAGAAGAGGCATTGATGGACAAACGTGTAAATACGTAAGTCCATCAATTTCTAGTTGTGGCCAAGGCTTGTATAGTACTTTTCTCAAATAATGCGCGGAAATTAAAAATATGTAGTAGAAGAGGATAGGGGAATTGCAGACGCTTAAGCAAAATAACTTACAGGATCTGTATTATCAGATATAATCACATAATCAGTCAGACTTTAATAATTATTAACATTTTGTTATTCATATATAAAATTAATATCACTTATAATATGAAGTCAATCAACTACTATAATATTTTTACCAAAAACAAAACCTTGTCTGTCCGCAATTACCCGTAGTCTTTGGGGTAAATACGGACTGACGTTGGGTTCATTACGGATGGTATAGAGTATTGACGGACAAGGTCTGGAATATTTAGAGAAGCCACAAATAAAGCCTCAGGAAGAACTCCCAGCAATGTGATTCCCAAGAGTCCAATTCTTTTATTTTGAACACATAATCCAGTCCCCAAAGAGTAAGTCATATTATTTTTCTTCACAATTAAAGCAACAAATAATCAGCACTTTGTTTGTTATTTACTATATTTTTCTTTTCTTATTTCTAAGTCTTTCTTACGCTTTCCTTTTTCGTTATTATTTTACTTCTAAGTGTAGTTTTTCGACTTCAACTTTAAAACAATTCACAACTGTGATTAAAGAAACATTCACTGCATTGGTACCAACTTGTTTTAGTCCTTTTGGCGAAAGAATCTTTTGGAATTTTGTTGAAAAGTGCTGACCCCAGTTTCATATACATTGTAGATTGAGTCTAATTTAATTTGGAATTTGATATTTTAAATTTTCGATAATAACATCTATCACATCCCGATAATTAGGATTCCGGCTAACTCACTCACTGAACGCAGCAATAGCAACATACTGTAACTGCTCAGGCGTCGATTTTCTGCGAGAGTGTGGTACTATCCCGGACGGACCGGCCCGCAAACCTAGACAGAAAATTGTCCACAATGTGATCCTACCACTATTGTATCTGGTCTATAACGTTTGTTTTAGAAATCCAAGAGGTAGTTCCTGAATTTGGAGTACGTTGTAATCCAAAAAGCTTATTGTTATTCTTATTCTAATGTCATTATCATCACTCTCATACTCTTATCCCAATTACTTGGGGTCGATACAATATTTACTCTTCTTTCATAGTAGGTACATATTGTAGAAGTTATTGGCAATAGTTTTATGACCGGCCGCCCGCCTAATGTCAACCCTCCTTGCGAGTGTAATTGTTGACCAAACGGCATGAGATGGAGTTGGCCCAGGTCTTCTTTCGTTCTTTTTCAAATGTATTAGTAATATATTTTCCGTGTGATCACAGGGTAAGAATATAATCCACCACCCTATCTTACTTGTGGGTGATTGTAAGAGATAATTAAGGGATATTAAACGCATAAAACATCTATGCAAGAGAAGGAAACTCAAAACAATACCCTATACATACAAGTCTGACCAGCATGGTATAATAGGTCAATTTCTCTCCCATTATGAAGGAGACTTGAGTCCGACACTAGGACATATATGAGCTGAGATGAATATAGACATAACAGTTCTTTGAAAGTTCTACTGTAATTGTTCATTTTGTATTAACACCAAATTTTTCTTATTACAGGTTATCCGTGAACCTTATATGAACTTTAGATGTCTCAATAAATAGTTTGCAAACATAAAGTATTTATATTGCTTTTAAGTTGGATTTAATACGAAATTTAGCGTAATATGAACAGATTATACCGAGGTAAAGAAATCGATGCTAGTGGTTAGTCAGCGACAGGAAGTGATTACGGTTGGTTATAGTCTTTCGCTGCCCCGGATGGATTGGGCAGGGAGTACTCAGACCATAGCCTTTCCCTTTTTGGGGACACGCTATGAAAGTATAGGGATACCGGTGGCAGAGCGTGTAGCCATAGAAGAGCTCCTCTCTGATCCGGCCTGTCGCTTCTGCGGCGACCACGTCCTGGTTCTGTTATATGCTATCGCTTTCAGGACGGCCGGCACTGATGGTTGCAATAAGTTAGCGATTCTTTCTGCCCAAGTAACGCAGACTTGAGCATATGCTGCAACGGCACTTTTGGCAGGTTGAAGTCGTTTTCTTCTTTCTGATCGTGTATAGGTATTTGCCGAAGCTACCATGCTTTGACAAACCTTGTACCAGTTGGAAAGATAGGGTTCCGAGCCGCCACTCCATTATATCTATCAGCACTGGCCGGATCGCCTCCATATTTCGATCACCGAACTGAGGCCTCTTCAGCTATGCTGCCCAACGGGCGATGAACTCCCAGCGGGCATCTTCACGCCAAGCGACCAACTCGCTAGGCGACACACTGCTATCTTCTTTATGTAGACTATAGCCTAATACATATGCATAAAAAGGTACATTCAGTGTGCCTTTTATCTGATAAGTTCTAAATGTATAAAGTAAAATTATTATCGCTATAAGATAGATAGGACTGGAAGTGTCAGTGTTAAACAAACTTATACTCACATCATCAATGAATTATTAAAAAAATCCAATGCAAAAATGCACGTACGGCCACGCACATCGATTGATAGACATTTATTGATTGTTGCAAAAAGATTGATTTTAAAATTGTACAACGTCCGTACTAAGAAATAAACTCTTGTATCGTGGAGGTTTTTGAACACACAAATTAATAATTGTCACGGGGATTGAATTGCAAGACCCGACACAAAAAGTTGATAGACTAGCCCGCCATCTATGTAATTCAAGTACAGTTATGAAAGAGAACACACGTAACTCACTCGCAGTTATCTAGATAGCAGATATCAACACCAACACACTTATCTAGATCATCATTCACCGGCTGCGTGGCTAAATCGCTCTAATAAATTACAACTGTTGTAGTTTATATTGAATAGTAAAAAAAAACTTTCCTCGTGCTGACGGGGTAAGAATACAATTCACCACCCCCGATCTTAACCGTGGGTGATCGTACGAGACGACTAAGGGATCTAAAACGCATATAACATCTATGCGAGAGAGGGAAAACTCGAAACAATACCCTATACCAACACGTTTGACTAGCGTGGTATAGTAGGTCAATTACCCTTCCATTATGGAGGAGGCCCAAGCCCAACAGTGGGACATATATGGGCTAAGAAGAAGAAGAAGTGAAAAATATGGACTAATTTTGATAGTACTTTTCTATGGATGGATATAATATGGAGTTATAACCCATACAGAGATTTTATTACGATGTGACTGTTCAGATGATCCAGTGGTCTAAAATAATGACGATGTCTCGTGTCATAGGTACGATCGTCACGCGTTATATTTGTGTGCTCCAAATACATCGCTTTTGAGATTGGTTGTGATTTATAGCCGTTGATTATATGTTTCATAAGTCTTTCGTAATATTAGGATTGATGCTTTATTTGGGTGCTATCTATTTAAAAAAAAATAAAGATGAGGTTAATGATATTAGTAGTGGCAGGACCACGCTGTTGACAGTTCTCTATCTACAGCCGCGGGCCGGGCCGTCCGGGGTAGTACAACACTCTCGCAGAAGATCGACGTCTGAGTAATGGCAATGTGCTACTGCGCTTATTTCGGTGAGCGAGAGAGCCGGAAGCCCAACTGAGTGGGTTTGGGGTTTGTAGTGGTAGGTAGTGGCCTTACTATAACTTTAGTATTGCAAAGGTCCATGGGCGGCAGTGACACTTACCATCAGGTGTGCTGCATGCTGGTTTGCCACCATACGCAATAAAAAAAAAGGACAAATGATTGTAAAATACTGGCGGTTAACTCATTAAAATAAGTAATAGAGGCAAATAATTATGAAGTTAAAGTACTACTTAATAAGTAGTGATTCATTATTATAATTATTTGTATGTGTGTTCACTGACAGAAATTGGAGAATATACCTAATAAATATTTATAAAATATATTTAATGAAGTAAAAAAAGACATCATCACAAGTTCACAATAAACTAATAACGCAGAATCTCTTTAAAAATACATATAAACCATCATAAATGTATAATATCAAAGCCACTTCAAGAAAAATTGAATTATATAACTTCAATTTCAACATAACGACTAAAATATACACCAAAAAAAAGGCACGGACTAAAGTCTGTGGACCAACAATTTATCTAATAAAAAAAAATATATTTAATAAATATTCATCATCATCAAGTAGGTTTATATACCTCCCACTGCTGGGCTCGACCCTCCTCCACAATAGAAGGGCAATCGACCTACCATACCACGCTGGTCAGACGTATTGGCATAGAGTTTTATTTCAAACTTTCCTTCTATTAAAATTGTATTTCACATTTTTAATCATACACATCTTAAGCGGCTATGTCCAAATATTTGTTATTTTTATGACTGACTGCTATAATAAAACTTAACACACTTCTAGATGACCTAGGACGTTTGAATTTTACATTCAGCTAGGTAATTGTGAGTATATATACATATGTAGAAAAAAAAAAAGACGAATCGATGCTGCTCGAAATAATTTATAGATTAGTATAATAGTTTCGAGTCTGACAACACTACCAAGATTATTCTCAGGGCTTTCCCCTAAGTAAGTGCACTTATCAAAACAAAGATGCATGCATATAAAAGCGATATGACACAATCGGAGTGCACCATTTTGAAGCTAGTAATTTGAGTGTAAAATATAATAGTCTTTTCATCGGTGAGTCATTCATACCTTAATTTCATTTTATCAACTTTCCTAATCAGCTGTTAGCATGCTATTCTCTCGATCGATTATTTGGATCCAATTAATTTTTATTATTGATCGCTTATTAATGTACTAGCTGATGCCCGCGACTTCGTCCGCGTGACATTCAGTTTTACTACGTACCCCTATTTGAAACTTAAAAATTCAAACTCGGCCAAGTATTTCCGGCAGCCACTTGACCATTTTCATCAAGGAGGACGCTTTCTTCAATTTTTTTTAAAACATCGGCAAATTCTTAAGCATGTGAATTAGTGTTGCCCAAATGCAAGACTCTTGCGAGGCTCGCAAACCCTGTAACTTTTGCTTTTAGAATAACACAAAGTCACTTGTTTTGATAGAAATAAAAAATCCCCATAGACATTAAAATCCAACCAAATTAATGAAATTCTATTCATCTAGTGGCAGTAACTGTACAACTTTCAATAATTAGGTACATACCACTAACGGGGCTATTATTCCTCCGTGTACTGGTATTACTTGTAAGAATACGAAATGTTGACAATCCTTTCTTTGCTAACAAAATCTTAAAATCATGTCTAAGGGAGCACTGCGAAACTCTTGCAGCAAGTCTTGGTCTTGCATTTGGGCAACACTAATGTGAATGATGACCTTGACTTTGCTTGCATGTTGATGGTTAGGGTCAGCTTTCCTACTTGGAGCCACAGATAAGAATACTTCAGTGAAGCATTGATCTCATCAGTTCTATTTCCTCGAGTTTTAACAGGAAGGATTTGTCGAAAATCTCCAAAGAAAAGCACCATAGACTTTTCATTACGATCTCGTAGTGCTCGATCTACGGCCTCTACGATTTTTTTTTATTTATCATTGTCCAATCAACGCAAACGATTAGACAGCAATCCTTAATAAAAACACTAATAGTGGTAAAGCCGCAGTTGATAGTATTTTTTCTACAGCCACGGGCTGGTCCGACCCTCCAGTCGGACCTAGTACCCCACTCTTGCAGAAAAGCAACGTCTGAACAGTGGCAATTTGTTATTTCCGCTTCATTTGTAAGAGGCGGCGGGAAGGTGCAGGCGCGATTACCTGCGTCTATTTGCCTTAGGTGAAGCCGCGGGTAACTGGAACAGGAAATAGTCCGTCACACGCGGAGAGGCTGACCACGTGAGGGTGAAGCCCGATGGCCCGGGGCGTCATCGGGGATGGTACTCGAAAGGCCCAATGGTGATGGGGAGGGAAAACGGTGGGTTACGGGGCCATGCGGACGGAATGCAAGGTCTAACGTGTGTCTAGATCATAGCCTGCCAAAAAAATAAGTGCATGCTGCTTGCTCGTTTACCACCGTACACAATAAAACAAAAAACACTTTGAATATGTCGCAGTTTCGTGTTATTGAACATCTCGGTATTTCATTGCTTTATAAATCTATCGGGTTTATAAACAATGTGCATAAATCTATCGGGTTTTTAAACAATGCTCTTTTACCACCAAGAAGTAATGCAGCTGCAGTTTCTGACGTAGTAACTTCCAAAGTTATTTTACGCTGTATCCTCATTTTGGTAAGATTGCTCTGCTCAGATAAGTCTTTTCAGGGATACCTGGGAACATGGACATCTATCATCTCAGCTTATATACGTCCCACTATTGGGCTCAAGCCTCGTCCGTAATGGGAGGGAAATTGACCTACTATATCAAGCTGGTCAGACGTGTTGGTATAGGGTTTTGTTGCGAGTTTTCCTTTTCTTCCATAGATGTATGATATGTATGATGTCCTTTAGTTGTCTCGTGGGTGATCGACCCACGGGTAAGAAAGCTGTTGGTGAATTGTATTCTAACTGCGCAACCGCACGGATAAATATATAATAAATGGCTTTCATTACGAAAGAATTAATAAAAATGAATTTCTTGGTTCATGTCGCGTTTTAGTAGCGTAGAATATCTTAAGAGGGTTATCTCTCATATTTTATAATAATGTCAAAGAATTTGAAAGACTGTAAAATAATAACATCATTAAAAGCAAAAGACTCAAACGAATGGGGCTAAGACTGTTACATGGCCTACTCAAGGGTGTCATCTCAGCGCTGATCACCTTCAAATGCTCTGTAAGCTGCTTGAAACGTAGTCTATGCTATCGACAGTGTATAAAAATGTAAAAAAGTAGGCCCTCGCATAATATGCAGCAACAGGCGGCAATAACAGCACTATTGCTAAAGTAACTGGTGTAGTGATGGGGCTTCGGCGTGTACCTGCTCATGGTCGCAAAGAGGGAGAGCACATCGTCTAACCACTACCGTGATTGCGAGGTGGACACGGCGCTGCAGACGCTTAAAGTTTGCGTGGCCTGGGCAAAGCAGCGCCGTGCACTCATCGCAATCATCGGTGCCAAATTGGCACTGTCGACTATCGCAAAGACGATGCTCGATAGCTTCAGGAACTCGGACTCGTTCGCCGCCTTTTGTGAGACAGACGTCTCACAGAAAAAGGCAACGGAGCGTGTTACAGAGGAGACTCTCCATGCTGACACACTCTGCCGCCGGCGCATCGGATGTCACAGGCGCGGTACCTGCACCTGTTGCCATCCTAACTGAGGTCGCGGGTAGATGGACCATGGGAATTAATCTACCACCCGCAGAGACACCGACCGCGTGACGGCGATACAACACTGTTATTTGCCGGGGTGTAGACGGAGAAGATACACCCCCGGACCGGTCACTGATGTCAAGTAAGCGGTACCAGAGGCCAGCCTGATGGTTTGGGCAGAGAACACGATGAGATATGGGGCCACACGACGCCCTTCTGTTACCCCGGAAGAAATGGCAGTGTCCAGACCATAGCCTACCAAACAAAAACAAAAAAGGGTGCACTTTGCATACTCGCCCCAAAGTAGCATCTTAACTAAGAATGTACGTTTTGTACGCTCTATGATGTGGACTTTATTTTTCTTTTTCGTGTTTGACTTAGTTGTTAGTCGCAGATGACTATGACAACTTTACTCGGACTGTTAGGTGAGTGCTGAGAGCTTTCCACCCAAAGTACCTTTACTAAGTTCAAAAAATTAATGTACCTAGTAGCTTTTGAAAATGTAACGAAAAATGATTTAGTTTTAAACTAAATTATAGCGCCATCTATTGCTCATTTAACAAACTAAATAAATCATGCATTTTATTAATTTATAGCTAAATTATATATTATTAACTAATTAAAACATTCTTTTTATCATAAATAGCTTTAATAGTTATTTTGACTACCTGACTAATGTTATGTATTATGTCAACTTCCCTTCAACTTTGAAGAAGGTTTTAGCCCAGCAGTGGGATGTATATGAGCTGAATTGATGAAACTACTATATATTAAGTAATACAAATACTTTCCTTACACTATAGATAAATTAAATAATTATTTTGAATTGAACCTTCTAGTGACATAAAAGGCGAGCGGTAATTTTAAAAACTTAAATGACCATAACTTTTTTTACAGACATCAGATTTCAATGAAACAAAGACTAAATGTTGCTCTGAATTGGGCTTAATCTTTTTATCAAAACTGCGAAACAATCCGTTCTGTAACTTCGGAGATTAGCGATTACAGACATACAGACATACAGACACACAGACATACAGACAGACAAGAAATTCCAAAAAATGATTTTTGTTTTCTGTTAGTGTTTTCTTACTGCCTAGATTCATTTTTTAATAAATTTATCAAATGTACAGACACGGGATTTCTACTGATTTATTATATGTATAGATAATAGTCAATCGATGTTTTCTTAGAATTTCCTTTGATTTTATATTCTTTTACTTACAGCAATTATAAATTATAATGGTAAAAATTGTATGTGTGTGTGCCTGAGTGTGCATGTTAGTCCTTATATTCATTGGTAACTAATTTTGAGATTTTACATTATGAGCATACTTAGTTTCTTTGATATAATATTATAAATTTGAGGCCCTAAATACCAGAAAAAGCGTTTAACGAATGACAAAATACATTTTTGGGGGTGACTTATAAAAATAGGTGTGCTATTTTGTGATATTTTCTTGTAGATCTAGTTATTCATCACACTTTTTATCGAATCTTATTATTACTTACTCTTATTAATCTCAGATTGACTTCTTTTCATTGCGTTAGGATATGAGCAGAAATAACTGGTATTAAAGCATCTTTTCTCCAAGTAATATCTCACTCACTTGTTCTTATTCTCTTACATGAAAGTAAAAGATGGTAACACATTATATTCTTAAGCTATCACCTATACTTAAAGGTCAATATAAAAACAATGCGATATAACAACTCCTTATTAAACACTATTTATAAGTACATTATTTAAAATAGTTTTACTCATACATATTAAATCAGAATCTATACTACGTACCTAGCTAAATCAGTTCAGTGCGTTTCTTTCGTCTTTCTGTCAGTATATTCTTTATCATCATCATTCATCATCATTACAGCCCATAAATGTCCCACTCTTGGGCTCAGGCCTCCTCCGTAATTGGAGAGAAATTAACCTGAAAAACCCGTATGGGGTTTTGTTTCAAGTTTTCCTTCTCTCGCATAGATGTTATATGCGTTTTATATCTCTTAGTCGTCTCGTACGAACACCCACGGTAAGATATGGGGTGATGAATAGTATTCTTACTCTGTCACCACACGGAAAATCTATTCTTTATACCTTAGACTATTTCAATAAATGTGTTACTTAACGACATCATTATCATCACCCTGCTCTTATCCCAATTACTTGGGGTCGACACAATATGTACTCATCTTTCATCGTATATATTGTAAATACTTTTGATAATAGTTTTACGATCGGCCGTTTACCTGATGGAAAACCTTCTTGGGAATAAAATTATTGACCAGACGGCATCAAATGGAGTTGACCCACGTCGATATTTTCTTAGTTAACTTTGACAACACCCACAAGCAATGTAAGGGTTGGTAGCATTCGTAGTCCCAGCACTATGAATTAATGACAGATACGCTAAAAACCAAATGGTTAAAATTATTCTTTTAACCAAAATTTATGGAATATTTTTATATTTTTTTCAGTTATGGATACTGTATCAGCATTGGCTGTAGTTGTTGCTGGTGGTGTAGCTATCTGCGGTACAGCAGGACTTCTAACTCCAGTAGTGATACCGATTCTTGGATTGAGTAGCACAGGAATAGTGGCCACTTCTACAGCAGCAGCCGCTGCCAGTATCTTGACCCAGATGACAGCTGCTATAATGCGTGCGTGAATAATTTAAATTAAAGTTATTTTAAACTTATTTATTATATGAATTGATTTTATCATGTAAATTACCTATTTGGATTCCTTGCCTAATTAATGAGCTTCACAAACCAAACATCATAAGAAATTTAATATAGTCCATAATGATATACAGAATATTAATAAGCTTCAATACAAATAAGAGATAACGACGACGTCAAAGAGCGAGTAGGTATGAAAGAGAGTATTGGTGTAAAGATGCGAAAGGGAATGCTCCGATGGTTCGGACATGTGGAAAGAATGCCGAACGAACGTCTGGTTAAGAAGATATACAATGCGAAAGTGGAAGGATGTAGGTACCGGGGGAGACCGAGACTCACCTACCTAGACCAGATTGGTCACGTACTGAAGGAAGGTGGAGTCAAGAGTCTCCGAAACCGGCGAGCGTGTATGAAAAGAATTATGAATGTTGAGGAAGCGAGTGAAGTAGGCAAGGATAGAGTTCTCTGGCACTCTGTTCTCTCTGCCTACTCTGCAAAGGACATGGCGTGATGGTATGTATGTATGTATGTATTCAATACAAATTTGACGCGAATTGGTTAATGATTTTTTTTAAATATAATGTTAATAATGATGTCATTACTTTGTTATAACTGTAAGTACTATTCTATTAATATTATAAATGTGAAAGTTTGTATTACCAGTAAGTTTGTATTATCTTAGGTACTATTCTATTAATATTATAATTGCGAATAGCTGTGTGGTAGCGGTTACGAATATGACCAACCCTTACTTTGTTCGTGGATGTCGTAAAAGACGGCTAAGAGCCTTATAACGACCTGGGCCAACTCTATTTGATGCCGTTTGGTCAACAATTGCAGTCTTAAGGAGGGTTGACGTCAGGCATGTGGCCGATCATAAAACTATTGCCAATAACTTTAACAATATGTACTATGAAAGAAGAGTACATATTGTATTGACCCCAAGTAATTGGGATAAGAGTAGGAGAATTAAATGATTATAAATGTGAAAGTTTGTTAAGATATTTTGTTGTTAGTATGATTAGATGTTTCTTACGCAATCATGTGTAAACCGTTGAACAGGTTTGGATAAAAATTTGCACATGGATAGATCATTTTCTGGAATAACACGTAGGATAATTTTTTACCTCGTCATGTGTTCCCTTGAGATAATAGTTCAAATTTGGGAAAGTTTCTTTTTACGCGGACGAAGTGGCGAGCAGAAGCTAGTATTGTCTAGTGTGAAAGTCATCCGAGTTCTTTACTAAAGTTTTTTTTTAATACACATTAATAATTATGTGGCGATTAGATAAGAACATAATTGTAGCCTTACATATGCGACAGGATAAGAAGATAATTGTCGCCACTTTTTATTAATTCCGAGTCGTAAAAATCGGCTGAGGTCATTTTCACTAGTAGGTCGGCGGCAGCCCTTTCCCGGGAAATGTATAAAACTTCACTGCGATTGCCAATCCGCCTGGCAAACGTGTCGACTATGGCACTATTCCCTCATTTATTGCGGAGGCTTACAATCAGCAGTAAACACTAGCAATGATGACAGGCTGAATGATAGTGATAATTATTAATTATGTTATTATTAAATATGTAGTTTTAAAAAGTTTTATTTACCTTCTCCTATTTATTAGGTAATATTTATTATATTTCTTCGTCCGCGTAAGAAGTGACTTACATCATAAAATGTTACTATTAAAGTATCCCAAGGCAACCAATTATCAAGATAACAAGTATCCTATTTCCGTGTGGTGACGGAGTAAGAATACAATTCACCACCCCCTATATTACTCGTGGGTGATCGTATGAGACGACTAAGAGATACAAAACGCGTATAACATCTATACAAGAGAAAGAAAACTCGAAACAAAACCCTATATCAACACGTCTGACCAGCGTGGTATAGTAGGTCAATGACCCTCCCATTATGGAGGAGGCCTCAGCCCAACACTGGGACATGTATGGACTGAGATGATACTTCATCTAAGAAATAATATTATCTAATCTTTATGCCAAATTTACTTATAAGTCTGTTTAATAGTTTATCCATGATTGAGCAACAAACATTTAAACATCATCACAAACTTTCATATTTATAATATTTAGCAGGATATATGGTAGAACTTTAGTTTAAAATAATGATGGTTGCATAGACGAGATAAAAAGAGGTACGGCTATCACAGCAGCAATGGTTGAGAAAATATAGAGCAATCCAAATATCACTAAGACCACATATACCAGGCTCGTACAAATTCTTATCTTTCCTATATTCCTTACGGTGCAGAAATATGGACGTTACGGGCTGTGGAAAGAAAGAAGATAGACCCTCTGGAGGTGTGTTGTTGGAGAAAAATGTTTGCAGTATTGTAGACTGAATTTCAATTTAAAGTTTCCATAATGATTTCTAATGTTTACGCGAGTGTTACACATTACAAAACTATTTTTACGGATTCTATAGCATTTGTATTTGATTATTTAATTTATCGACGTTTCGAACACTTTACAGTAGACATGCATGAAACAGTACTTCGCGAAGTGATGTGACATGGCATTACATTTCGTGCCAACATCACAATATGACATTTCATGTCATGTGTGATGCGCAATGCGATAGCGCTCTATATATACGGCGGACGGCGTCATAAAATATAAGCCTTAACATTCTGAAAATAAAGCTCATAATAAATATTGAATTGCCAGACACCGAACATTGCAGAAATGTAGAACAGTACACGGGTGTTCGCGTCATGTTTAATGTGATGTGATGTTTAGTCGCGTAATGTGTAATGGGTCAGTACACGGTCGGGTAATATTACGTGTGATACATCACTTGCATTACTTACACATGTCTACTTTACAGTGATTATGGTCACGGGAGGACTAAGGTGTCTTACGTCCAATATGTCATTGTTATTACAGAAATTTATATCTACCCTTTTTATATAATTATTAACCCTTAATATTAAATTTTGACCGATTTTTTTAACACAAATTCATTGCCAGTACAAAAAGAAGATAATGATTCTGTGTATAAAATTTTATATTGTTTATGATCTGTTATGATTAAAACATTTAATTTATGATAATTATTATTGTGCCAATTATCACTTTTATAAAAACTAAAAAAAACTGTGCAAAACCGCCCAAGCTGTATGGATTATCAAAGATACACAAAACTAATGCTCCATTGAGACCAATAGTAAGTCAGATCAACACGCCGACTTACAAATTACGAGTAGCTCAAATGGTTGCGAAGGTCCTCTAACAACTTCGAAGACTCACTAATGCTTTTTGTCAGTGAAATTAAAGATCTACATCTCACTGATGGCGAATCTATGGTCAGTCAGTCATCTATTTTAACTGGATTTTCACTGGTAGGTAGTTGATATTTACTGGCAGATAGTTGATATCATTTATTATCATACAGGGACGCGGTCGCCGCCTTCTGCGAGACAGTCATCTCGCAGAAGGAAGAAGCGGGCCGTAAGGAACTCCTCTACGGCAATACGCACCGCCGCCAGTGCCTTGGGCAGCGCAGGCGCGAATACCTCCACCAGATGCCGCCCTAGCCGAGGCAGTGGGTGACCGGACCGGGGATTAGTCTGGTCGCCCCGAAGCGAGGCCACCACGTGAGGACGACGCCCCTACGGCGAAAGCTGCCGGAGTGTCGACTCGAGAGGATACTCGTGATGGTAAACCGCCGGGCGGGCCACCGAAGACAAATACCGGGTTCCGGTGGCCCGCTCACATGGCGTGGAGAGGTACATGTAGGGCGGGTCTATGAGGTCGTGCGCCGCTTCTTCTGTCGCCCCGGACGAATTTAGCGAGGTGTGACCATTCCATAACCCGCCGCCAAAAAAAAAACCATATACCTACAGTATATTTCAAATATCTACATAATAAATTAACAAAACTAAAAATATATCGGAAACCGCAATATGGCATTACAGATAGCTTTTATCACGACAGTACATAACAGAGGATATGAATTATTTTGTATTATATAAATTATTTAAAAATAGGTACAAAATACAAGCTATCATTACAATCGCCTTTCTGACGATTTTTAGGGTTATACCTGTGCAAAAAAACATCACGGCAGATTTATAATTCAGTAAATAAAACTCTTAGGCGTCGGTTGACCAGACCGGGGATTAGTCCGGTCGCCTGAAGCTAACACGTGAGGATGACGCTCTAATATTAAGACTTATTGATCTATATGACAGAACGTCGACTCGAGAGGATACCCGCGAACCACTGAAGACATAGATCTGGTTGCGGTAGCTTACCCGCACGGCGTGTAGAGCTGTGACCAAACCATATCCTATCGACAAAAAAAGAGCTCTACGGAAACTATAATAACTATACTTCACCGTATCATATAACACCATATCACTCTCTTTTTGGAATATGTAGATGTATATATATATATATATATATATGTATATATATACATACATATATATATATATATATATATATATATATATATATATATATATATATATATATATATATATATATATATATATATATATACATACATAGCTTCACGCCTGTTTCCCAGAGGGGTAGGCAGAGACTACGGATTGCCACAAACCACGATCCTGGCATACTTCCATCGCTTCATTCACACTCATAATAGTCTTCATGCATACTCTACGATTACGCATACTCTTAATATGACATCTCGTCAATACATCGCTAATTTGATCCAGAAAATTATGACGAGGTCTTCCCCTTGTATTCGTCCCATTCACGTTTGCTTTATATATTTTCTTCGTCAACCTCTCCTCACTCATTCTTTCTAAGTGTCCAAACCACCTCAGCATACTCTTTTTGATCTTTTTCACTACTTCTTCATTCACACCACAGCGCTCTCTTATTACACTATTCCTAATTTTATCTTTCAGGCTCACATCACACATACTACGAAGAGCTCTCATCTCTACAGCATTTATTCTACTTTCATGTCTTCTCTGCCAAATCCAACTTTCACTACCATACGTGAGGGTAGGTACTAATACTCCCTTATGCACAGCTAGACGTGCCTTTTTGGACATATTTCTGCTTCTCATAAAGGTGTACAGTGCCCCATTCACCCTATTACCAGCATTTACTCTTCTTTCAACATCATTATCATTTTTACCATCTCGAGTAAATAATACACCCAAATACAAAAATTCTTTCACCTGTTCCAATTCCTCACCATTTATACTAATTTTACATTCCGTCATACATTTATCCTTTTCAAAAACCATTATTTTCGTCTTACGTACATTTACTTTCATGCCTTTTCTTTCAAAAGCTTCATGCATAGTAGTTACCATCACGTGTAAATCCTCAACCGACGATGCAAGTAATACCTGATCATCGGCATAAAGAAGACATTTGATAAGTAACTCATTCATTCTTAAACCACAATCATTATCTTTCAGATCTTTCAGACAAATATCCATGAATAGGTTAAACAGCCACGGTGATGCTACACATCCCTGTCTAACACCTTTATCAATATTAAACCATTCCGTGTAGGATCCATTTATTCTTACGCACGCCCTGGAGTCCTTATAAATGGATTTCAGAGCGTAAATAAGATGGCTGTCCACCCCATACATAGACAGTACCGACCACAGTTCATTCCTCCTCACTTTGTCATAAGCCTTCTCCAAATCAATAAATGCGCAAAAGATTTTCTGACCTTTAGCCAAAAATTTCTGCGTCATGCATGTTAAGGAGAAGACTTGATCCGTACAACCCATACCTTTTTGAAAACCCGCTTGTGCATCCCATATTTTCTTGTCAGTTACTTTCACTACTCTTTCAATCAATACTTTCGCATACAGTTTGCCGACAATGCTAAGGAGGCTTATGCCCCTGTAGTTTGCACAGTCTTGCTGGGAACCTTTCCCTTTGTACAGAGGATATATATATATATATATATATATATATATATATATATATATATAAAACTCTGGCTATTTAGCTCCAACTCGTACTATGTACAGATAAGAATTAGTTGCTATAGCGGCTGTACGTTTGTTATATTATTATAGTGACTGTGGCTGTAATTAGACGCGACAATGAGTAGTTTAAAGCAATTTTACATATTATTAATATCTTTAACTGTAACTCAAATTTCCTACGCATTTAACAATGCAAATAATACTAATCAGACCGAAATAAATGGCCGGCAAATTATTAGAAAATGCTGTCCATTCGGTAGATATGTGAATAGGACGCTATGCCAATATCATCATGAAGTTAAAAACTTTTCAAATTTACGTGTTTACGATAAAAATATTGACAGCATAAATAAATCGTTTGATAGTGTGTTTAAAATTTTACCTGCTATATTTGAAGAGAATTCTACTCTTCGATATCATTGGAAAAACATTCAAATTTTATCTTATATACCGTACATTATTGAGGTAAGTTGTATTACATTATTTTGCTTAATCTATAATAATTATAATTAGTTGGGATTCCGTATTATAAAATTACATACATACATATCATCACGCTATATCCCTCGCAGGGTATTCAGAGAGAACAGAGTACCAGAGAATTCTATCCTTGCATACTTCACTCGCTTCCTCAACATTCATAATTCTCTTCATACACGCTCGCCGGTTTCGGAGACTCTTGACTCCACCTTCCTTCAGTACGTGACCAATCTGGTCTAGTTAGGTTAGTCTCGGTCTCCCTCGGTACCTACATCCTTCCACTTTAGCATTGTAGGTATATCTTCTTAACCAGACGTTCGTTCGGCATTCTTTCCACATTATAAAATTAACTTATATAAATAACGCTTGACTGATCTCGGGTCCAAGAGTTTAGATACGATGGTTAGCCGGCATATTTTAGCACAATTACATAAAAAGCGTTCACTCTAGAGTAACTCCAGATTACATTTTCTGGGAATTTTTAATACTATTTTAAATATCGGATTGTATTGCGAATCGTTTGTGTGTAATAAATTCACCACTTCACGCTGGTTTGATTTCACTGTATTTTATTTATTCTACAAAGGATATAAATGTGAATATTTTTAAGGATAGAATGGATGGATGTTTCTCACTTTTTCACAGAAAATGTACGGAACGGATTTTGTTGAAACCTTACAGTAATCCTTACTAATATTATAAATGCGAAAGTAACTCTGTCTGTCTATCGCTCTTTCACGCCAAAACTACTATACACTCAGATACACATATGATAAAGGATATAGACTACTTTTTAATGTAAAGAAAGGGGTGTAAATGGGGATGAAAAGTTGTAAGAAATTATCATCATTTTTAAAATCCAGAAGCTTGAAACTTATTTTTAGGCTATTGGTTAGATATAAATAAATATGACATTAATTACCCTTAAGGGGTAAAATAAAAATAGGGGATGAAAAATTTTAGGAACCTTTTACGCGGGCGAAGCTGTAGGCAGAAGCTAGTATAAGATATAGCTTAATATATCAGAATAGGCTACAATTTATAAAGATCTAATGTAATTTTTACATAATATTTATGATACGAGTAAGTATCAATTATTAGTAGTAGTTCATATTCCCAAAGAGGATTCCCGGCAGGCGGCTGGTCATAAAATTATAATAACTTTTGAAGTTTGTACAATGGAAGTGGAGTATATATGTATCGAACCCGAATAATCGACATAAGAGCAGAATGACGATGTTGATTGTGATAAGTACTTTATACTTAAGCTGGAAAATGCCTACCCCCTATATTTTTTTTTTTGGGGTGGCTTACGGTCGGCGCACTCCTCGCACCACTCCGTCCGGGGCGACAGAGGGGCGTAAGCACGCACACCCGTAACCCACCCTTCGACGTCGCCTTCGTCGTTGGGCCGACCACCGGAGCAGAGTGACTTGACGTCAGTGGTCGGCCCGACGAAATACCCCTGAGGAGTACCCTCTTCTCGACCGACGTCCCCCCCTCGGGTAAAATGTCGGTCTTTCCTCACGCGGTCGGCCTCTCGGCGGGTGACGGACTAATTCCCCGATCCAGTCACCCGCGGCCTCGGCTAGGGCGGCATCAAGCGCAGGTAATCGCGCCTGCGCCGCCCCAGTCGCCGGCGGCGGCTCGCGTCGTCGAGGAGACGCTCCTCGCGCACGCGCTCCGCCGCCTCCTTCCGCGAGACTACTGCCTCGCAGAAGGATGCGACTGCGTCCCAGTTCCTGACGCTGTCGAGCATCGCCCTGGCGATGGTCGGCAGCGTCAGGTCAGCACCGATGATTGTGACGAGTTCACGACGCTGCTCTGCCCAAGCGGCACAAACCTCGAGCGTATGCTGCGCCGTGTCCTCGTCGCAATCGCAGTGGTGGCAGGACGGTGTACTCTCCCTCCTGACGACCGTGTGCAGGTATTTGGCGAAACATCCATGCCCCGTTAAAACCTGCACCAGTCGGAAGGAGAGCACCCCGTGCCGCCGTTTTAGCCACTGCATCAGCACCGGCCGGAAGGCCTCCACGGTTCGCACACCGAACCGAGGCCACTCCAGCCGGACTGCCCAACGGGCAATGACGTCTCGGCGGGCGTCGACGCGCCAGGCGGTGTGCTCCCTCAACGAGACCACACCGCCCTCCGCTCGCACCCCCAACATCCGCCGATACAAACCGGCGAGCATTTCCGCTTCCAGGTCCCAAAATGCCTACCCCCTGAGAGCTGTTTAAGTTACACAAAGATAATGTATGAGTGCGTTTGTTTTTATTAGTTTTGATTTACTTTAAAAGCTGCGACAGTATGTAGATCCCAAAGAGTAAAGTTTTAAACTGAAAAAGAGTGGCAACTCCATGATAAAATATGCATGTATGGAAGGTGCTGCTACCCAGAGTTTACGCGGTGAACTAAAGTTGAAGTGATATATATACATATCTACATGTGTATGTGTAATTATATAGAATTTTCTTTTACTATGAAAGCTACCCTGAAATATAAAAAAACATATCAGCTGATAACGAAGCAATAATAATATCAGCTTAACAATGAAAATTGAGATAATTTTCAAAAAGTACATCAATAACCGTTAATAGATTGATGACAATAAGTACCTACGCTAGGAACAAAAAATAACAATTCTCAGTTGTCAAACGTTTGACATACAGGACAAAATGGCAGCAGTTAAGTTTGTACAAACAATCTGTAGGCGGCGCGACGGTCAGTAAAAATAAGTAATGTTTTAAGTGTGCCCCCCCAGGTAGATCCTTACTAATATTATAAATGCGAAAGTAACTCTGTCTGTCTGTCGTTCTTTCACGACAAAACTACTGAACCGATCTAAATTAAATTTGGTACACAGATAGTCTAGAGCCTGATAAAGGACATAGGCTACTTTTTAATGAAAAAAAAGGATTTTAATGGGGGATAAAAAGTTGTAAGAATGTATCGTCATTTTTAAAGCCAGAAACTTGAAATTTTTTTTTAGACTATTGATTAGATATAAATAAATATGATATTAATTTTTTTTTTAAAAATACCCTTATGGGGTAAAATAAAAATATGAATGAAACTATAGGAAAGTAACCTTTTACGCGGGCGAAGCCGCGGGCAGAATCTAGTAATATATATAGTACATTTTATGTTAAAGGCAATGTATCCTGTACAGATGGCGTAGTGGTTAAGATGGACTGACCTTACGTGCCAATGACGCGGGTTCGATTTCCACGCAGGAAAATAATTTGTACAACCCACAAAGCATTGATCTGAGTCTGGGTGTAATTTGTCTGTGTTAATTGTATGTTTGTAAAGTCCCCCGCAATACAAGGATTATTTTCTTAGTGCAGGGTGAAGTCATTAAAAAAAAATGCATATCTTAATATATATAAATTACGTGTCACGTTGTTTGTCCGCGATGGACTCATAAAGTACTTAACCGATTTTAAACCAAATTTGCACAGCAAGTGTAGTTTGATCGAATTTAAAAGATAGCTTAAATCTCAATTTATAGTAATATTATTTTATTGCAAATTATATGTCTAATATTTGACAATCAAAATCATATGTTATATCAAAAAGATTTTAAAAGATGGCGGAATCTGTTGGCTGGATTCAGTAAGTATTTAATAGATGGCGTTATGTTAAATGTACAAACGCTTCATATAAGCTAAAGTTTGTTAGAATAAACAAAAAGTATTACTGGGGCTAACCTTAGCCACAGCAACGCGTGGCCCGGTCTGCTAGTATATATATTATATAAGTTTTTTTACAATGCTTGTTATTAAATTATTTAACTAATTTTTATTAAAATTGATTTATTTATCGCTTTCAGTATTTCATTTAGAACGTTTTTTAACACTAAGTTTATTGGTTGATTTAAAAAATATCACCAATAGTTCGTTTGTCTATCATACATATGTATATATAGTATACTAGCAACCCTTCATTACTCTCAGATGTCGTAAAAGATAACTAAAAGCTTTATATCGACCTGGACCAATTTCTCCTGATGTCCTGTGATCAAAAATTTCATTCGCAAGGAGCGTTAACATCAGACAGCCGGCTGGTCATAAAACTATTGCCAATAACTTCTGCAATATATACGATTAACAAAAGCCAACCCGCTTCGCCAGGTTTTTTTAGCAGCGGCTACGGTACGTCACGCCCCGCTAATTTGTCATGGGCGACGCCGCGCGGGTGGGTCACTTGAACGCCTGGTTTGAACTTACTTAGTTACATCATTAAATAATAACTTCAATTATCACAACATATTAAATCACTCATTCGTCCTCAAGTTAATTTTCTTCTACTGTTTTCTCTAGTAGGTAGGGAATTAGTGAAATACATGCTATCAGAACATCTTCTCATTTATATTTTCCTATTAAATATAGTGTGGGCTAACCCCAGGAAGTGGTTAACAAAAATAAAGTGAGTGGCAGCCCCAACTGTTCTGTTCTCGATTCTGATCGCGATTTTAACAATACGTATAGCATAATCACCTTCTCCTGTGTGGCGTATATACATAAATACATATATATCTTAATATATATAAATTACGCGTCACGTTGTTTGTCCGCGATGGACTCCTAAAGTACTTAACGGATTTTAATCAAATTTGCACAGTATGTGTAGTTTGATCCAACTTAAAAGATAGGATAGCTATCTCAATTTATAGTTGCAATATTATTTTATTGCAAATTATTTGATACGATTCTAACAGATGGCGCTATTTTAAACGTACAAATGTTTCATATAAGTTACAATTTATTAGCATAACCACCGCGTGTTACTGAGGCTACCTAAGCCACAGCAACGCGTGGCCGGGTCTGCTAGTATATATATATATATATATGTTTTCTAGTGTGTCGTCGTTTAGAGAAAAAGATATTAACAACAATGGTAGTTATTTTAAAACTTCAAAGAATACTATATCACTGCTGTACTAAGTAGCATCCTTCCGGGCCAAAAGTTTGGGTTAGTTTTGGGCTTGGGCCCTAGTCCGTTTCACGAAGTTCTTTGTGCGATTTATAAATAATTACTTTGAGTTTGCTTGTGCAATTTAAGTCTACCAAATAAATGGTAAGGGAACTTCATCGTTAGTGTTAGGAATTGTATTTCATATAAAATCAGTTTAATGTTTTTAATATTTAACACAGGTCCACAAAAAATAAAAATCAGCCAAGTGCGAGTTGTACTTGCGCACGAAGGGTTCCGTAAAACTAAAAAAATATGTGATGTAATTAAACATTTAAGGTTTTCGGAATTTTTCCTTTATATATGCTATAAATTGTTGCTTCATGCGAAATTTCAAGATTCTAGGTCGATTGAAAGTACCCTTTAGGTTTTGATTTCCTTGCGAGTAATTGCGTATTTGAAAATATGCGACTTAAATTGCTGTTTCTTTTGATTGCGTTTGACATGGAAGTTTGATTTTGTTACAGTTTAAAGGTCTTATGGATCCAAGTATTTGATATGAGTTTCAATTTAATACCTCTACGCGTTCATGAGGAAAGGGGTAGTAAATTTAAAATTATTAAAAATATTTTTATTATACGATGTAATTAAAAATATACGGTTTTTTGCATTTTTCTTTATTTGTGCTATAAGACGTTGCTTCGTACCAAATTTCAAGATTCTGAGTTCACGGGAAGTACCCTGTAGGTTTTGATTCCCTTGCGAGTGTCGAAAATTTGCGGCAATTTGCGGTATAAACGTCTGTATCTTTTGATTGCATTGGCTTAGAAGTTTAACTTTTTCACAGCTTTAAGGTACAGTAGACTTGAGTATTTGATATAAATATCAGCTTGATACCTCCATGCCTTCCTGAAAAAAAGGGTCTTGACAGACAGACAGACAGACGGACAGACAGACGGACAGACAGACGGACGGACGGTCAACAAAGTGATCCTATAAGGGTTCCGTTTTTTCCTTTTGAGGTACGGAACCCTAAAAAGTGGTCTGTGCTGAGTGTTCGACAAAGATTTTCCGACATATTTTTTACCGCTGAATACGAATCTGAAGTCAAATATAATAATAATTATTAGATCTTTTGTCAAACACCCAGCACAGACCACTTTTTTGTGGACCTGTGTATTTAATAGGTGCATGTGGTGATGTTATAAGAATATAATTCACCACCCCCTTTTTTGCCCGTGGATGTCGGAATAGATGAATAAAAGATACGACTTGCAGATAATATCATTGTAAGAGGAATAAAGAAGGAGATGGCGATAGAGAAGAACATGTACGGCGGGTTATGTGATTGCATCCCATCTTTTCCTCGCCCCATATAGCAGATAGACCGAGATAAGCCAGGGTATGACCACATCAATCCCTGTCCCTTCCAAAAAATCCAATAGGACATGTATGCGTTGAGAAGAAATACTTACGTGTGAAAATTAATGAAGAGAATGGGGTCATAGCACGTCATGAATCTTTTTCATACAAGAGAGGCTATGAATTCTGGCTGAGGCAGCTAGTTGATGATATGTTTATCATTTTATACTATTTTTAGGACGGATCTCTTCAATTGGAATTGCCAAATACTTATCGACGTTGGATTTCAAGAGAAAGTGGTGATTATTGTATTGATTACATTATAATGAAATCACGACGTCTAACAGCTTATCCAAAGGTTTTTACTTATCTGCCAAATGATTCACAGGATAAACCTAGTCCTAACAAACTCTTCTTAACAAGTAGTAAGTATACCTATTTTACTCTTATTCTACAGGATGGAAAGGGAGCGTTCCCGAAAACAAAGACAGGTAACCCTACTAGTCCTACTTGTAATGATAGGATTGTAATATAGGAGATATTTTTTTTTTACTACGCGAGGTCGTTGAACTCTTGAACATATGATCGTGAGTTTTGAATATATTGCGTTTTTTCTCATCTGAGTATAGTTACGTATTTTTTATGGAATTATCTTTACATGGCACTGTCCTAATACGATGGAATGTGAAAAAAACTTAAAATACGTGATGAAAAAAAATTTTTTTTCCTCCGATTCGATTTTTTTTCTAGCCTATCATTACAAGTAGGACTTACTAGACAAAGATAGGTAACCCTACTGGGTTACCTGTCTTTGTTTTCGGGAGCGGTCCCCTTCCACCCTGTATATATAGACAGGTCAAATGACTAACTTATTTTTTGACGGCCGTCTATGGTGTGGTTACACCCTTTAAATCCATCCGAGGTAACTGAAGAAATGCCACGCGAATAGAAGTTAGTATGTTTTTTCAATGTTTTTTATGAATTAATAATTATCAGTAGAAAAGAAAAGCATAAAAAGGCTATCCGTTCCCGTTTTCAGATATTTTGATCGAGAGCGATGTGATGAGAGACTGTTTCATATTTTAATATTCGATTGACTAAACATACTTTGTAACTTACAAAAATTCTCACGAAGCCGGAATATATGGCCTAGTAATTAGCAAAAAATCTTAATACCTGATGAGAGCGTAAAAGTTTCAGGGTGAAAAGTCTTGGGTTGTAACACCCTTGCTTACCCATTTGGTGTATAAAGCGTCTTATAAAATACAAATAAAGTTTACCTTATGTTAATAAAGTTTACACCAAATGGGTGTATTATATATTATTTAGTTTCCTTTAAAGATAAAGATATGCTAGCTTAGATTAGATAAGCTATAAATTTTTATTTATTTTACAGCATCCTTGATTTCCTGTGTGTTTATGCTGTTAGTTCTGCTGGTCTACATTTTGCTACCTGAACTGCAAAATCTATGTGGACTGATCCTAATGGCTTATGTGGCTAGTCTTTGCATAGCGTTCCTTTTATTAGCAATCATTCAGCTATTTTCACATAGCACAGAGGCCTGCATTGGTTTAAGTAAGTAAATTATCATTATTAGTTACTGCAACTGAATTCTTATGATTTTAAATGACTTACATATTTTAGAGTTTTATTATGACCTATGGACAAGAATGTTACTATTCTGTTCAAGTAGTAATCATATATTGTTACTACACTAATAGAAATCGATTATAAAGCCATCATTAACTTGCTCTTATCCCAATTTATTTGGAGTCGACGCAATATGTCTTCTCCTTCCATACAACCCTATCGTACGTCATATCTGTGGTCACTCCTTGTCCATGTCATGTTTCACGCAGTCCATCCATCTTTTCTTCGGTCTTTTCTTACCCCTAAAGCTTTCAACATTCCTTTTTCGTCGCATCACATGTTTATACCATGTCAACTTTCGCTCCTTAACTTTGCCGTCACTAGCGCAACTTTCAAACTTCCTCTTTATATATAAGAAATCGATTATAAAGAAAAAAATATTAATTGTACACATAGAAGTGAAATAGTAGATAAATTTTCAAGCTATTATGATTAGGATGAAAAGCAGCAGTGTGAAAGTAATGATACATATATACAAGCAGTGGTCTTGTAGAACTATGATTTGATTGCGGAAAGTATGGTATTATAGCTAATAGTTTCTTTGTTTGTTGATTCTCAAAAAAGCTACATAAATCACATAGTATATGTGTATATATATATATATATCTATATATATGTCTTATAAATATGTATATTTATAAGACATGTATAACATACATAAATATATAATAAATTCATATACTTGTAAAACTTGTTAAAAGTGTAAACCAATTGGCAGATTTTGGAGGCCCTTATATGTAATTTAATAATAAGACCAATTGTACTTATTATTTCCGTGTGGTGACGGAGTAAGAATAAAATTGACCATCTAGGGGGTGTTAAATCGTCTTACTCGTGGGTGATCGTACGAGACGACTATAAAACGCATATAACATCTATGCGAGAGAAGGAAACCTCGAAACAAAACCCTATTGCAACACGTCTGACCAGCGTGGTGTAGTAGGTCAATTACCCTCCCATTATGGAGTAGGCTCGAGCCCAACAGTGGGACATATATGAGCTGAGATGATGATGATGATGTACCCATTAACACATTAAAAAAAAATCTAATTCTAATTTCCTTACATATACTATAATATATTCAATAGTCGAAAGTTCAAAATATAATGCAATGTTAATACCGGTCCAGATAGTTTTTAATCTATGTCTCTCAGACAATGTTGTCTGTTTCATAAGGGCGTGTACTCGTTTGTACTAAGGGTCTGAAGATGTGTCTTAATTTAATTCTTATCAAAAATTTACTTCTTCACATGCCAACGTCGAAGTTAGTACTGTTATACATATGCAGTATAACTGTTAAGTAAACCGAATGATAATAAAATTTTCTTTTTACATTACAGTTTCTATTTGTGCTTTATTACAATAAAAATTACCTAAATATCGTCATTATTTATATTAATTAATATGATTGTATTATATTACAGCGTTGGGTATCTACTACTTTTTCCTTGCCAGTTTTTGTTGGATGACCGTTATGTCTTACGACATTTGGTGGACTTTTAGGTAAGTTATTTATATTATTATTATAAATTGTGAAATATTCGCCTTTAATTTAGAAAATTAAGTAGAAGGCATTTACATTCAACCGCACAACTTGTTTTATTGAATAAGATCTATTTAACAAATTTGAATTTCTGAAGCAATTCCTTTTCCTTTAATAAAATTAAATATTTGACCAAAACACCTTATGATTGAAATGTTATTAATTTATTTCAGAGGCTACGCTAAGGCTCGTCCTATTCATCGTCGCGGTGAACTCTTCAAATTTCTTATGTATTGTTTGTATGCTTTTGGTGTTCCAACACTAATGACAATCGGTGTTGGTGTTCTGAATACAGTTAATATGGAAAAATGGCCCTGGTTTATAACACCTCATGTACCAGATCGCGGTTGTTTTCTTGAAGGTCAGTATTATGACTTCATTGCAAATTATAGAATTCTAGATCTAAATACCAGATGACCGATTCATTCATTACCTAATACTAAGCATAAAACATTATTATATACGTGACAATGTCCGGTAATTTTTTAACATCTTATCACCTAATAGAAATATTCATCATTTTTAATAGTGGTAGGATCACGCTGTTGACAGTTTTCTATCTACAGCCGCGGGCCGGTCCGTCCGGGGTAGTACCACACTCTTGCAGAAGATCGACGTCTGAGTAATGGCAATGTGATATTGCCCTTCGTTCGGTGAGTGAAAGAGCCGGAAGCGCAATTGGGTGGGTTTGGGATTTATATTGGTAGGCAGCGACCTAGTTATACCCTTGGTATTGCAAAGGTCCATGGGCGGTAGTTAACACTTGCCATCAGGTGTACTGCTTGCTCGTTTGCCACCATAAGCAATAAGCAAAAATGTGTTTGAATACTTTTGAATCTTACCACAAGGCCTCTCTATACTATTTTTTATAATTTTTTTATGTACCTGTTTCTACGGGTTTAACCTTTTTAACTAGTTTTATAGTAAGCGATCAGAAAAATATAAAATGTGGTAAAGCTTATCTTCTTCTTGTCAGTTCTTCACAGTGAGATGATGTCTTCAGAATACAGTACATCAACACTCTATTTATTTTTCCATGGGAGGGAATTAGTAGCAACACTCACTTCTGGTTTGCTCCCGCCAATTCACCTGCTATCCTATTATCATTGTAGGAGCGTTAAAATTCAATAATGGACATCCACGTGCTAATAAATGTTCCTCAATTCTATTCAAAATATCGAAATAAAATACTCTGTTATTTCTAATTATATTTCGGTAAAAATCTGTGCGGTAGATAATGGATAATATAACAACAAATTAGTAGAGATAAAAGCTTAGTATTTTTTTCTAAGAACGTCTAAGTACATCTTTAATGAAAATTTAAATAAGTTTTAATGAAAAACTCTTTAGTTATAAGTTTTAATGAAAAGCACTTAATTCCAAACGCTTGTCAATTAGTCTTGTTCTTATTGAACATTTATTGACTTTTCCATGTAATAAAGAAAATATTATTCCGTGAATTCTAGCAAACGGCAGCCGTATGCATATGCTAACACACATTTTTCATAATAGTCTTTCATAACAAAATAAATAAAAAATATTAAAAGTGCGTGCTTACAAAACACACATGTCAGAAGTGAAACTTCTTTGCCAAACTTATTTTTAAATCTTGTTTACAAACATCAACCAATAGCGTGTATTTTTTCTCAATATCCCTTTCTGTCTCGCTCTCTCTCACTCGCTCACTCCCTTCTCTCGCTCCATGGCTATGTGCGTTATGCGACGTTCGCCCTATCTTACTCTCTCTCAATCTTTTTCGCTAGCTCTCGCCCACCTTTCGCTCCACGGCACTGTTCGTGATGCGACGTTCGATCTATCTCACTCTCTCTCTCCATCTTTCTCACTCGCTTGCTCCCTACTCTCGCTCCATGGCTATGTGCTTTAAGGCTACGTTTGCCCTTTCTTACTCTCAGTCGGTCTCAATCGCCTCTCCCTTTTCTTAGACAAAAAGTCCCACATTTTCGTGTCAATTTATTGAGTTTTATCTGTAAAAAAATTACCCTCGTCCGCGCAAAGAACAACAACAATTTCAATATTTTATTTTTGAAGTGAAACACTTCAAAAATAAAATATTGAAATTGTTGTTATGAAAAATTAATATAAATACTCTGATGTCAATGATGACGATTTATAATTTTAAATACAGGTTGGTCAAAACTATTCTATTTCTACGCCCCCCTGATGATCTTGAATATTTGTAATTGGATATTCTTCCTGATGACCGCTTTCAACGTGTGGCGACTGAATCGAGCAACTGCGATATTGGATACAGCTGCTGCCGGTACATCTGCAGTGCATCGTAGTCAGAGACACAGGTGGGTTTTAAATTAAAATTTTAATTGCGAAGGTAGCCATTAATTTTTAGTTTAATCTTACTAATATTATACATTTTTCGTATGGTGACGGAGTAAGAATACAATTCACCACACTCTATCTCACCCGTGGATGATCGTAAGAGACGACTAAGGGATATAAAACGCATATAATATCTATGCAAGAGAATGAACACTCGAAATAAAACCCTATACCAACACGTCTGACCAGCGTAGTATAGTCGGTCTATTTCTCTCCTATTATGTAAGAGGCTCGAGCCCAACAGTGGGACATATATGAGCTGGATGATGATGATGATGAATATTATAAATGTGAGTTGTGAGTTTGTGGATGTCTGGAGGTTTCGATGTTTGTTACTCAATCTTGCGTTAACGATTAAACGGATTTAAATGAAAATTAGAAGATAGCTAGACCATTTCCTAGATTAACACATGATATAATTTTTATCCCAGTAATAAGTTGCCTTGGGATAATAGTTCAACTTTGAGAAATTTACTTTTTACGTGTAGGAAGTCGCGGGCAGAAGCTGGTTTACATAAAATGCAGAAGTTAAGACATCGACTTATCCCGTTAAATGTTACGGGTTCAATTGTGACACTTGAAAATACTTTGTACATTATGTTGATTACATTTGTAATGTCCACCGCAACACAGGAAATCATTCTAAAGAGCTGGATTATTAAAAATTAATTAAATTCTCTATTTGTGTATTTTCATGCAAGCATTCTACACAACAAAATGGAACTCAGACTAATTTATTTCGCTATCCAGACAAGTGGGTAGATTAAAAATATGTTTCGACGTTTTCGCTCTATCTTTTTTATTTGCGCCGGGACGTCAAACGTAAAAAAAAAATTTGGAGCCTCATGTCGTTCTGCTGTGAGCGATGGCAAATTCTCATTAGAACATAGTTCATTAAAAAGGATACTCGATTATATAGAATTAAATTCTCATGATTCTTTGATGATGTATTTCGTGTTCACAGATTCATGGTATATTTGAAATTAGCCACGGTGATGGGTTTGAACTGGGTGCTTGAAGTTATCAGTTTTCTATATCCAGGATTCAAAGTGTGGTACTTGACAGATTTTTACAATATGCTCATTGGATTTTTCATATTTCTCATATTTGTGTGTAAAAAGAAAATATTTAAGAAATTATACAAACGGTAAGTTTAATAATAATTTAAAAAAATTCTATATTATAGTCTATCTAATCTAAGAAGTGCACTTGGACAGCTGTCAGAGTAAGTTGTCTAGGTATGTGAACCAAATAATCGCTATCGAAAATATCCGATTTTGATGAGAAATCGATATTAATTCTTTGTAATTAATAATCGGTTTATTTTTTTATTTTTCAATAAGGAGATGAAATATTAAGTGCTAAATTAACACTAACAAATTTAATTATTTCATCATAAAATCTATTCATCATATTTAGTAGGATTAGGTTAAGTAAAAACAAAAACTGGATTTGAAAATAGCTATTTGTTCAGAATCATTAGTATTACTTGAATTATGACGGTCGCGAACATTAATAATTATATCCTTATCAATAAAATTGTCGAAACGTACATCTCTGTCAAAATCTATATTCGATTAAATATATTAATCTAATATTTTTACCGATTATTTAGATATTCGTGAATTGGAAGTTGTCAAGCACTACTGTTTAGAACGTTATGACGTGATATTGTAAGATCGTCCATAATAAGTAATTATTATAAATATAGTAATATTTACAATGTTATTTTAATTTTAAATTAGTTTAACAAGTTTTAACATTACGTTATTGTACAAGAAACTCACTCGCAACGTTAATTTTGTAAATAACTTAATATTTCTTTAAAATTTCAGATTTATTGTTTGCAATCATGTGTATACGTTTGACCAAGGTTATTGTGTATTAAAAAATGCGAAACGTCAAAATGCACTTCTTAGATTAGATGAACTATAATTACTGATATTTAGTAGTCCTATGTATTTCATGGGGTGACGGAGTGACAATATAATATGCCACTAATCCTTCTTTTACCACGATTTACCTAAAAAAAGACTAAGATACATTTACTATAAGCTAACAACATCACAGTAAAAGAATAGATAATTGAAGGTGAGTATTTGTTAGATTATCCCATCTGTAGAAGATTCTGTGATCAAAAGTTGAATATGTGAATGTTGGGCATAAAAGGCAGAAAGAAATCTCTTGTTAGAAAATCTTCATAGAATAACTTAATTTAATGTTAGAATTATTTAGTAAATAAGACGATTAGATATGACAAGGATAGTGTTCCTAATTACGAGTCAACATATCACCTCATATATGCCTTCTGCTGGATTGATGCCTGCTCTATTACTGGGGGAAATTAACCTACTATACCACGCTGCTCAGATGGGTTATTATAGGGTGTTATTTCGAGTTCTCTTTATCTTGCATATATATATATATATATATATATATATATACATATATATATATATATATATATATATATATATATATATATATATATATATATATATATATATATATATATATATATATATATATATATATATGTCGTCTTTTAGTATACCCACGGGCAAGATACGGTGGGAATTGCATTCCTAATTTATCACTAGACGGAAAGTATATTTTAAACTAATTACGAGGGTATACAGATTTTTAAGTCAAGCATTGTTTTCTAATTCCAGTTATATCACAGTAAAGAGTACAAGACGGTTTTATTCCGATTCTTCTAAAAGATACTCTAGTGCCAGCAGTACTTTAAATTTTAATAAAGAGATCACTACTCTACAAGTATGCTCAGATACAAAGGGAGTTAATAAGTATACTACTCTAGTAAGGAAAACATAAATTAATTATGGTTTTTAAAGCAGATGAAAATACATGTGTACGATAACGAATAACACGTACATTAATCTTAAGATAAGTTGAGATATATGTTCTAAAAATATCAAAAACGAAACCAGATTATTGAAGAAGAGAGACTATGTAACAAATCAGAAAAGAGAAAATCTGGAAAGCAAAAATTAAAGATAGCCTGTATTAAATGTAATTGATATTCTAACAGACCTCACAGCCAAATTACACATCTAGAAAAGTGCACATTACGTGAAACCATAAGTCTGCATTATGTGGATGAACTACCATTTGCATTTGATTCACCTGGTGGGAGGCTATCTGTTATTACTCAAGAGTACCGCTTCCTCAATCTTTTTTCGAGTGGTGTGGAAGAATTATAGTTCCTTCAGCACGACGATCTTTCCTTGTTGCGTATGCTGTTAATAATAATCAATATCAGATTTGGTAAGGCGCCACCAACATGATGGATGAATTTATAGAGAACTGATAATAGTACCTACTTTATTAATATATAATTAATAATAATTATTTTATACTACATTTTAGTTTAGATATGTGTGATGAGAAATTGATACTACAAGTGCTACGTGGAACGCTTTAATACAATTGCTTAGTTAGTAAAAAGTAGTTCTCATAACTACTTTCTTTTAGCTACTACTTACTTACTACTTTCTTAATAGCTAAGGTGTAAGTAAGTAATGGCGGATTTTTTTTTTGGTGGTGGGTTACGGTTGGCGCACTCCTTGCACTGGGGCGACAGAGGGGCGTAAGCACGCACACCCGTAACCCGCCCGTGGCACGTTGCCTTCGTCGTTAGGGTGACCACCAGAGCAGGGTGACTTGACGTCAGTGGTCGGCCCGATGGAACACCCCCTGAGGAGTCCATCTCCTTAAGTAATGGCGGACTAAGAACCGGTCTAGAGAATGCCCTTAATTCAAAGGATGTATGTCAGGATTTGGAAATCATTGAGATTCAAACCAATTGTGTCTTTTTAGAGGTATTTTGTGCTTCTAAGATCCTATAGGTACTTTGTGGTAGTATTGTTGCATGGCAATGATTTCTGTAAACGTGGTGTCCTTATGAGCAAACCACATCATCGGCGTCATATCAGTCACAAACCCTCTTGACCTACACTTTGTAAATACGCTAAGCGTTGATCCAGTTAGCATTGTCGTCTTGGGCCTCCAAAAAGGTTAGTCAGTGCAAGTTCCACATAATGTAAGAATGGATCTCTTTTCATATGAGTCAAATACTAGTTTCTATATAATTGAATAAACTTCACAGTGAACAATTTTAATCCAAATAGAAACAAATTTGCCTTTTTTGGGCAGGTTATGGGCTGGACACACGCCGTCCGTTTCGTTTGGGGCGACGCAAGTGCGGCGCCTGGCTCCATAACCCATCGTATGCTCTCCCGATCGACATTTGGTCGGCCACTCGTAGCGCTTCCTTGACATCCCTGTCCAGTCCAGGGAGATACCTTTTCGGGTACTATCCACCGTCGACGCCCCGGCCTGCTGCCGAGACGTCGCTCTCACGCCATCAGCCTGGTTCTCACGCCTGCACTGCTCCAAGATCCAGCAGCGGAGCGTGTTAATGAAGAGAATATCCTCTCAGACCCGTCCGCCGCCTCCTTCAGATGACTCCCTCGCAGAAAATGGCATCGCGGTCTAGTTTGAACGACCTGGGCCAACTCCATCTGATACCGTTTGAATAATTACATTCCCAAGGAGGGTTGACATCTGGCATGCGGGCTGTTATAAAACTATTGAAAATAACTTTTACAATATGTACTATGAAGGAAGGAGTACATATTGTAACGACCCCAAGTAATTGTGATAAGAGTAGGAGAATGAATGATGAGTTATTAATAATGACTATGATTGTCATAACTATGAATATGTTTGACATCCAGTTTGACTATGGACTTTATGTATGTGTATGTAATTATGTATGTATATGTGGCAATCACATGATAGTGTGACTAATGTTTTTCTAGTTAATTTATTGTATTTCTGATATATTATTGTATCAAATTTTAGTTCTCTCTTTCTTCATTACCTCCATATACTCCTTCTCTGTAATATAAACTTTAATTGTGCCACAATTCTTATTTATCCATCCTCGTATTTTTTTTTTGAAAAAAGGGTACCTATCAAGTTTTTGCTTCAGATATGAATGCATTAACTAGGATCAATAAATAATCAAGTTTTAAGTATATCTAATTCATAAGTTTTATATTTAGCGTACATAAATTCAAGCAGCCATTCTTTTAGCCTATTGAAGTTTATTACTTCAAAGAGAAAGAGAAGCTTAGCACATTGCCATTATTCAGAAGTTGTACTCCTGCGAGAGGTACTACCCCGGACGGACCGGCCCGTAGCTGTAGACAGAGAACTGTCAACAACGAGGTCCTACCACTCAATTGGTATATAGTAATAATATAATATGTCCTGTCCATCAATGATACATATTTTTTTTGATGATATCAGAAGAATAAATAATAGTAATATTGAATAATAATATTAATAGTATAATGAAATTAATATATGTAGTTAATAATTAACATAATATGTAATATGTAAATAATATGTAAATGAATTAAATTAATTATAAAAACAATTGTTGTTAATTTCTTACCTATACTGTGTATTAGAAAGGAAACCATAACTTATTTGTCTTTACATAAGGGACGTAATAAAAGGCGAAGTTAAAAGTTGTTAAATGCACGTTTGTAAAATCCCCGCAATACAAAAATCATTTTCGTGGTGCAGGATGTTGTCTTTTAAAAAAAAGGAAAGAAATGGTGGTTATTGTTTTCTTCCTTCGTCATCGTACAGACATTGCATAACACCCATCTGGTTATTCTAAAATATCCAGTTTATTTATAAAAACCCGATTACTTATAAAAACCCGATTACGAGCGAAAAATGATTGTCACAAGTGGGATTCGAACCCACACCTATTGGAAATCCGTTCCAATCGTGCTGCCACTTACACCACCGTGAACTATTGTAGGACATTCAATTCTCGCATCGTATTATATTTTTCTCTTTAAGGAGACCAATCCATCCATTTTATATTCCATATCCAGTTTATATTCTTCTGTAATGGCCATGCTTGATTTGTTTTGAACGTTTTTAGATAAGTTTAATACAACAAATTGCTATTATCATTTCTTTAGGCACTTAAAGTAAATAATATTAAAATTATCTCATTCTTCTAATTGTAAAACTAATGTTTACCGCTCCTTCAACCAGTCAACACATTTTTGTAATCATCTCGTTGAGCAATAAATGATATTTTAAATAACAATGCTGGAGTTTCATTGTATATTCTACCACTCCTATTGGGATACACTTACATTGGGATACTTATGTATATAGGGACTAATCCCACCACACATTCCCAACTCTGTAACTCCTGTAAGCCAGGATCCACAATGGTCTCCGTATAAGACACCGAGGTTTGACCCTCGGGAAGTCCTGGGAAACGGTTGAGACCCGCAACAAATTTAATTAGAGAAAAAAAGAGATGGAACCGATCTGTGGCTGTATATATGGTTTTAAGCGTATTAAAATGAAGGCCCCAGGTGGACGTTAAGATTGCAGTAAGTGCATAAAAAGTTCGTTTCGCCTTTTCATCTACAGCTTTAATACGTTCAATGAACGAAAAGATTTTTCTAAGACAAAGCCAAGGTAATACACTGACTCTTTCCTTTTAACTGTCTTGTTAATAAACCTTATGCGAGACATTGACTGTAAATTGCCCTTTAGTAGGAGAGGATAAGTTTTATGAGGAGCGAAGGTAAATCGATTTTATGCGTCTTATTTAACTATAAAGTTAAGACACATAGCCGCCAATTTCCGTCCAAAATCCGTCTGTAGTGTTAGATTGTATGATTAGGAGACCGTCGTCAGCGTAGTCGATCAATGAGCAATTTTGTGGTAGAGGTAGCTTATGAAAGTCATCAAAACCTAAATTCCATAGATTTGGACAACGACTTAACACGGATCTTTAAGGGGTGCCCATCATCAGTGATTTTGATTTGAAAGTATGACTGTATGAGTTGGTAGATGTTTATGAAGCATTTACGAGCCTTTAGTTTAGGTAGTAACATCGGCTTCTAGGCGTTTTTGAAAGAACGTGATATATCCAGGAAGATACTTAGTACATATATTAAAAGCTGATGTTGTAACAGTTTTTCTAACGGCAATGACCACGCCGACAGCCTTTTTCCATGGGCTAAATCCAAATTGTCTAAGATCAAATATTGGGCCACCCAGTAATTGATGAAGAACAACTAGGTGTTCTAAGAGCTTACCTAGTGATGGCAGTAGAGTAATTAGCCGATATGACTTTGGGTGGTCTGGCAGCTTATCACCGTGTTTCGCTATTATATGCATAAATCCGCGACGCCATAAACGAGGCAAGATGCCTTCGGCTATACAACGATTGAACACTAGTAACATCGAGTCGGCTGACGTTTGAGAAGCTTCTTTAATCATCATCATCATCACAGCCCATAAATGTCCCACTATTGGGCTCGAGCCTCCTCCGTAATGGGAGAGAAATTAACCTACTATACCGCGCTGGTCAGACGTGTTGGTATAGGGTTTTGTTTCGAGTTTTCCTTCTCTCGCACAGATGTTATGTGCGTTATATATCCCTTAGTTGTCTCGTACGATCACCCATGGGTATGACATGGGGTGGTGAATAGTATTCTTACTCCGTCACCACACGGAATTTCTTTAATCACTTTATTTGAAATTTTATCTTCACCAGCGGTTTTATTGAGAGGAAGTGCTTTTAAGGTATTTAAGAGTTCAGTTAGAGAAGGAAGATCAGATATAGAAAATAGAGGTACCAATGTAGCCTATGTGACCATGATGAAGTTATCAATTGTTACGTTATGGTCCGTCATTAACGTATTTATTAAAAACCTCTGTGGCCTCCTCTATGCCCTTGGTGTATTTTTTGTTAATTTTTATACTTTGTATATACGCTATATATGTCTACTATACAGGGTGGATGGGGACCGCTCCCGAAAACATAGTCAGGTAATCCTACTAGTTCTACTTGTAATGATAGGATAAAAAAAATCGATTCGGATGAAAAAAAAAATTATTTTCACCACGCGAGGTCGTTGAACTCTTGAACATATCATCGTGAGTTTTGAATAGATTGCGTCTTTTCTCATCTGAGTAAAGTTACGTATTTTTTTATGGAATTATCGTTATATGGCACTGTCCTAATGCGATGGAATATGAAAAAATCTTAAAATTCGTTGTGAAACAATTTTTTTTTATCCGTTTCGATTTTTTTCTAGCCTATCATTACAAGCAAGAATAGTAGGGTCACCTGTCTTTATTTTCGGGAGCGGTCCACTTCCACCCCGTACCTATAACGTTAAGTTTCGATACTAACATCAAATCTTCAAATAACCTAGTCGTTAGATCTTGTGTTTCAGGTCCGGCAATTTTGCCTTAGTCTACCACTGGTTATTTAGCTTCCACTCGTACTATGTACAGATAAGAATTATTTGCTATAGCGGTTGCACGTTTATTATATTATTATTATAGTGACTATAGATGTAATTAGACGCGACAATGTGTAGCTTAAAACAATTTTACATAATATTAATATCCATGACTGAAATTCAAATTTCATACACATTGAACAACACAAATAATCAGACCGAAATAAATGGTCGGAAAATTATCATAAAATGTTGTCCATTGGGTAAATATGTGAATGGGACGCTATACCAGTATCACGATGAAGTTAAAAATTTTTCGAATTTATGTGTTTACGATAAAAATATTGAAGTCACAAACAAATCGTTTGATAGTATCTTTACAATTTTACCTGAGATGTTTGATGAGAATGAAACTTTTCAAAACAACGCGATAAACGTCATAGCTTTAGAATTTATACCGTACATTATTGAGGTAAGTTGTATTACATTATCTTTGCGTAATGTATAATATTTAGCCTACAGTGTGATGCCGGAGTAAGAATACAATTCACCACCCCCCTATCTTACCTATGAGTGATCGTAAGAGATAACTAAGGGATAAAAAACGCATATAACATCTATGCAAAAGAAGGAAAACTCGGCAGAAAACCAATACGTCTAACCAGCGTGGTATATTCGATCAATTCCCCTCTCATTATGGAAGAGGCTCGAGTCCAACAGTGGATATGAGCTGGGATGATGATAATGATGAATCTATAATAATTAGTTTGGGTTAACTATTATTAAATTCACTTATATAATTAACTTTGACTGATTTCGGGTTCAAAAGTTTGGACATAATGGTTAGCAGGCATATTTTTATACAATTATATAAAAAGGGTTTACTCCAGAATCACTCAAGATTCAATTTTCTGGGCATTTTCAAAATTACTTTAAATATCAAATTCTATTGCGAATCGTCTGTGTGTTGTAAAACTCACCACTTCACACTGATTTGATTTCACTGTTATTTATTTATTCTAGAAATATTATAAATGCGAAATTTTTTGAGGATATTTGTCACTCTTTTACACAATTTTTTTTTTAAGCCTCCAACCACCCTTTTTTTTTCTTTTTTTTTCTTTGCAGGGTGGACAATGGATGTGGTCGCGCCCCGACAAATCGATCCGGGGTGACAAAAGAGGCGGCGCGCAAGCCCATGGACCCACCCTGCTAGCACCTCTCCTCGCTGTATGAGCGGGCCACCGGTACCCGATCTTTGTCTTCGGTGGCCCGCCCGGCGGTATGCCCTTGCGGGTTCCTCTCTCGTCGATACCCTCACGCGATGGCCTCACGTCGGGTGACCGGACAATTCCCCGGTCCGATCACCCGAAGCCTCGGTTAGGGCGGCATCAGGCGCAGATATTCGCGCCTGCGCCGCCCCGGCCGCTGGCGACGGCCCGGGTCACGGGAATCCTCCCGGACTCGTTCCGCTGCCTTCTTGATAGATGACAGCCTCGCAGAAGGCGGCGACCGCGTCCCAATTCCTGACGCTGTCGACCATCGCTTTCACGACACCCGGCAGCGTCAGGTCGGCACCGATGACACCGACGAGGTCACGGCGCTGCCCGTCCCAGCCCGAACATACCTCAAGCGTATGTTGCGCCGTGTTCTCGTCGCTACTGCAATGGTGGCAGGACAGAGTCCACTCCCTCCGCACGACCGTGTGCAGGTACTTGCCGAAGCAATCGTGCCCCGACAAGAACTGCACCAACCGGAAGGAGACCACTCCGTGCCACCGCTCCATCAACTCCATCATTACGTGCCGGAGGGCCTCGACGGTAACAACACCGTGTCTAGACCTCTCCAGCCGCGTATCCCAACGGGCGATGATATCTCGGCGGGCGTCCTCGCACCAGGTGGCTATCTCGTCAGACGATGGGGAGCTACCCTCGTCGCGCACTGAGGTAACCTGCCGGTAGAAGTCGGAGAGCATCTCCGCCTCTAGTTCCCACGGGGGTGTCCCGGCCAATAGGCATGCCGTCTCTGTCGACACCGTGCGGTACCCGCGAATGGCTCTGACCGCCATGGCTCTCTGTGGCCTCCACCGAAGCGCCCTGAGCTGGGCGTTCAGAGCCCTCGCCCACACGGGTGTGCGCCGTACATGGCCATTGAGCGGATCACCCCCGCATACAGCCGTCGGCCCTTGAAACTGGGTCCGCCCACGCTCGGCATGAGCCGCGATAGGGTGGACGCCGCGCCGACCAGCCGGGGAGCAATCCTTCGGAAATGCTCCCGGAACCACCAACGCCCGTCGAACAACAGACCCAAATACTTCATATGGGCCTGGATACTGATGTGGATGGAGTTGACGACTAACGAGGCGCCGATAGGCAGCCTTATGCCTATAGGCCCATGGAATAGAAGGGCCTCCGTCTTATTTAGGGCCACCCTGATCCCCAGCGCCTCGATTCGCCTGACCATCTCCTCGGTGCCGAGAGTGGCCAGGCTCACCGCCTAAGACTCCAACCACCCTGCACTAAGGAAATAAACCTTGTATTGCGGGGGACTTTACAAACATGCAATTAACACAGACAAATTACACCCAGACTCAGAACAACACATTGTGAATCGCACAAACTGATGTCCTGCGTAGGCATTGAACCCACGGCACTGGCACGGTAGTTCGATATCTTAACCATTACGCCATCTGTGCAGTCAATGTAACTATATACAAATGTAAGGAATGGATTTTGATGAAAATTTACCGTAATATAGCTAATATATCAGAATAGGATACAAAAACGGCGAGCGTGTATGAAGAGAATTATGAATCTTGAGGAAGCGAGTGAAGTATGCATAGATAGAGTTCTCTGGCACTCTGTTCTCTCTGCCTACACTGCAAGGGATATGGCGTGATGATATGTATGTATGTAGGATACAAATTATAAAGATTTAATGTAATGTTGCTATAATATTATGATAAGTATCGATTATTATTAGTGATGATTCATATTCCCACAGAGGGTTGACGTCAGGCAGGCCGGTCATTAAGCTTTATTTTTTACACTAAGTAAGTTGGATAATTTAAAAAATATCATCGATACTTTGCTGGTCTATATATAAAATCCGATAATAAATATGGTCTATATATATTATTCTTCGAGTGTCGACGGGATAAAAATACAATTGTCGCCAACCTTTACGTGCCTATGCGAGTTCTAAAATAAATCGGTTCTATATATCACATTACCAGGAAAGGGGGCAGTTCAGGAATGAAACTCAAAACATTTATTAAAAATAATGGAGGGTGTGTGCGTAATGAGTAAAGGGAGAAAATTTCTGAGTCAGTCAAGTTTTATAGCACAAAAGAGTCGCAATGGAAGTGTTTAGCAGAATTTTCATAGTTGTTTAGGCTAACGGGCATAGTGTTGTTGGTTAATATACAATTTTCTGCTAAGCTTTTGCCTACATTCACAAAATATTAATTACTGTGATTGATATTGATAATTGAGACATTGGTCGTATTTTTGAAAGTTCATCCAAATTGTGGGTATCTTTTTCTGTATTTGTAATTAATTTAATATTTTTCCATAGAGATTTGGGGTCTTTTCTAACGGTCTTTTTCAAGCAAAGCTTTGTTATAAGTCCTCTTTATCTTCTTAAGAATTTTGTTTGTGTTTGAGAATTTTAATTTCGATATGTGATTTTTAAGACTTGGTTATCAGATGACAGATAAGACTATTCATGCAACCTATTTCGATTGGTTATTATTATATATTATATTCATCGCAGAAGGCCTTGCGTAATTGCAGTAATAGGTAGACCTTCTGTCGATACTTTAATAACAGTCAGTTCATTAGCCATATGCATCCAGGTGTAGATGATATATGGGGCTGAGTGTGGATGGTGTGTGAGTATTATTCTTCTTATATCTATGCAGTTCTCTGTGCTATCCACAAATGACTTGTTTGTCCGTTCATTGTATTTTTATAAAATGAGTAATTTATAACATAAATATTTAATTAGTACGAATACGAGCTGTATTTGGCTAATGATTAAATATATAATATTGTTTGCATTATTAAAATTTTAATCATAGATACTTGTATTGCAATGGGAACCATAAAATCATTATTATTATTGTTTGCGGTTTACCTGACCTTGAATCACGGTCAATTATTCAAAATATTTGTTCTATATGTTTAAACGGTTAAATTTTTAGAGTTACTACATGAGTAAAATTAGATACAAGTAACACAAACAACTAATTAGTAACACCTAAGTGTGTGATAACAGGAGAATAATTAAATATTTTATAAGTGCTTTTTTTTTTAAAATATAACAAATATTTTAAAATAATACAAATATATTGCATGGTTGCAGACATTGCTCTCTACAAATCTAAGAAATAGTAGGAATTTCTTTACAATGTGGGTGCTATTGTGATCCTAAAACAATTAACTCAAACTCACTTAAAGTTTTCCACTAAAATAAGAGATTATAAGATGCCAGGAGTGCAGTTAGAACCATATGCAGAAGAGTGAATTACAAGATTGACTATAACAGATATTCTAATATAAATTCTGGATTTTAGAAGTACATACCACTTTAGTACAATTAACTAGTAAATTATTTCCACATTCTAAATCTAGTAATTTCAGCGACAAGACACGCTTTAGGAGGCAGTTGCTCAAATGTGTAGGTCGCTAAAGTTATCACACAATATCAACGGTCTTACCCAAAGACGGAAAACTACCTTAACTTCAATTCATTAATCGTTTAATTATAAAATTTCATACAATACTGGGAACTGTTTCTTAGTACGGTGAATTTCTCGTTTCTAGGCTTTAGGGAAAAGCAAATATATAATTGTGAGATATCATATGTTTTATTTGACTATAATGAAGAAAAGGAGGGTGGAAAATGAAAAACAAACTTGTACAAATGGCAATGTACAAATGTGAAACTTTTCTTTTCTTTTCTATGATGCTTCTCCGAATCCGTTTTAAGTTTCCGTCTTTGGTTTCTCGATTAAGCATATAATCGGCTAAGTATGTTAACATACCTACTGACATCTCATCTTCCTTGGTAACATCTCTCAATATCAGGTTCATTTTGGTGAAATCTTTAATCTAAAACTACTGTTTACTGTAGGCACCCAAGTTTTCAGGATAATATTCAACATGGGAGTGTAAGAAGAGAAATAGTATGCTCATCTTGCATCCTTGAGCTTTATACGCTGTCAGCATGCGCTGTATAATACCTTTATATTCCTTAGTAGTGCCTTTGGGTCCGTATAAAACTAAGTGTCACCAAGGTATTCATGGTTGTAGCATATGCTCCCGTGGGATCCTCGGTGGCATCAGACCTAGAGAAGTTTTGGGATAATGTTAGGGAAGTTCTGGATATGGCAGAAACCAGTGAACGCGTGATTGTATGCGGAGATTTGAACGGATGGGTGGGGACCAAGCGTCCCGACTATGAGGACGTACTTAGTCCATTTGGTGATAAGAGAGTGAACGACGCAGGTAGGCTCATAGCGGATGTATGCATGGAGAGAAACCTTATTGTGTCAAACACATTTTTCCATCATAAGGACATCCATATGTATACATGGAGAAGGAATGAACAAAAAAGTATAATAGATTTAATTTTGGTAGACAGTCGCCTCCGAAGCAAAATATTGGACGCAAGAGCCTACAGGGGCCCCACAGTCGATACGGACCACTATCTCGTTATTGCGAGATTTAGTGGTCTGTTCAGAAAGTGGAGGCACTGGCGAGAGCGTGTCCACTTCGGAGGGCTTGAAAGAATAAAGATTGAAAGGTTGCAAGAAGAGTGTGTAAGAGAAAAGTATGCAGAGGGTGTCCGAGAACGTCTGACGATGGAAAGCCAGCCGCAATCGGACATTGAAGAATGCTGGAGAATATTGAAAGAGAGTATGGTAGACACAGCGAAAGAAGTATGTGGAAGTTCAAAGAAGCGTAGAAAAACAAATGGTGATGCATGGTGGGATGCGGAAGTTGCAGCTTCCGTAGAGCAAAAGAAGAAAGCGTGGCTGGACTATGTCTCTTCTTTGAATCTGAATGACAGTATGACTGAACAGAAGAAAGAAATATATCGGCAATGTAAGAATGACACCAAGGCCTTAGTGAACGAGAAACGTGGTAGAGCAAATATGAGTGCAGAAGATAGGCTGACTAAACATTTCGAGGGTAACACCAAACTCTTTTGGAGGGAGGTGAAGAAGTCTCGGTGTGGTTGGTCAGCCTTCAGAATGAATAAAATAAGGTCTAAAGGTGGAGACATTCTTACACAAACACAAGATGTGTTAAGTCGATGGAGTGAATGTTTGGCGACATGTATGCGGATGCTCGAGTTAGCGCTGGTGTCGCATGTGGTTTAGTAGATCAACATTCGGTACCGGCGTCCTCCGATGTCATAAGTATGGATGAAGTTGAATGGGCGATAAGAAGTTTGAAAAATGGTAAGGCAGCGGGCATTGATATGGTGTCTGCCGAGATGATCAAGTTGGGTGGATCCTGTGTCTGGGAAGCGTTCCTGTTGCTCGTCAATTTATGTTGGAGCTCGAGAATGGTTCCCAGGGACTAGAATAGCGCAGTCATCGTGCCTTTGTTTAAAAACAAGGGTTCACGTTATGACTGCGCAAATTACAGAGCCATAAGCTTGACCAGTTTGGTAGCAAAAGTGTACGGTAAAATTATTGAAAGGAGAATGAGGATGGTGTCCAATGGTTTGATGTGTGAGACACAAGGAGGTTTCAGGAGTGGAAGGGGATGCATGGATCAAGTGTACTCTCTGCGCAACATTGTGGAGAAGCATCTGGCTCTAGGCCAGAGGGTTTTCTGCAGTTTTGTGGATCTGGAGAGAGCATTTGACACGGTTGTACGAAAGGAACATTTTACCGGAGTATGGTATTAACGGTAAACTGCTGCAGGCTGTGCAGTCCAGTTACATGGTCTGTAGAGCCTGTGTGCGGCTGGATGATGGAATATCGCCTTGGTTTGACGTCAATATCGGCGTTAAGCAGGGGTGCGTTCTGTCAGCCAGGCTGTTTATCATATATCTGTATAAATGTCTCCAAAGGTTGAACGATATGAATGTGGGAGTCCAGATGGGCGACTCAGTGGTCACTGCTGTGCTCTATGTAGATGATGCAGTCCTGCTGCCACAGTCAGCGACTGACCTGCAGACCCTAGTCGACACAATGACAAAAGATTGTAAGAAAAGGGGTCTACGCGTGAATGTGAGCAAAACTAAAATAATGGTCTTTGAAAGAGATGAAGCCAGAACAGATGTAAGAGTAAAAATAGGTAATGATGTACTAGAGCAAGTGGATGAATTTGTATATCTTGGATGTGGTTTTAGTCGAGATGGAAGGTACACCACTGATATAGAGCGAAGAGTGAATGTGGGAAATAGAGTGAACGGAGCGTTGGGACAACTTCTCGGTAGCCACCACCTCAGCCAGAAGGCACGTGTAGCAATACATAACGCTGTGCTTGTCCCAACATTACTATATGGTAGCGAGAGTTGGGTATGCAGAAAAGAGCATGAAAGCAAAATTAATGCGGTCGAAATGCGATATCTCCGGCAAATCTGTGGATCTAGGCTGACCGACCGCATTCGCAACGACGACGTAAGAGAGCGAGTAGGTATGAAAGAGAGTATTGGTGTAAAGATGCGAAAGGGAATGCTCCGATGGTTCGGACATGTGGAAAGAATGCCGAACGAACGTCTGGTTAAGAAGATATACAATGCGAAAGTGGAAGAATGTAGGTACCGGGGGAGACCGAGACTCACCTACCTAGACCAGATTGGTCACGTGCTGAAAGAAGTTGGAGTCAAGAGTCTCCGAAACCGGCGAGCGTGTATGAAGAGAATTATGAATGTTAAAGAAGCGAGTGAAGTATGCAAGGATAGAGTTTTCTGGCAATCTGTTCTCTCTGCCTACCCTGCAAGGGATATGGCGTGATGATATGTGTATGTAGTGCCAAAAACTGCTGCACTACATTTTTGAAAGAATTCCATGCTTCTTTTTCGATTGCACCCACTGATTCAGAAAAGATGGTATCAAACAAAAGTTTTCTTATGTCTGGGCCACTGAAAACTCATTCTTTTAACTTAAGAGTAGTTTCAGACAATTTCGGGTTCGTGGAACATAAATATCTAAAACAAATCCCAACTTTTTGCAATGATTTTACAAACTTCTTAATTAGACACAATTTAATATGAAGAGGTGACAGTAAAACCTTTTCTGGCGGAACCAAAATGGTATTGGTAATGTTTTTCTCGCCAGGAGTTAAATCGTGTCATGGTGGCTAGTCAGTTCTTACCCAGTGTAGCACTTTAGCTATACTATCCTATAAACATTGAATACAAGGGTATGTCGTATAACCTGACTGTAGACCTAACAGCATTGTTAGTATTTTAAAATTTCCACAAACCATTGATTGATATTCTTGATATTTGATTTTCCCAAGAATCGTAGTTAAGTCATTGTTAAAGTTGTGTAGCTCCTGAACGAGTGATATAAAAGAGCTATATCACTCACATAGGCACAATCTATCACTCGCTCACTTTACCGCCGAATATATCAGTAGCTCTCTAGCTCATCGCTCACTTCGAATCGCAGAATGTTTCACTCTCACAAGGTTACGAAAAATGAGCGAGATAGGTGCGCTGTGCGACGAGAATGATGTTTCACACTGTTTTCGTATCGATATAATTAAGTTGTCAAAAGAGAATACACTCTATTGCTTTAGAAATAAAGTTTAAGATTAATATTAATTATTGAAAATAGATTTGTATTTGTTTTTTTTTATAACCAACTATAGTCTATAAAATATAGCTTGATCTCTGTGACAGTTGTCATTAGTGCCGCACGCTTACGATGTAAGTCCGTATTTTTGACGATATAATTGCTTATTTTTTAAAGTTATTTGCTGCTGGAATTGAAAAACAATGTATGAAAATCTTATTGAATTTCAATCAACAGATTTTATTTAATTTAAACTAAAGCTGTTAATTTAATTCTTTTTATTATTCGAAAGGAGTACATACAAGTTCACCGTCACTATTATCATCATCGCTGGAGCATTAATCTAGGTTGATGATAAGTTCTTGTTCACAGATTATTTCATGAATAATCATGTTTATTTTATAAGAGAAATTATGAAATAAAATGGTCTTATTAATATTATAACTGATGTCTGAATACTAAATTAACACAATTTTCTTGTTTTATTGAGTAACCATGTGGTTTATATAGGTAATTTATTGATTTTACTTATTTTATAAATAATTAATAAGAATGTTATCGATTTACGTTTATCGATTGTGTCATCTCTATCTTATTCTCAGTCCAGTATGACCTTGCACTTGCGTAATTATTATATTTTTATAAAATGGTTACTAAGTTTTTTATGAGGCTAAGTATATTACTAAGTATATCATATGAGGTACAAGTTTTGGTGTAAATATTCATATTTTTATATTAATGTATTTGCTCTTCAGTTGAGATATAACTGGCACGTAAAGAATGAAAAAATAGGTGATGCCAAAGAAAATTGTAAACATGACGCGTATTCAAAATTACTTCACCAGTTTCGTAGCTATCAGTCACAGAGATCAAGCTATATTATAAGGACTATAGTAATGCATTTTTGATATCATGATATTAGTGCGATAAAGTATTTTGAAATTCTTGTTTATGGGTAATTAGTTGCTCCCGGGGTATCTCGGAAATACGTGACAGAGTGTTAATTAAAACTTACTTTTATAGACTAACTGTAAATAGTCTAAATTGTGCGCGTTACTGTTTATGTAGGACTTTTTTCTCTAGTAATAGAAATCTAAATAGAATTCTCTGTATGCTTAAGTGTTTTTGTAGAACGTTAATATACATTAAAAATTAAGTTTTACTATCGACTGTGTGAGTAATTGAAATAAAAAGCGAAGCCCATCATGGGAAAATAAGTGATAGATTTGTATGAGTGATAGATTCGCATGAGTGATAGATTCGTATGAGTGATAGATTCGTTTGAGCGATAGATTTAAAGTGAGCGAACTTTGAAAGTGAGCTAGAGGAGTGATTTAATAAAGTGATTGACTACTGAGCTAAGTGAGCTAAATGAGTGATATGTATCTTTACAGTGAAAAGATATATATCACTCTTTTCAGCGCAGTGATACATATTACGCATGACTAGTCATTGTAGCTTTCTTTCATGTGAACTGCGTGTCCGTGCGGAAGACATCCAAATACATTTCCATTATGCAGGAAGACTTACTTAATTTAATTAAGTTTAAAGCTTAAATAACGAAATACAAAATTTTAACTAAATAAGAATTTATAAAATAAAAAATTAATGAGATGGAATTTTTTGAATATTTTTTTCGGTTTTAGGATCAAAATCAATAAGAAAATGTATAAAAATAGTTTTTTATTTGCAGAGCTGTTTAATTCTTAATATTCTGGGTGTTATTTACGTCCATTATATATTTTTCAGTTTATAAAACCCGATTACGAAGTGAAAAATGATGTCACAAGCGGGATTCGAACCCGCGCCTATTGGAATTCCGGCCCAATTGTGCTGCCACTACACCACCGTGACTTAATGTAGGACATGCAAATTTCACTTCGTATCATATTTACGTCTTAAGGTGACGGTATGCTATCTACCCGACAATGTTTATATATATAATTAATACTGCAAACTTTACAGTTAGAATTGTATTAAACGATGACACAACCTTGTTATTTAAATTATTGAAATTTAGCATTTAATATCCTTAATTATGTATTTATGAAAATAGACGGAAGGGCGACGTGGCTCCATAATCCACCGTATTCCCTCCCTATCGCCATTGTGCTGGCCACTGGTACCGCTTCCTTGATCTCCGTGGCCAGCCCGGATAAACCTTCATACTAAATACTAATAATATAAATCTGCTATCCGTGGATTATTAATGTTACACATTGTAATACGTAGATGATACTAGTAGTATATTTTTGATACAATTACAACATTCCCACTTATCAAAATAAACCAAGGACCATACAGTTTATCTTTACTAATTACAAAGTTAACTTTAACAGATACATATAGTTTAACATAGAACCAATTCTAAAGTTGATTATTCACAATATAAGTTAACAATACCTAAGTCTTTTATAAATTTGTAGTGTTTAATACCACTTAGACCTTTGGTCATAAGTCAGCAAGCATTTCATTTGTAAACAAATAACTAATTATTTATAAATACCCGAATACGAAACGAAAAATTATGTCACAAGCGGGGGTAATTTTTCGTTTCGTATTCGGGTATTTATAAATAATTAAGCATATTAAATGCTAAAAATTTCAGTAATTCAAATAACTAATGTTTATCTTTCCACTTCTAATTGTTTCGCGTACAAAATGGTATTTTACATTTGTAACAGGTTATTTTTTTGTTTTTCCCCTGTCACTTTGATGTCTGACATCGACGTCACTCTCTAATTAGTGTTGCTGGGTCTGGGATTTTGTTACGATCATTTTGAAGCAAACGCCGATTCAGGATTCTGCGTTTCGTTAGATGTCGCTGCTGTCACCTGTTTCGGTTCCATATCCATTAACTTCATCTTAGTGACGTCAGCCGTAATTTGAATGCTGGAATGCTCGATGGCCATTATCAATTCTGCCAGCATCAATGACCCAAGCTACTGAGATGTGATCTCAAATCCAGTGCCACTCAGCCTTTGTGATGTCTCCACAATTTGAGTTTACATAACTCATAGTGGTGGTCATATTCTCACAATTAAGTGACGCAATAACGAAATTTTTCTCGAAAATCCTGAGACGTCAAACAGGGATTTGAGTCTATCCCACAACTCTTTCGAAATAATTTTTAGTATACCTTTAATATTCTCCGATCAAAGCATTTTAGTCATAGCTATTTGTTTAGGTAAAACCCCTAAAGATGTAACGCATACTTAATGATTTATCCAACTGTCCATGCTGTTGTTCTCTACTCCCTTATTTAGATTCATTCCGTCGATGCTCTACAAATTATTCGCTTAGATTTTCGTCTGTTGACTGTAATGAAATCATCGTCTTTTTCGATATCATCATCCACTCCTTATTTCCTCTTCTTTGCACTTCACCCGATAATTTAACAATTCTTTCACCGTTACGATCTTGACCACCACAGTAAACTTCTAGTTTATATTTTTTTAAAAATTCCTAATCATTTGTATTATCTCCACTATCTTCTTCCATTCTTAAAAGTATTTAATTTTTTTCTCAACAAAAACTGTAGGTAGCTATTTTAAAGTGTTACAACACGTACGCACAACACACCGCAGTACGCGCTTAACTCTCCATTAATTGTACGCCTGTAAACCTTGCGGCACAACGATTTATTTTCTATTGCGTTGTCGTTTTAGAGAAAAAAAACTATTAACGACAATGGTGGTATTAAAATTTTAAAGAATACTGAACCAATACTGGTACTGCATCCTACTAAGTAGGGATCTGCCGTAGCAAAAGTCTCGGGTACGAATCAGTCCCGCGAAAATTCTTTGTGCGATTTACAATTAATTATTGTGAGTTTGCTCTTATTTGTACCTACCAATTGAATAGGAATAAAACTCATAGTAATATGAAGATTTCTTCTTTAGTATTGGTAATTGTATTTTATACAAAAGCAGCTTTATGTCTTTAATATTTATTTAACGAGTGCATGTGGTGATAAAATAAGAATACTACATTTTTGGGTACAGTTATGGGATTGTAGACTATCCTTTCAAATGCCTCATATAGCAGATAGACCCAGATAGTCCGGGGAGTAACCACAGTAACCGCCTGTCCCCTCGAAAATATGCCAAGAGCAGAACGTGTGTACGGGGAGAAGATGAACTTGGGTGTCTAAATTTAAGTAGACAATATGGTTATAGTACGTCATGGTTTTATTTTTATAAAAGTGACCACTTAACTGAGGCAGCTTCCTCAGTCAAAGATGATTTATCATTTTATACCATTTTTAGGACGGATCTCTTCAAATGGAGATCCCAAATACTTATCGACGTTGGAATCCTAAAGAAAGTGGTGATTATTGTATAGATTATGATATAACGAGTACAGGAAATCTGTCAGCTTATCCAATCTTTTGGACTACTCTGGAAGGTGAAACAGAGGATGAAATCAATGTCAGCTTAACAAGCGGTAAGATATACCTACTCTACTTTTGTTATATACATAGACAGGCCAAATGATTCACTTTATGGTATGATTTAAACGTTTCCCATTAAAAGAACAAGAATAAGGGCAACAAGAGTAAGCCACTTTTATGGTAAGCTGTTATATAGAATAAAAGAAGTACTCTATTGAGTACAGTTTTAAAAGTCTTTACATATAGCTGTACATTCGTTAAAATAAAAGAATTCTATGGCCGCCAATAATTGTTTATACAATCACTTCATAACTAGTTTTTAATCGGGGAGACGACGTTTTCCTTCGAGTTAATTGGATATTTCAATGTAGTTTATGAGTTAACAATTATCGATAAAAAAGAAAATTTCTAAATCCGTAAAAAGGCTGTTCATGTTTTCAGTTATTTGATGAGAGTTGGTTAATATTTGAATCTTTGATTGACTCAAACTACTTTATAACTTACAAAAAAGCTCTTAGCGAAGCTTGAATATATGCCTAGTAATTAGCAAAAACCTTGATTCTTCGTGAGAGAGTGAAAGTTGCAGGGTAAAATGTCTTGGGTTTATAACACACCTGCTATAAAAATAAAGATATGAGACTATAAAATATTACTTATTTCACAGCATTCTTGATTTCCTGTGTGTTTATGCTGTTAGTTCTGCTGGTTTACATTTTGCTACCTGAACTGCAAAATCTATGTGGACTGATCTTAATGGCATATGTGGCTAGTCTCTGCATGGCGTTCCTTTTATTAGCAATTATTCAGCTATGTTCGCTTAGCGCAGAGGCCTGCATTGGTTTAAGTAAGTAAATTATTATTACTGCTTTCGAACTGTTATTATTTTAAACGGCTTGTTTTAATTAGCCGAGGATTCCATCTATGCTATTTATTTGTTTGTTTCACTGTTGCAGACAATCTCCAAATAATGGGTATGTAGATTTTTCGATATTTACTGCTCTTGTTGTGCTGTTATCTGCTTACTATTATGGAATTTTACCACGACTCATGGACAAGAATCTAATCGTTAACATTCTATTCTTATATTGTCATCACGCTAGTAGAACTAGAATATAGAGCACCTAATTACAAATACAAAAGTTATTAATTGTACATCATCAAAATATAGGTTATTCAAAAAGTGATATGGAAGTTAGTTTTTTCAGTGTTTATGATTAGGATGAAAAACCGCAATTTGAAGGTAATGATACATATACAAGCAGTAGAAATATAATTTTGTTGCAAAAAATATTGTATTACAGATATAAGTTTCTTTGTTTGCTGATTCTTAAATTTGATAGCTGACACAGCTCGCATAGTATATGTGGCTTACACATGTTATATTTGAGTAGTTTAAAGATATTGAAAATATGATTGAATGTTAATCCCAGCCCAGATAATCTACGTCTATTACTTTTGTACGTAGTACCATGATGCAAAATGAAAATATCTTACTATATCTTTAAACGAGCAATTCTTGTATATATATATATATATATATATATATATATATATATATATATATATATATATATATATATATATATATATATATATATATGTAATCTGAATCTCGGAAACGGCTGCAACGATTTTCTTGAAATTTAGCATACAATGGGTTCCGGGGGCGATAAATCGATCTAGCTAGGTTTCATTTATAGAAAATATTATTTTGTCAGTATATTTCGGTAACAAAAATATAATTTTTCATTGTACTAAAACTATTAGAATATGAACAAAATTTTCAAATTTTGACGCTGTCATTAAGAATGACATTTAGCTCAATTGGAAAATCGAGTGGTCTAATCTAAACAAACCGGAGCTCGGTTCGGATCCTTACTTTTTCTTATTTACTTTTTGCCATTATTTTTTATTATTTTATTAATTATTAACATTTATCTGCGTAGAAGTCGATAATGTTTTAATAGGATTTTTGTTTGATTTTTACGTTATCATTTTTATTGTTATTTATAGATAATTATGTACAAACGTTTGTATTCTTATATAGTATAACAATTTTATCCATGTGGTGACGGAGTAAGAATACAATTCACCACCCCCTATCTTACCCGTGGGTGATCGTAAGAGACGACTAAGGGATGAAAAATGCAAATAACATCTATGCAAGAGAAGGAAAACTCAAAACAAAACCCTATACCAACACGTCTGACCAGCACGGTATAGTAGGTTAACTTCCCTCCTATTATTATGGATAAACAATATTTTTGTTTTCCTTTCGGATGCTAGAGTTACCAGGCTACTCTGTGAGCTTACTCTGAAACATGTCACATACAACTGCCCATGGGAAAAGCAACTTTCTCGCAAGTCTACTCCCGCTACCTTAAGAATATGACCTCGAGCTTTGTTTATGGTTTTTGCGAAGCAGACTTTAATGGCAAACTGCACTCTCTGAAATTCGAAGGAGTAATTTGATGGTATTTGGAGAATCCTAGGAATAAATACAGACTCTGCTCAAGAACAACCGTTCAGTATAGCTGACCCGATTACATTGCAATGCAATGTTTTTTTTTTGCAAACTGGTGGCATTGTATAATTATGACGCGCCTGCTCTCAATTTTAAGATGTGAGTTGGGAGACCGGGAGAAGAGTATTCAGGAACTCGACCGGTTGTCGGACTCGGAGTTTATAACTTATTCGAAAGATTTATTTTAATATTCGACCCCTTCGAAGTATTTAAAATATTTGCAAGTAAATAGTGTAAAGAAATCGAAACGACCGTAGTATCGCATATAGATAGGTCATGTCGTCTTGCGACCAATCAGATCAGCATTAACATCCTGTCTCACTATCGTATCTTACTGATTATTCCTAATATAACTCAGCCTTTCTGTCTCAATTTTTACAAATATGTTGATTAAATCCTGACTAAACAGCGAAAAAAATATAGAAAATGACTATCTCTCTTTATCATTATGCGGTAAAAATACCCTCGCCAGAGTAAAATTAAAATGGGTCAGTATCTCATGAGCGATGGATTTCGGTTATACGATGCAATGTGTTATCATGGCTCTCAATTACAATATTCGGCTTAGAAAATTGCTGTCCAACAATTTAAAATTTCAAACTCTACGTTCCTATGACGTCGTGTCCTAAAAGTGTATGACCTCTTTATAGCTTAGAAACTTTCAAATGCCGTATTAATACAGTATTGTGACTTTCGAGACATTCTAATTTCAAAGAATATTTCCATTGTACCAAGCTTTTATGTGAGTTCAACCTCTTCAGGGTTCCGTACCAAAAACGTAAAGCGGCACCCTATAACTAAGACTTCGCCGTCCGTCCGTCCATCTGTCTATCACCAGGCTGTATTTCTTGAAGCATGATAGTTAGAGTCAGACAGAGCAGTCAAACAGAAATTTTCACAGATGATGTGTTTCTGTTGCCGCTATAACGTCAAATACTATAAAACAAAATAATATAAATATTTAAGGGGTCCCATACGATAAACGTGATTTTGGCTCCTTTTTGCTCGATACATTTTTTATTTTCTATTTTTGTACTTTTGCTTTTTTAATTTATTGTTTCATTATTTTAATTATATTTAAATATATCTTTCAAAACACACTAATAAGGAAATACAGAGCAAGGCTCGTTCCTCCAGATATTTTAGTTTATACAAGGAATTTCTATAAAACCGTCACTTATTTCTCCCTTATATAATGACGAGTTAGGCAATGTTTAACCAGAATTAAAATAAAAGTATTCTAGAGGGGAGGACACCATCCTGCCACCACTGCAAATGTGACTAGGATAACGAGCAACACTGTGAACTCATGGCAATCATTGGTGCCGATCTGGCGCTGCCGACCATCGCTGAAGCGATGCTTGGCAGCGTCACGAGATGGGACGCAGTCACTGCCTTCTGTGAGGCAGTCGTCTCGCGGAAGTAGGCGATGGCTCCGGTAAAGCTGTGTAGTAGCTACTACAAATACTACTAACCTTTATTTTGCTCGTAGCTGTCGTAAAATACGACTAAGAGTTTTATATCGACCTGCGTCAACTTTACCTGATGCCGTTTGGTCAACAATTACAATCCTAAGGAGCATTGACGTCAAGCAGGCGGCTTGCCATAAAAAATATTGTCAATAACTTTGGCAATATGTAGGATGACGGAGGAGTACATATTGCGTCGGCACCATGTAATTGGTATAAGAGAAGGAGACTGATGATGATGGTGAACTATGAAATAAATTGACTCATAATAGAATTTTCTTCTTAATTATAGTGCCATTTTTTGTTTTATTTTAATAAAAATGTTCCAAATATCGTCATTATTAGTAATAAAACTGTATTATGTTACAGCGTTGGGTATCTACTATTTTTTCCTTGCCAGCTTTTGTTGGATGACCGTTATGTCTTACGACATATGGTGGACTTTTAGGCATGTTATTTTTATTATAATTACAAATTGTGAAATACTCGGCTTATTTTAGAAAACATAAGTAGAAGGCATAAGTAGAAAACTTGTTCAATAAAACAAGTTGTGTGGTTGAATATGAACATATTCAACCACACAACTTGTTTTATTGAACAAGTTTCATTTAATAAATTTAAGATTCTGAAGCATTTTCAAAATACTTCAAATACTTTAATGAAATTAAGTGTTTAATCAAAACGTATTATCATTAAAATGTTATTGACTTATTTCAGAGGCTACGCTAAAGTGCGCCCTGTTCATCGTCGCAGTGAACTCTTCAAATTTCTCATGTATTGCTTGTATGCTTTTGGTGCTCCAACGCTAATGACAATCGGCGTTGGCGTTCTGAATACAGTTAATATGCACAAATGGCCATGGTTTATAACACCTCAAATACCAGATCAAGGCTGTTTTCTTGAAGGTCATTATTATGATTTTTTGTTATATCATGGCTAATTATAGAACTTTTAGATTACTAAATGACCGATTCATTCAGTATCTAATACTAAACATAAAGCATTATCATACATGGAACCATGACTGGTAACTTTTTCATTATATTATCGCCTATTATATGCATCATTTTTTATTTATGTATTTTGAATGTAAAATTCTGTTGGTCTCTCTATAACAATTTTTTTATAAATTGTTTATACAGCTGTTTCTACTAATTTGATATTTTTTTACTGATTTTATAATTAGCAGTGATAAATAAGATGATAATGGGAAAAATATTATTTTCTTCTCACCGCTCTTTTAACTACTTGATATGCTTATTACCGCTGAAATATTAACTTGATACAAGTTGAAATGTCAACTTGATCAATTCTTCACAGTATGATGACAACTTGAAAATCCAATATACTAAGGTATACTATGAAAATATAGGCGATACAAAATAAAATTGTAAACATGACGCGTATTCATAATTACTTCATCAGTTTTGTCGCTATCTGTCACAGAGATCAAGCTATATTTTAAAGACTATAATGGTTTAATTAGGCTGATTATGATATGATAACTAGAATGCATATGAAAATATGATTTTTGGAACGATCTCACTGTTTCTGGTGTAAATGGCTGATTGTGACTTGGAGATTCTTTCTGGATAACCTCAAGACACGATGACACTTTCAGACGTGGATATGCCATAAACTATGCTATTCCTTCCAGTACCGTAGACTCGAATCTTCTTGTGATGGCTATATGTTACCTCCAATATGTTCAGAAATATAGGTGAAGATGACTTGAACCCAAAGAACGGCTTTCTAATAATTTTTCTTCCATCTTTAGTTTAGATTTGACGTTTGAGCCGGGTGGGCCACTGAAGAAAAAGACCGCGTACCAGTGACCCACCCGCACGGCGTCGAGAGGTATATTGTAGGGCGGGTCTACGGGGTCTTGCGCCGCTTTTCCTGTCGCCCCGAACGGATTAGCGGGGTTTGACGTACCCGCCGCCAAAAAAAAAAAAAAAAAAGATTTGACGTTTGAAGGACCATGTGCTGGGGGGACCTGAGGTGTTGGGTGGAATAAAAGCTGTGGACTGTATATTATTATATTGAACAAGAAATCAATTAAAAAGGTATAACGATTGTCGCAACTGCAGCGAATATTCAATAACTTAAAAAAAATGAAAAATGTAAATATGTTATGTGCACACGCGAGACAATGATGATGTAGTTTGTCTCAAGTGATCGTTCAACGCAGTGAACAGTTGTTGCTACCCCATTACCACGACCACCGTGGTCAAGCGCCGTAGTAAGTTAGTAGTAGGTAGAAGTATGACTCAACAATAATGAAATTAATACATGTAGTTAAAAATTAACATAAGTATTACTAATTGAATTAAATTAATAGTAAAAGGAATTGTTATTAATTTCTTACCTATATGGTGTATTAGAAAAGAATACACAACCTATTTTGTTTCCCAAAGTGTTGTAAAAAAAGCGAAGTAAAAGCTTTACTGAAAGAGAAGGAGGATGAACTCTGCACATAAAACTAAATATACCAGCTTATCGAACCATATTGGTCACTTAACCTACCATTGTGAGAAAGTTCCTTACCGAATTGTGCGATATATTTTGGTTGAAGCCAAAAAATTATATCTATATGCAGTATTCTCGCAAAAAATAAAATACTTGATATAACATCTCAGCTCATCGCCGAGATACAGTAGTGCATTTGACTCTTTCAAAATAGGAGGGTTTCATTTCGAGTTATCCTTCTCTTACTATCTATTATGATATATGTTATCTTCTTACATCCCTTAACCTTCTTTTAAGATCACTCATGGGAAACTGACTGAATAACTGCACTGATAGCGTAATGATTAACATACCGATTACGAAAATAATCGAACCCGTGGCGTTAGTATGGTGTGTACCATACTAACGCCACGGGTTCGATTATTTTGTTGCGACCCACAAGTTGCTGTTCAGATTCTGGGTATAATCTGCATTTGTTAAGTGCATGTTTGTAAAATCTCCCGCCATACAAGGGTTATTTTCGTTGTGCAGGGTGTTGTCTTAAGGGGTACTATCCCAGAAACCTCCACGCGGTGTACCCTGGGTGCGGGCGGCGGTCCCCAGTTCTTCTGTTGTACTGTCGTCCGTAGCGAATATCTGCGCGATTTCGCTCCTTACTCTACTACAGTCGTAGTAGAGGTTATAGGACGCGAAATATTGGGACGGGCTCAGTCACTCATTCATTTGAGGGCTGGGCAGGCACATGCCACCTCCCACACATCGTAAACCTGATATCTTGCTTCAAGACACGTTGTCTTGAGGCGTAATATCAGGAGCGAGGGTCTTGGCTTAACCGCCCGGACCGCGAGGAAGACAACCTCTATAAAGAGTTCGAAGTAACATTCGAACTCGGAAATCACCCAGAATCTTAAGTTCTGGCGTGCGGCGAGAAGATGCATGGCAGATGGGTTGTTCTGTCGTTAGCACGCTCCAGCCAGGGCACCGGCTGCCCCCCTGGTTGGTAAATGTAGGCTTGCCCGGGTAAAGGGATCTCTGCCCGGGTCGACGTTGTGTATCTCCCCTACTCGTGGGAATCATATGGATACCTTAAATTTAAAAACATTTTTAAAAACCGACGGGAATCCCTGTGATTCTCACACCACGGCCTTGTCAAGCCAAAGAAAAACTGACAACGACGCCTCGTCCTCAGGACTGGAGGCGTCCGCCGAGGGCCCGGCACAAATCGTGGAGGCCCAAAAGAAGAAGAGGAAGTCGCCTCGAAAGACTCGGGGCAACGGCCTGAGCCACAAAAGGCGGATGGAGGAGCGGCGAGCGCGCAGAGAGGCTGCCGCTGCTGAAAAGGAGGACGGTGGCAGAATTGCTGCAGAGCCGTGTACGGACGAGGGCGACAGTGACGTCGCAGAGCCGTCCGTAGGCGAGGGCAGCGGATCTGCCGCTAAGATGGACGAGGGCGGTGTATCTGCAGGGCCGTCCAGAGAAGAAGACAGCGGGTCGGAAGCCGCTAGGTCATTGCTGCGTCCTGCGGCGGCGGCTGTGACGACCAGGGAGGAGGCCCTCCCCTCGCAGGTGCGAAAGCGCCCCCTGAGCAAGGGAGGCAGCTCGGGCACCGACTCCGAGGGGAGCGTGACCATCATGCCTCCACCGAAGGTGCCGGCCTCTCGCAGAGGGCGAGGGGCCGCAGTAGCAGGAGGACGGTCGACGACTCCTCGGCGTGAGGCGGCGCCTGCTGCTCGCGTGAGCGATGACCCCCTGGACCTGCGGGCCGAAAATGCTCGCCTTAGTGGCGAGGTCTCAGGCCTGCGGGACCTGAACCGCCAGTTGGCGTCCGAGCTGGAGGCGGTGCGGCGGGTGAACAGCTTGTTGGCCAAGGATATGGCCGACCTGCGGGCCCAAGTGGACCACTGCCTGCCGCCTGCGCCACAGCCGACGATCAGGGCGCGCACTAAAAAGGCTGCTGCGGCGAAACCCGTCCCTGCGGCGAGGAGGACGCCTCCCGCTGCGGAGGGCACGCCGCCGACTGAAGTCGTCGCGGCCACCGAACCGACACCCGTCCCTGTGGCGAGGAGGACGCCTCCCGCCGCGGCGACGAAGTCGCCAAGCGTCTCGGAGCGGGCCCTGGTGGAGACTCAACCGGAGGCGCCGACCCCGCTGCCGACCCCGCTGCCTGCGGTGGGGGGATTGCCGGACGAGTCCCTGCGCGCAATAATCGACGCAGTGGGCAAAATCGTCGATGCGCGCTTCGCCGTTCTGGAGGCAAGGCTGCCTCCAGAACCACGTGTCCGGCCACCTCTTGCTGCAGATAAGCGGCCACATACGGCACCAGCCCCCGCCCCGCTGCCTTGTCAGGGTGGCCGCGTGGGGAGCTACGCCGCGGCCGCGGCTGGGCCTAAGCCCAAAGGCCCCGGCCCTGCTCCGAAGGGACCTGCCCTGAGGAGGAAGACGGCGCCGGCTCCTGCCGGACTGCTGAAGTCGCCCGCACCAACACCGCCGGCGACGACCAGCGAGGCTGCGACGAGGCCTTCCGCGTCTGGCATGACTGCCGCACCCGAACAGGGTTGGCAGGTAGCCGAGCGTGACAGAAGGAGTCGCGGCCAAAGAAGGAGAGCGGAGGCCAAGCGCGCCGCTGAGGTCTCCGCTCCCAAGGCAGGAGCTGGCGACAAGAAGAAGAGGCCGCGCAAGGGGCTCAAGTCGCCGAAGACAGCCGCAGTGGTGATCACTGTGCTGCCTGAGGCGGCCGAGAAGGGCCTCAGCTACGAGGCCGTCTTGAGGAAGGCCCGGCGGGAGCTAGACGTCTCCGATATTGGAGGCGTCGAAGCCAGGACCCGCAAGGCCCGGACGGGGGCTCGAATCCTCGAGTTCCCAGGGGCCGAGGGCGTCAAGACGGCTGACAGCGTAGCTGAGAAGCTGCGAGGTTTGTTCGCCGGGGAGGGTGGCATCAGGATCGCCAGGCCCGTCAAGTGCGCCGAAATGCGCATTTCGGGTCTGGACGACTCTGTGACGGTGGAAGACATCCGGGAGGCTATTGCCTCGAAAACCGGGTGTCCCATAGACACCGTCCGGGTTGGTGCCATTCGTCCCGGTCCGGGTGGCGTAGGTGCTGCCTGGGCGCAGTGCCCGGTGGAGTCGGTCAGGCAACTGGCCGGCTCAGGCAGGCTCCTCGTGGGCTGGAGCTCGGCGCGGGTAACCCTGCTTGAGCATCGGCCTGCGAGGTGCTATAAGTGCATGGCGGTCGGACATACTCGACCAACGTGCACTAATTGCTTCGACTGCGGCGGATTGTGTTTCCGCTGCGGTCAGACCGGGCATGTGGCGGCATCTTGCGCCGCCCCGCCCCACTGCCCCGCGTGTGCGGCGGGCAATAAGCCCGCCAAGCATCGCATGGGCTCTGGGGCGTGCAGACCTCCAGCTTCGGCTCCAAAGGGGCGGGGCGGCCTTTCGACCACGGCCGCTCCCGCTTCTAGCGCGGCCCAATCGCCCACTGGCGAGGCGGAGGTGATGGATACGGCCCACTAATGGCTGCAGAATCCATTCACCTCCTGCAGGCCAACACCAACCACTCCGCCGGTGCGCAGGATCTCCTCCTGCAATCCATGGCGGAGTGGTCGATTGGTGCAGCCGTAGTCGCGGAACCGTACGTCGTGCCTGATCGCCCCAATTGGGTGGTCAGCCGGAACGGAACCGCGGCAATCGCCACCTCCACGCGGCGGCACTTCCCGTCCTTATCCCTTTTGGATAGGGGCGAAGATTTTGTCGCTGCGAAATGGGGAGGGGTCACACTGTACAGCGTTTACCTCTCCCCTAACAGGAGAATGGATGATTTCAGGGCCTCCCTCACCACCTTGGAGGCTTCGATACGGCGACTGGCACCGGGCCTCGTCCTGGTCCTGGGGGACTTCAACGCCAAATCCACGGCGTGGGGGTCCCCTATGACGGACGACCGCGGGCGGGCGGTCGTTGAGTGGGCGGCTTCACTGGGCCTCTGTGTTGTTAACAGGGGCTCAGTGAACACGTGTGTGCGGCAGCAGGGCGGGTCGATAGTGGACTTGTCGTTCGCTAGCCCCGCTGTCGCGCCACGGGTGAGGAACTGGAGTGTCCTGGAGGAGGCGGAGACCCTGTCGGACCACCGGTACATCCGGATGGAGGTCTCCCCCCGGGAACCCGGTAGGAGTCACAGGGCGGACGGAGCTCCCGCGTTTCCGCGGTGGGCTGTGGGTCGTCTTGATAGGGACCTACTGGCGGAGGCGGCCATTGTCAGCACGTGGCTGTCCTCACCACCCCCAGCGGACGGAGTGGACGCTGAGGCTGTCCGCATCCGCAGTGCGTTAACGCAGGTCTGCGATGCGGCCATGCCCAGAGTGCGGCGTCTACCTCCGAGGCAGGGGGTCTACTGGTGGTCCCCAAGACTGGCGGACCTTCGCGCGGCGTGTATCAGTGCCCGAAGGTCCTACACCCGCAGCCGGCGGCGTCACCGCGACGCTGAGCGGGAGGGCCAGCTGTACGAGGCGTACCGCAGTGCGCGGACTGCCTTTCGGCTGGCCATCCGAGCCGCCAAGGATGCGAGTTGGCAGGAGATGTTGGACGGTCTCGACCGTGACCCCTGGGGTCGCCCGTATCGCGCGTCGCTGAATAAGCTTCGCGCGCAGGGCCCCCCCCTCACCGAGACCCTCCAGCCCGACTTCCTCTGTAGGGTGATCGAGGAGCTATTTCCACGGCAGTCGGGACACACGCCCCCGGTCATGGCTTCGCCAGATCAAGACCGGGAGGCCGACGACGAGAGTGTTCCACCCGTGACGGAGTCGGAAGTGGGGGCGGCAGTGGCGCGGATTCGCTCCGCCACCACGGCCCCCGGCCCGGACGGAATACCAGTCCGGGTGTTGACGTCGCTCCTCGAGCACTTCGAGCCTCGCCTCAGGCAACTGTTCAACGCCTGTCTGACGTCTGGACGGTTCCCTGAGTGCTGGAAGGAGGGGAGGTTGGTTCTCCTGCCAAAGCCGGGACGGCCCCCGGATTTGCCGTCGGCCTACAGGCCCATCGTGCTTCTCGACGATGTGGGTAAGCTGTTGGAGCGTGTCCTCGCTGCCCGCATCGTCCGACATTTGGAGGAGGTGGGGCCCGATCTGTCGGACGCTCAATATGGGTTTAGGAGGGGGCGTTCGACCATCGGGGCCCTGCTACGCCTGAGGCAGACGGCCGCGGAGGCTGTCGCCGGCAAGGGAGTGCTGTTGGCGGTGTCGCTGGACATCGCCAACGCATTCAATAGTCTGCCATTCAGCTGCATCAGGGAGGCGCTCCGGTTCCATGGAGTGCCCCTGTACCTCAGGCGGCTGGTGGCGGACTATTTGGAGGGGCGCAGTATCCTCTGCGCGGGTCCCGCAGGGGACATTGTGCGGACGCCCATGTCGTGCGGTGTTCCACAGGGGTCGGTTCTGGGGCCGACTCTGTGGGACATCGGGTACGACTGGGCGTTGAGAGGGAGTCTCCCCCCTGGGCTGAGCTTGGTGTGCTATGCTGACGATACGCTCGTCACAGCCCGGGGCAGGACACTCGAAGAGGCGGCGAGCCTGGCCACTCTCGGCACCGAGGAGATGGTCAGGCGAATCGAGGCGCTGGGGCTCAGGGTGGCCTTAAATAAGACGGAGGCCCTACTATTCCATGGGCCACGCGTAAGGCTGCCAACCGGCGCCTCGTTAGTCGTCAACTCCATCCAGATCAACATCCAGGCCCATATGAAGTACTTGGGTCTGGTGCTCGACGGGCGATGGTGGTTCCGGGAGCATTTCCGACAGATTGCTCCCCGGCTGGTCGGCGCGGCGTCCGCCCTTTCTCGGCTCATGCCGAATGTGGGCGGACCCAGTTTCGAGGGCCGACGGCTGTATGCGGGGGTCATCCGCTCGATGGCCATGTACGGCGCACCCGTGTGGGCGAGGGCTCTGAACGCCCAGCTCAGGGCGGTTCTGTGGAGGCCACAGAGAGCCATGGCGGTCAGAGCCATTCGCGGGTACCGCACGGTGTCGACAGAGGCGGCGTGCCTACTGGCCGGGACACCCCCGTGGGACCTAGAGGCGGAGATGCTCTCCGACCTCTACCGGCGGGTTACCTCAGTGCGCGAGGAGGGTGGCTCCCCATCGTTGAGCGAGATAGCCACCTGGCGCGAGGACGCCCGCCGAGACGTCATCGCCCGTTGGGTTACGCGGCTGGAGAGGCCTAGACACGGTGTCGTGACCGTCGAGGCCTTCCGGCCCGTATTGATGAAATGGATGGAGCGGCGGCACGGGGTCCTCACCTTCCGACTGGTGCAGGTGTTGACGGGGCATGGGTGCTTCGGGAAATACCTGCACACGGTCGTGTACAGGGAGTGGACTCCGGGCTGCCATCATTGCAGTAGTGACGAGGACACGGCGCAACATACGCTCGAGGGATGCTCGGGCTGGGACGGGCAGCGCCGCGACCTCGTCGCTATTATCGGTGCCGACCTGACGCTGCCGGCTGTCGCGAGGGCGATGGTCGACAGCGTCAGGAATTGGGACGCGGTCGCCGCCTTCTGCGAGGCTGTCATCTCGCGGAAGGAGGCGGCGGAACGAGTCAGGGAGGACTCCCGCGACCCGGGCCGCCGCCAGCGGCCGGGGCGGCGCAGGCGCGAATACCTGCGCCTGATGCCGCCCTAACCCAGGCCTCGGGTGATCGGACCGGGGAATTGTCCGGTCACCCGACGCGAGGCCATCGCGTGAGGGCGACGCCCCGACGGCGAAATCTGTCGGGGCGTCGACGAGAGGAACCCGCGAGGGTGAACCGCCGAGCGGACCACCGAAGACAAAGATTGGGTACCGGGGGTCCGCTCGCACGGCGAAGAGAGAGGATTTTACGGTGGGTCTATGGGGTCACGCGCCGCCTTCTCCGTCACCCCGGACCGATTTGGCGGGGCGAGCCGCACTCATAGCCCACCTAAAAAAAAAAAAAAAAAAAAAAAAAAAAAAAAAAAAAAAAAAAAAAAGGGTGTTGTCTTAAAAACCGCACGAGATAGTGACCATTGTATTTATCCGCCGTCAATATACCGACATTATATATAACACCCATCTGGTAATTCTAAAATGTAAAGTTTATATTTTTTTATAATCTTTATTCTTGACAGTTCTGTTACCTTTCGCTTGTCGCCATAAAACAAGTTATGGTCCGCCTTCAATTCAGAGAGCCAAGAGAATTGTCTTGAAGATCGAAACTAGTGGTATACCAATTGATATAGTTTATTAAATAAAAGCCAAGCAACAACCGCGTCATACCGTCATACCGCGCGACCATCGGTCGCGTGCGCTTGTTTTCGTGCGACTAGCCTTTATATCAATATCATATATTTATAATAATGGCTAAATCCACACTCGAGTCGTTAGAAAAGTTACTAATAAAATATATAGCTCCTATAGAAGAGAAGTTTAATACAATAGTGAGTAAAATTGAAAAACTAGAAGATAGAATGGTATTAATCGAGAAGATGAATAATATCGACGCAGTGGGTAGATGTGATATTATGAATTCTGCCGCTGCGGTCGCAACCGCCGGCCCAATGGCAACGCTACCAGGTGGAGGAGGATGTGCATTGGTGGAAAGAAGACCAGCACGTTCAGCTTCGCCTCCTCCGAGCATTCCGCCGGCAATCGCGAGCCCATCATCCGGTCCAGTGACCAGCACTAGAACAGCTGTACCCGTGGCACCACATTATGAACCGCCACTCACCACGTGCAGACCTCGCTCATCTGTTCGTTCGACGTATTTGTTTGCTACTAAAAATCCCACCAAGCGGACCGTATTGAGAGATGATTATGACACAGAATGGAAGTACGTAGTACAGCGCAAAGATAAGAATAAGCAGCGATTGCACCGTGTTGCAGTTACCGGCAGCGGCCCCGTTGATAACGAGTTGTCGACGATTGACCGTATCTGTAGAATTCACGCCTGCTTCTTCAAACCTGAGACATCTCCCGAATCGATTATATCGTATATGAATAAGAAGAAACCTAGCGACGAGTATATTGCCGATAAACTTAAACTGAAACATAATTATTATGCATACATACATACATACATACATATCATCACGCCATATCCCTTGCAGGGTAGGCAGAGAGAACAGAGTGCCAGAGACCTCTATCTCTGCATACTTCACTCGCTTCCTCAACATTCATAATTCTCTTCATACACGCGCGCCGGTTTCGGAGACTCTTGACTCCACCTTCCTTCAGTACATGACCGATCTGGTCTAGGTAGGTTAGTCTCGGTCTCCCTCGGTACCTACATCCTTCCACTTTCGCATTGTATATCTTCTTAACCAGACGTTCGTTCGGCATTCTTTCCACATGTCCGAACCATCGGAGCATTCCCTTTCGCATCTTTACACCAATACTCTCTTTCATACCTATTCGCTCTCTTACGTCGTCGATACGAATGCGGTCGGTCAGCCTAACTCCACAGATTTTCCGCAGAGATCGCATTTCGACCGCATTAATTTTACTTTCATACTCTTCTCTGCATACCCAACTCTCGCTTCCATACAGTAATGTTGGGACAAGCACTGCGTTATATATTGCTACACGTGCCTTCTGGCTGAGGTGGTGGCTGCCGAGAAGTTGCCCCAACGCTCCGTTTACTCTATTTCCCGCATTCACTCTTCGCTCTATATCAGTGGTGTACCTTCCATCTCGGCTAAATCCATATCCAAGATATACAAATTCATCCACTTGCTCTAGTATATCATTACCTATTGTTACTCTTACATCTGTTCTGACTTCGTCTCTTTCAAAGACCATTATTTTGGTTTTGCTCACATTCACGCGTAGACCCCTTTTCTTACAATCTTCTGTCATTGTGTCGACTAGGGTCTGCAGGTCAGTCGCTGACTGTGCCAGCAGGACTGCATCATCTGCATAAAGCAGAGCAGTGACCACTGAGTCGCCCATCTGGACTCCCACATTCATATCGTTCAACCTTTGGATATATTTATCCAGATATATGATAAACAGCCTGGCTGACAGAACGCACCCCTGCTTAACGCCGATATTGACGTCAAACCAAGGCGACATTCCATCATCCAGCCGCACACAGGCTCTACAGCCCATATAACTGGACTGCACAGCCTGTAGCAGTTTACCGTTAATACCATACTCCGGTAAAATGTCCCAAAGTTTCTTTCGTACAACTGTGTCAAATGCTCTCTCCAGATCCACAAAACTGCAGAAAACCCTCTGACCTAGAGCCAGATGCTTCTCCACAATGTTGCGCAGAGAGAACACTTGATCCATGCATCCCCTTCCACTCCTGAAACCTCCTTGTGTCTCACACAGTAAACCATCGGACACCATCCTCATTCTCCTTTCAATAATTTTACCATACACTTTTGCTGCCAAACTGGTTAAGCTTACGGCTCTGTAATTTGCGCAGTCATAACGTGAACCCTTGTTTTTAAACAAAGGCACGATGACTGCGCTATTTCAGTCCCCGGGACCCATTCCCGAGCTCCAACATAAATTGAGGAGCAACAGGAACGCCTCCCGGACACAGGAGCCACCAAGCTTGATCATCTCGGCAGACACCATATCAATGCCCGCTGCCTTACCATTTTTCCAACTTCTTATCGCCCATTCAACTTCATCCATACTGATGCCATCGGAGGACGCCGTTGTCGAATGTTGATCTACTAAACCACATGCGACACCGGCGCCAACCGTAGCATCCGCATACATATCGCCAAAATATTCACTCCATCGGCTTAACACGTCTTGTGTTTGTGTAAGAATGTCTCCACCTTTAGACCTTATTTTATTCATTCTGAAGGCTGACCAACCACCCCCAGACTTCTTCATCTCCCTCCAAAAGAGTTTGGTGTTACCCTCGAAGTTTTTAGTCAGCCTATCTTCTGCACGCATACTTGCTCTATCACGTTTCTCTTTCACTAAGGCCTTGGTGTCATTCTTACATTGCCGATATATTTCTTTCTTCTGTTCAGTCATACTGTCATTCAGATTCAAAGAAGAGACATAGTCCAGCCACGCTTTCTTCTTTTGCTCTACGGAAGCTGCCACTTCCGCATCCCACCATGCATCACCATTTGTTTTTCTATGCTTCTTTGAACTTCCACATACTTCTTTCGCTGCATCTACCATACTCTCTTTCAATACTCTCCAGCATTCTTCAATGTCCGATTGCGGCTGGCTTGCCATCGTCAGCCGTTCTCGGACACCCTCTGCATACTTTTCTCTTACACACTCTTCTTGCAACCTTTCAACCTTTATTCTTTCAAGCCCTCCGAAGTGGACACGCTCTCGCCAGTGCCTCCACTTTCTGAACAGACCACTAAATCTCGCAATAACGAGATAGTGGTCCGTATCGACTGTGGGGCCCCTGTAGGCTCTTGCGTCCAATATTTTGCTTCGGAGGCGACTGTCTACCAAAATTAAATCTATTATACTTTTCTGTTCATTCCTTCTCCATGTATACATATGGATGTCCTTATGTTGGAAAAATGTGTTTGACACAATAAGGTTTCTCTCCATGCATACATCCGCTATGAGCCTACCTGCGTCGTTCACCCTCTTATCACCAAATGGACCAAGTCCGTCCTCATAGTCGGGACGCTTGGTCCCCACCCATCCGTTCAAATCTCCGCATACAATCACGCGTTCACTGGTTTCTGCCATATCCAGAACTTCCTTAACATTATCCCAAAACTTCTCTAGGTCTGATGCCACCGAGGATCCTACGGGAGCATATGCTACAACCATGAATACCTTGGTGATACCAAGTTTTATACGGACCCAAAGAAGTCTGGGATCATACATTCCGTAATCCTTCACACCTGAGGCCAAGCGAGAGGACAACAGTACTCCTACCCCCATGCTGGCTCGATCGCTCTGTGGTACACCAGACCACAGAGCCATCCCGCCACCAGGAAGATCGCAGGCGTCGCTGCCCCTTCGCTTGGTCTCTGTTACACAGAGCACATCTAGCTGTTTGTCCGCCATGACGGATATCAGCTCGTGCAACTTACCTTCCACACAACCTCTTACATTCCACGTGCCCACCCGGCACTGTGCTCTCCTCGACTCGCCTGACTGGGCAAGGCGTGATGGGTGGCGGCCCCCATCGCCGCAACTGCTGAAGTTCGTACCGACGGGGGCGGGTCAGTACGCGTCGCCTCCCGGGGACGCCCTAACCCGCATTGCGGTACGCATTTCGAGCCGGATTAGCAGTCTAATTAGACTGGCAGGGGACGCGAACGAGCACGCTCCGGACTATGCCCCCCAATTATTATGCATCGTTTATGATAACCGTACGGCTCGTTTGTTTGAGTTTTTTATGTCAGCTGAGAATTGGCCACCTCGTACTGAGATCAGTGAGTGGTCGTCGCAGCGTCGGACGCGCGAGCGGCGCGTCCCCAGGGCCGAAGCGGACCAATACAGCCGTCACCCAGTGCGATAGTAAGTACGCTTCCAGAATTGCAGTCAATCCGCCCGTCTCCGCGGGTGGTATCGAATTCACGCCTAGTGCGGACAGAGCTCACTATCTGTCACCACATTAGGTGTATTTCTAACAAAACAAAGAAAATTGAAGTGCTATTAAGTTCGAACTTATCATGTGATGTTCTTATAATTACTGAGCACTGGCTCCGCTTGCACGAGCTTGTCTCCGTTACATTATTTAACTATGATTTAATATCGTATTATTGTAGGCCGTGTATCGCGCACGGTGGCAGTTGTATCTATGTACGATATGGCATTAGAGCTCGTAACATGCAAGATTATTGTGAATTAGCACATGAACAGATTTTTGATGTTTGTGCGGTGTATCTCATCGACGCGAATATTTTAGTTATAGGAATTTATCATTCAAACCAGACTAATTACCTTAAGTATCTTACACTGTTTGAGAAATTACTTAGTAAGATTATTAAAGATGGCCATAATGCAATTATAATGGGCGACACGAATATTAATCTTCTGGAGAACACGTCAATAAAAAAGCAGTTGACCGATATACTATCTCTATATAATTTTACTCAACTATTAAACTCCCCTACTAGGGTGGAAGGAAGTGGGGGGTCTCTGATCGACCACATTTACACTAATATAGATATCGGGCACTTCTCGGGCATTGCTTGTGTTGACACGCATCTAAGTGACCACTATGCTCAGCGCGTCACGGTATCACATAGTATACATACTTTGCCAAAATTTGTCCTCAAGCGCAAATTTAGCCTGTATAATAAAATGGGGTTCCATAATTTAACATGTGAAAAACTAGACGATATATTATCTAAATCTTTAAAAGAGAGTAAGATTACCAAAACTAAAATATTAAATTTACCACGAGCTAATTCGATCTATATAAATATTATAGATATGATAGATAAAAGAAATCAAAGTTGGAATGCTTTGATGATGCTGCTACATCGGGCATTTCCCTAACTCACTTAAAGTAGCAAAGGTAAGTCCAATTTACAAATCTGGAAAAAAACTGACCCGAATAATTATCACCCCGTCTCGGTATTACCTAGAATTTCTAAAAATTTTGAAAAAATAATTATTAAACGACTCAATAACTTCCTAAAGTCCACTAATATGTTTTATGATAAACAATACGGTTTTCGCGATAAATCCAATACATTAACAGCCTGCATAGATCTTGTAACCAATTGAAAATTGATAAAAAGCAAATATGTCTTGGAGTTTATATAGATCTGAAAAAGGCGTTCGACACAATTAGACATAAATTGCTTCTTCATAAGTTGACAACTATTGGTATTAGGAATACTGCATATAAAGTTAATCAATCTTAGCTCTCTAATAGATTCCAGCAGGTCAAAATAGGTACGACTGAAAGTCCCATATCACCTGTGACTTACGGAGTTCCCCAGGGATCAATTAAGGGTTCTTGCTGTTTTTAATATATATAAACAATATAAAAGATTTGGGCTTAATTGGAGATATATGCTAATGATACTTTTTTTTTCTGTTTTTTTATGGTGGACTATGGAGGTGGTCATGCCCCGCCAAATTGGTCCGGGGTGATGGAAGAGATGGCAAGCGACTCCATAGATCCACCCTGTAAAGCGCCTCTCTTCGTCGTGCGATCGAGACGCCGGTTCCTGATCTGTCTTCAGTGGCCCACCCAGCGGTTTACCTTCGCGAGTTCCTCTCGACTCGATGCCCCGACAGCTTTCGCCGTCGGGGCATTCTCTCTCTCACTTCGGGCGACCAGACTAATCCCCGGTCCGATCACTCGATGCCTCGGCTAAGGCGGCATCAGGCGCAGATATTCGCGCCTGCGCTGCCCAAGGCGCCGGCGGCGGCCCGTGTCCGCGTGGTGGGCATCCTCCCGGACTAGTTCCATTGTCTCTTTCTGCGAGATGACTGCCTCACAGAAGGCGGCGACCGCCTCCCAGTTCCTGACGCTGTCGACTATCGCTTTCACGACAGCCAGCAGCGCCAGGTCGTCACCGATGACAGCGATCAGGTCAAGGCACTAACTGACCTCAGCTCGTATAGACCTCGTAAGACGAAGTCAACTCTCTCCTTGCGACCGTATGCAGGTACTTGCTGAAGCAACCGTGACCCGACACGACCTGCACCAGCGGGCAAGAGAGGACTCCGCGCCGCCGCTCCACCCATTCGCTCTGTTACGAATTGCAAGCCTGTATGGATTTCTTTGCCATTTTGTAACACCATCTTTACCTTTATAATATTCTGTATGATCAGCTTGTTGCAACTCCAAGAGCGGTAAGTCATCACTGTCTGAATCAGAAGACGGTATTTCAGCATCCACTTCACTATCGGTATTGTTTTGAGCACTGATATGATCTGCAATCATAAATCATACAATTATTGCACAGTATTCAGAAACTCTGTGTCACAATCATTGTCTTCTTCTGTCAGTACTCGTAATATATCTTCTTGCGCTAACCGAGACAATTTTTAAATAAACTATTACCTGCAAACAATATTTTAACACGTTAAACATCGAAATAAACATATAAATAAATAAATAATAGAACATGACAATTGAACAATCGAGATCCATTATTCGACATCAAATCTAATTTTTCAATGGATGCCGACTGTTCAGTTGTTTGAAAAAACAAAAGTAGTTGCACTTACTTTTTGGGCCACGCGCCATACAAGGTGGGGTGTGTGATACCCAAGCGCACTTTACGCATGTGTATCACCGTTGTGGCGGACGCTGGCTAGAAATATTTTGCATGAGTCAGAGCAGCAACATCGCATTTGCAGGTACTGAAAAAACCAACTTGCGTGCCTTTTTACCCGACTGCGCGACGCAAAGGAATGGTATTGTGTTTAACAGTATATGTATGTATCTATGTATGTATGCATGTATGTTTGTATGTTCCTTTGAAGCACTATATCGACCAAACGCCTGGGCCGATTTTTATGATTCACATGTCAATCGATTCCTCTTAGTCCGGCGAGTGTCACTAAAGATATGACGTTAGTGAAAATTCAATATGGCGACTACTGGACGCCATATTGTGAAAATGAAAAAAAAATGAAAGTCAACAAACTATGGGGTAGTGTAATGTAATGTAATGTATGTAACTATAACTAGTGGGGTATCGTTGAATGGGTATTTAAAAATGCGTACCGCAATGCGGGTTAGGGCGTCCCTCGGAAGCGACGCGTACCGACCCGCCCCCGTCGGTACGAACTTCGGCAGTTGCGGCGATGGGGGCCGCCACCCATCACGCCTTGCCCAGTCAGGCGAGTCGAGGAGAGCACAGTGCCGGGTGGGCACGTGGAATGTAAGAGGTTGTGTGGAAGGTAAGTTGCACGAGCTGATATCCGTCATGGCGGACAAACAGCTAGACGTGCTCTGTGTAACAGAGACCAAGCGAAGGGGCAGCGACGCCTGCGATCTTCCTGGTGGCGGGATGGCTCTGTGGTTTGGTGTACCACAGAGCGATCGAGCCAGCATGGGGGTAGGAGTACTGCTGTCCTCTCGCTTGGCCTCAGGTGTGAAGGATTACGGAATGTATGATCACAGACTTTTTTGGGTCCGTATAAAACTTGGTGTCACCAAGGTATTCATGGTTGTAGCATATGCTCCCGTAGGATCCTCGGTGGCATCAGACCTAGAGAGGTTTTGGGATGATGTTAGGGAAGTTCTGGATATGGCAGAAACCAGTGAACGCGTGATTGTATGCGGAGATTTGAACGGATGGGTGGGGACCAAGCGTCCTGACTATGAGGACGTACTTGGTCCATTTGGTGATAAGAGAGTGAACGACGTAGGTAGGCTCATAGCTGATGTATGCATGGAGAGAAACCTTATTGTGTCAAACACATTTTTCCAACATAAGGACATCCATATGTATACATGGAGAAGGAATGAACAGAAAAGTATAATAGATTTAATTTTGGTAGACAGTCGCCTCCGAAGCAAAATATTGGACGCAAGAGCCTACAGGGGCCCCACAGTCGATACGGACCACTATCTCGTTATTGCGAGATTTAGTGGTTTGTTCAGAAAGTGGAGGCACTGGCGAGAGCGTGTCCACTTCGGAGGGCTTGAAAGAATAAAGGTTGAAAGGTTGCAAGAAGTGTGTGTAAGAGAAAAGTATGCAGAGGGTGTCCGAGAACGGCTGACGATGGCAAGCCAGCCGCAATCGGACATTGAAGAATGCTGGAGAGTATTGAAAGAGAGTATGGTAGACACAGCGAAAGAAGTATGTGGAAGATCAAAGAAGCATAGAAACATAAATGGTGATGCTTGGTGGGATGCGGAAGTGGCAGCTTCCGTAGAGCAAAAGTAGAAAGCGTGGCTGGACTATGTCTCTTCTTTGAATCTGAATGACAGTATGACTGAACAGAAGAAAGAAATATATCGGCAATGTAAGAATGACACCAAGGCCTTAGTGAAAGAGAAACGTGATAGAGCAAGTATGAGTGCAGAAGATAGGCTGACTAAAAACTTCGAGGGTAACACCAAACTCTTTTGGAGGGAGGTGAAGAAGTCTCGGGGTGGTTGGTCAGCCTTCAGAATGAATAAAATAAGGTCTAAAGGTGGAGACATTCTTACACAAACACAAGACGTGTTAAGCCGATGGAGTGAATATTTTGGCGATATGTATGCGGATGCTACGGTTGGCGCCGGTGTCGCATGTGGTCTAGTAGATCAGCATTCGGCGACGGCGTCCTCCGATGGCATCAGTATGGATGAAGTTGAATGGGCGATAAGAAGTTTGAGAAATGGTAAGGCAGCGGGCATTGATATGGTGTCTGCCGAGATGATCAAGCTTGGTGGCTTCTGTGTCCGGGAGGCGTTCCTGTTGCTCCTCAATTTATGTTGGAGCTCGGGAATGGTTCCCGGGGACTGGAATAGCGCAGTCATCGTGCCTTTGTTTAAAAACAAGGGTTCACGTTATGACTGCGCAAATTACAGAGCCATAAGCTTGACCAGTTTGGCAGCAAAAGTGTATGGTAAAATTATTGAAAGGAGAATGAGGATGGTGTCCGATGGTTTACTGTGTGAGACACAAGGAGGTTTCAGGAGTGGAAGGGGATGCATGGATCAAGTATTCTCTCTGCGCAACATTGTGGAGAAGCATCTGGCCCTAGGTCAGAGGGTTTTCTGCAGTTTTGTGGATCTGGAGAGAGCATTTGACACGGTTATACGAAAGGAACTTTGGGACATTTTACCGGAGTATGGTATTAAAAGTAAACTGCTGCAGGCTGTGCAATCCAGTTACATGGGCTGTAGAGCCTGTGTGCGGCTGGATGGTGGAATGTCGCCTTGGTTTGACGTCAATATCGGCGTTAAACAGGGCTTCGTTCTATCAGCCAGGCTGTTTATCATATATCTGGATAAATGTCTCCAAAGGTTGAACGATATGAATGTGGGAGTCCAGATGGGTGACTCAGTGGTCTCTGCTCTGCTTTATGCAGATGATGCAGTCCTGCTGGCACAGTCAGCGACTGACCTGCAGACCCTAGTCGACACAATGACAGAAGATTGTAAGAAAAGGGGTCTACGCGTGAATGTGAGCAAAACTAAAATAATGGTCTTTGAAAGAGATGAAGCCAGAACAGATGTAAGAGTAACAATAGGTAATGATGTACTAGAGCAAGTGGATGAATTTGTATATCTTGGATGTGGATTTAGCCGAGATGGACGGTACACCACTGATATAGAGCGAAGAGTGAATGCGGGAATTAGAGTGAACGGAGCGTTGGGGCAACTTCTCGGCAGCCACCACCTCAGCCAGAAGGCACGTGTAGCAATACATAACGCAGTGCTTGTCCCAACATTACTGTATGGAAGCGAGAGTTGGGTATGCAGAAAAGAGTATGAAAGTAAAATTAATGCGGTCGAAATGCGTTCTCTTCGCCGCACGGTGTCGACAGAGGCGGCGTGCCTATTGGCCGGGACACCCCCGTGGGACCTAGAGGCGGAGATGCTCTCCGACCTCTATCGGCGGGTTACCTCAATGCCCGAAGAGGGTGGCTCCCCATCGTTCAACGAGATAGCCACCTGGCGCGAGGACGCCCGCCGAGAAGTCATCGCCCGTTGGGCTACGCGGCTGGAGAGGCCTAGATACGGTGTTATTACCGTTGAGGCCCTCCGGCCCGTACTGATGGAGTGGATGGAGCGGCGGCACGGAGTCCTCTCTTTCCGGTTGGTGCAGGTCTTGTCGGGGCATGGTTGCTTCGGCAAGTACCTGCACACGGTCGTGCGGAGGGAGTGGACTCCGTCCTGCCACCATTGCAGTAGTGACGAGGACACGGCGCAACATACGCTCGAGATATGTTCGGGCTGGGACGGGCAGCGCCGTGACCTCGTCGCTGTCATCGGTGCCGACCTGACGCTGCCGGCTGTTGCTCGAGCGATGGTCGACAGCGTCAGGAATTGGGACGCGGTCGCCGCCTTCTGCGAGGCTGTCATCTCGCAGAAGGAGGCGGCGGAACCGGCCCGGGAGGATTCCCGTGACCCGGGCCGCCGCTCGCGGCCGGGGCGGCGCAGGCGCGAGTACCTGCGCCTGATGCCGCGCTAACCGAGGCTTCGGGTGACCGGACCGAGGAATTGTCCGGTTACCCGACGTGAAGACACCGCGTGAGGACGACGCCTCGACGGCGAAAGCTGTCGGGGCGTCGACAGGAGAGGAGCCCAAGAGGGCATACCGCCGAGCGGGCCACCGAAGACAAAGATCGGGTACCGGTGGCCCGCTCGTACGGCGAAGAAGAGGTGCTTGCAGGGTGGGTCAATGGGGTTGCGCGCCGCCTCTTCCGTCACCCCGGACCAATTTGGCGGGGTGCGAAGTCCATAGCCCACCGCAAAAAAAAAAATAAAAAAAAAAAAGGCTGACCAACCGCATTCGTAACGACGACGTAAGAGAGCGAGTAGGTATGAAAGAGAGTATTGGTGTGAAGATGCGAAAGGGAATGCTCCGATGGTTCGGACATGTGGAAAGAATGCCGAACGAACGTCTGGTTAAGAAGATATACAATGCGAAAGTGGAAGGATGTAGGTACCGAGGGAGACCGAGACTAACCTACCTAGACCAGATCGGTCAGGTACTGAAGGAAGGTGGAGTCAAGAGTCTCCGAAACCGGCGAGCGTGTATGAAGAGAATTATGAATGTTGAGGAAGCGAGTGAAGTATGCAGAGATAGAGTTCTCTGGCACTCTGTTCTCTCTGCCTACCCTGCAAGGGATATGGCGTGATGATATGTATGTATGTATGGTATTTAAAAATCATTTTTAATTTTTCTCAACATTTTTCAATTCGACTGGCCGTTTAGGATCTATATCGATTTAAAATTTCGTAACAACCTTTCTCACATATAGGTTTTTTAGACAGTAGAAATTTACGATGAAAAGACGAAACATTCATATTGTCAACTGTGCGTGTGAATGTGGATGGACATACATATACCAAAGTATCTACTAGGTATATTGTCAAATATACCATAGGTAGTCCTACCTAAAGTATCTAATGTCTGATGCGGTCGTCCATCTCCAACTTCTAACGATTTAATACTCAACTTCAGTAGAAAAACTATATATAGTTAGGTACTTACCTATTTATTCATAAATAAAATAACTATAGCCGCCTAGGTATTCATAACTAAAGAGTATAAAATAAAAAAAATAATTAAAAAATTCAAAAAAGCCGACTGCGTAAAAAGTGAACCAAACTACGTACATAATAAAAAAACTGAAAAGAAAAAAACAAGCACTTAGATGTCCGGTGGTCTAGAATTCTATAATATATTATTGAATGAATACTATTGTAGAAAATAAAATATATTTTAATAATGGAACATAACAACTGAACTGAATAGTATTCATTAAATAACATATTATACAATTCTAGACCACCGGACATCTAAGTGCGTGTTTTTTCTTTTCAGTTTTTTTATTATTTACGTAGTTTGGTTCACTTTTTACGCAGTCGGGTTTTTTGATTTTTTTTAATTAGTTTTATAATTGTTCGTTTAAGAATGAGGATGGTGTCCGATGGTTTGATGTGTGAGACACGAGGAGGTTTCAGGAGTGGAAGGGGATGCATGGATCAAGTGTTCTCTCTGCGCAACATTGTGGAGAAGCATCTGGCTCTAGGTCAGAGGGTTTTCTGCAGTTTTGTGGATCTGGAGAGAGCATTTGACACGGTTGTACGAAAGGAACTTTGGGACATTTTACCGGAGTATGGCATTAACGGTAAACTGCTACAGGCTGTGCAGTCCAGTTACATGGGCTGTAGAGCCTGTGTGCGGCTGGATGATGGAAGGTCGCCTTGGTTTGACGTCAATATCGGCGTTAAGCAGGGGTGCGTTCTGTCAGCCAGGCTGTTTATCATATATCTGGATAAATATCTCCAAAGGTTGAACGATATGAATGTGGGAGTCCAGATGGGCGACTCAATGGTCACTGCTCTACTCTATGCAGATGATGCAGTCCTGCTGGCACAGTCAGCGACTGACCTGCAGACTCTAGTCGATACAATGACAGAAGATTGTAAGAAAAGGGGTCTACGCGTGAATGTGAGCAAAACCAAAATAATGGTCTTAGAAAGAGATGAAGCCAGAACAGATGTACGAGTAAAAATAGGTAATGATGTACTAGATATGATGTGTTGCATGGTAGGCAGAGAGAACAGAGTGCCAGAGAACTCTATCCTAGCATACTTCACTCGCTTCCTCAACATTCATAATTCTCTTCATACACGCTCGCCGGTTTCGGAGACTCTTGACTCCACCTTCCTTCAGTACGTGACCAATCTGGTCTAGATAGGTGAGTCTCGGTCTCCCCCGTTACCTACATCCTTCCACTTTCGCATTGTATATCTTCTTAACCAGACGTTCGTTCGGCATTCTTTCCACATGTCCGAACCATCAGAGCATTCCCTTTCGCATCTTTACACCAATACTCTCTTTCATACCTACTCGCTCTCTTACGTCGTCGTTGCGAATACGGTCGGTCAGCCTAACTCCACAGATTTTCCGTAGAGATCGCATTTCGACCGCATTAATTTTGCTTTCATGCTCTTTTCTGCATACCCAACTCTCGCTTCCATATAGTAATGTTGGGACAAGCACTGCGTTATGTATTGCTACACGTGCCTTCTGGCTGAGGTGGTGGCTACCGAGAAGTTGTCCCAACGCTCCGTTCACTCTATTTCCCGCATTCACTCTTCGCTCTATATCAGTGGTGTACCTTCCATCTCGGCTAAAACCACCTCCAAGATATACAAATTCATCCACTTGCTCTAGTACATCATTACCTATTTTTACTCGTACATCTGTTCTGGCTTCATCTCTTTCAAAGACCATTATTTTGGTTTTGCTCACATTCACGCGTAGACCCCTTTTCTTACAATCTTCTGTCATTGTATCGACTAGGGTCTGCAGGTCAGTAGCTGACTGTGCCAGCAGGACTGCATCATCTGCATAGAGTAGAGCAGTGACCACTGAGTCGCCCATCTGGACTTCCACATTCATATCGTTCAACCTTTGGAGATATTTATCCAGATATATGATAAACAGCCTGGCTGACAGAACGCACCCCTGCTTAACGCCGATATTGACGTCAAACCAAGGCGACCTTCCATCATCCAGCCGCACACAGGCTCTACAGCCCATGTAACTGGACTGCACAGCCTGTAGCAGTTTACCGTTAATGCCATACTCCGGTAAAATGCATCCCCTTCCACTCCTAAAACCCCCTTGTGCCTCACACAGTAAACCATCGGACACCATCCTCATTCTCCTTTCAATAATTTTAGCATACACTCTTGCTGCCAAACTGGTCAAGCTTATGGCCCTGTAATTTGCGCAGTCATAACGTGAACCCTTGTTTTTAAACAAAGGCACGATGACTGCGCTATTCCAGTCCCCGGGAACCATTCCCGTGCTTCCACATAAATTGAGGAGCAACAGGAACGCCTCCCAGACACAGGAGTCACCAAGCTTGATCATCTCGGCAGACACCATATCAATACAGCGGCCTTACCATATTTCAAACTTCTTATCGCCCATTCAACTTCATCCATACTGATGCCATCGGAGGACGCCGGTGCTGAATATTGATCTACCAGACCATATGCAACACCGGCGCCAACCCGAGTATCCGCATACATATCGCCAAAATATGCACTCCATCGGCTTAGCACGTCTTGTGTTTGTGTAAGAATGTCTCCACCTTTAGACCTTATTTTATTCATTCTGAAGGCTGACCAACCAACCCGAGACTTCTTCACCTCCCTCCAAAAGAGTTTGGTGTTACCCTCGAACGTTCACGTTTCTCTTTCACTAAGGCTTTGGTGTCATTCTTACATTGCCGATATATTTCTTTCTTCTGTTCAGTCATACTGTCATTCAGATTCATAGAAGAGACATAGTCCAGCCACGCTTTCTTCTTTTGATCTACGGAAGCTGCTTCTTCCACATCCCACCAAGCATCACCATTTGTTTTTCTATGCTTATTTGAGCTTCCACATACTTCTTTCGCTGTATCTACCATACTCTCTTTCAATATTCTCCAGCATTTTTCTATGTCTGATTGCGGCTGGCTTGCCATCGTCAGCCGTTTTCGGACACCCTCTATATACTTCTCTCTTACACACTCTTCTTGCAAACTTTCAATCTTTATTCTTTTCAAGCCCTCCGAAGTGGACACGCTCTCGCCAGTGCCTCCACTTTCTGAACAGACCACTAAATTTCACAATAACGAGATAGTGGTCCGTATCGACTGTGGGGCCTCTGTAGGCTCTTGCGTCCAATATTTTGCTTTGGAGGCGACTGTCTACCAAAATTAAATCAATTATACTTTTCTGTTCATTCCTTCTCTATGTATACATATGGATTTTTGGTTGGGAAAATGTGTTTGACACAATAAGGTTTCTCTCTGTGCATACATCCGCAATGGGCCTCCCTGCGTCGTTCACTTTCTTATTACCAAATGGACCAAGTACATCCTCATAGCCGGGACGCTTGGTACCTACCCATCCGTTCAAATCTCAGCATACAATCACGCGTTCACTGGTTTCTGCCATCTCCAGAACTTCCCTAACATTATCCCAAAACTTCTCCAGGTCTGATGCCACCGAGGATCCTACGGCAGCATATGCTACAACCATGAATAACTTGGTGACACCTAGTTTTATACGGACCCAAAGAAGTCTGGGATTGTACATTCCGTAATCCTTCACACCTGAGGCCAAGCGAGAGGACAACAGCACTCCTACCTCCATGCTGGCTCGATCGCTCTGTGGTACACCAGACCACAGAGCCATCCCGCCACCAGGAAGATCGCAGGCGTCGCTGCCCATCGCTTGGTGTCTGTTACACAGAGCACGTCTAGTTATTTGTCCGCCATGACGGTCATCAGCTCGTGCAACTTATCTTCCACACAACCTCTTATATTCCACGTGCCTACCCGGCACTCTGCTCTCCTCGACTCGCCTGACTGGGCAAGGCGTGATGGGTGGCGGCCCCCATCGCCGCATCTTCGAGCCGGATTGAAGTCTGACTAGACTGGCAGGTGACGTGACGTGCATGCTCCGGACTATGTCCCCCGTCGTCTTTTACGATATATATTTATTTATATAGCCTATTGTACAACGTTAAGTTTTGATACTAGTATAAAATTTTCAAATAACGTAGAGGTTAGATCTTGTGTTTCAGTTCCGGGAACTTTGCCTTAGTCTGCCACTGGTTATTTAGCTCCCACTCGTAGTATGTACAGATAAGAATTATTTGCTATAGCGGTTGTACGTTTGTTATATTATTATAGTGACTGTGGCTGTAATTAGACGCGACAATGTCTAGTTTAAAGCAATTTTACATAATATTAATATATTTAACTATAATTCAAATTTCATACGCATTTAACAATACAAATAATGCTAATCAGACCGAAATAAATGGTCGGAAAATTATCAGAAAATGCTGTCCATTGGGTAAATATATCAATAGGACTCAATGCCAAAATTATGATAAAGTTAAAGACTTTTCTAATTTACGTGTTTACGATAAAAATATCTACGTCACAAACAAATCGTTTTATAGTGTTTTTACAATCTTACCTGAGATGTTTGATGAAAATGAAACTTTTCAACTCGACGCGTTAAACGTCTGCGCTTTAAAATTTATACCATACATTATTGAGGTAAGTTGTATTACATTATCTTTGCGTAATCTATAATATAGCATTGCGTGTGGTAACAGAGTAAGAATATAATTGACCACCTCATATCTTACCTGTGGGTGATCGTAAGAGACGACTAAGGAATATAAAACGCGTATAATACGTATACAAGAGAAAGAAAACTCAACAAAACCTTGTATCAACACGTCTGATCAGCGTGGTATAGTAGGTCAATTTCCCTCTCATTATGGAGGAGCCTCGAGTCCAACAGTGGGACATATTCGAGTTGGGATGAGGATGATAAATTTATAATAATTATAATTAGTTTGGGAGTAACTATTATTAAATTAACTTATATAAATAATTTTGACTGATCTCGGGTCCAATAGTTTGAATACGACGGTTAGAATGCATATATTTATACAATTACATAAAAAAGTTCACTCCAAAATCACTTCAGATTCAATTTTCTGGGAATTTTTAAAACTACTTTAAAATCGTCTATGAGTAATAAAACTCTCTACTTCAGGCTGGTTTGATTTCATTGTATTTCATTTATTCTACAAACATTGTAAATGTGATCATTTGTGAGGATATATGGAATATGGATGTTTGTCACTCTCTTGCACAAAATCTACGGCACGGCTTTTGATGAAACTTTACAGTAATATAGCTTATATATCAGAATAGGATACAATTTATAAATATTTAATGTGATTCTATATAATATGTATGATATTACGATAAGTATCAATTATTAATAGCAGTTCGTATTCCCAAAGAGGGGTCAGGCAGACGGCCGGTCATAAAGCCAATTAACTTTCTAAATATTTACGATGTAAATATTTGGAAATATGTCGACCCCATGTAATTGAGATAAGAACAGAATGACGATGTTGATTATGTATCAAGATCCATAAGTATCAAGTAAGCCGGCAAATTCCTAACCCTCTGAGAGCAGTTTAAGCTACACGAAGATAATATATCCGTGCGATTGTTTTTATTAAAGAATTATATTAAAAATCGTGGGGTCTACGCATGAATGTGAGCAAAACCAAAATAATGGTCTTTGAAAGAAATGAAGCCAGAAGAGATGTAAGAATAAAAATAGGTAATAATGTACTAGAGCAAGTGGATGAATTTGTATATCTTGGATGTGGTTTTAGCCGAGATGGATGGTACACCACTGATATAGAGCGAAGAGTGAATGCGGGAAATAGAGTGAACGGAGCGTTGGGATAACTTCTCGGTAGCCACCACCTCAGCCAGAAGGCACGGGTAGCAATACATAACGCTGTGCTTGTCCCAACATTACTATATGGAAGCGAGAGTTGGGTATGCAGAAAAGAGCATGAAAGCAAAATTAATGCGGTCGAAATGCGATCTCTACGGAAAATCTGTGGAGTTAGGCTGACTGACCGCATTCGCAATGACGACGTAAGAGAGCGAATAGGTATGAAAGAGAGTATTGGTGTAAAGATGCGAAAGGGAATGCTCTGATAGTTCGGACATGTGGAAAGAATGCCGAACGAACGTCTGGTTAAGAAGATATACAATGCGAAAGTGGAAGGATGTAGGTACCGGGGGAGACCGAGGCTCACCTACCTAGACCAGATTGGTCACGTGCTGAAAGAAGGTGGAGTCAAGAGTCTCTGAAACCGGCGAGCGTGTATGAAGAGAATTATGAATGTTGATGAAGCGAGTGAAGTATGCAAGGATAGAGTTCTCTGGCACTCTGTTCTCTCTGCCTACCCTGCAAGGGATATGGCGTGATGATATGTATGTATGTATGTATAATAAAAATCCTAATTTTAATAAAAATCCGCGACAGTATAAAGACACATGGTACTTTATGTGAGATGTAATATATCCTGAATTAGCGGTAGGACAGGGTAAATCGCCGGGCGGGCCACGGAATACAATGACCGGGTTCCGGTGGCCCGCTCGCTCGGCGTGGAGAGGTACTTGTAGGGCGGGTCTATGGGGTCGTACACCGCTTCTTCTGTCGCTCCGGATGGATTTTGAGTAGGGGGTGACCACTCCATAACCCGCCGCCAAAAAATAAGACCACGCTGTTGACAGTTCACTGTCTACTACCGGTCCCTTCGGGGTAGTACCAGACTCTCACAGAAGAACGACGTCTGAGTAATGCCAATATGCTATTACGCTTCGTTCGGTGAGCGAAGGAGCTGGAACCCCAATCGGGTGGGTTTAAGGATTGTAATTATACGCAGCGGCCTAGTTATAGCCTTGGTTATAGCAAATAAAAAAGTTAGGAACCATAAATATATTTAAATTAGATACTTTTTGTAGAATGCAGATTTAAAAATATTTATCTAATTATTATTAAAATTGATTGATTTGTCGCTCACAGTATATAGTTCATCTTTATTGCTTATACTAAGTAATTTGGATAATTTAAAAAAATATCACCGATACTTTGCTGGCTTATATTATTCTACAGGATGAAAAAAAAAAACATTTGTCGCCACCGCTTATGTGTCTATGTGAGTTCTAAAATAAATCGGCTGTAGATATCACTATGGAAGTGGTTAGCATCTATCTCTTGGAAAATCCATAACACACATACAGCGAACACATAACGCATAAACAGCGATCGGTAATTCACTTATCAAACGTAGCGATTACGGAACTACCCCCACAAACGAATGAGTGGTCAGTCATTGTGGCATACTATATAGGAAGGTCAAAGTCCAACAGCAGACGACGAAAGGCTGAATGCTGTTATAATAACGCGGATTCGATTCCTACGCACGCAGGTTAATACTTTGATTTACAAATTGTTGTCTGGGTTTAATTTCGTCCGTTATATATAGTTTTGTATTGCAGGATACTTTCCTTTGTATTAGCATTATTTCTCTAGTGCAAAATTAAAAATAATAACATAATAATTATACATCAGACTAGCTGTACCTATGTTAGCGGCTACGAATACTACCAACACTTACTTTGCTCGGGGGAGGCTGGTCAGTAACCAGCACCACCCCCCACCCTCTCCTTGAGATAAAATGTAGCTAGCCGCAAAACAACCTAAGTGCGAGCAATTGACTTCCTTACCTATTAATTAATGCCGCATCGCATAGAACCGTTCTAATTACAATCGTCATCGAGGCAAAGACTTCCAAAGTGTAACGCTTCATGCTTTCGACTGTACCAGGCGTTCATATTTTTTATCCTCCATAATATTGCCCCGTTGCCCTCTTAGTCACAAGCTGGCAACGCCCTTGGATGTCGTAAAAGACGACTAAGAACCTTATAACGACCTGGGCCAATCTGATGCCATTTGGTCAATAATTATATTCCTAAGAAGGGTTGACGTCTGGCAGGCAGGTCATAAAACTATTGCCAATAACTTTTACAACATGTACTATGAAAGAAGAGTACATATTGTATCGACCCCAAGTAATTGGGATAAGAGTAGGAGAATGATGATTTATACATTAGCCATTTTTAATTAGACAATGATGATAGATGTTTATATATATATAGGCTTGTTCATCAAAAATAGTCAAGTGAAGCTGCTATGAATATAGCAATTTTTCATTTCTATAATATTGGCCTTGTTTTTTTTAAATGCACACTCACTTTCATCTTATAATTATTAATAAACATGATATCATTAATGACGAAACAAGAGTATTCAATTTTAAATATACAATAATAGGCGTTAGAAGGGGATTAAGAGAAGAAGATGGAGAGAAACAGTAATTTAATTAAAATATATCTTAAGAAAATAATAAATTAACTGTAGCTTTAGAAAGGTATGGAGGTAATGATACATATAATAAAACAGCGGACATCGGCTGTTCGAACATATATAATAAAATATAAGTGAAGTTATCAAAACATAAGTGAAGGCAAAAACATAATAGTTTTATTTTTTGTCTGTATATATTGATATTACTCTGGAAAACTACAGAACATTATTTGAATAAACAATTTAAACTCATCTTGAAGTACAATTTAATATTTGCTTCATTGAAATTAGACGTTAATAAATAAAGTTATCATTATTTAACGATAATTGTCAAATAGAAGTGAGTAACGAAGTTGAATTTTAGGCCAACTTGGTCACGAAGCGACATTTGCTGTAATAAATAACATTGTTTATTTTTGTTTTTCAAAGTAAAACATTATTTTCCTTAAACAGTAATCGCTAGACGTACACGTTATATTGTACTCTTGAGTACTTTGGTAGGTATTAATTAATTAGCTTTATGTAATCTGAATATATCGTGGGTTATTATAAAAACAGACGCAGAGCTCTCGGAATGTTATCCAAATAATTTACTCTGACAAATAATATTAATAATAAGCTTTGGTACCTACTACTATGTTCAAAGTTGTATTAGTATGACAACACTGAAGTATTTGTTTGTTTGATGTTTTGAACGAGGTAAATTCAGAAACTAGCAGTTAGATTCCACAAGGTCTTATTTTATTCAATGGCATAACAAGAATTTGTAATGCTAAAATGTTCTTGAAAAATTTTTGTTTTGGAAAAGTTGGTGGTAGGTTTATGTTTCTACTGCACTTGTGTTGGATACAGAGACGGCTAAATCGAGGATATGTTCCAAAACCAGTTGATTTAACTGATCGAGTAATATCCCTGGTCCTTGACTACCTAGACTCATGCATCAGAAGACTGTTTAACTTATCTTGTGACAAGATCACAGGTAACTCTCTTATTGTTGACAAGGAGGGCAATTAGTGTTCTTGCCGAAACCATGACGGTCGCCGGATTCGGTTTTGATTTACAGACCTAATGTGTTGCCAGCAGACCGGCGAGGCGTTGCAAATATGCGGTCTTTCTTTATTTCTTTCCTGCGGCCGTCCAGGTCATAGTAGTTGCTAGTAAAGGAGCGCTGTAGGCTGGGATTTAATATCGCCAGTGCATTCAATAGTCTGCCATTCAGCTACATCAAGCGGGCGCTCTGTAACCATAGAATACCCACTTAACTAGTGTGGAAACGCTTCACCACAAGAGAATCCTTCTCCACGTGGGATCACTAGGATCATGTAATGAACTGCTATATAGTGCGGTATCTCAAAGGAGTACATTTTGAGGCCAAACCTGTGAATAATGGGTTACAAATGAGGGGTATGAGGTAGCGTTATCTGTCTGGCAATAATTCTTTAGCCAATGAAACGTCAAACTGGAATCCTGGCAAAGGCAGCATACCTAGTCACCTTTAGCATAAAGGAGGTGATCCAACCATTTCAATGACTGTGACTTAAGATACTCGTAATTAAGATGGAGACCCTATTGTTCCATCGTTTGGCAGTGGACCTTCTGTCGTGATTTTGTTTTATAACAACTAGTTCACAAGCCATCTACACCCAGATGCAGATAATATATGGGCCTGGGTGCAGATGGCGTGTGAGTATTATGCTGTCTATAATAGATATAGCATATATATTAGCAGTTGTTAGTGCTATCCACAAATGATTTGTTTGTCCGTTCATTATATGTTTATAAATGTGCCGTACTACTGCGCTTATCGTAGCTGTACAACCCTTTACTTATTGCCTGACTAGTCAATATTGCTTTCTGTCTCCCGCTTTGCCTGGGAGGGAAGTGGAATCACTCTTTTCCAACTTCTCCTCTTCAACTTTTCTAATTAAATTTGTTGCGGGTTCCAAGACAATTAAAATCATTTCCCGGGACTGCCTGAGGGTCAAACCTCGGTGTCATTTATAGTGACCATTGTGGATCCTGGCTTACAGGAGTTCCAATGGTGGGAATGTGTGGTGGGATTAGTCCCATAAAAAAAATATGTTTAGAAAATGAATAATTTATAACATAAAGATTTATTTATTAGCTCATATTTGGCTAATGACTAAATATATTATATTGTTTATTGTATTAATATTTTAACTGTAGGTACTTGTATTTAAATGGTAACAATATAATCACTATTATTGTTTTCTGCGGTTTACCCGAGCTTGGATCACCGTCAACTACTCAGAATGTTTGTTCTATATGTTTAAATGGAATATTATAATTCCTAGAGTTAATACATGAGTAGAATTACACATAAGTAATATAAACAACTAATTAGTAACACACAAGTGTGTGATAAGAGACAAATAATTAATATATACATATATATATATATATATATATATATATATATATATATATATATATATATATATATATATATATATATATATATACATATATGTATATATATATTATAAGTGCCTCTTTTTGGAAATATTAAATATTATGTATAATAGCAAACATTGCTCTCTACAAATCTAAAAGAAGTAGAAATTCTTCTACAACTTCACCTATAGAGTCCTATTATGATTCTAACCCAACTAACTTAAACTCACTGATAGATTTTTAGTAAAATAAGAAATTATTTGATACCAGGAGATCAGTTAGAAACATGTGCAAAAGAATAAATTACAAGATTGACTCTAACTTATATAGATATTCTAATATAGCTTCTGTATTTTAGAAGTATATATGAAGTGCGGACTTCATTAGTACAATTAATTAGTAGATATATTTGATTTACACATAACTAAGCTTCGAGCTTAGAAATTTCAACAGCAAGACACGCTTTAGAAGGAAATTACTCAAATGCGTAGGCCACTGAAGTTACCCCACAATGTCAACAGCCTTGCCCAAACACGGAAAACCATCGCAACTTGAGTTCATTAATTGTGTAATTATAAAATCTCATACAATAATGATAACTGTTTCTTAGTACTGGGGATTTCTTGTATCCAGTCTTTAGGGAAAAGTAAATATATATTTTGATATATCATCTTTTTTTATCTTATCCTATTTTTTATATCCTATATAATGAAGCTAAATGAGGATTGGTATTTGACAGCGATGCATGTAGGGTGGTTAGTTGAAAATGAAAAAAAAACTCTCAGATGGCGTAGCGGTCTAAGCATCGGTTCGATTCTTATGCAAGATAGTTATTTTTGTGATTCACAAATCATTCTTCATAGTCTGAATGTTATTTATGTCCATTAATTCTATGCTTGTAAATTTCTTTGTAATATAAAGATTTATTTTCCAGAGCGTCGTTGTTTTAGAGAAAAAAAATCTTAACGACCGTGGTGATACTTTAAAACTTCAAAAAATATTGCACCAATAGCAGCACCAATAGCAGTACTTATCATTCTCCTACTCCTATCCCAATTACTTGGGGTCGATACATTATGTACTCTTCTTTCATAGTACATATTGTAGAAGTTATTGGCAATAATTTTATGACCGGCCACCTGCCAGGCATCAACCCTCTTTGGGAATGTAATTGTTGACCAAACGGCATCATATGGAGTTGGCCCAGGTCATTATAAAGCTCTTAGTCGTCTTTTACGACATCCATGAGCTTGGTTGGTAGTATTCGTAGCCGCTACCACACAGCACCAATACCAGCACTAAGTAGCGAATAATACTAATTAGCGCCCTCCCGTAGCAAAAGTCTTGAGTTCAAGTCAGTTACGCGAAATTTCTTTGTACGATTTGTAACTAACTATTTTGAGCCTGCTACTAATTTGTATCTACCAATTGAACGGGAATAAAACTCATCGTAATATAAATATGCTTCTTCTTTAGTGTTGGAAATTATGTTTTATACAAAAACAATTTAATGTCTTTAATATTTATTTAATAAGTACGTGTTATGTTGAAATAAGAGTACTACAATTCGTCACCATCTTTAGATAATATTAATGTAAGCTTTTCCGTGTGGTGACGGAGTAAGAATACAATTCTGCACTCCCTATCTTACCCGTGGGTGATCTTACGAGACGACTAAGGGATATAAAATGCATAAACCATCTATGCGAGAGAAGGAAAACTCGAAACGAAACCCTATTTCAACATGTCTGACCAGCGTGGTATAGTAGGTCAATTTCCCTCCTATTATGGAGGAGTCTCGAGCCCAACAGTGAGGTATATATGAGCTGAGATGAGAATGTAAGTTTTAGGGTCCTGGTGGACGTTAAAATAAATCGTAGACTGTATGTATTCAAGGCTGGTTTAATCTCGCTTATAAATTATAATAAATCGCAGAATTTAAAAATATTACAAAAGATTAATAGAGGTATGTCCGTTAAGGGTGAAACTTTTGTGCGAGTGTAGATCGATACTACGTTTGTTTTCCCTGCGCAGACCGCCCCGTTATTGTTGCGAATATTGAATCGCAACGATCAGAGAAGGATATTTTTTTTTATAAATCTCTATGCCAAATCGTCTGACCATTTTCCATATGAGAATTTTCCTCAAGCTAACGTTAGGTGTCACTAAAGACGGAGACCGTGTACTAGCCCGCCTATATGACAATAGAGAAGTACATTTACGGTTATGAGATTTTACACCACCCATTCCCGTGCCTCATAAAGCAGATAGACACATAGAGGCCGGGATGTAACCACACGCCTGTTCCCTCGAAAAAAATCTAAGAGTGGGACGTGTATGCGGTGAGAAGAACTTAAGTGTATAAATTTAAGTACACACTGTGATCATAGTATATCATGGATCTTCTTCATACAAGTGACTATGTGAACCCTGACTGAAGCAGCTATTTGATGATAATTATTTTGTACCATTTTTAGGATGGATCTCTTCAATTGGAGATGCCAAATACTTATCGACGTTGGAATCCTAAAGGAAGTGGCGAATATTGTATTGATTACATTATAATGACTTCAGGACGTCTGACAGCTTATCCAAAGTTTTGGACTATTTTGGATGGTGAAACACCGGATGAAAGCAACGACTACTTAACAAGCGGTAAGATATTCCTACTCTATAGTTGTTATGTACATTGACAGGCCAAATTATTTACTTTATGGGACGAATTAAATGTTTCCCACTAACAGAACAAGAATAAGGGCAGTAAGCCACTTTTATAGTAAGCCGTTACTTACAGTAAAAGAAGTACTCAAAAGTTCAGATTTAAAAGTCTTTACATATAGGTGTGAAGTTGACAAAACATTTTCTATGGCCCCCAACAATTGTTCAAGTTCATTTCATTCCTAGTCAAAATCATTTGATTCCTAGTTTCAAGCAGGTTGACGACGCTTTCCTTCAAATTAATTTGATTTTTCAAAGTGGTTTATGAATTAACAATTATAGGTAGAAAAGAAAATCTCTGAATCCGTAAAAAGTTTATCCGTTCCGGTTTTCAGATATTTTGATTAAGATTGATGTGATAAGAGCTGGTTTATATATAAATATTTGATTGACTAACAGTACTTTATAACTTACAAAAAAACGTTTAGAGCGAAATCTGAATATTCAGGTTTTGCTTAGAGCAGTTTTTGCCTACTAGCAAAAAACATAATACCTAATTGCAGCGTGAAATGTTTTGGATAATAATACTGCCGGTTTCTCATTTGATGTACAAAACATCTTATTTGGTGTACAAAGCGTCTTATATGTAATTAAAGCTCACCTACTATTAATAAAGCTTTAGCCAAATGGGTGTATTAAATATTTTTAGTATACTTTAAAGACAAAGATATGAGGCTATAAAATACTATTTATTTCACAGCATCCTTGATTTCCTGTGTGTTTATGCTGTTAGTTCTACTGGTCTACATTTTGCTACCTGAACTGCAAAATCTATGTGGACTAATCTTAATGGCATATGTAGCTAGTCTCTGCATGGCGTTCCTTTTATTAGCAATCATTCAGCTGTTTCAACATACTACAGATGCCTGCATTGGTTTAAGTAAGTAAATTATTGTTATTAGTGCAGTTGAATTGTTATTTTATTTTGTGTGTCTCACTGTTGCGCAAAACCATCTGCAGATAATGGATATATAGTTTTTTCGATGTTTATTGCTCTTGTAGTTCTGTTATCTGCTTACATACTGTTGAGGAATTTTACCACGACTCATGGACAAGAATCTAATAGTTAACATTCTGTTCTTATATTATCTCCAGACTAGTAGCACCTAGTAGTACTAGCAATAGCAAAAATTATTAATTGTACGTCATCAAAATAAAGGATATATTCAAAATAGAAGTGAAATGGGAGATGTAGATGTGAATGTGAAATGGGAGGGTAGATTTTCCAGCTTTTATGATTAGGATGAAAAACAACAATATGAAAGTGATGATACATATACAAGCAATGGTCTACTAGAAATATAATTTCGTTGCGGAAAATATGGTATTACAGCTAATAGTTTCTTTGTTTGCTGATTCTTAGATTTGAAAGTTGACACAAAACATATAGTATTATTATTCAGTGGATTAATAATATTGAAAATATAATGGACTGTTAATATCAACCCAGAAAAATTTCAGCCTGTCCCCAAAAAATGCTCAGACAATCTTCGTCTTTTTTTTTTTTTTGGTGGACTATGGATTAGTCTCGCCCCGCCAAATCGGTCCGGGGCGACGGAGAAGGCGGCGCGTGACCCCATAGACCCACCGTAAAAACTCCTCTCTCTTCGCCGTGCGAGCGGGTCACCGGGACCCGATTTTTAACTTCGGTGGCCCGCCCGGCGGTTCACCCTCGCGGGTTCAGACAATCTTCGTCTATGTCTTTTGTAAAAAAGCAAAAGCTGAGTCAATAGCCTTTTTTGTTTCTCGTTAATGTTATTTTATATCAGAAGTTATTTTCTTTAGTTCTGTTTATTTTTATTAGTTTTTAACGAGAGCAAAATAAATGTATTTCTTTCTTTCTTTCTTTGTACGTTACTTTCTTTATTTGTAGGTCTTTCTATGCAGCAAAGAGAAAATACACAGTTTACATAAATGAAATGTCTTTAAAACCATCATTTGTTTTCCCCTTATATAATGACGGGTTAGGCATTTTTTCTTATTTTATCAAAATATTCTCTCCCATGATACTCCAAGAACTCGTTTGTACTAAGGCTCTAAAGATGTGTCTTAATTTAATTCTTATCAAAAATTCACTTCTTCACATGCAGTCATTGTTTTCAGTATTTAGCAAAATATTGTTATCTCTTCTTTCTTTTTGGAAATATCAACGTAGAAGTTAGTACTATTATACATATGCAGTATAACTGTTAAGTAAACCGAATGATAATAAAATTTTCTTTTTACATTACAGTTTCCATTTGTGCTTTATTACAATAAAAATTACCTAAATATCGTCATTATTAATAATATGATTGTATTATATTACAGCGTTGGGTATCTACTACTTTTTCCTTGCCAGTTTTTGTTGGATGACCGTTATGTCTTACGACATTTGGTGGACTTTTAGGTAAGTTATTTTTATTATCATTTTAAATTGTGAAATATTCGCCTTTAATTTAGAAAACTTAAGTAGAAGGCATTTACATTCAACCGCACAACTTGAAATTCTGAAGCAATTCCAAAATATTTCAAGTACTTTAATACAATTAAATATTTGACCAAAACACCTTATGATTGAAATGTTATTAATTTATTTCAGAGGCTACGCTAAGGCTCGTCCTATTCATCGTCGCGGTGAACTCTTCAAATTTCTTATGTATTGTTTGTATGCTTTTGGTGTTCCAACACTAATGACAATCGCTGTTGGTGTTCTGAATACAGTCAGTATGAAAAAATGGCCCTGGTTTATAACACCTCATGTACCAGATCACGGCTGTTTTCTTGAAGGTCAGTATTATGATTTCATTGTAAATTATAAAACTATATTACTAGATGACCGATCCATTCAATACCTAATACTAAAAATAAAGCGTAATCACACATGTGGCAATGTCCGGTAACTTTTTGGCAATGTTATCGCCTAACAGAAATATGCATTATTTTTTAATTATATGTTTTAAATCTTGATACCACTTGGTCATCTATAATATTTTTTATTAAATTGTTTATACAGCTGTTTGCACTGATTTAATACTTTTTGCTAATTGTGTAATAAATAGTGATAAGAAATTTACCATTTCCTCGCCGCCCTTTTAACTACTACATATTCTTGTCATTGCTGAAATATCAAATTGCTACAAGTTGAAATATCAACAATATCAATTTCATAGTGTGATGACGACTTGAAAATGCAATATACCAACACTTTCTTTTTTAGTCCATGGAAGATGTCAGCAAAAAATAAAATTATTAACAGTTTTGTAATGAAAAATTAATATAAAGATTTCGGTGCTAATGATGACGATTTATACTTTAAATACAGGTTGGGTAAAGCTATTTTACCTCTACGTTCCCATGCTGATTTTGAACATTTGCAATTGGATGTTCTACCTGATGACTGCTTTCAACTTGTGGCGATTGAATCGAGCAACTGCAATATTGGATACGGCCGCTGCCGGTACACCTGCAGCCCATCGTACTCAGAGACATAGGTTAGTTTTAAATTAAAATTCTAATTGTGCCGGTAGCACATCAGTTTTAGTTTATATTAAATCTACACATAATGTAGCGGTTAAGATACCGACTTAAGGTGTTAAATCTTACGGATTCGATTCCCAGGCAGAACAATACTGTGTACGATTTACATTATGTTGTTCTGTATTAAATTCGTTGATTATGTTTGTAATTTCTACAGCAAGACAAGAAATCATTCTTTAGTGTAGGGTATTTGTCTATAAAAAAAATATATATTATAATATATATTATAAAAAATATACTTATGAGCCAATTCCAACAGCAATTAGATTTGATAGTACGCTCTGTTGACAATATTGAGATGAGAAGCCGTAGAAAAATGCTATTGCTTCATGGCATACCTGAAGAGGAAAGAGAAATTACTCCTGATGTTGTATGTAAGGTAGTTAATCAACATCTTAAGCTGTCAAATTTTAGCAACGTGGACATTAGGCGATGCCACAGAATGGGCCGATCTTCATCATCTCACAAGCCAAGACCTATTGTAGTTAAGTTTCAAACAACTACAATTCGAGATGGCTTGTGGTACGCCAAAACTAAACTAAAGGGTTCTGGTATCACTATATCAGAATTTCTCACAAAGCAGCGGCATGAGACCTTCATGGCAGCACGGCAACTTTTTGGTATATCTCAGAGCTGGACTAAAGAAGGTACCATATATGTAATCGGGGTTGATGGTGTTCGACACCATGTTACGAATCTGGGCGAGTTGCACAAACTCAAACAACAGGTTTCAGACAAATCCACTATTACACCCATTGCTACTACAGTTACTGTTAAACCAGCAGCGAAATCTAAGCGGATTATTAGTCAGAAGAAACATTGAGTTATTGTCTGATGATCGATTAATGTCATATATCTGGCTAGTGGTTCTATATCCACTACATGTATACGCCAACACTGGCTTGTGAGTTTCATGCTGTAAACCGTGGACTCCGTAATCGCTTAAATATCCCATTTTTTACAACTGTAACTGTAAACTGTGGACTCCGTAATTGCTTAAGTATTCCATTTTTTACAACTGTGTGGGTAAAGATGTCTTTACAGTTTCGTCGGTAGCTACACTTGTATAATTCATATAATAATAACTAGGGTAAGAATACGTATTAAGAGCTTTTTTTTTTGTTGTTTTTTGTCATTATTTCACTTATCAACTTTTATTATAATATATAATGTAGGTTATTCGACAATGTCAAACGTCACTGCTTTTGGTAGTGTCATTATGTTCTTTTTTTTTTTTGTTCTGTTCTTGCTATAAAGGTAATGGCGTAGATATTCGTCTTTTGAGGCATCTTTGCTTACAAGTCTCTTTTTTGTATTTTTTTTTATTTTTTCTTTCTCTTTTTGTATTTTAACATTTCATTTATATTCTTATTTAGTTTCGTAATTTTAAAATGTATTTCTGTCTATTCTCCATGGCAGTAAGTAGTTGAGTCAATGATTTACAATTAATCTCAGAACAACTGGCGGGTGGTAAAATATTTGAATAGTAGCTTAAGATATAGGTTTAATTATTAAGATATAGGTTATATTATCGTCTTATATTTGAATTTATATATATATATATTTATATTATATATATATTTATATTGTATATATTTTTATTGTATATATTTGTATGATTAATGATTGGCAATCATGATAGTGATAATGAAAGTTTTTATTCTACACACAGTACCAATTCTAATGACAGTTTTGTAAGTGTGCCATCCTTAGCTGAGACTATTTCGTCTAATTTTGCTGATGTCTCTAGAAATTTTAACGTTGTTCATCTTAATGCCCAAAGCATTCCGGCTCATTTTTCTGACATGCTGGCTAATTTCGACTGTGAGAACATCCATGCAATTCTTGTTTCGGAGTCATGGCTCAAGCCCTGTCTGCCTTCTAAATCTTTCTCTCTTCCTGGTTTCAAACTTATTAGAAATGACCGTACGATGCGTGGAGGAGGTGGGGTAGCCATTTATTTACGTTCACAAATTAATTATATTAACATTCACGAATCATTACAACCCCCACCTGCAAATGCTGGGGAGCATTTATTTATAGAGGTTGAACTCAACCACACCAAACTATTGCTTGGTGTCTATTACTGTCCATCGTTACGAATCGATTTCTTTTCTTCTTTTGAAGCTCTATTGGTGAATCTAATGCCTTCTTACAACCACACCATAATAATGGGTGATTTTAATACTTGCCTGTTAAAAAATGATTTCCGCTCTAGATCTCTATATGATGTTTCTAAATCCTGCAATCTATCTATCCTTCCTCTTGACGCTACACACCATCTACCTGGCTGTACACCATCCCTTCTCGACATAGTCATGGTCTCTTCCACAGAGCGTGTTGCTAAGCATGGACAATGTCCTGCTGATGCGTTTTCTCATCACGACTTACTCTTTCTTTCTTACAAACTTCGCCTTCCTAAATGTAAAACTAAAGTCCTATTGCAACGTAACTTTGGTCGCATGAACCTTGAAAATTTATGTAGAGACGCAAGTGTTATTGATTGGACTCCTATTTTGACCTCTGGATCAATTGATGAACAGGTTCAAATTTTTACAAATAACATAATCCAACTTTATGACAAACATGCGCCTATCCGAGCTGTCAAAATTAAACATTCACCAGCGCCATGGCTTACAAATAGAATAAAAGCTCTTATTGCCCAGAAAGCTGCCGCAAAATTTAAATATAAAATTAAGCCCAATGTATTTAATTTCAATAGGTACGTTTCGATTAGAAATTGCTGCAATAGGGCTTGTAGGGATGCGCAACGTCAACACATTCACAAGGCTGTTCAGTGTGGGGACCCAGCGAGGGTTTGGAAATTTCTTAGGACTCTAGGTATCGGTAAATTTCGACAAGAATTAAACGCCAATATGTTAGATATCAACTTGCTTAACAGACATTTTTCAGCTTCTTCTATCTTTGATAACTCTGCTAAGACTACTACTATTAATTATCTCTCTTCATTGCCTTCTCTCAGCCATCCTCAATTCGTGTTTAACCTTTTCACCAGTTGTGACGTTAAAAAATCTATAATGTCTATAACATCCAATGCTGTCGGATCTGATTGTGTCAGCCGTAACATGATCCTTCCTATCCTCAATGAAATCCTCCCAACCATCTGTTATATCCTTAATTTTTCTGTAACAAATGGTGTGTTTCCATCCATGTGGAAAGATGCCGAAATAACTCCCCTGCCTAAAGTACGTAAACCGGTATCCTTCTCCGACTATCGTCCTATATCCATTCTACCTTTCCTTTCCAAGGTTCTTGAACGTCTTATCCACACACAGATCAGTAATTTCCTCTACAAAAATAACCTCCTTGATCCTTTCCAATCCGGTTTTCGTCCTGGTCACAGTACCACAACAGCACTAGTCAACATTACGGATGACATCAGATCTGGCATGGACTGTGGAAAGTTAACGGTACTGGCGTTATTAGATTTTAGTAACGCGTTTAATACGGTTGACGGCGACATATTACTCAGTCTGCTCCGCTCTATGAATATATCTCAAATAGCCATAGATTGGTTTCACAGTTACCTGTGCGGCCGCCGACAACGTATTTGCATTGAAAATACTAATTCCTCTTGGTGTACTACTACTGCCGGCGTGCCCCAGGGTAGTATTTTATCTCCACTACTTTTCTCCATCTTTATAAATTCCATTTCTAATAACCTATCTTCTTCCTATCATCTTTACGCAGATGATCTTCAAATCTATTTCCAAACCTCACCAATCCAACTATCGCATGCTGTGTCTGTTCTTAATAAAGACCTTGACGAGATAAGGGCCTGGAGTTTGTCTCATGGCATCTCTGTGAACCCATCAAAAACGCAGGTTGCCATCATAGGTAGTGCGAAACTGACCTCGAAAATTAATTGGTCTGAATTACCTAAAGTAAAGTTTGAAGGTGTTACTATCCCATTCAACGACAATGTCAAGAATTTGGGCCTGATCATTGATAGTAACCTAACTTGGGTTCCTCAACTACAAGAAGTAAGCCGTAAAGTATTTGCCTCTGCTGGATCTCTTAGGAGATTACGTAATTTCTTGCCAACTGCGACTAAAATTGCGCTTGCTACTTCCTTACTTCTACCTATACTTGATTACGCAGATGTCAGCTATTTAAATCTCACCGAGGGGCAATTGGATAAACTTGAGCGTCTGCAAAATGTTTGTATTCGATTCATATTTGGCCTTCGCAAATATGATCATGTTTCCCAATTTCGTGCAAAACTCAAGTGGCTACCAATTCGCCTTCGTCGGAATTCTCATATTCTCTCTTTACTCTATAATATACTATTTAATCCTTCCACTCCTTCCTATTTAAAAAGTCGTTTTATATACCTTCACGATACACATGACAAATGTTTAAGGTCATCACTAAACCTACAATTAAAAACACCAAAACATTCTACATGTTACAGCGGTAAATCATTTACCGTAACTGCCATCCGTTTGTGGAATGATCTTCCGAAAGAAATAAGGCATGCTGATTCATTAGAAATTTTTAAAAAAATGGTGAAGTCACACTATCTGGAACTGTAATACTTACATTGTTAATCACTACTACCTACATTCTATATATTGTTTATTCTATTATTGAAATATGTATTTAGTATATTTTATTATAAATGTTTAAGTAAGTCTATTTAGTTGTATGTATATATGTGTGTATGTGTGTGTATGTATGTATATATATATGTATGTATGTGTAGATGTGTATGTATTTATGTTTAAATTATTTATTAATGTATAATGTATGATAGGTTTTAATTTTTTCTATAGTTTACACCACCAACTACCTTTCTTTCCTGCGCTAATTCCATCCAAAGGTTGCCTGGAAGAAATCGCTTATAGCGATAAGGCCGCCCATTGTACTGTATCCAATAAATATGTATAGCTTTTTGTATTCAATACTGGTGTACAATAAAGTGTATAATAAATAATAAATAAATAAATAAATATATATTCTTAATTGTATATTTTCATGCAAATATTCTACATAAAAAATTGAAACTCCGCCTACCTTACGTCGCTGTCCAGACAGGTGGGTGTAATATGGTTGTGTTTTGACGTTTCCCCTCTATCTTTTGCGTCGGGAGGTCATACGTACTTAACAACTGTTTATGAGGCTTCATGTCGTTCTCATGTGAGCTATGGCAGGTTTCATTCAGAACATAGTTCATAAAAAAGTAGATTCGATTATATAGAAATAAATTCTCATGATTTTGGTGATGTATTTTTGTTCACAGATTCATGGTATACTTGAAATTAGCCACGGTGATGGGTTTGAACTGGTTGCTTGAAGTTATCAGTTTCCTACATCCAGGATTCAAAGTGTGGTATTTGACAGATTTTTACAATATTCTCATTGGATTTTTCATATTCCTTATATTTGTGTGCAAAAAGAAAATATTCAGGAAATTATACAAACGGTAAGTTGAATAACAAATCAATAAATTTCTATATTAATTACTAATATTCAGTAGTCCTACGTATTTAATAGGGTGACGGAGTAATAATATAACATGCCACTGGTCCTTATTTTACCACATATTTCAGAAGAATTGACATACATATATATAGATAGATATTCACTATATGTCAGCAACATGCATGAATAATCGAAAAAGGTTTTGGTAGATTCTCTCATCTGTAAAGGATTTTGTGATTAAAAGTGTAATATGTGAATGTCGGGAAGAAATGGAAGAAAGAAATCTCTTCTTAGAAAATCTTCATTGAATAACTTAATGTTAAAATTAAATAAGATAATTGGAGTAATAGAGCCACTCTGATATAACAAGAATAATATTTCTAATTATGAGTCATTATATCAGCTCGTATGCGTTTTATGTTGGGTTCATGCCTCTATACTTAAATTGACCTATGCTACGCTACGCTAGTCAGAAGAGTTTTATTTCTAGTTTTCTTTCTCTTGCACATATGTTATATGCGTATCATATCCCTTAATCGTCTTCTACGATATCCATGGGAAATATAGGAGGTGATCAACAAATGATGATGATATGTTGGGATTTGATTCTTAATCCATAACGGAAAGTATATTTAAAACTAATTATGAGGGTATTTAGATTTTTAACTTAAGAATACAATATTTTAATTCCAGTTACGTCACTGCAAGGAGTACAAGACGGTTTTATCCCGGTTCATCTAAAAGTTACTCTAGTTCAAGTAGTACTTCAGATTCTAATCAGGAGACCACTACTCTACAAGTGTGCTCAGATCCAAAGGGAGTTAATAGCTATACCGCTCTAATGAGAAAAACATAAATAAATTATAGTTTTTAAAGCAGGTGAAAATATATGTCTATAATAACGAATAACAGTTACATTAATCTTAGGATTAGTTAAGATATATGTTACTAAAAATATCAAAAACAAAGCCATATTAATGAAGAAGAGACAGACTATGTAACATACTAGATAAGAGCAAATCTGGAAAGTAAAAATAAAAGTTAGGCTATATTAAATGTTATTGATATTTCATCAGACCTCCCAGGCAAATTACACATATATACCTGTACTGCTTGCATTCGGTTCACCTAGTGGGAGGACATCTGTTATTACTCAGGTATATCTCTTCCTCGATGTCTTTTCGAGAGATGTGGAATGACTATAGATCACTCAGCAGGATGATTCTTTCTTATTGCGTGTGCTGTTAATAATACTCAATATAAAATTCGGAGAAGCGCCTCCAATAAGATGGATGTATTTATAGAGAACCGATGATAGTACTACATTAATATTTAATGAATATTTTTTTTATATTAAATTTTATTTTGTGTGTGATGAGAAATTGATACCACAAGTGGTACGTGGAACGCTTTATCAACATTATTTAGTTGGTAATATTGTAGATATGAATATTCAAGAGATGAGGTTGTAAGTAGTGGCGGACTAAGCACCGGTCTAGGGAAGGCCTCTAATTTACGAGACGCATGTCTGGATTTGGTAATTTTTGGGAACCAAACCAAACATGACTATTTAGAGGGGCTTCTAAGACCTTATACTTTGTGGTGGTGTTGTTGCATAGTAATAATTCCTGCAAACTTGATGTCCTTATGTGGAAACCTCATCATCGTCGTCATATCACAGGATTGCTGTCTCGGGCATCCAAAGAGCTTAGTTCGTTACTGGGTGCAGTTTCTACATGTTGTAGAAATGGATCTCTTTCAAAAATAAGCATTTAAAAATTAGTTATAATATATTTTAATGAACTTAATAGTTAACATTTTAATTATTGTATAATATACTAGCAAATGTTGACCATATTTGGTGAGTGTTTGAGTGGCTGTATTAGAAGAGCTTGAATTGACATTCAGTATTCTTTTAAATAGCTTTTACATATCCTTATTAAGTTTTTACATGACGTATTAATATATAAAAGATAAGTTATATATAAAGTACGAATAATTATTATAACAAATTTAAGGATAAACAAACTGTGACTACGACATTGTCATGATTATGACTATGTTGGACATTCAGTTCATAGAGTAAAATAATATACTGATTCAGTTCGACCACATACTTTAGCCATAAACAAAACAGTATATACATGCGTGCGTGCGTGTGTGCGCGCGTGCGCGTACGTGTGCGTGTGCGTGTGTGTGTGTGTGTGTGTATGTCTGTGTGTGTATGGCTGTGTGTGTCAATCGTATGATAGAGTGATTAATGTTTTTCTTATTAATTTATTGTATTTCTGGTTCATTATTGTATCAAATATTTAGTTCTCTGTACTTCACCTCATTATAAAATTTAACTGTGACAAATTTTGTATTTATCCATCCTAATCATTTTTATAAAAAGAGGTATATTTTTTTTGCTTCAGGAGTACCTGCATCTATCTATGTATAAGTAAATGCACAGATAATAAATAAAGTCCAATTAATAATTAAGTTTTAATTTTTTTATTAATAAGTTTTATTTTTAGCGTAGTTATATAAAAAGCATAGTGATTTATTGCGTGTTTAGTTCGATTTAACATACTATGAATCAATTTCTGCGAAATTTGTGTTGTTACTCGAAGTGGGACAACAGAAAACAGTGGGACTTGGAGTCCTTTCCTTGAAGAAGAACTTTCTTACAAATATTAATATTATTGTGATTATTAGGGTTTCAAGTCTCGCTCAATAGATATTCTAGGTTTATCCATGGTGCCTTTGTTCTGTTCAAAAGTGCAGCCTGGGGTATCTTCATGGCGTTTTAATATCCAAAAAAGTGCTAAAAGTTTGTTTTAAATACCACAGGAATATTCATATATATGATGATTAATATTGTCGATTGATGCTGTTACGCGGGCCACCGATGACAAAGATCGGGTACCGGTGGCCCGCTCGCACGGCGAAGAGAGGTGTTTGCAGGGTGGGTCTATGGGGTTGCACGCCGCCTCTTCCGTCACGCCGGACCGATTTGGCGGGACGCGACCATATCCATTGTCCAGCGCAGAAAAAAAACAAGAAAGGGATGCTGTACGCAATTTTGAGATTCGGGATTCAGATATATACCAAAGCAAGTGACTAAATTAGATTTAAGTTTTTAATTATTTAATAATAATATATATCCACCAACGATACATAATTATTTTTATGATTTTTAAGATAATATTAATACAATAACGAAATTAATATACGTAATTAAATATTAACATAAGTATTACATTAATATAATAACGAAATTAATATAGGTACGTAATTAATAATTAACATAAATATTACATTTAAATGAATTATATTAATAATAAAAACAATTGTTGTTTATTTCTTACTTATATGGTGTATTAGTGAAGAATACACAACCTATTGTCTTTCCGTAAGAGTCGTAAAAAAGCGAAGTAAAAGGATAGCTTTACTGCACGGGGAGGAGGAGGAACTCTGCAAGTAAAACTACATACCAGCCTGTCTGACCAGCGTGGTCACTTACCCTACCTCTGTGGGAGAGCTTGGCGAATTATATGACATATTAAAATTAAAGAAAAGAAAAATTGTTATGAATGTTAATATCTATATGCTACATTCACGCAAAAGATGAAAGACTCGATAACATCTCAGCTCTTTTACGTTCCTGTGGTGGACTTGAGACTCTTTCAAAATAACATGGTTTTATTTCGAGTTATTCTTCTCTTGCAGTGATGTTACTTGTCTACTTACATCCCTTAACTTTCTTTTACGACCAATTACAAGACTCTGGCAGAAGATCTGCACTGATATCTTAATGATTATGATACTGACCCACGATACCAATGCCACGGGCTTGATTATTCTGTGGCGACCCAAAATTGTCCTTCTGAGTCTGGGTATAATTTGAATTTGTTAAGTGCATGTTGCAAATTACAATCGAAAGTTGGGCGGTGCTGCAGTCCCTTCGACGAAAGCGACGTCACGGGTGGGTTACGGGTGTGCGTGCTTATGCCCCTCTGTCACCCCCGAAAGGAGTGGTGCGAGGAGAGCGCCGACCGTAGCCCACCCAAAAAAAAAAGTCGTGCCAAAATTACTGTCGTTATATCGAAGTGCTGAAGTTTTTATATAGAAACGCCATAATGTCATTTCGCACCTGGGATAAAAGTACGAAACCGATCCAATTGCAGAAAGGTGTGAGACAGGGAGACGTGATCTCTCCGAAACTGTTCACCACTGTATTGGAATATGTCTGCAAACTCTTAAACTGGATTGGACTCATCGCATCAACATCAACGGCGAATACATCACTCATCTTCGATTTTTAGAGGATGTTGTCATTATGGCTGAATCTATGGAGGGCTTTGGCACCACGCTCAATGATCTCAGCAGGGTATCTCAACTAGTAGGTTTACGAATGATGAATTAGTGAGTGATTGGAGAGCTATCCTTCCGATGGGAAGTCCTGCATTCTGATCACTCGCCAAAGCTGCCCAAGGCATCTTTTGCCAGTCCAATCTCCTACCACTACAGAAACAAGATGGCAATCTAGCTCACAGTACAAAGGAGGAGGAAAGCCGATCTTCTGGGTCAATTCTTTGACTGTAACTCGGACGCGAGGATACTTGGACGCGAGAGCTGCCACACCCTACTATCCCGTGGTGTAAAAGCTCCTGCTGCGGTGATCCTGAATACTTAAGCCCTCGAGTTGACCACCGTCCTTACGCGCGTGTGCTAACTTTCCTATGATACTTATAGGGTTCCATCTTCGTGGAAGGTAGCCTATTTCCACCCAATCCTGAAATGAGGCGACCGGCTAAACCCGTCAAATTACTGGCTGATTGCCATAAAATCCTTGCTCTCCAAGACAATGGAAAAATTATTAACTGTCAACTTCTTCAGTATCTTGAGAATCATCAGCTGATCAGTGGTCGCCAATATGGCTTTCGTCAGGCCGGTCGGCTGGTGATCTTTTCGTGTACGTCATACATCTTTAGGCATAAAAGAAATAATAATAAGTAACAGTGCGGCAGTGACGAGGACACGGCGCAGCACACGCTCGAGGTCTGTACGAGCTGGGACCGGCAGCGCCGTGACCTCGTCGCTGTCATCGGTGCCGACCTGACGCTGCCAGCTGTCATGGAAGCGATGGTCGACAGCGTCAGGAACTGGGACGCGATCACCGCCTTCTGCGAGGCAGTCATCTCGTAGAAGGAGGCGGCGGAACGAATAGCTATGGGGTAGAGAAGTCTTTATCTTGCACAGGAGGCCGTTGTGCCATACCTTATCAAAAGCTGCTTGTATGTCCAGGAACACGGCAGAGCAGTATTCTTTATTTTCAAAAGAGGATCTTACCTTTTCGCATACCCTGTGCACTTGTTCTATGGTGGAGTGCTGTTGTCTGAAGCCGAATTGGTGTTTAGGTATAACTTGGTTTTCATTGAGAATGGGCAATATTCTATTCAAGAGAACTCTTTCCAAAATTTTTGAAAGCACTGGTAAAAGGCTTATGGGTCTATATGATGTGGCTTCTTCTGGGGGCTTTCCATGCTTGTGTATCATTGTTACTATGGATACTTTCCATAGCCTGGGAAAATATTGTACCCGAAGCACGCCATTGAAGAGAGTCACTAGGAACACCAGTGCTTTTCTAGGGAGTTGCATGATAATTTCTTTGGTGATAAGATCAAATCCAGGGGCCTTTTTATTTTGAAGTTTACTAATAGTCCTCTTCAATTCCCGAACTGTAACTGGATTTGGCGGGAGGGACAATTGCAGGTCCTGGTACAGAATACGTTTGACTTCATTTTCGAAATCAGTACTGTTGCTTTCGTTAGGTGTAAAGATATTGGCTAGGTGCCTTGCAAACGCATTGGCTTTCTCAGAACCTGTTCTAGCCCATCCAGACGTATTTCGAATTAGACATTTGTATTGTTGTGGCCTGATTAGTGTCTTCGTAAACTTCCAAAGTGAGTGACCTGTTGATTTTGTATTTGTAAGGCTTTCCAGGTTGTTTTGCAGCGTATCATTATTTACGTTATCTATTAAGTCCTTCAGCTCCTTAATAGCTTTGTTAAGTGCAGTCTTGTCACTTTTATGTCTGGATTGATGCCATATCCTGCGCAATCTCCGTTTTTCTAAAATTTTATGTTTTATTTCTAGAGGTATGTTTACACTTGCATGATAACTTTTTTCTTGTACCGGTGTATTAATCCAGCAAGCCTTTTGTACAAGGTTAGTGAAATATAGCGTTGCATCGTCAATTTCATCCAGCGTTTTCAGGGACACTTTAAGTTCAATACTTTCCTCTATGTAGTCTCTGAAGCCATTCCAATCAGTGAGGTTATTGCACAAGGTGGCCGGTTTCTCATGATGAATGACAGTAGTGCTAATGGTTAGGAAAACCGGTGTGTGGTCAGAATTACTGTCCAGGCAAGTCTCAGCCTTCAGGTAGTTTCTCGACAGCCCCTTTACCACGAAGAAATCCAATAGGTCTGGCTTTTTATTTGGATCTGTGGGCCAGTAGGATGGTTCCCCGGACGAAATAGGATTGAGGTTATTTTCGTCAAGGCTTAGTTTTAGTTGCCTACCTCTGGTTGTCGTTAACCTGGAACCCCAGTATGTATTTTTGGCGTTCCAGTCTCCCCCAGCTACAAACTTTGCTGCTCCAAGTGTATCAAAGAACTCAGTGTAGTCTGTTGCGGTGATTGTATGTCTTGGTGGGCAGTATATTGCTGATAAATTCAATTGCCCACAGCGGCTTTCCACTGCAATTGTAGTGGCTTGGATGTAGTCTGTCTTAAATTCTGGTAGCACATAATGTTTGATAGATTTTTTGATCACAACAGCTGTTCCTGCGTGACCGGTTCCATCAGGATGATTAGTAACATAAACATTGCATCCCTTGATGTTGATTTTGCTTTTAATTGTACAGTGAGCCTCAGAGATAAGTACAATGTCAAGCTGGTTGTTATACATTAAAAGTTCCAATTCGACCTTGTTTGGGGCAAGTCCATTAATGTTCCAAGTGCCTACCCTCAGAGCAGTCATTTTGTATTTTTTTCAACTAGTGTAGCTATGAGGCTCATTAGAGTACTCATTTGTTGAAGGATCATCTCAAATTTCTCTGTTTGTTTGATTAGCAGCTCTTCTATTTTGCCATTAGTGCTGGTTGAAGTTGTTGGTTCATTTTGATTATTTTTCAGTATATCCGAATAGAGTTGTTGATTGTGCTTTTCTTTAGGGTGTTGTGATTTAAAATCAATACAGGCATTTGTACTCGGGACTTGTCGTGTTTTAGCACTGGAGGTTATCTTTCTGCCCATGCGTCTTTCTAGGATTTCTTTATAGACTTCGCAACCTTTGTAGTTCGCTGGATGATCACCTTGGCATAGGGCGCATTTCGCTGGTGTGTTCCGGTCTTTCTTTGGGCAGTCGGCAGTTTTATGTCCTTGGGCACATTTTACACAACGGTATGGCCTCATGCAATAGTTCTTGGAGTGGCCGTATTGCTGGCACCTTTGACATTGTGGCAACTTTGTTCTTTTCTTTTGATCTTCCACTATGACTGACTGGTGGTAGATGTGCTTGATCTCCTTGATAGCTGCGTTATTAACTCCTGGTTCTATATTAACAAAGAAAGTGGAGGTCGGTTTTTTGTCTGATCCAAACTTGCAGTTTATAATTTCACCATGGACTTTACCTGTGTTTTCAATTTCTTCTTTGATTGCGCTATGTGGAGTTGTGTGGTGTAGGTAAGTGTATAAATAACACTATAGTACATACTCGTACATACATACATATCATGAACGCCATATCCCTTGCAGGGTAGGCAGAGAGAACAGAGTGCAAGAAAACTCTATTCTTGCATACTCCACTCGCTTCCTCAACATTCAGTAAATAGTGTTAATAGATTTATATCTATAACAGATAAAAAACATTTGAATAAAATTTATTTACAAAAAGATTTACAAACTAGATTTATATTAAGAAAATAATACAAAAATTATACTTAAAATAAATTAATTTAATACAATATTATCCTACTGAAAGTATTTCTACATCCAAAAATAACTTTATCCTTGTTTTGGCTATGACGGCCCATGTAAAAGGCAGAGGATATGTTACAATAGTATAAGCAAATGAGTAGTTGTAGTACTGCAGTCTATATACCTTCTCTTTATATGGACCGGTATTACAGCAATATCCGTGTGGTAACAGAGTAAGAATACAATTCATCACCCCCTATCTTACCCATGGGTGATCGTAAGAGACGACTAAGAGATATAAAATGCATATAACATCTATGCAAGAGAAGGAAAACTCGAAACAAAACCCTATACTAACACGTCTGACCAGCGCGGTATAGTAGATTAATTTTCCTGCCATTACGGAGGAGGCTCGGGCCCAACATTGGGACATACATGGGCTGAGATGATGATTACAGCAATCTGATACCATCAGAGAACGAGAGAGATCAGGTCTTTCAACAGGATTCAATTTTTTTCGAACTACAACACGAAATTATAACTTACAATGAAGTATATGTTCCATTTTGAATAAAGATATAAGAATAAAAAGCCTACTTAGACTAGAAAGTCACTTCAAATATAACTTGCTGTATTGACTTTTCATCTGTCAAGCGGGCCTTGGAATTATTCCCTTGTCTTCGGTGTTCCAGAAAGTTAATATATCCGAGTTTGCACTGCAGGTGGCAGACTAAGCTCCAATCTTACTATCATGTACTGTAAATCTACGTTTCCGTATACCTCTATACCTACTTGTAATCACATCATAAGTTATTTCTGTTAACATAATTTTCATTAAGTAGGCACTAAATTAAACGGCTGTTTGCATAGGTTGTTCCTCATTATTGTCCTGTTCCCTCTTTACAGATGCCCTCGTTTTGTTGGCCAAAATAATAGAACCTCGCTCTAACCTATCAGAGGCATTTGATTTGAAAGATTGAGAATTTGGTATAATTTCTTTTTTTTTGAGTACAAATCTGTAAAAAAAATAGGCAAATGTGTAAAGAATAACATTTAAAAAGTATTGTAGCACAAAAATCATTTTTAATTTCAGATTTAATATAGAATATTGGAAGCTATAGTTCGTTAATTTCAAAAGTAACGTTCTCCATTGCCAGCTATACTTCGTTAATTTATAGTTAAACTATTTTTTTTTTATCTTTCAGGTAAGGTGCTGACTGTAGTATAATTAACCTCATAAGCATAAATAAAAAATATTATATTGTAAATGAAAATTATTTATCTCCAATAGTGGTAGGACCACGCTGTGGAGAGTTCTCTGTCTACAGCTGCGAGCCGTCCGGGATAGTACTACACTCTCGCAGATGATTGACGTCTGAGCAATGTGCTATTGCGCTTCGTTCGGTGAGCGAAAGAGCTGGACGCCCAACTGGGTGGGTTTGGGGATTTTAATGGTAGGCAGCGGCCTATCTATACACTTAGTATAGCAAAGATCCATGGGCAGCAGTGACACTTACCATCAGATGTGCTGCTTGCTCATTTGCCACCAAAAGCAATAAAAAAAAATCCCCTACCATGTTCTTATCAAAGGTGTAAATATTTTTGTTTACACTATATGCAGGCGGATACGCTAGTAATGTTTACTCTTCAAATAATTTCATGCCTTTTTTAAACCAAAAGATACAATTCGAATTAATTACAAATTCGGAATTGTCTTTTAAATAACCGAGCCTGGATTAAATAAATACATACATACATATCATCACGCCATATCCCTTGCAGGGTAGGCAGAGAGAACAGAGTGCCAGAGAACTCTATCCTTGCATTCTTCACTCGCTTCTTCAACATTCATAATTCTCTTCATACACGTTCGCCGGTTTCGGAGACTCTTGACTCCACCTTCTTTCAGCACGTGACCAATCTGGTCTAGGTGGGTGAGTCTCGGTCTCCCCCGGTACCTACATCCTTCCACTTTTGCATTGTATATCTTCTTAACCAGACGTTCGTTCGGCATTCTTTCCACATGTCCGAACCATCGGAGCATTCCCTTTCGCATCTTTACACCAATACTCTCTTTCATACCTACTCGCTCTCTTACGTCGTCGTTGCGAATGCGGTCGGTCAGCCTAACTCCACAGATTTTCCGTAGAGATCGCATTTCGACCGCATTAATTTTGCTTTCATGCTCTTTTCTGCATACCCAACTCTCGCTTCCATATAGTAATGTTGGGACAAGTACAGCGTTATGTATTGCTACACGTGCCTTCTGGCTGAGGTGGTGGCTACCGAGAAGTTGTCCCAACGCTCCGTTCACTCTATTTCCCGCATTCACTCTTCGCTCTATATCAGTGGTGTACCTCCCATCTCGGCTAAATTAAATTTAATATATGATTAAATAAATGATGTTGAATAATTAGCTCTAATAGGTATATCTAGGGAAAACTAGATATATTAAATAGCCTAGATAGCCAGAGTAATTATAATAAATATACTTACTTTTCATATAGCCTTTTGTAAATTTGTTTATTCCAAGTTACCATTAAAAAAATTATGACTCCAATAAATACATTGTAAATAGAAGAAATAATAAATAGTGCCATTGAATCGTCAGGGATTAGCTCCAACAACCAACTCAGACCCATAAGTACAAATAATCTTAGATGTGTATAAAGCCTGTAAATAATTTAATTATTAATAAATAAATTAAAATTAAAATTTAATTTGGAAGAACACTAGTTTGTAATCGTGTGGTTACAACCACGGTTTAGATTTTGATGGGCAATTGTTGTCAGGCTCTCGATGAATATTTTAGATAGGACCAATTTCACTTGTGCAGCGTTCCAATTTGAATTTTGGCACAATGACGAAAGTACATACATACATACATATCATCACGCCATATCCCTTGCAGGGTAGGCAGAGAGAACAGAGTGCCAGTACACCCGGCACTCTGCTCTCCTCGACTCGCCTGACTGGGCAAGGCGTGATGGGTGGTGGCCCCCATCGCCGCAACTGCCGAAGTTCGTACCGACGGGGGCGGGTCGGTACGCGTCGCCTCCGGGGGATGCCCCAACCCGCACTGCGGTACGCATATCGAGCCGGATTAGCAGTCTAATTAGACTGGCAGGGGACGCGACGAGCACGCTCCGGACTATGCCCCCCTTACGAAATATACCGATACTTATACGAAAGTTGTCAATAGAAATCAATATAGCTATAATGCAAAGATGATTTTAGACCGTTAAAACTATATCTTAGGACAAAAAATTGCTGAAAAATCTTTATATTTACACATCAACCGAAAAAGCTTAAAATATTTTTTAACCATTTTATCTACACGAATTAAAACGAATATATTAATAAACTTTATTTTTTAACAATTTTATCTACACGAATTAAAACGAATATATTAATAAACTAGCTTTTGCCCGCGACTTCGTCCACGCAGAAGTCATCTCTGACAGAGTTAAATAGAAAAACCAATGCAAGGTGTTGAAGGTTTGTCGCTAGGACGATAATCAACAGCGTCAGAAACTGAGATGCAGTAGCTGCCTTCTGCGAGTTAGTTGTCTAACGGAATTAGGCAATAGGGTGGTTCCGAGAGAAAATACTCTAGGTTGACACGCTCTACCGTCGACGCTTTGGGCGGCGCAAGCGTGAGTACCTGTATTGAGGTTCACTGCATGAGGGCTTCGACTCGAGATGATACCCGGTTGCGGTGGCCCGCCCGCACAACCTAGATGTACGTGTACGGCGCGCGTGTGTCTATATACCATAGCCGGTCACTAAGGAAAAAGGTGGTCCAAAGTTCCATTCATTCTACAGATTATATTCGCATTAATATACTATTTACGATATGACCATGGGATAAAAATATAAATAACGTCACCCTTTATTTGACTTTGTTTCACCAGCCGAGTTGCGACCTCGTTGGATATGATTTATTATTTGAGTTATAGAGTGAACATTTTTTAAGCTAAACTTAACCTGTATCTTAAACCATTAGGCAAGAACCTATTGCCGTCTACTATGTGTATCGTGTGAGCTCTCAGGCCGGCACTGGTCGCCACAACGGCACTGGTGCGGTGTTGAAGGAAAGGGAGAGAGAAACACGTGTTTATTTATTTTTACCAAAGAATATTTATACGTAATTTGAAAAGAATCGATAAAGAAATTTTCTCCCCATTACACATTTAGGCGCTTTGTTACACCCCCCTAGGGACGGAATTCATAAAATCCTTTCATATTGATCCTCTATGTCATAAATAGAAACGTGCTTTAAAATATAATGTTTCTAGCTTTAATAGTTTCGGCTTGGTGGTAATGAGTCGTTCAACACGCTTCACAGGCCTAATTTAGACAACCAGAGGGTGGAAATTGACAAAAATTACTCTAGAATATTTAATTCGACTCGTAATTTGAAAAGAATTAATAAAGATTTTTTTTCTCCCCATACAAACTTTGCCACTCTGCTCCACCCCCTTAGGGGTATAATTTCGTAAAATCCTTTCCTAGTAAATCTGTACGTCATAGAAAGAAACCACTATCAACATTTCAAGTTGCCAGTTTCAATAATATCGGCTTGGCGCTAATGTCTTAAAGAGTCGTCCAACCCGCTTTGCAGACCTAATTTACACCCCCAGAGGGTGAAAATCAACAAATGCTGAACCACGTGTTTATTTATTTTTACTGAAGATAATTTGTTGGTAATTTGAAAAGAATCGAAGAAAATTTTTTTCTCCGACCATTTTTTAAATTGACATAACTTTTTTATTTATAAACCAATTGACATAAAATAAAGCCAAAATGTTAAGTGAAGCTTACCACAATATATTAGTGAAAACCCCGTCTAAATCGGATAAGCCGTTTCTGAGATTAGCGTGCACAGACAAGCAGACAAACAGACAAACCGACAACCTGTCGCTCTTTCACGCCAAAACTACTGAATCGATCTAAATGAAATTTTGTACACAGATAGTCTAGAGCCTGATAAAGGACATAGGCTACTTTTTAATGCAAAAAAGGGTTGTAAAGGGGGATGAAAAGTTGTAAAGATGAATCGTCATTTTTAAAGCTAGAAGCTTGAAACTTATTTTTAGGCTATTGTTTAGATATAAATAAATATGACATTAAAATTTTTTTAAAAAATTACCCTTAAAGGGTAAAATAAAAAGAGGAGATAAAAAACGTTAGGAAAGTAACCTTTTACGCGGGCGAAGCTGTGGGCTGAAGCTAGTACTATATAAAACTCTAACGGCAATGGCCACATAGGCCATACCATAATGAAAATTGTACTACGCAGATGGCGTATGGTAAAGAAAGTGACTTACGACAATGAGTATGTATGAGCCACATATTATTATCCTGAGTCTGATTGTAATTTGAGTCCATTAATAATATGTTTATAATCATTATCTCATCATCTCAGCTCATATATATCCCACTGTTGGGCTCGAGCCTCCTCCATAATGGGAGGGAAATTGACCTACTACACCACGCTGGTCCGACGTGTTGGTATAGGGTTTTATTTCGAGTTTTACTTCTCTTGCATAGATGTTATATGCGTTTTATATCCCTTAGTCGTCTCATACGATCACCCACGGGTAAGATATGGGGGGGGTGAAATGTATTCTTTCTCCATCACCACACGGAAAATTTCTACATTGTACCAAATAAAATATGTTTATAAAATCTCCTATAATACAAGGATCATTTTCTTTTACTGCAAACAAAAATTGGCATTCGTATTTACCTGTTTTTTCTACGTTTCACTGTTGAGTCAACGATATTGAGAGCACGTGGCACAATCCATATTTTATAAATGCACATTAAAAAGAATATAATATTAATAGTTATTATTATTCCTATTGGTAGATTGACATACACATTAGCTACAGAATCTGAAAATATCATTAAATTTAATAAATAATTTTGTTAATAGTTAACCAATGTATATAAATGTAAATAAATTATTAACCAGCGATGATCATATAAAGGACAGATGGACGGAGTATTACAACCACCTATTAAATGTCTCCCACCCTAGGAAAAAAGATTACCATTGGCCAGAAACATTATTGGGCCCTCTTGCAGACGTTACTCCAGAAGAGATCAAAGTAGCAGTGCAGCAAATGAAAACCAATAAAGCACCAGGTCCAGACGAAATACCAGCAGAAGTTTGGAAGTCCCTAGGAAATCAAGGAGTAACTTGGCTATCCAAACTGTTCACTAAATTTATACAGGGGCAACCAATACCAGACTCTTGGCGAAATAGCTTCCTTATACCGATTTACAAGGGGAAAGGAGATATTAGAGACTGCGGCAACTATAGAGCTATAAAATTAATGTCACATACACTTAAAATTTGGGAACGAATCTTAAATAACAGGCTAAAGTAAATCATATCCCTGACCCCAAACCAGTGTGGATTTGTTGCGGAAAGGAGCACCTCAGACGCAATACAAACTGTTCAAATCTTGATAGAAAAAGCTAAAACCAACAGGGCAAACCTACACATAATTTTTATAGATCTAGAAAAGGCATTCGATCATGTTCCACGTGATATAATTTGGGAAGCACTCAGACAGCAATTGATACCGGAGCGCTACATAAACCTCATACAGGATATGTACAAAGCCGTTACCACACAAGTTGTAAGCCCCGCAGGCCGAGGCAGTTTGTTTGAAATTAAAGTAGGAGTACACCAAGGTTCTGCTCTGAGTCCACTCCACTGCTTTTCAATACTGCAATGGATTACGTAACAAAACTCTGCCAAAAACCACTGCCTTGGAACATGCTGCTGCTGCTCCTATATGCTGATGACGTTGTCCTGATATCTGAAACTGTACAAGATATTCAGCAGGGTTTTGTGTGCTGGATAGAGGCACTAGAGGCAAACGGCCTTAAGATAAGTCGAAATAAGACTGAACACATGCCCTGTATCTTTGATAACCTCACTAACCCAGACAACATAAAGATTTCAATAGGAAATACCTTTCTGCCTACGGTCACGTAATTTAAGTACCTGGGATCAATAATCAGCAACGATGGGAAAATCGAAAAAGATAATACTCATAAAACAACAACAGGATGGATGAAGTGGAGACAACTCACAGGCGTAATGTGTGATAGGAAAGTTCCTCTTAGGCTTAAAGGATATCTGTATAAGACAGCCATCAGACCTGTTGTTCTATACGGTTCAGAATGTTGGCCAACTAACAAACAACATCTAATCAAATTACATTGTACGGCAATGCGCATGTTACGCTGGTCAGCGGGTGTCACGCTGCTGGACAAAATCCGCAATGAGTACATAAGAGGAAGTTTTAGAGTTGCCCCCATTGTAGATAAAATTAAAGAGAAGCGCTTGAGGTGGTATGGTCACATACAAAGACGCCCAGATGACCATATGGTGAAGCTTGCCCTGGATTTGCCTACGACGAAACGTACGCGTGGAAGACCACCCGCCACATGGCAGAAAACGGTCCAAAAGGACCTGAACGCAAATAAATTAAACGCAGACGAAGCACAAGATCGTGCTAAATGGAAGATGAGGACAAGGAAGGCCGACCCCAAGTAATGGGAAAAGGTCTAGCCAGAGAGAGTTAATAGTTAACCAATGACCTAATGTAGATTTCATTTGGCTAACATTCTACATGTTATGTGTTTCTTCATTATCATTGTAATAGGTATATGGCTTCTTTGGATCGTAACTGAGCGATCGCCAATGTCGTGACGTTCTTTTGCTACAATACATACTAAGATTTTGAGATTAGATATACTGGGTGTAACAAAGAATAGAGCAGCTGGTCAGAAAGGTTAGGTAATGATGGTAGAAACACATAACAAAAATTTGAAAGAAAAATGTCGATTCGTCGAATTAAAAGCAATTAAAATTTTCAATTTCGTCATCGCTTTTTCTTTGAAACTGAATGAAATGTACCAAGTAAATGATAAATAATCTGCTACATACTCATACTTTTTTAGATATTCATTAGAACCTAAATAAATCAATGATTACGTTTGCTACAGTATGACAAATGTCGCCTTTACAGACCGCTGATGAGTCAATGACCCCTTGACATTTTCCCTTCAAATTTTTGTTATGGGTATATACCACCATTATCTACCACCTTTCTGACTAGCTGCTCTATTCTGTGTTACACCCAGTATATAGACTTAAAAAAATATATTTATGCTAAAATAGCCACGGTCCCCAATCATGGCAGTACCGCCATTCCACGGGCTCATATTGAGAGTCAGAAAACCTTTGAATGCAAGTAGTATAGGACTGTTCTGAGTGGTAGTATTGTGGGAAAGCCTCAGTCCAACAGCGGACGTCTGTTTATGCCGATTAAAATAAATGTACCACGGAAATGGGGTTTAATAGCACATCTTAAATATACATTCTCTTCTCTTCTACATTGTACCAAATTGAAATGATGCTCTCCGCAACATATAAAAGACTACGTTTTTCTTAGTCGTTTCGCAGACAAAACATGGACTAGGCAACTTAGATCTGGTTTCGCTTCAAACGTGTTAAGACATTTAACCGTCCGCCCACCAGCCCGTCTATGTCCACTTTTTTTTTTTGTTTGTCCGGGTACTGAACCCGGCCCGCGAGGCCCCTAACGTGATCAGGGATGAACTATGTCCACTGTTGGATATGGGTCTCTTTAATTGGCGATAATGTTAAAGGTCACGCTTGGTGGGCGAATTTGTTTTCGTCGTTAACGGACCGGTCAGCGCTGCTGCCTTTTCTTTTCTTGTACCTTCAGTCGTTTTTTTAGGAAAAAATGCTGACTAATTAGCCTTACTCTTATAGAATAATAAGGGGATCGTGACTTATTATATTCTTAAAATGATACCAAGCGGTGAGACTTAGGATATTTACAGGAAATTAATAAATTTGACATTATAGGAACTAATCTCCAATTTGAAATATGAATAAGTGATGTATGTCCCTGGACTGTATTATTTAAGCAATAATTTTTACTTACTCTGATACAAACACGTCTTGAAAGGTGGTTCCAAATCTTTATGATGCCACCCAGTTAAATATATGATGGTAATGAATGCGGTAATGATCCCTGGCACACCGTAGGAGAATGCGTAGTATCGATAGATTTGTTTCTTTTCTGACTTTGTTAAATTACCCGACATGCTCAAAGATGTTCTAGGTTGTAAGTTGCTGGAAATAAAAGTCATATATGTATCAATTATTTTTTACTGTAGGACTATGTTTTATGCTATGAGGTTTATTGAACTCCATAACATACTATAACTAGTGTTTTGTAGCTAAATTTGCGATTGCAATAAATTATATATTATCAAAAGGGCGTTGCTTAGTAATCTTATGATTTTCTCATGAAATGGCTGTGTGGTAGTGGCTACGAATACTACCAACCCTTACTTTGCTTGTGGATATCGTAAAAGATGACTAAGAGCTTTATAACGATCTGTACGGTAACGGTAACGGGTAAACTCTATTTGACGCCGTTTGGTCAACAATTACATTCCCAAGGAGGGTTGACGTCTGGCAGGCAGCCGATCATAAAACTATTGCCAATAACTTTTACAATATGTACTATGAAAGAAGAGTACATATTGTATCGACCCCAAGTAAATGGGATAAGAGTAGGAGAATGATGATGATTAAAAAGTAATATATAATATATATAAGTTCGTTTCGTATCGGGTATTTATAAATGATTAAAAAGCTTACATTATATATATAAAATGAAAATACATACCTTATCAGTTTTCATATGTCATATGAAAGACAGAGTAACCAAAAGAAATTAGCCAAAATAAAGAAGTACATCACAGGTGCTGAAATATTGAAACCGTATTTTATTTTTATATAAATTTGATTATAAATAATATACTTATTCTTTTCTTCTTGTTTTTTCTTTTAAAAAGACCATCCTGTATTAAAGAAATAATACTTGTATTGCGGGGGACTTTACAGACATGCAATTAAAGCAGACAAACTACACCCAGACCCAGAACAACACTTTGTGGATCGCACAAAGTATTGTCCTGCATGGGAATCGAACCCATGGCACTGGTACAGAAGGTTGGTATCTCAACCACTACGCCATCTGTGCAGTCACTTATTCTACTATTGTGTGTATTATCAGCGATGAATACGGCACTGAAACGTGGTCTCTAAATATCGGGCTCATAAAAAATCTCAAATTAGCTCAGCATGCTACGGAGATGCCTATGCTCAGTATATCTATAAGCGATAAAAGCCGAAAAAAGGAAGTCGGAAACGGTTGTAATTAATATAACCTGAAGAATTAGTACGTTAAAATTGGGCAGGCTATATTGCTCGAGAACCTTTCCCTAATAGTTGTACTATTAGGGAAAGGTTCTCGAGCGGCGACCACGAATCGGACGACTCAGTGTAAGACGAGCTGGTGGACTGAAGACATTATGAAAGTTGGAGGACTCCGTTGGATGCAGGTGCCACAGGACAGTTCTGAGTGGCATCCTCGTGGGGAGGTTATGTCCAACAGTAGACGGATTGATGAATGGATTGTACTATTGACAACAAAATCCCTTTTTCCCATGTGGTGACGGTATATGAATACATTGGTTGCCACCTCCTGTCCGTGGGCTTCGTAAAAATTGATCTAAGGTTCACTAGGTGAGATGACAGCAGCCAAGCGTCACGATTATAGCACTATCCCTTCATATAAGAAGTATGATGAAGACTTACATCCAGAAGAGGAAGAAAAATGCTGAATGATGAGCAAGAGACCCATGTTTATTTTTACATATTTGAATCCCTTTAATATGTATGGGTACCGTACGCACAGTAAATGCGCATACATGATAAGTTAAAATAACAGAAAATGATAATAGATTCTCTAAAATGACTTATATTTAATTTAAAATAATTACATAATATGCTGCAGCCAAACTCGGTGATCCAGGCATTCATGAGAAGTACATTTACCAAAACTCTCAGTGCAAAGCATATTGTCACAGCAACCACATAAGACATTAATAGTTTACCATTAAAACGATTCAATATATCTGGCAGTAAATTGTATATTAACAATAGCGACACCAGGAAAACGCATGACGTCGACAATCCTGAAATAAATTTCAAATAAATATATGTTTACATGAATATATTTATCCGTGTGGTGACGCAGAATACCTTCACCACCCCCTATCTTACCAGTGAGTAAGAGACAACTAAGAGGTATAAAACGCATATAACATCTATGCAAGAGAAGAAAAACTCGAAACAAAACCCTATACCAACACGTCTGACCAGCGTGGTAGGTCAATTTCCCTCCCATTACAGAAGAGGCTCGGTCCCAGTGGAACATATTTGAGCTGAAATGATGATGATGATGATATGTGTACAATATAGCTCTTTGTCTGATTGGGCTGACGGTGATAATAAAATTTAAATAAAGAAAGCAATTCAAAAGGATTAATTAACCCTTTGCGCCTTTTTTCTTTCATTATTCTGATTCCCTTTTTTACTGCATCTGATGGCAGACGAGCAAACATTCGTCTTATTGGTAAAGAGTAACTATCGTTCATTGTAATGATTTCTGATGTTTACGCGAATAATAAAACTACTTTTACGGATTTTACCGCGTTTGTACACGTTGTTATAAACGCGATAGAATCCGTAAAAGTAGTTTTATTTGAAATGTCGTTCATTGTTTTCAGCAATGCCAAGGTTCCAACAAAAATGCTACCAGCGATACAACGGTGACAACAACGATATAGGCTACGGGTTAACCCACAGACTTATTTCCTCCTCGGCATGTCTTGCGTAAATGAACTTTTAATAAATATTATTTGGTTTTACCTTTTGAATGTTACAGAAAACTGCAAATTATCGAGGGTTTAATCATCATCATTCTCCTACTCTCATCCCAATCACTTGGGGTCGATACAATATATATTCTTCTTTCATAGTACATATTGTAAAAGTTATTGGCAATAGTTTTATGACCGGCCCCTGCCTGATGTCAACCCTCCTTGGGAATGAAATTGTTGACCAAACGGCATCAGACGGAGTTGGCCAAGGACAACACAAGGCTCTTAGTTGTCTTTTACGATGCCCACGAGCGAAACAAGGGTTGGTAGTATTCGTAGCCGCTACCTCACAGTTTTATCGAGGGTTTATATATATTTAAAAAAAAACAATTCAATTGATTCTTAGAGGATTTCAGTTATACAGCTACAAGATATGATAAATAAAATCTTCAAAATGAGAGCTATTGCATACGCACCTATTATTAGGAATAATTCCTTAATTGAGAGGTAGGGATCTTTACGATCGACAGTTAATCTGTAGACGAATCGAGCTGTCTTATTTTCTCTTCCGTTGCTCATATTAATTTTCACATACATATAATCCACACAAAACGTAAGTTTAGCCATTATATCGCCGTTAGATTTGTAAAATATACCGTCCTGTAAAAAAAAAATATTTAATACGAATACTAACTTATTCTATACTATATTTAGTATAGTCCGAAGAATAAAAAAAAAAAAATTTTAATCGCTTAAGCGCATTTTTGTTTTTAGACAAAAGGTAACCTAAAAAGTAAGTAAGGTAACCTGTGGATGTAACCTTTCTGTATCCCTGACAATGTGTATATAAAATTTAATGACAATCGGTATAACAGTTAAGGCGTGACGACGTAACAAACAAACGAACTCATATTCACATTAATCATATTACAATGCAAACGCATTTTAATATTAATTAGTAAGATGTTATACAAGCGGACTGAAGGCAGGAGTTTTTAATTACTTGCATTCGTACGAGTATTTATCTCTGTGTTTTATTTTCGTGTGTGTATATCTGTATTTATGTGAAGGTAACAACCACGGTAACAACCAAAAGGAAGAGGTGGTAACACAATAAAATATGTTTTTCTTATTATTCACCCTCTTACAACCCTTATCTAAAAGGGCTGTACTTTGTAAACCATGCTTGCAAATGAGAAAGATAATATTTCGTGAAACTCTAAACATAAAGGAAATGTTTCTTGCAATATAGAATTGTATTTTCAGATTTGTTACTGCCAAAAACTAATCGTTATAAATTAAATGAATAAGAATTCAACTCCATTCTAGATATGAAAACATGAAATGTAAAGTAAAGACATCGCAGCACTTAAAACTTTTTATTTATTTATTCATCGACAGAGCAACAGTTTTGAATAATAAAATTATTTTAGGTATAAATATTTTACCCTAGCCGAGGCATCGGGTGATCGGACCGGGGACTAGTCCGGTCACCCGAAGAGAGGCCACCGCGTGAGGATGATGCTCCGACGGCGAAAGCTGTTGGGGCATTGACTCGAGAGGAACCCGTGAGGGTGAAGCCAAAGATCGAGTACCGGGGGCAAGCTCGCACGACGAAGAGAGGTGCTTGCAGGGCGGGTCTATGGGGTCGCGCGCCGCCACTGCCGTCGCCTCGGATCGATTTGGCGGAGTGTGGCCACTCCATAGCCCACAGCAACAAAAAAGTTATAAATATTTAAAATATATAATGCCAATAACAAGCCTGTAATCATATACGGTGGATTACAATCTTTACTTCTTTCTCCTGTGTATTTATTTTACATGTAGATTATTCTTATTTATTGGATTCATTTTCCATATATGACTTTATAATAAATGCATATATTAGTTACTGGGCTACTGCTGATGTGGATATTTCCATTTTCATTGTTCCGCTTGTTAATAATTAAATAGATCGCATCAGAAGCAAGAATTTTTAATTCTCCTTTGCCTTATTCAACAACGTTACTGCTATGCAAAAGGCAGCCATTGATTCATTCATTATGAACTTCTTTGTTAGATTTTAGTATTAAAATTATCGTGAGTTTGACACATATTAAACAATTGTATTTTCGGCAATACTCACGCGTTAGAGTCGATTATGTCGACCCGGGTTTCGAGCATGTCCGATGCTCATCATCAGGGCGAGTGCGCATCGGACATGCTCGAAACCCGGGTCGACATAACCGACTCTAACGCGTGAGTATTGCCGAGAATACAATTTTTGTTAGATGCTATTAATAAATAACAGCTTATATTAATATTTTCATTGTTGATTATAAAAATGTATAAATACTATACTATTGGATTAAAATGTCTTGAAAAAGAAAAGTCTGTTTATATTACGCCTTTTTGTGGTAGACTATGATCTGGATACGCCCCATTCAATCCGTCCGTGCGATAGAACGGCAGCGAACGGCCCCATAACGTACCGTATGCCTTCCCTATTGCCATTGGCGTAACCACTGGTACTAATTTCTTGACTTCGGTGGTTAGTCCAGCGAATTATACTAAGCTTACCATCTAGATGTGGGGGTTTTAGTCTTAATTTTCGTGGACACTCCGCGAATCTTAGTCTTCTTTTAAAATACCCGTGGGAATACTAAGGTTATAGGATACTATAGTTATTGTTTCATTTCATTCGCCTATATTATTATAGTTTTTATCAAAAGGGACAGGCTATGTTTGAGCATATAATTTATAGGCTACATATGCGATCGTGAAAAGAGAATGACTAGTAAAGCTTAAGAGGTTAGAATTGCACTTATATGTAATTTTAAATCATAAGAAAAAGTTAGTATTAAAATAAAATAGTTACCTTTAAGCCTTTCATATTTAAATTCTCATGAGTATTGTTAAAATTTATACTATTGTATACAAAGAATATTTCTTCTGGTATGTTTTTTGAATCACTGGCTCTCATCTGGTTCAAATATTTGGTTTTCGAGAATTTTATCACATTTTCCATGGGCTTCCGTTTAGCTTTTCGGCATATCCTACCCATTAAAAGATATCCATCTGGACAACATTTCAAAACGCAATTTCTATTGTAACAGTAATTCTGATCTTCTATAACAGTTTCGTTAACATATCTCCACAAAGAATCATTACTGTTAACCGCTATTACGAAAAAAGTGATAAAATACACAATATGAAGTAACATTTTAAAATATTAATAAGTGCCAACGACTGTCACTAAATAATGTACACTACCTACTAATGTACCACATAGCAGATATAAGGAAATTACTTTCATAATTATTATTGCGTTATTATAATTTTAAGGATAAATAAACTATAATGTTATATATAGTTTTAGAGCAACATCGAAATTTTGGTCTATCATCATCATTCTCCTACTCTTATCCCAATTACTTTTCTTTCATAGTACATATTGTAAAAGTTATTGGCAATAGTTTTATGACCGGCCGCCTGCCAGACGTCAACCCTCCTTGGGAATGTGATTTTTGAACAAACGGCATCAGATGGAGTTAGCCCAGTTCGTTATAAGGCTCTGAATAGTCTTTTATGACATCCACGAGCAAAGTAAAGGTTGGTAGTATTCATAGCCGCTACAACACAGCCAAATCACACAACAAAGTCTTGGTATATATATACAGGGCTAAATAGAAATCGACAGCGAGAAGGAATTATTGTAGGACAAGAGTCGCAATTTGTAAGTTCTACAAACTAAAATATGATGTATTTACTTCATATGAAGAAAACTTTGCGAAACTAACATATAATGCGGTCATCATACTGAATATCATCAATACAAAATACGTTAAATAACCAGAAACCTAGACGATCCTAGTAAACAAGCATCATCATCACAGCTCATATATGTCCCACTGTTGAGCTCGGGACTCCTCCGTAATGGGAGGTAAATTAACCTACTATACCGCGCTGGTCAGACGTGTTGGTATACGGTTTTGTTTCGAGCTTTCCTTCTCTTGCGTAGATTTTATATGCGTTTTATATCCCTTAGTCGTCTCTTACGATCACCCATGGGTAAGATAGTGAGTGGTGAATTGTATTAAAACTCCGTCACCGCACGGATAATGTAAACGTACCTAATGTACACAAGCATAAGTTTTGTATAACAAATGTTCGATGAAGTTGAAGAAAGATAGAACTTTTTATATTTTTTATAGCTTCATTCTTCGTAAATATTTAAGTTATTATGAGTATTGCTATTGTATGTTTATCGGCCGTTATAAAACAATATAACTGTGTATTTACAATACATTAAATGTATAGTCTTACTACATCCATAGGATAGCGGGGATAACATATTATATTCTTTCTCCATCATCATATAGATAAGAATGTACGAAGATACAAAGTGTGAAACGATTATTTAACATAAGCCTACCATGTTCGTCTGAATTAGTTGGGATCAACGCAATATATATTCGCTATGTATATTCTTTTTCCATCGCATATACAGTAAAAGGTTTGGTAATAATTATATGACCGACCGCCTGCCATACATCAACACTGCTTGGGCATTCCAAATGGTTGACCAGATGGCATCAGTTGGATTTTCCCCATATCAATATAAAGCTCTTAGTCGTCTTTTATGATACCCACGAGCAATTTAAGGTTATTTCGGTTAGGGTTGGTAGGTTGCCGAGCGGGCCACCGAAGACAAAGATCGGGTACCGGTGGCCCGCTCGCACGGCGGAGAGAGGAAACTTGCATGGTGGGTTTATGGGGTCACGCGCCGTCTTTTCCGTCACCTCGGACCGATTGGGCGGGGCGAGACCACGTCCTTAGTCCACCGCAACAAAAAAAAAGGGTTGGCAGATTCGTAACCGCCACCACACAGCAAAGGAGCTCACCATAAGGCCTGTAATTTTAAGGAATGTAATTTTTAATCAAGAGTAAACAGCTAGATATACTTCTAGATAGATAACATCAAACAGAAAAGACAGCATCGATGCAGAAGCAAAATTAGTTCATATATATGACGGTACTTCCGCTTAGCACTTTATCATACGTGCTAAGCGGAAGTACCGTCATATAATTCTACTGTACGTGTGTATGTCACTGAACTCCTCCTAAACGGCAGCACAGATTTTGTTGATATATTTTGTGTGTCTTCGCGTAAATTCGAGAATGGTTTAGATTCGCAATTGGACCCGGTAGTTGGTGCTGCGGTCAAGTTGTAGGATCTTTAGTTTTCGTACATTTTTTTTTTTGCATGATGGACCATGGATGTGGTCGCGCCCCGACAAATCGGTCCGGGGCGACAGAAGAGGCGGCGCGCAACCCCATGGTGGGTCCCTGCAAACACCTCTCTTCACCGTGTGAGCGGGCCACCGGTACCCGATCTTTGTCTTCGGTGGCCCGCCCGGCGGTATACCCTTGCGGGTTCCTCTCGTGTCGACGCCCCGACAGCTTTCACCATTCGCTCGCAGAAGGCGGCGATCGCGTCCCAGTTCCTGACGCTATCGACCATCGCTTTCGCGACAGCCGGCAGCGTCAGGTCGGCACCGATGACAGCGACGAGGTCACAGCGTTGCCGGGCCCAAGTCACGCAAACCTCCAGCGTGTGTTGCGCCGTGTCCTCGTCACTGCCGCACTGGTGGCAGGACGGAGTCGACTCCCTCCTTACGACCATGTGCAGGTATTTGTCGAAGCAGCCGTGCCCCGACAACACCTGCACTAGCCGAAAAGAGAGCACGCCATGCCGCCGCTCCATCCACTCCGTCAATACGGGCCGGAGGGCCTCAATGGTAAGAACACCGTGCCTAGGCCTCTCCAGCCGCGTAACCCAACGGGCGATAACATCTCGGTGGACGTCCTCGCGCCAGGTGGCTATCTCGCTAAGCGATGGGGAGCCAAAATTACTATTAATATTTTATAAGTACAATATTTTCCAACTATAAATACCTACGCTATATCTGCCCACGGCGTTCATTATCCAACCTGCTAAGCGCGGCGATTATGAGAATAAAGTTCCATGTCTAGTTGAAGTCAATAGTCTTATGGGTGGATGGATGGAAGTAAAATTAAAAAACAAAAATGCTCGATACATATTTATTATAAGTCTAACATTTATAAAGTGCACTGTAATATCATATTATGACTAACATCTCCAAAACAGTTTTTTGCTACGATTTCTAAGAATCTTTTAAATATTTATAAAAACTTGATTACGAGCGAAAAATTATTGTCACACATGGGATTCGAACCCACACACACACGTAGATGGCACACGTCTCCTTTGAAGACGAAAAATATAATACGAGGCGAAAATTGAGTGTCATAACAGTTCACGCTGGTATAAATGGTAGCACGATTGAAATAGATTTCTAATAGGTGTGGGTTCGAATCCCATGTGTGACAATCATTTTTCGCTCGTATTCAAGTTATTATAAATAATCAAGCATGTTAAATGCTAAATTTCAATAATCTTGTAAATATATATATATATATATATATTATATAAAAGTAAAAACTTTACCGTCTTTCTACACAGATGATATGTTTATGCTAGGAATGTGACAAACCCGTGGTCATACCTAGACCATATATTGTATCCCGTCAGGACATCTTTCTATTCATACGTCAAAGATGTGAAACATGGTCTTTTTGAACTGCGTTTTACAAGTAGGGACGATGGCACCGGCAAACCTGTGGTTTTGTTCTACATGGCATAGGTTGGGAAGGTGTTGGTGGCTTTAGAGGGATCAGGCTTATACTTTTACTTATTTAATAATAATATAATATGTCCACCAACGATATATAATTATTTTTTATGATACTCGTATTTGACTGCACAGATGGCGTAGTGGTTAAGATACCGACCTTCCGTGCCAGTGTCGTGGGTTCGATTCCCACGCAGGACAATACTTTGTGTGATCCATAAAGTGTTGTTCTGAGTCTGGGTGTAATTTGTCTGCGTTAATTGCATGTTTGTAAAGTCCCCCGCAATACAAGGTTTATTTCCTTAGTGCAGGGTGGTGTTATAAAAAAAAAAAAAACAATTTAAGATGATATTAATATTGTATAATGAAATTAATATACGTAATTAATAATTAACATAAATATTACATTTAAATGAATTATATTAATAATAAAAATATTTTTTGTTAATTTCTTACCTATATAGTGTATTATAAAAGAATACAGAACCTATTGTCTTGCCGTAAGAGTCGTAAAAAAACAAAGTAAAAGGATAGCTTTACTGCAAGGGGAGGAGGAGGAACTCTGCAAGTAAAACTGTTCAGTCTGTGAGTAATAGGTGGACACAAGTGAAACAACTGCTTGCAGAATGCACACTGATTTATTTGTAAGTAGCAAATACGTATGTATATCGGTGGTCGCAACCACGCATAACTACCTACATACACAACATTCCTCTCCGTATCCTAAGGTAATAATATCAATAAAAATAGTAGGAATAAGATGTGCATTTATCTACTTTTATAAAAACTTCTTATAATCAAGTCTAGGGATATTGCGCAACGTTACGTGTAAAGAAGGTTTATATATTGTACGGAGTTGTTTTCCACTACTTGGCGCCACATCACTGTTGTCATCTGAGCAAGCCTCGTGAAACTCATCTGTGTCATCATTACAGGTGTCCACCTCTGCACACTTTACAACAGTCTCGGCAATTGGGGCCAGTCCATCGTCGTGGACTGTACTTCTACTGTCCTGTGTAGTTGACTGTTGTTGTTCCGACAGTGACACACTTCCATCTCCCCCTGTCGGCGACGGCACAACTCCTGTTGAGGTGGTTGGTGTATTGTACCCTAGTCGTGATAACGACGGTAAATCGTTGTCGCAATCCCAAAATGCATCATCGCTAATTACCGTACACTTGTATAACACTAATTGATTTTTGTGTTTTCTAAAATTTAAGAGAGAATGAATATCTTTAACTATATACATTACTTTCCCTATTCTTTTTACCCGACTGCGCAACGCAAAGGTAAATTTAAAATAAAAAAGAAACAAATTATTCGACAGCAAATCTAATTTTTCAATGGATCCCGACGGTTCAGTTGTTGTGTTCCATTTTTAAAATATATATTATTTTCTGAAATAGTATTCATTCAATAATGTATTATAGAATTCTAGACCACCGAACATATAAGTGCTTGTTTTATTCTTTTCAGTTTTTTTTATTGCGTACGTAATTTGGTTCACTTTTTCCGCAGTTGGGTTTTTGATTTTTTTAATTACTTTTTATTGCAATAGTACCCCTATTCCACACACACTTATTCGTAACAAAATTTTTATATAGAACGTTGTCACCAACAGATAATGTTTGTTGGTTTTTACCTCCATATGACTCAATCTGCGAACACTGTTTATTTTTCACGACCTCGGATACGTTTTGTGAAGATGTTGAATGGATAATTTGTTTAGGGTTGAACAAATCTAACCGTGGTCTAAGATTTATACCATATATTAACTGAGCATGTGACAATCCCGTTGTACTGTGAATAGAGTTTCTGTAATCGAACAAGTATTTTAATAATTTTAATTTATTCTGTCTGACATTTCCGTCGGACAAAATCACGGAGCAATTGTATTTGCTCCGTGGACAAAATACACGTTTTAATTCCTTTTTTTACAATTTTAACGTAACATTCGGCCTGGCCGTTACTACATGGGTGATAGCTGGGTGATGTAACGTGTGATATACCGTTAGATATGCAAAACTTTTCAAATTCTTGTGAAACGAAAGTTGTACCATTGTCACTAACTACAGTATACGGTAAACCGAATCTGGACATGAAGTCGTATAATCTATCAATAACCGCACTGGACGTTGCCGTGGTTGCCATGTCATAAACCTCTACCCATTTGGAGTAGGCGTCTACAACCACAAGATATACGTGCCCTTGAATAGGTCCAAGAAAATCTATGTGTATAAAAGGGATTTGGTGGGTACTCCCATGGTGCGAGCGGGGCGCGAGGCGGGGACGCTCGTAGTTGCGTACACACGTGGCACGAACCTATTTAATTTTTTCCAATGCCTCATCGATACCCGGGCACCAAATACGTGCCCTCCCTGCCGCTTTCGTTTTCACTATACCTAAATGAGAATCATGCAATTGTGAAATAATTCTATGCCTTAAGTTTTCTGGTATAATTACTTTATGACCTCTCATTAAACACCCATTTTCGTAACTTAATTGTAACCTACACGAAAAATATGGTTTAAGACTAACTGCCGTAGTTCTTTTGGGCCATCCCGACATAATATATTTAATGACTGTTGCTAAAATAGTATCCTTACTAGATTCGTCGCGCAACACGTCTAGCGTAACCGGCAGACTCCCGTCTGTTACGAAGTTAACATAAGCGACTCGCTCAGTAAACATCGCTGGTTCATTCCCGCGCGCGGCGACCCCCTCGCCGCCCAGCTCGGTGGGCCCGCCCCTTCCGAGCTATCGCTCGGTTGCGCCTCGGGTAGGCTCGCTCGCGACAAATAAGCCGCACAATTCTTATCGCTCCGTACATATTCAATTATATAATTATAACCACTAAGAAATAAAGCGTATCTCTGTAATCTATTTGCAGATACATCGGGTATGCCTTTATATGGCCCGAAAATTGAAATTAAAGGCTTATGGTCCGTTCTTAAAATAAATGGAACTGATCTAGCATATAAATACTGATGGAATCGACGTATTCCAAAAATAATAGCAGTAGCTTCTTTCTGTATTTGAGCATAGTTTTTCTCCGCGCCGTTAAGTGTGCGGGACGCGAAAGATATGGGGCGTTCGGAGCCTTCCGTTTCTATTTGTGATAATACCGCTCCTAGCCCCGTGGGCGACGCATCCACGGTGAGAATTAATTGTGCGCTGTGATTAAAATGCGTTAAGACTTGATCTGACGCTAATATTTTTTTTTATTTTATTAAAGGATTGACTATGTATTTGATTCCAGTGCCATTTTACGCCTTTCTTTAGTAACTCGTACAACGGACTTATTTATACTAGACGCGTTTTTTATAAAATTCCTATAATAATTTACCAAACCCAAAAATGATTGTAATTTAGCAACATTAGTGGGCGTCGGTGCTTTGATTATGGCACTTACTTTTTATGAGACTTCTTGAGACCATGTTTATCTATTCTATAACCTAAATAATTTATCTCGTTTTTAAAGAAGTCACACATTTCTTGTTATAAAACCAAGCCCGCCGCTTGCAATCTCCCTAATACTGCCATAAGTCGCTGTAAATGTATCTCCCTTGTAGGACCTGTTATGAGGACATCATCTAACAGGCATAGAACTCCCTCCATGTTGGAAAGGATTCCTTCCATCGCTTTTTAAAAAATGGATGGTGCGCTCGACAAGCCGAATACCATACGAGTATATTTATACAATCCGCGGTGTGTATTTATACAAGTATATTTTTAGGACTCTTCATCCAACAAAAATTAATTATATGCCATTGATAAATCAATTTTAGAGAATTGTTGTCCACCGTAAAGCCTACTAAACAACTCGTGAACAGTGGGCAGTGGATAGTGTTCCACGACCAGCTGCTTATTTATACTAACCGAATAGTCGACGCACGGTGAGGCTCACCGTGCCGTTTACGCTTTAACACCGGCACTATCGGTGATTATCGTAGAGTATGCACTCTGCATGGTCAATCGGCTTTAACACTCCTAACGTAACCAAGCGATCTATTTCATCGTTAATCTTGTCTTTGAGAGCGAAAGCTATTGGACGCGCTTTAAAAAAAAACGGATTGAGAACCTGGCTTAACATGCAGTTTTATTTTATACTTGTTAAACGCGCCTAATCTATTAGAAAAAACGTTAGGAAACTGATTTTTAAGTTGTTCATATACTTTATCTATATTATTTACGAAATGACAAGATAATAATTCTATTTATAAATACCCGATTACGAAACGAAAAATAATGTCACAAGCGGGGTTCGAACCCGCGCCTATTGGGAATCCGGCCCAATCGTGCTGCCACTTACACCATCGTGAACTATTTTAGGACCTGCAAATTTCGCTTCATATTATATCTTACGTCTTCAAGGTGACGTGTGCCATCTACCGGACAATGTTTACACATTGTATAGGCTTAATACTTCAAACTTTACAGTTAGAATTGTATTAAACGATGACATAACCTTGTTATTCAAATTACTGAAATTTTTAGCATTTAATATGCTTAATTATTTATAAATACCCGATTACGAAACGAAAAATGATGTCACAAGTGGGTTTCAAACCTGCACCTATTGGGAATCCGAAGACGTAAGATATAATATGAAGCGATATTTGTATGTCCTAAAATAGTTCACGATGGTGTAAGTGGCAGCACGATTGGGCCGGATTCCCAATAGGTGCGGGTTCGAACCACGCTTGTGACATCATTTTTCGTTTCGTAATCGGGTATTTATAAATAATTAAGCATATTAAATGCTAAAAATTTCAGTAATTTGAATAACAATTCTAATTTAAAACGCGAAATGAAATCGCGACCAAGGAGCGACGGTCTAGTGCCGTTATTCACTACGTAAACATCGAGCTCATGAGTTTGTCCCGAATATGTAACAGGCAGACGTACGACACCGCTACACTTTATATTATTACCGGTGTATGTACATAACTGCTTCCTAGTCGGCGACAATGGCATGCACGAGAAATAATTATTGTAGGTAGTATTACAAATTACGGTAACCGCCGATCCACTATCGACTTCCAATTTCAAATTGACCCCCTGGATTGTCACGGTCTCAGTCATAGGTTCACCACTGGTACAAGAAATTTTAAAGAGCTTACCATCATTATCTTCATCCACGTCTTTTGTGGCCATGTAATTAACTTTTTTACACATTTTTTGAAGATGACCCGTTACGTTGCATTTTCTGCACTTGTACTTTGCGAAACGACACTTGGACGATACATCATTAGAACGACCGCACATGGTACACTTTTCTATCGATATTGGACTTTTCGTTTCCGCGTGAATGATCTTGTACAGCTGCGGTGGTTGCTCCTGGAGGCTCGCAGGGTACGTGGAGCCCGAGGCCCAGACGCGCGCGCTCGGCAACGTCTCGACGAGCTCGATCGCTTTGGCCAATGTCAGCTCAGACAAATCCTGTGCGAATAGCTTGTCTTGCTTCCGACCTGGTAACATCTCCATTACAAATCGATCGCGTAGTCCTTCTTCCACGTTGCTGAAGCTACAGTGAGCGGTCAGCCCGCGCAGCCTTGCCGCCCATTGCGTTGGTGTTTCCTCTGCATGTTGCGTTGCCGCGTAAAAATTGCTTCGCTCACCAAATCCGCAACGTTTCGGTGTAAAGTGGTTATCCAGCAAATGTAAAATGTCTTCATATGGCACTTCTTGCAACTTCTTTGGTAAAGCGAGGTCCGCAGCGAGTTTGTAAGTACCATCCGCGAGTGCGCTCAGCAGTATCGCTCGTCTCTTCGATCTTGTGACGTCACTGACTGCCGTAATGTCGTTTGCGATAAACCACTGTGTCAGCCGGTGGTCGAAAATTGATAAGATACTAAATTGTTGAACAGACATTTTTTGTTTTCGAATTTTTGTGGGTAAGTTCTCGTCGCCAATGTTCAGTCTGTGGTGGACACAAGGGAAACAACTGCTTGCAGAATGCACACTGATTTATTTGTAAGTAGCAAATACGTATATCGGTGGTCGCAGCCACGCATAACTACCTACATGCACAACAAAAACATACCAGCTTGTCTGACCAGAGTGGTCACTTATCCTACCTCTGTGGGAGAGCCCCTTGCCGAATTATATGACATATTAAAATTAAAGAAAACAAAAATTGTTATAAATGTTAATATCTATATGCTATATTCACGCAAATGATGAAAGACTCGATAACATCTCAGCTCTTTTACCTCCCAGTGGTGGGCTTGAGACTCTTTCAAAATAAGACGGTTTTTTTACGAGTTATCCTTCTCTTACATTGATGTTATCTTCTTACATCCTTTAACCTTCTTTTACAACCAATCACAAGTCTCTCGCAGAAGATCTGCACTGATAGCTTAATGATTAAGATACTGACCTACGATACCAATGCCACGGGCTTGATTATTCTGTTACGACACAAAATTGTCGTTCTGAGTCTGGATATAATTTTGAATTTGTTAAGTGCATGTTGCAAATTACAATCGAAACTTGGACGGTGCTGCAGTCCCTTCAATGGTGCCAAAACGACTGTCGTTATATCGAAATGCGTGAAGTTTTTATATAGAAACGCCATAATGTCATTTCGCACCTGGGATAAAAGTACGAAACCGATCCAATTGCAGAAAGGTGTGAGACAGGGAGACGTGATCTCTCCGAAACTGTTCACCACTGTATTGGAATATGTCTGCAAACTCTTAAACTGGATTGGACTCATCGCATCAACATCAACGGTGAATACATCACTCGCCTTTGATTTGCAGAGGATATTGTCATTATGGCAGAATCCATGGAGGGCCTTGGCACCACGCTCCATGATCCTTGCAGGGTATCTCAACTAGTAGGTTTACGAATGATGAATTGGCGAGCGATTGGAGAACTATCACATCGCAAGTCGTGCATTCTGATCGTTCGCCAAAGCTGCCCAAGGCATCTTCTGCCAGTCCAATCTCCTACCACTACAGAAACAAGATGGCAATCTAGCCCACAGTACAAAGTAGGAGAAAAGCTGATCTTCTGGGTCAATTCTTTGCCTGTAACTCGACTTTGGACGTGGGAGCTGCCACACCCTTTTTTTTTTTTGTTATCGCTGTGGAAATGCTTTTACGCACTATCCCCCGCCAGTGACAGACGGAGGGTGTGTGGGACTCGCCGGCCATAGATGTTGGCGGCCGGAATACCAACAGCGGTCCCTTCCGCGCTTTTACGGGATGCCGGAGAGATCGTCTATTGACATTTTATTCCCGACACCCCTACGCTTAGCCATCTGGCCACGACCAGTTAGCCGTCAAGGCGGTGGGAGGAGGTGCGCGTAGCGGCGCCTCCCTCTCCCTGGTCGCCGCCGGCGGAGCGAGTTCGCAGACGCGAGTGCTTCGCGTTCCCGCTCCGCGGCCTCCTTTACAGAGATAACTTCCTCGCAAAAGGAGGCCATCAACGTCCAGTACCTGTCGCTGTCAAGCATCTTGTTGATGACGGTCGACAACGACAGGTCCGCTCCTATGACCGCCGACAGGTCGTGGCGCTGAGGCCCCCAAGCGGGACATACTTCCAGGGTGTGACACGCGTCATCAATTTGCGCGCCACACTCATGGCATCCAGGGGCGAGCTGCCACACCCTACTATCCCATGGTGTGAAAGCTCCTGCTGCGGTGATCCTGAATACTTAAGCCCTCGAGTTGACCACCGTTCCTATGCGCCTATACTAACTTTCCCATGACACTTATAGGGTTCCATCTTCGTGGAAGGTTTCCACCCAATCCCGAAAAGAAGCGACCGGCTGGACCCGTCGAATTACTGGCTGATTGCCATAAAATCCTTGCTCTCCAAGGCAATGGAAAAAATAATTAACCGTCAGCTTCTTTAGTATCTTGAGGATCATTAGCTGATTAGTGATCGCTAATATGGCTTTCTTCATGGTCGGTCAGCTGGTGATCTTCTCGTGAACATCATACATCTTTAGGCTTCAAAATAATAATAATAAGTAACAATGCGGCAGTGACAAGGGTACGGCGCAGCATACGCTCGAGGTTTGTACGAGCTGGGACCGGCAGCGCCGTGACCGCGTCCCTGTCATCGGTGCCAACCTGACGCTGCTGGCTGACGTGAAAGCGATGGTCGAAAGCGTCAGGAACTAGGACGCGGTCACAGCCTTCTGCGAGGCAGTCATCTCGTAGAAGGAGGCGGCGGAACGAGTCCAGAAGGATGCTCGCAGTCACCGCCGACGCCCTGGGTGGCGAAGGTGCGAATATCTGCGCCTGATGCCGCCCTAGTCGAGGCATCGAGTGATCAGGACTAGGGTCTAGTCCGGTCACCCGAAGTGAGGCCACCGCGTGAGGAGAACAGGTTATGGTCCGCCATCGGCTCAGAAGGCCAACAGAATTGCCTTGACTCCAGGAATCGAATCCAGGGGTATACTGATCATATAGATGATGCAGAATTGCCGTCATCATACAAAAATATAAAGCAAATATGTAATATTACATTGTTATAATGAAATAAACCTTGCTTCTCGCTTGCTCTGCTTATATACATACATCCCAATGCAGGAGTCGAGTCTACGCTGCAAAGAGTTAAATTGACCACGAATATTCCACAGTGACTACCCAGTTCACATAGACGGTTTGGTACAGGGTTTATTTCAAGTTTTCTTGCACAAATAAAATATGCGTATTATGTCCGTTTTCCGTGTGGTGACGGAGTAAGAATACAATTCACCACTCCTGTGGGTGATCGTGAGACGATTCAGGGACACAAAATGCATATAACATTTATGCGAGAGAAGAAAACTTGAAACATAACCCTATACCAACACGTCTGACCAGCGTATACAGCGTACTATACCATAGTAGATCAATTTCCCTCCTATTATGGCGGAGGCTCGAGCGCAGCAATGGGACATACATATATGATCTGAGAAGAAGTATTATATTATTCTTCGTTTATATTACTCACGACAAGATTTACTTCTTTCCCATATGAAATAACATTTTTCCTATGTTTTTAAAATTAATAATATTCTATGAAAAGCGATCCATATCCTTTCATTTATGTGATCCTTATTAATCATGCTTTTAAACATATATAACATACATACATACATACATATCATCACGCCATATCCCTTACAGGGTAGGCAGAGAGAACAGAGTGCCAGAGAACTCTATCTCTGCATACTTCACTCGCTTCCTCAACATTCATAATTCTCTTCATACACGCTCATAGGTTTCGGAGATTCTTTATACTATAGTAATAGTGTTAATAGATATAATAATAGATAAAAAAAAACATTTGAATAAAATTTATTTATAAAAAGATTTAAAAACTAGATTTATATTTAAAAATAATACAAAAATTATACTTATAATAAATTAATTTAATACAATATTATCCTACTCAAAGTATTTCAACATCCAAAATATATTTATCCTTGTTTCGGCTATGACGGCCAATGTAAAAGGCAGAGGATATGTTACAATAGTATAAGCAAATGAGTAGTTACAGTACAGCAGTATCTATACCCTCTTTTTTATGGACCGGTATTACAGCAATATCCGTGTGGTGACAGAGCAAGTATACAATTCACCACCATTCATCTTACCCGTAATCGTAAGAGACGACTAAGGGATATAAAACGCATATAACATCTATGCAAGAGAAGGAAATCTCGAAACAAAACCCTATACCAACACGTCTGACCAGCGCGGTATAGTAGGTTAATTTTCCTACCATTACGGAGGAGGCCCGAGCCCAACAGTGAGACATACATATATGGGCTGAGATGATGATTACAGCAATCTGATACCATCAGAGAGCGAGAGAGATCAGGTCTTTCAACAAGACTCAATTTTTTTCGAACTAAAACACGATATTATAATTTACAATGAGGTCATTGTTCCATTTTGAATAAAGATATAAGAATAAAGAGCCTGCTTAGATTAGAAAGTCACTTCAAATATTATCTGCTGTATTGACTTCTCATCTGTCGAGCGGGCCTTGGAATTATTCCCTTGTCTTCCGTGTTCCAGAAAGTTAATATATCCGAGTTTGCACTGCAGGTGGCAGACTAAGCCCCAATGTTACTATCATATACTGTAAACCTACGTTTCCGTATACCTTTATATCTACTTGTAATCACATCATAAGTTATTTCTGTCAATATAATTTTCATTAAGTAGGCACTAAATTAAACGGCTGTTTGCATAGGTTGTTCCTCATTATTGTCCTGTTCCCTCTTTACAGATGCCCTCGTTTTGTTGGCCAAAATAATAGAACCTCGCTCTAACCTATCAGAGGCATTTGATTTGAAAGATTGAGAATTTGGTATAATTTCTTTTTTTTTGAGTACAAATCTGTAAAAAACATTTAAAAAGTATTATAGCATAAAAATCATTTTTAAGTTCAGCTTAAACATAAAATATTGCAAGCTATACTTCGTTAATTTCAAGATTAACGTCCTCCATTGATAGCTAAACTTCGTTGTAGATAGCTTTTTTGTTTCAATAAATGTCTAAAGGACGCCAGCGATACGCTAGTAATATTTACACTTCAAATAATTTCATGCTTTTTTAATCCAGAAGACACTGAACACTGAATACTATCGAACTAATAGTAGTGGTTGATTAATCTAGCTGGTTCAGGGCATACTAGGGAATGAACTATATAAAACCTACGTATCCTAATTTTTGTTGATCTAATACTTGGCCTTGTTCTATTAATCTGTTGGTCTTGTTTTTGATCCTTTTTTTTTGTGTCTGTCTTTTAGCTGTTAGCCGCAGATGGCTGTCACAGCTTAACCCGGACTATGGGTGAGCGCTGAGGGCTCTCAACCCGAGTTTTTGATCCTCGTATAATTTATTAAAAATATTGATTGCTGTAACAAAAGCATATCGTGACCTAACTCGACGACTACGCCATCTATCGAGTGAGGTAACATTACCGAAATGGTTCTAATATGGGTCGTGAACAGACACAATTCGAATTAATTACTAATTCGGAATTGTTTTTCAAGTAACCGGGCCTGGATTAAATAAATAATGTTGAATAATTAGCTCTAGTATATCTAGGGATAACTAAATATATTAAATAGACTAGATAGCCAGAGTAATTATAATAAATATACTTACTTTTCATATAGCCTTTTGTAAATTTGTTTATTCCACGTTACCATTAAAAAAATTATGACTCCAATAAATACATTGTAAATAGAAGAAATAATAAATAGTGCCATTGAATCGTCAGGGATTAGCTCCAACAACCAACTCAGACCCATAAGTACAAATAATCTCAGATGTGTATAAAGTCTGTAAATAATTTAATTATTAATAAATAAATTAAAATTTGAAATTAATTTGGAATAACACAAGTTTGTAAGCATGTGGTTACAACCACCGTTTAGATTTTGATGGGCAATTCTCGTCAGACTTTCGATGAATCTTCGAGAAAGGAGCAATTCCACTTGTGCAACGTTCGAATTTGAATTTTGGCACAATGACAAAAATTGTCGCCCTAGTCTGAATTAAATCAATATAGCAATAATGCAAATATGATTTTAGACCACTAAAATAATATCTAAGGACAACAAAATTGCTGAAAAATCTTTATATTTACACATCAACCGAAAATGCTTAACGGGGAGTGTTCTGAGGAACTGTTTGACTTGGTACCACCGTCACCATTTTATCATCGTACCACTCGACACCGTAGTAGGGTTCATCCATGTCACCTGGTAACGATACGGTCCTTGACTGTACGTTTTCAGCGATCATGTCTCCCACGCACGTGCAAGATCTAGAATGAACTACCTGCTGCAGTGTTTCCCGAGCGCTATGACATGACCTTCTTCAAACGAGGTTTTTAAGAAGAGCACTTTCTTTAAGGTAGTCAATGACCTGGCTGTGCTCCTGGTATTGCAAAGGTCCATGTGCAGCAACATCACTTACCATCAGGTGTGCTGCTTGCTCGTTTGCCACCATAGGCAATAAAAAAGAAATATTTTTAACCATTTTATCTACGAATGAAAACGAATATATTAATAAATATACAAAAAAAAACATTTTCATTGCATTTACTCTTGTGTATTTTTTAGTGTAATATGTACTCGCCAGTTTTTCGATAGTATTTATTTATTATTTTTTTTTTATCTTTTTTAAATACATCATCAAGAAATGTATATATACAAATATACACAAACACATATCTATACTATAAAAAAATAATAATAAAAATAATTTTAATAATTTAAATAACAACACATATCTGTACTGTAATCCTTACTAATATTATAAATGCGAAAGTAAGTCTGTCTGTCTGTCGCTCTTTCACGCCAAAACTACTGAACCAATCTAAATGAAATTTGGTACACAGATAGTCTAGAGCCTGATAAAGGACATATGCTACTTTTTAATGTAAAAAGGGGTTGTAAAGGGGGATGAAAAGTTGTAAGGAAGTATCGTCATTTTTAAAGCCAAACGCTTTAAAGCTATTTTTAGGCTATTGATTAGATATAAATTAATATGACATTAACATGTTGTAAAAAATTACCCTTAAGGGGTAAAATAAAAATAGGGGATGAAACTTTAGGAAAGTAACATTTTCCACCGAAGTCAAAGATCGGGTACCGGTGGCCCGCTCGCACGGCGAAGAGAGGAGTTTGCAGGGTGGGTCCACGGCCTGACGCTGCCGGCTGTCACGAGGGTGATGGTCGACAGCGTCAGGAATTGGGACGCGGTCGCCGCCTTCTGCGAGGCTGTCATCTCGCAGAAGGAGGCGGCGGAACGGGCCCGGGAGGATTCCCGTGACCCGGGCCGCCGCCCACGGCCGGGTCAGCGCAGGCGCGAATACCTGCGCCTGATGCCGCCCTAACCGAGGCTTCGGGTGATCGGACCGGGGAATTGTCCGGTCACCCGACGTGAGGCCACCGCGTGAGGACGACGCCTCGACGGCGAAATCTGTCGGGGCGTCAACAGGAGAGGAGCCCGAGAGGGCATACCGCCGAGCGGGCCACCGAAGACAAAGATCGGGTACCGGTGGCCCGCTCGCACGGCGAAGAAGAGGTGCTTGCAGGGTGGGTCAATGGGGTTGCGCGCCGCCTCTTCCGTCACCCCGGACCGATTTGGCGGGGTGCGACGTCCATGGCCCACCACAAAACAAAAAAAAAAACAAAAAAAAAAAAAAACAAAAAAAAAAAAAAAAAAAGGGTGGCTCCACGGGGTTGCGTGCATCCTCTTCTGTCGCCGGACATTTTGTCGGGGCGCGACCACATCCATGGTCCACCTTGCGAAAAAAAAAAGAAAAAGGAAAGTAACATTTTACGCGGGGAAGCCACGGGCCGAAGCTAGTAGTTATATAAAATTCTAACGTTTGTGGCCATACAATAATGAAAATTGTACTGCGCAGGTGGCGTAATGGTAAAGAGAGTGACTTACGACAATACTTTGTATGAACCACATATTATTATCCTGAGTCTGGTTGTAATTTGAGTCTATTAATTATATGTTTATAATCATCATCTCATCATCTCAGCTCATATATATCCCACTGTTGGGCTCGAGCCTCCTCCATAACGGGAGAGAAATTGACCTACTACACCTCGCTGGTCAGACGTGTTGGTATAGGGTTTTATTTCGAGTTTTCCTTCTCTCACATAGATGTTATATGCGTTTTATATCCTTTAGTCGTCTCGTACGATCACCCACGGGTAAGATATGGGGTGGTGAAATGTATTCTTTCTCCGACACCACACGGAAAAATTCTATATTGTACCAAATAAAATATGTTTATAAAATCTCCTATAATACAAGGATCATTTTCTTTTACTGCAAACAAAAATTGGCATTCGTATTTACCTGTTTTTTCTACGTTTAACTGTTGAGTCAACGATATTGAGAGCACGTGGCACAATCCATATTTTATAAATGCACATTAAAAAGAATATAATATTAATAGTTATTATTATTCCTATTGGTAGATTGACATACACATTACCTACGGTATCTGAAAATATCATTAAATTTAATAAATCATAGCATTAATAGTTAACCAAATAACGCATCTACTGTAGATTTCATTTGGCTAACATTCTAAATTGTAATTTGTTTCTTCATTACCATTATATTATGTATGTGGCTTCTTTTGGGTCGTAAATGAGAGATCGCCAATGTCGTGACGTTCTTTTGCTACAATACATACTAAGCTTTTGAGATTAGATATACCCGGTGCAACAGAGAATGGAGCTGCAAAAGGGTGGCAGGTAATGATGGTAGGAAATCATAAAAAAATTTGAAGGAAATATGTCGATTCGTTAATTAATTAAAAGCATTTAAAGTTTTCAATTTTGTCATCGCTTTTTCTTTGAAACTGAATGAAATATACGAAGTAAATGATAAATAATCTGCTACATACTCATACTTTATTAAATATTCATGATTAGAGCCTAAATAAATTAATGATTACGTTTGCTTCAGATGACCAACGTCGTCTTTACAGACAGCTGATCAGTCAAAGACCCCTTGACATTTTCTCTTCAAATTTTTGTTATGGTTTCCTACCATCATTACCTACCTTTCTGACTAGCTGTTCCATTCTCTATTACACCTAGTATATAAACTTAAAAAAAATATATGAATGCTCAAATAGCCACGGTCCTCAATCACAGCAGTGCCGCCATTCCACGTGCTCATATTGAGAGGCAGAAAACCTTTGAATGCAGGTAGCACAGGACCGTTCTGAGTGGTAGTCTTGTTGGAAGGCCTCAGTCCAACAGCGGACGTCTGTTTATGCAGATTAAATATATAGATTAAAATAAATGTACCACCGAAATGGGGTTTAGTAGTACATCTTAAATATATATTCTCTTCTCTTCTATATTGTACCAAATTGAAGTTATGCTCTCCGCAACATATAAAAGACTACGTTTTTCTTAGTACCTCCGCAGACAAAAGATGGACAAGGCAATTTAAATCTGGTTTCGCTTCGAACATGTTAAGACATTTAACCGTCTAACTACCAGCCTGTCTATGTCCAATGTTTTTTTTGTCTGGATATTGGACCTGGTCCGCGAGGCCCCTAACGTGATCAAGGATGAACTATGTCCACTGTTGGACATGGGTCTCTTTAATTGGCGATAATGTTGTAAAGGTCACGCTTGGTGGGCAAATTTGTTTTCGTCGTTAACGAACCTGTCAGCGCTGCTGCCTTTTCTTTTCTTGTATCTTCAGTCGTTTTTAGGAAAAAATGCTGACTAATTAGCCTTACTCTTATAGAATAGTAAGGGGATCGTGACTTATTATATTCTTAAAATGATACCAAGCGGTGAGACTTAGGATATTTACAGGCAATTAATAAATTTGACATTATAGGAACTAATCTCCCCTTGAAGTATGAATAAGTGATGTACGTCCTTGGACTGTATTATTTAGGCAATGATTAGTACTTACTCTGATACAAACACGTCTTGAAAGGTGGTTCCCAATCTTTATGATGCCACCCAGTTAAATATATGATGGTAATGAATGCGGTAATGATCCCTGGTACACCGTAGGAGAATGCGTAGTATCGATAGATTTTTTTCTTTTCTGATTTTGTTAAATTACCCGACATGCTCAAAGATTTTCGAGGTTGTATGTTGCTGGAAATAAAAGTCATATATATCAATTATATTTTACTGTAGAACCATGTTTTATATTATAAGGTTTATTGAACTCCATAACATGCTATAAACAGTGTTTTGTATTTAAATTTGGGATTGCAATAAATGATATATTATCAAAAAGGCGTTGCTTAATATTCTTTTGATTTTCTCATGTAATTGCTGTGTGGTAGCGGCTACGAATACTACCAACCCTTACTTTGCTTGTGGATATCGTAAAAGATGACTAAGACCTTTATATCGATCTGGGAAAACTCTATTTGATGCCGTTTGGTCAACAATTACATCCCCAAGGAGAGTTGACGTCTGGCAGGCGGCCGATCATAAAACTATTGCCAATAACTATTACAATATGTACTATGAAAGAAGAGTATATATTGCATCGACCCCAAGTAATTGACATAAGAGTAGGAGAATGATGAGTCTGTCTCATTATCTGTGTTTCACTGTCATTACGGGTAATTTTTAAAATATAAAGGCTAACCACACAAAGTAGTAGTTTGTAGTAAAATATATTATAAAAGTAAAAAAAAAACTTTAATGATGAATTGAAGACTATTCAAATTAATTTTGCTGCTATAGAATGCCGTAAGAAGACCTTTCCTAAAGCTTAAGACTTTTTCTAAAAACTTAATATTTGCTTCAATATTGTTTCATGAGGATCAAATTATGAAAATTCAGTATTTTAGAAATTTTACTGAAACATGTTGAGTGGTTGGAAGATTTGCCCAAACGAACATAGTGGTAAGAAATTTTCCATGATAAGAAGGAATTAAGTCTATAGTGTTATTAATAGATTTCATTTTACAGAAAAAGCCACGCAAGAAATACAAAACAAAATTACACATAAGTAGAGTCGGGGAATTATTCGATTATATAAATTAAAAGTTATAATTTAAGGCCAGATTAAGAGCAATCTGTTATGGAATCGATGATGATGATGATGATGTCTTGAAATGTTAATTAACACCACACCAGATATATGATAAATATTTAAATTTAATCACAAACTTTTTGGTTTATCCCATCATCGATCCCAGTACCAGCATCCGTGCTAACATTTAGAATTTTATTATGAAAAAAATAATTTATACCCATTTAATGAATATAAGACACAACGGCTTACATTATATATGTAAAATAAAACTATGTACCTTATCAGTTTCCATATGTCGTATGAAAGACAGAGTAACCAAAAGAAATTAGCCAAAATAAAGAAGTACATCACAGGCGCTGAAATATTTACATCGTAAAAAATTATTATAAATTTGATATTTTTCTTTTAAAAAGACACCACCCTGCACTAAGGAAATAATACTTGTATTGCGGGGGACTTTACAGACATGCAATTAAAGCAGACAAACTACACCCAGACCCAGAACAACACTTTGTGGATCGCACAAAGTGTATGTCTTCAATGGGAATCGAACCCTCGGCACTGGTATAAAAGGTTGGTATCTTAACCCCTACTACCATCTGTGCAGTCACATATTCTACTATTCTGTGTATTATCAGCGATGAATACGGCACTGAAACGTGGTCTCTAAATATCGGGCTCATAAAAAATCTCAAATTAGCTCAGCATGCTACGGAGATGCCTATGCTCAGTATATCTATAAGCGATAAAAGCCGAAAAAAAGGAAATCCGTAGAAGAACGGTTGTAACCAATATAACCTGAAGAATTAGTACGTTGAAATTGGACAGGCTATATTGCTCGTTGAACCTACAAGTATTAGGGAAAGGTTCTCGAGCGGCGACTACGAATCGGACGACTCAGTGTAAGACGAGCTGGTGGACTGAAGACATTATGAAAGTCGGAGGAATCCGTTGGATGCAGGTGCCACAGGACCGTTCTGAGTGGCATCCTCGTGGGGAGGTTATGTCCAACAGTAGACGGATTGATGGATGGATTGTACTATTAACAACAAAATCCCTTTTTCCCATGTGGTGACGGTATATGAATACATTGTTTGCCACCTCCTGTCCGTGGGCTTCGTAAAAATTGGCCTATGGTTTACTAGGTGAGATGACAGCAGCCAAGCGTCACGATTATAGCACTATCCCTTCATATAAAAAGTATGATGAAGGCTTACATCCATAAGAGGAAGAAAAATGCTGAATGATGAGCAGGAGACCCATATTTATTTTTACATATTTGAATCCCTTTAATATGTATGGGTACCGTACGCACAGTAAATGCGCATGCATGATAAGTTAAAATAACAGAAAATGATAATAGATTCTCTAAAATGACTTATATTTAATTTAAAATAATTACATAATATGCTGCAGCCAAACTCGGTGATCCAGGCATTCATGAGAAGTACATTTACCAAAAGTCTCAGCGCAAAGCATATTGTCACAGCAACCACATAAGACATTAATAGTTTACCATTAAAACGATTCAATATATCTGGCAGTAAATTGTATATTAACAATAGCGACACCAGGAAAACGCATGACGTCGACAATCCTGAAATAAATTTCAAATAAATATATGTTTACATAAATATATCAGTGTGGTGACGCAGAATACCTTCACCACCCCCTATCTTACCAGTGAGTAAGAGACAACTAAGAGGTATAAAACGCATATAACATCTATGCAAGAGAAGAAAAACTCGAAACAAAACCCTATACCAACACGTCTGACCAGCGTGGTAGGTCAATTTCCCTCCCATTACAGAAGAGGCTCGGTCCCAGTGGAACATATTTGAGCTGAAATGATGATGATGATGATATGTTTACAATATAGCTCTTTGTCTGATTGGGCTGACGGTGATAATAAAATTTAAATAAAGAAAGCAATTCAAAAGGATTAATTAACCCTTTGCGCCTTTTTTCTTTCATTATTCTGATTCCCTTTTTTACTGCATCTGATGGCAGACGAGCAAACATTCGTCTTATTGGTAAAGAGTAACTATCGTTCATTGTAATGATTTCTGATGTTTACGCGAATAATAAAACTACTTTTACGGATTTTACCGCGTTTGTACACGTTGTTATAAACGCGATAGAATCCGTAAAAGTAGTTTTATTTGAAATGTCGTTCATTGTTTTCAGCAATGCCAAGGTTCCAACAAAAATGCTACCAGCGATACAACGGTGACAACAACGATATAGGCTACGGGTTAACCCACAGACTTATTTCCTCCTCGGCATGTCTTGCGTAAATGAACTTTTAATAAATATTATTTGGTTTTACCTTTTGAATGTTACAAAAAACTGCAAATTATCGAGGGTTTAATCATCATCATTCTCCTACTCTCATCCCAATCACTTGGGGTCGATACAATATATATTCTTCTTTCATAGTACATATTGTAAAAGTTATTGGCAATAGTTTTATGACCGGCCCCTGCCTGATGTCAACCCTCCTTGGGAATGAAATTGTTGACCAAACGGCATCAGACGGAGTTGGCCAAGGACATCACAAGGCTCTTAGTTGTCTTTTAAGATGCCCACGAGCGAAACAAGGGTTGGTAGTATTCGTAGCCGCTACCTCACAGTTTTATCGAAGGTTTAATATATTAAAAAAAAAACAATTCAATTGATTCTTAGAGGATTTCAGTTATACAGCTACAAGATATGATAACTAAAATCTTCAAAATGAGAGCTATTGCATACGCACCTATTATTAGGAATAATTCCTTAATTGAGAGGTAGGGATCTTTACGATCGACAGTTAATCTGTAGACGAATCGAGCTGTCTTATTTTCTCTTCCGTTGCTCATATTAATTTTCACATACATATAATCCACACAAAACGAAAGTTTAGCCATTATATCGCCGTTAGATTTGTAAAATATACCGTCCTGTAAAAAAAAAAATATTTAATACGAATACTAACTTATTCTATACTATATTTAGTATAGTCCGAAGAATAAAAAAAAAAAAAATTTAATCGCTTAAGCGCATTTTTGTTTTTAGACAAAAGGTAACCTAAAAAGCAAGTAAGGTAACCTGTGGATGTAACCTTTCTGTATCCCTGACAATGTGTATATAAAATTTCATGACAATCGGTATAACAGTTAAGGCGTGATGACGTAACAAATAAACAAACTCATATTCACATTAATCATATTACAATGCAAACGCATTTTAATATTAATTAGTAAGATGTTATACAAGCGGACTGAAGGCAGGAGTTTTTAATTACTTGCATTCGTACGAGTATTTATCTCTGTGTTTTATTTTCGTGTGTGTATATGTGTATTTATGTGAAGGTAACAACCACGGTAACAACCAAAAGGAAGAGGTGGTAACACAATAAAATATGTTTTTCTTATTATTCACCCTCTTACAACCCTTATCTAAAAGGGCTGTACTTTGTAAACCATGCTTGCAAATGAGAAAGATAATATTTCGTGAAACTCTAAACATAAAGGAAATGTTTCTTGCAATATAGAATTGTATTTTCAGATTTGTTACTGCCAAAAACTAATCGTTATAAATTAAATGAATAAGAATTCAACTCCATTCTAGATATGAAAACATGAAATGTAAAGTAAAGACATCGCAGCACTTAAAACTTTTTATTTATTTATTCATCGACAGAGCAACAGTTTTGAATAATAAAATTATTTTAGGTATAAATATTTTACCCTAGCCGAGGCATCGGGTGATCGGACCGGGGACTAGTCCGGTCACCCGAAGAGAGGCCACCGCGTGAGGATGATGCTCCGACGGCGAAAGCTGTTGGGGCATTGACTCGAGAGGAACCCGTGAGGGTGAAGCCAAAGATCGAGTACCGGGGGCAAGCTCGCACGACGAAGAGAGGTGCTTGCAGGGCGGGTCTATGGGGTCGCGCGCCGCCACTGCCGTCGCCTCGGATCGATTTGGCGGAGTGTGACCACTCCATAGCCCACAGCAAAAAAAAAGTTATAAATATTTAAAATATATAATGTAATAACAAGCCTGTAATCATTTACGGTGGATTACAATCTTTACTTCTTTCTCCTGTATATTTATTTTACATGTAGATTATTCTTATTTATTGGATTCATTTTCCATATATGACTTTATAATAAATGCATATATTAGTTACTGGGCTACTGCTGATGTGGATATTTCCATTTTCATTGTTCCGCTTGTTAATAATTAAATAGATCGCATCAGAAGCAAGAATTTTTAATTCTCCTTTGCCTTATTCAACAACGTTACTGCTATGCAAAAGGCAGCCATTGATTCATTCATTATGAACTTCTTTGTTAGATTTTAGTATTAAAATTATCGTGAGTTTGACACATATTAAACAATTGTATTTTCGGCAATACTCACGCGTTAGAGTCGATTATGTCGACCCGGGTTTCGAGCATGTCCGATGCTCATCATCAGGGCGAGTGCGCATCGGACATGCTCGAAACCCGGGTCGACATAATCGACTCTAACGCGTGAGTATTGCCGAGAATACAATTTTTGTTAGATGCTATTAATAAATAACAGCTTATATTAATATTTTCATTGTTGATTATAAAAATGTATAAATACTATACTATTGGATTAAAATGTCTTGAAAAAGAAAAGTCTGTTTATATTACGCCTTTTTGTGGTAGACTATGATCTGGATACGCCCCATTCAATCCGTCCGTGCGATAGAACGGCAGCGAACGGCCCCATAACGTACCGTATGCCTTCCCTATTGCCATTGGCGTAACCACTGGTACTAATTTCTTGACTTCGGTGGTTAGTCCAGCGAATTATACTAAGCTTACCATCTAGATGTGGGGGTTTTAGTCTTAATTTTCGTGGACACTCCGCGTATCTTAGTCTTCTTTTAAAATACCCGTGGGAATACTAAGGTTATAGGATACTATAGTTATTGTTTCATTTCATTCGCCTATATTATTATAGTTTTTATCAAAAGGGACAGGCTATGTTTGAGCATATAATTTATAGGCTACATATGCGATCGTGAAAAGAGAATGACTAGTAAAGCTTAAGAGGTTAGAATTGCACTTATATGTAATTTTAAATCATAAGAAAAAGTTAGTATTAAAATAAAATAGTTACCTTTAAGCCTTTCATATTTAAATTCTCATAAGTATTGTTAAAATGTATACTATTGTATACAAAGAATATTTCTTCTGGTATGTTTTTTGAATCACTGGCTCTCATCTGGTTCAAATATTTGGTTTTCGAGAATTTTATCACATTTTCCATGGGCTTCCGTTTAGCTTTTCGGCATATCCTACCCATTAAAAGATATCCATCTGGACAACATTTCAAAACGCAATTTCTATTGTAACAGTAATTCTGATCTTCTATAACAGTTTCGTTAACATATCTCCACAAAGAATCATTACTGTTAACCGCTATTACGAAAAAAGTGATAAAATACACAATATGAAGTAACATTTTAAAATATTAGTAAGTGCCAACGACTGTCACTAAATAATGTACACTACCTACTAATGTACCACATAGCAGATATAAGGAAATTAGTTTCATAATTATTATTGCGTTATTATAATTTTAAGGATAAATAAACTATAATGTATATAGTTTTAGAGCAACATTGAAATCTTGGTCTATCATCATCATTCTCCTACTCTTATCCCAATTACTTTTCTTTCATAGTACATATTGTAAAAGTTATTGGCAATAGTTTTATGACCGGCCGCCTGCCAGACGTCAACCCTCCTTGGGAATGTGATTGTCGAACAAACGGCATCAGATGGAGTTAGCCCAGTTCGTTATAAGGCTCTGAATAGTCTTTTATGACATCCACGAGCAAAGTAAAGGTTGGTAGTATTCATAGCCGCTACAACACAGCCAAATCACACAACAAAGTCTTGGTATATATATACAGGGCTAAATAGAAATCGACAGCGAGAAGGAATTATTGTAGGACAAGAGTCGCAATTTGTAAGTTTTACAAACTAAAACATGATGTATTTACTTCATATGAAGAAAACTTTGCGAAACTAACATATAATGCGGCCAGCATACTGTACAAAATACGTCAAATAACCAGAAACCTCGACGATCCTAGTAAACAAGCATCATCATCACAGCTCATATATGCCCCACTGCTGGGCTCGGGACTCCTCCGTAATGGGTGGTAAATTAACCTACTATACCGCGCTGGTCAGACGTGTTGGTATACGGTTTTGTTTCGAGCTTTCCTTCTCTTGCGTAGATTTTATATGCGTTTTATATCCCTTAGTCGTCTCTTACGATCACCCATGGGTAAGATAGTGAGTGGTGAATTGTATTAAAACTCCGTCACCACACGGATAATGTAAACGTACCTAATGTACACAAGCATAAGTTTTGTATAACAAATGTTCGATGAAGTTGAAGAAAGATAGAACTTTTTATATTTTTTATAGCTTCATTCTTCGTAAATATTTATTTATTATGAGTATTGCTATTGTATGTTTATCGGCCGTTATAAAACAATATAACTGTGTATTTACAATACATTAAATGTATAGTCTTCCTACATCCATAGGATAGCGGGGATAACATATTATATTCTTTCTCCATCACCATATAGATAAGAATGTACGAAGATACAAAGTGTGAAACGATTATTTAACATAAGCCTACCATGTTCGTCTGAATTAGTTGGGATCAACGCAATATATATTCGCTATGTATATTCTTTTTCCATCGCATATACAGTAAAAAGTTTGGTAATAATTATATGACCGACCGCCTGCCATACATCAACACTGCTTGGGCATACCAAATGGTTGACCAGATAGCATCAGTTGGATTTTCGCCATGTCAATATAAAGCTCTTAGTCAATATAAAGCTCTTAGTCGTCTTTTATGATACCCACGAGCAATTTAAGGTTATTTCGGTTAGGGTTGGTAGGTTGCCGAGCGGGCCACCGAAGACAAAGATCGGGTACCGGTGGCCCGCTCGCACGGCAGAGAGAGGAAACTTGCATGGTGGGTTTATGGGGTCACGCGCCGTCTTTTCCGTCACCTCGGACCGATTGGGCGGGGCGAGACCACGTCCTTAGTCCACCGCAACAAAAAAAAGGGTTGGCAGATTCGTAACCGCCACCACACAGCAAAGGAGCACACCATAAGGCCTGTAATTTTAAGGAATGTAATTTTTAATCAAGAGTAAACAGCTAGATATACTTCTAGATAGATAACATCAAACAGAAAAGACAGCATCGATGCAGAAGCAAAATTAGTTCATATATATGACGGTACTTCCGCTTAGCACTTTATCATACGTGCTAAGCGGAAGTACCGTCATATAATTCTACTGTACGTGTGTATGTCACTGAACTCCTCCTAAACGGCAGGACAGATTTTGTTGATATATTTTGTGTGTCTTCGCGTAAATTCGAGAATGGTTTAGATTCGCAATTAGACCCGGTAGTTGGTGCTGCGGTCAAGTTGTAGGATCTTTAGTTTTCGTACATTTTTTTTTTTGCATGATGGACCATGGATGTGGTCGCGCCCCGACAAATCGGTCCGGGGCGACAGAAGAGGCGGCGCGCAACCCCATGGTGGGTCCCTGCAAACACCTCTCTTCACCGTGTGAGCGGGCCACCGGTACCCGATCTTTGTCTTCGGTGGCCCGCCCGGCGGTATACCCTTGCGGGTTCCTCTCGTGTCGACGCCCCGACAGCTTTCACCATTCGCTCGCAGAAGGCGGCGATCGCGTCCCTTTTCCTGACGCTATCGACCATCGCTTTCGCGACAGCCGGCAGCGTCAGGTCGGCACCGATGACAGCGACGAGGTCACAGCGTTGCCGGGCCCAAGTCACGCAAACCTCCAGCGTGTGTTGCGCCGTGTCCTCGTCACTGCCGCACTGGTGGCAGGACGGAGTCGACTCCCTCCTTACGACCATGTGCAGGTATTTGTCGAAGCAGCCGTGCCCCGACAACACCTGCACTAGCCGAAAAGAGAGGACGCCATGCCGCCGCTCCATCCACTCCGTCAATACGGGCCGGAGGGCCTCAATGGTAAGAACACCGTGCCTAGGCCTCTCCAGCCGCGTAACCCAACGGGCGATAACGTCTCGGTGGGCGTCCTCGCGCCAGGTGGCTATCAGCGATGGGGAGCCAAAATTACAATTAATATTTTATAAATACAATATTTTCCAACTATAAATACCTACGCTATATCTGCCCACGGCGTTCATTATCCAACCTGCTAAGCGCGGCGATTATGCGAATAAAGTTCCATGTCTAGTTGAAGTCAATAGTCTTATGGGTGGATGGATGGAAGTAAAATTAAAAAACAAAAATGCTCGATACATATTTATTATAAGTCTAACATTTATAAAGTGCACTGTAATATCATATTATGACTAACACCTCCAAAACAGTTTTTTTGCTACGATTTCTAAGAATCTTTTAAATATTTATAAAAACTTGATTACGAGCGAAAAATTATTGTCACACATGGGATTCGAACCGACACACACACGTAGATGGCACACGTCTCCTTTGAAGACGAAAAATATAATACGAGGTGAAAATTGAGTGTCATAACAGTTCACGCTGGTATAAATGGTAGCACGATTGAAATAGATTTCTAATAGGTGTGGGTTCGAATCCCATGTGTGACAATCATTTTTCGCTCGTATTCAAGTTATTATAAATAATCAAGCATGTTAAATGCTAAATTTCAATAATCTTGTTAATATATATATATATATATATATATTATATAAAAGTAAAAACTTTACCGTCTTTCTACACAGATGATATGTTTATGCTAGGAATGTGACAAACCCGTGGTCATACCTAGACCATATATTGTATCCCGTCAGGGCATCTTTCTATTCATACGTCAAAGATGTGAAACATGGTCTTTTTGAACTGCGTTTTACAAGTAGGGACGATGGCACCGGCAAACCTGTGGTTTTGTTCTACATGGCATAGGTTGGGAAGGTGTTGGTGGCTTTAGAGGGATCAGGCTTATACTTTTACTTATTTAATAATAATATAATATGTCCACCAACGATATATAATTATTTTTTATGATACTCGTATTTGACTGCACAGATGGCGTAGTGGTTAAGATACCGACCTTCCGTGCCAGTGCCGTGGGTTCGATTCCCACGCAGGACAATACTTTGTGTGATCCATAAAGTGTTGTTCTGAGTCTGGGTGTAATTTGTCTGCGTTAATTGCATGTTTGTAAAGTCCCCCGCAATACAAGGTTTATTTCCTTAGTTCAGGGTGGTGTTATAAAAAAAAAAAAAACAATTTAAGATGATATTAATATTGTATAATGAAATTAATATACGTAATTAATAATTAACATAAATATTACATTTAAATGAATTATATTAATAATAAAAATATTTTTTGTTAATTTCTTACCTATATAGTGTATTATAAAAGAATACAGAACCTATTGTCTTGCCGTAAGAGTCGTAAAAAAGCAAAGTAAAAGGATAGCTTTACTGCAAGGGGAGGAGGAGGAACTCTGCAAGTAAAACTGTTCAGTCTGTGAGTAATAGGTGGACACAAGTGAAACAACTGCTTGCAGAATGCACACTGATTTATTTGTAAGTAGCAAATACGTATGTATATCGGTGGTCGCAACCACGCATAACTACCTACATACACAACATTCCTCTCCGTATCCTAAGGTAATAATATCAATAAAAATAGTAGGAATAAGATGTGCATTTATCTACTTTTATAAAAACTTCTTATAATCAAGTCTAGGGATATTGCGCAACGTTACGTGTAAAGAAGGTTTATATATTGTACGGAGTTGTTTTCCACTACTTGGCGCCACATCACTGTTGTCATCTGAGCAAGCCTCGTGAAACTCATCTGTGTCATCATTACAGGTGTCCACCTCTGCACACTTTACAACAGTCTCGGCAATTGGGGCCAGTCCATCGTCGTGGACTGTACTTCTACTGTCCTGTGTAGTTGACTATTGTTGTTCCGACAGTGACACACTTCCATCTCCCCCTGTCGGCGACGGCACAACTCCTGTTGAGGTGGTTGGTGTATTGTACCCTAGGCGTGATAACGACGGTAAATCGTTGTCGCAATCCCAAAATGCATCATCGCTAATTACCGTACACTTGTATAACACTAATTGATTTTTGTGTTTTCTAAAATTTAAGAGAGAATGAATATCTTTAACTATATACATTACTTTCCCTATTCTTTTTACCCGACTGCGCAACGCAAAGGTAAATTTAAAATAAAAAAGAAACAAATTATTCGACAGCAAATCTAATTTTTCAATGGATCCCGACGGTTCAGTTGTTGTGTTCCATTTTTAAAATATATATTATTTTCTGAAATAGTATTCATTCAATAATGTATTATAGAATTCTAGACCACCGAACATATAAGTGCTTGTTTTATTCTTTTCAGTTTTTTTTATTGCGTACGTAATTTGGTTCACTTTTTCCGCAGTTGGGTTTTTGATTTTTTTAATTACTTTTTATTGCAATAGTACCCCTATTCCACACACACTTATTCGTAACAAAATTTTTATATAGAACGTTGTCACCAACAGATAATGTTTGTTGGTTTTTACCTCCATATGACTCAATCTGCGAACACTGTTTATTTTTCACGACCTCGGATACGTTTTGTGAAGATGTTGAATGGATAATTTGTTTAGGGTTGAATAAATCTAACCGTGATCTAAGATTTATACCATATATTAACTGAGCATGTGACAATCCCGTTGTACTGTGAATAGAGTTTCTGTAATCGAACAAGTATTTTAATAATTTTAATTTATTCTGTCTGACATTTCCGTCGGACAAAATCACGGAGCAATTGTATTTGCTCCGTGGACAAAATACACCTTTTAATTCCTTTTTTTACAATTTTAACGTAACATTCGGCCTGGCCGTTACTACATGGGTGATAGCTGGGTGATGTAACGTGTGATATACCGTTAGATATGCAAAACTTTTCAAATTCTTGTGAAACGAAAGTTGTACCATTGTCACTAACTACAGTATACGGTAAACCGAATCTGGACATGAAGTCGTATAATCTATCAATAACCGCACTGGACGTTGCCGTGGTTGCCATGTCATAAACCTCTACCCATTTGGAGTAGGCGTCTACAACCACAAGATATACGTGCCCTTGAATAGGTCCAAGAAAATCTATGTGTATAAAAGGGATTTGGTGGGTACTCCCATGGTGCGAGCGGGGCGCGAGGCGGGGACGCTCGTAGTTGCGTACACACGTGGCACGAACCTATTTAATTTTTTCCAATGCCTCATCGATACCCGGGAACCAAATACGTGCCCTCCCTGCCGCTTTCGTTTTCACTATACCTAAATGAGAATCATGCAATTGTGAAATAATTCTATGCCTTAAGTTTTCTGGTATAATTACTTTATGACCTCTCATTAAACACCCATTTTCGTAACTTAATTGTAACCTACACGAAAAATATGGTTTAAGACTAACTGCCGTAGTTCTTTTGGGCCATCCCGACATAATATATTTAATGACTGTTGCTAAAATAGTATCCTTACTAGATTCGTCGCGCAACACGTCTAGCGTAACCGGCAGACTCCCGTCTGTTACGAAGTTAACATAAGCGACTCGCTCAGTAAACATCGCTGGTTCATTCCCGCGCGCGGCGACCCCCTCGCCGCCCAGCTCGGTGGGCCCGCCCCTTCCGAGCTATCGCTCGGTTGCGCCTCGGGTAGGCTCGCTCGCGACAAATAAGCCGCACAATTCTTATCGCTCCGTACATATTCAATTATATAATTATAACCACTAAGAAATAAAGCGTATCTCTGTAATCTATTTGCAGATACATCGGGTATGCCTTTATATGGCCCGAAAATTGAAATTAAAGGCTTATGGTCCGTTCTTAAAATAAATGGAACTGATCTAGCATATAAATACTGATGGAATCGACGTATTCCAAAAATAATAGCAGTAGCTTCTTTCTGTATTTGAGCATAGTTTTTCTCCGCGCCGTTAAGTGTGCGGGACGCGAAAGATATGGGGCGTTCGGAGCCTTCCGTTTCTATTTGTGATAATACCGCTCCTAGCCCCGTGGGCGACGCATCCACGGTGAGAATTAATTGTGCGCTGTGATTAAAATGCGTTAAGACTTGATCTGACGCTAATATTTTTTTTTATTTTATTAAAGGATTGACTATGTATTTGATTCCAGTGCCATTTTACGCCTTTCTTTAGTAACTCGTACAACGGACTTATTTATACTAGACGCGTTTTTTATAAAATTCCTATAATAATTTACCAAACCCAAAAATGATTGTAATTTAGCAACATTAGTGGGCGTCGGTGCTTTGATTATGGCACTTACTTTTTATGAGACTTCTTGAGACCATGTTTATCTATTCTATAACCTAAATAATTTATCTCGTTTTTAAAGAAGTCACACATTTCTTGTTATAAAACCAAGCCCGCCGCTTGCAATCTCCCTAATACTGCCATAAGTCGCTGTAAATGTATCTCCCTTGTAGGACCTGTTATGAGGACATCATCTAACAGGCATAGAACTCCCTCCATGTTGGAAAGGATTCCTTCCATCGCTTTTTAAAAAATGGATGGTGCGCTCGACAAGCCGAATACCATACGAGTATATTTATACAATCCGCGGTGTGTATTTATACAAGTATATTTTTAGGACTCTTCATCCAACAAAAATTAATTATATGCCATTGATAAATCAATTTTAGAGAATTGTTGTCCACCGTAAAGCCTACTAAACAACTCGTGAACAGTGGGCAGTGGATAGTGTTCCACGACCAGCTGCTTATTTATACTAACCGAATAGTCGACGCACGGTGAGGCTCACCGTGCCGTTTACGCTTTAACACCGGCACTATCGGTGATTATCGTAGAGTATGCACTCTGCATGGTCAATCGGCTTTAACACTCCTAACGTAACCAAGCGATCTATTTCATCGTTAATCTTGTCTTTGAGAGCGAAAGCTATTGGACGCGCTTTAAAAAAAAACGGATTGAGAACCTGGCTTAACATGCAGTTTTATTTTATACTTGTTAAACGCGCCTAATCTATTAGAAAAAACGTTAGGAAACTGATTTTTAAGTTGTTCATATACTTTATCTATATTATTTACGAAATGACAAGATAATAATTCTATTTATAAATACCCGATTACGAAACGAAAAATAATGTCACAAGCGGGGTTCGAACCCGCGCCTATTGGGAATCCGGCCCAATCGTGCTGCCACTTACACCATCGTGAACTATTTTAGGACCTGCAAATTTCGCTTCATATTATATCTTACGTCTTCAAGGTGACGTGTGCCATCTACCGGACAATGTTTACACATTGTATAGGCTTAATACTTCAAACTTTACAGTTAGAATTGTATTAAACGATGACATAACCTTGTTATTCAAATTACTGAAATTTTTAGCATTTAATATGCTTAATTATTTATAAATACCCGATTACGAAACGAAAAATGATGTCACAAGTGGGTTTCAAACCTGCACCTATTGGGAATCCGAAGACGTAAGATATAATATGAAGCGATATTTGTATGTCCTAAAATAGTTCACGATGGTGTAAGTGGCAGCACGATTGGGCCGGATTCCCAATAGGTGCGGGTTCGAACCACGCTTGTGACATCATTTTTCGTTTCGTAATCGGGTATTTATAAATAATTAAGCATATTAAATGCTAAAAATTTCAGTAATTTGAATAACAATTCTAATTTAAAACGCGAAATGAAATCGCGACCAAGGAGCGACGGTCTAGTGCCGTTATTCACTACGTAAACATCGAGCTCATGAGTTTGTCCCGAATATGTAACAGGCAGACGTACGACACCGCTACACTTTATATTATTACCGGTGTATGTACATAACTGCTTCCTAGTCGGCGACAATGGCATGCACGAGAAATAATTATTGTAGGTAGTATTACAAATTACGGTAACCGCCGATCCACTATCGACTTCCAATTTCAAATTGACCCCCTGGATTGTCACGGTCTCAGTCATAGGTTCACCACTGGTACAAGAAATTTTAAAGAGCTTACCATCATTATCTTCATCCACGTCTTTTGTGGCCATGTAATTAACTTTTTTACACATTTTTTGAAGATGACCCGTTACGTTGCATTTTCTGCACTTGTACTTTGCGAAACGACACTTGGACGATACATCATTAGAACGACCGCACATGGTACACTTTTCTATCGATATTGGACTTTTCGTTTCCGCGTGAATGATCTTGTACAGCTGCGGTGGTTGCTCCTGGAGGCTCGCAGGGTACGTGGAGCCCGAGGCCCAGACGCGCGCGCTCGGCAACGTCTCGACGAGCTCGATCGCTTTGGCCAATGTCAGCTCAGACAAATCCTGTGCGAATAGCTTGTCTTGCTTCCGACCTGGTAACATCTCCATTACAAATCGATCGCGTAGTCCTTCTTCCACGTTGCTGAAGCTACAGTGAGCGGTCAGCCCGCGCAGCCTTGCCGCCCATTGCGTTGGTGTTTCCTCTGCATGTTGCGTTGCCGCGTAAAAATTGCTTCGCTCACCAAATCCGCAACGTTTCGGTGTAAAGTGGTTATCCAGCAAATGTAAAATGTCTTCATATGGCACTTCTTGCAACTTCTTTGGTAAAGCGAGGTCCGCAGCGAGTTTGTAAGTACCATCCGCGAGTGCGCTCAGCAGTATCGCTCGTCTCTTCGATCTTGTGACGTCACTGACTGCCGTAATGTCGTTTGCGATAAACCACTGTGTCAGCCGGTGGTCGAAAATTGATAAGATACTAAATTGTTGAACAGACATTTTTTGTTTTCGAATTTTTGTGGGTAAGTTCTCGTCGCCAATGTTCAGTCTGTGGTGGACACAAGGGAAACAACTGCTTGCAGAATGCACACTGATTTATTTGTAAGTAGCAAATACGTATATCGGTGGTCGCAGCCACGCATAACTACCTACATGCACAACAAAAACATACCAGCTTGTCTGACCAGAGTGGTCACTTATCCTACCTCTGTGGGAGAGCCCCTTGCCGAATTATATGACATATTAAAATTAAAGAAAACAAAAATTGTTATAAATGTTAATATCTATATGCTATATTCACGCAAATGATGAAAGACTCGATAACATCTCAGCTCTTTTACCTCCCAGTGGTGGGCTTGAGACTCTTTCAAAATAAGACGGTTTTTTTACGAGTTATCCTTCTCTTACATTGATGTTATCTTCTTACATCCTTTAACCTTCTTTTACAACCAATCACAAGTCTCTCGCAGAAGATCTGCACTGATAGCTTAATGATTAAGATACTGACCTACGATACCAATGCCACGGGCTTGATTATTCTGTTACGACACAAAATTGTCGTTCTGAGTCTGGATATAATTTTGAATTTGTTAAGTGCATGTTGCAAATTACAATCGAAACTTGGACGGTGCTGCAGTCCCTTCAATGGTGCCAAAACGACTGTCGTTATATCGAAATGCGTGAAGTTTTTATATAGAAACGCCATAATGTCATTTCGCACCTGGGATAAAAGTACGAAACCGATCCAATTGCAGAAAGGTGTGAGACAGGGAGACGTGATCTCTCCGAAACTGTTCACCACTGTATTGGAATATGTCTGCAAACTCTTAAACTGGATTGGACTCATCGCATCAACATCAACGGTGAATACATCACTCGCCTTTGATTTGCAGAGGATATTGTCATTATGGCAGAATCCATGGAGGGCCTTGGCACCACGCTCCATGATCCTTGCAGGGTATCTCAACTAGTAGGTTTACGAATGATGAATTGGCGAGCGATTGGAGAACTATCACATCGCAAGTCGTGCATTCTGATCGTTCGCCAAAGCTGCCCAAGGCATCTTCTGCCAGTCCAATCTCCTACCACTACAGAAACAAGATGGCAATCTAGCCCACAGTACAAAGTAGGAGAAAAGCTGATCTTCTGGGTCAATTCTTTGCCTGTAACTCGACTTTGGACGTGGGAGCTGCCACACCCTTTTTTTTTTTTGTTATCGCTGTGGAAATGCTTTTACGCACTATCCCCCGCCAGTGACAGACGGAGGGTGTGTGGGACTCGCCGGCCATAGATGTTGGCGGCCGGAATACCAACAGCGGTCCCTTCCGCGCTTTTACGGGATGCCGGAGAGATCGTCTATTGACATTTTATTCCCGACACCCCTACGCTTAGCCATCTGGCCACGACCAGTTAGCCGTCAAGGCGGTGGGAGGAGGTGCGCGTAGCGGCGCCTCCCTCTCCCTGGTCGCCGCCGGCGGAGCGAGTTCGCAGACGCGAGTGCTTCGCGTTCCCGCTCCGCGGCCTCCTTTACAGAGATAACTTCCTCGCAAAAGGAGGCCATCAACGTCCAGTACCTGTCGCTGTCAAGCATCTTGTTGATGACGGTCGACAACGACAGGTCCGCTCCTATGACCGCCGACAGGTCGTGGCGCTGAGGCCCCCAAGCGGGACATACTTCCAGGGTGTGACACGCGTCATCAATTTGCGCGCCACACTCATGGCATCCAGGGGCGAGCTGCCACACCCTACTATCCCATGGTGTGAAAGCTCCTGCTGCGGTGATCCTGAATACTTAAGCCCTCGAGTTGACCACCGTTCCTATGCGCCTATACTAACTTTCCCATGACACTTATAGGGTTCCATCTTCGTGGAAGGTTTCCACCCAATCCCGAAAAGAAGCGACCGGCTGGACCCGTCGAATTACTGGCTGATTGCCATAAAATCCTTGCTCTCCAAGGCAATGGAAAAAATAATTAACCGTCAGCTTCTTTAGTATCTTGAGGATCATTAGCTGATTAGTGATCGCTAATATGGCTTTCTTCATGGTCGGTCAGCTGGTGATCTTCTCGTGAACATCATACATCTTTAGGCTTCAAAATAATAATAATAAGTAACAATGCGGCAGTGACAAGGGTACGGCGCAGCATACGCTCGAGGTTTGTACGAGCTGGGACCGGCAGCGCCGTGACCGCGTCCCTGTCATCGGTGCCAACCTGACGCTGCTGGCTGACGTGAAAGCGATGGTCGAAAGCGTCAGGAACTAGGACGCGGTCACAGCCTTCTGCGAGGCAGTCATCTCGTAGAAGGAGGCGGCGGAACGAGTCCAGAAGGATGCTCGCAGTCACCGCCGACGCCCTGGGTGGCGAAGGTGCGAATATCTGCGCCTGATGCCGCCCTAGTCGAGGCATCGAGTGATCAGGACTAGGGTCTAGTCCGGTCACCCGAAGTGAGGCCACCGCGTGAGGAGAACAGGTTATGGTCCGCCATCGGCTCAGAAGGCCAACAGAATTGCCTTGACTCCAGGAATCGAATCCAGGGGTATACTGATCATATAGATGATGCAGAATTGCCGTCATCATACAAAAATATAAAGCAAATATGTAATATTACATTGTTATAATGAAATAAACCTTGCTTCTCGCTTGCTCTGCTTATATACATACATCCCAATGCAGGAGTCGAGTCTACGCTGCAAAGAGTTAAATTGACCACGAATATTCCACAGTGACTACCCAGTTCACATAGACGGTTTGGTACAGGGTTTATTTCAAGTTTTCTTGCACAAATAAAATATGCGTATTATGTCCGTTTTCCGTGTGGTGACGGAGTAAGAATACAATTCACCACTCCTGTGGGTGATCGTGAGACGATTCAGGGACACAAAATGCATATAACATTTATGCGAGAGAAGAAAACTTGAAACATAACCCTATACCAACACGTCTGACCAGCGTATACAGCGTACTATACCATAGTAGATCAATTTCCCTCCTATTATGGCGGAGGCTCGAGCGCAGCAATGGGACATACATATATGATCTGAGAAGAAGTATTATATTATTCTTCGTTTATATTACTCACGACAAGATTTACTTCTTTCCCATATGAAATAACATTTTTCCTATGTTTTTAAAATTAATAATATTCTATGAAAAGCGATCCATATCCTTTCATTTATGTGATCCTTATTAATCATGCTTTTAAACATATATAACATACATACATACATACATATCATCACGCCATATCCCTTACAGGGTAGGCAGAGAGAACAGAGTGCCAGAGAACTCTATCTCTGCATACTTCACTCGCTTCCTCAACATTCATAATTCTCTTCATACACGCTCATAGGTTTCGGAGATTCTTTATACTATAGTAATAGTGTTAATAGATATAATAATAGATAAAAAAAAACATTTGAATAAAATTTATTTATAAAAAGATTTAAAAACTAGATTTATATTTAAAAATAATACAAAAATTATACTTATAATAAATTAATTTAATACAATATTATCCTACTCAAAGTATTTCAACATCCAAAATATATTTATCCTTGTTTCGGCTATGACGGCCAATGTAAAAGGCAGAGGATATGTTACAATAGTATAAGCAAATGAGTAGTTACAGTACAGCAGTATCTATACCCTCTTTTTTATGGACCGGTATTACAGCAATATCCGTGTGGTGACAGAGCAAGTATACAATTCACCACCATTCATCTTACCCGTAATCGTAAGAGACGACTAAGGGATATAAAACGCATATAACATCTATGCAAGAGAAGGAAATCTCGAAACAAAACCCTATACCAACACGTCTGACCAGCGCGGTATAGTAGGTTAATTTTCCTACCATTACGGAGGAGGCCCGAGCCCAACAGTGAGACATACATATATGGGCTGAGATGATGATTACAGCAATCTGATACCATCAGAGAGCGAGAGAGATCAGGTCTTTCAACAAGACTCAATTTTTTTCGAACTAAAACACGATATTATAATTTACAATGAGGTCATTGTTCCATTTTGAATAAAGATATAAGAATAAAGAGCCTGCTTAGATTAGAAAGTCACTTCAAATATTATCTGCTGTATTGACTTCTCATCTGTCGAGCGGGCCTTGGAATTATTCCCTTGTCTTCCGTGTTCCAGAAAGTTAATATATCCGAGTTTGCACTGCAGGTGGCAGACTAAGCCCCAATGTTACTATCATATACTGTAAACCTACGTTTCCGTATACCTTTATATCTACTTGTAATCACATCATAAGTTATTTCTGTCAATATAATTTTCATTAAGTAGGCACTAAATTAAACGGCTGTTTGCATAGGTTGTTCCTCATTATTGTCCTGTTCCCTCTTTACAGATGCCCTCGTTTTGTTGGCCAAAATAATAGAACCTCGCTCTAACCTATCAGAGGCATTTGATTTGAAAGATTGAGAATTTGGTATAATTTCTTTTTTTTTGAGTACAAATCTGTAAAAAACATTTAAAAAGTATTATAGCATAAAAATCATTTTTAAGTTCAGCTTAAACATAAAATATTGCAAGCTATACTTCGTTAATTTCAAGATTAACGTCCTCCATTGATAGCTAAACTTCGTTGTAGATAGCTTTTTTGTTTCAATAAATGTCTAAAGGACGCCAGCGATACGCTAGTAATATTTACACTTCAAATAATTTCATGCTTTTTTAATCCAGAAGACACTGAACACTGAATACTATCGAACTAATAGTAGTGGTTGATTAATCTAGCTGGTTCAGGGCATACTAGGGAATGAACTATATAAAACCTACGTATCCTATTTTTTGTTGATCTAATACTTGGCCTTGTTCTATAAATCTGTTGGTCCTGTTTTTGATCTTCGTATAATTTATTAAAAAATATTAAAAATATTGATTGCTGTAACAAAAGCATATCGTGATCTAACTCGACGACTACGCCATCTATCGAGTGAGGTAACATTACCGAAATGGTTCTAATATGGGTCGTGAACAGACACAATTCGAATTAATTACTAATTCGGAATTGTTTTTCAAGTAACCGGGCCTGGATTAAATAAATAATGTTGAATAATTAGCTCTAGTATATCTAGGGATAACTAAATATATTAAATAGACTAGATAGCCAGAGTAATTATAATAAATATACTTACTTTTCATATAGCCTTTTGTAAATTTGTTTATTCCAAGTTACCATTAAAAAAATTATGACACCAATAAACACATTGTAAATGGAAGAAATAATAAATAGTGCCATTGAATCGTCAGGGATTAGCTCCAACAACCAACTCAGACCCATAAGTACAAATAATCTCAGATGTGTATAAAGTCTGTAAATAATTTAATTATTAATAAATAAATTAAAATTTGAAATTAATTTGGAATAACACAAGTATGTAAGCATGTGGTTACAACCACCATTTAGATTTTGATGGGCAATTCTCGTCAGACTTTCGATGAATCTTCGAGAAAGGAGCAATTCCACTTGTGCAACGTTCGAATTTGAATTTTGGCACAATGACAAAAATTGTCGCCCTAGTCTGAATTAAATCAATATAGCAATAATGCAAATATGATTTTAGACCACTAAAATAATATCTAAGGACAACAAAATTGCTGAAAAATCTTTATATTTACACATCAACCGAAAATGCTTAACGGGGAGTGTTCTGAGGAACTGTTTGACTTGGTACCACCGTCACCATTTTATCATCGTACCACTCGACACCGTAGTAGGGTTCATCCATGTCACCTGGTAACGATACGGTCCTTGACTGTACGTTTTCAGCGATCATGTCTCCCACGCACGTGCAAGATCTAGAATGAACTACCTGCTGCAGTGTTTCCCGAGCGCTATGACATGTCCTTCTTCAAACGAGGTTTTTAAGAAGAGCACTTTCTTTAAGGTAGTCAATGACCTGGCTGTGCTCCTGGTATTGCAAAGGTCCATGTGCAGCAACATCACTTACCATCAGGTGTGCTGCTTACTCGTTTGCCACCATAGGCAATAAAAAAGCAATATTTTTAACCATTTTATCTACGAATGAAAACGAATATATTAATAAATATACAAAAAAAAAAACATTTTCATTGCATTTACTCTTGTGTATTTTTTAGCGCAGTATGTACTCGCCAGTTTTTCGATAGTATTTATTTATTATTTTTTTTTATCTTTTTTAAATACATCATCAAGAAATGTATATATACAAATATACACAAACACATATCTATACTATAAAAAAATAATAATAAAAATAATTTTAATAATTTAAATAACAACACATATCTGTACTGTAATCCTTACTCATATTATAAATGCGAAAGTAAGTCTGTCTGTCGCTCTTTCACGCCAAAACTACTGAACCAATCTAAATGAAATTTGGTACACAGATAGTCTAGAGCCTGATAAAGGACATATGGTACTTTTTAATGTAAAAAGGGGTTGTAAAGCGGGATGAAAAGTTGTAAGGAAGTATCGTCATTTTTAAAGCCAAACGCTTTAAAGCTATTTTTAGGCTATTGATTAGATATAAATTAATATGACATTAACATGTTGTAAAAAATTACCCTTAAGGGGTAAAATAAAAATAGGGGATGAAACTTTAGGAAAGTAACATTTTCCACCGAAGTCAAAGATCGGGTACCGGTGGCCCGCTCGCACGGCGAAGAGAGGAGTTTGCAGGGTGGGTCCACGGCCTGACGCTGCCGGCTGTCACGAGGGTGATGGTCGACAGCGTCAGGAATTGGGACGCGGTCGCCGCCTTCTGCGAGGCTGTCATCTCGCAGAAGGAGGCGGCGGAACGGGCCCGGGAGGATTCCCGTGATCCGGGCTGCCGCCCGCGGCTGGGTCAGCGCAGGCGCGAATACCTGCACCTGATGCCGCCCTAACCGAGGCTTCGGGTGATCGGACCGGGGAATTGTCCGGTCACCCGACGCGAGGCCACCGCGTGAGGACGACGCCTCGACGGCGAAATCTGTCGGGGCGTCAACAGGAGAGGAGCCCGAGAGGGCATACCGCCGAGCGGGCCACCGAAGACAAAGATCGGGTACCGGTGGCCCGCTCGCACGGCGAAGAAGAGGTGCTTGCAGGGTGGGTCAATGGGGTTGCGCGCCGCCTCTTCCGTCACCCCGGACCGATTTGGCGGGGTGCGACGTCCATGGCCCACCACAAAACAAAAAAAAAAAACAAAAACAAAAAAAAAAAGGGTGGGTCCACTCTTCTGTCGCCGGACATTTTGTCGGGGCGCGACCACATCCATGGTCCACCTTGCGAAAAAAAAAAGAAAAAGGAAAGTAACATTTTACGCGGGGGAAGCCGCGGGCCGAAGCTAATAGTTATATAAAATTCTAACGTTTGTGGCCATACAATAATGAAAATTGTACTGCGCAGGTGGCGTAATGGTAAAGAGAGTGACTTACGACAATACTTTGTATGAACCACATATTATTATCCTGAGTCTGGTTGTAATTTGAGTCTATTAATTATATGTTTATAATCATCATCTCATCATCTCAGCTCATATATATCCCACTGTTGGGCTCGAGCCTCCTCTGTAACGGGAGGGAAATTGACCTACTACACCTCGCTGGTCAGACGTGTTGGTATAGGGTTTTATTTCGAGTTTTCCTTCTCTCACATAGATGTTATATGCGTTTTATATCCCTTAGTCGTCTCGTACGATCACCCACGGGTAAGATATGGGGTGGTGAAATGTATTCTTTCTCCATCACCACACGGAAAAATTCTATATTGTACCAAATAAAATATGTTTATAAAATCTCCTATAATACAAGGATCATTTTCTTTTACTGCAAACAAAAATTGGCATTCGTATTTACCTGTTTTTTCTACGTTTAACTGTTGAGTCAACGATATTGAGAGCACGTGGCACAATCCATATTTGATAAATGCACATTAAAAAGAATATAATATTAATAGTTATTATTATCCCTATTGGTAGATTGACATACACATTAGCTACGGTATCTGAAAATATCATTAAATTTAATAAATCATAGCATTAATAGTTAACCAAATAACGCATCTACTGTAGATTTCATTTGGCTAACATTCTAAATTGTAATTTGTTTCTTCATTACCATTATATTATGTATGTGGCTTCTTTTGGGTCGTAAATGAGAGATCGCCAATGTCGTGACGTTCTTTTGCTACAATACATACTAAGCTTTTGAGATTAGATATACCCGGTGCAACAGAGAATGGAGCTGCAAAAGGGTGGCAGGTAATGATGGTAGGAAATCATAAAAAAATTTGAAGTAAATATGTCGATTCGTTAATTAATTAAAAGCATTTAAGGTTTTCAATTTTGTCATCGCTTTTTCTTTGAAACTGAATGAAATATACGAAGTAAATGATAAATAATCTGCTACATACTCATACTTTATTAAATATTCTTTAGAGCCTAAATAAATTAATGATTACGTTTGCTTCAGATGACCAACGTCGTCTTTACAGACAGCTGATCAGTCAATGACCCCTTGACATTTTCTCTTCAAATTTTTGTTATGGTTTCCTACCATCATTACCTACCTTTCTGACTAGCTGTTCCATTCTCTATTACACCTAGTATATAAACTTAAAAAAAATATATGAATGCTCAAATAGCCACGGTCCTCAATCACAGCAGTGCCGCCATTCCACGTGCTCATATTGAGGGGCAGAAAACCTTTGAATGCAGGTAGCACAGGACCGTTCTGAGTGGTAGTCTTGTTGGAAGGCCTCAGTCCAACAGCGGACGTCTGTTTATGCAGATTAAATATATAGATTAAAATAAATGTACCACCGAAATGGGGTTTAGTAGTACATCTTAAATATATATTCTCTTCTCTTCTATATTGTACCAAATTGAAGTTATGCTCTCCGCAACATATAAAAGACTACGTTTTTCTTAGTAGCTCCGCAGACAAAAGATGGACAAGGCAATTTAAATCTGGTTTCGCTTCGAACATGTTAAGACATTTAACCGTCTAACTACCAGCCTGTCTATGTCCAATGTTTTTTTTGTCTGGATATTGGACCTGGTCCGCGAGGCCCCTAACGTGATCAAGGATGAACTATGTCCACTGTTGGACATGGGTCTCTTTAATTGGCGATAATGTTGTAAAGGTCACGCTTGGTGGGCGAATTTGTTTTCGTCGTTAACGAACCTGTCAGCGCTGCTGCCTTTTCTTTTCTTGTATCTTCAGTCGTTTTTAGGAAAAAATGCTGACTAATTAGCCTTACTCTTATAGAATAGTAAGGGGATCGTGACTTATTATATTCTTAAAATGATACCAAGCGGTGAGACTTAGGATATTTACAGGCAATTAATAAATTTGACATTATAGGAACTAATCTCCCCTTGAAGTATGAATAAGTGATGTACGTCCTTGGACTGTATTATTTAGGCAATGATTAGTACTTACTCTGATACAAACACGTCTTGAAAGGTGGTTCCCAATCTTTATGATGCCACCCAGATAAATATATGATGGTAATGAATGCGGTAATGATCCCTGGTACACCGTAGGAGAATGCGTAGTATCGATAGATTTTTTTCTTTTCTGATTTTGTTAAATTACCCGACATGCTCAAAGATTTTCGAGGTTGTATGTTGCTGGAAATAAAAGTCATATATATCAATTATTTTTTACTGTAGAACCATGTTTTATATTATAAGGTTTATTGAACTCCATAACATGCTATAAACAGTGTTTTGTATTTAAATTTGGGATTGCAATAAATGATATATTATCAAAAAGGCGTTGCTTAATATTCTTTTGATTTTCTCATGTATATGCTGTGTGGTAGCGGTTACGAATACTACCAACCCTTACTTTGCTTGTGGATATCGTAAAAGATGACTAAGACCTTTATATCGATCTGGGAAAACTCTATTTGATGCCGTTTCGTCAACAATTACATCCCCAAGGAGAGTTGACGTCTGGCAGGCGGCCGATCATAAAACTATTGCCAATAACTATTACAATATGTACTATGAAAGAAGAGTATATATTGCATCGACCCCAAGTAATTGACATAAGAGTAGGAGAATGATGAGTCTGTCTCATTATCTGTGTTTCACTGTCATTACGGGTAATTTTTAAAATATAAAAGCTAACCACACAAAGTAGTAGTTTGTAGTAAAATATATTATAAAAGTAAAAAAAAAAACTTTAATGATGAATTGAAGACTATTCAAATTAATTTTGCTGCTATAGAATGCCGTAAGAAGACCTTTCCTAAAGCTTAAGACTTTTTCTAAAAACTTAATATTTACCTTCAATATTGTTTCATGAGGATCAAATTATGAAAATTCAGTATTTTAAAAATTATACTGAAACATGTTGAGTGGTTGGAAGATTTGCCCAAAGGAACATAGTGGTAAGAAATTTTCCATGATAAGAAGGAATTAAGTCTATAGTGTTATTAATAGATTTCATTTTACAGAAAAAGCCACGCAAGAAATACAAAACAAAATTACACATAAGTAGAGTCGGGGAATTATTCGATTATATAAATTAAAAGTTATAATTTAAGGCCAGATTAAGAGCAATCTGTTATGGAATCGATGATGATGATGATGATGTCTTGAAATGTTAATTAACACCACACCAGATATATAATAAATATTTAAATTTAATCACAAACTTTTTGGTTTATCCCATCATCGATCCCAGTTCCAGCATCCGTGCTAACATTTAGAATTTTATTATGAAAAAAATAATTTATACCCATTTAATGAATATAAGACACAACGGCTTACATTATATATGTAAAATAAAACTACGTACCTTATCAGTTTCCATATGTCGTATGAAAGACAGAGTAACCAAAAGAAATTAGCCAAAATAAAGAAGTACATCACAGGCGCTGAAATATTTACATCGTAAAAAATTATTATAAATTTGATATTTTTCTTTTAAAAAGACACCACCCTGCACTAAGGAAATAATACTTGTATTGCGGGGGACTTTACAGACATGCAATTAAAGCAGACAAACTACACCCAGACCCAGAACAACACTTTGTGGATCGCACAAAGTGTATGTCTTCAATGGGAATCGAACCCTCGGCACTGGTATAAAAGGTTGGTATCTTAACCCCTACTACCATCTGTGCAGTCACATATTCTACTATTCTTTGTATTATCAGCGATGAATACGGCACTGAAACGTGGTCTCTAAATATCGGGCTCATAAAAAATCTCAAATTAGCTCAGCATGCTACGGAGATGCCTATGCTCAGTATATTTATAAGCGATAAAAGCCGAAAAAAAGGAAATCCGTAGAAGAACGGTTGTAACCAATATAACCTGAAGAATTAGTACGTTGAAATTGGACAGGCTATATTGCTCGTTGAACCTCGTTGAAACAAGTATTAGGGAAAGGTTCTCGAGCGGCGACCACGAATCGGACGACTCAGTGTAAGACGAGCTGGTGGACTGAAGACATTATGAAAGTCGGAGGAATCCGTTGGATGCAGGTGCCACAGGACCGTTCTGAGTGGCATCCTCGTGGGGAGGTTATGTCCAACAGTAGACGGATTGACGGATGGATTGTACTGTTAACTACAAAATCCCTTTTTCCCATGTGGTGACGGTATATGAATACATTGGTTGCCACCTCCTGTCCGTGGGCTTCGTAAAAATTGGCCTATGGTTTACTAGGTGAGATGACAGCAGCCAAGCGTCACGATTATAGCACTATCCCTTCATATAAGAAGTATGATGAAGACTTACATCCAGAAGAGGAAGAAAAATGCTGAATGATGAGCAGGAGACCCATATTTATTTTTACGTATTTGAATCCCTTTAATATGTATGGGTACCGTACGCACAGTAAATGCGCATGCATGATAATAGATTCTCTAAAATGACTTATATTTAATTTAAAATAATTACATAATATGCTGCAGCCAAACTCGGTGATCCAGGCATTCATGAGAAGTACATTTACCAAAACTCTCAGTGCAAAGCATATTGTCACAGCAACCACATAAGACATTAATAGTTTACCATTAAAACGATTCAATATATCTGGCAGTAAATTGTATATTAACAATAGCGACACCAGGAAAACGCATGACGTCGACAATCCTGAAATAAATTTCAAATAAATATATGTTTACATAAATATATCAGTGTGGTGACGCAGAATACCTTCACCACCCCCTATCTTGCCAGTGAGTAAGAGACAACTAAGAGGTATAAAACGCATATAACATCTATGCAAGAGAAGAAAAACTCGAAACAAAACCCTATACCAACACGTCTGACCAGCGTGGTAGGTCAATTTCCCTCCCATTACAGAAGAGGCTCGGTCCCAGTGGAACATATTTGAGCTGCAATGATGATGATGATGATGATATGTTTTGCAATATAGCTCCTTGTCTGATTGGGCTGACGTTGATCATAAAATTTAAATAAAGCAATTCAAAAGGATTAACCCTTTGCGCCTTTTTTCTTTCATTATTCTGATTCCCCTTTTTATTGCATCTGATGGCAAGCATCAAGATCAAGATGAGCAAGCATTCGTCTTATTGGTAAAGAGTAACTGTCGTTCATTGTAATGAGATCTGATGTTTACGCGAGTGCTACACATTTTAAATAAAACTACTTTTACGGATTTTACCGCGTTTGTACACGTTGTTATAAACGCGAAAGAATGCGTAAAAGTAGTTTTATTTGAAATGTCGTTCATTGTTTTCAGCAATGCCAAGGATCCAACAAAAATGCTACCGGCGGTACAACGGTGACAGCAACGATATAGGCTACGGTTTAACCCATAGACTTATTTCCTCCTCGGCATGTCTTGCGTAAATGAAATTTTATTAAATATTATTTGGTTTTCCCTTTTGAATGTTACAGAAAACGGCAAATTATCGAGGGTTTATTCATCATCATTCTCCTACTCTCATCCCAATCACTTGGGGTCGATACAATATATATTCTTCTTTCATAGTACATATTGTAAAAGTTATTGGCAATAGTTTTATGACCGGCCCCTGCCTGATGTCAAGCCTCCTTGGGAATGAAATTGTTGACCAAACGGCATCAGACGGAGTTGGCCAAGGACAACACAAGGCTCTTAGTTGTCTTTTACGATGCCCACGAGCGAAACAAGGGTTGGTAGTATTCGTAGCCGCTACCTCACAGTTTTATCGAAGGTTTAATATATTTAAAAAAAAAACAATTCAATTGATTCTTAGAGGATTTCAGTTATACAGCTACAAGATATGATAAATAAAATCTTCAAAATGAGAGCTATTGCATACGCACCTATTATTAGGAATAATTCCTTAATTGAGAGGTAGGGATCTTTACGATCGACAGTTAATCTGTAGACGAATCGAGCTGTCTTATTTTCTCTTCCGTTGCTCATATTAATTTTCACATACATATAATCCACACAAAACGTAAGTTTAGCCATTATATCGCCGTTAGATTTGTAAAATATACCGTCCTGTAAAAAAAAAATATTTAATACGAATACTAACTTATTCTATACTATATCTAGTATAGTCCGAAGAATAAAAAAAAAAAAATTTTAAGCGCTTAAGCGCATTTTTGTTTTTAGACAAAAGGTAACTTAAAAAGTAAGTAAGGTAACCTGTGGATGTAACCTTTCTGTATCCCTGACAATGTGTATATAAAATTTCATGACAATCGGTTTAACAGTTAAGGCGTGATGACGTAACAAATAAACAAACTCATATTCACATTAATCATATTACAATGCAAACGCATTTTAATATTAATTAGTAAGATGTTCTACAAGCGGACTGAAGGCAGGAGTTTTTAATTACGTGCATTCGTACGAGTATTTATCTCTGTGTTTTATTTTCGTGTGTGTATATCTGTATTTATGTGAAGGTAACAACCACGGTAACAACCAAAAGGAAGAGGTGGTAACACAATAAAATATGTTTTTCTTATTATTCACCCTCTTACAACCCTTATCTAAAAGGGCTGTACTTTGTAAACCATGCTTGCAAATGAGAAAGATAATATTTCGTGAAACTCTAAACATAAAGGAAATGTTTCTTGCAATATAGAATTGTATTTTCAGATTTGTTACTGCCAAAAACTAATCGTTATAAATTAAATGAATAAGAATTCAACTCCATTCTAGATATGAAAACATGAAATGTAAAGTAAAGACATCGCAGCACTTAAAACTTTTTATTTATTTATTCATCGACAGAGCAACAGTTTTGAATAATAAAATTATTTTAGGTATAAATATTTTACCCTAGCCGAGGCATCGGGTGATCGGAGCGGGGACTAGTCCGGTCACCCGAAGAGAGGCCACCGCGTGAGGATGATGCTCCGACGGCGAAAGCTGTTGGGGCATTGACTCGAGAGGAACCCGTGAGGGTGAAGCCAAAGATCGAGTACCGGGGGCAAGCTCGCACGACGAAGAGAGGTGCTTGCAGGGCGGGTCTATGGGGTCGCGCGCCGCCACTGCCGTCGCCTCGGATCGAGTTGGCGGAGTGTGACCACTCCATAGCCCACAGCAAAAAAAAAGTTATAAATATTTAAAATATATAATGCCAATAACAAGCCTGTAATCATATACGGTGGATTACAATCTTTACTTCTTTCTCCTGTATATTTATTTTACATGTAGATTATTCTTATTTATTGGATTCATTTTCCATATATGACTTTATAATAAATGCATATATTAGTTACTGGGCTACTGCTGATGTGGATATTTCCATTTTCATTGTTCCGCTTGTTAATAATTAAATAGATCGCATCAGAAGCAAGAATTTTTAATTCTCCTTTGCCTTATTCAACAACGTTACTGCTATGCAAAAGGCAGCCATTGATTCATTCATTATGAACTTCTTTGTTAGATTTTAGTATTAAAATTATCGTGAGTTTGACACATATTAAACAATTGTATTTTCGGCAATACTCACGCGTTAGAGTCGATTATGTCGACCCGGGTTTCGAGCATGTCCGATGCTCATCATCAGGGCGAGTGCGCATCGGACATGCTCGAAACCCGGGTCGACATAATCGACTCTAACGCGTGAGTATTGCCGAGAATACAATTTTTGTTAGATGCTATTAATAAATAACAGCTTATATTAATATTTTCATTGTTGATTATAAAAATGTATAAATACTATACTATTGGATTAAAATGTCTTGAAAAAGAAAAGTCTGTTTATATTACGCCTTTTTGTGGTAGACTATGATCTGGATACGCCCCATTCAATCCGTCCGTGCGATAGAACGGCAGCGAACGGCCCCATAACGTACCGTATGCCTTCCCTATTGCCATTGGCGTAACCACTGGTACTAATTTCTTGACTTCGGTGGTTAGTCCAGCGAATTATACTAAGCTTACCATCTAGATGTGGGGGTTTTAGTCTTAATTTTCGTGGACACTCCGCGTATCTTAGTCTTCTTTTAAAATACCCGTGGGAATACTAAGGTTATAGGATACTATAGTTATTGTTTCATTTCATTCGCCTATATTATTATAGTTTTTATCAAAAGGGACAGGCTATGTTTGAGCATATAATTTATAGGCTACATATGCGATCGTGAAAAGAGAATGACTAGTAAAGCTTAAGAGGTTAGAATTGCACTTATATGTAATTTTAAATCATAAGAAAAAGTTAGTATTAAAATAAAATACACTAGTCACAAAAATTAAGGGATATAAAAAAAATTCCAAATTTTTGGGTTATTTTTAACGAGCTGTAACTCCGAAGAAAATGGTCGTACAGAAAAAATAAAAAAAGTAAATTGTGGCTCCAAGTGTCTAGTTTTCAGATATGACTAAAAAAAATTTTGTCATGTCCAGGTCTGGAGAAATCATAAGAAAACAACCAAAAAAAAATTTTTCAAATTTATTCTCGTCTAAAAAAAGGTCCACGGGCTTCAAAAAATTTTTTTTGATTGTTTCGTTCAAAAACTCTTTTAGAGAATTTAATACTCTTTAATTTGACGTATTCAAAAAGCTTGTACAACGATTTGTCGCGGAGTTATCGTCAATCAAAGCAAAAAAGATCTTTTTAACTTTGATAATCAATATCTCTTGAAATAATGACTGATCTTTTTTTTTTTAAACTTCTTAAACAGTTAATCTTTTTGATCAAAAACATAAAGATTTTAGAGAAAAAAAAATTTTTCCATTGAAAAAATTAATAAAAATCACAAAATTGCTCATAATGGTGATTTTTGCAAAAACAAAGAATTTGAAGCTTCGGGGCACAATGAAAAAAAAATCGCAGCGCTTTGAATTTTTGAGGGATTTTAGGGGACACTTTGAGGTTAAAAAATTACCGACGATATCTTTCGTTCATCCATTTTATCCAAAGTTATACCAAGTTATCCAAATATCCTTAATTATGCGAATTTTTGTCTTTTTTTCAGTCCGAGTTTGCAATTCAAAAATTTTTTTTCTAAAAGATGTTTCCATTTTCTTATAGAGAATATTGTGCAGTTTTCAAAACCTTCCTTCAATTTTCTATACAATCGTTATTTCCGGAGTTATTGATTATCAAAGTTAAAAAGATCTTTTTTGCTTTGATGGACGATAACTCCGCGGCAAATCATTGTACAGGCTTTTTGAATACGTCAAATTAAAGAATATTAAATTCTCTAAAAGAGCTTTTGAACGAAACACCCAAAAAAATTTTTTTGAAGCCCGTGGACCTTTTTTTAGACGAAAAAAAATTTGAAAAATTTTTTTTAGGTTGTTTTCTTAGAATTTCTCCAGACCTGGACATGATAAAAAAAAATTATAGTCATATCTGAAAACTAGAAACTTAGAGCTACAATTTGCTTTTTTTATTTTTTCTGTACAACTATTTTCCTCGGAGTTACAGCTCGTTGAAAATCACCCAAAAATTTGGATTTTTTTTTATATCCTTTAATTTTTGTGACTAGTATAGTTACCTTTAAGCCTTTCATATTTAAATTCTCATAAGTATTGTTAAAATTTATACTATTGTATACAAAGAATATTTCTTCTGGTATGTTTTTTGAATCACTGGCTCTCATCTGGTTCAAATATTTGGTTTTCGAGAATTTTATCACATTTTCCATGGCCTTCCGTTTAGCTTTTCGGCATATCCTACCCATTAAAAGATATCCATCTGGACAACATTTCAAAACGCAATTTCTATTGTAACAGTAATTCTGATCTTCTATAACAGTTTCGTTAACATATCTCCACAAAGAATCATTACTGTTAACCGCTATTACGAAAAAAGTGATAAAATACACAATATGAAGTAACATTTTAAAATATTAATAAATGCCAACGACTGTCACTAAATAATGTACACTACCTACTAATGTACCACATAGCAGATATAAGGAAATTAGTTTCATAATTATTATTGCGTTATTATAATTTTAAGGATAAATAAACTATAATGTTATATATAGTTTTAGAGCAACATCGAAATTTTGGTCTATCATCATCATTCTCCTACTCTTATCCCAATTACTTTTCTTTCATAGTACATATTGTAAAAGTTATTGGCAATAGTTTTATGACCGGCCGCCTGCCAGACGTCAACCCTCCTTGGGAATGTGATTGTTGAACAAACGGCATCAGATGGAGTTAGCCCAGTTCGTTATAAGGCTCTGAATAGTCTTTTATGACATCCACGAGCAAAGTAAAGGTTGGTAGTATTCATAGCCGCTACAACACAGCCAAATCACACAACAAAGTCTTGGTATATATATACAGGGCTAAATAGAAATCGACAGCGAGAAGGAATTATTGTAGGACAAGAGTCGCAATTTGTAAGTTTTACAAACTAAAACATGAAGAAAACTTTGCGAAACTAACATATAATGCGGCCAGCATACTGTACAAAATACGTTAAATAACCAGAAACCTGGACGATCCTAGTAAACAAGCATCATCATCACAGCTCATATATGCCCCACTGCTGGGCTCGGGACTCCTCCGTAATGGGAGGTAAATTCTCCTAACATACCGCGCTGGTCAGACGTGTTGGTATACGGTTTGGTTTCGAGCTTTCCTTCTCTTGCGTAGATTTTATATGCGTTTTATATCCCTTAGTCGTCTCTTACGATCACCCATGGGTAAGATAGTGAGTGGTGAATTGTATTAAAACTCCGTCACCGCACGGATGATGTAAACGTACCTAATGTACACAAGCATAAGTTTTGTATAACAAATGTTCGATGAAGTTGAAGAAAGATAGAACTTTTTATATTTTTTATAGCTTCATTCTTCGTAAATATTTATTTATTATGAGTATTGCTATTGTATGTTTATCGGCCGTTATAAAACAATATAACTGTGTATTTACAATACATTAAATGTATAGTCTTACTACATCCATAGGATAGCGGGGATAACATATTATATTCTTTCTCCATCACCATATAGATAAGAATGTACGAAGATACAAAGTGTGAAACGATTATTTAACATAAGCCTACCATGTTCGTCTGAATTAGTTGGGATCAACGCAATATATATTCGCTATGTATATTCTTTTTCCATCGCATATACAGTAAAAGGTTTGGTAATAATTATATGACCGACCGCCTGCCATACATCAACACTGCTTGGGCATTCCAAATGGTTGACCAGATAGCATCAGTTGGATTTTCGCCATGTCAATATAAAGCTCTTAGTCGTCTTTTATGATACCCACGAGCAATTTAAGGTTATTTCGGTTAGGGTTGGTAGGTTGCCGGGCGGGCCACCGAAGACAAAGATCGGGTACCGGTGACCCGCTCGCACGGCGGAGAGAGGAAACTTGCATGGTGGGTTTATGGGGTCACGCGCCGTCTTTTCCGTCACCTCGGACCGATTGGGCGGGGCGAGACCACGTCCTTAGTCCACCGCAACAAAAAAAAAGGGTTGGCAGATTCGTAACCGCCACCACACAGCAAAGGAGCACACCATAAGGCCTGTAATTTTAAGGAATGTAATTTTTAATCAAGAGTAAACAGCTAGATATACTTCTAGATAGATAACATCAAACAGAAAAGACGGACTTTTGACGGGAATTTGAAAACGTCATGTGGTGCTCTTGTATTATATTCAATATTTTAGTGTTTTAACGTGTTATATTAGATAATTTTGATGGCATTTTATGTAATGTGATGCGCGGAACTACTGGGATGTCGTGAATATCATATAAAAGTGTTTTACAACGTTTTAATTTTCCATCAAAATTCCAACAAAATACCATCAACAGTGTTGCCATAGCACTGTTGATGGCGACAATTTGCCTTAGACTATGACTAACCTGAAAGACTGAAGATATTTATAACTAGTTATTGGCGAAATCTTGTAAACGCCATTTAAAAAAAAAAAAAAAAAAAAAAAAAAAAAAACAGAAAAGACAGCATCGATGCAGAAGCAAAATTAGTTCATATATATGACGGTACTTCCGCTTAGCACTTTATCATACGTGCTAAGCGGAAGTACCGTCATATAATTCTACTGTACGTGTGTATGTCACTGAACTCCTCCTAAACGGCAGGACAGATTTTGTTGATATATTTTGTGTGTCTTCGCGTAAATTCGAGAATGGTTTAGATTCGCAATTGTACCCGGTAGTTGGTGCTGCGGTCAAGTTGTAGGATCTTTAGTTTTCGTACATTTTTTTTTTTGCATGATGGACCATGGATGTGGTCGCGCCCCGACAAATCGGTCCGGGGTGACAGAAGAGGCGGTGCGCAACCCCATGGGCCCACCCTGCAAACCTCCTCTCTTCACCGTGTGAGCGGGCCACCGGTACCCGATCTTTGTCTTCGGTGGCCCGCCCGGCGGTATACCCTTGCGGGTTCCTCTCGTGTCGACGCCCCGACAGCTTTCACCATTCACTCGCAGAAGGCGGCGATCGCGTCCCAGTTCCTGACGCTATCGACCATCGCTTTCGCGAAAGCCGGCAGCGTCAGGTCGGCACCGATGACAGCGACGAGGTCACAGCGTTGCCGGGCCCAAGTCACGCAAACCTCCAGCGTGTGTTGCGCCGTGTCCTCGTCACTGCCGCACTGGTGGCAGGACGGAGTCGACTCCCTCCTTACGACCATGTGCAGGTATTTGTCGAAGCAGCCGTGCCCCGACAACACCTGCACTAGCCGAAAAGAGAGGACACCCTGCCGCCGCTCCATCCACTCCGTCAATACGGGCCGGAGGACCTCAATGGTAAGAACACCGTGCCTAGGCCTCTCCAGCCGCGTAACCCAACGGGCGATAACGTCTCGGTGGGCGTCCTCGCGCCAGGCTATCAGCGATGGGGAGCCAAAATTACAATTAATATTTTATAAATACAATATTTTCCAACTATAAATACCTACGCTATATCTGCCCACGGCGTTCATTATCCAACCTGCTAAGCGCGGCGATTATGAGAATAAAGTTCCATGTCTAGTTGAAGTCAATAGTCTTATGGGTGGATGGATGGAAGTAAAAATAAAAAACGAAAATGCTCGATACATATTTATTATAAGTCCAACATTTATAAAGTGCACTGTAATATCATATTATGACTAACACCTCCAAAACAGTTTTTTGCTACGATTTCTAAGAATCTTTTAAATATTTATAAAAACTTGATTACGAGCGAAAAATTATTGTCACACATGGGATTCAAACCCACACACACACGTAGATGGCACACGTCTCCTTTGAAGACGAAAAATATAATACGAGGCGAAAATTGAGTGTCATAACAATTCACGCTGGTATAAATGGTAGCACGATTGAAATAGATTTCTAATAGGTGTGGGTTCGAATCCCATGTGTGACAATCATTTTTCGCTCGTATTCAAGTTATTATAAATAATCAAGCATGTTAAATGCTAAATTTCAATAATCTTGTAAATATATATATACAGAGTGGAGACGTCAATACGACAATAAATGAAAACACCGTCAATACTAGTGTATAGGAGTATTTTGAAACTATTAAAAAAGTCCTCGCATGCATATTTAAAAAACAATTTTTTCAAACAAACTTTTTATCATAAATATTGAAACAAAATAGAACACCGTTTGTAAATATTAGTTCACTAACCTGTGGTCGGCAAGCGGCGAGTGACCTTGTGGTATCATATGTTACAACTTCGAAACGTAGGTAAATACATATTCACTTAATGTTTGGGATTCATTCTCACTTGATTATTTTATTAAAATAATCACGATAACCACTTGGTCGTTAAACTTTTAAATTTTCGATATGTGCGCCATGGACCCGAACGCACAAATTATATCGTCTTAAAATATTATTTCGAACTCTTGTTAACAGGTTGCCATTGACGGCGATGTATTTTAACTTGTCGAAAGATTGTACAATTCCTTTTTTTAAGTAAGCTGCATTTCCGTGATATTCTCCATAAATTAAAATCATATCTGTATACCCGAAGCTGTGTAATTATAACGAGGCATTGTAAATGAGAAAGAAATACTATTCTAACACAAAGTAAGCGTCTAATTACGCACATTCACGTCACAGGATCACGATGCACTGACCTACAGACCTATTATAATAGTATTGAACATGAGACCGAGGTCTTCTTTCATTATGCCGCATTAGGTAGTTTTAAATTTCTCATCTAAGTCTGATGACACGGTTTATATGTATGGATCTTAAGATTTAGGAATAAGGTATAATATGCATTGATTTGTATTACGTTTGGGGAAGACTTGAACTGGTAAACATGGCGATATGTAGGTACTAGTTTCGTATTAGTTTATACCGATGCGGCGCGGGAACTCATTGATAGGCGAATAATTTTAATTTTTATACAGAGTGTGGAAATTGTTAATAATACAAAGTAATGTGCTGCGGCTAAACTATACGACATATTGTATTCAAAGTTTGTATACAGGCTGGGCAAGTCATCAGATACACTAGATTAAAATTATTGTCGTATGGTCGTCTCCACCTTGTATATTATATAAAAGTAAAAACTTTACCGTCTTTCTACACAGATGATATGTTTATGCTAGGAATGTGACAAACCCGTGGTCATACCTAGACCATATATTGTATCCCGTCAGGACATCTTTCTATTCATACGTCAAAGATGTGAAACATGGTCTTTTTGAACTGCGTTTTACAAGTAGGGACGATGGCACCGGCAAACCTGTGGTTTTGTTCTACATGGCATAGGTTGGGAAGGTGTTGGTGGCTTTAGAGGGATCAGGCTTATACTTTTACTTATTTAATAATAATATAATATGTCCACCAACGATATATAATTATTTTTTATGATACTCGTATTTGACTGCACAGATGGCGTAGTGGTTAAGATACCGACCTTCCGTGCCAGTGCCGTGGGTTCGATTCCCACGCAGGACAATACTTTGTGTGATCCATAAAGTGTTGTTCTGAGTCTGGGTGTAATTTGTCTGCGTTAATTGCATGTTTGTAAAGTCCCCCGCAATACAAGGTTTATTTCCTTAGTGCAGGGTGGTGTTATAATGGGGTACTATCCCAGAAACCTCCACGCGGTGTACCCTGGGTGCGGGCGGCGGTCCCCAGTTCTTCTGTCGTACTGTCGTCCGTAGCGAATATCTGCGCGATTTCGCTCCTTACTCTACTACAGTCGTAGTAGAGGTTATAGGACGCGAAATATCGGGACGGGCTCAGTCACTCATTCATTTGAGGGCTGGGCAGGCACTTGCCACCGCCCACACATCGTAAACCTGATTCTTTGCTTGTCTTAGCTTCAGGAGCGAGGGTCTTGGCTTAACCGCCCGGACCGCGAGGAAGACAACCTCTATAAAGAGTCCGAAGTAACATTCGGACTCGGAAATCACCCAGAATCTTAAGTTCTGGCGTGCGGCGAGAAGATGCATGGCAGATGGGTTGTTCTGTTCTTAGCACGCTCCAGCCAGGGTACCGGCTGCCCCCCTGGTTGGCAAATGTAGGCTTGCCCGGGTAAAGGGATCTCTGCCCGGGTCGACGTATTGTATCTCCCATAATCGTGGGATCAATAATGGATACGCAAAAATTAAAAATAAATAACGACGGGGATCGTAGCGATCTTCACCCCAAGGCCCGGTTAAGCCGATCAAAAACTGACCTAAACGACGCCTCGTCCTCAGGACTTGAGGCGTCCGCCGAGGGCCCGGCACAAATCGTGGAGGCCCAAAAAGTGAAGCGGAAGTCGCCCAGGAAGAGCCGGGGGCAGGCTTCCAGCTACAAGAGGAGGATGGAGGAGCGGCGTGCGCGGAGAGAGGCTGCCGCCACTGAAAAGGAGGATGGTGGCAGAAATGCTGCAGAGCCGTCTACGGACGAGGGCGACAGTGACGTCGCAGAGCCGTCCGTGGATGAGGGCAGCAGATCTGCCGCTAAGATGGACGAGGGCGGTGTATCCGCAGGGCCGTCCAGAGGAGAAAGCGGGTCGGACGCTAAAGCCCCCGCTAAGTCGTCGCCGCGTCCTGTGGCGACGGCTGAGAAGACCAGGGAGGAGGCCCTCCCCTCGCAGGTGCGAAAGCGCCCCCTAAGCAAGGGAGGCAGCTCGGGCGCCGACTCCGAGGGGAGCGGGACCATCATGCCTCCACCGAAGGTGCCGGCTTCTCGCAGGGGGCGAGGGGCCGCAGTAGCAGGAAGAAGGTCGGCCACCCCTCGGCGTGAGGTGGCGCCTGCTGCGAGCGACGGCCCCCTGGACTTGCAGGCTGAAAATGCCCGCCTTAGTGGCGAGGTCTCAGGCCTGCGGGACCTGAACCGCCAGTTGGAGTCCGAGCTGGAGTCGGTGCGTCGGGTAAACCGCATGTTGGCCAAAGACATGGCCGACCTGCGGGCCCAGATGGCGCAGTTCCTACCGCCTGCGCCAAAGCCGTCGGCCAAGGCGCGCAAAACAGCTGCCGCGGTGAAACCTGTCCCTGCGGCGAGGAGGACGCCCCCCGCTGCGGAGGGCACGCCACCGGCTGAAGCCGTCACGGCCACCGAGCCGACACCTGTCCCGGTAGCGAGGAGGACGACTCGCGCCACGGCGACGAAGTCGCCAAGCGTCTCGGCGCGGGCCCCGGTGGAGGCTCAACTGGAGGCGCCGACCCCGCTGCCGACCCCGATGCCAAACCCTGCGGTGGGAGGATTGCCGGATGAGTCCCTGCGCGCGATAATCGACGCAGTGGGCAAAATTGTCGATGCGCGCTTCGCCGTTCTGGAGGCAAGGCTGCCTCCAGAACCACGTGTCCGGCCGCCGCTTGCCGCAGATAAGCGGCCACATACGGCACCAGCCCCCGCCCCGCTGCCTTGTCAGGGTGGCCGCGTGGGGAGCTACGCCGCGGCCGCGGCCGGGCCTAAGCCCAAAGGCCCCGGCCCCGCTCCGAAGGGACCTGCCCTGAGGAGGAAGACGGCGCCGGCTCCTGCCGGACCGCTGAAGCCGCCCGCAACGAAACCGCCGGCGACGACCAGCGAGGCTGCGACGAGGCCTTCCGCGTCTGGCACGACTGCCGTACCCGAAGAGGGTTGGCAGGTGGCCGAGCGCGATAGAAGAAGTCGCGGCCAAAGAAGGAGAGCGGAGGCCAAGCGCGCCGCTGAGGTCTCCGCTCCCAAGGCAGGAGCTGGCGACAAGAAGAAGAGGTCGCGCAAGGGGCTCAAGCCGCCAAAGACAGCCGCAGTGGTGATCACTGTGCTGCCTGAGGCGGCCGAGAAGGGCCTCAACTACGAGGCCGTCTTGAGGAAGGCCCGGCGGGAGCTAGACGTCTCCGATATTGGAGGCGTCGAAGCCAGGACCCGCAAGGCCCGGACGGGGGCTCGAATCCTCGAGTTCCCAGGGGCCGAGGGCGCCAAGACGGCTGACAGCGTAGCTGAGAAGCTGCGAGGTCTGTTCGCCGAGGAGGGTGGCATCAGGATCGCCAGGCCTGTCAAGTGCGCCGAAATGCGCATTTCGGGTCTGGACGACTCCGTGACGGTGGAAGACATCCGGGAGGCTATTGCCTCGAAAACCGGGTGTCCCATAGACACCGTCCGGGTCGGTGCTATTCGTCCCGGTCCGGGTGGCGTAGGTGCTGCCTGGGCGCAGTGCCCGGTGGAGTCGGTCAGGCAACTGGCCGGCTCAGGCAGGCTCCTTGTGGGCTGGAGCTCGGCGCGGGTAACCGTGCTTGAGCACCGGCCTGCGAGGTGCTATAAGTGCATGGCGGTCGGACACACTCGACCGACATGCACCAATTGCTTCGACTGCGGCGGATTGTGTTTCCGCTGCGGTCAGACCGGGCACGTGGCGGCATCTTGCGCCGCCCCACCCCACTGCCCCGCGTGTGCGGCGGGCAATAAGCCCGCCAAGCACCGCATGGGTTCTGGGGCGTGCAGACCTCCTGCTTCGGCCCCAAAGGGTCGGGGCGGCCTTTCGACCACGGCCGCTCCCGCTCCTAGCGCGGCCCGATCGCCCACTGGCGAGGTGGAGGTGATGGATACGGCCCACTAATGGCTGCAGAATCCATTCACCTCCTGCAGGCCAACACCAACCACTCCGCCGGAGCGCAGGATCTCCTCCTGCAATCCATGGCGGAGTGGTCGATTGGTGCAGCCGTAGTCGCGGAACCGTACTGCGTGCCTGATCGCCCCAATTGGGTGGTCAGCCGAAACGGAACTGCGGCAATCGTCGTCTCAACGCAGCGGCACTTCCCGTCCTTATCCCTTTTGGATAGGGGCGAGGAATTTGTCGCTGCGGAATGGGGAGGGGTCACACTCTACAGCGTTTACCTCTCCCCTAACAGGAGAATGGACGATTTCAGGGCCTCCCTCACCACCTTGGAGGCTTCGATACGGCGACTGGCACCGGGCCTCGTCCTGGTCCTGGGGGACTTCAACGCCAAATCCACGGCGTGGGGGTCCCCTATGACGGACGACCGCGGGCGGGCGGTCGTTGAGTGGGCGGCTTCACTGGGCCTCTGTGTTGTTAACAGGGGCTCAGTGAACACGTGTGTGCGGCAGCAGGGCGGGTCGATAGTGGACTTGTCGTTCGCTAGCCCCGCTGTCGCGCCACGGGTGAGGAACTGGAGTGTCCTGGAGGAGGCGGAGACCCTGTCGGACCACCGGTACATCCGGATGGAGGTCTCCCCCCGGGAACCCGGTAGGGGTCACAGGGCGGACGGAGCTCCCGCGTTTCCGCGGTGGGCTGTGGGTCGTCTTGATAGGGACCTACTGGCGGAGGCGGCCATCGTTCACACGTGGCTGTCCTCACCGCCCCCAGCGGACGGAGTGGACGCTGAGGCTGTCCGCATCCGCAGTGCGTTAACGCAGATCTGCGATGCGGCCATGCCCAGGGTGCGGCGTCTACCTCCGAGGCAGGGGGTCTACTGGTGGTCCCCAAGACTGGCGGACCTTCGCGCGGCGTGTATCAGTGCCCGAAGGTCCTACACCCGCAGCCGGCGGCGTCACCGCGACGCTGAGCGGGAGGGCCAGCTGTACGAGGCTTACCGCAGTGCGCGGACTGCCTTTCGGCTGGCCATCCGAGCCGCCAAGGATGCGAGTTGGCAGGAGATGTTGGACGGTCTCGACCGTGACCCCTGGGGTCGCCCGTATCGCGCGTCGCTGAACAAGCTTCGCGCGCAGGGCCCCCCCCTCACCGAGACCCTCCAGCCCGACTTCCTCTGTAGGGTGATCGAGGAGCTATTTCCACGGCAGTCGGGACACACGCCCCCGGTCATGGCTTCGCCAGATCAAGACCGGGAGGCCGACGACGAGAGTGTTCCACCCGTGACCGAGTCGGAAGTGGGGGCGGCAGTGGCGCGGATTCGCTCCGCCACCACGGCCCCCGGCCCGGACGGAATACCAGTCCGGGTCTTGACGTCGCTCCTCGAGCACTTCGAGCCTCGCCTCAGGCAACTGTTCAACGCCTGTCTGACGTCTGGACGGTTCCCTGAGTGCTGGAAGGAGGGGAGGTTGGTTCTCCTGCCAAAGCCGGGACGGCCCCCGGATTTGCCGTCGGCCTACAGGCCCATCGTGCTTCTCGACGATGTGGGTAAGCTGCTGGAGCGTGTCCTCGCTGCCCGCATCGTCCGACACTTGGAGGAGGTGGGGCCCGATCTGTCGGACGCTCAATATGGGTTTAGGAGGGGGCGTTCGACCATCGGGGCCCTGCTACGCCTGAGGCAAACGGCCGCGGAGGCTGTCGCCGGCAAGGGAGTGCTGTTGGCGGTGTCGTTGGACATCGCCAACGCATTCAATAGTCTGCCATTCAGCTGCATCAGGGAGGCGCTCCGGTTCCATGGAGTGCCCCTGTACCTCAGGCGGCTGGTGGCGGACTATTTGGAGGGGCGCAGTATCCTCTGCGCGGGTCCCGCAGGGGACATTGTGCGGACGCCCATGTCGTGCGGTGTTCCACAGGGGTCGGTTCTGGGGCCGACTCTGTGGGACATCGGGTACGACTGGGCGTTGAGAGGGAGTCTCCCCCCCGGGCTGAGCTTGGTGTGCTATGCTGACGACACGCTCGTCACAGCCCGGGGCAGGACACTCGAAGAGGCGGCGAGCCTGGCCACTCTCGGCACCGAGGAGATGGTCAGGCGAATCGAGGCGCTGGGGCTCAGGGTGGCCTTAAATAAGACGGAGGCCCTATTATTCCATGGGCCACGCGTAAGGCTGCCAACCGGCGCCTCGTTAGTCGTCAACTCCATCCAGATCAACATCCAGGCCCATATGAAGTACTTGGGTCTGGTGCTCGACGGGCGATGGTGGTTCCGGGAGCATTTCCGACAGATTGCTCCCCGGCTGGTCGGCGCGGCGTCCGCCCTTTCTCGGCTCATGCCGAATGTGGGCGGACCCAGTTTCGAGGGCCGACGGCTGTATGCGGGGGTCATCCGCTCGATGGCCATGTACGGCGCACCCGTGTGGGCGAGGGCTCTGAACGCCCAGCTCAGAGCGGTTCTGTGGAGGCCACAGAGAGCCATGGCGGTCAGAGCCATTCGCGGGTACCGCACGGTGTCGACAGAGGCGGCGTGCCTATTGGCCGGGACGCCCCCGTGGGACCTAGAGGCGGAGATGCTCTCCGACCTCTACCGGCGGGTTACCTCAGTGCGCGAGGAGGGTGGCTCCCCATCGTTGAGCGAGATAGCCACCTGGCGCGAGGACGCCCGCCGAGACGTCATCGCCCGTTGGGTTACGCGGCTGGAGAGGCCTAGACACGGTATCGTGACCGTCGAGGCCTTTCGGCCCGTATTGATGAAATGGATGGAGCGGCGGCACGGGGTCCTCACCTTCCGACTGGTGCAGGTGTTGACGGGGCACGGGTGCTTCGGGAAATACCTGCACACGGTCGTGTACAGAGAGTGGACTCCGGGCTGCCATCATTGCAGTAGTGGCGAGGACACGGCGCAACATACGCTCGAGGAATGCTCGGGCTGGGACGGGCAGCGCCGTGACCTCGTCGCTATTATCGGTGACGACCTGGCGCTGCCGGCTGTCGCGAGGGCGATGGTCGACAGCGTCAGGAATTGGGACGCGGTCGCCGCCTTCTGCGAGGCTGTCATCTCGCGGAAGGAGGCGGCGGAACGAGTCAGGGAGGACTCCCGCGACCCGGGCCGCCGCCAGCGGCCGGGGCGGCGCAGGCGCGAATACCTGCGCCTGATGCCGCCCTAACCCAGGCCTCGGGTGATCGGACCGGGGAATTGTCCGGTCACCCGACGCGAGGCCACCGCGTGAGGGCGACGCCCCGACGGCGAAATCTGTCGGGGCGCCGACGAGAGGAACCCGCGAGGGTAAACCGCCGAGCGGACCACCGAAGACAAAGATCGGGTACCGGTGGTCCGCTCGCACGGCGAAGAGAGAGGATTTTACGGTGGGTCTATGGGGTCACGCGCCGCCTTCTCCGTCACCCCGGACCGATTCGGCGGGGCGAGACGCACCCATAGCCTACCATTAAAAAAAAAAAAAAAATAAAAAAAAAAAAATAAAAAAAAAAAAAAAAAAAAGGGTGGTGTTATAAAAAAAAAAAAATACAATTTAAGATGATATTAATATTGTATAATGAAATTAATATACGTAATTAATAATTAACATAAATATTACATTTAAATGAATTATATTAATAATAAAAATATTTTTTGTTAATTTCTTACCTATATAGTGTATTATAAAAGAATACAGAACCTATTGTCTTGCCGTAAGAGTCGTAAAAAAGCAAAGTAAAAGGATAGCTTTACTGCAAGGGGAGGAGGAGGAACTCTGCAAGTAAAACTGTTCAGTCTGTGAGTAATAGGTGGACACAAGTGAAACAACTGCTTGCAGAATGCACACTGATTTATTTGTAAGTAGCAAATACGTATGTATATCGGTGGTCGCAGCCACGCATAACTACCTACATACACAACATTCCTCTCCGTATCCTAAGGTAATAATATCAATAAAAATAGTAGGAATAAGATGTGCATTTATCTACTTTTATAAAAACTTCTTATAATCAAGTCTAGGGATATTGCGCAACGTTACGTGTAAAGAAGGTTTATATATTGTACGGAGTTGTTTTCCACTATTTGGCGCCACATCACTGTTGTCATCTGAGCAAGCCTCGTGAAACTCATCTGTGTCATCATTACAGGTGTCCACCTCTGCACACTTTTCAACAGTCTCGGCAATTGGGGCCAGTCCATCGTCGTGGACTGTACTTCTACTGTCCTGTGTAGTTGACTGTTGTTGTTCCGACAGTGACACACTTCCATCTCCCCCTGTCGGCGACGGCACAACTCCTGTTGAGGTGGTTGGTGTATTGTACCCTAGGCGTGATAACGACGGTAAATCGTTGTCGCAATCCCAAAATGCATCATCGCTAATTACCGTACACTTGTATAACACTAATTGATTTTTGTGTTTTCTAAAATTTAAGAGAGAATGAATATCTTTAACTATATACATTACTTTCCTTATTCTTTTTACCCGACTGCGCAACGCAAAGGTAAATTTAAAATAAAAAAGAAACAAATTATTCGACAGCAAATCTAATTTTTCAATGGATCCCGACGGTTCAGTTATTGTGTTCCATTTTTAAAATATATATAGTATTATTTTCTGAAATATTATTCATTCAATAATGTATTATAGAATTCTAGACCACCGGACATCTAAGTGCTTGTTTTATTCTTTTCAGTTTTTTTTATTGCGTACGTAATTTGGTTGGTGGCGATGGTGTACTGTGTGAGACACAAGGAGGTTTCAGGAGTGGAAGGGGATGCATGGATCAAGTGTTCTCTCTGCGCAACATTGTGGAGAAGCATCTGGCCCTAGGGCAGAGTGTTTTCTGCAGTTTTGTGGATCTGGAGAGAGCATTTGACACGGTTGTACGAAAGGAACTTTGGGTCATTTTACCGGAGTATGGTATTAACGGTAAACTGCTGCAGGCTGTGCAATCCAGTTACATGGGCTGTAGAGCCTGTGTGCGGCTGGATGATGGAATGTCGCCTTGGTTTGACGTCAATATCGGCGTTACGCAGGGCTGCGTTCTATCAGCCAGGCTGTTTATCATATATCTGGATAAATGTCTCCAAAGGTTGAACGATATGAATGTGGGACTCCAGATGGGTGACTCAGTGGTCTCTGCTCTGCTTTATGCAGATGATGCAGTCCTGCTGGCACAGTCAGCGACTGACCTGCAGACCCTAGTCTACACAATGACAGAAGATTGTAAGAAAAGGTGTCTACACGTGAATGTGAGCAAAACCAAAATAATGGTCTTTGAAAGAGATGAAGCCAGAACAGATGTAAGAGTAACAATAGGTAATGATGTACTAGAGCAAGTGGATGAATTTGTATATCTTGGATGTGGATTTAGCCGAGATGGACGGTACACCACTGATATAGAGCGAAGAGTGAATGCGGGAAATAGAGTGAACTGAGCGTTGGGGCAACTTTTCGGCAGCCACCACCTCAGCCAGAAGGCACGTGTAGCAATACATAACGCAGTGCTTGTCCCAACATTACTGTATGGAAGCGAGAGTTGGGTATGCAGAAAAGAGTATGAAAGTAAAATTAATGCGGTCGAAATGCGATCTCTTCGGAAAATCTGTAGAGTTAGGCTGACCGACCGCATTCGCAACGACGACGTAAGAGAGCGAGTAGGTATGAAAGAGAGTATTGGTGTAAAGATGCGAAAGGGAATGCTCCGATGGTTCGGACATGTGGAAAGAAAGCCGAACGAACGTCTGGTTAAGAAGATATACAATGCGAAAGTGGAAGGATGTAGGTACCGAGGGAGACCGAGACTAACCTACCTAGACCAGATCGGTCATGTACTGAAGGAAGGTGGAGTCAAGAGTCTCCGAAACCGGCGAGCGTGTATGAAGAGAATTATGAATGTTGAGGAAGCGAGTGAAGTATGCAGAGATAGAGTTCTCTGGCACTCTGTTCTCTCTGCCTACCCTGCAAGGGATATGGCGTGATGATATATATGTATGTATGTGTAATTTGGTTCACTTTTTCCGCAGTTGGGTTTTTGATTTTTTTAATTACTTTTTTATTGCAATAGTAACCCTATTCCACACACACTTATTCGTAACAAAATTTTATATAGAACGTTGTCACCAACAGAAAATGTTTGTTGGTTTTTACCTCCATATGACTCAATCTGCGAACACTGTTTATTTTTCACGACCTCGGATACGTTTTGTGAAGATGTTGAATGGATAATTTGTTTAGGGTTGAACAAATCTAACCGTGATCTAAGATTTCTACCATATATTAACTGAGCATGTGACAATCCCGTTGTACTGTGAATAGAGTTTCTGTAATCGAACAAGTATTTTAATAGTTTTAATTTATTCTGTCTGACATTTCCGTCGGACAAAATCACGGAGCAATTGTATTTGCTCCGTGGACAAAATACACGTTTTAATTCCCTTTTTTACAATTTTACCGTAACATTCGGCCTGGCCGTTACTACATGGGTGATAGCTGGGTGATGTAACGTGTGATATACCGTTAGATATGCAAAACTTTTCAAATTCTTGTGAAACGAAAGTTGTACCATTGTCACTAACTATACAGTATACGGTAAACCGAATCTGGACATGAAGTCGTATAATCTATCAATAACCGCACTGGACGTTGCCGTGGTTGCCATGTCATAAACCTCTACCCATTTGGAGTAGGCGTCTACAACCACAAGATATACGTGCCCTTGAATAGGTCCAAGAAAATCTATGTGTATAAAAGGGATTTGGTGGGTACTCCCATGGTGCGAGCGGGGTGCGAGGCGGGGACGCTCGTAGTTGCGTACACACGTGGCACGAACCTATCTAATTTTTTCCAATGCCTCATCGATACCCGGGAACCAAATACGTGCCCTCCCTGCCGCTTTCGTTTTCACTATACCTAAATGAGAATCATGCAATTGTGAAATAATTCTATGCCTTAAGTTTTCTGGTATAATTACTTTATGACCTCTCATTAAACACCCATTTTCGTAACTTAATTGTAACCTACACGAAAAATATGGTTTAAGACTAACTGCCGTAGTTCTTTTGGGCCATCCCGACATAATATATTTAATGACTGTTGCTAAAATAGTATCCTTACTAGATTCGTCGCGCAACACGTCTAGCGTAACCGGCAGACTCCCGTCTGTTACGAAGTTAACATAAGCGGCTCGCTCAGTAAACATCGCTGGTTCATTCCCGCGCGCGGCGACCCCCTCGCCGCCCAGCTCGGTGGGCCCGCCCCTGCCGAGCTATCGCTCGGTTGCGCCTCGGGTAGGCTCGCTCGCGACGGCCACCGAAGACAAAGATCGGGTACCGGTGGCCCGCTCGCACGGCGAAGAAGAGGTGCTTGCAGGGTGGGTACTGGGGTTGCGCGCCGCCTCTTCCGTCACCCCGGACCGATTTGGCGGGATGCAACGTCCATAGCCCACCGCAAAAAAAAAAAAAAGGCTCGCTCGCGACAAATAATCCGCACAATTCTTATCGCTCCGTACATATTCAATTATATAATTATAACCACTAAGAAATAAAGCGTATCTCTGTAATCTATTTGCAGATACATCGGGTATGCCTTTATATGGCCCAAAAATTGAAATTAAAGGCTTATGGTCCGTTCTTAAAATAAATGGAACTGATCTAGCATATAAATACTGATGGAATCGACGTATTCCAAAAATAATAGCAGTAGCTTCTTTCTGTATTTGAGCATAGTTTTTCTCCGCGGCGTTAAGTGTGCGGGATGCGAAAGATATGGGGCGTTCGGAGCCGTCCGTTTCTATTTGTGATAATACCGCTCCTAGCCCCGTGGGCGACGCATCCACGGTGAGAATTTATTGTGCGCTGTGATTAAAATGCGTTAACACTTGGTCTGACGCTAATATTTTTTTTTATTTTATTAAACGATTGACTATGTATTTGATTCCAGTGCCATTTTACGCCTTTCTTTAGTAACTCGTACAACGGACTTATTTATACTAGACGCGTTTTTTATAAAATTCCTATAATAATTTACCAAACCCAAAAATGATTGTAATTTAGCAACATTAGTGGGCGTCGGTGCTTTGATTATGGCACTTACTTTTTATGAGACTTCTTGAGACCATGTTTATCTATTCTATAACCTAAATAATTTATCTCGTTTTTAAAGAATTCAACTTTTCTTGTTATAACAAGAAAGGTTAAGCGGCGGGCTTGGTTTTATAAAACCAAGCCCGCCGCTTGCAATCTCCCTAATACTGCCATAAGTCGCTGTAAATGTATCTCCCTTGTAGGACCTGTTATGAGGACATCATCTAAGAGGCATAGAACTCCCTCCATCTTGGAAAGGATTCCTTCCATCGCTTTTTAAAAAATGGATGGTGCGCTCGACAAGCCGAATACCATACGAGTATATTTATACAATCCGCGGTGTGTATTTATACAAGTATATTTTTAGGACTCTTCATCCAACAAAAATTAATTATATGCCATTGATAAATCAATTTTAGAGAATTGTTGTCCACCGTAAAGCCTACTAAACTACACTATCGACTTCGAATTTCAAATTGACACCCTGGATTGTCACGGTCTCAGTCATAGGTTCACCACTGGTACAAGAAATTTTAAAGAGCTTACCATCATCATCTTCATCCACGTCTTTTGTGGCCATGTAATTAACTTTTTTACACATTTTTTGAAGATGACCCGTTACGTTGCATTTTCTGCACTTGTACTTTGCGAAACGACACTTGGACGATACGTGATTAGAACGACCGCACACGGTACACTTTTCTATCGATATTGGACTTTTCGTTTCCGCGTGAATGATCTTGTACAGCTGCGGTGGTTGTTCCTGGAGGCTCGCAGGGTACGTGGAGCCCGAGGCCCCGACGCGCGCGCTCCGCAACGTCTCGGCGAGCTCGATCACTTTGGCCAATGTCAGCTCAGACAAATCCTGTGCGAATAGCTTGTCTTGCTCCCGACCTGGTAACATCGCCATTACAAATCGATCGCGCAGTCCTTCTTCCACGTTACTGAAGCTACAGTGAGCGGTCAGCCCGCGCAGCCTTGCCGCCCATTGCGTTGGTGTTTCCTCTGCATGTTGCGTTGCCGCGTAAAAATTGCTTCGCTCACCAAATCCGCAACGTTTCGGTGTAAAGTGGTTATCCAGCAATTGTAAAATGTCTTCATATGGCACTTCTTGCAACTTCTTTGGTAAAGCGAGGTCCGCAGCGAGTTTGTAAGTACCATCCGCGAGTGCGCTCAGCAGTATCGCTCGTCTCTTCGATCTTGTGACGTCACTGACTGCCGTAATGTCGTTTGCGATAAACCACTGTGTCAGCCGGTGGTCGAAAATTGATAAGATACTAAATTGTTGAACAGACATTTTTTGTTTTCGAATTTTTGTGGGTAAGTTCTCGTCGCCAATGTTCAGTCTGTGGTGGACACAGGGGAAACAACTGCTTGCAGAATGCACACTGATTTATTTGTAAGTAGCAAATACGTATATCGGTGGTCGCAGCCACGCATAACTACCTACATGCACAACAAAAACATACCAGCTTGTCTGACCAGAGTGGTCACTTATCCTACCTCTGTGGGAGAGCCCCTTGCCGAATTATATGACATATTAAAATTAAAGAAAACAAAAATTGTTATAAATGTTAATATCTATATGCTATATTCACGCAAATGATGAAAGACTCGATAACATCTCAGCTCTTTTACCTCCCAGTGGTGGGCTTGAGACTCTTTCAAAATAAGACGGTTTTTTTACGAGTTATCCTTCTCTTACATTGATGTTATCTTCTTACATCCTTTAACCTTCTTTTACAACCAATCACAAGTCTCTCGCAGAAGATCTGCACTGATAGCTTAATGATTAAGATACTGACCTACGATACCAATGCCACGGGCTTGATTATTCTGTTACGACACAAAATTGTCGTTCTGAATCTGGATATAATTTTGAATTTGTTAAGTGCATGTTGCAAATTACAATCGAAACTTGGACGGTGCTGCAGTCCCTTCAATGGTGCCAAAACGACTGTCGTTATATCGAAATGCGTGAAGTTTTTATATAGAAACGCCATAATGTCATTTCGCACCTGGGATAAAAGTACGAAACCGATCCAATTGCAGAAAGGTGTGAGACAGGGAGACGTGATCTCTCCGAAACTGTTCACCACTGTATTGGAATATGTCTGCAGACTCTTAAACTGGATTGGACTCATCGCATCAACATCAACGGTGAATACATCACTCGCCTTTGATTTGCAGAGGATATTGTCATTATGGCAGAATCCATGGAGGGCCTTGGCACCACGCTCCATGATCCTTGCAGGGTATCTCAACTAGTAGGTTTACGAATGATGAATTGGCGAGCGATTGGAGAACTATCACATCGCAAGTCGTGCATTCTGATCGTTCGCCAAAGCTGCCCAAGGCATCTTCTGCCAGTCCAATCTCCTACCACTACAGAAACAAGATGGCAATCTAGCCCACAGTACAAAGTAGGAGAAAAGCTGATCTTCTGGGTCAATTCTTTGCCTGTAACTCGACTTTGGACGTGGGAGCTGCCACACCCTTTTTTTTTTGTTATCGCTGTGGAAATGCTTTTACGCACTATCCCCCGCCAGTGACAGACGGAGGGTGTGTGGGACTCGCCGGCCATAGATGTTGGCGGCCGGAATACCAACAGCGGTCCCTTCCGCGCTTTTACGGGATGCCGCAGAGATCGTCTATTGACATTTTATTCCCGACACCCCTACGCTTAGCCATCTGGCCACGACCAGTTAGCCGTCAAGGCGGTGGGAGGAGGTGCGCGTAGCGGCGCCTCCCTCTTCCTGGTCGCCGCCGGCGGAGCGAGTTCGCAGGCGCGAGTGCTTCGCGTTCCCGCTCCGCGGCCTCCTTTGCAGAGATAACTTCCTCGCAAAAGGAGGCCATCAACGTCCAGTACCTGTCGCTGTCAAGCATCTTGTTGATGACGGTCGACAACGACAGGTCCGCTCCTATGACCGCCGACAGGTCGTGGCGCTGAGGCCCCCAAGCGGGACATACTTCCAGGGTGTGACGCGCGTCATCAATTTGCGCGCCACACTCATGGCATCCAGGGGCGAGCTGCCACACCCTACTATCCCATGGTGTGAAAGCTCCTGCTGCGGTGATCCTGAATACTTAAGCCCTCGAGTTGACCACCGTTCCTATGCGCCTATACTAACTTTCCCATGACACTTATAGGGTTCCATCTTCGTGGAAGGTTTCCACCCAATCCCGAAAAGAAGCGACCGGCTGGACCCGTCGAATTACTGGCTGATTGCCATAAAATCCTTGCTCTCCAAGGCAATGGAAAAAATAATTAACCGTCAGCTTCTTTAGTATCTTGAGGATCATTAGCTGATTAGTGATCGCTAATATGGCTTTCTTCATGGTCGGTCAGCTGGTGATCTTCTCGTGAACATCATACATCTTTAGGCTTAAAAATAATAATAATAAGTAACAGTGCGGCAGTGACAAGGGTGCGGCGCAGCATACGCTCGAGGTCTGTACGAGCTGGGACCGGCGGCGCCGTGACCGCGTCGCTGTCATCGGTGCCAACCTGACGCTGCTGGCTGACGTGAAAGCGATGGTCGACAGCGTCAGGAACTAGGACGCGGTCACCGCCTTCTGCGAGGCAGTCATCTCGTAGAAGGAGGCGGCGGAACGAGTCCGGGAGGATGCTCGCAGTCACCGCCGGCGCCCTGGGTGGCGGAGGTGCAAATATCTGCGCCTGATGCCGCCCTAGTCGAGGCATCGAGTGATCAGGACCAGGGTCTAGTCCGGTCACCCGAAGTGAGGCCACCGCGAGAGGAGAACAGGTTATGGTCCGCCATCGGCTCAGAAGGCCAACAGAATTGCCTTGACTCCAGGAATCGAATCCAGGGGTATACTGATCATATAGATGATGCAGAATTGCCGTCATCATACAAAAATATAAAGCAAATATGTAATATTAGATTGTTATAATGAAATAAACCTTGCTTCTCGCTTGCTCTGCTTATATACATTCATCGCAATGCAGGAGTCGAGTCTACGCTGCAAGGAGTTAAATTGACCACGAATATTCCACAGTGACTACCCAGTTCACATAGACGGTTTGGTACAGGGTTTATTTCAAGTTTTCTTGCACAAATAAAATATGCGTATTATGTCCGTTTTCCGTGTGGAGACGGAGTAAGAATACAATTCACCACTCCTGTGGGTGATCGTAAGAGACGATTCAGGGATACAAAATGCATTTAACATTTATGCGAAAGAAGAAAACTTGAAACATAACCCTATACCAACACGTCTGACCAGCGTATACAGCGTACTATACCATAGTAGATCAATTTCCCTCCTATTATGGCGGAGGCTCGAGCGCAGCAATGGGACATACATATATGATCTGAGAAGAAGTATTATATTATTCTTCGTTTATATTACTCACGGCAAGATTTACTTCTTTCCCATATGAAATAACATTATTTCTATGTTTTTAAAATTAATAATATTCTATGAAATGCGATCCATATACTTTCATTTATGTGATCCTTATTAATCATGCTTTTAAACATATATAACATTCTTACAAATCCAAATATTGGCTTGAGATCTTTCACAAATACACTTACAGAAGAATTAAATACGTAAAAGTGTATAAATAACACTATAGTACATACTCGTACATACATACATATCATCACGCCATATCCCTTGCAGGGTAGGCAGAGAGAACAGAGTGCAAGAAAACTCTATTCTTGCATACTTCACTTGCTTCCTCAACATTCATAATTCTCTTCATACACGCTCATAGGTTTTGGAGATTCTTGATACTATAGTAATAGTGTTAATAGATATAATAATAGATAAAAAAAAACATTTGAATAAAATTTATTTACAAAAAGATTTAAAAACTAGATTTATATTTAAAAATAATACAAAAATTATACTTATAATAAATTAATTTAATACAATATTATCCTACTCAAAGTATTTCAACATCCAAAATATGTTTATCCTTGTTTCGGCTATGACGGCCAATGTAAAAGGCAGAGGATATGTTACAATAGTATAAGCAAATGAGTAGTTACAGTACAGCAGTCTATATACCCTCTTTTTTATGGACCGGTATTACAGCAATATCCGTGTGGTGACAGAGCAAGTATACAATTCACCACCATTCATCTTACCCGTGGATGATCGTAAGAGACGACTAAGGGATATAAAACGCATATAACATCTATGCAAGAGAAGGAAAACTCGAAACAAAACCCTATACCAACACGTCTGACCAGCGCGGTATAGTAGGTTAATTTTCCTACCATTACGGAGGAGGCCCGAGCCCAACAGTGAGACATATATGGGCTGAGATGATGATTACAGCAATCTGATACCATCAGAGAGCGAGAGAGATCAGATCTTTCAACAAGACTCAATTTTTTTCGAACTAAAACACTATATTATAATTTACAATGAGGTCATTGTTCCATTTTGAATAAAGATATAAGAATAAAGAGCCTGCTTAGATTAGAAAGTCACTTCAAATATTATCTGCTGTATTGACTTTTCATCTGTCGAGCGGGCCTTGGAATTATTCCCTTGTCTTCCGTGTTCCAGAAAGTTAATATATCCGAGTTTGCACTGCAGGTGGCAGACTAAGCCCGAATGTTACTATCATATACTGTAAACCTACGTTTCCGTATACCTTTATATCTACTTGTAATCACATCATAAGTTATTTCTGTCAATATAATTTTCATTAAGTAGGCACTAAATTAAACGGCTGTTTGCATAGGTTGTTCCTCATTATTGTCCTGTTCCCTCTTTACAGATGCCCTCGTTTTGTTGGCCAAAATAATAGAACCTCGCTCTAACCTATCAGAGGCATTTGATTTGAAAGATTGAGAATTTGGTATAATTTCTTTTTTTTTGAGTACAAATCTGTAAAAAACATTTAAAAAGTATTATAGCATAAAAATCATTTTTAAGTTCAACTTAAACATAAAATATTGCAAGCTATACTTCGTTAATTTCAAGATTAACGTCCTCCATTGATAGCTAAACTTCGTTGTAGATAGCTTTTTGTTTCAATAAATGTCTAAAGGACGCCAGCGATACGCTAGTAATATTTACACTTCAAATAATTTCATGCTTTTTTAATCAGACTGAACACTGAATACTACCGAACTAATAGTAGTGGTTGATTAATCTAGCTGGTTCAGGGCATACTAGGGAATGAACTATATAAAACCTACGTATCCTAATTTTTGTTGATCTAATACTTGGCCTTGTTCTATTAATCTGTTGGTCTTGTTTTTGATCCTCGTATAATTTATTAAAAATATTGATTGCTGTAACAAAAGCATATCGTGATCTAACTCGACGACTATGCCATCTATCGAGTGAGGTAACATTACCGAAATGGTTCTAATATGGGTCGTGAACATACACAATTCGAATTAATTACTAATTCGGAATTGTTTTTCAAGTAACCGGGCCTGGATTAAATAAATAATGTTAAATAATTAGCTCTAGTATATCTAGGGATAACTAAATATATTAAATAGACTAGATAGCCAGAGTAATTATAATAAATATACTTACTTTTCATATAGCCTTTTGTAAATTTGTTTATTCCAAGTTACCATTAAAAAAATTATGACACCAATAAACACATTGTAAATGGAAGAAATAATAAATAGTGCCATTGAATCGTCAGGGATTAGCTCCAACAACCAACTCAGACCCATAAGTACAAATAATCTCAGATGTGTATAAAGTCTGTAAATAATTTAATTATTAATAAATAAATTAAAATTTGAAATTAATTTGGAATAACACAAGTTTGTAAGCATGTGGTTACAACCACCGTTTAGATTTTGATAGGCAATTCTCGTCAGACTTTCGATGAATCTTCGAGAAAGGAGCAATTCCACTTGTGCAACGTTCGAATTTGAATTTTGGCAAAATGACAAAAATTGTCGCCCTAGTCTGAATTAAATCAATATAGCAATAATGCAAATATGACTTTAGACCACTAAAATAATATCTAAGGACAACAAAATTGCTGAAAAATCTTTATATTTACACATCAACCGAAAATGCTTAACGGGGAGTGTTCTGAAGAACTGTTTGACTTGGTACCACCGTCACCATTTTATCATCGTACCACTCGACACCGTAGTAGGGTTCATCCATGTCACCTGGTAACGATACGGTCCTTGACTGTACGTTTTCAGCGATCATGTCTCCCACGCACGTGCAAGATCTAGAATGAACTACCTGCTGCAGTGTTTCCCGAGCGCTATGACATGTCCTTCTTCAAACGAGGTTTTTAAGAAGAGCACTTTCTTTAAGGTAGTCAATGACCTGGCTGTGCTCCTGGTATTGCAAAGGTCCATGTGCAGCAACATCACTTACCATCAGGTGTGCTGCTTGCTCGTTTGCCACCATAGGCAATAAAAAAGAAATATTTTTAACCATTTTATCTACGAATGAAAACGAATATATTAATAAATATACAAAAAAAAAACATTTTCATTGCATTTACTCTTGTGTATTTTTTAGCGCAGTATGTACTCGCCAGTTTTTCGATAGTATTTATTTATTATTTTTTTTTATCTTTTTTAAATACATCATCAAGAAATGTATATATACAAATATACACAAACATATATCTATACTATAAAAAAATAATAATAAAAATAATTTTAATAATTTAAATAACAACACATATCTGTACTGTAATCCTTACTAATATTAAATTACTGAAATTTTTAGCATTTAATATGCTTAATTATTTATAAAATCTGATTACGAAATGAAAAATGATGTCGCAAGCGGGATTCGAACCCGCGTAATAATTAAGCATATTAAATGCTAAAAATTTCAGTAATTTAAATAACAAGGTTGTGTCATCGTTTAATACAATTCTAACTGTAAAGTTTGAAAGTATTAAGCCTATAACAATGTGTAAACATTGTCGGGTAGATAGCATACCGTCACCTTAAGACGTAAATATAATACGGAGTGAAATTTGCATGTCCTACAATTAGTCGCGGTGGTGCAGTGGCAGCACGATTGGGCCGGAATCCCAATAGACGCGGGTTCGAATCCCGCTTGCGACATCATTTTTCATTTCGTAATCAGACCTTACTAATATTATAAATGCGAAAGTAAGTCTGTCTGTCTGTCGCTCTTTCACGCCAAAACTACTGAACCAATCTAAATGAAATTTGGTACACAGATAGTCTAGAGCCTGATAAAGGACATATGCTACTTTTTAATGTAAAAAGGGGTTGTAAAGGGGGATGAAAAGTTGTAAGGAAGTATCGTCATTTTTAAAGCCAAACGCTTTAAAGCTATTTTTAGGCTATTGATTAGATATAAATTAATATGACATTAACATGTTGTAAAAAATTACCCTTAAGGGGTAAAATAAAAATAGGGGATGAAACTTTAGGAAAGTAACATTTTCCACCGAAGTCAAAGATCGGGTACCGGTGGCCCGCTCGCACGGCGAAGAGAGGAGTTTGCAGGGTGGGTCCACGGCCTGACGCTGCCGGCTGTCACGAGGGTGATGGTCGACAGCGTCAGGAATTGGGACGCGGTCGCCGCCTTCTGCGAGGCTGTCATCTCGCAGAAGGAGGCGGCGGAACGGGCCCGGGAGGATTCCCGTGACCCGGGCCGCCGCCCGCGGCCGGGTCAGCGCAGGCGCGAATACCTGCGCCTGATGCCGCCCTAACCGAGGCTTCGGGTGATCGGACCGGGGAATTGTCCGGTCACCCGACGTGAGGCCACCGCGTGAGGACGACGCCTCGACGGCGAAATCTGTCGGGGCGTCAACAGGAGAGGAGCCCGAGAGGGCATACCGCCGAGCGGGCCACCGAAGACAAAGATCGGGTACCGGTGGCCCGCTCGCACGGCGAAGAAGAGGTGCTTGCAGGGTGGGTCAATGGGGTTGCGCGCCGCCTCTTCCGTCACCCCGGACCGATTTGGCGGGGTGCGACGTCCATGGCCCACCACAAAACAAAAAAAAAAAACAAAAACAAAAAAAAAAAAGGGTGGGTCCACGGGGTTGCGTGCATCCTCTTCTGTCGCCGGACATTTTGTCGGGGCGCGACCACATCCATGGTCCACCTTGCGAAAAAAAAAAGAAAAAGGAAAGTAACATTTTACGCGGGGGAAGCCGCGGGCCGAAGCTAGTAGTTATATAAAATTCTAACGTTTGTGGCCATACAATAATGAAAATTGTACTGCGCAGGTGGCGTAATGGTAAAGAGAGTGACTTACGACAATACTTTGTATGAACCACATATTATTATCCTGAGTCTGGTTGTAATTTGAGTCTATTAATTATATGTTTATAATCATCATCTCAGCTCATATATATCCCACTGTTGGGCTCGAGCCTCCTCTGTAACGGGAGGGAAATTGACCTACTACACCTCGCTGGTCAGACGTGTTGGTATAGGGTTTTATTTCGAGTTTTCCTTCTCTCACATAGATGTTATATGCGTTTTATATCCCTTAGTCGTCTCGTACGATCACCCACGGGTAAGATATGGGGTGGTGAAATGTATTCTTTCTCCATCACCACACGGAAAAATTCTATATTGTACCAAATAAAATATGTTTATAAAATCTCCTATAATACAAGGATCATTTTCTTTTACTGCAAACAAAAATTGGCATTCGTATTTACCTGTTTTTTCTACGTTTAACTGTTGAGTCAACGATATTTTTTTTTTTTTTTTTTTTTTTTTTTTTAAGTTTTGTCCGGGTCTCAGACCCGGCCCGCGAGGCCCCTAACATAATCAGGGATTTCATGACTCGAATATAGTGACAGCTTAGGGAAATTTTTATGTCAAAAAAGAAAAGTTTTCAATATTTAGACTATCCTATTGATGCTGATTTAGTTATAACTTAGATACAATAATTATCGCGTTTAATTTATATATTTTATCATTATTGCACGAGTTACCTTTTGGGTAACTAGTTTGTATTTTATATTGATTTTCTATATTTAATTTGTGATTTTCTATACTTAACTATATTTTGCAATTTAATTTAGGATTTAAGTTTTGGTAAAACATGTTTAACGGCAAATTACGTTTGATCATTTGGATGGTCGGCGAGTTTGTATTGTGTTTTGTTTTAGATGGTATTATTGTATGTTTTGTGTACTGATTTGTGTTGTGTGTTTATCTGAGTTAGTCAACGATATTGAGAGCACGTGGCACAATCCATATTTGATAAATGCACATTAAAAAGAATATAATATTAATAGTTATTATTATTCCTATTGGTAGATTGACATACACATTACCTACGGTATCTGAAAATATCATTAAATTTAATAAATCATAGCATTAATAGTTAACCAAATAACGCATCTACTGTAGATTTCATTTGGCTAACATTCTAAATTGTAATTTGTTTCTTCATTACCATTATATTATGTATGTGGCTTCTTTTGGGTCGTAAATGAGAGATCGCCAATGTCGTGACGTTCTTTTGCTACAATACATACTAAGCTTTTGAGATTAGATATACCCGGTGCAACAGAGAATGGAGCTGCAAAAGGGTGGCAGGTAATGATGGTAGGAAATCATAAAAAAAATTTGAAGGAAATATGTCGATTCGTTAATTAATTAAAAGCATTTAAAGTTTTCAATTTTGTCATCGCTTTTTCTTTGAAACTGAATGAAATATACGAAGTAAATGATAAATAATCTGCTACATACTCATACTTTATTAAATACTAGCTGATGCCCGCGACTTCGTCCACGTGACATTCAGTTTTACTACGCACCCCTATTTGAAACTTAAAAATTCAAACTCGACCAGGTATTTCCGGCAGCCACTTGACCATTTTCATCAAGGAGGACGCTTTCTCCAATTTTCTTTAAAACATCGGCAAATACTTAAGCATGTGAATTAGTGTTGTCCAAATGCAAGACTCTTGCGAGGCTCGCAAATCTTGCAACTTTTGCTTTTAGAATCACTCATCAATCATCACAAAGTCACTTTTTTTGATAGAAATAAAAAAAAAAAACCCCATAGACATTAAAAATCCAACTAAATTAATGAAATTCTATTCATCTAGTGACAGTAACTGTACAACTATCAATAATTAGGTACATACCACTAAACGGAAGTGGGGCTATTATTCTTCCGTGTACTGGTATTACTCGTAAGAATACGAAATGTTGACAATCCTTTCTTTGCTAAGAAAATCGTAAAATCATGTCTAAGGGAGCACTGCGAAACTCTTGCAGCAAGTCTTGGTCTTGCATTTGGGCAACACTAATGTGAATGGTGACCTTGGCTTTGCTTGCATGTTGATGGTTAGGGTTAGCTTTCCTACTTGGGGCCACAGATAAGAATACTTCAGTGAAGCATTGATCTTTTCAGTTCTATTTCCTCGAGTTTTAACAGGAAGGATTTGCCGAAAATCTTCAAAAAAAGCACCATTGACTTTTCATTACGATCTCGTAGTGCTCGATCTACGGCCTCTACGATTTTTTTTATTTATCATTGTCCAATCAACGCAAACGATTAGACAGCAATCCTTAATAAAAACACTAACAGTGGTAAAGCCACAGTTGATAGTACTCTTTCTACAGCCACGGGCCGGTCCGACCCCCAGTCGGACCTAGTACCCCACTTTTGCAGAAAAGTAACGTCTGAACAGTGGCAATGTGTTATTTCCGCTTCATTTGTAAGAAGTGGCGGGGCGGCGCATGCGCGATTACCTGCGTCTACTTGCCTTAGCCGAAGCCGCGGGTAACTGGAACGGGGAATAGTCCGTCACCCGCGGAGAGGCTGACCACGTGAGGGTGAAGCCCAATGGGCCGGGGCGTCATCGGGGATGGTACTCGAAAGGCCCAATGGTGATGGGGAGGGAAAACGGTGGGTTATGGGGCCACGCGGACGGAATGCAAGGCGTGTGTCCAGACCATGGCCTGCCAAAAAAATAAGTGCATGCTGCTTGCTCGTTTACCACCGTACACAATAAAACAAAAAACACTTTGAATGTGTCGCAGTTTCGTGTTATTGTACATCTCGGTGTTTCATTGCTTTATAAATCTATCGGGTTTATAAACAATGTGCATAAATCTATCGGGTTTTTAAACAAAGCTCTTCCCACCGAGAAGTAATGCAGCAGCAGTTTTCTGACGTCGTTATTTCCAAAGTTATTTTACGCTGACTCCTCATTATGGTAAGATTGCTCTACTCAGATAAGTCTTTTCAGGGCTACCTGGGGACATGGACATCTATCATTTCAGCTTATATACGTCCCACTATTGGGCTCAAGCCTCGCCCGTAATGGAAGGAAAATTTACCTACTATATCACGCTGGTCAGACGTGTTTGTATAGGGTTTTGTTTCGAGTTTTCCTTTTCTTCCATAGATGTATGATATGTATGATGTACTTTAGTCGTCTCGTGGGTGATCGACCCACGGGTAAGAAAGCGGTTGGTGAATTGTATTCTAATTGCGCAACCGCACGGATAAATATAAAATAAATGGCTTTCATTACGAAATAATTAATAAAAATGAAATTCTTAGTTCATGTCGCGTTTTAGTAGCGTAGAATATCTTCAGATGGTTATCTTTTATATTTTATAATAATGTCAAAGGATTTGAAAGACTGTAAAACAATAACATCATTAAAAGCAAAAGACTCAAACGAATGGGGCTATGACTGTTACAGGCCTACTCAAGGGTGTCATCACAGCGCTGATCACCTTCAAGTGCTCTACAAGCTGCTTGAAACGTACTCTATGCTATCAACAGTGTATAAAAATGTAAAAAAGTAGGTCCTCGCACAATATGCAGCAACAGGCGGCAGTAATAGCACTATTGCTAAAGTGACTGGTGTAGTGATGGGGCATGGTTGCTTCGGCGTGTACCTGCTCACGGTCGCAAGGAGGGAGAGCCCACCGTCTAACCACTACTGCGATTGCGAGGTGGACACGGCGCTGCAGACGCTTAAAGTTTGTTGCGTGGCCTAGGCAAAGCAGCGCCGTGCACTCATCGCAATCATCGGTGCCAAACTGGCACTGTCGACTATCGCAAAGACGATACTCAATAGCGTCAGCGAACTCGGACTCGGTCGTTGCCTTTTGCGAGACAGTCGTCCCACAGAAAATGGCGGCAGAGCGTGTCACAGAGGAGACTCTCCATGCTGACACACTCTGCCGCCGGCGCATCGGACGTCACAGGCCCGGTACCTGCAGCCATCCTAACTGAAATCGCGGGTAGATGGACCATGGGAATTAATCTACCACCCGCAGAGACACCGACCGCGTGAGGGCGATACAGCACTGTTGTTTGCCGGGGTGTAGACGGAGACGATACCTGGAAGGGTAAAGCCCCGGACTGGCCACGGATGTCAAGTAAGCGGTACCAGAGGCCAGCCTGATGGCTTTGGGCAGAGAACACGATGAGTTATGGGGCCACACGACGCCTTTCTGTTACCCCGGAAGGAATGGCCGTGTCCAGACCATAGCCTACCAAACAAAAACAAAAAAGGGTGCACTTTGCATACTCGCCCCAAAGTAGCATCTTAACTGAGAATGTACGTTTTGTACGCTCTATGATGTGGACTTTACTTTTCTTTTTCGTGTTTGACTTAGTTGTTAGTCACAGATGGCTATGACAACTTTACTCGGACTGTCAGGTGAGTGCTGAGAGCTTGCCACCCAAAGTACCTTTACTAAGTTCAAGAAGTTAATGTAGTAGCTTTTGAAAATATAACGAAAAAATGATTTAGTTTTAAACTAAATTATAGCGCCATCTATTGCTCATTTAACAAACTAAATAAATCATGCATTTTATTAATTTATAGCTAATTTATATATTATTAACTAATTAAAATATTCTTTTTTATCACAAATAGTTTTAATAGTTATTTTGACTACCTGACTAATGATATGTATTATGTCAACTTCCCTTCAACTTTGAAGGAGGTTTGAGCCCAACAGTGGGATGTATATGAGCTGAATTGATGAAACTACTATATATTAAGTAATACAAATACTTTCCTTACACTTTAGATAAATTAAATAATTGTTTTAAATTGAACCTTCTAGTGACATAAAAGGCGAGCGGTGATTTTAAAAACTTAAATGACCATAACTTTTTTTACAGACATCAGATTTCAATGAAACAAAGACTAAATGTTGCTCTGAATTGGGCTTAATCTTTTTATCAAAACTGCAAAACAATCCGTTCAGAAACTTCGGAGATTAGCGATTACAGACATACAGACATACAGACACACAGACATACAGACAGACAAGAAATTCCAAAAAATGATTTTTGTTTTCTGTTAGTGTTTTCTTACTGCCTAGATTCATTTTTTAATAAATTTATCAAATGTACAGACACGGGATTTCTACTGATTTATTATATGTATAGATTCATGATTAGAGCCTAAATAAATTAATGATTACGTTTGCTTCAGATGACCAACGTCGTCTTTACAGACAGCTGATCAGTCAATGACCCCTTGACATTTTCTCTTCAAATTTTTGTTATGGTTTCCTACCATCATTACCTACCTTTCTGACTAGCTGTTCCATTCTCTATTACACCTAGTATATAAACTTAAAAAAAATATATGAATGCTCAAATAGCCACGGTCCTCAATCACAGCAGTGCCGCCATTCCACGTGCTCATATTGAGAGGCAGAAAACCTTTGAATGCAGGTAGCACAGGACCGTTCTGAGTGGTAGTCTTGTTGGAAGGCCTCAGTCCAACAGCGGACGTCTGTTTATGCAGATTAAATATATAGATTAAAATAAATGTACCACCGAAATGGGGTTTAGTAGTACATCTTAAATATATATTCTCTTCTCTTCTATATTGTACCAAATTGAAGTTATGCTCTCCGCAACATATAAAAGACTACGTTTTTCTTAGTACCTCCGCAGACAAAAGATGGACAAGGCAATTTAAATCTGGTTTCGCTTCGAACATGTTAAGACATTTAACCGTCTAACTACCAGCCTGTCTATGTCCAATGTTTTTTTTGTCTGGATATTGGACCTGGTCCGCGAGGCCCCTAACGTGATCAAGGATGAACTATGTCCACTGTTGGACATGGGTCTCTTTAATTGGCGATAATGTTGTAAAGGTCACGCTTGGTGGGCGAATTTGTTTTCGTCGTTAACGAACCTGTCAGCGCTGCTGCCTTTTCTTTTCTTGTATCTTCAGTCGTTTTTAGGAAAAAATGCTGACTAATTAGCCTTACTCTTATAGAATAGTAAGGGGATCGTGACTTATTATATTCTTAAAATGATACCAAGCGGTGAGACTTAGGATATTTACAGGCAATTAATAAATTTGACATTATAGGAACTAATCTCCCCTTGAAGTATGAATAAGTGATGTACGTCCTTGGACTGTATTATTTAGGCAATGATTAGTACTTACTCTGATACAAACACGTCTTGAAAGGTGGTTCCCAATCTTTATGATGCCATCCAGTTAAATATATGATGGTAATGAATGCGGTAATGATCCCTGGTACACCGTAGGAGAATGCGTAGTATCGATAGATTTTTTTCTTTTCTGATTTTGTTAAATTACCCGACATGCTCAAAGATTTTCGAGGTTGTATGTTGCTGGAAATATAAGTCATATATATCAATTATTTTTTACTGTAGAACCATGTTTTATATTATAAGGTTTATTGAACTCCATAACATGCTATAAACAGTGTTTTGTATTTAAATTTGGGATTGCAATAAATGATATATTATCAAAAAGGCGTTGCTTAATATTCTTTTGATTTTCTCATGTAATTGCTGTGTGGTAGCGGCTACGAATACTACCAACCCTTACTTTGCTTGTGGATATCGTAAAAGATGACTAAGACCTTTATATCGATCTGGGAAAACTCTATTTGATGCCGTTTCGTCAACAATTACATCCCCAAGGAGAGTTGACGTCTGGCAGGCGGCCGATCATAAAACTATTGCCAATAACTATTACAATATGTACTATGAAAGAAGAGTATATATTGCATCGACCCCAAGTAATTGACATAAGAGTAGGAGAATGATGAGTCTGTCTCATTATCTGTGTTTCACTGTCATTACGGGTAATTTTTAAAATATAAAAGCTAACCACACAAAGTAGTAGTTTGTAGTAAAATATATTATAAAAGTAAAAAAAAAACTTTAATGATGAATTGAAGACTATTCAAATTAATTTTGCTGCTATAGAATGCCGTAAGAAGACCTTTCCTTAAGCTTAAGACTTTTTCTAAAAACTTAATATTTACCTTCAATATTGTTTCATGAGGATCAAATTATGAAAATTCAGTATTTTAGAAATTTTACTGAAACATGTTGAGTGGTTGGAAGATTTGCCCAAACGAACATAGTGGTAAGAAATTTTCCATGATAAGAAGGAATTAAGTCTATAGTGTTATTAATAGATTTCATTTTACAGAAAAAGCCACGCAAGAAATACAAAACAAAATTACACATAAGTAGAGTCGGGGAATTATTCGATTATATAAATTAAAAGTTATAATTTAAGGCCAGATTAAGAGCAATCTGTTATGGAATCGATGATGATGATGATGATGTCTTGAAATGTTAATTAACACCACACCAGATATATGATAAATATTTAAATTTAATCACAAACTTTTTGGTTTATCCCATCATCGATCCCAGTACCAGCATCCGTGCTAACATTTAGAATTTTATTATGAAAAAAATAATTTATACCCATTTAATGAATATAAGACACAACGGCTTACATTATATATGTAAAATAAAACTACGTACCTTATCAGTTTCCATATGTCGTATGAAAGACAGAGTAACCAAAAGAAATTAGCCAAAATAAAGAAGTACATCACAGGCGCTGAAATATTTACATCGTAAAAAATTATTATAAATTTGATATTTTTCTTTTAAAAAGACACCACCCTGCACTAAGGAAATAATACTTGTATTGCGGGGGACTTTACAGACATGCAATTAAAGCAGACAAACTACACCCAGACCCAGAACAACACTTTGTGGATCGCACAAAGTGTATGTCTTCAATGGGAATCGAACCCTCGGCACTGGTATAAAAGGTTGGTATCTTAACCCCTACTACCATCTGTGCAGTCACATATTCTACTATTCTGTGTATTATCAGCGATGAATACGGCACTGAAACGTGGTCTCTAAATATCGGGCTCGTAAAAAATCTCAAATTAGCTCAGCATGCTACGGAGATGCCTATGCTCAGTATATTTATAAGCGATAAAAGCCGAAAAAAAGGAAATCCGTAGAAGAACGGTTGTAACCAATATAACCTGAAGAATTAGTACGTTGAAATTGGACAGGCTATATTGCTCGTTGAACCTACAAGTATTAGGGAAAGGTTCTCGAGCGGCGACCACGAATCGGACGACTCAGTGTAAGACGAGCTGGTGGACTGAAGACATTATGAAAGTCGGAGGAATCCGTTGGATGCAGGTGCCACAGGACCGTTCTGAGTGGCATCCTCGTGGGGAGGTTATGTCCAACAGTAGACGGATTGATGGATGGATTGTACTGTTAACAACAAAATCCCTTTTTCCCATGTGGTGATGGTATATGAATACATTGGTTGCCACCTCCTGTCCGTGGGCTTCGTAAAAATTGGCCTATGGTTTACTAGGTGAGATGACAGCAGCCAAGCGTCACGATTATAGCACTATCCCTTCATATAAAAAGCATGATGAAGGCTTACATCCAGAAGAGGAAGAAAAATGCTGAATGATGAGCAGGAGACCCATATTTATTTTTACATATTTGAATCCCTTTAATATGTATGGGTACCGTACGCACAGTAAATGCGCATGCATGATAAGTTAAAATAACAGAAAATGATAATAGATTCTCTAAAATGACTTATATTTAATTTAAAATAATTACATAATATGCTGCAGCCAAACTCGGTGATCCAGGCATTCATGAGAAGTACATTTACCAAAACTCTCAGTGCAAAGCATATTGTCACAGCAACCACATAAGACATTAATAGTTTACCATTAAAACGATTCAATATATCTGGCAGTAAATTGTATATTAACAATAGCGACACCAGGAAAACGCATGACGTCGACAATCCTGAAATAAATTTCAAATAAATATATGTTTACATGAATATATTTATCCGTGTGGTGACGCAGAATACCTTCACCACCCCCTATCTTACCAGTGAGTAAGAGACAACTAAGAGGTATAAAACGCATATAACATCTATGCAAGAGAAGAAAAACTCGAAACAAAACCCTATACCAACACGTCTGACCAGCGTGGTAGGTCAATTTCCCTCCTATTACAGAAGAGGCTCGGTCCCAGTGGAACATATTTGAGCTGAAATGATGATGATGATGATATGTTTATAATATAGCTCTTTGTCTGATTGGGCTGACGGTGATAATAAAATTTAAATAAAGAAAGCAATTCAAAAGGATTAATTAACCCTTTGCGCCTTTTTTCTTTCATTATTCTGATTCCCTTTTTTACTGCATCTGATGGCAGACGAGCAAACATTCGTCTTATTGGTAAAGAGTAACTATCGTTCATTGTAATGATTTCTGATGTTTACGCGAATAATAAAACTACTTTTACGGATTTTACCGCGTTTGTACACGTTGTTATAAACGCGATAGAATCCGTAAAAGTAGTTTTATTTGAAATGTCGTTCATTGTTTTCAGCAATGCCAAGGATCCAACAAAAATGCTACCAGCGGTACAACGGTGACAACAACGATATAGGCTACGGGTTAACCCACAGACTTATTTCCTACTCGGCATGTCTTGCGTAAATGAACTTTTAATAAATATTATTTGGTTTTCCCTTTTGAATGTTACAGAAAACTGCAAATTATCGAGGGTTTAATCATCATCATTCTCCTACTCTCATCCCAATCACTTGGGGTCGATACAATATATATTCTTCTTTCATAGTACATATTGTAAAAGTTATTGGCAATAGTTTTATGACCGGCCCCTGCCTGATGTCAACCCTCCTTGGGAATGAAATTGTTGACCAAACGGCATCAGAAGGAGTTGGCCAAGGACATCACAAGGCTCTTAGTTGTCTTTTAAGATGCCCACGAGCGAAACAAGGGTTGGTAGTATTCGTAGCCGCTACCTCACAGTTTTATCGAAGGTTTAATATATTTAAAAAAAAAACAATTCAATTGATTCTTAGAGGATTTCAGTTATACAGCTACAAGATATGATAACTAAAATCTTCAAAATGAGAGCTATTGCATACGCACCTATTATTAGGAATAATTCCTTAATTGAGAGGTAGGGATCTTTACGATCGACAGTTAATCTGTAGACGAATCGAGCTGTCTTATTTTCTCTTCCGTTGCTCATATTAATTTTCACATACATATAATCCACACAAAACGAAAGTTTAGCCATTATATCGCCGTTAGATTTGTAAAATATACCGTCCTGTAAAAAAAAAATATTTAATACGAATACTAACTTATTCTATACTATATTTAGTATAGTCCGAAGAATAAAAAAAAAAAATTTTAATCGCTTAAGCGCATTTTTGTTTTTAGACAAAAGGTAACCTAAAAAGCAAGTAAGGTAACCTGTGGACCTTTCTGTATCCCTGACAATGTGTATATAAAATTTCATGACAATCGGTTTAACAGTTAAGGCGTGATGACGTAACAAATAAACAAACTCATATTCACATTAATCATATTACAATGCAAACGCATTTTAATATTAATTAGTAAGATGTTCTACAAGCGGACTGAAGGCAGGAGTTTTTAATTACGTGCATTCGTACGAGTATTTATCTCTGTGTTTTATTTTCGTGTGTGTATATGTGTATTTATGTGAAGGTAACAACCACGGTAAAAACCAAAAGGAAGAGGTGGTAACACAATAAAATATGTTTTTCTTATTATTCACCCTCTTACAATCCTTATCTAAAAGGGCTGTACTTTGTAAACCATGCTTGCAAATGAGAAATTATTTCGTGAAACTCTAAATATAAAGGAAATGTTTCTTGCAATATAGAATTGTATTTTCAGATTTGTTACTGCCAAAAGCTAATCGTTATAAATTAAATGAATAAGAATTCAACTCCCTTCTAGATATGAAAACATGAAATGTAAAGTAAAGACATCGCAGCACTTAAAACTTTTTATTTATTTATTCATCGACAGAGCAACAGTTTTGAATAATAAAATTATTTTAGGTATAAATATTTTACCCTAGCCGAGGCATCGGGTGATCGGACCGGGGACTAGTCCGGTCACCCGAAGAGAGGCCACCGCGTGAGGATGATTCCCCGACGGCGAAAATTGTTGGGGCATTGACTCGAGAGGAACCCGTGAGGATGAACCGCCGGGCGGGCCACCGAAGACAAAAATCGGGTACCGGGGGCCCGTTTGCACGGCAAAGAGAGGTGCTTGCAGGGATCGATCGATTTGGCGGAGCGTGGCCACTCCATAGACCACGGCAAAAAAAAACAGGTATAAATATTTAAAATATATAGGTAATGCCAATAACTAGCCTGTACTTATTATTCTCATATAATGGTGAATCACAATCTTTACTTCTTTCTTCTATATATTTATTCTACATGTAGATTATTCTTATTTATTGGATTCATTTTCATTCATATTCATTTGACCGAAGAAAAGATGGATGAACTGCGTGAAACATGACATGGATAGACAAGGAGTGACCACAGAGATGACGTCTGATAGAGTTGTATGGAAGGAAAAGACATATTGCGTCGACCCCAAATAAATTGGGATAAGAGCAGGTTGATGATGATGATGATGATGATTAGATTCATTTTCCATTCTATATGACTTTATAATAAATGCAAATATTAGTCACTGGGCTACTATCGCTGTGGATATTTCCTTTGTTGTTGTTTTTTAGGCGAGTCGAGGAGAACGGAGTGCCGGGTGGGCACGTGGAATGTAAGAGGTTGTGTGGAAGGTAAGTTGCACGAGCTGATATCCGTCATGGCGGACAAACAGCTAGACGTGCTCTGTGTAACAGAGACCAAGCGAAGGGGCAGCGACGCCTGCGATCTTCCTGGTGGCGGGATGGCTCTGTGATCTGGTGTACCACAAAGCGATCGAGCCAGCATGGGGGTAGGAGTGTTGTTGTCCTCTCGCTTGGCCTCAGGTGTGAAGGATTACGGAATGTATGATCCCAGACTTCTTTGGGTCCGTATAAAACTAGGTGTCACCAAGGTATTCATGGTTGTAGCATATGCTCCCGTAGGATCCTCGGTGGCATCAGACCTAGAGAAGTTTTGGGATAATGTTAGGGAAGTTCTGGATATGGCAGAAACCAGTGAACGCGTGATTGTATGCGGAGATTTGAACGGATGGGTGGGGACCAAGCGTCCCGACTATGAGGACGTACTTGGTCCATTTGGTGATAAGAGAGTGAACGACGCAGGTAGGCTCATAGCGGATGTATGCATGGAGAGAAACCTTATTGTGTCAAACACATTTTTCCAACATAAGGACATCCATATGTATACATGGAGAAGGAATGAACAGAAAAGCATAATAGATTTAATTTTGGTAGACAGTCGCCTCCGAAGCAAAATATTGGACGCAAGAGCCTACAGGGGCCCCACAGTCGACACGGACCACTATCTCGTTATTGCGAGATTTAGTGGTCTGTTCAGAAAGTGGAGGCACTGGCGAGAGCGTGTCCACTTCGGAGGGCTTGAAAGAATAAAGGTTGAAAGGTTGCAAGAAGAGTGTGTAAGAGAAAAGTATGCAGAGGGTGTCCGAGAACGGTTGACGATGGCAAGCCAGCCGCAATCGGACATTGAAGAATGCTGGAGAGTATTGAAAGAGAGTATGGTAGATACAGCGAAAGAAGTATGTGGAAGTTCAAAGAAGCATAGAAAAACAAATGGTGATGCATGGTGGGATGCGGAAGTGGCAGCTTCCGTAGAGCAAAAGAAGAAAGCGTGGCTGGACTATGTCTCTTCTTTGAATCTGAATGACAGTATGACTGAACAGAAGAAAGAAATATATCGGCAATGTAAGAATGACACCAAGGCCTTAGTGAAAGAGAAACGTGATAGAGCAAGTATGAGTGCAGAAGATAGGCTGACTAAAAACTTCGAGGGTAACACCAAACTCTTTTGGAGGGAGGTGAAGAAGTCTCGGGGTGGTTGGTCAGCCTTCAGAATGAATAAAATAAGGTCTAAAGGTGGAGACATTCTTACACAAACACAAGACGTGTTAAGCCGATGGAGTGAATATTTTGGCGATATGTATGCGGATGCTACGGTTGGCGCCGGTGTTGGATATGGTTTAGTAGATCAACATTCGACAACGGCGTCCTCCGATGGCATCAGTATGGATGAAGTTGAATGGGCGATAAGAAGTTTGAAAAATGGTAAGGCAGCGGGCATTGATATGGTGTCTGCCGAGATGATCAAGCTCGGTGGCTCTTGTGTCTGGGAGGCGTTCCTGTTGCTCCTCAATTTATGTTGGAGCTCGGGAATGGTTCCCAGGGACTGGAATAGCGCAGTCATCGTGCCTTTGTTTAAAAACAAGGGTTCACGTTATGACTGCGCAAATTACAGAGCCATAAGCTTGACCAGTTTGGCAGCAAAAGTGTATGGAAAAGTTATTGAAAGGAGAATGAGGATGGTGTCCGATGGTTTACTGTGTGAGACACAAGGAGGTTTCAGGAGTGGAAGGGGATGCATGGATCAAGTGTTCTCTCTGCGCAACATTGTGGAGAAGCATCTGGCTCTAGGTCAGAGGGTTTTCTGCAGTTTTGTGGATCTGGAGAGAGCATTTGACACGGTTGTACGAAAGGAACTTTGGGACATTTTACCGGAGTATGGTATTAACGGTAAACTGCTACAGGCTGTGCAGTCCAGTTACATGGGCTGTAGAGCCTGTGTGCGGCTGGATGATGGAATGTCGCCTTGGTTTGACGTCAATATCGGCGTTAAGCAGGGGTGCGTTTTGTCAGCCAGGCTGTTTATCATATATCTGGATAAATGTCTTCAAAGGTTGAACGATATGAATGTGGGAGTCCAGATGGGCGACTCAGTGGTCACTGCTCTGCTTTATGCAGATGATGCAGTCCTGCTGGCACAGTCAGCGACTGACCTGCAGACCCTAGTCGACACAATGACAGAAGATTGTAAGAAAAGGGGTCTACGCGTGAATGTGAGCAAAACCAAAATAATGGTCTTTGAAAGAGATAAAACCAGAACAGATGTAAGAGTAACAATAGGTAATGATGTACTAGAGCAAGTGGATGAATTTGTATATCTTGGATGTGGATTTAGCCGAGATGGAAGGTACACCACTGATATAGAGCGAAGAGTGAATGCGGGAAATAGAGTGAACGGAGCGTTGGGGCAACTTTTCGGCAGCCACCACGTCAGCCAGAAGGCACGTGTAGCAATACATAACGCAGTGCTTGTCCCAACATTACTGTATGGAAGCGAGAGTTGGGTATGCAGAAAAGAGTATGATAGTAAAATTAATGCGGTCGAAATGCGATCTCTGCGGAAAATCTGTGGAGTTAGGCTGACCGACCGCATTCGTAACGACGACGTAAGAGAGCGAGTAGGTATGAAAGAGAGTATTGGTGTAAAGATGCGAAAGGGAATGCTCCGATGGTTCGGACATGTGGAAAGAATGCCGAACGAACGCCTGGTTAAGAAGATATACAATGCGAAAGTGGAAGGATGTAGGTATCGAGGGAGACCGAGACTAACCTACCTAGACCAGATCGGTCATGTACTGAAGGAAGGTGAAGTCAAGAGTCTCCGAAACCGGCGAGCGTGTATGAAGAGAATTATGAATGTTGAGGAAGCGAGTGAATTATGCAGAGATAGAGTTCTCTGGCACTCTGTTCTCTCTGCCTACCCTGCAAGGGATATGGCGTGATGATATGTATGTATGTATGTATATTTCCTTTTTCATTGTTCCGATTGTTAATAATGAAATAGATCGCATCAGAAGCAAGAATCTTTAATTCTCCTTTGCCTTGTTCAACAACATTACAGGCTACGCAAAAGGCAGCCATTGATTCATTCATTATGAACTTCTTTGTTAGATTTTAGTATTAAAATTATCGTGAGTTTGACACATATTAAACAATTGTATTTTCGGCAATACTCACGCGTTAGAGTCGATTATGTCGACCCGGGTGCATGTCCGATGCGCACTCGCCCTGATGATGAGCATCGGACATGCTCGAAACCCGGGTCGACATAATCGACTCTTACGCGTGAGTATTGCCGAAAATACAATTCTTTGTTAAATGTGTGTGTTTATAAGCTGTTATTTATTAATATAAATAACAGCTTATATTAATATTTTCATTGTTGATTATAAAAATGTATAAATACTTTATTACTGGATTAAAAAGTCTTGAAAAAAAAGAAGAGCCTATTATATTACTCCTTTTTGTGGTAGACTATGATCTGGATACGCCCCATCCAATCCATCCGTGCGAAAACGGCAGCGAACGGCCCCATAACGTACCGTATGCCTTCCCCATTCCCATTGGAGTAACCACTGGTACTAATTTCTTGACTTCGGTGATTAGTCCAGCGAATTATACTACGCTTACCATATAGATTTGGGGGTTTTAGTCTTAATTTTCGTGGACACTCCGCGTATCTTAGTCTTCTTTTAAAATACCCGTGGGAATACTAAGGTTATAGGATACTATAGTTATTGTTTCATTTCATTCGCCTATATTATTATTGATTTTATCAAAAGGGACAGGCTATGTTTGAGCATATAATTTATAGGCTACATATGCGATCGTGAAAGCAGAATGACTAGTAAAGCTTAAGGGGTTAGAGTTGCACTTATATATAAAATTGTAAATCATAAGAAAAAGTTAGTATTAAAATAAAATAGTTACCTTTAAGCCTTTCATATTTAAATTCTTCACAGTATTGTTAAAATTCATACTATTATAGACAAAGAATATTTCTTCTGGTATGTTGTCCAAATCGCTGGCTCTCATCTGGTTCAAATATTTAGTCATCGAAAATTTTATCACATTTTCCATGGGCTTTCGTTTAGCTTTTTGGCATATCCTACCTTTTAAAAGATATCCATCTGGACAACATTTCAAAACGCAATTTCTATTGTAACAGTAATTTTGATTTTCTATAACAGTTTCATTAACATATCTCCACAAAGCATCATTACTGTTAACCGCTATTACGAAAAAAGTGATAAAATACACAATATGAAGTAACATTTTAAAATATTAGTAAGTGACAACGACTGTCACTAAATAATGTACACTACCTACTAATGTACCACATAGCAGATATAAGGAAATTAGTTTCATAATTATTATTGCGTTATTATAATTTTAAGGATAAATAAACTATAATGTATATAGTTTTAGAGCAACATTGAAATCTTGGTCTATCATCATCATTCTTCTACTCTTATCCCAATTACTTTTCTTTCATAGTACATATTGTAAAAGTTATTGGCAATAGTTTTATGACCGGCCGCCTGCCAGAGGTCAACCCTCCTTGGGAATGTGATTGTTGACCAAACGGCATCAGATGGAGTTAGCCCAGTTCGTTATAAGGTTCTAAATCGTCTTTTATGACATCCACGAGCAAAGTAAGGGTTGGTAGTATTCTTAGCCGCTACAACACAGCCAAATCACACAACAAAGTCTTGGTATATATAAAGGGCTAAATAGAAATCGACAGCGAGAAGGAATTATTGTAGGACAAGAGTCGCAATTTGTAAGTTCTACAAACTAAAATATGATGTATTTACTTCATATGAAGAAAACTTTGCGAAACTATCATATAATGCGGCCATCATACTGAATATCATCAATACAAAATACGTTAAATAACCAGAAACCTAGACGATCCTAGTAAACATGCATCATCATCACAGCTCACATATGTCCCACTGTTGAGCTCGGGACTCCTCCGTAATGGGAGGTAAATTAACCTACTATACCGCGCTGGTTAGACGTGTTGGTATACGGTTTTGTTTCGAGCTTTCCTTCTCTTGCATAGATTTTATATGCGTTTTATATCCCTTAGTCGCCTCTTACGATCACCCATGGGTAAAATAGTGAGTGGTGAATTGTATTAAAACTCTGTCACCATACGGATAATGTAAACGTAATGTACACAAGCATAAGTTTTGTATAACAAATGTTCGATGAAGAGAGAACTTTTTATATTTTTTATAGCTTCATTCTTCATAAATATTTAAGTTAATATGAGTATTGCTATTGTATGTTTATCGGCCGTTATAAAACAATATAACTGTGTATTTAAAATACATTAATATAGTCTTACTACATTCATAGGATAGCGGGGATAACTTATTATATTCTTTCTCCATCACCATGTAGATAAGAATGTACGAAGATACAAAATGTGAAACGATTATTTAACATAAGCCCACCATATTAAACAGTTGTATTTCCGGCAATACTCACGCGTTAGAGTCGATTATGTCGACCCGGGTTTCGAGCATGTCCGATGCTCATCATCAGGGCGAGTGCGCAGCTGCGTCTGCGAGCCCCCGACGCGCACTGCGCCTAGCGTAACGTGCAGCACGCCGCGACACAGCGTCGGGTGGCGGGGGGTTACTGCTTGCTTCTTGAGCGTCTTCAGCGGAATCGTCCGATGAGTCCGGATCGTTACCGAGGGCATTTGATGGTCTCACTGCAAACTCACTCCGCGTGCCATCACCCTGACATACCACGCTGACCACGTCGCTCTCCATCCCAGACAAAACCTTGTATGTCAAGGTAGTATTGAGTGCCGGTATCCATGCTGAAGGGAGCGTCCACCCACAGTCTCTATTAAACGTACGATGTCGGTTGATTTCTATAGCTTCACGTATTTTGCGAGGTATAAAATACTTTTCTGTGGCTAATACGGAAGCTTTGTCGAACCGAATGTAGTGTGTTGTGTTCGAGAGATTGGCGTGCTCTGCTGTGGCTGATTTAGTGGTGTCCATGTTCTTAATACTCCTGACGTGTTCGGTTAGTCTGGTGGCGATGCCGCGGCGAGTTTCTCCCACGTAGCTCTTGCCAAAGTCACAAGGTACTCTATAGACTCCTGGTACGCTCAGGTAGTCCTTGTCTTTGGGTGAACGTAGCATTTGTCGTACTTGACCAGGTGAGAGGAAGAACGTTCGTATATCATACCTGCGTCGCAATAGGTACCCGATTTTGTCCGTTGTTCTCTTTACGAACGGTAGGTAAGTCGGAGAACGTTCCACTCTTGTTGGTCGCTTACGTTCACTAGACTTGGCCCAGCGACGACATTGTTGCCAATTATACCCGTTGGCCTCTAGTACCTTTCTTACGTGCTCGAGTTCTGTCTTCACATATTGTGGGTCACATATTCGAAGAGCTCGGTTAATAAGTGATCTTGGTACTGAGGACAAGTGTGCAGGGTGATGGTGTGAAGGGTTACGACGCCAGAAACCTCCGCGTGGTGTACCCTGGGTGCGGGCGACAGTCCCCCTGATTCCTCTGTCGAATTGTCGCCCGTAGCGAATCTCTGGCGCGAGGGGGGGTTCCCCAGCAGTGGGTTGAGCCCCAATTCGCTCCTGACCCTCTATTTGTAGATGGTACAGGAGGCGAAATTTCGGACGGGCGCGGTCACTCATTAATTTGAGGGCTGGGCAGGCTTATCCCACCGCCGACATATCGTAAACCTGATATCTTGCTTCAAGACAAGTTGTCGTGACGGCGTAGTATCAGGAACGAGGGTCTTGGCTTAACCGCCCGGACCGCGAGGAAGACAACCTCTATAAAGAGTTCGAATCAACATTCGAATTCGGAAATCACCCAGAACCTTAAGTTCTGGCGTGCGGCGAGAAGATGCATGGCAGATGGGTTGTTCTGTCGTTAGCAGGCTCCAGCCAGGGTACCGGCCGACCCCCTGGTTTGTAAATGTAGGCTTGCCCGGGTACCGGGATCTCTGCTCGGGTCGACCGTCAGTTCTTTCATACTCGTGGGAATCAAATGGATTTGCTTAATAATATTTTACCAGACGGGAATCCAGCGGATTCCCACATCACGGCCTCGTCAAGCCAATGCAAAACTGACCAAAACGACGCCTCGTCCTTAGGACTAGAGGCGTCTGCCGCGTCGACAGGCGCGGTTCACATGGGGGCAAGCCGCGAAAGCGAACGCTCGCGACAAGAAGCGGAATGCTGAAAACCGCGAGCGTTATGCGCGCGAGCGGGATAAGGACGGCGGCAGATCCACTGCAGAGCCGTCAACGGACGAGGGCGACAACTCTGTCGCAGAGCCGTCCAGAGACGAGGGCAGTGGATCTGCCGATGTGATGGACATGGGCGGTAGTTCCGCAGAGCCGTCCAAGGAGGTCAGCAGGTCGGCTGAGGAAGCCGCCGCCGCCAGGTCGTCGCCGCACCCTGCGGCGGCGGCCTTGACCGCGGCCCTGACGGTAAGGGAGGAGGCCCTCCCCTCGAAGGTGCGGAAGCGCCCCCTAAGTAAGGAGGGCAGCTCAGGCGCAGATTTCGAGGGGAGCGTGGTCATCATGCCTCCTCCCAAAGTTCCGGCTTCTCGCAGAGGGCGAGGGGCCACGGCGTCGGGAAGGACGACCCACTCCCCGGCCGGCGGAGTGCGTGGAGGGGTGGAGGCTGGTAGGCGGGCCGATAATGAGGCGGCCGCCGCGAGGGTGCTGGGGGTGTTGTCCGACATCCCTCCCACAAAAGTGGCGGCCGGTGGTGCCCGCGCGAGCGCCCCAACCGCGAATATGGAGGCCCTGCAGGCCGAAAACGCCCGCCTTGATGGCGAGGTGTCAGGCCTGCGGGCCCAGAACCGCCGGCTGGAGTCGGAGCTGGCCGCGGTGCGGAGGGCCAACCGCCTCCTAACCAAGGACGTGGCTGACATGAAGGCCCAAATGGCGCGGCTCATGCAGCCTACGCCAACCGCGCCGCCGATCAGCGCTAGCCGCGAAGGAGTCGAGGTCGCCACCCCCAAGAAGAAGACGTCGCCGACTGTAGGGCGTGCGCCGCCAGCCATCGCTAGCCGGGCTGCCGCGGCAAAGAAGCTGTCAAACGTCGCGGAGCGGGCCCCGGTAGAGTGGACCTCTACCGGGGCCCAACCCCGCTACCCGTGGCCGGCGACACCAACCCCGCTACCCGTGGTGGAGGGCGCGCCGGACGAGGCCTTGCGCGCCATTATTGATACCGTCGGCAATCTGGTCGATGCGCGCTTGGCCGTTCTGGAGGCAAGACTGCCTCCAGAACCACGTGTTCGGCCGCCTCTTGCCGCGGATAAGCGGCCATATGCGGCACCAGCCCCCGCCTCGCTACCCTGTCAGGGTGGCCGCGTGGGGGGGAGCTACGCCGCAGCCGCGGCTGGGCCCAAGCCCAAGGGGCCCGCTCCGAAGAGAAAGACGGCACCAGCTTCTGCCGGACCGCAGTCGTCGCCCGTACTGACACCGCCGGCGACGACTAGCGCACCCGCAACTGCGCCTGCCGCGCCTGGCACGCCCGCTGCGCCCGAACAGGGTTGGCAGGTGGCCGAGCGCGGCAGGAAGAGTCGTGGCCAGAGAAGGAGAGCGGCAGCGAAGCGCGCGGCTGAGGTCACCGCTCCCCAGGCAGTAGCCGGAGGCGAGAAGAAAAGGAAGAGGCCGCGCAAGGGGCTCCGGCCGCCGAAGACAGCCGCAGTGGTGATCACTATGCTGCCTGAGGCGGCAGAAAGGGGCCTCAGCTATGAGGCCGTTCTGAGGAAAGTCCGGCGGGAGCTCGACGTCTCTGACATAGGAGGCGTCGAAGCCAGGACCCGCAAGGCCCGGACAGGTGCTCGGATCCTAGAGTTCCCTGGGGCCAAGGGCACCAGGACGACCGATAGCGTGGCGTCGAAGCTTCGAGGTCTGTTCGCCGAGGAGGGTGGCGTCAAAATCGCCAGACCCGTAAAGTGCGCCGAAATGCGCATCGCGGGTTTGGACGTTTCCGTGACGGTGGAAGACATCCGGGAGGCCATTGCCTCGAAAACCGGGTGTACCATAGACACCGTCCGGGTTGGCGTCATCCGGCTCGGTCCTGGCGGCGTAGGTGCCGCCTGGGTGCAGTGCCCAGTGGAGTCGGTCAGGCAACTGGCCGGCTTAGGCAGGCTCCTCGTGGGCTGGAGCTCAGCGCGGGTCACCGTGCTGGAGCACCGGCCTGCGAGGTGTTTCAAGTGCATGGCGGTCGGGCACACCCGGCCAACATGCACTAATTGCTTTGACTGCGGCGGACTCTGTTTCCGCTGCGGTCAGACTGGGCATATGGCGGCATCTTGCGCCACCCCGCCCCACTGCCCCGCGTGTGCGGCGGGCAATAAGCCCGCCAAGCACCGCATGGACTCTGGGGCGTGCAGACCTCCGGCTTCGGCTCCAAAGGGGCGGAGCGGCCCTTCGACCCCGGCCGCTCCCGCTCCTAGCGCGGCCCGATCGCCCGCCACAAGCCAGGAGGTGATGATGGACACAGCCCATTAATGGCTGCCCAGTCCACTCACCTCCTGCAGGCCAACACCAACCACTCCGCCGGTGCGTAGGACCTCCTCCTGCAATCCATGGTGGAGTGGTCGATCGGTGCAGCCGTAGTCGCGGAACCGTACGTCGTGCCTGATCGCCCCAATTGGGTGGTCAGCCGGAACGGAACCGCGGCAATCGTCACCTCCATGCAGCGGCACTTCCCGTCCTTATCCCTCTTGGATAGGTGCGAGGAATTTGTTGCGGCGGATTGGGGAGGGGTCACGCTCTACAGTGTATACCTCTCCCCTAATAGGAGGATGGACGATTTCAGGGCCTCCCTCACCACCTTGGAGGCTTCGATACGGCGACTGGCACCGGGCCTCGTCCTGGTCCTGGCGGACTTCAACGCCAAATCCACGGCGTGGGGGTCCCCGATGACGGACGATCGCGGGCGGGCGATCGTGGAGTGGGCGGCGTCACTGGGCCTCTGTGTCCTAAACAGAGGCTCAGTGAACACGTGTGTGCGACACCAGGGTGGGTCGATAGTGGACTTGTCGTTCGCTTGCCCCGCTGTCGCACCACGAGTGAGGAACTGGCGTGTCCTGGAGGAGGCGGAGACCCTGTCAGATCACCGGTACATCCGGATGGAGGTCTCCCCTCTCCGGGACCCCAGCAGGGGTCACAGGGCGGACCGAGGTCCCGCATTTCTGCGGTGGGCTGTGGGGCGTCTGGATAGGGACCTACTGGCGGAGGAAGCCATCGTTCACACGTGGCTGTCCTCACCACCCCCAGCGGACAGAGTGGACGTTGAGGCTGTCCGCATCCGCAGTGCGTTAACGCAGGTCTGCGATGCGGCCATGCCCAGGGTGCAGCGTCTACCTCCGAGGCAGGGGGTCTACTGGTGGTCCCCAAGACTGGCGGACCTTCGTGCGGCGTGCATTAATGCCCGAAGGTCCTACACCCGCCGGCGGCGTCGCCGCGATGTTGAGCGGGAGGGCCGGCTGTGCGAGGCGTACCGCAGAGCGCGTACCGCCTTTCGGCTGGCCATCCGGTCCGCCAAGGACGCGAGTTGGCAGGAGATGCTGGACGGTCTCGACCGTGACCCCTGGGGTCACCCGTATCGCGCGTCGCTGAATAAGCTTCGCGCGCAGGCCCCCCCCCTCACCGAGACCCTCCAGCCCGACCTCCTTGCAAGAATTAGTCCACGGTACTGGTGGCGTTATATCGATGACATTTTCGCTGTGGTGGAGAGGATTAACTTAGCTGAATTCACGGATCACCTAAACAATTTACATCACAGGATCAGTATTACTGTAGAAGAAGAGAATGAAGGAATACTACCATTCTTGGATGTACGCGTCATCCGTGAAGCAGATGGCAGTCTTAACCACACTATCCACCGTAAACCTACGCACACAGACCGGTATCTTCATGCCAGTTCACACCACTACCCTGCACACTTGTCCTCAGTACCAAGATCACTTATTAACCGAGCTCTTCGAATATGTGACCCACAATATGTGAAGACAGAACTCGAGCACGTAGGAAAGGTACTAGAGGTCAACGGGTATAATTGGCAACAATGTCGTAGCTGGGCCAAGTCTAGTGAACGTAAGCGACCAACAAGAGTGGAACGTTCACCGACTTACCTACCGTTCGTAAAGGGAACAACGGACAAAATCGGGTACCTATTGCGACGCAGGTATGATATACGAACGTTCTTCCGCCCACCTGGTCAAGTACGGCAAATGCTACGTTCACAAGGACTACCTGAGCGTACCAGGAGTCTATAGAGTACCTTGTGACTGTGGCAAGAGCTACGTGGGAGAAACTCGCCACGGCATCGCCACCAGACTAACCGAACACGTCAGGAGTATTAAGAACATGGGCACCACTAAATCAGCCATAGCAGAGCACGCCAATCTCTCGAACACAACACACTACATTCGGTTCGACAAAGCTTCCGTATTAGCCACAGAAAAGTATTTTATACCTTGCAAAATACGTGAAGCTATAGAAATCAACCGACATCGTACGTTTAATAGAGACTGTGGGTGGACGCTCCCTTCTGCATGGATACCGGCACTCAATACTACCTCGACATATAAGGTTTTGTCTGGGATGGAGAGCGACGTGGTCAGCGTGGTATGTCAGGGTGATGGCACGCGGAGTGAGTTTACAGTGAGACCATCAAATGCCCTCAGTAACGATCGGGACTCATCGGACGATTCCGCTGAAGACGCTCAAGAAGCAAGCAGTACCCCCCTGCCGCCCGAAGCTGTGTCGCGGCGTGCTGCACGTTAAGCTAGCCGCAGTGCGCGTCAGGGGCTCGCAGACGCAGCTGCGCACTCGCCCTGATGATGAGCATCGGACATGCTCGAAACCCGGGTCGACATAATCGACTCTAACGCGTGAGTATTGCCGGAAATACAACTGTTTAATACGTGTCAAACTCACGATAATTTTAATACTAAAAAATAAGCCCACCATGTTCGTCTCAATTAGTTGGGATCAACGCAATATGCATCTATGTATATTTTTTTTCCATCGCATATACCTATAGTAAAAGGTTTGGTAATAATTATATGACCGACCGCCTGCCATACATCAACACTGCTTGGGCATTCCAAATGGTTGACCAGATGGCATCAGTTGGGTTTTCGCCATGTCAATATAAAGCTCTTAGTCCATATAAAGCTCTTAGTCGTCTTTTATGATACCCACGAGCAATTTAAGGTTATTTCGGTTAGGGTTGGCAGGTTGCCGGGCGGGCCACCGAAGACAAAGATCGGGTACGGCTGGCCCGCTCGCACGGCGGAGAGAGGAAAGTTGCATGGTGGGTCTATGGGGTCACGCGCCGTCTTTCCCGTCACCTCGGACTGATTGGGCGGGGCGAGACCACGTCATTAGTCCACCGCAACAAAAAAAAGGGTTGGCAGATTCGTAACCGCCACCACACAGCAAAGGAGCACACCATAAGGCCTAGGTATAGAATGTAATTTTTAATCAAGAGTAAACAGCTAGATATACTTCTAGATAGACAACATCAAACAGAAAAGACAGCATCGATGCAGAAACAAACTCAGAAGCAAAATTAGTTCATATATATGACGGTACTTCCGCTTAGCACTTTATCATACGTGCTAAGCGGAAGTACCGTCATATAATTCTATACTGTACGTGTGTATGTCACTGAACTCCTCCTAAACGGCTGGACAGATTTTTTTCATATATTTTGTGTGTCTTCGAGTAAATTCGAGAATGGTTTAGATTCGCAATTGGACCCGGTAGTTGGTGCTGCGGTCAAGTTGTAGGATCTTTAGTTTTCGTACATTTTTTTTCTTTTTTTGCATGGTAGACCATGGATATTGTCGCGCCCCGACAAATCGGTTCGGGGCGACAGAAGAGGCGGCGCGAAACCCCATGAACCCACCCTGCAAACACCTCTCTTCGCCGTGTGAGCGGGCCAGCGGTACCCGATCTTTGTCTTCGGTGGCCCGCCTGGCGGTATACCCTTGCGGGTTCCTCTCGTGTCGACGCCCCGACAGCTTTCGCCATTCGCTCGCAGAAGGCGGCGACCGCGTCCCAGTTCCTGACGCTGTCGACCATCACTTTCACGACAGCCGTCAGCGTCGGGTTGGCACCGATGACAGCGACGAGGTCACAGCGTTGCCGGGCTCAGGTCACGCAGATCTCCAGCGTGTGATGCGCCTTGTCCTCGTCACTGCCGCACTGGTGGCAGGACGGAGTCGACTCCCTCCTTACGACCATGTGCAGGTATTTTCCGAAGCAGCCGTGCCCCGACAATACCTGCATTAGCCGGAAAGAGAGGACCCCATGCCGCCGCTCCATCCACTCCGTCAATACGGGCCAGAGGGCCTCAACTGTAAGAACACCGTGCCTAGGCCTCTACAGCCGCGTAACCCAACGGGCGATGACGTCTCGGTGGACGTCCTCGCGCCAGGTGGCTATCTCGCTAAGCGATGAGGAGCCAAAATTACAATTGATATTTTATAAATACAATATTTTCCAACTATAAATACCTACGCTATATCTGCCCACGGCGTTCATTATCCAACCTGCTAAGCGCGGCGATTATGAGAATAAAGTTCCATGTCTAGTTGAAGTCAATAGTCTTATGGGTGGATGGATGGAAGTAAAATTAAAAAACAAAAATGCTCGATACATATTTATTATAAGTCTAACATTTATAAAGTGCACTGTAATATCATATTATGACTAACACCTCCAAAACAGTTTTTTGCTACGATTTCTAAGAATCTTTTAAATATTTATAAAAACTTGATTACGAGCGAAAAATTATTGTCACACATGGGATTCGAACCCACACACACACGTAGATGGCACACGTCTCCTTTGAAGACGAAAAATATAATATGAGGCGAAAATTGAGTGTCATAACAGTTCACGCTGGTATAAATGGTAGCACGATTGAAATAGATTTCCAATAGGCGTGGGTTCGAATCCCATGTGTGACAATCATTTTTCGCTCGTATTCAAGTTATTATAAATAATCAAGCACGTTAAATGCTAAATTTCAATAATCTTGTATATATATATATACATACATACATACATATCATCACGCCATATCCCTTGCAGGGTAGGCAGAGAGAACAGAGTGCCAGAGAACTCTATCTCTGCATACTTCACTCGCTTCCTCAACATTCATAATTCTCTTCATACACGCTCGCCGGTTTCGGAGACTCTTGACTCCACCTTCCTTCAGTACATGACCGATCTGGTCTAGGTAGGTTAGTCTCGGTCTCCCTCGGTACCTACATCCTTCCACTTTCGCATTGTATATCTTCTTAACCAGGCGTTCGTTCGGCATTCTTTTGTATATATATATATATATATATATATATATATATATATATATATATATATATATATATATATATATATATATATATATATATATATATATATATATATATATATATATATATATATATATATAATATATATATATAAACGTAAAAACTTTACCGTCTTTTTACACAGATGATATGTTTATGCTAGGAATGTGACAAACCCGTGGTCATACCTAGACCATATATTGTATCCCGTCAGGACATCTTTCTATTCATACGTCAAAGATGTGAAACATGGTCTTTTTCAACTGCGTTTTACAAGTACGGAGACGATGGCACCGGAAAACCTGTGGTTTTGCTCTACATGGCATAGGTTGGGAAGGTGTTGGTCGAAGGCTTTAGAGGGATCAGGCTTATACTTTCAATACAAGGCATTTTTTTTCGTCTGACACGTTCTTGACGCGGTCATATTTAGTATAAAACGATATAGCAGACAGATTTCTTAAAATATAGTCAGGAATTTTTTTTTTTAATCCTGTCGGAACACAACCCGTCGATGTTTTAAGGCTTTGCCTTTGTATATGGTCTTTATAGCTTTAATATGCAATCATTTAGATGATGAAACATTAGCGAAAACCTTTTTTTAATTATCAAATTAAGTATCAACTTTATTATAAGTAAGCCAACATACATCAGATGCAACTTAATTTTTAAAAACTATATCAAGACAATTTATAATAAAACTAGCTTCTGCCCGTGGCTTTGCCCGCGTAAAAGGTTACTTTCCTAAAGTTTTCCATCCACAATTTTTATTTTACCCCTTAAGGATATTTTTTTTATAAAATTTTAATGTCAAATATATTTATATCTAATCAATAGCCTAAACATAAATATCAAGCTGCTGGCTTTAAAAATGACGATACTTCCTTACAATTATTCATCCCCCTTTACAACCATTTCTGTATTAAAATGTAGCCTATGTCCTTTATCAGGCTCTAGACTATCTGTGTACCAAACTTCATTTAGATCGGTTCAGTAGTTTAAGCGTGAAGAGCCACAGACAGAAAGACAGCAGAGTTACATTCGCATTTATAACATTATAGTAAGGATGACAATTTACAAATGACAATTTGAATACACAGGCCCAAATTATAAATTAGATTTAAATGAGAAATTTTATTTTTAATGTAAATATAAGTATGTAATTTTTATGTATAAATTAATGACGATAAATTTCATTTATATTAACAAATTTATTAATTATTTAAATTACAGTAATATTAATTAATTTACAGCAAAAAATAATTACTATTTGGTATAGGCAATTAAAAAAATACAGCAAAAACAAAATAACTATATTCGCTTGTACGGCATGGTATGCCTATGGCGACCATTCAGAAAGCTCGTTTAGTGGGTTAGCTAATTGATGTCTTCCATACTTCAAGGATAAATAGTGTTGCAGACGACAGTTTGACAGTTAATAATCTTAAAGTAATAAAGTCTGTCTGTCTCTGTATGTTACGTCTAGAATAGTATATGAATCTGGATGTGAGTTTTTGTGCGTTCAGGTGTTACTGCCATACCTACTAATGCAATCAATCAATGGGCCTTATATATGAGCCTTACCTTACATATACAGCCCATTAAATTCTCCCATATCTCTTTTATTACTTGAAAAATCAATTTTGATTAATGTCCATGCTTTGAAATATTTTTAGGGATTCTAGTGTTTGTATTTAATTTTAAATTTCCTGACATTTCGTACACTTTACAGCGTTCATGGAGGACTGTCTAGCCCGTGATCTTTATTGTTTTAGGTGATATTGTTTGGAGTATGTATATAGCTATATACACCGTGACATTTATATCATCTTAGAAAAGAAGTGCCATAAAAGAATCCGAACAAAGAAACATATCTAACATATTTAATTGTTCAATAGTAGTAGTGATATAAAAATAACAAAATAAAATAAATTAATATTTTGTAACAACCTGGTTATAATGTTTACATTTTAAACAAAAGAAATCATACGGCATTCCGCATGATAATGATTGGCTAACGTAATTACGTTAGCCAATCACATCTATGAAGTCCACGTGGACTGCTATTCCAAAGCGTACCTACGCCTAGGTAGTACCTACACAGTACGTAGGTTATGTCGAGTAGGTAGCCTACCGCTTGCTACATACTGTTCTCTTACTATTTTAATTAGTAATTATTTATAATAGTTTTTAGTAAAAAATATTCCAGTAGATATTTTTTCAACCTTTTAATTGTACGAATGAATAGTATATACTGGATACGTCAATTGAACTGCTTTTGTAAGACGACATAGATATCACCGTGTATATATATTATTAGCTCTAATAACACTGCGTGTGGAATATATTGTGATTGATGTATTGCGAGATGTAAAATTTAAAATATAGTGTCATTTAAGACAAAAGAATAACAAAAATATCTAAGTAGGTATCTAATCAACGCAAGCACATGCAACAGGCACAACTAGCTGTCATTATAGCTGCTTTTGAAATATATGAGACTATACGTGATTATGACTTGCAATTTTATTTATCGACTCAGTTCATTTGAATTTCGACCTTGGAGTGACCGACTGACTACGTATGTACGAGTGGGCATTGAGGAGCTTCTCATTTCCGTTGATTGTAGATTCATCAAATGGTAATACCTGTATATAAGAAAATACTAAAATTGACATTTATTTTATTTATATTTCTATTCAATCTTTTATAATCTATCTGGTAAAGTACCTTTCCTTTCACCAATACGCTCTTGACATTATTATTTTACCTTGTATATAACCATAGCCGGGCACCGTTAATCAAATAGTTAACTTCGTTAATCGTTAATACGCTACAAAAAAAAGTTAGCTTCGTTAAACGTTAAAGCGTTACATTTCGGAAGAATTAACGCAAGTTAACGTTAATCCTTAATCCTTATATGTGTAAAATAGCATCTTTATATCGTTGCGTTAGTGAACTTATAAAACCTGTTGGTTAGGAACAAAACAAAATAATTTTATAATTTAAATGTGTAATTTAATCGTCGGGCATTAGGTACATATTCCCCTTCATGAACATTAACATGTTGAAGTTAAAAAATGATCAAACGAAAATATCTTTTCGCAGTTTTCTTTCTCACTCGCACGCGCCGGCGAAATATATCTAGTTTTGTTTTTGTTTCACTCGCTGCCACACGCCACCCGGCACTTGTCAGTGCCCTGCGGTAACTATTAGGCATTGGATTAACGATTAACGGATTTCTGCATATTAACGGCAGTTAACGTGTCCGTTAACATTTTTAAAAGTTAACTTAAAAGTTAATCCGTTAATCAAAATGTTAACATCGTTAATTAACGATTAACGGATTAACGAGTTAATGCCCAGCTATGTATATAACCCACTAGTACAAATCAAAGAACTCAAATCTCTTCTGTAATAGAGGTGAAATTTACCTTTTCACCACGCTGGTCAGATGGATAGATTTTATTTTATTGCATGTACCCAAACTTTTTAAAATTTTGATATCAGATTGTTCACTCCTGAAGTGGCTATTATATGGTCACTCTAGTTGAGTTGATCATCTATAGTTAAGTATCTAAATTTTCCATTTCAAAAAATCTGAAGTAAAAAATTGTTTTATCGAGTATTGATCGCTCTTTAGTGATCGCAGATTTGGAATCTATATATAACATTCTTGTTTTCTCAACTAATTATAAAACATAATTACAGTTTGTTCTATATGTATAGTTTTTCCCAAATGTAAGACCAAGACTCGCTGCAAGAGTCTCGTACTACTCCCTTATACAGCATTTTACGATTCCTTTGGCAAAGAAAGGATTGTCAACATTTTTTATTCTTAATACCAGTAGGTATACAGGGAAATAATTTGATGTTATTTTAAACAGTCTCATGATAGATAGGTGTGATTATAGCCCCACTCCCGTTAAGTGATATGTACCTAATTATTGATAGTTATATAGTTAGTGCCACTAACTAGATGAATGGGATTTCTTTAATTTAGTTGGATTTTGCATTTCTATGCGTATTTTTCATTTCTATCAAAACAAGTGACTTTGTGTTATTCTAACAGCGAGAGTTGCAAGACTTACGAGGCACGCAAGAATCTTGCATTTGGGCAACACTAGTTCTATATAATAAAAAAAAACGCACCTATCTTTTATTTTAAGCCAAATTTTCTTTTTGCAGACGAATATGACGAAAATTACAAGTCCAACAAGAGAATTGTAAGCGTCAGTGAACTTCCATACAAGATAATTATGGTCTGTGAAGGAACTAATGGCTTCTAATATCCAGTTGATGCCCATCAAAATAAACAACTTGATATAGAGTGTGAATCTGAAAAGTGAATATTCTTCCATTATACTATATCGATTATAATAATACACCAAACAAATGACATAGATATACACCTAAACCTCCATAACTACATATAACTTATTAACAGACTTTTTACCACAGATATATCACAACTGAATGCCGTCTACGCTTTTTTGTGTCTGTCTTTTAGCTGTTAGCCGCAGATGGCTGCCACAGCTTAACCCGGACTATGGGTGAGCGCTGAGGGCTATCAACCCGGTAAAAATGTTAAGCGACAACGGCCGAGGGCTCCCCTGTGGGACGTTAACGGACCTCGGCTCGGGGCGTCGCTGATAGCAAAGTGGGCGTGCCCACATTTGAGTTACGCGTCGCGTCTTACGTTCCCGGCGGCAGGGGCGGAAGCGCGGATATTTATGTGTTATGGCCGCGCGGGCCGTGTATGTTCTTTCTTGTTCTGTTCTTTCGTCGAGGACGTCGGATCGCGGATATTTTTGATGGGACGTAGTTAGCCGCCCCAACCACTAAGGTGTTGGGGTGTGTCATGGTAGAGGCTATTTTCGCGTCTGAAACCGCTATTTATACCCGTTTTCGTCACGAAACCACTCAACCGTAACTAATGTTGCCAGAGCACGCTCTTAGAATTGCCACCTATCGATAGGCGATAACACGATGATTAAAATAATGGTTTCAAGTGTCCGATGTACTATTTTTTTATTATTAAAAAATACATTATAAACTCATTTGCAAAAAAAACGGTTTTGATTTTCATTCATATTTAAAAAGATACAATACCAAAAAGGTTTCAATCGTTTGTACACGTTACTGGCCGGTTTTAAAAATGCTGTGGTATTTAAAAAAGTACGTTCTAAATTCAATTTTTCATTTGATGTTCATTTTTACAGAAAACCCCTTTTTATCCTACATTTTTGGCGCGAAGTTCCAGAAGTTAACATCGACTTTCATAACTTTTATTCAATTTTTATCGATTAATTTCATATCCTTGACTGTCAAAGCTTTATTTAATGCTGTTTGGCTGTGTCAAAAATGGTAGATAAAGTGGTAAAAGCTACCAAAATTATCGCGCTGCTTGAAGAGGGTTGCAGCCAATGTTTCGTGGCTAGGAGGCTAAATGTTAGTCGCTCGACAGTCCAAAGGACCTGGCAGCGATATCAGGAGACTGGTTCCGTCGAGAGAAGGCCTGGTTCTGGAAGAAAACCATGTACCCAACCACGGGATGATCGTTTTCTTGTGAGTCGCGCATTGAGAAATCGCAAATCTTCGTATGTGGATCTTAAGAACAACCTCCAAGAAGTAAGAAATGTGCATATTAGTCTATGGACGGTCAGGAGGAGGCTTCTCGCTGCCAATATACGCAGTCACCGCCCGGCCCGCGGCCCCAAATTACTCCGTGAGCACAGAGTGCACAGGCTTAGGTTCGCTAGAAATTGTGAATCATGGACTCAAGACGATTGGAATAGGGTTTTGTTCTCTGATGAAGCCAGGATATCTCTGTTCGGTGAAGATCGACGTCGGCGAGTGCTAAGAAGACAAGGAGAACGCTTTGCAGAGGCATGTTTCGAAGAAATCACACCTTATGGTGGGGGCTCTGTTATGTTTTGGGCAGGAATAAATTCAATGGATCGTACAGAGTTAGTCTTCATTGAAAACGGCTCACTGACTGGGCATCGATACATAACGGAAGTTCTAATTTCTCATGCACAACCCGCATTGGCCGCTCTAGGTGAAGACTCGATTTTTATGGACGACAATGCTCGCGCCCACCGATCCCGCGATGTTAATGCGTATGTGCAAGAGGTCGGCATTCGTCGTTTGGATTGGCCAGCTCGAAGTCCCGACCTCAATCCCATAGAGCATGTCTGGGACGTTCTGAAACGGCGTGTGAGATCAGTACACCCGGCTCCGCAGACCATCAGAGAGCTGAAGAATGTGATTACTGCGGAGTGGGAACGTATTCCGCAAGCAAGTATCCGGGATATACTCGCTAGCATGCCCAGACGAATTCAAGCTGTGATTTTAGCTAGAGGGGGTCACACTCGGTACTAAACATTTATCTGCTTTTACTTTATTAAAGAAAAACAAACAAAAAAACTTTTTTATTTTTACTTCATGAGCATATGCACTACTAGCGAATATACACTACTAGCGAGGTTTAGCATTATTTCCCATAAATTGTATCTAAATTTTATGAAATACTGATGAAAACGATTATTTTCTTATTAATTTACCAAATTGTGTGGATAAAACTACCTATAATTATCAAACAAAGAAATATTAACATTTGAAATGGTTCATTGCTTAGGTGCCCGTTTTTTTTGCAAATGAGTGTAGTTGGAAATACTACCCGCTTATGATGCATTTATTATTGCTATATTAAAATGAAAATTTGTTTACTTATGTTAACTAGAGTATTACACATTTGAAATCAAACTAGTTTTACTGATTCTATCACGTTTTTATTTGATTTTTAATTGCCCGACATTTCGAACACTTTACAGCGTTCATGGTTATGGGAGGTATAAAGGTGTTCACGTCCAATAAGTCATTGTTATAATAGAGATTTATATCTACCCACTACAGTATCAGTTATTAAAATAGTAGTTGTATTTCAAAAATATGTTTTGCTTTTTGTAACATAATATGCACTCTTTTTGTACATGGAATGAGTATATTTCTACAGATAAGTCCTCGTATTCTAAGTGACTGCATAAATATATTGACGTAAGATACTGAGAGTTAGTGCAACCATTAATTCATCGCTCAAAGAAATGTTCTGCGTGAAACTCAAAAACAAAGTATTGAGTACGTAAAATCCGAGAGAATAACTGAGACAATCTTATCATCTAATATAAGAGAGACTATTTTAACAAATAGTATTTCTTACCTTTGCTTTTCTTGATTATACAAGATTCTTGTTTGTTCATTTATTTCATTTATTTTTATTGCCGTTAGTATGAAAAATGTTAAGTTGATCAAGCACAATAATAACATCGGCACATACAAATAGATAAATTTGCTCGTCCCTGAAAATATAATTAGTACAAATAGTACATAGGTACATACATACATACATATCATTACGCCAAATCCCTTGCAGGGTAGGCAGAGAGAGCAGAGTACCAGAGAACTCTATCCTTGCATACTTCACTCGCTTCCTCAACATTCATAATTCTCTTCATACACGCTCACCGGTTTCGGAGACTCTTGACTCCACCTTCCTTCAATACGTGAACAATCTGGTCTAGGTAGATGAGTCTCGGTCTCCCCCGGTACCTACATCCTTCCACTTTCACATTGTATATCTCCTTAACCAGACGTTCGTTCGGCATTCTTTCCACATGTCCGAACCTTCGGAGCATACCCTTTTGCATCTGTACAAATAGTCCTGTATAATGCCTGCTAATTTTCACACCGATGTTTGTGCAATAACGGAATTAACTCTAAACATAGTTGGCATTATAAAAGTAACTTAAGCTATGTTTATTTCTCAAAAATAATTCATCATCATCATTACAGCTCATATATGTCCCACTGTTGGGCTCAGACCTCCTCCGTAATGGAAGGGAAATTAACCTACTATACCGCGCTGGTCAGACGTGTTGGTATAGGGTTTTGTATCGAGTTTTCCTTCTCTTGCATAGATGTTATATGCGTCCTATATCCCTTAGTCGTCTCCTACGATCACCCACGGGTAAGATAGGGTAGTGATTTGTATTCTTAGTCCGTCACCACACGACATCAAAAATAATTAAAGTTTCATAATAAACTAAAATTTAGTATGTTTTTTTTTTAATTTCCCAACGTTTCGAACACTTTACAGTATTCATGGTCACGGGAGGACTGAGACTATATTCTCCCGTGACCACGAACGCTGAACAGTATTTATTAAAAATCAAATACAAACGCGATAGTATCCTTTAAACTAGTTATAGTGTTTGTTTAGTCATTCGCATACACTACACTAGTTTTATTTCATTTTCTTTTTACTTATGTATTAAAGTTTCACGCAAATAAGTCGTATGACATCGTAAACAAGTTTCTATTTAAGTAGGTATTTATACATCCAATATATAATTACTTACAACACTTTACTCAGGTCAGGCTGACCGACTGCATTCGCAACGACGACGTAGGAGAGCGAGTAGGTATGAAAGAGAGTATTGGTGTAAAGATGCGAAAGGGCATGCTCCGATGGTTCGGACATGTGAAAGAATGCCGAACGAACGTCTGGTTAAGAAGATATACAATGCGAAAGTGGAAAGATGTAGGTACCGGGGGAGACCGAGACTCACCTACCTAGACCAGATTGGTCACGTACTGAAGGAAGGTGGAGTCAAGAGTCTCCGAAACCGGCGAGCGTGTATGAAGAGAATTATGAATGTTGAGGAAGCGACTGAAGCGAGTGAAGTATGCAGAGATAGAGTTCTCTGGCACTCTGTTCCCTCTATCTACCCTGCAAGGGATATGGCGTGATGATATGTATGTATGTATGTACTTTACTCAACTATACTCATTAACAAATATAAAGGACTTACCGTATATAAAGCATCCCTGTTTTCTAAGTCTGGGCAACCAGTTGCTTCTTTCATTTGTAATAGAAAACTCTAGTATAGCGAGTAATATTGTCAATATGGTGGGTAAACCAAATGCATATACACAATACCGCAAGAAGCAACGCTTTATTGCTGAGAGGTGAACGTTCAGAGATCGCCTGCCGCTGGAATGAAAGTAATACAGTTTTATACGATGTTATCTTCTTTTTCTTTTTCCGTGTGGTGACGGAGTAAGAATACAGTTCACCACTCCCTCTCTTACCCGTGGGTATCGTAATAGTCAGGATCTAATATGCATATATCATCTGTGCAAGAAAAGGAAAACTCGAAATAAAACCCTATACCAACACGTCTGGCCAGCATGGTATAGTAGGTCAATTTCCCTCACATTATGGAGGAGGCCCGAACCCAACAGGGGAACATATGTGGGCTGAGATGAAGATGATGATGAGATGATATCTTTTTTTTTATTAGTTTGCTTTCTTGTATACCTATTAGTCTGGGTGGATATTTGTAATTGATTTTAAACTAAGTTTTAGATGAGCTTTCTAATATTTAAAAGGACCATAGCTTATAAGTGGACAGCAATGAATGATAATTTGAAAAAAGAAGAAAATAAAAAAATATTTAAAATCAATTCGAAAATTTCAATCTAATAATTTTAATAGCAGTAATTTTAAGAGCTGTGTGGTAGCGGCTACGAATACTACCAACCCTTACTTGCTCGTAGATGTCGTAAAAGACGACTAAGAGCCTTATAACGTCCTGGGCCAACTTCATCTGATGCCGTTTTGTCAACAATTACAATCCCAAGGAAAGTTGACGTCTGGTAGGCGGCCGGTCATAAAACTATTGCCATTAACTTTTACAATATGTACTTTAAAAGAAGAGTACATATTGTGTCGACCCCAAGTAATTGGGATAAGAGTAGAAGAATGATGATGAATTTTAAAAGCAGTAAATTAAAAAAATGTACTATATTTTTATAACGAGCTAAAAATAAAATAATTTCACTCATGATTAAAAACGAAAAACATGGGGCGCAGTATCAATTATCTGCTGCATGCGACTATACGGCATCAGGGGTTGGCCCAGGTCGTTATAAGGCTCTTAGTCGTCTTTTACGACATCCACGAGCAAAGTAAGGTTTGGTAGTATTCGTAGCCGCTACCATACAGCAATTCTATTCCCAAAAAGTATATAAGAAAATTGTAATACTACATTTAGCTATGCAATCTTTAGTTCCGAGTAGTATAACTAGTTTATTACCACCTGCCAAGCACTAATGTTGTACTTGGGAGGTAAAATATTTGTTGAATTCGTGAATATCCCAATGCGTCGCAATCAACAATAAATATAGACTTAAGTAGTCAGGCAAATATAGTGAATCATAATATTGTAGGATAATCTTGTTAAAATGACGTATATATTTATGAGAATTCTCTTGAAATTATATTTTACATAATTGTGTTTGTTTTGTTTGTTTTATTTATAACACCACCCTGCACTAAGGAAATAATCTTTTGTTATATGTTTTATGAGCCAGAAGCTCAACTGGGGTAGGTTTGGGGTTTTATTGGTAGGCAGCGGCCTACCTATACTCTTGGTATTGCAAAGGTCCATGGGTGATAGTGACACTTACCATCAGGTGTGCTGTCAGCTCGTTTGCCACCATAAGCAATAAAACAAATATTGTGGAGTATTTTACAAACATGCAATTAACACAGACAAATTACACCCAGACTCAGAACAACACTTCGTGGATCGCACGTAGCATTGTCCTGCGCGGGAATCGAACCCACGGCATTGGCACGGAAGGTTGGTATCTTAACCACTACGCCATCTGTGCAGTCATTTTTATATCGAGGGTTTTTTGTTATCACAACAATTAAGGATATAAAAAAACATTTTTTCGTTGCTCATGTACATAAAAATTTTGGTAACTGCAAAATAAATGGATTATGTGAATTATGGTTATGAAAGGAGTGAGAGAAGATATGAGAGGTCACGAGAGGCTACGAAATATAAATAGGTACATGTTGTGCCGACCTTACTTAGGATGGGATTGAGCACAGGCTATTAGTGCACTTGGAGTAAGCAATTGAAAGATTCGGCAGACGAGCTGGCAAATCTGACACTTGAATTATAGACATGTGTAAGTAATGCGAGTGATGTATCACACGTAATATTACCCGACCGTGTACTGACTCATTACACATTACGCGACTAAATATCACATCACATTAAACATCACACATCACATTAAACATGACGCGAACACCCGTACTGTAGTGTACCCGTACGTACTGTAGACATGCGCGAAACAGTACTTCGCGAAGTTATGTGATATGGTATTACATTTCGTTCCAAGTAATATTACATTTTACCATCACTTGAAACATCACACATGACATTACATGCCATGTGTGATGCGTAATGCGATAGTACTCTATATATACGGCGGGCGGCGTCAAGAAATATAAGTCTTAACGTTCTGAAAATAAAGTTCAAAATAAATATTGAATTGCCAGACACCGGACATTGCAGAAATGCAGAACAGTACACGGGTGTTCGCGTCATGTTTAATGTGATGTGATGTTTAGTCGCGTAATGTGTAATAGGACAGTACACGGTCGCGTAATATTACGTGTGATACATCACTCGCATTACTTACACATGTCTAGTGCACTGTTCTGCATTTCTGCAATGTTTGGTGTCTGGCAATTCAATATTTATTTTGAACTTTATTTTCAGAACGTTAAGACTTATATTTCTTGACGCCGCCCGCCGTATATACAGAGCGCTATCGCATTACGTATCACGCATGACATGAAATGTCATGTGTGATGTTTGAAGTGATGGTAAAATGTAATATTACTCGGGACGAAATGTAATGCCATATCACATCACTTCGCGAAGTACTGTTTCGCGCATGTCTATTGAATTATCTTTGTTTTGTTCTTCTTTTTTTAATTCCTATATGTCATACTATTAACCATAAGACTATTCAATAGTCTAAGGCAGCGGTCGGTAATACGCAGTCCGCCAACGTCTTCTTTGCGGCCCGTGAATGTTTTATAAATAATATATAAATATCAAAATAAATGCATTAACGAATCGCGATTGACCGTATACGGAATTGAGTATTCTAGGGTTAATATCACAAGTGTGTGCCTTTAGTTTATTTTTGCACCTTGTGGCCCTTGCCTACCAAAAGGTTGCAGATCCCTGGTCCTAGGAAAAAAATATTATTACTTCGAATATGAGGGACATTTAATTAATACATGATATTTTTTCAAGTGGCGGTAATGTTTTCTGGCGATGATGTAATCCGCCTTTGGTACGTTTTTATAAAAGGAACAGTTGACATATTTATAATGCAATTAAATTTGATTAATTACATTCTTAATCAAATAAATACCATTATTTAGGTATAAAAAATTAGGACATGCCAATTTTTTATTTAAAATTGTAAAAAAAATATTTGAATTTGTAAAAAATTGGCACGGACTAATTTTTTTGTAATACAAGAAAATGCTCATGATTGCCGAGTCCAACCTTTATAATATTCAAATGATTTAACTATCAGTACGTTTGATTATTTTAAAAATAAAATTAAATATTTAAATTTAGTCACCTGAAAGCCTGCCAGATGTCGTAACACATCACATTCAACCAGAAGAAAGCAGCCAAGAGCGAGAAATAGATGATGAACGCTATATATGAAAATAAAAAGGTATTTTTAATTAAGAATTTTATTAAGGACAATCTTATATTTTCTGCAACGTAAATTATTGCATCGCAGGGGACCGGTGGATGAACCACCGAAGGCAAGAAGTTAGTACCGGTCACCAACATGACGATATAAAGGATAAGTACGACATTATACTGGATTACACGTTGTTGCTGATAATTTAGGCCATGTATTACTGAACTATAGCCTATTCTCAAACCTTATAAATAATAGAATCAGTGATTAGGACGACTCTATTGAATAAATTATGGATTATATAAAGATCGTTTTGCGTAGGAATCCAACCGTCGACGCTGGATGTGAGAGATTCATGTTCGTCTCAGTATATATATGTCCCACTATTGGGCTGGGGCCTCCTTCATTATGGGAGGGTAATTGACCTACTATACCACGCTGGTCGAAACAAACCCCTATACCAACACGTCTGACCAGCGCGGTATAGTAGGTTAATTTCCCTACCATCACGGAGGAGGACTGAGCCCAACAGGTAGGACATTTATAGGCTGTGATGATGATGATGATGACTAAAGCCTAGCCGCGTGAAATAAATTTAAAAAATATTTTGTGTGAATTATTTTGACTTAATGTGCTCATCACGGGAGTAAGATTTCCTTATATACTATTCCACCATGATCCCATACCATATTTCTTCCTTTCTTGAGGTGTACGGTATATTAAGTAACTGTGGGAAATTGGGTCTTCCTTCCTCTCCTCCATTTTGTAATAATAATGGATTTCCGTCATGTATCGCCTAATTCAATCAAATTAATGTAATAGAATTACTGGTGACAGATTTTAGAGTCCATCATCATTTCAGATAATGTATGTTTCACAAGTTTGACTCAACTTCACAATAGGGGGGACATTGACCTAATAATCTGCATATATCAGATAGGTTGGTAGAGGGCTTTATTAAAGTTTTCTTTTCTTATAATGGTAGTATCTGCTTATCATATTCCTTAGTCGTCTTTTATGACATCTATAGGCAAGATTGTGAGATTATATAGTTAAAAATCATCATCATCATCTCAGCAATATATATGACCCACTGTTGGGATCGAGCCTCCTCCATAATGGGAGGGAATTGACCTACTATACCACAGGTCAGACATGTGGGTATAGGGTTTTGTATCGACTTTTCCTTCTCCTTATTAAAAATAGTTAAATACTTTTAAACTTACTAAAGCCTAAACAAAGGTTGTCATAAAAATTTTCCCACGGGTATAGCATCAATATCTGTAGAAATGCAAGAAAAATGAAACCCACGAAAAAAGATGATAGATATGCCATTAGAACGAAGCCGTGTAAATTTTGAAGATCTGGTATACAAGCATAAACCGCCAGTGTTAGTATGATGAAGAAACAGGAGATTAGCAAACCTGAAAAAGAAATAAACAATTCTAAATTAATACTTATCCTAATTCCTATTAGATATTTTTGGAGTTTACTCCTTAAGAATTGATTTTCATATAAGGCGCCCGGTATGAGAAAAAGAGTAAAATCTAGTGATCGAATGACCTCGTTACGTTTTTGGTGTGCAACCTATTCTGCGCACCTTTCATTTTCTGACGTGAGATAATACTTCACTGAACAGTTTTAATAAATGTAAATAACAATATATATATTATAGTCAAATGAGCTTTTTTTGCGCCTGTTTTGATAATCGTACTTAAGGAGTAAACTCCAGTCGTGCGTCGGAGCTGACACACACACACTTTTTTTTTCTTTCCGTAAAAGTGATAAGAATTCACCGATAATATTACTGGGTGGGTATGATATTTACTGGGTTACTGGGTGGGTGACCCACCCACTTAGCTTTGAGCACTTTTTGCTCGATGAGAGAGACTACAGTCACGCGCCGTCCCTTCTGTGGCCCCGGGCGGATAAGGCAGGGTGTAACTATACCATGGCCTATCCAAAAACAAATGTCGTAAGAGGCAATGGACGGCAGCAATTTCCAGAACGGTAGGTTATGGAGTTACATGCCACCCTGGTTATATGCCACTTATGTTATATCCAAAGACTCCCTGCGACTTTTAAGATATTATTAGTTCTACCTAGTGAGGGATCGTCCTACGCTGAGACGTCTGATTCGTGGTCAAGTCTTTTCTTCCTCAACGATTGTCAGCTCAACGAATAATGTAGACCGCACATTGCTACTTCAACAATCCTTAGGGCTATGTTAGTTACACCCATTGTTCTACGGATTATTATATTTCAAATTATTAATAGTGGTAGGACCACGCTGTGGACACTACTCTGTCTACAGCCGCGGGCCGGTCCGTCCGGGGTAGTACCACACTCTTGCAGAAGATCGACGTCTGAGTAATGGCAATGTGCTATTGCACTTAGTTCAGTGAACGAGAGAGCCGGCAGCCCAATTGGGTGGGTTTGGGGTTTATATTGGTAGGCAGCGACCTAGCTATACCTTTGATATTGTAAGATCCATGGGCTGCAGTGACACTTACCATCCATCCATCCTAATAAAATAATGACTGCACAGATGGTGATGGTAGTGGTTAAGATATCGAGTTACCATGCCAGTGCCGTGGGTTCGATTCCTACGCACTACTTTATGGTGTTTTTGTATTTTTTATGGTGGCAAACGAGCAAGCAGTACACCTGATGATATATGTTACTGCCGCCAGTGCAATAGCATATTGCCATTACTCACACGTCGATCTTCTACGAGAGTGTGGTACTACCACATGAGTAAATAAACGTACAGAGACAAACATTCAAACAACCGCGCCACGGTAGGTATATCACAAGTATGATGCGCGTGTGTGCGTGAGCACTGGCGGCTCGTCACGTACGAAACGAAATTTGTTTAGGCTAGTTCGGCCAGTGCTCAAACAAAGGGCTCACTCACCGCTCGCTGTGCATCGCGTCGTGCTAAACATTTTATGTATTTATTTTCATCCTCATGTGCCAATCCTATCAGAATAGGTAACAATTTTGCTCGCTCCTTAGAAGATTGGTCTCTGTACGTTTATTTACTCATGTGGTACTACACTAGACGAACCGGCCCGTGTTTATAGACAGAAAGCTGTCAATAGCGTGGTAGGACCACCTACTAAATAATCAATATACTTACAAATACTATCCTGTATATAGTTAGGTTCAGCTTGTGAAGTGTAACATAGCAAAGCTCTAAGTTCAACAGCTATTTCATTGTTTGAAGTCGCAAAGTAATCTAAGCAATATTTATCTGGACTGTACCATTCCCACTTTTCAATTCCTTCTTCCACATGAAGTGATCCATTCTGAAAGGAAATTGTAATTATTATATTTTTTTTTGCATAATGGTAGGAACACACTGTTCACAGTTTTCTGTCTACAGCTGCGGGCCGCTCCGCCCAGAGTAGTACCACACTCTCGCAGAAAATCGAGAGACCACGTCCATAGCCCATCGCAAAAAAAAAAAAAAAAAAAGGTGTAAAGCAAGGCTAGATTTTTCTGCTTTACAGTGAAAGTAGCTCTATCATGATGAGGGCAAAATAAACACTATATACATATTTTCTACGGTGTATATTTCCGTGACAGAGTCAGAATACAATTGTATTTTGTCACGCATAAGTTCGAGGAATTCATCTCGACTTTTGCGTGGGTGTCATAGAAGACGACTAAAGGACCAATAATGTGCCGATAACATCAATGCAAAAGAAGGAGAACTCGAAATAAAATTATACGACAAGAGGTTTGACGAGCGTTATACAGTAAGTCTAATGCCCTCCTATACTGTTTACGCGATGAAGGAGGTTTGATCGAGATATCTATGAGCTGAGATGATGATAATTATGAAACAAAATATATCGACATACGAGCAGTGACAATGTGCTGCTGCGCATCGTTCGTGGAGCGAGAGAGCCGGAAGCCCAACTTTATTTGGGCTATTCATTGATAGGCAGCGGCCTAGCTGTACCCTTGGTATTGCAAAGGTCCATGGGCGACAGTAACATTTACCAACAGGTGTGCTGCTTGATCGTTTGCCACCAAAAGCAATATTTTTTTTTTCATGTTCCATTAAATAAATTGGTCTTGTTTTAATGTAATACATTACCTAAAATTTGCATGTTTTATGATAAAATATGGAATTTACTTTAATTTTTACCCCATTTACTTAGGTGTCGACGTGTACTCTCCTTACATCATACATATTGCAAAAGTTTTGGAAATAGTTGTATGAACGACCGCCTGCCTGACATCAACCCTTCTTGGAAATGTCATTGCTGACCAGGCGGCATAAGATGGAATCGGTCCAATTCAATATAAATCTCTTAGTTGTCTTTTATTACCCTCAAGAGCAATTTAAGGGTTGATAATATTGGTAGCCGCTGCCACCACATAGCTTTAAAAAGTAAATAATATGTATTTGAATTAATAAGTGAAGGGTATATATCAGTTCGCAGTGTGGTAGCGGCTACGAATACTACTAACCCATACTTTGCCCGTGGATGTCGTAAAAGACGACTAAGAGCCTTATAACGACCTGGGTTAACTCCATCTGATGTCGTTTGGTCAACAATTACATTCCCAAGAAGGGTTGACGTCTGGCAGGCGGCCGGTCATAAAACTATTGCCAATAACTTTTATATTGAAAGAAGATTACATATTGTAACGACCCTAAGTAATTGGGATAAGAGTAGGAGTATGATGCTGGTATATATTTATATATATACATCAAAAAAATTCCTCCCTATCACCCTCCAAACATATAGTGTCTAGAAAAATTGTAAAATATAATTTATATAAATGATAAATAATAATTTCTGAAATTTACCTGAGTATTACACATTTGATACAAAACCATTTTTACGGATTCTATCCTATATTCTATCTATCCGTTTGTATTTGATTTGCCGACGCTTCGCACATGAACGCTATTAAGTAAAAGCAGAAAAATCAAATACAAAAACGATAGGATCTGTAAATATTTTATTTATTAAATATTTCTTTAATCATATTAAAAAGTTATCCGTATGGTGACGGACTAAGAATACAATTCACCACCCCATATCTTACCCGTGGGGATCACCCACGGTTAAGAAACGATTAAGCGATTTAAACTGCATAATAAGATCTATTCAAAATATAGTAGGTTAATTTCCCTCACATTACGGAGAAGGCTCGGACCCAACAGTGGGTGGGACAATGTGGGACGTATGTGCTGAGATGATTATGATGATCAAATTACTGATATTTAGCGTTTAATATGCTTGATTATTTAGCAGCAGGCATTATTGGCAGCACGATTGGAACGGATTTTCAATAGGTGTGGGTTCGAATCCCACTTTTTACAATCATTTTCCAATTGTAATCGAGTTTTTTATAAACAATCAAGCGTATTAAATGCTGAATTTCAGTTATTTGAATAACAGGGTTGTGTCATCGTTTAATACAATTCTAACTGCAAAGTTTGAGTATTAAAACTGTACAATGTGTAAACTATGTCGGGCAAATGACACACGCCTCCTTAAAGACGAAAATATAATACGATGCGAGAATTGAATGTCCTACAATAGTTCACGGTGGTGTAAGTAGCAGCACGATTAGAACGGATTTCCAATAGGTGATTTCGAATCCCACTTGTGACAATCATTTTTCGTTCGTAATCGAGTTTTTATGATTATGATGACATTAAAAAAAATGTTTTAATGTTTGCTGTAATCATCATCTCAGCTCATATATGTCCCACGGTTGGGCGCGTGCCCTTAACAGGAGGGAAATTGACCTACTATACCACGCTGGTCAGACGTATTGGTATAGGGTTTTGTTTCGAGTTTTCCTTCTCTTGCATAGATGTTATATGCATTTTATATCCCTTAGTCGTCTCGTACGATCACCCACGGGTAAGACAGGGGGATGGTGCATTTTAATAAATTGTGTAATAGTTTGCTATAAGCCTTACCTAAATCGAATTATCTTAATGCTATGATACGAGACCTTATATAAAATAATTGATTACTTAGACAATTTAGCTAGAATATTTGCTCAGTCTTCCAGTTCAGTTGGACAGTGCGATTATTGATTGCTCGTTTACTAGGTGACGTTAATGGATGACCTATTACTACACAATATTGAGTAAATATTGAAACGTGGAAGACACAAGATATATATATATATATATGTAAAAAATTACAATAGTACATATCAGCCAGGGCGAATCAATTTGAAGTGAAACTTATTTAGAATCGTTGTGATTTCAAACTCGATGAAACGAAAAAAATAAGTCCATAGAGACACAAACACATAAATATATAGGATTCAGTCGGCGAGAGAATGAGATGGAACACATTAGACGTTCTCGGTCTCCTCTTTGTGCATCTTTTCGTAGCACACCCACTATTTAACCCCCCACTAGAGAGAGATATATAGAGAGAGAGAGAGAGAGGGAGAGAGAGAGAGAGGGAGGGAGAGAGAGAGAGAGAGAGAGAGAGTACACGCTATTGGTTGATGTATGTAAATTAGATTTAAAAAATAGTTTGCCAGAGTTTCACTTCTGATATGTGTACTTTGTACGCACGCATATTTTTTTTTATCGCTTATGTTGGCAAACGAGCAAGCAGCACGCAAGCCGCATTGGTAGCAGTGAAACATAAGATCAGGTGATCTTATGTTTCACTGCTGCCCATGGACCTTTGCAATACTAAGAGTGTATAGCTTAGGCCGCCACCTACCAATGAAATCCCCAAACCCACCAGTTGGGCTTTCGACTCTCTCGCTCATCGAACGATAGCACATTGCCATTACTCAGACGTTGATATTCTGCGAGAGTGTATACTACCCCGAACGAACCGGACCGCGGCTGTAGACAGAAAACTGTCAACAGCGTGGTCCTACCACTATTTTGTGAGTAAGGGGGGTAATATAAGTCAGGGGGACGGATCACAATCGTTTTGCCTAGTTATGACAAGATGTAATTCAATTAATAATGATATGTATGTAATTCAATTACAATTTTATTTCTAATTAAAATGAAAGTATTTGCATTGTAAACTGGATGTTTATCTAGTACAGGGGAGGGTTTTCCATGACGCTCCCCTGGATCCGCTAATGTGAATACACCTTGTACATTACTAATGGTAACTAGATGACAGAAAATACAAAATTTAATTTTTATCCTGATGTCATTGAGAAGTGGTGGGTCAAACTTTCTCCTCATTGTGGAGAACACTCAAATATTTCTACTAAAATATCTCTTTTAATAAGCCTGCAGTGATGCAGGTTTTATAAATCAATTCAATTAAACCGATATCAAAGATTTAAAGGACGGTATTGCTCTGCCACGTTGGTTTCATTTTCACTCAATAGAATTATGTTGGTTCTGATGATTGTTCTAAGTCTGTTTTTATTTATTTTGATGGCAGACAAGCAAGCGTTCTACCTGATAGTACGTGTTAACTAATGCTCGTAGTCTTTAACAATACAAAGGGCATAGGCTAATTGGTGCAAGCTGTAGTTGGTATTAAAGAAAATGGAATGAGGACAGGAAAGCAGCGGGAGGAAGTTTTGAGCTATAGCTTTTTATATTATATAAACAGTCAGCGAATATTACATATAATGAATATTAATATAGTTAATGTAATGCGAAAGAGGAAGGAACAAAAAGTGCTGAATGTCTCATATATCTATCTATGTAGGTTACCATTTCCGACAAGACGGTGAATTTGTCATTAATTATGACGTGTTTATATTATACCATGTTTATTTATATTAATATTATTTATTTAACTACTGTTCTGCGTGAACATGTAGAAGGAATGCCGAACGAACGTCTGGTTAAGAAGATATATAATGCGAAAGTGGAAGGATGTAATACCGGGGGTGACCGAGACTAACCTACCTAGATCAGATTGGTCACGTACTGAAGGAAGGCGGAGTCAAGAGTCTCCGAAACCGGCGAGCTTGTATGAAGAGAATTATGAATGTTGAGGAAGCGAATGAAATATGCAAGGATAGAGGTCTCTGGCACTCTGTTCTCTCTGCTTATCCTGCAAGGGATATGGCGTGATGATATGTATGTTTGTAAAATCCCAGAGATAAGAAATTTGATTTTAAAAAGAATATCGTCCAAGTAACCGTTTAGCGACGGAATGTGAAAACAATTGTCATCCAAATTACTTTACCGTGGGTGTCGTAAAAATTGACTTAGGATTTAATCAAAGGAGTAGGCAGCAGAGCTATAAAACGTATAACACATCACTACGATCACCTACAGGGCCGGCTTTACCTATAGTGCAGAGGGTGCGGTGCACCCGGGCGCTGGGTGTTAGGGGGCGCCGAGAGCGGCTCGGGACACATAGAGCCTCTACTGTAACGCTCCACATGGAGCGATCACATCGTACGTAGCCAGTGCCTAACCATCTATAAACGTAGTCGGTGCGTTATTTGACAGGTTTGGGTAGGCTAATTTGTCGCCATGCTCACTGTAACTTCATAATCCAATCGCGTTTACCTGATTTGGTGTCAAAACAACGAGACTAAGCATGCGACAATACATTCCAGCAAAGTTCGGAGTTTAGTTGAACGTGTTGTATCTATCAACTTATTCCATTTTGTTCTTCATTTTGGTACAAGAGGGCGCCAGGTTATTGATTGCACCCGGGCGCTAATTGTGCTAGAGCCGACCCCGATCGCCTACACGCTCTCCAAGTGTGGCGAATATAAAATTATTTCCTCACATGTGGGGTAGGTCTACGTCCAACAGTGAATTGTTAAAAGACTGTGTAGATACTTGTGTTAGTTGACAATAACACTAATATGGTTTTATAACCAGGAGTCAGTAAATAACAATAAGCTGTTTACGATTGTATATCATAAGTATTTTGCGATATTATACAAACAATGAAACTCTTGAAAATGTATTGTTTGTAACTTCAACAAAATACAGATGCCCAAATACTGTTGAGCGGTAGTGTATAATAATCATTCTCCTACTCTTATTCCAATTGCTTGAGGTCGGTATAATATGTACTCTTTTTTCATACCCTCCTTGGGAATGTAATTGTTGAGCAAAGGCATCAGATGGAATTGGCCCGGGGCGTTATAAGACTCTTAGTCATCATTTACATCCACGAGCAATATATAATAATAGTAATTCCACCATCAATATTTATGATAACTTTGAATTGGGTAGAGTTCATTATGTTCTTACTCTATCAGCACACGGAAAATTAACTACATATACCAAAATAAAGACGTGAATAATATTTCACTAGTATGAAACTAGCCAATAGTAAATGAAAAATTACTCACAACTTCTAAAATAATTGATTGAAAGGTGCGAAATATTTACCGATATATCTCGATAGATTTACCTACTAGCAGTGCGAAATTGAAAAATGATTCACTTCCATAAAAAAAAACTTCAACGCAAGATGAGAAGTCATTAATTAATCCGTTAAATTTGCTGTAAAATATTTTCCGTGTGGCGACGGAATGAGTGGAAAGATTAAGTGGTATTAGCAGGTTAATTTTACTCGTATTTTGGAGGAGTGGGAGCTATATGATCTGAAACAATTCCGTTACATAAACATATGGGATACGACAATCTATTTGTAATTTATTAAAATTAGATTTCCTTCTAGGATATTTTATATCATTATATATATTATATATATATATATATATATATATATATATATATATATATATATATATATATATATATCATCATCATCATTCTCCTACTCTTATCCCAGTTACTTGGGGTCGATACAATATGTACTCTTCTTTCATAGTACATATTGTAAAAGTTATTGGCAATAGTTTTATGACTGGCCGCCTGCCAGACGTCAACCCTCCTTGGGAATGTAATTGTTGACCAAACGGCATCAGATGGAGTTGGCCCAGGTCGTTAGAAGGCTCTTAGTCGTCTTTTACGACATCCTCGAGCAAAGTAAGGGTTGGTAGTATTCGTAGCCGCTACCACAGAGCACAGCATATATATATATATATATATATATATATATATATATATATATATATATATATATATATATATATATATACCCTCTACCTCTATATATATATATATATATATATAAATATATATATATAGAGGTACAGACTCCCTACAGTGGGTATGCAAAATTTCAATTGAAAAGACGACCGTGAATAAATAAGGGATGAAAGCGACACAAATAAATAAACAGATACTTTGGACTCGAATCGTACTCCCGCGTAATGAAAGGGAAAAATTGGCCTACTATACCACGCTGGTCAGACGTGTTGGTTTCTATTGCATATATGTTACATGCGTTTTATATCCCTTATATCGTGGGTGAACGTAAAAGACGACCTTTTACGTTCACCCACGGGTAGGATAGAGGGTGGTGAATTATATTCTTACTTCGTCACCACATGGGTGATACATTTACATGTATAATAAAAGCTGTAATAGTTTTCTTACCTCATACCACTTAATATTGTCGTCTGATTTCGCCATCATTACTGATTCATTATTCAAATGTGTACAATTAAGTAGTTCATGTATTATTTTGAATTTCCTCATATCTTGGCGGCCTCCGAAAATTTTGCTGTTGTAAAAAGCATTTGCCTGGCTCGTCGTATTGTACATATCATTTGTGGTATTACATTCTGATGATGATGTATTATATATTTTACCAAATTTACAACATTTTTTAACAACGTTATTGTAAATAATTTCATTTGAAACATTATATGCTGATACTATATTAATTATGATCAAGATTGTTATTAATATACATAATGTTTTCTTCGCCATATTTCTTTGCTTATTACCTCTATATTAATAATTGCTAAAAAGAAGACGAAAATTTATACCTTAAGCAAGAGAGATAACCTTACAGCGAGAGATTTTGAGAATAAATGTGCAAGACATATATATATATATATATATATATATATATATATATATATATATATATATATATATATATATATATATATATATATATATATATATATATATATATATATATATATATATATATATATATATATATATATATATATATATATATTATTATATATCCACCAGAAATTTTAACTGAATATTAATTCGAATATAATTTTAATATTTATATATATATATATATATATATATATATATATATATATATATATATATATATATATATATTAATCTGACATATTATAGATTTTTTAAAACACTTTATTTTGCGGCTTTTTGTTTCCATGTTGTTATTGTGGATACACTCATCACTACAATATCTCTATAACTACAATATACCTACAATATCTCTTTCCTGGTATTTAACTTTAAATACCATTTAATTATTTTTAACTTTAATATTTTATTTTTAACACAAATAAATCCTAATTCTACGAAAAGTCTATATAATTTCTATGAAAATTTCTCTCTATTTTAATTGAATTTCTTTATATATAAACTTTACAAAAATTGCTTTTTCTATATATATATATTTTTTTTTTTTAAATTTATACATATATATAGAAATTTAATAAAATGGATAGTAATTTTCTTTTCATTTATATAGTTTGATACATTTTAATAAATACGAACATAAACTTAGCAGTCTCGCAGTGCTAATATTCGACACCCGGTCACACGGTATTCCAGAACACTAAACCGATCGCAACTGGCGAGCCCAAAATATATATTGCGCAAAAAATATTGGACAACTATTGACAAGGGACATCGTTATTGGAAAACGTGAGGTGAGTACAATTTAATGATTCTGTAATTATCTGTTCATATCATTTTCGAACTGGACACGTGTCTCCTCTTCGATAAGAGATTTCTGCTATATTAACTTACAACTTACTTAACAAGTCCGAGTTTTACTAACAGTGATGTTATTTACTAGCATTCATTATTTTTATTTTACGTTACTTGCGTTATAGTAAGCATAGTATCATATTACTATCTTAAAACACGGTAGTACGAACAATAAATTTATTATAGTGAAAACTTTAAAGATCGACTTTCAAGATCTGATCGATCGCATTCGTAACGACGACGTAAGAGAGCGAGTAGGTATGAAAGAGAGTATTGGTGTAAAGATGCGAAAGGGAATGCTCCGATGGTTCGGACATGTGGAAAGAATGCCGAACGAACGTCTGGTTAATAAGATATACAATGCGAAAGTGGAAGGATGTAGGTACCGGGGGAGACCGAGACTAAACTACCTAGACCAGATCGGTCATGTACTGAAGGAAGGTGGAGTCAAGAGTCTCCGCAACCGGCAAGCGTGTATGAAGAGAATTATGAATGTTGAGGAAGCGAGTGAAGTGTGTAAGGATAGAGTTTTCTGGCACTCTGTTCTCTCTGCCTACCTGATATGGCGTGATAATATGTATGTAGATATGTATGTAAAACTTTAAAATGAAAATATAAAGCATATAAATTATCCGTGTGATGACGGAGTAAGAATACAATTCACCACCTGTGGTGATCGTAAGAGACGACTAAGGGATATAAAAAGCTTATAACATATATGCAAGAGAAGGATAACTCGAAACTAAACCCTATACCAACACGTCCGACCAGCGCGGTATAGTAGATTAATTTCCCCCTCATTACAGAGGCGGCTCCAGCCCAACAGTGGGACATTTATGGGCTTTGATGATGATGATGAAAGCATATGATATAATTTACATGTTCTTCAACATCTATAACAAAATAATACGAACAAACTATAGAGTGTAGAATTAAGATGACAATATTGATACATTGTAACTCTGCCTAAACAATAAAAGCAGTTAATATCACCGTAAAAGAATGTAAACTCGTAAATAAAAGCTTACTAGTAATCTGAAATATGCTCAATTGTCCAATTATATGTTTTTTCAAGGTTTTTTATTTGATATGTCACTTTATAAATACCCGATACGAAACGAAAAATGATGTCACAAGCGGGGTACGAACCCGCACCTATTGGGAATCCGGCCCAACCGTGCTACCACTTACACCATTGTGAACTATTTTAGGACATGCAAATTTCGAATCATATTATATCTTACGTCTTCAAGGTGACGTATGCCATCTATCGGACAATGTTTACACATTGTATAGACTTAATACTTCAAACTTTACAGTTAGAATTGTATTAAACGATGACACAACCTTGTTATTCAAATTACTGAAATTTTTAGCATTTAATATGCTTAATTATTTATAAATACCCGATACGAAACGAAAAATGATGTCACAAGCGGGGTGCAATGATGTCACAAGCACCCCGCTTGTGACATCATTTTTCGTTTCGTATCGGGTATTTATAAATAATTAAGCATATTAAATGCTAAAAATTTCAGTAATTTGATATGTCATTATGAAATATTAATATATAGGAAATAATCGATATATGTGTGTTTAACATAGGTCTCTCCAAAAATATAAGTACCATAGTCACCTAACTTGACAGGTGTTGTGTGGTAGCGGCTATTAATATTACCTACTTTTACTTTGCTCGTGGATGTCGTAAAAGACAAGAGCTTTATATAGATCTTAGCAAACTCCACCTGACACCGATAGGTCAACAGTTATATTCCCAAGGAGGGTTCATGTCAGGCAGGTGGCCAGTCATAAAACTATTACTATTAATTTTTGCAATATGTACAAGTACATATCGCGTCGTCCCCAAGTAATTGATAGATATAAGAGCAGGAGAATGATAAATTAACGAAAACAAATTATAAGCAGACTAACAGCATTTATTTGTGGATCGCATATAGGATTTTCCTACGTGGGCATCAACCTCGTAGTTGAGTTCAATATTTTGGAATTCTAAAGATGTTTTTGAAATATAAATTTGTTATCAGGACATTTTCATAATAAAATCACAAATAATTATTCTGTCACGTAATGGCTAGAATAAATCGCGTCGCTGTGAGGTAGCGGCTACCAATTCTACCAACAGTTACTTTGCTCGTGGATGTCGTAAAAGACGACTAAGTGCCTTATAACGATCTGGGCCAACTCCTGATGCCGTGAACAATTACATTCCCAAGGAGGGTTGAAGTCTTGCAGGCAGCCGGTCATAAAACTATTGCAAATAACTTATACAATATGTACTATGAAATAAGAGTACATATTTCATCGATCCCAAGTAATTGGGATAAGAGTAGGAGAATGATGATGATAAATGGCTAGGATAATAATATATTATGATGACGAACGAGTAAGCAGCACGGCTGATGGTAATTGTTAAATACCAGGGATACAGCAAAGTACCGCTGCCTACCATGGAAAACTCCAAACCTACCCAAACAGTTGGTCTCCCTCGCTCACCGAACGCAACAGCACATTGTCTCTACTGCAGACAGTAAAATGTCAACAGTGTGGTTTTACATACATACATACATACATATCATCACGCCATATCCCTTGCAGGGTAGGCAGAGAGAACAGAGTGCCAGAGAACTCTATCTCTGCATACTTCACTCGCTTCCTCAACATTCATAATTCTCTTCATACACGCTCGCCGGTTTCGGAGACTCTTGACTCCACCTTCCTTCAGTACATGACCGATCTGGTCTAGGTAGGTTAGTCTCGGTCTCCCTCCGTACCTACATCCTTCCACTTTCGCATTGTATATCTTCTTAACCAGACGTTCGTTCGGCATTCTTTCCACAAGTCCGAACCATCGGAGCATTCCCTTTCGCATCTTTACACCAATACTTTCTTTCATACCTACTCGCTCTCTTACGTCGTCGTTACGAATGCGGTCGGTCAGCCTAACTCCACAGATTTTCCGCAGAGATCGCATTTCGACGGCATTAATTTTACTTTCATACTCTTTTCTTGGTTTTATCACTAGATATACTTATCTTAAATCTTATATATTTGATTTGGCACAGTTTTCAGTCTACATTGCGTTACAATGTTTATCCAAAGTCTGTATTAGTTAACCTATTGATCCGTTCTCTATTCGGCAAACGAAAAATCTATATAATGAATCATCATTCAATTAAACGTTAATAGATGTGTCAATTTCCTGTATCATATTTTTATGACGCACATATTCTATGATGAAAATCGAAAGGGATACTTAATTATTACGTTATACGGAAGTGAATATAGTGAATATAGCTGTGTGGTAGCGGCTAAGAATACTACCAATCCTTACTTTACTCGTGGATGTCGTAAAAGACGACTAAGAGCCTTATAATGACCTGGGCCAATTCCATCTGATTCCTGGATGCCTGGGCCAATTCAATCCGATTGGTCAACAATTACATTTCCAAGAAGGGTTGACATCTGACAGGCGGCCGGTCATAAAACTATTACTAATAATTTTTACAATATGTACTATGAAATAAGAGTACATATTGTTTCGACCCCAAGTAATTGAGATAAGAGTAGGAAAATGTTGAAGAAAGTGAATATAGTTCATATGTTCATATGTATCTACTTGCATTTTATATCTCCTTTACAAAATCTTTTTCAATTCTTCCTTTCCCAGATATTTTAGTTAACTTCTGAAATCTTCTTCAACTCTTATTTTTCCAGTTATCTGAAGTAATATTTTAAGTTTTTATACACTACTTTCTAGCTGAAATCATCAGAGAATCTTAAAATAAAGATCTGCTCGCACAAAACTATTATATATTTTATGGTTCATTCATATATTGTGGAATTATATCTTCTATAATATGTTTCATTTGGGACTAATCCCACCACACATTCCCACCATTGTAACTCCTGTAAGCCAGGATCCACAATGGTCACTATAAATGACACCGAGGTTTGACCCTCAGGCAGTACCGGGAAATGATTTTAATTGTCTTGGAACTCGCAACAAATTTAATTAGAAAAGTTAAAGAGGAGGAGTTGGAAAAGAGTGATTACACTTCCCTCCCAGGCAAAGCGTGAGACAGAAAGCAATATTGACTAGTCAGCCAATAAGTAAAGGGTTGTACAGCTACGATAAGCGCAGCAATACGGCACCACGGATACGGGATAACTTAACGGGGCCTATATGTGAGCCTTAAGATTGGTTGCAGTAGTAGATATGGCAGAAACGCCTAAACGCACGGAAATTTTCTCGAGTTGCTACAAGATCCGTATAGTATACTACTCCAGATGTTACTTGCAAACTGTCTAACATAAGGTCGCGCTCGTTACGCCAGAGATCGCACTCCCAGAGAATGTGATGTGCTGATTGTTCATACTCGCGGTCATTTGTAGAACATTGACATAGTGGTGAAGGTACGAGTTTAAAAGAAAATAATTTACTTTTAAAGTTGCCATGGCCAGTTACAAATTGGGCTACAAAATGGTCAACCTCCAGCCACACTCTCTCTAGGCGCTCGCGGACGCATGGGAAAAATAGATAGAGGTGACGGCCCTTCGATGATGAATCCCATCTTTCTTGCCATTCAATTAAAAGTTTTTCATAGACCACGGACTGCGGTGCAAACAATCGAGCGATTTTATTACGGTCGCGCGGTAGAAGGAAATCTGTGTTCATATTTTCCCTTGTCGTGTAATACATTGATGCCCGTCTCTGAATCTCCAAGTCAACCGGAAGTAGACCCGCGAGTACTGGCAAGGCCTCGGTACTGACCGTCCTGTAGGCTTTACACAAGAATATTAAGGCCAATCGTTGGCTTTGTAATAATTTAAGGCGAGCTGCCCCTATGGTAGCCCTATCAGCCCAAACGGGTGCACCGTAACAAATACACCCCAAATATGTGGCCATATATATAGTTTTCAGTGTATTAAAACGAAGGCCCCAGGTAGACGTTTGACGACACGCTCGTCACAGCCCGGGGCAGGACACTCGAAGAGGCGGCGAGCCTGGCCACTCTCGGCACCGAGGAGGTGGTCAGGCGAATTGAGGCGCTGGGGCTCAGGGTGGCCCTAAACAAGACGGAGGCCCTACTATTCCATGGGCCCCGTGTGAGGCTGCCCATCGGCGCCTCGTTAGTCGTCAACTCCATCCACATCAGTATCCAGGCCCATATGAGGTACTTGGGTCTGGTGCTCGACGGGCGATGGTGGTTCCGGGAGCATTTTCGTCAAATTGCTCCCCGACTGGTCGGTGCGGCGTCCGCCCTTTCTCGGCTCATGCCGAACGTGGGCGGACCCAGTTTCGAGGGCCGACGGCTGTATGCGGGGGTGATCCGCTCAATGGCCATGTACGGCGCACCCGTGTGGGCGAGGGCTCTGAACGCCCAGCTCAGGGCGGTGCTGTGGAGGCCACAGCGAGCCATGGTGGTCAGAGCCATTCGCGGGTACCGCACGGTGTCTACCGAGGCGGCATGCCTATTGGCCGGGACACCCCCGTGGGATCTAGAGGCGGAGATGCTCTCCGACCTCTGCCGGCGGGTTACCTCAATGCGCGAGGAGGGTGGCTCCCCATCGTTCAACGAGATAGCCACCTGGCGCGAGGAGGAGAAGTCATCGCCCGTTGGGCTACGCGGCTGGAGAGGCCTAGACACGGTGTTTTTACCGTTGAGGCCCTCCGGCCCGTACTGATGGAGTGGATGGAGCGGCGGCACAGAGTCCTCTCTTTCCGGTTGGTGCAGGTCTTGTCGGAGCATGGTTGCTTCGGCAAGTACCTGCACACGGTCGTGCGGAGGGAGTGGACTCCGTCCTGCCACCATTGCAGTAGTGACGAGGACACGGCGCAACATACGCTCGAGGTATGTTCGGGCTGGGACGGGCAGCGCCGTGACCTCGTCGCTGTCATCGGTGCTGACCTGACGCTGCCGGCTGTTGCGCGAGCGATGGTTGACAGCGTCAGGAATTGGGACGCGGTCGCCGCCTTCTGCGAGGCTATCATCTCGCAGAAGGAGGCGGCGGAACGGGCCCGGGAGGATTCCCGTGACCCGGGCCGCCGTCCGCGGCCGGGGCGGCGCAAGCGCGAGTACCTGCGCCTGATGCCGCCCTAGCCAAGGCTTCGGGTGATCGGACCGGGGAATTGTCCGGTCACCCGACGTTAGGCCACCGCGTGAGGTCGACAGGAGAGGAGCCCGAGAGGGCATACCGCCGAGCGGGCCACCGAAGACAAAGATCGGGTACCGGTGGCCCGCTCGCATGGCGAAGAAGAGGTGCTTGCAGGGTGGGTCAATGGGGTTGCGCGCCGCCTCTTCCGTCACCCCGGACCGATTTGGCGGGGTGCGACGTCCGTCCGCCCACCGCAGAAAAAAAAAAAAAAAAAGGTAGACGTTGATATTCTAGTAAGCGCATAGAAATTTCACCTACAGTTTTAATATGCTCGACAAATGAAATTTTTTTTTCTAAGAGTAGACCAAGATAGCAAACTGAATCTTTCTTTTTGACTGTCATATTATTGAATTTTATACGCGGCAACGATTGTAAATTTCCTTTTAATAAAAGGTGATACGTTTTTTGTGGGGCAAATGTAAGCCGATTTCGTGTGCCCCATTCGAATATATTATTGAGACAAATTTCTGCTAATTTCTCTAAACCGTCTCTAGTGTTGGATTCTACGAGTAGAAGACCGTTCTGTAATATGTATATAACATCTATGAAAAACAATGAAAACTCGAAATAAAATAGTATACCAACACGTCTGATCAATCTGGTATGGTAGGTCAATTTCCCTCGTATTGTGGAAGTGGTAGGAGTGCAGTGAGGCGATTATTATACGAGTTGACATAATAATTGTGGAATAATCTTAATAAAGAAATACGATGTTCCCATTCTTTTAAAGAGTGAAGCACTGTATCTCATACCTACAACAATGGTATTTGCCGCGATAATAATAATGCATATCAATATTCTATTTTTTTTTATAATTTATTCTTTGTTTATCTATTCATTATCTAATTTTTATTTCAGTATAGGCATGATGATATATACTTTCAGATATCATTCAGACCAATTATGTTCGACGGGGCAATATATATTATCACATATAATAAATTTATATAAATGGCTATATTTTAACTCCTTAATACATATAAACTTATCCATAGAATCAAAGTATGTCGCCTGTATTGTTCAATTTTACCATTTTTCTTTGTATGAAATGTATAATCATGACTGAATTACAAAACTTTCTCAAAGACATTGATAGCAAAATCAATGTCGGTAATTCGGTATTTGAAGAAGTACCGGAACGATGCAGGCAACATATTTCTATCTCTGAGTTTACCTATAATGTAGTCATACAAAATATTAGAAGTTTAAATCATAATTTTGAAGATTTTATAATTTTGTTAGATAGATTAAAGATGAATGAGGATATGATAATTTTGACTGAATGTTGGCTTTCAAAAGTTGATAAATTGCCCCAAATACCAAATTTCTACTCATATTGCACATTGCAAAATTTTAACCAAAACGATGGCGTAGTTATCTATGTTAAAAAAAATCTTCAAGTTAAAGTTTATGAACCAAATAACGTTAAAGAAGTTAACTGTCTGACAAATAACGTTAAAGAAATCACACATAAAATGGATTATGCATTTATCTGTCTTTATAGACCTCCATCATTTGTGAATTTAGACTTATTTCTAGATTCAATTAACATCGTTCTGAACGACTTAAAAGTATTCCAGCAGGTTTTTTTGATAGGAGATATAAATATCGATATCGGAAACGCAAACAATGAATATAGGAATTCAGATTATATGAACTTACTCGCTTCACATGGTCTCTTACCTTCACATATTTTACCTACACGCGGATCTAATTGTTTAGACCACTGTTTTTTGAAAGTAAGGTTACATAAAGAAATTAATCAAAGATCAACATACGTATCCCACAGATTTAAAATTAGGTATACGAAGGAAGGACAGGGTTTATAAAGTGCTCAAATGTAGAACAACGTTTGCTCAGCACTTTTTTAACTTTTTAGGGCCTTATATATACAACAATATCAATAAAAAACTAAAGATAAAAAACTTAAATAACTGGAATTGTGATAAATTACTAAATAGATATTTTAAAACTTTAAATTATACAGAAACTGAGGATCTAATAAAAACCATTGAGTAATTCAAACTATTATTGGGGCAATATCACTGGAATGCACACACACACGCTCGAGCACACAGCGTGCCCATGTACACTCTCATACACACGCACACCCATGCGCGCATGCACACTTAAACACACACGCACACATACATACGCAGACATTCATGCACATACGTACGCACACGTTTACATACTCACACATTCATGCACATACACAACACACACAAAACACGCAAAATTTACTCAAACATACAACATATATTGATTTTGCATAATAATGAAGAGAAAGAAATAAAAATTGTAATTTCATGTAATCTATTACAGCGCCACCTATCGAGTCCAATCATAAATCTAAATCATTCTTCAAATCAGCTAATAATATACAAAATTTCATCAAAATTGGTCCAGCTGTTAAGATACATTCTAAAGAAAATCATGTGTATGTGTGTATACGTACATTTGTTCATGTATTGTACCTACACATGTGCAGTGCAGTGCCCACACATACATTTTGTATTTTATAATTTTAAGCTTAATCTAGTTTTTCATAAAAGGAACAGTGTTTTACGTGACAAACTATTTTTTAATTTTATTTAATTGTCTATTTATTCACCATGTCTATTTATTCATCATGAATTGTACCCAAGTGCATATTATGCTTCATTGATATTTAAACTGCAATTTAAGATATATAAAAAAGTAAAATCACACCAACATTTATGTAATATTCTTGCATATACTACAATGTAAGAAAGTAATGATTATATCATGCGTCTCTGTCTTAAGTAAGTCATATTTTGTTACTGTGCAATTGGAGGAACACTGCCCTCTGAGAAACAGTTTATAACTAGTTCGGAGGGTAGGGCAAATCTTCATTACATAATACATACATACATACATACATAGCCTCACGCCTGTTTCCCTGAGGGGTAGGCAGAGACTACGGATTGCCACAAACCACGATCCTGACATACCTCCATCGCTTCATTCACACTCATCACAGTCTTCATGCATGCTCTACGATTACTCGTACTCTTAATCTGACCTTCATCCTCCTCATTACATAATAGCAAAAAATTAACTGTTTATTAAAGAAGTTATGTTTGTTATACATATTGTGAGCTAAAACTATATAAGTTGTAAATTAGTGATGTGAAAATTAACTGTTTATTAAAGAAGTTATGTTTGTTATACATATTGTGAGCTAAAACTATATAAGTTGTAAATTAGTGATGTGAAAATTAACTGTTTATTAAAGAAGTTATGTTTGTTATACATATTGTGAGCTAAAACTATATAAGTTGTAAATTAGTGATGTGAAAATTAACTGTTTATTAAAGAAGTTATGTTTGTTATACATATTGTGAGCTAAAACTATATAAGTTGTAAATTAGTGATGTGAAAAATTTGATCGGTAAGTGCTAATATATACACTTCATTAGTAAAAATAAGAAAATAAGATTAAGATTTAAGAATTGTAACTAAGTATAAATGTGTTAATAACTAATCTTGTCAACAATAATTCAACAATAATTTTTATAACTAAGTATAGCAATATGTGGGTATTATAAAAACTAATTCTAAAATAAGTTAAACAAATAAATATTATTATTATTATTGTATTTCCTTTTAATTCACGGGATCTTCCATAGGGAAGATGTCCGGTCCTTTGGGAGGCTTACATGGGGATATGGATCCAACACGCAGAGGCCTTTGAAGAAATTTAATCTAAATATTGGGATGGGACACCTACCGATGACATTCCACGTCTGCACTTAACATACGTGGAATGCCAGCAGTAAGTGTAAAACTATTGTATGATGATGGTATCTAATATATGAAATATGGGAGTGGGTGTTTAGTGGACTGGTTCATCTTAAATCTATGAATTTATAACTGTCGTCTGCCTTCAAACCCATGTTAAGAGCTGAACGGTGGCAAACGGTGACTCGCCAACTCACTGAATGGGCCCCCTAAATAGTCGCCACAGACACACAAGTCATACGGGCAACAGAGGGCAACATTGATGTAAGTGGCTAGGGGTGTCGAGCGGTGCGGCGCCGGTTTCACCATTGAGTCTGCGATAAACAAACTCATGGTTTCCCCGTAATTATGGCCTTGAAAATGACACTTCCACCCCCGAGCATATAGCTCTGGCGACCCCTCTCTGATCAGCTGTTTAAGGCAAGCCAGAGCTGAGAGTCCTTCGGGCACTCTTCGGTTTCCACTCTAGCCAGCCAATGAAGGCCAGCTGGAGACGAGTCCCTGATCGACTCTCTGTATTCAGGACCGCAGTGTCGCCACTCACATTCAGCTCGCCACAAGCAGCCCTGCGGTTTTTATTATTGTTATTATAATTAACGCCATCAGATGCAGACTCAGAACAATTATTTTTGGATCACACAAAGCATTGTACTACGTAGGAATAGAATCAGTGACACTTAGCATCGCAGTTATATTAATAATTTTGCTATCTGTGCATCGCTTAAAAATTAAATATTAGTAATTATAATAAGATATGTATAATTATGTATTAAAAAAAAAATACTGATGACTGTATTAAAGAATAAAAAACTAAATAGTCTATCAGAATAAAGTATAAGATTAAAATTATAAAACAAAAACCAATTTTTCAGATTAATAACATTTCCAATAACTTAAGAGTATAAAATACCGCAATCAGTCATGTTTACTGAAACACCAATGAGAGCAAACTTAGCGTCTGACGTCACTCATAAGTAAACTCCACTATGCGGGTTACATTTTTGTTTTGATTACGAGTCGCAATTGTTTTTTTGCAGAATATAATTAATTTATTTTTTATTTATTCCTGTTTGTGTTATAATAATGTAAAATTCAAGGATCAATCATGATGTAACCAGTTTTTATTAAGGCGAATAGATCTAATTTGCCAAGAACTTGAGTCCACCTTCCTTCAGTACGTGACCAATCTGGTCTAGGTAGGTGAGTCTCGGTCTCCCCCGGTACCTACATCCTTCCACTTTCGGATTGTATATCTACTTAACCAGACGCTCGTTCGGCATTCTTTCCACATGTCCGAACCATCGGAGCATTCCCTTTCGCATCTTTACACCAGTACTCTCTTTCATACCTACTCGCTCTCTTACGTCGTCATTACGAATTCGATCGATATTTTACCTAAAGTACAATGAAATAGGTACAATAAAGTCCTTGCATTTCTTATTTATAAATAAGACTTAATTGTACAACCAGTCACATAATAGAACCTTCTTTTTTTTTTTTTTTTTTTTGGGGGCGGGTTACGGTCGGCACACTCCTCGCACCACTCCGTCCGGGGTGACAGAGAGGCGTAAGCATGCACACCCGTAACCCACCCGTGACGTCGCCTTCGTCGTTGGGCCAACCACCGGAGCAGAGTGACTTGACGTCAGTGGTTGGCCCGACGGAATAACCCTGAGGAGTACCCTCTCCTCGACCGACGTCCCCCCCTCGGGTAGGATGTCGGCCTTTCCTCACGCGGTCGGCCTCTCGGCGGGTGACGGACTAAATCCCCGATCCAGTCACCCGCATAATAGAACCTTCTAAACATTAAGACGGAATAAAAATAATGTTAGCAGATTTATTTTTAATTCCCATTATACTATTTTGTTAAACCGAAAAAAATCATTCTAAATAAGTTTAACTCCAGTTAAGCTGCAGTTAATACTTCAATATTTGATTTTGTATAGTGTTTGTCTACTATCGCGTGATGATGTCTCTACCAGTACCATCTATTAGTAGCCTGTGAGAATCGTGAAAGCAACTGAGGTACCAAAAGAAGAGAAAAAGGACTGAAAATTTTACATCATTGCTAAGAAATGTTTGTATTTTATTCCAACTGTTAAGAATTATACAGGATGCCGATTTTATTACTAGAATAACTTAAACTGTGTAGGAATGACGTCATATAAAACGTTAAAGTTAGTTGCAGACTCCTAGCTCTGCCCAATCCCGAGATAAAGTGATTTATTTCTTATCAAAACAGTAGGTTTGCCAGCGTACATTGACCTGTAGGTACATTTCGACCCAGCTGTGCGGCGGTGAGCGCAACGAGAGCGGGACTATTTGCCTACTAGTTCAATGTCACACGCATGAGTATATGCCTACATCGAACTTTTATAGTACAAGTGTATTGACCGCTTATCAGTGAGGCAATTTAATGAAAACGTGTATCATGGTCTGATACACCCCCTTCAAGGATTCTACGCCAACCTGTATGGCTTCATAAAACTATCAGTTTTATAAATTCGTTTGATTAAAATCCACAATTTTCCATATGGTGACGTGTGAAGTACAATTATAACACCACCGTCTATTTTTCCCGAGGGTGTCGCAAAATATGATTAAGAGATGTAATACGCATATGACGTAAAAAGGTAATAGCAACTTTTTTTCCTTATTTTAATTCATACATATGTATTATATATTGTTCATATTGCTATTGTGCCTTTAAATTTGTATAGGTACTAACATTCAAACTTTGGCAAGGCTTTGACTAAAATACAAGCCCTATTCATTTTCATCTCAGCTCATATATGTCCCATTGTTGGGCTTGAGCCTCCTCAACCTACTAAAGGAAATTAACCTACTATACCTCGCTGGTCAGACGTGTTGGTATAAGGTTTAGTTTCGAGTTTTCTTTCTCTTGCATAGATATTATATGCGTTTTATATCCCTTAGTCGTCTCTTTCGATCACCCATGGGTAAGAAAAGGTTTGGTGAATTGTATTCTTATTCCGTAACCACACGTAAAGTTACATTTAGTATATTAATACAACTAATTTGATAAATAAGAAACAGACGAAGTAAAGAACACGCAGTTTTTAAAAGGGTAATAAAAATAAAATTCACTCGCAACAGATGAGCCCGCGATCTTTATACAGCCTGTTTCATATATATTATTCCCTTATCGATTACTTTCCTCCGTGTGGTGACGGAGTACAATACAACATACAATTCACCACTTTATTAATATTAATTTCCCTCCCATTACGGAGAAGGCCCGAGTCCAACAGTGGGATATATGGGCAGCGATGATAATGATGAATTACTTAATATTTATTTTAGCAATGTAATTTAGAATAAAATAAAACTAATCAGTTTGATCAGCGTTAATTCCTCTCCTATTTTGATAGAGGATCGTACCGAGCAGTAGAACGTACGTTCTGAGAAAATTATAATGAAAATTCTAAATAAATTATTGATTAATAAATGATTATTTCTAAATATAATTATTTAAACTATTACAATGATAGCTACCCTACGTTAATGTACGTTTAATTAACGTAAAATATCGCTCAAAATAGTAAATTTCTATGAACTGTACACTTGGGATAACCTTTAATTATTTTAAGTAGCTCAAACGTGCTACACCTGCATAGTTTATTTACATTACTACACTATACCTTACATTTTTTTAAGTAAATTTTTGTACAATGTGCCTTTTTGACTTCTAATGTTTACGCGAGTATTACACATTTGAAATAAAACTACTTTTACGGATTCTATCGCATTTGTATTTGATTTTTAATTTCCCGTTTCAAACACTTTACAGTGATCATGGTACCTACCGTGACCATAATCACTGTAAAGTGTTCAAAACGTCGGGAAATTAAAAATCAAATACAAACGCGATAGAATCCGTAAAAGTAGTTTTATTTCAAATGTGCATTTTTGCTGAAATTAAATAGTATGTTCCGTACTATTTTTTTCTAAGTGGGCTTTGTTTTACACCTACATGGTATATTTACACTATAACTCAAATTTTTAAGGTCTTTTTTACAATATGACTTTTGCTAATATTAAATGCTATCTTCCTTTCTATTTCTTTGTAAGTGGGCTTTATTTTAAGTATCTCAGACGTTTTACACCTGCATGTTTTATTTATATTAGTACACTATATCTGAAACTTTATAAGTTCTTTTTTACAATGTGCCTTTTTGCTGATATTAAATGATCTTTCTATTACTTTGTGAGTGGACTTTAAGTACCTCAGACGTGGTTCACCTGCATGGTATGTTTATATTATATATTATCGGGTACCGGTGGCCCGCTCGCACGGCGAAGAGAGAAGGTTTTACGGTGGTTCTATGGGGTCACGCGCCACCTTTTCCGTCACCCCGGACCGATTTGGCGGGGCGAGACGCATCCATAGCCCACCAAGAAAAAAAAAAAAAAGTATATTTATATTAGTACACTCGTCATCATCATTCCTACCATATCATATCATATCCTACTCTTATCCCAATTACTTGGGGTAGATTCAATATGTACTGTTCTTTCATAGTACATGTTGTAAAAGTTATTGACAATAGTTTTATGACCGGCCGCCTGCCAGACGTCAACCCTCCTTGGAAATGTAATTGTTGACCAAACGGCATCAGATGGAGTTGGCCCAGGTCGTTATAAGGCTCTTAGTCTTGTTTTTTTTTTTATAAAAACCCGATCACTCTTAGTCTTAGCTCTTAGTCTTCTTTTACGACATCCACGAGCAGTGTAAAGGTTCGTAGTAATCGTAGCCGCTACCACACAGCATAAATTTACGTAACACCGTAAAATTTTCAGAATAAAATTTATATACAGAGTGGAAGTAGACCGCTCCCGAAAACAAAGACAGGTAACCCTATTAGTCCTACTTGTAATGATAGGCTAGGACCGACCGGGCCACCGAAGTTAAAATCGAGTACCGGTGGTCCGCTCGCACGGCGAAGAGAGAAGGTTTTACGGTGGGTCTATGGGGTCACGCGCCGCCTTTCCGTCACCCCGGACCGATTCAGCGCGGCGAGACGCACCCATAGCCCACCAATGAAAAAAAAAAAAAATAAAAAAAAAAAAGGCTAGGACCGACCGCCTGCCAGACGCAGGCGGCCGGTCATAAAACTATAGTTTTTTTTATAAGTTATGGTGGCAAAACGAGCAAACAGCACACCTGATGGTAAGTGTCACTGTCGCCCATGAACCTTTGCCAAACCAAGGATATAGCTAGGCCGCTACCTACCAATACAAACCCCAAACCCACCCCAGTTGGGCTTCCGGCTCTCTCGCCCACCGAACGAAGCGCAATAGCACATTGCCATTACTCAGACGTCGATCTTCTTCTAGAGTGTAGTACTACCCTTTTTTTTTTTTGCGGTGGGCTATGGACGTCGCACCCCGCCAAATCGGTCCGGGGTGACGGAAAAGGCGGCGCGCAACCCCATTGACCCACCCTGCAAGCACCTCTTCTTCGCCGTGCGAGCGGGCCACCGGTACCCGATCTTAGTCTTCGGTGGCCCGCTCAGCGGTATGCCCTCTCGGGGTCCTCTCCTGTCGACGCCCCGACAGCTTTCGCCGTCGAGGCGTCGTCCTCACGCAGTGGCCTCACGTCGGGTGACCGGACAATTCCCCGGTCCGATCACCCGAAGCCTCGGTTCGGTGTAGTACTACCCTGGATGGACCGGCCTGCGGCTGTAGACAAGACACTGTTCACAACATGGTTCTACCACTATTAAATATTACTATTGCCAATAACTTTTACAATATGTACTATTAAAGAAGAGTAGGTACATATTGTATCGACCCCAAATGGGGATAAGGTGGAGAATGATGATGACGTAATTTAAAGTGTGCTTTGGTAAAATAAGCGCTAATGTGTTAGGTTATAAAACAATGTTAAGATTATTACATGCGTAGTTATGGAACAGTTAACATAAATCTGTAATGTCTTTAAATCAGCAATTGTGTATTTATATATTTTCAGTATCTCTGCAATGTTAACAGCGGCTACCATGAAACTTATGTTTATTTAAATTTATTTATAGTATGCAGAAGATATTGGCGGTGATAAATTAACCTGCCTAAATTCCAGTTATAAAAAAAACTAGCAAATCCAGCCCGTTGATTTGTTTATAAAACTTGATATATCGCAGCGCCACCTGGTGGCGATGGTTACATCAATCATATAAATTTTCTTCGTGAAAAAAATTTTTTTTCATCCGAATTGATTTTTTTTCTAGCCTATCATTGCAAGTAGGACTAGTAAAGTCACCTGTTTTTGTTTTTGGGAGCGGTCCACTTCCACCCTCTATAATATGGACATTTTTACAATATTTAAAATTATTGTAATTATATTATTATGGATATATAAATTAAAGGAAAATAACTACTTGATATTATTAATTACCTGTATATTTTATATAGATTTAATAATGGTAGGACTATACCCTATTGACAGTTCTCTGTCTACAGCCGCGGGACTGTCCGTACGGGGTAGTACCGCACTCTCGCAGAAGATCGACGTCTGAGTAAAGGCAATGTGTGCTATTGCACTTTGTTCGGTGAGCGAGAGAGCCGGAAGCCCAACTGGGGTGGGTTTGAGGATTGTAATGGTAGGCAGCGGCCTAGCTATACCCTTGGTATAGCAAAGGTCCATGGGCGGCAGTGACATTTACCATCAGGTGTGCTGCTTACTCGTTTGCCACCATAAGCAATAAAAAAAAGGACAGCACACGCACTGCAAATTTTACCTTAGTAACTCGTTGACATGTTTTTTCACATATAATATTATGAACTATAATTTGAATAAATAATAATAGTAATTTTGATACGCTATAATAATAGTAATTGTATTTATATCGACGCTAAATATAAATACGTACATACTGAAGGATATGCATATGTACCGTACTGAAGGAAGGTGGAGTCAAGAGTATCCGAAACCAGCGAGCGTGTATGAAGAGAATTATGAATGTTGAGGAAGCGAGTGAAGTATGCAAGGATAGAGTTCTTTGGCACTCTGTTCTCTCTGTCTACCCTGCAAGGGATATGGCGTGATGATATGTATCTATGTAAATATAAATATAATATTTTTTTACTGAATATTGAACCGTAAAAGAAGTACCACCGCCTACGTTATTATAATTGCTATTTGTCTAAAAATATCTTGAATCAGAATAACGTCATAATGTTATATATATATATATATATATATACGTACGATCTAACGATCGTACATATATATCGTTTCTGTATCGAATGTTTTAGAGGCCAGCTGTTTTAAGGGCCGATAAATATAGAAATGTAAGTTCGATAGACCACCGTGCTAAATAATATTTATTTTAACATGTACGATGAGAGGGGAATATTTATTGAATCGGCCCCAAGTAATTAGGATGAGAATATTGTGAAGAACTTTTTAAATGGGTAACTCTTGAATATGCTATTTTCCAGCGACAAACAACACATATTTTTACAAAAGTAATAATTTCACTGATACCCAAGATTAAAGATAAAGAATCCAATTACTAATTTTGCCGGTACTATGCCATCAAAGGCTTTTAGAAAAATTGTTAATAAGATACTGTTAAGCTACTTGGCATAGAAAAACTTTTCACTATGTACAGGATTTTCAACTTTATTGCTATGCTAAAATTCATCATCATCATTCTCCTGCTCTTATCCCAATTACTGCGGGTCGACGCAACACATATTTTAGAAGTTATTGGCAATAGTATTATCACCGGCCGCCTGCCTAAACTCCACCCTCCTTTAGAAGTAGTAGATAGGTATACCGATATAAATGTTGTGCTATATGACTAACATCAATAATCAGCAACAGTGTAGATGCGATTTTTGTGGGTCTAAAGAGTAAGAATACAACTAACCACCTTTTCTCGTGGGTGTCATAAAAGACGAAGCTTGGGGGATAAGGGATATTTACATAGGTGACATCGATGCATGAGAAGCAAAACTCTATTTTAAATCCTATTCCAACATGTCTGACTAGCATGGAATAATAAGCCAATTTCCCTCTGATTGTGAAGGAGACCCGAGGCCAACAATGGGACTTATAAAGGCTAAGAAGATGGCGTAGATGCAAGGTGATTTAATAATTGCAGTTTTAAAATAAAACTACGTTTACGGATTCTATCGCGTTTGTATTTGATATTAATTGCCCGACTTTTCGAACACTTTACAGTGATCATGTCAGTTTTATTTGAAATGCGTAACATTCGCGTAAACATCAGAAATTGCAGTTTTCCTAAAAAAAACATTTGACACTATCAATTACCACAATTTTATTTCCACGTTGGTTAAGATAAAGATAAGTGAGGGTGTTAGAAATTGTACTCTAGCGGGTGCCTGATTATTTGACGAGCGGGAAGCAGCGCATCAGAATGCATACATAATACATGTCATCAGTCAGTAAGTAAAAAGTATTACTAAAATGTTATGCCAAAAATAGTCAAAGTTTATAACTGTGTCAGTAGCTCATAATTGGCTTACATAAATTTGATCAGATTAAGAAGCAAAATATGGAAAGAAGAAGGAAAGAAAAGCATTTATTTTGCTCTCGTTAAAAACTAATGTAAATAAACAGAACTAAAAAAAATAACTTCTGATATAAAATAAAATTAACAAGAAACAAAAAAGTCTATTAGCAAAGCTTATGTGTGTAACGATGTAAATGATTTTAATATACACATACATACATATCATCACGCCATATCCCTTGCAGGGTAGGCAGAGAGAACAGAGTGCCAGAGAACTCTATCTCTGCATACTTCACTCGCTTCCTCAACATTCATAATTCTCTTCATACACGCTCGCCGGTTTCGGAGACTCTTGACTCCACCTTCCTTCAGTACATGACCGATCTGGTCTAAGTAGGTTAGTCTCGGTCTCCCTCGGTACCTACATCCTTCCACTTTCGCATTGTATATCTTCTTAACCAGACGTTCGTTCGGCATTTTAATATAAGTATAGATAACATTTCATACATAGGTATATATTATAAATAAAATTGACAATATTTAATAAAATATGTATTATTATGTTTCCGTGCGGTGACAGAGTAAGAATACAATTCACCACCCCTATCTTACCCGTGGGTGATTGTAAGAGATGACTAAGGGATATAAAACGCATACAATATCTATGCGAGAGAAAGAAAACTCGAAACAAAACCCTATACCAATACGTCTGACCAACGTGATATAGTAGGTCAATTGCACTACCATTATCCATAATGGAGGATCCATCTCCTCCAGGAGGCTCGAGCCCAACAGTGAGACATGTATAAGCTGAAATGAATGAATGAATATTATTATGTTTTAATTATTTAGTTTATCGAAATTTCGCACCAGATAAGGCAGTGTAATTGTTATAAGACAGTGTAGTTGTAAATGAATTTATATAGTTGTATATCAAAATATTCTTTCCGGGAAGGCATAGGAATATACTTACATGTATATTTGAAATTCTGCCTTATAGTAAATAGTTTTGTATTGGATTAATATACTTACTTGAAATATAAGATGAGGTCGGGACGAGCCATACATCGCGGCTACTATCAATAAAAATATTTTCAAGGAGATTAGGTTCAAGGCGAATCGCCATAACGCTACCCTTTTTACCAAATAAAGTAATATTTCGATATTTATTATTCATTCATTCATCTCAGCAAACGTTTCTCCCATCATTGCCCACTCGGCTTGTTACTTGTCGCAAATTGAGTAATTTTTAAAAGTAATTTTGGACAATTTTAACCTTTATTCTGACTCGACAAGTCGATTTCTGTATTTCATCCCAGTGTGAAGGAGGCTCGAGCACAGCAATGACAAGTACTACGCGTTCACTTCGAGATTGCCGTCGGCGACCGTTACGACGGCACAGCCGTCAATACCGTTGACAAAACAATGAAATTATTGTTGATTGATTTTGTTACACAGAAATGCTTGGCATGTTGATCAAATAAAATACTATGCTTATCCTTACTAATATTATAAATGCAAATGTGAATTTGTTTGTTATTCATGTGTTATTAGTTAACTCGACCCATTATAACGAAATTTATTACAAGTTACATATTATCATTATTAGATGTTTCAATAGTACAAAAAAGGACAGAGGATACTTATATCAACATACCACGCGTGCAAAGTTGCTGGTGGAAACTATTACTTAATAAATAAAAAACAAACATCAAGAATTTGTTCGTTTAATATGAAAATATATATACAATAGCGTTGCTATCGGTACTAAGCGGGCGATGTTGGCGGCACGAGGTAGGGATGTGGGACGGGAGGTAACGGTAATCTTAAAGTGAACGTGTAGTATATGACATACTACACGTTCACTTCAAGATTACCGTTACCGACATATGGTGTAAGTGGCAGCACGGTTGGGCCGGATTCCCAATAGGTGCGGGTTCGAACCCCGCTTGTGACATAATTTTTCATTTCGTATTCGGGTATTAATAAATAATTAAGCATATTAAATGCTAAAAATTTCAGTAATTTGAATAACAAGGTTGTGTCATCGTTTAATACAATTCTAACTGTAAAGTTTGAAGTATTGAGTCTATACAATGTGTAAACATTGTCCGATAGATGGCATACGTCACCTTGAAGACGTAAGATATAATATGAAGCGAAATCTGCATGTCCTAAAATAGTTCACGATGGTGTAAGTGGCAGCACGGTTGGGCCGGATCCCCAATAGGTGCGGGTTCGAACCCCGCTTGTGACATAATTTTTTTCGGGTATGTGTAGTATATGAGTTGAATTGATGATGATTATAAAGAATTTGTTAAGTCCTACTAAAATTGTAAATGTGAAAGTTTATTGAAAATGTTTGGATGTTTGTTACTAAATCACACATAAACTGTTATAAAAATTTGGATGAAAATTGACACAGAGATAGATCATTTCCTGGATTAATACATAGGACAACATAAGATCGCGCTCGTGTTGCTAGAGACTACACTCCCAAAGGAAGTGATGAGTTGTTTGTTCAAAATCGCAGTTAGTTGTGAAACATTGACAAAAATAATACTCCGTGGTTATGTATAAAATTTTAATATGGATAAATTTTGTTTTTTAAAGAAATAGTTTATTTTATACAATAATTCATATAGTTAAAATTAGTCAATACATTTATTACTAGGTATGTATAGGTGTGCATGTATAGTAATAAATGTATTGACCAATTTTTTTTAAAGTAATAAACCTGTGTAAAATTTTTATTTTCACAAAAATAAGCAAGTCATTAAAATTAATGATTTCAACTTATTAGTAACAAAATCATTTTTATAATAACATAATATCTATTACGTTATGAAAAAAACTTACATACAAGATGTAAAATAAAAAAAGTTTTTTTATTTCTTGTAATTAATTATTTATGACCATAGATACCAAGTCTTTCGAAGGTCCTTCAAGTCGAATGTATTGTTAGCTTAACAATTTAAACATAACCAATTATACAATTTTCTTCAAAACTTAATCATAATATTCCACAGCTTCATATTTAGTTAAGTTAAGTGAAGTCGTTATCATTAATTGTGCGCTGATAAACAAATTAATAATTTCTCTGGCAATATTGGCAGAATACGAAAATACACGAAAACCATTATTATAACTTATTCACTACATTCAGTAATTTTTTTTGCACTGAATTACATAAAATACCAGCAAAATGATTCAATACAACATTATAAAATACTGAAATATTTATATTAAATAAAATTAAAAAGTATGACATTTTAATATTCTCGCCAAAAGTGCCAAAACTTCCATTTCAAAGAGTAAATGTGCAGTGTTACTGCTATTAAATTTCTTTCTTTTTACTTATATATTTTTATTGATGATTACGGGCTGATCATCCATCAGCCCGTAATCGTCCACTGTTGGACATAGGCCTCCCCACGAGAATGCCATTCAACACGGTCTCACGCCACCTGCATCCAGCGGTTTCCTGCGACCTTGATAATGTCGTCAGTCCACCTAATGGGGGGTCGTCCTACGCGGCGCCGTCCGAATCGTGGTCTCCACTCGACAACCTTTCTTCCCCAGCCGTTGTCGGTTCGTCGAGCGATGTGGTCTGCCCATTGCCACTTCAACGCGATAATTCTTCAGGCTATATCAGTTACACCCGTTCTTCCACGGATTTCCGTATTTCGGATTCTATCACGTAGAGAAATACCGAGCATAGCCCTTTCCATAGCACGCTGAGTAACTTTGAGCCTTTTGATGAGGCCAACATTTAGAGACCACGTTTCAGTTCCGTAAGTCATCGTTGGTAACACACACTGGTTATAAACCTTTGTTTTCAGACACTGCGGAATATTAGACGAGAAGATCCTCCTAAGTTTCCCGAACGCTGCCCAGCCGAGTTGGATTCGTCGGCTGACCTCTTTCTCGAAATTGGATCTACCTAATTGGACTGTTTGCCCTAGGTAAACATAGTGATCGACAACTTCGAGAATCCCATTCCCAACCAGGACCGGTACAGAAATGACATGGGCATTAGACATGACTTTCGTCTTGTCCATGTTCATTTGCAGCCCTACTAGTTGGGAGGCCTTGCTTAGGTCATGAGCATGGTGCCAAGTTCCTCCAGGGATTCTGCCATGACTACGATATCATCTGCGAACCGAAGGTGAGTGATGTATTCGCCGTTGATGTTGATGCTGAGTCCGGTCCAGTCTAAGAGCTTGAAGACATCTTCCAGCGCAGTGGTGAAAAGTTTTGGAGAGATAACGTCTCCCTGTCTCACGCCTTTCTGCAGCTGGATCGGTTTCGTACTCTTATCCTGGATGCGGACCAACATAGTAGCGTTTTTATACAAACACTTCAACACTTCGATATATTGATAATCAATTTGGCACCTTTGAAGGGACTGCAGCACTGCCCAAGTTTCGACAGAATCAAAGGCTTTCTCATAGTCCACAAACGCTAGACACAGAGGCCAATTATACTCCTCGGTCTTCTGTATAATCTGGCGTAGCGTGTGGATGTGGTCTATGGTACTATAACCTTTTCGGAAACCGGCTTGTTCGGGCGGCTGGAAGTCGTCTAGCTTGCGCGCGAGTCGGTTCGTAATGACTCTTGAAAACAGTTTGTATACGTGGCTCAGGAGTGAGATGGGTCTGTAATTCTTTAAGAGCGTTTTATCGCCCTTTTTGAAAAACAGCACCACCACGCTCCTTGTGGCTCTCTGGAACGTCGCTCCCCAGAATGACAGAATTAAACAGCTTCCGTAGGGCTTTTAAAACCGGCTTGCCGCCTGCCCTCAGGGGCTCTGTGGTAATTCCGTCATCTCCCGGTGCCTTTCCGTTCTTTAACTGTTTCAGAGCCATTCTGATCTCGTACAAGCTGACGTCCGGGATTTCTTCAGTGTAGTGCCGAGTTAGCTTAGATCTGGGGTCTTGGACCAAACCGACAACAGGATTCACGGATGATTTGTACAACTGCCCATAGAACCTTTCGACCTCTCCCAAGATCTCACTCTGGGATGAAATGACAGTACCGTTATCGGTCTTCAGCTTGGTCATTTGGCTCTGCACGATAGAAAAATTTCGTGCGAACACTTTGGAGCCTCGATTTCGCTCTATCGCCTCTTCAATACGCAGTGTATTGAATCGCCGAATGTCGCGTCGCATAGATTTGGAGATTTGTCTATTAAGCTGCCTAAGTTCAGACCTGGAGCACACCTATTGGAAATCCGTTCCAATCGTGATGACGCTTACACCACCGTGAACTATTATAGGACATCAATTCTCGCATCGTATTATATTTTCGTCTTTAAGGAGACGTGTTCTATCTACCCGACATTGTTCACACATTGTACAGGTTTAATACTCAACTTTTACAGTTAGAATTGTATTAAACGATGACACAACCCTGTTAATCAAATTACTGAAATTTAGCATTTATCACAAGTGGGACAATCATTTTTCGCTCGTAATCGGGTTTTTATAAATAATGAAGCATTTTAAATGGTAAAATTTTAGTAATAAGCCTAACAATGTTATACAACTGTATATGTAAATAATTGTATTATTTCATATGATGTTGACGGAGTAAATGATGGTAATTTCTGTGTGGTGCCGGAGTAAGAATACAATTCACCACCCTCTATCTTACACGTGGGTGATCGTAAAAGACGACTAAGAGATATAAAACACATATAACATCTATGCAAGAGAAGAAAAACTCAAAACTAAACCCAACAACGTCCACCAACACGTCTGACCAGCATGGTATAGTAGGTAAATTTTTCCTGGAGAAAGCTCTAGACATAGACATAATGATGTAGCACATATAGTCTGTACTGTATATCCTTATAGCTGTGTGGTAACGGCTACGAATATTACCAACCTCTACTTTGCTCGCGAATGTCGTAAAAGACGACTAAGAGCCTTATAACGACCTGGGCCAACTCCGTCTGATGCCGTTCGGTCAATAATTACATTCTCAAGGAGGGTTGACGTCAGGCCGGTCATAAAACTGTAGCTAATAACTTTTACAGTATGTACCTAATATTAAAGAGTACATATTGTATCGATCCCAAATAATTGGGATAAGAGTAGGAGAATGATAACTGTATATCCTTATACGCCCATTTCCATCTGATGAGGAAGTAAGATTACAATTCACTATCTTCTTTCTTTCCCGTGGGCGTCATAAAAGAATATTAAGACATAATGTATAGATAACGTCTAACAAAACAAAAGCAAAACACGAAATAAATTTTAATTTATTTAACCCTTCTGACCCGCGTGGTGTAATAGGTCAATTGTCTCCTTATTGGGGAATATGCCCAAATCTATTGGGACATATATGAGCCGAGATAAAGCACTATGCACGCAAGTCTAGTCAGCATGGTTAATCAAGGATTTTTTCATATTATTAAGCTCAAAAGTAAGCGAGAATTTTATATGTTGTAAAAGTGGAAGAAACAAGAAAAAATTGATTGGCTTATGATTTTAGGCAGTAATTAAATACTAATATATAAATGTTTTTAGTTTAAATGTATAAGTAGTGTATAATTATAATTATGTATATGTAGTGTATGTATTGTTTATATATTTATATTATTTTATGTATATTATTATGTATTGTACATTATTGAATATATATAAGTATATATGTATGTATTTTATATGTATTACATACTCTTGTTTGTATTTCTCGGTTTACATAATGTATTATTTAGTTTACAATTTTCTTTTTCTCAACTAACTTCCTCAACACATGCGCCTACCTTTTACCATCTCTGCGTCACCTGTGGTTGACTGGTAGAGAATGCCTCGGGCATTAAGTCCGCCAACGTACATGTTGCATGAAGTTTAAATAAATAAATAAGTCAAAAATCCACAGCAATTGTATATCCTAAATAATCTATTTATTAATTATAATTTGAATTACATACATTTTGAAAATATTTAACTATATTTTGAGGTAAACTTGTTGAAATTACTGTAATTTAAATGCTTGATTATTTATAAAAACTTGATTACGAGATTACAAGCGAAAAATGATTGTCACACAAAGGAGCTTAGTTAGCTCGAAATCATTTTTTTATAAAATTGTTGATTAATAAAATGTATAAATTATGTATTAACATTAATTTGTCTAAATTTAATTTTATATATTTTTTTTTTCAATTTCGTATACATATCGTATCCAAGCATGAAATGTAAACATTTTACATCTCCAATCTGATCAACTAAGTAGACTTCACGAAATAGAATCTTAATTAAAATTGAACTAACATTTAGCATGAAAAGTCGCTGTATACACCTTAATGCGGCGTTGATACTCTAGTATAATTAAAAATTACCAAGAGAATTCGTAACATCACACTCCTAGTAAATTTAAAATATCAAGTCATCGATGATGATGATGATTGACGGTTATGATCATTTGCAATCGATGGACATGAACCCACTTGTCAAACATGGCAATTATTACATTATTCCGTAACACAGGAATCCATTGGCTAATGGATAGAATAATGAGTGAGCCAGGAATCGTAGTTGGGAATCTAAATTGAACACTTTACTTGGGCATCTAGCAAATTCAACCAAGACTTACTTATGATGATCACAGATGGCGTAGTGGTTAAGATACCTACAATGCCGTTGGTTCGATTCCTATGCAGAACAGTATTTTGTGCGATCCATAAACTGTTGTTCTGAGTCTAAGTGTAATTTGTCTGCGTTAATTATATGTTTGTCTTTACAAAGGGTGGGGTTTGTATTTCGGGGGACTTTTCCCCCGAAATACAAAGTTTCCATCCATCCATCAGCCTGTAAACGTCCACCGTTGGACATAGGCCTCCCCACGAGAATGCCATCTATAACGGTCCTGTGCCACCTGCATCCAGCGGTTTCCTGCGACCTTGATGAGGTCATCAGTCCACCGAGTGGGGGGTCGTCCTACGCTGCGTCGTCCGATTCGTGGTCGCCACTGGAGAACCTTTTTTCCCCAACGGTTGTCGGTTCGTCGAGCGATGTGGCCTGCCCATTGCCACTTCAACGTGCTAATCCTTAGGGCTATGTCGGTTACACCCGTTCTTCTACGGATTTCCGTATTTCGGATTTTATCACGTAGAGAAATACCGAGCATAGCCCTCTCCATAGCACGCTGAGCGACTTTGAGCCTTTGTTATGAGGCCGACATTTTTTTGACGAAATACAAAGTTTATTGTCTTTAAAAAATTTAAAAAAAAGCCACGAAGCATTCATGAGGATTGTCGACAAAAGTGAAAACTTAAAACTATCAAAAATCTATTGAATAATTGATAATAATTAATAATAACTATTATTAAATATAAATTGAATATAGTAAAAACAGCGACACAGCAGTGAAGAGCAGCTGACTGTATCTTTCTCGCTCGGGTACACTCGGCGGTCCCGATTTCACCTGATCGAGTCTTTCACCTCAGAGCGTGACGGATCAGCCTCACTTACAGTCTACGAAAAAATCTGTGTGCGGTGCGCCAAAAGAAGTTTTCACTTCAAAAAGAATTTATGAGTGGTTATTGAAACACAGAGTACTTTACGTATATTATATTTGAAATTGAACTCTATAGTAACAAAAGACAGAGTATGAAACCCCAGAAATTTATATAGTTACCCACCGATTCAGCCCGCCTTAAAATAGGTAAATAATATTTATATACATAAATTACAACTGATGGCTTATTGATTTATTTTATTTGTCTTAATAAAATTGAGTCATAATACACTAATTTAAAAATATATGTACATAAACAGTCAAATAATTAAATTAAATTGTATAAATATGAAACGTTACTATTTCTCTTCTACTCACCATGACATCACTTCTTTATTAATAATAGATAAAAAGGTTATTGATCACCGTTGTTCTACATACTCGTATTTAAAAATAGTTTATGAAAATATCACAAATAATTCCATTATTATATCTAAATAAAGAATATTTTTATTTTACATTGTATGCCTTTTAGAATTTTCTCTGCACATATTTTCCGTGAAATAAATGACTCCATTTTAATTAACAGACAATTTATCATCTACGTCTCTCTATAATCTATGTCTTAACACTTAAATTACTGAATAAAATGCTGAAATTAATATACAGATGGCCGATTTTATTACTAGAATAACTTAAGCTAGGAAATAGGAATGACGTCATAAAAAACTACAGACTCCTAGCTCTGCCCAATCCCGAGATAAAGTGATTTGTTTCTTATCAAAACAATAGGTTTGCCAGCGTACATTGACCTGTAGGTACATTTCGACCCAGCTGTGCGACGGTGAGCGCAGCGAGAGCGGGACTATTTGCCTACTAGTTCAATATCACACGCATGAGTATATCCTACATCGAACTTTTATAGTACAAGTGTATTGATCGTTTATAATTAGGGCAATTTAATCAAAAATTAGGTACTATTTTTTTTATTGATTTGGATAGTGTATCATGGTCTAATACACCTCCTTCAAGGATTCTACTAATAAAATCGGCAACCTGTATATGCATATATAAAAATTATGTATAGTCAAGCTAATAATAATATAATAAATAATACAATTTTATAAGTCAATTTTAACCTACTTCTAGAGTTTTCTAGTGCAGATGATCATATAATAAACTAACATGATACCATCGAGTTCATATGAAAAGCGAACAATGAAAATTATTAATAGCTAGCCATTATGAGCACTATAACATTTCATAGAAATAATTAAAAATAAGAATTAAATATTATATATTTTCTACATTCTAATAAAATATGTTTTTTTCTATTGCATTTACGTGTATTATCACAGGATTATTTACTTAAATAAAAATCTTATTATAAATGCATAGCAGGTATTATCATTCGTTTCATGTCTTTATGCCATGCTGTGGTATACAACAGTCGAATGGGCTTATCTACAGTGGTGAGTGGTAGCTAACGTAAGTATTGTAGGTTTTAATATTATGGCATAAGGTTTTAATTTCTAATAGGGTGCTGACATTATACATCCAAAATCAATACCGGTGACCTGCCTTCATGGTGATAGAGATACGTGTACGGCAGATTACACCGCCATTTCTGCTGTCATGTGCGGTTTAGGCGGGATATAATCAAACCATAACCTATACTTAAAAGGGTGACCATATTAACTGTGAGTTAGACTTATAGTGACACAAAATCTTAAGTTTTTGTGTAGTCTTTTAACGTTATTTATATATATATATATATATATATATATATATATATATATATATATATATATATATATATACTAGCGACCCGCCCTCGCTTCGGTGACGTCTTCTTTCGCTACATAGAATTCCTCTCGGAGAAGGAAAGCAAATCACCCCTAAAATAACTTTCCACCCCTTTTTAACCCAGTTAGGAGATAAACCTCAATAAAATATGAATCAAGTCATTCATCAATTCTGTTAAAGAATGTTTATGCAAAATTTGAAATAGATTGGACCAAGGAATCACGTTGTCCCATACAAATTTTGCCCTGATTTTTCACCCCCTTAGGGATATAATTTCGTAAAATCCGTTCTTAGCTGAGCTCTACTCGGCGAAAAAAATATTCCTACCAAATTTAAGGTTTGTAGGCCTTATGGTTCCAGAGATATATATATATATATATATATATATATATATATATATATATATATATATATATATATATATATATATATATATACATATATATATATATATATACATATATATATATATATACATATATAAATATGACATATATATATTATGATTCAACTACCTACTATAGCATATAAGTGCATTATATACATATTTTTAAAACTAACAATTACAAAAGACAAATTTCAACAAATATATATATATATATATATATATATATATATATATATATATATACATATATATATATATATATACATATATATATATATATACATATATAAATATGACATATATATATTATGATTCAACTACCTACTATAGCATATAAGTGCATTATATACATATTTTTAAAACTAACAATTACAAAAGACAAATTTCTGAACATGTTTATTAAAATCTTTTGATGGGCCATTACCTAAATTAATGTGAATAACTTACCCATATACATGAAATACTATGAAATTAATAAGCGAACATGCATAAGTACACCAAAAGCTATTTTATTTTTAAAGATATTAGAAATAACAAATTGCTTATTTATATACTACAAAATTTTAAGCAGTCATATTTTTTAAGGAATTATGTAATCTAGTCGTGTAAAAATATTAATAAATATATAAGATATTAAAATATCCTAAAAACATACCCCAGCTATCTTATTAAAATTGCGAAATAAGATATTTGGCATAAAGATATATCCTTATAGGTGGGTTATTAAAATGGAATATATTCAATTGAGTGTTTTAATGAATTTTATTACAAATACAGTTAGAATTTTTATTGTGGATATAATTTACAATACGTCGATGATATATTAGATTTGTTATTTTACTGTTGATTGATTCCATGTGTAAGGTGGATTATATTAGACCGATAAAATACATTATTCGTCTTAGAATTACCTAGTCCTCATACACATGAATGTTTTTTCAATATCGGTTAAAGCGTTGAAATCAAACAGATGTTACAATTTAGTGCACACACATGAGTGCTTTTTCAATATCAGTTAATAAGCGTTGAAATGAAAAATATATTAAAACTTATTATTAAATATCTAACGATTAAAATCGATAAAAACGTGTATTAGAAATGATCAAAACTGTTGTTTCATTTGAAATAAAATTCTCAGTCCTCCCGTGACCATGATCACTGTAAAGTGTTCGAAACGTCGGGAAATTATAAATCAAATACAAACGCGATAGAATCCGTAAAAGTAGTTTTATTTCAAATGTGTAATACTCGCGTAAACATTAGAAGTCATTATTGTTGTTTCATTTCAACGCTTTTAATAGATATAGATAAAGTGCTGTAATTTTATCTTCTAATCCTTTTAATTATTAAAATTAGAATTGACATTTTTAGCAGCGTTTTTTAGTGTTATAGATCAAAATAATTCTAAGAAGGCCTCTTCATAATTAATTTTAAACGGAGTTTAATATTTAATCGCTGCCATCATAGCTGCTTTCATATAACATTTTATATTTATTTCTTGACAGAATTCAATTGCATTTCGTCCTTGGATTGCGAATATGTGCGTGTCGATATTGACGTGCTTGTCGTCTGTGTCCTAGACATCGGTTGTAGACCCATCACGTGGTTGTATCTGTACACAAGAACATAACTGGAATTTCTTTCAAAATTATCGTGATTTTTTTTTTATATTAAAATATATTTTGATTTACGAACGTAATTTTTGGGTATGAGCTACAGTTCGCCAATTTACTTTATAATGAACGATTTGGGTGAATTTTGGTCAGATCATATTGACATAAAAATAAAAATTAATAAAACAAAAAAGGTGGAGTAGGGATTTAGAAAATTTTAATATTATTAATGTATGTGATAGGGTAAGATAATCATAAAAATTAAAAACCTATCTTTGTAAGGTGTCATTTTCTGTTGAGAAATGATCATCAGCATGAAAATGGTTTAGCAGCCGGTACAATGTTACAAAAAAAAACATAGATGGATTAAGGAGTGTATTATATGCCATCATATTTTTGTGATAGGGTTGCGAGACTATAAAAATATCTACTATTCACCTATCTATTATGAGACTGTTTAAAATAACATAAAATTATTCCACCGTGTATTGGTATTGAGACCAGAAAGTGTTGACAATGCTTACTTTGCCAAAGGAGTTGTAAAATTCTGATTTAAATATTATCATGTTCACTTAAAAGAAAACTCGAAAAAGCCTATATTAATTTATATGGAACTAACCCGTCTGACCAGCTTGTGATAGTAGAACACATTCCATCATATTCTGGTGGAGAACTGTAACCGTACCGTTCTCTTGTTATGACGAAAGTTAAAAAAAGAAAAAACAAAAAAAAACAAACATTGATACATAACTGTCACACAATTTACGAGAGAATTATTAACCTCACCCATAATTTAATTATAATAATATAAACTCTTATTCCAACAGTTAATTGTTATTTAAGCCCACACTCAAAGTGCAAAAACAAAAAAAGAAAGGTGCCTTCATAAAAACGATTATTATATTTGCTAATATATATATTTTCCTTATAAAAGCATTGTTGAATGACCGGTTAATCATTTTATCACAAAATACCTTTCACAAGATTGTAAACTATAAAAAGTATTTGTGTACTTCCAATATATTTGCAACACTTGTACCATTAGATCCACAAAAATCAATAACCGTCTATTATTCATAAGTCAATTTAATGTTTGAGTGACTTTTACAAAATTTATCAGTTAATAATTAAGTCACAGCACGCACGCATTGTTAGTTACTATTTAATCATTAAATAGTTTTAAGGAATGTTAATAATTAATTAAAAGCTGTAGTTGTTGACTGCGTAGTTAAGTTTAATCAGGTACCTTTTTCTTTCTCCATTTATTCTCATATAACCTCAGTGGCTATTAATTATCTTCTCTGTCACCGGATTTGTAGTGCAAATTCATAGTAAATATTTTGTTTCTAAGCCTCTAGACCCTATTTATCATAATGTTACGTATAATATTTCATTAACATATTATTATTTCTAATAATCTTGTAACATATCATTAAGATAATATTAAGCCTCTTAATCATGAATTTTCTTTTTTCAAAAAGGTAAGTCTTAAATAGTACGATTTATAATATCTCACAATAGCATTTCGTTCGTCATCAAATTTTCATTCTCATTTCGCGTCTTCGCCTATCCATTATGAGTGATCCTTTTATCTATATTCTGCTGAGTTTTATTCATATTCTGCCTATTAACTGAGCTTTGGTTTATTCAATCACTCTTGGACGTGTTTTCCTAGGTCTATGACGTCAGTTCGCCATAAGTCTTTATTTCCAGTTATAAATATTTAATAGATCAAGATAACTTATTTATTTAACACTTTTGTTTAATGTAGTATATTGATCCATATTGTCAGCTTAAGCATTTAGTTTATGATATAAACATTTTTTTTTGCTTACGTAACATATACCCACAAATTGTAATTTGCGATTTTTATATTTAGTTTTTGTTAAGATTGTATTACAAATGCATTGATTTTATTTTAAACAATGTCTTTTACATAGAAAAGTTTTCTTCGGTTACGTGTTTACTCTGAGTTATACGTGAAGATTTCACTGATTTTAAGCTATCAACGTCAGTGCCAAGTGTAGTTTTTATTGTATCAATACTCGCTCTTACTCCCCTACCGTTCTTCCAACGATTTACGTTTTTATTATTTATATTTTTGTTTATATCTCTCATCTCTTCTTCATCTGTATTAGACCATGAGCAACTTTCAATCCTGAATACAAAAATAAATAAATTTAAAGTTTAGTATTGTATATAATTCTAAACTAAATAACTTTATATGGAAGATTTTTTATGTATAATCAGTCAGAAAATAATACTTATCTGTTCCATAATTATGTAATTGTATTCAGAATAGCTGAAGATGGTAATCACAATTATACAATTTCTTTTATTAACCTATAAATCTTAATCAAACATGTGTACTAAGGTTTTAAATTGAGATAATTTTTCTAACATTAAACTTATTACATCTATAAAAATCCGATAACGACACGAAAAATGATGTAACAAGCGGGTTTCGAACCCGCGCCTATTGGGAGTCCGGCCCAATCGTGCTGCCACTTACACCGCCGTGAACTATTGTAGGACATTCAAATCTCGCTTCGTATCATATTTTACGTCTTTAAGGTGACGTGCGCCATCTAGCACGATTGGGCCGGACTCCCAATAGGTATGGGTTCGAATCCCGCTTGTGTAATCATTGTTCGCTTCGTTATCGGGTTTTTATAAATAATTAAGCATATTAAATGCTAAAATTTCAGTAATTTGAATTATTACATCTATCTTTGGCCATTGTAGACTTGAGATCTGAATTTAACAATATTTGCTTATTCATCTATTCTTAAGTTATATTTACAATTTGTTCTATGTAACGAAATAAAACGCACCTCTCTTTTATTTTATGCCAAATCTTCTTTTTGCAGACGAAGATGATGAAGATTATAAGTCCAACGAGTACATTGTAAGCATCAGTGAACCTCCATATAATATTATTTTCGTCAGTAAAGGAGCTAGCCACTTCTAATATCCAGTTTACACCCATAACAATGAACAACTTGATGTAGAGCGAGAATCTGAAACACGAAAATGTTTATGTTTTAATTATATCCTTAGTTGTCTAAGTCTATTAGTAAATTGTCCATGAAGTTACTTATTTGGTAGTGTAGAGCAATGGTTGCCCTAGAGGATGTCAAGGGTAGTCCAGCTGGAAATTAGTCCACCATCCGCTGAGAATCTAGGCTGTTGATTGGATATAACATCTACATTTCGACAGATACTTGCAGGAATCTTGATAAACAAATCTGGTCTATCAAAGATACCGTAAGACAGCTAAATTTGTCTTCAGAATCATCATTATTATCATCTCAGCTCATAAATGTCCCACAGCTCATAAATGTCCACACTCGAGCCTCCTCCATAATGAGAGGGAAATTGATCTGCTATACTACACTGGTCAGACGAAGAAATGAGCATATAAGAGAAAGTTTGAAAGTGGCGCCAGTGACGGAAAAGTTGAAAAGCCTGACTTGGTATCGACATGTGGCGAGACGGGATGAAAGTATTGTTGTGAGAAAAGTTTTTTAGTATGAATGTTGAAGACTTTAGGGTTAAGGGAAGACCGAAGAAAAGATGGATGGATTGCGTGAAACATGATATCAATAGGAAGAGAGTGAACGCAGAGATGCCATTGGATAGGGCTGAGTGGAAGAAAAGGACATATTGCGTCGACCCCAAGTAATTGGGATAAGAGCAGGGTAATGATGATCACACTGGTTAGACGTGTTGGTATAGGTTTTTATTTCGAGTTTTCCTTCTCTTGCATAGATGTTACATGCGTTTTATATCCGTTACTCATCTCTTACGATCACCCACGGGTAATATAGGGGATGGTGAATTATATTCTTACTCGGTCACTACACAGAAAATTCTCTTTTGTATATATACATCATACCGTTAAGAGAAATTTGAATAATAATTTGTACAATAATGTCGGAGCCTTCTGTTGGAGTAATTATTGGTATTTTTAAAACAAAAAATATGTTGGCTTAAACTGATACTGAATGATATTGCAGTGAAAAACGTGTTCCTATATAATAATACTAGCTTCTACCCGCGGCTTCGCCCGCGTAAAAGGTCCCAAAGTTTTTCATCCTCTATTTTTATTTTAAACCTTAAGGGTAATATTTTTACGAAATTTTAATGTCATATTTATTTATATCTAATCAATAGCCTAGAAATAAGTTTCAAGCTTCTGGCTTTAAAAATGACGATAATTTCTTACAACGTTTCATCCCCCTTTACAACCCTTTTTTTGCATTAAGAAGTAGCCTATGTCCTTTATCAGGTTCTAGACTATCTGTGTACCAAATTTCATTTAGATCGGTTGAGTAGTTTAGGCGTGAAAGAGCGACACACAGACAGACAGAGTTACTTTCACATTTATAATATTAGTAAGGATGTTTTACCTTTGCTTGTCTTGATTATTTAATACTTTCGTCTGTTTCTTTATCTCAGCTATCTTTACTGCTGTTAGTATGAAGAATATCAGATTTAACACACACAATATTATCATTGGGACGTATAAATAAATGAATCTGCTGCGACCTGAAAATATAACGCAAAATAATATTATTTGATAACATTTATTTTTCTATTTTTTAAAATCCAACACCCAACACCCAACACTAAGGAAAAAAATTAATAGACACAATTTATATCCAGACTAAGACAATAATTATCCTGCACGGGATAGCACTACACTTGAGAAAGTAAGTCGGGTGCTTATCCACTACGCCAGCTATGCTGATTGCGTAGTGGTTTTTAATAATGTTTATATTTTGTCCATTCATCTATCTATTATCCCATCCACCATTACATAGAGTTTTTTAAAGAACGTATTAAGAAATAAATCATTGCGTCATTGGGAACTTTACAAATACATAATTGCGGAGACAAATTATGCCAGTCTCTTAATCGTCTTTTACAATTCCCACGGGAAAGGAAGTAGGATAAGTAACCATGGTAATCTTACTTCGTTTTCACCTACACAAGGCTATAGAAAGTTAGGTTAAGGGAATAGATTAATTTATTAATCACATACTAAGACATTAATTAATATCATATTTTGTTACGATTACCAAACAAGACTCGTTCTTGCAATCGTAAGAGATAGGATTAATCTCGATCTCCTTAAAGTTATTTAAGGCGAGAAATATGTTCAAGATAATTATTATTAGAGACTGTTCTATACCTCAAATAATTGAAATTTAGCATTTAATATGCTTGATTATTTATAAAAACCCGATTACGATACGAAAAATGATGTCACAAGTGGGATTCGAACCCACGCCTATTGGGAATCCGGCCCAATCGTGCTAGCACTACACCACCGTGAACTATTGTAGGACATTCAAATCTCGCTTCGTATCATATTTACGTCTTTAAGGAGACGTGTGCCATCTACCCGACAATGTTTACACATTGTATAGGCTTAATACTTCAAACTTTGCAGTTAGATGTGTTCTACACCTGTTCAGATAGTTAGTCATCTTCATTCAATTACTTGGGGTCAACGCAATATGTACTCCTATTGTATAAATTATTGACAATAGTTTTATGACCGGCCACCTGCCAGACGTCAACCCTTCTTGGGAATGTAATTGTTGACCAATCGGCATCATGTGGTGTTGGCCCAAGTCGTTATAAATTCTCTTAGCCGTCTTTTACGATATCCACGAGCAAAATAAGGTTTGGTAGTATTCATAGCCGCTACCAATAGCGACTGTTCGGATAGTTAGCACGAATTAAAATTAACAATGATATTTCCGTGATGGGTGCTGTATAATTTATTTATTCCATAGATATATAATATAATTTATTTATTTATTCCATATGGAAATTTATCTTTATAGGACAAATACCTAATGCGATGGTGCATACATTATTCTTGCTAACTTATGTATATAGCATACGATTACAAATAATACATCCTATTGCAGGAAGCCGTTGGATGCGGGTGGTATGGATCGTTCTGAGTGGCATTCTCCGGGGAGGCCTATGTTCAACAGTGAACGTATACGGGATGGATGGATGGATACTAATATTCTAGACTTTATGCTTTAATGATAAAGAGTGTGATTTAGCCTACTTGTCAAGATTAATAATGATAATTTTATATTTAAACTAGTCCCAGGATAAAAACTGTTAGTTCCATTTGTATACGTCTCTGAGAATTGCCATCCAAATGGTTGAAATTACAAATTCATATTTTTTTAAATTTACTTTTCGACTTTGTATCCAGAAGGAATGGGGAGAGATATAACTTATCCACAATTTACAATATAGTTTTTTACTCTTACATAAAAAGCGACGAGTCAACAGTTTATTGAGAATTTTTCATAGAAAATTGAGGTACTTTCAAATAGCCTTTTTTGCACAACCCATTATCCATCCATCCATCCATCAGCCCGTAAACGTCCACTGTTGGACATAGGCCTCCCCACGAGAATGCCATCTATAACGGTCCTGTGCCACCTGCATCCAACGGTTTCCTGCGACCTTGATGAGGGCATCAGTCCACCGAGTGGGGGGTCCCCCTACGCTGTGTCGTCCGATTCGTGGTCGCCACTCGAGAACCTTTTTTCCCCAACGGTTGTCGGTTCGTCGAGCGATGTGGCCTGCCCATTGCCACTTCAACGTGCTAATTCTTCGGGCTATGTCGGTTACACCCGTTCTTCTACGGATTTCCGTATTTCGGATTTTATCACGTAGAGAAATACCGAGCATAGCCCTCTATGGAGAGGGCATGGAGCACGCTGAGCGACTTTGAGCCTTTTTATGAGGCCGACATTTAGAGACCACGTTTCAGTGCCGTAAGTCATCGCTGGTAACACACACTGGTTATAAACCTTTGTTTTCAGACACTGCGGAATATTAGACGAGAAGATCCTCCTAAGTTTCCCGAACGCTGCCCATCCGAGTTGGATTCGTCGGCTGACCTCTTATTATACGAGCGAAAAATCTCAAAAACGCAGTAAATTATAATAATTGTAACCAGCAGTACAGCTGATCATGTATTCTAATCACCGATATAGTGGTTATATATTTTTTTTAAATAATCCACCAAGGAAATAATTCCTGAATTTTGCAAATATATAATTAACGCAGACAAATTACAACACTTTTTGAATCGAAGGAATCAAATCCATAGCACTGCCGCGGAAGGTCGGTATCTTAGCCACTACACTATTCCGCCGGGCGGGCCACCGAAGACAAAGACCGGGTTCCGGGGGTCCGATCGCACGGCGTGGAGAGGTACATGTAAGGCGGGTCTATGGGGTCGTGCGCCGCTTCTTCTGTCGCTTCGGACGGATTTAGCGGGGCATGACCACTCCATGGCCCGCAGCTAAAGAAAAGAAATACAACGCTATTATTTATTATTTATAAAGGTCTTACCGTATAAAAAGCATCCCTGGCTAGCAATTCTAGGCAACAAATAGCTGGTCGTAGGCGGCAACGAGAATTCAAGTATTATAAGTAACATTGTCATAACACTAGGTAGTCCAAATGCATATACACAATAAGTGAAGAATCGACGCTTCATTGCCGATGGGCGACTGGACAGAGGACGTTTTCCGCTAGAATAAAAATAAACCATATCATACAAAGCAATACTTTCAAAAGCGTTTATAATACGTGGTGATGTGTGAAGAATATAAAATGTCGCCAATCTTTACTTGTCCGTAGGAGTCATAAAAACTAGCTTAGTAATCACCACAAGAGGGGCCAGTGACACTTTTATGGGAAACTTTAATAAATGCCAACTACGATCGCCAATCTGCCTACTAAACGTGGCGATTGTGGTATTAAATTATTTCGTGAGTTTGTCAAGTAAGCGAGTTATAAAACTTATTTACTACTACTACTTTCACCTATGTTAGACAATGAAGACTTTTTTTTTTGTGGTGGACTATGGATGCGTCTCGTCCCGCCGAATCGGTCCGTGGGGACGGAAGAGATGGTGCGTGACCCCATAGACCCACCATGCAAACTCCTCCCTTCGCCGTGCGAGCGAGCCATCGGTACCCGATCTTTGTCTTCGGTGGCCCGACAAAGAAGACCTTCTATATTGAAACCATATAAATCGGGATAAGAACAGGATGATGAGGATCTTTTTCTCTTTTGGTATTGCAATGTAATAACCCTATCCAATTCACCACATACAAGACGTAAAAGTGGCTAGCATAAAAGTCGACTAAAGCATATAATATGCAAATAATATCATTATCATTCATCGTTTTCCTGCTCTTATCCCAATTATATAAGGTCTACTTAATATCTAAGACTCTTCGTCCATATTGCAAAAGTTATTGGCAATAGTTTTATGACCGGCCGCCTGCCTGACGTCAACCCTACTAATGTAATTGTTGAGCAAACGGTATCAGGTGGAGCTGGCCCTAGTTGATACAAAACCCTTAATCCTCTTACGACATCAATTAGCAAAGTAAGGGTTGGTAGTATTCGTAGCTACTACCACACAGCATAATATGCAAATAATGCTTAATTATTTATAAAATCCGATTACGAAATGAAAAATGATGTCGCAAGCGGGATTCGAACCCGCGCCTATTGGGATTCCGACCCAATCGTGCTGCCACTACACCACCGCGACTAATTGTAGGACATGCAAATTTCATTTCGTATTGTATTTACGTCTTAAGGTGACGGTATGCTATCTACCCGACAATGTTTACACATTGTTATAGGCTTAATACTTCAAACTTTACAGTTAGAATTGTATTAAACGATGACACAACCTTGTTATTTAAATTACTGAAATTTAGCATTTAATATGCTTAATTATTTATAAAATCCGATTACGAAATGAAAAATGATGTCGCAAGCGGGATTCGAACCCGCGCCTATTGGGATTCCGGCCCAATCGTGCTGCCACTACACCACCGCGACTAATTGTAGGACATGCAAATTTCATTTCGTATTGTATTTACGTCTTAAGGTGACGGTATGCTATCTACCCGACAATGTTTACACATTGTTATAGGCTTAATACTTCAAACTTTACAGTTAGAATTGTATTAAACGATGACACAACCTTGTTATTTAAATTACTGAAATTTAGCATTTAATATGCTTAATTATTTATAAAATCCGATTACGAAATGAAAAATGATGTCGCAAGCGGGATTCGAACCCGCGCCTATTGGGATTCCGGCCCATTCGTTTCGTAATCGGATTTTATATGCAAATAATATTTATTATGCAAGAAAGGGAGAAATTAGAATAAAATCTTATGTCAACCCGTCTGACTAGTAAGTCATAGTAAGTTAATTTTCCTCCTATTGTGGAGGAGGTTTGAGCCAAGCAGTGGGACATATATGAGGAGTAGTACTTTAAATTTAGTAAGGATGTGACTAGAAAATCTTGTGAATCATAGTTTCAAAGCGTGACGTCTTGCGGTCTTTGTGATAAGGGTTTAATGGAATTAATTTCAATGATTAATAATTAAGAATTGAAATTAATATTACAATAAATTCGCTTACAGTTGTTAAATATTAATATTTAGCGAGATAAAGCACGAGTTATTAGAAAATTATAGAAAAACTGAACAAAAGAGGATTTTTAAAATCTCTACTAAAATTGTAATCATATAACTGACATAATTTACATAAAGACTTAGTATAATCATTTAAATAGAACAAAGGATCAATATATCAGTAGACTTGCGTGGGAATCGTCGAATCAAAGAAATCGATTTCCAGGAAGCCCAACACTTTTTTGGATTACGGAAATTTAGCATTCAACGTGCTTGATTATTTATAAAAAGTTGATTACGTTATTTACGAGCGAAGAATCATTGTCACACATGGGATCCCATGCGTGTACAATCATTTTTCTCTCGTAATCAACTTTTTTTGAAGATAGGCTATGGTATGGGTAACACCCCGCTAGATCCGTCCGGGGCGACGGAGGGGACAATGTATAACCAGCCATAAACGTTCCTCTCTTACGCCATGTGGACGGGCCACCGGTTCCCGATTCTTCTCATCAGTGGCACACAAGTCAAAACATCTCTCATCTCATCTCAGCTCATATATGTCCCACTGTTGGGCTCGAGCCTCTTCCATAATAGGAGGGAAAATTTACCTACTATACCACGTTGGTCAGACGTGTTGGCATAGGATTTTGTTTCAAGTTTTCCTTCTCTAGCATAGATGTTAGATGCGTTTTATATCCCTTAGTCGTCTCTTACGATCGCCCACGGGAAGATAGGGGGTGGTGAATTGTATTCTTACTCCGTCACCACACGTAAAGTCAAAACTAGGTCATTAACTGCTAATGCTTGATATTTTTACATTTGTAGACAACCCACCGCTACTACTGTTAACATCTTCTAAAATAAGAAGAACATTGTCTTTGCTAAAATTTAGCTAAATAGGTTCACTTAGGGAATTTTCATTCTTTGTCCAAAGCAATAATGTTATTTGTTTACATGAATCATGGATCGGTTTTCAAATTAAATAACTTAGATTAATTTTTATTTAAAAAAAAGCATTATCAGTGTTCTCAGTTTTATTAAAAATAAGTTTTTAACTTAAAATTGTTTACCTGAAAGTCCACCAGATGTCGAAGCACATTACATTCAACCAAAAGAACGCAGCCAACAGCGAGAAGTAGATAACGAATGCTGTAAATATAAAAAAAAGTATTTTCAATATCATCAGTATGATTACCTAAAATACGTAAGACGTAAAAGATACGTAAAAGTATCATGTGTATCCAACATGATAATTAATATCATGTATATCCAACATTATGTTTTGTCCTAGATGTAACATAAGATGACTAAAAGACTTAGGCAGATTATCACAGTAAATTAAAAAAAAACTCGAAAAGTACCCCACAAGGATATTTCATTATCATTATCATCATCATCATCATCACAGCCCATAAACGTGCCGCTGTTGGGCTCGGGCCTCCTCTGTAATGGGAGGGAAATTAACCTACTATACCACGCTGGTCAGACGTGTTGTTCTAGAGTTTTGTTTCGAGTTTTCCTTCTCTCGCATAGATGTTATATGCGTTTATATCCCTTAGTCGTCTCGTACGATCACCCACGTGTAAGATATGGGGTGGTACTCCATCACCCACCACACGGATAATTATTTATCCGCTATTAGTCAGTTCAACAATCAGGTGAAGGTAGTTATTATCAAGGAAGCATCTGCTCAGTAGAAGATAAATAATTTGTAAAAATAAGCCATGTAGTGAAAAATGTTAATTATGATAATTGATGAACAAGACATGTTCTTACCCCAAATATGAAATTACTTATTTGGGTCTGAGAAGTTAACTATGTCTTCATATTTTTAAAGAAATGTGTGGTACGATTACAAAGACCTTTAGGCCAAGATTTTTTTATTGTAAAATCACTTTATTTAGTCATTATCCGTCAGTAAGTCAAGTTGTTACCTTTCATTAAGCGCTGGTCAATCAATTAAAGATCTTTCTGGGAACTTCGGCAAAACATAATGCACTGATAAATAGTATTCACTAAATTCTGATACTTTCTATGCTTTACTTTACATATACTGTAATGATAGCACAGATGGTTGATGTGCTCGCCTCCCATGCTGAGAGTCATATGTTTGATAACCATATACGAGTTGTTCTAAAACTAAAATCCCTCACGATACAATGATTTGTTCCTCAATAAATTTACGTAGCGTATTTGGTTGGTATCTATTAGAACGATTTAAATTTTTTTTTCGTATTATATCGTCTTAACAAGTGACAGTCTTTCGTGTGGTGACGGAGTAAGAATACAATTCACCACCCCCTATCTTACCCGTGGGTGATCGTACGAGACGACTAAGGGATATAAAACGCACATAACATCTATGCAAGAGAAGGAAAACTCGAAACAAAAACCCTATAGCAACACGTCTGACCAGCGTGGTTTAGTAGGTCAATTACTCTTCCATTATAGAGGAGGCCCAAGCCCAACAGTGGGACATATATGAGCTGAGATGAGAATGAGATGAACAAGTGACAATGTTGTACTTAATAAATTGCATGGATAGCGTAGTGATTAAGATACCGACCTATAGTCCCAAGCGTCACTAGTACAGTTACCATGGGTGTAAAATGTGTCCGTTAATTGTATGTTTTTGAATTCACTCACAATACAAGGATTCGTATTTTTCTACAGACTATTTATTTATATTCTTACACGTTTATAAATTACTGTATGAAATATAAGGGTTCCTAAAAATCCTTACTAATATTATAAATGCGAAAGTAACTCTGTCTGTCTGTCGCTCATTCACGCCAAAACTATTGAACCGTTCTAAATGAAATTTGGTACACAGATAGTCTAAAACCTGACAAAGGACATAGGCTACTTTTTAATGCAAAAAAGGGTTGTAAAGGGGGATGAAAAGTTGTAAGGAAATATCGTCATTTTTAAAGCCAGAAGCTTGACACTACTACTAGATATAAATAAATATGACATTAACATTTCGTAAAAAAATTACCCTTAAGGGGTAAAATAAAAATAGGAGATGAAGAACTTTAAGAAAGTAACCATTTACGCGGGCGAAGCCGCGGGCAGAAGCTAGTATATAATAAATGAAAATAATATAAAAAAATATCTACTAAATACTTGTCATAGTGATTAACATTCCATGGATACGCGCCAAGGTCGAGTGGTCTCGAGTTAGTATGTTGTGTCTGGCTAGTCTCATAACAATTTACACTATGTGGCTATCAGCCTTTAAAAAAAAAACAAGATATCATCTGTACTAGTGTTGCCCAAAGGCCAAGCACTTCCGAGTCTTGCAATTCTCACTGTTAAAATAAAACAGAGTCACTTGTTTTGATAGAAATGAAAAATCCAAGTAAATTAATGAAATTCCATTCATCTAGTGGCACTAACCGTACAACTATCAATAAATAGGCACATAGCACTTGACCGGAGTGAGGCTATATTCACACCTATCTATCATGAGACTGTTTAAAATAACATCAAATTATTTCCCTGTTCTGTTCATATTAAGAATAAAAAATGTTGACAATCCTTTCTTTGCCAAAGGATTTGTAAATGCTGTTTAAGAGAGCACTGCGAGACTTGCAGCGAGTTTTGGTCTTGCATTTGGCAACACTACTTGTACTAAGAAAATAAAATCTTACAAGGACTTGTTCCTTAGTACAAAGTGCTGTTTTTACGGGGTACTTTAAAAACATTAAATTATTAGACGCCAATTACACCCAAACGGAAACGTAATTTGTGGATGACGTAATGTATTGTCCTACGTGGGATACGAAGCTGCGACACATGGCATAGCAGGTCGGTAGCATCACCAATTGGCATTGGTGTACTGTAAAGTACTGTACTTTGAACTGTAAAGATGGCTCTTTACAGTTCAAATAGTATATAAGAACTAAGGTAATACATACATACATATCATCACGCCATTTCCCTTGCAGGGTAGGCAGAGAGAACAGAGTGCCAGAGAACTCTATCTCTGCATACTTCACTCGCTTCCTCAATATTCATAATTCTCTTCATACACGCTCGCCAGTTTCGGAGACTCTTGACTCCACCTTCCTTCAGTACATGACCGATCTGGTCTAGGTAGGTTAGTCTCGGTCTCCCTCGGTACCTACATCCTTCCACTTTCGCATTGTATATCTTCTTAACCAGGCGTTCGTTCGGCATTCTTTCCACATGTCCGAACCATCGGAGCATTCCCTTTCGCATCTACTAAGGTAATAATTATGTAAATACTGGGTTGAGAGCTTTTTTGGCCGTATATGGTCTGGAAACACGCGGTCCGTTCCGTTCGGCGCGACGAAAAGGCGGCGCGCAGTCCTATAACCCACTATATTTCCTCCCGATTGTCGTTAGGCAGACCATTGATACCGAAACCTTAATTTTCGTGGGCGGACCAGCGGTTTACCCTTTGGCTTAATATCCTCCATTGAGGCCCCGACTTACTGCCGGGCGTCGCCCTCGCACTGTCAACTTCTCTGCGGGTGACGGACAACTTCCCAGTTCAGTCATCCGCAACCCTGACGCAGTGATAATACAGTTTTTAAAAGCTGTATGAGGCTAGAACGGTATAATCAATAAAAAAAAAATTAATGCGGTGACGGTTTAATAACAAAATGTGTCAGCACCCCACTATATCCTCATTGAAAAAAGAAAAAAAAATACGGAACTCTTTGGTGGCACCATAGTCAATTCGAATATTTGCGTGTTTGAATAAAGAAACGGGCTTGTCGTAGGACAGGAAAACGTTCAAGAATGACTTACAGCCTTAACAGATATAATCGATACAACGACAAAACATCGCCGTAGGATCCCATAACTTGTTGCAGAACTCTTATTATGGCATTAGATCCCATGTACAGAGACTTATCTAGCCGATAGATACATGAATCTGAATGATTAGAAGTTACAAAATGAGACAACAGCTCAAGTAAACAAAATGATGGGTCTCTGTCTGACTACTATAGCATAGCGAGGCAGACTGACAATTTTTGAATAATCTCGCGTTCGGTACCATAAGTACATTTCGTAAATAAAATATAAGAATCGTTAATAGAGTACTCTGCCGTTCTCTTCCTAAATAGCATCCATCCATTACAAATATAATCCTTGTATTGCGGAGGACTTTATAAAATTGTAATTAACTTAAGAATGTACAAAACATTCTATATTAGGCTAGCTTTTAAGTGAAGTTTTTATTGTAACTCGTGTACAAATAAAGAATTATCTATATATCTATCTAATTAACGGATTATCCCAGACTCAGAACAACAATTTATGGATCGCACAAAGTATTCCTATTGTCCTGCGTGGAAATCGAACCTGATACGGTAGGTCGGTATTTTAACCATTAACCCATCTGTGCATCTATGTTTTACGAATGTAACATGCTGATCGCACTACATCGTATATCATATCTTTTGGTGATGTTATTAATTTATAATAATAATAATATATTTATTTGCTTTGACATGGCACATTACAGTTGATAGAGTATACAAATTATTTATCCAACATGTTCAGCCATTTTTGCGGCATGCAAATTAAAGAAAAAAAAATATAAATAAATACATTTCGATTTAAATTGAATATTAAATTCATGAAAGTACATTATACAATATTATCTATATGAGTAATTAAGTACATGTCAAAAAGGTCCTCTCATACTCCATAACTATTAAGCAAGAATATAATTTTGAATATTTAATTGAATGTTGTTATTATTTATCATTTAATAATTCACCAACCGAATAGAAGCATTTGTCTAGTGACCATTTTTTAAATTTAATTTTGAATAATTTAAGTGTCAGTTCTCTATACTCTTTTGGTATTTTATTAAATATATTGACAGCCATTAAGTGGCAATTTTTATAATACAAGGCACTTCTGCACCTAGGAAATATCAGTTTCGTTAAATCTCTAGAACAATATTTAGAGCCTTCACATAATTTAGCGAATAAACTAGAATGTGTTTTGACGAAAATACCTATTTCTAGAATATATAAGGAGGCCAATGTTAGTATTTGTAGCTTTTTAAAGAGAGGCTTGCAAGATTCAAGAGGTCCATTTGGAGGTTTATGTTTTTTGCTTGCCTTTGATGTCCCACAATTGAGTTCGAGCCTCCTCCTTAATGCGAAGGAAATTGACCTCCTATAGTACGCTGGTCATACGTGTTGGTATAGGGTTTTGTTTCAAGTTTTTCTTCTCTTGCATAGATTTTATTTGCAATTTTATATCCCTTAGTCGTGTCTTACGCTCACACACGGGTAAGATAGGGGGCGATGAATAGTATTCTTACTCCGTCATCACACGGAAATAATTTAATTCATTACTACATAAAAATACAAACACTATCATAATTTAACAGTAAATACGTCATCACTTGTTTGCGTTCAGAGATATCCCAATAGTTTTAAGGTAATTTAGTTGGCGACTTTTGAGCTTATAAATAAACCTGTTCTAATAATTTAGGGAAATCCACTCTTATTGATGACTATAACATTTCAGTCCCAATAAACTAGTTTTAAAATAACTCCAAACTAGTTTTGATATGATGATACGACATGGATGTCACACATTCGTACACTTCGACGTTTATTATATTTCGTATAAAGTATTATTTTTCAAAGGCTAGTGTTTGAGAATATTTCTCATGGTAAAACTATAGAGGGCAGTAATAATAAGGACTTTACCTATATGGCAGTTAAATTCAAAAATTGTCCGATAGAAAATATTAATTAATATTTCTGAAAATACTCAGAAAGCCGTTTGTAGTGTAGTGCACTGAGAAACTAGCGGTTGAATGTGGGGAGTAGAAATATTTGTACTTTTTAACCGACTTCATTTATTCTGGTTATTTAATTTGTGCTTAATCTAACAAGTTAGCTGGTTTAAAATATTATTTATATATGAGAATGCCCGCCGCAATATTGTATTTTTTTTTATTTGAATAAATGACTGTAAAATATAAATTCACGAGATAAATTAAAAAAATATAATTTAAAAAATATATATAAATATAATATTAATAACTTTATGTAACCAATTGATACCAACCAACCAAGAGCGTAACAATTATGAACAAAAAAAATGACGATTTTTACGCAATTTTGTATAAATTAAAATAATTCTATAACATTGATTTCATTTACTTCATAGCTTGTAACACTTTTTCTGTGGTAGCTTGATAGCTACGTGGTAGCTTGGTAACCACATTACCAACCCATATTTTGCTCTTAAATGTCGTAAAAGACGACTAAGAGTTTTATAATCAGTTGGGCCAATTCCACTTGATGCCGTTTCGTTAACAATTAGATTCCCAAGGTGGGTTGACGTTAGGTTAGTCGGTCATAAAACTATCATCAATAACTTTTTCAATATGTTCGATGGAAGAAGAGTATATATTGCGTCCCCCCATCTGGTATAAAACCTTGCAACGTTTTCATTAAAAATTTACACTATTTGAACAAGAATGATACCAATTTCAGTATCCAACATATTTATTCCAACAAACACTTTTTTTTTTTCAAGGGAAGGAAAACTCGAAATAAAACCTTATACCAACACGTCTGACCAGCATGGTATAGTAGGTTAATTGCCCTCCCATTACGGACGAGGCTTGAGCCCAATAGTAGAACGTATATAAGTTGAGATGAAACGCTTTTACAAACACAGAGATCATGTTTCCAAATTTTCCTTATAGGTTTACCTATTTCAAAACAATTAATTCCTAAACCGCACATGAAATTACACTGTGCAATCTCCTTCGTTTAATGGCCTACATACTATACTACGTGACAATGACGAAGCTGCAGTCAACGGCCAAAAGAAGCCTTTTATTAAGAAGTCAAACCAAGTTAGATAATATTAGAATTTAAGATGTTTTTATATCATTTGGTACACAGCTCACGTTATGTGCTAGTATGTCTGCCTTTCTTTCCATTTTATAGACCACCCAGTCTTAAACACAATTCTTTCAAGAAGGAATTTAACGTAATATAGATAGATAAATAGATTAGTAAAGGATTTAATTTCAATCGTCCTCGTCTTCTAGTGAGGGGCCGTTCATAAATTACGTAAGGGATTTTGAAGAATGATTTGGCCCCTCATCCCCCCTAACGTAACACATCATAAGATTGCAACTACTCCCCCTTTTTTTTTTTTTTTTTTATTGGTAGGCTATGGGTGCGTCTCGCCCCGCCGAATCGGTCCGGGGTGACGGAGAAGGCGGCGCGTGACCCCATAGACCCACCGTAAAATCCTCTCTCTTCGCCGTGCAAGCGGACCACCGGTACCCGATCTTTGTCTTCGGTGGTCCGCTCGGCAACTACTCCCCCCTGCCCCTCAATAAGAATTTTGGTAAGAAAAGGCCCCATTGATCAAATATAACTCCGTTTATACTAAAAATATCTTTTATTACAATCTTCTTACTATAAGTAGGTATCATTAACTCACTGCAATAATATTAATCTTATTAATCTATCACAGTTTTGATCAAAATTAGTAATTTTCAATTTAATATCTTACGTAATGTCAGGTTCACTACTCCCTCCCTGTCTATAGTAAGAAGTTATAATATTCAGTCAACACCAATAAACGCCTTACATAATTTATGAATGGACCCTAACGTTAATACCTAGCCCTTAGTAATCTGTTGCGACAGCAAATAGGGAACTTCCCTATTTTCTGTGGTTATGGGGCATAATGTCTTCATACGTCATTACTCAGATAAACTAGGTGTTAATTAACCTACAGCAAAGGCTTTACGTCAATGTATATATATCCATTTCCTCAGCCTGTCGATATCAACTATTGAACATAAGCTTCTTCAAAGAAGGGTAATACCGTAATCATAACGCTTTTCGGGTGAGTGGACGATCGCAATTGGTGTTATGAATTTCTCAAGAAAAAGATATTCGGATCAGGAGTCACCAATAACATGGGTATACCCATGTTATTGGTGACTCCTGATCTGATTTTTTTCTGATGACGAGGAAAAATGAGGCACTACCAATGTATAATTTTTTTTTCCGTACGACGGCGGAGTAAGAATACAATTCACCTTTCTTACCCATAGATGTCGTAAAATACAACTAAGGAATTATTACATTTATACATACAACATATATAAGAGGGGGAAAACTCGTTAAAAAAAACTCTCGTAAGATATTTTATAATAACGCGGCAAACTGAGGACTGCCAATGTATTAATTTATTTTTCCGTGTGGTGACGGCGTAAAAATACAATTCACCACCACCTTTCTTACTCATATGTGTAGTAAAATACAACTAAAGGATTATAACATTTATGCAAAATCTTTGTAAGAGGAGGCAAACTCGAAATAAAATCCTCGTATAGGGTTACCCATCTAAGCGACGTGATATAAGAAGTAAATTCCTCTCCTATTCTGAAGAAGGATCGAGTCCAGCAGTATGTATGAGCTGAGTTGATGATGATGATGCAATTTTGAATCCCTCTCCAGACAGGGATAACAATGGTAATAAAGATTTAAATAATTTAAGTATACTTACTGAAACTCAAACACATGCTGCCTGTGATATTTTCCCAGTAAAGTAAAATCTGCATGATTGCAAGGAAAATGAAACCGACGAAAAACGATGAGAGATATGCCATTAAAACGAGGCCATGTAGATTCTGAAGATCTGGTAACCAAGCGTAAACTGCCAACGTCAATATAATGAAGAAACAGGAGATCAACATACCTGAAAAACATAAAGGTGCGTATTAATATTCATAATAAAATCATTTATTATAAAAAAAAACACTTGTTTTGATGAATTGTAAAATTTAATACAATCTATATCTATTCATTGATGATGACACCATCTCTTAAATTAACTAACTGAAAACATTGGTTGATCTAAGATTAAAGGTAGCAATCAATCTTAAAATAAATATCTAACTAATAAAAATAACGAAAACAGCGGATATGAACTATTTATTAATACAAATTCGTGATCTTAGTAGTTATTTCTAGGTGAATATTCAATTTTAGTGGTTTTTTTTATTCACTAAAATTGAGATATAATAAATTGATATAATGAATAATCAGATAAAAGATAGAATCATCTTGGCTTCAAAAACAGAAAAATGAGAAGATCACTATTTGTGCAGGTATAACAAAGGTTAGGGGTTCCAGTATGACCACTGACGTCAAGTCAGTCTACTCCGGTGGTCGGTCCAACGACGAAGGCGACATCACAGGTGGGTTACGGGAGTGCATGCTTACGCCCCTCTGTCGCCCCGGACGGAGTGGTGAGAGAAGTGCACCGACCGTAACCCAACCCGAAAAGAAAATGGGGATTCCAGTATAACACTTATCGGACTTCAGGCGCAGTGAGAATATTGTTCAAAATCTCTTAAATGTCTGCAGGTATTATTAAAGACATTCTTTCTCGCCCGTGGGTGTAGTAAAAGATGACTAAGAGAAGCATAAGAGAAGCATAAAGGATGACTAAATGAAGACAGCATCTATGCAAGAGAAAGAAAACTCGAAATAAAGACCTGCTCGTCTAACCAATGTGCTATAGAAGGTCAACTTCATTTTAGTTGTAGAAGACGCATTACCCTAGCAGTGGAATACATATCGTGAATACCTGCGCCTGATGCCGCCCTAACCGAGGCCTCGGACCGGGGAATAGTCCGGTCATCCGACGCGATGCCACCGTGTGAGAACGAAGACGCCCCGACGGAGAAAGCTGCCGGGGCGTCGACTCGAGAGGAAACCGTGAGGCTAAACCGCCGGGCGGGCCACCGAAGACAAAGATCGTGTACCGGTGGCCCGCTCGCACGACGAAGAGAGGAGTTTGCATGGTGGGTCTATGGGGTCACGCGCCGCCTCCTACGTCACCCCGAACCGATTTGGCGGGGCGAGACGCATCCATAGTCCACATAAAAAACAAAAGCAAAAAAAAAATGAATTAATATGAGCTAAGATGATGATCATTTTTACTCGTAAAAGAAAACTGCGTGATAGAAGCAGATAACATCATTGCAATAGAAGATACGAAGTACTACATGAAATCTTAAAAGAAAAATAAGTCAAATATTTTCTACATTTATATACTTACAGGAACTGCTCAGCATATAATGGTTAGGTTCAGGTTTTGAAGTGAAGCATATTAAAGCGTTAAGATCAGCACTTGTGTCATTAGCTGAAGACACGAAGTGATCTATGCAATATTTGTCAGGACCATACCATTGCGATACTCCTTCTTCAATTTCCACATAGAGAGATCCATTCTGAAAACGAAAGCGTGTTTACTCTCTAAAGTATCAAGTTAAAAAGAAATTGAATATTCATATCCCATTACTTGTCAATTCATCATCTTCATTATCATTACATGGGGTCGACGCAATTTGGACACTATTCCCATCGCACATATTGAAAAAAAATTACCAATGGTTTTATGCTTGGCTAGTTATCTGCCGTCAACTCTCTTTGGGAATGTAATTGGTCATCAGATGACATCAGATGGAGTTGACCTAGGTCTATGTCAAGCTCTTAATCGTCTTTTACGACATCCACGAGCGATGTAAGAGTTGGTAGTATTTATTGCCACACAGCAATAAATAAATGTACCTATATTTTTCTATTGTCTTTGTCTCTTTACTTTTGTCTCCTAATTTTCCAATTTTCTATTGAAATCGTATAAGCCGTCTATAGGGTTGTCAGGCAAATGGGTAGCAGCAGTATTCTGGTAAATTTGAACGATGAATAAGGCAATGAAGATAATATTGAGAATGAGACAAGGAAGAGCCCGTGCAGCAATGGCAGTCAACGGATACCCTCCCTGTTTTACTGTTATCCCAGGCATCCGGAGGGATCGCGATCAGAAAATGATCCAACAAGGGAATGGCTATAAATATTTATCAAATATGTATACGTGAATTTGAATTTAGTGAACAGGAAAAATAATTTGTGAGTGGTTCGTTACTCGGCTCTTTAATGGATTTTATTGTGTGTGAATCATTGGGTCTGGTAAAAACCTAATATGGGAAAAAATAAGTAAAGTTATACGGTAGCTTAGAAACAACACAATACGGTTGGTTAATTTAGGTAAGGTGAGTGTCTATCAAAAACGAAATAAGTTCTTCGACAAAGGAGCGTTAATAGATAGAATAAATGCAAGTAGCTATAAACATTCTGAGAATACTGCGAAAGGCTACAATGCACAGAAAGAGACTACAATACACGACAAATTACTGTTTATAACCAAATCTCTACTTAGCATGAAGATTTGAGCTTGTTGCCAAGCACTAATTGTCGATATTTATCAGAGGCACTTTATATGGTAATGCAATTATTCTGTGTTTAGCACCTGTTTGTATGGTATGGCTAATTAATGATGTATAATTTTTTTTAGGGGTGGATTATGGTCGGCGCTCTTCTCGCACCACTCCGTCCGGGGCGACAGAGGGGCGTACGCACGCATACCCGTAACCCACCCACGAACCTCGCCTACGTCGTTGGACCGGCCACTGGAGCAGCGTGAACTTGTCGTCAGTGGCCGGCCCGACGGAATACCCCCTGAGAGGTACCCTCCCCTTGAGCGACGTCTCCCAGGGGCCGGACGTCGGTCCCTCCTCGCGCAGTCAGCCTCTCGGCGGGTGACGGACTAATTCCCCGAATGATGTATAATGCTGTTGATTTGGGGGCTGGTCATTTGTCAATTTAAGTAATAAAAAAAAATAAAAAAAATACATATTTTAAAAATATTACGTTTTAAAATAAATTTTAACCTAAATTATCATTTTTGTTTATAATGATAACTAAACATAAAATAAAAATAATATATAGGTACATAATAATAAAACCATATCAAAACTCGATTTTACATAAGGCGTAGTGGTTTACATAGAGTACCTGCCGAGTGTTATAGGCTTCAATCCCATATAGGCACAATTTTGTTATTAAATTGCTATAATGCTTTTGGTGTAATTTAAATCCAACTGCTATGCTTGCAAAATACAAGGATTTATTTACTGCTGAGTGTTGTCTTAAGAAAAGTGGTTTCCTTTTTTTTTTATCCAACAGTATAAGTCAAAAAAGGGATTAAACTTTTAGAAATTGATTGCAGTGACATTTATTGCGTCTAAACTAAACCATACAAGGATTTTAATTTTGGCATCACGTTGAAGGTAATAACCTGTTAAAAATATTGCTATATTTTTTTTAAAAATATTGCTATATTTTTTTAAACACGTCTCCCTGTACTTAATACCTTCCTCCCATATACCATCCTTGTATTGCTGGGGACCTTAACGTATAATTAACGAACGCAAATTGTACCCAGACTCAGAACAAAAATTTATGTATCGCATAAAGTATTCTAAGCATATCTAACCATTACATCATCATCATCATCATCATCATCTCAGCTCATATATGTCCCACTGTTGGGCTCGAGCCTCCTCCATAATGGGATGGTAATTGACCTACTATACCACGCTACTCAGAGGTGTTGGTATAGGGTTTTGTTTGGAGTTTTCCGTCTCTCACATAGATATTATATGCGTTTTATATCCCTTAGTCGTCTCGTACGATCACTCACGGGTAAGATAGATAGATAGGCGTTGAATTGTATTCTTACTCTGTCACCACACGGAAACCATTACAAAATCTGTGTAATTAAATTTTTATAATAAATAATTAGTGAAAAAATAAAAGTAATAAACAAAATCGCTTGAGTTTCTTGCCGAATCTTCTCAAAGATGGTCGCATTCAGATCAATTAGTAGTTTTTTTAACTTGAAGCACAATGTTAAAATTAAGAATATTTAATTATAATGTATTTAACTATCGGATATTTAATTGAAGGATGCGACACTTGGCATTAACAGCGCCAATTACGCCCAATGTCATTCAGTGGAATGAAACGTGTTTTACTTTTTTATTTTGGTTCCATGTTTTTTTTTTATTTTATTTTTTTGGCGTCAAATTAACATTTGCAATTATGAAAAGGTTCCATGTTTAAAGATTTGACCTGTCCAATATTTAATTTGTCAAACTCTTATGAACAACGTTTTTTGCTCTTTTAAATAAAGCAACATTAACAGCATTCCATGGAGTTTGTATTTGATTTTTAATTTCTAGTCGTTTCGAACAGTAGCCAGAATGGCATTAGTCAAAATGGTAATTATCAGAATGACAATGAATTTGTATTAAAAATATGGGTCAAAATTTAATAACTGATACTGTAGTGGGTAGATATATTATATCTCTGTTAAAGTTGTCATAGCCATCTGAGGCTAACAACTAAGTCACAAAAAAAAAAAAAAAAAAAGATGATTGTTGAACGTGAGACACCTTAGTCTGCCCGTGACCATAAACACTGTTATGTAAGTGTTCGAAACGCCGGAAATTTAAAATCAAATACAAACGCAATAGAATTCGTAAATATAATTTTAGTTCAAACTAGCTTCTGCCCGCGGCTTCGCCCGTGTAAAAAGTTACTTTCCTAAAGTTGAACTATTATCCCAAGGAACCGGGATAAAAGTATCCTATATATTAATCTAGGAAATTTTGATGTCATATTTATTTATATCTAATCCACAGCCTAAAACTAAGTTTCAAGCTTCTGGCTTTAAAAATAACTTCCGTACAACTTCTCATCTCTCTTTACAACCCTCTTTTTTCACATTAAGGGTAGCCTATGTCCTTCGTCAGACTATCTGTGTAACAAATTTTATTTAAATCGGTTCAGTAGTTTTAAAATGAAAGCGCGACAGACATACAGAGTTACTTTCGTATTTATAATATTAGTAAGGATGTGTACCTAATAGTCGCGCAATCATCAAAAATCATTATGTTTTACGGCATTGGTGTATTGAAAGAGTAACTATAGCAATGCACATTACCGATATTCCTTACCCGTCAATATTGTAAAAAACTAGTGACAGATATTGACATCATCATCATCATCATCAGAGCCCATATATATCTCACTGTTGGGCTCGGGCCTCCTCCGTAATGGGAAGGAAATTAACCTACTATACCACGCTGGTCAGACGTGTTAGTATACGGTTTTTTTTCGAGTTTTCCTTCTCTTGCATAAATGTTATATGCGTTTTATATCCCTTAGTCGTCTCTTACGATCACCCACTGGTAAGATAGGGGGTGGTGAATTGTATTCTTACTCCGTCACCACACGGAGAATATTGACATATCAGTAAAATATTTTCCTTTCATGGTGGAAGAATACTGTTCCCAATACTAGGATAAAGATAAAGAAATATAACACTAAGACAAAAATACTCTGTATTTCAGAAAGTTATTATAAACATCTTTGTAAACGCAGTCTCAGGATAATGGCAGTTTATTTAAGACCATATCATAAATATTTACACTGTACATACACAGTTTAACAATTAAAGGAGTTTGGGCGAGAACATGAAAGTGTTATGTGGCGGTCTGTTTTATTTTATTGCAGGGCAAACGAGCAAGCAGCACACCTGATGGTAAGTTACTGCCGCCCATGGACTTTTGCGATATCGGGAATACAGCTAGGTCGATGAAAACCTCAAACCCACCCAGAAATTTGGACTTTCGGCTCTTTTGGTCACTGAACGCACTGCAATCGCATGTCGCCACTGCTCAGCTGTCGATTTTCTGCAACAGTGTGGTACTACTCCGAATGGACCGGCCTGCGATTGTTGACAGAAAACTGTCAACAGTGTGGGCCTTCCAGTATAAAGTGTACATACATACATACCATCACGCCATGTCCCTTGCAGGGTTGGCAGAGAGAACAGAGTGCCAGAGAACTCTATCCTTGCATACTTTGCTATAATTAATTACACTTACTATAATTTTTCAATCTATATATAGTATAAAATGTGGTCTTGTATATTACGGCGTGATCTAGTATTATATTCCAAATATTAATATTTTATCGAATTAAATTTTAAGGGCATTTTAAGTAACGTAATTCAGTGAAAGTTCTAAAGTGTAGTGAATATAATATAAAAGTGCTCGTGTGTTCCATCAACATTTTTAGAAGACACTGTTAATAATGTGCTCATCGCAATATTGTTTGTAATAAAACTACTTTTACGGTTTCTATCACGTTTGTATTTGCTTTCGTATCGAACACTTTTTGACCATGATCACTGTAAAGTGTTTGAAATGTCGGGAAATTAAAAATCAAATACAAACGCGATAGAATCCGTAAAAGTAATTTTATTTCAAATGTGTAATACTCGCGTAAACATTAGAAGTCATTACGCAATATTGTTATTGATGGGATAAATACTTCAAATGAAGTAATTTCAAGATAAAGTAAAACTTGGCTTAAAGGTTTATGTAGCTATACCATTAAATTCTTAAAAAACAAACGACTGCATACAATCCGTGATGATTACTTTAGAACAGTTTTATTACAATTTATGTTAAAAATACATAAAACAATACTCTTTTTAAGTTGTTTTATCCGAATCGTATAATTACAGACGTAATAATAGTCGACTTAGCCTTGTCTTATAATAAATTACATATAATCATTTTACGTAAGCAACTGTGATATGTCAAATTTGCGTCATCAACAAGAAACGATGTGATAATCACATCGTTTCTACACGATTTTGACTGTAAAATATGTTTGTTTATTCAGCGCCCTTACGTACGAAGTTTTTAGCGATTATATTACGACATAGATATGTTTCTGTGATTTTAAATAAAAATGATAATTGTAAGTCTATAATTATTAATTACAGCAGGTACTATAAATGTGTTAATACATTATCGCGCTGTATAAAAATATATTCAATGATATTAAATTTGAATTAATTTAATTGCAATTAGTTTATAAATAAATAATTGAACAAATTTAATTTCAATTATCATATCGTCATTATTTCTTGATAAGCATGTAAAGTTTCAATTTAATACGACATTTAGAAGGGGGTGAAAATCACAATCAATGATCGTGTAAAATAAAAACTTACATAAAGAACAGCTATTTACCTATTAAACTTAGGTTAAATAATTATTTATTTTACAAAAAACGGTAAAAGAACACACTCATTATAAAAATCATAGTTAAAATATACAATATTATAATATTATTTTATCCAAAGAAAATAAACAAATTATGTAGCGTAGCGACTATTATGACTGATAGGTAAAGGATAATTAGAAATAAAAGCAAATATAAATTGAAATAGCAGGAAAAATCATTTGTAATATTATTTCTATAGGATGGAAATGCGGCCATGAAAAAGGTATCTGTCAACACTGGTTGGCGTGTACCTATATCAGGACATATCTATGCATTTATCCTACTAACTAATATTATAAATGCGAAAGTTTTTAAGGGAGATTCGAGGGGGTTTTCGGGGAGATAGGCCTCGTTAGCATTGGTCTGCAACCTATCTAGGAGAAGGAAAACTCCAAAATATAACCCGAGGAGATGGCCCTCGTTAGCATTAGGCTGCAACCTATCTAGGAGAAGGAAAACTCCGAAATATAACCCGAGGAGATGGCCTCGTTAGCATTGGGCTGCAACCTATCTAGGAGAAGGAAAACTCCGAAATATAACCTGGGGAGATGAGCCTCATAAGCATTGCGCTGCAACTCATCTAGGAGAAGGAAAACTCCGAAATATAACTCCCGATCCAAGGTGATGGTAATACCCTACTACTCGTGGGAACGCTATGGATTGTATGAAAAATTTTAAAAGTCCAAATGACGGCGATGCAGTTCGCAACCCTTCACGTCTCGATCCCAATGAGGGCGAAAAGCGGTCTACGGAGTGCCGTTTTGCGACGTTGAATGTAGGAGGAGGAATGAAAGAGAAATTAAACGAGGTATGTCAAATGATGGATGATAAAAAGATTGATATTCTTTGTGTGAATGAAACGAAGCGAAAGGGATGTGAGATAACTAGTCATGGACCTTACACGGCATACTGGTCCGGGGTACCAATGACTACTAGAGCCTGCCAGGGAGTTGGTCTCCTTCTTTCTGCTCGAATGGCTCAATGTGTGAAAGAGTATGATTGTGTGAATGCTAGATTAGTATGGTTAAGAATGAAAGTGGGTCTCACCCGTATTTTTGTTGTAGGAGTATATGCTCCTGTAAACACGGGTTTGCATAAAAATAAATGTGAGCAGGATGGAAGAGAAAAGTTTTGGGAGGAACTAAGAGATGTTTTAAGATTATGTCAGTTAAATGAAAAGTTGATTTTGCTAGGTGATTTTAATGGATGGGTGGGAGTAGGCCGAAAAGGATTCGAAAACGTTTTAGGAAGGTTTGGTGATGAAAGTGTGAATGAAAATGGTCAAAGTCTGCTAGAGGTGTGCTTGGAATAGAACTTTTGTGTTACAAACACTATGTTTGAACACAAAAAGATCCATATGTATACACGCGAAGCAAAGAATGTAAGAAAGAGTATGATTGATTTTATAATAGTAGACAAAAGACTCAGAAACAAAGTTCTAGACACCAGGGTGTATCGCGGTGTTGGTATCCATACAGACCACTTTCTAGTAATGACTAGAATAAGTGATCTCATAAAAACGTGGCGAAACCGGATACATAACCCGACAAGTGTACTAGAAAGGATAAAAGTAGAGAATTTGCAAGATGAGATTGTTAGAGAGAAGTATAAAAGTAAACTGACACAAAAATTGTATGATTCGGCTGATATTAGTGATATGGAAGAATTATGGAAGACTTTTAAAGAAAATGTGGTAAATGTTGCTACAGAAACATGTGGCGTGACCAGAAGAAGGAAAGTAAATAAGATGAAGAATATATGGTGGGATAAAGATGTGCAGAGTGCAGTTTGTGAGAAGAAGAAAGCCTGGATAGATTGGCTTGCTATCAGAGCCACTGAGAGAATAGAGAAAGCAACGATTCATGATATAGACATAGCCAAAGAAGAGTACAAGAGAAGAAAAAGAGAAGTGAAAGAAATTGTCAGAAAAAAAGAAAGAGGATCAGAAAGACGAGTACGATAGAAGATTATCGCAGGATTACCAATCTAATTTAAAGATTTTCTGGAAATCCATAAGATCAGCTCGAGGTAAAGTTCAAAGTACAGAGCTTGCCTCGATCAGGGATAAGTATGGAAGGATAGTGAATAGAGAAGAATGTGTACTAGAGAGATGGAAGGAGTATTTTGAAAGCTTATTTGAAAGAGAAGAGCCACAAGATCTATCATTTGAGAGTGAAACAGATCTTGAGGATGGAAAATGTGTTACTATGGTGGAAATTATGAACGCACTGAAAGGTATGAAAGCGGGTAAATCTGCAGGATACGACAGGATTACAGTTGAGATGCTGACAGCTGGACAGGATATCATAGCAAATTGCTATACCAGCTTTTCAATCTCTGCTGGACTAATGGCCAAGTACCTGAGGACTGGTGTAAGGCTGTAATTGTACCTTTGTACAAAGGGAAAGGTTCGCAGCAAGATTGTAGAAACTACAGGGGCATAAGCCTCCTTAGCATAGTCGGCAAACTGTATGCGAAAGTATTGATTGAAAGAGTAGTGAAAGTAACCGACAAGAAAATATGGGATGCACAAGCAGGTTTTCGAAAAGGTATGGGTTGTACGGATCAAGTCTTCTCCTTACAGTGCATGGCGCAGAAATTTTTGGCTAAAGGTCAGAAAATCTTTTGTGCATTCATTGATTTGGAGAAAGCTTATGACAAAGTGAGGAGGAATGAACTGTGGTCGGTACTGTCTATGTATGGGGTGGACAGCCATCTTATTCACGCGCTGAAATCCATCTATAAGGATTCCAGGGCATGCGTAAGAATAAACGGAGCCTACACGGAGTGGTTTAATATCGATAAAGGTGTTAGACAGGGATGTGTAGCGTCCCCGTGGTTGTTTAACCTATTCATGGATAGCTGTTTGAAAGATCTGAAAAATAATGATTGTGGTTTACGAATGAATGAGTTACTTATCAAATGTCTTCTTTATGCCGATGATCAGGTATTACTTGCATCATCGGCAGAAGATTTGCAGGCGATGGTAACTACTATGCATGAAGCTTTTGAAAGAAAAGGTATAAAAGTAAATGTAAGTAAGACGAAAATTATGGTTTTTGAAAAGGATAAATGTATGACGGAATGTACATACATACATACATTTTTGTATTTGGGTGTTTTGTTTACTAGAGACGGTAAAAATGATGATAATATTGAAAGAAGAGTAAATGCTGGTAATAGAGTGAATGGGGCACTATACACCTTTATGAAAAGCAGAAACGTGTCCAAAAAGGCACGTTTAGCTGTACATAAGGGAGTATTAGTACCTACTCTCATGTATGGTAGTGAAAGTTGGATTTGGCAGGGAAGACATGAAAGTAGAATAAATGCTGTAGAGATGAGAGCTCTTCGTAGTATGTGTGATGTAAGTATGAAAGATAAAATTAGGAATAATGTTATAAGAGAGCGCTGTGGTGTGAATGAAGAAGTAGCTACAAAGATCAAAAAGAGTATGCTGAGGTGGTTTGGACATTTAGAAAGAATGAGTGACGAGAGGTTGGCGAAACAAATATATAAAGCAAGCGTGAATGGGACGAACACAAGGGGAAGACCACGTCATACTTTTCTGCACCAAGTTGGAGATGTGTTGACGAGAGGTCTTATAAAGAGTATGCGTAATCGTAGAGCATGCATGAAGACTATTATGAGTGTGAATGAAGCGATGGAAGTATGCCAGGATCGTGGTTTGTGGCAATCCGTAGTTTCTGCCTACCCCTCTGGGAAACAGGCGTGAGGCTATGTACATATGTATGAAAGTTTTTAAGAATGTATGGATATGTGGATGTTTGTTTGTTACTCTTTCACGCAAAAAGTACTGAATGAATTTTGATGAATCTTTACAATATATAGCTTACACATCGAAATAACACATAGGCTATTTTATCTTGATAAAATATAACGATAAATATCACTGAAGACAGAAAGAAAACACCCATTTGCGAGCTATTCTTGCATGCGCTGCAAAGATCTTAAAAGTTAGACGAATGTTATGTATGGTGGAATTGTACCTCTTAAATAGTTCTACAAAAAAGTCCATGACAGCTATAGCTATTTTTTATTTTTAAGCTTGTCAAATAGTAAATTAAAAATACATTAAAATTTGGTATTTATTTCCAATGCACATTTTGTAATAATGCATTGATTTTTATAAAAATAAATGCTTTTATCGCTTTCGATATTTACATATAAAGTACATATTTTTTGCCCTTTCCCCTATGTCGTTCGGTACAATATTTTAAAAGTTAGGACGATAAGAAAATGAGTGCGCAGTGCTATGGTGTGATCAGGCAGCAACCGGGCGCACTACGGGAATAGGGCAAGAATTCTATGATCGCCGATTGTGCGACCCGAACACAGGTAGAGGAGTAAAGGCAGTCGTCATGTATTTTTCAAAGTACCTACTATCGATTTGAAAAAATCTCACTATACCTGTATATGATATAATAGATAGGTATTGGAAGCTTGTGATGTGAAACATCTTTTTGCGCGCCTTGATAGTAAAATCGTTTTGACTACTGGAAATGATAGATTGGGTACTAAGGCAAATGATGTGATGCTGTCATGCCGTGATACCTGCCATTCTCTACTCATTTGTGTGTGCGTGCGTGTGACAGGGGTTACTGTCTAACATAAGTGTGACATTAAATAGTTAAATATTAAACTTAAATTATATTATTTACTAATATTCACTTTTTTATATAATATAAAAAATTAATTATAATAATAGGCAGTAATTTTTTTATTTTAAGTATAGTTATTTACAATAATACATATTTTTTATTAAGCAATAGTTATTATTCCAACCATCTGAGTTACTTTGGCGAGCGCTGCCTAAACTGTAGAATTTACATAAAGATAACGTATAGCTTATCTCAAATAGTTCTAAATAAAAATTCGCGACAGTGTACTCTTTATGTGGAAGCCAATATATCCCAAATTATAAGCTATTGTGATATAATATGCACTCTTCTTTCATAGTACATATTGTAAAAGTTATTGGCAATAGTTTTATGACCGGCCGCCTGCCAGACGTCAACCCTCCTTGGGAATGTAATTGTTGACCAAACGGCATCAAATGGAGCTTGCCCAGGTCGTTATAAGGCTCTTAGTCGTCTTTTACGACATCTACGAGCAAAGTAAGGGTTGGTAGTATTAGTAGCCGCTACCACACAGCTTTCAATAACATATAATATATCTGATAATATAAAAAGTAAAGTATTCTAATTTTATCTTGTTAAAAATTGTTATACATCCACTCAGAAACAATTAAAACATATGAAATAATTGACAAATTACTATCCAATAAAATCCATCTAATCCAAATTGCATGCATGCATATCATCACGCCATATCCCTTGCAGGGTAGGCAGAGAGAACAGAGTGCCAGAGAACTCTATCTTTGCATACTTCACTCGCTTCCTCAACATTCATAATTCTCTTCATACACGCTCGCCGGTTTCGGAGACTCTTGACTCCACCTTCCTTCCCTCTAATCCAAATTAATTAACATTTATTTTGTTTATCTTAAAAGAAACATTCCTCGTACGGGACGAAACAAGAATACAATCTGTCATACATACATACCATCACGTCATGTCCCTTGCAGGGTAGGCAGAGACAACAGAGTGCCAGAGAACTCTATCCTTGTATACTTCACTCGCTTAATCGACATTCATAATTCTCTTGATACACGCTCGCCGGTTTCGGAGACTTTTGACTCCACCTTCCTTCAGTATATGACCGATCTGGTCTTGGTAGGTTACTGTCGGTCTCCCCCGGTACCTACATCCTTCCACTTTCGCATTGTATATGTTCTTAACCAGACGTTCATTCGGCATTCTTTCCACATGTCCGAACCATTGGAGCATTGCAATCTGTCATCACCTCTTATTTTCCCGCAGGAATCTTTAAATCCGACTAAGGAATTACCAGTAAAATAGGTAACAGCAGTAAAAATTAAACACCAATTGTAATCACCAACCTGTTAGCTAAGCGTAGCGAATACAGTGTTACCAGATGCTTCGGAAGCAGTGCGTTCAACAGTGGACATAAATGAACTGATGGGTGGCTCAATAAACACAATCACCGCCTGAAAATTGACCGCCCAGCTGTGCCCTAGTTCCCACACTACCCTATTGTTACCGCGAACATCCGGACTAGTTGCGGTCAAGAGATGACGCACAAAAAAAAATTATGAACAGGAAAACTCTTGCTATCATAATTTGTGAGTTAATCATAATTCGATAATTTTATTGAAATTGTTATCTGTGAGTAAACATTTGTGAATCAATGTTTAGCACCTAACTTTATTAATAAATAAAGCAACTGATATATTGATAATAGGTATATTGTATATTATTTTCCGTGCGGTGACGGAGTAAGAATACAATTCACCACCCCCTATCTTATCCGTGGGTGATCGTAAGAGACGACTAAGGGATATAAAACGCATATAACATCTATGCAAGAGATGGCAAACTCGAAACAAAACCCCTATACCAACACGTCTGACCAGCATGGTATAATAGGTCAATTTCTCTCTATGGAGGAGGCTCGAGCCCAACAGTGGGACATATATGTAGCTGAGATAATGATTATGATGTATATTGTACAGAAAATAATTAAGTACTATGGCGCTTGAATGTTAGCCACGTATGCTTGTCGCGGTGACAAGCTTGAAAATATTCGGTATCTATGGTGTTTGGTATAACGACGTCGCTGGTGACGAGCTTTGTGGCCCTCGTTCCACTGATGCGTAGCTTGTTGTAGCTCAAACACTCAATTTCAGTATTACTAGATCCGTGCGAATTCTTTGTTACAATATATAATAGGTTCCGGAACCTAACAATAGCATAGATTTATATTTTGATAAATATACGTCCTTAAAAGTTGTTACATGCGAGAGAATCAAACGTTTTTTTTTAATTAAGCTTTTGTAATTATATTTTCTTCAATAGATGTTCAAAAACTTCATTTTTTTTATTAAATCCATGCCTATATAGCTAGGGGATAGCTCTTATCTGACTTTCAAAAGTAACATGATTTTTTTAATTACCCGACATTTCGAACATCTTATAGCTTTCATGGTCATAGGAGGGCCATGGAGAGCTGTGTAGTGTCCGAAATATTGGGTAAAATTCAAATAAAAACGCTATAAAAACGATAAAATAGCTTAATTCAAAGTTGTAACATTCGCGTAATAAAAAAAGACAAAAGACGAGAAAAAATGCCCGTGAAAATCAGATCTCTTACGTTTTCTATTTTTTGCAGTTTTCTATTTCTTACTAGCCAACCCCGCAAACTTCGTACCGTCTCAATGAACAAGCAGATTTTTTTTAGATTGATTAATTCAAAATTATTAAAATATTTTTTTTAGATTGATTAATTCAAAATTATTAAAATATTTTTTTTATTGTGGTAATATATAAATTGTACAATTTTTTTATTATTAAATTAAATTTACTAGCCCGTTCGCAGTGAATGCAAAACATTATATCATTAAAACATTCAATAAAAAACAATGTTTTTTTTTTATTAATTGAATGTCAGCTCAAAAGTGACTGTACTAGTCATGTTGGTTAATCTAGAGCCTTTCATAGTTAGTTGTTATTACGTCGTTCAACCGTTTTTGCTTGATTGAGTAATAAACATCATTTATAATAATCATCGTCTTATTCTGATTGCACGGCGTTAACGCTCTTCCATCGAACATGCTGCCTTTTTTTCACAGTATTTTTGTAACTAGGCGCCTGCTTGAAGTTAATGCTCCTTGGGACTGTAATTATTGACCAGTCAGTCATATTTTACCACACCTTCTCGCTAGTCTTGCAACTCTCGCTGTTAGAATAACACAGTCACTTCTTTTGATATAGGTGAAAAACCCCCATAGAAATGAAAAAGCCAACTAAATTAATGAAATTTCATTCACCTAGTGGCACTAACTGTACAACTATCAATAATTAGGTACATACCACTTAACGGGAGTGGAGCTATAATCACACCTATCTATCATGAGACTGGTTAAAATAAAATCAAATTATTTCCCCGTGTACTGGTATTAAGAATACGAAACGTTGACAATCCTTTCTTTGCCAAAGGAATCGTAAAATGTCTAAGGGAGCACCGCGAGACTCTTGCAGCGAGTTTTGGTCTTGCATTCGGGCAACACTAATTATTGTTTCGTAGTCGCCATATTCATATTTATATCAGTAAGAATATTAAAAAAAAATATATGATGATTAGACAAATGTATAAAATAAATCTGATCGAGAACACAAAAAAAAATTACATGTTTAATACGAAATGCAAATTCAATAACATCGATTTCCGTGTTATTGATTGAAATAATTACGTGTTATTATTGAATTTAAATAATGTAGGTATCTATTAAACATCTTATGGCAGGTATAGAAAATGAACTTAGTATAATGGGGTTAATTAGACGGTTTATAATGGACCCTTACACCGATTTCACATGTATAAACCCCACGTGGGCACTCATAGATTGTCTATTTATTGAAATTGTCATCCATGTGTTGACGGAGTAAGAATACAATTCACTACCCCCTATCGTAAGAGACGACTAAGGGATATAAAACGTATATAACATCTATGCAAGACAAGGAAAACTCGAAACTATGCCCTATACCAACACGCGTGACCAGTGTGGTATGGTAGGTGAAATGCCCTCCCATTATAGAGGAGACTCGAGCCCAATAAACGTATATGAGCTGAGATGATGACCATGAGAACAATACAAAAATATATGAGAATCTCTGGCTCCTACGTTAGTTACAAGCTGTATTGCAGGAGAGAGAGAGAAAAAGAAGAGGGTCTATCAGGCATCAAAAACTATACACCTGTAATGTGCCCAGAAGGTTAGTAACATTGTGACGTTAAATAGCAATATTTTATGCAAAATATATACATACATACATATCATCACGCCATATCCCTTGCAGGGTAGGCAGAGAGAACAGAGTGCCAGAGAACTCTATCCTTGCATACTTCACTCACTTCCTCAACATTCATAATTCTCTTCATACACGTTCGCCGGTTTCGGAGACTCTTGACTCCACCTTCCTTCAGTACGTGACCAATCTGGTCTAGGTAGGTGCGTCTCGGTCTCCCCCGGTACCTACAACCTTCCACTTTCGCATTGTATATCTTCTTAACCAGATGTTCATTCGGCATTCTTTCCACATGTCCGAACCATCGGAGTATTCCCTTTCGCATCTTTACACCAATACTCTCTTTCATACCTACTCGCTCTCTTACGTCGTCGTTGCGAATGTGGACGGTCAGCCTAACTCCACAGATTTTCCGTAGAGATCGCATTTCGACTGCATTAATTTTAAATAATTTAATTAATTTTAAAATATTTATATACCAGCCATGAAATAAAGAATAAACTATTAATTATATTGGTTGCCAACCGAAAATCGGTGCTGAATGTCTCATACTCGTATATCTATCTATGTAGGTTACGCTGAGCTGGCTACCATTTCCGACAAGACGGTGAATTTGTCATTTATTATGACGTGTTTATGTTATACCATGTTTATTTATAATAATGTTATTTATTTAACTATATTTCTATGTGAATTATTTTTCTTTTTAGTTTTCTTCAGTCTGATAGATTATATTTTTATACCTCGGACCAATCGCTTAATGTAGCCCAAAATGATAACTATGTTGTAAGGCAAAATATTGAAAAGGCTACTAGCGTCTTATTCTAAATATGCACAAATGGCGTGGTGGTTAAGATACCGACCTTCCATGCCAGTGCCGTGGGTTCAATTCCCACGCAGGACAATACTTTGTGCGATCCACAAAGTGTTGTTCTTAGCCTGGGTGTAATTTTTCTGCGTTAATTGCATGTTTGTAAAGTCCCCCGCAATATAAGGATTATTTCCTTAGTGCAGAGTGGTGTTCTTTAAAAAAAATATATACTCCCAAGCCGAGTATTATGGTAAGGTTCAATTCCTAAGTAGAATCTGTTCTACAATCTGGATGTCTTTCGTATAACAAAAAAAATAATATATAAATATTGACGTGTAGGTATACAGGGTGGAAGGGGACCACTCCCGCAAACAAAGACAGATAACCCTACTAGTCCTACTTGTAATGATAGGCTAGAAAAAAAACGATACGGATAAAAAAAAAATTTTTTTTTCCACCACGCGAGGTGGTTGAACTCTTGTACATAATGATAGTGAGTTTTGAATAGATTGCGTCTTTTCTCATCTGAGCAAAGTTACGTATTTTTTATGGAATTATCGTTATATGGCACTGTCCTAATACGATGGCATGTGAAAAAAACTTAAAAATTGCTGTGAAAAAAATTTTTTTTTCATCCGTATCGATTTTTTTTCTAGCCTATCATTACAAGTAGGACTAGTAGGGTCACCTGTCTTTGTTTTCGGGAGCGGTCCTCTTCCACCCTGTATATATTCATCAATAAAAGACAAATATTAAATTTTCATAATACTTGACTCCAACCTTCCAAGATACAAGCTTTGATATAGGTATAATGAATAACATCAGACGAAGCCTTCTACTGAGTATGTTTTTATTGACTTTTTTCTTTACCGTTATAACAATTACAACGTTTCTCAGAAGATATACAAATAACATTTATTTAGTAATTGATGTAAAGTTCTAGATCTTATAATTGCCGTTATCTTTAATAAATCATATCATCTTATATACATCTCATGAATGAGGTCCGAACCCAGCTGGCTCGGAGTCGGACCTCATTAACAATAACAAAAAAATATTTTTACTATACCACGCTAGTCAGATATGCCCTAGCCTTATATCCCCTAGTCATTATTTACAACACTCACGAGTAGAATAGGGGAGGTGAATTCTATTCTTTAAAAAAAATGTATTCTTACTCGGTCACCACACTTTAGTAAATAATGGTTACTAAGTTATAATTGCTCTTTGAAATCTTTACTATTTTTTTTTTTGACATCCCATAGTCTGTATATATACCATCTTAACAGTCTTGAGCGGCGGACGGGCGGCGTTGTTCATTGCCATTTGAACTGGCTACCGATCCATTGATTTAGAAGGAATCTTAGTATCTTTTAAAGAATGAAAGTAGTGGACTAAAATGAGATACTGACGGCACTAATGATACACTACAAATATGGTAAGTATCGCTAAGGTTTGTGAGGACCCAACCTGCCTCTCTTCTTATATTTGCCTGCCAAATTATAACAGTACCACAAACTGCTGCAAATTCTCTTCTAATCATCTTCATATGTGTTAATTTATCGGCAATGATTACATGCCTAGTGAACTATTTTTATAGTTAAAATGTTACGTTACCAATTAACATTAACAAATTTAGTTGAAAGATGTTAAAAATTATAAATATTTACGAACTATTTTGTAATATCCATGACATATAAACATGTTTTATTGACTTTAAAAATATAACGTCTAGAATTAATAGAAACGGTATATTTCACAATACCGTGTTAAAATAACAAAATGATTCTCACCGTTTTTAAATGAAACACCGAAACTGCTGCTCCAATAGGTATTCTAGCTTCACCTAGCTCGCTTGAGCAATTCATTTTATAGAATAAAAAGTGAAATTCCTTAGCTGCAATAAAATCCGGCACCAATTTTGTCGCATCCCATACTGGCGGATTAAAATCTATAGGTACATCAATACACTTTTTGCTTATTTGGTTATATCCTTGTCCAAATGGACAACACTTTCGGGCACACAATTCTTTCATACAAACACAACCTCTTTCAAAACCTGTTGAGTTATCCACAAAATATTCACTGTCACTATATTTAATACCGTTATAAGTTCGATTAGTTAAATGCACACTGTTTTCATAATTACAAGTCTTCGCCAGTGTATTTGTTACGAATGCAAAGATAATTAATAATGTAACACACATTTTTATAAATTCTTGTCATTAAGTAATTATACGTCTACCGCGTCTGCGAGACGCGTGAACACTGACTGCTAAGTTAATCTGTTTTTACTCAAGTCTCAATGGGGGCTTTCCGTAACCGTATGCGCACCTTTGTTAGACTATTAATGACAATTGATTCAATCATTTATTCACAGTGGGTGCTTTTTTATATATTATTCATACACAATTAATTATAACTAATTAATGATAAAACAATCCTTTCCTTTTCTCCCCGTGTGGGCGATTAATAGAAGTTAAAGCCAGGAAATTGGGCAGTAACGTTCTCTAAGGCAACAAACATAAATTACGATAGCCAATCCAGCTCTTAAGTTTGGTAATAACGGCATTATCCCGTCTTTGTAGGAAGGCTTATATGTATATTATTATAACGATGAATGGGCTGATGGATGAATGAATTGTGAAAATACTATATAATTATATTTAAATGAGAATCGCAATAAAGACATTAAAAGTTTTCTTTAAAATACTCCATATCTTATAGATTTTTATGTGAATTAAAAACAATGTTTTTTATGTTTACTGATTAATTAACTTTATTTGTTTCAAGATGTATTGCTAACATTTTTTAGGATTTTTCTTGTACATTTTTATAAAAATCTTAATAGTTTTTTTTACTATAATTAGTTAAAGATACAACCGTAACAATAGATTTCATGGCTTTTTTTTTAACGTAACGCCTCGTTGATTGTTAAAGGTTGTGACTCATCTACCCAAGTTATCGGTTGTAAGTTCTAATTGAAATAACTGCGATATTCATTCCAAAAGCGATTAAAAACAAACGTGTCTGGCTTAAAAAGAGCATCTGGTTTAAAAACAACGAAACCTGTTTGCTGATGCGTGCGCTGTGTTATTTTAATGTGACCATAGTTAATCCCAAAACAATATTCGGAATTATTGATCTATTAAATACAGATATAAAATCAAAACAGCGCTAAATAAACGTCTCGACTATGTTTTAAGTTGGATATAATAGATTCTAAAGAAAATTTACAAACTTTTTTTTACTGTTCAGTGCAATCTGTATGGTGATGAAAGGAGAAGGGAAAATGTTGAAATAAAATCCTAACCAACATGTCTGACTTGCGTGGAATTTCACTCCGATTACGGAAGAGACTATAGCCAAGCTATAGGACATATGTGAGCTGAAATTATTTAGAAGAGAAGAGTAATATTTTAAGCTATATTTAAGTTAGTTTTTATAGACTATATTAGTTGTAAAACCACGCTATTGACAGTTGTCTGCCTGCAGCCACAAACGGGCTGCTTTGATTTTTACCACAATCTAGTAGAAAATCTTTAACTGAGTACTAACAATTTGCTACTATCCTCTGTCCGGTGAGCGAGAGAGCTGGAGACTCAACCTCACCTTACGATGGGCAGAGACCTGGCTGTCCCTTGGTATTATAGAGGTCCATAACCTACAGTTACCTACTATTTACTATCAGGTGAGTTGCTTGTTCAGCTGCCATTAAAAGCAATAAAAAAGATACACTTCAGCAGTCTCTAAAAGAAATTCTAGAATATTGTAAACTGGCATATTGATGGGGACAGAGAAGATATTGTTTTTTTTTTAATAACAATCGGCACTAAGAAAGTAATACTTGTATTCCAGACTTTCAAAAAAAGATTTAATGGACACAAAACACAAACAATAATTGCCGATCGTACAAAGTATTGTTCTACGTAGGAATCAAACCCACTACACTAGCACGATAGGTCGGTATCTTAACCACTAAGTCATCAGTGGAGTTAGGATGAAAATATACATGTTTATCTACGGCAATTTCTATATAATATATTTTGATGGTATACTTAACAAAGAAAAAGATCTTTATAGTACCTACTCATCTAAATATGATAGCAGCTTCTTTTCTGCGAGCCATAGTACATGTTAATTTGGCAGCTGTTCAGTCTATCTCATTATTTAATGTCATTTATTTAATAAAAGCTATTACCATTATAAAAAATAAGCATTTGTACGAAGCTATTTCGAATGAAGACTTAATAAACAAATATACACAAAACCCTGCGAACTTGTGAACAAAAGTTTATATATTTCCTACGTAAATAAGAAACACCTACGTAATCCTTTGCCTACGTATTCAAAGAAGAATACAACTATAATTGTATAGAATAATTAGTATAATATTATTCGTAAATGTTTTTTATATGGTAATATTCAAATGTGTTTTTGTGTGAAAAACCGCGTTACTGTAGTTTGGTGGATTTATAGTTTTTAGGGTTCCGTACCTCAAAAGGAAAACACGGAACTCTTATAGGATCATTTTGTTGTCCGTCTGTTTGTCAAGACCTTTTTTCTCAGGAACACGTGGAGGTATCAAGCTGAAATTTATATTAAATACTCAAGTTTACTGTCCCTTAAATCTATGAAAAAATCAAACTTCTAAGCCAATGCAATCAAAAGATACAGCCGTTAATCCAGGAAATTATTCACTATTATTGTGGTAGGACCACGCTGTGGACAGTTCTCTGTCTACAGCCGCGGGCCGGTCCGTCCGGGGTAGTACCACACTCTCGCAGAAGATCGACGTCTGAGTAATAGCAATGTGCTCTTGCGCTTCGTTCGGTGAGTGAGAGAGCCGGAAGCCTAACTGGGGTGGGTTCAGGGTTGTATTGATAGGCAGCGGCCTAGCTATACCATTGGCAAAGGTCCATGGGCAGCAGTGACACTTACCATCAGGTGTGCTGTCTGCTCGTTTGCCGCCATAAGCAATAAAAAAAAAAAATAAAAAAAAAAAAAAATTCCGCAAATTTTCGACACTCGGAAGGGAATCAAAACCTACAGGGTACTTCCTGTAAACTCCGAATCTTGAAATTTGGTACGAAGTAAATTTTTTATAGCACAGATAAAGAAAAATTACGAAAACCGTAAATTTTTATTTGCATCATATAATAAAAATATTTTTAATAATTTTAAACTTACTACCCCTTTCCTTATGAACGCGTAGAAGTATTAAATTGAAATTCATATCAAATACTTAGATCTATAATATCTTTAAGTTGTAACGAAATCAAAATTCTATGTAAACGCAAACAAAAGAAACAGCAATTTAAGCTGCATATTTTCAAACACGCAACTATTCGCAAGGGAATCAAAACCCAAAGGTTACTTCCAGTCGACCTAGAGGACTCTTAAAATTTGCCATGAAGCAATGTTTTATAGCAGCATATAAAGGAAAAATTTCAAAACCCTTAAATTTTTAGTTACATTACATATTTTTTATATACATATATAATGGTTCGGAACCCGTCGCGCGCGAGTACAACTCGCACTTGGCGGATTTTTTTTATATCATATTATGCTTATACATATAATTAAATATCTACGTAAAAACTTTAATGTTTACGACAAATTATCCTCAAACATGTACGTATATGAAAAGTCTTAATAATTTTTAAACACCTTATGAAATAAGACGATGGTGATTGATTTATTAAAGTTTGGAAAATATTAATAAATCTTCCACACATTTCAATTAAGGATGTGCTTGATAAGAAAAAGAAATAAAAATTCACGATAATAGAAATCAATATGAAAATATTGTATAAGTAGGAGAGGTGGAGTAGGAAGAGGTGCTTTGTACTTTTTTGCTTTCGTGAAATACATATGTACCTATAATTTTTATTAATCTTCATAATTACTTATATGTATAGTAGCCTTGCAAGCTTACTAAATATAAATATAATAGGTTATATATTTTTTTAAATAATTGTATTAATATGTTAAAGATTTGATAAGATAATTTTAATAATACACGGTGACATTTATGTCGTCTTACAAAAGCAGTTCAGTTAACGTATCCAGTATTTACTATTCATTCGTACAATTAAAAGGTTAAAAAAAATATTTACTGGAATATTTTTTTACGAAAATTTATTATAAATAATTACTAATTAAAATAGTAAGAGAACAGCATGTAGCGAGCGGTAGGCTACCTACTCGACATAACCTACGTACTGTGTAGGTACTACCTAGGCGTAGGTACGTTTTGGAATAGCAGTCCACGTGGACTTCGTAGCTGTGATTGGCTAACGTGATTACGTTAGCCAATCATTATCACGCGAATGCCTTAGGATTTATTTTATTTAAAATTTAAACATTATTATAACCAGGTTGTTACAAAATATCAACTTTATTTTATTTTGTTATTTTTTTATCACTACCACTATTGAACAATTAAATATGTTAGATATATTTCTTTAGTCGGATACTTTTATGGCACTTCTTTTGTAAGACGATATGTATATGATATATGGCACGGTGTATACCTAGTGTATTTGTCTGCGCTATTTTATATATTTGTAAAGTCCCTCGCAATACAATGATTGTTTCTTTAATGAAGGGTGGCGTCATTTCCACCGAAGACAAACATCGGATACCGGTGGCCCGCTTGCATGGCGAAGAGAGGCGCTTACAGGGTGGGTCTATGGAGTCGCGAGCCGCCTCTTCCGTCGCCCCGGACCGATTTGGCGTGGCGTGACCACCTCCATAGTCCATTGGGTGGCGTCATTTCAAAAAAAAATATATTAGTGATTTATTCTTCATTGCACGGTGTTGATTTTTAAATCATTCGATTTTATTTATCACATTTTATTTATAAGGTATCAATCATAAAGCCTAAAACTCAACTTTGAACTTCAATCGATTTATAATAAGGCATGTCACATGAAAGACATAAAAAGCACATTACATTTAAGCAAATACCAGTCTTGTTAAGTGGTTTTTGTACAGGAAAAATTGTAATATCTATAAAGCATCCTTATTACTTCATTTATAGAATGAGGGGCTTTCTATTTTTCACAAGAAAGTTACAGAGTGATTAAAAATTATCCTAAATGACTTCGAAAAAGAGATGATATGATAAGCTTAGTTTTTTAGTATTTATTTTTGCTCAATTTAAAGTGGGCACTTCTGTGTCCTTATTATTTTTAAGTACCTAAGTAAACAAATTTTATTCTTTATAGCAATCATTTTTAAACAATGATTAAATTTTCAATTATTATATAAACAAAATATTTAAAAAGCCTCTTAAGATGAACTTGTTTTGAAAACACGAAAGGGTTCTGGTGGCCCACGAAAGGCTTCTGGCGGCGAAAGAGACGCGATCCCATATACCCGCTCTACATGTATACGGGTCATGGGGTCGTGTGCCGTTCTTTCTGTCTTCCCGGGCGAAAATAACGAGGGTGGACCACATCATAACCCGCCACAAAAAAAAAAAAAAAATAAGAAAAAATAGATGAACTTGTTCCGTTATATTTCTAATTTAACTAGCTCAACAAAACTACGCACATAGTATTCAACCGTTCAGTTTTGGACCACATTATGAACTATGTTGTTTTATTTTCTTTTATATTTAATAGATAAAAATATGACATATGACCACATATTAACCTATCACATATTTTATCGTTAAATATTTGATAATAAAATGCTATCAGTGGTCGCAACTGCCTCTGGGCGTTTATGACACTATGATACTTCGAGAACAGGTGTTATACGTGACAATTTTAGCTCTTGAGGCCAGCTGAGCATTATTGAAACATTCACTATGTTTTTAATAATTCATTTTCTTATATGTCTGTTCGGATAGAATTTTATGTATAGAGTCATTTTTTAGGTTACTTCCTGATTTGTTATAAAGATAAATTTCTTTTACATAGATTATGACTGATTAGCATTAGGGAATAAGTTAAAAAAGGAAATAAATAAGAAACATTTTATCTTTAATTGATGAAAAGTAGTTAATAATTATTAGAATTAAAAATTCAGTTTTTAAGAGGTTTTTTGTTTAAATCTTTTTTTTTTCAAGAAAAGAACCCAACAATATGGAATTAATGCTTCTATTGCAGGGAACTTTACAAATATATGCCTTATTAATGAATAAAAATTGCGCCCAAACTCAGAACAAGAAGTTACGGATCTCACAAATGGGCACCACTACCACCACAATGGCGATTATAAGATGAGACGATTAATGAGAGTCCGATCTAATAAATATCTAAATAATAAGGGTATCTTATTGCCACTGCTGCGTATATCATTGAGTCAACTCATCGGGTCAATTCTCTTCTGTGATGGAATATGGTGCATAGAAGAGTTATATACCTAATGCCTAATCTTACAAACATTACTAATATATAAGGCAATATACTTAACACATTACAACAATGTTTTATTGAGATTTTATGCTATTATTAACCGTATAAGAATTATCTTTAAATGACGTATTAATAGCCTTAGGTATTACTTTAAATTTAGATGTTAGTAAAAATGGCCTTGGTACCTAATTACCTATAAATAATCCCACTTTTTTCAAGAACAGTAGACACAATTTACTTAAAACAGTGGTTCATAAATATAAACAAGATTGGTGAAGTTTTTTCTTTGTATTTATGACCAGAGTTTGAGTCGCGCAAAATTAATTGGAATTGCGAGTCAATAATATTTTTATTACATGTAATATGTATCTGCAGCTATAAATCTGACACACATAAAAAACACTGTTGTTTAGTACGCAACGAATTACGGAGCCCTTAGTATTTATAGATAATCCCTTGCAGATTAAGAATTAAATACTGTTTAACACCTTTCATAAGTTTTTATCATATTGGACTGATATTTATATCTCCGAGAAATTATTTCTACACATTACTATAAATAGTTCATAGCGACCGCTAATATCCGGCAATAGTGTCAATATAAACTTCATTTAAGTTTTTAAACTGTTTTCACATTTTTAAATCCCAATAATAATTATTATTATACGTTTTAATTAATACACATATTATAAATAATTACTTTATAAGTTCACAAACGTTCGTCAGTTAAAACAACCGAAGTTATACTATCAAAATACTTTGCGTATTAAAAATAAATTGACTCGTGTTGACATTCAGTTAATAATATCAAATGGCACTGTAACTTTTTAATCATTTTCATCGTACGGGAACCATAAATAGATGCGTGTGTGGACTTGTTCCTTTTGGAATATATTTTTAAAAGTTAAACATCAAAGCGTGTGAATGGTGTTTGTGAGGGAATGGAAAATAAGTTTGTATTTCGGTTTGCTACAAAATAACTAAATAAAGACAAAACTTATAACTTGGTAAATATATACTTAGTCTGGCCAATAAATACTGTTAATTTTAAAAATAAACAAAATATTACATCTGAATTTGGCACCTGTCATTTTTATATGATTGTTCAATGTGTTTTCTCATTTTGGCGCCAATACATTGTATATTTTTTATGCGGTTTTAAAATGGAGTTGGGTGATAAAGAGAACCGGATCGCTGTGATTGCATTACACAAACTAGGTATGGAGCTAAATGCAATTTTAAAACTCTCCATAAGCTTGGTACCTATTAGTAAAATGTTTGTGTACCGGGCCATTAATAGGTACAGTGAGACGTCGTGTCGTCTGTTTGTGACAAAAAAAAAATATGTCCCTTCACGTGGTGTTCGTACGAAAAAGGTAGTAAAAACAGTAAGGAAAACAATTCGAAGAGATCCTGTCCGAAAACAAAAGATTTTATTTTGGGAGATGAAGATAGCACCTAGAACCATGTCGCGTACTTTAAAAGATGACTCAGGACTTGCAGCTTATAAGAGACGTACTGGTCATTTCTGAACTGATAATTTAAAAAAAGGATAGGGTGGTAAAATTGAAACAACTACTGAAGCGGTACGCAAAGGGAGCTCACAGAAAAAAATGTTGGATGAGAATTTTTTTTCAAATTAAGCAACATTTTAGCAAACAAAATGACCGTATTTATGCCCAAAGCTCTAAGGAAGCTTCCCAATTAGTCAACAGAATGCAAAGTGGGCATTATCTGAGTTCAGTGATGGTTTGATGGGGTATTAGTTATGAAGAAGTGACTGAGCGATACTTTTGTGAAAAAGGTATCAAAACATCGGCACATGTGTATCAAGATTACGTTTATTACATTCTTAGGAACGTAGTACAACAACACCATGTTCCATAACCAAGAATGGTCCTTGGAAGAAGCACTGAATATTTCTTTTATATTTTTGAACATATAGCTTGTGTTTGGTACACGTGTAATTAATGAATACATTAGTTAAACTCCTTAAGCAACTTAAAATCAAGCCTACCTAAGTCAAAAGTTTAGCACTAAACTTAACTAAACTTTCTGTATCTCGAACTACTTGTTAAGTTGAAAATTAATTAACATGATTTCTTTTGTATTGCGTTGTCATTCGTGTTCTCGAGATTACACTGTATTTTCATCCATCCATCAGCCCGTAAACGTCCACTGTTGGATATAGGCCTCCCCACGAGAATGTCATTCGCAACGGTCCTGTGCCAGCATTCAACGATTTCCTGCGACATTGATAATGTCATCTGTCCACCTAGTGGGGGGGTCGTCCTACGCTGCGTCGTCCGATTCTTGGTCACCACTAGAGAACCTTTCTTCTCCAACGTTTGTCGGTTCGTCGAGCGATGTAGCCTGCCCATTGCCACTTCAACGAGCTAATTCTTCGGGTTATCTCGGTTACACCCGTTATTCTATGGATTTCCGTATTCCGGCTTTTATCACGTAGGGAAATACCGAGCATAGCCCTCTGAGCGACTTTGAGCCTTTTTGTGAGGCCGACATTTAGAGACCACGTTTTGGTACCGTAAGTCATCGCTGGTAACACACACTGGTTATAAATAATAAATATTTTTTCTTACCTCATGCCATTGAATATTTGAATCTGTTTGTACCATAGAGATTAATTCATTATTGAAGTGTTTACAATCAAGAAGTTTAAATATTGTCTTAAATTGTGCTAATTTTAGGCGATCTCCAAAAATGTTGCTATTGTAAAAAGCCACTTGCTGATTCGACCAGTTGAATTTATCGTTTCTAGTAATACAACCAGGTTTTTTATATAATGTTCCAAATTGGCAACATTTTCGAATTATTCCTTTATCTTCTAATTCTGTTAACGAAGTATTATATGCTGCAACTACGTTAGTTACAATCATAAAAATTAGTAATATTTTTCGAAATTTCAGCATTTTTATCCTTTGCAGTTTTTGTTTTGTTATTTCTGTAGAAACATATTATGGTTTATATCCATACCCTAGATATTGCATTTGATTATTGTACGGTTCGACGTACATGTTTTGCTTACTAGGGAGTTTACTTGTAATTGCCGTAACTGAACCAGTGCAGAGCTATACGGCAACCGCAACACACATCGCGTAATACTTGTACTTTACTTAATATAAATATAACTTTAATTCAAGCTGTGTAGTTTTTGTGCTCAACTACGGTGTATGGGATCAACTAGAACCATACAATTATGGTGAATAAAGTTTGAAAATTATTTTATTTTTATACTTAGATCTTATAGTATCGATACACACGCTGTCTCTAAATTTATCTATTTATATTTGAATATATCCACTGCCTGTAAATAAACAGGAATATTTGTTAAATTTATAATAAATAACAAATTTTATTATATTATTTTCATCAATGTGACAAAATCTGATTAGAGGCCGTTCATAAATTACCTAAGGGATTTTGATGAATGATTTGGCCCCTCCCCCTCTACATCATAAGAAGACATCATAAGATTGCAACTAGAGAACCTTGCCCCTTTACAAGAATTTTTAAGAAGAGGGCCTGTTGAACAAATATAACTCCTTTTATTCTGAAAATATATTTTATTACAGCTTTCTTACTACAAGTAGGTATCATTAACTCAATGCAAAAACATTAATCTTATTAATCTATCACAGTTTTGACCAAAATTAATAATTTTCAATTTAATATCTTGCTTAATGTCAGGTTCACTACCGCCTCCTTGCCTATAGTAAGAAGTTATAATATTCAGTCAACACCAAAAATGCCTTACGTTATTTATGAATGGCCCCTTAGTAAAAATATATAATCTACTCTATACGAGTACTATCTATACATATAATAAAAACGAGAGGTGTCAAGGGACACCCGGATGGAAAGAAGTTCTATTTTAATTATATAATTTTTTTCTGCCTTAAGCGATTTTTATCGTTATATAGCCAATTTGCAAAATATCTTTATAAATTATAGCCTATGTGTTATTTTGATGTGCAAACTATATTACTATAAAGTTTCATCAAAATCCATTCGGTAGTTTTTACGTGAAAAAGCAACAAACATGTTCACATCCATACATTATTACAAACTTTCACGTTTATAATAGTAATAGGATAGGATATACAATTCCACTAGAGTACCAAAACTTTTGGGCCCCGAGCTCGAACGCGTGCCGGCCGCGCGACGACACGAAATTAATTTCGTTGCGCATTATTTTGATTTTGCTATATCTCTTAAGGTATTGATTTAATTTGCATGGTCTGAAGGAAAAAAATTATCTTCATGAAATGCTCAAGCCAACTAATGTATTTAAAATGATAAGGATTAATACAGTATTTGTGTAAATAGCTTTTCAATTATCGTTTTATAATAGGCCATTTTTTAAAGTATTAAAATGAATATAGTATGTTATCCTTAAGAGATAGACATACACCATCGCGGACTTTTTTGTAGGCCTTTTTAAGTTGTATAATACTGTAGTACTTTATTTTGATCTATTTCGTAGGGTTCAGCCAGCGTTTGCAATGTAAGCGCAAAATAATGTGTTTATTTACGACATCACATTAGAAACCTCTAAAATTATCAGTGTTTCTCTACTACATTATGCATATATTATACATATAAACCTTCCTCTTGAATCACTCTATCTATAAAAAAAAACCGCATCAACTTCCGTTGCGTAGTTTTAAAGATTTAAGCATGAATAGGGATATAGGGACAGAGAAAGCGACTTTGTTTTATGTTGTGTCGTTACAACTTTGTTGTGTCGTGACAACTTTTGGTCTTAATTTTTTCCATCTAGCCCCCTTTCGTAACGCGCGATAAGGAACTTCGTTCCAAAAATGTAACGGATCGCTGTCTGTACATGGAAGATAAATGAGAAAAATATTACTGGGACCTTTATCAACACAAATAGAACCCAAAACAATGATTGTTAAAATTTTTGTCTGTTTATCTGTTTGTCTGTGCGTTTGTGCACGCTAATCTCCGAAACGGTTTATCAGATTTAGACGCGGTTTTCGCTAATATGTTGTGGTAAGCTTCACTTAACATTTAGGCTATATTTAATGTTAATTAGTTTATAAATAAAATTCAATCAATTTAAAAACTGTTCGTAGAAAAAGATCTTCTTTTCAAATTACGTACAAATTATCTTCAATAAAAATAAATAAACATGTGTTTCAGCTTTTGTTAATTTTTACCCTCTAGGGGTATAAATTAGGCCGAAGGTCCTACACCCGCAGTCGGCGGCGTCGCCGCGATGTTGAGCGGGAGGGCCAGCTGTACGAGGCGTACCGCAGAGCGCGTACCGCCTTTCGGCTGGCCATCCGGTCCGCCAAGGACGCAAGTTGGCAGGAGATGCTGGACGGTCTCGACCGTGACCCCTGGGGTCGCCCGTATCGCGCGTCGCTGAATAAGCTTCGCGCCCAGGATCACCGAGACCCTCCAGCCCGACCTCCTTCGTAGAGTGGTCGAGGAGCTGTTCCCGCGGCAGTCGGAGCACACGCCCCCGGTCATGGCTTCGCCAGATCACGACCGGGAGGCCGTCGAGAGTGTTCCGCCTGTGACGGAGTCGGAAGTGGGGGCAGCCGTGGCGAAGATTCGTTCCGCCACCACGGCTCCCGGCCCGGACGGAGTCCCAGTCCGGGCGTTGACGTTGCTCCTCGAGCATCTCGAACCTCGCCTCAGGCGACTGTTCAACGCATGTCTGACGTCTGGACAGTTCCCTGAGTGCTGGAAGGAAGGGAGGTTGGTTCTCCTGCCAAAGCCGGGACGGCCCCCAGATTCGCCGTCGGCCTACAGGCCCGTTGTGCTTCTGGACGATGTGGGTAAGCTGCTGGAGCATGTCCTCGCTGCCCGCATCGTCCAGCACCTGGAAGAGGTGGGGCCCGATCTGTCGGACGCTCAATTTGGATTTCGGAGGGGGCGTTCGACCATCGGGGCACTGCTACGCCTGAGGCAGATGGCCGCGGAGGCTGTCGCCCGCAAAGGAGTGCTGTTGGCGGTGTCGTTGGACATCGCCAACGCCTTCAATAGTCTGCCATTCAGCTGCATCAGGGAGGCGCTCCGATTCCATGGAGTGCCCCTGTACCTCAGGCGGCTGGTGGCAGACTATTTGGAGGGGCGCAGTGTTCCCCACGCGAGCCCCGCAGGGGACATTGTGCGGACGCCCATGTCGTGCGGTGTTCCACAGGGGTCGGTTCTGGGGCCGACTCTGTGGGACATCGGTTACGACTGGGCGTTGAGAGGGAGTCTCCCCCCCGGGCTGAGCGTTATTTGCTATGCTGACGACACGCTCGTCACAGCCCGGGGCAGGACACTCGAAGAGGCGGCGAGCCTGGCCACTCTCGGCACCGAGGAGATGGTCAGGCGAATTGAGGCGCTGGGGCTCAGGGTGGCCCTAAACAAGACGGAGGCTCTACTATTCCATGGGCCCCGTGTGAGGCTGCCCATCGGCGCCTTGTTAGTCGTCAACTCCATCCACATCAGTATCCAGGCCCATATGAGGTACTTGGGTCTGGTGCTCGACGGGCGATGGTGGTTCCGGGAGCATTTTTGTCAAATTGCTCCCCGGCTGGTCGGCGCGGCGTCCGCCCTTTCTCGGCTCATGCCGAACGTGGGCGGACCCAGTTTCGAGGGCCGACGGCTGTATGCGGGGGTGATCCGCTCAATGGCCATGTACGGCGCACACGTGTGGGCGAGGGCTCTGAACGCCCAGCTCAGGGCGGTGCTGTGGAGGCCACAGCGAGCCATGGCGGTCAGAGCCATTCGCGGGTACCGCACGGTGTCTACCGAGGCGGCATGCCTATTGGCCGGGACACCCCCGTGGGACCTAGAGGCGGAGATGCTCTCCGACCTCTACCGGCGGGTTACCTCAATGCGCGAAGAGGATGGCTCCCCATCGTTCAACGAGATAGCCACCTGGCACGAGGGCGCCCGCCGAGAAGTTATCCGCCCGTTTGGCTACGCGGCTGGAGAGGCCTAGACACGGTGTTTTTACCGTTGAGGCCCTCCGGCCTGTACTGATGGAGTGGATTGAGCGGCGGCACGGAGTCCTCTCTTTCCGGTTGGTGCAGGTCTTGTCGGGGCATGGTTGCTTCGGCAAGTACCTGCACACGGTCGTGCGGAGGGAGTGGACTCCATCCTGCCACCATTGCAGTAGCGACGAGGACACGACGCAACATACGCTCGAGGTATGTACGGGCTGGGACGGGCAGCGCCGTGACCTCGTCGCTGTCATCGGTGCCGACCTGACGCTGCCGGCTGTTGCGCGAGCGATGGTCGACAAGCCGACAGTCGACAGCGTCAGGCATTGGGACGCGGTCGCCGCCTTCTGCGAGGCTGCCATCTCGCAGAAGGAGGCGGCGGAACGGGCCCGGGAGGATTCTCGTGACCAGGGCCGCCGCGTAGGCGCGAGTACCTGCGCCTGATGCCGCCCTAACCGAGGCTTCGGGTGATCGGACCGGGGAATTGTCCGGGCACCCGACGTGAGGCCACCGCGTGAGGACGACGCCTCGACGGCGAAAGCTGCCGGGGCGTCGACAGGAAAGGAGCCCGAGAGGGCATACCGCCGAGCGGGCCACCGAAGACAAAGATCGGGTACCGGTGGCCCGCTCGCACGGCGAAGAAGAGGTGCTTGCAGGGTGGGTCAATGGGGTTGCGCGCCGCCTCTTCCGTCGCCCCGGACCGATTTGGCGAGGTGCGACGTCCATAGCCCACCGCAAAAAAAAAAAAAAAAAAAAAAAAAAAAAGGGGTGTAAATTAGGCCTGCGAAGCGGGTTGGACGACTCATTAAGTCATTAGCGCTAAGCCGATATTATTGAAGTTGGCAGCTTGAACTTGTGGTTTCTTTCTATGACGTAGAGATTTACTAAGAAAGGATTTTACGAAATTATACCCCTAAAGGGGTGGAACAGAGTGGCAAAGTTTGTATGGGGAGAAAAAAATATTTATTGATTCTTTTCAAATTACGAGTCGAATCAAATATTCTATGGTAATATCCGGCATTAATTTGTCAATTTTCACCCTCTGGTTGTGTAAATTAGGCCTGTGAAGCGGGTTGAACGACTCTTTACCGCCAAACCGAAACTATTAAAGCTAGAAACATTAAATTTTGACGCACGTTTCTTTTTATGACATAGAGGTTCAATATGAAAGGATTTTATGAATGCCGCCCCAAGGGGGTGTAACAAAGAGGCAAAAAAAAATGGGGAGAAAATTTCTTTATCGATTCTTTTCAAATTACGTACAAATATTCTTCGTTAAAAAAAAATAAACACGTGTTTCTCTCTCACTCTTCATCAACCCTGCACCAGTGCCGTCGTGGCAACCAGTGCCGGCGTGAGAGCTCACACGATACACATAGTAGACGGCAATAGGTTCTTGCTTGGTTTAAGATACAGGTTAAGTTTAGCTTCAAAAATGTTCACTCTATAACTCAAATAATAAATCAAATCTAACGAGGTCGCAACTCTACTGGTGAAACAAAACAGTCAAATAAAGGTGGCGATAATTATATTTTTATCCCATGGTCATACCGTAAATAGTATATTAAAGCCAATATAATTTGTAGAATGAATAGAACTTTGAACAACCTTTTTCTTTAGTGACCGGCTATGGTATGTAGACACACCGCGCCCAATCCGTCAGAGGTGCCGCGTGACCCCATAGCGCGCCGTACACGTACATCTACGTTATGCGGGCGGGCCACCGCAACCGGGTATCATTTCGAGTCGAAGCCCTCATGCAGTGAACCTCAATACAGGTACTCACGCTTGCGCCGCCCAAAGCATCGACGGTAGAGCGTGTCAACGTAGAGTATTTTCTCTCGGACCCACCCTATTGCCTAATTCCGTTAGACAACTAACTCGCAGAAGGCGGCGACTGCATCCCAGTTTCTGACGCTATTAATCATCGTCCTTATGACAAACCTTCAACACCTTGTATTGCTTTTTCTATTTAACTCTGTCAGAGATGACTTCTGCGTGGACGAAGTCGCGGGCGAAAGCTAGTAATAAATATATTTGTAAACGCTAGTTATTATTTTAAATATTCATTTTAAATTCATGCGTTACTGTATTCTATTAATAATTTTATAATTTCATTACAGTTAATTACCTATTGTTAAAGTTTACGTAGTTATTAAGCATATTATGAAATAAAATTATTATTATCAATTTAATTATGTTTTATTTACTTTTAATAATACATTTTTATTAATAAAAATGTTTTATCTACTCACTATAACGTCAGTTAACAATTTTAAGTTATATTTTGATACAATATAAATGCCCAAAGAAAAATACAAACCGTATAAAAATACGATATATTTTTAGTCAGGTACGTATAAATTTATACATATATGACACTTTTAGTAAAGTTTAAATCTAATATATAAAATGTTTCCACTAAAATAGAATTCTGTCACATTGAGTCAAAATAAAATAATCTAACACTGATTTTTGACTTTAAAAAAGCGGATTGAATAGAACTAAAAACGTTTTAAATTCTTTTTTATCGTGGATTAAATATATGTGATTGTTTGCACTAATATTTTAAGTTTATTATTTTTATGATAAGACCCAACTATCTCATAAGATTCGGCTTATCTAAGCCCTTAGTGCAGTTTAGCTTTCAGTATCAGAAGCTACTACTTATAATCAACAAGTTACCACAACCACAATCCAGTTTATAAAGTCTTGTATTCTGCTGAATTATGTTGCACTAGGCAGATGGCAAGAACTGATTAATTCTCTTCAATTTCTTTAAGTAAGTTTTAATGGAATACGCTGTGGTAAATAATCATTCTTGCCATTCTATTCATATTTAGCAGGAGTGCAAAAACACGCAAGGCTATGCTAAAAATAATTCCACACGATTCTTGTAATTATAGTATAATATATTATTGTTTATTTAATCCTCATAGTAAAAAATACAAATTGTAAATTTTTGTCGTAAGATTTTACAAAAATCACTTTTAATTTATTTATATTTAAAAGCCATTTATATTAGATGATTACACAAATTTAACGGTTTCTTTTTTACCGATATCGGACATCAAGTCACACAATATTTCCGATCAAGAACCCGATCGTAACTGGCGATCTTCTAATATCAATTACGTAAAAAATATTAATAAATTATCGACAAGGGACGTTTTCATTCGAGAGCGTGAAATGAAAAAAAAAATGGTTCCTAATCAATTAATTTAATGCATCAATTTGAAGTAACCATAGATCTTGTTCGTTTTTAGGTTATATACGCTCCACTACTGGGCACAGGATTCCTCACCAATTGGAGAAAAATGAACTTCCTCTACTTTCCTCGGCGGCGGTATTGGCCAATTCGAGAGAGCCGGAAGGCCAACTGGGTGGGTTTAGGGATTTTATTGGTAGGCAGCGACCTAAACCTTGGTATTACGACGGTGTATGGGCGGCAGTGACACTTACCATCAGATTTGCTGCTTGCTCGTTTGCCACCATAAGCAATAAAAAAATCAGTTATACCCACTCGATCTGGACACACCCCGCCCAAGACGTCCTGGGCAACGGTATCGCCATTGAACCGACCATTGCTCCGCTTATTTGACATCTATGGCCGATCCGGCGGGTTACCCATTCGGGTATCATTCCTATCGATGCTCCAGTAAACTACTGTCTCGTGTTACCGGGGCGTCGCCTCTTCCAGTGTTCCACCCTGGGCTGTGACGATCGTGTCGTCAGCGTCACAAAGTACGTCCAGCCCGAGAGGCATACTACCTCACAACGCCTAGTTGTAGCCGATATCCCACAGTCTTAAGATCGACCCCTGTGAAGCCCCGCAAGACATGGGCGTCTGCACAACATCTCCTACTCGGTCCACATAGAGCATACTGAGCCTCTCCAGATAACAGACTATAGACGGATCACTAGCCGCCTCAGGTATAGAGCACCCCATGATAATACTAATACCCCATAGAGTGCCTCCCTGACGGAGCTAAATAGTAGACCAGCACCGCCTGTCCTGGGAATAAGTATTCGAAAATACTATCTCGTGCTGCGATGTTATCCACATGTTTTCATTAATTGTCTATTACGCAAATGACAGTAAAACAACGGAGTATTAACACAATGTATTTTACTATCCCATTCAATAAATAAGATCTAGATCCGAGACTAACCTACCTAGAGCAAATTGGTCATGTACTGAAGGAAGGTGGAGTCAAGAGTCTCCGAAACCGGCGAGCGTGTATGAAGAGAATTATGAATGTTGAGGAAGCGAGTGAAGTATGCAAGGATAGAGTTCTCTGGCACTCTGTTCTCTCTGCCTACCCTGCAAGGGACATGGCGTGATGGTATGTATGTATAAATAAGATACAAGAATCCTTTAATGCACAAATTATAAAAATGGTTCCTTAAACATGAAATATACTTTTAACGGAATGTTATTATTATAGACCAAAGTAATGATTTTATCGCATATATCTTTTAACCGTTTTCGATTCATCTGCAAATATTTACTTTTATTTCATTGGTTATTTATATGATTTGGCAGAAGTTCTATGCGTAATACGTAAGACTTAAATTATAATTAAATAGATCAAACAACAAACAACTTTTTTACATTTAAAATATGAGCCTGTTTGGGGTGAATAGGGATTCTAAACGAACTTTAAGAGTAACTGTATAAAATATACAAAATACCTCGTTTTTGGGAAGGAGGAGGAGTCCTACATTAGATGCAACGATCCTATGTATTTGATAGCAGGTTGACAAAATAACCGGGAAATAAGGAGTGGTGACGTAATGCATTCTTGGCCGGTTAACTAAATGATATAATCATAAATATTTAAAATGACAAATATAAACGCAGTTTACGTTTGCCATTTTAAATAATATTGTTAATAACTTCTTCCGCTTTGTGGCCGATTTACGTGCATACGTACTTTCACTACAATTAGGACACTTCCTATTAGGTAGGTACTCCAGTAGTTTATCCAATTTATTTGACCTTTTGCATATAGTGCGTAGGTATAAAAAACCGAAAAGGATAGTATTTTCGAAGAGCTATTAAACAATTAATTTTCGAGAACTATTAAATAATTTGTTTAATTTACACAATTTATCATTTGAAATTAATAGTAAGTACCCTTTTTTTTTACTGTAGGTACTTTTTTATTTTTTAATATATACTACAATATTTTTTTAAAATAAATAGGTATTTCTTTTTGAAGCAAACTTAAATGAAGACAATTCTAGCATATAATAATAGCATATTAGAATCCGTATACCCACATATTTCTAGAAATTATATATTCACATCATCGTTCTCTTACTCTTATCCCGATTATTTAGGGTCGATACAATATGCACTCGTCTTTCATAGCACATAATGTAAAAGTTCACACGGCAAGCACATAACTGCCAGACGTCAACCTTCCTTGGGAATGTAATTGTTGACCAAACGGCATCAGGTGATGCTGACCCAGGTCGTTATAAGGCTCTTAGTGGTCTTTTACGACATCCACGAGAAAAGTAAGAGTTGGTAGTATTCGTAGCCGCAACCACACAGCTTAAATTATATATTCACTTAAATGTATATATAAAGACAGAGATTTATTTATACAATAAAATCTAGAACGTGGAGATCCATTGAAGAATAGGTAATCGATATAAAATAGAAATAGTCAAGAAAACTGTTCTATGATCAAATCCATTGAAAATTGAAATCAAAGAATCGATTTTAATGGCCCACTTAATTCGGCCCTTCCGTTGCCCCTAACGGTTTGATCGAGGTGAATCCAGTCTAAAACTGCCAAAACAAAGTAGTTTTTACTTATATTAGAACCATGCGCTGACATTCTTTCAGCTTCTATAAAATAATTTCCATGTGGTAGGACCACGCTGTTGGCAGTTCTTTGTCTAAAGCCGCGGGCCGGCCCGTCCGGGGTAGTACCACACTCGCGCAGAAGATGGACGTTTGAGTAATGGCAATGTGCTATTGCGCTTCGTTCGGTGAGCGAGAGAGCCGGAAACCCAACTAGGTGGGTTTGGGGGATTTTATTGGCTATTAAGCTATACCCTTGGTATTGCAAAGGTCCATGGGCGGCAGTGACGCTTACCATCAGCTTGCTCGTTTGCCACCAATAGCAATAAAAAAAGATAGTGGAACCCAATATCTATTATTTTATTTTATATTATAATAGTGGTTACATTATAGTTATGACACGATATCGTCTTCACTGTTGGACATAGTCCTCCCCACTAAAATGCTACTCAGAACGGTCCTCTGCCACTTGCATCCAACATCTTCCAACGATTTTAGTATTGAAATTATCGTGAGGTTGACACATATTAGACAAACGTTTATATTCACGCGGCAATATACACGCGTTAGAGTCTATGTCGACCCGGGTTTCGAGCATATGCGATGCACATCATCAGGGTGAATGCGCAGCTGAGCCTCTGAGTCCCCGACGCGCACTTAGTGCACACTCTAACGCGTGAGTACTGCCGAAAAATACATTTGTCTAGTATGACTGCCAGCGAATTTCATAATGTCATCAGTCAGTCCATCTAGTGGACGGTCGTCCTACGCTACGTCGTCTGATTCGTAGTCGCCATTCGAGAACCTTTCTTCGCAACAGTTGTCGGCTCGACAAGCGACGTGGTCTGCCCACTTCAACGTACTAATTCTTCTGGTTACACACCTTCTTCTACGGACTTCCGTATGCTTAATTTTATTACGTAGAGAAATACCGAGCACAGCCCTCGCATGCTGAGCATCGCATGATGCATATACCAACACGTTTGACCAGCGTGTTATAGTAGGTCAATTTCCCTCTCATTATGGAGAAGGCTCGAGCCCAACGGTGGGACATATGTGAGCTGAGATAATGAGATGATAGACAGTAAAATTAATCGTAATTAATATAAACCATGGAGCATAGTTGTTTGTCAATATATTTTGTGAAATAAATATATTTTTAGGGTATTTTTGTCGAAAATTTCTTACAATGATCATAACTGAGTGTTCGAAACATCGGACAATTAAAAATTAAATACAAACGCGTTAAACATAGTTTTATTTTACACGTGTATTACTCGCAAAAACATCAAAAATCATAATATGTATTTTAAAATGGAACTAATGAAAAATGGGTAAAACTATCTTTTTTTTTTATCATTTTATCATCATTTTCCGTACGGTGTCGAAGTAAGAATAATATCATTTCTATTGCCCGTGGTTGTCGTGAAAGACGATCAAGGGATATACCGAGATACCATCTATACAAGAGAAGGAATATTGGAAACAAAATCGTTTGACCAGCGTGGTATAGTAGATCAATTTCCCTCCTATTATGGAGGAGGCTTGACCCCTACAGTGGGACGTACCTATATGAGCTGAGATGATGAAAAAGTGATGATTTTTTAGTTGTACCAATGAAAATATAATCATCCTTTTGTAATTAAACCTCATTTATTTCCGCCATTGAGGCTTCTTGTGTGTCCAATGGTTTTAGACGGCCTTAATTATATAATATGTAATACATATTAATAACTGAATTATCTATATGAAGATTTTGAATACATTAATTTATTTGGATATCGTGGTATTATTATATCATTCAATCGCTGAATCGTACTTGCGTCCTTGCTGCTCTCTATAATTAAACCTGCTTGTAGCATATAATGGTAGTTAATGTTAATTGCTAATGTTCTTAATGAACACTAAGCGGTAGTTAACGCCGGTTTAGTGCTTATAGATTTGTTATTATTTGCTATCTGAATATATATGAAGTGTCTTGTCAATCTTTAGCACTATCATTAAGTGATAATCATTAATGTGGCTGATGAATTGTATTTCTGGAGATTATCTTTCATTTACAGGATTTAATTTTAAACTATGTGTATATTTCCGTGTGGTGATGAAGTAAGAATACAATTCACCACCCACTATCTTACCCGTGGGGGATCGTAAGAGACGAAGGAAACAAAACGCACATAACATATAGATGTTATGCAAGAGATGGAAAACTCGAAACAAAACCCTAAACCAACACGTCTAACCAGCGTGATATAGTAGGTCAGTTTCCCTCCTAATGTGGAGGAGGCTCGAGCCCAACAGTGGGACATATATGAGCTGAGATGATGATGATGATGAATCATTAATAAATACGCAATATTGTCCTCATTCATAAATATAGCTTTAAGTGTCATCAAATGCTCTGGAAGATAGTGTGTGATAGTATTTTCCTCCAAATTTGTTTACCAGCACATATAATGTCAGAGTATCAGCGTACAAACTTTCTTGGACAACTACTGGCCATAGTCCACGAGCCTGTTTTTGATTTTTAACAATACGATATTTTCATGATTCGAAGCTATTCAATGCAATTAGTTTTTTTTTTATTTATTAAAGATAATCTTGTATTAATTGATTAATCCTTGTATTGCGGGGGACTTTATAAACATATAATTAACGGACAAAAATTATATCCAGATTAAGAACAATTTCTGAATCGCACAAGATATGGGCGTGGGAAACGAGCCCGAGACACTTGGCACTGGAGGTAGTTATCATAACTATTACGTCATCTGTGCATTTATTAGTTATGCGATTACAAATTATTTTGTGAATAATTGTATTCGGTACCACCAATATATAAAAGTTGGAGATGTGCCGACTAAAAGCCGAATAGTCGGTAGTAAGGAGACCGATTAGTCGGTCGACTATTCGGCCCGACCAATGTATGTTTTTTTATTTTTATTTTAATAAGAATAAATAATGTATAAATGCTTATAATTTATAAATAATTATAAATATATACAAATGTTTTTTTTTTTAATAAAACTAAAGGGTTTTTCAACAAGAACTTGTTTTCTAAAACAAAATAAAATAAGAAATTTAGATGAAGATGATTCAAATTTTTATTGTATTACGAAGAGAAAAGTTCGGCAATTATGAATAAAAAATGATATTTGGCAAATGTCCACCACAACCACGCTGACAGATGTCGATTCTTTCATCAAAGTTTTTAATCACTTTTTGGCAAAATGGCGGGTCTATTTCGTTAATCACATCACGGATTTTGAGTTTTAAGGCTGCAATCGATTCGATTGGCTCCGTATAGACTCCGTCCTTAACATAGCCCCACAAAAATAATCCAGTGGTGTTAACTCACATAAGAAGAAATAATTTTAAATTATTTTTATACATATTTTATATTTGGACAGATTATTGTTTTCCTTGAGTATTAAGATACTAATTAGCTTTGTATTATAAATATTGTAGAAATGTTTTCTTATTACTTGCTTGTAAGTAATTTTAGAAACTGATTGGACATAGGTAACGATACTTCATATTACAAAATGTGTAAGGCTGATTATAAAATACATACATACATATCATCACGCCATATCCCTTGCAGGGTAGGCAGAGAGAACAGAGTGCCAGAGAACTCTATCTCTGCATACTTCACTCGCTTCCTCAACATTCATAAATCTCTTCATACACGCTCGCCGGTTTCGGAGACTCTTGACTCCACCTTCCTTCAGTACATGACCGATCTGGTCTAGGTAGGTTAGTCTCGGTCTCCCTCGGTACCTACATCCTTCCACTTTCGCATTGTATATCTTCTTAACCAGACGTTCGTTCGGCATTCTTTCCACATGTCCGAACCATCGGAGCATTCCCTTTCGCATCTTTACACCAATACTCTCTTTCATACCTACTCGCTCTCTTACATCGTCGTTACGAATGCGGTCGGTCAGCCTAACTCCACAGATTTTCCGCAGAGATCGCATTTCGACCGCATTAATTTTACTATCATACTCTTTTCTGCATACCCAACTCTCGCTTCCATACAGTAATGTTGGGACAAGCACTGCGTTATGTATTGCTACACGTGCCTTCTGGCTGAGGTGGTGGCTGCCGAGAAGTTGCCCCAACGCTCCGTTCACTCTATTTCCCGCATTCACTCTTCGCTCTATATCAGTGGTGTACCTTCCATCTCGACTAAATCCACATCCAAGATATACAAATTCATCCACTTGCTCTAGTACATCATTACCTATTATTACTCTTACATCTGTTCTGGTTTTATCTCTTTCAAAGACCATTATTTTGGTTTTGCTCACATTCACGCGTAGACCCCTTTTCTTACAATCTTCTGTCATTGTGTCGACTAGGGTCTGCAGGTCAGTCGCTGACTGTGCCAGCAGGACTGCATCATCTGCATAAAGCAGAGCAGTGACCACTGAGTCGCCCATCTGGACTCCCACATTCATATCGTTCAACCTTTGGAGACATTTATCCAGATATATGATAAACAGCCTGGCTGACAGAACGCACCCCTGCTTAACGCCAATATTGACGTCAAACCAAGGCGACATTCCATCATCCAGCCGCACACAGGCTCTACAGCCCATGTAACTGGACTGCACAGCCTGTAGCAGTTTACCGTTAATACCATACTCCGGTAAAATGTCCCAAAGTTCCTTTCGTACAACCGTGTCAAATGCTCTCTCCAGATCCACAAAACTGCAGAAAACCCTCTGACCTAGAGCCAGATGCTTCTCCACAATATTGCGCAGAGAGAACACTTGATCCATGCATCCCCTTCCACTCCTGAAACCTCCTTGTGTCTCACACAGTAAACCATCGGACACCATCCTCATTCTCCTTTCAATAATTTTTCCATACACTTTTGCTGCCAAACTGGTCAAGCTTATGGCTCTGTAATTTGCGCAGTCATAACGTGAACCCTTGTTTTTAAACAAAGGCACGATGACTGCGCCATTCCAGTCCCTGGGAACCATTCCCGAGCTCCAACATAAATTGAGGAGCAACAGGAACGCCTCCCAGACACAAGAGCCACCAAGCTTGATCATCTCGGCAGACACCATATCAATGCCCGCTGCCTTACCATTTTTCAAACTTCTTATCGCCCATTCAACTTCATCCATACTGATGCCATCGGAGGACGCCGTTGATGATTATAAAATAAAAATATTAATAAACAAAAAAATATTCTATGTAATTATTAATTTTATTATACCCCTTATATTCATTTTATTGAAAAATAAACACAAAATAAGAAGCCGAATAGTCGGCGCTCTGTGCCGAATAATCGGCGACTAGTCTATGATTAATCGGCACATCTCTAATGAAATAAAGTATTATAAACTTAATCAATCCCAGTTTTATTAGTTAATTAGGCTTATTAAATTGATTTATCTGTCACCATAGTCTAATATATGTATAAATAAAGATTATTTTCATGTAAGAGCATAACTTATCATCAATTACAACGAAAATAAATGAGTTAAATTTTCTTAAAAAATATTGATTCATGCCCTAGTTTTTGAACATTATTAGCCTTTCTTATAACATCATACTTATAACTATTTACAATAATGACTACGTAATTAATTGTATTATTCATACCATTGACTCCTTGGGGAAATACCTATACTGATATTTATTTCCATTTAAATACAGGTGATTAGATTTATGCGTCAAATAATTAAATATATGTATAAAATTCATGATATGTTTCCCTAAACAAAATCAATTTTGTATGTTCGCCGGTTTATATTTAACTAATCTCATTGAATATTTAATTCTTACTGAAAATTATCTATATTCTGTTCATGTTAACACCTTTTTTTATACAAAAGCAATTTTCGCGTTTGAGCACAAAAAATATTAAAACACAAATCTTATTGATTGATAACTTCTCGAACTTTTGAAAAAACACATAAGCTGAGAACTATAAAATAAAAATAATTTGGAATATCCAAAAGTGCACGCCTCATAATTTTTATATTGTTTATCATTTACTATTAGCCAATGCCACAAATGAAAATAAAATTAAAGAAAAATCCTTTTTTAAAAGCAAGCTGTTTATTATTTGCTAAAAAATGCAACACACTTTTATTTATAAAATTGGGACTGTGATAAAAACAGGCAGATTTAATAATTATGGTGTAAAGTTTTAGTGTTAAAAATATATAATTATGTACGATATGGAATTATTTTGTTGTTGAAGATTAATAAAAATATCGTTAAAGGTTACAATGAACTTATAAAGTGTTATATGTCTGATTAGAGTTAATTTATTTTTAACTTTTTAGTTTATTATATTAGCAAATAATAAAAGCTTGTTTTTAAAAAAATATTTTTCTTTAATTTTATTTTAACTTTTTAGTATTTTTATTATTCGTGTTGTTATTCCCACAAATATAGGACTAAAAGGGTTCATCACCCCAGAGGTCCATTGTGGAGGGATAAGGGCTTCAGTATAACAGGGTTCGCCCTGGTACTCTGGGGCGCAACGTTAGCGATATGGATATATAATTACGGAGTTCTTATGGCCAGGTTCCAGGTCCATCATCACACCCTGGTTACCATATAGTCTCAAAGTACTCGTCAAGACAAATCAAACGAGCCCAAACTCGATGGAGTTGCGTCGCTTAATTATGGAGTTGCTATGGACAGCTTCCAGGTCCATGATCAGACTCTGGTTTCCATATAGTATCAAAATACTCGTCAACACGAATCAAACGAGCCCAAACTCGGTGGGGTTGCATCTTTTAATTACAGAGTTCCTATGGCCAGCTTCCAGGTCCATCATCAGAACCTAGTTACCATATAGTATCAAAGTACTCCTCAAGACGAATCAAGCGAGCCCAAATTCGATGGGGTTGCGTTGTTTAATTACGGAGTTCTTATGGCCAGGTTCCAGGTCCATCGTCAGACCCTGGTTACCATATAGTCTCAAAGTACTCGTCAAGATGAATCAAACGAGCCCAAATTCGATGGGGTTGCGTCGCTTAATTACGGAGTGCCTATGGATCGCTTCCAGGTCCATGATCAGACCTTGGTTTCTATGTAGTATCAAAGTACTCGTCAAGACGAATCAAACGAGCCGAAACTCGATGGGGTTGCGTCACTTAATTACGGAGTTCCTATGGCCAGCTTGCAGAACCATCATCAGAACCTAGTTACCATATAGTATCAAAGTACTCGTCAAGACGAATCAAGCGAGCCCAAACTCGATGGGTTTGCGCTGTTTAATTACAGAGTTCTTATGGCCAGGTTTCAGGTCCATCGTCAGAGCCTGGTTTGCAAATAGTATCAAAGTACTCGTCAAGACGAATCAAATAAGCCCAATTTCGATCGGGTTGCGTCGTTTAATTACGGAGTTCCTATGACCAGCTTCCAGCTCCATCATCAGGTCAGCTCTATGTTACAATAATATTGCATTGTCATCTAATATATACATGCATGCAAAATTTCAGCTCAATCGGAAACCGGAAAGGGGATCAAATTTAACTTGCAAGATTTGATTACAGACAACGGGACAGGTGAAACTAAATAAAAGCTTGTACATACTCGTAATGAAAGAAAAAAAAATACTTTAGATATCTTGTGCCATTCTCGACGTAGAGCTAAACATAGCTGTATAGGCTGAATGGGATTTATTTCCTTTGCTTGTCCGAATGGACGAACAAAAAATATAACGAACCCAATTTTCATAAAGTATACATACACTAATGACTAAGCAGTTTAGTTTTTTATTAATTGCAATTAAACGACAAAGAATTACCAAGCCATTTTCAAAAGGAAACAGCGCGTTGCGATTATGAAGCTTTTAATAAAAGAAAAACTTCGATACATTCATTTTTACGGTCGACAGAATGCCAGATACTTTACGGTAACATCCGGACGTCCTCGATAATCGTTTTAATCAACTTTTTTCTTACTTTAAACAAAATAATAGCTTCTAAAAATATCAAATACGTTTAGACGAATGTTTTTTCGTGACATATGTATAATAATATTATCCTATAAGTGCAATGTGAGAAAAATACAATCATTTTTTGGTTTGAAAAGTGCTTGATTTTCATAAGTCGAGAGTAGAGCAAGACCTCAACGCTTCGCTTATGAGGCGTTGCACGCCTCATATTAATTCTATTAAAGAGAGGGACATTGAAACGTAACCACAGATTACTTAATAAATAAACGTAACGTGCAGTAAAGTAAAAATCAAACAATAACGTCATGATTATGCATAGAACAGCGCCATCTACCGAAGATTGAAAGAACTCAACAACTGCATAAATAATATAATATCATCAACATTTTTGTTATATTTATATAATTTATCACAAATATACCGCTGTATTTTATCACTAATTAGCAATGAATTGAACATAAATTATTATTAAAATGCAATCAAAAACATTGGCAAATAACTAAATATTCGATGTTCCAATTAGCTCTAAGAGTCTAAAGTCGACAAAGTTTAATGCATTTAATGCTGCCCCAAAACTTCTGCCAAGCAGTGACTGGCAAAATGCAGTAATAATAATTGCTATTTAATTAGACAAAGGCACTTGCTATAAATATAATGCTGTAATGCTAATATATGCTGTGTGAAATAATAAAGTTCACGAGCATACACTCTTGTATTTTATTACGCAGGAAAATACTGAACTGTCATCATGAAAACCATTTTATACTTCATATAGGTTCGTGATATTCGTTCCATCTAACTATTGCTTCCATTTCACAGAAATTGTTTGTTAGATACAAATCGTCTGGCTGAGTAATCTTTCAAAGAGAGATATGTAGGACACGTGTACGCTGACATCTCAGCCTAACTTCGGTTAAGACGATAGTGTGTTCTAGATATGGGCACTAACTCTACAGTTACGACAGCCAGATAGCGTTTACCATTTAATTGTACATTTCTTCAACAATTACATCTAAATCGAGAATATTGAGCGAGAGTGTGGTAGCGGTTACAAATATTACCGACCCTTACTTTGCTCCAAAATGTCATAAAAGTCGACTCAGAGCCTTATAACGACCTGGCCCAAGTCCATCTGATGCTGTTTGGTCAACAATTACATTCCCAAGGAGAGTTGACGTCTGGCAGGCGGCCGGTCTTAAAACTATTGCCATTAACTTCTACAATATGTACTATAAAAGAAGAGTACATATTGTATCTACCCCAAGTAATTGGGATAAGAGTAGAAGAATGATGAATGATCTAAGAACATTTAGATTACCTACTCAAATTTACAATTGTGATAATTTTTACAATGATCCGCTGGAAGATTCTAAATATACCTTTTTATTTTGTATTTATCCATTCATCTAATCGATGTACGCTGTTGTATATTCAGCCTCCTTACGAGAGGAATTAATCATATAACCGCCATATTCGGTGGGTGCTTTGCGTATCACAATTGCTCTTATAACGCTCCTGCCCAATCACCTAATCGCTTTTACGAATCTCTCGAAACAGTAAAAGATTTTATTTTAAATTGTATAGCCTCTATTTTATTATATTTTTAATACATTATGATAAAATTAGCATTGGCGTGACTGACTTTTGATATTGTAAAAAATAATATGATAAAAAGTCTGCCACGTCGAAGTCGTAAACGAGAAAAAGTGAACAATTTAGAATTGCAAATACAATCAGAATGATAGCTACCCTACTTTAAACCGAGTTTAATCAACGTGAGTAATTATTCAAAATGGTATATTTTGTGTGAACGATACACATGGGACAAAGATAAATTAGTCTAATTATTATACGTAATATACTAGAAATGCACGCGGTTTTAGGCACGTCTAATATAAATTCATATACACGTTTAATATAAATTAGCTTGTATCGAAAAATTGTTTAGTCAAGATTCAATGGACCATGATATCTATGCTTTATGTAAATAATTCTATTATTGGAATTTAAAAGACAGTCGTAAGGGGCCGTCCATTAATCACGTGAGGTTTGAAAGGGAGAGGAGGGGATTTGACAAAAATCACCAAATATCACAAGGGTGAGCGGAGGTGTAGTAACATATCACGTGTATTTATTTTTTCGTTAAACGCTGAGATTTTTAAACTGCAAAGTGGCGTGTAGTGTGACTTTGACTTGCCGTTGCCATAGGTGATCTGTATAAAAACGTTATTGTAAAGTATAAAAAAGCAAAAAACCGAGAATATAATGAGCTATGGGCTACTTCTTTGTGGGTACTAAAAATTCACGTGATGTTGGAAGGGGTGGAGGTCATAATCTTAAACCTGACCATGTATCACCAGGTGGGGGAGTTAAAAAATGCTAAAAAAAAGATCACGTGATTAATGGACGTCCCCTAAATAAAAAAATATTATTGCAGTAGAAAAATAAACCCATACCATAGTTTTACATTAATATTTTACAGAATAAAATTAATTGAAATTTCAATTGACTACGTTTTATTATCGTTTGTCGTGGTATCTATGGAACTGATGGAACGGAATGAAAGTAATGAGGTAACGTTGATAGAAACGTTTATAGTTTAATATTTTGAAAGCTAAGGGACGGAACTTCGTGCACTCGTTTGGAACAGCAAGGTGGCCAAGGCCACCGTGTAAGTGATTTACCGGTTGTCTTAATCACTGGCGCCATGGCAATTTAATTCGGATGTCTGCTAGGAAATTATAATTTGTTCCATTAGATACAAAACAGAAGTTTGATCTGATGATCATCAGTGATATAATATCAACACCTCATCTCAGCTAATACATGTCCCACTGCTGAGCGCGAGCTTTCTCCACAACAGGAGAGAAATACGTACTACACCACGCTGGTCAGACGTGTTGGTATAAAGTTTTATTTCGAGTTTTCCTTCCTTTGCATAGTTGTTATATGCACATTTATCCCTTCGTTGTCATTTACGATCACAAACGGGTAAGATAAAGGGTGGCCAATTATTTTTTTATATAAAAAAACACCACAAAAGACCACTTAGTACAGGACTAAGGAAATAATCCTTGTATTGCGGGGGACTTTATAAACATACAATTAACGTAAACAAATTACATTCAGACTCAAAACAACACCTTATGGTTCGCACAAAATATTGTCCCGCGTGGAAATCGAACCCACGGCACTGGCACGGCAGGTCGGTATCTTAACCATCCATCTGTGCAGTCTAGAATTATACTTTTACTCCGTCACCACACGGAAACTGATATACTATACTGCTTTTAAATAAAAAACGAGATTCGGTAAATCATTATTCTCCTACTCTTATCCCAATTACTTGAGGTCGATACAATATGTACTCTTATTTCACATAGTACATATTGTAAAAGTTATTGGCAATAGTTTTATGACCTGCCGCCTGCCAGACGTCAACCTTCCTTGAGAATGCAATTGTTGACCAAACGGCATCAGATGGAGTTGGCCCAGATCGTTATAAGGCTCTTAGTCGTCTTTTACGATATCCACGAGCAAAGTAAATGTTGGTAGTATTCGTAGCCGCTACCACACAGCAATTCGATAAAATTAACCCAAAAAATTCCGTGTGGTGACGGAGTTAGAATACTATTCACCACCCCATATCTTACCTGTGGGTGATCGTACGAGACGACTCAGGGATATAAAACGCATATAACATCTATGCGAGAGAAGGAAAACTCGAGACAAAACCCTATACCAACACGTCTGACCAGCGCGGTATAGTAGGTTAATTTCCCGAAAAAGGCCCGAGCCCAACAGTGGGACGTTTATGGGCTGTGATGATGATGATGATGAACCCAAAAAAAATATGTAAAATAAATTTAATAAACTAAATAAATATATTATTCCTAAGAGCCAGACACAGAATGAGGAAACCCGTTCGTTTGTATGCAAATATACATAATATGTTTAAATTTAGGTTAAGGCCAATCTTGTAAATAGTAGTCGGACGTTTTTATTTTAAGATAACAGCCATCATTCGAATTCCAAGAATACTCATCGTTGAATACTGCAAAAAATCATATCATTATGCTTTTTATTGTAAAACACTAAAGTTAAATTAAAATTTTAATACTGTACATATGTTTTTCCAAAAAATAATTACGAGTAAAAAACGAAATAGCTTCTTAATTACGGGCCACTTTCTTATTAGCATGAACTCATAACTCATTTATTCATAAGGGTTTCTTACGTGTCATTGTCATTTCATAATAAATAATTAAATATTATTTAGGTAGGACTTTTGACGGGAATTTGAAAACGTCATGTGGTGCTCTTGTATTATATTCGATATCTTAGTGTTTTAACGTGTTATATTAGATAATTTTGATGGCATTTTATGTAATGTGATGGGGCAGTACTGGGATATAGTGAATATCATATAAAAGTGCTTTACAACGTTTTCGTTTTCCATCAAAATTCCCACAAGATACCATTAACAGTGTGGCCATTGCACTGTTAATGGCGACAATTTGACTTAGACAATGACTAACCTGACAAGACTATAAACGTAATAATAATTATAACTTGACACTGGCACCAATAGCTCGTATTTGTAGCTGATTGCCAATATATAAGAAGAAGAAGAAGAATTATTTAGGTACATCAAATTAAAAATGTCATTTATATTAAGAAAATAAAATAAAAAAGCAATGTCAAATAGTATGTAACTGTACTGTGCTTTCATTATCAGAGTTGAGCATATTTTGCAAGGATTAAATAACTATGCTGTGGTCGAGTCCCTATCTCTTCTTTCCCTATAACTGTCGAAGAATATTAAGAGATGTAAAGATATCAACATTCATTGCAGACGAAGAAAAATCGATTAAAATCTATGTTAACCGGGTCCAACTAGCGATTTATTGTAGGTTTATTATTCCCCTCTTATAGTAATGAATGCAAATGAATATGAGTTGAAAAAGAAAATGTTATAATAGACTAATTACCCTCTCAATTATGGACGGGTTCGTGCGTGATAATAGGACCAATACGAAGGGATGAAAAGAAGATATCTAATGCTTACGTGAAATCTATCAATCTATGCTTATATTATTAAAATAAATATTTTAATTATTATTATTTAGTTTTTAAACACCACCCTGCATAAGAAAATAATCTTTGTATTGCTGGGAACAAATTTAATTAATGCAGACAAATTACACCCAGACTCAGAACATTATGGATCGCACAAAGTATTGTCCTGCATAGAAATAAAACTCGCGGCACTGGCACAGAATGTCGGTATCTTTACCACTACGCCATCTGTGCAGTGGATTTGTGGAGATCCGATTGCAGCAGCAAATTGCTTTGTATAATAAAACTATTTTTACGGATTCTATTACGATTATATTTGATCTTTAATTTTCTGACGTTTCGAACACTTTAGGAGGATTCCGTAAAAATAGTTTTATTTTAAATGTGTAATATTCGCGTAAACATCAGATATCAAAACTGATTTGACGTATAACGCCGAGTTTAATTCGATTGGGTAAAGAAGAAGAACAGCGGTAATTCTTTGCATATTACCATGAGTACATCTATCCTAAAATGATAATTTGCGGTAGTACCTACTTATAATTTAAAAATAACTACGTTAGTCATTAACACAAGTAGTTTCATTATCAATAGTTGACTGTACATAGCGGAAGCAGGGACATATCTACTCAAAATACTCTGCAATGAGTAATGATTTTTTTTATAAAAATAAGTAATTAATTTATCATTCATTCTTCTACTCTTATTCCAATTACTTGGGGTCGATACAATATGTACTTTTTTATCATTGCACATATTGTAGAAGTTATTGGCAATATTTTTATGTTAACTTGTGGATTATGCAAAGTATTATCCTGCACGGGAATCGAATCCCTGATACTTGTCACGGTAAGTCAGTACCTTAACCACTAAGCCATATGTAATCAAGTCGGTCTACCAAATACAATAATAATTTTTAAATAATTTAAACGCAGTCTGTGTTAAAAATTACGAATGTTTATATGTACCTTTTCTATATGGTTACGGAGTAAGAATACAGTTCACCCCCTTATCTTACCCGTGGGTGATCTTAAGACACGACTAAGGTATATAAAACGCATATAACATCTATGCAAAAGAAGGAAAAATCGATATAAAACCTTATATCAAAACGTCTGACCAGCCTGGTATAGTAGGTCAATTTCCCTCTCACTAAGGAGGAGGCTAGAGCCTAACAGTGGGACATATATGAGCTTAGATTGGTAACTACATGAAAATAAAACAGATTCAAGTGAAATCATCAAATACGCAGTAAAGAATTTTTTACAACGCACTCGTGTTTGTAAACGATATACATATATTTGCTAGCGTTCACTAATAATATTTCTTATTTATTTTCACAGTCACAAAATTTATTGATAGACATTTTTATATCAAAACAAGTATGTGTTCACCGAAATATTTTCTGTGTAACTTCCGTTTGATATAAAAGGAAAAACAAATTACCTCATATTATATAAATAATTCATAAAGCAACTAGTTTTTTTATTATCAGGCATTGTTCAAGATCTTAATATTTTTTTTCATTATTATTACTTTAATTAATTCTACTGCCATGTGGTATTGGAATAATAATATAATTGCCGGTAACCCACCTGCCAAACGTGGATTCTGATATTATTCCCTTATTTGTAAGGGGAGAGGCATACGTCCAAAAGTAGACGGCTATAGACTGGCTGCTTGAGACGTAAACATCTCAGGTTATATTTCTGCACCAAGCTTGGTGGTAAAATTATCATCATCAACAGTCAGCCCATAGCCATCCACTTTTGGACGTACGTCTCTCCTTCAGACTTATGATGATAATTCTACCATCTAGTACGGTATAAAAATATAATCATCCGATTAGAATAATGTAAACTCATAGGATAATTGAGCAGTAAGACTAAATTTGTTGAGTCATTGTTATTATTCTGTCAACTCTGTATAATGCGAGCTAAGAATAGATTCAGTCATTACAACCTTTACTTTTGTCGGAAGTCGTAAAAATTAGCTAGAGGATGGCCAAGAGAAGGAAAATTGTGATCCGCATAATTTGCTTAATGGCTTTTTCAAATTCAAATTTAAAATCATTTATTATACATACATAAGCCCGCGTGGACATTTATTGCGAATTTTAGCATTTTACCTTCTTAAAATAATCCAAAATGCTACCAACGGATCGGAATGTGACGGTCGTAGAGAAGATCTGACAAGAAAGTTGCAGGATTTTCTATTTGAATTATTTTTTACTGATTATTCTTTTTATTAAATTGAATACAACGTATTTTATAAGTATTAGCTCAAGTGTGAGTCCCTTCGAATCACAATATTATGTAGTTCTCATGTATATTGCAAAAGATTATGGCTGGACCAGATTCTATATGTATTACCCTATCACGTTTTAATTATGAGAATACTACATCAATCCCCTCAACCACCTTGGAAGGAAGGTGTAGACTTGAAAGGAAGGTTAGGTAGGTAGATTCGCTTCACTTTCGCACCACAAGCAGACTTTTCAGTGAGCATAAGGAGTGAGCATGCCTAACGTGACCATTTATTCTTTGACTCAAAACGGGACATATTAAAAATATACCCGAAATTTATAAAATCCCTATTACGAAGCGAAAAATGATGTCACAAGCGGGATTCGAATAAAAACCCGACTACTAATCGCAATCGGGTTTTTATAAATAATTAAGCATATTAAATGCTAAATTTCAGTAATTTGAATAACAAGGTTGTGTCATCGTTTAATACAATTCTAACTGCAAAGTATGAAGTATTAAGCCTACAATGTGCAACATTGTCGGGTAGATGGCGCACGTCACCGTAAAGACGTAAATATGATACGAAACGAGATTTGAATGTCCTATAATAGTTCACGGTGGTGTAAGTGGCAGTACGATTGGGCCGGACTCCCAATAGGTACGGGTTCGAATCCCGCTTATGACACCATTTTTCGCTTCGTAATCGAGTTTTTATAAATAATTAAGCATATTAAATGCTAAATTTCAGTAATTTGTATACCCGAAAGGTTTAGTTGTACTTATATTTATCAGAGGAACAAATTTGCTTTAATATAGCTAGTGAAGATTTTAAGTACTCTTGACGTTTATTTTTATATTCACCTTAATTATCAACATGGCCTTGACAACTGAAATTTGTAACTGGGTTTTCTCGTATGTCCACAATTTGATTCTCATAGAAAATACTCTTAACAAAACAAATTGCGAGAAGAGAGAGAACGAAAAATGTGTCAAACAAATAGTCAACAAAGCGCGGATGAAGACCCGTGTCTTGAGTGCCCGTGCACTCTCACCTATCTTCGCGTCGACCGACGACGCTCTCGTAGATCGCTCGCATTCGGCCGGTCAGCAAGACTTCTCAAAGTGTTGCGCGATTTCCGAAAACGGAACAATTTTGCATCTTAGACTTCATTTCGGGGACACCAGGACTCGTTATTACAAAAAGGGACAGTCCCGTTCAAAACGGGACGTCTGGTCACATTAAGCATGCCACAAACACAAAAATCCTTAAAACTGTTATTTATTCTTATAATACCACTCTTGTAGGTATGTAATTAGGTTGCTTTGCATTTTTTTATAGCCGTTAGAGGCACACTTAAATCATAACACGTACTTTTTTTTTGTTTAATTTTATCTGTTGTATCAGACTGTATTCTCGCGGACTATAAGAAAAAAGGTATTAAAAATACAGAATAATCCTGCTTATTAACCCAGTCGACTAATGTTCGTTAACATTTGCTGTTATGATTGGTCTATTGCCTATTGGTCATAAGGTTCAAAGAGTGTTAACTAAAGATTTCGTTGGCAGACTTGCACAATAGTTTAGGTATCTTGCCATTTATCAAACGCTAAAAATTGATAGATTAATTGATAGAATTAGGTGATATATAGTGGAAATTCGTTATTATTTTGAAATTGAGGATACGATGGCAATTTTTTTCTTGTATCACAAATAAATTTTATATAAAGTTCAGGATATCAAATGCTATATAAATAAAAAGTAATACATACATATCATCACGCCACATCCATTGCAGGGTAGGCAGAGAAAACAGAGTGCCAGAAAACTCTATACTTGCATACTTCACTCACTTCCTCAACATTCATAATTCTCTTCATACACGCTCGCCGGTTTCGGAGACTCTTGACTCCACTTTCCTTCAGTACGTGACCAATCTGGTCAAGGTAGGTGAGTTTCGGTCTCCCCCAGTACCTACATCCTTCCACTTTCGCATTGTATATCTTCTTAACCAGACGTTCGTTCGGCATTCTTTCCACATGTCCGAACCATAAAAAGTAATCAATTATTAAAATTATTTAATCGTGTTATAGTTTAGAGGAGATTCAAGTTGACATGTTAAAAAAATACAATGGGATTATGTGTGTAGATGAGAGAAGGCGTGATAAAAAATCTTCAGTAAGGGATGAAGAAAATTTGTTCAAATAGGTCACATCACATTATGCATCACTTTAGCCTTCTTTATAAAGTAATTAGAAAAATCTAGTCTGTATAAGTCAGTTTATTATAATTTCAACACCGGAACCAGACTTAAACACAGTATATTTAGAATTATATACATCTGCTTTAAATTTGTTTACTCATTCTGAAAACAATATTTACGTTGGCATTACGCATTCTTATAAACTTTAATGAACGGTTGATTGGTACGAGCGTATTAAAATCGAGACGCACCTTTAAATCATGACGGTTCAACTACAAATGTAGAAAAAGACAATAGTTGGGAAACACTTTATCAATACAATTACAATGGCTTAGCAATAAGCATATAGATAATTTTCTTCACGCTCAAAGCTTTCTTAAAGGGTTAAACAGAAAAGTATGTGTAATCTCTTTTCTTGATAGGCTCTTATAATTCGCCCAAGGCATCGGGGACGATCGGTGATCGGTGTGAAGGCCCATTACCTGTATTACGCATCATATCGAGTTCTCGTTTTCTTGCGATGTTAAATGCTAATATCCCTTGATCAATTTTTATCACGGAAAAGGCAAGAGGCCATCCATTAATCACGTGAGGATTGAAAGTGGGGAGGTGTTTGACAAATACCACGAAATATCACAAGGTTTGTAGTAAGATATCACGTGTATTTATATTTTCGTCTTCTTCTTCTTATATATTGGCAATCAGCTAAGAGCTATTGGTTTTGTTTGTTTTGTTTTGTTATAAACAAATCATTAAATAAAACGTCACAGACATTATTATCATCATCACAACATCACAGAGGACAGAAACATCTACAAATAGAAGGGTTTCACCAACAACAAGACCACCAGCGCCAAGAAGAAACCCTAAAAGACATGTTGTCGCTCAACATCTATGACACATTAATTGCGCTCTTCAAGCTTTATCCAATTGTAATAAAGCCACTTCAAGAACATTAATTTTATAAACAAACCACCATAACAATTAAATTAAATATAAAAAGAGCACGCACAAAAAGTCTGTGGAATAACATACTCATAATCAAAAATAAAAAAAGAGCTATTGGTGCCAGTGTCAAGTTATAAATATTTTCACGTTTCCAGTCTTTCAGGTCAGTCATTGTCTAAGTCAAATTATCGCCATTAATAGTGCAATGGCAAACACTGTTAATGGTATCTTGTGGGTATTTTGATAGAAAATGAAAACGTTGTAAAGCACTTTTATATGATATTCTCTACATCCCAGTAGTTCCGCCGCTTCATATTACATAAAATGTCATCAAAATTATCTAATATAACACGTTAAAACACTAAGATATTGAATATAATACAAGAGCACCACATGACGTTTTCAAATTCCCGTCAAAAGTCCTATTTTCGTCAAACACTGCGATTTCTAAACTGGAAAGCGGCATGTGGTGTGACATTGACTTGCCGTTGCCAAGCAACAAACGAAGTCGTTAAAAGTAGGTGATCTGTATAAAGACCTTTTTGCAAAGTATAAAAAAGGGAAAACCAAGAATATAATTAGTTATGGGATTAATTCTTTGTAGGTATTAAAATTCACGTGATGTTATTCATAGTCAAGACTGTGAATAACATCACGTGAAGTCCTCAACGTGAACATCATGTAAACCTCACCAGGTATCACCAAAAGGGAGTGGGGGGTTAAAAATATTAAAAAAAAATCGGCCAAGTGCGAGTTGTACTCGCGCACGAAGGGATCCGTAAATCTAAAAAAAAATATGTGATGTAACTAAAAATTTAAGGTTTTCTGAACTTTTCCTTTGTATGTGTTATAAAACATTGCTTCATGCCAAATTTCAAGATTCTAGGTCGACTGGAAGTACCCTTTAGGTTTTGATTCCTTTGAAAAAATTTGCAGAAATTTGCGACATAAACAGCTGCAGTCTTTTGATTGCGGTAGCTTAGAAGTTTGATTTTTCCACAGCTCCAAGGGACAGTAGACTTGAGTATTTGATATAAATTTCAGCTTGATACCTGCACACGTTCCTGAGCAAAAGGGTCTTGACAGACAGACAGACGGACGGAGAACAAAGTGATCCTATAAGGTGCCGTTTTCTTCCTTTTGAGGAACACTAAAAAAAGATCACGTGATTAATGGACGTCTCCCAAGTAACTTATATATTAACTATTCATTAAACAAACTCATCAATATTATTGCCTAGTAACTATAACATTAGCAATTCAAATAATACTCGCTAGCGCGTTCATATATACTTAAACTATAAATACAACATAATACATTATACCTATATTTATTAGATTTTATTTATTTCTTTGAAACAGCAACAGCTGGTTGTCGCGAATCATAAACAAATACGGAACGACTTTTAAGAAACGTTTATCCGTAACATTTCTTTGATGTTTTTATTTATTAGATTTTAGGATATTTAGCGGCAGAAATACGTGTGTGACGTTTATTATTTCTGTGATACCAAGAACGGCCAATCATACTTTTTTGATTATATTTTGACGATGATTGAGAAACGTTTAAGAACCACTTCACAGAAATTCTTTGTTGAAGATTTTCTTTTAATTTGATTTTATAGTTCATGTTTTAAGATTAACATATAAATATATATTTTTACTTTTTAGATGATTGGCTAGTGACGTTAAATAGACAAATGGCGTTGCCAATCGTAGTATAAATTCAACTTTCAATGGGTGGGTTTGGGGATTTTATTGGTAGGCAGTGGCCTAAGCTATACCCTTGGTATTGCGAAGTGTCATAGGGCAGCAGTGGCACTTACCATCAGGTGTGCTGCTTGCTCATTTGCCACCATTAACAATAAAAAAAACGAGTGTCATAGGTTTGAATCCGATTCTTGACACTTTATGTTGTCATCTAGATTTCCGTGTGGTAATGGAGTTAGAATAGAATTCACTCTCCATTCTACCTATAAATATCATAGAGAATAAAATTTCATATAATATCTACGCAAGAGAAGGAAAGCTCGTATCAGAACCTTTTACTAAACAGCAGTAGAGTGATAAAGTCGAATTTCCTGTTATTAAGAAGGAATAAAGGAAAAGCCTTAGCGCATATTATTGTTCTGTATCCCAATGTATTTTGTGGGTTTATGAAATTCTTTGCTATATAAAAATTTATTATTTTATTTGATTAAGTAAATTTCTGAAATAAAACTATTTTTACGGATTCTATAGCGTTTGTATTTGATTTTTAATTTCCCGGGATGACTGTCCTCCCGTGACCATGATCACTGTAAAGTGTTCGAAACGTTGGGAAATTAAAAATCAAATACAAACGCAATAGAATCCGTAAAAGTAGTTTTATTTCAAATGTGTAACACTCGCGTAAACATTAGAAATCATTATGTGAATTTCTTTCTTTGTTTATTCTTTTTTTATTAGGTATAAATATGTCTTACTATTCTTCCGGGCTAGCGATACATACTATCGCTAGCCCGAAAGAATAGTGTCACAACTCTGAAAATTACAATTTTCATTATATTTAAATTTTTGATGGTAGAGGGGTGTTAATATTATAAGTTCTCCCTATCAACTCTTCTCGTCATTCTTAAGGATATTATGCTGACGTTCGTGCATTTGGAATCGCCGCTGAACCGAGCTGAAAACAAGAAAATACTTATTTTGAGTCTCCTGAAAAATTTAGCTTTTTGAAATGTGTCACTATTCTTCTGGGCATGCGGTATGTTAGTTATTATGGTTTATTATGATTCGAAATTTTACATACGTTTTAATAAACGCTAGTTGGAATTGCCAAAAAGTATAGAGATTGCGTTCTTTATTAAAAAAAAATAAGCAATTATTTAACGAGAGAAAACTCGTCCCTAAAGTTTTAATTTTCATTTAACAAAATAACTACAAATAATATATACAATTAAAAATAATAAAGGTATAAATTCTGATATCGTAGAGTACTTTTCAAAGATATAATCAACAGACCAAAATACATTAATATATTCAAGATTATCATTTTTGGAATCGCAGAAAGAACTGTCTTGTGTGAAGATCGAGCGCCGACACTGCGGTAGCACTCGGTACTTAAACTCTTCATCATCTATGCAGTACAGCACAGAAATGGGATAAGAGTTGTATCATTGAAAAAATATTTATAAATCTTAATTGAGGCATTAGGCAAAAAACTCTATAAAATATAAAATAATCAGTTACTTTACTATCTGTCTACAATTCTAATTATTTTAAATTATTTTATTAATGACTTTATATAAAAAACACCAAAGGCATATTAACAAAGAGGAATCCCCTGACTTCGCGGCCTTAATTTTAAAAGACGTAGTTAAAACATTTGAATGACCTTGAAAGTCTGGTACAAAACCGGTACATTCAAAACGACGTCACCAGGAAGTGATTGATGTAATTGAAATAAAAGACTATACATACAAGACCATGTTCGCAATTTGAAATACATATATATATATATATATATATATATATATATATATATATATATATATATATATATATATATATATATATATATATATATATATATATATATATATATATATATATACTGCATTTTTTAATGCCTTGAGTGACAAATATTTTGCAATTTAAATATTTTGTAATTATAAAGTCTATAAAATATAGCTCTGTGACAGTTCTCACTAGTGCCGCACGCTTACGATGCAATGTCCGTATTTTTGTCGATATAATTCCTTATTTTTTAAAGTTATTTGCTACTGCAATTGAAAAACAATGTATGAAAATCTTATTGAATTTCAATCAAATGGATGGATGAATCGATTATAAATTTAAAACAATCTATGAAAATTTTATTGAATATAAATTAATGGATTTTATTTTATTTAAACTAAAGCTGTCAATTAATTCTTTTTATTATTCGAAAGGAATACATCCCAGGCATAAGTCAGATTTTATCTTAGGTTTTATAAATAATTAAGCATATTAAATGCTAAATTTCAGTAATTTAAATAACAAGGTTGTGTCATCGTTTAATACAATTCTAACTGAAAAGTTTGAAGTATTAAGCCTATAACAATGTGTAAACATTGTCGGGTAGATAACATACCGTCACCTTAACACTACAGTACTCGCGCATGATTACTTCTACGAGTGCTCGCGCGGGGTACATTTGCCACCCTTTACGATGTACGACTTTTGTAAGAGTCCTCATGTTAAAAAAGAAAACGTAATATTTCATTATAAATCAACTATATTTTTTACCATATACTTCATGATAACTTAATACTTCTAATTTTTACATAAAATATGATTTTTTATAATTTTTCAAGAAAATAAATACTTTTTGATAACATTGAGATCAAAGAGTCTACAATTACTATTAACACAATTTTTTATCACAATAATCATCACATTACAAATTATTTGAGCGGATTGTTACTACTCAGTCACACTATCATTGCATGAGGGGCACACAATGACTTGGTGGTCTGGACAAACACGCCTATTACACTTGCCACATTGTTTACGTGTACTCCGGTCTCGTGCTCTACTGTAAAATTCGCATCGTCCTTCTTCACCCCGAATCGGCATATTTTGTACCTGCGGGTATTCTGATAATGATCTGGTTTCTTCGTCCACCTCTACTAACTCCAATCACTAACAACAAACCAATAAAAGCTTTCATTTCTATCAAGTCAGTGTGCGAAGCATCTCTTTCCCTCTGATATCTATGTTTGATTGTGTCTATATATGTATATATTGGTACATTCAACAATAATTTTCAAAATGTCCGAGTCAAAAAACATTAAAAATGAGTCAATACTAGTTTTAGCATTTATAGCAATACCTTTTGGGCCAAGCGGTCGTGACAAAATGTTGCGGGCTCTAGTTCTTGATGTAGGTAGTGGCAATTTATTCCATTTTGTTCCATTACGAGATTCGTATACGAATAACTCAGAAAAAGGTACATTGTCGTCATCAGATTCATCACTTTCTTCTTCCGATTCGGAAATCTGTGGCGACACAAATGGCGCAGTTTGCTCCTCTAAATCATTATCTTCCTCTTCACTACTCTCTGATACGCTGCTAACATCCTCCTCTAACCAGCTGCTTATAGCCAATTCGTTCGACATAGACGCCATATTAATCTAAAATATACATAAATTGTTACTGTCATGTAAACTAATACATATATAATTTATAAGTTACTATAAAAAATATTTATTATACAACTTACGTGAAGATATTAGTGTGTTTCAACTAGGATGTTTCTGTTAAATAAACTTTCTTGAGAGCTCGCGTGGGGGACATACGTCACCCACGAACTTTGACAATTCACTGCACAGACGTCGATACACCTGGTGAACAGGCACGCTACTGATGGGTGGGGCGGTTCAATTTCGAGGAATACATGAGACGGCAGCACTGTAGCACGATGTATTCAAAAGTTACTCACCAAATAAACAGTATGGGTGACATATGTCACCCGCGCGAGCACTCTAGTGTTAAGACGTAAATATGATACAAAGCGAAATTTGCATGTCCTACAATAAGTCACGGTGGTATAGTAGCAGCACGATTGGGCCGGAATCCCAATAGGCGCGGGTTTGAATCCCACTTGTGACATCATTTTTCGCTTCGTAATCGGGTTTTATAAATAATTAAGCATATTAAATGCTAAATTTCAGTAATTTAAATAACAAGGTTGTGTCATCGTTTAATACAATTCTAACTGAAAAGTTTGAAGTATTAAGCCTATAACAATGTGTAAATATTGTCGGGTAGATAGCATACCGTCACCTTAAGACGTAAATATGATACGAAGCGAAATTTGCATGTCCTATAATAAGTGACGGTGGTGTAATAGCAGCACGATTGGGCCGGAATCCCAATAGACGCGGGTTCGAATCCCGCTTGTGACATCATCTTTCGCTTCGTAATCGGGTTTTATAAATAATTAAGCATATTAAATGCTAAATTTCAGTAATTTAAATACATCCCAAGTTCATTGTCACTATTATCATCATTGCTGGCGCACTTATTAAGTTATGGAAACCCGAAGATTTAATAAAAAAATACTTTATTATTAATAAACAGAGTAACAATTGTTTTATAATAAAAATGGTAATCACAATTTATTTAATCTACCATGTATTTATACTAATTAAATGCAAACTAATCAATAAACTTAACTAGGGCGTTTAGGTGGGGCGATTGTGCTGATAAAGCTGATGTTGATGGGTTCATCACCCTTAACTCACTCCTGCAGGTTGATGATGAGTTCTTGGTCACAGATTATTTCATGAATAATCATGTTTATTTTATAAAAGAAATTATCATTTTATTATAAAAGAAATGGTCTTATTAATGTTATAACTGATGTCTGAATATTAAATTAACGCAATTTACTTATTTTACAGAATTACCATGTGGTTTATATAGGTAATGTATTGGTTTTACTTGTTTTATAAATAATTAATAAGAATGTTATCGATTTACGTTTATCGATTGTCCCATCTCTATCTTATTCTCAGTCCAGTATGACCTTGTACTTGCGTTAGCAATTTTTATAAAATGGTTACTAAGTATTTTAAAACTTATGAGGTACAATTTCCGTGTGGTGACGGAGTAAGAATACTATTCACCACCCCATATCTTACCTGTGGATGATCGTACGAGACGACTAAGAGATATAAAACGCATATAACATCCATGCGAGAGAAAGAAACCTCGAAACAAAACCCTATACCAACACGTCTGACCAGCGTGGTATAGTAGGTTAATTTTCCTCCCATTACGGAGGAGGCCCGAGCCCAATAGTGGAACATTTATGGTACAAGTTTTGGTGTAAATATATGATTTTTTTTATTCATAATTAAGTTGAGATATAACTGGCACGTAAAGAATGAAAATATAGGCGATACAAAATAAAATTATAAACATGACGCGTATTCATAATTACTTCATCGGTTTTGTCGCTACCTGTCACAGAGATCATGCTATATTTTAAGGACTTATAGTGCATTTTTTTCATGAGTTGTGTGCTGCCTAGAAATGATAGACATGATTACTGATATTGAACAGTCAAGAAAAATTAAGTCGCTTTCACTAATTTATATACTTGGCCTTTTAAAAGACAGTATGTGACTTTGTTTACATGTTAATTATAAATCAAAAAGAGTATCAAAATCACTATATGGTGACGGCTTAAGAATAAAAGGACATTGCTTCTCACTTTCCCATGGATTTCGAAAAAATATGCTGCGAAATCATTAGTAAAATAGTCAAACGTACTCTTCTGTAGATGTTAGGTCAACTGACGATATCTCATAAGAGGACGTCCATTAATCATGTGATCTTTTTTTTAGCATTTTTAACCCCTTCCTCCCCCTTGGTGATACGTGGTGAGGTTTAAGATTATGACCCCCCTTCCCCACCAACATCACGTGAATTATTAGTACCTACAAAGAATTAGCCCACAGCTCCTTATATTCTCGGTTTTTTTTGTCTTTTTATACTTTATAAAAAGGTCTTTATACAGATCACCTACTTTAAACGACTTCGTTCGTTCGTAAGTCATACTACACGCCGCTTTTCAGTTTAGAAATCTCAGCGTTTGATGAAAAAATAAATACAAGTGATATCTTACTACATCCCCCCTCCCCCTTGTGATATTTCGTGATTTTTGCCTCTCCTTCCATAGAACTCTATCAGACGTTCTCTCTGTGATCACTCTTTGCCTATCCATATCATGCTTTACGCATGTTTATAGATTATGGTGTGGTCATGCTCACTGAAAAGGCCTCTGCTTGCGGTAGTTACGTGGAGCGGGTCTCTCCCTTCCCTCCAATGTGGTTGAGGTGATGGCTGCTCTAATAGTTAACTCGTGATCGGGTGCCGCTTGTGGGATCTGGTCCAGCCATTTTTGTTTTTTTTTTTAAATATTCTTAGTTTAATTTTGTATTATATACAAAATTTAAAAAAAATAATCTTTACTCGAAGGGCATGTCACTGAAGCTAACATAAATTAAATATATATGTATCTCTTTCGTGAAAATATATAATTAATAAAAAAATGATGAGCACACTGAGTTTCTTGCCGGATCTTCTCAGTATGTGGCTCCTTTCCGATCCGGTGGTAGATTAATTAAATTTAATTTAAAAAACAATGATGTAAAATTGACAATATGTAAGTGCCTCTATGGGGCTTATGCATAATAAATGATTTGATTTGATTTGACGCAGTCCATCCATATTTTATTCGGTCTTCCCTTACCCCTAAAGCCTTCGTATGAATAAACTTAAAACTTTCCTCACAACATTACCTTCGTCCCGTCTCATCTCATATCCATACCACGTTAAGCCTTCACTCCTTAACTTATCCGTCACTGATACAAATTTTAATTTTTTAATTTATTTAATTGTAATGTTATTACAATTTTTACAGATTGACTGCTCAGATGGCGTAGTGGTTAAGGTACCGACCTTCCGTGCCAGTGCCGTGGGTTCGATTCCCACGCAGGACATTACTTTGTGCGATCCACAAAGTGTTGTTCTGAGTCTGGGTGTAATTTGTCTGCGTTAATTGTATGTCTGTAAAGTCCCCCGCAATACAAGGTTTATTTCCTTAGTGCAGGGTGGTGTCTTTCTCAAAGATCGGGTACCGGTGGTCCGCTCGCACGGCGAAGAGAGAGGATTTTACAGTGGGTCTATGGGATCACGCGCCGCCTTCTCCGTCACCCCGGACCGATTTGGCGGGGCGAGACGCACCCATAGCCCACTAATAAAAAAAAAAAAAAAAAAAAAAAGGGTGGTGTCTTTCTAAAAAAAAAGAAAAAGTAAAGAAAAACTTTTAATTCATCAAGAGCAATAAAAAAAATACAAACGCAATAGAATCTGTAAAAATAGTTTTATTTCAAATGTGTAATACTCGCGTAAACATCAGAAGTAATTATGTAATGAAGATGTTTTTTTGCTTGATTCGTTCAGTCGATTTTTAAGATTACCCGCAGAAAGTAAACGGTGGTTGTATTCTATTCTTATTCTGCCATCACATAAAATTATTTATTTTAACATTATTGTATAATTCTTATCAACTTGCTGTGTGGTAGCGGCTACGAATAATACCAACCCTTACTTTGCTCGTGGATGTCGTAAAAGATGACTATCGACCTGGGCCAACACTACCTGATGCCATTTGGTCAGCAATTGCATATCCAAGGAGGGTTGATGTCATGCGGGTCATAAAACTATTGCCAATAACCTTTGCAATATGTAGGAAGAGTAGTACATATTGCTTCGACCCCAAGTGATTGGGATAAGAGCAGGAGAATGATGGTATAATTCTTATTAAAGGGGAATGCCCATTTTCGGTATCGCTAGATGCATCTAATTTTAAACTGTGACACGAGTTCATGACATGGAAAATCTTAGTTTATTATTAAAATAATTTTATCACGTATTGTGGAGTCTCACATTTGCCGGGTTTATGCACGTGTAATACCTAATAGTCTTTTTTTGTATCGTAGTTTTCCGTTGAATAGATTTTTGTTGTAGCAACATTATTACACAGATAATTATGATTAATCGATCAATCGATGTTCTACTGATCTAATAAAGTATCGATTAAACATAATTATTTATGATTATTAACAGTTCATAACTTACTAACTAATATTTTTATACAACGAAAAAAATGTATTTATTAGAATATAATTTATTTTATCGACTGTACGAAACTAAACACAGCTTTTTGTTAGCCAATGTAACAAAATATTAGCTTTGAAACATTAAAAACTAGGTGAAATATGAGATCGTATTTATCATAAACAGAAAAACTTACAAAAATATTTCGCCTTCTTTCTTATTGTGAGTGAATACTCGTGTTTGTATATCAGTATGAAAAATCGAAGTAATAAGCGTTATCGATTTTTGATGTAAATCTTTTTATTTTAGTAACACTGTAACCGTACTTGTCAATCTTATTATGTTTGTTGTTCGCGGCTAAACAGATTGGATCGTTCAGTTTGTTTTTTTGTTACTGTTGATTTATGTATTGTTACATTAACTGCACGTATTTACAGAAAAGACTCTTTAAATATATACTTTTTTACTAATTGTGAGATAGAGACTCCTTGTAAAAAGTGATTGTGAGTGTGTAGTGTACAACATCACCGCTATGGCAAGCTCCGTTCGTCGGTGTATAAACTGTTTCCTTCGACTACAGCATGGAAGTTGGCAGTCGTTGAGAGAAGTGAACGATGATATCTACACTATTCTATCAGCTTGGATTTCACCCAGTTTGGTAAGTCATTTTTATGACTATGTATGCGCCATTTGTATACTACACAATGCTGGTTTTGTTGGGTACGAAGGCTAATGTATGTTGTTTTTTTCAGATTTCACGTGATGGCATTATTTGTAATGAATGCTTTGCTGCTCTCCAAGCCGCACTTTCATCTGGCTCAGGCCAAACTCCTGTGTTGGGCCATCGAAGCGTATGTTTTGTATGTGGAACATCAATACTTCGTGTGAGATCAATTAGAGTACCTGCCAATAGTGAAGAAAGGAATATCATTCTTAATCGGATATCTCCACATCTGGTATGTAAACAAATTAAATGATTAAGTATTTATATGTATATGCCAGCTTTGTTTACCAATTATCCCTTTGCTTTAAACATCCTCTCCTAATTAGATATCATTTGAAATGATATATAGTACAGTTTCAATACTTTTGTGATTAATAATCAGTAATCTAGTTTAAAGTTTTATTTGATAATTTTATTAGTTTTTAAATAAATTAAACACCTATTCTCCTAAATAATATTGTATATACAAGACAATAGATTTATTTACAAAATCTTGCATAACTGTAGTGTTGACAAGTAATTGCTGTCAATAGACAAGTGTCTGTATTATATTTGTATATATATATATAAGTTACATATTAATCCTTACTGTTAACCAATCCTAACTTTTAATTTTTCTTGTTCAGATACATCATTTGGATAGAGTATGCCGAGCATGTTGGATGGCAGCTAAGAGGACCATACAACGGCATTTGCAATATGATGCTCATCATATGAATCAGCCTGATGATGAACCTGTACCCAATATTGATGTTCCTGCACCAAATGCTGATGAACCTGTACCTATTGTGGAAGTTGCTGCACCTGATGTAGCAGTACCTGTAGAAAATATTGATCCACCCGTACATGGTGACGAAGACATTGCTGTACATATTCCTGACCCACCAGCATTACCACAGCACAACCTATACCAGCCCCAAAGAAGGCAACAACTGCCAAAAATAACATCACAGACATATAAACGTGCAGCTGCATCAACTAGACATTGTGTTTTTACTAACTGTGGAAATACTGAAAGGCTATTAATACCTAGAGCATTGAAAGAAGAAGTTTTGAGCCGCTATCGAATTTATGCACCCCAAAGTGCTCGGATCTGTAACTTTCATTTGGATAATGACTGCTGGAATGAGTTACAAGTCAATTATTCTGACTTCACTGGTCCTCAAATGGATAACCTACTACTTATGTTGGAAGGACTGTCAACAAAGCAGATTAATTTTAGTAATGTCCACATGATCCAACCTAACTTATGTCATTACTGGTTAGGTCTAAATGCTGTACAGTTTTATGAACTAATGATCAATATTCCACAATTACACAAAGAAGTGCCAGATGCTAGTGTAGCACTGTGTATTTATTTAACTAAGCTAAGAAGTGGAGACAGCAATGAGAGGTTGTGTGGCCTATTTAATATGCCGAGAAGTACACTCGAGCAGTACATGAAAGTGCGAGATGTTATGACATTGCATTTAGTACCTCATTATTTGGGTCTCAGTCATATGACTGTTCAAGAAGTGGCAGCAATCAATACACTAATACCTGAGGGGTTCTATGGAAACCTAGCGATGCCTGCAGAGACCAAACCAGCCATTACTATATGTGATGCTACATATCTATGTCCAAAGTAGTAGCAACTATTTGTTCCAGAAACAGACATACAGTTTGCATAAATATACCAACCTAGTGAAACCATTCATGATTGTATGCTGTAACGCTCACATATTAGATTGTTTGGGACCATATAAAGCAACAACCAATGATTCTACAATTATGAGAACAGAATTTAGCAGGTCCGATGGACCTATGCGTCAATATTTTAGAGAAGGAGATATTTTTATCCTTGACAGAGGCTTTAGAGATGTAGTGACACACCTACAGGAATATGGATATCAAACACATCTACCTGAATCCTTATTGGAGGGCCACCACCAACTCACTACAGAGCAAGCCAACAAATCACGTTGTGTCACAATGTGTAGATGGGTTGTTGAGATTGTTAATGGCAGATTGAAACAAGATTTTAAATTGTTCAGACAGGAGTATTTCAATACAGCTATAAAACATCTCATGGAGGATTTCAGGATTGGTTGTGCTCTTGTTAACAAGTTTCGCCCTGTCCTTGAAGACAAACCTGTACACAGGGAATATTTAGAAATAGCCCGGCAGAGATTAAATGTTCCTAATCATCTAGCTGATGTAGTTGAAGCAGAACATTTGAACAGGAGACGCATAGGATTTATTAATATAGATGAGAACCATCCTCACTTGAATGATTTTCCAAGGCTAACAATAGATGACTTAAAAAAATTAGCTCTTGGCACATACCAGCTCAAGCAGGCAAGATCATACTACGGAGAACATGTACGACAAAATGGCATATACACTGTGTAAATAAATAATGTCATAGAAGACGACATACCGCTTGTTCTGGGTGTGAACAATTATATAATTCGTGGGAGAATCAAATCCAGACACATAAGCAGCCGTTCATACTACACATATCTGTTAATAAATAGAAATGAAGACACAGTTAATACACTGAGAGCCATCTCTGGCTACTATTGTAGCTGTTTGGTGGGCAGGCGTACAGTTGGCTGTTGTGCTCATATGATGACCATTGCCTGGTATTTGAGCTGGGGACGGCATAATGATATCACTGCACCAGCGCCATTTTTAGATGACATTTTTGAAGAATACACCTACGAAAATATAGAATAAACCATGTTGTTTTAATAAAGCTTTGTTTTGATTAAAATGAGTATTTATTTGATTGTGACTAATTATACCTACACAACCGTAATGTATAGGCTATTTTTCGACAGTTCTTTTAGCAAAATATAGGTAGGTACTTAGTTTTTTCCTACTGGAATACTTGTTACTATAAATAACTTTGTAGCGTGTAACGCACACACCTACACTATGCTGACATTAGCATTTTATTATGTACTAGTTAATAAGTAAGAACGCTAACGAAATGAAATCAGTCAGTCGGACACAGTCGGTCTTGTGACTCATTAGAATAAAGAGTGCTTTGAGAACTCGTCGTCGTTGGTATTTCCTTCCTGACGTTCACCCCTAAAAATAGAGGCTTAGAACCCCATATCCTCTAAAACTTCTTAAAATATGTGGTAATAATGCATTTCATGCATATCTATTTATATTTTATAAGTAATAGCATAGATGCTAATCTTCATATTATTTAAAAGATAAGTAATAAGTTTTTAACTACAAAGTTCACCCCTCGATTTCTCAGAAACCCGGCAAATTACCCATATGATGTTTATTTTTATTTAAACTACATACTAATACGAATCTTAGACAGTGGTTTTCATCTTGTCACTGTAATATTTATACCGATACTATTTTCCTTAGTCACTTGGGCATTCCCCTTTACTATATTAATAAATATTACATATTTATATATCCAAGTATTTATTACCCGTGTCGTGACGGAGTAAGAATACTATTCACCACCCCATATCTTACCTGTGGGTGATCATACGAGACGACTAAGGGATATATAATAAAACGCATATAACATCTATGCGAGAGAAGGAAAACTGGTACCAAAACCCCTATAACAACACGTCTGACCAGCGTGGTATAGTAGGTTAATTTCCCTTCCATTACGGAGGAGGCCCGAGCTCAACAGTGGGACATATATGGGCTGTGATGATGATGATGATGACGATGATGATGAATAAATATTACAGACACAGATAGTAGGTACAATAATGTAAATAATGATGTACTAGAGCAAGTGGATGTATTTGTATATCTTGGATGTGGATTTAGCCGAGATGGAAGGTACACCACTGATATAGAGCGAAGAGTGAATGCGGGAAATAGAGTGAACGGAGCGTGGGGGTAACTTCTCGGTAGGCATCACCTCAGCTAGAAGGCACGTGTAGCAATACATAACGCAGTGCTTGTCCCAACATTACTGTATGGAAGCGAGAGTTGGGTATGCAGAAAAGAGCATGAAAGTAAAATTAATGCAGTTGAAATGCGATCTCTACGAAAAATTTGTGGAGTTAGGCTGACCGACCGCATTCGTAACGACGACGTAAGAGAGCGAGTAGGTATGAAAGAGAATATTGGTCTAAAGATGCGAAAGGGAATGCTCCGATGGTTCGTACATATGGAAAGAATGTTGAACGAACGTCTGGTTAAGAAGATATACAATGCGAAAGTAGAAGGATGTAGGTACCGGCCGAGACAGAGACTAACCTACTTAGAAAGGATTGATCATGTACTGAAGGAAGGTAGAGTCAAGAGTCTCTGAAACCGGTGAGCGTGTATGAAGAGAATTATGAATGTTGAGGAAGCGAGTGAAGTATGCAAGGATAGAGTTCTCTAGCACTTTGTTCTCTCTGCCTACCCTGCAAGGTATAAAGCGTGATGATATGTATATGTATGTGTGTATGTATGTAGATAGTACAATTATATCAACTCTATGGTATTTACTAGTAATCGTTTATATTTAGGTATATTTGGTAGTTTCCTACGCCTTCATATATCCTGTTTATAACACTGATATCAACCTTTATTATCCTTGACATTATATTTTATAATACATATTTTGTACTTGAAATTGACTATATAGATGGCGTAGTAGTTAAGGTATCCCTATCGTGCCAAAATCATCGTGCCAAAATCAATCATGGTTTGAATTCTCCGCGTGGCAATAATTTATGCGATATACGAATTGTTTTCTTGAACCTGAGTGTAATTTGTGTCCGTTTAACTACATATTATAAAGTCCCTTATAATATAAGGGTTATTTCTTTAAGGGACGTCCATTAATCACGTGATTTTTTTTTAGCATTTTTTTAACCCCCCCACCCCCTTGGTGATACGTGGTGAGGTTTAAGACTATGAAGGTTTAGGACTTCGTGATTTTTGTGAAAACCCTCCCCCTCTTTTAAACCTCACGTGTTTAATGGACGGCCTCTTAGTGCAAGATATTTTTTATATACTTATGAAAAAATCTGCATATTTTTAACGTTTTCAAGTTTTTTACGTAAAATACTAGATTTTAAAACAAGAATCCCATAACGAATATTATCTTTTTTTAAATCCCGTAATATAACATATTAATCAGTTCTACATTTGAACATAAATAGAACTGAAATCGCTCTGTTTAATAACGACCTAATTTTTTTTACAACTAGAAACCGTATACGTATATAAATATTTGCTAAAGAAACAAGAAAACAGAACAAAAACATTATTAGCGGTACGTACTAACAGGTTTTATATTATTTACCGGTCATTGACATTTAATCTGTTAACGTTTAATGATGAATGCTTTATTTTTGAAATAAAATTATTATAACGCAATAGATATAGATTTATTTCTATGGTTTCTGTTATATAAAAAAAATGCTGGCATGCTTTTCTGATTGAAAGATTGTTGAGTGTGTTTCAGTTGAATATAAAAATCAAAATTAATGCGAATATATGACATAAAATTATCTATAATCATCTATGCGAAACATCATTCTCCTGCTCTTATCCCAATTACTTGGGGTTGACACAATATGTACGCTGCTTCCATCGTACATACTGCAAAATGTTATTGGCTATAGTTTTATGATCGGCCGCCTGCCTGACGTCAACCCTCCTTGGGAATGTAATTGTTAACCAAACAGCATCAGGTGGAATTGGCCCAGGTCTATATAAAGCTTTTAGTTGTCTTTTACGACGTCCACGAGCAAAGTAAGGATTGGTAGTATTCTTAGCCGCTACCACACAGCAAATCATATAAACATCTATGCGAATATATTCGTAAAATATTCTATAATAAATATAATATAGTTTTGATTTCATTTTAAATACAGAAATACTTTGTAAAATAATAAGCTTTAGTACCCTGTTAATTTAATTTAGTATATTTTCTTAAATCGATATCAATCGCCTCCAATCATATTATTATAATGTTGGTATACAATAAGTTTTATTGAATAATTAATTGCCGTTTGTAAATTTATTATTACTTGGTAATATTTTTATATATTTCTTGATGGTTCATTATTGCTCATGATGATAGAATAGAAATAATATAAAACCACAATCAAATTTCAACCAGCATATCATACAAAATAGTAAGCGAGTGCCGCTGGCATGATCTAATCAGAATGTTTTGCTTTATATTCGAAAATTATGTCATACCGTGGTTCGAAAGCCACCACACTGGAACAAATACTTAATTACTAAATATGTTATATATATATATATATATATATATATATATATATATATATATATATATATATATATATATATATATATATATATATATAAATATATATATATATATATATATATATATATATATATATATATATATATATATATATATATATATACAATATGATATAAAAGATGTGTGTCAAAAAATAAATAGATAGTAGACAAAATGTAGCAGAGAAACCGACTGAGTTTTTTTGTCGGTTCTTCACAGTGGCTGGCTGAGTTTCAATGGCAGTTTATTGAATTAATTAGGTAAAGCTAACATGTTAATTTTGATAAATATTAAGTACCCTTGTCTCATAAGAAAAAGAACTCTTTCTTTGCGTTATGTAGAATAATGCTAGGGCCTCACCTGCGTGTATCGTCCCGAAGTAATGTGTGGCGAAGATTCGTACGTTTTGTACACTAGAAAGTTATCGTGATAAAACTGTGGTCACATTAGTAACTACGGTATTTTACACAAAGTATCGTGCAATAATTAAAGATGGCTGAAATCATTTTCATGCGTTTAACTATGGATGACGAATTGCTTTACTATTACAACTATATTATGCTAATAATTACATAATTATTTTTTTGGATTCCTTCATGGGTTCCGCTTCATAATGCTGTAAAAATTCTAACACCATTTCATTACTCCATTCCATATTTATTGATTAACTGGAGATCCTCGAACGCATCAGACCACATTGAAAATTTTCGCCAAAATGAAAAACGCTAGTCTGACCACAGAGCGCGATATATTAGCGCGCTAAAACCCTTTGTCTTATCGCCACCCAAGCGATAACGCACACGAAGCCCGAATGTTCGCGACGATAACCAATAATGACCGGTCACACCTGCGTGTATCGTCTCATTGCACGAAGCTTCGTGACGATACACGCAGGTAGCAGGCCCTAGCATAAATATAAACCACATTTTTTTCTTCATTAAGTACCTACACATCCCACCGTTCCACGTGGGCCTTTTATCAAATGAGAAGAAAAATGAGGAATTGGCATATCATGTTGTTTCGATCTTTATTCATCTTACAATGATACTGTCAGCTTATATCCCTCAGATATTTTTTTACTATATTTGTGGGAAAGGGTGAGGTGATAAATTATATTATTAGTTCATAATGATAGGCAAATACGTACTAATAGTGTACCCACATACAAATTAAGCAAAACTTTGGATTTGCAACATAGTAACATTACATGCACACAGTAACATTTTGACGCTGAAGGAAGGAAAACTCGAAATAATACCAATGCTAATCCATCTTTTATTTTTCAGGTAGGCTTAAGTCTGGACATACGACATCCGTTCCATCTGGGATGACGAAAGTGCAACGTGAGTTCCCGTCATATTCCATTCCTATTGTCCTTAGGCCGACAACTGATACCGAATTCTTGACGTCCATGGCCGATCCGGTAATGCTGAGCCATCTGAGTAACATGGTATAGTAGATCGAATTCGTTTCGAATTTGTTAGGATGCTTACCCGTGTGATGACGGAGTAAGAATACAATTCTATTGTCCCTATCGTAGAAAACGACTAAGGGACATGCTGATATCAGTTACGCAAAATGCATCTACGAGCAAGAAAGGGAGCAGGCAATTGTATTCTTACTTCGTTAACACACGGAAGGAAATATTAACTTATATTTAAATTGAATCTGTAATATATTTTATGCCTATTATGCCTTTATTTTTGTTTTTGTATTAGCACAAAGGAATAACATTTTGTATTGCGGAGAACTTCACAACATACATTTCATCCAAGCTTCAACAATTATTTTTAGATGTCACAAAACTTTGTCATGTGTAGAAAATATGGAATCCATTGTACTCTGCGCGAGAAGTCGGTACAATAACTCCGTCTGTATAGTCATTAATTAGGTAAATAAGTAATAGTCGAGATTGTACTACAATCTCGTACATAACATAATAATATTGTGTTAGCCAAAGCGTTCCCGCGAGCCATTTAACTAAAAATATCCGACGCGTGTACGAATTACAAACTGAATGTAATCGACATGTAAAATTAAATGAGAGCTAGATTTTTTTTTTTGATTAGCAAAGGAACAAGACTTACATTTGACTACGTGCATTTAGTATCATAATTATATGAGGTCAATTTTATTTATTTGCTTATGCCAATATATAAAAAAGATAGATGAAGTATTCTTATTTCCATTCATACATCAGTCTATCAACGTCCATATATACTCATAGGCCTCCCCAAGGAAGAATAATATAGGTTGATAAGTTTATGTTAGAATGACGATCGCGATTGGTGTTATAAATTTTACAGATGTTTCTTTCTTTTTTTGTTTGTGTAATAAACAATTATCACTTTATTTACCTTTTGTATAAACCAAGTACTATCTTCTAAATAGCAAGCCTCATATGGTTTACCAAATACCAAACCAAAGCCGGTCTGATGTATTTTCTTCCTTTCCAAAAATGTACTCATGTCATAAAGATCCAAGCCATTGTTTAAAATTGGATCTAAATCTTTCATTTTAGTACAGTTCTTTTGAAACATAACATAACCCAATGGACAGCACTTTCTAAAACAATCTTTAAGCTTACACAAACAGCCAAATGTTCTTAGTTCACCTTTGATACTTTTGTAGTACACATAATTTGGCGGGAAAACGAAGCCATCTTGAATTGAACCGTTTTTTAAAACTTCACCATTAGATATGTCTACACTTTCAACGTCTTTACACGGATGTTCATTTGCACTGGCAGATAAAATAAGAACAAAAAGTATTGGAAACATTGTTAAGATATTTGTACGGCAAAAAACAATTCCTACTCCCACATTAAGATCGCGATTCATTGTGATATATATATTTGACGGCCACGACCGGCGCATAATGTTGAACGAAACGCACTGGCCAGATACAGACTAACTTTATATAAACTTAGTGGTCAGGAATTCATTAGAGGGAAAAATTAATTGTTCGCCTTACTCACCCCGTAATGTGTTCACAGTGGATAATTTATTTTTGGTGAGACTTTTTAGAAGTTATTTTTATTTTCATTTTCTTTTTACTTAAAAATACTCTCTATGTCAAAATAGCCTATGAACACATTTCGATATTTTTTATTTTTTTTTGGGGGTGGGTTACGGTCGGCACACTCCTCGCACCACTCCGTCCGGGGTGACAGAGGGGCGTAAGCATGCACACCCGTAACCCACCCGTGACGTCGCCTTCGTCGTTGGGCCAACCACCGGAGCAGAGTGACTTGACGTCAGTGGTTAACACATTTCGATATGCAAGTTTTTAGTCCCATATCACAGAAGCAAGGAGCATAGAAGACTTGCTGTTTTTGAACAAATATCTATAGTCGAATCCTCATGATTAGCAGTAGTAAATGGATTAATGTATAATAAAATAAAGCAGTTCTTTTATATGTAAAATAGTATCAATGTTATTGATATAAATGAACTTTGATAAATAGTTGACGGTGTAGACGCAAATGAATATATTAAAAAATTAATTTATAAACTCTTTGTATTGTATATTTATATGTAAATTTATTTAAATTGTTAGGTACTTTATAATACTAGAATAGTAATAAAAATGATAGTGGATTTATGGATTTTTTACTCTCAATCTATCGAGATTTTCTACACAATGTAGAAAATCTTTCTCTTCTCAATCAAAATACTGTCAATGAACATACATACATATCATCACGCCATATCCCTTGCAGGGTAGGCAGAGAGAACAGAGTGCCAGAGAACTCTATCCCTGCATACTTCACTCGCTTCCTCAACATTCATAATTCTCTTCATACGCGCTCGCCGGTTTCGATGACTCTTGATTCCACCTTCCTTCAGTACGTAACCAATTTGGTCTAGGTAGGTTAGTATCGGTCTCCCCCGGTACCTACATCCTTCCACATTCGCATTGTACCTATATCTTCTTATCTTTCTTCTGTCAATGAAGAAACATCTAAACGATATTAAAAATTCAATCCGTATTTAAACGACATGCAATAAAATAATAGCAAAGTATTTTTGTCAAACGATTAATTTGCTGTTACACAGACAATAAACACTTTCCACTACCAATAAGCTTATAATTGCGCAGTTTGTATTTGTTCTTAATTATTTGAAAAAAAAAAATTACCATTTATTAGGTAAATCTATAACTTAAGCATGAAAAATGTACAAATAATTTCAAGATATATATTATACAATTTTATATATGTGATCTCAAATAACCTGAGTAAAAAATGCAAGCATTATGAAAATACAAAATGTAAATTATTTTCCGTTTGGTAACGGAGTAACAATACAATTCACCGCCATTTTGCTTACCCGTAGTTGATATTAAAGACGCAAGCAGATAATATCACAGCAACTTGTTGGTTTGTTTATAGAAATAGATATACCGCAGCGCCGCCTGGTGGCGAGTTACATCAATGGAGATAGCATATAAACCTTCTTCGTGAAAAAATACATATCACATACCTATCAATATTCATAATGATCAGTCAAATACTTTCTGAGTTTAGCGATGTCATATATACAAATATACTCTTCTATAGATATAAATATGCAATATTTTTTATCTCCCAAGATTTTATTGAACTAGGTGTATAGAGGAATGTTCATTTCATTCTCCTTGAGATCTAAAGTAGATACATTTATGAAAGCTTATAATGAACTAAATCCGTCACGTAATTTACTGAGAAATATGTTGTTACGGCCACGTGTATAGTTGGCTAACTTCACACACCGTCAATAAAATTTAAAGATATTTTAGTATTGATATAAAAAAAAGTGTGTGTGTACTTATGTACACGCATTAGAAGTTATAGGTACTTCTTTGGCGTAACAAGATAAAAATCTTTTCAAAAAAATTATCCTTCGCCTCAATCTGCGTTTGTAGAAAAAACGACACTAACAATAGAAAAAACGGTATATAATACATAGAAAGATTTATTATAACGCATTATCCAGTTAATAAAAATGTTGACTATAGCTAACTTCAGGGTGTCGGTCTGGGGGGGCACACTTAAAACATTACTTATTTTTACTGACCGTCGCGCCGCCTACAGATTGGTTGTACAAACTTAACTGCTGCCATTTTGTCCTGTATGTCAAACGTTTGACAACTAAGAATTGTTATTTTTTGTTCCTAGCGTAGGTACTTATTGTCATCGATCTATTTTCGGTTATTGATATTTTTCTGAAAATTATCTCAAGTTTCAATGTTAGGCTGATATTATTATTGTTTAATTATCAGCTGATATGTTTTTTTTTATATTTCAGGGTAGCTTTCATAGTAAAAGAAAATTCTATGTAATTACACATACACATGTAGATATGTATATATATTACTTCAACTTTAGTTCACCGCCTAAACTCCGGGTGGCAACACTTTCCATACATGCGAGTTGCCACTCTTTTTCAATTTAATAACTTTACTCTTTGGTGTCGGTTTTTCGTGACGTAAGACGTAAGAATTCACTCTCATCATTTTTCCCTCACGCGCCAAAAGAAGTATAACTTCAAAAACAATGTACAAAAATTTGTTTTACATAATCCTAATGGATTTAAATTCAGATGTATTGTGTACCTTACCGTTCCAAAGTCTCAATCTAAGGATTCTTACTACTTGGTATTAATCTAATGAATAATGCAACATAGAATATAGTGTATGTATAACTTTATGTAAAAACATCCTTGTCTCATGATAATGTGTATTATGACATCATTCAAAACGCTGTACCAACTACTACTTACGTGTTTCTTATATTTCTTTAATATTGCAAACGCCATGATCACGAAATACAATTAAATGTGTATTTTTAGACATAAATGATCAACTTCATTAATATACTTCATTTATCATGGACTAATTGTCATAGTCATATCGTCAGGGGCAACATCCAATATAACTATTACCGAAGTCACTAGTGAAAATAATTGAGTTGTCGCGATTTTAAAGAAATTTTCATATATTTTTTTTTTGATATAGAAAGAAAATAAATGAAATGAAAATGAAAATAAAGAAAATCTGGAGAAAATTCGTAATATTTTATTTTTTCATCATGCTATATTTAGTTCCTGTCAGTCTGTACTGTATACTTATTACTTGTACAAAATAATTTCGATGTTTCACATCTGCCAGCAGTCACGTGACTGCTCATTTTAGTAACTACATATACCGGGTGTAACAGAGAATGGAGCAACTGGTCAGAAAGTTAGGTAATGATGGTAGGAACCCATACCAAAAATTTGAAGGTAAAATGTCAAGGGGTCTTTGAATCATCAGTTGTCTGTAAAGGCGACGTTTGTCATCTGTAAAAAACGTAATCATTGATTTATTTAGGTTCTAATGAATATTTAAGAAAGTATGTAGCAGATTATTTATCATTTACTTACATTTCATTCAGTTTCGAAGAAAAAGCGATGACAAATTGAAAATTTTAAATACTTCTAATTCATTAACGAATCGACATTTTCCCTTCCAATTTTTGTTATGGGTTCCTACCATCATTACCTATCACCCTTCTGACCAGCTGCTTCATTCTCTGTATATATATACGAATAAGTGATGAATTAAGATCAACATTTTTCTTCATCTCTCACAAGTGATCAACATCGCCATTTCTTATTTTTTTTTCTCTAATATCGTAATCTAATAATCGTTTCTGATGTGAGATATATATAAGAGGGTATAGGTAGAGGTATAGGTCTTTCTTCGGAGTCTTTCAGTCAGAGATGTAAGAAAATGGCATAACTGCAAGGTAAATAAAACTTGAAATTAAACCTTATTAAGCCCATCAATGTTAAAATATTTAGACTTGTTTTTGCACAGATAGCGTAGTGTTAGATAATATAAGGTTTATGTCCTTAATGCATGGTGTCGTTTTTAAATAAAAAAAGCTATTCTATTTAGCTTTTTTTATTTATTATTATTATTTCTTATTCTATTTAGCATATGCATATTCCATACATAATTTTTGGAATTTATATTTTTAAAAACATTTTTGTTTTTTGGTTCATCATATGGTACATATATGTTATATGTATTAAATAGGTAAATATAATAATAACAGTTATAATATTTACTTATTTTACACAGTTGAATAAAATCTAAATATACCGAAATGGTATACCGCTATTTATGTGCTAGTAACGTAAGAATCCTTAATTAACGTATTTCTCACAACTATGTTTAAGGAAAAAGATATGTGTACGCAATAATGACATTTGTAGAAATAGAAGGTGAACATATAAAACAAACCATCATAGGTTAAAGAGGTCATTGAACATATTTTAAAACTTAATAATAATTTTATCGTGTTTCTACAATCGTATTCGCCGTAACTAAAATTAATTTGTATGTTTTTCTGCTTTGTTGTCTTTGTTCTGTGATAAAATACCACTTGTAGAATTTTAGTCAGCCATAATTATGTATGTAATAAATATTGAAAAAATAAGTTTATCCTGGTTTAAAGTGACTGAGCTGAGGATCGAGATATTGCATATATTTTTTTTAAAATGAAATGAAAAAGAAAATGCCAAACTTGTTGAGTTTTTTGCCGGATTTTCTCAGCTGGCGGTCGTGTTTCGATCCCGTGGTGAATTATTAGATCAATTTCAAAGAAACTGTAAAATTGCCAATATTTAAGTACCTACCCTTATAGATTTAGACTTAACCCTATTAGATGATTTGGTTTTATATATGATAACGTTTAAGAATGCTATATTGCATACCTATATATATATATATATATATATATATATATATATATAGACACACAGACAGACAATGAAAAAATATAATTGGAACATAAAACAAAATTTAGCTACTGTTATCAGTATTCAGTAAGGAAATCGAACAGTCGCTGAAACCAGGCAACTCCGTTTCGATCCTTAGTTTTACATCTTTATTATTTTTACATTTTTTTAAATCTTCCGTTTATTATTATTTCATTATTTATTATTATTTAATCTAAATAATCAGTTCATTACATTCTTAGTACTTACTACTTCTTATTACTAACCTGCCTAGACCAGATCGGTCATGTACTGAAGGAAGGTGGAGTCAAGAGTCTCCGAAACCGGCGAGCGTGTATGAAGAGAATTATGAATGTTGAGGAAGAGAGTGAAGTATGCAGAGATAGAGTTCTCTGGCACTCTGTTCTCTCTGCCTACACTGCAAGGGATATGGCGTGATGATATGTATGTATGTATTACATTCTTATATCGTCATTCATCATTTTTATGGAAATATACCCCGAAACCCAGTTACAACCCTTTGATATCTAAATTATTTGTCAAAAGAGCACAATTTACCAAAAAAGAGCTCGAAGTTAGACTTGGTATTCCAGATAATACTATATCCAATATCTTGTAGCCGGTGTACTTATATTTTTATAATCTATATACCCATGTATTTTAATGAAATTGCCCATATAAATAATATATGTAATGCTTTCTCAATTATATTCAGCCTATATAATATATGTCTAATTATTGCGTATGGACTGCCTTCATAGTGGAAGGGAAATTGATCTACTTAGATCAGGCAACTCAGTATGTTTTATTTCAAGGTTACTTCTCTCGCAATAATTTTTAATTCACATTTAAGGTGTACTCATTCTCCGTGTGGTGACGGAATAAGAATCACCACCCCTTCTCTTACCCGTGGGTGATCGTAAGAGGCGACTAAGGAACGTAAAACGCATATAACATCTATGCAAGAGAAAGAAAACTCGAAAGAAAACGATAGGGTCAGACGTGTTGGTATAGACCTACATCTTTGACCAGCGTGGTATAGTAGGTCAACTTCCCTCCCATTATAGAGGAGGCTCAAGCCCAACAGTGGGACATATATGAGCTGAGATGATGATGATGAAAGTCATACTAGAAACTAAAAGCTAATATTGTCATTTATAATATAAGTACCTACTGCGTTACCACTTATTGATAGTGGGATATGTTTACCATAATTTAGGATAATTACGAAAGGCAGGAATTACCGCTAGGATATAGGTACCCCAGGTTAGAAAAGCAAAGGAAAACGAGCAGTTCCCGCTCACCATGAGATGTATCCCTTGCCTGTGTATGACCATAGATTAATAAAACAAAGAAGCACTTTGATTTTATCTAAGCGTATCAAATTCTATAGCCAATTGAAAAAAAAAAGTCACATTCAATTCCAAGCTTCATATTTTATACACCTGCTAAAAGACGTGACTAAAAGATCTATCAAAATTCACCTCAACATCTCTTGAACTAGTATGAGATATGTTCAAAGAATATTAAGTACCTATTCATATCCAAATCTTATTTTGGGATTTTCCTTGTATGATCAAATCATTCAAAATGTTCACAATTGGTTCTATTCACACTTGTCTATAAACATAGGTATGTATCTTATATATATAAATAATTAATTTTATATATATAAATATATACCTTAAACACTATTAACTGTGTGTGTAGTATTCGTAGCCGCTACGGCTACGAATACTACCAACCCTTACTTTGCTCGTGGATGTTGTAAAAGATGACTAAGAGCTTTACAACGACCTGGACCAACTCCATCTGATGCCGTTTGGTGAACAATTACATTCCCAAGGCGGGTCGACGTCTAGCCGGCGGCCGGTCATAAAACTATTGCCAATAACTTTTACAATATGTACTATGAAAGAAGAGTACATATTGTATCGAACCCGAATAATTGGTATAAGAGTAGGAAAATGATGATTTATAACTTTAAACATGGTAACGGTAAAAAACAAATATTGACTGCGCAAAGATCGTAGTGGTTAAGTAACCAATATACTGTGCTGAGAACCCGCGATGGGTTCGATTCCGAAGCAGGACCATATTTTGTGCGTTCTACAAAGTTTGTTCTCAGTCTCTGTATAATTTCTGTCCGTTAAATGCATGTTTATAAAATTTCCGGCGGTATAAATATTAGTGCCTTAGTGCAGCGAGTTGTTTTATAAAAAAAAATAAAAGTTACAAAATGAAAGATTTGCAAAATAGTTTTAATTAATTTATCTGATACTTGCGTTAAAGTCAGATAGTGCCCCTTAAACTTAAGGGGAATATCTACAAGAGTGTCATTAGACCTGTCGTTATGTATGGATCTGAATGTTGGGCATTGAAAAAGACGGATGAGAGACGATTGCATGCTACTGAGATGCGTATGTTAAGATGGATGTGTGGGGTGACAAGATTAGATAAGATACGAAATGAGTATATTAGGGGAAGTTTGAAAGTAGCACTAGTGATAGAGAAGTTTAGGAGCGTGAGATTGTCTTGGTATGGACATGTGATGAAGAGGGATGAAAGGCATGTGACAAGGAGGGTTATCAATATACTTGTGGCTGGGCGTAAGAATCGTGGGAGACCCAAGAAGAGATGGATGGATTGAGTAAACGAGGATATGTGTATGAAAGTTGTGAGTGCAGATATGACGGCTGATAGAAGATTGTGGAAGGCAAGAACACGTTGTGCCGACCCCACTTAGCGTGGGATGAGGGCAGGCAAATGATGATGACTTGCGTTAAAGTCAGAAATCATGTTTTATATTTGTTATTTAGTATTTTGAAATGGGTTTCTATAATGAGGTCCAAATTATAAGTCCTTACACAGATCTCTGGCTATGAAGTGGTCACACCCCGTTAAATCTGTCCGGTGCAACAGAAGAAACAGCGCGCGACTCCATAGATTCGCCCTACATGTACCTATTGAAGCTGTTCGAGCGGGCCAACGGAACACGGTCAATTATGGAGGTCTAGCAGTAGATGGACTAATGAGTGGATATAATATTGGAATATTTGTTCTCTACTAAACTATTACTGATTGGCTGAGTTTAGCTACAAAATTATCTAAATACGAGTATCTTTAAAATTTTAGTATGTACACTAGTTTATAAAAAAATGGAAACTTAAACAAACGAACTTTTTGGTTTTAATTAATTATTTTTAACGTGCCCTGTGGAAATATTCTAATTGTTAATGTCTGATAACATGACACGAAATAGACAGCCGATTAATTAAATAGAAAACCATGTAAATTACATATAATTTGAAAGTGAAATCTATGTACATATACTTATAGAAAGTCCATACGTTCGAATGTTATTGAAATCATTTTATTCAGCTAATTAGAAGTGGTATGGGGTAAAAATATATATAAAAATACATAATTATATACTGGGTGGAATTGGACCGCTCCCGAAAACAAAGACAGGTAACCCTACTAGACCTACTTGTCAAAAATCGATTCGGATAAAAATAAAACCACCAGTCTGTATAGACTGATTATAGAAGAAAAATATAAATATAGTCAATAGGCCATTTTAAAAAGTAATATGGCTTGATAAGGTAATATAGTCTTTTACTTTTGGCGACAAATTTTATATTTTTTTTTTCACATGACAACTAGTGTACGTTTTTATTTTATGAAGCAAATATCATATACATATCTAGATGTGTTATCAGTCATTTAGATTGTAGAAATCAATTAATAAGACTATTAGTCCACAGTTAAATACAGCCAATAATATAGCATCGCTGTATTTTTAACAGACCATTGCTTACTCTCCCATTGGAATCGTAAAAATTACCCAAGACTACTACTAGGTGTACCAGCGCACTACTGAGAAACTTATACCACCAACTACTGTCGCTAATTCGCTTACTAAACGTGGCGATTCTCGTATTATAAATACTTCATGTAGTGTCACTTGCATTGGGTTGGCTATACTAGCAACCCGCTGCTCGTGGTTGCAATAGACAACGATTTTTACATCGACCCGGGCTAGCTCCATCTATTGCCAACTGATCAACAATTAAATTCCCAAGGGGCGATGGTGTCAAATAGGCGGTTGATCGTAAAACTAATTCTAATAAATTTTGCAATATGTACTCAAGTAAATGGGATAAGATGACGATGAAGCACTTCAAGTTATGCTAAATATCCAACAGTGATGAGTTAAGCTGTTAGATAGATAGACAGAAATCCTTTAAGTAGTGGTACTAGTAATTTTGAACTTTGCGCATGATCATCAATGCAAGAATTGACGTTAAATATTACTAAGAAATATTGACTCAAGCTTACTTCGGTTACACTTATAGCTCAAGGTTTTATTATTGCAATATGCAAAACTTTTAACATATTTTATTTGTATTATAGCTACGTTCACTTTTATTATCGAACGCAAGGTTCTCCGTTTATGCATCAATATTTTCTTTTGTCAAATATAACTTCGCTTTGAAACTTGTTAAGAATGCTTCGTCAAATCTCGATTATTAGATTAATATCAAATGAAGTGTAAAATTGACTTATGAGACTTATGCATTATAAATCATTTGATTTAATTTGGAATTGTCATTATGAAAATTTAGGTTAGTCTTGTTATAGGGGCCATCCATTAATCGCATGACTGGCATTTATAACCCCCCATCCCCCTTGGTGATACGTGGTGAGGTTTAAGACTATGAACAACATCACGTGAATTTTTAATAACTACAAAGAATTAGAGAATGTAAATGAATGAATACATGAATGTATAAATAAATACGTGAATGTGAGCAAAACCAAAATAATGGTCTTTGAAAGAGATGAACCCAGAACAGATGTAAGAGTAACAATAGGTAATGATGTACTAGAGCAAGTGGATAAATTTGTATATCTTGGATGTGGATTTAGCCGAGATGGAAGGTACACCACTGATATAGAGCGAAGAGTGAATGCTGGAAATAGAGTGAACGGAGCGTTGGGACAGCTTCTCGGTAGCCACCACCTCAGCCAGAAGGCACGTGTAACACATATACATAACGCAGTGCTTGTCCCAACATTACTGTATGGAACCGAAAGTTGGGTATGCAGAAAAGAGCATGAAAGCAAAATTAATGCGGTCGAAATGCGATCTCTACGGCAAATCTGTGGAGTTAGGCTAATCGATCGCATTCATAACGACGACGTAAGAGAGCGACTAGGTATGAAAGAGAGTATTGGTGTAAAAATGCGAAAGGGAATGTTCCGATGGTTCGGACATGTGGAAAGAATGTCGAACGAACGTCTGGTTAAGAAGATATACAATGCGAGAGTGGAAGGATGTAGGTACCAGGGGAGACCGAGACTAACCTACCTAGACCAGATCGGTCATGTACTGAAGGAAGGTGGAGTCAAGAGTCCCCGAAACCGGCGAGCGTGTATGAAGAGAATTATGAATGTTGAGGAGGCGAGTGAAGTATGCAAGGATAGAGTTCTCTGGCCCTCTGTTCTCTCTGCCTACCCTGCAAAGGACATGGCGTGATGGTATGTATGTATGTATGTACAAAGAATTAGCCCACAATTCATTATATTCTCTTTCTTTTTTCCTTTTTTGCACTTTGCAAAAAGGTCTTTATACAGATCCCTTACTTTAAACATTGTTTTAACGTAAAACGTACGAGGTAACAGTTTACGCATATGTATTCGGCGCCAAAACAGAATAACTGGCGACTGGCATGCCAAGCGACGCGTGATAGCTTCGTTCGTTGCCTGGCAACCTCAAGTCAGTCACACTTCACGATGTTTTTAGAAAGCCCGCGTTTGACGAAAAAATAAATACACGTGATATCTTGCTATACCATTCCTTAACCCCTCCTTTCAAGCCTCACGTGATTAATGGATGGCCCCATATTCTAATCGTAATTCATCATTATATAGATATTATTATTTTCCAATTTTAAGGTAGTAGAAATGCATTAAAAGCTTTTAAGAGTTAAGATGAACTAATCACTTAAATGTTAAAAAGATTTAAAAGCGTGTTGCTACAAGATTTTATTCCTAATGCTATTAACACCTACTGATATTAATGGAATATAAAACTATATCGTCCTAATAGCCAAATGGTATACTAATAAACTTATGACTATGAATGGGAAATCAATAAGTTATCCTATGGCGAAATACTATCGTAAATAGGTTTATGGGACTAATAAATGGTTCCATTCATTTTACTTATAACTAAGAAGGTTTTTATTGCTTATAAATAACGGCAAACGAGCAAGCAGCACACCTGATGGTACCTAAGTGTTCCTGCCACTCATAGACCTTTACAATACCAGGGTTACAGCTAGGCCGGTGTCTACCAACCCAAACCCACTAAGAACGTTGTCGACACTCTCGCGTACTGAATTAAATGCAACAGCACATTGCATTGGAACGGATTTCCAATCGCTCTGCCAACTAAAAGAGTGCGTGCTGGCGTATGACAATCAAGTTGTGACTCGTATTGTCGTATTTATTGGAGATGTGCGCCATCTATCGGACAACGTTCACACATTATTTCGATTTAATACTCCATTTTTTCTATTAAATGATGACACTACTCTATTTGATCTATTATATATTACTAAGTTTTTGTATTTAAAATTATATATAAATAATAACAGTAGTTTAGATTACAGGGTTGTGTCTAAAGTTTATCTTATAAAAACTTAATTTAGGAGCGAAAAAAGTTAACTCACACTGGTCTAGATCAGTGGACTATCTAGACCAGTCTAGGCAATGAGTGAAATGGATGGATTTTCAATGGGTACAAAGGTATGACAATCATTTTTAGATCGTAAACACGTTTTTATAAAATAACCTTTTTCTTTTATTTTATTTTTCTTTTTTTTTTACGGTGGACTATGGATGCATCTCGCCCCGCCAAATCGGTCCGGGGTGACGGAAAAGGCGGCGCGTGACCCCATAGACCCACCGTGCAACTCCTCTCTTCGCCGTGCTAGCGGGCCACCGGTACCCGATCTTTGTCTTCGGTGGCCTTTATTAAATAACCTTAGCATGTGAAATGCTAAATCTCAGTAGTTTATATATATATATATATTTTTTTTTTCTTAAAAATCTTTTGTAGTGTCAAAAGTAATCTTGGTACTGCTTATTTTATTCAGACTATACTTATAGTACCTGCAGCAGGTACGTCTTTTTTCTTCACACCTGTTGATGTGTTACTGCCAACCATGGACCTTTGCAATACCAATGGTACAACAACCTGTGCAACTGTTATAAGGATAAGGCATGGAGACTTTTGGCGGGAACCTAAAACGTCATGTGGTGCTCTTGTATTATATTCGATATTTTAGTGTTTTAACGTGTTATATTAGATATTTTTTATGGTATTTTATGTAATGTGATGTGACTGAACTGCTGAGATGTAGTGAATATCATATAAAAGTGCTTTACAACGTTTTCGTTTTCCATCAAAATTCCCACAAGATACCATTAACAGTGTGGCCATAGCACTGTTGATGGCGACAATTTGACTTACTGACGGACAATGACTAATCTGAAGACACTAAAAACTTGAAGATATTTATAACTCGACACTGGCAACAATGGCTCGTTTAAGTAGCTGATTGCCAATACATAAAAAGAAGAAGAAGAAGGATAAGGCCAGAAACCTTTAAAAAAAAGATAATTATGAATAGTATTTATAATTATAATCAAAAATGACAAAAGTGGGCCTTTTAATGGGGGCAAGTGTTACGCGCGGATGATAAGACCGAACTAAACTGTCCCTGTAAGAGTGAGTGTGTAGTAAACTGCTGATGGTACAATTTAGAATAGGGTTCACAACAACACATTGCCACTGCTCAAACGTTTGATTTTCTGCGTGAGTATGGTACTACCCCAGCCGGTAAAATATCAAGAGTGTGGCCCTACTGGCGTACTATTATTTATTTAAAATAAAATATTTATTATTTTATAAAATAGTTTTAATAGAAACAATGTTCGATTTTATTGTATTTAATGTAGATACACCCTATTATGCCGTGCCAAATTTAAAGCCAGTCTAAATACTTGGCACGTGTCAAATAGATATCGTGCTTAATTAAAGTTAGTACAATTCATCCATTAAATGTATTATATAGCCAGTTTTTACTGCTTAAATTTGCTTAATGAATTGGAAGGCTTAAAGACACGCCTGTATCAACATATATATTCTCTCATGGGTGATATAATGAATAATTAAATGTTAAATATATAAATATTGGTCCCTGTGGTGGCGGGATAAAAATACAGTTGTCGTCACCCATTACTCACCGATAGGAGTCATAAAATCGGGTAGGATCTCACTAGGAGAATGAGTAGCAGCTCTCTAGGACGTCGCCAGTCAAGCGTAACGATTATGGTACTATTCCCTTATTTATGGAGGAGGCCTACGTCCAGTAGTGGACTATGACAGGCTGAACAATGAAACACATACACTTTTATACTAAAATTACACTCATCATTCTCCTACTCTTACCCCAATTGCTTGGGATCGATACAATATGTACTCTTCTTTCATAGTACATATTGTAAAAGTTATTGGCAATAGTTTTATGACCGGCCGCCTGCCAGACGTCAACCCTTCTTGGGAATGTAATTGTTGACCAAACGGCATCAGATGGAGTTGGCCCAGGTTGTTATAAGGCTCTTAGTCGTCTTTTACGACATCCACGAGCAAAGTAAGGGTTGGTAGTATTCGTAGCCGCTACCACATAGCTCTATAAAAAATAAAATTACACTATTATATCAAAAACTTCAAGAGAAAGAAAACTCTAAATATAACCCTACACCAACTCGTCTGACCAGCGTAGGTCAATTTACCTCTTATTGTGGAGGAGGCTTGAGCCCAGCAGTGGGAAATGTGTAATATGTGTAATGCAACAAGAACCCATATTGTGTAGATCCCAAATAATTGGGATAAGAGCAGGATAATAATGACGATCATAGTCCACAAACTCATTTATTACTAATGATATTTTATTATTATTTACTTATTCACATAATGTAGTATTATTTCTCTCTCCGAACTCCGAAACCGGCGAGTGTGTATGAAGAGAATTATGAATGTTGGGGAAGCGAGTGAAGTATGCAAGGATAGAGTTCTCTGGCACTCTGTTCTCTCTGCCTACCCTGCAAGGGATATGGCGTGATGATATGTAGGTATGTATGTGTATATTATATTATTATTATTATTATTCACAGCTTTAGTAGCTATTACTAAATTATATTGATGTTCATAACTATACTATGTGCGAATTTATATTCTGTAATAAATTATCTCTTGCTTTTAATACAAGTTAACAAGACTATAAACAAATCAACGGATAATTTTATTTTAATATGTTGTGGTGATAAAAGTATGCTTACTATTTTTATATTGTAACATATGATAAACTAGTTTCTCAAGGAGAATTGGATTCAAGTAGATCGCCGATCATTAAAGCCAGCCAAAATCATACAATAATAATATACTTTTCTTCGATCTGTGTTAAAATACCAAGGTATTCATTACCGGGTGACTGAACCGGGGAATAGTCCGTCAACCGCAGAGAGACTGACGGCGTGAGGGTCACGCCTCGGCAGTTAGCTGGGGCGTCGACAGGGGATGGTACCCGAAAGGGTAACCCGCCGGGCTGGCCATGGAGGGCAAGTACCAGTGTCCGGCCCAATGGCGATACGGAGGGAATACGGTGGGTTATGGAGCCAAGCGCTACCCTTTTGTCGCCCCCGGACGGAACGGGCGGCGTATGTCCGGTCCGCAGCCTATCCAAAAAAAAAAGAGTATTCATTATAAATTGGAAAAGTGCAGCAGAATGAAAATATGATAAACTAGTGATGATCTGCTGGTGTGATTAAGAATTGCAATCTTTAAAAAACTTTATTTTTTATTTCCTGAATATTGCATAGTAGTCCTTTGTAGTTAAATTTCAACTTCAAAAAGACTTTTATGTGTTCTACTTCTTAAAATAACAACAAATCTCAAATGTAGTTAAATTCGAGGTTTAGAAGCTAACCAAATTAAAGGGAGAGACGTTGAACTTAAATACATATGTTTGTATTTAAATAATTTTGAGAGATCAAAGTATTTTGAATATTTTGCATTTAGATCACCGCACTGCTCTTATCGCAATTACTTAGGCTCGTTACATTTCCTATGCGCCTATATCAATAATACAATAAGAATTCGATGCTCTAACGACCATTATAGGATAATGGATAGTGTTGCCCGAATGCAAAACCAAAACTCGCTGCAAGAGTCTCACAGACAGCATTTTACGAATCCTTTTGCAAAGGAAGGATTGTCAACATTTTGTATTCTTAATACCAGTAGGTACACGGGAAGTAATTTGATGTTATTTTAAACAGTCTCATGAAAGATATGGTGATGATGATGATTTGAATTTGAAAAGTGTACATTTGTTTATGTTTTTCAAATATTTTGTGAGACCATTTAATTGTACAAACCATCATATTTATTTATTTGCCAAGAGTAGCGTTCACAGTACAGACCTTGAACACTACGGAATGGGACAGCGTAGGGAGCCATTTCTTGTTGCAATTTGGTGGCTTTAAATTTTGTGCACAGAATCAGCTTCTATATGCTATTATTTTAAGAAGACCACGCAATTTCTACTCTTAGTACCTAATGCTAAAGCAACTACATATATCTAGAAAGTAATGGAATCACTAAACAGTTCGAATTCATGAAAACATGTTATTTATAGGCAATAACATCACATGATTTAAAAAAATAGAATGATAAGCTATATCGTTAGTAAGCTTTTATAAATAGAAGGCAAGGACGAGCTTGAGATCAGAGTGGGAAGCTCTTTATTGAGTCTTACCGTCACAAACCATCAAATTTATAGACTAACACTATATAGATTACAAATTGTATATATGTCTATTAAATCTTTTTGAGGTAAATATCTATTGAAACTGTGATCGTTCCCTATATATGCCGTGACGATGTATGGTATGACGTTAAATTATAACATGACATCAACGTTATACATATATTTAAAAGTAGAGATGCCTAAGATTCCGTTGGCGGCCAATTTTGTTAAAAAAAAATATTTGATTAAAATTGCTTTATATTACTGTAAAGTATGAAATTAAGTTTCAACAGATTCAAACTAGTAGTTTTTTTGGTGATTTGCGAAATAATAACAAAAACAGACAGACAAAAGTTTTAAATATCATCGAAATATGTTCTGTCTATGATTCTAAATCAAAAACCAAATATCTTCAATGTGTATTTTCATGTGATGACGGAGTAAAATACAATTCACCATCTCTTCATCTTTCCTGTATTCGTCTTGGCACACAGACATACAGATGTTTTCATATATGCAATAGAAGAAAAAAATCTAAATAAAACCCTATAATAATAATTATTATATTTATTAAAGTGACTCAAATGATTAGTAAGACTATGTTAGTAATAAAAAAACTACAAACGGTAAAATTACAAACGGTCATACCCCAAGACACAGGCATGTCACCGCCACAACAATCCGTGAGAGATGGCGCGGCAGCGGCCCATGTATGTACACTTGTACAGACCAGTCTGCTCGATACCATAATTAGGATACTGTTAGCGCTATAACAACCTGAGTATTGCTTCTATTGTTGAGGAGGCTCCAGCTTGCAATGGAACGTTTATGAGGTGATGATTGTTATTATCACCTCATAAACTTCTCATTGCAAGCTCGGGCATCATCGTTATAATGGTGATAATCTTAAATGTTTTTTTTATTCTTTTTACTATGTATATAAGATGAAGTCGGTTAAAAATAACACAAAAAGGCTTTCCTTTTACTCGGTTGTTAAGCTTTTTCGATATCAAAATGATGATTTACATGTATAAAACGTGGACTCAATATTATCATAACGAAACGAATCATAACAAAATTCATAGGAAACAACATCAGATCATTATAAAAACGAATAAAGTGAGCGTTGTATTATCATTCATTAGCTTTTATAAATAGAAGGCAAGGTCGGTTGTTGGGATTAAAGTGGGAATCTCGATAAATCAGTCACAGATCATGACACTAGTATACATAAGATTACCACGCTTAAACTACGCAAATAGTTTCGTTATAGAATCGGGCATATTTCATCCAATGTTTGGTTTCATCTCAGCTCATATATGTGCCACTTTTGGGCTCGAGCCTCCTCCATAATGGAAGGGTAAATGACATACTATACCACGCCGGTCAAGCGTGTTGGTATAGGGTTTAGTTTCGAGTTTTCAATCTCTTGCATAGATGTTTTATGAGGTTTATATCCCTTAGTCGTCTCTTACGATCACCCACGGGTAAGACAGGGAGTGGTGAACTGTATTCTTAGTCCGTTACCACAGGGAAAATGTTTGGATTACTTCAATCGAATTGTGGGACACCATAATGAATGTGTGGCTATCAGATATGGTTTAATATTAGGTACCTATTAATAATAACCACAATCAGAAACCCTTTCAGTTGATATGTATTGAAATCTAACCGCAGTCGATATTGTACCAATACAATATCAATTGCAGTTATTGTTTTTTAAGGCTAGCCGCACACACAATAATATTGTCAATAAAGTGTATATTGTCAATAATATTGTGTGTCTGCGGCCCGTATGGGCATAACAATACCGCATATTGTTCAATATTATTGCCGATTTCCAGAAATTCTGATTTTATCACGGCAATATCAGGGGCAGGCAGGGGTATTGTCAATAATATTGTCGTATGCGGGCGCGCGGCAATATTTTAGTTGAGAAAAAGATTTCAAGGTAGGCGGACGTTCATGTTTTTTGCGAGCGACACGAAATTAATTTCGTTGCGCATTATTTTGATTTTGCTATATGTCTTAAGGTATTGATTTAATTTGCATGGTCTGAAGGAAAAAAAATATCTTCATGAAATGCTCAAGCCAACTAATGTATTTAAAATGATAAGGATTAATACAGTATTTGTGTAAATAGCTTTTCAATTATCGTTTTATAATAGGCCATTTTTTAAAGTATTAAATTGGATATAGTATGTTATCCTTAGGGGATAGACATATACCATCCCGGACTTTTTTGTAGGCCTTTTTAAGTTGTATAATACTGTAGTACTTTATTTTGATCTATTTCGTAGGGTTCAGCCAGCGTTTGCAATGTAAGCGCAAAATAATGTGTTTATTTACTACATCATATTAGAAACCTCTAAAATTATCAGTGTTTCTCTACTACATTATGCATATATTATACATATAAACATTCCTCTTGAATCATTCTATCTATAAAAAAAACCGCATCAATATCCGTTGCGTAGTTTTAAAGATTTAAGCATAAATAGGGATATAGGGACAGAGAAAGCGACTTTGTTTTATGTTGTGTCGTGACAACTTTTGGTCTTAATTTTATCCGTCTAGCCCCCTTTCGCAACACGCGATAAGGAACTTCGTTCCAAAAATCAAACCAAATAGCACGAGAGAAGACGTAAAGAAAAAATTAAATTCTCTACGAACTAATTTTCTAATTTTTAAAATCATTCAACTCCAGATTTTTTCTCATCCATTCCTTAATACATCGTTTCTTTCTTGATTGCCTTTTTTAGTAGATAAAATTAATGCAATACTAAGTGCAACGACTTTTTTCTTTCTATCCATTATATAAAACGTTCGCACGCGCGTCTAGCTGCCGAGCGACTATGTCAGATTGTACCACAAAATATTGACAATAATATTGCGTAGTATGCGGGACCATATATTGAAGAACATTATTGACAATCTTGGATTGACAATATTATTGCGTGTGTGCGGCTAGCCTATGACTGCCTCAACAGGATGCGATTGCATTGTACCTAAGACCAGGACGGACAAAATTTTCTGAACATTTTCTGAAAATGTTCATAATAGTACTTAAGCTTAAAATTTTAAGAAATGTTCGGCAACCATCTATAATTCTGAAGAATAGATAAGTAGATTTATATATTCACATACCGATATGTAATATTAGACTAAGGATCTGGCCTAATTAATATTAACTTCTTCAAAAACAAAATTCTTCTTGGAACTTAAAAAAAATCTTAATAGTACCTACTAACATTTTTTTCTAAATTCGAAAAAGAATTTTGATTAACAGAAACGCCTATAAAGTAAAATGATTAAATTCCTACCGTTTCGTAAAACACGTTGAAAATTGGTAAAATATTAACTCTCAATTATAAGATGTTATCGACAATTACTTTGTAAGTTCTGGTAGTGAGAGCCATCTATTGCCAAAGAGTTATACTATTTTCTTTTTAAAAACGTTAACCATAAATGTTAACCACGTATCATTTATAACCTTGACGCTAGATGTCGTTAATAGAATAGTAATTACGTGTATTACTGTTTAATAATGAAGTCACGTATCCCGTATGATAATTAATTATGGTAATGAGTTTATAGTATGTATTTATAAATGGCCACCCACCGGCTTAACTGCGTAGTTAACTTAACAACGCTTTAGTTCCTTCGAACGAATGAATGACGCCGCGGACGTAAACCGAGTGACTCTGTGCAAAGCCTTAGACTTTGCATATTTTAAAACTGATCGACTGAATGAATATTTATATTCAAAGCGTACCAAAACAAAATCAAGTTTATGGAAAAAAAACATTAGACTAAAACGTTTTGTGTTAATCGTAGAAAAAAAAAACAATTAAAAACCTTTCTCTTATGCTTATTAAAAGCGTAAGAAAAAAGTTTAGTCATAATTTGAATATTTCGAAATGTTTGTAATAAGACTTTCTACAAAAAATATACACCATTTTAAAGAAATTCTAAAAACTGACAATCATTTGCAATAATTATCGAACATAACAAGAGACGAGACTTCACGAGAATCAGTTGAGAAATACGACTAGTAGAGAAGAATAGAAACACTGAACATTTAGACTGACATACGAAAATATTTCTCCCTAGCCTAAGATACTCGATAGTGTCACGCACTTGCACGATCATTCTACCCGTAAATTTCCTATGGGCAGCAATTCCCTCTCCCTGAAATCTTACCTACCAGCAACTACGATTACAAACCCACCTACCAAACGTATTAATTATTGCAATATCGTCTATTGAAGAGGCATATATCCAACAGTGGAAGTCGTTAGATTGATGGTTCGTCATTATACCTATCAGCCCATATATGTAAGTATCACTGCTAGGCTCAATCCTCCTGTAGTAGGAGGAGTAATTGACCTACTATAATAGGCTAGTCAGACAGGTTGGTATAAGGTTTTATACAGAGTGTTCTTTCTCTTGTATAAATGTGCGACTACACAAATGGCGAAGTGTTTAAGATACCGACCTTCCGAATCAGTTCCGTGGGTTCGATTCTTACTCAGGACAATGCTTTGTCCGATCTACAAACTGTTGTTCTGAGTCTGGGTGTAATTTGCCTACGTTAATTATATATTTGTAAATCCCTGGCAATACAAGGATTATTTCCTTAGTGCAGGGTGGTCTTTGGTCTATCACCGAAGACAAAGATCGGGTACCGGTGGCCCGCTCGCACGGCGAAGAGAGGTGTTCCCAAGGTGGGTCCATGGGGTTGTGCGCCGTCTCTTTTGTCGCCCCGGACCGATTTGTCAGGGCGCGACCACATCCAAGATCCACCATGCAAAGGTAAAAAAAAGGTAGTCTTTGGTCTTTAAAATAAAAAAGTTATATGCATTTTTCCTCTTAGTCGTCTTGTACGACACTCACAGGTAAATTAGTGAGTGCTAAATTATATTCTCAGTTACAATTCGGATGGGCTAATGAATATAGGTATAAAATTATTAGCAGTCACCTATGCAAACAATTTTGTTTCTAAAGTATAAATCAAGGTTAGAACTTCAAAGCAGCAACGCTCGTTCAGAAATCTGCCGGAGAAACGCATATGTTAATTACTGTACTGATAATAATTATTACTAACAACAATTAAATTCATTGCATTGATAACAAAAAAAAAATACATATTTACATATGCCATTTATTTATTTTATAGTCTCACGCTTGCCAAGATTTATCTACTAGAGTTGAACCTCATTCACGTTTTGCCATAATGGTTAGCTCTGAGCAATATGGCAAGGCCTGTTAAACATCAATTGCTTTTTTTTAGACGAGCAAGCAGCACACCTTATGGTAAGTGTCACTGCTGCCCATAGACCTTTGCTATACCAAGGGTATAGCTTGGCCGCTGCCTACCATTACAATCCCCAAACCCACCCAGTTGGGCTTCTTCTTTCTTTCTTCTTTTCTGCTCTTATCGCAATTATTTGAAGTCGGCACGATATGTACGTACTCTTCCTTTATTGTACGTACGTATTGCAAAAAGTTTAGGCACTACATAGCTTAACGACCGGCCCGCCCACCTGATGTTAAGATAATCCTTGGAAAAGTTATTGTTGACCAGACGGCGTCGGATGGAATTGACCCAGGTTGGTATAAATATTGGAAAGACTAGTATGGCAATCAATGGCTCGGCTAAAGGTTAAGAAAAATAGGTTGGAAATATCTTCTGGGAAAGACAGAATAACTACGACACTGTTCCTCTTAATGAGGAGGGTACAACATAGGACCGTGTCTTGTGCTGTTTTATGAGGGAGGCCTACGTTTAGTAAAGGACAGCAAAAGATTTAATGATGATGAATATTGAACACTGCCTTTCTCCACCGTAAGCGGAAAATTCACCTGCTGTACTTCGCTGTTGATACTAGTTGGTATAGCGTTTTGTTTCAAGTTTTCCTGCCCTTATAGTTATATCATATGCTATTTAGTATATTGCTTCCATTCCAGTAGTAGTTTTTAAATCACCCGTGGGCTATAAGGTAAGGTATAATAAATTCTTACTCCATTACAAAAAGGAAATGTAATCGAAATTCATATGAAAATTGGTAATGCAATTATAATATTTTGAATAGAAAATAAAATACTAAGAAAAAACAACGCCATCTATTTTTTACATTACTATTAATTATAATTAATATAATCGGGTATTGGGTTAATGTGTTGATTTCGTGTTTATCGTGGTGTGAAAATTCCAAAGGGATTTGTTTGTTGAAAAAATATTTGTCATTGCAGTTATAGGTGTAAATTTCTAGACAAAATAGGTAATATGCAAATTTCTTCTATAATAAACATGAAAAGTTTTTATTAAATAATTTAAAGAGTTTAGTTGAGTAGTATTGTTTTTATATATTTTAATTCTTCTGTATATGTGTGTGTGTGTGTATATATATATATATACATACTACTGAATTCTTAAACGGCTGGACCGACTTCGATATATCATTTTTTTTTGTGTATATTTATGTAGATGCAAAATATTTTAGATTAATAATTATTAATCTTATAATTGGCTTTTCCTATGTTTTTAAAGGAATTCCTCAATTATTTTTCAGCTTTGAAATGTTTGATCCCCAACCTTCTTGTGTGCCGAATAGTTCGCCAAAAAATAGCTTAAGTAAGTTACATATTATTATTTATTACACAATATTGATTTCAATGTATGATTAATAGATACGGGTAAGTTGTTTTACTTAAAAACTTGAAAATAATGAGACATAACATATGTCTCTCACACTCTTTTCATCTCACTTTTATGATTTTGTGCAAATAAATGAATGTTAAATACAACATTTGCTATTCTTTTTTTTATTGCTTATGGTGGTAAACGAACACATCTGGTGGTAATTATCACTGCCACCCGTTTGGTTTCTGGCTCTCTCGCTCACCGAATGAAGCGCAATAGTACATTGCCATTACTCAGACGACAATTGTCTGCGAGAGTGTGGTACTACTCCGGGAGGACCGGCTCGCGGCTGTAGACAGAGATCTGTCAACAGCGTGGTCCTACCACTATTAAATTCTATTTTGTCTATACGACATAGGTTATATATTTTTTTTTAGATTTGTACAGAGCAATGTCTTTTATCTTAGCTAGTACTCTGTATAGATTCATATTCAGAATTAAACAATCAGTACGATTAAAACAAAACAAAAGTATTATTTACAATATTATCTCCACTGACGTACACAGATAAATTTATACCGACCGCTTGTGATATTGGTTAATGATACAAAACCATTAAACACGGTCTTATCAACCTTGTCACTGACACTATGTCAAATTTTTACCAGTAAATTGATTGGATGAAATTAGATCGCCTTTAGGGGGGAAACAGTTTAATCATGATCAATTAACTACACTTGAATAAATGTAAAGTCACGAATTTATTTTTGTGTTTGTATTACATATATTACTCGCCTGTTCCTTTCTTAATTACTTTGGGTTGATGCAATATATTTAATTCAATTCTGTGTGGTGAAGGAATAAGAATATAATTCACCACCCCCTATCTTACCCGTGGGTGGTTGTAAGAGACGACTAAGGGATATAAAAGGCATATAACATCTATGCCAGAGAAAGAAAACTCGAGACAAAACCCTTTACCAACAAGCCTGACCAGCGTGGTTTAGTAGGTCAATTTCCCTCCCGTTGTGGAGGAGGCTCGAGCCCAGCAGTGGGACATATATGAGCTGAGATGATGATGATGATACATTGTGTACTAGTACATATTACAAAAATTATTAGCAAAATTTTTTGACCGGCCGCCTGCCTGACGTCATCTCTACTTGGTAATGTAATTGTTGACCTGACAGCATCAGGTGAAATTTGTCTAGGTCAATAAAGCTCTTAGTCGTTCTTTACGACACCCACGAGCAAAGTAAAGCAAATTTTTCATCATCATCATCATCACAGCCCATAAATGTCCCACTGTTGGGCTCGGGCCTCCTCTGTAATGGGAGGGAAATTAACCTACTATACCGCGCTGGTCAGACGTGTTGGTATATAGGGTTTTTTTCCGAGTTTTCTTTCTCACACATAGATGTTATACATACATACATACATATCATCACGCCATTTCCCTTGCAGGGTAGGCAGAGAGAACAGAGTGCCAGAGAACTCTATCTCTGCATACTTCACTCGCTTCCTTAACATTCATAATTCTCTTCATACACGCTCGCCGGTTTCGGAGACTGTTACGGTACGGACGGTAGATGTTATATGCGTTTTATATCCCTTAGTCGTCTCGTACGATCACCCACGGGTAAGATATAGAGTGGTGAATAGTATTCTTACTCCGTCACCACGCGGCTAAGCAAATTTTTATGTTTGTATATTCGTTCATTACTATAATAGCTATAAAGAACTATTTATAGTTTGTAATTTTTGGATACGAAGTTCTTCAGCCGAAAAATTATTCAAATTTTCTTCATTTAAATATAGAGTAATTGTTTTTTAAAGACAACAGCCTGTACTACGGTTTCGGGCTGATTATGAACGAAACATGTCGTCTTAAAAAATGTGTTAGAAGGTAACCTATAAATAATCATAGCATTATCTTGTATCAAATAAAATGAGTCGAGCTATAACCATAAATTTTACGAGAATTACTTTGTTAGTTTGCTAAGTTTCTAATACTATATTCCACATCTATCATCATAAAATCGTGCATACATATCGTAAGCAACAAGCAAGCACTTTCTCGTGGCCTTTCTCACTAAGCGGAGGGGGTTAAATGACGAGTTATGAGGAACAATGCCGTCTTGCCGTCGCCCCGGAAGTTTGCACTTTGCAAGACCGAATTATAGCCTCCCTATAAAACATCATTCTTGAGTAATAGAAAAATATTTTTTACGATGCATTTTATCATAAATACTTGGCCTAACGACTTAAACAATTGTATCGTCTTGTATTGTATAAATAAAAATTAAAGGCGATTTGTAATATCATCAAAGATACTTCAGATAAATCTCTCCCTTCCCTTCAAGTTGGGAGTGATGGTTGCTAGTAGTTAACTCGTGATCGAGTGCTACTTGTGGGATCTGGTCCAGCTATAATCTTTTAAGTTACATTTTAGATTATATCGAGTATGGAATATGGAATATTATACTGGAACTAATTATTACTGATAGTGTTATAATATTTTCTTTAAAAAGGTCAGAAAAGAAATAATATTAATAGAGAAACCCGCTGAGTTTCCTGCTGGATCTTCTCAGTAGCGGTTATGTACCGATCCCGTGGTAGTTTACTCGATTAATTTAAAATGTTAAAATTAACAATATGTAAGTGCCCTAGCAGGGTTTTATATGATAAATGAATTTGAATTATGTAAGCAAACTATGGGTAAAATACTGATTTAACATATTATTAGTTCGCTATTACATACAAAATCAATATATACTACTATATTCATTCATACTAGGTATATTCATGGTGTGTGTATTATGTACTTGTGATTTTCGACACCTAGACGTTATAATTCCTATATTAATGCTGTCAAACATTCCGCTTCTAAATTAATTATTTCGTAATATATCATTATTTAGACCTTCACCTAACATAGAATGCTACCTGACATGTTCACTCTTTGGGGGCGTATTGCCATAAGCGCCACGTTTGGCAAGCAGGCTGACGATAGCAGTAGCGTATTTCTAAGGTTCCCAAGAGAACCGCCGCTACCCAATCTCCTGGTGAGCCTTTTTTTTTGTTAGGCTATGGTCTAGACTCACACCGTCCCCTCCATCCGGGGCGACGAAAAGGCAGCGCGTGGTCTCATAAGCCACCTTATTACCTCCCCATCGTCTCCTCCTCATTCATCCGTGGCCAGCCCGTCGGGTTACACCATCCCCCGTCGATAAGTGGCGACGACAACTAAATCCTTATCTCGTCTCCGCTTGGAATAAATTATCCGTAAGATATGTGAACATTACTAATATTTTTAATGCGTAAGTATCGCAGTCTGTATGTTAACTGTTAACGCTTAAACTACTGAACATATTTTGATTCACTTTATATAGAGATAATCTACACTTTAGATACTTTATATCGATGATTATATAATAATTTAATAAAATTTTACTTGAAGAATGAAATGGGGGTTTAAAAGTTTGTATGGGGAAATCATTATTACTCAAGATATTTTTTATATAACCTCTAATAATAATACCAATGAATAATTGCTGAGTGTTTCTTTTTTTAAACATCACACTTTTTTACAATATTTTATTTATTTATTTTATTATTTTTAGTTTTTCATTCTATTTTATGGTTTTATAGTATAATAATAAAAATCTAAATGAAATAATAGAAATAGATTAATGGACACAAAATGTATTATTCGATTTTACATGATGGCTTCATCAATCCCAAAATTTCAACACAATTGCTTCAGCAGTTTAAATCATTCAGTAAATATACATGTGTTACTAAATTCATTTATTCTGGGGTTCACAACAAATATTAAATTGCAAAGTATGATTAGCTATTCAATGAATTTAGTTCATATAACCATAAGATTATGTATCTCAACAATAATTAAACAAAGCTCACACATCTGGCAAAATAAAACCAAGTTTCTCTTTGTTATAATATGGGAATATTGAGTATAGCTAATAATGATTCATCTTCTAGCTGATCTGGATAGACTTTGTTCTGTTTAAATTTCAATTGAGGATGTTTAGGATATATGAGGTTTCAGATATTAGAATAATATTATACCGGAGTCAAATACGGATATCCGTGATAATATGAAATTATTTCAGAATAAAAAATACAAAGTCATGATTTGTTATTATTTCTAGACTAACATTTGTAGATATTCAACATAAGTTATCCCTTTCAGAGTCCGCCGCTATACGAAATTATTTGAAAGTTTTATCAGATTCGTTTACGGTTCGGATATCGCGATGTTACTTACGATACAGGGCAATTATAGGACTCTTAATTAGGTCATTAGCGAGAACCCTTTGAAACTAATACCATTTTATTCCTTTTTGTTTTTATAGACCTTTCACTACTGGCCTAAAAAAAAAAAAAACTAAAAAATCTAAAATCTATCTAAAATCTAACCTACTAAACCGGCGAGCGTGTATGAAGAGAATTATGAATGTTGAGGAAGCGGGTGAAGTATGCAAAGATAGAATTTTCTGGCACTTTGTTCTCTCTGCCTACCCTGCAAGGGATATGGCGTGGTGATATGTATGTATGTATGTACTACTGGCCTATGGTTTCCCCACTACCAGAAAAAAATCTACTAAACAATGCTATACAAACGGGTTTTATTTTCAGTTTTTCATAGAATGTTGATATTTACATTCAATAGTTTGTTCTACGACTTTCATGAGAAAGAAAATAGTAGCTCATTATTATTCAGTCTCTTATTCGGTCCTTATTCTATCGAAATATGACAAATAATTTTATTCATAAAATGAAAATACTTACTTGTTGTAAATAGAACGGGTGATTAACCACATATTTCAAATTGCATACCATTCCGTATAGCACATGATATTCATCTTTTATATACACGTAATCTGCGACAGATGAAGCCCGGTGAACTATTTGTTTATGTATAAGTAGTTTGTCATAACCATTCACACAAACACTTCTTTTACCAAGGATTCTTTGATACACTAATCCTTCCGGACAGCACTTACTAAAGCATTTACCACTGACGCACAAGTTTTCCAACCTACTTGGAAGTTTTACAACACTTTCATTAAAATACTCACAATTTACAAAAATTTGATTATATAAAATCACTAAGATCAATAGCAACATATTCGATTTTTATTAGCGAATACGGTCTCAGTTCGACGACTGACGCACACTGCGTTGTGTGGACGCTTATACGAGTAACTTATCAAAAATATTGACTCCATCATAGCAGAGGACGAAATAGTTTGGAGAAGTTTCCAGGTAATATAAATATATTTATAAACTTTGTTTTTAAGTAACTGAGATGCAATTACACTGATTTATTTACAGTTTACGTTCCTATGAAATTTTTTAAATATGTATTTATAATACTAGATTTTTGTCAATTTAATTACTGCAAAATCAAAAGGTACGGTTACCTTATATACCATATTAATATTGGCTTGAAATAAAAAAAATCGGCCAAGTGCGAGTTGTACTCGCGCACAAAGGGTTCCGGTAAAACAAAACAAAAATATGTGATGTAACTAAAAATTTAAGGATTTCGGCATTTTTTCTTTATATATGCTATAAATTGTAGCTTCATGCGAAATTTCAAGATTCTAGGTCGACTGGAATTACCCTTTAGATTTTGATTCCCTTGCGAGTAGTTGCGTGTTTGAAAATATGCGGCTTGAATTGCTGTTACTTTTGATTGCGTTGACATAGAAATTTGATTTTGTTACAGCTTAAAGGTCTTATAGATCTGAGTATTTGATATGAATATCAATTTAATAACTCTACGCGTTCATGAGGAAAGGTGTAGTGAGTTTAAAATTATTAAAAATATTTTTTATATATGATGTAATTAAAAATTTACGGTTTTCACAATTTTTCCTTTATCTGTGCTATAAGAAATTGCGTCGTACCAAATTTCAAGATTCTGAGTTCACGGGAAGTACCCTGTAGGTTTTGATTCCCTTGCGAGTATCGAAAATTTGCAGAAATTTGCGACATAAACAGCTGTATCTTTTGATTGCGTTAGCTTAGTAGTTTGATTTTTTCACAGGTCCAAGGGACAGTAGACTTGAATATATGATATATATTTCAGCGTGATACTTTTACCCGTTCCTGAGAAAAAGGGTCTTGACAGACAGACAGACGGACAGACGGACGGACAACAAAGTGATGCTATAAGGGTTCCGTTTTTTCCTTTCAAGGTACGGCACCCTAAAAATATAATTTTATCAGTTTCATTATAGAATATTACGTAGCCCATAAGATGTCATTATTTCACTTAATGAGGAATTGATTCGTGGTCGCCACTCGAAAATATTTTTTGCGCCAACGTTTGTCGGTTACGCAAATGATGTGGCCTGTCACTAACGTGACAATTCTTCGAAATATGTCGGTTACACCTGTTCTTCTACGATATATCGATATTATTTAAAAAATATTAGTGGTGTAACTATTAGACTTTATATTTAAGGGGAAAAATACATATATATTTCATCATCATCATTACAACCCATAAATGTCCCACTGTTGGGCTCGGGTCTCCTCCGTAACGAGAGGGCAATTAATCTACTATACCGCGCTGGTTAGACGTGTTGGTATAGGATGTTGTTTCAAGTTTTCCTTCTTTCGTATAGATGTTATATGAGTTGTATATCCCTTAGTCGTCTCGTACGATCACCCACGGGTAAGGTATGGGGTGTTGAAAAGTATTCTTACTCCGTCACCACACGGGAACATATATATTTACAAGTGTTTTTATGTCACGCATTTTATAAAGTCTGTCAAGGCAAAAAAGCACATTATTAATAAAACAACAAATGTAAATTATAATTTTAATACTGTTAAAATTCAACAATATAAAACATAAGCAATAAATTCTATACACACATGAAATAACCTATAACGAACAATAATCTATTGATAAGACGAAGCGAAGGGCAATAGCTCAAATATTAGAGGATAAAAAATAAACCTTACATAAACCGTCTAGTCTATTTACAAATGTAAATGCAAAATATGTAAATATTAATGTTATTGGTAAACAAATAAATGTACTTAATATAAGTTGTAAAATTTTAATTCTGATTGATAACATCTCTTAAATGTATGATTAAGATTTAATTTTAACGTAGTGGTTTCTACAAGTTTATTTGTTCTATTAGCCTTAGCACCCTGCGTGCATTACCTATCATGTGAAGCTATCTATAGTAGAATTAGACACTATATACAACTACATGCTCAAGTTTTGTCTGAAATCAACAACTCACAATAGAAGACACATTAAAATATCTAGAAGAATATGGCAAAACTACATTAATAAATAAGTAAAGTGAGAAATCTAGTCCTTATTAAGTACACACTAATTAAACAGAGATCTAATTTGTCATGTTCGTCACCACATCACTTTAAATTTCTACAGCATCCGGAAACACATGGTCAAGATACGCTTGATTACCATAACTTTGTAGTGGTTTAGGTCTCTGTTTGCTCGAAAAAGATTGAATGTTCCCACTGCTGCATCTGTTGAACCTCAATGCTAGCTCCCTGACTTTTCCAGGTCGCGGCTTAAAATCTTCTTCCTTATCATGTGACACTTTTTCTTCTGCAAATTCTTCAGATTCCTTTTCTGTTTCCTTTATATCACTCCAACTTAGATTTGACGATCGTTTAGCATTCTGAAAATCTCTGTCATTACCATCCAGGTTCCTTTTCGTATCATTTTCTCTTTTCCCAGAATTATTCCTTTCGTACATACGAGAATAATTCTTAGAATCTCTGTGTTCGTTGTATTTATGTTCATGTTGATTTGTGTCTGTACTTTTAATTTTTCCAAAAAATGGATCTTTGGAGTATTGTATATCATTATTAGTTTTACAGATATAGTTCTTTTCAGTGCTTTTCTTATCTTTAGATCTTCTGACTTTTGGAGGGCCTGTCTTGAAAGTAGTAAATTTTTCATAGTTATTATTATTTAATTCTTTATTAGGAACGTTGTCTGGCTCGAATGCTTGAGTTCTTTGGTGAATGAGAGGTTTCGACAAGGATAAGTATTTAGGCGGCTCTCCGTGCTTATTAATCGTAATTTCGTATTGAATGTGCGGGTCCAAAACCGCGTATACATTCTCTTTGGCTTCTCTCTCCAGCGATGATAAAGCCGCCTGTAGACAAAAATAATATATTAAAATTCATCAAACTAGTAAAATTTAGCCAGAAGATTAACGTTAGTAGGTACTAAAGTGAGAAAATTGAATTATATTTTACAGTCAATAAACTATTTAATTGAGTTTTTAGTTGGGACTTTTTAAAGAGTAAGTGCATTAATAACATAAATGGAACAGAAGACTGGCAAATTTTTATTACAATCGGTTATAATTAAATTTGAAGTTAATGACACAACTTTAAATAAAATTCTTTATAACTCGCGTTTACGTGTTACGAGGGCTTATTATCATTTGTAATTGGTGCGTACGATAAGTATATTCACTTATAAGAATAATAATATAATAAACTATATTTATCATCACAAATTCTTATTTAGTACAAAAAGGCGTTTACATTTTTGAATTTTTTGGCATGTATTTTTATAAAAGGTGACCGTTTGGTCAACCCAGCCAAATATGAAAATACATGTCAACAAATTATATGCTCCATCTGAGATCCAATAAAGTTGTGCGTCATTTAACGTGATTATTATAAGACAGTTAGTGACTTTAGTAACTGCGGTAGAACTGGTAACAAAATCTTAATAAAGAAACCAGAAGAACCACCAAAAAATATTATACAGTTTTGAATAGTGAAAAAAATGTTTTTCACTTAATGTCGGAAGCATTGATGATGGAGTAAGAATAATAAATTCATCATCGCCTTTATTTGTTCATCTTGACCATGGGCGTTATAAAAAACAACTAAGAGGTACATACATACATACATACATATCATCACGCCATATCCCTTGCAGGGTAGGCAGAGAGAACAGAGTGCCAGAGAACTCTACCTCTGCATACTTCACTCGCTTCCTCAACATTCATAATTCTCTTCATACACGCTCGCCGGTTTCGGAGACTCTTGACTCCACCTTCCTTCAGTACATGACCGATCTGGTCTAGGTAGGTTAGTCTCGGTCTCCCTCGGTACCTACATCCTTCCACTTTCGCATTGTATATCTTCTTAACCAGACGTTCGTTCGGCATTCTTTCCACATGTCCGAACCATCGGAGCATGCCCTTTCGCATCTTTACACCAATACTCTCTTTCATACCTACTCGCTCTCTTACGTCGTCGTTACGAATGCGGTTTTGTTTGTTTGTTTTTGTGTTTTTTATGTTTTTTCCTAACTAAGAGGTAATATGCATATAATAATTTTTGATGTTTACGCGACTATTATAAGATTCGAAATAAAACTAATTTTTATGGATTCTATTGCGTTTGTATTTCATTTTTAATTGCCCGACATTTCAATCACTTTACAGCGTTAATGGTCACGGAAGGACAGTCACTCCGTATATTACATCTGTGCACGAAAAAGTCGAAATGAAATTTTATACCGTCCTGCCCGACTAGCTTGGTATAGAAGATCATTTTTCCTTCAATCGTGGAGTAGGCTTGAGCCAAGCAATGGAACGTATACTAGGTTAGATAATGAATAAATATTATGTTTAGTTTAAATATAAAGAAAATAATTAAGTCAAATCATTATTCCCCTGTGTTTTTTTCGTAGCTTTTTTTTTATGTATAAAATATTTTTTATTTCTTTATGATTTTATTTTAGTCTCTTATCTTATTCCTGTGATTCCTATGAGTTAGTATCTTATTGAGGACGGGATTCCTGTGAGATAATATCTTATTGACATTAATTAATCTAAATATTTTATTTCTGGATAGTGTATATATATATATATATATATATATATATATATATATATATATATAGATATATATGTGATATCCTATCTTTAAACTATTTATTTAGATTTGTACCTTTGCTGTGTGGTAGCGGCTGCAAATACTACCAACCCTTACTTTGCTCGTGAATGTCATAAAAGATGACTAGGAGCCTTATAACGACCTGAGCCAACTCCATCTGATGCCGTTTGGTCAATAAGTACATTCCCAAGAAGGGTTGATGTCTGGCAGGCGGCCGGTCATAAAACTATTACCAATAACTTTTACAATATCTACTATGAAAGAAGAGTACAATATGTACTATACAATATGTACTCATTTACTGTATGTATGGTCGGTACAATATGTACTCCTCTTTCATAGTACATATTGTAAAAGTAATTGCCTGCCTGCCTGACGTCAATCCTCCTTCGAACAAAAAAACGACAAACGACATCAGATGGAGTTAGCCCAGGTCGTTGTAAGGCTCTTACGACACGTCTCGTCTTTTACGACATCCACGAGCAGAGTAAGGGTTGGTAGTACTCGTAGCCGCTACCACACAGCTTTTAATAAGCTATTAATAAATATATTATGTTATACATATATTATGCTCAAGTACATTTCCTTTGGGTCCGTGGATAGACACTTAATGTTATTAAATGTACCAAAACTAACACGCTAATAGCTGTTGACATATTAGATCGCATTAACGTTTGATCATTACAATTAATTAATTGCCACACCTATCTATCTACAAGCTATATTAATTGTGGTTTTTGGGTGGGTACAATTTAGTTATTTTAGTTTTTAAGCCAACTTTTTTATTATATACAAGGAAAGTAAGAGAGAATTTATACGAATTGTAATACTAAACAATAAGAATATACATTGCTAGCCTATCTTTAAATTAGTGATAATGAGGGCAACTATTTTCAATTACCTTCTTCAAATTGGTTTTTATCAGGTATTTATGTGTATAAGTCCGAGAGGTGGAGAATACAAAACGTTGTTACCCCTTTCTTGGCAGTGGGAGTAGTCAGTCAAGACCGACTAAGGAGTATCAGGTGAAAACGCTACCACCGCATTAGCGATTAACACTTCTGTTAATTCTTTGAACTAGTAAATTTCCATATTAAGATAATTACCATAAATGTAATGCTTAATAATAACTGATTATCATCATCATCATCATCATCATCAGGCCCATATATGTCCCACTGTTGGGCTCGTGCCTCCGCCGTAATGGGAGGAAAATTAACCTACTATACCGCGCTGGTCAGACGTGTTGGTAAAGGGTTTTGTTTCGAGTTTTACTTCTCTTGCATAGATGTTATATGCGTTTATATCCCTTAGTCGTCTCTTACCATCACCCACTGGTAAGATAAGGGGTGGTGAATTGTATTCTTACTATGTCACCACACGGATAATATACAACTGACTGATATATAACTGACCATAAACAATAAAAAACTATTTATATTATATACAATCATTTTCTATCTGCAATGCCAATGAATTTGTTTCAAAAATGTGGGTAAAAATCTAATAACTAATACTGGAGCAGGTAGATATAAATATGTATAATAACGATGACTTATTCGACGTGAGACACCTAAGTGGTCCCATAACCATGAAGTCTGTAAAGTATTGTCGGAAATTTAAATATCAAATACAAACGTAATAGAACCTGTAAAAATATTGTTGTCCGTTTTGTTTCAAATATGTAATACTCGCGTAAAAATCAGAAAAAAAAATATAATTGTTATTTTGCCTTTTTGGTAAAATACCTAATAATTTTCTTGCCTGGCCAGTTATGAAAAATGTATCTTTTGATAGGTAATTCTTAGGTCTCTAGATAACTGACAAAGTTTCATCAATGATATGTGATATTAATTGCCTAAATTGATGTAATAAAAAGCATAACGTCTTAGGCGTGGTCTAATATTTGGGAAAATTGACGCATTAACTAATTGCTACCAGTTAATACCCCATAGCGCAGAAGGAGACAGCGGGGAGGGAGCATCAGGTGGATGCCTATATTGACCCTCTTCGCAGATAACAGGAACAGACTGGGAAAATGAAGATACTACGTGCTCCCCTTTTCCCAGCCGGGACGTGCACAAAAGGTGACCCTCGGGCGTCCCAAAAACAACGAGGATACAAGACCGCTGTGGTTTTTAGTAGGTATTCTGAAGTATTAAACATATATACTCCATCATATCCCTTGTTCTTATAAGCGTAAATGTATTTTTCACAAGGGTCGGATTAGAATATAATATTTCGCCACACCTTATTTTCACATGGGACTGTGGGAGTCGTAAAGACCGACTGAAAACGCCAGGTGATTGGGCAACGTTATTCTGGGAAATTCATACCAATCGTGATTGCCCACTCATTGCTTATGATATTATCTCTATAACGTGGAGGTATACGTTTAAATGTGGACGTTACTAGGCTGTTAAAGTAAAGAAGTGAAGGGAATTAAGGAGCGATTGATTTCTATATCGACGGCGGAAAGCGAAAACGTCGTAGTCCACAAAGTACGAAAAAAAATTTTATTGCACTGTTCGAATCAGAAAAAAAAACTGATTCAAATGGTCCGGGTTACATAATTCTATGATGAATAGTTATGAAATTAACATTAAAAAAAACGGGTTGAAACTTAAATGCCTGTATTCAAAAACGCTGTAGGTTACAGAAAAAAGTAGTAATAACTTATACTATGTGGACTACAGCCATTCGCTTTCCGTAAAAAAAGATTTTTGTTCATTAACGACGTTTTAGCAGGCAGCACGTCTAACTTTTTGCTTGCCAATTTGGCTTTGTCCTCCAAATGACAACCAAACTGGCTAATATTCTGTCAAATTTAAATCGCTTTACGTGTAACATTTTGTCTTACCCCAAATAAGCAATTATTTTAGTTTACATCTATTCTAAGATATTAGTTTCATGGAATAACTACGTTTACAACATACAGTTTAGTTCAAATAATGTTGCTTACGACGTTTTCGCTTTCCTAAAAAAAAATGCATTTGACCCCGCTCCATACAACTCAATAGTGCAATTACAGCGTTTTAACATTCTGTAAAAATAGTTCAATATGTCGTAGTCAACAAAATTTTGATAAATAATTGTTAGAATGAGATTTGAGAGTTAAAATTATATTTAGAAAAAAATAATAAATCTAATTTCCAAAAATCGTGGGTCTACGTTAAAAAATACGCTAGTTATGATTTTTTGAAAAAAAGTGAAACAGTTTTTTGGCTCTGGTGAATATTTTCGTTTTTGTGGACTACGACGTTTTCGCTTTCTGCCGTCGATATGGAGATAGAGTATGAATTTAAATTTAATAACTAATACCGCAGCGGGTAGATGTAAATCTCTGTGAGCGGATAGTTTTAAATCTGTAACAACGATGCCTTTTTGAACGTGAGACACCAAACATTTCTATTTTGCTACTACTTAATTACTCAATTAACCAGATCGATTATAAAGCAAGAAAGAGGCATCGTTACCGCTACGCGTGTGGATTAACTTAACGAAGAATACATATAAAAACGAAGAATTTCGGATATAGATCGAATTTGAAGAAAATTAAGAAAGTTATTTACGTTAATTATAATATGACATATTCTTTTATTCTAATTGGTTGGAAATTTCTAGTTAACTGTCTTGACTATATATAATTAAGGTAACTTGACTATGCTTAGACACAGAAAGATATGATGATACTAGGTATAAAATTCTAATTCGTATAATAAATTCGATTATTCAATTTTATGTATATAATAGTAGCTGGCTAAGAAATATTAATAAAACTAATTTTCAAATAATTTACAGAGTTTTGTAGCTTCAAAAATCTCAGGATTCAAAACAAAAATATAGAGTGTATGCAAAATCCGTAATTTTGCTAATAATGTATATATTAAGGATTATAATAAGGTATAGGTTAGCGTTATCTATTAATTTATTAGCAATTTTATCTATAAGTACTTGATTTGGTGAATTAGTTACTTGTACTAAACAAACATTGTTATCCGTTACCATTAAGGATAATTAAACTACTGTCATGCTTTTAGTACGTGTCCTATACAAATACCTTTAGTATTATAAATAAATCTCTTAAAATATAAAGTGATTTTCCTGTAAAATCTATCGATGTAATGCAAGTATTTCAAACAATAAATTAAAGATTTCGATCTAATAAACTTAATTTGATAAACATACATACATACATATCATCACGCCATATCCCTTGCAGGGTAGGCAGAGAGAACAGAGTGCCAGAGAACTCTATCCTTGCATACTTCACTCGCTTCCTCAACATTCATAATTCTCTCCATACACGCTCGCCGGTTTCGGAGACTCTTGACTCCACCTTCCTTCAGTACATGACCGATCTGGTCTAGGTAGGTTAGTCTCGGTCTCCCTCGGTACCTACATCCTTCCACTTTCGCATTGTATATCTTCTTAACCAGGCGTTCGTTCGGCATTCTTTCCACATGTCCGAACCATCGGAGCATGCCCTTTCGCATCTTTACACCAATACTGTCTTTCATACCTACTCGCTCTCTTACGTCGTCGTTACGAATGCGGTCGGTCAGCCTAACTCCACAGATTTTCCGCAGAGATCGCATTTTGACCGCATTAATTTTACTTTCATACTCTTTTCTGCATACCCAACTCTCGCTTCCATACAGTAATGTTGGGACAAGCACTGCGTTATGTATTGCTACACGTGCCTTCTGGCTGAGGTGGTGGCTGCCGAGAAGTTGCCCCAACGCTCCGTTCACTCTATTTCCCGCATTCACTCTTCGCTCTATATTAGTGGTGTACTTTCCATCTCGGCTAAATCCATATCCAAGATATACAAATTCATCCACTTGCTCTAGTACATCATTACCTATTGTTACTCTTACATCTGTTCTGGTTTTATCTCTTTCAAAGACCATTATTTTGGTTTTGCTCACATTCACGCGTAGACCCCTTTTCTTACAATCTTCTGTCATTGTGTCGACTAGGGTCTGCAGGTCAGTCGCTGACTGTGCCAGCAGAACTGCATCATCTGCATAAAGCAGAGCAGTGACCACTGAGTCGCCCATCTGGACTCCCACATTCATATCGTTCAACCTTTGGAGACATTTATCCAGATATATGATAAACAGCCTGGCTGACAGAACGCACCCCTGCTTAACGCCGATATTGACGTCAAACCAAGGCGACATTCCATCATCCAGCCGCACACAGGCTCTATAGCCCATGTAACTGGACTGCACAGCCTGTAGCAGTTTACCGCTAATACCATACTCCGGTAAAATGTCCCAAAGTTCCTTTCGTACAACCGTGTCAAATGCTCTCTCCAGATCCACAAAACTGCAGAAAACCCTCTGACCTAGAGCCAGATGCTTCTCCACAATGTTGCGCAGAGAGAACACTTGATCCATGCATCCCCTGCCACTCCTGAAATCTCCTTGTGTCTCACACAGTAAACCATCGGACACCATCCACATTCTCCTTTCAATAATTTTGCCATACAGTTTTGCTGCCAAACTGGTCAAGCTTATGGCTCTTTAATTTGCGCAGTCATAACGTGAACCCTTGTTTTTAAACAAAGGCACGATGACTGCGCTATTCCAGTCCCCGGGAACCATTCCCGAGCTCCAACATAAATTGAGGAGAGCAACAGGAACGCCTCCCAGACACAAGAGCCACCAAGCTTGATCATCTCGGCAGACACCATATCAATGCCCGCTGCCTTACCATTTTTCAAACTTCTTATCGCCCATTCAACTTCATCCATACTGATGCCATCGGAGGACGCCGTTGTCGAATGTTGATCTACTAAACCACATGCAACGCCGGCGCCAACCGTAGTATCCGCATACATATCGCCAAAATATTCACTCCATCGGCTTAACACGTCTTGTGTTTGTGTAAGAATGTCTCCACCTTTAGACTTTATTTTATTCATTCTGAAGGCTGACCAACCACCCCGAGACTTCTTCACCTCCCTCCAAAAGAGTTTGGTGTTACCCTCGAAGCTTTTAGTCAGCCTATCTTCTGCACTCATACTTGCTCTATCACGTTTCTCTTTCACTAAGGCCTTGGTGTCATTCTTACATTGCCGATATATTTCTTTCTTCTGTTCAGTCATACTGTCATTCAGATTCAAAGAAGAGACATAGTCCAGCCACGCTTTCTTCTTTTGCTCTACGGAAGCTGCCACTTCCGCATCCCACCATGCATCACCATTTGTTTTTCTATGCTTCTTTGAACTTCCACATACTTCTTTCGCTGTATCTACCATACTCTCTTTCAATACTCTCCAGCATTCTTCAATGTCCGATTGCGGCTGGCTTGCCATCGTCAGCCGTTCTCGGACACCCTCTGCATACTTTTCTCTTACACACTCTTCTTGCAACCTTTCAACCTTTATTCTTTCAAGCCCTCCGAAGTGGACATGCTCTCGCTAGTGCCTCCATTTTCTGAACAGACCACTAAATTTCGCAATAATGAGTTAGTGGTCCGTATCGACTGTGGTGCCCCTGTAGGCTCTTGCGTCCAATATTTTGCTTCGGAGGCGACTGTCTACCAAAATTAAATCTATTATGCTTTTCTGTTCATTCCTTCTCCATGTATACATATGGATGTCCTTATGTCGGAAAAATGTGTTTGACACAATAAGGTTTCTCTCCATGCATACATCCGCTATGAGCCTACCTGCATCGTTCACTCTCTTATCACCAAATGGACCAAATACGTCCTCATAGTCGGGACGCTTGGACCCCACCCATCCATTCAAATCTTCGCATACAACCACGCGTTCACTGGTTTCTGCCATATCCAGAACTTCCCTAACATTGTCCCAAAACTTCTTTAGGTCTGATGCCACCGAGGATCCTACGGGAGCATATGCTACAACCATGAATACCTTGGTGACACCTAGTTTTATACGGACCCAAAGAAGTCTGGGATCATACATTCCGTAATCCTTCATACCTGAGGCCAAGCGAGAGGACAACAGCACTCCTACCCCCATGCTGGCTCGATCGCTCTGTGGTACACCAGACCACAGAGCCATCCCGCCACCAGGAAGATCGCAGGCGTCGCTGCCCCTTCGCTTGGTCTCTGTTACACAGAGCACGTCTAGCTGTTTGTCCGCCATGACGGATATCAGCTCGTGCAACTTACCTTCCACACAACCTCTTACATTCCACGTGCCCACCCGGCACTCTGCTCTCCTCGACTCTCCAAACTGGGCAAGGCGTGATGGGTGGCGGCCCCCATCGCCGCAACTGCCGATGTTCGTACCGACGGGGGCGGGTCGGTACGCGTCGCTTCCGGGGGACGCCCTAACCCGCATTGCGGTACGCATATCGAGCCGGATTAGCAGTCTAATTAGACTGGCAGGGGACGCGAACGAGCACGCTCCGGACTATGCCCCCCAGCACGCTCCGGACTATGCCCCCCTAATTTGATAAAAATAATGAAATAACGATCAAATTTATTTCTGTCTATATAAATTTTATTCGTGTACTAAAAATAATTATATCATCAATATATAGGCATATATCTAATTGTATATATTTTTTTTTATAGATAACATTCTGCACTGCATGTAATAAATCCCTAAAATTAATTCTTTGTGTAGCTAGGGGCGTCCCTAGCTACACAAAAAACAATTAAAAGATGGAAAAGACATCCAGAATAAGAAATTCATCATTGCAGATAGCACAAAGTATTAGTACTTTTGGGTCAAAGTATTCTTTTGCGTCAACACGGAAGTTCGCTAATTAGATCACTGTTCTATCTTAAATATAAAGTTAATAGATATATTTTAAACTTCTTTAAATGAAATGGTCGTGAAAACTATCATTATCTTCCTTGGCTGCATTTATATTAATGTGTACAATCCTATTAAAAGAAGTACGTAAAAATATATTTATTTAATAATTCTCATTGTACCAAAAGGATAAGAATACATTGGTCTACTACCCTTCACTGTAAAATTATCTTAAGTGTGCAGCAACTATATCCTAGAAAACCTCTAAAACCTTGCTGCGATCGTCAAACCGCTTGCCAAACGTGGCTATTATAACAGTTTGGCCCCTGGTCCTCTTATTTAAGAGCGAGACTTACGTTCAGCAGTAGACGCCTACAGTTCAATTATTAATGATGCTGAAATTAATTATAAGGGAATAGGAAATAAGTTAAGAGAATAAAACTATTTTTACGGATTCTATCGCCTTATAATTTCTCGACATTTTGAACACTTTACAGCGTTCATGTTTACGGGATTCTGCCCGTAACCGTCTATAAAATAGTTTTATTACTATTACAGACTATTACAGAAATCATACAGTTAAGAGAATTTAATTATTTCGATTGCTTGCTTCCATAATATAATATATAACTATTAATACTAATCTACTGACTATAAACATAGAGAATAAATAAATCCATATTTATTTCCATAGACATTCTTACACAAACACAAGACGTGTTAAGCCGATGGAGTGAATATTTTGGCGATGCGTATGCGGATACTCGAGTTGGCGCCGGTGTCACATGTGGTTTAGTAGATCAACATTCGCCACCGGCGTTCTCCGATGGCATCAGTATGGATGAAGTTGAATGGGCGATAAGAAGTTTGAAAAATGGTAAGGCAGCGGGCATTGATATGGTGTCTGCCGAGATGATCAAGCTTGGCGGCTCTTGTGTCTGGGAGGCGTTCCTGTTGCTCCTCAATTTATGTTGGAGCTCGGGAATGGTTCCCAGGGACTGGAATAGCGCAGTCATCGTGCCTTTGTTTAAAAACAAGGGTTCACGTTATGACTGCGCAAATTACAGAACCATAAGCTTGACCAGTTTAGCAGCAAAAGTGTATGGTAAAATTATTGAAAGGAGAATGAGGATGGTGTCCGATGGTTTACTGTGTGAGACACAAGGAGGTTTCAGAAGTGGAAGGGGATGCATGGATCAAGTGTTCTCTCTGCGCAACATTGTGGAGAAGCATCTGGTTCTAGGTCAGTAGGTTTTCTGCAGTTTTGTGGATCTGGAGAGAGCATTTGACACGGTTGTACGAAAGGAACTTTGGGACATTTTACCGGAGTATGGTATTAACGGTAAACTGCTGCAGGCTGTGTAGCCCAGTTCCATGGGCTGTAAAGCCTATGTGCGGCTGGATGATGGAATTTCGCCTTGGTTTGACGTCAAAATCGGCGTTAAGCAGGGGTGCGTTCTGTCAGCCAGACTGTTTATCATATATCTGGATAAATGTCTCCAAAGGTTGAACGATATGAATGTGGGAGTCCAGATGGTCGACTCAGTGGTCACTGCTTTGCTCTATGCAGATGATGTAGTCCTACTGGCACAGTCAGCGACTGACCTGCAGACCCTAGTCGACACAATGACAGAAGATTGTAAGAAAAGGGGTCTACGCGTGAATGTGAGCAAAACCAAAATAATGATCTTTGAAAGAGATGAAGCCGGAAAAGATGTAAGAGTAACAATAGGTAATGATGTACTGGAGCAAGTGGATGAATTTGTATATCTTGGATGTGGATTTAGTCCAGATGGAAGGTACACCACTGATATAGCGCGAAGAGTGAATGCGGGAAATACAGTGAATGGAGCGTTGGGGCAACTTCTCGGCAGCCACCACCTCAGCCAGCAGGCATGTGTAGCAATACATAACGCAGTGCTTGTCCCAACATTACTGTATGGAAGCGAGAGTTGGATACCCAACTTTCGCTCTCGCAGAAAAGAGTATAAAAGTAAAATTAATTAATGTTGAGGAAGCGAGTGAAGTATGCAGAGATAGAGTTCTCTGGCACTCTGTTCTCTCTGCCTACCCTGCAAGGGATATGGCGTGATGATATGTATGTATGTATGTATGTATTAATGCGGTAGAAATGCGATCTCTACGGAAAATCTGTGGAGTTAGGCTGATCGATACCATTCGTAACGACGACGTAAGAGAGCGAGTAGGTATGAAAGAGAGTATCGGTGTATGCGAAAGGGAATGCTGCGATGGTTCGGACATGCGGAAAGAATGCCGAACGAACGTCTGGTTAAGAAGATATACAATGCGAAAGTGGAAGGATGTAGGTACCGTGGGAGACCGAGACTAACCTTCCTAGACCAGATCGGTCATGTACTGAAGGAAGGTGGAGTCAAGAGTCTCCGAAACCGGCGAGCATGTATGAAGAGAATTATGAATGTTGAGGAAGCGAGTAAAGTATGCAAGGATAGAGTTCTCTGGCACTCTGTTCTCTCTGCCTACCCTGCAAGGGATATGGCGTGATGATATGTAGGTATGTATAATATGTATCTATCTACAATATATATATATATATATATATATATATATCATGGACTTCGGGACCGATAGAGAAAATAATAATAATAAGGATTAAAGTATATAAGTTAGTACATTAGACAAAACTACAAAAATCAACCCTAATAAAATATTCTAAATAATGTCCCCATATTATATTACTTTTTAATATATAAATAAATATTTGAGAATTTATATCTGGTACCCCAAGATGGGTTAGAAGAGTGTATAGTTGGTTTAGTAGATGTAAGGTAAGCATTAAAGTGTGTGTGCGTGCGCAATCACACCTGTGCTGTGTCACACGGTGGTAGGAGGCTGCAGCACGACGGCGGCGCGGCGGACCTGCAGCGCGTCGGGGGAATAACGAGCTCCAATGCTGCCACCACCTACAGTCGGCACGCTTGCGCCCATAGCTGCTGTGATGGGTGCACGGACAGGCTCTCGCGGCGTATACACGGCATCCGCTGGTAACGCAGCTTTCTCACTGATGGAAAAGACTAGGTTAATAACATATACAGGGTGCCAATTTTATTACTAGAATAACTTAAACTAGGTGTAGGAACGAAGTCATAAAAAACATTAAAGTTTTAGCTCTGCCCAATCGCGAGATAAAGTGATTTGTTTCTTATCAAAACAGTAGGTTTGTCAGCGTACATTGACCTGTATATACATTTCGACCAGCTGTACGGTGGTAACCGCTGCAAGAGTGGGACTATTTGCCTACTAGTTCAGTGCCACACGCATGAGTGCCTACATCGATTTTTTATAGTGCAAGTGTATTGACCGCTTATCAGTATAGCAATTTAATCAAAACTTAGGTACTATATTTTCTTACTGATTTGGATAGTGTGTCAAGGTCTGATGGTCCCTTCAAGGGTTCTACTAATTAAATCGGCAACCTGTTTATATCAATTTGAAAGATATATTTTAGTAAAATATGAAATGATGACGATGATAGCAATCCATAAAATGTGAACCAATAGCGTAGTTTATATGACACCTAACATCAATGATTGACCTAGGTTAGATACAACGTGATAACAATATGTTTCAATGACCTTATAAAACAATCCTCTATTTCATGTTTATGATGCTAACTAGCACTGCGAAATTATATCAAGCACATTCCAAAAAAAAGGTCTACGCTGTAACCACGATCGTATTCTTATCCAACGAACATTGATAAAATTGTTTCACATTTCAGTTATTATGAGCCTGCTGTGTGGTAGCGGCTACGAATACTACCAACCCTTACTTTGCTCGTGGATGTCGTAAAAGACGACTAAGAGCCTCACAACGACCTGGGCCAACTCTATCTGATGCCGTTTGGTCAACAATTACATTCCCAAGGAGGGTTGATATCTGGCAGGCGGCCGGTCATGAAACTATTGACAACAACTTTTACAATATGTACTATGAAAGAAGAGTACATATTGTATCGACCCCAAGTAATTGAGATAAGAGTAGGAGAATGATGATGATGATTTCAGTTATTATAGCCATTAAGAAGTCAAGTTTAAATTGTTTTAGATGTTATCTAAATAGAAATTAAATGTTATCATGAAATTTTACGGATACTACAGATTGACAATATCAATTCGTTATCTACTCTAAAAAGCGTTACTGCATGAATCTAGTTATTCTAAAGTTTTCTACACAGAGAAAAAAGGTAAGAGTTTATATATTCAATTAATTTTCACACAACAATAAGTGTTAGAAATTATTGATTAACTGATAATATATACAACACATACTCGTATATTATTATATGTGTAAATATAATAATAATCGTATATTATTATATGTGTAAATAAAGACAGCTAAAGGATATAAAATGCATATAACATATATACAAGAGATGGAAAAATCGATACAAAACCCTATATCAACACGTCTGACCAGCGTGGTATAGTAGATCAATTTTCCCTCCCATTACGAAGGAAGCACGAGTCCAATAGTGGGACGAATATGAGCTGAAATGATGATGATGATGAATTGAATTCTTTGGGAGTTTCCCAAATATGACTCACTATACGAATAATAAATAACTAAACTTCACATTTTCTACATAACTCATACTGATAATAAAATCTTTTAATATACATATATTTTAGTTTTGGAGATGTATAGGAGTTATTTTAGTTTCATTGCGTACCGCAATGCGGGGTAGGGCGTCCCCCGGAGGCGACGCGTACCGACCCGCCCCCGTCGGTACGAACATCGGCAGTTGCGGCGATGGGGGCCGCCACCCATCACGCCTTGCCCAGTTAGGCGAGTCGAGGAGAACGGAGTGCCGGGTGGGCACGTGGAATGTAAGAGGTTGTGTGGAAGGTAAGTTGCACGAGCTGATATCCGTCATGGCGGACAAACAGCTAGACGTGCTCTGTGTAACAGAGACCAAGCGAAGGGGCAGCGACGCCTGCGATCTTCCTGGTGGCGGGATGGCTCTGTGGTCTGGTGTACCACAGAGCGATCGAGCCAGCATGGGGGTAGGAGTGCTGTTGTCCTCTCGCTTGGCCTCAGGTGTGAAGGATTACGGAATGTATGATCCCAGACTTCTCTGGGTCCGTATAAAACTAGGTGTCACCAAGGTATTCATGGTTGTAGCATATGCTCCCGTAGTATCCTCGGTGGCATCAGACCTAGAGAAGTTTTGGGATAATGTTAGGGAAGTTCTGGATATGGCAGAAACCAGTGAACGCGTGATTGTATGCGGAGATTTGAACGGATGGGTGGGGACCAAGCGTCCCGACTATGAGGACGTACTTGGTCCATTTGGTGATAAGAGAGTGAACGACGCAGGTAGGCTCATAGCGGATGTATGCATGGAGAGAAACCTTATTGTGTCAAACACATTTTTCCAACATAAGGACATCCATATATATACATGGAGAAGGAATGAACAGAAAAGCATAATAGATTTAATTTTGGTAGATAGTCGCCTCCGAAGCAAAATATTGGACGCAAGAGCCTACAGGGGCCCCACAGTCAACACGGACCACTATCTCGTTATTGCGAGATTTAGTGGTCTGTTCAGAAAGTGGAGGCACTGGCGAGAGCGTGTCCACTTCGGAGGGCTTGAAAGAATAAAGGTTGAAAGGTTGCAAGAAGAGTGTGTAAGAGAAAAGTATGCAGAGGGTGTCCGAGAACGGCTGACGATGGCAAGCCAGCCGCAATCGGACATTGAAGAATGCTGGAGAGTATTGAAAGAGAGTATGGTAGATACAGCGAAAGAAGTATGTGGAAGTTCAAAGAAGCATAGAAAAACAAATGGTGATGCATGGTGGGATGCGGAAGTGGTAGCTTCCGTAGAGCAAAAGAAGAAAGCGTGGCTGGACTATGTCTCTTCTTTGAATCTGAATGACAGTATGACTGAACAGAAGATAGAAATATATCGGCAATGTAAGAATGACACCAAGGCCTTAGTGAAAGAGAAACGTGATAGAGCAAGTATGAGTGCAGAAGATAGGCTGACTAAAAACTTCGAGGGTAACACAGAACTCTTTTGGAGGGAGGTGAAGAAGTCTCGGGGTGGTTGGTCGGCCTTCAGAATGAATAAAATAAGGTCTAAAGGTGGAGACATTCTTACACAAACACAAGACGTGTTAAGCCGATGGAGTGAATATTTTGGCGATATGTATGCGGATACTACGGTTGGCGCCGGTGTCGCATGTGGTCTAGTAGATCAACATTCGACAACGGCGTCCTCCGATGGCATCAGTATGGATGAAGTTGAATGGGCGATAAGAAGTTTGAAAAATGGTAAGGCAGCGGGCATTGATATGGTGTCTGCCGAGATGATCAAGCTCGGTGGCTCTTGTGTCTGGGAGGCGTTCCTGTTGCTCCTCAATTTATGTTGGAGCTTGGGAATAGTTCCCGGGGACTGGAATAGCGCAGTCATCGTGCCTTTGTTTAAAAACAAGGGTTCACGTTATGACTGCGCAAATTACAGAGCCATAAGCTTGACCAGTTTGGCAGCAAAAGTGTATGGAAAAATTATTGAAAGGAGAATGAGGATGGTGTCCGATGGTTTACTGTGTGAGACACAAGGAGGTTTCAGGAGTGGAAGGGGATGCATGGATCAAGTGTTCTCTCTGCGCAACATTGTGGAGAAGCATCTGGCTCTAGGTCAGAGGGTTTTCTGCAGTTTTGTGGATCTGGAGAGAGCATTTGACACGGTTGTACGAAAGGAACTTTGGGACATTTTACCGGAGTATGGTATTAACGGTAAACTGCTACAGGCTGTGCAGTCCAGTTACATGGGCTGTAGAGCCTGTGTGCGGCTGGATGATGGAATGTCGCCTTGGTTTGACGTCAATATCGGCGTTAAGCAGGGGTGCGTTCTGTCAGCCAGGCTGTTTATCATATATCTGGATAAATGTCTCCAAAGGTTGAACGATATGAATGTGGGAGTCCAGATGGGCGACTCAGTGGTCACTGCTCTGCTTTATGCAGATGATGCAGTCCTGCTAGCACAGTCAGCGACTGACCTGCAGACCCTAGTCGACACAATGACAGAAGATTGTAAGAAAAGGGGTCTACGCGTGAATGTGAGCAAAACCAAAATAATGGTCTTTGAAAGAGATAAAACCAGAAGAGATGTAAGAGTAACAATAGGTAATGATGTACTAGAGCAAGTGGATGAATTTGTATATCTTGGATGTGGATTTAGCCGAGATGGAGGGTACACCACTGATATAGAGCGAAGAGTGAATGCGGGAAATAGAGTGAACGGAGCGTTGGGGCAACTTTTCGGCAGCCACCACCTCAGCCAGAAGGCACGTGTAGCAATACATAACGCAGTGCTTGTCCCAACATTACTGTATGGAAGCGAGAGTTGGGTATGCAGAAAAGAGTATGATAGTAAAATTAATGCGGTCGAAATGCGATCTCTGCGGAAAATCTGTGGAGTTAGGCTGACCGACCGCATTCGTAACGACGACGTAAGAGAGCGAGTAGGTATGAAAGAGAGTATTGGTGTAAAGATGCGAAAGGGAATGCTCCGATGGTTCGGACATGTGGAAAGAATGCCGAACGAACGCCTGGTTAAGAAGATATACAATGCGAAAGTGGAAGGATGTAGGTACCGAGGGAGACCGAGACTAACCTACCTAGACCAGATCTGTCATGTACTGAAGGAAGGTGGAGTCAAGAGTCTCCGAAACCGGCGAGCGTGTATGAAGAGAATTATGAATGTTGAGGAAGCGAGTGAAGTATGCAGAGATAGAGTTCTCTGGCACTCTGTTCTCTCTGCCTACCCTGCAAGGGATATGGCGTGATGATATGTATGTATGTATGTATACGAATAATAAATAACTAAACTTCACATTTTCTACATAACTCATACTGATAATAAAATCTGGCTACAAATTACACTTAGACTCAGAATAACAAATATTTGGATCGCACAAAATATTATCTTCTACCGAACACACGACATTTGCCACGTTAGGACAATATCTTAACGACTATGCCACTTGTGCAGTCAATTTATTATTATACAATAATTAATATAACAAAACAAAATATTATTATACCTAGTTAGTGTCATCTTTGTCATATTTTGTTAATTTATGCTGGATGCTATAAAATAACGTAAATTACATATTTAAACTTTACTAACTAGAAGTAAATATAATATACATATACCGAGTGGAGATGACAATGCGACAATGAATAAAAACCACCGGCAATACTAGTGTATTCTGAAACTATCAAAGAAAGTCCTCACATGGAATTCTGTTTTTTCAACAAACTATTTATTAGGAATATAGAAATAAAATAGAACACCGTTTGTAAATATTAATTCACTAACCTGTGGTACGACCGAGTAGGTATCCTTTCATTATGTTGCATGCATTAGGTACTTTTAATTTTCTTATCTAAGTCTGATGACACAGTTTATATGGATCGTATTGCTCAGGTATAAGGTATAATATGCATTAATTTGTATTGCGTTTGGCGAAGACTTGAAGTGGTAAACTGGCGATATGTAGGTTACCTAACTTCATATTAGTTTATACTGATGCGGCGCGGGAGGTCTTTGATCTCTTAGTGATAGCCTAATAATTTTAATTTTTAATACAGAGTGTGGGAAATGTTAATAATACAAAGTAATGTGCTGTGGCTAAATTATACGACATATTATATTCAAAGTTTGTATACCGGCTGGGCAAGTCATTATATACACTAAATTAAAATTATTGTTGCGTGGTAATCTCCACCTTGCACATAGAACTTAAACTAGTGTAGTAATTAGCAAACGGACCAATATTCTTACCTATCTAAATCTTCAGTCTTGTACTCTACGCTTTCTGCAAGAAAATAAAAATATTTGAAAATAATGAACTTGTAGTAATTGATGAAATCTTCCATGTAGTGTCGGAGTAAGAATACAATTCACCACCCACTCTCTTACCCGTGAGTATCATAAAAGACGATTAAGGGATATAATATGCATATGGCATTTGAGTAATAGAAGGAAAACTTGAAATAAAACCCTATCACAACACATTATGGAGGAGGCCCGAGCTTAATAGTGGGACATATGTAGGCTGAGATAAATTGACGAAATTATACCCTAATTCATAGCAGAAATCGTTACTTTAACCCGTCTGACCAACTTAGTATAGCAGGTCAATTTCCTTCCTATTGTGGAGAAGGCTTGAGTCTAACAGTGAGACGTAAATGTAATGCTTAATCAGATGCATACTAATGGATTAATGCTTTATTTGACTGTAACGAAGCCCAAAAGATGACCTGTATATATCGCCTCTTTGCTTCAATAGGTTTTCTTAAAAAAAAAAATTTTAGAGGATAGTGTTGTTCAAGTTTCAAAAAATAATTGATTTATAAATCTATGATTTTAATTGTTTAATTATTCTATAATTAAATCATCTATGATTTAAATCAGATTTACGGTAGAAAAATATTCGTTGCAAGACAATTATATTTTAAAACTTGAAAAACACTTCTCTAAAAATTTCATTTTTAACCAACTTCAAAAAGGAGGAGGTTCTATATTTCATTCAAGATAACACACTATTGAAGCAAAGAGGCGATACTCGTATGTCCATGTCTCTTTCTGCTCTTAACTAATCAACAGATTTTAATAAAGGTAAGTGACATTCTTTTTTTTTAACTATAAAATTGATTATCTATTATAAAAATAAAGATGATTAAGGGATATATAATATGCATATGACATTTGAACAATAGAAGGCAAACTTGAAATAAAACCCTATCACACGACCAGCGCGGAAAGCTGTGTGCGCGGAATACTTTGATTACTTGATACTTGACTTACTTGATGTCGTAAAAGACGCCTTATAACGATCTGGGCCAACTCCATCTGATGCCGTTTGGTCAACAATTACATTCCCAAGGAGGGTTGACGTCTGGCAGGCGGCCGGTCATAAAACTATTGCCAATAACTTTAATGATATGTATGTACTATGAAAGAAAAGTACATACCTACTGTATCGACCCCAAGTAATTGGGATAAGAGTAGGAGAATGATGATTATAAAAATAACTTATCTATAACTCCATAAGTAATCATGTAACTGACCTCTTCGCCTTCGACATCTTATGATGAGGCAAAGTACGATAACGAGTAACGCAGCGATGACAAGCGCTGCAGCAATCAATGGCGCCACGTGAGCAGTCTCTGTTAGCGAAAAATTATCTGCGTGAACAAAATTATTTTAACGTTATAACATGCACGTTTATTTAAACATTCAATACAAGCCAATTAAATGTTAAAAAACTGCTAGTATTTTTTCTATTAAAATTATTGAAATTTAGCATTTAGCATGCTAGGTTATTTGTAAAAACTTATTTACGAACAAAAAATTAATGTCACAAGTGGGACTCGCGCCTACACTTATTGGAAATCCAACGATTGGAACGGATTTCCAACAGGTGTGGGCTCGGATCTCACGTGTAACATTAATTTTTCGCTCGTAATTAGGTTTTAATTTTTTACATACATACATACATATCATCACGCCATATCCCTTGCAGGGTAGGCAGAGAGAACAGAGTGCCAGAGAACTCTATCTCTGCATACTTCACTCGCTTCCTCAACATTCATAAATCTCTTCATACACGCTCGCCGGTTTCGGAGACTCTTGACTCCACCTTCCTTCAGTACATGACCGATCTGGTCTAGGTAGGTTAGTCTCGGTATCCCTCGGTACCTACATCCTTCCACTTTCGCATTGTATATCTTCTTAACCAGGCGTTCGTTCGGCATTCTTTCCACATGTCCGAACCATCGGAGCATTCCCTTTCGCATCTTTACACCAATACTCTCTTTCATACCTACTCGCTCTCTTACGTCGTCGTTACGAATGCGGTCGGTCAGCCTAACTCCACAGATTTGCCGCAGAGATCGCATTTCGACCGCATTAATTTTACTATCATTCTCTTTTCTGCATACCCAACTCTCGCTTCCATACAGTAATGTTGGGACAAGCACTGCGTTATGTATTGCTACACGTGCCTTCTGGCTGAGGTGGTGGCTGCCGAGAAGTTGCCCCAACGCTCCGTTCACTCTATTTCCCGCATTCACTCTTCGCTCTATATCAGTGGTGTACCTTCCATCTCGGCTAAATCTACATCCAACATATACAAATTCATTCACTTGCTCTAGTACATCATTACCTATTGTTATTCTTACATCTGTTCTGGTTTTATCTCTTTCAAAGACCATTATTTTGGTTTTGCTCACATTCACGCGTAGACCCCTTTTCTTACAATCTTCTGTCATTGTGTCGACTAGGGTCTGCAGGTCAGTCGCTGTTTATGCCAGCAGGACTGCATCATCTGCATAAAGCAGAGCAGTGACCACTGAGTCGCCCATCTGGACTCCCACATTCATATCGTTCAACCTTTGGAGACATTTATCCAGATATATGATAAACAGCCTGGCTGAGAGAACGCACCCCTGCTTAACGCCGATATTGAGGTCAAACCAAGGCGACATTCCATCATCCAGCCGCACACAGGCTGTACAGCCCATGTAACTGGACTGCACAGCCTGTAGCAGTTTACCGCTAATACCATACTCCGGTAAAATGTCCCAAAGTTCCTTTCGTACAACCGTGTCAAATGCTCTCTTCAGATCCACAAAACTGCAGAAAACCCTCTGACCTAGAGCCAGATGCTTCTCCACAATGTTGCGCAGAGAGAACACTTGTTCCATGCATCCCCTTCCACTCCTGAAACCTCCTTGTGTCTCACACAGTAAACCATCGGACACCATCCTCATTCTCCTTTCAATAATTTTACCATACACTTTTGCTGCCAAACTGGTCAAGCTTATGGCCCTGTAATTTGCGCAGTCTTAACGTGAACCCTTGTTTTTAAACAAAGGCACGAATGATGGTGATTTTAATTTTTTGCTATGCTAATATTAATTATTAATGCGGTGGGTGACTCCGAATACTACTAACCCTAACATTGCTTGTAGGTGTTACTAAAAGACGACGAAGATCTTTATATTAACTTGGGCGTACTTCACTTGGTGCCGTTTAGTTAACAATTACATTGCCAAGTAGAGCTGATGTTAGGCAGACGGCTGATCATAAAACTATTGCCAATAACTTTTGCAATATATAAGTATATATTACATCGACCCGAAGTAAATGGGATTCTTATCTGCTCTTGCAAGAAAATGATGATGAATCGCCACAGGCTTGGTTGGCGGTGAACGAATGCAATTGGTGCTTTATATTTTCCAGTTGAGTGCTATTGTTTATTCCCCTGAGACGTCTCAGGTTTTATCGACTTTTAACGAAAAGGTAAGAGGTTTTTTTTTTACTTTAACGACATTCACGAGTAAAGTAAAGATTAGTAGAGTTCGTAGCCACTACCAAACAGCGTGGTGATTTTGATATTTGACTCCTCGAAGATTCACTTTGCTTTCCGACCAAACTTGCCGAAGACTGCACTAAGGCATTCCTGTATTATCCTTGTATTACAGAAGACTTTAAATTATACTTTCTGTGTAACGGAGTAAGTACATAATTCACCAACAACATCTGTTATAAAGAAGGAGAACTTGAAATATACTATGCCAGCCCCTCTGATTAGTATGGTATATAAGTCAATTGCCCTTTCACTGTAGAGGTGGTACGAATACAGCAGTAGAACGTATATAAGCTGAGATGATAATTATGAACATGCAATTGATAATTATGAATGAACAAAAATGATAATTATAAAATGCACAGAAATGATAAAAAAGAACAAAAATGATAATTATGAAATGCACAGATGGCGCAACGGTTAAGATACCGGCCTTACGTGCCAGTGAGTCTGGGTGTAATTTGTCTGCGTTAATTGCATGTTTGTAAAGTCCCCCGCGATACAAGGATTATTTCCTTAGCGCAGGGTGGCGTTTTTAAAAAAAAAAAAATTAACGTACACATAGCACAAAGTATACTGCTTAAGAATCGAACCCGTAATACTAGATATGGTATTATCTTAACCACTGCGGCATCCACGCATGGATGAAGGGCAATTATAGGCTACTTATATTTACGCGATATACATAATGAACAGGCTGAAGAACTTTTTTAAAACAAGAACTCGTACAAAGTAATAAATTCTACTGTCACTGGGGACTTCACAAATATTTAACGGATACAAATTACTCAAAAAAACTCTTGAAGTTAGCAATTTTTTATGGGCCGATTGATTACTACGGTTTAATATCGTTATTGAGACAATATTCTTGAAGAAAAGAATAGATTTACCGTTATGGTTTTTATTTTTTCCGCGCGATGACGGAGTTATAATACAATTTACCAACCCTTATTTTACCTGTGGGTGTTCGTAGAAGACGATTAAGGGATAAAATATGCATATAACATCTATGCAAGAGAAGGGAAACTTGAAACTAAACCTTATATCAACACGTTTGACCAGCGTGGTGTAGTAGGTCAATTTCCTTCCTAGTATGAAGGAGGCTCGAAACCAGACGTGGGACATATATGAGCTAAGATGATGATGGTTTTTAATAGCAGAGTATTTTTCTAAACCTTTATGTGGATCTTACACGTACAGTACGGTTTAATTCACAGATTACTAAATCTTACTTACATACATTATTTTCCATGTATTCATAAGATTTAACAATGTATATCAGCTAGCAGTGGTTCAAATATTCGTTTATTTATTATGTTATTATTATCGTAATAAGCACTTTACATAGCTAAAATATTTCATGCTACGTGCATTAATTTAGGAAAGATTAAATTCTAATATTATATTTATAATATCTAACGAAGCTTAATCTTTTTTTTAGCTAAGGTAATATTTAATATTATCAAATAATATTCGATATTAAAATACAAATCAACAATCTGCACTAAGAATAAACTTTGAAAACATTCCAATTTTCTTCTATTTATTTTAAAAGATAAAACATCGCAGTAAAGGATAAATCCTTGTGTTATGGTGGACTTCAAAAACAACTAGTCTTCAAATCCTGGACAAAAATATAGCAATTGCAGTTTTAGAATAATTATTATAATACACGCACGAATGTCATTTTGTTATTGTCTGTGGTGGCAAATGAGCAAGCTGTATACCGTGCCGTGCGTGCTGTATATCAGGCCGTTGCCGTGAAAATTCATCATTCGAGCACTAAGCTTGACGCCGAAGGTCACTGTTTAACATCTTCAGTATTTTTTTTATAGCTTATGGTGGCAAACGAGCAAGCAGCACACTTGATGGTAAGTATCACGGCCGCCCATGAACCTTTGCAATACCAAGGTTATAACTAGGCCGCTGCCTACTAATACAAAACCCAAAGCCACCCAGTTAGGCTCTTACGTTCACCGAACGAAGCACAATAGCACATTGCCATTACTCAGACGTCGATCTTCTGCGAGAGTGTGGTACTACCCCGGACGGACCGACCCGCGGCTGTAGACAGAAACTGTCAACATCGTGGTCTTACCACTAATATAATAATTACACCTATATTCGGAACCACAATTCGTAGAGAGCAGTAACGAATTATCATTATTATAAGGCATCGAACTCATAAAAAAAAAATCATACATACATACATACATATCATCACGCCATATCCCTTGCAGGGTAGGCAGAGAGAACAGAGTGCCAGAGAACTCTATCTCTGCATACTACACTCGCTTCCTCAACATTCATAATTGTCTTCATACACGCTCGCCGGTTTCGGAGACTCTTGACTCCACCTTCCTTCAGTACATGACCGATCTGGTCTAGGTAGGTTAGTCTCGGTCTCCCTCGGTACCTACATCCTTCCACTTTCGCATTGTATATCTTCTTAACCAGGCGTTCGTTCGGCATTCTTTCCACATGTCCGAACCATCGGAGCATTCCCTTTCGCATCTTTACACCAATACTCTCTTTCATACCTACTCGCTCTCTTACGTAGATAGATAGAAAATAAAAAATCTAAATAGAAAATCAGTACTTAATATTCAAATTATGGCTTTGAGTGTGGATATTTTGTGACTATTTGTTATATGATTCTAAAGTCCTTCCATAACACTAGAATTTATAAATTTATATAACAATAAAACGCTTACCGTGCACAGTAAGTGACACTGCATGAGAGGAGAATCCTCTCTCATTCTCCACGTGGAGAACATAGTCACGAGCATCAGCTATCACCGTGTTGGAGATCAATAGTGTATATCGATAACATCCACCATCCATTGCCGGCTCCATGCTGTGATAACGACCTGGAAAGAAACATATGCCAGTCAACATTTGTGGCTAAAATATAAGATCTATGCACAGCTAAAGCTAAGAGGTAGATAATATTAAATATGGTACATAATAAGAGGCTGGATAAGATTGAATCCAATCTCGTAAATATTAAAGATAAGTGAGATAATTATAATACCAATTTGAAAGTATTTCACTAAATATCAGTGTGATTAAAACCGATTTACAATAATTTTATAATCATCTTATAATCATTATAGTAAATTTAGAAATTATAATTGTATAAATAAAATAAATTATAATTAAGTTAACATAAATTTTAAATAATTATTAAACAAACTTATTTAATTGTTAAATAATTAAAATTTATTTAATTATAAAAAGCGTTTAACTTTATACTTCACTACTAAAGGGGTAAAAAAAGTATAACACATTCACATTTCAATCCATCATTTAAATTTTATGCATGAGGTGGACCGTTTATATTTTCAAATATTGAGTTTAATATTGAAAATTACTTGAGGATTTCCATGAAATTTAAGTCAATCTTCAGAACACTAACGTTTTATATGTCCAGAATTCGATTGCAGCGCTTAAAAATTGTAGTAATTTATGGCATTAGAAAATTGAATGAGAGACTGCTACCAAATTTGCAATGTTTAGAGTTTCCGGGTCTCTAGCACAAGAAATAACACGAGTAACAAATTACTACTACGTCAATTTCTACGAGCTTACTACCACTATGGATAATTTATGGTTGTAGATGAAAACACGCTTGTCCCAACATTACTGTATGGAAGCGAGAGTTGGGTATGCAGAAAAGAGTATGAAAGTAAAATTAATGCGGTCGAAATGCGATCTCTGCGGAAAATCTGTGGAGTTAGGCTGACCGACCGCATTCGTAACGACGACGTAAGAGAGCGAGTAGGTATGAAAGAGAGTATTGGTGTAAAGATGCGAAAGGGAATGCTCCGATGGTTCGGACATGTGGAAAGAATGCCGAACGAACGTCCAGACGTTAACCCTAACCAGTTACCGTTAACGTTAACCAGTTAAGAAGATATACAATGCGAAAGTGGAAGGATGTAGGTACCGAGGGAGACCGAGACTAACCTACCTAGACCAGATCGGTCAGGTACTGAAAGAAGGTGGAGTCAAGAGTCGCCGAAACCGGCGAGCGTGTATGAAGAGAATTATGAATGTTGAGGAAGCGAGTGAAGTATGCAAAGATAGAGTTCTCTGGCACTCTGTTCTCTCTGACTACACTGCAAGGGATATGGCGTGATGATATGTATGTACATACATACACACATACATATCATCACGCCATATCCCTTGCAGGGTAGGCAGAGAGAACAGAGTGCCAGAGAACTCTATCTCTGCATACTTCCTACATCCTTCCACTTTCGCAATGTATATCTTCTTAACCAGGCGTTCGTTCGGCATTCTTTCCACATGTCCGAACCATCGGAGCATTCCCTTTCGCATCTTTACACCAATACTCTCTTTCATATACTCGCTCTCTTACGTCGTCGTTACGAATGCGGTCGGTCAGCCTAACTCCACAGATTTTCCGCAGAGATCGCATTTCGACCGCATTAATTTTACTATCATACTCTTTTCTGCATACCCAACTCTCGCTTCCATACAGTAATGTTGGGACAAGCACTGCGTTATGTATTGCTACACGTGCCTTCTGGCTGAGGTGGTGTCTGCCGAGAAGTTGCCCCAACGCTCCGTTCACTCTATTTCCCGCATTCACTCTTCGCTCTATATCAGTGGTGTACCTTCCATCTCGGCTAAATCCACATCCAAGATATACAAATTCATCCACTTGCTCTAGTACATCATTACCTATTGTTACTCTTACATCTCTTCTGGTTTTATCTCTTTCAAAGACCATTATTTTGGTTTTGCTCACATTCACGCGTAGACCCCTTTTCTTACAATCTTCTGTCATTGTGTCGACTAGGGTCTGCAGGTCAATCGCTGACTGTGCCAGTAGGACTGCATCATCTGCATAAAGCAGAGCAGTGACCACTGAGTCGCCCATCTGGACTCCCACATTCATATCGTTCAACCTTTGGAGACATTTATCCAGATATATGATAAACAGCCTGGCTGACAGAATGCACCCCTGCTTAACGCCGATATTGACGTCAAACCAAGGCGACATTCCATCATCCAGCCGCACACAGGCTCTACAGCCCATGTAACTGGACTGCACAGCCTGTAGCAGTTTACCGTTAATACCATACTCCGGTAAAATGTCCCAAAGTTCCTTTCGTACAACCGTGTCAAATGTTCTCTCCAGATCCACAAAACTGCAGAAAACCCTCTGACCTAGAGCCAGATGCTTCTCCACAATGTTGCGCAGAGAGAACACTTGATCCATGCATCCCCTTCCACTCCTGAAACCTCCTTGTGTCTCACACAGTAAACCATCGGACACCATCCTCATTCTCCTTTCAATAATTTTTCCATACACTTTTGCTGCCAAACTGGTCAAGCTTATGGCTCTGTAATTTGCGCAGTCATAACGTGAACCCTTGTTTTTAAACAAAGGCACGATGACTGCGCTATTCCAGTCCCTGGGAACCATTCCCGAGCTCCAACATAAATTGAGGAGCAACAGGAACGCCTCCCAGACACAAGAGCCACCAAGCTTGATCATCTCGGCAGACACCATATCAATGCCCGCTGCCTTACCATTTTTCAAACTTCTTATCGCCCATTCAACTTCATCCATACTGATGCCATCGGAGGACGCCGTTGTCGAATGTTGATCTACTAAACCACATCCAACACCGGCGCCAACCGTAGCATCCGCATACATATCGCCAAAATATTCACTCCATCGGCTTAACACGTCTTGTGTTTGTGTAAGAATGTCTCCACCTTTAGACCTTATTTTATTCATTCTGAAGGCTGACCAACCACCCCGAGACTTCTTCACCTCCCTCCAAAAGAGTTTGGTGTTACCCTCGAAGTTTTTAGTCAGCCTATCTTCTGCACTCATACTTGATCTATCACGTTTCTCTTTCACTAAGGCTTTGGTGTCATTCTTACATTGCCGATATATTTCTTTCTTCTGTTCAGTCATACTGTCATTCAGATTCAAAGAAGAGACATAGACCAGCCACGCTTTCTTCTTTTGCTCTACGGAAGCTGCCACTTCCGCATCCCACCATGCATCACCATTTGTGCTTCTATGCTTCTTTGAACTTCCACATACTTCTTTCGCTGTGTCTACCATACTCTCTTTCAGTACTCTCCAGCATTCTTCAATGTCCGATTGCGGCTGGCTTGCCATCGTCAGCCGTTCTCGGACACCCTCTGCATACTTTTCTCTTACACACTCTTCTTGCAACCTTTCAACCTTTATTCTTTCAAGCCCTCCGAAGTGGACACGCTCTCGCCAGTGCCTCCACTTTCTGAACAGACCACTAAATCTCGCAATAACGAGATAGTGGTCCGTGTCGACTGTGGGGCCCCTGTAGGCTCTTGCGTCCAATATTTTGCTTCGGAGGCGACTGTCTACCAAAATTAAATCTATTATGCTTTTCTGTTCATTCCTTCTCCATGTATACATATGGATGTCCTTATGTTGGAAAAATGTGTTTGACACAATAAGGTTTCTCTCCATGCATACATCCGCTATGAGCCTACCTGCGTCGTTCACTCTCTTATCACCAAATGGACCAAGTACGTCCTCATAGTCGGGACGCTTGGTCCCCACCCATCCGTTCAAATCTCCGCATACAATCACGCGTTCACTGGTTTCTGCCATATCCAGAACTTCCCTAACATTGTCCCAAAACTTCTCTAGGTCTGATGCCACCGAGGATCCTACGGGAGCATATGCTACAACCATGAATACCTTGGTGACACCTAGTTTTATACGGACCTAGAGAAGTCTGGGATCATACATTCCGTAATCCTTCACACCTGAGGCCAAGCGAGAGGACAACAGCACTCCTACCCCCATGCTGGCTCGATCGCTCTGTGGTACACCAGACCACAGAGCCATCCCGCCACCAGGAAGATCGCCGGCGTCGCTGCCCCTTCGCTTGGTCTCTGTTACACAGAGCACGTCTAGCTGTTTGTCCGCCATGACGGATATCAGCTCGTGCAACTTACCTTCCACACAACCTCTTACATTCCACGTGCCCACCCGGCACTCCGTTCTCCTCGACTCGCCTAACTGGGCAAGGCGTGATGGGTGGCGGCCCCCATCGCCGCAACTGCCGATGTTCGTACCGACGGGGGCGGGTCGGTACGCGTCGCCTCCGGGGGACGCCCTAACCCGCATTGCGGTACGCATTTTGAGCCGGATTAGCAGTCTAATTAGACTGGCAGGGGACGCGAACGAGCACGCTCCGGACTATGCCCCCCAATATGTATATATGTAGATGAAAACTAGTAGCAGTGTAATTCTGCCACTAGAAGAGTAGTAGGTAGATACGTATTAATAGAAACACAATATTAGATGCACATTTCAAACTGCGTGGGACCATTAGCTAGCGGGCCACTCATTGCGAAAACATATGCACATACAATGGATACAGTCAGCAAAAAAAAAATCTTCAGCAAAAAATATACGTACCGATTGTCTGTGGCACATCAAGTCGTAAGCTACCCCACAACCAGGCAGCTCGCCGTGGCGGTGGGTCAGCACACACAGTGGCTGATACCCGCGCCTCACCGCCACTCCACGCATGAGCTGTGCCCTTTTCTGCTCCTACGGGTGGGCCTAATACATTTAATGTTACAGCTTCAGATTGGTGACTCCTGAAAATACAACCATACTAATTAATTCATTTTACAAAGGTTTTAAGTAACCGGATCTGTAAATGCTATGAATATGAGAAACCTCATCAACATACGATATCTGCGTGGAATTATTATGGAAAATGTTTTGACTAAATTTTGGCATTTTTTTCCTTTTTAGTTGCGAGCGTCTTATGATGCTACATACTCGTAAATATTGGCTTAAATTCTTCGTTGAATGTAGGAACCGAAGGAGACCGAGACTAACCTACCTAGACCAGATCGGTCATGTACTGAAGGAAGGTGGAGTCAAGAGTCTCCGAAACCGGCGAGCGTGTATGAAGAGAATTATGAATGTTGAGGAAGCGAGTGAAGTATGCAAGGATAGAGTTCTCTGGCACTCTGTTCTCTCTGCCGACCCTGCACGGGACATCGCGTGATGGTATATATGTATGTATTTTTTCGTTGGCATAATCAATATACTCTAAATTGGACGTTTTGCACAGGAATCTAATTATCTATTTAAATTTTTGGACGTTTTGCACATGAATCTAATTATCTATTTAAAATTAAATGAAATAAATAATATTATATCGAAATTTTTATCTTTAGTTTATGGTAAATGATAACACTATAAAAGAAAAATCTTGAAATAATCCTCGTGTCTCTTGTAATGATCTGACCAAATTTTTTTTAAAATTTATATTATTTATTCTTTTATATTTAGCACTAAGGGATTAATATAATAATATGTATTGCAGACGACTTTACAAACATGTAACTAACGGATTCAAATTATATCCCAACTCGGACAATAATTTGTGGTTCTTAACAACTTCGCCACCAGTGCAGTCATTATATTGCACACCATTATAGAAGAGGCTCGATAATATTGGATCATATCCCAACTCGGACAACAATTATATCCTAACTCGGACAACAATTTGTAGTTCCTAACAACTTCGCCGCCTGTGCAGTCATTATATTGCACACCATTATAGAAGAGGCTCGATAATATTGGATCATATCCCAACTCGGACAACAATCTAACTCGGACAACAATTTGTAGTTCTTAACAACTTCGCCGCCTGTGCAGTCATTATATTGCACACCATTATAGAAGAGGCTCGATAATATTGAATCAAATCAAATCTCGTAATTTGAATCAAATCTCGTAAATATTATAAATAATTAATAAAATAATGATAATACCTTTGGATTGTTTTTTCTCTAAATCTCAGTATGACTGAAACCAATTTCTAATAATTTTCAAATAAATTATAGAAATTTAGCATTTAATATGCTTGATTAAATATAAAAAAAACACGATTACGAGCGAAAAATGATTGTCACAAGTGGGATTCGAACCCACACTGACATCCAAAATCCGTTCCAATCTTGATGGACTTGTGACAATCATTTTTCGCTCGTAATCGATTTCTTATAAATTTACAAATAATTTAGTATATTTGTAAATTATAATTGCATGACTAAAATATATTATAGTTATTTTTAAAATATAATTTTTATAATTAAGTTTAATAATTACATACATTTTATTTTAAATATAATTTATTTTTTTATAAGCCCAACTTGGTATTATATTTTAAAATTAAAATGTTTTTTATCTCACCGGTCTTCTAATCCGATCTGATTGGTGGCGACACAGGTATACCGTCCATGTTGATCATAAGATACGTTGTGTAATTGTAATTGTGGTGTCATCGAGATAGGATAAGCACCATCGTTTAAAGAGTTGATACGCGCTGATGATGCGGGACTGTGAAAAATAAAATACATTGATATAGAATTATTTATTTAGAAACAGTTATAATATTTCTAAGGGCATATACCTAATGCGATATTATAAGTAACAATAATAATTATATAATAATTATAAAATTAATAACAATAAATTAAAACAAAAAAAAAGGCGTGCGTACAAAGTACACATCATCATCATCATCACAGCCCATAAAAGTCCCACTGTTGGGCACGGGCCTCCTCCGTAATGGGAGAGAAATTAAGCTACTATACCGCGCTGGTCAGACGTGTTAGTATAGGGTTTTGTTTCCAGTTTTCCTTCTCTCGCATAGATGTTATATGCGTTTTATATCCCTTAGTCATCTCGTACAAACACTCACGGGTAAGATATGGGGTGGTAAATAGTATTCTTACTCCGTCACCACACGGAGAACTTCAATAATAATAACAGTAAAATAAGACAAATAATAAATAACAACATATTAATTGTAATTTAGTATTATTTTTTATGAAATTTTAAACACTTTACTGAAGAACTATCACGCCATAGTAATTAAACTTCATATCTAGATGTTTTATACATTAAAAAACAAATATAATTTATAACCAATAAAAATTAACTTATTTTAGTACTAACGCCATCTGTTAGAAAACCAAAGAACTAACATAACTGCAAAGTAACTAAATTTAAAAACTGTCTTAAAAATTATTACCTGTTAGAAAAACTACGCGAGCCCTCACAATGCTCAGCTTTTTGCTAGTATATAATTAAATATATTTGATTAATTGTACGCAGGTATTGTATTAATGCATTAGAACTATCTTTAATAGTCATTATTCAAGAATATCCCCACTTTCAAAAATCCTCACAGTAAACGAGGATATACTAGATATTATCGTAGACTATGATCGTAGGAGACGATTAAGGGATATAAAACGCATATAACATATATGCAAGAGAAGGAAAACTCAAAACAAAACCCTATACCAACACGTTTAACCAGCGCGGTATAGTAAGTTAATTTCTCTCCCATTACGGAGGAGGCCCGGGCCCAACAGTGGGACATATATTGGCTGTGATGATGATGATGATGAAGCGAGGATCTTCTATATGTTTTAGAACATTATATCCAAACCTCTATAGAAATTTAATAGATTTGAGTTATTGCAATAGACTTATGTATCAATGTATCTAATCTAATGTATTCATAATTTATTAATTACTTTATTTAGCTTCTTGATTGGTAAAATGAGATAAGTTCATGAATGTCATGGTAACAATATAGTCTATTACTTTAACAAACTTTAACAAATCACTTCATGACGACTATTCCTATTCTCCTAATATCAGTACATTACATAATTTATTGGTTCATAATTTTTAGAGCACGATTTTTTCTTAAACAGAATTTTGTTTTTAAACTAATTTATTACATTAAGTATAAAGTTGTTTAATAATTTTATAGTAGAGAGAGAATATAATAAATTTAAAACGTGCCGTCTTTTAACTAAGCAATATGCAAATGAAAATATTTAATACTTACTTATGATACCAGGTATATGACGGTGCAGGATTGCCTTCAGCTCTACATTCTAGTGTGACTTGCGAGAATAGATTCGCTTCGACAACAGTATCAGGACCAATCCAGGTGACACGTGGGGGATCTGGAAACATTTTATAAATAATTAACTTAATAAATTGTGAGGGTTTCTTAATGATCTCTTATATTTACGCAAGTCATCATTCTTCTACTCATATCCCAATTACTTGGGGTTGATACAATATGTACTCTTCTCTCATAGTAAATATCGCAAAAGTTATTGGCTTATGTTTACGCAAGTATTAAGTTTAAAATTAAAATATTTTCAAGGTTTTTATCCTGTTTATAATTAATTTTCATCATCCATCTCATCCGTATGGTAACGAAGTAAGAAAACAATTCACCACCCCCTATCTTACCCATGGGTGATCGTAACATACGACTAGGAGTTGTAACATGTTTATAACATCTATGGAAGAGAGGGAAAACGCGAAATAAAACTCTATACCAACACGTCTGATGAGCGTGGTATAGTAGGTAAATATTCCATTCCGAAGGCGGCTTTAGCCCAACAGTGGGACGTATATGAATGAATGATGAATGATAAATATATAATTAATTTTTAATTCCCTAATGTTTCGAATGTTTTACAGGATTTATGGTCACGAGAGGACTTGGAATTTCTAATAGAAAATAATAATTTTCATGGTTTATTAATTATATTACAACATTAAAACCCTAAAGCCGAATTTACATTACGAAATTAGTGGCATAAAATTAGTTTTAGGACACTAGTTTCATAAATAATTTCACGTGTAAACATCAAGTTTCACAGTGCATGCATTAATTTCTTAACATTAATTAGTTTCGCGTCCCGCGCGATTTTTTGGTAAAACTAATGTCATGCAACTAATTTCAGTGTATACTTGACTTGTGTATACTTCGGTGTATACTTGACGTGAAATTAGTGTCGCGAAAGCGTCTGCGTGGAATGGACGTATGTTTTTTTAGGTTATAAGCGTCAAAAATGGCGCACCAACGTTGGCCGGCCGATAAAAACATACAATTCATAAATGAATATCAATATAGCCAATCTTTTTTTAATTTTATATATTATCATCTGTACGACAACGCTTTGCACTGCTAATCAAAGCTTCGATGGCGACGGAGTCATGATAACAGCAATACTGTTCATTTCACGACATTAATACTTTAACGAAATAAGTTTCATGAGTACTGCAACCAGTTTCATGAAAGTAATTATATCATGCATGCCACTAATTTCGTAATGTAAATTCGACTTTAAGCTTTATTCGGGTTAATATTGTTTTTAAGTTAATATATTCTGTAGATAACGTAGCGTTCTATGTAGTACATCAATAGTACTTAGTGACCTCCTATCAAATATTGATTTCGAATCCTAAGCAGGTTAAATATTTGGTGGCCACCGAAGAAAAAGATCGGGTTCCGGTGGCCCACTCGCACGGCGACGAGAGGCGCTTTGCAGGGTGCGTCTCTATGGGTTGCGCGCCGCCTCTTCCGTCGCCTCGGAACAATTTAGCGTGGCGTAACCACTCCATGGCCCACCGCAAAAACAGATAGTTAAATATTCAATTCACAAATAGTTACTCTAACGCTCAAAATCATATTTTATACCCTTTTATCAAATTATATATTCCTTTGGCAAAGGTATTTTTTATTTATGTTGAAATATAGATTTTAATTTTAAAATTCCAAATGTAACGGACAAAATAAATGTATTAAATGAATATTGAAACAAAACTTACATTTGACATCGATTTCTATTTTGACAGAATCTGAAGTTCCCAGCGAGTTTCTTGCTTGACAACCGTAGATACCTGAAAGAAATTAATGATAAGCTATTTAAATTGGTGCAATCAAAAATCAATGGCACCTTAACTATTATGATATTGCCTACATACTTTTTTTTAAATTAAAAATAAACTATTTAATCAAAAGTGGCAAAAAATAACTTTTTTAATATTGCTAATTTATAAAAGAGGATGTTTATATATATGACATCGCTAAATTCAGAAACTATTTGATCCATCATTACGTAAATTGGTATGTATATGTATTTTTTTCACGGAAAAGGTTTAAACGCTATCCCCGTTGATCAAACTCGCCACCAGGCGGTGCTGCGATATATCAACTTATGCAAACAAATTAACAGGCTGGGTTTGCTAGTGTCATATATATTATTATCAATGTTTATATCCTATAATTCAAATAAATAGTATTGGCTTGTATCTAGTATTGGCGTGCTGAGTAATTCTGTGCTACTTTTATTTATTCTTAAATATATTTGAATCCATCCATGTGGTGACGGAGTAAGAATACAATTCACCACCCCCTATCTTACCCGTGGATGATCGTAAGAGACGACTATGGAGTATAAAATGCATATAAAATCTATGCAAGAGAAGTAAAACTCGAAACAAAACCCTATACAAACACGTCTGACCAGCGTGGTATAGTATGTCACTTTCACTCCCATTATGCAGGAGGGTTAAGCCCAACAGTGGGACATATGTGAGCTGAGGTGATGATATTTGAATATCTGCATGCATTAGAATATTATCTTTAACTTATTTAATACCCCAGAATATTTGATAATATTTGTTTTTTTTTGTTTTGATAAATATCCTAAATATTGGTTACTGGTTATGCATTTGTTTTAAAATAATATATTTCTGCTTAACACTTAATTATTAATAAATTTACTCACCAGAATGATTCCTGGTTACTGGTGCTAGAATCAGCTTTGGACCATTAGTGGCGATAACTTGACCGTTCTTCGTCCACCATACATATGGGCTGGGGTTTCCATCAGCTTTGCATTCAAGAGTCAGAGCACTTGAGTTTTCTTCTAAACTAGCTAATGTACTAGCATCGCCGCCAACGATAGAGACAACAGGAACAACTATATGAATAAGAAATTTGAATGAATAAAAACATATTAAGAAAGAAAATGATGAAATTAAATCCTTTGAAAATGTATTTAGTTTAGTTTTGACTAGTAAGATAACAATTTTCCTGTAAAAAAGGCTCACGGTCAATAGTGGGATCTGAGATCTGGAATAAGAGCTGATAATGAATTGAAATATTAACCACATTTTTATGACCTTATCCATCTACACACGTATAAATTTTTTGATGAGTAATATTCTGGCTACATGTCATTTGCAAATTGAGTGATGAGTTAAGAATAAAATGTAGAGATATGAATTATTTCTACTGAAATGGCTCTAGTCAGGTTGTTGATGGATAGACCGGGGTCTATCCATCGTAATAAGGCTTACTATGAAGGTATAATGGCACGTCACATTAGAAGTTTTTCAAGCGGCAAAAACCAAATCAGTGACTGGAAAACGAAAAAGTTGATTTGTATTCTTACTCCGTCACCACACGGATAGTATAACATACTATTAACAGACACAAATTACACACAGACTACGAATAATATAATAATTCGTGGATTGCACAAAGTATTGACCTGAATGGGAATCGAGTCCAGGTTTGGCACATGGTAGTTCATTTTTAACTGCTACGCCATCTGTGTAAACCATTTTCACTTTCACAAAAAATCTAGATAATACAGTAGTATTGAATCGCATTTCTTACACTCAATTGTTTATTTAACTGTCTCAAGATCTAGGTTCTGATCGTGATTTTATATCTATTAAAGTTTATTGAACTTTAGGATCAGCAGTTTACCAACTAAAGGGTATTGAATAGATAGACAATGATTGACATTAGCAGTACAGATATAGATAATATACCGCACGTATATTTGCTTCAATTGCTTTGTTGTTAGTTAATAATTCATAACCACTATTCTGTTCTTATCCCAATTACTTAGGGTCGATGGAAGATGATTGGAGCATGAATTACATTGTATATATTGCTAAGATTTTGACAATTGACTCCTAAGATGACTTAGTGGTTAAAATATCGACTTGCTGTGCCTGTGCCGTGGGTTCGATTCTCACGCATGACAACACTTTGTACGATCCACTAAGTGTTATTCTGAGTCTGGGTGTAATTAGTTTACGTTATTTGCATGTTTGTAAAGTAGCTGTGTGGTAGCGGCTTCAAATACTACCAATCCTTACTTTGCTCGTGGATGTTGTAAAAGACGACTAAGCATTATAATGAACTGGGCCAACTCCATCTGATGACGTTTGGTCAACAATTACATTCCCAAGGAGGGCTGAAGACTGCCAGGCGGCCGGTCATAAAACTATTGTCAATAACTTTTCAATATATACTATGACAACAAGAGTAGGTACATATTGTATCGACCCCTAGTAATTGGGATAAGAGTAGGAGAATGATGACTTATTCTTGTATCGTAATTGGATAATTAATCTATTCATCTATCAGCCTATCCACGTCCATTGTTGGGTATAAGCCTTTCTTTTTTTTATAATCACTACTTTTAGTAGACAAGATGGCGACCACAATTGGGTTTATTAGTGTTTTTTTTTTTAATTGATGAAGTAATTTGAAAGATAATGGGAATTTAAAACAATGAGTCGCTACATAATAACTTCGACACGCTGGTCGATGCAAAGTACCTACTAGGCAATCGGAGTGAGGTAGTAGTAGTATGAGGGTCAACATTGAATTAACAGCCGTTTTTACCAACGATACCTAAAGTTAAGGCAATACCTAAGATAATCTATATGCCACTGATTTTGGGTCATTAAACATTTAGCTAGGTAATATTGATGATTAAAATTGAAGTTACTTATAATAGATATAGTTCATTAAAACGGACATCAGAATAGAAATGTAAATTGTCTCCCGAGTGCTAAAGGTTACTTTATATTTTGAATAATACTTGAACAGTAATTCAATAATAATCCTTATTATTATTACAAATATCAAAGTCAGTGTGTTTGTTTGCTACTTTTTCACACTTGAACCAAATCCGTATGTTACCCGTGTGATGACGGAGTAATAATACAATTCACCACCTCCTATCTTACCCGTGGGTGATCCTAAGAGATGACTAAGGGATATAAAACCCATATAACATCTATACAAGAAAAGGAAAACTCTAAACAAAACCCTATACCAACACGTCTAACCAATGTGATATAGTAATTCAATTTCCCTTCCATTACGGTGGAGGCATGAGGAATGGGACATATATGAGCTCAGATGATGAAACCAAACCTGTTATTTATGATTTTTGATACAACAGATGGGACCCAGTAAAAGACTTTCTGAAAGAAGTAGTAATGTGAACGAAACTTCGGGGCTATATAGTAAGTCTTTAAATTATTTTAAACCGTTCATGAGCGTGAAGTTGCGAATATAAGAAATAAAAAAAAAAATGGTTGACGACAATAAGCCACCCTCAACTTATGGCACCTTTGTAAACTAAGCTGTAATAGAACTCACACCGAATTTAATCAGAGTAAAATTGGAGAAGTTGAAAAAAATAATAATTCACTTTACTTTCTCCAATGCGGGAGACAATCTTATGAAAACTTTTACTTTACACGGCCCTTATTGTAACTAACTTTTTTTATGTATCACTCGTTATGGCTTTAGAGTATAGCTTATTAAGGTTTAACTTTAGGCACGAATTTTATTATATTCCCAACAATTTTTTTTTTGGAAAGACTTTTAGTGTAACTATTTAATTTAGAAAGTTAATATTTTTTAAATTTATTTTAGTGGCTAAAGGACATATACGTGTTATTTTAATATACCAAAAGATTCTTAATAGCGGTTATCTTTTAATCTACTTAGAAAGTATTATTAGTAGGTAATAAGTACTAGTAAAATAGTGGTATTCCATGTTTTCCAATTTTATTAAAACTAAAAAAAATACAAACTTAAGCCGTTATTATGTCGCCAACATAATTATAGCTAGTGTAGCATCACTTGTTTTATTGGTAATTTATTGTAATAAAATTTATCTGCCTGGATTTTTATATTTTTTTGTGATAAAAATAGCTTATGTGTCACTTGAAACTTCAGCTGCAAACTGCATTGAATCTCATCGCGATCCGTTAGGCTATTTTGGCATTATTGACAAGCAATCCTTCATTAAAATTTTTGCATTTATAATAATAAGATATATAATAATAATAATATTTATTATCTGATTTTTATATTTATATTGTTGTATTTCGTATAAAAAATACAAAAATAGAAACTAGTCAGTAATCAAAAAATTAAAGTAGGTAGGTAATCATATGTAAATTGATTGATAAAATGAAAATTAATATTTTATTTCTAATAAAATTTATAAATTTAGCTTTGAATACAGTTTTTATGGTATATAGTAATACATCCTTGTTTATTTAAATACGAATAAACTTTGAGAAAATGATATCATTACTTACATGTCACATCAAGCATCGTATACGAGTCTCTATAATACGGTGACGGATACGAGGGATGATGAGCACGACACGCCAGCTGCCTTCCATGTGCAGATCTAGTGGCTCCAAGTTCTAGTACTGATCTAGCAGCCCACACTCTAGGCCGTTCCACTTCTGACGCATTGGTCTGACTCCACGCAGTTAAACGTTCTTTTTCTGGAAATATAATAAATACACTTTTAAGAGATGGTATTACGATAGAAACATTTAAAAACTATAATAACGTTTAAATACTTAATATCGTGAGCTAATTGTTATCGATATTATTTGTAATAACTATAAATATTTTATAGAGTTGTGTGTTAGCGGCTACGAATACCAACCTTTACTTTGCTCGTGGATGTCGTAAAAGACAACTAAAAAGCCTTATAACGACCTAGGCCAACTCCGTCTGATGCCATTTGGTCAACAATTACATTCCCAAGGAGGATTGATGTATGACAGGTGGCCGGTCATAAACTTATTGCAAATAGCTTTTACAATATATACTATGAAAGAAGAGTATATATTGTATCGACCTCCAATAGAGTCAACAATCCTCCTATATAAAGTAATTGGGATAAGAGTAGGAGAATGATAAATGATGAACCATAAATATTTTATTCTAAATCGAAATAAAATCTGCATCCAGTTTAAATACATACCTACATATGACCTTAGAATCAAAATACAACTTTTGCCATATCTTGTTTGGAGCTGGAAGTCTGAGAAACGCAAACACCTATCTACGATCGTCAACCTATTTTCCAAGAGTGCCCATTACAGCACTATCGCTAATTTGTGGTCGACGCTTACATCTAACAGTGAATAGCAAAACGCTGAAAGATGATAATAGTAATGATGATATAGAAATGCAATTCACCACCTCTATCTTTCCCGCTGGTATTATAGTAAACGACTAAGGCACGTAGGCTAATAAAAACAATAACTGCAATAGACAAAAAACTTAATATAGGTAAAATCCTTTTTTTGATTTTTTTTTGCGGTGGGCTATGGATGCGTCTCGCCCCGCCAAATCGGTCCGGGGTAACGGTAGAGGCGGCGCATGATCTCATAGACCCACCATGCAAACCCCTCTCTTCGCCGTGCAAGCGGGCCACCGATACCCGATCTTTGTCTTCGGTGGCCCGCCCCGCAATATATAGGTAAAACCCTACGTCATCCGGTCTGATCAAATTGGTATAGTAGATCATTTACCTTCTCATTACAAAGGGTATGTATCTTATACCTAACAGTAAGAAGATAGAGATAAGAAAGAAGAATAATTATATACTCGTACAGCTGCTACGGGACATCAAACATCCATCAGGGTATTGATCTCCACAACTGATTACCATTGGCCCATTCAGGAAAGTTGGTGTTCACAGTTGATATTAAGACTTTCCCATAAGATTACGTCAGTTTTTAGGTGAGAGGCTATGATCTGGTCACACTGACCAAACCGTCTGCGATGGTGGAAATTACGGTGTGCAACTTGGCTACCCTGTAGCTTTTTGTCCCCAATTTATTATATTCAGTGACCCACGATCTCTATCTTCGATTACTCTTTCGGGTATCAAACTCGGTCAACACTTTGGCAATATTATTTGATGCAGTCATGCCTTTAGCACGGTCTCTACATGTGGTAGATTAATCTCTGTTTTAGACATCCATGAAAGAGAATACTGTTGACCTTTTTTACGAGCCGAATTTTTTTATTGCCGGAAGAAACTAAGTGGTTGATAATATATAGTTTTATTTTATATACAACCCTGCACTAAGGAAATAATCAATGTATTGCGGGGGACTTTACAAACATGCAATTAACGAAGACAAATTACACCCAGACTCAGAAAAATACTTTGTGGATCGCACATAGAATTGTTCTGCGTGGGAATCGAACCCATGGCACTGGCACGTAAGGTTGGTATCTTAACCATAACGCCATCTATACTGTCAAAACTTCTATTCCTAAACCGTCACAACAAAAGACCTATATATATTTTACTACCCGTAATTCGTATTTGTGGATTCAGTATCGGTACTGAATATATAGACACATTGATTCTAAATTATATTTAATAATGAAATACAAATAAAATGTAAAGGGATCGTGAATAATAAAAAGTAAATAGGTGTATACACAACGAACAAGGGTTTAAATTTGATAAAATCAAATCTGACCGAACAAATTTCTATACCCGCTCGCTAGCTTGGTTTGACAAATTGAATAAGCCCCATTTGTATAATCAATTCCAGTTAGATTGGACCGCAGTCAGTCGCAGAGATACGTAAGGCTAAAATTTGTAATAAGACCCGTGATAATTGCCCTGTTGAGATTATATAACTTAATCTTATATGACGATGAATTTACCAACTTATAATTAGCAGACACAAATAGTAGTTATACTCAGAACAATGAGTTCATACTGCATACCGTCCTGCATGGGGATCAAAACTACAACATTCGGTAGTGGAGTCGGTATTTAAGCCACTCGGCCAGTAAGAGTACTCCTAGTAATTACATCATATTAGGAACAATAACCAATAAACTAATTATTTATATATGAAATAATACTTCTCTCATAACCAAGAACATAGAAAAGTGTTCAAAACTTTGGCAGAATAAAAATTAAATACAAACGAGATGAAATCCGTTGACTAAATTTTATTTCAAATGCTTAATAGCTCCGTTAATCCGTCCCGTCCTATGTAGTAGCGGCTACGAATACTACCAACCCTTACTTTGCTCGTGGATGTCATAAAAGACGACTAAGAGTTTTATAACGACCTGGGCCAACTCCATCTGATACCGTTTAGTCAATAATTGCATTCCCACGGAGGGTTGATGTCTGGCAGGCGGCCGGTCATAAAACTGTTGCCTATAACTTTTACAGTATGTATTATGAAAGAAGAGTACATATTGTATCGATCCCAAGTAATTGGGATAAGAATAGGAGAATGATGATGATAATGATGCTTAATAGTGCCGTAAACATTAAAAATTATTATATTTAGGTGTGATTAAAATATATTTTTTTTTACCACTACATTTCGCTTTATTATATTCCTTATTTCCTAAGGAATAAGTAGGTAAATGGACATTATGCGATACAATCCTTAATTGCACGTATATAACAATAGCTGGCGAGCCTATGGCTATCAACCCATCAACAGTTTCAAAGTTTGTACTTGCTGCTGAGAATTTTCTGAGAAAAATTCGCGAAAGTGAAAGATAATTCACAGAAAACACAAACGTTTTTTAATTATTACTTGTAAATTATTACAACTGCTATAATATCTTCCAATTTCATTTATCATTCAGCCTGTAAATGTGCCTATCAGTATCCAGTTTTGGACATAAGTCATCCTAAAAAGGCTATAATATCATATTCGCCATGACAAAATGAATTAACATCGTTATTGATGTTATAAATTTTCCTTAGAAGTTTAATGTTCATTAACCGAGGATCCGTCAGACATTTTTCTGACATTCACAGGAAAGCAAGAGACGGTGATGTACAGATAATATTGTATTCTTAATCCGTTATGGAGAATACACTCATTTACATAAATGTATACAAAACAACTATCTATAACAAGCACAATAATTTATAAATTATACATTATCAGCCCAGTAAATGCTTTAAGCATAGCCCGGTTTAATGTTCAAAATATTATATGACCATCCGTTCAGTAGTTACCAAACAATAGAATGAGCTTGTAATAAATTTACAGATTATACATACATACATATCATCACGCCATATCCCTTGCAGGGTAGGCAGAGAGAACAGGGTGCCAGAGAACTCTATCCTTGCATACTTCACTCGCTTCCTCAACATTCATAATTCTCTTCATACACGCTCGCTGGTTTCGGTGACTCTTGACTCCACCTTCCTTCAGTATGTACCAATCTGGTCTAGGTAGGTTAGTTTCGGTCTCCCCCAGTACCTACATCCTTCCACTTTCGCATTGTATATCTTCTTAACCAGACGTTCGTTCGGCATTTTTTTCACATGTCCGAACCATCGGAGCATTCCCTGTGTGGCGACGGAGTAAAAATACAATTCACCAGCCTCTATCTTACCTCTAAGTGATCGTAAGAAATCTCTTACGATCACTTAGAGGTCACTATTAGTAATCACTAAGGGATATAAAACGCATATAATATCTATGCAAGGCAAGGAAAACTTGAAACAAAACCTTATACCAACACTTCTGATCAGCGTGGCATAATAGGTCTATTTCCCTCCCATTATGGAGGAGGCTCGAGCCGAACAGTGGAACGTATATGAGTTAAGATGATATTGAACAAAAAAATAATGCCTCGAATTGAAACCAGGGGCACTAACATTGTCTTAGTTTCGAACTCTATCTAGATCACATAAATAAATTGTCGGGTTTCGTTTATCGGCTTTTCTCAAATAAAGGTCAATACCCGAAGTTATTAATTGCTTTATCTCTGTTCATCATCATCATCTCAGCTCATATATGTCCCACTGTTGGGCCCAAGCCTCCTCCACAACAGGAAGGAAATAGACCTACTATACCACGCTGGTTAGACGTGTTGGATACTATCGGACATCGACGAATATCTCGTAACAAAAGGGTTTTGTTACGAGATTTTCTTCTCTTGCATAGATGTTATATGCATTTTATATCCCTTAGTCGTCTTTCACGATCACCCACGGGTAAGATAGATGGTGGTGAATTGTATTCTTACTCTATCACCACACGGAAAATCTCTGTTTACCTTCTGTTAAACGAAATTAAAAAAAATCATGACGAAATGATTATAGAATTATTCATGAGAAAATAATAACCGAATAAACTTCATAGACATATTAAACACTTTTAAGAATTTTAAAGGAAGTTTATACTATTTAGTTGTAGCTTTTATAATGTATAGAAGGGACCAGGTATATATACTCTTAAATGCAATAAAAAAGTCATTGTTCTCCTACTCTTATCCCAATTACTTGGGGTCGATACAATATGTACTCTTCTTTGATAATACATATTATAAAAGTTATTGGCAATAGTTTTATAACGGGCTGCCTGCCAGACGTCAACCCTCCTTGGGAATGTAATTATTGACTAAACGGTATCAGATGGAGTTGGCCCAGGTCGTTATAAAACTCTTAGTCGTCTTTTATGACATCCACGAGCAAAGTAAGGGTTGGTAGTATTCGTAGCCGCCACCACACAGCAGAATGTATGGTCAACACCAAACGGCGTCAGATGGTTTTCGTCCGTGTCGTTATAAGGCTCTTAATCGCCTTTTACGACATTCACGAGCAAAGTAAGGGTTGGTAATATTCGTAGCCGCCTCCACACAGCAGAAATGCAATAAAAAGTAATAGAAAAAATTAATTAACATTTTACACAGGTGGAAATCAAACCAACTAAACCTTGGGATTAGTGATAACATAGAAACTTAAACACTGTACTTTCCATACATTCTTTATATAACTTGAAATGTAAGACCATGACTCGCGGTACGTGACTCGATTTGAAATCTGAAACTTGACAGTACTCGTTCTTATTCATATTGCTTTGAACCTTAAACGGTTAAATCAAATACATGTGTGAAGAATACTTACCTAAATACCATTCAATATACGCAGGTGGGTTTCCGTATCTAGCTTCGCAAACTACTGTAGCTCTGTTACCAGCTGGCACCGTAATATTTTGTCCAGGCATTACGTGGGATCCATTGAACAATATTCGAGGTGACTGCGGAGGTACACGAACTGCTAAGGCTGCTGGAGGACTGGATAAAGCGTCCTGAAAATACAATTATCTTATGTTAAAATATATTCATTATTACGTTAGCCTATTTTTCTGGCAAGTTATGGTCTATTGGCAGGCTACCGCCATTGGGCCATTGTTACCTATTACTTGATACCTATGGCTCACCTAACGAGTTAACCCTTTCGCCTACCATTCCTATCGACGTCCCGGCAACAAACAACTCTGTTGCCGGGTCATCGCATTATTACGCTAGCCTAATGAAATAAACATATTATAGCTGATCTCAGTTAGATTTCAACGATTTCTTTTTCCAGGAGACTTTTAATAATGATAAAAAAAATAATTAAAGAAATCAAAAAACCCGACTGTATAAAAAGTAACCAAAACTACGTACATAATAAAAAAACTGAAAAGAAAAAACAAGCACTTAGATGTCCGGTGGTCTAGAATTCCATAATATATTATTGAATAAATACTATTGCAGAAAATAAAATTTATTTTAATAATAGAATATGACAACTGAACAGTCGGGATCCATTATTCGACAGCAAATCTAATTTTTCAATGTTGAGAGAAAACTAATAATGATTTTGGACAGTGGTCATAATTGCTATCTCAACTAACCGCGACGCGCGATATCATAAGTGCGCGCCAAACATCAAGAATATTATCGCTGCATTTGCAACTTACAACTGTAAGTCACAATTTATAAACTTGAAATAACAATGCCACGAACGCAGAGATCGCCGCCTGCGAAACCCCCAAATAAAAATATACAAGCCATGTCAGACTCCGATATACCACAACTTATGTGTAATAGTCCAAATGAAATTAATAATACTACACGGAAGCGACCACGTCCATTTTCTTCGCCAATTCCTGAACTCCATAGTTTGAAAGAGGAAATTCAGGATATGTTAGCCTCATGGAAAAAAGACTACGAGATGTTATTTCACCAATTCTGTACTACCCAAACGTCTTCACTAAATAAAATAGTTACTGAACTGACAGAGATAAGACATCAAAACTCGGCCATTCAAAAATCAAACTTAGAAATAGAAAAATCTATTACATTTATCAATAAACAGTACGAGGACATGGTGAAACAGATAGATAACCTTCAAAAAGAAAAACAAATTTACAGAGACTCTATTCAAAGTTTGGAGACTAAAATTCAGGATATACAGCGCTTTTCAAGGCCATCAAGCATTGAAATTCGAAATATACCCTCCGAAGAAAATGAATCTACATCAGAATTAATTAAAATTGTCACTAAGCTGAGTTCTACCGTAGATGTGACCGTTAATGATTCTCATATCCGCGATGTGTATAGGCTACCAGGTAGGGAGGGTACCGTCAGGCCGATCGTAGCTGAGCTGATCAACGTGCATCTAAAAAATCAATTGCTAACAGCGGTACGAAGCTTTAATAAAAGAAATACCAATGATAATCGCCTTAAATTGATATCAGACGGTTCACTCGAGTGATTGTTCACTCGAGTGATGGTTCATTTTTCTTTCATTTTATGTTCACACGGCTAAGAGGGAATGATTTAAAAATGAACATTCACTATTTATTTCTTTCAATGTATCATCGAATGATGTCGTGCTTCTTGGAATTACTTTAATTTATGATCATTTAATCAATTTTTACTGATATTTTTTTTAGTGGTAGGACCACGCTGTTGACAGTTTTATGTCTAAAGCCGTGGGCCGGTTCATCCGGGGTATTACCACACTCTCGCAGAAAATCGTCGCTTGAGCAGTGGCAATATGCTGCTGTGCTTCATTCCGTGAGCGAGAGAGCCGGAAGCCCATCTTTCTGGGTGGGTTTGGGATTATTGGCAGGCAGCGGCCTAGTTATACCTCTAATGTGGTAAAGATCCATGGACGGCAGTAACACTTAACAACAGGTGTGCTGCTTACTCGTTTGCCACCAGAGCACTAAAGAAAATCAAAGAGTTGACAAAAAAGAAGTAAAGAAAACGTCGACGGTGATGAGTGCTACCATGGATTGAAAGAAAAAAATATTAGCAGCATCAAATATATTGTTGAGAGAATTAGCAGTTGAAGATCCTGATTCATATTGTAATAAGCTTTTTAAAGTTCTCTAAAAAATGTAATGTATTTTGATCGATCGAGTGGATCGATGAAAATACATTACATTTTGTCAACACACACACATACATACACATTTGCCGCGTGCGACCAGTGCAAAGCAGCGCAGAAAATTATCAACACGGGACGTCCTTCGGCTACAGAACTTGAAACAAAATGACCGGACCCGAATAAATGTTCTCTCAGTGTGCAGACAGAGAGAACAAGAAATGAACATTCTTGTTCACTCGGAGTGCGAGTGAAAGATGGCGAATGCCAATATCCAACACTGTTAGATCGTTTCACTAATGAATTCATTCGGCACTAATGTTTCATTTTGTGTTCAGATGCGTCACTTCGAGTGAAAGATGCAAAATGAAAGACAAAAATGAACAAAAAATGAACCGTCTGATATCAGCTTTAGTACCCATAGTATTGGTATGACTGGACACCGTCGCCTGGTTTATTTGTCAGAACACCTACCTGCTAGTTCAAGAAAGCTTTTTTATGCAGCCAAGGAATTCGCAAAGCTTAGAGACTATAATTTCTGCTGGACCATAAATGGAAACATATTCCTGAGAAAAGCCGCTGGACATAAACATATACTTATAAAATCACAGGATACTTTACGAGAGCTACAAGAGAAGAGTGAATGACTATATTACTGTTCTGGAATTTATTATTTACATCAAATGTTTATCAATTGTTTAATGAAATCACTTCGCTCTTATTGCAACGTGTATCGCCAATGTGTATGTTTGATCTGTGTACTGGTTATTATTGTGAGAGTATTTTACTGTTTTAAAATTTATTATTTACGCCAAATATTTATCAATTTTTTAGTGAATTTTTTTGGTTTTTATTGTAATATGTATCTCCGATTATGTTTGATGTGGGTACTAAATATTATTGTGAGACTATTTCATTGTTTTAAAATCTATTATTTATGCCAAATGTTTATAATTTTTTTAATGAAATTCTTTCGCTGTTATTGTAATGTGGATCTCCAATTATGTTGTATGGGTATTGAATATTTTTGTGAGACTAATTTATTGTTTAGAAACTTATTATTTACGCCAAATGTTTATAATTTTTTTTTAATGAAAATACTTCGCTTTTATTGTAATATGGGTCTCCAACTATGTCTAATGTGGGTGCTGAATATTTTTGTGAGACTAACTTATTGTTTAGAAACTTATTATTTACGCCAAATGTTTATCAATTTTTTAATGAAATTACTTCGTCTTTATTGTAATGTGGGTCTCCAATTATGTTTAATGTGGGTGTCGAATATTTTTGTGAGACTTACTTATTGTTTAGAGACTTATAATTTACGCCAAATGTTTATCAATTTTTTAATGAAATTACTTCGTCTTTATTGTAGTATGGGTCGACAATTATGTTTAATGTGGGTGTCGAATATTTTTGTGAGACTTACTTATTGTTTAAGGACGCGTAATGAAATTACTTCGTTTTTATTGTAATATGGATCTCCAATTATGTTTAATGTGGGTATTGAATATTTTTGTGAGACTGTTTTATTGTTTTAAAAATTATTATTTACGCCAAATGTTTATCAATTTTGTAGTGAAATTACTTGGTTTTTATTGTAATATGGATCTCCAATTATGTTTAATGTGGGTATTGAATATTTTTGTGAGACTATTTTATTGTTTTAAAATTTATTATTTACGCCAAATGTTTATCAATTTTTTAGTGAAATTACTTCGTATTTATTGTAATATGGATCTCCAATTATGTTTAATGTGGGTATTGAATATTTTTGTGAGACTGATTTATTGTTTTAAAATTTATTATTTACGCCAAATGTTTATCAATTTTTTAGTGAAATTACTTCGTTTTTATTGTAATATGGATCTGCAATTTTGTTTAATGTGGGTACTAGATATTATTGTGAGACTACTTTATTGTTTTAAAACTTACTATTTATGCAAAATGTTCATCAATTTTTTAATAAAATTACTTCGTTTTTACTGCAATATGTATATCCAATCATGTTTAATGTGTGTACTGGATGTTATTGTGAGACTATTTACGTACAATTAAAGTACCACAACAGACTACATTACACCTAAACACTTACACGTACACTATCTATATTTATATTTTATTTTCTTTCTTTTATTATTCAAATTCACTACTGATTTATTTTATATACTACCTATACTCGTAAATACGGATACTTATGTTATGCGTGTGCGTTGGTGACACAACGTTCTTATAAATAAAATTCAATATTATAAATACTATGCTAATAAATGACATTGACAACGCAAGCATTGAGTGTAGAAGGGTGAGTGAGCCGGCGGATTATTTGAAACTGCTTACTCGCTGCTGTAATAAATCTTTTACAATTTTAACAATCAATATACGAAGTATAAAGGCCAATATTGACAATCTTTTTATTTTCCTTACACAATTCAGCAGAATGATTGATGTTTTGGTACTAACACTTACAAAACAAAACCCACTTACTTACGTAAACTCATTAGACAATATACTAGCTTCATGTAGTAAATACAACAGCGTTATTTTGACTGGTGAATTAAATTTCGACATACTACCTAATATCCTTAATGCTAGCACTGCAACGTATCTAAATCTTTTAGCCAGTTATGGCTTAAAACAAGGTGTAAACTGTCCTACTAGACAAAATACGTGCCTTGATCATTTTATGGTAAAAGCCTCTTCTAGAGTTCAAACCTTTGTGTTTGATGAATTGACGGATCACTCACCCATTCTGCTTCACATGGAATATACTTATACACCTAAACAAAAGGTCTGTAATAATAAGGTGGACGTTGATCTTAATGGTATACATAAGTGTTTAGTGAACGACTCATGGAATGACTTATACTCCACAACCAATGTTGACCAAGCCGCTCTAATATTAACAACTAAATTAGGAAACTATATTAAAGCCAATACCACAGAAAAGAAAGTTGCTAACCGGAATCAACCATTAAAACCCTGGATCACTTTCAGTGTTATTAGATCTATACGAAAAAGAGATAACATGCATAAAAAAGTTAAAATAAATCCCAATAACATAGAAATTAAAAATAAATACAGAATATATAGAAATATGCTAAATAAAATCATAAAGATGTTGAAGGTGAATTACTATAGTGATAAACTTAATAAAAACAAAGGAAGTATAAAAGAAACATGGAGGACGATTAGGGAGTTATGTAATACAAATAAAGCTGCAACACCACCTACAGAGCTGCTTGGATTGAGAAAAAATATTACTGAATCACTTAACGAAATAAATAGATTTTTTACATCTATTGGCACAGATCTTGCTAATCAGACTCTAAAAATGCTTAACACGGATGAAGAAACACTAGCCCAAAAAGCAAAAACGATTGACGCTCCACTAAAATCCATGGCGCTTTATTTAACGGATTCTGCTGAAGTGATTAATGTGATTAACAGTCTCAAAACATACAGTGCCCCGGGTATCGACAAAATTACAGCGGCCATTTTAAAAAGATTTAATTACTGTCTTGCGGAGCCTATATCATACCTAATTAATCTAAGTTTTGAATGCGGCATCTTTCCTAAAATATATAAATCCGCTATTGTTTGTCCTATTTACAAATCAGGAGATAGACTTACAACTACAAATTACAGGCCTATTTCTCTCCTAAGTACCCTGTCCAAAGTAATGGAAAAAGTTATGAACATGCGACTAATGAATTATCTAGAAGTTAATAAACTGCTTAGTGAGAACCAATACGGATTTCGTTCCAATCGATCTACTGATGATGCGGTGTTGCAGCTCACCACTGACATTACAACTCACCTCGACAGAAATGACAAATGTGTTGGGATATTCCTCGACCTAAGAAAGGCGTTTGACACCGTATCTATACCAATACTTTTAAGTCATCTAGAAAATATGGGAATTAGGGGTAAAGCACTTTTGTGGATAAAGGACTATCTCTCTGAAAGAAAGCAGTGCATCAAAGTTGCGAATCATTTTAGCAACTATGGCATGGGGTCTTATGGGGTGCCGCAGGGTAGTACGTTGGGTCCGACACTGTTTTTGACATATATTAACGAATTATGTAAATGTCGACTCAAAGGTGCTGACATACAAATGTTTGCTGACGACACTGTCATACTTTTCTATAGCGATACCTGGGACAATGTGAGGCAGTTAGCCGAAGAAGGCATATCTACTATCACTGCATGGCTTGAAGATAGTTTGTTATCGCTTAATGTAGATAAAACGTCATTCGTTTGTTTTAGCAAGACCATGGCGTCTTCGCCCAAAAACTTTCAGCTTCGTGCACATTGTTATCCCTGCAATCGTTCTAACAACTTACTGACATCACGATGTAGTTGTCCTACATTGCCAAGAGCTGCAGAGGTCAAATATTTAGGAATAAATATTGATTATAAGTTAAGTTGGAAGAAACATATAGCTGTTCTTAGTAATCGATTGAGGAAACTTATTTATATTTTTAAAGACTTGAGAAGCATACCGAATACTACATTGCTGATTCAAATTTATAAATCTTTAGGAGAGTGTGTGATTACTTATTGCATATGTTCTTGGGGTTCGTCAGCAAAAACGTATATGCTGGAGCTCGAAAGGGCCCAACGAGCCGTGCTCAAAGTAGTACTTTATTTACCATTTCGGCACCCAACAAAAGCAGTCTATGAAAAAGCCGATGTCATATCTGTGCGCAAGCTGTTTGTGTATCAATGCATACGCACAATATATACACAATATATCACAAAATTACTGTACCGCACTCCACATCATCGAGTAGGAGTAGGAGGGTAGATAAATGCCCTGTCCCTGAAGTGAGAAGTAAATTTGCTCAGCAACACTATAGTAACGTTGCACCTAGATTGTATAACAAATTAAATTTAAAATATTATAGTAAAAAGTTATCTAATTATCAAATTAAAAATAAAATTAAACTTTGGCTTAAGACATTAGACTATCTATAATGAAACCGAAAAGCTTTTAGAAATTATAGAATAGGATCAAAACTGAAATAAATATCGACACACACACTTGCATGCACACATTCACACTCTCTAACACACACATGCACGCATAGACACTTACGCATACACCCATATGCAAACACACATATATGCACGCACGCACACACGTACGCACGCACATGCATACACACACATTCACGCACGCACAAGACCACCTCACGCACACTATACACAAGCACGAAAGCTCACGCGCAAAATATATGCACACATACAATAGTATATATTAATAAGTGTAAGTTGTAAATATTATTTTGATAATTTATTATGAACTCATGGAATGAAACTGGTTCCTAACATACAGCTCACGCTAGTTTGGGAGTCAGAGATTGTAAAAATTTGTTAAAAAGTTAATGGGATAATAAACATTTTTTTTTTTAATTATTATTTTTAAATACCTATTCAACAATACCAATCGACATAGTTTGTTGACTTTAATTTTTTAATTTTCACAATATGGCGTCCAGTAGTCGCCATATTGAATTTTCATTAACGTCATATCCTTAGTGACACTCGCCGGATTAAGAGGAATCGATTGACGTGCGAATTATAAAAATCGGCCAAGGCGTTTGGTCTATATAGTGCTTCAAAGGAACATACAAATATACATACATACATAGACTGTTAAACACAATACCACTCCTTTGCGTTGCGCAGTCGGATAAAAAGGAAGTGATAATAAGAAGCTATAATAGGTATAAAATAAAATATGTTTTCCTTTAATTAGTTTCTACAAGGATCTCTCTAATTCCACTAAGGTGCCAGACTTAATTTTCAATTCATAAAGCAGGCAATCACCTAACGTTAAAAGCATAATTAATAAGCATTAAAAATGCTTATTAATTACGATCTTGCTATGACAAAATTTATTATCTAAAAAGGCGAATAAAGTATTCGTTTTTTTAATAAATAAAATTAATTAATGGCAGATGCTTGGTAGGTTCATACACTGGAACATGAATTTCGTTTTTTGTTTGCCTTACCAGATGAAAGTGGTCTAATGTGCAGCTGACGTTTCTCACCACCTTCATTAGACACGATATGCCTAAATAAAGGACCCAAATACCCGAATCCTTTTAAAGAATATGAATTGGAAAAGACAAAGATATATTCTCAGTATCAAATATAATTGCTACTTGTGTATTTAATAAACAAGCAAATATATATATATATATATATACTATCAAAATTCCTGCAGTTTCACACGCGTAGTTCTCGTTCCTCTGGGAATACGGAGATAAAATAAAGCATATGTTACACGCATAATGTAACTTTCCATTGGTGATTTCTTTTTTAAATGAATTTAGTTGTTTAAGCTTGAAAATATAATAAATGAATAAAGTTTCTTTACGTTTATAATATTAGAATAAAATTACCTGTACGTCATAGTTGCTAGCTGTAACCTGACACTGCCACTGACCATCATCGAGCTGAAGCGTGGCAGCTCGAACCCATAGCGAGCAATCACCTCCTACAGGACTGTTCTCGTTAGCCCACTCGTACTTGCCTCGATATATTCCCACCGGCTGAAACAATTAAAGGATGATTAATGGAAACATGATAAATAATTGACTGGACAACGACGAGATTCCTCATAAGCTTAAAATGATTTCTATTTGTTGTGTCCAATATTAACCTATATAGCGATTCGATGAATTTCATCTTGAAACAAAAAAGTGCATATATTACTTTATTCACACTAACTTATTGTTCAAGTGATTTAAGCATGATGATACCAATCTCGAGTTCCCATTTTCGAAATCTGGTACTAAATTATTATTAGGTCTCTCTGTAATTTTTTTAGAAGAAATATCCTATAACAAACCCTAGATTAGAATTGCATCTACATATCAAAATAAAGAAAATGCATAGCGAATTAGTGTGTAAAAAAAAACATTTTTCTATGTGTGTGTGTGTGTGTGTGTGTGTGTTTTGTGACCAGATATGTTTATAAAAAAGTCATAGGGACTTTAAAAATAAAGTACCAAAATGATGAAAACGAAGTTTCAAAACTTTTTGCTTGTAATTAATTTGGGCACCATGTGGATAATATTTTCGGCAATCAATTCCTCGTTTGGTGACGGGATAAGAATACAATATCCCCACATATATGTATGAGGGAGGTCTATAGCCAGCATTGGACAGCAAAAGGTTGAATGATAATTATGATAATGACGAAGTCTATATCGATATAATAAGATAAAGTAACTAACTATATATACTTTTCTAATCTACTCCAAATTAGATATTCGGTCTAAACGTTTAAACACCGTCATAAAGGACAAAAATAAATTTTAATATATTTATAATAAGCATAATAAAATAAAAAATGATCCGCTTCGCCATCACAGTAACGACGTAATTTATTCTAACTATAATTTTCTAATAACGTCTTTAAAAATTGTCGATAAGTTATCGATATAATAAGCAATCAAACATCGTGAGAAAACAATAATCATATTATTATAATACCGTAAAAAGTAAAAGCCAATCTATCTATGTTAAACAATATCAATTTTGTAAGCATCAAATTAGTTACATACAAGAAATTAATTTACAGAACCAAATAAGTTGCAATCATTTAATTTATATAATAATGTAGCAAGTACGCAATTATTTTAATAAACGTTATACCAAGATTGAATTACGAGTGAACATATGATCGTTACTGTTAAAAAGTATTAATTTACAAACCCGTATAGATGTTGAGAAATGAATGGGTCTTCTATTCGAGGAATAAAAGCCAGGAAGTAAAGGAACGGTATGTATATGGGGCTGTATTATTCATCGCATTGAGACGGCATTCAAATATTATTTTTGTACCCTTCATGAGTAATCCACGATTGAATTTCATTACACACTCAATTAAGTATATACAATCAATTGACGCAATCTTTTCGACAAAGGTAAAAGCCGTCACGATTTTATTTAATTGTAATTTACTGTGCATAGCAGTACTCCTGTCATTTATAAGCAATTATTATTTAGCATAAAATATAACATAGTTTATTTATATAATAGTTGCGATCCAATAGTAATTTTTCACAATTTTCAATTCGCAAATTTAATCGAATATAAGTAAAAATTAAAAGAATATTATTAAATATTTAATTCGTAATTATTTATTTCTTATTACTTGTGAAGAATATCCAATATCAGTGATATATTAGATAACCGCATTTACGTATTTCGATATTCATTTTATTACGTAAATAAATTTCAAACATTCCAAGCACTATTACTATTATTGTAACAAGCTAGATTTTGAGCTTATAAGCTAAATATTAATAGTTTGTTGATAACAAAACCACAAATTGTACCTAAATAGAGTTTTCTTTCAATAGGCATTGATGCTTTACCATGCTTATATACCACGATTATTAAGCGAATGTTCTAAATTCATTCCGAGTACAACTGAATGCAATATAAATAAAATAAACAATTAAAAGTATACCTGACTAAAGAACAAGAGAAACGTTTAATCTAAAATAAACTAATCTACAGAGAATCGCAATAAATTTCAAAGCTACGCAAATTAAATCCCAACTCTTATTATGCGGCACAAATATTTTAATTAACTAAAAGGTCCTCGGTGAATCTCGACACTACTCTTCATTACCTTTACTTCAATAAGAGTTGCATTGATGTGTAAAAAGAACGAGATTTCTGCAATTTATATAAGCGGTACGGTTGAGCAGTGGCTCCTTTTATCTTTGCCAACGGCACGTGAAAAACATAAGGTCGGCGATTTACAAAATTGCAACGTGAACGAATGTAATACAGAAAGTAACTATTGTTAAATTACACACACTAATAAAACCTCGTAGTAAATAGATGCATTACGTATTACAAAAGCAAACGAGATTACAATACTGTATTAACTGACTAGTATCTGCATTAACGTAAGATTAGGAAACAAATTAATACATACATACATATCATCACGCCATATCCCTTGCAGGGTAGGCAGAGAGAACAGAGTGCCAGAGAACTCTATCCTTGCATACTTCACTCGCTTCCTCAACATTCATAATTCTCTTCATACACGCTCGCTGGTTTCGGAGACTCTTGACTCCACCTTTCTTCAGTACGTGACCAATCTGGTCTAGGTAGGTGAGTCTCGGTCTCCACCGGTACCTACATCCTTCCGCTTTCGCATTGTATATCTTCTTACCAAACGTTCGTTCGGCATTCTTTCCACATGTCCGAACCATCGGAGCATTCGCTTCCGCATCTTTACACCAATGCTCTCTTTCATACCTACTCGCTCTCTTACGTCGTCGTTGCGAATGCGGTCGGTCAGTCTAAACTCCACAAACAAATTAATGTGTGTTAAAATTATGATCACAATACTATTTCTAATAACCCATATGATGAAGGATCTGAAACGTAATGTGACAAGCATTATTTTCTCGTGAGATCTGTAAAAATTACTTTTTTTTTTAAATTATATTCTGCACTAATAATATAACTCTTGTATTGCAGGGGACTGTCCATATCTGGAAGGGAATAGGGCCCCAGGATGTCATAAGTGTGGCGCATTAATTGACGATGCACGCCAGACAGTGGAAGTATGCCCCACCTGGGGGCCCCAGCGCCACGATCTGTCGTGGGCACTGGGAATGGACCTGTTGCTGCCGACCATAATCTCCAAAATGCTTGGTAGCGACAGGTGCTGGTCGTCGATGGCTTCTTTTTGTCAGGCCGTCATGAAGAGGAAGGAAGCTGCGGAGCGGGAGCATGAGGCACTTGCGTTCCCTGACTCGCTCCGACGGCGGCGACCAGGAAGGGGGAGGCGCAGATTTGTGCTTCTTCTTCCAGCGCCTTGAATGATGTCGGGACGTGGCCAGACGGCCATGCTTTGGGGTGTCGGTGATTGAATGTCATCAGACGATCTCCCCGGCACCCTGTAAAAGCGCGGATGGGGCTGCTGTGGTTTTAGTGGGTATTTCGGTCGCACGGTGGCCGGTGAGTCCCACACAAGACCTCCCGTCCTCACAGGTGGGGGGATAGTGCGCAAATGCATTTCCACAGCGTGGAAAAATAAAAAAAAGAGGTATGTCCAAATAATTCACGGAATAGAATTACAGCCAGACTCACAACAACAATTTATGGATTCCACAAAGTGTGATCCTACGTAGGAATCCCACTCACAGTACTGGCACTGATAGGTGAATATCTTAACCACTATGCCAGTTGTGCAATCGAGTTTAGAAGCGGGGTACTGATTAGCTGCGAAATGAAGGCGTCTGTCCCAGTGACCATTTACAATTTTGCTGTGAGGGAAACATAGAAAGTTATGGGGCTGTAACTCATTTTTACGTATTCTTAGACTAAAAACAGAATAGGGTGACCCTGTGCTCACCAACTTAAAATATTAACTACGATTGCTATTCCGTCAGCCAGGTGAGGATAGCAATCTCAAAAAAATATTTCTTTTCGTTATAGAAGTTTTTGTTCAAAAGTGAACGTCGCTAGGCTGATTAAAGAATCACTAATTTTTTTTCAGTTATCCTACGAGTCCTATCCTATTTTTTTCGTGTGATGACGGAGTAAGAATACAATTCACCACTCATCCCATCTTAGCCGTGGGTGATTGTACGAGATGACTAAGGGATATAAAACGCATATAACATCTATGCGAAAGAAAGTAACCTCGTAAAAAAAAAACCCTATACCAACACGTCTGACCGGCGTGGTATAGTAGGTCAATTACCCTTCCATTATGGAGGGGCCCAAACGCAACAGTGGGACATATACAGGCTGAGATAATGATCCTATGAGTATATTTACATACTGTGGTACATAGGGACTCTATGGTATGATAATGTACTATTTTGCCTCGTCATACGGAGTCAAATAAAAAAATTGAATCTAATTTCAGAAATCTTAACTAAATTTGAAATAATTTTAAAACATATCGTAAGATTATGTATAATATACACGAAGAGTAAGTAGAAACGTCGTAATACTTACCAAATCTAACAAGGTATGGGCATATTAATTCGATTCATAATATTCGTTATAAAGTTTCTATTGATGTCTTAGAAGCTGGTGCAGTAATGAGGATATTCAATACGTGCAAAAGGAACATATTTCTTAGTAAGTTTCAGATAGTAATATAATATTATGCTGTATACGTATACGAAAAGTTTGTTTTGGTATTTCATCTACTTTACAACAGAGTTATACAAAGTTGTGATCAAAACGCATTAATATTAAGAAATTAAAGAATATACTTAGAACATATGACTGCACCGATGGCGTAGTGGTTAAGATACTTACCTTCCATGCCAGTGACGTGGGTTCTATTCCTATGTAGGTTCTATTCCTGCGTAGGAAATTACTTTGTGCGATCTACAAAGTGTTGCTCTGAGTCTGTGTGTCATTTGTCTGCGTTAATTGCATGTTTGTAAAGTCCCCCACAATACAAGGATTAGTTCATTAAGGATTATTTGCTTAGTGTAGGATAGTGTCTAATATATATATATATATATATATATATATATATATATATATATATATCTTAATATATATAAATTACGTGTCACGTTGTTTGTCCGCAATGGACTCCTAAAGTACTTAACCGATTTCAATCAAATTTGCACAGCATGTGTAGTTTGATCCAACTTAAAAGATAGGATAGCTTCCATCTCAATTTATAGTCGCAATATTAATTTATTGCAAATTATTTGTCTATTATTTGACAGTCACAATTATCTGTTATTTCCAAACGATTCTAACAGATGACGGTATCTGTTGACTGGATTGAGTAAGGATTTAATAGATGGCGCTACGCCACAGCAACGCGTGGCTGGGTCTGCTAGTATATATATATATACATATATATATATATATATATATATATATATATATATATATATATATATATATATAATCTATTTATTAGCAACACGCCCTCGCTTCGCTACGGTTACGTGAGTTTAGCTGTGTAGTTTACTCTTGCTACATGGAAATCCTTTCGGAGAAGAAATTTCTTGCCATTTTTAATTTACAATTCATGTCTGTAGGAGCTTTATTAAAAAAATGAGGATATTTTTAGATTAACACCTCTGCATTTCCCTTTGGGAACGGAATTTTGTAAAATCTGTAATCATCTGATTTCTACAGGGCAGAAAAAAAATTTCATACCAAATTTCAAGTCTGTAGGAGATATATTTAAAAAATGTGATTTTTACACCCTAGCAACCCTCCTTAGGGGTACAATTTCGTAAAATCCGTTCTTAGCTGACCTTTACTCGGCGAAAAGAATATTCCTACCAAATTTTGTATCAGTAGGGCTTATAGTTCCAGAGATATCGTGATGAGTCAATACATAGGTGGATTAATAACATTAAATGCACAGATGGCACATTAGTTAACATATTGACCTACCGCATTCCCGTCCCTTGCAAGACAATAATTTTTCTGTCCATGAATTTTTCTTCTGAGTATAAGTGTGACTCGTGATAATAAATTATATGTTTGTAAAGTCCACCATAATACAAAGATTACTCTACATATCCTTAGAGCAGGAATAGTTAAAAAAACATTAATAACTATGAAGTTGACTTTAAAAAATAATGTTTAAAAAAACACACACTATGTTGACAAATGAACAGAATGAAAAGACGAACAACGCCATCTATGAAATTGAATGGTACACAATTAGTACAATTTAAATAATGGTCTGGACAGCAGTAATTCATATTATTAGTAAAAATTAGTTAATATTCGTAGCAGGTAGTGACGAAAAATAACGATACGGTACTCATCCGAAGCCCTAATAATTTTCATAAAACGCTAATCCTGAAGGTCCTGATAAGTATAATAAGATAAACTATTAAAATTATTGCATTGTCATCAGTTTTTGATATGTATGGAAATTTTCAAATTAATCCCACGTTAAGAGGAAGATGAAAATCACGTTCAAAGATTCTTTTATATACCAAGCTAATAAAAGCGTATGAAAAACATGCAATATAAACTCAAAACTCTTTAGTATCTCAACAAATAAATTAGGAATAAAGTATAAGAATCTAATATTGTAAACTTCGATAATATTGGCTAAGATAATTCTCTAAACTCACAAGGCTCATTCATTCTAAGATTTATACAGTCACAAATTTTAGAGTTGTACCAACAGTTGGCGCTTTGTGCTCATTCGTATTACTCATCTATGTAATGTTCAAGGGATTGGATAGGACAATTTATGTCCTGGATTAGCGACAAGGAGGCTTTTCATATTGTCATAATGTCTCTTTTTGAGAGGGGTCCGTTCAAATTGAATACCGTTTGCCCTACACGAAAGCATTATCTAAATTAACATAGATATCACTTTTAGAATAAGTTATCGAAATTGAAATTACGCTATGCAAATTTTGGTATATTTAATTTATTTTGAAACTATTTTAATAGATTATTCTCTCTGCTGAATACAAACTAGACTTCAAAGGCAATCAAAACTAGACTTATAATCTGAACATTTAATTAACTTACAATATTAGTGTGGCTATAATATTTATTTACCTTTTTTTAAAGAAAACACCCCGCATTAAGGCGATAATCTTTGCATTGCAGGGAACTTTACAAGCATATGCTAGATTATATCGGGCACAAAGTATACTTAAAACTCAGTCACTCGTTCATCAAATACATATAGGTCAAATATAAACTTTCCATCTGGTGACGAAGTAAGAATACAGTTCAGTATCTCCTTTCTTGCCCATGGATGCCGTAAAAGACTACCAAGAGATATGATATATGTATCTATAACATCGGTGCAAGGGAAGGAAAACTCGAAATAAAATCCTATATCAACCCGTCTGAACAGCTTCGGATAATAGGTTAATCGTAGAAGACGCCTATATTATAGAAGGCAATAGCCCAATAGTGAGATGTATATAAGATGAAATGATGATAAAAATAGGTCTCACCAAACTTTTTTTTTTCTGTGGGAGACGTAAAAGCTGTCTAAGAACCCACTGGGGAATAGGCAGCACTACTCGCCTGGTAAACCTAATCGCCAATCAGTCTTCCAAGTTTGGCAATTACGCCGCTTTGGTATCTATAAAAGCACAAACTAATCCAAAATTCCAATAATATAGCTAAAATTTAATCATATTTCTCCTAGAAATATTTGCACTTTACGTTTCTAACTAACAACATGGTATCTCAAGCAAACCGCAGCATATTAATTCTATCCACTGAAAATTCAAGTAACAAATGCCTACGTACATTTTCCGATAATGCACAGGCCCATTAAAAAGGGGTATGTCTCATGCCAGCAGAGGAAACGGTCGATTTCAATGAACATTAGTGGTGGTTAGTTCAAATAAACGACCCGATAGAGTACGATTTGAATCTATTCACATTTTAGACGAGAGTGCTCTTTGAAAAGGGTCAAATTTAGTGACATGGTTTATTAGTTAAATATCTTAATGCGGTCTGATATTTGCCATAGGGTATATAAAGAATACCCTCGTTAAGGGCATATGAGTATTCCAATGACACTATATAACAAAATATAATTAGTGATTCATGTAGATTATGTTTTAAAGCGTAGTCCAATTCGAACTCTATATGAGAATCTGCTATTGTTTAAGCATGGGTTCTTTCTTACTGTTTTTTTTTCGTGGCAGGCTATGGAACTGAATACAACCCGCGGAAGATTTGGACTTCTTTGGGTAATAGAAGAGCGACATACAGCCCTATAACCTACTGCATTACCCCATCGCACTGAACTGACCACAAGTCGCTTTTTGCGTCACTGAATTTAATGAGATCAATAATTTTCTATAATTAGCAAAGGTCCTGTATTTCTTGATGAAAGATATATTTTTTATATAGATATGAAAGAGGCGTGGAACCCCATAACTTGTCGACATTTCAAAGGCCCATCTGAGCCATTTCCTTGACTTTGACCCATCAGACGTGCTTTACACCCATAATCACCTACTTAGTCCAGTCGATATTTCAACATAACGCGCGGGGACGTCGCTTCTACGTGATAGGCCTCCCTGCGGATGACGCAGTCATTCCTAGAGCTGATAAGGATGAAAAATACTCTATAGAGTTTTTTGTATACCTGACAATCTATATACGAAGTTTCAAAATGATCGATTAAGTAGTTAAGACAACAAAGTCACTAAGTTATTTATAACATTAGTAAGATTTCTACAAATGTGATTATACCGCTAGTATTGCCAAGAAAGTAAAGTATATTTTATAGGTTATCAATTTTTGTACTCCAAATCTTAAAATGCTTGCTTAATATACATATGACTAGCTCTCAGTATCTCAATATTTTTACGATATGGATAAGGTTTTCTTACATACTTCATAATTTAGGTATAATAATAAAAGTCAAAATTGAAATATGTTGTAATCAAACGCGGCAGATGAAAAAGAATGTAATGAACGCGGAACATGAACAATTTCAATTTCTCGAGTAGAAGAGACTTTATGAAGTCTGATTCAAAAGAAAATTCATAAATTCTCCAACACACGAAAGGCTATATGGAAAAAAAAAAATTGGAAACAATGTCTGTTGTTATGAATAAAGCATATATACATATATGCAATGTAGATAGATTAAATACTGTAATGTTTCTGTTTACCGTAATATACAATTAGATTGCTTCGCAAAAAAAAATATCCGCTTTCAAGACAATATATATATTATTTTCTGTTTACGTATTATTATTTATAATAATACAGAAAGAGAACAATCAGACTTATAGTAACGTTGATACATTATAAGACGGTACGTGATATGAATCTTCTATCAAATAATTCTTTTTACTCAGATATAGGCATTAAGTAGTCTACAAAAAAGTATCCTTCTTCTGGCTATTATCTTCTCAGCCCATTTACACCCTATTGTCAGGGTTACAATTTTGCTACAAAGGGAGGGTGAGTAGCATATCAATATAATATGTACAGATAATTTACAATATAGTTTTATTTCTAGACTTTAATCTTTCGCAGTGACGTATAGTAACTCACGTCATTCAATTGGATCAAACACAAAAGCCGTAGGAAAGAAATAAACTTTTTTTTTTGTTGCTTATGGTGGCAAACGAGCACGGAGCACACCTGATGGTAAGTGTCACTGCTGCCTATGGACCTTTTCTATACCAAGTGTATAGCTAGGCCACGGCCTACCATTACAATCCCCCAAACCCACCCAGTTGGGCTTCCGGCTCTCTCGCTCACCAAACGAAGTGCAATAACACATTGCCATTACTCAAACGTCGATCTTCTGCGAGAGTGTGGTACTACCTCGGACGGACCGGCCCGCGGCTGTAGACAGAAAATTCTCATCAGCATAGTCCTACCACTTTAATTTTCTTCTACTTTAAGTTTCTTTCACGTACCTATTAAGTTCATCTTTATTAAGGGTTGCTATTGAGAACATAAAATTACATTTTTATAAAATTATATTTGTCTCATAAATTGCCTACTTGAAATTAATTAAATTCTTTGAGCAAGAAATGCTTATTAAAAGTATTCGAAACATCGAGGGAGCAAAAACAAATTCTTAAAATTTATTAAATGTGGCAGTGTATGTCGCAAATATTCTTATCATTTACACATCATTTTCGTTACTCAAAAAGAAAAAAAAATAGACTAATATGTACGTACATGTTTTAATTGCCTCAGGAGACGTTTGAGCCTCGATATAGCCGAAATTAGAACGTTTTAAAATCCACCTTAAATAACTGTATAAATTCTTTTTACAAACGTTCTAAGTAATCGTTTGTATCCAATTAAAAAAAATGTCCTACAAACAGAACGGTAGTTAACAGAACGAAGTTTCTGGAATGTATTGTGTCATTTACGTGAATATGATAACATGAACAGCGTCTATTTTACTAATGAGTTGAAAAGTAACCGCTTAATTAGAACATTCCTGTGATGGACGGTAGTTTGAACTTGGAAAGGTCAATATGCTGTACAATATTCCTGCATGCTTTATTAAAATATTATATACTAATATATTCTTATCACGCTAATATATTCTTTTTGTTTATATTCAGACACCTTCATCCATGAAGGTTAAGTGGAAGTTTAAGGTGTATTATAACGCTACTCGTTTGATTTTATTTCTCCGTAATAGGGGTCGTACCACCTTTAACCAAACTTTGAACTTGGCGCTGAGAACTATGAGAAGAGTCTCAAAAATCTCATAAATACATCACTATCACAAATCTGGATTGATATATGAACGCTAATCTAATGAACTACGTGAACAAATTTAAAAAAAAAAATCTATTTGCATTAAATATTCAATTTCAATTTCCGAATAAGAATACAATTTAACCCGTGGGAGATCGTAGGACACACGACTCCATAGTCTGCTGTACACGTACTTCTCAACGACATGTGTGCGGGCCACCGGTAGCGAGATCTAGTCATGACGCCGGATGGGTCACAGACATAAGCCCCTTGTCAATGATTAAAATTGGCATGCAGAAAACTGATGATAAAATAGTAAAACCAAGCTAAAAACATATCCAGCATATTTTGCTTTTCTACTACTCATATTATACTGACATAGAATTTATTATCAAAGAAATAGACAACTCCAACCCTAAGCTAAGCTAACTAGATAAGCTAGTTTGTGTACTAGTTGAAAAGGTTTGACGAGGCTATACCACTTCGCGTAACTCTGCAACTCGACTTGTAACAATATACAAATATTTGTACAATTTTTTTGAGAGGACTTATTTTGTTCTCAAAATATACCAGAGCTAATATGATAGCATATCGAATGCTTACAATAAGCTCTGAAAAACAAAGTTAAAACTTGAGTTTCCTCTCTGTTACTACTGTACAGAATGTCGTGTATAATATTTTTAATAAACAGCACGGCAATCTCTGTGAACTGGTCATAGTTTAGTTTTAATTATGTAAGAAATAGGTGCATGCAATCTGTCTAACAGATTATATAGATTTTAAAGGATAGAATAAAAATACTTGTTATATCAGCCCCATATAATTTTTGATAATAACAAACAGAAAATAATAATAAATGCCAGAACAAAGTTATGAAGAAATCTAATTGATAAATTATGTTTCCAAATCTCTTGAAGGTTATGAAATTAATAAATAATTCGTTAATACGACCCATAGAATATATTAAAATAAATAAAAGTTGAGTAATAAAACATTATTAGCAAACCTAAGACCGAGGTAAGCCCTTCGTCATTTAAAGCTTGAGTGAGGTTGTACACTGTACCCTTTTCTTGAACGTATTAAATCATGGATTCGTGCAAGCGAAAGATGAAACTTGGGTTTTTGTGATCTTTATTTACTGGATCACGGGTTAAAGGAATAACCTACTTGCGACTCTGTTCATTAAGCGCATGACATAAACTTCTTTAATGATGAGAAGAGAGATAATTTCAGAGAGAGAATGATGCTTAAAAAGAGCACCAGGTTTGCCTATATTTTTGGATCTGTTAAGGAATGTGTGTCAATTGTCAATTACCATAAGCTAGACTGCTGACTCATAGACCCATATACGCACTATAATAAATCGGCCATCAAATAGTAAGTTGATTCCAATATTTTCAATAACTTTTATTTTTGTTGTTCTATGTTTAAGATTCAATGTCTTCGTCACCGAATAAACTATCCATATTTTGCTATGTAATTAGACTGTTCTAACTTATATCATCTATTATCTTGTATTGAATACACTTTCAAACCTCATGTTATTGACGACTTTCTATTGAAAATCCTAAATAATATCCAAATCAAGGTGAACATCTTACAGTCAAAGGAGCAATTTAGTAACGTATGTAAATTATCGACACGATTTTCTCATTTGTTCAACGTCTTTTTATTATTTAGCTAACGTTTATACATATACATCTGTATCTACAGGGTAACAGTCATCATTCTCCTACTCTTATCCCAATTACTTGGGGTCGATACAGCATATACTCTTATTTCATAGTACATATTGTAAAAGTTATTGGCAATAGTTTTATGACCAGCCGTCTGTCAGACGTCAACCCTCCTTGGGAATGTAATTGTTAACCAAACGGCATCAAATGGAGTTGGCCCAGGTCATTATAAGGTTCTTAGTCGTCTTTTACGACATTCATGAGCAAAGTAAGTGTTGGTAGTATTCGTAGCCGCTGCCATAGAGCTCTTAAATCTACAGAATAAATGTAAGGTCCTTAATAAGAAAGGGCACTGCGATATCGTGCACAAAAGTAATTTAATATTATCCAAATGGTGATGGATTATAAATATAATGAATATAAATAATTTAATTTTCCCTTAGGAGTCATAAAAACCAGCCAAATAGGAAGGTAGCAGCGCTCTTCTGGGAAACTCATATTATCAACTAAGTATGCCAACCCGCCTGCCAAATGTGGCCATTATAGTATTATCCCCTCCTCGTGGGGGGCATAGGCAACATAGGCCATGATTAATTATGCACGCCAATACACAGATGGATGGTTCTACAGATATTTTTTTTTATTTCTCATAACAAACAAGCAAGTAGTACACCTTGTTCTTCGGGACTGGCTGTGATATAGTCACACTCTGATCGATCTATCCGGGGCGTTTTTTGGCAGCGGACTATGGAGGATTCACACCTAGTATATATATCCATATCATATTTTCTTCATATCGTTAAAAGAAGCTTATGTGTGGTAGCGGTAACGAATACTACCAACCCTTACTTTGCTCGTGGATGTCGTAAAAGACGACTACGAGCCTTATAACGACCTGGGCCAACTCCATCTGATGCCGTTTGGTCAACAATTACCTACATTCTTAAGGGGAGTTGACATCTGGCAGGCGGCCGGTCATAAAACTATTGCCAATAACTTTTACAATATGTACAATGGAAAGAAGAGTGCATATTGTATCGACCCCAAGTAATTCGAATAAGAGTAAGAAAATGATGATAATCGTTAAAAGAAAATAGAAGGAGAAACAATTTATGATTAAATACACTCATAAATTGAGCAAGTCAAAGAGAACCACCGTGCTTTTGAACTCAATCACTTTGCATGATAATCTATTAATCTTTCCGTAGAGATATCGCTAGAATGACGTGAACATTATTTAAATAACCTTTACTCAAAAAGGTTCTTGTAACTTTTCTTTACTTCCTCTGTTAACATTTTAAGCCAACTAATTATAAGGATACTAATTATTAATGTACTTTTAAATTTGGTAAACAAAGTAATATTATCTTTACGTTGATTCGTAGGCATTAGAAATTCTAAGCAAATTTGTACATCAAATGAATATCTTCAAGATCACGTTAGGTATATTATTATACAAAATTATATATTTATGTATTTTAATGGCGCCCTTATAATAAAATTATCGATACGCTTATATTTATAAGTACCATAGACTAATCCGTGTGGTGACGGAGTAAGAATACGATTCACCACCCCCTATCTTACCCGTGATTGATCGAAGTGAAGAGGCGACTAAGTGATATAAAACGCATGACAGGGAAGAACCACTTGACACAAAACTCTATACTAATACGGCTGACCAGCGTGATATAGATATGGAGGAGGCTTGAGCCCAACAGTGGGACATATATGAGCTGAGACAATGATGGTGATGATAATGATAGACTAATCACAGATGTGAGACAATGATGGTGATGATAATGATAGACTAATCACAGATGTATGCAACTATAGAATTAGAGTACTAGGTACATATATGCTATAAAACTAAATGTATTAGTTTTGATTGGTATTTCTATTTAGTCTCTAGAACATTACATAGTATTATGTATCAGAAGATGTATGTCTTAGAAACGAACAGAATGTAACTTGGTAACCATATAATGTATCTACTCAAAACAATATCATCACAAAATCAAATTATGTCCTTGGTTAAACTAACAAAAGTTACTAAGACCCGTAGAGGGCATAGGCAAACCTGCGATCGCGACTATACTCTGAATAACATAAGGTTATACCACCTCGCTCTATATATAGGTTGAACCACCTCGCTTCATACTTTTTAGATCGCGTTTTTCTTTTAGTTAGATTTTAGTGGAAAGAATGCCGAACGAACGTCTGGTTAAGAAGATATACAATGCGAAAGTGGAAGGATGTAGGTACCGGGGGAGACCGAGACCAGATCGGTCATGTACTGAAGGAAGGTGGAGTCAAGAGTCTCCGAAACCGGCGAGCGTGTATGAAGAGAATTATGAATGTTGAGGAAGCGAGTGAAGTATGCAAAGATAGAGTTCTCTGGCACTCTGTTCTCTCTGCCTACCCTGCAAGGGATATGGCGTGATGATATGTATGTATGTAGATTTTAGTACTATACTTGAACTTATTTTAAATTAAAATATAATCATTATCATCTCAGCTCATATTTGTCCCACTGCTAGGCTCAAGCCTTTTTTTTTTTTTTTTTTTTTTTTCACGCTGTGGAAACGCATTTCCGTGCTATCCCCCGCCGGTGACAGGCGAGGGGGAGTGTGGGACTCACCGGCCAGCTGCCTGACCGGAATACCCACTAAAACCACAGCGGCCCCTTCCGCGCTTTTACGGGGTGCCAGAGAGATCGTCTACTGACATTCGATCCCCGGCACCCCAACGCTTGGCCATTGGCCCACGCCCTGTCGTCATTCAAGGCGGTGGGAGGAGGTGCGCATATCGACGCCTCCTCCGCCCTGGCCGCCGGCGGCGGAGCGAATTTGCAGACGCAATTGCCTCGCGTCCCCGCTCCGCCGCCTCTTTTGTAGAGATGACCTCCTCGCAAAAGGAGGCCATCGACGACCAGCACCCGTCGCTATCGAGCATCTTCGAGATGACGGTCGACAGCGACAGGTCCCCTCCAATGACCGCCGACAGGACGTGGCGTTGAGGCCCCCAGGCGGGGCATACCTCCAGTGTGTGGCGCGCATCGTCCACTGGCGCGCCACACTCATGGCACCCTGGGGCCTCTTCTCTCCCAATTCTGTGCAGGTACTTACCGAAGACCCCGTGTCCGGTAAGCACCTGCGCCACCCTGAAAGCTAGGCTCAAGCCTCTTCCACAACTTGGGCGAATTAACCTGCCTTATCACATTGGTCAGACATGTTGGTATAAGGTTATTTTTCGAGTTTTCTTTATCTTGCATAGATGTATTTTATATCCTTTAGTCGTCTCGTACAATCACTCACTTTTCTCCTGCATGTTATAAAGTACAACTAAGAGTTTAATGTTGACCTGAGTCAACTCCACCTGATACCGTCTGCTCATCAATTGCACCCCTCAGGAGGGCTGATGTAACGCAGGTAGCTGGTTATAAAACTATTGCCAATAACTTTAGTAATATATAAAAGCAGGAGAATGATGATTTGAAGCAGGATTGAAAAATGAATCAATTCAGTACTTTATGATCTAGAGGTATTAAATTTATTGTGTCATACCTAACTAGTTAACAAACAATGTGTTTCTAAAGAAAAAAAATCATTGTCAAATACTATGTGTAATTTTGTCCGTGGTATGACAGAGTAAGAATATAATTCACCACCCTATCTTACCCCTGGGTGATCATAAGAGATGACTAAGGGATATAAAATGCAAATAACATCTATATAAGAGAAGGAAAATTTGAAACAAAACTCTATACCAACACGTCTGACCAGCGCGGTAAAGTTAATTTCCCTCCCATTACGGAGAAGGTCCGAGTCTCAACAGTAGAACATATATGAGCTGTGATGATGATTATGTGTAATTTAGAAGTTATTAAGGTACAGACCAATATACATACATACATATATAATGGTCAAAATTATATTTTTTTTGGTTTCGTAATATTCAGACAAAAATAAATAATATAATTAGTAAGATTAGATCGCCACATTATTGAACTCACCTTTAAGCAGCTGAACCATGAGGTAGTTAGGGCACGGAAACAAAGCAAATACAGTTATCTGATTAATCACCGCCCGAGAACAATACAGGACGCAATATCCGCTAGTGCGGACCGCGCCTTACGTTTATAGAACTTTATGAGCCGTGGACAATACCCAAACATCTGCGTCGATACTTTTACTTTCGTATCGACTAGGAACAGATGTAGTTATTATCATATAAACCGATTTGTGTTTTAGGGTTGCTAGTATATAATCAGTTTAGACTTTACTGTCTATATTAATGATAGAGTTCATCATCTCAGCTCATATATGTCTCACTGTTAAGTAGGAGCGTCCTCCATAATTGGAGGGAAATTAACCTACTACACCACGCTGGTCAGACGTGTTAGTATAGGGTTTAATTTCGAGTTTCTCAATTTTTTTTTGTGTGTATGTTCAGTTGTTAGCTGCAGATGGCTTTTACAACTTTGCGCGGATAATGAGCTCGAATGAGCCGAGGGCTCTCAACCTTATATGAGTTTTTATTCTCATGCATAGATGTTATATTTATAATTTATCCCTTAGTCGTCTTTTACGATCACTCACGAGTAAGATAGGGGTTAAATTGTATTCTTACTCCGTCACCCCACAGGAATGATAGAGTTAATACATTTTAATTAATTTTGGTCAAGAAATGTCCTAGACTAGTTTGCGAATGCATGTTGTTCGATGTATTTAATCTGCCAGCATAGGAAGAAAATAACACCACTTTACCACATCAGCATACAGTATTCTGTAGATTTCAAAATGGAAGGAAATATGGAACAAGTTTAAAGCACCTATTTTGCCTGAACTTTATATCCCGTATTCCCTCTCGTTGTATCAATCAAAATAAAGAAAATTCTGAATTCACCCTGACTAGGTGGTTCTAGTGGAACTTGGGATTGTAATTCAGTGGTTCCGGTGGTCTGCTGGATGGTTAGAAAGAGGAAATTAAATAGATGCTAGTAAGGCATACCCTTACGCAGATCCATAAACTAAAAACTGTAATTGATTACACACATATATGCATAAGATATTTGTAGCTGATGCCCACTGCTATAACTATATTTTCGATAAAAAGAAATTGAAAAAAATAGCTAATGACAACAATTGTTTATGCCTATAAACAAATAAATGGCGGTAACTATTGACTTTTAAAATGTGTATGTACCTTATTTAATTTACTTGCAAGCAATACTAATTTAAAGAACATAAAATTTATGAGCAAAATTGTCCATATCTTCGTTCAATTTTACTGCCGGTTTAATTAACTGCGAATTTTGATTCTGATCTCAAAGGTTTACTAAATTAAGTTTGATCGCAAATATAAAATATGAATGTTTAATTTAAGTACAGATCAAGGATAAATAATTCATCCCTGAGTAGTAGAGGACTTTTGCGAATTGCCGTATTTTGAATTCTATCTGGCAGAGATATCCCGAGCATAGTTCGTTCTATAGCACGCTAAGCGACTTTGAACTTGATTATGAGACCTACATTTAGGGACCACATTTCCGTGCCGTATGTCATCACTAGTAACACACACTGGTCGTAGATTAGTGTTTTTAGACAGTGAGGTATGTTGGACGAGAAGATCCTCTTAAGTTTCCCGAAAGCTGCCCAACTGAGTTGTATTCGTCGGCTGATCTCTTTGTCCAAGGTAAACATAATGATCGAGAACTTCGAGAATTATATTTGCATATTCTTTCTCTGGAATCTATTTTATTTGCATGTTATATCCTACTCAACTATTACTACAACCACCCACAGGAAGAAGGGCAGTGGTGAATTGCATTGGTTTTGACTGTGGAATTGGAAACTGATTTCACTATTATATATTTACTAGCTGACCCAAAAGATTCTATTCTGTAGAAACATAAAACACGAAATTCCTGGAAATCGATCGCAACCATACTTACTCCCATTCAATTGTTAATTCTTGAATCTACTTGAGCATATTAAAAAAACATCATCAAAATCTATCCAGCCATTTAGAGGAAGTTCAATCACATACCTATATGTACAATTGTACATGTATAAAAAATATATATAATAGGTATATACCGGGTGTAACTGAGAATGGAGCAGTTGGTCAGAAGGGTGGTAGGAACACATAACAAAAATTTGAAGGGAAATTGTCGATTCGTTAATGAATTAAAGGCATTTAAACTTATAAATTTTGTCGTCACTTTTCCTTCGAAACTGAATGAAATGTACTAAGTAAATGATAAATAATCTGCTACATACTCATACTTTCTTAAAAATTCATTAGAACCTAAATAAATCAATGATTACGTTTGTTACAGTATGACAAACATCACCTTTACAGACAGCTGATGAGTCAATGACCTTGAAATTTGCCGTTCAAATTTTTGTTATAGGTTCCAACCATCATTACCTACCATCATTACCTACCTTTTTGACCAGCTGCTCTATTCTCTGTTATACCCCGTATATATAAAGATAAGCTTGTTGCAAAATAAAACAAGCTTAAAGATTATCAAGATAAAAAAATAAATTGAAGCTCATCACAATTTTGACTTTATTCTATACCTAAGATACAAAAGTATATATAAATGATATAATACATTAAAGATTTCCGATCAGGCAGCCCTATTCCTTGTGTCATCTGTTAGCAGTTTCCTTAAGAATATTCGCACATTCGCTAAAGTCATGAGTATCACGTGTTCCTTTTCCATTTCGTTCAATATCTAACGGGCATTGATGACGTTAATATATGTGTAATATCGGTAACGGTAGACAATGTCATTCATCATAATGACTAATAACTTTGGCAACAGATATTGAGGTTCTATTGTCGTATTATAGTAGGATATAAATATATAACATTATGAAAGTTCGGGATGATGTGTACATGTTTGTTGGAAGAATTACTGAACATATTTTAGTAAAATTATTATGTAATAATAATAAAAAATATTATTTAATGTGGTGACGGAGTAAGAATACAATTCACCACCCCCTATTTTACCCATGGGTGATCGTAAAAGACGACTAAGAGATATAAAACGCATATACCTAATATATATGCAAGAGATGGAAAACTCGAAACAAAACTCTATACCAACACGTCTGACCAGCGCGGTATAGTAGGTTAATTTCCCTCCCATTACGGAAGAGGCCCGAGCCCAACGGTGGGACATATATGGGCTGTGATGATGATGATGATGATGAATAATTACTATGTATTTATTACAAATTACGATTAATATTTTAATTATAGTTCATTTTTAACGATAGTAATTAGTCAACATATAAGGATAAGTGTTAATTTAGCCGGCCATCTATTTGGGTTGAGATAATGAGCTGACAGCTATATACGCAATAAATTCTCTATCAACTACGCAAATTATTCGCGAAGGGGTATTTTGTTATAACTAGCTAATACTAATCACATAATTAATCCGTTTGAATATAAAAAAAGATTGTAAATATTGATAGCAATTATATTTGTCATATGCTTTGAGCAATATTTTATCAAAAATAATATGTATTAGCCTTTTTTCTTGTCATGTCTAATATTATATGGTGGCAGTTAGAATACTACCAAGCCTTAGGTTGCTTCTAGCCTACCATTTTGGTCACTGAAGAAAAGAACGTGTCCCAGTGACCCACCCGTACGGCGTCGAGAGGTACATTGTAGGGCGGGTCTACGGAGTCTTACGCCGCTTTTCTTGTCGCCCCAAACGGATTAGCGGGGTTTCAGGTACCGTAGCCCGCCGCCAAAAAAAACCTACCATCTTACATTTGTCGTGGGCGTTGTTAAATACGAATAAAAGTTTTACATAGATCAATTCTGAGGGTTCAGGTAGGCGACCAGTCATGAAACTGTTGTAAATTTCTAAAAAAATTGCTTTCTATATATGATGATGATAAGAGCACATATTGCGTCGACCCCAAGCAATTGAGATAAGATAATGATGATGATGATGATAATTATGTTTTATATCCAATATAAATATAGATTTTGCAATACTAACAAAATAAAACAGTAGGTAATCTGGAATGATTTTATATTTTAACTGAACAAATAATAAAAAGTTTTTGCTAGAAACGAGAACCGTGTCGTTAACAATAAAACTGTATTAGAATGTCTTCGATTATGAGATCCACATTTATAGCAACCCAACTTACGCCTAAAGCTTTGCAATTTGAAAAACCTAATATTACAAAAGTGTTTAACGTTACCAAGAATTCTTTTTCGAAATATATTCGGAAAATAAATATCAGCAAATAACACAATGATTCTTCAATTTTCTATTTATAGCAATAAAAAAAATAATTTACATTTTTGTGGCTGCCTTTACATTTTAGAGATAGGTAAGTTTGTAAAATAACACACTATTTTTTTTTTCGCAAAGTGGATCATGGATGTGGTTGCGCCTCGACAAATCGGTCCGGGGCGACAGAAGTGGCGGCGCGCAACCCCATGGACCCACCCTGCAAACACCTCTCTTCGCCGTGCGAACGGGCCACCGGTACCCGATCTTTGTCTTCGGTGGCCCGCCCGGCGGTTTACCCATGCGGGTTCCTCTCGTATCAACGCCCTCACGCGGTGAACTCACGTCGGGTGACCGGACAATTCCCCGGTCCGATCACCCGAAGCCTCGGTTAGGGCGGCATCAGGCGCAGATATTCGCGCCTGCGCCGCCCCGGCCGCTGGCGGTGGCCCCGGTCACGGGAATCCTCCCGGACTCATTCCGCCACCTCCTTAGAGGATACGCGAGATGACAGCCTCGCAGAAGGCGGCGACCGCGTCCCAGTTTCTGACGCTATTGACCATCGCTTTCACGATCGCCGACAGCGTCAGGTCGGCACTGACGAGGTCGCAGCGCTGCCCGTCCCAGCTCGAACACACCTCGAGCGTATGTTGCGCCGTGTGCTCGTCACTACCGCAGTGGTGGCAGGACGGAGTCCACTTCCTCCACACGACCGTGTGCAGGTACTTGCCGAAGCAACTGTGCCCCGACAACACCTGCACCAGCCGGAAAGAGAGGACCCCGTGCCGCCACTCCATCCACTCCATCAGTACGGGCCGGAGGGCCTCAACGGAAACAACACCGTGTCTAGGCCTCTCCAGCCGCGTAACCTAACGGGCGATGACGTCTCGGCGGCGTCCTCGCGCCAAGTGGCTATTTCGCTAGACGATGAGGAGCCACCCTCGTCGCGCACTGAGGTAACCCGCCGGTAGAGGTTGGAGGGCATCTCCGCCTCTAGGTCCCACGGGGGTGTCCCGGCCAATAGGCATGCCACGGCGGTCGATACCGTGCGGTACCCGCGAGTGGCTCTGACCGCCATGGCTCTCTGTGGTCTCCACAGAACAGCCCTGAGCTGGGCGTTCACAGCCCTCGCCTACACGGGTGCGCCGTACATGGCCATCGAGCGGATCACCCCCGCATACAACCGTCGGCCCTCGAAGCTGGGTCCGCCCACGTTCGGCATGAGCCGTGATAGGGTGGACGCCGCGCCAACCAGCCGGGGAGCAATTCAGCGGAAATGCTCTCGGAACCACTATCGCCCGTCGAGCACCAGACCCAAGTACTTCATATGGGCCTGGATTTGTAAAATAACACCCTGATATTTTTATGCAGGCTAAAAATGCAACACAGAGGTGTAATATTAGAAACCCTAATAGATTAATAATATATATATATATATATATATATATATATATATATATATATATATATATATATATATATATAATAATAGTAATGAATATGATTCTTGAAACGACTGAAATACAAAAACATATAAAAATATAAAATATTAATACACACATCGCTATGCGATGTGTGTATCAATATTTTACAAGATTCTAAATGACATTAAAGAATTACCACTGAATAAATTCATAATTCAACTTAGAACTTGGTTGCAAAATAATCCTTTTTATTCTGTTAAAGAATTCATGAATTGTAACCAACTCTTGTAAATATGCAAATTTATTATTATAATTATTATTTCTATTACATTGTGCAATCCAAATCTTTTGTAATGTGTAAATTTATTCTCATTATTTCTTTTAGAATATATTATTATATTATATATTAAGTCAACACAGTAAATTGCATGAAATACGTCACTTTTTTAAGAATTTTATGCACTATTTTTTTAGGGGTGGGTTATGGTCGGCGCTCTTCTCGCACCACTCCGTCCGGGGCGACAGAGGGGCGTACGCACACGCATACCCATAACCCACCCATAAACCTCGCCTACGTCGTTGGACCGGCCACTGGAGCAGCGTGAACTTGTTGTCAGTGGCCGGCCCGACGGAATACCCCCTGAGGGGTACCCTCTCCTTGAGCGACGTCGCCCCTCCCGGGGCGGACGGCGGTCCCTCCTCGCGCGGTCAGCCTCTCGGCGGGTGACGGACTAATTCCCCGGTCCAGTCACCCGCGGCCTCGCCTACGCCGCCCCAGTCGCCGGCGACGGTTCGCGTCGTCGAGGAGACGCTCCTCGCGCACGCGCTCCGCCGCCTCCTTCCGCGAGACTACTGCCTCGCAGAAGGCTGCGACCGCGTCCCAGTTCCTGACGCTGTCAAACATCGCCCTGGCGATGGTCGGCAGCGTCAGGTCGGCACCGATGATTGCGACGAGTTCACGGCGCTGCTCTGCCCAAGCGGCACAAGCCTCGAGCGTATGCTGCGCCGTATCCTCGTCGCAATCGCAGTGGTGGCAGGACGGTGTACTTTCCCTCCTGACGACCGTGTACAGGTATTTGGCGAAGCATCCATGCCCCGTCAAAACCTGCACCAGTCGGAAGGAGAGCACCCCGTGCCGCCGTTCCAACCACTGCATCAGCACCGGCCGGAAAGCCTCCACGGTCCGCACACCGAACCGAGACCTCTCCAGCCGGACTGCCCAACGAGCAATGAAGTCTCTAAGAGTTTTATGCACTAAGTAACACTCGAGCTAAAAAGAGAAATCTAGTAACAAAAATTTATACAATTCAAATACATAATTTCTCTTTTAGAGCTTCGGCCAAGTGGAGAAAACAAAAAAACCAATATGTCACAAACAGAATATCTTCTCAAAGCAAAAGATAAATCATCGCAAAACAAATAAATACTACACCTATTTACTCTAGAAGTTATTTACCAATATTACTAGGGACACTCAGAAATTAGGTGGTTTGGCATAAGCGGAAATGTATGAGCGCTTATCAACCCGGACAAACTACTTAACACCGGGAAGAATATTTAGTTGAATAGTTAGTATTCGGTACAGTTAAGTACTTAGTAGTCAGTAGATAACGAAAGCAGATAGAGGACTGCAGTTGAGAATGACAATTTAATGAATACTATAATCTTAATGACACATGTACTGAGTTTTAGTTTTGAAGAAGAGTGACTTTTTATGCCTAGTCTTGTATTGTTTTAAAGTGAAAAGCTATTACTGTGTCATTTAAATACAAATTCACACTAAAATAAACATTTATAATTAATTTTCTTCTGAGAATTATTTAGGACTTATCATCATATCAGCTCATACAAGTTCCACTGGTGAGAGATATTGGTATACAGTTTTATTTAGAGTTTTCCTTATCTAGATTTCAGAATTCAATGTGGCACTATTCTTGCTTTGCCGAGGATGTTATAGAAATCAGCCAATGAATAATATAATCCAGAAAGAAGAGTGGCCAGCTTTTTTTTTGGTGGATTATGATCTGCACACACGCAGCGGGCAGCTTACCCGGGGAATTTATAACACCAATTGCGGTCGTCATTTTCAAGCTTCTCGAGCCTGATGACATTTTTCTCCTACTCATGAGGTATACGTTTAACAGCGCAGGGCGATAAGCTAATAAATTAATGGATAAATTTAATATAACTATTAAATAAAATAAAAACTATAGTATTATTACGCTAGTAACGGAAAGTTTGCCGTGTGGTGACAGAGTAAGAATACAATTGCGCCATTGCGTATCTTGCCGTTAAAGACTGCTGAGAGATACAATAGCCATAAATTTAGTAGTGGTAGGACTACGCTGTTGACGGTTCTCTGTCTAAGGCCGCGGGCTGGTCCAACCGGGGTAGTACCACACTCTCGCAGAAGATCGATGTCTGAGTTATGGCAATGTGCTATTGCGCTTCGTTTGGTGAGCGAGAGAGCTGAAAGTGCAACTGGGTGGGTTTGGGGTTTGTATTGGTAGGCAGCAGCCTAGCTATACTATTGGTATTGCAAAGGTCCATGGGCGGCAGTAACACTTACCATCGGGTGTGCTGCATGCGCCTTTGCCACCATAAGCAAAAAATGTAATATAGTAGGTTAATTTCCTTACTCCTCTTACTAAGAACAAAGATCGAGAAATTATACTGGTGGAAATTATACGAGCTAAGTAATGGAAAAGTTAAATAGCGAACGCATAACTTAGTATAAACATTGACTTTGTATAAACATTGACTGTACAGATGGCGTAGTGATTAAGAAACCGACTTTCCGTGCTAGTGCCGTCGGTTCGATTACCACGCAGGATTACCACGCACATTGTGCGATCCAAAAAGTGTTATTCTGAGTCTGGCTGTAATTTGTCTGCGCTAATTGCATGTTTCTAAAGTCCCCCGCAGTACGTATTATTTCCTTAGGAAAGAGTGGTGTTTAAAAAAAAGGCGATATAATGGGGTTAAAGTAATGATATCTATACATGATAAGTACAAAAGTTAAACGACTTAAGAATAAAAAAAGAACGAAGAAAAGGAATGGACTGCATAAGAAATATCAAGGGCAGAAAGATAGGTATTAAAAAAAGAGAATATTGTGTAACCTTGAGTAATTAGAATAAGATCAGTACAATGATGACAAATGAAAAAAAAAACAATTTTCTTAATATTTTATTTTTTCTCCGGTAATCTTTGAATTCTATGTATGTTTAATTCACACTATTCTATCAGGATAGGGTTTCATAAGTTTAATAAAGATAATGGCCGACTATTGCTTGTAAAAAATATTCATCTAGTAACAAATTTACGGCATAAAAGTCATTATTTTATAGACTTATATTTACTGAGTAATTTGCTTTCGAAAGGAACCCAAAAAGACAAGACTCATTAATATAATCGTTTAACTTTCGTACTGTTTCCTTGTGGTAGGAGTACGCTGTTGACAGTTTTCTGTTTACAGTCGCGGGCTGGTACATTCGGGGTAGTACCACACTCTCGCAGAAAATCGACGTCTGAACAGTGGCAGTGTGATGTTGTGCTTGCTGCGTGAGAGAACCGTCAGCCCAACTTTCTGGGTGGGTTTGGGGTTTTTATTGGTAGGCAGCGGCCTAATAAGGTCCACGGGCGGCAGTAACACTTACCATCAGGTGTGCTGCTTGCTCGTTTTCCACCATAAGCAATAAAAAGTGTGTGTGTCAGCTCCGACGCACGACTGGAGTTTACTTCTTAAGTACGATCATCAAAACAGGCGCAAAAAAGCTCATTTGACTAAAAATAATATATATTTGTATTTTTATTTACATTTATTAAAACTGTTCAGTGAAGTATTATCTCATGTCGGAAAGTGAAAGGTGCGCAGAATAGGTTGCGCACCAAAAACGTAACGAGGTCATTCGATCACTAGATTTTACTCCTCAAATTTTCTTATACCGGGCGCCTTATATGAAAATCGATTCTTAAGGAGTAAACTCCAAAGATAATAAAAATATAGGATTATATTCTGACGATATGAAAGTCCAAATAATATATAAAAGTGATATAAAAGTCCAAACAATATATAAAAGTATATTTATTCATTATGTTTATAATATAATAAAGGTTAAATTACTCGTTTTGTAGGACACCAGTTGCACCAACATCAGTCGTCATTGCTTCCAATTTGCTTAAGAGTCCATTTAGGAAAGCGTCGCTACCACTCATTTATACGCGTCCTATCCATCAGTCGGAGAATGAAGAAAATATTCTATCTACGAATAGGGTTACCATAATTCTGTAGAAGAAAAATAATATTTTATTGCTTATGTTGGCAAACGAGCAAGTAGCACATCTGATGGTAAGTGTCATTGCCGCCCATGGACCTTTGTAATACCAAGGATACAGCTAGGCCTTTGTCTACCAACCCATAAAGCCACCCAGAAAGTTTGGGTTTAAGTTCTCTCGCTCACCTACTGGAGCAGTACTTGAGATAAAAGCAGAATGTTGATGATGATATTGGCAAATTATGTCATAATATTAGGTTAAATTGAAAGCGTGACGTCTCTTCTCAACGGAAGACCAGTGCTGATCGTCTGCGACCAGTATTATGCTGAGTTGAGACCGGATTGTGGCAAACATTAAATAATTTTGTTATTACCTCTTTATTTTGCTTATAAGCCAGACACAAGGGTCTGCTATAAATAAATCATTTCATTTCAAAAATTACCTCCAAAATGGCTTCGGTTGCGGATTATCCATCTCGTAAATAATGGTATGAAGTAATGCATTTTCTCTTCTAGTACAATAATAGTAGTTAAATGAAGCGTTCATTACGAAATCAATATAATTACCACTAAAAATCAGGTGGTAATATCAACATTTAAAATAATAGCAAAAAAAAAATTCTTAAAATTGTCGACATGTGATATTAAATTGGATAAAACTGACAAGAAAAAAAGTGACCTATTAAAAAACTATAAATCTTAGTTACTCCATATTCATTGCGATCAAGATTGAATAATTTCACGATTTATTCATTCATCACATCTTTGTTCATTCCTGAACGTAGACCTTTCCCTGGAGAGTGCAACAATAAGTGGTACGGTCTTTTACCGCTTGTTGTCCCTAAGGTCGGTTTACTACGGTTCCCTGTGACTTTTACAATCAATCAATCTTGCAGGCAACGGCGGGGTTACCATGAAAATTTAAGGCGACTTTTTTTTCGATAAACAAAGTACATTTTGCTTTTAAATAATGCGTTTGACGTTAAAGAAAAAAATTAAAAACTATTTAAATTAACTGGTGAAACTGTTATTCTTATTTAAATAACCTCACGGCAAGGTATAAATCATTGTGACATAAAGGATTTTACAAGCATATAATCAAGGATCACAAAATACACGGAGTGTAACTCCGAACAATAATTTGTCATAAGCAAAAGAAGTACACCTGGTGCTAAGTTTTACCACTCATGAAACTTTACAATATCAGAGTTACAGCTAAGCCACTGCCTACTAATCAACGCCCATCCAGAAAGTTCCGGTTGTCTCGCTCAGCAAACGAAGCGCAAGAAGACATTGCCATTGCTCAAACGTCGATTTTTTGCAAAAATATGGCACTTCCGAGCAGACCGACCAGCGGCTGTAGACAGAAAACTATCAACCCTACCACTACTAAAGTTTTGTTTGAGAATTGAATCCGCCACGATTGGCTTAGGTTAGTTTTTATATTACTTCGCCATCTATATAGTCATCTTCGCAAGCTACATTTTTCATCGTATCTTCGCGATTACTTTCAGACTAAGCATTCCAAAAAAATACCAAGGATTAAATCTAGAACATAAGTTAGAATATCAAAAGGCGACTCTCCAAATAGGCAGTCAATTATATGAATACAAGAAATACAACCAATGTCTATATGGATCTTCGGTACTCGAGATGATGGAATTGTTAAAAGATTGCCAAAACCTAAAACATTTTTGAGATGAATGTTTATTTTGTATGCCTCTTCACTATCATTATCATTTCAGCTCATATATGGCCCACTGTTGAGTTCCAACATCCTCCAGAAGGAGTAACATTGCCCTACTATACCGCGCTGGTGTTGAGGCGGGTAGAGGGTTGTATTTCGAGTTTTCCTTCTCTTGCATATATGTTATATGCTATATATATATCATACGATTCAGATAGGAAGTGATGAATTGTATTCGTATTCCGTCAGTATACTGAAAATGCATTTAAATATCTACTGCACAAAAATTTAATAGGTGATTTATCTTGAGCTAAATGCATCGTCTATTTGCCTAACACTAAGCACATTGAAAGACTTAGTGCTTGGTAACCCTTATCGCGAGCCAGGCAAAAATATTTCCAACTCCGGATCTATTCGAAGCGATTTATCTACGATTACGTGCTACAGTTGGAATGAAAATGGTTATTATCGGTGCAGGCACAGACTTACAATATGTCGGACATAAAACTTTAGTGTTCCGAAGGTAAAATTTAATGATGCATATGAATATATTCTGTTGTCATTTTAAGAAATATCAGCACGTACTGTAGTTACAGCTTACCTAACATCTTTAGGAATAAAGTTTACATGATGGAATGGACGAAAATATTATATTTATGATTAGAAATATATAAAATACTAGCTTTTGCCCGCGGCTTCACCCGCGTAAAAGGTTACTTTCCTAAAGTTTTTCATCCTCTATTTTTATTTTACCACTTAAGGTTAAATTTTTGCAACATTTTAATGTCATATTTATTTATATCTAATCAATAGCCTAAAAATAAGTTTCAAGCATTCTGGCTTTAAACATGACGATACTTCCTTACAACTTTTCATCCCCCTTTACAACCCTTTTTTTGCATTACAAAGCCTATGTCCTTTATCAGGCTCTAGGCTATCTGTGTACCAAATTTCATTTAGATCAATTTAGTAGTTTTGGCGTGAAAGAGCGACAGACAGATAGACAGACAGAGTTACTTTCGCATTTATAATATTAGTAAGGATGAAATATCATCATTATCATTATCATCTTGTTCTTATCTCATTCACTTGGAGTAGGCGTAAAATGTACTCTTCACCAATCTAACATTTTGCAAAAGTTTTGACAATAGTTTTCATTGTAGGTACATATTGCAAAAAAAATGACAATAATTTTATGAGCAACCGCCTGTTTGATGTCAACCCTCCTTAGGAATGTTATTGTTGATCAGACGGTATCAGCTGGGGCTGGCCCAGTTCGATATAAAGCTCTCAGCCATCTTTTACAACTTCCACGACCAATAAGGTTAGCATGCCTAGTGGCAGTGGCAGCCACACAATGAAATATAGAACATGGAACATTTTTCGTCTTTATTGTCAGTCTGACACTTTACGAATCTGTTCCACTTGATAGGGTCACCGGAATACATTCCTTGACTTTGATAGTGAAATCATTTCCTAAGATAACTTATTTTTATTGCTTATGGTGGCAAACGAGCAAGCAGCACACCTGCTGATAAGTGCCACTCATGGACATTTGCTATACCAAGGGTATAGCTTAGGCCACTGCCTACCAATAAAATCCCCAAACCCACCTAGTTGGGCTTCCGGCTTTATTACTTAAACGTTGATCTTCTGCGAGAATATAGTACTACCTCGGACGGACCAGACCGCGGCTGTAGACAGAAAACTGTCAACACCGTGGTCCTACCACTATTAAACAAAAATTATACCACAAGAAAAGAAATGGATGATGATCCACTTTATTAAGAAGTCCTTCATAAGATTAATAAAATTTTAAGCAATAAATCATCATATATTTCATTATTTGAATCATCAACAATAAGTAAAAAATAAATTCCCAAGACAAGAAGCAAAAACAATATCAGTACAATACAAAATCACGCGTAACCAAAGTGTAATTAGTTAAATTGTTTAACGCAATTAATTCCACAATGCTAAATTATCAAATGGTTAACATAACGGTGTATAAATATGCATGAACAAAGTAATATGCTTGTCATATTTCTCTGTAAAGCTGTTGTTCGACTAATAGCGATAATAGAATACACATGTATCGAATGATCAAACAATGATTAAATAAATTAATCTATCAATCCTTTTAATCAGGATTGCCACTGAAGTACAAAATAAAGTTTAATCAACCGTATGCATGTAATTTTATGGTCCTGGATTCAAATTTTGGCTATCTAGAATTTAGGCTATTCAAATTTCGTCAAGATATATAATCTAGATATATTTGTATGTATCAACATACAAATATATCTAGATTATATATCTTGACGTGTTTTGCCTACATGTTTTGCCTAGGCAATATATCAATATTGCCTAGGCAAAACATGTTAAATATTATTTTTTTACAGTTTTTTTTGCCTTTCAATTTTGTTTTTAATGTTCAACCTCACATAAGCATAAATGCAAAATTGCATTTAAAACTTTGATATAATAAAGATAAAATAAATGTGTAAAATATATGATATTCATATACTCTCGTAGATGTTAGAAATTACTAGTGTTCCTAAGTTTTCTTCAAATTAATGAGTTTTTTCCACCTATAAACAGAAATATAAAAAAAATATATATTACACCCGGTGGTGTAATATATATTTTTTTTAAATTTCAGTTTAATCATAGTTTTGAATTAATTTACCGGGTAAGGCATGTTACCACAGCATTTAATTGTGATTTATTATTCTATTGCAATGATATTATCTGCTGACACCTCATAAAATCATACTGTACGATCATCACGGAAAAGAAAATTATGGTAAATAATATTCCTACTCTGTTACCATACAGGAAACTTGGTTTTAAATCTTAAGTAGTAGCTAAAATACTGTGCACTTGTCGGCCATTCGGCCAACAAATGTTTTAGACTATAACCACGTTGAATCTGTAGTAGATACCACTCCTTTCTTTATTCAACAACCATATAGATCGCGAGTTATTAATTAGAAGAGAATTATGAATGTTGAGGAAGCGAGTGAAGTATGCAAGGATAGAGTTCTCTGGCACTCTGTTCTCTTTGCCTACCCTGCAAGGGTTATGGCGTGATAATATGTATGTATGTATACTGTGTTGCTAATGAAATGTCCTTTAATGCTAATAAATGTAATTATATTATATTTTCACGTAATCGTAACATTTTTGATAAAGGATTTCATATAAATGGAGTAAACATTGATCAACTATCTGTTATAAGAGATTTCAGAATCAAAGACTACATCTTTGATTCAAAATTAACCTTTATTCCTCACATGGATAATATTATTGCAAGATCTAATAAAATGTTGGGCTTCATTATACGTAATAGCAAACATTTTCGTAAACCAGCTACTAAAATAGTTCTTTACAATGCATATGTTAGAAGCCATCTTGAATATTGTAGCATCGTATGGTCACCGCATTATAAGATTCATCAGTTAAGGTTAGAACGCATTCAAAAAAGATTTATGAGGCATATTGCATTTTCTTGTAGACTACATAAGCAATTACCAACATACTTAAACAAGTTAGCTCATTTCAATTTATATAGCTTAGAAGTCCGTAGAAAATTTTCAGACCTAGTTTTTCTTTTTAAATTATGTCGCAACTACATCGATTGTCCTAAACTTTTGCAGTGTATTAATTTTAGTATTCCGCGCAGATTGCCAATTCGGGCATCTCGCCTCATGAACTTGCTGCACAAACCCTATAGCAGAACCAATTTAAAACAATATGCAATAATTTCTAGAATATCAACAACGTTCAATTCAATTGGAAGTGAAGTGGATCTCTTTAATGATTCACTTCATAAATATAAAAAAAGAGTGTTGTCATCACTAAATTCCATTTAACTCTTTCAAATAATTAAATTATATTAATCATTTCAACTTTTTTTTTCTTTCTTCTTTTTTCTTTTTTTATAATGAAGAATTAGGATTTATTTTGTTTCTTTCTTTTTTTATAGTTTGTTTCCGTAATTTGTTGCCATTTTTGTGCATGCTGTGATAGCTTAAGAATTGAGCATTTAGTTTAATTTTGTGTTATATTTATATTTTAATATCTACAATGTATCAATTACTAGCTATCCTAAAAATGAATAAATAAATAAATATACTCGTAGATCGCAACAGTGAGAATCTACGAGAGAGTGAAAATCTATGAGGAAGACTTATACCTCGAAGTAGATTTAGCCTAACATAATTTACAATGCCAGCCCGATGATTCAGAAATGAGATAATTAAAACATAAAATGAATCTTCTTTTCTTGCAATTTTATTTGATTCCTTTAACTATTTTACACGATAATAGCATATAAAAGAAAATTAATGGTGTCACCATTGTTATTAGGAAAAGATAGCTGCTAAATTAAGCACAAAAAAAAAATACAAAATATTGAAACAGCCACACGTATGAAACATGAGTACCAAACCATCGTCCTTCAGATACAACTCTGACTAATAGCCCCCGCTAGATTATTACTTGCATTGCATACCGGATAAGATATGCGTTTATCGCTACTCGCTTATATTGAGACGACAGCTCACCGCGGAGATATGTATGCCACGTAGACACATATTTTGTATTGTAAAGCGGGAAACAGTATTTAACACTAAAAACAAATATAGCTTAGCATTAAATCGTACAATATATAGTTTAATATAACTTAGCATAATTTAGCTTAATGTTTTAATTTAATTTATTTATTAAGGTCTTAGTCCCTTAGCAGTAACATAGTCTTGTCCGGTTGAAATACTTATTAGACATTAAAGTCGTAAGCCTCTATTATTTATCATAATATTACAGACGCCTTTTTTTCTGGGTTGTCTACGGTCAGCGCGCTCCTTACACCACTCCGTCCGGGGCAACAGAGAGGCGTAGGCACGCACACCCGTAACCCACCCGTGAACATCGCCTTCGTCGTTGGACCGGCCACCGGAGCAGCATGAACTTGAATACCCCCTGAGGGGTACCCTCTCCTTGAGCGACGGGGGGAGGACGTCGGTCTTTTCCTCGCGGTAATATTACAGATACCTAGAGAATTATAGATGAGAAGCCTTCTGCGTGTTGAAACCTTAGGTCATTCAACCGTTAACCAACACCAGCAATAAGGCAAACCGGGTGGGTACCAGTTTTAAAGACAGGTTTTTGATAACCTACTACCTGGTAACTGCCAATGTGGTCGTAGATGTTAAAGCAGATTCAGATTTTGGATTGTTTCGCAACCAAGTAGCGTATCGAAATACGACGAACATAATTTCACGGCGCGATTTTTCTCGTGGGGTTACAGGGTATACAATTAATGAACCAAATATCGTGACGGCAAGAGGAGAACTCGTAATAAAACTATTTGCATATGAAAAGTTTTGTTACAATAGGTCAACTTTTCATTATGGAAACGACTTGACGCCCACAGTATAAAAGCTGTATTAAAGAAAAGGAAAATGTGTTAAAATAAAAAAAAAAACTCTCAATAATAACTCTAATTATGCCAGATCTATATCACAAAAAAACAATAAAATGTTGAGCAGACAACATAATTAAATTTTGCAAGAAAGACAAGGTTTCTTTTTTTTTTTTTGGCGGCAGGCTATGGGGTTGTCACGCCACGCTAAATCCGTCCGGGGCGACAGAAGTAGTGGCGCACGACCCCATAGACCTGCTCTACATGTAACTTTCTTCGCCAAGTGAGCGGGCCACCGGAATCCGGTCTTTGTCTTTGGTGGCCCGCCTGGAAAAAAAGAAAGGCTACGAAATTCTTAGGTCGAAATAAAAAAATTATAAAAACTAATAAAGTAAGTAATAGAATAACTAGCTACTTCTAAAACCACATATACCGACAGATAAGTATCTAAGCCGAGTATTTAGTGACTATCTGAAACCGCTACTCAGAAAAATCTATAATGAATATCCACAGCTTATAATATAAGGCAAAATTTTCAAACAACTTTTATAACGTAACGTACAATACTTTTAAAAATTCAAATCCTTTGGTTAAACTTACTTAGAGTAACTTTCAAGATCATCCTCAGCTAATAAGGGTTAACCCTTTTAACTTGAAATTCTATATTCACCATAGAAATTTTATACATAAAACCATAATCTGTAATGCATTTCAATTTGAAGGATAACAGTAGCCATTTTATTAGTCCTTTTTAAGCTTAGTGGTAAAATTTAATGGGTCAAGAAGCCACTTGATCCATTTAACAAATGGACTGCTAGATTATCAGTAATACCATATTTTTTTTTTATCCTGTTATGATACACATTTTGATTTCCTAATAAGATTTATTCTATAATTTTTTGGTTTTTAATAGTTATTTTTACTCCGTGTGGTGACGGAATAAGAATATTATTCACCACCCCATATCTTACCCGTGGGTGATTGTACGAGACGACTAAGGGATATAAACGCATATAACATTTATGCGAGAGAAGGAAAACTCGAAACAAAACCCTATACCAACACGTCTGACCAGCGTGATATAGTAGGTCAATTTCCCTCCCATTCTGAAAGAGGCTTGAGCCCAACAGTAGGACAAATATGAGTTGATATGAATGAATGACGAATGAGATGAAAATACTTATAAAATTTTAATCCCTGCTAGTTTGGGATATTTGTAGGGATTTTGAAAAAAAATAACTTTTACGGATTCTATCGCGTTTGTGTTTGATTTTTAATTGCCCGACGTTTCGAACACTTTACAGTGATCATGATCAGTCCTTTCATGACCATGATCACTATAAAATGTGTACCTAATACTCGCGTAAACATTAGAATCCATTAGATTTGTAAGGACTAAAATTTATTCTAAACATGGGAATATGTTTTTCAATAAGTTCGAAAATTACCACGTTTAGTCATTTAAACAATTTATGTTTTTTTTTACTGGAGATCTAACTCGTAATATTCTATAATAAACTAACTAATCTTACTTCTTCAATTAATTAAATAAATAACCGAACTTTTACTTTCTCATTCACCTCCAATACTCAAGCGATTTGATTATATTTATGAACATATATACATATAGCAAATATATAGATACATAAATATATTATATAATTATATCTCCTGGGTGTTATGCCTGCATATCTGCTTCCCGATTAAATCTCTCGGCTACAAATACATCATCCTATCAATTAAGCGCTGGCTTACTTGTTTGTTCATGTAATATATTTTGTACTACCGCTTTGCTCATCTTTGTTCGCGTTGTGGTCTGTAATTTGCCGGTATATGTAAATGTATATAGTATTCGAATAATAATTGTTTTAGTGTTTGATTAAGAATTATTCAGAATTTCAGGAATTTTAAGTTTTTTGCCCATAATATCTAAAATAAAAGTACTTACCTCTTATCGCGGGCAAACAATTATATATACTATCTATAATACATATTATAATATGTACTGAAGGAAGGTGGAGTCAAGAGGCTCCGAAACCGACGAGCGTGTGTGAAGAGAATTATGAATGTTGAGGAAGCGAGTGAAGTATGCAAGGATAGAGTTCTCTGGCACTCTGTTCTCTCTGCCTACCCTGCAGCGGATATGGCGTGATGATTTGTATGTATGTATAATATTATTGTGTAAAGAAAGCCTATCCACTTTTTATTATCGGAGATCTCTTTTAGCAAAGAAAATGTTATAATCGCTACATTTGGCAATAGGATACTTTTTATCCGAACATATGACGTTTATTTAAAGATACTGCTCTAAGGAAATAATTATTGAATTGCGGAGGACTTTACAAACAATAATTAACTCACACAAATTACACTTAGACTTAGAACAACAATTGGTGAATCGCACACAGTATTGTACTGCGTGTGGATCGAACTCATGATACTAGGTATACCAGGTAAGTATCTTAGCCACTACGCCATCTCTGTGTAGTTAAAAACCTATGTTATAGCTTGAAGTCAAAACTAATCTACCTTCAATTGCTTGTCGCCTCTTTGCTTCAATAATGTAATCTCGAAAAATGAAATTTTAAAAAAGTCTTTCACAAAATTAAAAAAAAATATATATTGTTTCGCAACGAATATTTTTTAATCGTAAATCTGATTTAAATCATAGATGATTTAATTATAGAATAATGAAATAATTAAAATGATAGATTTATATATCAATTATATTTTTAAATTGAAAAACATACATATCATCACGCCATATCCCTTGCAGGGTAGGCAGAGAGAACAGAGTGCCAGAGAACTCTATCCTTGCATACTTCACTCGCTTCCTCAACATTCATAATTCTCTTCATACACGGTCGCCGATTTTGGAGACTCTTGACTCCACCTTCCGTCAGTACGTGACCAATCTGGTCTAGGTAAGTTAGTCTCGGTCTTCCCCGGTATCTACATCATTGAAAAACACTCCTCTAAAATTTCATTTTGAAGATAACACAGCATAGAAGTAAAGAGGCGATATATTAAAATATTAGGCTATGTTCATTGCTGAGATGAATGAATGCTAAATTCCACAGTAACATTTAAGACAAACGCCAGTAATATTTATACAATTAATAATTAAAATCACTTCGCATAGCCTCGCTCGTCAGGCGTCATTGTCAGACGTAAATTCAGCTTTGATTGTTTATAAACAATAAATATTTCGGTTTGTTTCTCTCGTGATGCTTTTAAGCGGGTTAATTAATGAGTACAGAATAAGAATGGTAGGTACGTTATTTTAATGTACGCCGTCTTATTTTTATGCCATTGTAAAAAAATGTTTAAGTTATTTTAAATATTATCTAATTCTTTTTTATTGCTTATATAGCAAACGAGCAATCAGCACACTTGATTGTAAGTGTTACTGCTGCCATAGACCTTTGCAATACTAAGGGTATAGCTAAGCCGCTGCCTACCAATACAAACCCCAAACCCACCCAGTTGGACTTCCAGCTCTCTCGCTTACCAGATGAAGCGTAATAGCATATTGCCATTACTCAGACGTCGATATTCTGCAAGAGTGTGGTACTACGGACCGGCCCGCGGCTCTAAACAGAAAACTGTTAACAGCGTAGCCTTACCACTAAAGGGACTGTAGTAGCGTAAAACTGTACACTAAACTGAAGTGTAAACTTTGAAATAAAACTGTTTTTACGGATTCTATCGCGTTTGTATTGGATTTTTAATTTCAAATATTATTTCATTTTATTCATCTCAGGTCATATATGTCCCACTTCTGGGCTCAAGGCTATAAGCTAATATGCTATATATATTCTAATACATTCAGAACATAAAAGTTATACTAGTACTTTAGCGAATTGTAAAATAAACTGCTAAGAAATTTTCGGTGTAATCATATAAATTAGCAACTTTGAATTTGGACCATCTTTGTTTAATTAACTAATATTAGTTCTGAAATGGAAATTATTGAATTAATATACCTTAAAACTTTATATATACTCAGTTAGTACCGCGTATAGTGCGGTGTGGTAGCGGCTACGTATATTACCAACCCTCACTTTGCTTGTGGATGTGGTAAAAGATGACTAAGAAATTTATGTCGACCTGAATGAACTCAATCTAATGTCGTTTGCTCAACAATTACATTCCCAAGCAGGGCTGACGTTAGGCAGAGGCAGCCGGTCTTAAAACTATTACAAATAACTTTAGCAATATGTTCGAATACATACCGCGTCGACCCCAAGTAATTGAGATAAGAGTAGGAGAATGATGACCTAGTACCGCGTATGGGAAACTGGTTTTTTTTTTATATCATCATCACAGCCCATATACGTCCCACTGTTGGGCTCGGGCCTTCCCTATAATTAAGAATTAAGAAAATGATGGTTCTTCATATTCGAAATAAAACCTTATACCAATTTGTCTGAACAGTGTGGTACGGTAGTTTAATTTCCATCATATTGTGGGGAAGATTCGAGTCCAGCAATGGAAAGTATATAAACCGATGTGAATGAATGAATAAATTCTTGGTAATAAAGTACTTACATATGTAGTTTAAAACTTCAAATAATAACAAAATACATTTCATTATATTCTTTACTTAAAAATTGTTTATCTAAATCCAAATTATTCTATGTTGGTGTAATTTGTGCCCGTAATTTGAATATTTGTAAAGTAAGCAATAAAAGGATTATTTTTTTCTTAGTGTCGCGTGATATATTTAAAAAGAAAACTTTTATTTAAAAATTTAATACAGATTCATCATCCTCCTGCTCTTATCCCAATTAATTGGGGTCGACATAATGTGTACTATTACATATTTCAAAAGTTATTGGCAATAGTTTTATGACCGGCCGCCTGCCTGACGTCAACCCTCCTTGGGAATGTAATTGTTGACTAAACGGCATCAGATGGTGTTGGCCCAGGTCCATGTAAAGCTCTTAGTCGTCTTTTACGACCTCGACAAGCGAAGTAAGGGTTGGTAGTATTCGTAGCCAATACCACACAGTAAAAAAATATTAATATAGATTCTATAAAAAAAAATCAACGAGCGTACGTGATATTTATAATATTGTTCAACTAAGCGCTTCATCTTGTGTTATGAAATAATTGGATTGCATATATACTGTTATTAACTAATGCCAAAGGTTAAATATGTAAAGATGAAGGTTCCATATGTTATAAACTCTTTGTAATTATTTTAATAGGCAATCATATTTGAAATGATTGGTTTTAATTTAAAAAAAGATTGAATATGTTGATATAGTGATTTTTCTATTTAATATACTCTTTTCTTTTAAGAATTGCACTAAGAAAATAATCTTTGTACTGCGGAGGATTTTACGAATAAATAATTAACACAGATAAATTATAACCAGTCTTAGAACAACACTTTGTGGATCGCATAAAATATTATCTTGCGTTTTGGAATCGAACCCACGGCACTGGCATAGAAGGTCGGTATTTATTGAGACTTTCTTATTAGTCTGGCAATCTGAGTCTCACACAGTGAAGTTTCAAGATCAAATCTTACGTCACCCGCTACTAAGTTCTAATGTTAATAAATTTTCAGTAACATACACATATCCGTAACTATATTCAATAACCAACAATAAAATCGACATAATTATAATTACCCCACTGCTTTTACCCCGACTCACTATAATTCAATGCAATGTGTCCTATTTTTCTACAATCCTATCAGATGCCATGTCTTTATTATTATCTATCCATGTCGAACTTTACCCGTTTTGTCACACCATAAATTCATTTCAATATCAAGATATCTGTTTACTGCAATCATCTCTCATATATCGCTTATGTAGCCCATTAAAGATTTTTTTAAATTTCAGTTAAAGAGTCAAGATTCACCGAAACCGGCGAGCGTGTATGAAGAGAATTATGAATGTTAAGGAAGCGAGTGAAGTATGCAATGATAGAGTTCTCTGGCACTCTGTTCTCTCTACCTACCCTGCAAAGGACATGGCGTGATGGTATGTATGTATGTATGTTTAATTTCCGTTTTTAATTTAATTCTCCTTTAAATAAAATTGAAATAATGTAAGACTAAAATTATGAATGTAGTAACATTATGACTACAGTTAAATTAATACTTACTTTCTACTCTTCATAGAATTGACTGGATTGCCTTTTTTTCTTAAATTTGTTATGCACTTTTAGGTTTTTGTAATCAGATGTTAGAGAAGGTAATATCGGAATAAAAAACAGTAATTTTTTTAGTTAACTCAGATGAGATGAACCAGATGGCCAGCATAATATGTTAGAATAATTTTCTATCCATTATAGAGGAAACCTAAGCTTTTACTATGTAACTCAAACGAAGAGACATGACTATATTTAAATAGGTATATCTTCCACAACCAAAAACAAAATACCGAGCAAAGCTCAATAGTCATCCAGATATTTATACATATATTGCAATCGTATATATATATATATATATATATATATATATATATATATATATATATAGAAAAATCAGAAGCCAGACACTTATACAGTAGGTCGTAATATGGATAATCCATATAATTCTATTCTGAATATCATTTAAATTAAGTGTAATTCGTTATAAAAACTAATACTGCAATAATAACTACTATCACAGACTAAGTTTGATTAAAAGGTTGAGGTGTTAATTATTATTTTCATCATATGTTAGTAAACGTATACACATAATTGTAGGTGTGTTTAAAATCACAATATCATTACCATATAACTAGAAGATTAATAGCTTAGTTATCAACAAGGTATTACTCGTACCTACTTATAATCATTAATCTTACAAGTACATTTATATTAGCTAAGTAATTTAAGTTGTAACTTATATTTTGGAAATTGTTTGCTATGTCATTTCATTATTCTTCAATTGTTATCCCAATTACTTGGGGTCGATACAATATGTACTCTTTTTTCATAGTAAATATTGTAAAAGTTATTGGCAATAGTTTTATGACCAGCCGCCTGCCAGACATTAAACCTCTTTGGGAATGTAATTGTTAATCAAACGTCATCATATAGAGTTGGACCAGATCGTTATAAGGCTCTTAGTCGTCTTTTACGACATCCACGAGCAAAGTAAGGGTTGGTAGTATTCGTAGCCGCTACCCCACAGCATTAGTTTGAAATTATTTCTTATGTATTTGCCCATAATATTTCCAACGGACTAATTGTCATTTGACCTTAACAAACAAGTCAGAGGGATAAGGTTTACCATTATTAACTAATCCGTGAATAAATTTATTGAATATCCCTTTGGTGAGTACTATATCATTTTGTCACAGGCTTTCGAATTTTTCGTCTTTTGCAGTAATCTTACCTCCTCAGATACGCTAATTTGTTGCTACTCATCATTCTCCTACTTTTATCCCAATTGCTTGGGGTCGATACAATATGTAATCTTCTGTCATAGTACATATTGTAAAAGTTATTGGCAATAGTTTTATGACCGGCCGCCTGCCAGATGTCAACCTTCTTTGCGAATGTAACTGTTGACCAAACGGTATCAGATGGAGTTGGCCCAGGTCATTATAAGGCTCTTAGTCGTAGCCTTAAAAAGCTTAGTCGTCTTTTACGACATCCACAAGCAAAGTAAGGGTTGGTAGTATTCGTAGCCGCTACCACAGAGTATAATTTGTTTCTACTATAACCACAAAAAGAAAAGGTGTTGAGACTATTGTATTATTATGGCAACTCAACTGACCATCGTAGTATTGAACTTGGCTCCCATTTTCATACTTTTTTTTTTTTTGGAGAAATAAATAATTTAATAGTCACGCACTTTGAAAATATATAGTTGCCCTACATTGGATTGGAATTCAAGACCTCCACTCTATTACGGCCTGCATATTTAGCTTAAAATATCAATAATGAATATCATTATAAATTAACACATTAAATATTATACCGACGTTAACCAAACGACATGGGATTTAAAAGCTTCTTATCCAAAGCTTTAACCCAGACGGTCGTGCTTTCGAATTTATAACACATATTAGTAAGATTTAGAGCCCTATATCGTTTTATTTCGAACCGTAACGCTTCAACAGATCACTAGCTAAGCTAGAATTTATTTTTAACATAAAGACCATTTAATACTTTTAACTCAACTAATCTATTAAGACACAAATAAATGTGAGTTATGAGATAAACATTTACATAATAATAGATATATCATCATCATCATCTCAGCTCATATATGTCCCATTACTAGGCTTTAGCCTCATCCGTAATGGAAGGGAAATTGACCTACTACACCACGCTGGTCAAACATGTTGGTATAGGCTTTTATTTTGAGTTTTCTTCTCTTGCATAGGTGTTATATGCATTTTATATCCCTTAGTCGTTTCTTACGATCACCCACGGGTAAGATAGGGGGTGGTGAATTGTATTCTTACTCCGTCACCACATGAATAATAGATAAAATTGAGATATAGATACTTCATTAATTTATAGTTATAATTTTGTTCATAATTATTGATATAACCCGTGCATGTTGTAACTGCTAACGGTAAATATTTACTCACACATTATGAGAGAGAAATAAAAATACCTTGTGCTGTGTGGTAACGGCTATGAATACTACCAACCGTTACTTTCCTCGTGGATGTTGTAAAGGCAAGTAATTGAGATAAGAGCAGGCGAAAGATTACCATGTGGCAATTCATTTAGTTAGTGTTTTTGTATTTTTTTTTCTATTGTGAGGGTGATTCGAGCCCAAAAGTGACAGACATATTAGATAAAAAGAACAACGAAGATATTTATTTATTGTTTGTTTGCAAGTAATTCAATGTTTAAATTAATACACATTCACACATTTCGTTTTAAAATTCGCCACGTATTATTTTTTATATACTTTATTTATTATATACCTTACAGCCGATATCTTCCGGTTGGATGTCAGATACTCATATCACTTCGTTATTATTGCAAACAATATAAATAATACTCAAAAAATATTTATTCTCCTTTTTCAGCACATATTTGTCCCATTACGGGAGATGAAAATATTTATAATGGAGAGGGAAATTAACTTAGTTTACAACGACATAGTCAAGTATATAGTAAACATGCTTAGTGCCAATTGAGAAGTATCTAATCTATGATACCTCTAAAAGAGGATGTTTGTATATATAACATCGTTAAACTCAGAAACCATTTGACCTAACATTATGAAAATTAGTATGTATATGTATTTTTTCACGGAGAAGATTTATATGCTATCTCATTGATGGAACTCGCCACCAGGCGGCGCTGTGATATATCGACTAACAAATAAACCAACGGGCTGGGTTTGCTAGCATAGTTATAAAACAGTATTAGTATTCTTAAAGTGAATATTAAGAATTAAGTTTTGCTGTGCGGTAGCGGCTATGAATACTACCAACCCTTTAGGCTTACGTTGTACGCAACTTTTAATCAGTCAATGAAAATGTGTATATATATATATATATATTGTTTTTTTACTGTAACAAAACATAATTCAAAATGTTAATCATAATTTTAATTATAAGCTTATTAATATTTTAAAGGATTACCTAATTTAATTAAAATGTTATGCTACAATATTTTGGAGAAATTAGACCCACAATTAGTAATGAGGACAGAGTGTCCCATTAACATGTACTTCGCTTCGCTAAAGAGGAACGTAGAGTTGATTACGTAAACCATACCAACATATTATCTTAAGTAGTTCCACCTAGTTTTGATACAACACTTAGATGACTTTAGGCAAGGCAACTGTCTTATCGACATAATGGCTTAATCAGACGATCGTTTTGATCATGGTTTGAAATTGTAGAATAAGGGACGCTTTTAATATATTTTTTATTTAAAAGTGATTTTCGTAAAATGATTGAGTTAAAATATATTGTATCCAGCTCTAACTTTTTTCTATATATTGTAAGAAACATATAAAAAGCGTCAATAGATAACAATACTGTCTTATAGGTAAACTCTATGCCACCTCGTTCCAGTGACCCATCCGCACGGCGTCGAGAGGTATTTTATAGGGTGGGTCTACGGGGTCTTGCGCCGCTTTTCCTATCGCCCCAGACGGATTATCGGGGTTTGAATTACCATAGCCCGCCGCCAAAAAAAAAAGAAGGTAAGCTCTATGCTAATACTCTGCTGAGCGTGTATATATCCTATAATCTCAATATGGAAAAGTCTTCAATCCAATAATTACAGTATTAAAAGGTATATATAACTTAGTTGTATTGTCCATAAAGAGGTAAGAGATTTATTAGATATATTATTGGCCCATATTACTATTAATATAACAACCCTATGGCTATTTCTCATCTCAGCTCATATACGGCCCACTGCTGGGCTCGAGCCTCCTCCATAATGGGCTGGAAATTGACCTACTATACCACGCTGGTCAGACGTGTTGGTATAGTGTTTCGTTTCGAGTTTTCCTTCTCTTACATAGATGTTATATTCGTTTTATATCCCTTAGTCGTCTCTTACGATCACGCACGGGTAAAATATATATATATATATATATATACATATATATATATAGCGGTGGTGAATTGTATTCTTACGCCGTCATCGATCGATCGATAAAATAGTGTTATTTAAACATTTTTTATTTTATTTTTAAAAAACAACTTGCACTAAATGACTAAACCTTATATTGCGGTGGGCTTTACAATTAATGGACACAAATTATTATAGTCAGATTCCGAAGCAATAATTTGTGGATCGCATAAAGTATTGTCCTGCATTGAAATCGATCCGAGATACACGGCACGCGACACTAGTGCGTCACGACATTATCTTATTACCTTAAACACTACACCAACTGTGCAGACTCTCTGCAATATGACGTCTCTTATTCGAATAGCATATGAGGGCTGGTGATATTTTTTAAGCATTTTTGACTTTTAGAACATTGGATTTTTAAAGCATGGGATGAGTACAGCCTAATAATGATTAAACTTTAAGTTACAGCTCTGAATAAAAGAAAATATATGCATTTGCAGAGTTAAGCTGAAGAGCTAAAATTACAAAATACAGATCATCATTCTCCTACTCTTATCCCAACCATTTGGGGTCGATACAATATGTACTCTTTTTTCATAGTACATATTGTAAAAATTATTGGCAATAGTTTTATGACCGGCCGCCTGCTAAGCGTCAACCCTCCTTGGGAATGTAATTGTTGACCAAACGGCATCAGATGGAGTTAGCCCAGGTCGCTATAAGGCTCTTCGTCGTCTTTTACAACATCCACGAGCAAAGTAAGGGTTGGTAGTATTCGTAGCCGCTAACAAAATACAGATACAGCTAAAATTTACATCATTCATAATAAAATCATTATCTTCAGTGACACAGCATAGGGTGAATGAATATGTGGTAAAAACATGTCCAATTTGGCCACATCTCCTCAAATAAGATTATGTATACAGTTGCTCTAATCACTTTGTTTAGTCTCTATGGAGTCATAAACGGAATATTAAAACGCTTATTAAAGCCTTCATATGCCTTGTTATAAGAGCTCTTATGGTTTGGTAAGCGTTGGTGCGGGTACAAATAACTGAATTATGCTTTGTTCCATAACAACATGATCACTTTCTATAGTTTGTTTCTTTGTCAACTTGTTCACAGTCTAAAATTAAATAGTATAACTACCCCATATTTTAAAATACGTATTCTACGAAGTGATTTTGTAAAATAAAGAGATAAAATACCATCGTAGGTTGTGTAACAAAAATTAATAAAAAAAAATATTTTTAATGTTTGGTGACCGTGTGACTGGTTAGAAATTCAAATATCCCTTGCTTTCTATCTATACTAAATTAAATCGCGAACCTGCCTGTCAAGCGTGGTGATTTTGGCATTATCACCTCTCGAAAACGACTGTCTAACATCTCGCTAGTTAGATATATTAATTAACGAATTAAAAGCTTTAATGTAATAATGGAAAGTGTTTATTTTTTAAATACATACCTTGCCTGCAATAAAGAATTAATCCTTGTATTGCGAAATAATAAAAAAAAATAAAATAAAGACAATTTGTAGATTGCACAAAGTATTGCCTTGCACGGGGATTCAACCCACGGCACTAGGCAAGGTAGATTGTTATTTCAATTACTATGCTATTACACAATATCAAACATAGAATCATCATCATCATCATTTTGCTCTTATCATAATTATTAGTGGTTGACGCAATATGTACTCTTCCATCGTAAATATTGTAAAAGTTACTGGCAATAGTTTTGTAACTCGTCACCGGCCTGACATCAAACCTCCTCAGGAATGTAATTGTTGATGAGACAGCATCAAATGGTACAGCACGCGCGAGCAAAGGTGGTTCTATTTGTAGCCGCTACTATACTTTTAAATATAGAATATCTAGTTATTAAGGATCAATAAATTGTTCTGAAAAGATGGACTATTAATACCCACACCTCTTTTTAATTTTAACTAAATTTGCATAGAGCCATTTTATACAGGGTGCCGATTTTATTACTAGAATAACTAGGTGTAGGAATTATGTCATAAAAAACATTAAAGTTAGTTGTAGACTCCTAGTTCTGCCCAATCCCAAGTTAAAGTGATTTGTTTCTTATCAAAACAGTAGGTTTGTCAGCGTACATTGACCTGTAGGTACATTTCGACCAGATGTACGGCGGTGAGCGCAGCGAGAGAGGGACTATTCGTATTCGCCTACTAGTTCAGTGTCATACGCATGAGTATATGCATGTACATCGAATTTTTATAGTACAAGTGTATTTACCGCTTATCGGTATGGCAATTTAATCAAAACTTAGGTACTATTTTTTTTTCACTGATTTAGATAGTGTATCATGGTCTGATACACCCCTTCAAGGATTATACTAATTAAATCGGCAACCTGTATAGATACAGCGCACTTTTGAAAAGCTCTTCAGTCAAAGACTCAATCGTCGTGCTTTTGGAAACCGTAACAATCAAAACAAAAGGATAATGACTGACGATTAGAAACAATAACAGTATTTATTATAATTTAATACATTCATACAAACATGTATAATGAGAACGATATTAATTCACTCATAGTACGAGAAATAATATATAATTCTCGATTAATTGGCTGGCGTCTCTTCAATTATTCAGTAGAATTTGAGTGCATTTGAAATTAACGACAGAGATTTTACAATATTATGTCTATACATATATTATACACAGAATTATATGACTGAGTAGATTATTGTTCTTTAGAATAATAATAATGACTGACATTTACGTAATCTTCAAGGGACAATTAAATTTAATTTGTAATAAAACCAAATATTATGTAAAATCCAATGAATGATGGTGATGGTATTATATACATATTTCTCTACCATAAGGATAAAAGTTTCGAAATATCATTTACTAAATTGGTTAATCACAATATCTTTTTTTTTATTGCATATGGTGTCAAACGAGCATGCAACGCACCTGATGGTAAGTGGTTACCTTTGCAATACCAAGGGTACAGCTAGGCCTACCAATACAAATCCTGAACTCACCCAGTTGGGCTTCTGGCACTCTCGCTTACCGAACGAATCGCAATAGTACATTGACATTTCTCAAATGCCGATCTTCTGCGACAGTATGGTAATACCCCAGACGAACCGACCCGCGACTGTAGCCAGAAAACTATCAACAGCGAGCTCCTACCACTAATAGAATATTTGCCAAAATTTATTTTTTGCCGAAACTAGAAAAACACTAACATATTTACGAATTAACTATAAATTTTATGAAAACAAACAGCCATCGTTAGAAATATACGGTATAATATAAACCCCAGCAGTCAATACTTCTCCCGGGAGCAGCAATTAAAAAGACATTTCCAGTTGAAATGGATAGATGGTGCTGCGAACGATTTATAAATATAGTGTGCACGAACATTTTCCGGGCTGAGCGATGCCTGCTTAATGGATCGCATGCGGAGGGTTAAGTGTCATTTCAGTAGTTCACCGCGGTAGAGGGCTTTATACACATTTTTATAATAATATAGCAATTATTTATATAGTAACGTTTTGAATGATGCTGTAAAGTTGCTCTTATTGTAGCTGTGCAACTTCTTTATTGGTTTATTAGTAAATTTTGGTCCATTCCCCTTCTTTGCATAAGAGAGAATTGGAATCTATCCACCTATTTTTGTTTATATTTTTCTTACCTTCTGTTTAATTAAATTTGTTTCGGGTCTCAAGATTATTAAAAGCGTTTCGCGAGACTTTGGAGGGTTAATATCTTTCTCTTTGCATAGGAGAGAATAGGAATCTTTTCAACTCCTTCTGTTTATATTTTCCTTACCTTCTGTTTAATTAAATTTGTTTCGAGTCCCAAGATTATTAAAAGCGTTTTCCGGGACTTTGGAGGGTCTAACCTTGGTATCATTTATTTACCATTATAGATCCAGGCTTATAGGAGTTACATTGGTGTGAATGTGTAGTGAGATTAGTCTAAATATCCATAAGGAAAATTACTATATAATATGAAATGATAGGAAAAGTCCCTGACTTCTATTTTTTTTTTAATATTCTAAAAGCGGTCTTCAACCAGTTGTTATGGCATCATACTTCCTTTGTGTGATGCTATAGTGAACCTCAGTAAATTAATGGCAATAGGCATATTCTTTACACTTAAGATTTTATAACAAAATGTAAATGTGATTTAGCTGTGTTTACCTTTTTGAATTTCATTATCATCATCTAATCTCATAAAGGTCAAACTGCTTAGCTTAAGGCTTCTTCATAATAATGCTATAACCACTCTAGTTAGATTAGTTAATATAAGACTTTATTTAATGTTTTCCTTCTTTTGCATAGATGTTAAATTCATATTTAACCCCGTAGTCGTGTTTAGGGACACTCACAGCAAGGTAAGGTCAGTGAATTGTATTCTTCCTTGGTCACCTCAGGAAAAAACATACAATTAACAGAAATAAACTACACCTAGATTAAGAACAATAATTAGCAGGTTGCTCAAATTATTATTTTCAGCGTGAAGAACGAATCATTTCGAGCGAATAACAAAATTTACTTACTGATATTATCAAATTGTGCTATTAAAAAGAAACAATTATGACACCTTTTTTTTTCGGTGGGCTATGAAAGTGGTCGCGCCCCGCCAAATTGGTCCAGGGCGATGGAAGAAGCGGCGCGCAACCCCATAGACCCAACCCTGCAAACACCTCTCTTCGCCGTGCGGGTGAGCCACCGGTACCCAATCTTTGTCTTCGGTGACACAATTATAACACCCTCTTCTTTTTCATACGATATTTTGGTTTAGTCAAACAGTGAATAAGATTGGGTATCGATGTAAAGCTGGCGCGACCTAGAATAGTCACAATATCAGTCCGCATTCGAGATAAGAGTATGAAAGCGATCCATCTGCAGAAACATGTGAGAAAAAGAAACATCATCTCCCCAAATTGTTCACCACTGCATTGGAGAATGTCTTCAAAGTTCTAGACTAGACCGTCAAATGATAATAAAACTCAAAAGAGTAACCCCCGTGATGGTCATGGATGCCAAAGAATCGGTACTAGTGGTGCGCTCAATAGTGATGGGGCAGGAAAACAATGGACTGTGGGGCCACACATCACTATTTCGTCACCCTGGATGGATTGGGCGGATGTGTCCAGATCTGGCCTGCAAAAAGAGCGCTGTACCGTACTCAACACCAACATTAACGGCAAATACATCCTTCAACTTGTTATAGCAAAATTTTGCTCAACAACTTCAGCAGGGGACAATACCAACTAGTGGGTCTGCAAATAAATATCGAAAACATGAAATTTATATTCAATGGCCATATCATTCAAGTACCAGTCCTAGTTAGCAGTGTGATTCTCGAAGTTGTCGATCATTATGTTAACTTAAGACAAATATTCCAGTAACTCCAATAATTAGATCAAATTTCGAGATTTGGATCAGCCGACGTACTCGGATCTAACTCGGCCGTGCACAATTTGAAACTTAAGAGCGCACTGAAATGGCAATGGATAGGCCACATCGCTCGATCAACCCATAACCGCTGGGGAAAAAATGCTTCTATATCATAAAGAAGGAGGAGCTGTGGAATGCCTTCTCATCCAGGTGAACCGATGACTTGATGAATCTTGGTGGGAGTCATAGAATGCGCGCGGTACAGGAAGGCACTTTGTGACGATCTATGAGGGGGCTTAGGTCCAGCAATGAATAACTATCGACTACATGCCCCACTTCAATCCTTCTTAATTTATTTTGATTAATAAGCCACAATTAGAAGTAGGACGATATGAAATAACGCATAACTAAGAAAATATTCTATTTCGTATAAATATATCAAACTACTAACATACAAGTATAGTAATGATGACTATTCATTGGTCGACTTATTGGATGTGAATAGAATAGCTACGCGGCGCACGGGTAAATAAATATGCCGCATACAAGCTTCTATTGACTATGGACGCTACATATCTTCACATTTTCCTCCTTTTATACAAAAATCCAGTACAGTCACAAATACCTTCTTATTGCCGAATAAAATTTCCATCATTCCATTTGAAACTCAATACAAAAAAATCGAATTCTTCAAATGTGAAAATTGAGCGCGTTTGCGAAATGTGTATATATCGTGATATGCCGATAAATCAAATTACATTGTTATTTGACATTCATCGACGCATTAACACCGAAAAGTGTGGCAGAACACAAAAAGGAGAATGATTAAAAGCCACAAATTCCGTATCGCAACAATCAATCTTGGTATTCGTGTTTCGCGTTCATTTTTCAACGACCATGGCTCGGGTTTAATACAGCCCACACGCGCCCACGTACTCTTCAACAATGATGGGTTCGGCTATATCCTGTCGTACACCATACACCATATCGCCTATTGAACTATGAGAATCAAGGACGACCTTTATGTACCTTGAAGATATCGTGAGTATTTGTACTGAGAGTTATTTAGGTTAGAAATCGATATTATTTATCGGTTTGCAAAGAAGTTTTAACTGTTTGAATATTTGCTTAGACTGTGTTAGTTATAATATAATAAAAACCAGTACATTTGCTTAAAAGTAAGTTGAATAAACTATTGATTTAGCGTCTCCTACTATTTTTAGCGAGAATGATGCCTCATACATTTGGATTTCATTGTTTTCTTTCAGAGATATTAATGTTGCTACAACTTCATTATTAATAAAACTTCCTCAATCTTTATTTTACTCATCATTATCTCATATATGTCCCACTGTTGGGCTCGAGCCTCCTCTATAATGGGAGGGAAGTTGACCTACTATACCACGCTGTTCAGACGTATTGCTATAGAGTTTTGTTACAAGTTTTCTTTCTCTTGCATAGATGTTATATGCGTTTTACTTCTCTTAGTCGTCTCTTACGATCACCTTACGGATGAGGTAGAGATTGGTGTTGTTGTCTTACTCCGTCACCACATGGAATATTTTACTCATAGTACACTATTACCAGTAATTATGTAGCTATTGTTATGTATTAGATATTCAAAGATTTATGATAATGAATAAAAAAATGGTATCAACTATTCTATTACGAGATTATTACAAATATAATATTGCAGATTAGGAACTCCGCTGCTCGTTTCATAAAAATTAATGGAATGATATATAGTATATCGTTCGTTCTCCTAGTCTTATCCCAATTACTTGGGGTCGATACAATATGTACTCTTCTTTCATAGTACATATTGTAAAAGTTACTGGCAATTGTTTTATGACCGGCCGTCTGCCAGAAGTCAACCCTCCTTGGGAATGTAATTGTTGACCAAACGGCATCAGATGGAGTTGGCCCAGGTCGTTATAAGGCTTGTAGTCGTCTTTTACGACATCCACGAGTAAAGTAAGGGTTGGTAGTATTCGTAGCCGCTACCACACCGCTGCATGATATAAAGTATATATAATTAATAATAATAGGGTTAATTTGTATACATTTAAAAAAATATCTGCTTAAAAATAACAATTTAATTACAATGACTTCTAAATTTCTTGCCAAGCTTTGTTTTTTTAACAAGGGAATTTGACTTCCTTGGTCGTTTGCAATAGCGGCATAGTTTCCGCGGTTTTACTCGCTCAAAACTCTCGTATTTAGTTTAATTAAATTCTTGTTCATCTTTTTGTTACAGACTCTATAAACTGTTATTTTAGAATAAAATTTTATGCAAGATCGTTTCAAATTAAAGTTGCAAATTTAAATGCAAGAATATATTACTCCATCAGTTTACTGTTGATTGTAAATCTCTCTACATCCATAATCTCTGCTTTTGATAGGTGGGCCGGCGATGGCACTTGGTGTTTATAAGTTCCCCATACGGAGAACGATACTGCATACTCAACCACAGACAGACTTAGCCAGACTTAGCCAGCTTTGACGACTTCCACGGGAAGATCCCAGATCTCATTACTACACGGAGTTGTATGTCTATGGGGATATTTAAGGGAAAATAGTTCTTTTTATATTTAAATAAACTATTTATATTGATTATTATATATTTATTATATTGAAAAAAAAATACTCCAGAACTGAACTACAAATAAAATTAAAATCATAGAATTTTAAACAATATCATTCAAACTTTTAAAAAGATTTATATTAATATAGATTAGACTTTGAATGGTTTGCTGATTCAATAGTATGCGAATACAAATCTTTAAATGCCGTGGTATCTTACGTTGGTAATTTTAGATTTTAATGGCAAGTATATTTTTTACTGAATGAACTTTGCCCTGGCGACATGTGAAGGTAGATTTATCCTTAATTACGCGAAAATTTAAACGTCGCGTCGGTGTGTCCTATGCTTATGCACAATTACTCATGCTTAACCCTTTGATTAATTTATTTGTCTTGTAATCTCATTTGATATTAGATTAAGAATGGTCTTATTGTTTATATATCAAATGGATATATCTGATTTTATCTAGACGATATGGTTCGTTAGTAGTTACAAACTATAATTTTAATTCTTGTCAATAAAGATAAAAATTAATTAGCTAATAGTAATAGACTAGTATTGGTACTAAGACTTTCAATGCAATGAAGATATCGATTTTAAACTTAAGGTACTTGTGACTCTCAGGATAAAAGTACTAAAGGAATTCTTTTATAATGGTCATCTCAGTTCAATATACGTTCCACTGTTGAGTTCAAGCCTTCTCTACAATAAGGAGACAATTGACCTTGGTACTATACAACGCTAGCCAGATAACAAACATAAATATTATGTGTATAATGGTTTCTGATGTTTACGCAAGTATTTACACATTTGAAATAAAACTACTTTTACGGAATCTATCGCGTTTGTATTTGATTTTTAATTTCCCAACGTTTCGAATACTTTACAGTAATCATGGTCACGAGAGGACTATTCTCCCTCCGTAAAAGTAGTTTTATTTCAAATATTATGTGTATATTATATTCCTTAGTCGTCTTTTACAACATCCAAAGGCAAGAAAGGATTTGGTGAATTGTAGTCTTACTCTGTCACCAGAAATGAAATGAAATTCTTAAATTTTTTTGACGCCATTTTATAGTATGGTCACATTCAGCTTGCACGGTGCGCGACCCCGTAATCCACCCAACAAGTACCTCGCAACACTGTGCGAACGGGCCACCGGTATCCATTCTTTGAAATGTGTAGGTAAGCTTTGGAGAAGAAACGCATAATGACTTAGAAATAGTTAACTTAGTATTTGTAAATAGATTACTTATTCTGATAGATGGTAGCTGTACTATAAAGACAGCATATAAGGATGTAGGACCCTTTCTTAGTGGACTTACATGACATAAGAATAAAAATGGAAACGTATTCAACTTTTATTCTGAAGATGTATACAATATTTTGATGAGATCGGTACGTAATGAAAATATGAGAATAATATTAGGAATATATTATATTAATTTATTCGAACCTTTATCAGACAAGATGTCATATATATTAGAATATTTGTCTGCTCTAAAAAGAAAGGTAACATGTTGTTTACCTAATTTTCAATAGTGGACGACGCTGTTGACAGTTTTCTGTCTACAGCCGCGGGCCGGTCCGTCCGGGGTAGTACCACATTCCCGCAGAAGATCGACGTCTGAGTAATGGCTGTTTGCTATTGCGCTTTGTACGGTGAGCGAGAAAGCCGGTAGCCCAACTGGGTGGGTTCGGGGATTTTATTGGTAGGTAGTAGGCCCTTGGTATTGCAAAGGTCCATGAGCGGCAGTAACATTTACCATCAGGTGTCCTGCTTGCTTTGCATAAGCAATAAAAAAAAGTATATAAGTAGAATTTAATATATTTAATTTAAAGAATGATATATTTCAACTAATACGCTTTTTAATAAATTTGCTGCATAGTAGCGGCTACGAATACTACCAACCCTTACTTTGCTCGCGGATGTCGTAAAAGACGACTAAGATCCTCATAACGACCTAGGCCAAACCCATCTAATGCCGTTTGATCAACAATTATAGTCCCAAGCAGGGTTAACATCTGGCAGGCGGCTTGTCATGGCCACAGCGAGCCATGACGGTCAGAGCCATTCGCGGGTACCGCACGGTGTCTACCGAGGCGGCATGCCTATTGGCCGGGACACCCCTGTGGGACCTAGAGGCGGAGATGCTCTCCGACCTCTACCGGCCGGATACCTCAATGCGCGAAGAGGGTGGCTCCCCATCGTTCAACGAGATAGCCACCTGGCGCGAGGACGCCCGCCGAGAAGTCATCGCCCGTTGAGCTACGCGGCTGGAGAGGCCTGGACACGGTGTTTTTACCGTTGAGGCTCTCCGGCCCGTACTGATGGAGTGGATGGAGCGGCGGCACGGAGTCCTCTCTTTCCGGTTGGTGCAGGTCTTGTCGGGGCATGGCTGCTTCGGCAAGTACCTGCACACGGTCGTGCGGAGGGAGTGGACTCCGTCCTGCCACCATTTCAGTAGCGACAAGGACACGGCGCAACATACGCTCGAGGTATGTTCGGGCTAGGACGGGCAGCGCCGTGACCTCGTCGCTGTCATCGGTGCCGACCTGACGCTGCCGGCTGTTGCGCGAGCGATGGTCGACAGCGTCAGGAATTGTCGCCGCCTTCTGCGAGGCTATCATCTCGCAGAAGGAGGCGGCGGAACGGGCCCGGGAGGATTCCCGTGACCCGGACCGCCGCCCGCGGCCGGGGCGGTGCGGGCGCGAGTACCTGCGCTTGATGCCACCCTAACCGAGGCTTCGGGTGATCGGACCGGGGAATTGTCCGGTCACCCGACGTGAGGCCACCGCGTGAGGACGACGCCTCGACGGCGAAAGCTGTCGGGGCGTCGACAGGAGAGGAGCCCGAAAGTGCATACCGCCGAGCGGACCACCGAAGACAAAGATCGGGTACCAGTGGCCCGCTCGCACGGCGAAGAAGAGGTGCTTGCACGGTGGGTCAATGGGGTTGCGCGCCGCCTCTTTCGTCACCCCGGACCGATTTTTGGGCGACGTCCATAGCCCACCGCACAAAAAAAAAGGCGGCCTGTCATAAAACTATTGTCAATAACTTTTACAATATGTACTATGCTAGAAGAATACATATTGCATCGACCCCAAGTAATTGGGATAAGTGTAGGAGAATGACGATATAATATTCGCACTAAGAGCTTATCTTAAAATATAAAGAAAATAAAAATGGTTCCGTGATCAATATGATTTGTTTTTTATTCAACATCATTCAGCTTTCATCCACTGTTGAACGTAGGCCTCACTCACAAATTAGGGTCGTAATACCGTAATTCTCAAGCTTGACAGGAGGGTTGGTGATTACTGTTAGGTGTCAAAGATTTCCCAAGAGAGCTGCTGCCTATTCTCCTGGTGAGAGCCTCAAAACATTTTTAAATCTCTCACGAGTAAGGATTAGTGGCAATTGTTTTCTTATCTCTATTACCACTTGGGGAAGTTTTTTTGTTAATTGCATTACAGATTCATGATGCTAGATGAAGACATAAAATTCTTAGTAGTATCTACCTACCATTATCGTTATTAGACCAGTCAATTTCATCATCATCATCATTTCAGACTACAGACATCTACTCCTGGACGTAAGCCTTCATGTTACGCTAAAGAGAGCTGTCCTGTGCCGCCTGCATCCAACGACGCCCAGCAACTTTCACCAGGTCGTCTGTCCACTAGGCTGCCCAGTCAATTTATTTAGCTTAGGTATATATAATTATACTTTAATTCAAAGATACAAATAAATTATGCATAATTAGATTATTACACGCCTTTGATTAAAATCAAATTATGCGTAGGAAATGAAAATTGGAAAACTGATAGCTATACTAGTTATAATTTGAACTATTATTAAGATATCGATTAATATAATTAAATAAATTTTCTTCAATGATGATAATTATTATTATTTTGTAAGAAGCAATAAAAGTATTTTCTTCTTCTTAGCTGATATATATGTGTTATTATTTAGATACAAATATCTCCATATTAGGGCGAATATTAGCTTAGAATAGTAAGATAAATTTTTTTTTTTACACCACTCTGCACTAAGGAAATAATTTTTGTATTGCTTGGGCACACATATGTGTAATATGCAATAGAGCAGACAAATTGCAAGACATTTTTTTTTTATTGCTTTTGGTGGCAATCGAGCAGGCAGCACACCTGATGGTAAGTGTCGCTGCTGCCCATAGACCTTTGCAATACCAGGCTACCAATATATACCCCAAATCCACCCAGTTAGGCTTCCGGCTCTCTCGCTCACTGAACGAAGCGCAATAGCACATTGCCATTACTCAGACGTCGATCATCACTACTGGCACTACCCCGGACGGACCGGCCCGCGGTTGTAGACAGAACACTGTCAATAGTATGGTCCTTCCACTAGAAAAAAAAAAAAAATTACACCCAAGCTCAGAATAACCTGTCCTACGTGAGAATCGAACCCTTAGCACAGGTACGGAAGGACGGTATCTTAAGCACTACGCCATTTGTGTAGTCAAAATTCTATTATAGTGGTGAATCCGCACAGGGTTTTGTAAATACAAGTAAGGGACTTAAGTACAAAAATGGAATCTTACTACCCCTATGATAAATTTGGAATATAAAGTAAATTTTGCTGTCATACAGAAGAAGAAAAGATTCAATGCTCAACTATAAGCTATTTAACTTATGCTGTAACATAATTTATAATCACAAATACAGTATAGTTAATATATTTAACATACTACAATATCCCAAATTTCGTATTGATGAAATTACTAATAAAATATACTTATATTATGAGCGCACATTTGTCGATCCTCTGGTTGTCCAATTTCAATAAGCATCTTTAGGTCCCTATGTGATAAGGGCTAAGTCTACCAAATTGCCATTTGTTCGACTTATTGAAAGAGAAAATTGTACTAGAATACTTTCTAAATTTCGACCCCAATTTCCTCAAATTTCATAAATAAACTGGTCAAAATAATTGACGTAATACGGACAAATTATTGCCTATTCGCTTTCACGTCAACCTTATTGTTACACAAGAAAAATTAAAATGATTTTTTTTCCTACTTTTCCTTGCTTTTATAAATGGAACGTCCATTCTTTCACTTAATTTATGGATAAGCTTTTCTTTATTCATGTTCATAAGCCGACCGTTTCGTTATAAAATCTTAAATTTACCTTTACAAAAATAGAAAATCAAATAAAATGGCAACCAGAAAGACGACGGAAGCAAATAAGGGTGAATTTGGAAACCACCCGCATAAGAGATTATTTCGCGTGCTTTACATTCAACCCTTTGAAATGAATCTATATAATCGGCCTGAATTTACATTGAGCTTTGAAGTGGTCCCTCGCTTATACAAGTACAAACAGACATTCAATACTGAAGAATCGATTATGAACACGATTATCGCTATATTAACATCACTAATGTACTTCAGAGCCGGCGAACAGAAAGTCCTTTATTCATAAGCAGTCGGAAAAGAAATGAAAGCAAAAGGTTAAAATAAAGGGCGTTCACACAATAGAAACGACTGTATGTTAACGCATGATTTACTATGAATAACGTATTATCAATGAATATTTTTTTGCTAAGTAGTCAAAGATTTTATTATGTTCGGACGATTAAAAGAGTATTAACAAAAAAGGGATCTCCGTTCGGTACAATGCATTGCGTAACCATTATGTGTAAAGTATTTGATAATAAAGCAGTTGGGACGTCTTATGACGATGATAAAAAGTTGGTTATTTTATAAAAAATTACACCGAAAAGAAATAAGAAGCGCTATTTTTTTTAAATCTCTTAAGTTTCTTTATTCAAAAGAAACACAAAATAATGCATTAACATTTCATTTTATTAGTATTTTAAATAATACTGGTTAAACCTACATTTTTAACCGATTTCAAAAAAGAGGAGGTTGTCAATTCGACTGTATTTTTTTATATTTGCTACCTCAGAATTATCGACTGGGTGAACCTATTTTGATATTTTTTTAATTTTAAAACTGTTGCTTTCCGTATGGTCCCATTTCAATTTAATCCACTGGTTATTAATTGAAATTAATTTGCTTTGTGTTAAAATTTTGATTATAATCTAGCAAAATATCTTCATTGTAACCTATAATAATATCAAACAAGAAAATAGAACTTCGAACTCATGTAGCAAGAAAGTGATGGGAACTGCATTCATACTCAACACATAAAAACGTAATAATATAAGAATAGAAACAGAATAAACATTAATTCATTTTCAAGATGAATCGCTGCAACACTGTAATAATAATATGAAGAGCCTTTATAATTAGGGTCTCAGTACAAATATCGATATATCACAACATAGCAACGCTTCTCAGACGAAGATATCAAAATGTACAGTCACGAACATTATATTATCATGACAACGTATATGAAGCAAGCTATACAATTAAAGACAAAACAAATGTGTGGTCTGCGCTATAATTTGTAGATGAGAGCAATTTTGTTCACACCGAAACTATGAACGTTTTCGCCACAGATGTAATACCTATATTAAAAAGAAGAACCTTAATTATAGACGTAAATATTTATAATCAATGAAGTTTATATTATTGTAAATTATTAGTTAGAATTATTTTTGAAGTTATTCTTCTTTTGGCGCGTTAGGGAAAAATTATGAGAGTAAATTTTTACTATGCGCGCGTACACACTTGTTAGTTGGGCTTCCAGCTTTCTCGCTCACCGAACGAAGCGAACTATCACATGGCCATTACTCAGGCGTAGATCTTCTGTGAGAGTGTGGTACTACCCCGGACGGACCGGCCCACGGCTGTAGGCAGAGAACTGTGTACAACATGGTCCTACCACTACTGTAATAGTTTAATACACCATTCTGACTAAACCGCATTCGTTACGACGACGTAAGAGAGCGAGTAGGTATGAAAGAGAGTATTGGTGTAAAAATGCGAAAGGGAATGCTCCGATGGTTCGGACATGTGGAAAGAATGCCGAACGAAAGTCTGGTTAAGAAGATATACAATGCGAAAGTAGAAGGATGTAGGTACCGAGGGAGACTGAGACTAACCTACCTAGACCAGATCGGTCATGTACTAAAGGAAGGTGGAGTCAAGAGTCTCCGAAACCGGCGAGCGTGTATGAAGAGAATTATGAATGTTGAGGAAGCGAGTGAAGTATGCAGAGATAAAGTTCTCTGGCACTCTGTTCTCTCTGCCTACCCTGCAAGGGATATGGCGTTTTGATATGTACTTATGTATTCTGACTAAAAGAATGAGATAAATGAGATAAAGGAATAACTAATATGTTAATATGCGTAATATGTTATTTGAAGTTATTGTTCAATTTTATTATTTTGGTATTTTCGTACAAAGTAGTAGCAATACACGGTTCTTCATCAATATGATTTAAACATTTCCATGAATACACTACAAAACTTTGCAAACACTTTGTCAAATCGTGACACCACGATTAATATAATGTATTTTACGACCATGAAAGAACAACGATGACTGTTATACTTATCATTCTACTCGCGTTGAAACGATTCGACGAATTGACTTGAAACCGTACCTATACATAATTATTCGCAACCTAATATTCTATATTATTTATACGTTCAACGAGTAAGAAGATTATTGTGGCTTATTTCGACGAAAACTTACATCATTAAAACGATGAGCTTGTATATATAGATACCTAAGAATGTATTTTTAGTCTTTTTGACCTCTAGAGTTCAAATTTAGTCCGACTTAATCAGAGTTTTGTATTTCACCGCCAAGAAATCGTCACTAACCAACATAAAGCATAAAACAACCAATAAATGACAATAAGCTTGTCTTTTATTGTTTTGAAATATGAAGTTACATGGTTAAATCTAAATGACATCATTTAGATTGCACACCAGTGATTAGTCATTTAGGGATGAATGCGTCCGTCCAGCCTAGATGAAATAAAGAAAAAAAATACTTTTGAAATTTCGTCCTATTCTCGACGTAGTGCTAAACATAGCTGATCGTTTACAATGCTTGTAGCATTGTAAACGCATGGCTGTATGGGATTTGTTTCATTTACCTGCCCGAATGGACGAACAAAAAAAATTAAACCCAATTTTCATACACTAAAGTCAGCAGACAAGCAGTTTAGTTTTTTATTAATTGCAATTAAACGGCAAAGAATTACCAAGCCATTTTCGAAAGGAAACAGAGCGTGGCAATTATGAAGCTATTAATAAAAGAAAAACTTCGATATATTAATTTTTACAGTCGTGAGAGTGCTAGATCCTTACGAAAACATCCGAACGTCCTCGAATATTTAATTTTTAATCAACTATTTTCTTACTTTAAACATAATAATAATTTTTTAAAGAACATCAAATACGTTTAAACGAATGTTTTTCTTGACATATGTATGATAATATTATCGTGTGAGAAAAATACAGTCATTTTTAGTTTTGAAAAGTCCTAAATCTAATAAGGTTTTGTTTGTTTGTTTAAACGAGCCAATTTCAGATACGACTATTGGGATTCCAAAAATCAAATAGAAATATTATAGAGATATATTACAAAAAACTACACCAGATTGGAGTGAAACAGTGTCTTAACTTAACTTAAATGTCAGCAAATTGAGTAAAGTATTATAACAATAGTCGTCCAGCCTTCTGCAAAGTCTATGTTGTCATAATAACTACTAGGATAACAAAAATTGTTATTGACATTTTATGAATAGTATAATAGTATTTCGCATTCGTAACGACGACGTAAGAGAGCAAGTAGGTATGAAAGAGAGTAGTGGTGTAAAGATGCGAATGGGAATGCGCCGATGGTTCGGACATGTGGAAAGAATGCCGAACGAACGTCTGGTTAAGAAGATATACAATGCGAAAGTGGAAGGATGTAGGTACCGGGGGCGATTGAGACTCACCTACCTAGACCAGATCGGCCATGTACTGAAGGAAGGTGGAGTCAAGAGTCACCAAAACCGGCGAGCGTGTATGAAGAGAATTATGAATGTTGAGGAAGCGAGTGAAGTATGCAAGTATAGAGTTCTCTGGCACTCTGTTCTCTATGCCTACCCTGCAAGGGACATGGCGTGATGGTGTGTATGTATGTATGAATAGTATTATCATTGATGTTATTATTATTGTGCCGGGATAAGATTGGGATTGAAATAATATAATAATTTAAATAATTGTAAATATCCTGCACGAATAAAGCTCCTAAAAGAGGAACATTTCCATAGATTTTTTGTGCACAGAGGAAAATAAATACGGTATATGCCGACGGAATACAGATTGAATGAGGGTGTAAAAATATCACAAGTTTAAATAAATGCTAACGATGTTATTCTAAGAATATGTACATATATTTTTATACATAAAATCACTGTGAAATAAAGAAATAATCATCATCATTCTCCTACTCTTATCCTAATTACTTGGGTTCGATACAATATGTACTTTTCTTTCATAGTACATATTGTAAAAGTTATTGGCAATAGTTTTATGATCGGCCGTCTGCCAGACGTCAACAATCCTTGGGAATGTAATTGTTGACCAAACGGCATCAGATAGAATTGGCGCAGGTCGTTATAAGGCTCTTAGTCGTCTTATACGACATCCACGAGCAAAGTAAGGGTTAGTAGTATTCGTAGCCGCTGCCAAACAGTAGGAAGTAAAGAAATAATACAATATTAAATAAGTATAATCTATTATAAAAACACCAATTATAGAAATTGGTCAATATTCACAAAAACACACTATTTCTATAATTTATTATGATTACCCTTAAGTGAAAAGCTCGAGTTCTGATAAGTGATCAGAGTTATAGACCACTTTCGTAAGCTTAAAACTACATTACAAAAAGAAAATAAATTTTTGTAAAAGCATGTTACGATAAACGCTCATAAAAAGTCACAATGGACCAACCAAATTAAATGAACTAAAGCGAGAACAAATTGAGCATATTTGACGGTATTTTGATACCTAAAATCTTGAGATTAACGTAAACATGGTAAACCTCTGCATAGTTTCAAACCACTATTACAATTGAGAATTTGAATGTAAATTCCAATAAATGTTTGGCCTATACGAGAATGAAACCCTTAAACTTCACATAATTACGGGTTTATATATTTAAATTAATACATGAATAGTGTTTTTAAAGATGCACTAAGGGAAAAGGTCTCTGTCGTGAGGTATTTTACAAACAAACAGAAACAACAGCCTGTTACAATCATTTATGGATAGTATAAGGACAGCCAGAAGGCACGTGTAGCAATACATAACGCAGTGCTTGTCTCAACATTACTGTATGGAAGCGAGAGTTGGGTATGCAGAAAAGAGTATGATAGTAAAATTAATGCGGTCGAAATGCGATCTCTGCGGAAAATCTGTGGAGTTAGGCTGACCAACCGCATTCGTAACGACGACGTAAAAGAGCGAGTAGGTATGAAAGAGAGTATTGGTGTAAAGATGCGAAAGTGAATGCTCCGATGGTTCGGACATGTGGAAAGAATGCCGAATGAACGCCTGGTTAAGAAGATATACAATGCGAAAGTGGAAGGATGTAGGTACCGAGGGAGACCGAGACTAACCTACCTAGACCAGATCGGTCATGTACTGAAGGAAGGTAGAGTCAAGAGTCTCCGAAACCGGCGAGCGTGTATGAAGAGAATTATGAATGTTGAGGAAGCGAGTGAAGTATGCAGAGATAGAGTTCTCTGGCACTCTGTTCTCTCTGCCTACCCTGCAAGGGATATGGCGTGATGATATGTATGTATGTATAAGGACTTCCTTGCGTTTCATGGGGATTAAACTTTAATTTTTTAATACTTAACTTAACTTTTATTTTTCCGTGTGGTGACGGAGTTAGAATACAATTCACCACCCCTTATCTTACCCGTGGGTGATCGTACGAGACGATTAAGGGATATAAATAGCATATAGCATCTATGCAAGAGAAGGGAAACATGAAACGAAACTCTATACCAACACGCCTGACCACCGTGGTATAGTAGGTCAATTTCCCTCCCATTGCGGAGGAGGCTCGAGCCCAACAGAACATACCTATATGAGCTGAGATGATGATGATGAAACTTTAATTTGAACGTTTGAACTGTTTGAAGGGAACGATTCTTAGCATACAAGGTTACATAACCTACATCACCAAAATATATGTTAAGTAATTATCGATAAAGGTCTGTGCGTTTAATCAAAATAGTTGTTATTATTATAATTAAACTTCCTTACATTTTTAATAGCTAAAACAGAACAATTTTATTGATTTTATTTTTAATAAGACCACATTCGATGTCGAAGAATAAATTAATCATATAACACTAACACGAATTATACTTGCTAGTTATAACTAGATAATTTAAAACGATCAAACTTGTACATAGTTTAAATATTTATATGGTAATTGATCTATTACATTACATATGGAAAGTTGATAGTTATAGCATTATTTTATATGTATAACAATGACGAAAAGTCTCATATTCATTATTTCTAATTGGCAACCTACATATACTTATATGTCCCATTATTGGGCTGGGCGTTTGTATTAGGAAGACAACTACGCTTGCTATAGGAATAGATACAGTTCGTTATTCCTAGTCGTACTTCTGTTGGAATAACACTACTCACATTCTCTAGTGGTTTTGTTTCGAGTTTTTCTAGTCTCGTATAGATGTTATATACGTTTTATATCCCTTAGTCGTCTCTTACGATCACCCACGGTAAGACAAAGGTGGTGAATATTCTAACTCCGTCACCACAATGAAAATTATTATCGCTTTTTAATTAAAAAATTGGGGAATAAAGGTTCTCGAGTGGAGACCACAAATCGGACAGCGTAGCGCAGGACGACCCCCCACTAGGTAGACTGCCGACATTATCAAGGTCGCAGGAAACCGCTGGATGCAGGTGGCGCGGGACCGTGTTAAATGGCATTCTCGTGGAGAAGCCTATGTCCAACAGTGGACGTTAACGGGCTGATGGATGGATGTATGGAATTAAAAATATAGATTAACTGCAAGATCCATGTAAATACTTTGTTGGATTTAAAATTACTACTTATCATTTTGTGAGAGTTATAATGTTTATTAGGATTTACCAATAGATGGCTGCATTTTTTTCTGTTATTTTTTATTTAACATTAACAAGAGTAAGTACACAAATTATTACTAAAGGGCGTGTTTTTAATGGAAACATTAATTACTAGGGAGAAAAATAATATATAACATGATATATCAAATACTAATATAGATACAGTATTATAGGAGAATCATAGGAAAATCAAATATGAATAACGCTGTGTGGTAGCGGCTACAAATACTACCAACCCTTACTTCAACAGTTACATTCCCAAGGAGGGTTGACGTTAGATAGGCTGTCGGTCATAAAACTATTCCCTGTCCCTAAATAATTCGGATAAAAACAGGTGAATGATGATGAGTATTATAGGAGATATTTCTTTAATACAAAAAATCAACTTTCAGAAATAATATATGTTGGTTAATACACTGTTATGTTTTGATGTCATCGTTATATTTGACACCTGTGTCGAAGTTGGTAAAGCTCTTTGAAAAGTTTTCAACTTTGACACAGTGTGCAACTCGAAACATTGCTAAATATTACTTCACCCGATCTCATTACAACTTTTAGCTCTCTCAATAAGTATTGGTTTTTGGTTATGCCTCTTACAAAGTGTGACATTTATTGACTTTATGTATCGTATAACGTACGAAATTGAGAATACAATATGAGTATTTGACCGTATAGCAACGGGGTAAGAATATAAGTTACATTCCCTGTGAGCATCTTAAAATACGATATAAGTAGATACGTAATATGCATATAGCATATGTACAAGGGAAGAAAAACCAACGTATCTAACTCGCGTATACTAGGTCAATTTCAGTCTTATTATGAAATAGGCTCAAATTTAGCAGAAGGATATATAGTATAAGCTTAGTATAATGATGATGATATGATATGTTTCATTAGTATATCATCCATCATCCTAATCGAAATAAGTCAATCCATTATAAGATATAAGCCTCCTCGAGTTTGGATAATAACGTAATCGCCACAGAGGTGATATAGCGATCTCAGTTAGTGTTATAAATTTCCCAAAAGAGCGCTGCTGCATTCATCTGGTGATTGCTTAGCTGTCTTTATATAAAATCAAGCGAAAACAAAGGCTATATTATATTTTTCATCCATCACTACACGGAGCTAGATGATTTATCATCTGGCTGCAGATTGCGTTAAATTGCTTGACTAAATTCTCCCATCGATTAATGCTAAAGACTAAAGGAATGAATGATAATTACGTATTTTAAATGGTCCTCATTGAGACAATTTCATATTTCTTTAGTTCTCAGTAGTTTAGTCCACGCAAAAAAAAGGTCCGTGGAAGACGCAAAAAAGTGAATGAAGATTTCGGAATTGCTCCTATGAACTTTCTTGGAACATATCATGTAGACAGAGAGAACAGAGTGCCAGAGAACTCTATCCTTGCATACTTCACTCGCTTTCTCAACATTCATATTTCTTTTCATACACGCTCGCCGATTTCGGAGACTCTTGACTCCACCTTCCTTCAGTACGTGCCCAATCTGGTTTAGGTAGGTGAGTCTCGGTCTCCCCCGGTACCTACATCCTAATAGTAGTAGTAGTTTATATATAGTTTTGAAAATATAGGTATCAGATCTCTACTAGTTTTTTAACTATTTACCAAGAATATTAGATTCCAACATGTAATCTTATCTTTCACGGACGATGTCACAATCCCATAGAAATAAATTTTCACCGAGGATCACGGCTAAAGTCCTTTCTCGTTCCAGTTAAGTGACCTATACTTTTATTGGTTCCAGTTGAAAATAAAGGGACTTTAGTATCGATCTAAATATTTTATATAAAGTGGAAAGCTAGATGTACTATGCAGTTTTTAGTATGTTTGCTTAACGTTTAATGTTAGTAGGTACCTTTGTAGCACTATTGGGGCAAGTTAAATCGCTAGTAACTAGCGAACAAAGTGCTTTAGGATGTGTTTTAGGTGATTGTTTATCTTTGAGATTACCTTTACAGGCATTCACTAAACCTTTAGAGACAATGGATCATTCAATCTGGATTTTGGTAGAAATTAAATTATTGATTGATTTATTAAATTTTCTTATAAAAACTGACTGTAGTCTTCACCTTAGGAGATGATTATCGACTAAAAGTTAATGATAAATCATTCAAAATAGAATTTTGGCATATTTTAGTACATATGCAATCATTCACTGTCGTTTGAATGCCTTTTAAAATGTTTTTCTATCTTATACTAATAATTTAAATCCATTCACAATCATCATCATCACAGCTCATATATATCCCACTGTTAGGCTCGAGCCTCCTCCATAATGGGAGGAAAATTGACCTACTATACCACGCTGGTCAGATGTGTTGGTATAGGGTTTTTGTTTCGAGTTTTCCTTCTCTCGCATAGATGTTATATGCTTTTTATATCTCTTAGTCGTTTCTTACGATCACCCACGGGTAATATAGGGGATGGTGAATTGTATTCTTACTTTGTTATCACACGGAGGGTCACCCATTCAGAATATAAAAGATTAATTATTTATTATATTATTTTGAGAAACGCTCGAAATAATATATGTAGGGCTGAAGGCATGGGCGGTAGTTACGAACTATCATCATGAAAGTCTGAGTGGCCGACCGATTTTATCTCTAATGTAGGATGAAATGAAGTAAATTTACATACCTATTTCTTTGCGTATTTGTTTTAACATTTTACGGATTTTGTCTGTTGTTTATTTTTTTTTTCTTAAAGGCTTAAACTAATTGTTGTAAGAAAAGTTTTAAACATGAATGTTGAAGGTGTTATAGGTAAGAGAAGATACAAGAAAATATGGGTGGAATGCGTGAAGCATGACATGAATAGACAGAGAGTGATCACAAAGATAACGTCTGATAGGATTGTATAGAAGGAGAGTACATATTGCGTCTACTCCAAATAATTGAGATAAAAAAAACAACAACAAATCGGCTCGGGACGACGGCAGAGGCGGTACGCAACCCCATGAACCCACCCTGCAAACACCTCTCTTCGCCGTGCGAGCGGGCCACCGGTACCCGATCCTTGTCTTCGGTGGTCGAACACAAATATGCCTACCGAAATTTAAGTCTGTAGGAGCTATATTTGGTCACTGCTCTGCTCTATGCAGATGATGCAGTACTGCTGGCATAGTCAGCGACTGACTTGCAGACCCTAGTCGACACAATGACAGAAGATTGTAAGAAAAGGGGTCTACGTGTGAATGTGAGCAAAACCAAAATAATGGTCTTTGAAAGAGATGAAGCCAGAACAGATGTAAGAGTAACAATAGGTAATGATGTACTGGAGCAAGTGGATGAATTTATATATCTTGGATGTGGATTTAGCCGAGATGGAAGGTACACCACTGATATAGAGCGAAGAGTGAATCCGGGAAATAGAGTGAACGGAGCGTTGGGGCAACTTCTCGGTAACCACCACCTCAGCCAGAAGGCACGTGTAGCAATACATAACGCAGTGCTTGTCCCAATATTACTGTATGGAAGCGAGAGTTGGGTATGCAGAAAAGAGTATGAAAGTAAAATTAATGCGGTCGAAATGCGATCTCTACGGAAAATCTGTGGAGTTAGGCTGACCGATCGCATTCGTAACGACGACGTAAGAGAGCGAGTAGGTATGAAAGAAAGTATTAGTGTAAAGATGCGAAAGGGAATGCTCCGATGGTTCAGACATGTGGAAAGAATGCCGAACGAACGTCTGGTTAAGAATATATACAATGCGAAAGTGAAAGGATGTAGGTACCGGAGGAGACGGAGACTAACCTACCTAGACCAGATCGGTCATGTACTGAAGGAAGGTGGAGTCAAGAGTCTCCGAAACCGGCGAGCGTGTATGAAGAGAATTATGAATGTTGAGGAAGCGAGTGAAGTATGCAAGGATAAAGTTCTCTGGCACTCTGTTCTCTCTGCCTACCCTGCAAGGGACATGGCGTGATGGTATGTATGTATGTAGGAGCTATATTTAAAAAAATAAATTACACCCCAGCAATCCCCCTTGCGGTGGGAATTTCGTAAAATCCGTTCTTAGCTGATCTTTACTCGGTGAAAGGCATATTCCTACCAAATTTAAAGTCTCTAGGCCTTATGGTTCCAGAGATATCGTGATGAGTCAATACATAGGTGGAAATCTCTTATATTAAAACTAGAGAAATAGTGGAGATGTTATGTAGTTAAATGAGTAAAGAATATTGACATGGTACTTAAATAGCTAACTATAACAAAATTAAATTAATCTCACAAGAAACAATCTTGTATTTCAAAATTTCATTAAAACTAATTGGCTATTTAGGAAAAAATGTTTTATCATAATGTACTAAGGTCAAAATCGTATTCAAATCATAATTATTTTTTCTATTTGAAGCAAATATCTTTCAAGTGTATTACACGCATGAATGATAATGCTATTTAAAAGTAATTAATGTTTATGTGGAGAGTAATACTGAACGCTAAGATTTATATCTCGTCATCATTCTCCTACTCTTATCTCAATTACTTGGCGTCGGTACAATATGTACTCCTATTTCATAGTACATATTGTAAAAGTTATTGGCAATAGTTTTATGACCGGCCGCCTGCTAGACGTCAACCCTCCTTGGGAATGTAATTGTTGACCAAATGGCATCAGATAGAACTGGCCGAGGTCGTTATAAGGCTCTTAGTCGTCTTTTACGACATCCACGAGCAAAGCAAGGGTTGGTAGTATTCGAAGACGCTACCAGACAGCAAAATTTATATCTAATATATATTATAAACTAGCGACCCCCCCTCGCTTCGCTTCGGTTATGTCTGTTCAGTTGTGTAGTTTACTTTCGCTACATAGAATTTCTTTCTGAGAAGGAATTTCTTAAAATACTTTATCTGACCTTTACAGGGCAGAAAGAAAGCCCTTAGTCTATCTCTGTGTGATAACACAAATATGCCTACCGAAATTCAAGTCTGTATGAGCTATTTTTTACACCCCAGCAAGGGCGGTCCTTGCAGGGGGAATTTCGTAAAATCCGTTCTTATATATATATATAGATAAATTAATTAAAAACATTCATTGTTTCTTGTCATACGCTATATTCCATTTTGGGATAAAAAAATAATGTATCGGGATTTTTTAAGATTCTATTGTAAAATGTAAAAATCTTCTAAGGAAGTGGTAACAGGGGAGTGAGCAACAGTGTTCTCTTGGGCAAGTCATAACACTTAAAACTTTGCCTTTGCTTATTGTAATAAGCTACTCAGATTCAATAGTAAATATGTACATTTACATTTTTATTTTATTTCGTGCCCTATGCGATAATATCTGATAAAAATATGTGTTAAAAAGTTAGCATAATATTACAAAAAATTGCAACGTTGATTTTCAGCAGTAACCTTTCAAATAGTTAAGTTAACAATTAATATAATACATACATACATATACATACATATCATCATGCCATATCCCTTGCAGGGTAGGCAGAGAGAACAGAGTGCCAGAGAACTTTATCCTTGCATACTTCACTCGCTTCTTCAACATTCATAATTATCTTCATACACGCTTCCACACGCACCTTCCTTCAGTACGTGACCAATCTGGTCTAGGTAGGTTAGTCTCGGTCTCCCCCGGTACCTACATCCTTCCACTTTCGCATTGTATATCTTCTTAACCAGACGTTCGTTCGGCATTCTTTCCACGTGTCCGAACCATCGGAGCATTCCCTTTCGCATCTATACACCAATACTCTCTTTCACACCTACTCGCGTTATATTATTATTAATATAATAATAATAATACGTTAATGTTACGTTAATATTATTATTCATATAATAAAAACATAAAATAATAATGGATGGCATCGACTATGTAAATAATGACTTGAGTGTTTCTTTTTTTAAACATCACATTGGACAAAAGAACCCCTGCGTAGTAGAGTACTTTGAAAATTTCCAGTTAATAAATGCCTATATCACTCAGAATCAGAATACATAATCATATGTGGATCGTATAATGATTTGTACTGCGTGGACATTGAATCTATAACACTCAACATGAAAGACCGCTATTTAGACCTCTATATCATACTTTCAGTTAATAGATATATGACTACACAAATGGTGTAGTCAGTGTAGTGGTTAAGATACCGACCTTCTGTGCCAGTGACGTGGGTTCGATTCCCACGCGGGACAATACTTTGTGCGATCCACAAAGTGTTGTTCTGAGTCTAGGTGTAATTTGTCAGCGTTAATTGCATGTTTGTAGTGTCCCTCGCAATACAATGATTATTTTCATAGTACAGGTTAGTTGCCTTTAAAAAACAAAATCATTTCTAAATGACATTTTAGGAGTTAAAAATTATAAATTCATTATCTTCTAGCTTAAGTTATTTGCATCTCACTGTTCACGAGCCTCCTTCTAATATGGTTGAAATTGACCTACACACTCCTATATTGATATAGTATTGAGAATGAAAGAGATGGTAAATTAATATCCTACTCCATGGTAACATACATATGTATATAATAGCGATATGTGCATACATATACATACATACATACCATCACGCCATATCCTTTGCAGGGTAGGCAGAGAAAACAGAGTGCTAGAGAACTCTATCCTTGCATACTTCACTCGCTTCCTCAACATTCATAATTATCTTCATACACGCTTCCACACGCACCTTCCTTCAGTACGTGACCAATCTGGTCTAGGTAGGTTAGTCTCGGTCTCCCCCGGTACCTACATCCTTCCACTTTCGCATTGTATATCTTCTTAACCAGACGTTCGTTCGGCATTCTTTCCACATGTCCGAACCATCGGAGCATTCCCTTTCGCATCTTTACACCAATACTCTCTTTCATATATATATATCCATCCATCAGCCTGTAAACGTCCACCGTTGGACATAGGCCTCCTCACGAGAATGCCATCTATAACGGTCCTGTGCCACCTGCATCCAGCGGTTTCCTGCGACCTTGATGAGGTCATCAGTCCACCGAGTGGGGGCTCGTCCTACGCTGCGTCGTCCGATTCGTGGTCGCCACTCGAGAACCTTTTTTCCCCAACGGTTGTCGGTTCGTCGAGCGATGTGGCCTGCCCATTGCCACTTCAACGTGCTAATCCTTAGGGCTATGTCGGTTACACCCGTTCTTCTACGGATTTCCGTATTTCGGATTTTATCACGTAGAGAAATACCGAGCATAGCCCTCTCCATAGCACGCTGAGCGACTTTGAGCCTTGTTATGAGGCCGACATTTAGAGACCACGTTTCAGTGCCATAAGTCATCGCTGGTAACACACACTGGTTATAAACCTTTGTTTTCAGACACTGCGGAATATTAGATGAGAAGATCCTCCTAAGTTTCCCGAACGCTGCCCAGCCGAGTTGGATTCGTCGGCTGACCTCTTTCTCGAAATTGGATCTACCTAATTGAAGTTTGTCCTAGGTAAACATAGTGATCGACAACTTCGAGAATCGCATTCCCAACTAGGACCGGTACAGAAATGACATGGGCATTAGACATGATTTTCGTCTTGTCCATGTTCATTTGCAGCCCTACTAGTTGGGAGACCTTGCTGAGGTCATTGAGCATGGTGCTAAGGTCCTCCAGTGATTCTGCCATGACTACGATATCATCTGCGAATCGAAGGTGAGTGATGTATTCGCCATTGATGTTGATGCCGAGTCCGGTCCAGTCTAAGAGCTTGAAGACATCTTCCAGCGCAGTGGTGAACAGTTTCGGAGAGATAACGTCTCCCTGTCTCACGCCTTTCTGCAGCTGGATCGGTTTCGTACTTTTATCCTGGATGCGGACTGACATAGTAGCGTCTTTATACAAACACTTCAGCACTTCGATATATCGATAGTCAATTTGGCACCTCTGAAGGGACTGCAGCACTGCCCAAGTTTCGACAGAATCAAAGGCTTTCTCATAGTCCACAAACGCTAGACACAGAGGCCGATTATACTCCTCGGTCTTCTGTATAATCTGGCGTAGCGTGTGGATGTGGTCTATGGTACTATAACCTTTTCGGAAACCGGCTTGTTCGGGCGGCTGGAAGTCGTCTAGCTTGCGCGCGAGTCGGTTCGTAATGACTCTTGAAAACAATTTGTACACGTGGCTCAGGAGTGAGATGGGTCTGTAATTCTTTAAGAGCGTTTTATCGCCCTTCTTGAAAAACAGCACCACCACACTCCTGGTCCACGACTCTGGAACGTCGCCCCCGAGAATGACAGAATTAAACAGCTTCTGTAGGGCTTTTAAAACTGGCTTGCCGCCTGCCCTCAGGAGCTCTGTGGTAATTCCGTCATCTCCCGGTGCCTTTCCGTTCTTTAATTGTTTTCCATGCCATTCTGATCTCGTACAAGCTGACGTCCGGGATTTCTTCGGTATAGTGCCGAGTTAGCTTGGATCTGGGGTCTTGGACCAAGCTGACAACAGGATTCAGGGATGATTTGTACAACTGCCCATAGAACCTTTCGACCTCTCCCAAGATCTCACTCTGGGATGAAATGACAGTACCGTCATCGGTCTTCAGCTTAGTCATTTGGCTCTGCCCAATAGACAAATCTCGTGCGAACACTTTGGAGCCTCGATTTCGCTCTATCGCCTCTTCAATACGCAGTGTATTGAATCGGCGAATATCGCGTCGCATAGATTTAGAGATTTGTCTATTAAGCTGCCTGAGTTCGGACCAATCGGCTGAAGACTGTACTGTCATTTCCTTTCTCCTCTCCATGAGTTGAAGAGTCTGGTCAGAAAGCTTTTTTGTTCTAGTAGCGCGATGGGCCTTAAAGAATTTTGACCCGACCGCGTGGACAGTTTCCACGAACCTGTTGTTCATATCGTTCGAAGATTCGCACTCTTCCAGGCATTGGAAGCGATTATGTAATTCGAGTTGAAAGCTATCGGGGTTCTGGTATTGGACAGGTGTAGGTCGGAGTGTAGACTTTATCAAGCGGGACCGCTCGACTTTCGTACGAAGATTCAATGTGCCTCGAACCATGCGGTGATCACTCCCAGTTTTAATCCTGCTGATCACAGAGACATCATTGAATATTTGTCGTTTGTCCGTCAAGATGAAGTCTATCTCATTTTTAGTGGATCCATCAGGGCTAATCCAGGTCCACTTCCTTTGTGGCCGTTTCTTGAAGGCGGAATTCATCATGAAGAGGCCTTCCTTCTCCAAAAAGTCGGCCAGTTTTTGGCCCCTTTGGTTTCTCTGTCCAAATCCATATTGCCCCACTATCAACTCATCGTCTGTCCTTTTGCCTAGTTTTGCGTTGAAGTCTCCCATAACTACCGTGAAGTGGGTTTTGGACGTGTGGATGGCTTTCGAGATATCCTCGTATAAGGCCTCCACTACGTCGTCGGAGTATGTCGAAGTCGGTGCGTAAACCTGTATGACCTTCAACGAATACCGTTTGGTAATTCAGAGTATAAGGTACGCTACCCTTGTTGACACACTTTCGATCCTCTCCACGTTCTCTACGAGAGACTTACGAACGATAAACCCTACACCGCCTTGGGATGGGTGATCTCCCTCCCGGTAGAAGAGCAAATTTCCAGACCAGAGGATTATCGTGCCCTCCCCCTCTCTTCGCACTTCTGATAATCCTACAATGTCCCATCGGATTTTGCTCAATTCCTCTTCCAGTTCGATGACCCTCTCGTCGGTCCTAAGCGTCCGAACGTTGTGTGTTACCAGGGCCAAGGGTCGATTTTTTTGGTAGCCGGATCGCGGCCGGAGATTCCTAGCACCCCCTGCCCTGCCACCAACAGGCCCGCTACCAAAATGAGCCCGTGGAACAGCGGAACTGCCGTGACTGGGGGCCGTGACTTTTTGTGCATCCATATTTATTTTGGGGGGGTAATAATGCCATAATCGCCACGCTTGGCGAGCGGATTGGCGATCGCGGTAGATGTTATTAAGTTTCCCGGGAGATAGCCGCTGACCAATCTCCCGGTGAGACCCTTAGCCGATTTTTACGACTCCCACGGGCAAGTAAGGGGTGACGACCTTTGTATTCTATTCCCGTCGCCACACGTATATATATATATATATGTATATATATATATATATACGTATATAATAATAATAATAATAACATTATTTGGCTACCTAAGTTCTTTTGATATAAAAAAAAAAATTGTATCACAAGATTTACAGGAAAGCCAATAAACCGCAGGGCAGCTTATGGCGAGCTGAATGTGAGTGGCGACACTGTGGTCCTGAATACTCCAGAGAGTCGATCAGGGACTCGTCTCCAGCTGGCCTTCATTGGCTGGCTAGAGTGGAAACCGAAGAGTGCCCGAAGGACTCTCAGCTCTGGCTTGCCTTAAACAGCTGGTCAGAGAGGGGTCGCCAGAGCTATATGCTCGGGGGTGGAAGTGTCATTTTCAAGGGCATAATTACGGGGAAACCAAGGGTCTGTTTATCGCAGACTCAATGGTGAAACCGGCGCCGCACCGCTCGACACCCCTAGCCACTTACACCAATGTTGCCCTCTGTTGCCCGTATGACTTGTGTGTCTGTGGCGACTGTTTAGGGGGCCCATTCAGTGAGTTGGCGAGTCACCGTCTGCCACCGTTCATCTCTTAACATGGGTTTGAAGGCAAACGACAGTTTATAATTTCATAGATATAAGATGAACCAGTCCACTAAGCACCCACTCTCATATCCATATATTAGATACCATCATCACACAATAGTTTTACACTTAGTGCTGGCATTCCACGTATGTTATGTGCAGACGTGGAATGTCATCGGTAGGTGTCCCATCCCAATATTTAGATTAAATTTCTCTAAAGGCCTCTGCGTGTTGGATCCATATCCCCATGTAAGCCTACCAAAGGACTGGGTATCTTCCCTACGGAAGATCCCGTGCATAAATGGAGATACAATAATAATAATATAATTCATTTATTCGAGTAACCAAGACTCATTGTGTTAGTATACTTAAAACTATGTTACAATACATTACTAATAAAATAAAAGAAAATACATAACTAACAACTAAAATTTTACTCGACATCACCGCAATGGCATCCCATGAGATAAAGCACTGTAGTGATTCATATAAATATAGAGTACCCAATAAGTTGTTCAACATTTCGCCGATAAAGCAACATATATCTTGCCAATCCACGACTTGTCGAAAGCGTAAATCCCAAATTACTTAACACTATAACAAGGTCCAAACCGTACAGGGTGTTAAAATTGCCGAACTAATTCACAAGTTGGTAAATATATCAATAAGTTGTGACATCAAGTTAAATGGGAAAACTTAGTAGAACTACGGACAAGTTCACGCGACGAGTGAAAGTAGGTACCTAAAAGCAAAATTTGTTATAACCACAGCATTTTGCTAACATACTGTGATTATAACGGTTGGGAATTTCAACAGCTGTGTATTCAACTATATGTGTTTATGTATTAGCGATCAAAAGATCGTTAACGTTATTGAATACCGGGACCTGCTGGCGGAGGCAGCCATCGTTCACTCGTGGCTGTCCTCTGCCCACCAGTTGGACGGGGTGGACGCCGAGGCTGGCCGCATCCGCAATGCGTTGACGCAGATCTGCGATGCGGCCATGCCCCGTGTACGGTGTCTGCCCCCGAAAAGGGCTGTCCACTGGTGGTCCCGGGAGCTGGCGGATCTTCGGGCCGCATGTATATGCGCCCGGAGGGCTTACACCCGCAGCCGGCGGCACCATCGTGATGAGGAGCGGGAGGGCCGGCTTTATGAGGGCTACCGCAATGCGCGGTCGGCCTTCAGGCTGGCCGTCCGTACCGCCAAGGACGTCAGTCGGCAGGAGATGCTGGACGGTCTCGATCGAGACCCCTGGGGTCGCCCCTATCGCGCGGCGCTGAGTAAGCTCCGCGCGCGGGGCCCCCCCCTCACCGAGACCCTCCAGCCCGGCCTCCTCACCAGGGTCATCGAGGACCTGTTCCCGCGACGGGCGGAGCACACGCCCCCGGTCATGGCTTCGCCAGACACTGACCGGGAGGCCGACGATGACAGTGTTCCGCCCATCGCGGCAACCGAGATGGGGGTGGCGGTGGCGCGCATGCGCAGCAAATCCACTGCCCCCGGGCCCGACGGTGTTCCCAACCGCGTGCTGGCCCTGGTCCTCGACCACCTGTGTCCCCGCCTCAGGGGGCTGTTCGACGCGTATTTAGTGTCCGGGCGGTTCCCTGGGTGCTGGAAGGAGGGGAGGCTGGTGCTCCTGCCGAAGCCGGGACGGTCTCCAGAGTTGGCCTCGGCCTACAGGCCTATCGTGCTGCTTGACGATGCGGGCAAGCTATTGGAGAGGGTGCTGGCTGCCCGCATCGAGCGGCACCTCGTTGGCACGGGGCCCGATCTGTCGGACGCCCAGTTTGGGTTCAGGAGGGGTCGTTCGACGATCGCGGCTCTGCTGCGCCTGAGGGCCGTGGCGACTGAGGCCGTCGCCGGCGGAGGAGTGCTGTTGGTGGTGTCCCTGGACATCGCCAACGCATTCAATAGTCTGCCATTTAGCTGCATCAGGGAGGCGCTCCGATACCACGGAGTGCCAGTTTACCTGAGGCGGCTAGTGGCAGACTATCTGGAGGGGCGCAGCGTCCTCTACACCAACCGAGTAGGGGACGTTGTGCGAACGCCCATGACGTGCGGTGTCCCACAGGGGTCGGTCCTTGGACCCACCCTGTGGAACATCGGCTACGACTGGGCGTTGAGAGGGAGCCTCCCACCCGGGCTGGGCGTGATCTGTTACGCCGACGACACGCTCGTCACAGCCCGCGGTGGGACGCTGGAGGAGGCGGCAGGCCTGGCGACTCTCGGCACCGAAGAGATCGTCAGGCGGATCGAGGCGCTGGGGTTGAGGGTGGCCCTGGACAAGACGGAGGCCCTCTTGTTCCATGGGCCCCGCATGGGCCCTCCCATCGGCGTTTCGATCACCGTCAATTCGGTTGACATCAGCATCCGGGCCCATATGAGGTATTTGGGCCTGGTGCTCGACGGGCATTGGTGGTTTCGGGAGCATTTCCGCAGGCTCGCTCCGCGGCTCGTCGGCGCGGCGTCCGCCCTTTCATGGCTAATGCCGAATGTGGGCGGACCGAGCGCTACGTGCCGACAGCTGTACACGGGGGTCGTCCGGTCGATGGCCCTGTACGGCGCACCGGTGTGGGCGGGGTCCCTGACCGTCCGACTCTGGGCTCTTCTGTGGCGACCACAGAGGGCCATGGCGGTCAGGGCTGTACGCGGGTACCGCACGGTGGCGACGGAGGCAGCGTGCCTGTTGGCCGGGAGTCCCCCGTGGGACCTGGAGGCGGAAATGCTCGCCGATTTGTATCGGCGGGTGTCGGGGGTGCGCGCGGAGGGCGGTGTGGTCTCTTTGAGGGAACTCACCGCCTGGCGCGTTGACGCCCGCCTAGATGTCATTGCCCGTTGGGCAGTCCGGCTGGAGAGGCCTCGGTTCGGTGTGCGGACCGTAGAGGCCTTCCGGCCGGTGCTGATGCAGTGGTTGGAACGGCGGCACGGGGTGCTCTCCTTCCGACTGGTGCAGGTTTTGACGGGGCATGGATGCTTCGCCAAATACCTGCACAAGGTCGTCAGGAGGGAGAGTACACCGTCCTGCCACCACTGCGATTGCGACGAAGACACGGCGCAGCATACGCTCGAGGTTTGTGCCGCTTGGGCAGAGCAGCGTCGTGAACTCGTCGCAATCATCGGTGCCGACCTGACGCTGCCGACCATCGCCAGGGCGATGCTCGACAGCGTCAGGAACTGGGACGCGGTCGCAACCTTCTGCGAGGCAGTAGTCTCGCGGAAGGAGGCGGCGGAGCGCGTGCGCGAGGAGCGTCTCCTCGACGGCGCGAGCCGCCGCCGGCGACTGGGGCGGCGCAGGCGCGATTACCTGCGCCTGATGCCGCCCTAGCCGAGGCCGCGGGTGACTGGATCGGGGAATTAGTCCGTCACCCGCCGAGAGGCCGACCGCGTGAGGAAAGACCGACATCCTACCCGAGGGGGGGATGTCGGTCGAGGAGAGGGTACTCCTCAGGGGTATTCCGTCGGGCCGACCACTGACGTCAAGTCACTCTGCTCCGGTGGTCGGCCCAACGACGAAGGCGACGTCACGGGTGGGTTACGGGTGTGCGTACGCCCCTCTGTCACCCCGGATGGAGTGGTGCGAGGAGTGCGCCGACCGTAGCCCACCCCCCAAAAAAAAAAAAAAAAAAAAACGTTATTGAATACCGATTTTTATAGTCCAATAGAAAACACACGCTACCCTTGCTTTTTTTTTGTATTACCATATAGCAGATTTTGTACGCATCTTTCATATAAGTTTTTTTTTTTCTAAAAGAAGACCGCTGCCTACTAAGTCTTTATACCGAGGGGTACTTCACAAATAAACAAACAATGAACACAAATATCTAATGTGGCCACTTGGCCGTGATACTTGGCATGGGAGTTCATAATGCATCGGGATTTTTGTTTGGGTAATATTTTATGATCAGAATAATTTTATATACTTACTGCAGAGAATGAATTATAACCGTGCAAAATTTCAAGAAAATTGGTATAGCTTTTTTTTGGGGTGGGTTACGGTCTGCGCACTCCTCGCACCACTCCGTCCGAGGCGACAGAGGGGCGTAAGCACGCACACCCGTAACCCACCCGTAGCACGTCGCCTTCGTCGTTGTGCCGACCACCAGAGCAGAGTGACTTGACGTATGTATCGTAGTGGTCGGCCCAACAGAATACCCCCTGAGGAGTACCCTCTCCTCGACCGACTTCCTCCCCTCGTGGACGACGTCGGTCTTTCCTCACGCGGTCAGCCTCTCGGCGGGTGACGGACTAATTCCCCGATCCAGTCACCTGCGGCCTCGGCTAGGGCGGCATCAGACGCAGGTAATCGCGCCTGCGAAATCTGACAGCTGACGGATAGACAAGAATTTCAAAAAATCGTTAACATGTGTTCAGTCAATGATTCTAATATTATATTTCTGAAATATCTTCAATAACCAAATTTTGCGACCCTACTTTATTACAAATAAATATAAATGTGTTAAAACTTCAAATACGCTTCTATTTATTTTTCAGTTTAAAAAATTCCTTCTGATGAATATTAGTATTCTCCACAATGGTTTGAAACAAAAATCATCAGCGTATAAAGGCATAATCGCCATCTATATTTTTCAAAGGTATTGACTATATTAATACTGTATTTACAGAATAATCTGACGTAAATAACTGGACCGAATGTGGACAGCTCACCGGTCACTGATCAACACATGTAGCCGGCCGGTTTCCGGCGATGTCACTCAACGTCGCTGACAACATACAGCAAAGCATTAATCGTCTGGAGAAATACAGATGTTTTGAACGTACCACTATAAATTGCTTTAGGGATGTTAGCTTCAAACGTTATAACAATAATGGTCGAGAAATATACGCAATAATACATTACAGATAAACTACGATTAATCCTATGGTGACAGATTAAACATATAGGGTATGTAATGTAGAGTTATCTATGGTCACTACCCCTTGCTTGTGTAAGATGACATGACATGTAAGTATTACTACATAAATATTAAAAAAAAAGTTATAGTTCATATCTATACGAAATTAAAATGGAAGCATTTTTGTATAAACCTTTTTCAAATAAAAGAATTTTCAAATCCGGTGAAGTGACGGAGTTATGCTAGTACATGCATAAAAAAATAAACATTCGAATTTAGAACTTTTGAAGTCGGTTAAAAAAAGGAAAGAAAACTTTATATATATATTGGTGGCAATGTATCCATTCATTCATGAACCCATCAAAATCCTATTATGATCTTGGATCTTTCCAAGGGGGAAATGTCATAATCGCAAACGCTTCGTAGGCGGATTGACGAACACAATTGGTGTTACAAGTTTTCTAAGAGATTGTTATTGCATTCTAGTGATGATTTTTTTTTCGAGTTAGATAGGAATTTGTGATGGTATATTATATTCTTAATCCATCACCACATACATCTATTCACCATAAAAGTATTATATACCTAATTTTCTCTTATTAAATTAAAAGTTGAAGAAAAATAAATAATAAAGTTTCTCAATGTTATTCATACTTTTTTTTTTTTAAGACAGATGCGTAGTCAGCTCATCTAATGTTAAGAAGTCTTCAGTTTCAGCATTTTAATTATTTCATAGGTACAACCAAGTCACTGTCTAACATAAAGAAAAGATGCCGGCTTGGGTAAATGGAATCATCATTTGCTTGCCCTCTTTCCACGCTAAGTGGGGTCGGCACAACATATTCCAGCCTTCCATACGCTTCTATCAGACGTCATATCTGCACATCTTTAATGCACATATCCTCTTTCAGACTTAATTTTTGAGATGGATGGACTCATCTCTTTTTGGGTCTGCCACGATTCTTCCGCCCATCTACAAACATATTGCGAATCATCATCTCAGCTCATATATGTCCCACTGTTGGGATCGAGCCTCCTTCGAAATCGGAGGGAAATTAACCTACTATACCACGCTGGTCAGACGTGTTGGTATAGGGTTTTGTTTCGAGTTTTCCTTCTCTTGCATAGATGTTATATGCGTTTTATATCCCTTAGTCGTCTCTTACGATCAGCCACGGGCAAGATAGGGGGTGGTGAATTGTATTCTTACTCCGTCACCACACGGATAATATTGCGATTAGAGTAAATGGAATAAGGACAGAAAGGGAAGGAGGTGGTTAGGTTCTTCGATTCCCTTAGTGATTTAAAGCGTACGATAAGATACATAATAGATCTGCTCGTTTAAATAAATTATGCATGGAGCAAGTATAAATAGTCGTTCGCGTCACAATGGATTTTTAATTATTAGTAATAGCAAATTTTATGTAAAAATAAAACGTTGGAAAGACTACCTACTATAGCTGTGATATTATTATTTCTTGCAACACTTTTATTGCTGGTGCAATAATAAATTGATATCTAGTATTTTAAATCAAAAAGGGTTAATTCGTTATTAACCCTGTAGTTAATGGTAATTGTAGCTTGGTAATAGAACATCACCGAAGACAAAGATCGGGTACCAGTGGCCCGCTCGCACGGCGAAGAGAGGAGTTTTGCATGGTGGGTCACGCTCCGCCTCTTCCGTCACGGCGAAACAACATCCATAGGCGACCGTAAAAAAAGGTAATAGAACATAGTTTTATTTGTTTCAAGTTCATGAGGTTCGGACTAATTTTAGCATCCTGCTGGAACACGACTTATATCAGATACAGATGGACGTATATTTAGGATGGTTATTATTATTGCCGGGGTTGCCACCGAAGACTATTACTCGGTACCAGTGGTCAGTTTAGAGGAATAAAATACGGCAGGCTATAAAACTGCACGCAATTCATTGTGAACCCAGATTGTTTGGGTGTCTAAACTATAGCCTGTCAAAAAAGTGTGATTATCATGGATTGTTATCGAAAATGAGTAAGTATATGATATCGGAATAACCATACCTACGACCGGTTATGGGTCCCTATGCTACCTTGCTTTTTTTATTGCTTATGGTGGCAAACGAGCGGGGTACTATCCCAGAAACCTCCACGCGGTGTACCCTGTGTGCGGGCGGCGGTCCCCAGTTCTTCTGTTGTACTGTCATCCGTAGCGAATATCTGCGCGATTTCGCTCCTTACTCTACTACAGTCGTAGTAGAGGTTATAGGACGCGAAATATCGGGACGGGCTCAGTCACTCATTCATTTGAGGGCTGGGCAGGCACTTGCCACCGCCCACACATCGTAAACCTGATTCTTTGCTTGTCTTAGCTTCAGGAGCGAGGGTCTTGGCTTAACCGCCCGGACCGCGAGGAAGACAACCTCTATAAAGAGTCCGAAGTAACATTCGGACTCGGAAATCACCCAGAATCTTAAGTTCTGGCGTGCGGCGAGAAGATGCATGGCAGATGGGTTGTTCTGTTCTTAGCACGCTCCAGCCAGGGTACCGGCTGCCCCCCTGGTTGGTAAATGTAGGCTTGCCCGGGTAAAGGGATCTCTGCCCGGGTCGACGTATTGTATCTCCCATAATCGTGGGATCAATAATGGATACGCAAAAATTAAAAATAAATAACGACGGGGATCGTAGCGATCTTCACAGGGCGGACGGAGCTCCCGCGTTTCCGCGGTGGGCTGTGGGTCGTCTTGATAGGGACCTACTGGCGGAGGCGGCCATCGTTCACACGTGGCTGTCCTCACCGCCCCCAGCGGACGGAGTGGACGCTGAGGCTGTCCGCATCCGCAGTGCGTTAACGCAGATCTGCGATGCGGCCATGCCCAGGGTGCGGCGTCTACCTCCGAGGCAGGGGGTCTACTGGTGGTCCCCAAGACTGGCGGACCTTCGCGCGGCGTGTATCAGTGCCCGAAGGTCCTACACCCGCAGCCGGCGGCGTCACCGCGACGCTGAGCGGGAGGGCCAGCTGTACGAGGCGTACCGCAGTGCGCAGACTGCCTTTCGGCTGGCCATCCGAGCCGCCAAGGATGCGAGTTGGCAGGAGATGTTGGACGGGCTCGACCGTGACCCCTGGGGTCGCCCGTATCGCGCGTCGCTGAACTAGCTTCGCGCGCAGGGCCCCCCCCTCACCGAGACCCTCCAGCCCGACTTCCTCTGTAGGGTGATCGAGAAGCTATTTCCACGGCAGTCGGGACACACGCTCCCGGTCATGGCTTCGCCAGATCAAGACCGGGAGGCCGACGACGAGAGTGTTCCACCCGTGACGGAGTCGGAAGTGGGGGCGGCAGTAGCGCGGATTCGCTCCGCCACCACGGCCCCCGGCCCGGACGGAATACCAGTCCGGGTCTTGACGTCGCTCCTCGAGCACTTCGAGCCTCGCCTCAGGCAACTGTTCAACGCCTGTCTGACGTCTGGACGGTTCCCTCAGTGCTGGAAGGAGGGGAGGTTGGTTCTCCTGCCAAAGCCGGGACGGCCCCCGGATTTGCCGTCGGCCTACAGGCCCATCGTGCTTCTCGACGATGTGGGTAAGCTGCTGGAGCGTGTCCTCGCTGCCCGCATCGTCCGACACTTGGAGGAGGTGGGGCCCGATCTGTCGGACGCTCAATATGGGTTTAGGAGGGGGCGTTAGACCATCGGGGCCCTGCTACGCCTGAGGCAAACGGCCGCGGAGGCTGTCGCCGGCAAGGGAGTGCTGTTGGCGGTGTCGTTGGACATCGCCAACGCATTCAATAGTCTGCCATTCAGCTGCATCAGGGAGGCGCTCCGGTTCCATGGAGTGCCCCTGTACCTCAGGCGGCTGGTGGCAGACTATTTGGAGGGGCGCAGTATCCTCTGCGCGGGTCCCGCAGGGGACATTGTGCGGACGCCCATGTCGTGCGGTGTTCCGCAGGGGTCGGTTCTGGGGCCGACTCTGTGGGACATCGGGTACGACTGGGCGTTGAGAGGGAGTCTCCCCCCCGGGCTGAGCTTGGTGTGCTATGCTGACGACACGCTCGTCACAGCCCGGGGCAGGACACTCGAAGAGGCGGCGAGCCTGGCCACTCTCGGCACCGAGGAGATGGTCAGGCGAATCGAGGCGCTGGGGCTCAGGGTGGCCTTAAATAAGACGGAGGCCCTATTATTCCATGGGCCACGCGTAAGGCTGCCAACCGGCGCCTCGTTAGTCGTCAACTCCATCCAGATCAACATCCAGGCCCATATGAAGTACTTGGGTCTGGTGCTCGACGGGCGATGGTGGTTCCGGGAGCATTTCCGACAGATTGCTCCCCGGCTGGTCGGCGCGGCGTCTGCCCTTTCTCGGCTCATGCCGAATGTGGGCGGACCCAGTTTCGAGGGCCGACGGCTGTATGCGGGGGTCATCCGCTCGATGGCCATGTACGGCGCACCTGTGTGGGCGAGGGCTCTGAACGCCCAGCTCAGGGCGGTTCTGTGGAGGCCACAGAGAGCCATGGCGGTCAGAGCCATTCGCGGGTACCGCACGGTGTCGACAGAGGCGGCGTGCCTATTGGCCGGGACACCCCCGTGGGACCTAGAGGCGGAGATGCTCTCCGACCTCTACCGGCGGGTTACCTCAGTGCGCGAGGAGGGTGGCTCCCCATCGTTGAGCGAGATAGCCACCTGGCGCGAGGACGCCCGCCGAGACGTCATCGCCCGTTGGGTTACGCGGCTGGAGAGGCCTAGACACGGTATCGTGACCGTCGAGGCCTTTCGGCCCGTATTGATGAAATGGATGGAGCGGCGGCACGGGGTCCTCACCTTCCGACTGGTGCAGGTGTTGACGGGGCACGGGTGCTTCGGGAAATACCTGCACACGGTCGTGTACAGGGAGTGGACTCCAGGCTGCCATCATTGCAGTAGTGGCGAGGACACGGCGCAACATACGCTCGAGGAATGCTCGGGCTGGGACGGGCAGCGCCGTGACCTCGTCGCTATTATCGGTGCCGACCTGGCGCTGCCGGCTGTCGCGAGGGCGATGGTCGACAGCGTCAGGAATTGGGACGCGGTCGCCGCCTTCTGCGAGGCTGTCATCTCGCGGAAGGAGGTGGCGGAACGAGTCAGGGAGGACTCCCGCGACCCGGGCCGCCGCCAGCGGCCGGGGCGGCGCAGGCGCGAATACCTGCGCCTGATGCCGCCCTAACCCAGGCCTCGGGTGATCGGACCGGGGAAATGTCCGGTCACCCGACGCGAGGCCACCGCGTGAGGACGACGCCCCGACGGCGAAATCTGTCGGGGCGCCGACGAGAGGAACCCGCGAGGGTAAACCGCCGAGCGGACCACCGAAGACAAAGATCGGGTACCGGTGGTCCGCTCGCACGGCGAAGAGAGAGGATTTTACGGTGGGTCTATGGGGTCACGCGCCGCCTTCTCCGTCACCCCGGACCGATTCGGCGGGGCGAGACGCACCCATATAAAAAAAAAAAAAAAAATGGTGGCAAACGAGCAGATAGCACACCTCATGATAAGTGTCACTGCCGCCCCTGTACCTTTGCAATAGTTAAGGCGCTGCCTATCAATACAAACCCCAAACCCACCACAGTTGGGTTGCCGGTTCTCTCGATCAACGAAGCGCAATAGCAAACAGCCATTACTCAGACGTAGATCTTCTACGAGAGTGTGGTTCTACCCCGGACGGACCAGCCCGCGGCTGTAGACAAAGAACTGTCCACAGCGTGGTTCTACCACTATAGAATCTTCATTCTAAATAGCTTTGCGGTGTACAGTCACATCATAATGACCGCAAAGATGCATATCATAATTGAACTAATATTGAATAGAAATTATTAATTCTAGGATGTTGACCTACAAATCAGGGATAGGTTCAATTACACGCATCAAACGTATCTAGGTCAGAGCTGTTTAAATACGTGCGGGAATTGATCCTTCGATACACAACGTTTTAGTATTAACGAACCGACTGGGTGTAACTAATGAACAGTGGGCCTTACCACTACACTTTTACAAAATAATGTCATGTTTAAAAAACGTTTTAATTCCACCTTAAAATAATATTACTCAAATAAGATGTAAAAGGGAATGCTCCGATGGTTCGGACATGTGGAAAGAATGCCGAACGAACGTCTGGTTAAGATGATATACAATGCGAAAGTGGAAGGATGTAGGTACCGGGGGAGACCGAGACTAACCTACCTAGACCAGATCGGTCATGTACTGAAGGAAGATGGAGTCAAGAGTCTCCGAAACCGGCGAGCGTTTATGAACAATAATTTATAGTAGAATTCATCATCTCATCATCTCAATTCATATACGTCCCACTGTTGGGCTCGAGCCTCTTACATAACGGAAGGAAAATTACTATACCACGCTGGTCAGTCGAGTTGGTATAGGGTTTTGTTTCGAGTTTTCCTTCTCTTGCATAGATGTTATATTGTAGAATTATGTCAAAAAAAATCATTTCATTGTTATTTCATAATCACATGATACGGTGATAAAATAAGAGAGATTTGAGATATATATGTATGTAAATAAAGAAAGAAAAATCGCAATAAAATCCTATGCCGATCTGTTTGCCCAACGTGTTTAAGTTACTCCAAAATTGTTATCATACATACATACATATCATCACGCCATATCCCTTGCAGGATAGGCAGAGAGAACAGAGTGCCAGAGAACTCTATCTTTGCATACTTCACTCGCTTCCTCAACATTCATAATTCTCTTCATACACGCTCGCCGGTTTCGGAGACTCTTGACTCCACCTTCCTTCAGTACATGACCGATCTGGTCTATGTAGGCTAGTCTCGGTCTCCCTCGGTACCTACATCCTTCCACTTTCGCATTGTATATCTTCTTAACCAGACGTTCGTTCGGCATTCTTTCCACATGTCCGAACCATCGGAGCATTCCCTTTCGCATCTTTACACCAATACTCTCTTTCATACCTACTCGCTCTCTTACGTCGTCGTTACGAATGTGGTCGGTCAGCCTAACTCCACAGATTTGCCGCAGAGATCGCATTTGGACCGCATTCATTTTACTTTCATACTCTTTTCTGCATACCCAACTCTCGCTTCCATACAGTAATGTTGGGACAAGCACTGCGTTATGTATTGCTACACGTGCCTTCTGGCTGAGGTGGCGGCTGCGAGAAGTTGCCCCAACGCGACGAGCACGCTCCGGACTATGCCCCCCAATGTTATCATCGTGGTGAAAACTCATGTATAAAAATATACCGAACATAAGTATTGCTTATTATAAAAAAAACGTTAGAGTAATAAAACCATAAAGAGAATCAAAACTGCCAAACGATGAATGCCGACCATTTTTATCACTCCTTGAGTAGAAGTAAAGAAATAGAAAACTCATTATAGAATAGATGAATTATTTCTTTATTCTGTCCCGACTTATATACGAAAATGCCAGGCCCACAATATTACTATAATTAACTTAAATTAATTTTAATATAAAGCAATATCAATTTAATATAAATTATTTTCTTACTCTACCGGCAACAATATTATTTTAAATTATTATATTTAGAATATTAGTTAACAATTTGATCCTTATTTTTGATTTAATTATAACAATGAATGTATCTTTGTGCCAATTTTGTCGTCAATCTCTTCAATGAGTATACAGCACTATTAGTGCGTTTTGATTTAATTATAACAATGAATGTATCTTTAGTACTCTGAGTGCTTCGGGCTGGCTATGGATGTCAAGAAAGCGGTACCAGTGGCCGGCCCAATTGCGATGAGGAGGGAATACGATGGATTATGGGGCCACGCGCCGACCTTCCGTCGCCTCGAACGGATTGGACGGCGTGTGTACCATAGCCAGCCAAACAAAAAGCACTCTCAGTGCGTAATTACAAATAATAAGTAACTAATGACTCAATAATGTATTAGGACGTGGTGACTACGCAATAGTATGTCATTGTGCTTCTAATTGGTTGGAAGAAGATCGGTCCCTAACAGATTAAGATAAGGAAAATAGCTTTGTCATTGATTGGCAAACTTGATGAACTACGTTGGCGTGTTGGGCACATGCTTGTGAATTGTAAAGTCTTTTATGCATGTAGTTGGAAGGCTTTTGTTAGTAGACAATGCATTACAAGTTTGTGGTTTGTTTAGGATTTCTTGTGATTGCTTATTCATTGCTTTATTACTCACGCTATGAATATAGTTTGTCGACCTTATAAATCTTTGTAACTGATTTTTTAAGTACATATATACATATATATATCATCACGCCATATCCCTTGTAGGGCAGGCAGAGAGCACAGAGTGCCAGAGAACTTTATCCTTGCATACTTCTGCTTCCTCAACATTCATAATTCTCTTCATACACGCTCACCGGTTTCGGAGACTCTTGACTCCACCTTCCTTCAGTACGTGATCAATCTGGTCTAGCTAGGTGAGTCTCGGTCTCCCCCGGTACCTACATCCTTCCACTTTGGCATTATATATCTTCTTAACCAGACGTTCGTTCGGCATTCTTTCCACATGTCCGAACCATTTTTTAAGTATATTATGATAAATCTTTTTTAGTGGTAGGACTACGCTGTTGGCAGTTTTCTATCTACAGCTGCGGGGCAGTTCGTCCGGGTTCGTACCACACTCTAGCAGAAGATTGATGTGTGAGTAATGGCGATTTGCTATTGCGCTTCGTTCGGTGAGCGAGAGAGCCGAAAGCCCAACTGGGTGGGTTCGGGATTTATATTGGTAGGCAGCGACCTAGCTATGCCTTTGGTATTGGAAAGACCTATGGGCGGCAATAACACTTACCATCAGTTGTGCTGCCTTCTCGTTTGCTACCATAAGCAATAAAAAATTCTATATATCAACTTATAGACATTAACTAACGAACAGAGGCATAGGAGGGCTGGTAAATATAGCATAAAATGATTTCTAATTACATATTTGCAATAATACTATTTTTACGGATTCTATCGCGTTTGGATTAGATTTTTAATTTGCCGAAGATTCGATCACTTTATAATGTTCATGGTCACGAAAGGAATAAGGTGTTTCACGTCTAATAAATCATCGTTACTACTATTAAAGGATTGATAAATTATATAGCAAAATACGGACCAGTACAAACTATATGGACGAGCTCTTACCTCCAAAAATTAATTTGTTCAAAAACTATTAAACACAAAATCTAAATGCGAATAAAAATAGTATACGCAACATACAAAAAAAATACATACATATGGTAAAAACCGAGTAGTGTTAAAAACTAAAAAGTAGTTAAGGCTAAAAAGTCGTGTTTTGGTCGCGTCAGAGGCGGATACGGGTTGTACACCCGAAACGTCAGATGCACGCTGGTGAAAACTCTTTCTGGTTTGCCTTATTGTATAGTATGTAGCGGTATTAAATAGAAAGTAATAATAATATAACATTAATATCTTAATTATATCTTAACTGATAACATACATGCAAATATAAGTTTGGCTTGTGATTTATTTGCTTGTTATTATTTTATACCTTAACTCAATTAATGACTTTCTTGAAATTTCGCACACACATCAAGAACCCTGCGGCAAATATATTCCGCAGAAAAAAAAAAATTATTGGAAATTGACCTCTGAAAATTTAATTGAATTGAAGTGAAGATTTTTTATCTGTCAATCAATTTATCCTAATTGATTGACAAAAATCTACCTATCGATAATTATATATGTACGTATATTTTCGTCACTTCAAGAGGACAGGAAGCTGAAAAGCCAAATGGGTCATTAAAGTCAAAGTTGTACCAGTACCCTTTCAATAAGTAAAATGTATACTAGGACCAAAAGTCATTAAATTAATTCATCAACTAGATTAAAGATAAATTAATAAAACTTCATATTATCATAAAATATTTCCAAATATAAAGTTCATTAATTAACATTAAGAAAAATGAACCACTATTGTTAAAATTGTAACATTATTCATATTTATTTCTAACAAAAGTAAATTAAGCAATTTGAATATTAAATGATCACAAAATATTAACAATTCAAGATTATCTACGTTCGTTATGTAATAGGTAAAGAACTTAATCATTAAATTAGAGGTCGAAATTATTTACCACGAAAATAATAAAAAAATATCTCGTAATAAAACCTATTAGAATTGCCTATTCACAAGCCACTGTTAATGATAAGGGGGTTGATATTGGTACTGCCGTCGTATAACTCGCCATACTTATAATAATAACAAAACATCAGAAATGTGACCAATAAAAATGTAAATTTAAGAATATAACAGAATCATTAATCAGGTAACATTTTCGAAATGGCAACATTAATCATTTATAATTTTTGAACATTAGAAAATTAAGCAATTTGAAATTAAGGAGAGAACTATTAGAAATAATAATTACCCTGTGCAATAACAAGAATATGAAATAATCAAGAATTAATACGTAAGAATGTCAGTTACGTATGAAATATTGCTTGAATTGTGTTAACAATCTTCGTTAGTTGGTTCGTTAGTAATGTAGTTAACGATTAAACTAGAGGTCAAACCATTCACCGCTAAATTATGATAAAAAGGCACTGTAAAAACAATTAGCTTAATGTAATAAAACAAAAGTGATTGATAGAGTAAACCGTAATATAAATTACAGTAAAAGTATTTAAATCGGGGGATTTTTTAACCCCCAACGTAAAAAGAGGGGTTGTTTAAGTTTGACGTGCCTTTGTACGTGTGTGTCTGTCTGTTACATCGTACCTCCTAAACGAAAGGATCGTTTATGATGCGTTTTTTTTTGTTTGAAAGTTGACGTTTTTTTTTTTTGAGCAAGCAGCACACTTGATGGTAAGTATTACTGCCACCCAAGGACCTTTGCAATGCCAGTGGTATAGCTAGGTCGCCGCCTACCAAATAAAACTCTAAATCCACCCAGATTTTGGACTGCCGGCTCTATCGCTCGGCGAACGAAGCACAACAACACAGTGCCGCTGCTCATACATCGAGTTCTTGCGAGAGTGTGGTAGCACCCCAGACGGACCGGCCCGCAACTGTAGACAGAAAACTGTCAACAGTGAGGTCCTACCATTTCAAGATGTGTGTGACCACTTGACATGATCAAAATGATTTTTAGCTACTTATTTATGAATTACTGTTGAGGCATTTCAAGGTTATCAACTCTCTTTATTAACTGTTATGAGCTTCTTAAACGCATAATGGGTATTTTACTTTACTTTATGTAACTTAATATTTGAAATGGTATGATGGTGCCACTGAATTATTCGAATGATTAAGTTCGAAAATAGGAGACAAAATCTTAAATTATCTATTAGTAAACCCATTAACTCATTGACTCATTGAATTTTAATTACTGTTTAGCATTCAAAATTTTATAAAAACTCGATTAAGAGTGAAAAATGATTATCATACATGGGATTTGAAACCACAGCTATTGGAAATCCGTTCCAATCGTGCTACTACTTACACCAGTATGAGCTGTCGTATGACATTCAATTTTCAGCTCGTATTATATTTTCGTCTTTAAAGGATACGTGTGCCATCTACCTGACATTGACCTGAATTCTGTATGGAAGTATTTAACGATGTATTTTTTCATACAAGAGGGTGTTGCCAGAAAAACTGTTGCTGACCATACTGCTGATTATTCTTCTGTCAGCTTTTACGATTTCCAAGGGTCTAATGATGATAGGGTACAATAATGATATTAATACATCATATTCTTATTCAGTCACCACTCGAGGTAGGGACACTACCGATGCATTATTAAAATGTTTTCCTTAACAAATGTTCCAATCATACCATCTAATATTCAAATGGATTAAGTTATAAAAGAAAGTAGGTGCTCTGATACTTATAATACAGATTGTGGCCTAGTTCATTCAGTACGTCATACCTTACAAAAATCAAATAACCATCATAGTACAGTAAAAAAAAAAAACTTTTCTAAGCTATTTGTGAGATTTAAATCAAAAATATTAATATATTCTTTTAAACTTATGACTACTTAATAAAATTCCAAATAAAATATAAAAAATAAAATATTAGAAAATCTAAAAAGCGTATCGACCTCCCGGCAGCAAATACAAGGACCAACCATCGTCATTATTATTTTTAAAAAGACATCACCCGACACTGTGGAATAATCCTTGTACTGCGGTGAATTTTACAAACATTTAATTTAACTGACACAAATTACACAAAGTATTGTCTTGCATGGGAATCCAACTCAAGCACGATAGGTTAGTATCTTAACCATTTTGTCATCTGGGCATTATTCTGCTCACTTTTTTTTCATATTACATGATACCCGGTTCATTAAAAGGCTTACTTACAGAGGACACGGGTTGAACATGCCGAGGCCTTTGGAAAACTTTAATCTAAAGATTGAAATAGAACATCTGCCGATGATACTCTATCTACCGACCTACCGACGTCTGTACATAGCATTCGTGAACTATCAACGGTAGGTGTAAACTATTGCGTATTATTATTATCAAGAAATCTGTCTATGGGTTTGAGTTTTTAGTAGACTGGTTTCTTTAAAAACTATTACTTCCATAACTGTCATCTGATTTTAATACCATTTAGTTTAAATCTTTGGTAGTCTATGACTCCCTAGCCGAGGCAGCGGGTGACCGGACCGGGGATTAGTCTGGTCGCCCTTGGATCGAGGTCACCACCTGAGGACGACGCCGCGACGCCGACGGTGAAAAGTGTCGGGGCGTCGACACGAGAGGATACCCGCTAGGGTAGACCGCCGGATGGGTTACTGAAGAAAAGAACACGTTCCAGTGACCCACCCGCACAGCGTCGAGAGATATGTTGTAGGGCGGGTCTACGGGGTCTTGCGCCGCTTCTCCCGTTGCCCCGGACGGATTAGCGGGGCGTGACCGCACCGTAGCCTGCCGCCAAAAAAAAAGTCTATGACTCCCTAACTCACTAAAAAAGCCTCTTGAACGGTCGTAAAAAGATTCCTCAATGATTATTATCACTATTATATTATTTTATCATTGTAGTTATATTATTATTTATCATTATATAATTTTGTAATTAATCGCATGCTCTTTTAACTTATACCATACGTTATACGCGTAGAACAATGCCCCATACGCCGTGACCACGAAGCGTGACTACCATATACCACACTCGCTTGCACGTCTGTTTTTACACCTTCGTGTGTGTGATGATGGATTATACATGTTATACTCGTATGTCACCACCCTTTCCTTGGCCTTCTTTTTATTGTTCTTCTATTAATTCTTCTGTAAATATGTATCTCACTGAACTTCTCTTAAATGACTAAACTGATTATGATTAAATTTTTTCGTGTGTTCAGGTGGATTAAAGATTGTTTTAGATTAACAATTGGACCCATTGGTGACGCTAAAACGAATTTCAATGAATTGTTTTTTTATTATTTTGAACTTTCCGTGTGGTGACGGAGTAAGAATACTTTTCACCAACCCATATCTTACTCGTGGGTGATCGCACGAGATGACTAAGGGATATAAAACGATATACCATCTATGCGAGAGAAGGAAAACTCGAAACAAAACCTATACCAACACGTCTGCCCAGCGCGGTATAGTAGATTAATTTCCCTCCCATTACGGAGGAGGCCCGAGCCCAACAGTGGAGCATTTATGGGCTGTGATGATGATGATTTTGAACAGTATCTCTTGACTCATCTAGGATTATCATAAGAAATAACAATATGAAGCAAAGTCTTGTCATGAAAATTAAGAGTCGAAATTCTATCGAATCTTTTCCAAACCTGTATAGTTAACAGGCCATGTTTGTTTAGTTTCGAAATTGTTCTCCTACTATAAAAAAACTATTTAAGTTTAATATTTTTACGCTGCAATAACTTTGTACAAACGGTTATACGATTTCAAATAACATTTTACGCAAAGTCCAGCAATTATAACATATATGCATTAGATGTATTACAAAATTCTTAATCGCAAAATTTAAGTAATATTCTAAGAAATAGTGTTATTTTTACAAGATAATTAACGTCAATATATAATGTAATTATAACATCTTTATACAGGCTGGAAGTGGACCGTTCACGGAAACATAGACAGGTGACCCTACTAGTCCTATTTGTAATGATAGGCTAGAAAAAAAATCGATTCGGATGAAAAAAAAAAGGTTTTCACGATTTTTTTTTCACATTCCATCGTATTCGAACAGTCCCATGTAACGATAATTCCATAAAAAATACGTAACTTTACTAAGATGAGAAAAGACGCAATCTATTCAAAACTTACGATCATACGTTCCAGAGTTGAGCGTAGAGAAAAAAACATTTTTTTTCATCCGAATCGATTTTTTTCCTAGCCTATCATCACAAATAGGACTAGTAGGGTACCCTGTCTTTGTTTTCCGGAGCGTTCCACTGCCACCCTGTATAATAACATAAAATTAAAAACAAAATAAAGGAACGTTTGAAATAAAACTATTTTTGCGGATGCTATCGCGTTTGTATTTGATTTTTAATTTCCTAACGTTTCGTACACTTTTTAGCGTTCATGATCACGGGAGCACTAAGATGTCTCACGTCCAATAAGTCATCATTATTACAGAGATTTATATCTACCCGCAATAGTATAAATTTTGACCCACATTCTTAATAGAAATTCTTACAGTATCAGTTATTAAATTTTGACCCATATTTTTAATACAAATTCATTACCAATACAAAAATAAAATGATTCTATATATAAAATTTTATATTATTTATGATCGATATTAACTACTAATAAACATTTCATCATCTCAGCTCATACATGTCCCACTGTTGGGCTCAAACATTCTCCACAATGGGAGAGAAATCGACCCACTATGCCACGCTGGTCAGACGTGTTGGTATAGGGTTTCGTTTTGAGTTTTTCTTCTCTTACATAGATGTTATATGCATTTTATATCCCTTAGTCGTCTCTTACGATCCCCCACGGGTAAAATAGGGGTGGTGAATTGTATTCTTACTCCGTCACACACACGGATAGATAAATAAACATTTAATTTATGCTAATGAGTATATAGTGGCAATTTACTAGATATAAAAATTAACAAATTGGAACGCAGCCACACTGAGAAAGATCCGCCAAAATAAAACTCAGTAGGCACAATACTAACAGTCATACAATAATAAATAAGGAACAACCAGCATAAAAATGCTGTAATGAACACAACTATTTAATTCAATTCCAATGAGCCGAAACTTGATGTGTTTACTAATAAGCGATCCAGGGTTTCGTCTTCTCCCTTCGAACTTTATCATTAGAGTAACATAATGATACCAACATATGGATTATTCAAATATAAAATCACATTTATGTTTAAAAGTGAAGTACCATAAATCTTTATATGTCTAAAATCCCTACGACCGCTAAAAAAAAGAGCTCATAACTTCACACTTTTTCATATCTCTTGGAACGTCTAAACAGATTCATAATTCATTTAATAAAAAAACCGCATCATAATCGGTTCATTCGTATAGGAGATCAGCCCCAGATAAAGACACAGACACGTGAAACTTATAACATCTATCTTTTTGCGTCGAATATTAGCCATACTTCATCATCATCATATCAGCTCACATATTTACCAAATGCTAGATTCGAAACTCCTCTACAGTAAGAAAGAAATTCATTCACTATATCTCAGTGGTCAAACATAGCTGTGTGGCGGCTACGAATACTACCAACCCTTACTTTGCTCGTGGATGTCGTAAAAGACGACTAAGAGCCTTTTAACGACCTGGGTCAACTCCATCTGATGCCGTTTGGTCAACAATTATATTCCCAAGGAGCGTTGACGTTTGGCAGGCGGCCGGTCATAAAACTTTTGCCAATAACTTTTACAATATGTACTATTAAGGAAGAGTACATATTGTATCGACCCCAAGCAATTGGGATAAGAGTAGGAGAATGATAATGATCTCAGTGGTCATATGTATTGTTATAAAGATTTACTTAGAGTTGTTTAAAGTCTTCATTCTCATATAGTAATATCTACTGTATGATAAAAAATACAAGCACATAAATATTCAATAATAAAAAACAAATACTTCTAATAATAATTTTAAATATCACCTAATATATACGAGTACGTAATGAATAAGATATTAATTAATATTACAGTATTTGATTTGCATAAAATTATTTATGCTTATAATTTTTATGGGTTTATATTGAACTGGATCAACTCCACCTGATGACATTCGGTCAATAATTACATTCCCTAAGAGGGTTGACGTCAGGTAGACGGCCGGTCATTAAACTACTAACAATAACTTATTTTCTTATAAAAAAAACACCACCCTGCGCTAAGGAAATAATCCTTGTAATGCGGGGGACTGTACAAACATGCAATTAACGTAGAAAAATTACACCCAGACTCGGAATAACACTCTGTGGATCGCACAAAGTAAGGACCTGCATGGGAATCGAACCCATGGCACTGGCACGGAAGGTCGGTATCTTAACCACTACGCCATCTAAGCCGTCAGTTTTACAATAAATAAATAAAATTAAAAAAAAAAACCTTTTATTTCTTGTTACACAGTAAAGATTGACAATAAAAAAAAAACAGTGCATATCAAATCAGTTAGGTAATAGAAATAGTTGACTATTTTAATATTAATAATAATATCAATTATTATTTACTCGATTTAATGTTACAAATAGGGTTTAGTTTCTCTGTACCGTCAGTTTTACAATATGTAACAGTAAAAACCGCATCGACGATTTTAATAGTGGTAGGACCACGCTGTTGATAGTTCTCTGTCTACAGCCGCGGGCCGGTCCGTCCGGGGTAGTATCACACTCTCGCAGAAGATCGACGTATGAGTAATAGCAATGTGCTATTGCGCTTCGTTCGATGAGCGGGAGAGCCGGAAGCCCAATTGGGTGGGTTTGGAGTTTATATTGGTAGGCAGCGGCCTAGTTATATACCCTTGGTATTGCAAAGGTCCATGGGCGGCAGTGACATTTACCATCAGGTGTGCTGCTTGCTCGTTTGCCATTATCAATAAGAAAAAAAAAACTCCAAGTGATTGGGATAAGTGTAAGTAAATGATGATGAATGTTTACGGTCCACTTTAACCAATGATCACTTAGTTATAGATAAAATCTCAGGCAATGTTAATGACACATTATATCATTGATATACGTCTTACATTACTTTAGGTGTTACCTACAATTTAGGAAGTATTAACCAACACGGACATAGGACTATTCGTCAAGTCGCTGAACTTGAAATTTCATTAATTTAACTTGTGAATATTTTTGAACGCGTTTAATTAAAATTTGGTTAAATTAGAGGCTTCGGAGATTTGATGCAAGGCTTTGATGAAACGCTTTTGTAATAAACCCAAATTCAAAGAATAACATTCTTATTTAGCTAAAAGAACACCACAGTAAATTACTAAACTTTTTTACAAATTCTTTGTTTAATAAAGAATGCAAGTTACAAAGTATAGAATGAAAGTTAACTACAGAATAGAATGCAAATTATAAGCTAACTAGTTATAGTACATACACATACAACTTATTAGGCAGTAGTTTTGTGACTGGCCGCCTGCCTAACGTCCACCCTCATTGGGAATGTAATTGTTGAACAAACGACATCAAATGGAATTAGCCCAGCTCGATATAAATCTTTTAGGCGTCTTTTATGACATGAACGAGCAAGTGTTGATAGTATTCGTAGCTACCGCTACCACACAGCATATTATATCAACAAATCAGTTTTTTTTTATAAATTAAGCTTAAAGTAAAAATGCAAGTGCAATAAATGTTTGAGCCGAAATCACGCGATCAATTTAACAATCAGCATTAACGTTATTATGTTGGGGTACGATGCCAGAAACCTCCACGTGGTGTACCCTGGGTGCGAGCGACAGTCCCTCAGATCCTTCTGTCGAATTGTCGCTCGTAGCGAATCTCTGGCGCGAGGGGGGGTTCCCCAGTAATGGGTTGAGCCCCAATTCGCTCCTGACCCTCTAGTTGTAGAGGGTACAGGAGGCGAAATTTCGGACGGGCCCGGTCACTCATTAATTTGAGGGCTGGGCAGGCTTATGCCACCGCCGACATATCGTAAACCTGATATCTCGCTTCAAGACATATTGTCGTGAGGCGTAGTTTCAGGAGCGAGGGTCTTGGCTTAACCGCCCGGACCGCGAGGAAGACAACCTCTATAAAGAATTCGAATTAACATTCGAATTCGGAAATCACCCAGAATCTTAAGTTCTGGCGTGCGGCGAGAAGATGCATGGCAGATGGGTTGTTCTGTTGTTAGCACGCTCCAGCCAGGGTACCGGCCGACCCCCTGGTTGGTAAATGTAGGCTTGCCCGGGTACAGGGATCTCTGCCCGGGTCGACGGTGTACTTCTCCCTTACTCGTGGGAACAAGATGGATCACACTTTACCAATCAAAGACGGGGATCCTAGCGGTTCCCACATTACAGCCTCGCCATGCTACCGTAAAACTGGCACAGAAGACGCCTCGTCCTCTAGACTAGAGGCGCTCAAACCCGCCGAGGGCCCGGCACCCATAGAGGCCCAATCGAAGCCGAAGAGGCGTGGAAGACCACCCAAGGCGACTCGTGGGAAGGCTTCCGTCGCGAAGGGGCGCCAAAAGGAGCGAGAGGAGCGGCGGGCTCTCAGGGAGGCTGCCGCCGCTCCAACCAATGAAGGAGACGACAGTTCTGCTGCAGAGCCGTCGAAGGACGAGGGCGACAGTTCTGTCGCAGAGCCGTCCAACGACGAGGGCGGCAGATCTGTCGTGGAGACAGAAGACGAGGGCGGCGATGCCGCAGGTCCGTCGGAGATGGAGGAGGGCAGCATGTCGGCTGCCGAGACTGCCGCTGCATCATCGTCGCGTTCTGCGGCAACCATGGCGGCGGCTTTGACGCTCAGGGAGGAGGCCCTCCCCTCGAAGGTGCGGAAGCGCCCCCTAAATAAGGGTGGCAGCTCAGGGTCCGACTACGAGGGGAGTGCAATTATTATGCCTCCTCCCAAGGTGGCAACCTCTCGCAGGGGGCGAGGGGCCGCGGTGGCGGCAAGATCGGCGGCTTCGTCCCCGGTCGGCCAATTGAGGGAGGCCGAGGCTAGCATGCGTGCCGAAAATGAAGCAGTCGCCGCGAGGATGGTGAGGGTGTTGTCCAACATCCCTCCCACTGGCGCGGCGGCAGCTGAGGGCGCTGTGAGCAACGACCCCCCAGGCACTCAGATGAAGGCCCTGCAGGCCGAAAATGCCCGCCTTAGCGGCGAGGTATTAGGTCTGCGGGACCAAAACCACCGACTGGAGGCGGAGTTAGCGGCGGTGCGGAAAGAAAACCGCAAGCTGGCCAAAGATATGGCCGACTTGCGGAGCCAATTCGCGCTTTTGACGCCGACAACGCCGTCGACAAGGTCCGACTCCGTCGCCGCCTCAATTGCGCCGGCTCGAGCTGCGAGGCGCGCCCCGATAGCCCAGCCAGTAGCGGCAGTACCGCTGCCCGCGCTGCCTGTGGTGGACGCTGTGCCGGAGGCAACCATGCGCGCCATCATGGAGTCTGTTGGCGTCATGGTCAATGCGCGCATGGAGGTTCTTGAGGCAAGATTGCCTCCGGAGCCACGTCTCCGGCCGCCACTTGCTGCGGACGGAAGCAAGACCACGCGGCCGACTATAGCGTCGAGACCCACCCCGCTACCCTGCCAGGGTGGCCGCGTGAGCTTCGCCGCAGCTGTGACTGGGCCCAAGGCTGGGTCCAAGGGGCTCGCTTCGGCTAAGAAGCCGAGATCGGCGCCGGCTCCTGCTAAGGCCACGCCGCAACCGGTGCCCACACCTGCGTCGCTGGTACCGGTTAGCGCGCCCACGACTGCGCCTGCTGCGCTCAGTGCTGCTGCCATGCTCGAACAGGGCTGGCAGGTGGCTGAGCGAAGCAGGAAAAGTCCCGGCCAAAGACGGAGGGCGGCGGTCAAAAGCGCCGCTGAGGCCACCGCTCCCCAAGCAGGAGCCGAAAAGAGGGGGAAGAGGTCGCGCAGGAAGCTCCGGTCGCCAAAGTCAGCAGCAGTGGTTATCACTGTGCTGCCTGAGGCGGCTGAGAAGGGCCTCAACTATGAGGCCGTCTTACGTCGCGCCCGGCGGGAGCTAGACGTCTCTGACATCGGAGGCGTCGAAGCTAGGACCCGCAAGGCCCGGACAGGGGCTCGAATCCTCGAGTTTCCTGGGGCCGAGGGTGCTAAGGCGGCCGATAGTGTGGCCACGAAGCTGCGGGGGCTGTTTGGCCAGGAGGATGGCGTTCGAATTGCCAGACCTGTCAAGTGCGCAGAGATGCGCATTGCGGGTCTGGACGATTCCGTGACGGTGGAGGACATCAGGGAGGCTATTGTCTCGAAAACCGGATGCGCCTCGGACACTGTCCGGATTGGCGCCATTCGCCCTGGACCGGGCGGCGTCGGTGCTGCCTGGGTGCAGTGTCCGGTAGAGTCGGTCAAGAAATTGGCTGACTCAGGCAGGATCCTCGTAGGCTGGAGTTCGGCGCGGGTAACCCTGCTGGAGTCCCGGCCTGCGAGGTGTTTTAGGTGCATGGCGGTCGGGCATACCCGGCCAACGTGTACCAACTGCTTTGACTGCAGCGGACTATGTTTCCGCTGCGGTCAAACCGGGCACATGGCGGCATCGTGTGCTGCCGCACCCCACTGTCCCGCGTGTGCGGCGGGCAATAAGCCCTCCAAACATCGCATGGGGGGTGGACAGTGCAGACCCCCGGCTTCGGCTCCAAAGGGGCGGAGCGGCCCGGCGACCCCGGCCGCTTCCGCTCCTTGCGCGACCCAATCGCCCGCCGGCGCGGAGGAGGTGATGGACACGGCCCACTAATGGCTACCGAGTCCATCCACCTCTTGCAAGCCAACCTCAACCACTCCGCCGGTGCGCAGGACCTTTTCCTGCAAGCTATGGCGGAGTGGTTGATAGGTGTAGCCGTAGCCGCGGAGCCGTATTGCGTGCCCGACCGATCTAATTGGTTGAGTAGCAGTGACGGCTCTGTGGCAATCGTCGCCTCAACGTCGTGGCCTTCCCCGCCTCTGTCTCTAAAGGACAGGGGTGATGGATACGTCGCGGCGGACTGGGGAGAGGTAACGCTTTACGGCGTGTACTTCTCCCCTAACAGGAGTGTGGCAGATTTCGGGGCCTCCCTCACCAACTTGGAGGCCTCGATACGGCGACTGGCACCGCGCCAGCTCTTCGTAATGGGAGACTTCAACGCCAAGTCTATGGCGTGGGGGTCCCCCAGGACGAACGATCGCGGGCGGGCGGTTGAAGAGTGGGCGGCGTCACTGGGCCTCTGTTTGCTGAACAGGGGTTCAGTGCATACGTGCGTGCGGCAGCGGGGTGGGTCGATAGTGGACTTGTCGTTCGCTAGCCCCGATGTCGCACCACGTGTGAGGAGCTGGTATGTCCAGGAGGAGGTTGAGACCCTATCCGACCATAGATACATTCGGATAGAGGTCTCCCGGACCCTCCGCCAGCCCAGCAGGGGTCACACGGCAGACGGAGCTCCCGCTTTTCCGCGGTGGGCTGTGGGTCGACTTGATCGGGACCTACTGGTGGAGGCAGCCATTGTGCATTCGTGGCTGCCCTCACCGCCCTCGGTGGACGGGGTGGGCGCCGAGGCTGGCCGCATTCGCTGTGCGTTAACGCAGATTTGCGATGCGGCTATGCCCCGTGTGCGGTGTCTTCCCCCGAAGAGGGCGGTTCCCTGGTGGTCCCGGGAGTTGGCAGAGCTCCGAGCTGCGTGCATACGTGCTCGGAGATCTTATACCCGCAGTCGGCGGCGTCACCGCGACGCTGAGCGGGAGGGCCAGCTGTACGAGGCTTACCGCAGTGCGCGGTCTGCCTTCAGGCTGGCCATCCGTCAAGCCAAGGACGTTAGTCGGCAGGAGATGCTGGACAGTCTCGAGCGTGACCCCTGGGGTCGCCCCTATCGTGCGGCGCTGAGTAAGCTCCGCGCGCGGGGCCCCCCCCTCACCGAGACTCTCCAGCCCAGCCTCCTCACCAGAGTTGTCGAGGAACTATTCCCACGTCGGACGGAACACACGCCCCCGGTCATGGCACTGCCGAATAGTGACCGGGAGGCCGACTACGAAAGTGTTCCGCCCGTTACGGAGACGGAAATGGGGGCGGCGGTGGTGCGAATGCGTGCCAAGACCACCGCTCCTGGGCCAGACGGGGTACCCGACCGGGTGCTGGCCCTGGTCCTCGAGCATCTGGGTCCACGCCTCGGGGGACTGTACAACGCGTGTTTATCGTCTGGGCAGTTCCCTGGGTGTTGGAAGGAGGGGAGGCTGGTACTCCTGCCGAAGCCGGGACGGTCTCCGGACTCGGCCTCGGCCTATAGGCCGATCGTGCTGCTGGACGATACGGGTAAGCTGTTGGAGAGGATCCTGGCTGCCCGTATCGGCCAGCACCTTAGCGAGGTTGGCCCCGATCTGTCGGACGCCCAATTTGGTTTCCGAAAGGGGCGTTCGACGATCGCAGCCTTGCTGCGCCTGAGGGCCGTAGTCGCGGAGGCTGTCACTGGCGGTGGGGTGCTGTTGGCGGTGTCTCTAGACATCGCCAACGCATTCAATAGTCTGCCATTCAGCTGCATCAGGGAGGCACTCCGGTATCACGGGGTGCCTGTATACCTGAGGCGGCTGGTGGCAGACTATTTGGAGGGGCGCAGCGTCCTCTATAAGAACCGAGTAGGGGATGTTGTGCGAACGCCCATGTCGTGCGGTGTTCCGCAGGGGTCGGTCTTGGGGCCGACTTTGTGGAGCATCGGCTACGACTGGGCGTTGAGAGGGAGCCTCCCGCCCGGGCTGGGCGTAATCTGTTACGCCGACGATACACTCGTCACAGCCCGGGGTGGGACGCTGGAGGAGGCGGCACGCCTGGCAACTCTTGGCACCGAGGAGATTGTCAGGCGGATCGAGGCGCTGGGGCTAAGGGTGGCCCTGGATAAGACGGAGGCCTTATTATTCCATGGGCCCCGCACCAGTCCACCCACCGACGCCTCGATCACCGTCAATTCGGTTCCCGTCAGCATCCGGGCCCATATGAGGTACTTGGGCCTGGTGCTCGACGGGCGATGGTGGTTCCGGGAGCATTTCCGTCGGCTTGCTCCACGGCTTGTCGGCGCGGCGTCCGCCCTATCCTGGCTTATGCCGAATGTAGGCGGACCCAGCGCTACGTGCCGACTGCTGTACGCGGGGGTGGTCCGGTCGATGGCCCTGTACGGCGCACCCGTGTGGGCGGGGTCCCTGACCGTCCGACTTAGGGCTCTACTATGGCGACCACAGCGGGCCATGGCGGTCAGGGCCATACGCGGATACCGCACGGTGGCGACGGAGGCAGCATGCCTGTTGGCCGGAACACCTCCGTGGGACTTGGAGGCGGAGATGCTCGCCGGACTGTACCGGCGGGTGTCAGCGACGCGGGCAGGGGGCGGCACCGTCTCGCTTAGTGAGATGGCCGCTTGGCGGGGCGACGCCCGCCGTGACGTTATTGCTCGTTGGGCAATCCGGCTGGAAAGGCCTCGGTTCGGTGTTCGGACCATCGAGGCCTTCCGGCCAGTGCTGATGGAGTGGTTGGGTCGACAGCACGGGGTCCTTTCCTTCCGACTGGTGCAGGTCTTGACGGGGCATGGTTGCTTCGGCAAGTACCTGCACACGGTCGTGAGGAGGGAGAGTACACCGTCCTGCCACCACTGCGATTGCGACGAGGACACGGCGCAGCACACGCTCGAGGTCTGTGTGGCCTGGGCAGAGCAGCGCCGTGAACTCGTCGCGATCATCGGTGCCGACCTGGCGCTGCCGACCATCGCTAAGGCGATGCTCGACAGCGTCAGGAACTGGGACGCGGTCGCCGCCTTCTGCGAGACAGTTGTCTCGCGGAAGGAGGCGGCGGGGCGACTCCGAGAGGAAATCCTCTTCGGTGAGACGCTCCGTCGCCGGCGCCTGGGGCGGCGGAGGCGCGAGTATCTGCGCCTAATGCCGCCCTAGCCGAGGCCGCGGGTGACTGGACCGGGGAATAGTCCTTCACCCGCAGAGAGGCTAACCGCGTGAGGGCGACGCCCCGGCAGTTAGCTGGGGCGTTGACGGGGGATGGTACCCGAAAGGGTAACCCGCCGGGCTGGCCACGGAAGGCAAGGAAGCGGTACCAGTGGCCGGCCCAATGGCGATGGGGAGGGAATACGGTGGGTTATGGGGTTACGCGCTGCCCTTCCGTCGCCCCGGACGGTACGGGCGACGTGTGACCGGGCCATAGCCTACCAAAAAAAAAAAAAAAAAAAAAAAAAAAAAAAAAAAAAAAAAAAAAAAAAACGTTATTATGTAAGAATCGTGCATTCATATAAATCTAAATACATATAGCTAATCTAACAATCCGTTTATTTTTGGAACCAGCAATGGCAATAACCCAGCAGGTGCGAAATATAGCGACGCAATGTAAAATTCATGAATATGGCTTCTCGAGCCAATATACGATGTTTTTAGGGTTAATGCTCGTTACATTCCACTGACGCGAAAGGGCCTCTCAATGGATATGCGTAGTCATTTGATGGGCGACACGGTGTTAGCATATCGACTAATTTATCTACCACCCACGCAAGCTAATATCAGGCTTTTATATGTTACAGTGATAAATTAACGTTCGCAAAGTATATGTTTGAATAAAGTAATACAAATAAATACAAAAGAAAAATATAAATTATATAGGTAATTGATACAATTCCAAATTATCCGTGTGGTGACGGAGTAAGAATACAATTCACCACCCCCTATGTTACCCGTGGGTGATCGTAAGAGACGACTAAGAGATACAAAACGCATATAACATCTATGCAGGAGAAGGAAAACTCGAAACAAAACCCTATATCAACACGTCTGACCAGCGCGATATAGTAGGTTAATTTCCCTCCAATTACGGAGGAGGCCTGAGCCCAACAGTGAGACATATATGGACTGTGATGATGATGAATTGATACAATTCTCATAACATTTTTACACACGCACGCAGCAAAAAAAAGAAAATACAGATCATTTAAAATACTTTTTATTCTAGTATTGCCTCCGGCAGCAACAGGCGGCGTTAACAGGGGATGGTACCCAAAAGGATAACTCGCCGTGCTGGCCACAGATGTCAAGGAAGCGGTACCAGTGGCTGGCCCAGTGGCGATGGGGGAGGGAATACGATGGGTTATGGGGCCACGCGCCACCCTTCCATCGCCTCGGACGGAATGGCCGATGTGTATCTAGATCATAGCCTACCAAACAAAAAACAAAAGCTAGTATTGCTTCGAGAATACCAAATTTAATTAAAGACTCATGTAAAATAGCGTTGTTGTGTTTTATAAAAAAATATTTTGATTTTCGGGGACTTTGTCATTTAATTCTTAATGTATGGTCAGCTCGTCGGCGTATCACTGCACTCTAATAAAATATAAAAGTCTGAATACATTTCATTCCGCGAACGAAAGAGCCAAAGTATAAAAACTTCCACTCTCCCTTCATTTCATAGCCTTTGAACATGCACCTATCGTGTGTACTTGACTTAGTTATCATCTGGTGGACTGCTTATTCTTCTGCTACCAAAGCCAAAGTGAGTGTGTCAGCTCCAACGCACGACTGGAGTTTACTCCTTAAGTACGATTATCAAAACAGGCGCAAAAAAAGCTCATTTGACTAAAAATAATATATATATATATTTTTATTTACATTTATTAAAACTGTTCAGTGAAGTATTATCTCACGTCAGAAAGTGAAAGGTGCGCAGAATAGGTTGCGCACCAAAAACGTAACGAGGTCATTCGATCACTAGATTTTACTCCTCAAATTTTTCTCATACCGGCGCCTTATATGAAAATCGATTCTTAAGGACTCTCAATCGACTTCAAAAATATTCGAACTTTGAAGCTGTACAACCATTGCGTAGCCATACGCTCACTCTTATTACATGGAACTAAAACTTACGTGGTGAAATATGTGTTAAACGGCTTCCCTTGGAATATAGAGATGTTAAACTATAAATAAAAGATAATAAACAAATATTTAAGGGCAAGTAACATATATTTAAGAGTCATATGTCAAGAGAACTCATGAGCCCCACGGGGTCACTCATCCGAGTCGACGGTTAGTCGGTTATGTGTTGGTAAACTATATATTATACGCTCTTGTGGCATTTTAGCGAAGAAATTCTACAGATATACGAAAGCTACATGTAAATTAAGCGTTTATTTTCAATTGATACGTCAGATTGCCAACGAATAAGAAACTGTCCTTAAGATTGTAATTTCTATTTAAATATGAGAATTTCAAATCAAAATATGTTATAAAATTGTTTTACCTTTTAATAATATTATAATAAATTTCTTCACTATAGCGTTAATTGATATTACATACGTACATAATTACATTTTTTTTAAAAAACGTAAAATCATATTTTGAGATATCCTTTTTCGAAAGTAGTAGTAATTTTTGGCAATACTGGACATCTACTACAGATTTTTTTATTTTATTATTAATGCATTTAAAGAATACCTAAATCATCATTCTCCTACTCTTATCCCAATTACTTGGGGTCGATACTATAAATATGTACATTGGGGTCGATACTATAAATATGTACATTGGGGTCGATACTATGAATAAATATTCTTCTTTCATAGTACATGTTGTAAAAGTTATTGGCAATAGTTTTATGACCGGCCGCCTGCCAGACATCAACCCTCCTTGGGAATGTAATTGTTGGCTAAACAGGATCAGATGGAGTTAGCCCAAGTCGTTATAAGGCTCTTAGTCGTCTTATACGACATCCACGAACAAAGTAAGGGGTGGTAGTATTCGTAGCCGCTACTACACAGCCAGAAAAAAGAATACCTAAATAGGAAAAAAAAATATTGAAAGGAATTCTAGGAACATATGTGTGCCGTACCGTTTTTGTTTAATACCCACTAATGACTTTTCTGGGTCTGGATGTAATTTTTGTGTGTCACTTTTATGTCTGAAGTATTTTCCTTTTTTTTTATATTGCAGGTGGTGGCAAACGACCAAGCAGTATACTTGTTGTTAAGTGATATTATCGCTCATATATACAATCGCTTATATTTGCAAGGGCATTTGCAAAGAGATGCCTAAAACTTATTTAGGCATCTCTTTTGAATAAATAATATGTGAATGTCATCAAATATCAGTATTTGAAAAGTCCAGAGCGATCAACTAAATAACTCAATATTGAAGAAAAGCCCGCAATACCAGAACCTATGTATTTTCGTGGCACAATAATTTATTCCTAATGTAGGATCTTTGTCTCGAAAAAAAAAATATCAAGTCTATTTTAAATAGATTCATGTAGAAAAACGCAATGAAACCACATGAAATCGCAGGATCCAGATAGATATATTTTTATAAGAATAGAATATGGATAGACCGATAAATATCATCGTCTAATGAATGGTTCCCTCGGGACCGTGCCAAATGGCACGAAGGTAGAAAAGTGGGTAGAAGCTATTTATAAAAATTACTACATTAAATCTTAGGGGGTAACGACAAGAAAGTCACAACATGAAACCAACATTAAAGCAACACATTAAACATGCACACGGGAACTATAATTTTATAAGTTTCGCGTAATAATATTAGAAATTACACAGTAGTAAGTCAAAGTTATTGTGCGTGATCTATTAATATTTGTACCTATTATGTTTGTATCTTTCGACGCTTCAAACATACTAACGGCAAATATGGCTAATCAATTTTGGATTTAGCTGTATCATCCATTAAAATATGTGAGTGTTGATATATACAGAGTGGAAGGGGACCGCTCTCGAAAACAAATACAGGTAACCCTACTAGTCCTACTTGTAATGATAGACTAGAAGAAAATTCGATTCGGATGGAAAAATATTTTTTTTTTACCACGCGAGGTTGTTGAACTCTTGAACATACATGATCGTGAGTTTTGAATAGATTGCGTCTTTTCTCTTCTGAGTAAAGTTACGTATTTGTTATGGATTTATCGTTACACGGCACTGTCCTAACACGATGGAAAGTGAAAAAAACTTATAATTCGTAGTGAAAAAAAAATTCTTTCGATTCCATTTTTTTTCTAGCCTATCATTACAAGGGTCAACTGTCTTTGTTTTCGGGAGCAGTGCACTTCCACCCTGTATATGTGGTGAAGGAGTAAAAAATTGGTAAAAATTCATGTGCGAAAGTGGAAGGATGTAGGTACCGGGGGAGACCGAGACTAACCTAACTAGACCAGATTGGTCACGTACTGAAGAAAGGTAGAGTCAAGAGTCTCCGAAACCGGCGAGCGTGTATGAAGAAAATTATAATGTTGAGGAAGCGAGTGAAGTATGCAAGGATAGAGTTTTCTGGCACTCTGTTCTCTCTGCCTACCCTGCAAGGGATATGGCGTGATGATATGTATGTATGTATGTGAAGGAGTAAGAATGTAATTTACCAATTTCTTTCTTGCTTGGTTGATCATTATCATCACCATTTCAGCCCATACATGTCCCACTGCTGGGCTCAAGCCTCCTCCGTAATGAGAGGGAAGTGTACCATGCTGGTCAGACGTGTTCGTATAGGGTTTTGTTTCGAGTTTTCCTTCTCTTGCATAGATGTTATATGCGTTTTATATCCCTCAATCGTCTCTTACGATCACCCACGGGTAAGATGGTGAATTGTATTCTTACTCCATCACCACATGGATAACCAGCTTGATTTGTCAATCAAGCTTAACCCTTAGCGGATTTTTTACAATTTCTACGGACAAGTAAGGGGTGGCAATATATCTATTCTTATGCTGTCGACACACGAGAATATGAGCTGGACAAACCGCCCATTCCGTCCGGGGCGACAGAAGGGCGGCATACGGCCTCAAAACCCACCATGTTCTCTCCCCATCGCCACTGGCCGTCTACTGGCCGACCGCTGCTTTGCCATCCGTGGCTGTCCGTACGAGTTACCCTTTCGGGTATCAACTCCATCGATGCCCCGGCAACAAACAACAGGGTCGCTGAAGCGTCTCCCGCGCGGGTTTGCTTCTCTACGGGTGGCGGACTAATCCCGATCCATCCACGCGCGACGATCAGCGAGCCAGCCTACCATTACTATTATATAATTTCATATCATGAATTCTAAAAAGGTTTTATGTCATAGTAATAACATAGAACAATATATAAATAATAGTATGTAGTAATAAATACTACAATATGAGAACAAGACAAAGGTATATTTTAAATTTATAACTCCGTCTCGTATTTTCACTATACGATCGATCGATCGATTACAAATCACAATTTTAAAATTTGCATAAAGTAAGTTTACTTTTGTCAATTTATGGTAAGAAGTTGCATGGAAAGACTAAGATAGTGCGGCTAGTAAGACAGATGGTAGCATCTCAATGTAAGTCTGATTGTATTTTTTGTCCGTTAATATATGTTAGTAAAATAGTCCGCGGAATAAGGATTCATCTGAAGTTTTGACGGCAACGTGACGTCGTGATGCTTTGTATCATATTGAATATCTTAATGTTTTAATAGATTATATTAAACAAATTTATTGTCATTTTATTTAATGTGATTTGGAGGAACCGCTGGGGTGTAATAACTATGATATAAAAGTGCTTTACGAGTGTTTTCGTTTTTCGTTTGCCAATATAAAAAAAAGGGAGAAGGACTTATATGATGAACAAATTATGCTTTAGAAAAAAGAATATAAAGCAGAAATATATTACAGTTAAAAAAAATAAATATTATTCTATTTAAAATTAGTATTTCCAAGAAGTCTAATGTGTGGGTTCACTGAATATTGGCATATGGCCAGAACCCACGCTCTTTCTATGTCAATGAGGTTTAACTTATCGTTGATTTTAACAAAACCAACTTGAAGCTATCTAATGTAATCCATATTAAAATCCTTATAAATAAAATGTTAATAATGTTGATAAAATATCAATAATAAAATAAAACAATAAACTTCTATTTTTTTATGATTACTTGATTTGCAATGGATGCTATTAAAAATGATTACTCTTCAAATAATGAAATATTAAATAGCATGAAGGGCTATTATATGCTGAATAGAAGTCAGAGGTATTGGCACAGGATTTAATTTAAAATTTTAGCTCCCCTCCGGCAGATACAGATAATCTGTATAATATATCCCTTACTTGTTTCTCACGACAATCGTGACCATGAATAGGAATGGTGAATGAAATTGTCTTATTTCCTCACCATATGGAAATAGGTAGGTTGATATACTCGTCAAAATAATGAGCAAATAAATTCAATGGATAATAAACTAACTGCTTATGGCAATTAGTTTAGAGACAGGACATTAAAAAAAAGTGTGTGTGTCAGCTCCGACGCACGACTGGGGCTTACTCCTTAATTACGATTATCAAAACAGGCACAAAAAAGGCTCATTTGACTAAAAATAATATGTATATTTTTATTTACATTTATTAAAACTGTTCAGTGAAGTATTATCTCACGTCAGAAAGTGAAAAGCGCGCAGAATAGGTTGCGCACCAAAAACGTAACGAGGTCATTCGATCACTAGATTTTACTCCTCAAATTTTTCTCATACCGGACGCCTTATATGAAAATCGATTCTTAAGGAGTAAACTCTAAAAATTGGGAATTACGCGTGATCCTTTTTATTTGGCAAGCTATTAACTACTTTTTTGCATGAGAATCGAACCATAACACTACACACGGGCGGCAGCTACCGAGGGCACAGCATCATTTGTGCCGTTAATGATAATTCAGATTTTTGGACAGTATAATAATGAACAAGCCTAATGTCATCTAAAACATACAATTCCAAACTCCATCCTACTATTTACAGTTTCCTGAAAGACCCAATAAAATGCCGACTGCTTGATATTTATTTATTTATTGGCAGATCTTCTCTATTTAAAGACAAAATTCCCCATATAGAGACTGGATTATAATACCATTGTCATTAAAATCGGCTAAGAATCTCTATCAACCAGGAGACTGGGGAACAGCTCTTTTCTGGGAAAAGTATAATACCTGACTACAATCGCCAACTTCTCTGCCAAGCGTGGTGATTATGGCAATACCCCTCATTTCTACGGAGGCCTACGTCTAACAGTGGACAATGACAGGCTGAATGAAAATGATGATGATAAAGATAAAGTAGCGCACTCAGAAATTAATCTCTGTGTCGTGATGGACTTTTTTTGCAATCATGCAGTAATCAGACACAAATTACAACTGAACTCTGAACATACATATATGCATATAGATAATAATATATGTATAGATATACTGTGTATTATTATGTAATTTCTTTCTCTTTACTTTTCCTCTTTTAATTGTTTAGAACACCCTAAGTTCCTTGCTCACTAAAATTAAAATCCACCCTAAGGTTGTCTGGAAGAAATTGCAGTATGCGATAAGACCGCCTAATTGTATCAAAGTTCTTTTTTTGTCTTTTATTATTTTATTCCTATATATATATGGTGTATAATAAAGAGTTATTATTATTATATTTGTACATCACACGATAATCTGTTGTGCATGAGGATTGAACTTACGATATTCAGTACGGCAGGTCTGTACACAAACCATTTTGCAATCCATGCAGTCATTTAATAGAATAATTAAAAATAACACATTTCAAATTGATAAGTAATTAATGTGGAAACAATTTTCTTTATAATAGGTCTGCCATATTTGATATCAAAAGAATAAAAGTAGGCTATTTATAAAACGTTTTTAAACCATTATTTATAACTCAATCGATCATTCGAGTATATTCAATCATTTCAAATGTCCACCGGTCTTCATTTAAATAATATTATCAGTCCTTTGATGAAAAATAAAGCCTCTTCAGTTTACCGTTAATGCCTCCTTAGAATAGAACAGAAAACAAAGAAATTGCAGCTTAAGTGGGGCCTTTAGGCTAACGACCGTACAAAGGGAGTATATTTAAAAACCCATCAAACATTTACCGAAGAAAGCCAATTGCTTAGGCCTATTATCCTTGTAATTTTGCATTCAATCATTATTACAAACGATACGTTTATTGTATAATTCCCACCTATATTGATGCCCCGGGACATAAGCGTTCCTCCAACGTTCCCAAGATTCCAGGCCATGAATCATGGAGTACGGGCTCGTGAGACGCCTGGTAATGACTCTACATAAGGCTTTGTCTCATACACGTATTGTACTGATAGATATAACTATTATTGTTTATGTGAATACGTGTTAATGTCACCAACATAAAGATTAGAATCGTGTGACAATGAAAAATGTGTGGAAATCTGTTTGTAGTTAAAGACACACCCAGTGTTATAAAACAAAAGAATTTTAAGCTTTGATGGCATAGCTTTTAGAATAAAAAATGATTATAGCATAAAAATAATTCCATGAAAATACGAAAAGCATAATTACTAGTATCTAGTCGCAAAATTTGGAAAGAATTTGGATATAATAAAATTCAATGTTAAATCGTGATTGATATTTGAAGTACATAATTATATGCATTTCGAATATCTATATATATATGTATATATATATATATATATATATATATATATATGTATATATATATATATATGTATATATATATATATGTATATATATATATATGTATATATATATATATGTATATATATATATATGTATATATATATATATATATATATATGTATATATATATATATATATATATATATATATATATATATATATATATATATATATATATATATATATATATATATATATATATATATATATATATATATATATATATATATATATATATATATATATATATATATATATACATATATATATATATATATGTATATATATATATATATATATATATATATATATATATATATATATACATATATATATATATATATATATATATATATAATATATATTTTTTATATTCAATTCAAACTCAAAACAGTTGGGGACCACTATAATATTTGCCTCAAACAAGACATATACCACAACTTGAGCAAAAAAAATTCGATCACGAGTTAAAAAAAAACTGATCAACTCGATAAAGCCATTTTCGACTTTTTTTGAGAATCAGCCATATATATATATATATATAGGAGCTGTATCGAATCATTAATAGGCAGTGCTCCGAAGAGCTGTTTGACTTGATACCAACATCTCTTTTATATAATAATACTACTTGACGCTACAGTAGAATTCACCCATACCACTGATAAACGACTCCGACTGTACTTTTTCAGCGTTCATTACACGCACGTGCAGGAACAGAGTATCAACTATCAATGTTTAAATGAAGAATTCTTAGAATTCAGAAAATGAAGTTTAAGAAGAAATTTTTCTCACAGTAGCCAGCAACTTGACTGTGTCCCTGATATTATCCATGATCACTTGGTACTTAACATCAAGTGGAATGCTGCATCGATGCCATTGCCTGTTATATTAAATAAAGCCTGAAATGTTAAAAATTGTTGTTTTTTGCCAAAACTTATTTAAATTGAATACTATCGATGAATATCTAAAGATAACTTGATATGCACATCTGATGCTACGAATACACTCCATCAGTGACCGAATATATAAAATTTTAAAACGCTAACATCTAATATTGAAATTCAATTTATGATAAAATCTTGCATACAGAATGTAATATTGACCACAAAGAATATTTTAAAAGGCTAACTTTTAACTTTCAAATTAATTTACACTTTGTGTACGTGCATATCATATAAGGTAAATTTTATTCTTACATCACCTAAATAAAATATTTATTTATTTATTTCATTGGTAAATAATGCAGTTAATAATTACTATAATTAGTTGATGTTAGTAGAAACGTGCAAGTTAAGGTTTGTTAGTTGATGTTAGTAGAAACGTCCAACTTGTTTAACCATTGGTGCGTGGCAACTTACCTTTTTATTATATTTAATTTCTTGCTTATAGTATAGATCTACGATGAAAAATTTTATAAAACATGAACACGAAGCAAGTATTAAGAATATAATACAATTAAAACACTGTTTCATAAATCTATTTTAATTATTTTAGGTGTTTATTAAAACAATTTATTATTATTATAACGACCTGGGCCAACTCCATCTGATGCCGTTAGGTAATCAATTGCATTCCCAAGGAGGGTTGGCGTCTGGCAGGCGGCCAGTTATAAAACTATTGCCAATAACTTTTACAATATGTACTACGCAAGTAGAGTACATATTGTGTCCACCCCAAGCAATTGAGATAAAAGAAGGAGAATGATGAGTTGTTTATTAAAACAAGTACTTGAAGTGATCGTTTTTACACAGCATCGGTATACCAATTTTATAAACACTTCAACTATAGATATGTAATAGTATTCGGGTAATGTTAGATGATGCTTAGCATTCTTCCATATTAACATAAAAAGTATCAGATTGAATCTAAGAATGAAAAAAATAACCATAGCTTTCATGATTTTTTTATTTTCTATTTAATTTAAAAATTTTTAATAACATGTATGGATTTTTCTAGAACGATATCATCCTAAGACTGTTCATAAAAGTTAAATATAATAGTTTATTTCTGGATAAGCATCAAATAATTAAGATAAGGTTGTTTCTAAATCTAAATTGTAATAATATTCATGAAGGTACCTGTTTTTAACAAACCTACCGTAATAGCATAATGTTTATACAAGATCCAAATAAGAAGGTATTACCATAATTACTGATGCAGCGACTATTGCCTTAAGAACTTTGGGTCATAATACTTACTTCTTTTTGCTTATAAGACCAAGGCACTTCGGGATTATTTTAAATATTCTAACGGAATGCTAAATTAAATATCCCTAAAGGAAATTATTATATTTAAGAAAAAGGAAAACAAAAAAGCGGGAATTGTGCTATCAAAATTGGAAAGGAATAATAAGCTTTTCATAAGATCATTAAAAAGAGATACAGAACAGAAAATTTATTTAACAAAAATGTATACAGAATTATATTAAGAATTTTAATTTAAAAAATCTAATAAATATATTTAATATATAACATTTTAAAATTATCTGATTTAATATCCTTTCTGATCGATTTAATTTAGATGAAATACAATAATTACACAACTATCATGTCATATTTCTTTATTTTATTTTTCTTCTATAAGAATTAACACAAACATTATCGCTTTTTATCACATCAACCGGCAATAAAAGAAACGATGAATTGTAATTACCCCATTGAAGCATTTATTAATTTATTATTTTACGAATTGTATAGACTTTCATGAAAGTACTACAAATATGAAATCTTTATTTTAGTACACTGCCATTGTGCTGGCATATTACTACTGCCATATCACACCGACACTTTGTACGAATGGTGCGCTGAGTGTCATAAGTTCAATCCCAAGGTAGAACAACTCTCTAAATGATTTTTCTAAGTCCTAATTGCATGTCTATTCATTGCATGTTTATGAAGTGCCCCATAACACCAGTTCCTAAGAACAGGCCTTATCTTTTAAAATAAAAAATATCTCCTTTTTTTTTTAAAAAGCCACTCCCGGCACTAAGGAACCTTGTATTGCTAATTGACTCTATATACATTCAATTTAAAGGACACATATTACACCCAGACTTAGAATAACAATTTGTGAATCGCACAAAGTATTATTTTACGTAGGAACCAAACCAATGATACTATCACAGTAGGTCGGTATCATAACCAATAAGTCATTGTCATTATGTCTATATATATATACAGTCAAACCTGGATAAGTGAGAACTGGATAAGCGAGAAAACTCTATAAGTGAGAGTAAAAGCCAGGACCCGTCATTTTAAGCTCCCAAAACCTCTATTAGCGAGAAACAGAAACCTCTGTACGACAGAGTCGTTTTTCCCTCATGAACCTCCATAAGCGAGACTGCCGCTTATCTATACCTCTATAAGCGACAGTCGAGCTTTATTTACTTATATTATTTAGGAGGAACTATGGCAAAATGACAAAACAAATTTCAAATTTAACATCTGCTATTTTATGACTCATTCTTAACTTTTGTGGAACTTCCTACCATTGTTTTTCTATTGTTTTCTCGTCGATATTGTACCTATTCTATTTCGTGAAACTAAATAACGTTGTTATTTTATCGCATTCTTTTCGAATGGACACGTGTGCCTGTGTACCGTCCTGTTTGTCGGACTTACTCAGTTTATAGTTAATCAATTGTGAAGGAAAGTTCTGTTCTGCATCATGTCAAAACGGAAAATTAAAGTACTGCCATTAAGTGATAAACTTAAAATGGTGAATGCGTTTGAATCCGGAAAATCGCGAAATGAAATTCAAAGGGAGTTTAATTTACCAGAATCCACCTATTATAAAATTATAAAATCAGAAGACTCTATAAAGTCTGAGTGCTCTGATGGATATGGAAATATTAAGAGGACTAGATTTTCTGAATTTTCCAATATCGAAAAGTGCCTTTTGAAATGGATAAAACAAAATCGATAAGAACATTCCCATGGATGGACCTTTGTTGAAAGGCAAATCAAAAGAGTTTGCTACAAAACTAGGAATCCAGAACTTTTCTGCTAGTAACGGCTGATTAGAGGGTTTTAAAAGGCGTCATGATATAGTTTTCAAAAAAGCAGCTGAGGAAAGTAAATCTGTGGACCTAGGTGTGTACAAACACTGGACTGAAGATTTGCCAAATATTTTAGAAGGGTATGAACCAGACGATATTTACAACGCGGATGAAACTGCTTTGTTTTTCAAGTGCCTTCCGGATAAAACATTAACGTTTAAAGGCGAAAAATGCGTTTCGTGCGTAAAATTCGTTCAAAAATGCGTGCGAAAATTACTATATTCATACTTGCTGTGACTTGTTATTGCTGCGTAGCTCTATAAGAGAGAAACGCTACCCATGTACCTGCATTAGCGAGAAACTCGGGTTAGTGAGAAACCTCTATAAGCGAGAATGAGATTGTGCTCCCTTGAACTCTCGCTTATCCAGGTTTGACTGTATGTATATTGGAGCAAAGGGCACGCAAGTGCGCACTGCTGTTTTCGCACTTGCCATGTTTTAGCATATTCTCTTTTTTTTCTTTTTACATTATATGTTACGTCACGTTTAATTAGCTCTTTTATTATTGTGTTAATTTGTGCTGTGTTATGTATATTGGCTTATATTTTCTTTTATATGTATTATTATTATTTTTAGTGTACTTTTTTTCTGTTTTATATGTTTACTTTTCTGCTACTCGTGCTTTGCTGACGGACATCGCAGGCAGCTTCAGAATGACAGCGTTGTGGTATCACTTTTTGTAGTGGATACCACAACATTATGCTGAGCAGTCTCCTTTTCCTTATTTGTGGAGGGGACGCCACTGCATTTTTTTTCTTTATTTTATTTTATATTTTCAAGTAGTTACTATTTACGCTTGTAATATGTCATTTCCATGAGTGGAGAAATGAATTCTTATTCTATCTTTCTTTTTTATTTGTGCAGTCAAAATTTTATCCATTATAGATTATAAATTCATTTATTACAATATAGGTTCGTTTTTATGATTAATTTCTTACCATAATTTACTAGTTTATTTACAAGAACCTATCGATAAACGATGGATATTTTGTATTTTATGTAAGTACGTAGAGTATATAAAACTATTTTGTCGGCAACCTTATTCTCAAGTTTATCTAGGATAAAGTATTGTGGCTGGCTTATCATCTCCTCAAACTTGTAGAGTCAACTAAGATAAATGGGTTATCTAGTTGGTCATAGTTTGTGGAGTAAGGCCTTCCGAATTGGCTCTTGTTAGGTTGTTGCAAATCTTCAAGGATTTTGTTATAGCCTTCTTAGATAGATTTTGGTGAATATATCTATGTATTCCAATGTATTTATTGTAATCTAACGTTTGTGTCCTTGAAGATAACTAAAGTTGTAACTGATATGTTCTACCGTTTTAAATCCCTCTTAATGTCTGTGCATTATGCATGTATCCTTTTGGACTACGGGTTCCATGTTATAGATATTTGTATAAAGTTAAAATAATTAAACTTGAAACCTTTCTGATTTTAGGGTAAATACCTATAGGAAAGTACAAAAATCACTCTTAATATACTTTTTAATCTTAGCAATTTAATTATATTAATAAATATTACAGCTTTGTTTTGCTCACTAACTAAGAAGAAACAGCGAACATAAAATATAAAAAAAAGGTATTAAAAAATTTAAATTACAATACGATACAGAAATAATGTACAAAGTTCTATTGCGCGTATTTTATTATAAAATCTTTTCCATCCATCCTATCCGCATTCACTGTAATACATAGGCCTTCTCACAGGATAATAATTAATTCCTACGAACATGTAAGGAATGGTGACGCTTCGATTTCTTTATACGTCATCATAGGAGAACCTATTGATTCTTGCTTTAATTGTATGGACATTGTATTGGGATGATCCTGGCTTAAATTATTCTATTTAAAATGAAATCAATCATTTATTTTTATAAATATGTATAATATGTATATCAAATATATCTTACATCACCATGTCATCGTCTTAGCTCATATATGTCCCACTGTTGGGCTCGAGCCTCCTCCATAACGGGAGGGAAATCGACCTACTATACCACGCTGGTCAAACGTGTTGGTGTAGGGTTTAGTTTCGAGATTTCCTTCTCTTGCATAGATGTTATATGCGTTTTATATCCTTTAGTCGCCTCTTACGATCATCAACAGGTAAGATAGGGGTGGTGAATTGTATTCTTACTCCGTCACCACACGCAGATATCTTACATAAATATATTAAATATATATTAAATAAAAAAGGATATATTAAAAAAAAAACAACGTAAATTTCGATAGCTTCTTTACTTTATAAAGTACTGAGACACTAAGCCTATCGCAATAAATTTGCTTCTTAACGAACACATTCTCAACGAAAACATGTACGTCCCAATTCTGTAATAAACTCGTAGAATAAATATTAAACTATATTTTTATAACATTAGCCATTTTAAATGAAGTATACAAGAAGGAAAAGCTGTAAATATGTCCCACTGTCTCATGACAGGACAAGTACAGTCACTTGCAATAAAATGTTGTATGTGTAGCATGAGTGTTTAATTTCCCTCGGGGCTTCTAAGATCTGACTAAGAAGTGATGTCGCTGAGTTATATCTCTGCAGCAATGTGGTGTGCTAACCAATCGTTTTAATTACTTGTTATAATGATAAGACTCAAGACTAATTTATTGTTATTAACATAGATAGACTTAAAAGATAAAATATTGAGAAAATAATTGGATATTGTTCTTGTCGTGAGAAGCTGAATATTATCTGCTACCTTACTATACTTGCTTATGGGCGTCTTAAAAATTTACTGAGGGATTCTGCAGAAGAGTTATAGAGAAGAAAATCTCTCCATCATCATCATCATCTCAGCTCATATACGTGCCACTTCTGAATGTGTGCCTCCTGCTCTATTGCCTCTCCTGGGAAGGGAATTGATCTACTATACCATGCTGGTCAAACAGGTTGGTATAAGTTTTTATTTAGAGTTTTCCTTCTCTTGCAAGGAAGGATTGTATCTTTAATAATTTTTTATGATACCCACTAGCAATAACCATACGGAAATATCTCTGAACGAAACTAAATTTTTATTATTTCATTCACCTAGCTATCTGGTAGCTACGTGGCTTAGGTGGTACCTACCATGTTTTATCCCATAAACGTTTTACCAAGCAGGGCAATGTGCTGCCTAGGCTGGTTTGGCTACTTCTAGAAGGGAAATTTAAATACTATACCATTTTGATCAATTTGGATGCCATAGATTTTTATTAAAACTTTGTTTCACTTGTATTCATGTTATCCAATGACAAATATCCGTCAATTGTATCAATAATTGAGGAAACGAAATAATCCCACATACTTACGCAATCACCACAATGGCATTGGTGTTATAGTATTCTATTTACGTAGTAGTAATACAGCCTGAAATCTAAGCTCAAAATCAAGAAAAAAAAATCTATGGCTTGTAAAATAAGATTTTTTTTTAAGTAAAACAACTTTCACTGGGTATTAAATTAAACAAAATACACCCAAGACTAAAAAGATATTGGTGAATAGCACATATATTTTGCGTGAGTACACAAGTAAGCAATAGATGTCGCTAGTAAGACCACTATATTATTTTTACGTATTTATTTCTTGTTTATTTAAAAGGGTTTAAACAAAATAATCTAGTATCATAAATTTTATAAGAGAAATAATTAGAGATTCAAAAGTATATTTTAAGTTTAATATTCAAATTACAAAGACGAACTATTTATATAAATTATTCATATCAGTAAAGGGTGGTTTTTAAGCAAAGCCGATATTGAATTTCGACCACTCCAATACTCGTACATAAATGATGAGATTCCTTATGAAACCAAATATTGTTATCTTGATTGTAACCGCAGATTCTTAAGTAAACGACTTTGTCATTGAAGAAGCGATTCACTCGCGTTTAAAATTTGAGTCATTTATCGTATGTACTCTGAATTACAACTATACTTAATCTTTCACAAAGATAAATTTTACGTGAAGAACATGGATACTTAAAATATTTTGAATAGTGTAAATTGATATTTTCGTGGAGGTTTTTTAAAAAAAATCTCAACAGCGAGTATAAATTTTGGGGATAATTTCAGTAGACAACGACAGACTCGTTACAATATTCATGTAATTCAAAACTTATTGGCGTACAATATTCATGTAATTCAAAACTTATTGGCTTATTGGCGAAATCTAGTTACTTAGATGTCAGTGCTTAGTGTCAGTAGACAAGGCAACACTAAAAAAATGTTGATGCAATAATTATTGTATTTATACATCGATCACTAATTAAGTATTATTAGTGATCGATGTATTTATACCCAATTGGCTGTATCCGTGATATCACTATCGTGGTAAACGACTATCTAAAATATATTTTCCAATACCCGTAAGTAATATTTTATTTCCGAATATATTTTAATTTTTTTCTTTAACCCTCACAACATGTATGCAAATTCCAAAGCAGTTGAGTTGGACATGAAAGCGATATAGACAATAAAACAAAAATTAGTATTAAGACTCTATGTAGCAAGAATTTTACGCAAATACCTATATGGCATTTATTTTAAGGCTCTGTATATCATCATTCGCCTAATCTTATCCCAATTACTTGGGGTCGATACAATATGTACTCTTCTTTCATAGTACATATTGTAAAAGTTATTAGCAATAGTTTTATGACCGGCCGCTTACCAGACGGCAACCCTCCTTGGGAATGTAATTGTTGACCAAACGGCATCAGATGTAGTTGGCCCAGGTCGTTATAAGGCTCTTAGTCATCTTTTACGATGATCCACGAGCAAAGTAAGGGTTGATAGTATTCGTAGCCGCTACCACATAACTAAGGCTCTGTATATATCTCTCTAATAATGATCTTTCTTCATCTAGACTATTGACTTACTAAAGTACAATGGTCAGGTGAGTTGGAACAAAGTTTTAATTCGAGTTTTTCTTTTCTAGTAGTGGTATTATTTGCTTATATAAGGTAATGTAGTTATCTTCTAATACCATTTATTGCATTAGGAAGAAGTACTAACTTTTTTTGTTGCTTATGGTGACAAGCGAGCAAGCAGCACACCTGATGATGGTAAGTGTCACTGCCGCCCATGGACGTTTGCAATACCAAGGGTATAGCTTAGGCAGCGGCCTACCCGAAACGGAACTGCGGCAATCGTCGTCTCAACGCAGCGGCACTTCCCGTCCTTATCCCTTTTGGATAGGGGCGAAGAATTTGTCGCTGCGGAATGGGGAGGGGTCACACTCTACAGCGTTTACCTCTCCCCTAACAGGAGAATGGACGATTTCAGGGCCTCCCTCACCACCTTGGAGGCTTCGATACGGCGACTGGCACCGGGCCTCGTCCTGGTCCTGGGGGACTTCAACGCCAAATCCACGGCGTGGGGGTCCCCTATGACGGACGACCGCGGACGGGCGGTCGTTGAGTGGGCGGCTTCACTGGGCCTCTGTGTTGTTAACAGGGGCTCAGTGAACACGTGTGTGCGGCAGCAGGGCGGGTCGATAGTGGACTTGTCGTTCGCTAGCCCCGCTGTCGCGCCACGGGTGAGGAACTGGAGTGTCCTGGAGGAGGCGGAGACCCTGTCGGACCACCGGTACATCCGGATGGAGGTCTCCCCCCGGGAACCCGGTAGGGGTCACAGGGCGGACGGAGCTCCCGCGTTTCCGCGGTGGGCTGTGGGTCGTCTTGATAGGGACCTACTGGCGGAGGCGGCCATCGTTCACACGTGGCTGTCCTCACCGCCCCCAGCGGACGGAGTAGACGCTGAGGCTGTCCGCATCCGCAGTGCGTTAACGCAGATCTGCGATGCGGCCATGCCCAGGGTGCGGCGTCTACCTCCGAGGCAGGGGGTCTACTGGTGGTCCCCAAGACTGGCGGACCTTCGCGCGGCGTGTATCAGTGCCCGAAGGTCCTACACCCGCAGCCGGCGGCGTCACCGCGACGCTGAGCGGGAGGGCCAGCTGTACGAGGCGTACCGCAGTGCGCGGACTGCCTTTCGGCTGGCCATCCGAGCCGCCAAGGATGCGAGTTGGCAGGAGATGTTGGACGGTCTCGACCGTGACCCCTGGGGTCGCCCGTATCGCGCGTCGCTGAACAAGCTTCGCGCGCAGGGCCCCCCCCTCACCGAGACCCTCCAGCCCGACTTCCTTTGTAGGGTGATCGAGGAGCTATTTCCACGGCAGTCGGGACACACGCCCCCGGTCATGGCTTCGCCAGATCAAGACCGGGAGGCCGACGACGAGAGTGTTCCACCCGTGACGGAGTCGGAAGTGGGGGCGGCAGTGGCGCGGATTCGCTCCGCCACCACGGCCCCCGGCCCGGACGGAATACCAGTCCGGGTGTTGACGTCGCTCCTCGAGCACTTCGAGCCTCGCCTCAGGCAACTGTTCAACGCCTGTCTGACGTCTGGACGGTTCCCTGAGTGCTGGAAGGAGGGGAGGTTGGTTCTCCTGCCAAAGCCGGGACGGCCCCCGGATTTGCCGTCGGCCTACAGGCCCATCGTGCTTCTCGACGATGTGGGTAAGTTGCTGGAGCGTGTCCTCGCTGCCCGCATCGTCCGACACTTGGAGGAGGTGGGGCCCGATCTGTCGGACGCTCAATATGGGTTTAGGAGGGGGCGTTCGACCATCGGGGCCCTGCTACGCCTGAGGCAGACGGCCGCGGAGGCTGTCGCCGGCAAGGGAGTGCTGTTGGCGGTGTCGCTGGACATCGCCAACGCATTCAATAGTCTGCCATTCAGCTGCATCAAGGAGGCGCTCCGGTTCCATGGAGTGCCCCTATACCTCAGGCGGCTGGTGGCAGACTATTTGGAGGGGCGCAGTATCCTCTGCGCGGGTCCCGCAGGGGACATTGTGCGGACGCCCATGTCGTGCGGTGTTCCACAGGGGTCGGTTCTGGGGCCGACTCTGTGGGACATCGGGTATGACTGGGCGTTGAGAGGGAGTCTCCCCCCCGGGCTGAGCTTGGTGTGCTATGCTGACGACACGCTCGTCACAGCCCGGGGCAGGACACTCGAAGAGGCGGCGAGCCTGGCCACTCTCGGCACCGAGGAGATGGTCAGGCGAATCGAGGCGCTGGGGCTCAGGGTGGCCTTAAATAAGACGGAGGCCCTATTATTCCATGGGCCACGCGTAAGGCTGCCAACCGGCGCCTCGTTAGTCGTCAACTCCATCCAGATCAACATCCAGGCCCATATGAAGTACTTGGGTCTGGTGCTCGACGGGCGATGGTGGTTCCGGGAGCATTTCCGACAGATTGCTCCCCGGCTGGTCGGCGCGGCGTCCGCCCTTTCTCGGCTCATGCCGAATGTGGGCGGACCCAGTTTCGAGGGCCGACGGCTGTATGCGGGGGTCATCCGCTCGATGGCCATGTACGGCGCACCCGTGTGGGCGAGGGCTCTGAACGCCCAGCTCAGGGCGGTTCTGTGGAGGCCACAGCGAGCCATGGCGGTCAGAGCCATTCGCGGGTACCGCACGGTGTCGACAGAGGCGGCGTGCCTATTGGCCGGGACACCCCCGTGGGACCTAGAGGCGGAGATGCTCTCCGACCTCTACCGGCGGGTTACCTCAGTGCGCGAGGAGGGTGGCTCCCCATCGTTGAGCGAGATAGCCACCTGGCGCGAGGACGCCCGCCGAGACGTCATCGCCCGTTGGGTTACGCGGCTGGAGAGGCCTAGACACGGTATCGTGACCGTCGAAGCCTTCCGGCCCGTATTGATGAAATGGATGGAGCGGCGGCACGGGGTCCTCGCCTTCCGACTGGTGCAGGTGTTGACGGGGCACGGGTGCTTCGGGAAATACCTGCACACGGTCGTGTACAGGGAGTGGACTCCGGGCTGCCATCATTGCAGTAGTGACGAGGACACGGCGCAACATACGCTCGAGGAATGCTCGGGCTGGGACGGGCAGCGCCGCGACCTCGTCGCTATTATCGGTGCCGACCTGTCGCTGCCGGCTGTCGCAAGGGCGATGGTCGACAGCGTCAGGAATTGGGACGCGGTCGCCGCCTTCTGCGAGGCTGTCATCTCGCAGAAGGAGGCGGCGGAACGAGTCAGGGAGGACTCCCGCGACCCGGGCCGCCGCCAGCGGCCGGGGCGGCGCAGGCGCGAATACCTGCGCCTGATGCCGCCCTAACCCAGGCCTCGGGTGATCGGACCGGGGAATTGTCCGGTCACCCGACGCGAGGCCACCGCGTGAGGGCGACGCCCCGACGGCGAAATCTGTCGGGGCGTCGACGAGAGGAACCCGCGAGGGTAAACCGCCGAGCGGACCACCGAAGACAAAGATCGGGTACCGGTGGTCCGCTCGCACGGCGAAGAGAGAGGATTTTACGGTGGGTCTATGGGATCACGCGCCGCCTTCTCCGTCACCCCGGACCGATTTGGCGGGGCGAGACGCACCCATAGCCCACCAATAAAAAAAAAAAAAAAAAAAAAAAAAAAAAAAAGGCAGCGGCCTACCAATAAAATCCCCAAACCCACCTCTCTGGCTTTCTCGCTCACCGAACGAAGCGCAATAGCACATTGCCATTACTCAGACGTCGATCTTCTGCGAGAGTGTGGAACTACCCCGGACGGACTGGCCCGCAGCTGCAGACAGAGAACTGTCAACAGCGTGGTTCTACCTCTATAGATATATATTTCAAAATCACACGCAAATATTGATATAAATTTGAATTTCTCATGATCAAATGTAGTCATATTTTATTAAGGCCTTCAGTTATAAAAACGAAGTAACACTTTCACATTGACAATATTACAATGGATGTTTTGTCACGGTATCGCGAATGCATACAGATTGCTATTTTGTGGTTTTATAACGATCGATAAAAATTCACTAGTGACTAACTTACAACAGTATATCTACACTATAAGGTACATAAAATTCTTTGTATGTATGAGAACGGAAATAGCTTAAATTCCGTAATGGGTTATTAAAATATTAAATTATTAATAATATTTGAAATGAATGATGAAAACTACATTAAATTAATTACTGAAAGATTAATGTTTAGTGTCAAAACAAGATAAAACTTTTAAAGCTAACCAGGAATCAAATCTTACGCTTCACTACTGATAATTGTATATTTAAGACAATAGACTAATTAGGCAGTTAATAATAATTTATTTTAAATAAACAAGATAAATGAAATAAGTTTAAAAGTATTTACAAAAAAATAATTGATTGTTTTCTGTTATTGATTTCAAGCGTGCTTATAATAAATGTGGATATTTTTTTTTTATAAAGATACCGCACTGCAGATAAATAAATTCTTATGTAGCGGAAATTTTTCCAGTTTTACGATTAATGGACGCAAATTAATGGGATATACGCAAGAGTTATTGAGTATCTCACAAATAAAAACCTATTTACGTAGAAATAAAACCATGACACGACATTACACTCGAAAGCTTATTTGAACCGCTTCACATTAAGAAGAGCGAAATAGAACTCCTTAAACCCACTTAAACTCTCTTTCCACATATATATATTATATATATATATATATATATATATATATATATATATATATATATATATATATATATATATATTATTTCCAATTTAATAATTAACGTGAGTTTTAATGTGTGTTGTGTTTTTGTTTCGTGATGGTATAGGGTTTTGTCTTTCTTCTTCTATGTACATGTTATAGATATGTGATTTATATACCTTAGTCATCTCTTACAATCATCCACGGCTAAGATGGTGGTGAATTGTATTCTTACTCCGACACCACACGGAATGAGTTTTATAACAATATTTTTATTTATAGGCATAGGGGGGCATAGTCCGGAGCGTGCTCGTTCGCGTCCCCTGCCAGTCTAATTAGACTGCTAATCCGGCTCGATATGCGTACCGCAATGCGGGTTAGGGCGTCCCCCGGAGGCGACGCATACCGACCCGCCCCCGTCGGTACGAACTTCGGCAGTTGCGGCGATGGGGGCCGCCACCCATCACGCCTTGCCCAGTTAGGCGAGTTGATGAGAGCAGAGTGCCGGGTGGGCACGTGGAATGTAAGAGGTTGTGTGGAAGGTAAGTTGCACGAGCTGATATCCGTCATGGCGGACAAACAGCTAGACGTGCTCTGTGTAACAGAGACCAAGCGAAGGGGCAGCGACGCCTGCGATCTTCCTGGTGGCGGGATGGCTCTGTGATCTGATGTACCACAAAGCGATCGAGCCAGCATGGGGGTAGGAGTGTTGTTGTCCTCTCGCTTGGCCTCAGGTGTGAAGGATTACGGAATGTATGATCCCAGACTTCTTTGGGTCCGTATAAAACTAGGTGTCACCAAGGTATTCATGGTTGTAGCATATGCTCCCGTAGGATCCTCGGTGGCATCAGACCTAGAGAAGTTTTGGGATAATGTTAGGGAAGTTCTGGATATGGCAGAAACCAGTGAACGCGTGATTGTATGCGGAGATTTGAACGGATGGGTGGGGACCAAGCGTCCCGACTATGAGGACGTACTTGGTCCATTTGGTGATAAGAGAGTGAACGACGCAGGTAGGCTCATAGCGGATGTATGCATGGAGAGAAACCTTATTGTGTCAAACACATTTTTCCAACATAAGGACATCCATGTTATACATGGAGAAGGAATGAACAGAAAATTATAATAGATTTAATTTTGGTAGACAGTCGCCTCCGAAGCAAAATATTGTACGCAAGAGCCTACAGGGGCCTCACAGTCGATACGGACCACTATCTCGTTATTGCGAGATTTAGTGGTCTGTTCAGAAATTGGAGGCACTGGCGAGAGCGTGTCCACTTCGGAGGTCTTGAAAGAATAAAGGTTGAAAGGTTGCAAGAAGAGTGTGTAAGAGAAAAGTATGCAGAGGGTGTCCGAGAACGGCTGACGATGGCAAGCCGGCCGCAATCGGACATTGAAGAATGCTGGAGAGTATTGAAAGAGAGTATGGTAGATACGGCGTAAGAAGTATGTGGAAGTTCAAAGAAGCATAGAAAAATAAATGGTGATGCATGGTGGGATGCGGAAGTGGCAGCTTCCGTAGAGCAAAAGAAGAAAGCGTGGCTGGACTATGTCTCTTCTTTGAATCTGAATGACAGTATGACTGAACAGAAGAAAGAAATATATCGGCAATGTAAGAATGACATCAAGGCCTTAGTGAAGAAATATGTATGCGGATGCTACGGTTGGCGCCGGTGTCGCATGTGGTTTATTAGATCAACATTCGACAACGGCGTCCTCCGATGGCATCAGTATGGATGAAGTTGAATGGGCGATAAAAAGTTTGAAAAATGGTAAGGCAGCGGGCATTGATATGGTGTCTGCCGAGATGATCAAGCTTGGTGGCTCCTGTGTCCGGGAGGCGTTCCTGTTGCTCCTCAATTTATGTTGGAGCTCGAGAATGGTTCCCGGGGACTGGAATAGCGCAGTCATCGTGCCTTTGTTTAAAAACAAGGGTTCACGTTATGACTGCGCAAATTACAGAGCCATAAGCTTGACCAGTTTGGCAGCAAAAGTGTATGGTAAATTATTGAAAGGAGAATGAGGATGGTGTCCGATGGTTTACTGTGTGAGACACAAGGAGGTTTCAGGAGTACAAGGGGATGCATGGATCAAGTGTTCTCTCTGCGCAACATTGTGGAGAAGCATCTGGCCCTAGGTCAGAGGATTTTCTGCAGTTTTGTGGATCTGGAGAGAGCATTTGACACGGTTGTACGAAAGGAACTTTAGGACATTTTACCGGAGTATGGTATTAACGGTAAACTGCTGCAGGCTGTGCAGTCCAGTTACATGGGCTGTAGAGACTGTGTGCGGCTGGATGATGGAATGTCGCCTTGGTTTGACGTCAATATCGGCGTTAAGCAGGGGTGCGTTCTGTCAGCCACGCTGTTTATCATATATCTGGGTAAATGTCTCCAAAGGTTGAACGATATGAATGTGGGAGTCCAGATGGGTGACTCAGTGGTCTCTGCTCTACTTTATGCAGATGATGCAGTCCTGCTGGCATAGTCAGCGACTGACCTGCAGACCCTAGTCGAAACAATGACAGAAGATTGTAAGAAAAGTGGTCTACGCGTGAATGTGAGCAAAACCAAAATAATGGTCTTTTAAAGAGATGAAGCCAGAACAGATGTAAGAGTAACAATAGGCAATGATGTACTAGAGCAAGTGGATGAATTTGTATATCTTGGATGTGGATTTAGCCGAGATGGAAGGTACACCACTGATATAGAGCGAAGAGTGAATGCGGGAAATAGAGTGAACGAAGCGTTGGGGCAACTTCTCGGCAGCCACCACCTCAGCCAGAAGGCACGTGTAGCAATACATAACGCAGTGCTTGTCCCAACATTACTGTATGGAAGCGAGAGTTGGGTATGCAGAAAAGAGTATGAAAGTAAAATTAATGCGGTCGAAATGCGATCTCTTCGGAAAATCTGTGGAGTTAGGCTGACCGACCGCATTCGTAACGACGTAAGAGAGCGAGTAGGTATGAAAGAGAGTATTGGTGTAAAGATGCGAAAGGGAATGCTCCGATGGTTCGGACATGTGGAAAGAATGCCGAACGAACGTCTGGTTAAGAAGATATACAATGCGAAAGTGGAAGGATGTAGGTACCGAGGGAGACCGAGACTAACCTACCTAGACCAGATCGGTCAGGTACTGAAGGAAGGTGGAGTCAAGAGTCTCCGACCCCGGCGAGCGTGTATGAAGAGAATTATGAATGTTGAGGAAGCAAGTAAAGTATGCAGAGATAGAGTTCTCTAGCACTCTGTTCTCTCTGCCTACCCTGCAAGGGATATGGCGTGATGATATGTATGTATGTATGTATTTTTATTTAATAATCCCGAAAACTAACTTGGAAAATTTTAAATATATGTAATAAAACGTAATATAATAAAACACCTACCTATTATGTTTACATTACTATCAAAATTTTAATATATTGCAACAAATGAACTTAAACAAATTAACGAGTTTGTAGTTTAAAATGGCTTAATGCGGGCACAGTTTCCCCGTAAGCACGATAAACAAAACTCACCGGGAATACAGATAAAACTAAACATTAACATTAACCAGTGTTTATCAGACGGTTTAACGTTAAACGCCCGTTCGGTATGAGCAATCGGCCGCGAACGAGATCTGAATCTTAACTAGGCCCAGTCACGATTGTTATAAAAGTTTAAACGGATTATGAGGTCGCATCCTGGCTGTATGTGCGTTGTCTTTGCCTCACAAACGATTATTAACTTAATGATTTCTAATGTTTACGCGAGTATTATTTGAAGTTTGAAGGTAGCACCGGTAATAGAGAAGTTTAGGAGCACGAGATTGTCTTGGTATGGACATGTGATGAGGAGGAATGAAATGTGACAAGGAGGGTTATCAATCTGCTTGTGGATGGGTGTAAGAATCGTGGAAGACCCAATAAGAGATGGATGGATTGTGTAAACAAGGATATGTGTATGAAAGTTGTGAGTGCAGATATGAAGGCTGATAGAAGATTGTGGAAGGCAAGAACATGTTGTGCCGACCCCACCTAGCGTGGGATGAGGGCAGGCAAATTATGATGATGATGACGCAAGTATTATTTGAAATAAATCTACTTTTACGGATTCTATTGCGTTTGTATTTGATTTTTAATTTCCCTACGTTTCGAACACTTTACAGTGATCATAGTCATGGGAGGACGTCGAAAATTATAAATCAAATACAAACGCGATAGAATCCGTAAAAGTAGTTTTATTTCAAAAGATTATTAACTTTATTATTATATTCGTGACTAAATGGCCAATATAATTTGTATAATATCAGATTTTGATGTAACTCCAAATAGTGTAGCATATTATAAATATAATGCGTCACCACTTTTTCTTTACTGTACATTTTGTAAATGATATCTTAGTGAAAATGAAAAATCCCGATAGTACTCTATGCCAATTCGTCTCTTCCTTGTAGTTAATTTCTTTTTTTTTAAGCTGCTTTATGTTCAACAGTATGCAAATAGCTTTAAATTAAAATTTTCAAAAAGATAAGAAGAATCACTTTAAGACATTAAAAGCTACTTGAAAAATAAAAATAATTTTTGTTCATACGGAAGATAATTAAAAACTAAAAAGAACATAAAAAATTAAAATAAAATTTATTCACATGGAAGATAAAATACTTATGTTATTACTAACACCTAAAGATTTAAAAGGCGTAGTGTCATCTTGTTCATTAACGACATAACACGAGATACTGCATTTATACTACCCCGTCACTTCCTGTAAATTTTGCAAAACATTTCTAAAAGTTCTAAACGTTTTTAACATTATGTATCATTAGATCACTGACCTGATCAAAGTCTTTATTTTCTTGTAAACCAAATTATTATATAAAACAAACCGTACCCCGGTATGATACTTTGACAAAAGATAAGTCCCGTACCTAGTATACTTTATCACCTAAAAATACATTTTCTATATTAGATTAAACCACTTGAATCTTTTCGGTTTGTTCATTGCAAATGGTAAATTTTAACCTTAATGAGACTGCATAACTTTAGGCTCAATTACACATTAATATTACTTTTATAGACTATAAAAGTAATAAAATTTATAAAAGGCAATATTTGTTTACATTAAATTTAATCGAATCATTTAATATTAAAATTGACATTAAAAACCACGTACACGTAGTAATTAAGCACGCATTGATGTAGAGTACATTTTTGAATGAGAACTAAAGTAGATACTTAACGAACTCGTTAAGTCTTTTAACTACGTAATATGTTTAATTACATTAAAACTCTTATGTTAAAAAAAAAACCTTTGAAGTATAAAGATGTAAAAACTTGTGAAAAGAGCGGGCAAAATACTTTTATGTATTGAAAATACAATATTTTTGCCTATATGCAATTTTATGCAAGAGATTTCTATTATAGAGTTCACATGGAACATATTCACGGTTAGAAATAAATAGAAAATGCTATTGCAATCTGAATTGATATCATTTTAAACTTTTATATTTTAGAAACATGTCGTCGCTATTACTTGGACAAACAGTTTTTATATTGTTTCTGTAAAACTACCAAATATTTAAAGTTTGTTGGGTTAAAATTAATATTATTTTATAAAATATTATGATTCAATGTTATATAAAAAAATAGTTACATAAAAATATTCTGAAATGTAAATATTCAATTATATAGTTAAATATGTTAAACTATTACTCACTTTATTATCTTTCTGCCAGGAACATACGCCTTTCTTATCCGATATCCGACACTTAAGCAATGCGTCTTCTTGAGGGTTTACTTCTGTATACGTTGGCATTTCGATGAACCTCTGGACAGCGTCTGTAATAGAAATATAAATTATATATAAAACATATTTTTAAATCTTAATATGTTTATTATTATCCCACAGATGGCGTAGTGGTTAAGATACCGACATACCGTGCCAATGTCGTGGGTTCGATTCCTACGTAGGACAACACTTTTTGTGATTCACAAATTGTTGTTCAAAGTCTGGGTGTAATTAGTGTCCATTAAATTAAGTATTTGTGAAATACCCCGCAATGAAAGGATTATTTCTTTAATGGCAGGTGATGACTTTAAAAAAAGTCACAACTCATTTACGTCCAACTATTGGGCTCCATCTTCTTCCACAACATGAGGGCAATTGATCTACTATACCCCACTGGTGTGGTAGTGGTAGTTTATCAGATTAAATTGAAATATTAATACTGACAATATGTAAGTGCCCTCGCAGGGTTTATACATAATGGGGTACGACGCCAGAAACCTCCGCGTGGTGTACCCTGGGTGCGGGCGACAGTCCCCCAGATCCCTCTGTCGAATTGTCGCCCGTAGCGAATCTCTGGCGCGAGGGGGGGTTCCCCAGCAATGGGTTGAGCCCCAATTCGCTCCTGACCCTCTATTTGTAGAGGATACAGGAGGCGAAATTTCGGACGGGCCCGGTCACTCATTCATTTGAGGGCTGGGCAGGCTTATGCCACCGCCGACATATCGTAAACCTGATATCTTGCTTCAAGACAAGTGGTCGTGAGGCGTAGTATCAGGAACGAGGGTCTTGGCTTAACCGCCCGGACCGCGAGGAAGACAACCTCTATAAAGAGTTCGAATTAACATTCGAATTCGGAAATTACCCAGAATCCTAAGTTCTGGCGTGCGGCGAGAGGATGCATGGCAGATGGGCTGTTCTGTTCCTAGCACGCTCCAGCCAGGGTACCAGCCGACCCCCTGGTTGGTAAATGTAGGCTTGCCCGGGTACAGGGATCTCTGCCCGGGTCGACCGTTTATTTCTCCCATAATCGTGGGACCAAAATGGAATTGCCTATTATAAATATTGAAGACGGGGAAGCTTCGGATTCCCAACTGACGGCCTTGCCAAGGCAAAATAAAACTGGCACAAACGACGCCTCGTCCTCGGGACTTGAGGCGTCCGCCGAGGGCCCGGCACAGACTACGGAGGCCCAAAAGAAGAAGCCGAGGAAGTACCGGAAACGGGCCAACTGGACTACGGGAAAGGCTTCTCCTACAGAAAGGAAGCGTATGGCGGAGCGGAGGGCGCAGAAGGAGGCCGCCGCTGCCGCCCAACTGGAGGAAGACGGCGGCAGATCCACTGCAGAGCCGTCAATGGACGAGGGCGACGGTAGTGTCGCAGAGCCGTCCAGAGACGAGGGCAGTGGATCTGCCGATATAATGGACGAGGGCGGTAGTTCCGCAGAGCCGTCCAAAGAGGCTAGCGGGTCGGTGCAGAAAACCGCCGCCGCCAGGTCGTCGCCGCGTCTTGCGGCTGCGGCTCCGACGACAAGGGAGGAGGCCCTCCCCTCGAAGGTGCGGAAGCGCCCCCTGAACAGGGATGGCAGCTCGAGCGCCGATTCCGAGGGGAGTGTGACGATCATGCCTCCCCCCAAAGTGCCGGCCTCTCGCAGAGGGCGAGGGGCCGCGGTGTCGGGAAGGGCGACCCACTCCCCGACGGCGAAGTGCGTGGAGGGGCTGAGGCTGGCAGGCAGACCGACAACGAGGCGGCCGCCGCGAGGGTGCTGGGGGTGTTGTCCAGCATCCCTCCCACCGAAGTGGTGGCCGCTGGTGCCCGCGCGAGCGCCCCAGCCGCAAATATGGAGGCCCTGCAGGCCGAAAACGCCCGCCTTGGTGGCGAGGTGTCAGGTCTGCGGGCCCAGAACCGCCGGCTGGAGTCGGAGCTGGCCGCAGTGCGGAGGACCAATCGCGCCCTCGCCAAGGACGTGGCCGAGCTGAGGGCTCAAATGGGGCGGCTCGTGCCGCCTGCGCCAACTGCGCCAACTGCGCCGGCTGCGCCAACTGCGCCGCCTGCGCCAACTGCGCCGCCGGCCAGTGCTAGCCGCCGAGGAGCTGTCGCCGTCGTCGCCGCTCCGAAACCGCCCCGAGGCGCCGGCCGTCCAGTGGCTGCCGCCGCACAGAGGAAGACGCCTCTGACCGCGGAGCGTGCGCCGCCGACCAACACGCCAATTGTCGCCGTCGTGGAGCAGGTCCCGGCAGAGGTCCAGCCGGTGACACCGACCCCGCTGCCCGCGGTGGGGGGTGTGTCGGACGAGGCCTTGCGCGCCATTATCGACGCCGTCGGTAATATGGTCAATGCGCGCTTGGCCGTTCTGGAGGCAAGGCTGCCTCCAGAACCACGTGTTCGGCCGCCTCTCGCCGCGGACAAGCGGCCATATGCGGCACCAGCCCCCGCCCCGCTACCTTGTCAGGGTGGCCGCGTGGGGGTGAGCTACGCCGCAGCCGCGGCTGGGCCAAAGAAGAAGGGGCCTGCTCCGAAGAGGAAGACAGCACCGGCTCCTGCCGGACTGCAGTCGTCGCCAGCACCAACACCGCCAGCGACGACTAGCGCAGCCGCGACTACGCCCTCAGCGCCCGGCACGCCCGAACAGGGTTGGCAGGTGGCCGAGCGCGGCAGAAAGAGTCGCGGCCAGAGGAGGAGAGCGGCGGCCAAGCGCGCCGCTGAGGTCGTCGCCCCCCAGGCAGGAGCCGGAGGAGGCGGCACGACAAAGAAGAAGAGGTCGCGCAAGGGGCTCCGGCCGCCGAAGACAGCCGCAGTGGTGATCACTGTGCTGCCTGAGGCGGCAGAAAGGGGCCTCAGCTATGAGGCCGTTCTGAGGAAAGCCCGGCGGGAGCTCGACGTCTCCGACATAGGAGGCGTCGAAGCCAGGACCCGCAAGGCCCGGACAGGGGCTCGGATTCTAGAGTTCCCTGGGGCCGAGGGCACCAGGACGGCCGATAGCGTGGCGTCGAAGCTGAGAGGTCTGTTCGCCGAGGAGGGTGGCGTTAAAATCGCCAGACCCGTGAAGTGCGCCGAAATGCGCATTGCGGGTCTGGACGACTCCGTGACGGTGGAAGACATCCGGGAGGCTATTGTCTCGAAAACCGGGTGTCCCATGGACACCGTCCGGGTTGGCGCCATCCGGCCCGGTCCGGGCGGCGTAGGTGCTGCCTGGGTGCAGTGCCCAGTGGAGTCGGTCAGGCAACTGGCCGACTCAGGCAGGCTCCTCGTGGGCTGGAGCTCAGCGCGAGTCACCGTGCTGGAGCACCGGCCTGCGAGGTGTTTCAAGTGCATGGCGGTCGGGCACACCCGGCCAACATGCACTAATTGCTTTGACTGCGGCGGACTCTGTTTCCGCTGCGGTCAGACTGGGCATATGGCGGCATCTTGCGCCGCCCCGCCCCACTGCCCCGCGTGTGCGGCGGGCAATAAGCCCGCCAAGCACCCCATGGGCTCTGGGGCGTGCAGACCTCCGGCTTCGGCTCCAAAGGGGCGGAGCGGCCCTTCGACTCCGGCCGCTCCCGCTCCTAGCGCGGCCCGATCGCCCGCAGCAAGCCAGGAGGTGATGATGGACACGGCCCATTAATGGCTGCCCAGTCCACTCACCTCCTGCAGGCCAACATCAACCATTCCGCCGGTGCGCAGGATCTCCTCCTGCAATCCATGGCGGAGTGGTCGATCGGTGCAGCCGTAGTCGCGGAACCGTACGTCGTGCCTGATCGCCCCAATTGGGTGGTCAGCCGAAACGGAACCGCGGCAATCGTCACCTCCACGCAGCGGCACTTCCCGTCCTTATCCCTCTTGGATAGGGGCGAGGAATTTGTCGCGGCGGATTGGGGAGGGGTCACGCTCTACAGTGTATACCTCTCCCCTAATAGGAGGATGGACGATTTCGGGGCCTCCCTCACCACCTTGGAGGCTTCGATACGGCGACTGGCACCGGGCCTCGTCCTGGTCCTGGGGGACTTCAACGCCAAATCCACGGCGTGGGGGTCCCCGATGACGGACGATCGTGGGCGGGCGATCGTGGAGTGGGCGGCGTCACTGGGCCTCTGTGTCCTAAACAGAGGCTCAGTGAACACGTGTGTGCGACAGCAGGGTGGGTCGATAGTGGACTTGTCGTTCGCTAGCCCCGCTGTCGCACCACGAGTGAGGAACTGGCGTGTCCTGGAGGAGGCGGAGACCCTGTCGGATCACCGATACATCCGGATGGAGGTCTCCCCTCTCCGGGACCCCAGCAGGGGTCACAGGGCGGACCGGGCTCCCGCATTTCCGCGGTGGGCTGTGGGGCGTCTAGATAGGGACCTACTGGCGGAGGCGGCCATCGTGAACACGTGGCTGTCCTCACCACCCCCAGCGGACGGAGTGGACGTTGAGGCTGTCCGCATCCGCAGTGCGTTAACGCAGGTCTGCGATGCGGCCATGCCCAGGGTGCAGCGTCTACCTCCGAGGCAGGGGGTCTACTGGTGGTCCCCAAGACTGGCGGACCTTCGTGCGGCGTGCATTAGTGCCCGAAGGTCCTACACCCGCAGTCGGCGGCGTCGCCGCGATGTTGAGCGGGAGGGCCAGCTGTACGAGGCGTACCGCAGTGCGCGTACCGCCTTTCGGCTGGCCATCCGGTCCGCCAAGGACGCAAGTTGGCAGGAGATGCTGGACGGTCTCGACCGTGACCTCTGGGGTCGCCCGTATCGCGCGTCGCTGAATAAGCTTCGCGCGCAGGGCCCCCCCCTCACCGAGACCCTCCAGCCCGACCTCCTTCGTAGAGTGGTCGAGGAGCTGTTCCCGCGGCAGTCGGAGCACACGCCCCCGGTCATGGCTTCGCCAGATCACGACCGGGAGGCCGTCGAGAGTGTTCCGCCCGTGACGGAGTCGGAAGTGGGGGCAGCCGTGGCGAAGATTCGATCCGCCACCACGGCCCCCGGCCCGGACGGAGTCCCAGTCCGGGTGTTGACGTTGCTCCTCGAGCATCTCGAACCTCGCCTCAGGCGACTGTTCAACGCCTGTCTGACGTCTGGACAGTTCCCTGAGTGCTGGAAGGAAGGGAGGTTGGTTCTCCTGCCAAAGCCGGGACGGCCCCTGGATTCGCCGTCGGCCTACAGGCCCATTGTGCTTCTGGACGATGTGGGTAAGCTGCTGGAGCGTGTCCTCGCTGCCCGCATCGTCCAGCACCTGGAGGAGGTGGGGCCCGATCTGTCGGACGCTCAATTTGGGTTTCGGAAGGGGCGTTCGACCATCGGGGCCCTGCTACGCCTGAGGCAGACGGCCGCGGAGGCTGTCGCCGGCAAAGGAGTGTTGTTGGCGGTGTCGTTGGACATCGCCAACGCCTTCAATAGTCTGCCATTCAGCTGCATCAGGGAGGCGCTCCGGTTCCATGGAGTGCCCCTGTACCTCAGGCAGCTGGTGGCAGACTATCTGGAGGGGCGCAGTGTTCTCTACGCGAGCCCCGCAGGGGACATTGTGCGGACGCCCATGTCGTGCGGTGTTCCGCAGGGGTCGGTTCTGGGGCCGACTCTGTGGGACATCGGGTACGACTGGGCGTTGAGAGGGAGTCTCCCCCCCGGGCTGAGCGTTATTTGCTATGCTGACGACACGCTCGTCACAGCCCGAGGCAGGACACTCGAAGAGGCGGCGAGCCTGGCCACTCTCGGCACCGAGGAGATGGTCAGGCGAATCGAGGCGCTGGGGCTCAGGGTGGCCCTAAACAAGACGGAGGCCCTACTATTCCATGGGCCCCGTGTGAGGCTGCCCATCGGCGCCTCGTTAGTCGTCAACTCCATCCACATCAGTATCCAGGCCCATATGAGGTACTTGGGTCTGGTGCTCGACGGGCGATGGTGGTTCCGGGAGCATTTTCGCCAAATTGCTCCCCGGCTGGTCGGCGCGGCGTCCGCCCTTTCTCGGCTCATGCCGAATGTGGGCGGACCCAGTTTCGAGGGCCGACGGCTGTATGCGGGGGTGATCCGCTCAATGGCCATGTACGGCGCACCCGTGTGGGCGAGGGCTCTGAACGCCCAGCTCAGGGCGGTGCTGTGGAGGCCACAGCGAGCCATGGCGGTCAGAGCCATTCGCGGCTACCGCACGGTGTCGACAGAGGCGGCGTGCCTATTGGCCGGGACACCCCCGTGGGACCTAGAGGCGGAGATGCTCTCCGACCTCTACCGGCGGGTTAACTCAATGCGCGAAGAGGGTGGCTCCCCATCGTTTAACGAGATAGCCACCTGGCGCGAGGACGCCCGCCGAGAAGTCATCGCCCGTTGGGCTACGCGGCTGGAGAGGCCTAGACACGGTGTCATTACCGTTGAGGCCCTCCGGCCCGTACTGATGGAATGGATGGAGCGGCGGCACGGGGTCCTCACCTTCCGACTGGTGCAGGTGTTAACGGGGCACGGGTGTTTCGGGAAATACCTGCACACGGTCGTGCACAGGGAATGGACTCCGGGCTGCCATCATTGCAGTAGTGACGAGGACACGGCGCAACATACGCTCGAGGAATGCTCGGGCTGGGACGGGCAGCGCCGCGACCTCGTCGCTATTATCGGTGCCGACCTGACGCTGCCGGCTGTCGCGAGGGCGATGGTCGACAGCGTCAGGAATTGGGACGCGGTCGCCGCCTTCTGCGAGGCTGTCATCTCGCAGAAGGAGGCGGCGGAACGGGCCCGGGAGGATTCCCGTGACCCGGGCCGCCGCCCGCGGCCGGGGCGGCGCAGGCGCGAATACCTGCGCCTGATGCCGCCCTAACCGAGGCTTCGGGTGATCGGACCGGGGAATTGTCCGGTCACCCGACGCGAGGCCACCGCGTGAGGACGACGCCTCGACGACGAAATCTGTCGGGGCGTCAACAGGAGAGGAGCCCGAGAGGGCATACCGCCGAGCGGGCCACCGAAGACAAAGATCGGGTACCGGTGGCCCGCTCGCATGGCGAAGAAGAGGTGCTTGCAGGGTGGGTCAATGGGGTTGCGCGCCGCCTCTTCCGTCACCCCGGACCGATTTGGCGGGGTGCGACGTCCATGGCCCACCACAAAAAAAAAAAAAAAAAAAAAGGGTTTATACATAATAAATGAATTTTAATTTGAATTTGAATAACGGACACAAATTACACCCAGATCAGAAAAACAATTTACGTACAATGCATAAAATATTGTCATCTCTGCATGGGAATCGAAACTATAACATTTGGTATGGTAAGTCCGGCATCGTAATCACTACGCTATCTGTACAATATGTATATGTCTATATTATACATCCATATTTGGCAATTACGTCATGGATTTATTTTCATAGCGTAATAACGTTACGGCTATTTACTCGTTTGTGTCATATAGCGGTATTATGAATAAAGTTAAATTTAAATGCTAGAAACAAATTCTTAAGAACTGCGTATTCAGTTATTTATTAGTTAACAACTATTCGTAACAATTATTATCTTTGAATAATAATTCTCGAGTGAAAGTCTATGATCTCGTAACGGTTTTTTTTTATAATATTTTTTTTTTGCTAAGTTGTGTATTATAATGATCTCAAATGTTTTCACGAGTATTACACATTTCGCTTGCCCAGAAGAATAGTGACACAATCTAAAAAAGGCTAAATTTTTCAGGAGGATCAAAATAAGTATTTCCTTGTTTTCAGCTCGGTTCAGCAGCGATTCAAAATGCACGAATGTCAGCATAATTTCCTTAACAATTACGACGAAGAGTTGATAGGGAGAACTTATAATATTAACACCCATTCACCACTAAAATTGAAATATAATGAAAATTTTAATTTTTAGAGTTGTGACACTATTCTTCCGGGCGAGCGATTTGTAATAAAACTACTTTTACGGATTCTATCGCGTTTGTATTTGATTTTCAATTTCCCGAAGTTTCGAACACTGACTGAGTGATGTGTGAGTGAGTGGTCACAGGAGTCAGTCCTCCATAGAATCCGTAAAAGTATTATAGTTTTTATTAACAAAATGTTATTAATAAGTGTATTATATGAAATTCAAATGACAGCCGTCCGTATGCAAGCTAAAGAAAAATTAAGTACACATCATAAGTTCAAGAAATATCATCAACAATGTGAAAAGGGAATAAGAGCGTCAGATTTTTGCAATTTCACGGTCTCAAGTGTATATTTGTCATATTATGTATGATAAATATTCTCATTGTAATGATAAATAAACAGAAATGCTTATAAACACACTGGCTACGTTCGTAATTGTTACAGCATGAAGTTTAATTTCACGTTGAAACTACATAGGTTATTTTTAATCATATTTCATTATTCCAGCTCATATACATATATCCCACTGCTGGACTCGAGCCTCTTCTATACTGGGAGGGAGGTATATTTTGAGATTTTCTTTTCATATACCTTATCACCACTAAAACCCCCCATACGAACCGTAAAGATCGAGGGTGGTGAATTGTATTCTTACTCCGTCGTTGTTACACGGAAGGTGCTTTTAACCGGTGGTTATTTTATTTTTAATTCTTTAGTGGTAGGAGCATGTTGTTCTGACTGTATTCTATCTACAGCCGCGGACCGGTCCATCCGAGGTAGTACCACACTCTCGCAGAAGATAGACGTCTGAGTAATGGCCATGTGCTATTGCGCTTCGTTCGGTGAGCGAGAGAGCCGGAAGCCCAACTGGGTGAGTTTGGGGTTTGTATTGGTAAGCAGCAGCCTAGCTATGTCCTTGGTATTGCAAAGGTCCAAGAGCGGCAGTAACACTTACCATCAAGTGTACTGCTTGCTCTTTTGCCACCATAAACAATCTTCAAACAATTACGTCAAATATGACACACATATTTGACACAAACGTACAAAGATATCATGCTGAACCACGTTAAAAGGATATTTACCTAGCACGTAGTGTACAATGACGTTCGAGTCGTGCGACAAGCTTGGTATATGAAATAACTAAGTTTTGTGTTGTTATTATTATATGATAACTCAAGTAACAGTCAAACTTAGTACTTAGGTTGACAGCAACTCGCGCTATATGCTATGGGAACGAGACAAAGAACTGTCATTTCATGTACTCTGTACCTGTCGGGAACTGGATCATAATTTTGCAGTTATTATGTGCTAGACCTGAAAGGAAGAATGTATATGGTATACAAATATCCCATTCCAAATATTTTTTTAGTTATAAAATATATAAATACAATGTTTAGTTATGTTATTTCTTTTGAAGATAACTTCCAAGACTGGTATTTAAATCGCGGCCTCTAAATAAAATGACTCAAAGAAAGAGAATCGGTATAGTCCGAAGAATTAGCAATTTGAAGTGGTAATAGGCAAGATATATTATTAATCGAACGGACAACCATTGGAAAAGCAAGGTTCTCGAGTAGCGATCACGAATCAAATGACGCAGCACAAAACGACCTTTCACTACGAGGACTGGTGACATCTCAAAAGTTGCAGGTAGCCGTACGATGCAATTGGCATAGGGCCATTCTGAGTGGTATTCATTTCCTTGAGAAGAACAGTGGAACTTCAGCTGATGGATGAATGTACCATACGCTAAGAAAATCGTTCAAATGCAAAGGATTTTATAACATAAAAACAACAGATATAAATTATACTGAAACTCGAAACAATAATGGCACAATCGTAGATGGATCGAACACTCAGCACAGGAGGTTGATACTTAGGCCACTACGCCAACTGCGCAGTTAATTCATGTGACCCATCAATATATAAATTCATTACGTCTTCCTCGTGTGGTGACGTATTAAGAATACAAGATATAGCCAATACGTATTTACCCGTAGACTAAGTGATTACCAGCGCTCTCCTAGTAAACTTATTAAAGCAAATTCATTCGTCCATCTAACAAGAATGGCAATTAAGACATTATTCCCTTTATATGGGTACCTATTTCTAACAAAAGACGTCGACAGGTTGAGAGGTTGAGAGGGCCTCCTCCGTAATGGGAGGGAAATTAACCTACTATACCGCGCTGGTCAGACGTATTGGCTAGGGTTTTGTTTTAAGTTTTCACTCTCTCGCATAGAACATCTATATGCGTTTTATATCCCTTAGTCGTCTCGTACGATCACCTACCTAAGATCCATATCTATCCCTGTGGTGACGGAGTGAGAATACTATTCACCACCATTGGGTGGTGAATAGTATTCTCACTCCGTCACCACACGGAAAAATATGTATAAATATTTATATTTAATAAATATGTCTCCAACATTTACAATACATAATGTTCCCACATATAACATTGTTTATGAATTTAATTATACGAAAGGGTTTACGATTTTAGTTAGCCATGAATAAATATTTTATCAACTTGCGGTGGGTATGGGGGTTATTAAACTAACCTTTTATCTCCCCAAACTATCTAACTCCGCATGCACTGACCAATGCTTGTAGAAGAATAAGTGGTAAATAACGATTCGTTCAAGTAATACAAAATGAGGAGCTTAATATTATCTATATATTATTAGCTCATATATGTCCCTCTGTTGGGCTCAAGCCTCCTTCATAATGGGAGGGAAATTGATCTACTATACTACGCTAGTCAGACGTGTTGGTATAGGGTTTTGTTTCGAGTTTCCCTTCTTTCGCATAGATGTTATATGCATTTTATATCCCTTAGTCGTCTCGTACGATCACCCACGGGTAAGATAGAAGGTGTGAATTGTATTTTTACTCCGTCACCACACGGAATAGTTTAATATTAATTATTTGGAAAATATAACAACTGACTAAAAAGTAAGAAGTGAACGCTTAATGTAGTACGAACATGTGGTGATACGATATTAAAGTAATGTTAGAAGAAAAGTTTTAAGTATGAATATCGAAGGCTTCAAGAGCAAGGAAAGACTAAAGAAAATATGAATGAGTTATGTAAAGCATGACATGGATAGACAGGGAGTGATCACAGAGACAATATCTGATAGGATTGTATGAAAAATGACGACATATTGCGTCGACTCTAAGTAATTGGGATAAGAGGAAGACGATGTTGAAATACAACTGACAATATTTCTAAACTTTTAGTTTGGAAGACAATCTAACTTTTAAGCAGAAACTGGAGAAGTTTGTAAATAATTAAATATATATATATATATATATATATATATATATATATATATATATATATATATATATATATATAAATTGAGTTAAAAGAGTTGCCACTAAATTACCTTTTGGCTTACAGTTTTTTCCAGTTTATATGGTGCATATATATATATATATATATATATACATATATATGCACCATATAAACTGGAAAAAACTGTAAGCCAAAAGGTAATTTAGTGGCAACTCTTTTAACTCAATTTAAAGTGTGTTAAATCATACTTCAGTCGAAAAGATTCTGTCATTCTGTCAATGTTAAGATTAAAGTATTGTCATGTTTCTGTCAAAGTTAAAATTACAGTATGACAACGTGACTCATAATGAGAATTAATTTAATTTATTTATTTTCTATGAAATAAAATTATTTGTATTGATTTTACCGGGTTATAATTTTCTTTTGCTATCTTCAAGTTTTGAATATTTTCCAGTATTCACGATCAAGGGAGAATGTGGCCACCGAAGACAAGGTTTGGGTTCCGTTGGCCCGCTCGCACGGCGAAGAGAGGCGCATTGCAGGGTGGGACTATGGGGTCGCGCGCCGTCTCTTCCGTCGCCCCGGACTGATTTGGTGGGACGTGACGACACCATAGCCCACAGCAAAAAAAACACAGAGAGAATGTAAAATACTTGCATTGAAATTTCTTCTCACAATTGGTAAAACATTGTTCGAACTAGTTAAAAACTGTGTCCATTGTACTATAACGAGTTACACAATTAAGTTCAAAACAATATCTGTAAACCTAATTCATCCTTACGTAATTCAAAATATGTCTTAATTATAGTCCATACAATTCAGATCTACCTACCCAGTTTTTGCGTGTTTATAGTAGAGCTAAACCAGTGAGTTATGGAAAAGAAGATGATTGTCCATCTCCTTTTCCAAAACAACAAAAAGATTTTCTTATAAAAAGATATTTAAAAAATATAAGTAGCTCTCTGAATTTTTTTTTGGATCATATCAATTGGATCCATATTCCGATCAAAAGAATTATTAAATTCATTTCAGAATAAATGTAAAATCGAATATATATGTAATTACCCTCACAAGATTTATACATAACAAATGAATTCCAGTTGAATTTTAAGCAAGTAACTTATATTTCTAGAAACAAAAATAATTTAAAAGATAGAACGAATTCATTTTGCTCTTTCGTATAACACTTTTTTAAATACATACTAACGTTAAGGCAAGTTCACGACTCAGTTGAATTTTGGCAGTCCGCCATTGTTCATTCGTTACTATAAAACACCAATCTGGTACTTCAATTATAAAATAATATATTCCGAAATCTAAATATCTAGATGGCTCCACCTACTTCCAAGTACGACGTGCTTCAACCCCCAATTTATGTGGTTGACAGATATTAATTACTTGGTGTCCATTTTATTTTATATTTCTATAAGCCATATTTGGGGTGTTATATTTAAAAAAAAAAAAGAAATACGTCTGTCTGTAAATTTCTTACATTTTTTACTATCTGTTAATAACTTTGTCACAAGACAATAATTACTATGACCTACTAATTTATATTGGGTGCCATTTGCTTTTCTAAATTGGTTTTTATTTTTAATTTGAAATAGCAATTAAAATACAAGCAATAGTGTATCATTAATGTCTTCTTTTTTTTTTTAAACAATACCCTGCACTAAGGAAATATTTCTTGTGGAGACTTTAGAAACATTAACGGACACAAATTACACCTAGACTTAAGAAAACAAAATTATATATTATATTGCTATTTTGTAGTTTGGTTCAGACATTCTATCATCATCACAGCCTATAAATGTCCCACTGTTGGGCTCGGGCCTCCTCCATAATGGAAGGGAAATTAACCTACTATACCGCGCTGGTCAGACGTGTTGGTATAGGGTTTGGTTTCGAGTTTTCCTTCTCTCGCATAGATATTACATGCGTTTTATATCCCTTAGTCGTCTCGTACGATCACCCACGGGCAAGATATGGAGTGGTGAATAGTATTCTTACTCCGTCACCACACGGAAAATTCTGTACATCCCGCAATGAACTCATGCTTCTTCCACCATAGGATGGCAATTGATCTACTATACCACGCTGATCAGACGGGTGAGTACCATTTTGATTCCAATTTTCCTTCTCTTGCATAGATGTTATATTCATACTTTAATGATCTTTTATAATAGCCACGAGTAGGATAAGGGGTGGTGAATTGAATTCTTACACACTCACCACACGGAAAACAGAGTTTAAGTACTATTACATATATATCTTAGGATGGAGATCAAGGGGATTGCCCCTTGATCTCCATTTTATTTGATAAACATATAGCTTTTTATTCATTGTATATTGTTTACCTATCTGAGTTTTACGATGGACCACCTAGCTATTGTATCCTTGCAATTATCTTTAAAATGGTAAATCAAATGACTATAAATGCAAATTGACTTAAGTTAGTATCTTTTAATCGGCTTTTCCAACACCAGCGAGTAATGTTAGAGTAACTATTATGATTGGCTGTTGAATATAGGACTTTATATGAAAATGCAACTTAAAACGGTCTCGCTTGCATACCATGGCTTTATGCCACTTTTACAGTATTCTCTATTCATTCATTTACTTAAATCAGAGATAAACACTTGATAATCCTTATGAATTACTGTTTGGTACTGCAACAATTAAACCAAATGCATGATTAACCCAAACTTGCATAATACGAGATTTTATCGACAGTATTTGGGGACAACATCATGTTAGAGTTGTAAATTATGACGTATTCTTATTTCGATATAGTATAGATGAACAGGGTTATAATAATGTTTGATTATATAAAAACACATCTCCAATCACGTATTTTAACTATTTTATTTATTTCTAATAGAATGACAAAATATCGCCACCTTTCATTATACATTTTGATAATAATTGAATGAAAAAGTACAAAAGAAATAGAAATATAGGGCAGAAAGCTTTCGCCAGTCTTTGTGCGACGTCTTTTAATTAATTATAGTCCTTTTATTATTCATTCACTTACAAAAGTAATATTGTCGAGTGAGTGAGGGGATACGTGGAATGCTTCATACGCATAGTAATATGTCACGTCAAAAGTGAGGAAATTAAGTGACTTCTTTATAGAAATGCTGTTTTTAATATTATCTAGAAAATAGTCTGAATAGATTGACAGATAAATGTTTGCTATTTTAAATCAAAACTATCAAACTAAATAAAGATCTAAGTTGCAGCCTGCAGCCACCCGTGTATTGTATTACGTTCAACTTCCAGGCAAAACAATTACGCATACTATACATAAATTTGATTTCAATCATTTGTTTAAATTCATTCATCATCTCAGCTCATATATGTCCCCCTGTTGGGCTCAAGCCTCCTCCTTAATGGGAGGATAACTGGCCTACTATACCACGCTGGTCAGACGTGTTGGTATAGGGTATTGTTCGAGTTTTTCTTCTCTCACATAGATGTTATTTGCGTTTTATATCTCTTAGTTGTCTCGTACGATCACCCACGGTTAAGATAGGGGGTGGTGAATTGTATTCTTACCCCGTCACCACACAGAAATTAAATTCATTACAACACAAATATTTATCATTTGTACATACAAACTTTTCTTTAAATTTATTGCATATTTTCAAAAAATATAAATTTCATTGAAAGGGCATAATATTCAGTAATACAAGGGGAAGACTTGCCAAAGGATTATAGGGTTTAGTATTCAATTTCAACCACTCCATTATTTCTAATTTATGCACATGAAATCGCCAATTTTGTTTCACTTAGCAGAGAAATAAGTGGTTAAAAATGTGTTTAATTGTGATAATGAATTTTTATTTTAAGACTTAAAAAAGCCTAGGTCTTTTTTATTCAACTAGTGCATTAATTAAGAGTATACCTAGGAGAGTACCTAGTAGAGTACCTAGTAGAGGGATAACAATAAAACTGTGAATATATCACAATTATCAAAATATACTTCTTAAATTAGGGTTTCTTTGATTGTATTTTTCGTTTTTCTTTTATCTGTGATATTACAGGATTACAGGATTTAAATTACTATTAATTTAAATACAGTAAATTATGAATTTATTGTTCGCCTTGATCATCATCATCTGAGTTCATATACTATCCACTGCAGGGCTAGAGCCTTCTCCGTTATAAGAAAGATTTTTTTTTTTTTTTTATACCACACTGGTTAGACAACTATAGGATCATATTTCGAGTATTTCTTCTCATGTTTGTTATACGAATAAATGTCCCGTCATCTCTTAGAATACCCAAGGCTAAGATAAATTCCGAGCGGGCCACCGAAGACAAAGATCGGGTACCGGTGGCCCGCTCGTACGGCGAAGAAGAGGTGCTTGCAGGGTGGGTCCGATTTGGCGGGGTGCGACGTCCATAGCCCACCGCCAAAAAAAAAAAAAAAAAGGGCTAAGATAAATTATATTCCTACTCCATTATCTGTCATATACATGTCATATAATATTGTCTTACAATATTTCCTCAGTTTTGAGAGAAAAGAAATAAATAAATTACAATGACTGTAATCTAATTCTTCTCACGAATGCCATGTAACGGTATCGGCTCGCTTAAGGAGATTACATCCACGAGTAATAAATATTTAAAACGCACGTGCTTAGTTTTATCGAATTACTAGCGCTTTTAAATGATCTTAAATTTAAATAATCATGAATTAAAGATTTACTTTAAAAAAAAATGTTCATTATTTTTTTTTTATATTTATAAAAGCTATTTCTTTACAACATTCCAATTGATTATGTAATGGGTGGAGCAGATTAATTTGGAATTTTGTTTTATAACGAATTATCGCAATCGATCTTCGAACTCGATATTCGACTTAACTTTTTTTTTATTGCTCTTGGTGGCAAACGAGCAAGCAGTACATTTGATTGTAAGTGTTACTGCCACCCATGGACCTTTGCAATATCAAGGGTACAAGCTAGGCCGCTGCCTACCAATAAAATTCCCACACTCATCCAAAATGTTGGGTTTGTAGCTCTCTTGCTCACCGAACGAAACACAGTAGCATATTGCCAGTGCTCAGGCGTCGGTTTTCTGTGGGGGTGGGGTACTACCCCGAAAGAACCGGACCCCGCCTGTAGACAATAAACTTTCAACAGTGTGGTACCTATCACTATTAATAACTCATAACAAAATTCACTGCCCATAATTCTTTAGATGAACATGCACAGGTATAAAGGTTCATTTCTTTATTTGCCATGCACTTTTATAAAAAGGTGCATGGCGACTAAAGAAATGGACCCTTTAAAGAAATAAATTCTAAGAATATTAGAATTTATTTCTCTATCTTAGTATACTAGTAACACATTTGAAATAAAACTATTAAAAATCAAATATACGCAATAGAATCCATAAAAATAGTTTTATTTCTAATGTACTAGTATAACATAAGGAGACCTTATGAGCATAAGAATTAGATGAAAGAAAATGTACAATTGTACATGTAATTAATTTTGTAGATATTATATTTTACCGCCTTTACGTAATCGATTATAAAGAATTCTGACGTATTTTACACCATCATTACTTATTAGCTTTTGCTTCCATTATGGAGGAGCTCCGAACCCAGAAGTGAAACGTATATAAGCTGAGATGATGATCATTTCATATTTATAAATCACTTTATAAAATTATTAAACACATATTTAACAACCCTATTTGTTCACATGATAAGAATAAAAAAGAAAAACCATTATCTTCTTAATATATCTTATCTTAATATATATAAATTACGCGTCACGTTGTTTGTCCGCGATGGGCTCCTAAAGTACTTAACCGATTTTAATCAAATTTGCACAGCATGTTTGATGCAACTTAAAAGATAGGATAGCATCCATCTCAATTTATAGTCGCAATATTATGTTATTGCAAATTATTTGCCTATTATTTGACAGTCACAATTATCTGTTATCTCCAAACGATTTTAATAGATGGCGATATCTGTTGAGTGAATTGAGCAAGTATTTAATAGATGGTGGTATGTTAAATGTATAAAAGTTTCATATAAGCTACAATTTATTAGCATAACCAACACGTGCTACTGAGGCTACCTTAGCCACAGCAACGCGTGGACGGGTCTGCTAGTTATATTATAAACAGTCTTCAGTAAATATGTAAATTTTAAATATAATCAGACGTATTGAAGTCGATAAAACTGACGTTGGCAAATGCCCTTTATATTGATAGATATATACAAAGAGATCAAGGTAATAAAAACATTTTAAAAAACTTTACGTCGTCGATTGGAATAAACTATTTACTTTAAGCTTCAAGATTCACGTAATCGTTTCTTTTATTATAAATCAAATACTTTCTTCGATATCATTCAACTTTACTGTTGATTAGTTCTAAAGTGAGAAGCAATCATAATCACCTTTTATCATTATATTTAACCTTATTTATATATTACATATTAGTCAATGAGTTCCATTCCTATATTTTCACACACCAATAATGTACCCTGAACATGGAGTAGGCTCCTCTATAAAGGACAAAAATTGACCTACCACATAATCATGAATAGATTGTCATAAGATTCGGGTCTTTTCGTAAGACCTTATATTTTTCTTCCGATGTGTACTTAATAAATTAAGAACATCATTTATTATCATTATATTTAGAGGCTGATTATGATATGTCTACATCCAGTATTTTTCTCAACTGTTCAGGATGAGAGCAGAGTAGCATTGAGCCTCATAAGCTGACTTAGTACCTCTGTCCAACTATTAAGAGAGCCACCAAAAATGATGCTTGGACTTCGATGCCCCGTCTGGTGGTTCACCCTTTTTAAGCCCCTTTTTATTACTACCATTCTTACCTTAGCTATAAAAGATTGGGTGACTGGACCGGGGAATAGTCCGTCACTCGCAGAAAGGCTGACCGCGTGAGGGTGACGGCGTCAAAGGGAGTTGATATCCGAAAGGGTAACCCGCCGGGCTGGCCACGGATGGCAAGGAAGCGGTACCAGTGGTCGGCCCAATGGCGATGGGGAGGGAATGCGGTAGATTATGGGGCCACGAGCTGCCCTTTCGTCGCCCCGGACGGAACGGGCGGTGTGTGTCAAAAAATGCTATAAAAGATATATCAGTATGTTTCGTAAAGATACATTCGTATCCTCCATTAGATTGCAATATATCTATAAATTTACAAATGCCTAGGCTGATAATATCGCTACATCATATCAATACCATCATATCAGCTCACATGCCACCCATTGTTGAGCTCGAATTTCCTCCACAATAGGAGGGCAATAGACCTACCATACCACACTAGTATTTAATTTTATTTTAACTTTACCTTCTTTTGTATAGATGTTATATGGATATTATATCCTTTAGTAGTCTTTTATGACACTTACGGGTAAGATACCCCTATCTTAGTAGGGGTAAGGTAATTGTAGTTTTACGCCCCACGGATATCGCTATAGGAGAAGGTTAACTCAAAAAAGCTGTATAGTAGTGGCTAAAAATACTACCAACCTTTACTTTGCTGCTTTGTGGATGTCGTAAATGATGACTAAGAGCCCTATAACGACCTGGGCCAACTCCATCTGATGCCGATTGGTCAACAAATACATTCCTAAGGAGGGTTGATGTCTGGCAGGCGGCCGCTCATTAAACTATTGCCAATAACATTTACAATATGTACCATGAAAGAAGAGTACATATTGTATCGACCCCAAATACTTGGGATAAGAGCAGGAGAATGATGATGAGAAGCTTAACTCGAAACAAAACTCATTTGGTCATTGGTATAGTTAACCAATTGCTTGCCCATTAGCGAAGAACTTTTTAATATTACATTTAATTATAGACTCAAAAACAAATCTAAATAATCATCTGTTTAAATCCCTTAGTTATATCTTATATTACGTATTATGGAAAGTAGGGACTTTATAGAATGTATTTTTACCAGTCAGAGCATGGTATATTCATAAATATTACTTTTGTACAACACAACGTTGGTACATATCTCAAATAATTACAGCGGGCGTAACTCCTTTTTATATTTTTTGGTAGAATTTTCATTTGTAGCTTGCAAAACAATTCTTTAACGTAGCGGTGAGCTATTCTAACTACTGGCTGCGCTGCTTTCAAATGAAAAGAATAATAAGTGAAAAGAAGGCGTTTTCCCAAGCTGTTTCTCTAAGGCGGGAAGTTGTCGGAGTCAATGAAGGAAATGAGCTTTTCAAAGGACATAGAAAAGCTAGGAAGACTTTTAAATAAGTTAACTGTGGCTCGCAAGTTGGTGGAATTTCTAGTCAAGCGCTCTAGTAGTTAGATCGTATTGGAAAGTTTCTCCAATATGTACGACTAGAGGCATAACTTAAAAATTTCCTGCTAAATATTCAAAGTGCGTTAAAAATTGAAATGATTTATTTAAAAAAATAAAATGCTTCATGCAGTTCATTCTTCAATGAATGAAATGTTTATGATAGTAGGAAACAAATAAACGTGAAATATTCTCTATAAACTTCTTGTACTAGGACTAAATTGTACAATAAACAATAAGTGCGAGAAGATTGACAATGATAAAATTTTGTTTATAAAGCTAGAAATTTCTTTTCCGTAAATGACTTATATGTTAATCTAATGTCATTATTATTAATAATTATTAATCCATAATACATCAATGGTACATACATACATATATCATCACGCCATATCCCTTGCAGGGTAGGCAGAGAAGACAGAGTGCCAGAGAACTCTATCCTTGCATACTTCACTCACTTCCTCAACATTCATAATTCTCTTCATACACGCTCGCCGGTTTCGGAGACTCTTGACTCCACCTTCCTTCAGTACGTGACCGATCTGGTCTAGGTAGGTTAGTCTCGGTCTCCCCCGGTACCTAAATCCTTCCACTTTCGCATTGTATATCTTCTTACCCAGACGTTCGTTAGGCATTCTTTCCACATGTCCGAACCATCGGAGCATTCCCTTTCGCATCTTTACACCAATACTTTCTTTACAAATACATCAATGGTAATTTTTGTTATGCCAACAATTGTTATGACAACAACGACTGCGCTTGACTGTCATTATTACTCAATTTATCGGATTTGATAAAGTTTACAAACATTGCTCTGCTCATATTTATCGGAGCGGTATTTATTATAGACTCTAACATCTTTATCCGATAGACGGACTTAATACTATAACCATTTTTGGAGTTTACTCCTTTAGAATCGATTTTCATATAAGGCGCCCGGTGTGAGAACAATTTGAGGAGTAAAATCTAGTGATCGAATGACCTCGTTACGGTTTTGGTGCGCAACCTATTCTGCGCACCTTTCACTTTCTGACGTGAGATAATACTTCACTGAACAGTTTTAATAAATGTAAATAAATATATATATATGTATATATTATTTTTAGTCAAATGAGCTTTTTTTGCGCCTGTTTTGATAATCGTACTTAAGGAGTAAACTCCAGTCGTGCGTCGGAGCTGACACTCACACTTTTTTTTTAATTTAGCTGGTAGCTCCAGAGATAAGAGCGTTTAATGATAATACAGCACCTTATAAAATATCATCATTATCATATATATCATCATCTCAGCTTATATTTGTCCCACTGTTGGGTTCGAGCCTCCTCCATAATGAGAGGGAAAATGACCTACTGTACCACGATGGTCAAGCGTGTTGATACAGGGCAGGAATCGGCAACCTTTTGAGTCGGAAGAGCCAAAAATTATAATTTATAAAACATTAAAATTTTTAAGGAGCCACTATTTTTATTTTTGCCAATAATAATTTGTATCTAATCCTCTATACTCAATTCAGAACCATTTTTAAATGTTTTCTTTATAAAATATTTTTTTTGCATATATAACTAAAGAGCCGCAACTTCACATCCAAAGAGCCGCATGTGGCTGGCGAGCCGTAGGTTGCCGACCCCTGGTATAGGGTTTTGTTTCGAGCTTTCTATCTCTCGCATAGATGTTATATGCGTTTTATATTCCTTAGTCGTCTCTTACGATCACCCACGGGTAAGACAGGGTGTGGTGAATTGTATTCTCAGTCCGTCATATGAAAAAAGTTTAAATTTTGTATTTTATATTTAATACAATGTAGTGACTAAAGATATACTGATGTGTGACCCTTTATGGTACACGTATGTATGGTGACTGCAGAATTCGATCTTTGACGTTGCGCACTACCATTATCATAGTGCTTCTCTAGTAGGAGACTTTGACTGTGACGAAATTCATAACAGCGTCAATGGTTGTCGAACATATTACTTAGATTGACAGTCACTCGCGCTTAATACGGCTACCGTAACACAACAGATTACCTTCAAAATTCTTATTTAATCTACTTACACGTTACATGCGAGAGCATTAGCGAGAGCATTATTAATTATGAAGTAACAAGTTATTAGTCATCAATGTCTTTAGATAAAAATACCTCTATTCTCTTAAGTACGGCAAATAGTTTGGCTTTACTTTAATTACCGACTGGAACAATGAACAGAAAAAACAAGAGATTAAATCAAAATAAAAGAATATACAGGTTTAAGGCAGTTCGTAACATTTTCCAGCTTCTTTTTCTCGGAATCGCCGCAGGCAAACTTTGCACGACAAAAAAAATATATATTTAAGCTAGCGAAAAAGTAATTAAAAATAAGACGTTTTAATTTATTTGCGTGCCTTGCGCTTAGAATAAAAATATGTTTATAATCTCGAAGAGATATTGCAATTCATAATAAAAAAAAAAATATGTCAGTACCAAGTCCCTTTCATCTACAGAGTCGCCTCAAAATAAACATATTGAATTTTACTGCTCGTTATTTGGAAGTTCGAGTTAATGAACATCCCATATCGTAAGTTCAACCGCTTTCCACATAAAAGGGTAGGCGAGCCAAAATCGTCCGGGCCTCCACGGAACCATTAGAACAGAGTTTATGAAGATTACGTATATTTCACACAAAGCGTTCACCGCGAATGTATGAAAGCTTTTGAGTAAGAGATATACTTTTTATTGTATGTTTTTAATAAAGGTTTTTTTGGCTTATGAAAAGTTGCAGTTCAAAGAAAATAATAAAAGCCAGTTAAAATTTGACTAATGGTTTGTTTTATTACGTTTTAATGAAGATTATTTCTTTGGCTCAGTAATGTATGCCTATTACTGACAATGATGTGGTCCAGAATTCGACTCTAGGAACAGATAAAAAGTGTTAAAGTATTGGTCTAGTAAAATAGTTAACCTAAAACTGTGCCCAGTAGATAGTAATAGGCCTAGGCCTATTACTATCTACTGGGCACAGTTTTAGGTTAACTATTTTACTAGGCCAATACTTTAACACTTTTTATCTTAGGGCTTAGGCCTTAGGGCTTAGGCCCTTGCCTAGAAATTTCTTTTCCCTAGAACTAATGGTTTTATGGGAAAATTTCGTATTACACCTTTACACAATTCTTCAGTCATAAGCGATTTGCCAAAATGAGTAAATCTTTTCCAGAGAGATCATGACCTATAAAGTTAACTTGTCATCGTTTTTAGCGCATATAAATGGCAGTGTTAGACATGAGCCTCGTCTACAATGAAAATAAAAATGACTTAAGTAAGTCATTTTTATACCACCCACCACCATAACCACGGTGATCAGAAAGATTTCATTTTGTTTCTTTCTCTCGTGGTGATGTTACCTATATACTTTTCTTATTAATTTTTTTACGACACCTAAAATATAGTTAATCCACCTTTATTTTATGTATCCACTTGTATCTTATTTATTTGATTATAAAACGTTATTTTAAGCTTTTACTGTAGTATCTTACTCCTTTAAATGATCTTAGTATCAATATATTAACGTATACTAAAACGATAAATAAAGAAATACATACATACATACATATACATATCATCACTCCATATCCCTTGCAGGGTAGGCAGAGAGAACAGAGTGCCAGAGAACTCTATCTCTGCATACTTCACTCGCTTCCTCAACATTCATAATTCTCTTCATACACGCTCGCCGGTTTCGGAGACTCTTGACTCCACCTTCCTTCAGTACCTGACTGATCTGGTCTAAGTAGGTTAGTCTCGGACTCCCTCGGTACCTACATCCTTCCACTTTCGCATCGTATATCTTCTTAACCAGACGTTCGTTCGGCATTCTTTCCACATGTCCGAACCATCGGATCATTCCCTTTCGCATCTTTACACCAATACTCTCTTTCATACCTACTCGCTCTCTTACGTCGTCGTTACGAATGCGATCGGTCAGCCTAACTCCACAGATTTTCCGAAGAGATCGCATTTCGACCGCATTAATTTTACTTTCATACTCTTTTCTGCATACCCAACTTTCGCTTCCATACAGTAATGTTGGGACAAGCACTGCGTTATGTATTGCTACATGTGCCTTCTGGCTGAGGTGGTGGCTGCCGAGAAGTTGCCCCAACGCTCCGTTCACTCTATTTCCCGCATTCGCTCTTCGCTCTATATCAGTGGTGTACCGTCCATCTCGGCTAAATCCACATCCAAGATATACAAATTCATCCACTTGCTCCAGTACATCATTACCTATTGTTACTCTTAAATCTGTGCTGGCTTCATCTCTTTCAAAGACCATTATTTTGGTTTTGCTCACATTCACGCGTAGACCCCTTTTCTTACAATCTTCTGTCATTGTGTCGACTAGGGTCTGCAGGTCAGTCGCTGACTGTGCCAGCAGGACTGCATCATCTGCATAAAGCAGAGCAGAGACCACTGAGTCACCCATCTGGACTCCCACATTCATATCGTTCAACCTTTGGAGACATTTATCCGGATATATGATAAACAGCCTGGCTGATAGAACGCAGCCCTGCTTAACGCCGATATTGACGTCAAACCAAGGCGACATTCCATCATCCAGCCGCACACAGGCTCTACAGCCCATGTAACTGGATTGCACAGCCTGCAGCAGTTTACCGTTAATACCATACTCCGGTAAAATGTCCCAAAGTTCCTTTCGTACAACCGTGTCAAATGCTCTCTCCAGATCCACAAAACAGCAGAAAACCCTCTGACCTAGGGCCAGATGCTTCTCCACAATGTTGCGCAGAGAGAACACTTGATCCATGCATCCCCTTCCACTCCTGAAACCTCCTTGTGTCTCACACAGTAAACCATCGGACACCATCCTCATTCTCCTTTCAATAATTTTACCATACACTTTTGCTGCCAAACTGGTCAAGCTTACGGCTCTGTAATTTGCGCAGTCATAACGTGAACCCTTGTTTTTAAACAAAGGCACGATGACTGCGCTATTCCAGTCCCCGGGAACCATTCTCGAGTTCCAACATAAATTGATGAGCAACAGGAACGCCTCCCGGACACAGGAGCCACCAAGCTTGATCATTTCGGCAGACACCATATCAATGCCCGCTGCCTTACCATTTTTCAAACTTCTTATCGCCCATTCAACTTCATCCATACTGATGCCATCGGAGGACGCCGTCGCCGAATGTTGATCTACTAGACCACATGCGACACCGGCGCCAGCCGTAGCATCCGCATACATATCGCCAAAATATTCACTCCATCGGCTTAACACGTCTTGTGTTTGTGTAAGAATGTCTCCACCTTTAGACCTTATTTTATTTTTTTTTATTCATTCTGAAGGCTGACCAACTACCCCGAGACTTCTTCACCTCCCTCCAAAAGAGTTTGGTGTTACTCTCGTAGTTTTTAGTCAGCCTATCTTCTGCACTCATACTTGCTCTATCACGTTTCTCTTTCACTAAGGCCTTGATGTCATTCTTACATTGCCGATATATTTCTTTCTTCTGTTCAGTCATACTGTCATTCAGATTCAAAGAAGAGACATAGTCCAGCCACGCTTTCTTCTTTTGCTCTACGGAAGCTGCCACTTCCGCATCCCACCATGCATCACCATTTGTGTTTCTATGCTTCTTTGAACTTCCACATACTTCTTTCGCTGTGTCTACCATACTCTCTTTCAATACTCTCCAGCATTCTTCAATGTCCGATTGCGGCTGGCTTGCCATCGTCAGCCGTTCTCGGACACCCTCTGCATACTTTTCTCTTACACACCCTTCTTGCAACCTTTCAACCTTTATTCTTTCAAGCCCTCCGAAGTGGACACGCTCTCGCCAGTGGCTTCACTTTCTGAACAGACCACTAAATCTCGCAATAACGATATAGTGGTCCGTATCGACTGTGGGGCCCCTGTAGTCTCTTGCGTCCAATATTTTGCTTCGGAGGCGACTGTCTACCAAAATTAAATCTATTATACTTTTCTGTTCATTCATTCTCCATGTATACATATGGATGTCCTTATGTTGGAAAAATGTGTTTGACACAATAAGGTTTCTATCCATGCATAAAGAAATACAAACTTTTAATTTCATCTCATCTAATATATGTCCCACTGTCGGGCTCGAGCCTTCTTCGTAATGGGAGGGAAATTGACCTACTATATACTATGCTGGTCAGACGTGTTGCTATAAGGTTTTGCTTCGAGTTTTCCATATATGTTATATGTGTTTTATACAACTTAGTCGTCTCTTACGATCACCCACAGGTAAGATAGAGATATATAGGTTTGATGAATTGTATTCTTACTCTGTCACCATACGAAAAGTGTATATAAAAACCAATAAAGAAAAAGATTTTCATTTATTTATATTATCATCATCATCAACTTGCTCTTATCCCAATTTATTTGGGATCGACGCAATATGTCTTCTCCTTCCATACAACTCTATCAGACGTCATCTCTGTGGTCACTCTTTGTCTATTCATGTCATATTTCATGCAGAATGATTTTAATTTATTTATATAAAAACCAATAACAGTCTACTAACTATAACTGTTAGACATTTTTTTAATCATTAGACTAACAATCTATTGTTAGACATATTATTATTTTTCAGTCCTACAGATTCATACGCTACTAAAGAATTAAAACAATGATATATAAAGCCTCTAAATTAAAATGATAGCAATCAAAATGTTTCTCGGCACCTCTGTAGCTTCACTGTAGATTGGTGCCTACGGCGAAATATTAATATTGAACCCTTTAAACGTTAAGTACTATATATACGATACTGATTAAAAACAATACTTAATTAAATGCTTAAAAATGAATTTGCGCAGCTGGGGTATGCCTCTTGTTGCTATAACTACGACACGACGAAAAACGATGTTTTGTCGGCTTATATTTACATTGTATATATATTATTATCTTCTTAGTTATATATATATATATATATATATATATATATATATATATATATATATATATATATATATATATATATATATATATATATATATATATATATATATATATATATATATATATATATATGTGTGTGTGTAACTTGAGCCCATATCTATTAGAAATCTATTCTAACCGCTTTACCTATTTGACCAGCGTTGGTTCTAGTGGGTACTTCTTCGTACGCAAGACGATTTATACGCCATCTATTATAAATGTTTACATATTTTACCAATTTAATACTCTAAATTTGCAGCTTTAATATCGTTAAGCGTTGATATGACGCCATAATCTAAATTACTGATTTCCCTTTATCCATTTAGCATTCAATATGACATGCTATTTTTAAAAACATGTTTATTAATAATTAATGATTACCACACGTGGGAGTTTACCAAATAATCAACGAAAATCATATATTTTCTTACAAATATTATGTATTATACTCAATGAATTTTTCGTGTGGTGACGGAGTAAGAATATAATTCACCACCCTTTATCATACACGTGGTTGATCGTAAGAGACGACTAAGGGATATAAAACGCATATAACATATATGCAAGAGCTGGAAAACTCGAAACAATGCCCTATTACCAACACGCCTGAGCGTCGTGGTTATAGTACGTCAATTTCCCTCCTATTTTGGAGGACGCTTGAGCCCAACAGTAGGACATATATGAGCTGAAATGATGATATTTAATGAAATTATATATTTCCATAATTGATTGTCATAAAAATTCATCATCTTTTATCTAGCCTTACCATAGTTTTTAGAGTTATCACCATACTCGTATGTCTTGCTTCTCTAACACAAGTGAAAAAAAGCAGAACAAAGGTATAATGCTTAATTTTACGACAATCATGACATCAATACTTCTAAAATATAATTTTTCACCAAAAAATATTAGAAGTTGTAGCGCTGTTAGAATTATATATATTTAGGTAGTATTCATAGCTGATACCATTGGATAATATAAATTTTAACCACTAATTAACACGCTGTAAAACCAGGGAATAACGAAGTATGATTACAATATGTCCTCGTTCTTTGGGTTCAAAACCTTTAGGTTAATTTTACCCACTCTGTTATAAGCTACCCTGAAATGGATTGTAGGTATAGAAGATAAGTTTAGAAGTAATATAATCTCACAATAGAAGGCTACTTAAATAAAATTACAACAAAATACATGAAAATGCCGATATTCATATATATTATATGCATAAAAATAATTTGCAATAGTTAGGTACTCATTCATATATGAAAGGAAGTTCTGTTGACATGACAAACGTCCATGATGATATGGCCGTATTCAGCATCACATTATTATATGAAAATAAAAAGGTGACAATAGACTTGATTTTTGTGTTCAAACACATCGCTTCTTTAGATTACCCTTATTATACCAATTTCGTGAAGTGATTTTTGTTGTGTATAGTGTGTACATGAGTAAGAAGGGGCTGCGCATACCACTGAAGTCTCATTATACGAGGTGGCACTCTCGCGCGCACAGACAATTTTAAACTTGACATTTCTTCTTTACAATCAGTTTTATCTAATAGACAGTGTCATTGTAAATATTTTACATGTTTTTGTGTATATTTTAATTATTAATCTTTAAGTACCTTTTTTTCCTATGAGTGAACACCAAAACATGGCTTGTAATGGGGAATTTAGTGCCAGTCAACCTGCTGTATCACAAACCAATCTAGTTCGGTGTCCTTTCTGTTCCCAGGTCCGTCTCTTTAAAGGTGAACGGGGTTTGAAAGTACATTTTGGCAAAGTTCATAAATCGCAAAATGTACTTCAGAACCCCTCTGCATTTACAAACACTGCGCCACAATTAGACCACAATGATAAACCATTTTGGAAAACTCTCGCTCATTTGAAAGAGTCTGTCCCTGTTTTGAAAAGAATTCCCCGAGGCGCGAGACCATCGGTAGCAAATGCTCTAGTTAACCATATACGTCATGTTGTCCAAAAAAACACTAAAACAGCCTGGGAACAGTTACTCGCTTTCCCTTATAAGATTTTACATATATCAGGCAACAAGAATTCATCAAAAACTTTAACTGCGCAAATTAAAGACAACTGCAATCTTTCGGCTATTGACTTAACTTCTAATAATAACAAAATTTTCAAAAATTCAATATATCATTATGTAGAGTCTAAATTAAGACAAGGCGATATAAGGGGAGCGTCCAAGCTTTTATTTGGCAGTGATACAGTTGCGCCTTGCTCTTCAGACACGCTTGAAGGTCTGAAGAGCAAGCATCCAACGCCTTCTGATGATCTCACCTTTCCAGATCCACCTGATATTGCTTCCGTACAGTTATGCACTACTGTTAAGGATGTTTTTACGGTGATTAACTCCTTCCGTACGGGCTCTGCTGGCGGTCTTGACGGTTTGTCACCACAACATTTAAAAGATCTTGTATGCCCGACTGCGGCGGCAGCTGGCGAAGCCCTTCTAAAGGAGTTGACCAATTTAATAAACCTTATGCTCTCCGGCAATGTGAACGAATCTATCATTGATATTTTATATGGGGCCAACCTTTGTGCTCTTCTGAAAAAAGATGGTGGCATTCGTCCCATTGCCGTAGGGTGTACATACCGACGTATGGCAGCTAAAATATGTTGCCAATATTACAAATCTCAGCTCGCCTCTACATTCCAGCCACACCAACTAGGCTTCGGGTCGAGAGGAGGCTGCGAAGCTGCAATACACTCCGTGGCTACATATCTTGGTTCTGGTGAGGGTGAGGTTATTTTAAAGGTTGACTTAAAAAATGCTTTTAACTCAGTGAATAGGGACACCCTGCTGTCACAAGCAAAATTAGAGACACCAAAAATTTTTAACTTTCTTTGGCAATGTTACCGATATCCTTCTAAATTACTATATAAAGACAATCTTTTAGAATCGGCGGTTGGTTGTCAACAGGGTGACCCTCTTGGACCAGTCATTTTTAGTTTGGCTATACAACCAATTATTCGGCAACTAAATTCAGAATTGAACGTCTGGTATTTAGATGACGGAACCCTTGGAGGCAACGCAGATACAGTTCTTCAAGATTTGGCTTTTTTACAGAATAAATTTCAATCAATAGGTTTAGTTTTAAATACATCAAAATGTGAAATATTTTTCAGCAAAAATACAGTCAAAGAATCAGTTTTTCAAAAATTTAACGTTTTGGCTCCAAACATTCAAATAATAGAAAGAAGTTCCTTGCGCCTCCTTGGGTCTCCTATCTTTGAAGATGCCTACAACTCTTTCATAGAAGAGAAGATACAAAATTTTAATACAGTTTCGGATCGCCTTTTCAAAATCAATATACATTCTGCTTTTACCATTATTCGACATTGTCTCTTTGTCCCAAAATTTACGTATGCAATAAGATCATCTCAGTTTTTTAAACATTCAAACCTTTTAGAAAAAATTGATAATATTATTAGAACCACTCTGAGTAAAATTTTAAATGTAAATCTAAATGATCGAGCATGGCTACAAGCATCACTTCCGGTTCACTTAGGTGGACTTGGCATACGCAAAATTTCCAGTGTGAGCTTACCGGCATTCCTATCATCGGTCCATAGCACAGAAGAATTAACCAGGAAAATTTTAATGCGCACACTGGTTAATTCAGAAGTATTATGCAAGACTGATGCTTTGAATGCTTGGAAAATGGCTTGTCCAAACACTGACTTGCCCACCAACCCTCTCTCTCAGAGACAGTGGGACTTGCCGCTTTGCAGAGCAATTAGAGAAAATCTCTTAAATACATCTGTTGGATCTGCAGAGCGCGCTCGTTTGCTGGCTGTGTCAGAATGGGAATCTGGTATTTGGATACAGGCACTACCGTCACCCAGTATAGGTACTATGCTGGATGATACTACCTTCCGTATTGCAGTTTGCCTTCGTTTGGGTGTTCCAGTTCTTTCTCCGCATCAATGTCACTGTGGACAGCAAGTTGATAGTCTCGGACACCACGGCCTATCGTGCGGCAGGAGCGCAGGTAGAATATCAAGGCATGCCAATATCAACGAAATTATCCGTCTAGCTCTTGTCACCGCCGGTATACCAGCTGTTAAAGAACCCAACGGCTTGGTACGCGACGATGGTAAGAGACCGGACGGCATGTCTTTGCTGCCCTGGAGGATGGGTAGGCCTTTGGTGTGGGACGCGACCTGCGTTGACACCCTTGCGCCATCACATCTTCCAAACACGTCAGGTTGTGCTGGCGCTGCTGCCGCATCTGCAGAGAAGCTCAAACGGCGAAAGTATAATAACCTTATTGGAAATTATATTTTCGAGCCGTTTGGGGTCGAAACTCTTGGGCCTTGGGGTCCCAATGCGCGCATTTTATTTAAAGAGATCGCAAAAAAATTAATCGCTGCTTCACGTGATCAGAGGGCTGGCCTATATTTTGCACAAAAGGTTAGCATTGCCATTCAACGTGGCAATGCTGCTAGCCTTCTGGGCACATTACCAGTGGACAGTGATGCGGAGGAATTTTTCGATGCCTGATTGCGCCTTTTGTTTCTTCTTTTATTTATTTATTTTTTATTCCTTATTCTATTTTCTTCTATTTTTCTGTAAATATTTTAATTTAAAATCATAATAATTGATAGTCTTTTCTTAACATGTTCGGTAAATACAGCGTTTGTTTCGTTCAATGACTCATTCAAATATCTCACAATTATTTTAAAATTTCAGGTTAGAAACAATAAGAAAATAAATATATCAGAATACACGTTTTATCATTATCTATTTACTTTTGGCCACGGATGGCATAGAAGCGGTACCAATGGTCGGTCCAATGGCTATGGGAAGGGAATACGGTGTGTTATGGGGCAAAGCGCTACCCTTCCGTCGCCCCGGACGGAACGGGCGGCGTGTGTCTGGACCATAGCCTTTTTTTTACGGTGGATTATGTATGCGTCTCGCCCCGCCAAATCGGTCCGGGGTGACTGAAGAGGCGGCGCGTGACCCCATAGACCCACCGTGCAGCTTCTTTCTTCGCCGTGCGAGCGGGCCACTGGTACCTGATCTTTGTCTTCGGTAGCCTGCATCTTTTTTTTTTTTTTTTTTTTTTTTTTTTTTTATTGGTGGGCTAAGGGTGCGTCTCGCCCCGCCAAATCGGTCCGGGGTGACGGAGAAGGCGGCGCGTGATCCCATAGACCCAACGTAAAATCCTCTCTCTTCGCCGTGCGAGCGGACCACCGGTACCCGATCTTTGTCTTCGGTGGTCCGCTCGCCGGTTTACCCTCGCGGGTTCCTCTCGTCGACGCCCCGACAGATTTCGCCGTCGGGGCGTCGCCCTCACGCGGTGGCCTCGCGTCGGGTGACCGGACAATTCCCCGGTCCGATCACCTGAGGCCTGGGTTAGGGCGGCATCAGGCGCAGGTATTCGCGCCTGCGCCGCCCCGGCCGCTGGCGGCGGCCCGGGCCGCGGGAGTCCTCCCTGACTCGTTCCGCCGCCTCCTTCCGCGAGATGACAGCCTCGCAGAAGGCGGCGACCGCGTCCCAATTCCTGACGCTGTCGACCATCGCCCTCGCGACAGCCGGCAGCGCCAGGTCGGCATCGATAATAGCGACGAGGTCGCGGCGCTGCCCGTCCCAGCCCGAGCATTCCTCGAGCGTATGTTGCGCCGTGTCCTCGTCACTACTGCAATGATGGCAGCCCGGAGTCCACTCCCTGTACACGACCGTGTGCAGGTATTTCCCGAAGCACCCGTGCCCCGTCAACACCTGCACCAGTCGGAAGGTGAGGACCCCGTGCCGCCGCTCCATCCATTTCATCAATACGGGCCGGAAGGCTTCGACGGTCACGATACCGTGTCTAGGCCTCTCCAGCCGCGTAATCCAACGGGCGATGACGTCACGGCGGGCGTCCTCGCGCCAGGTGGCTATCTCGCTCAACGATGGGGAGCCACCCTCCTCGCGCACTGAGGTAACCCGCCGGTAGAGGTCGGAGAGCATCTCCGCCTCTAGGTCCCACGGGGGTGTCCCGGCCAATAGGCACGCCGCCTCTGTCGACACCGTGCGGTACCCGCGAATGGCTCTGACCGCTATGGCTCGCTGGGGCCTCCACAGAACCGCCCTGAGCTGGGCGTTCAGAGCCCTCGCCCACACGGGTGCGCCGTACATGGCCATCGAGCGGATGACCCCCGCATACAGCCGTCGGCCCTCGAAACTGGGTCCGCCCACATTCGGCATGAGCCGAGAAAGGGCGGACGCCGCGCCGACCAGCCGGGGAGCAATCTGTCGGAAATGCTCCCGGAACCACCATCGCCCGTCGAGCACCAGACCCAAGTACTTCATATAGGCCTGGATGTTGATCTGGATGGAGTTGACGACTAACGAGGCGCCGGTTGGCAGCCTTACGCGTGGCCCATGGAATAATAGGGCCTCCGTCTTATTTAAGGCCACCCTGAGCCCCAGCGCCTCGATTCGCCTAACCATCTCCTCGGTGCCGAGAGTGGCCAGGCTCGCCGCCTCTTCGAGTGTCCTGCCCCGGGCTGTGACGAGCGTGTCGTCAGCATAGCACACCAAGCTCAGCCCGGGGGGTAGACTCCCTCTCAACGCCCAGTCGTACCCGATGTCCCACAGAGTCGGCCCCAGAACCTCGGTAGCCTGCATCTGGACCATAGCCTACCAAAAAAATGTATTTACTTATCTGTTTCGTATAAACTATAGCATCCATAATCACGGGAAAAACAAATTTAATCTGATAAAATAAAAAATAAATAGGTTTTAATTTAGCGTCTATTACCTCAGAGATTTGTATAACTTCTAAATTGGCACAAAAAAAATCTAATAAAATGAATTTGTTTAACTAAATTTAATTGAAAAACAAACATTTTGGACGTTGAATAAAGTTAAATTTCATTGAAAAACACTAAAGTACCTCGATAAAACCGTCATTGTTATTCTTGGCATCGATACCCTCTACAATATTCTAAAAATTCAGCTTCAAAGTCGTCTCGATAAGAGTAGTTCACGGATTGCCGTTGTTCGGCGCTTATTACCGAAGGATTGAATGGCGTGAAGATGGTTAGATAACAAGCAAGCCGTCACAGAAACGTGACCATAGTACTTGTACCTGTATTCCATCATATATTATTGAGTGAATTTTTAACTAAATTGATCATATTGAATGTTTGAAATTATAGTTATATATACAGCTATAGTTATTGTGAGCTGTGTGGTAGCGGCTACGAATACTATCAACCCTTACTTTGCTCGTGGATGTCGTAAAAGACTACTAAGAACCTTATAATGACCTGGGCCAACTCTATCTGATACCGTTTGGTCATCAATTACATTCCCAAGGAGGATTGACGTCTGGCAGGCGGCCAGTCATAAAACTATTGTCAATAACTTTTACAATATGTACTATGAAAGAGGAGTACATATTGTATCGACTCCAAGTAATTGGGATAAGAGTAAGAGAATGATGATACAGCTATAGTTGTTAAGAATTTACAGCTATACTCTATTCTCTTACTTGTTATTATATATATGGGTCCATAAAGAAATTAAATTTTTCAGCATTTCACTTAACTTAGATTCGCATCACATAATCGGGCAAATTTTGGCATTAAGTTTACTATTAAACCTTGCTATCGACATTTTTCCTAGAAAAATTCTATAAATGTAAAAATCTGTAAACCCAACTACACTTTTAATGCCCAAACTAGGAGTCGAACTACATAATTATAATTAACTAGTATAACGAAAACAAATGACTTAACATTGTCAATATTCTTTTTCTATACGTTTTTATACTTAGTGAAATGATTACTTTTTTTTTAGACAGAGACCCCCCCTGTATTAATGGAATTATCCTTGTATTACGGGGGACTTTTTTTCCGTGTGGTGACGGAGTAAGAATACAATTCACCACCACCTATCTTAACCGTGGTTGATCGTACGAGACGACTAAGGGATATAAAACGCATATAACAACTATGCGAGATAAGGAAAATTCGAAACAAAACCCTATACCAGTACGTCTGACCAATGTGGTATAGTAGGTCAATTACCCTTCCATTATAGAGGAGGCGCGAGCCCAATAGTGTGACATGTATGGGCTGAGATGATGATGATACGGGAGACTTAACAAACATGCAATTAACGCAGACAAATCACACTCAGACTCAACACACATTGGGGACCGCATAAAGTATTTTCCTGCGTGGTAATCGAACCCATGGAACTGGCACAGAATTTCGGTATCTTAACCACTACGCCATCTTTGTAGTCAGATTACAAATGACAGAACAATACTGATCTTTACTCCACATTATTGAATCTATTGGAGAAAACCTTTAGATTTCACTATTTGGTTCCATTTTCTTAGAAAATTCATCAATTTGCCAACGCCTTTTTCATTCTACATTTCTTTTTATGTAAAGGTATCAAACTAATATCTATATATATATAAGAAAAAAGAACGTTATTTTTTCTAACTTAACGTTCACAATAATAAAATATTCCAATTAAAAAGGGAAGATTAATTTCAAAATGATAAATTAATATTTAAAATCAAGAACTAGAATCATACTAGAACCTCACCAGTACGTCATCAATAACCTCAACAATATGATACAGATTAAAAATACAATTCAGTATCACTTTCTCCGCGGACCTGGTAAAAGGACTAAAGTATTCGTATATTCAAATTACGTTCGTTATATTCAAATCACTGAAATAGAAAAAAGAAGAAAATTAGAAATAATATCGTATGTCAATCTATTTTTTTTATTGCTTTTGGTGGCAAACGAGCAAGTAGCACACCTGATGGTAACTGTTACTGGCCCATGGACCTTTGCAATACTTGGGGTACCTATAGCAAGGCCGTTGCCTACCAATTTGGGGTTTGTATTGACAAATCCCAAACCTACCCAGTTGGGCTACCGGCTCTCTCGCTCACCGGACGAACCACAACAGCACATTGCCATTGCTCAGACGTCGATCTTCTGCGAGTTTGGTTACTACCCCGGATGAACTGGCCCGCGACGGAAAACAGAAAACTGTCAACAGCGTGCTCCTACCACTTATCTAGCCAATGTAGTTATTTGCCCCTTAATTATGAAGAAGAAATCTCCTGCGCAATTACGCAAGTAGTAGATATATGTGGACTATAAAATGACCTCATGATCAGCAATATATTTACGCCATTTAGACTAACCAGGCAGTCTCTTGTTACTTGTATCGCTTTATAACAGTTTTATGTACTTGCGAAAGCCTATAAAATAAATTATTTTTGCAATAAGCATCAAGAGGGTAGGTTGAATATCTAAGGTTGTTGACTTTTTACCAATACTGAAATCGAATAGATACAATGAATTTGTGCAAATCGAATATTGTAATAATATTCAAATTGTATTACTTTTTGCCGCATTCCAATTTGAACTTATTATTCATATTTCGATTGAGCTTAATTTCAATGCGCGATATTTGCGTAAATGACTGGAAACGGTTACGGTTTAGGATTTTTTATTTGATAACTAATCCCACCACACATTTTCACAATTCAAACGCTTTTAAGTCGAGATTCATAATGGTTGACATACATATCACCAAGGCTTGAACAACAAGCAGTTTTGGAAAGGTTTGTAATTGTTTTAGAACCCACAATAAATTTAATTAGAAACATGACAAGGAGAATTCATAGAAATATTTCTTAGCAAGAATATTAACTAGTTAACTATGTCTTTACATGTAGCCAAAAAGGCAATCCTTGACATTATTAAGGAACTTACATAATAATAATTTCTAACGTTTATTCGAGTATTACGGGAGTATATATACGCGAATACATAGAAGGACAGTCCCCATGTGATCACGAACGCTGTAAAGTGTTCGAATAGTCGGGCAATTAAAAATTAAATACAAATACGCGATGAAACCTATAAAAATAAATTTATTTCAAACTTACATAATACCACGTTAGTCATCATTCTCCTGCTCCTATCCCAATCACTTGGGGTAGACGCAATATGTACTCCTCTTCCTACATATTGCATAAGTTATTGGCAATAGTTTTATGACCGGCCGTCTGCCTGACGTCAACCCTCCTTGAGAATGTAATTGTTCACCAATCGGCATCAGGTGGTATTGGCCCAGGTCGATATTAAAACTCTTAGTCGTCTTTTACGACATCCACGAGCAAAGTAAGGGTTGGTAGTATTCGTAGCCGCTACCACACAGCGATAATATATATAATACACGTTAGTATAGGTTATACTCCAAGAATTAATTTTATTGCAATAATGTTATTTGCTTTCATCCCTTGGTGGTACTTTACAACAGCCGTGGTCTTATCTTAGCTGTTAGAAAACTTCATTAAAACCCTGTGCAACCTTTGGGTACCCTTTAATAAAAAGAAATCATGGCCGAACAAATAAGTTTTAAGTTGCTATTATAACAAGAGAACTGATTTTCACCTGTGAAATGTGTTTAGTGTGCCTTTGAGAGTTGCTGAGCAATGAAGTACCTCAATCTAGCAATCAGGTTAAGCTTTTCTGAGCAAACCGAGAAGTTTTATTCGTTTTGGACGTGACCAAAACTCTTTGGAGTTCGGTAAACATCTGAGACTCTTAGAACAAACGACGTGAGACCTCGCAATTTATAAAATATTAGCCCGTGGTTTATTTCGTATATCCCATTGCTCAATGTTTATTTTAAATGAATAATTTATAAAACTTACCGATGAAATTGCCTCATATGTAATTTTTTCAAATTTAAATCGCCATTATCGTTACTGATCATTTGTGTTACTTTATGTGTATTAAAATATAATAATGAACTTGAGAGACTAAGACCAATAATTTTGTTTCAACTATAAAACAACATTACTGAATATCGTACCATTCAACTATCCATCACCTCGTAAGCGACCACCGTAGCCCTCCCCCGAGAATGTAACTCAAAACAATCCTTCACCATCTGGTTTCAACAGTCTACCTCAAAAGATTATATTATTCTAATCTCGTAAAGCATTATAGCATGGATCATAAAAGTTAATAATAATACATGTATACTGACTATATGAAAGGAGAAAAAAAAATGTATTATTACATCACAGGTCAATATATGTATTATTTTCATAGCATTATAGTCCTATCCCTTTCTCAGTGACATAACAAAACAGCTTAGCCGTTGCGATAATAAAATAGCTCACTTTAGTCACCTCATGGTACAAAATTTCATTTTAGGACTGCAATAATATTTTTTAAGCTGAAATAAAACTGTATATAGAATAAAAAAACCTATCTTGTGAAAAAGTAATAAACGAATAGATAAATAAAAAAAAACGATGACATTTATAATATGCAGTTATGCACTAAATATTAACGCGGTTATTAGTAGGTTTTCAGATGGTGACGGAATAAAAATGCAATTCACGATCTCCTCTCTTGCCCGTGGGTGTCGTAGAAGACGGCTAAGGGTTATTATGTACATATAACATCTATTTTTCCGTGTGGTGACGGAGTAAGTATACTATTTACCACCCCATATGATGATCCACCCAGATGTGATCGTACGAGACGACTAAGAGATATAAGACGCATATAAATAACATCTATGCGAGAAAAGGAAAACTCTATACCAATACGTCTGACCAGCGCGGTATAGTAAGTTAATTTCCCTCCCGTTATGGAGGAGGACCGAGCCCAATAGTGGGACATCTATGGGCTGTGATGATGATGATGATAACATCTATGCAAGAGAAGGAAAACTCAAAATGAAACCCTATATCAACACGTCTGACCGGTGTGGTATTACATTAATAAAGTTAAGAGAATCAAACTTCAACACTGCCTTTCAATTCACTTTGTGATATTCACCATCTGTGTAGTAGAAAATTGTACGCTACGTATGCAATTATGCAAAGAATTTATAGTTTTTCTCTTCAGCGCAATCGTCGCCAAAACATTCAACAAATTCGTTTCAGTGCCAAAATTCAGTTCGCACATAAATGTCGCAAAATATTATCTTGATTTATCATAAGTAGTATTTAATGTGTTGTTTTATTTTTTTAAAAGGAATGTCAAGTACTAAAATTTATTCCTGACGATTTTCTTTATCTATTTCTCATTTCATATATTCGTGATATGCTCGAACTCTAACTGTTTACACCCAAAAACTTAATTTTTATAATTGAGCCTTCTCCAAAACGGTCGAGAATTTAACCTACATTGATAATAGAGTCACAGCATGGTTTACGATTTTATTGCCGTTTCTGGCAATTTGTATTATTTGCTTATATTTCTTCATTGTATTACCTTTATTGAATAGTCTTCCAACATCCAGTATTGAACGTAGACCACATGATGCCATTCTACGCCGTCCACCTCTACCCATTCCCTATGACTGTCATCATGCCAAGATCAAGTCAGGATCATTACAAACCATAGTTATTTTTAAAATACGCACAAAAAAAGGAAGAGGTGGTGAATTGTACTCGTATCTCGTCACCACCAGGTAAGGGAAATTATTTCCTAGCAATTCACTAATATCAATAAAAAAATGATTTAAATATTTTCGACTCCAGATCTTTAGTAATATTGCATTCATCTTTTAATTTTCTCTGACAAACATAAATATATTGCCTACTCCTTAGGCTTTTTTAGATATATAACCTTCATAATGGGCAGGGAATTAAATTATTAAATTATGCTACCCAGACGAGTTAACATTTTTTTTTTAATGGCTTACGGTGGCAAACGAGCAGGCAGCACACCTGATGGTAAGTGTCACTGCCGCCCATGGACCTTTGCCAATGATATAGCTAGGCCGATGCCTACCAATACAAACCCCGAACCCACCCCAGTTGGGCTTCCGGCTCTCTCGCTCGGACGGACCGGCCCGCGGCTGTAGACAGAGAACTGTCCATAGCGTGGTCTTCCCACAATAAACATAGGGTTTTGTTTCCAGTTTGTCCTTTCAGTTAATTTGTTCTCATCTGCTTATATCTCATAACGGTCTCCTACAGCACTCAAAAGAAAATAAGAATTAGCTATGCATACTGTTACCAAACTTGGATCAAAATTGGATTAATTTGTATTTTACTAGATTTTTTTAATAATTAAAATATATTTTATTTAGTTTCAAAGACTTAAGGAATTGTATTGTAATAGAGTTTACAAATATATAAATAACGCAAAGAAATTACACTCAGAAACAATTTTTGGTTCGCACAAAGTATTGTCCTGTGTAGGTATCGAACCCACTACACCAGTACAGAAGGAAAAGATCGATATCTTAACCTTTACACCATCTATCCAGTCATAATATCAGTTCATAGGACGTTTAACCAACATTCAAAATTAAATCACAATTTAATCTCACATCACGATAACAGTAGATAAACATAAAATTAACTTAAACTTAATTACTTGAATGTCTAAATTAACTGACCACCGTTACAAGTTAACTGTTGACATGCTTAACGTGAAATAAAGAATATGTAACAAAATTAAATGTACGTAACATTCATTTTATATAACTGTCTAAGACGCATCAGGTCGGAATGAAGTACAGTATTGCAGCATTTTGTAATAATGTACTGTTTTGAAATTGTTCATTATTATTTAATATTATGGTATTTTTTAACAGGTGTGTGGTTGCAACTACGAATACTACCAACCCTTACTTTGCTCGTGGATGTCGTAAAACTAAGAGCCTTATAACGACCTGGCCCAACTTCATCTGATGCTGTTTGGTCAACAATTACATTCCCAAGAAGGGTTGATGTCTTGCAGACAGCCGGTCATAACACTACCGCCAATAACTTTTACAATATGTACTATGAAAGCAGAGTACATATAGTATCGACCCCAAGTAATCGGTGCTCGTGGATGTCGTAAAAGACGACTAAGAGCCTTATAACGACCTGGACCAACCATCTAATGCCGTTTGGTCAACAATTACATTCCCAAGAAGTGTTGACGTCTGGCAGGCGGCCGGTCATAACACTACTTTTTTTTTTTTTTTTGCGGTGGGCTATGGACGTCGCACCCCGCCAAATCGGTCCGGGGTGACGGAAGAGGCGGCGCGCAACCCCATTGACCCACCCTGCAAGCACCTCTTCTTCGCCGTGCGAGCGGGCCACCGGTACCCGATCTTTGTCTTCGGTGGCCCGCTCGGCGGTATGCCCTCTCGGGCTCCTCTCCTGTCGACGCCCCGACAGCTTTCGCCGTCGAGGCGTCGTCCTCACGCGGTGGCCTCGCGTCGGGTGACCGGACAATTCCCCGGTCCGATCACCCGAAGCCTCGGTTAGGGCGGCATCAGGCGCAGGTATTCGCGCCTGCGCCGCCCCGGCCGCGGGCGGCGGCCCGGGTCACGGGAATCCTCCCGGGCCCGTTCCGCCGCCTCCTTCTACGAGATGACAGCCTCGCAGAAGGTGGCGACCGCGTCCCAATTCCTGACGCTGTCGACCATCGCCCTCGCGACAGCCGACAGCGTCAGGTCGACACCGATAATAGCGACGAGGTCGCGGCGCTGCCCGTCCCAGCTCGAACATTCCTCGAGCGTATGTTGCGCCGTATCCTCGTCACTACTGCAATGATGGCAGCCCGGAGTCCATTCCCTGTACACGACCGTGTGCAGGTATTTCCCGAAGCACCTGTGCCCCGTCAACACCTGCACCAGTCGGAAGGTGAGGACCCCGTGCCGCCGCTCCATCCATTCCATCAGTACGGGCCGGAGGGCCTCAACGGTAACGACACCGTGTCTAGGCCTCTCCAGCCGCGCAGCCCAATGGGCGATGACTTCTCGGCGGGCGTCCTCGCGCCAGGTGGCTAAAACCATCTACACACCATTCTCTTTGTAGTAAAACTGGCTGACTGAAACTATTTAATCGATGTGACCCACACATCGATTAAATGGTTTCAAAGTCTACAACAGATATGGAAACATTTTTTTGTATTTTATTTACCTAGATATTTAAATTATCTAGATAAGATAGATTGCTGTGTGGTAGCAGCTACGAATACTACCAACCCCTACTTTGCTTGTGGATGTCGTAAAAGACGACTAAGAGCCTTATAACGACTTGGGCCAACTCCGTCTGATGCCGTTTGGTCAATAATTACATTCTCAAGGAGGGTTGACGTCTGGCAGGCGGCCGGTCATAAAACTACTGCCAAAAACTTTTACAATATGTACTATGAAAGGAGAGTACATATTGTATCGACCTCAAGTAATTGGGATAAGAGTAGGAGAATGATGAATGATGAGTATTTATTATTTTTTAACAACACCGTTAAGGTTTATTGTTCAGTAATCTACATTGGTGTTAAGTAAAATACAATATTGATGACGGAGTAAGAATACACATCCTCTCACTTACCGCGGGTAAGTAAAATATGTGAAGGTGACGACCCAGTCTTTGTTGCCGAAGTTACCTAAAATGTAACTTCTAAATCGAAATGAAGTAGTAGTAGAGAGGACGAATACGGCAGGTTATGAAGCCGTGAACGGATATATATACACATATAAATATTGTAATATGGTTATGAAATTTTGCAAATTATATTGAATCAATCTTAATGTTTTATTCGCTATATTATATATATTGAGCATTATATTCTCGTCTAATGAAGAGAAATAACTAAACATGCCAATATTAATATTTTGACAATAAAAAAAGATTTAAAATTCAAATTTAAACTAGCCACCCGGTGGAAATACGTTGGTTTTACCTTTTGCCAATATTTTTAATCAAAAACAAATGTTGACATCTGGCAAATCCATCCATGATTTGTATACTGTTTTCTTATATTTATAAATTTATAAAAGATATATTAATATATCATTTATGTTTATAATATGAAGTCGGTTAAAAACAATAATCAAGTTGCGTTTGATTGTTACGTTACCATGTAAAATATTAATAAAAAAAAACGTGTCCGTCTCGGGACGCCCGACAGAAGTAATAACTTAAACTAATCTAAGTTGAACTATTTAATATTGAAATTATTTAACTTTAGAAAATCTTAGGTTATTACTTAAATTTTATATATATTAATATGATAATGAGTTGTATATTAATAAAATCGTATAACATCACATGTTAATATGTCTATCGCTGTGGGTTAGACTGAGAGAAGAGGAGTCTGTCTACCGCTGCCGTATGCGTGAGAGAAAGGGAAGCCAGACAAACTAGCGCCGTTACGCGTTACATATGAAAGCGGTTTACCCTTCCATAAAAGTTATCAATTCAAAACAGATTTCAACAAAATTTAACATAATTATGGCTTGATCCTGATGAGACATATATTTTTTAGGTTATTTTCTTTATTCTAAGTAGATATGATTTTTTCCAATATGGATATTTGAGGACCACACTGTTGATTAACTCTTTTCTATCTCACCATACTCTTTCAAAAAATCGACGTCTGAGCGATGGTCGTGTGCTGTTACACTTCATTCAGTAAGTGGGAGAGCCGCAAGCCTAACTTTGTGGATGGGTGTTAGTTAGTAAGCAGCGGCCTAGCTGTACCCGTAGTATTACAAATATTCATAAGTTGCAGTAACACTTACCATCGGCTTTGCTCATTGCTCATTTGCCACCATGAGCAAAAAAAAAACCGATATTTTATATTCTCTATTTTAAAAAGTTACTACGATGCAAGTAATTGTTTAATTTAAACAAAAAATTTGTATCTCTAAAGATTATATTCTAAAAATATATTGTCCAATTAACCCCTTTCAACATAATTGAGTTACTAACACCCAAACAAAGAACAAACAGACAAACATCAAAATTTACATTAAATATGTAAATCTAACCCCTCTGACAATTGTCTACTCGGCAGGGGTAATAGAGTCCTACGTCCGTGACAATAGTTATCGTGACAAAACTATTAATATACGGATAGTATTTTAGTCACGTTTCTTCCTATGTGGTAGGAATACAACTAACCACCTCTCTTCTTACATGTGGATGATTAAAAATGACGACCAACTGCATAGATGGCGTAGTGGTTAAGGTACCGACCTTCCGTGCCAGTGTCGTGGGTTGAATTCCCACGCAGGACAATATTTTCTGCGATCCATAAAGTGTTATTCCGAGTCTGGGTGTAATTTGTCTATGTTAATTACATGTTTGTAAAGCCCCCGCAATACAAGGATTATTTAATTAGTACAGTTGATGTCCTTAAAAAAAAACTATAAAAAAGAAACTGTGGGACACAAGCTGACAACATCACCGCAAAAGAAGGAAATCTCGAAATGAAAACCTATATCAACCCGCCGGACCAGTGTGCTATATTAGATCAATTTCCCTCCCATCGTGGAAGAGGCTCGAGCTCAATCAAGACATATATGACATCAGATAATTTCAATTATTAATGCTAGTATTATTTGCCATGTGGTAGCGAGTGTGTGGCTATAAATACTACAAAATCTTACATTGAAAATAACTAAGAGCTTTACATAGTACTGGGCCAACTCTATCTGATGCTGTCTTATCAACAATTACATTCTCAAGGAACCCTACTTGGGCATATCTATATATAATCGTAAGACGTCAGGTAGGCGGCCGAATATAAAAGTATTGTCAAAATGTTTGCAAAATTAGGTCGCCTCAAGTAATTGGGATAAGAGCAGGATAATGACAATGATGATACTAGTATCCACAGGGACCAAGTGATATTGTTGTGGTTGTTTTTAAAGATATACTACTAGCTTTCCGTTAAAAAATGTGACAATTTCTTTGGTTATAGTATCCAGCCACCTAGCAGGATTTCAACGACTTTACTAAAATATAGAGTCAACGCTAATGTAGAGAAAATGTAGGTAGTGTATTTTCTTTACTTTCTTTTTATTTATCTTGAAGTAAAATCGTGGAATGTTTTATCAAATAGCTAGAGAGATTTCGAAGTTTATTAAATAACCGTCACTTTATTTTTCTTATCTTATGTCTCCTTCAAAATCTAAGCTACCAAGCCTTAGACTCAAAGGCAAAACTTGTGACAAAAATGTACGACCTTTGACGCGTCCTTCAAATCAAAATTATTACTACAGCTTGAATTATGTATGATCTTAAGTTATAAATTTGCGATTATATAACACTGTTATGATATAATATTTTATTATAATCCTGTTTTAATCAGCGAACTCTAAATTTTAGTAAACATTATTATATGGTGGCGATTTACTAGTTTTTAAAACTAACAAATCTATTAAGCTACCATCGGATCGAAACACGGCTACACTGAGAAAGAGCCGGCAAGAAAACTCAAGTAAACTCCAGCAAAAAGATAAATTGGTATTAAAAATTGGGTCAAAATGATACTCTAGCAGGCAGCATAAATCTCTGTAATAGCGATCACTTGTTGGACGTGAGACATCTTGTCCTCCGTGACCATGAACGCTGTAAAGTGTTCGAAACGCCGGGAAATTAAAAATCAAATACAAACGCGATAGAATTCGTAATAGTAGTTTCATGAATATATCTATATATTTTTTTTAATTTTGTCTACTATTTGGAATAGCTATGTACATTAATATTAATATTTTACCTTTATCTTTTCCTTTTTTAGATTTTTTATAACTTTTACATTTGGTAGGGAATTAGGTTATTATACTAGGCTATTCAGACGAGTATATTTAATGTATGACGATGTAGGTTTTGTTTAAAATTTTACATTTCTTTTAATTTGTACTTATATTTTTCAATATAGAACACGAGAGAAATAAGAGACAAACGCGGTAGAATCCGTAAAATTAAACATCAGAAATCTCACGCAAACATCAGAACTTACAGATAGTTTTGTCATACTTGTTACCTAAAATTTAATGATCGTTAATGAAAACGACTATTCGTCTACTGTTTTTCATATAACACGATTAACAATTTCTTGTTCTAAGTCTAAGTGTAATAAAGTCTAAGTCTAAATGTAATAAATTTGTGTCTTTTAAATTGTTTATTTGTGAAGTCCCTGCAATATAAAAATTTATAATCTGCACTGGATGTATAATCTGTCTGGGCACAATTTATAATCTTTAAAAAAATATATATTTATAAGTATATATCGGGTAGAAGCAGACACGAACCTTAAAATTCCTCATGGATATCGTAAAAACTAACCAAGAGCTCTACACTGATCTATTCCAGTACAATCTAGTGCTATTTAACCATTATATTCCTAAGGCAGGTTGACGTCAAGCACACAGGCAGTCATTTAAATCTATTTGTTTGTAAATCTTGTACAGCATGTACTCCTTTTCTTCGAACTTTTTTGAAAGAAAATAACATACTTTATGGAACCTGTATAAATAAGATGTGGATAAATGACGATAATATAGATTGAAGTTAAAAAAAAGCAGATAATTTCATGAAAAACAATTTATAACATTATCTAAGACCACATATTTGCAATATATTCTGAATTCTGTGTCGTAAATATACCACTAGCACTACTGCAGAGACATCCAAATGCTTATATAATATGGGGGTATCATTTGGTTTCGAATTTAAACGAACGCACAGATAAGTCTTTATATGTCGGCCTATAATACAAATGGCTCGAAAAAATCTAAGAAAATTCTTACGAAATAAACTAAAAGAAAGTCAGACTTATTTTCACCTTATATTTTTGTCGTAGAGCTCAAATTCGTGTGTACAAAAAAGAAAATTGCATTACGTTTTGCACGTAGTATCAAAAAGAAGGAAATGTAATAAGAGCCTTATCTGCCGACAATACGAGGTAATTTCGCTGGGGTACTATCCCAGAAACCTCCACGCGGTGTACCCTGGGTGCGGGCGGCGGTCCGCAGTTCTTCTGTTGTACTGTCGTCCGTAGCGAATATCTGCGCGATTTCGCTCCTTACTCTACTACAGTCGTAGTAGAGGGTATAGGACGCGAAACATTGGGACGGGCTCAGTCACTCATTTATTTGAGGGCTGGGCAGGCACATGCCACCGCCCACAGATCGTAAACCTGATTCTTTGCTTGTCTTAGTTTCAGGAGCGAGGGTCTTGGCTTAACCGCCCGGACCGCGAGGAAGACAACCTCTATAAAGAGTTCGAAGTAACATTCGGACTCGGAAATCACCCAGAATCTTAAGTTCTGGCGTGCGGCGAGAAGATGCATGGCAGATGGGTTGTTCTGTCGTTAGCACGCTCCAGCCAGGGTACCGGCTGACCCCCTGGTTGGTAAATGTAGGCTTGCCCGGGTAAAGGGATCTCTGCCCGGGTCGACGTATTGTATCTCCCATAATCGTGGGATCAATAATGGATGCTGAAAAATTAATTAAAAAAAACGACGGGGATTGTAGCGATCCTCACCCCAAGGCCCGGTCAAGCCGATCAAAAACTGACCAAGACGACGCCTCGTCCTCAGGACTTGAGGCGTCTGCCGAGGGCCCGGCACAAACCGTGGAGGCCCAGAAGAAGAAGAGGAGGTCGCCTCGAAAGTCTCGGGGCAACGGCCTGAGCCACAAAAGGCGGCTGGAGGAGCGGCGGGCGCGCAGGGAGGCTGCCGCCGCTGAAGAGAAGAAGGACGGTAGACTCGCAGCAGAGCCGTCGACGGACGAGGGCGACAGCGATGTCGCAGAGCCGTCCGAAGACGAGGGCGGCGGATCTACCGTCAGAATGGACGAGGGCGGTGATATTCCCGCAGGGCCGTCCAAAGAGGAAAGCGGGTCGGCTGGTGAAGGCCCCACTAGGTCGTCGGCGCGTCTAGCAGCAAAGACGCCGCCGGCGACCGCGACTAAGAAGGAGGAGGCCCTCCCCTCGCAGGTGCGAAAGCGCCCCCTGAGTAAGGGAGGCAGCTCGAGCGCCGAAACCGAGGGGAGCGCGGCCAACATGCCTCCACCTAAGATCATGGCCTCCCGAAGAGGGCGAGGGACCTCGGCTGTAGAAAGGGCGGCGGCGGTCGCTGTCCGCGCCGGTGACGCTACGGATCTGCAGGCCGAAAATGTCCGCCTTAGAGGCGAGATGTCAGGCCTGCGGACCCGAAACAGGAACCTGGGCGACATGCTGGCGGAGATGCGTCGGGCAAACCGCCAGTTGCTGATCGACGTGGCCGACCTCAAGGCGCAGGTGGCGCTGTTCGTGTCGCCTGCGCCAGCCGCGCCACCAGCCAAGACCGGCTACTCAGCGGCCGCTGCGGCGCCAAAGCCGCCTCGCGCTGCGGCGCCGACGACGTTGGGTGATGGCGTCACCGTCACACCCGTCCCCGCGGCGAGGAAGACGCCTGCCGCTGCGAAGCGCGCGCCGCCGGCTGACGCTGGCGCAGTCGCCGCGGCGAGACTCCCTGTCCCGGTGGTGAGGTTGACGCCTCTCCCCGCGGACCGCTTGCCGCCGGCTAGCGCCCCTGCGGCGCCAAAGCCGCCAGGCGCCGTAGAACGGGCCCCTGAGGAGGCTCAGCCGACCCCGTTTGAGGTGGGAGGCATATCGGACGAGGCCCTCGCCAAAATCATCGGCGCAGTGGGCAAGCTCGTCGATGCGCGCTTCGCCGTTCTGGAGGCGAGGTTGCCTCCAGAACCACGTGTCCGACCACCTCTCGCCGCGGACAAGCGGCCGCATGTGGCACCAGCCCCCGCCCCGCTGCCTTGTCAGGGTGGCCGCGTGGGGAGCTACGCCGCGGCCGCGGCCGGGCCTAAGCCCAAAGGCCCCGGCCCAGCTCCGAAGGGACCCGCCCTGAGGAGGAAGACGGCTCCGGCTCCTGCCGGACCGCTGAAGTCGCCCGCAATAACACCGCCGGCGACGACCAGCGAGGCTGCGACGAGACCTTCCGCGTCTGGCACGACTGCCGTACCCGAACAGGGTTGGCAGGTGGCCGAGCGCGACAGAAGGAGTCGCGGCCAAAGAAGGAGAGCGGAGGCCAAGCGCGCCGCTGAGGTCCCCGCTCCACAGGCAGGAGCCGGACGGAAGAAGAGACCGCGCAAGGGGCTCAAGTCGCCGAAGACGGCCGCAGTGGTGATCACTGTGCTGCCCGAGGCGGCCGAGAAGGGCCTCAGCTACGAGGCCGTCTTGAGGAAGGCCCGGCGGGAGCTAGACGTCTCCGATATTGGAGGCGTCGAAGCCAGGACCCGCAAGGCCCGGACGGGAGCTCGAATTCTCGAGTTCCCAGGGGCCGAGGGCGCCAAGACGGCCGACAGCGTGGCCGAGAAACTGCGAGGTTTATTCGCCGTGGAGGGTGGCATCAAGATCGCCAGGCCCGTCAAGTGCGCCGAAATGCGCATTTCGGGTTTGGACGATTCGGTGACGGTGGAAGACATCCGGGAGGCTATTGCCTCGAAAACCGGGTGTCCCATAGACACCGTCCGGGTCGGTGCCATTCGTCCCGGTCCGGGTGGCGTAGGTGCTGCCTGGGCGCAGTGCCCGGTGGAGTCGGTCAGGCAACTGGCCGGCTCAGGCAGGCTCCTCGTGGGCTGGAGCTCGGCGCGGGTAACCGTGCTTGAGCACCGGCCCGCGAGGTGCTACAAGTGCATGGCGGTCGGACACACTCGACCGACGTGCACTAATTGCTTCGACTGCGGCGGATTGTGTTTCCGCTGCGGTCAGACCGGGCACGTGGCGGCATCTTGCGCCGCCCCGCCCCACTGCCCCGCGTGTGCGGCGGGCAATAAGCCCGCCAAGCACCGCATGGGCTCTGGGGCGTGCAAACCTCCAGCTTCGGCCCCAAAGGCGCGGGGCGGCCCTACGACCACGGCCGCTCCCGCTCCTAGCGCGGTCCGATCGCCCGCTGGCGAGGAGGTCATGGACACAACCCGATAATGGGTACACCAGCCATGCACCTCCTCCTGCAGGCCAACACCAACCACTCCGCCGGAGCGCAGGATCTCCTCCTGCAATCCATGGCGGAGTGGTCGATTGGTGCAGCCGTAGTCGCGGAACCGTACGCCGTGCCTGATCGCCCCAATTGGGTGGTCAGTCGAAACGGTACTGCGGCAATCGTCGTCTCAACGCAGCGGCACTTCCCGTCCTTGTCCCTTTTGGATAGGGGCGAGGAATTTGTCGCGGCGGAGTGGGGAGGGGTCACGCTCTACAGCGTATACCTCTCCCCCACTAGGAGGATGGACGATTTCGGGGCCTCACTCACCACCTTGGAGGCCTCGATACGGCGACTGGCACCGGGCCTCGTCCTGGTTCTGGGGGACTTCAACGCCAAATCCACGGCGTGGGGGTCCCCTACGACGGACGACCGCGGGCGGGCGGTCAACGAGTGGGCGGCTTCACTGGGCCTCTGTGTTCTGAACAGAGGCTCGGTGAACACGTGTGTGCGGCGGCAGGGCGGGTCGATAGTGGACTTGTCGTTCGCTAGCCCCGCTGTCGCGCCACGGGTGAGGAACTGGAGTGTCCTGGAGGAGGCGGAGACCCTGTCGGACCACCGGTACATCCGGATGGAGGTCTCCCCCCGGGAACCCGGTAGGGGTCACAGGGCGGACGGAGCTCCCGCGTTTCCGCGGTGGGCTGTGGGTCGTCTTGACAGGGATCTACTGGCGGAGGCGGCCATTGTCAGTACGTGGCTGTCCTCACCACCCCCAGCAGACGGAGTGGACGCTGAGGCTGTCCGCATTCGCAGTGCGTTAACGCAGATCTGCGATGCGGCCATGCCCAGAGTGCGGCGGCGTCCGCCTCCGAGGCAGGGGGTCTACTGGTGGTCCCCAAGACTGGCGGACCTTCGTGCGGCGTGTATCAGTGCCCGAAGGTCCTACACCCGCAGCCGGCGGCGTCACCGCGACGTCGAGCGGGAGGGCCAGCTGTACGAGGCGTACCGCAGTGCGCGGACTGCCTTTCGGCTGGCCATCCGAGCCGCCAAGGGCGCGAGTTGGCAGGAGATGCTGGACGGTCTCGACCGTGACCCCTGGGGTCGCCCATATCGCGCGGCGCTGAACAAGCTTCGCGCGCGGGCGCCCCCCCTCACCGAGACCCTCCAGCCCGACTTCCTTCGTAGGGTGGTCGAGGAACTGTTTCCACGGCAGTCGGAACACACGCCCCCGGTCATGGCTCCGCCAGATCAGGACCGGGAGGCCGACGACGACGAGAGTGTTCCGCCCGTGACGGAGTCGGAAGTGGGGGCGGCCGTGGCGAAGATTCGTTCCACCACCACGGCCCCCGGCCCGGACGGAATTCCAGTCCGGGTGCTGACGTCGCTCCTCGAGCACTTCGAGCCTCGCCTCAGGCAGCTGTTCAACGCCTGTCTGACGTCTGGACGGTTCCCTGAGTGCTGGAAGGAAGGGAGGTTGGTTCTCCTGCCAAAGCCGGGACGGTCCCCGGATTTTCCGTCGGCCTACAGGCCCATCGTGCTCCTCGACGATGTGGGTAAGCTGCTGGAGCGTGTGCTCGCTGCCCGCATCGTCCGACACCTGGAGGAGGTGGGGCCCGATCTGTCGGACGCTCAGTATGGGTTTCGGAGGGGGCGTTCGACCATCGGGGCCCTATTACGCCTGAGGCAGGCGGCCGCGGAGGCCGTCGCCGGGAAGGGAGTGCTGTTGGCGGTGTCGTTGGACATCGCCAACGCATTCAATAGTCTGCCATTCGGCTGCATCAGGGAGGCGCTCCGGTTCCATGGAGTGCCCCTGTACCTCAGGCGGCTGGTGGCAGACTATTTGGAGGGCCGCAGTATCCTCTGCGCGGGTCCCGCAGGGGACATTGTGCGGACGCCCATGTCGTGCGGCGTTCCACAGGGGTCGGTTCTGGGGCCGACCCTGTGGGACATCGGGTACGACTGGGCGTTGAGAGGGAGTCTCCCCCCCGGGCTGAGCTTGGTGTGCTACGCTGACGACACGCTCGTCACAGCCCGGGGCAGGACACTCGAAGAGGCGGCGAGCCTGGCCACTCTCGGCACCGAGGAGATGGTCAGGCGGATCGAGGCGCTGGGGCTCAGGGTGGCCCTAAACAAGACGGAGGCCCTACTTTTCCATGGGCCCCGTGTGAGGCTACCCATCGGCGCCTCGATAGTGGTAAACTCCATCCACATCAGCATCCAGGCCCATATGAGGTACTTGGGTCTGGTGCTCGACGGGCGATGGTGGTTCCGGGAGCATTTCCGACAGATTGCTCCCCGGCTTGTCGGCGCGGCGTCCGCCCTTTCTCGACTCATGCCGAACGTGGGCGGACCCAGTTTCGAGGGCCGACGGCTGTATGCGGGGGTCATCCGCTCGATGGCCATGTACGGCGCACCCGTGTGGGCGAGGGCTCTGAACGCCCAGCTCAGGGCGGTTCTGTGGAGGCCACAGAGAGCCATGGCGGTCAGAGCCATTCGCGGGTACCGCACGGTGTCGACAGAGGCGGCGTGCCTGTTGGCCGGGACACCCCCGTGGGACCTAGAGGCGGAGATGCTCTCCGACCTCTACCGGCGGGTTATCACAGCGCGCGAGGAAGGTGGCTCCCCATCGTTGAGCGAGATAGCCACCTGGCGCGTGGATGCCCGCCGAGACGTCATCGCCCGTTGGGCTACGCGGCTGGAGAGGCCTAGGCACGGTGTGGAGACCGTTGAGGCCCTCCGGCCCGTATTGATAGAGTGGATGGAGCGGCGGCACGGAGTCCTCACCTTTCGGCTGGTGCAGGTATTGACGGGGCACGGGTGTTTCGGGTTGTACCTGCACAGGGTCGTGTATAGGGAGTGGACTCCGGCCTGCCACCACTGCAGGAGTGACGAGGACACGGCGCAACACACGCTGGAGGTGTGTCCGGGATGGGAGCGGCAGCGCCGTGACCTCGTCGCTGTCATCGGTGCCGACCTGACGCTGCCGGCCGTCGCGAGGGCGATGGTCGACAGCATCAGGAACTGGGACGCGGTCGCCGCCTTCTGCGAGGCTGTCATCTCGCAGAAGGAAGCGGCGGAACGGGCAAGGGAGGATTCCCGCGCCCCGGGCCGCCGCCAGCGGCCGGGGCGGCGCAGGCGCGAATACCTGCGCCTGATGCCGCCCTAACCGAGGCTTCGGGTGATCGGACCGGGGAATTGTCCGGTCATCCGACGTGAGGCCACCGCGTGAGGGCGACGCCCCGACGGCGAAATCTGTCGGGGCGTCGACGAGAGGAACCCGCGAGGGTGAACCGCCGGGCGGGCCACCGAAGTTAAAAATCGGGTCCCGGTGACCCGCTCGCACGGCGAAGAGAGAGGAGTTTTACGGTGGGTCTATGGGGTCACGCGCCGCCTTCTCCGTCACCCCGGGCCGATTTGGCGGGGCGAGGCTAATCCATAGTCCACCAAAAAAAAAAAAAAAAAAAAAAAAAAAAGGTAATTTCGCTCGATTTGTCTATACATAAAAACTGGCATTAAATTTAATTCATTAGCATAATACTTTTGCTTTTAATATTGTTTATATTTTATCTTATTTATAAGTAAACAGTTCGTTAAGTAACATTGTATATATAGACAAATATTTTTTTTAATAAGCTTACCAATTAACGAATTCATGCTTCGATTTAGTTTAAGGTCGATTTTATTAAATGCTTTTAAACTTCTCTTAAGTAAGACACTTAAGAGAGCTTTATATACTCATAGCGAAAAGAATATGAGGACTTTTAGTGCATCAAGTTATATTGCAAAATGTTCATCAAAAAAATTGCTCTGTACATACTTCGTTCAAAAGATTATTGGCTTTAAAAATTTATATGGGTTCAATTTCTATATTAAAAAACTACTGATATGACTTTAAAATTATACTTTGATAAATATTCACAAAGAAAAAATACATTGTTTTAAAAGAATATTAAGCTAAAAGCTAGTCACACTACTGTGAAGTAAGCAAGTGTCAGATGCAGAAAAGTCGTTTTTATACTTTGCTGAAATAGGGAATAAAGAGTTTAATCAAATTTAAATTTAATCCTTATATAATAGTTATAGTATTTCCTGTTAAAGTATTGTTGACTTTTTTATATTGTATTTTTAGTTGTTTGTAAAATAATTTATTTTTCCTTAAATTATTAGTCTTTTATTCATCATCATCATCATCACAGCCCATAATTATCCCACTGTTGGACTCGGGCCTCCACCGTAATGGGAGGGAAATAACCTACTATACTGCGCTGGTCAGACGTTTTGGTATAGGGTTTTGTTTCGAGATTTTCTTCTCTCGCATAGATGTTATATGTGTTTTATATCCCTTAGTCATCTCGTATGATGACCCACGGGTAAGATATGGGGGGGTGAATTGTATTCTTACTCCGTCACCACCAGTCTTTTATTACCTCGATATTTTGCAATTTCCTTATGTACTGATTGTGATCGATCAACATTCTAATATACAATGGCCCGATAATCATCATCATCTCAGCTTATATATTCTCACTACTAGGCTCGAGCCTCCTCCACACAAGGAGGGAAATTGACCTACTGCATTACGCTGGTCAAACTTGTTGGTATAGGGTTTTATTTTGAAATTTCCGTCTTTTGCATATTTTATCCTTTAGTCGTCTTGTACAATCACCCACGGGTATGATAGCGGGTGGTGAATTGTATTCTTACTCAATCACCACACGGCCACACGGATAATGATAAAGCTAAAAGATAGGATTTAAGCCTATTGGTAATTATCTGTAATTTTATCTGTTCCCACAAAACTTTTTAACAACATTTCGTAATTTGACAAATGAGGTTATCGTTCGAACGTTTTCGATTGTGGGCTTTAGGCTTTAATACGTAACACAAAATAAAAATAATGGCCTCTGAAATAGCGGAGTTTGTGTGCTGACTGTTCTTAAGGATCACTTATTGCTTTTTTCTTATATTGAAATATAATGTATATTTGTGTATATAATCCTTCTTATAATATGGCATGTAACTACGCCTATTTTCTGATCATCATCGCTATAAGTGTTTAATTAAAATTTATACTATTATATAGATCTTGAAGAAGTATGTAGCTTTTTATAACATTTGAATTAAAAAAATTATAGCTCATAGATAATATTTCGTAGAATAATATTTTATAGATTTTATACATTTTAGAGCACAATTTTTCGAAATGATAATTTAGTATTTGATACATGAAATAGAGCACAACCCTGGTTACAGGAAACTGGTTTAAGATATCATGCAGAATCGAAGGTGGTCTAAAAGGTTATTTAAATCAGTGTTCTGACGGGTTAAGAATACATTGTGTCACCTTTCTTTATCTTCTGTGAGAATCGTAAAATCTGGATGGCGAATGTAATTCTTTCAAGGGGACCAAGTGATGCCAATAGGCAAGTTAATAAATGTGTAATGTTTAGTACATATAAATTTCCAAAAATATAGCATAAAAATAACAAACTATTAGTACATAAACAATTTATTTTTCAGTAGGTATTTAAATACCTTTAATTTAGCAGCAGTTCTTGTATTTGGTAATTCTGTATTACACTGAATTACTTAAATACAAGAACTACTAAATGACTTTTCTCTACAAGGACTCTAAATGAAGAACTTAAAATGAATTTTAAATTAAGAATAACTAAATGAATTTTCTTGGCATTTTGTTATAGGTATATTGATATCAACAGAGTTGCCTTAGAACAATAGAAACCCGTTATGCCGATACATTTGTGTACTTTAATACTTTACTAATGAAAAAAAAAATATTCCATTATTTTTAGTACGTCTTATATAAACCTAGTCGTGTATGAACAATAAGAAAGAAAACAAAAATAAGGGACATAAAATAAAATATCAGAAATATTAAATGGTAATGGGCAGGCCATGTGTGTAGAATAGAAAATGACAGATGGACCAAGAAAATAACGGATTGGGTACCAAGAGAAGCACAAAGTTTTAGAGGTAGACCGAAAAGGCGATGGGAGGATATATTTAAAGAAATATGTGGTCCAAATTGGAGACTACAGGCTAAAAATAGAGAGAACTGGAAGAAGCTAGGGGAGGCCTACGCCAAAGAGGCGACTTATACAAATCTAGATTAAGTTTAATACTTTTACTTTTAAATTAGTTATTATTTTTAATATTATTAAGGCAAGATTGTGGTTAGAATAAAGGCTATTTTTATTTTATTTTATTTTTTATATAAACTTAGTTAGTATATAGGTTATAAATTATGCCACTATGGGTCACAGTAAAACGTTATATATATCAACCTTTATGTAATTGAAATTGAACAGAACAACCTGTTTCGGGTCAGCTACTCGTAGTTCAAGTATAAATTATTATTCACCTTCCTTATTTCGAAAGACGCGTAAATCTGTTGGTGTTATCCTTAGTCTCTCACCGGTTGAGGCGAATAGTTATCCTATCGGATTAGGCGAGTAAAAGAAGTCTCTACTAGTGTACTAACTTGTGTATTTCTGTTGCTATTAGCTACTAGCTCAATGATCTACGAATGTATAATGATTTCTGATATTTACGCGAGTATAACATATTTGAAATGAAACTAGTTTTCAGTGTGACCGCGTTCGGAACCAGTGGTAACTGAATAGATTTGTTAGTTTAAAAACTTATAAATTGCTACAATATAATAAATATCATAAATTATTTTTTTAATAATAACTGAACATAAATAATGTAGAGTTTTATATATAAAATCATTTTTTTGATAAGATAAAATAAAAATAAAAATATGGGGCAAAATTTAATAACTGATACTGTAGCGGATAAATATTAATCTATGTAATAACGATGACTTGTTGGACGTGATACACCTTAGTACTCCCATGACTGTGAACGCGTAAGAAACGTCGGGCAATTAAAAATCAAATACAAACGCGATGGAATCCGTAAAACTAGTTTTGTTGCAGTCCTATTCAATGGAGGATAATACTTTAACTGCAAAGCTTAGCAGGTGGGTTGGGGATCATAGTGTTTTAAGCTCCTCAGAAGAAAGTAGCTGCCTATTCTCCTGGTATTCACTCAGCCGATTTCTACGCGTAGCATATGTACATAATAAGTGCCCTTTGATATGGATATTATTAAGAGTGATCAAGGAACGTGTATAGGTGACATCATTACGAGAGATGTAAATTATGACAAATCCATACCAGTACATTTAGTCAGCGACGTGTAGCAGACTAATTGACCTCCTTATATAGAGATAGAGGGTATACGTGCCCAACAGTTGAAGCACATAGGATTGAGAGGAATATGACTGTAAGGAGCATTCAATATAAATGTAATAAATACGTAAAGATATTACTGATAAGTGTAGTTATGTTAAATTTTTGAACTAAAACCCGTATTAGATATTAGGAGAAAGTCTTATCATTAATAAGTATAGAGATGATTAGAAATAAATTCTAAAAGTTGTAGTTTATTGGATTAATTTAAAATGTTAAAGTTATATGTATGTGTGCGCTCGCAATGCTTATATACATATATAATAAATTAATTTGAATCAAAATTTACTCGTACTACTGTCAATATTTTTGAAGTTTTCAACTTCTGGCTCATTTACTGATACGTCAATCTGTCAATGTTCTATCAATATATTGAAAAACTCTGTCTTACACAGTCTCCTATCTCATTCACTCGCTCTATAGATTATGAAAATTTAAAAAAAATGCTATCTTTTTAAATTTTCTTTTATACAAACCTTGTTCTGACAATATCGAACACAAAGAAAAGAATTATCCAATTTAGTGCACTCATTCAGAAATTATTCGCGTACATACATTTCAGTTATTCATGTTGTTTCTAACAATAACCTTCAGAACATCAAAACAATTATCATTTTAATCTATTATCATAATTCTTTCACTCGTGACTCATCTACATTGTAAAAATATATTTGAAAGAATGTAACTCAAATTTTCATGTCTAAAATTCTATGAAACATTTTTACGCCAAAGGCGCGCCTTTTGTGGAAGCCATTTCAATTTCCGCAATACATAAAGTATTTTGTCTGTTGTTATTAGATGTATCTAGACTTATAAACATAATACCAATAGATAATCGAACTAATGTTTTGAGTTACTGCATAACAAAACACACTATATTCCAGTTTTAACTGCCACTTATACACCCGGAATACAACCTATGTCATTAAACGATATGGTATAAAAATAAATGTTTAAATGATAACTTATTAAAAGTTAATGCTTTCCCTCGTGTTATGAAAAAATATTAAAAAAGCGATTTTAAATGCCTCGGGCTTGAATATTAGGCGACACAGTAAAGTCTTGAAGTGTTTCTGTACATTGACTTGCATTTTTGGAGTCATTTTCAGCAGGTGACTCAAATTTTGAAATCGTGCCCCATTAGCGTCAATAAACTCACGCCCTGTTATATGTGAGAAAGGATTGTTTGGCAAAATGTGGGTATGTATATCTCTACTTAATCCTAACGGAATAAAAATATATAAGAGAGACTATAATATATACTCTTCAAACACTATATAATTGATAATATATATAATATATTGCTTTGGATAGAGTTAGACAATGTTATTCGTCAAAATTTCCTAATATTTATTTATTATAAAGATTAAAAAGACAACACTTTACGCTAAGGAAATAATCCGTGTATTACGGGCACCTTTAAAACATTTAGTTTATCGTCCTCAGCTCATATAGGTTGTCATACTGCTAGGCAGCAACTTAATTTAAAACAGGAGGAATATTAATCTACTATACCACGAAAAAATTCAATTAACGGACATAAATTACACCCAGGGTCAAGACACTAGAACGATAGGTCGGTCTCTTAACCACTACGCCATCAAAACTAATTTGCTAAACATAGTAAGGTAAGAGAACAAAAAAATTATTAAACCAAAGGTTGTCTAAAAAAGAACAACTAGGCCTTTTTCGTGCCCTGGCAAATATAAAGACACCCATTTAGAAAATTGTTCAACGATAATATATAGATAAACTCAATATCGTTTACGGATCATTGAGCGTAATTCGCTATGATATTATTGTGCCTTACGAAAACGAAGCTTTACAAATTTCTAGGAATACAAACAAATGCTAATGTGAAACTTTGCATTAAGTTAGTGAAGTTGTACAAACCGCTTGGAGGCATTTGATTTAACTTAATATGTGCAGAAGCGAATCTTGATAATGATTTAGGAAATTAATTTCAGCTTTTGACAACTTGTTTTATCGTAATCCTGGAAAATGCGTAGATCAAGGAAGGTCGTAGAAATGAGCAAACTATGGTACTCAATTATATCCGCAGTGCCGTAAATATAGCAATGCGTAGATTCTAAAAGGTCGCAGAAATGATTCTATGGTATCCGACCTAAAAAAAAGAACCCAGAAATAGCAATTCTCCCAGATAGATAAAAAAAATGTTATTGTATTTTCTCATAGTGATAACCGTTGCCTATCCGTTTGATGACGGAAGAAGAATACAAAACCACCCTCTATCTTCACCCGTGAGTGTTATAAAAAATGAGTCATCATTCTCCTACTCTTATCCCAATTACTTGGCTTCGATACAATATATACTCTTCTTTCGTAATACATATTGTAAAAGTTATTTGCAATAGTTTTATGACCAGCTGCCTATCAGACGTTAAACCTCCTTGGTACACGTCCGAGCAGCGTGGTATAGTAGATCAAGTTCCCTCTTATTGTGGAAGAACATGGGTTCTTTAATTAATATTTGTGTTTATTAATTGCATGTTTGGTAAGTCACCCGCAATACCTTAGTGCAGGATCAGGCAGGTTGTAAAGTAAAATGTATTTTATTTTATTTTAAGGTCACCCCGTACTAAAAAAAAGCTCTGTTCACGGCGAAGGACTGTAGAAACATAGAATTAGTTACTATTAAAACTATATGTTTCTACGTATAACATACCCGTAGAGCATAATATAACGAAATAAACAATTGTAGTTTGCACAAAAAAAAATGTTTATATGAGAATTGAAGTCATAATATTCGAGATAGTAGCTCGCTAATTAGTCCGCTGCACCATGTATGCAGAATGAATTTAGTTTTTACATTGACAATGTTTTAAATAGCAACAACAAGAAGTTGTTATAGGCCAATCATAAGCGATTGAAATAGAAACTACTACAGGCGGGTACTGTTTTATTTATTTAATAAAATATTTAATTTAAACAATATTAATTAATTAAAATACCTACGATAAACTTTTTACAATATTTTGAATATAATTTAAGTATATATAAGTAAATATTTATTAAAAATGTGAATTATCATGAACTCTTTAGTGCCTATCTCATATTGTTACATTTAATTGAGCATGGACTACCCAATTAAGGTTTCCCTTGTGAGTTTTGGTGGAACATGAAAACACCTGTAGAATACTTATATTGCATTTATTATATTTTTTCATGATTACATTGTGTAAAATAACAATAAAATTACTTAATAGAAAACTACAAAACGCTTAACTATAATATAATTTGAGAGCGCTACGACTCATACTCACGTACCTGCCAAAGCACCTATACTGGCTTTCCATCCATAAATTCATATCTGTATTTATTTTGTTTCAATTTGTCTGAATAAATACCAGAGTGAAGGATGAAGGCGAATTCCACCTTTCATTATACACACAGAAAGGGCGTGGAATGATTTACCGACGACAGTATTCCCGCCCGTTTATAATGTGTACTTTTATGGCAACAAAGAATTATTTTTATGAAAATAGTGTATTTTATCCCTTAAAATTGTGCTCCAATTGAATTCATTTTATTTATCTTTTTTAAACACTTAGTAAAAACATGTTATTTAAAAAAAATAAGTTATCAAACAGTAAGAACAGATGTAAGAGTAACAATAGGTAATGATGCACTAGAGCAAGTGGATGAATTTGTATATCTTGGATGTGGATTTAGCAGAGATGGAAGGTACACCACTGATATAGAGCGAAGAGTGAATGCGGGAAATAGATTGAACGGAGCGTTGGGGCAACTTCTCGGCAGCCACCACCTCAGCCAGAAGGCATGTGCAGCAATACATAACGCAGTGCTTGTCCCAACATTACTGTATGGAAGCGAGAGTTGGGTATGCAGAAAAGAGTATGAAAGTAAAATGAATGCGGTCGAAATGCGATCTCTGCGGAAAATCTGTGGAGTTAGGCTGACCGACCGTATTCGTAACGACGACGTAAGAGAGCGAGTAGGTGTGAAAGAGAGTATTGGTGTAAAGATGCGAAAGGGAATGCTCCGATGGTTCGGACATGTGGAAAGAATGCCGAACGAACGTCTGGTTAAGAAGATATATAATGCAAAAGTGGAAGGATGTAGGTACCGGGGGAGACCGAGACTAACCTACCTAGACCAGATCGGTCATGTACTGAAGGAAGGTGGAGTCAAGAGTCTCTGAAACCGGCGAGTGTGTATGAAGAGAATTATGAATGTTGAGGAAGCGAGTGAAGTATGCAAAGATAGAGTTCTGTGGCACTCTGTTCTCTCTGCCTACCCTGCAAGGGATATGGCGTGATGATATGTATATATGTATGTATGTATCAAACAGTAAATGTTGAGATTTAAAGTATTGAGATTTTGTAAGTGAGAGAACATAATCTATCAAGACAATTCAGTTGCCAAAGGCATTGGAATAACAATATTCCGGAATAAAGTCAGAAGTGCAAAGCTCTGTAAGTTTCATAACTTACAAACTATATGCATCATAACCAACAATATGGACTAAACTTTGAGACGTATTGTGGTTGAATATACAGTTGAAAACGATTTTATGACTGAAAATAATGATGAAAGATTAATATGTACGTTCAATGTATATTTTGTCTTGCATAAAATTAATTTTAGAAATTGAAATCATATACTTTATTTTTTGCTTTTCGACTTTAGGATATTCCACAGTTGAGTTCCACAGTCGTCAGAATGTTCTACAGTTTTTTAAAGACATACATATTGCAAACGTTTTGGCAATTATTTTATGACCGACACCGCCGCCGCCTGCCTGACGTTAACCCTACTTTGGAATGTAGTAATTGTTGACCAGACTTGACAGATTGAATTGATGAACTCGACAGGTTGATTTAAATTTAAATTTTCTAGTTATCTTGTATGACACCCATGAATACTGCGAGTGTTGATAGTATTCGTAGACGCCTCCGCTGTGCAGTCAGAGAGAGTAATTTTCGTATAATATATTTTGATTTCTTCTCTTCCAGGAACAGTTTATATTCTACTGTTTCACACTGTTAAAATAATAGCTACGTTATTTATTAGAAGTCTTAATAGTTATAAATTTATATATGTATATAATAATAAAAATATCTACTCAAACATAGATTTATAGAGCTTTTGAAAAAAACATCTGTGAAATTTCCTTTTTTAAGACAACATCCTGCACGAATGAAATTATCTTTGTATTGTGTGCAAATATATAATATAATATAATAAGACACAAATTACATTCAGACTTAGAACAACAAATTATAGATGTAACAAAGTATGGTCCTGCAATTTAAACGCTACGCTATCTTTACAGCCTCCATTAAATATCATTTTAATTATTACTGATCACCATTCATTCTCCTACTCTTATCCCAATTACTTTGGGTCGATAACAATATGTACTCTTCTATCATAGTACATATTGTAAAAGTTATTGGCAATAGTTTTAAGACCGGTCGCCTGCCAGATGTCAACCCTCCTTTGGTTGATTTTAATTATTTCTGATATGAGTAAAAAATATTTATGTTGTTGTTTCAGTAGTTTTAGCTTAACATCGAAGAGTCAGTCAAGCAGCTTCTTTATATATACGAGTACATATATAGATACAAATCAGAATTAAAAGCTATCGTGCCAGCACACGTTCAGTTTTAATAAAAGAGTAAATTCAAAGAACATGTTATTATCTTTTGTCACGCGAATTTTAACGACAGTAACTGCAGTCAGTTTTCCGGTTAGTTCCGGTTAATGGTTTAAACGTTCCATATCCGGGTGGATAACCGGTGGCAACGAGTTGGACAACTAGTATATATACAAGTGGATAGATCGATTTCAAAAGAGCTCACAATCTCTTTGACTCTGTATGTTTGGAATAAGTAGGACATATTCAACTCGGCTTCGCTGTATGCCTCATTTAAGTATACCTTATGACCTACATGTTTGATGGTGCTTCACTGAAACGATTCTACCGAACTTACATATTTCGAAGAAAATGCAAAACGGAGGAAAGCATTTGATGTAAATAGAATTCGATTCTTCTTTATATATATATGGTTCTAAATTTCTGTATAGTGCGGCATAATAGTATTAAATTTATCCACAAATGACTTACTGTAGTTTTGACTTTTATTTTTTATTGCTAGTGGTGGCAAACGTGCATACAGTACACCTAATGGTAAGTGTCACTGCCACCCAAGGACCTTTGCAATACTAAGGGTACAGCTAGGCCTCTGCCTACCAATACAAACCCCAAATCCACCCCAGTTGGGCTTCCGGCTCTCTCGCTCACCGAACGAAGCGCAATAGCACATTTCCATTACTCAGACGTCGATCTTCTGTGAGAGTGTGGTAACTACCACGGAAGGACGGGCCCGCGGCTGTAGACAGAGAACTGTCCACAGCGTGATCCTACCACTATTTTACCTTACTTTAGGTGTATTTATATGTTCGTGCAATAGAAAGATTTATTTTACTAATAACTAGAATGTTACATAATTATAATGTAAGATACTCGACAGAAAGTTACTCAGGTAGCTGATACTAGAAAAGGTAACCCAAGCATTGAATCCTAATCCTCAAGGCGAACTAAATATATGACGTACTGCTTAGCTGGTGACTCAGACTGCAGAATAATGACCTCATGGTAATTAAATAAAACGCCTTCTGTGATATTTAAATTTTCTAGTTTATTTGCACTTCTGCGCACAGTCGTGGTTTTTATTTCTTTTACTCTTGTCATCCTGCTTTCATGGCTACATTTATTCTGTTTTTATATAATCTCTATCGAGCTCTCTATGAAACAAACGTACAAAGCCCCACACATTCTCTCTACACTTTATAAGCGAACCTATACAGTAAAAAGATGTTAGAAAACTACAGTAGTCTAGTTGGCAAACTACCCATTTAGGAGAATTACCCTTAAGCGACTTCTTAGCACATTTCGGGATTTCACAGCAGGCTTTATTACGAGCAGCAAATGGTTTATCCTTTCCACCATATGTATCACCATAGGATCGCAGACATCAATTGAGTAGCCAACAATTCACTTTATTGTAGGGAGGTTTCCTTACTATTGGTGTCTTATTATTCTAATAAGAACTAAGTCCAAACATTATATTTTTTACATACATACATATCATCACGCCATATCCCTTGCAGGGTAGGCAGAGAGAACAGAGTGCCAGAGAACTCTATCTCTGCATACTTCACTCGCTTCCACAACATTCATAATTCTCTTCATACATGCTCGCCGGTTTCGGAGACTCTTGACTCCACCTTCCTTCAGTACCTGACCGATCTGGTCTAGGTAGGTTAGTCTCGATCTCCCTCGGTACCTACATCCTTCCACTTTCGCATTGTATATCTTCTTAACCAGACGTTCGTTCGGCATTCTTTCCACATGTCCGAACCATCCGAGCATTCCCTTTCGTATTATATTTTTTACATACATACATATCATCACGCCATATCCCTTGCAGGGTAGGCAGAGAGAACAGAGTGCCAGAGAACTCTATCTCTGCATACTTCACTCGCTTCCTCAACATTCATAATTCTCTTCATACACGCTCGCCGGTTTCGGAGACTCTTGACTCCACCTTCCTTCAGTACATGACCGATCTGGTCTAGGTAGGTTAGTCTCGGTCTCCCTCGGTACCTACATCCTTCCACTTTCGCATTGTATATCTTCTTAACCAGGCGTTCGTTCGGCATTCTTTCCACATGTCCGAACCATCGGAGCATTCCCTTTCGCATCTTTACACCAATACTCTCTTTCATACCTACTCGCTCTCTTACGTCGTCGTTACGAATGCGAATACGAATTGTATGTATTGTATTATATTTTTTCTTTCGAACAAACGCTAGTTTAACAATAGTTTATACTTAAGTTCTTTTTTTATTACTGTTGGTGGCTAACGAGCAAGCAGTTTACTTGATGGTAAGCGTTACTGCTGCCTATGGACCTTTGCAATACCAACGGTACAGCATGACCGCTACCTACCAATGAAAAACCCCAAACCTACCCAGAAAGTTAGGCAGTCGGCTCTCTCGCTCATCGAACGAGGCACAACAGCATATTGCCATTACTCGGACGTCGATTTTCTGCGATACTGTGGTACTAACCCGGACTGACCGGCCCGCGGCTGTAAACAGAAAACTGTCAACTGTAGACAGAAAACTGTCAAGGTTCTACCACAAATAATTTATAAAAAACTACAAAGTATTTTACTGTTTCTCATTTACCTTCATATACGGTCATCTGGCGTTAATTGATAAGAATACAATTGATCATCTTGAATACAATTCAACATCTTACCCGTGGATATTGTAATAGACGACCAAGGGATATCATATGCTATAGCACCTATGCAAGAGAAAGTACACTTGAGGTAAAACCCTATACCAACACGTCATTTCAGAGTGGTATAGTAGGTCAATTTCGCTCCTACTGCGGAGGACGTTAGAGCCCAGCAATAAAACTTATCTGAGCTGATAATCATATCATCAAACAATAATGATATTGTAAGTATATTAGTCTCTGCAAACATTCACCAATATCTGATTTTTATATACTACTAGCAGACCCGGCCACGAGTTGCTGTGGCTAAGGTAGCCTCAGTAACACCTGGTGGTTATGCTAATAAATTGTAGCTTATATGAAACGTTTGTACGTTTAACATAGCGCCATATATTAAATATTTATTCAATCCAGTCAACAGATACCGCCATCTGTTAAAATTGTTTAGAGATAACAGATAATTGTGACTGTCAAATAATAGACCAATAATTTGCAATTAAATAATATTGCGACTATAAATTGAGATGGAAGCTATCCAATATTTTAAGTTGGATCAAACTACACATGCTGTGCAAATTTGAGTAAAATCGGTTAAGTACTTTATGAGCCCGTCGCGGACGAACAACGTGACGCGTAATTTATATATATTAAGACTAAAATACTGGACCAAACAAGGATTTATGTTCAAATTACAAAGCATAATTATATTAAACACCAAGAATATAATAAAACTACATAATTCGTATAATATAAGATGATATTACACTTTATAAGCTAATACGCTAACATAAAAATAAATATAAAATAAATTTCTATTTTTATTTAAGTAGAGAAATGTAAGAAAAATTCGTTCATGTCATAAAAATACTGTATTTAATAGATTTCCCTTAGTTTACCACTTAATTCGATGTAACAACCCGTAGCTATTCGTTTCCAACTTAATATTTCAAAGTACTCTCAAGATGCCTCCTAAAAAATGGTTACCTTATCTCGCAAAGGAAGGAACTACGTGTTATGAAATGTAAAGGAAATGACAACATAACGTACTGTAATTTACTTTGGTATCTTTTTGGAATGATGATAAAATGGCTATACTGTTTTTCAGAGAATGAGTAATTTATAGAGTTTGAAATAAAACTATTTTTACGGATTCTATATTATATTCTATTGTACTTAATTTTTAATTTTCCGATGTTTCGAACACTTTACAACATTCATGGTCACGGGAGGTCCTCTTGAGTGTGTAATACTCGCGTAAATATCAGAACTTCAGAAGTCAAACATCATTCAGTTTATAGAGTTGTTTTGATCAAACCTAACTTGACTCATTTCTATACTTTTAAATCATATCATTAATATAAATAAATAACGTGAAAATATTTCATATGTGCTTCTAAAAAATAAGTAAGCAGAATCGTAACATAAGTTATCCATCCATCCATCCATCCATCGGCTCGTAAACGTCCACTGTTGGACATAGGCCTCCCCACGAGAATGCCATTCAACATGGTCCCGCTCTACCAGCATCCAGCGTTTTCCTGTGACCTTGGTAATGTCGTCAGTCCACCTAGTGAGGGGTCGTCCTACGTTCCGCCGTCCGATCCATGGTCGCCACTCGAGAACCTTTCTTTCCCAATGGTTGTCGGTTCGTCGAGCTATGTGGCCTGCCCATTGCCATTTCAACGTGCTAATTCTTCGGGCTATGTCAGTTACACCCGTTCTTCTACAGATTTCCGTATGCCGGATTCTATCACGTAGAGAAATACCGAGCATAGCCCTTTCCATAGCACACTGAGTGACTTTGAGCCTTTTTTTTTGCCGTACATAAGTTATAATCACAGATAATTAATATATAGGTACGCATGGTAAAGAGACAAAAATTTGAATAACGAACTAATAACGCAGCTTATTTATCGTCTTACATATTTGAGTGCTAAAAACGTTTAATTAATATAACTAACAAAATTTATTGAAAATTAATTATTGTCCAACTCTATATTATATAATTATACTAAAATTATTTTATTAATCCATCTAGCCACTTCAGTGTGATCACAATTTAATTAATTATACGATTTAATTAATAACGCTGAAAAAAGTAGACTTGCAAATAGCTAACCAAGCAAAAGATATTTCAGAGTTATCAAATGACGTTAGGCGTTTTTAATATCAATTTGATTGCCCTTTTTTACTGATAAACCCTCTGAATAAACCTTTGTGATTTTACATCAACAAGATTTTTTCCTTTCTGCAACTTGATATTAATTGTCCCTGGCAAAAGAAATTGTTGTTCTTAAAAAATGTAAATGGTAATTTCTACTCTCGCCTTGGCCTTTTCAGTGAAATAAAAGTAGTAGATTAGCCTGTTCAGTTATTACCATAATTGCTAGTGTCTAATATAAAATTCCAATTTTTTCAAAGAATATCCATTCTTCTAATATTTCCTGAATAATATAACTAACTAATAAAAGTAGTCATTTTTCTCATTTTTCCTGAATAAAATAATTACCTAATAAAATATGAATATAACATCAATGCAAGAGAAGGACATCTAAAAATATTTTTACATTTCCCATGAAAATACGAGAAATATTTTTTTTATTTTTAAACCGTCATTCTGATAAAATATGATGTAGTAAGCTATAATTGTATAATTTTCTTTGTAGCAAAGACTTGGTGACTAACAGTTTAAGAATTTTAAAAAAGAAATATTTAGTTTGATGTATTTGGTCGCTACATACATGTAAACACGCAGGTATTAAATAAATGACTCAACTAAATCATATACATCTTCCTGCTCTTATCCCTATTACTTGGGGTCGCCGCTTTGTGTACCCTTCTGCCATCTTAAATATTGTAAAAGTTTTGCCAATACTTTTATGATTGGCCGCCTTTCTGACGTCAACCCTCCTTGGAAATATAATTGTTGACCAGACAACATCAGAAAGAATTAGCGCAGGTCGATGTACAGCTCTTAGTCGTATTTTATGACATCCACGAGCAACGTAAGGATTGTTAATATTTGTAGCCCCTACCACACACCAAAATGATACAAATAAATATACAAATGATTTCAAAACCAATGTAAATATGGCGGGTATCGTCACGCGCGAATTAGTTTCAGCTAAACGAGAACGGGTTACTTAACTGTGTACTATTTGTACATATTGTTAGCGATTTACGCTCACCAATTGTGGCTTATTCAATTATAACTTTAGGGTTATTGAAGGGCAATTTTGGTTTTAATATGAAATAAAGTCTAACTCAATATATTTAGGTTTTATTTTTGTTTAATATTATCAACGAAAATCTGAATAACAATTCGAGTCCTCGCCACGTAATTGTATATAATTTCCACAATATTACATACATATCATCACGCCATATCCCTTGCAGGGTAGGCAGAGAGAACAGAGTGCCAGAGAACTCTATCTCTGCATACTTCACTCGCTTCCTCAACATTCATAATTCTCTTCATACACGCTCGCCGGTTTCGGAGACTCTTGACTCCACCTTCCTTCAGTACATGACCGATCTGGTCTAGGTAGGTTAGTCTCGGTCTCCCTCGGTACCTACATCCTTCCACTTTCGCATGGTATATCTTCTTAACCAGACGTTCGTTCGGCATTCTTTCCACATGTCCGAACCATCGGAGCATTCCCTTGCGCATCTTTGCACCTCAAATACTCTCTTTCATACCTACTCGCTCTCTTACGTCGTCGTTACGAATGCGGTCGGTCAGCCTAACTCCACAGATTTTCCGCAGAGATCGCATTTCGACCGCATTAATTTTACTATCATACTCTTTTCTGCATACCCAACTCTCGCCTCCATACAGTAATGTTGGGACAAGCACTGCGTTATGTATTGCTACACGTGCCTTCTGGCTGAGGTGGTGGCTGCCGAGAAGTTGCCCCAACGCTCCGTTCACTCTATTTCCCGCATTCACTCTTCGCTCTATATCAGTGGTGTACCTTCCATCTCGACTAAATCCACATCCAAGATATACAAATTCATCCACTTGCTCTAGTACATCATTACCTATTGTTACTCTTACATCTGTTCTGGTTTTATCTCTTTCAAAGACCATTATTTTGGTTTTGCTCACATTCACGCATAGACCCCTTTTCTTACAATCTTCTGTCATTGTGTCGACTAGGGTCTGCAGGTCAGTCGCTGACTGTGCCAGCAGGACTGCATCATCTGCATAAAGCAGAGCAGTGACCACTGAGTCGCCCATCTGGACTCCCACATTCATATCGTTCAACCTTTGGAGACATTTATCCAGATATATGATAAACAGCCTGGCTGACAGAACGCACCCCTGCTTAACGCCAATATTGACGTCAAACCAAGGCGACATTCCATCATCCAGCCGCACACAGGCTCTACAGCCCATGTAACTGGACTGCACAGCCTGTAGCAGTTTACCGTTAATACCATACTCCGGTAAAATGTCCCAAAGTTCCTTTCGTACAACCGTGTCAAATGCTCTCTCCAGATCCACAAAACTGCAGAAAACCCTCTGACCTAGAGCCAGATGCTTCTCCACAATGTTGCGCAGAGAGAACACTTGATCCATGCATCCCCTTCCACTCCTGAAACCTCCTTGTGTCTCACACAGTAAACCATCGGACACCATCCTCATTCTCCTTTCAATAATTTTTCCATACACTTTTGCTGCCAAACTGGTCAAGCTTATGGCCCTGTAATTTGCGCAGTCATAACGTGAACCCTTGTTTTTAAACAAAGGCACGATGACTGCGCTGTTCCAGTCCCTGGGAACCATTCCCGAGCTCCAACATAAATTGAGGAGCAACAGGAACGCCTCCCAGACACAAGAGCCACCAAGCTTGATCATCTCGGCAGACACCATATCAATGCCCGCTGCCTTACCATTTTTCAAACTTCTTATCGCCCATTCAACTTCATCCATACTGATGCCATCGGAGGACGCCGTTGTCGAATGTTGATCTACTAAACCACATCCAACACCGGCGCCAACCGTAGCATCCGCATACATATCGCCAAAATATTCACTCCATCGGCTTAACACGTCTTGTGTTTGTGTAAGAATGTCTCCACCTTTAGACCTTATTTTATTCATTCTGAAGGCTGACCAACCACCCCGAGACTTCTTCACCTCCCTCCAAAAGAGTTTGGTGTTACTCTCGAAGCTTTTAGTCAGCCTATCTTCTGCACTCATACTTGCTCTATCACGTTTCTCTTTCACTAAGGCCTTGGTGTCATTCTTACATTGCCGATATATTTTTTTCTTCTGTTCAGTCATACTGTCATTCAGATTCAAAGAAGAGACATAGTCCAGCCACGCTTTCTTCTTTTGCTCTACGGAAGCTGCCACTTCCGCATCCCACCATGCATCACCATTTGTTTTTCTATGCTTCTTTGAACTTCCACATACTTCTTTCGCTGTATCTACCATACTCTCTTTCAATACTCTCCAGCATTCTTCAATGTCCGATTGCGGCTGGCTTGCCATCGTCAGCCGTTCTCGGACACCCTCTGCATACTTTTCTCTTACACACTCTTCTTGCAACCTTTCAACCTTTATTCTTTCAAGCCCTCCGAAGTGGACACGCTCTCGCCAGTGCCTCCACTTTCTGAACAGACCACTAAATCTCGCAATAACGAGATAGTGGTCCGTGTCGACTGTGGGGCCCCTGTAGGCTCTTGCGTCCAACATTTTGCTTCGGAGGCGACTGTCTACCAAAATTAAATCTATTATGCTTTTCTGTTCATTCCTTCTCCATGTATACATATGGATGTCCTTATGTTGGAAAAATGTGTTTGACACAATAAGGTTTCTCTCCATGCATACATCCGCTATGAGCCTACCTGCGTCGTTCACTCTCTTATCACCAAATGGACCAAGTACGTCCTCATAGTCGGGACGCTTGGTCCCCACCCATCCGTTCAAATCTCCGCATACAATCACGCGTTCACTGGTTTCTGCCATATCCAGAACTTCCCTAACATTGTCCCAAAACTTCTCTAGGTCTGATGCCACCGAGGATCCTACGGGAGCATATGCTACAACCATGAATACCTTGGTGACACCTAGTTTTATACGGACCCAGAGAAGTCTGGGATCATACATTCCGTAATCCTTCACACCTGAGGCCAAGCGAGAGGACAACAGCACTCCTACCCCCATGCTGGCTCCTACCCCCATGCTGGCTCGATCGCTCTGTGGTACACCAGACCACAGAGCCATCCCGCCACCAGGAAGATCGCAGGCGTCGCTGCCCCTTCGCTTGGTCTCTGTTACACAGAGCACGTCTAGCTGTTTGTCCGCCATGACGGATATCAGCTCGTGCAACTTACCTTCCACACAACCTCTTACATTCCACGTGCCCACCCGGCACTCCGTTCTCCTCGACTCGCCTAACTGGGCAAGGCGTGATGGGTGGCGGCCCCCATCGCCGCAACTGCCGATGTTCGTACCGACGGGGGCGGGTCGGTACGCGTCGCCTCCGGGGGACGCCCTAACCCGCATTGCGGTACGCATTTCGAGCCGGATTAGCAGTCTAATTAGACTGGCAGGGGACGCGAACGAGCACGCTCCGGACTATGCCCCCCTAATATAATGATAATTTGATAGAGAAAAGTAATAGAATGACTTGCAGATGGTTTAAGTTTGAATACCTGTAATGCGTACTTTTAACTTTCCGCACACTGCGATTTGGTGTTAATTTATGTTTGAGTCCATATAGTGCAGAATAATTATATAATTATGCATACATACATACATATCATCACGCCATATCCCTTGCAGGGTAGGCAGAGAGAACAGAGTGCCAGAGAACTCTATCTCTGCATACTTCACTCGCTTCCTCAACATTCATAATTCTCTTCATACACGCTCGCCGGTTTCGGAGACTCTTGACTCCACCTTCCTTCAGTACATGACCGATCTGGTCTAGGTAGGTTAGTCTCGGTCTGCCTCGGTACCTACATCCTTCCACTTTCGCATTGTATATCTTCTTAACCAGACGTTCGTTCGGCATTCTTTCCACATGTCCGAACCATCGGAGCATTCCCTTTCGCATCTTTGCACCAATACTCTCTTTCATACCTACTCGCTCTCTTACGTCGTCGTTACGAATGCGGTCGGTCAGCCTAACTCCACAGATTTTCCGCAGAGATCGCATTTCGACCGCATTAATTTTACTATCATACTCTTTTCTGCATACCCAACTCTCGCTTCCATACAGTAATGTTGGGACAAGCACTGCGTTATGTATTGCTACACGTGCCTTCTGGCTGAGGTGGTGGCTGCCGAGAAGTTGCCCCAACGCTCCGTTCACTCTATTTCCCGCATTCACTCTTCGCTCTATATCAGTGGTGTACCTTCCATCTCGACTAAATCCACATCCAAGATATACAAATTCATCCACTTGCTCTAGTACATCATTACCTATTGTTACTCTTACATCTGTTCTGGTTTTATCTCTTTCAAAGACCATTATTTTGGTTTTGCTCACATTCACGCGTAGACCCCTTTTCTTACAATCTTCTGTCATTGTGTCGACTAGGGTCTGCAGGTCAGTCGCTGACTGCGCCAGCAGGACTGCATCATCTGCATAAAGCAGAGCAGTGACCACTGAGTCGCCCATCTGGACTCCCACATTCATATCATTCAACCTTTGGAGACATTTATCCAGATATATGATAAACAGCCTGGCTGACAGAACGCACCCCTGCTTAACGCCAATATTGACGTCAAACCAAGGCGACATTCCATCATCCAGCCGCACACAGGCTCTACAGCCCATGTAACTGGACTGCACAGCCTGTAGCAGTTTACCGTTAATACCATACTCCGGTAAAATGTCCCAAAGTTCCTTTCGTACAACCGTGTCAAATGCTCTCTCCAGATCCACAAAACTGCAGAAAACCCTCTGACCTAGAGCCAGATGCTTCTCCACAATGTTGCGCAGAGAGAACACTTGATCCATGCATCCCCTTCCACTCCTGAAACCTCCTTGTGTCTCACACAGTAAACCATCGGACACCATCCTCATTCTCCTTTCAATAATTTTGCCATACACTTTTGCTGCCAAACTGGTCAAGCTTATGGCCCTGTAATTTGCGCAGTCATAACGTGAACCCTTGTTTTTAAACAAAGGCACGATGACTGCGCTATTCCAGTCCCCGGGAACCATTCCCGAGCTCCAACATAAATTGAGGAGCAACAGGAACGCCTCCCAGACACAAGAGCCACCAAGCTTGATCATCTCGGCAGACACCATATCAATGCCCGCTGCCTTACCATTTTTCAAACTTCTTATCGCCCATTCAACTTCATCCATACTGATGCCATCGGAGGACGCCGTTGTCGAATGTTGATCTACTAAACCACATCCAACACCGGCGCCAACCGTAGCATCCGCATACATATCACCAAAATATTCACTCCATCGGCTTAACACGTCTTGTGTTTGTGTAAGAATGTCTCCACCTTTAGACCTTATTTTATTCATTCTGAAGGCTGACCAACCACCCCGAGACTTCTTCACCTCCCTCCAAAAGAGTTTGGTGTTACCCTCGAAGTTTTTAGTCAGCCTATCTTCTGCACTCATACTTGCTCTATCACGTTTCTCTTTCACTAAGGCCTTGGTGTCATTCTTACATTGCCGATATATTTCTTTCTTCTGTTCAGTCATACTGTCATTCAGATTCAAAGAAGAGACATAGTCCAGCCACGCTTTCTTCTTTTGCTCTACGGAAGCTGCCACTTCCGCATCCCACCATGCATCACCATTTGTTTTTCTATGCTTCTTTGAACTTCCACATACTTCTTTCGCTGTATCTACCATACTCTCTTTCAATACTCTCCAGCATTCTTCAATGTCCGATTGCGGCTGGCTTGCCATCGTCAGCCGTTCTCGGACACCCTCTGCATACTTTTCTCTTACACACTCTTCTTGCAACCTTTCAACCTTTATTCTTTCAAGCCCTCCGAAGTGGACACGCTCTCGCCAGTGCCTCCACTTTCTGAACAGACCACTAAATCTCGGAATAACGAGATAGTGGTCCGTGTCGACTGTGGGGCCCCTGTAGGCTCTTGCGTCCAACATTTTGCTTCGGAGGCGACTGTCTACCAAAATTAAATCTATTATGCTTTTCTGTTCATTCCTTCTCCATGTATACATATGGATGTCCTTATGTTGGAAAAATGTGTTTGACACAATAAGGTTTCTCTCCATGCATACATCCGCTATGAGCCTACCTGCGTCGTTCACTCTCTTATCACCAAATGGACCAAGTACGTCCTCATAGTCGGGACGCTTGGTCCCCACCCATCCGTTCAAATCTCCGCATACAATCACGCGTTCACTGGTTTCTGCCATATCCAGAACTTCCCTAACATTGTCCCAAAACTTCTCTAGGTCTGATGCCACCGAGGATCCTACGGGAGCATATGCTACAACCATGAATACCTTGGTGACACCTAGTTTTATACGGACCCAGAGAAGTCTGGGATCATACATTCCGTAATCCTTCACACCTGAGGCCAAGCGAGAGGACAACAGCACTCCTACCCCCATGCTGGCTCGATCGCTCTGTGGTACACCAGACCACAGAGCCATCCCGCCACCAGGAAGATCGCAGGCGTCGCTGCCCCTTCGCTTGGTCTCTGTTACACAGAGCACGTCTAGCTGTTTGTCCGCCATGACGGATATCAGCTCGTGCAACTTACCTTCCACACAACCTCTTACATTCCACGTGCCCACCCGGCACTCCGTTCTCCTCGACTCGCCTAACTGGGCAAGGCGTGATGGGTGGCGGCCCCCATCGCCGCAACTGCCGATGTTCGTACCGACGGGGGCGGGTCGGTACGCGTCGCCTCCGGGGGACGCCCTAACCCGCATTGCGGTACGCATTTCGATTCTATATAATTATGCTGCGGAATAAAGATAATTCTTCTTCTTTGCGGGTGTAGTAGTAAAAACGACTAAGATTAACGGACTGACTTACATCATTGACGACTGGAATTGAAAAGAAAGGGTTTGTATGGTGAATTGTATTCTTACTCCGTCACCACACGGAAAAATCTTGGAAATAATAATTAATTTATATATTATGGAATTTTCCGTGTGGTGACGGAGTAAGAATACTATTCACCACCCCATATCTTACCCATGGTTGATCGTACGAGACGACTAAGGGATATAAAACGCATATAACATCTATGCGAGAGAAGGAAACAAAACTCTATACCAACACGTCTGACCAGCGTGGTATAGTAGGTTAATTTTCCTCCCATTGCGGAGGAGGCCCGAGCTCAACATGGGACATTTATGGGCTGTGATGATGATGTGATGATATTATGAAATATAGATATAGTAGATAAAAGCATAGTCTGTACTACCCGCTCACCTTCGGATTATCTGTGGTTAGCACTAAAAAATATCTTCTCTCTGTACTGTTACGTATAAAAGACATATTTTATACTAGCTTCTGCCCGCAGCTTCGCCCGCGTAAAAGGTTACTTTCCTAAAGTTTTTCATCCCCTATTTTTATTTTACCCCTTAAGGCTAAATTTTTACAACATTTTAATGTCATATTTATTTATATCTAATCAATAGCCTAAAAATAAGTTTCAAGCTTCTGGATTTAAAAATGACGATACTTCCTTACAACTTTTCATCCCCTTTTACAACCCTTTTTTGCATTTAAAAAGTAGCCTATGTCCTTTATCAGACTCTAGACTATCTGTGTACCAAATTTCATTTAGATTAGTTCAGTAGTTTTGGCGTGAAAGGGCGACAGACAGACAGACAGAGTTACTTTCGCATTTGTAATATTAGTAAGGATTGCATCTATTACTACATACATACATACATATCATCACGCCATATCCCTTGCAGGGTAGGCAGAGAGAACAGAGTGCCAGAGAACTCTATCTCTGCATACTTCACTCGCTTCCTCAACATTCATAATTCTCTTCATACACGCTCGCCGGTTTCGGAGACTCTTGACTCCACCTTCCTTCAGTACATGACCGATCTGGTCTAGGTAGGTTAGTCTCGGTCTCCCTCGGTACCTACATTCTTCCACTTTCGCATTGTATATCTTCTTAACCAGGCGTTCGTTCGGCATTCTTTCCACATGTCCGAACCATCGGAGCATTCCCTTTCGCATCTTTACACCAATACTCTCTTTCATACCTACTCGCTCTCTTACGTCGTCGTTACGAATGCGGTCGGTCAGCCTAACTCCACAGATTTTCCGCAGAGATCGCATTTCGACCGCATTAATTTTACTATCATACTCTTTTCTGCATACCCAACTCTCGCTTCCATACAGTAATGTTGGGACAAGCACTGCGTTATGTATTGCTACACGTGCCTTCTGGCTGAGGTGGTGGCTGCCGAGAAGTTGCCCCAACGCTCCGTTCACTCTATTTCCCGCATTCACTCTTCGCTCTATATCAGTGGTGTACCTTCCATCTCGGCTAAATCCACATCCAAGATATACAAATTCATCCACTTGCTCTAGTACATCATTACCTATTGTTACTCTTACATCTGTTCTGGTTTTATCTCTTTCAAAGACCATTATTTTGGTTTTGCTCACATTCACGCGTAGATCCCTTTTCTTACAATCTTCTGTCATTGTGTCGACTAGGGTCTGCAGGTCAGTCGCTGACTGTGCCAGCAGGACTGCATCATCTGCATAAAGCAGAGCAGTGACCACTGAGTCGCCCATCTGGACTCCCACATTCATATCGTTCAACCTTTGGAGACATTTAGCCAGATATATGATAAACAGCCTGGCTGACAGAACGCACCCCTGCTTAACGCCGATATTGACGTCAAACCAAGGCGACATGCCATCATCCAGCCGCACACAGGCTCTACAGCCCATGTAACTGGACTGCACAGCCTGTAGCAGTTTACCGCTAATACCATACTCCGGTAAAATGTCCCAAAGTTCCTTTCGTACAACCGTGTCAAATGCTCTCTCCAGATCCACAAAACTGCAGAAAACCCTCTGACCTAGAGCCAGATGCTTCTCCACAATGTTGCGCAGAGAGAACACTTGATCCATGCATCCCCTTCCACTCCTGAAACCTCATTGTGTCTCACACAGTAAACCATAAATGCATCTATTACTAGCTGCAAAATACCTATTTATTTTAATTAGACCAAAGATCCACCCAATACAGTCCACAAAGATTGCGAAAAGTAATATAGTCTCTTCTTTTTCTTCTTTTTATTCTTCTACTCCTATTGTGAAATATGCACAATAGTGTACAGAACTAAAAGAAGTTATATTTATACTAAATGGTTAATTGATTATAATTATTATTATTCATTATTACCTGCTGCAGCGGTCAAAAACGGCATCTTGATAAACGCAGTTTGAAATGGATTTCAAATAAATGTGGCTTTAAGTGGTAATCATTTTTCGCTCGCAAATAAATGGTTATACATATTGGATGTATGCACCCATTTAATATGTTAAATGGTGAATCTCAGTAATGTAGATCTTAAGGAAAACTCTTTGCCTATTATCTACACAAAGAAATGTTTTCGAAGAGAGAAATGAAATACGTGCCTCGGTGAGAACGATAAATCATGTACAATATCTGATATCATAGTTGGCATTGTGGTCCAAGTATTGACCTCTGAGACTAAGTACCGTAAGAACAAGAGAGGACAAGTTTTTTTTTACGATATAGAAATAATTGCTCTGTAACTGACTGATTTCATATATTATTACCGGTATTTTTTTTAAAAGATCACCAACTCTTTTTTTTTGCGGTGGACTATGGAGGTGGTCGTGCCCCGCCAAATCGGTCCGAGGCAACGAAAGAGGCGGCGCGTGACCCTATAGACCCACCCTGCAAGCACCTCTCGTCGCCGTGCGAGCGGGCCACCGGTACCCGATCATTGTCTTCGGTGAATGTGTTTTACAACCCGTAAAAAAAGTTTCGTATAATTTCGGATATGGTCAATATCCGAAATTATACGAAACTTTTATATCTATTAGATTCAATTACGAATTCGAATAGAAACTCTATTATTTCGTTTCTGTTATCAAGTTTTTTTATTTTTTTTTTATTGCTAATGGTGGCAAACGAGCAAGCAGCACAACTGATGGTAAGTGTTACTGCTACCCATGGACCTTTGCAATACCAAGGGTATAACTAGGCCGCTGCCTACCAATATAGACTCTAACCCCACCCAATTGGGCTTCCGGCTCTCTCGCTCACCGAACGAAGCGCAATAGCACATTGCTATTACTCATACGTCAATCTTCTGCGAGAGTGTGATACTACCCCGGACGGACCGGCCCGCGGCTGCAGATAGAGAACTGTCAACATCGTGGTCCTACCACTATTAGATTATTAGTAGGTACTATTACAGAGCTCTGTAACAACCCTAGATCTGAGGATTATTTCTTTTGCATTAATTGTTTGTATGTAAAGTCTAAACAAGTATCTGTTCCCTCGAGCGGCATATTGTCTTTTATGAAAAAAAAAGTAAATGTGGTATCATTATTGTATTTGTTTACCGTTGTTAAGCAATTATGTAGTAAATTAATTCCCCCTATTTTATGTAGACAAAACTTATGTAAGTATCCTTCTCTATCAAACTGACAATATGTGAATGAAATTATTAAAATAATATTTTAGTGTTTTGTTATATGAAACAATTTTTGTAACATTCACTAACGATACTAAAATAAAAATCCTATACTAACCTAGCTGATCAGTATAGATAATAGGTCAATTTCACCCCCATTGTAGAAGTTATTTCATCAGTGGGATGATGATGATGAATTGTATATTCAAAATAATCATTAGTAAATTTCAGATAAATTCTTACTACCACAACCACGTTATTCGTGTAGTATTTAAAAAAACGGCTTAAAATATCTAAAGCCGTTCATATAAAATTGCCTTTTGCAAATTTACGATATATAAGTTACGTAACTTGCACCCTTAATATTTAAAGCTCTACTTAAAACAGCGCTTTGAACACTTACATGAATCTTGCATATAACGAAGACTTTGGAAACTTTAATACGATTAAACAATTTATCGTACTTTATTAAATAATTATTATGTCTAAAAGTTGAACATCTATCAAGTATTATGTAACTACGTATAGTATTTATATCAGCGTGGTGTAACAGATTAAAAACACAATATATCACCACTCTCAACATGCATAGAGGAGTCATAAAAATTGGATAAGGGTACACCAGGAGAGTGGTCAGTAGAGCCTTTCAAGATATTGAAAATATTTCCATTACTCTCAAAGAAATATAAACAACTTCCAATCACAAAATCCCAACAAAACTTCAAATAAAAAACCATGAGCCCCTCTCTATATAGAATCTATTCAACTATCCCAGATATAAAACTCTTAAGCTATACTCATTGAAATGGGTGAACGATATGAATGCATATGGCATATACGGGGGAAAACTATAATGCTGATTCAACCGAAGGGGAGACAGGACGAGGGGCAGAAATAAACATCCACAAAAGGTAATATAAGCGAGCATGCACATGATGAAATTATAAAGAAAATCTCTAATAATAATTCTGAATTCAACAAAGAAATTTAAAAGACCCGGGGGTACTTTATTGAGTTTTTCATATGATAGAAGATAAATTATAGTAATCACCAAGGGCGTCGCCAAGGGGGAGCAGGGGGGACAGTTTACCAAGAAATCAAATGTAGCTAGCCGCAAAGCAACCAAGGTGAGAACAATTGACCGTTTTTAAAATCGCCTTTTAAATTTGCCCCAACCGCCTTAGTCATAAGCTGGAGACGCCCTTGGTAATCACTATTGCATTTAATTAAAGCGTAAGTAAAAGCATCCCCTCTTGTTGTTATCAGTTAAAAAAACAATGTTTCACTGTACCTTACTTTCCCGTGGGTGATAACACGTATTATTTTTAATCCAGAAACAGCGTAGTTATTTTAATGACGACTATTAGCTAATGCTAAGTTTATCCTACCGCTTCAGGTACAAACGTTTAAATATCTATAACCTCAATAACAAATTAAAACTTTTTTTTCACTGAATGTATCTCTGACCGTAATCTATCATATTTTAAATGTTTACAAAATGGCATCCAATTAAATTATTATCTACTAATAATACATTTGTACATATAACTAGTTTAAAATAACTTAATCTATCTAACTGGTAATTTAAATAACTAAAGCTAATGGTTTCTTTGATCAATCATATTGAACGATTCACTAACGACTTAAACGTCAAAATACCGTAATTGGCCGTTATGAACGTGGCAACTTATACTACACTATTGTGGTGAACTATGGCTTCTTTCATTCCAGCCAGTAAAGAAACAACAATAAGGCGTGAACGCGGGAAAATCAAACCACATTCAAATTTCGAATGGACAATCAAATAAGCGCAAACACTGGCCATTTTTCAAGGTAAACGCGACATAGACAATGATGAGGGCGACCATCAATCACCTGTCTCAACAAAAGGCGTAAGATAGACAACTGCCCAGAGGCTGAGTGCTTATTCTATTATATCGCTTCATGCCTCCCGCAAAGTTAAGTTTGCACACAACAAAACAGCTATTCAACGCACTGCGGCTTGCTTGACGAACAATTCTTGGTACTCTACGGTCGAGAAAATGCAATACTAACTTTGTGATTGAGTATCTTGATAACACCTCCGTGGGAACTGTACCAAATGTATTGAATGATTATTTTTTGAAACCGTTAATAGTTTTTCTTAAGTTTTAGTTACATAATAGTGTTGGGAATGTTGTGTGGTATTTATATACAACTGTGTCGTTGGATTTGTGCGAACATTAAAACTTAATTAGCCTAATTTGCTGTATCGCTATTAGTATTTTTTTAATTGTAATGATAACTAAAAATAGTGTTGTAGTTTTTTTTGGATAGTTCACTGTCCTTAGATCAATAATATAAAGTTGATGACAGATTACAAATAATATCAACATTCTGATTCGTTTCTGTTAGTGCCGGGACAGATGACTAAGTAAATATGACTGGTTATATTAAGAAAAACTGGATCTAAAATATGCCGAGTCTTCTACCAAGCGTGGTTTAGTACCTAGACTATTTTTCTTCAATCTCTGATCCAATGATTTCTGGTGTTTATGCAAGTATTACACTTTTTTTATTGCTTATGATGGCAAACGAGCAAGCAACACACCTACCTGATGGTAAGTGTTACTACCGCCCATGATTTTTTGCAATACCAAAGGTTTTATAGCTAGGCCGCTGCTTATCAATAAAAAATCCAAATCAACCCAGTTGAGCTGCCGGCTCTCTCGCTCACCGAAAAGAGCGCAACACCAAATCGCCATTGCTCAGGTGTCGATCTTCTGCGAGTGTGGTACTACTCTGGACAGACTGGCCCACGGCTGTAGACAGAAGACTGTCAACAGCGTGGTCCTACAATTAAAAAAAAAAAAAAAAAAAAAAATATTATTTTTACTGATTTTATCACACAAACCATGACATTGTATTTCAAATTATTATTATTTTTGTTTATTTGATTGTGTTCCCTACATTTATTATATAAAATCTACTAAACATTTATACACCGGCAACGGTAGAGTACTTAAAATTTTATATAGCATAACACTAACCAATATTCTTACAAATAAATTGATTTTGATTAAAAAAATATTAACATTTTAATTTTTTCCTAGTGGTAGGACCACGCTGTTGACAGTTCTCTGTCTACAGCCGCAGGCCGGTCTGACCGGGGTAGTACCACACTCTCACAGAAGATCGACGTCTGAGTAATGTCAATGTGCTATTGCGCTTCGTTCGGTGAGTGAGAGAGCCGGAAGCCCGACTCGGTGGGTTTGGGGATTGTTATAGTCGGCAGCGGCATTGTTATGGTAGCAAAGGTCCCACCATCAGGTGTACTACTTGCTAGTTTGCCAACATAAGCAATAAAAAAAAATATATATTTTTACTGCTTTTGTCACGTTTGTATTTTTAAGTGGCAAATTAAAAATCAAACACAAACGCGATAAAATCAGTAAAAGTAATTTTATTTCAACAATAATATAATCCAAAGTAGATATACTAAAATATTTCATTTAAAAACCAAATTGAATCGACTAAGTAATAATTTAAACTAATGTGCTGCGCTGATGTTTATTGTTTTATTCATGTTTCCTTAAAAAAAAAAACTTGCTTCTGGAAATACAATAAAAATGTAGATGCATCCAATTCGGTATTCGGATCGAGATCTATGTACGATATATGCACCGTCGGACGCAAACATGCAATAAAAATATTATGTATTATTCAGGAGGGCACGCTCGGAAACAATATACCAGACCGGAGAGTTTATTGGATAGTTATATAAAATGAAATATGTAAATTTCATTACATAAAAATATTATACTCTGTTCCGAATGATACTGATCATTAAGTAAATAAACATTCATGAACATTCTTTAGTAATATATTACTCTATATCTTTAACATATTACTCTATACTGCACAAATGATGCAATAGGCTATTTAAATAGCGAATACGTTCTATCAGAGATTAGATAGCCAAATAAGAACGTACAGATAGTAGATCCCTTGTGAAAAATAGCTATCAGGAGGTTTAAGTAGGAAAGGAAAAGTGTAATGTGGTGCTCTTGTATTATATTCAATACCATAGTATTTTAACGTGTTATATTAAGTAATTTTGATGGCATTTTATGTAATTTGATGCGCAGTTAGTAATGAGGTGTAGTGAATATAATATTTTCCGTGTGGTGACGAAGTAAGAATACTATTCACCACCCCATATTTTACCCGTGGGTTATCGTACGAGACGACTAAGGGATATGAAATGCATATAACATCTATGCGAGAGAAGGAAAACTCGAAACAAAACCCTATACCAACACGTCTGACCAGCGTGGTATAGTAGGTTAATTTCCCTCCCATTACGAAGGAGGTCTGACCCCACAGTTGGACATTTATGGGCTGTGATGATGATGATGAATATAATATGACAGTGCCTTACAAATGTTTTCGTTTTCAACCAAAATCTGCAAAAGATACCTTTAAAAGTGTGGCCATGGCACTGTTGAAAGTGACGATTTGACTTACTGACGAACCATAAACTACAAAAGAAAATAGTTATCATGAAGACACCGTTATCTCAACTATGTTATTTAACATCATCCTGGACCAAGGAACCTTGTGTGCAGAGGTTTACAAACATACATTAACGGACACAAATTACACCCAGATTCATAACAAGAATTTGTAGTGCACAAAGTTGTCCCACGCAGGCAATCGAGCCAGCTTTACTTTGCACCGTAAGCCGGTATCATACCATAATTACTACTGCGTCTGTGCAGTCAAATGTATGAAGTCGACAAGGACGAGTACGTTAATTCAAATCGTAGTATTTTAACTGAATATCTGTATCGCAGTCCTCAATCTTCGACAGAAAATCCAGGGCCGTGATAAAATCATATGGCACCTATGTAAGGTTTCTACCTATTCTAATGGAAACATACATTCCACTACCGGTTACATTTCCGAATTCACAACTACCGATTACAATTTAATGAAAAGGAAAATCCAATGTCACTCAATTCAGGATTTGAATCTGGGATAGAATTCCAAAATTTCAAATTACCGTCTTGCTAGTTTTGATCACTTTCATTTGGAACGGAAAATAGCATCTCTTCGGCGCGGTATTATTTTAGGCAATCTGCTTTGCAATGCGATTCAGGAATCGAATTTAACTTCTTTTCTTCTCTTTACGAGTTGGTTTCGTAACAAAAGTGTATATTGTACGAAATTTTGTAAGTGATTGTATTATTTTATTTTATAACTCGATAAGAAGGAACGCGAAATGTTTTGACTAACTTTTTTTCTCAAGTAGCAATTCCATTTCGTCTTGCTGCAAAATGTCTTTATTTCGCATCCCATAATCATTCATTGCTATGTAGATACTTCTGTTTTCAGTTTTTTTAAGCAATTGTATCTATAAATATTCTTGTCGTAATTTCAGAGATACGCATACCTTATACCATGATACTTTCATGACTCAAGCCATAATCTATAGTAAAAACTACTATCAATTCTTGCCTGCTTTATTTTTGATTAATCAAAGAAAACTTAAGGCAACTTTTATTTCAAATTAAATAATTAAAAATATTATAATATATAAAGTAGTAGTTGCCTGAGCCTATGAACTTTCCAGCTGGACTCGAGTTTCCTTTAAGTTGAGAGGGGAATTGATATACGCTGCTCAAAGAGGTTGGTGGTTTTATGTCTAGTTTATCTTCTCCTGCAGTGAAATTATTGGGTCGCCTTATTCGTTTCTTACAATCACCCACAAGTAAGAAAGGAAGTGATGAATTGTATTCTTACTCCGTCCCACACAGATGAGTAAAAGAATTGTTATTTATATTTATTATTATAATTAATAATATAACATAAATGCAATCAATTTTTTCCTTTTTATTAACTGCTAATTCATTATTATTTCAAATATTCTCTTCTTTATAACTGCTAGTTCATTATTATTTCAAAAATTTCCTTTTTAATAACTGCTCATTCATTATTATTTCAAATATTACCTTTTTGATAACTGCTAATCCAATATTATTTCAAATGTTCCTTTTTTAAAAACTGCTAATTCATTTTTATTTCAAATATTTCCTTTTTAATAAATGCTAATTCAATGTAATTGATTCAAATTAATTCAGCGTAAATTAACATTTGATAAATAACACTAGGTATATAACATTATCGCGATATCTATACAGTACATTTTATTCTTTATTATACTAGTAGAAATTTAAGTTCTAAGATCACCTACGTGTCCGGTGATACTATTTCTTAGGAATAGATCGTTAAATTTTATCGCACTTTTAATACTCATTGAATCTTGCAATCACATTAATTCACAATTAATTAATTAGAACTATAACTCTATTTCGGAATGGAATGAATAAAGTAGATTAACATATTTTATAGAAATAAGCATTGAGGAATGTTAAGGTAAATCCATTTTCTTTTTACTGTCCCACTGTTGGGCTCGGGCCTCCTTCGTAATGGGAGGGAAATTAACCTACTTATAACGCGCTGGTCAGACGTGTTGGTAGGGTTTTGTTTCGAGTTTTCGTTCTCTTGTATAGATGTTATATGCGTTTTATATCCCTTAGTTGTCTCTTACGATCGCCCACGGGTAAGATGACGGGTGGTAAATTGTATTCTTACTCCGTCACCACACGGATATTTTATTTTCTATAGTATTTATATATTTTTTTATATAGTATTGCAGTGCTATTATTTAGAAGTTTTCAGTTTCGCTGCAGTTATTCGTATTTTAATATTGCAATATGTTTGACATTTTTATGTTCACTTTATTATAATTGATACAGTTTTCGAGTTGTATTTCAACATCTATTTAATCCTTTGAAGCTTTATTTTTATTTCTTTATTTACCATTTATATTTATCCTTCAAAGGCTAGGAATATATTATAGTCAAGCAGTCTTTTGGGTATAGTCTCTGCGTTCGTATATTCTAATGATAATATATTTATTTAACTACCACGAAATGACCCGAGAGTTTATAGTTAGGAAGCATAAACCATTATGACACTAACATGATTGTATATATTATCATGAACTTAGAAAATATATGTTAAATTCTCTGTTTTGTCTAGCTAAACTCTGAAACAGGTGGACCAATTTCGACGGACCTATCACTACAACACTACGGCAGTTGATTTTGTAAAAAAATAATTAAATACTTTTATTTCAGAAAAATAATAAGAATTTCGCACAATAAGTTAAAAAATAATGAAATTTAAAATAGTATTAGTTGTGAATAGTAGTAGTAGTAGTGAAGTAAATATTCATAATCAAATATTATTACTGCAAATATATTCAATTACGTTTATATTTTAATTTCTTAAGTTTAGTTTAATAGTATTTAAAAGTAATTAAACGAAAAAATATTAATTTTCCGTGTGATGACGGAGTAAGAATACAATCCACCACCACTTATCTTACCCGTGGTCGATTATACGAAACGACTAAGGGATATAAAAACGCATATAACATCTACGCAAGAGAAGGATAACTCGAAACAAAATCCTATACCAACACGTCTGACCAGCGCGGTATAGTAGGTTAATTTCCCTCCTATTACGGAGGAGGCCCGAGCTCAACAGTGGGACATATATGGGCTGTAACGATGATGATGATGAAACAAAAATACACATAACTTAAATTAACAAACTAATGAATGACGTGGATCCACAGGCAAATCGCTAAAGCTAGAAATAATAATTACGTGTATTTACCAAGATAGTTCTTTGAGCAATAAAGCAATGAGCAATAAAGTGCATATTATATCAGTGTGTTATACAATCAAATCATATATCTAAATAAACAGTCAACAAATATTCAATAACATAGTTACAGACAGGGACAGCTACGGTAACATCGGAAATTGAAAGCAGACCAATACGTTGCTGTCATATGATCTAAACGTTCATACACTAGTGGTAGCAACCACGGATGCTACCTATCCTAAACAAGTATTCGCTACCATAGAAGCCAACTTAGACTTTTATATAAACCTGAACTATTTTCACTTAGTGTCTGGTTAATGACACAGGTCTAACCTTGTTCAATGAATCTACCACTATTTATTTATAAAGTATAAGAATTAATAAATAAGAATTTGGACAAGATTAGTTTGTATATTTATAACAAATACTGTGTTATAACGTACTACTGGTAACGGCTAAGAACTACTACCAACCCTTACTTTGCTCGTGGATGTCGTAAAAAGATGATTAAGAACTTTTTAAATAATTAATTGGCCCAGGTCGATATAAATATCGACCTGGGCCAATTCCGCCTCATGTCGTTTGGTCAACATTAATATTCCCAAGGAGGTTTGTCGTCAGGTAGGTAGCTGGTCATATAACTATTGCCAATAAATTCTGCAATACATATGTTTACGTATTGCGTCGACCCTATTGGGATAGGAGCAAAAGAATCAATATATTTCTTTAAATTTCTAATTAACCTTTGTTATTTAACGAGTATATACATTTTAATTATAATATAAATAAAATATGTAAATAGCAACATGATCCGCCAGCAGCAAATACAACGCTTAAGCTATCCCTGTTTAGGGTTCCAAGGAGGACCACCGAAGACAAAGATCGGGTACCGGTGGTCCGCTCGCACGGCGAAGAGAGAGGATTTTACGGTGGGTCTATGGGGTCACGCGCCGCTTTCTCCGTCACCCCGGACCGATTTGGCGGGGCGAGACGCACCCATAGCCCACCAAAAAAAAAAAAAAAAAAAGGGTTCCAAGGAGATTTTTTCTCAAAATACGCGCCGTGTTCAGTAGTAACGCCTTTTGCATTAAACGGTTAATACAATTATCTAATGCGAACGTCTTAAGGTAATGGTTGAGGCTCTTGGCTATTATAATGTTGAAATAACTATCAGTGCCATCATCGCTGTATTCATATCTTGTATAGTATTTAGTATTATTATTAAATTCTTTGATGAGGATAGACAAAAAGTGTGACTTTTTGCAAAACAACGTTCTTAAAGTATGAGAAGTATCACCATCATCGATAGCATCCTACTCTTATCCTAATTACTTTAGGTTGACACAATATGTACTCTTCTTCTATTATATATATATTGCAAAAGTTATAACAATACCTTTAAGATCAGCCGACTGTCTAACGTTAACCCTAATTGGGAAAACAATTCTTGACTAGACAGTATTGGATGGAGATGGCCCAGGTCTTATTCTATCTCTCACGAGCAATATAAGGGTTGGTAGCATTCGTAGTCGATATATATTTTTTTGGCAGGCTATTGTCTGGAAGAAGGGCAGCGCGTGGCCCCATAACCCACCTTATTCTCTCCATCATCGCCATTGGGCCAGCTATTGGTACCGAATCCTTGACATCCATATCGACACCATACAACAAAAGTAATATAATTAACCCTTTCTGTCACGGCGAAGTAAATGTATTTCTTTCTTGTATTTCTTCTTATATATACAATTATACATTCTTTAAATAGAAATATATCGCAACAAATATGTATGTAGAAGAAAAATGGTAATAGACATATAATAAAGAAATACAATATTAGGTGACGTAATATTAAACATCATCAAATTATAAAATTGTCGTCGATCGTTAATCGTTTTACTAATTAAGATAACACTACACAAAACTGTCTATAAAATAATAAATTCTTATGTCCCATATGCACATACATACAAATAATAGATACAAGTTACACTCAGAATTAGAATTAATATTTGTAGAGCGCATAATTGACTTTCTGTCTGGTGACGGAGTAAGAATAAAATTCACCACTTCTTCTTCTTCTGTTACCCATGGGTATCATAGAAGACGATTAAGATTAAGAAAACCATATACCAACATGTCTGATCAGCGTGGTATATGTCGCAGGAAAATTTCCCTCTCATAGAGGAGGAAACCCGATACCAACAGTGAGACGTATAAAGTCTGAGATGATGATTGATGATGATGACGAAATCATATAAAGGATTGTCATGCATGACGATCGAACCTACGATACTCGAAGCGATATATAAACCACTCTGCCATCTGTGAGACAAAAGACTTTTGCAATAAAATCACGTTATTACCACACTATCAAAGTGTAATCAACAACCAATTAAAAAAAACTGATTCCAAACTGGCCTCACTTCACTCACTCGTACTATGTTTTTCATTTAAAATTCAATGGCCTTAACAAAAAAAAAAAAGTCGAAAAAAAAGCGCAACTAATTGCCACGAAATCGGCGTGTGACTGAACACAAATACAGAGCCAGAATAACCATTCGTGTACAAATGAATTCTTTTAATACCACGCTAAAATTGTTTATTGAAAACAATACATTGTCTTTGATACAATCTCAAATTGCTCATGACATATTCTTAAAAATCTTATATATTGCATTGTCACAGTCACGTCGGAAATTCAACTGCATAGCTATTATCGATACTCACAGTTCAACATTAGCTTTACAATAGAAAAAGTAATACAAAAAGAGTTCGATGTCACGCCCATGCAGTTCCGAAGGTTCTCACGCGATCGCGAGCGTCTCAAGCAAACAAAACCTCTACTGCGTCATTGTAACTTGAGAACTTAACGCCCACATTCAAGTGTAGTCCAACCATCTCTCCTTATTAATGTAGCGTTATTGAATTAAGTCGAAGTAAAGCAGCGATGGAAAGGAAGTCAGAGATAGTCTAGTAAGGATGTGCTCTAAGGCTTCGTAACAAGAGTGACCGCAGTACGATACCCTACCGCGAGCCTAATGTTACAAAAAGTGTAAGCTGCGAGGTTCGACACGTTTGTATGTAAGTTAAAAATTTTTACCATCCCGTGGGAATTGACCGGCGGCTAAGTGATAATTGTTGAGTTTGCTTACAGCATTGACCAAACCCTTGACGGAAAATGAGTATAAACGAATAATTATAGGGATCTATATGAATCCATAGGGTCGGTATACAATTATATGAGCCCCATATGAATTATTGAATGGATTTGTGTCTAAGCTTAATGATACATTTCTGTCCAAAACTTAGATCGGCGTTTATCGTGATTTATAAGTTTAGACAGTTTAGTAAAATAACTTATGGATGTTCCGTTTAGTTAAATTGGTTATTGTAGTGATTTATGTTTGCTCGTCCTTAACGAATAAGTTTCAGGGTTAATCTATACTAATAGCTTCGTGAATTTGATTTAGATCTTGAATAATTTAGAAAAGAAATCTAAGAAAAAGTTTTTGGTATTGGATGGAATTGCTGCTTTATTTTTTTTTATGACTATTTATGGTTGTGACAAAATTATATTTGATAAGAAAATTGCAAATTTTTCGCACATATTTGTAATTTTGTTTAATAAAAAAGTACTGTTTATCTCATCATTACCGTATTAGTTGCTAAATATAAATTATTATAACCTCACACACGCACACCTGCATACCTAAATGAATAAGCAGAGGTGTAACACAGTTATATTTAACCAAAGTCAATTTTTAATATGCCTATAATCTGTAGTAAATTTATTGACGTCTACTAAAATTTTACTTAAAAGAATCCGTATCAGATCAAAGGCAAGATTTAACAGTCACTACCCATATGTATATGCAAAATTACAAATAAGTTTAAAATTAATTTACTTAAATATGTTTAATGACCCCTATACTAACAAGTCTGACTAGCATGGTATAATAGGTCAATTTTCCTCCCGTTACGGAGGAGGTTCAAGCCCAATAGTGGGATATATTATGAGCTGAGAAGATGGTGATGTTTAATGACAGGTTAAAAATTAAATATATCATTTACTCGTGTCAATCGTAAAAATCGACTAAGAAATCTATAGCTAAACTACTAATATCAGCTACAATCGCCAACTGGTCTACCAGACGTGGTGATTGTTTCATGATTTCCAATAGGGGAGGCCCATGTGCAATGGTGAACGTTATAGACTGGTGGATGGATGAATGAACTTATTTTTTATTTTGCAAATAGAACTACGATTTATAAGATTATATTATACTAATAATATATGTTATACTTATAGCTGTGTGGTAGCGGCTACGAATACTACCAACCCTCACTTTGCTCGTGGATGTCGTAAAAGACGACTAAGAGCCTTATAACGACCTAGGCCGATCTGATTCCGTTTTGTCAACAATTACATTCCCAAAGAGAGTTGACGTCTGGCAGGCGGCCGGTCATAAAACTATTACCAATAACTTTTACAATATGTACTATGAAAGAAGAGTACATATTGTATCGACCCAAAGTAATTGGAATAAAAGTAGGAGAATGATGATGATATTTTATACTTATAGTTTTCTTTATTTTAAATAGATACGTTATGTTATGACTATTACACACGTTTCTTCTTCAAAATAAATGGCAAATTCCTAACTATATCAAGTTTAGTAGAGGTAGGACCACGTTCCACGTTGTTGACAGTTTTTTGTCTACAGCCGCGGGCCCGTCCATCCGAGGTAGTACCAAACTCATAGAAATTTTCGCGCTTGGATCAGTGAGTGAGAGAGCCGGAAGCCTAAATTTCTGGGTGATTTTTGGTTAGTAGGCAGTAAGTAGCCTAGCTGAAAACTAGATATTGCAAAGTTCCATGAGCAAAAGTAACACTTATCATCAGGTACGCCGCTTGCTCGTTTGTCAACATAATCAATAAAAATAAAAAGCTAATTATGCAAATTTTATCCAATGCAAGCTACGAACCCAGATTGGTAACGTACTAATAAAGGTAGCAATAGTATAATTATGCCACTCAATTAATATGTTATTTTTTTTTAAATTAATGCACATATATAGTTTTCTTTATTGCTTCTGCCCGCGGCTTCGTCCGCATAAAAGGTTACTTTCTTAAAAATTTTCAACCCCCATTTTTATTTTACCCCTTTTTTAATGTCATATTTATTTATATCTAATCAATAGCCTAAAAATAAGTTTCAAGCGTTTGGCTTTAACGACGATACTTCTTTACTTCTTTTTAGCCCCTTTTACATTAAAAAGTAGCCTATGTCTTTTATCAGGCTCTAGACTATCTGTGTACCAAATTTAATTAAGATTAATTCACTAGTTTTGGCGTGAAAGAGCGACAGACAGACAGAGTTACTTTCGCATTTATAATATTAGTAAGGATAAATGATTAGTAAAAAGGTTTTGTGCCTTTAGGCTAAGCTCGCTTGAACCACAGATTGTAATTGTAAGACAAAGTATTCATTACTCGTCGGTTAATACAGCCGAAGGCATTACAGGGATTGTATCTAATCCTAACTTGTCTTATCTTAAGTAAAGAAAAGTACACGTAATCTTAGTATTTCTCTTGAATTATTATGAGCAAAATTTACTGGTCATGGGGATGTACACATGCTATATATTTCGAAAGCCAATAGTTGTATTTTTTTATAATTTATTTTCTAAACGATTTCTTTTTTTCTAAATGAATTTTTCATTAATGAATCAATTTTATTGTGGCGAATAAAATATCCGTGTGTGGATTTCGTAAAGAATTGAACTGCATGGGCGTTAAACCCATATCAGACAGCATTGTAGGTTTTTTTTTTAAAGACCACACCCGGCTAATAAAATAAACGTTGTATTACAGAAGACATAATAAACATTCAATTTAATTAACACAAATTACACCTAAACATATAAAAAAAAATCACATTGCTCAAAATATTGTTCTATGTAAAAATAAAACTCGATATGTTAACTTTTACTAAGACCATATAGCTATCTGCGCAAAAAAACAAGATAATAAGGACAAACTTTCACACATAGTATGTCGCAATAATTTTCTTCAAAACTATCGGTAACCGCTATAATTGACAAAAAAATAACGAGCAATTAACTGACATAATATTTTTTTTTTCATTCGGATTGACAAAGAGAGAACATAATCCGCGCAATTAAGTCTTTTTGTCTGTAAACGTCACAGCTACGCATACTCCGTATTTGAAATAAAACTATTTTTATAAATTCTATCGCGTTTGTATTTGATTTTTAATTTTCCGTCGTTTCCGAACACTTTGCAGCGTCTATGGTCCCGGGAGGACCTCCCGTGTCCGTAAAAAATGTTTTATTTCAAATGTGTAGTACTCGCCTAAATATCAGGAATCATTAGGTACACTACGTATTTATATCCTCATCATCATATCAGCTGATATTCGCCCAGCCCCCGATAGACGGATATTGGACCCGAGACTTCTCCACGACATGAGACTATTTAATTCACTATATCATGATGATCAGACGGGATGTCATCTCATCTCATAATCTCAGCTCATATTCATTCATTTTCATTCATCAGACATTGCTGGGCTCGAACCTCGTCCGTAATGAGAGGGAAATTGACCTACTATAATACCATGCTGGTCAGACGTGTTGGATCCTTCTCTTTCATAGATATTATATGCGTTTTATATTCCTTAGTAGTCTCTTACGATCACCCACGAATAAGATAGGGGGTGATGAATTATATTTTTACTCCGTCACCGATTCGATATGAAAATATTATACATACATACATACATATCATCACGCCATATCCCTTGCAGGGTAGGCAGAGAGAACAGACTGCCAGAGAACTCTATCTCTGCATACTTCACTCGCTTCCTCAACATTCATAATTCTCTTCATACACGCTCGCCGGTTTCGGAGACTCTTGACTCCACCTTCCTCCAAAAATATTATAAATCCTTACTAATATTATAAATGCGAAAGTAACTCTGTCTGTCTGTTTGTCTGCCGCTTTTTCACGCCAAAACTACCGAACCGATCTAAATGAAATTTGGTACACAGATAGTCTAGAACCTGATAAAGGACATAGGCTACTTTTTAATGCAGAAAAAGGGTTGTAAAAGGTGATGAAAAGTTGTAAAGAAGTATTTTTAAAGCCAGAAGCTTGAAACTTATTTTTAGGCTATTGATTAGATATAAATAAGTATGACATTAACATGTAAAAATTTACCCTTAAGGGGTAAAATAAAAATAGGGAATGAAAAACTTTAGGAAAGTAACAGTATATAAAAAATATCCTAGTTCTATCTATTTTTTTATATTTCACTATTTTTCCTCTGGTGAATAAAATACGTACATTTGTCGGCCATATTTAAGAAAATGAATACATAGAATAGTAAAACAGTATCCATCACTTATAAGATAGGTTGTTAATTGACACAAATCCTCATTTCAACTGCATTTCGCACTAATTGCTTGGATAACCGTACTTCACCAGTGAGTTGAGGTTAAATTTCGAATTTATGCTAACCAATCTCGTTAGTTGAACTAATATTGGTCATTACGATAATTAGAAAGAAATGGTATCCGTATAGAGGATTTAAGGATATTTGAGTGAAATGTGTGTAGCTTTAACGGAATGTGTAGTAAAACGAACGTGACTTCTTGGCGAAATAAAACCAATAACACTTTTGGCTTGATTTAAGATTCGGAACAATCATACGCTTATTCTATTGGAAGCAATCAGTTATTTCCCCTCATATATATGATTCAGCTAAAGTTCTTTTTTTATATATATATATGTATGTATAAAAATACTAATATAATAAAGTTTGTTTGTTTGACACTAATCTCAGAAGCAATATATAAGTCTTGATCAGTAAAAAAATCTTTGTATTATATATAATGATGAATTCTGATGTCTGAAGTATTACACATTTGATATAAAACTATTTTTACGCATTCTATAGTGGTTTTATTTGATTTCTTATTTGTTTGAATGTTTCGAAGCATCGTGAAATTAAAAATCAAATACAAACGCGATAGAATACGTAAAAATAGTTTTATTTGCATTACATAGCTTGTTATAAAACATATTGCCGAGACTGCGAGAGATATATAATAAACGGATCTTGAATATAAACTATAAAAAATCCGGAAAAAGTTGCTACAGATGGACATCATCACATTTAATAGTGGTAGGACCACGCTGTTGGCAGTTTTCTGTCTACAACCGCGGGCTGGTCCGTCCGGGGTAGTACCACACTCTCGCAGAAGATCGACATCTGAGCAATGGCAATGAGCTGTTGCGCTTCGTTCAGTGAGTGAGAGAGCCGGAAGCCCAACTGGGTGGGTTTGGGGGTTTATATTGGTAGGCAGCGGGCTATCTGTACTCCTAATATAGTAAATGGGCGGCAGTAACACTTACCATCAGGTGCGCTGCTTGCTCGTTTGCCACCAAAAGCAATAAAAAAAAGAAAAACATCATTCATGCATTGCCTAAATCTTTTATAGCATAACAACGGTCATCATAACAAATTAGTATAATAACCTCAATATTATACAATTATAATCAATAATATTAGTAACAGCGCTAGCAAAGACGCGAGCAGGGCTTGCTCGTTCATATTTATATCGCCTTCAAAGACTATTGCATAAAAACGCAGTATATTTTACATTCAAAATCAGTTCTCCTTCGATGCGCTTGAAGTAATCTAACGATATCTATTTTGCACCTCGAAGGAAATTAACCCGGATACACGACAGTGGTAAACGAGCGTTTGCTATATAAAATTGGACCTGTTTCCTGCGCGTGCGCCTCTCTTCCTCTACTGAAGTGCGACGAAGCGTAACCAAGACACGTAACATCGATCTAATGAACAAATATTTGCGTTATCTTGTGACACGGTGGGGTATCGTTTTTTACTCCTCAATAGATTTACTTTTTATAGCAATGACTTGGCACTCTGTAGCAATGTTACGTTAATCTTTCTTTTTTTTACTCAACGAGAACGTTTAAAAAAGAAATTTTATCGTCTATAAATTTTAACGTCATTATTGTAAATCGGCTAAAAATTCGATACATGTTGAACAAAGAATGATAAGAATGGAGCGTTTGGATCGTTCTAGAGCGATCGTAAAACTGTAAGCTTCTGAAAATAAAATGATAGATCGTATATCACTTTAGAAAATTGAACTGAAGATTTCGCTTGATGAGAATCGTGAAATGAATACCTTGAATGTAATGAATTTATTCTGTTATAACGCTGAATGATCAACATCAAAGCAAATAAATATTAGACCGGAACTAGTAGGAATAAGCAAGTTTGAAACGTTTAATTCATTCTATCTATATTGAGTGGTTTGTTTAAAGCTAACCAACTGAGACTCCTATTGAAATTATAAGCCGTGAGATGGACGGACGTAAAGGTTCAATGGATAGCAAAGCGCCCTTCTTATCAAAACTGCTTTCAAGTTCTATGAACAGTAAACCTATTTGCCTTCCAATCCATCAAAGTTTACGATAAAGCTCTTTATCCTATCCCCTATTTATAATCGTATATCTATCTATAATATATAAAAAGGAAAGGTTCTTATTGATGTTGAAAGTCAATATTAGTTTTTTAATATCGATGTTTTGTAATATATATGCGGACTAATATTATTAGAAATATTTACCAGGATTCGTTTATTATATAAATACAAAATATTTATTTGTAAGTAATATTAAAGCCGAGGGGCAAATACTTTCCTTCAACCGATTCCAATATCATTATATCTTGGCAAGCATATTCATATAAGTCTTTCATAATATTTAAATATCATAATTGTATGATACTTTCCCATAATGTTAAATGACTAAAATTAGCGTCAAAATATTGTATTACTACAGAATATTCATATCCTTATTTTCATCATCATCATTTTCCGTGTGGTGAAGGAGTAAGAATACTATTCACCACCCCATATCTTACCCGTGGGTGATCGTACGAGACGACTAAGGGATATAAAACGCATATAACATCTATGCGAGAGAAGGAAAACTCGAAACAAAACCCTATACCAACACGTGTGACCAGCGTGGTATAGTAGGTAAATTTCCCTCCCATTATGGAGGAGTCTCGAGCTCAACAATGGGACGTATATGAGCTGCGACGATGATGATGATTGTTAAAATATCGACAATCCTCATTATTATCGTTATCATCTTGCTCTTATCCCAATTACTTGAGGTCGACGCAATATGTCATCTTCTTCCATGCAATCCGATCAGACGACATCTCTATAGTCACTGCAGTCTGCATCTCTGTAGTCAAATATTCTATAGAATTTACCATTAAAGAATTGCGATAGGTTTATAAATACCCGATACGAAACGAAAAATGATGTCACAAGCGGGGTTCGAACCCGCACCTATTGGGAATCCGGCCCAACCGTGCTGCCACTTACACCATCGTGAACTATTTTAGGACATGCAAATTTCGAATCATATTATATCTTACGTCTTCAAGGTGACGTATGCCATCTATCGGACAATGTTTACACATTGTATAGACTTAATACTTCAAACTTTACAGTTAGAATTGTATTAAACGATGACACAACCTTGTTATTCAAATTACTGAAATTTTTAGCATTTAATATGCTTAATTATTTATAAATACCCGATACGAAACGAAAAATGATGAAATGTTCGAACCCCGCTTGTGACATCATTTTTCGTTTCGTATCGGTATTCGTATTTCGTTTCGTACTAAAAATTTCAGTAATGCGATAGGTTTATCAATAAAAATAATATTCTTTTTAGCTCTAAATTTAATTTACACAAATACACAGATGTTAAATACATCCTAGACCGTAACAACTTTATTTATTAACACAAATATTTGTCCCGGATGTTCGTTAACGTTATTAATATAGGGACATGGAAATGAGACCACTTAAACTAGAAGGTTTTTTTTAAATATAAAATGATTTACTGGATTTACTGTAAAAAGGGCACCGTGTAATTCGCATCATTAGTCTTATTTTAATGGGTGCGGACCCGCTGGTGAACACAAAATCTTTTAATCCCCTTTTTAATTTCGGCTAATATAATTGAGTTTGCCGTTAGTAATTTGTAGGTACTGATCCAGCAGTCCGAGTGGTAAGAGCCTAAGTATAAATACGTCACTACCCGCTCTCGCAACACAAATGTTTTAAAATACCATTAAAATATTAGATTAGGCGATTAGTTTCATAACAATAGAAAATGAAAACTAAATATAACCTTTATGCAAACATGTTTGGCCAGTGTGGTATAATAAGTCAATTTCTCCGCGATCGTTCAGGAAGTTCTAAGAATAAACAATATTAGATACTGGAGTAGTTTCAAAGTATAATACTTAATCAAATCTTAGCTATAATCGTAGTAGAAGAAAACACCGCGCTGACCTTACAGAGAGTTCCTAGTAATAAGGATCATATAATTATGTTTTGCTAACAAAATAATCTTCAATTACGTATCAATTATTATTATTTTCTTGTACGTAGTGTTATACGATGCATCGTGATTAATAGAAGACGGACCTATTAATAAAATTATGAAATACAGTTTCAGACCGTCTGTTATTAGAAATGCCTTTATAGAAGAATTTAAATTGTCATCAAAATCAAATAGGTAAGATACTAGCACTAGCTTAAATATGTTGCTTTTGACAACAATACCCACTTACATATTTTACTTTATTTCAAATTAGGTTTTTTTTTTTTCATTTATTTGGAAATTAAATTTTCCGGTGGCTCGCCCACACGGCGTTGAGAAATGTGTACGATAATTTTGGGATAGCACGCTGTCCTTTCCGTCACCCAAGATGGATTGGACAGGGTGTGACTATACCCTAGTCTAAACATTTCTTAAAAATAATTTGAATAAAAATCTTAATGCTCATCTGCGTCATAAAAGGAAGCCGTAATCATCATTTATTGTTCTTTGTAGGAGTTTTTTCGATTGCACATTGATAGATTACTTAGATTCTTCATTAACATACACAAATTAATCATCATCATCTTTCTTTCTTTTCTTTCTTTTTTAAAAGACACCAACCTGCACTAAGGAAATAAACCTTGTATTGCGGGGGACTTTACAAACATGCAATTAACGCAGACAAATTACACCCAGACTCAGAACAACACTTTGTGGATCACACAAAGTAATGTCCTGCGTGGGAATCGAACCCACGGCACTGGCACGGAAGGTCGGTATCTTAACCACTACGCCATCTGTGCAGTCAATCATCAATCATCTTCATCAACACTTCAGCTCAGATACATCCCATTGCTAGGCTCTAACCTCCATCACAATGGAAGTCAAAATGACCTACTATTCCTTGGTGGTACTGACCAGCTGTATGTCTGCATATTGCAAATAGTTTTAGTTTTTTTTTGAGCTTTATTTCTCTTGCATAGATGACAAATGCATATTATATCCTTTAGTCATCTTTAACGATATCTTTTTTTTTTATTGCTTATGGTGGCAAACAAGCAAGCAGCACACCTGATGGTAAGTGTCACTGCTACTCATGGACCTTTGCAATACCAAGGGTATAGCTTAGGCCGCTGCATACCAATACATCCCCAAAACCCACCCAGTTGGGCTTCCGGCTCTCTCGCTCAACGAACGAAGCGCAATAGCACATTGCCATTATTCAGACGTCGATCTTCTGCGAGATTGTGGTACTACCCCGGACGGACCCTCCCGCGGCTGTAGACAGACTGTCCACAACGTGGTCCTACCACTATTATAATTGGTAAATTAATATGCTGGTTTAATAAACAAATTAATGTTTAGGTAAAATTACGTGTTCAGCTCATTGAATGTTAAAGCTGTTTAAAATATAGATACTTAAATATTGTTAAACATACTTACATACATACATACATATCATCACGCCGTATCCCTTGCAGGGTAGGCAGAGAGAACAGAGTGCCAGAGAACTCTATCTTTGCATACTTCACTCGCTTCCTCAACATTCATAATTCTCTTCATACACGCTCGCCGGTTTCGGAGACTCTTGACTCCACCTTCCTTCAGTACTTGACCGATCTGGTCTAGGTAGGTTAGTCTCGGTCTCCCTCGGTACCTACATCCTTCCACTTTCGCATTGTATATCTTCTTAACCAGACGTTCGTTCGGCATTCTTTCCACATGTCCGAACCATCGGAGCGTTCCCTTTCGCATCTTTACACCAATACTCTCTTTCATACCTACTCGCTCTCTTACGTCGTCGTTACGAATGCGGTCGGTCAGCCTAACTCCACAGATTTTCCGAAGAGATCGCATTTCGACCGCATTAATTTTACTTTCATACTCTTTTCTGCATACCCAACTCTCGCTTCCATACAGTAATGTTGGGACAAGCACCGCGTTATGTATTGCTACACGTGCCTTCTGGCTGAGGTGGTGGCTGCCGAGAACTTGCCCCAACGCTCCGTTCACTCTATTTCCCGCATTCACTCTTCGCTCTATAAAGAAAGCTCTATAAATCTTGTTAAACATCATGTATCTAAATAAATAAAACAAGAGATCCTTACATAAAATATTACCGTCTTTACTCTTGCTCCGTAACACAGGTGCTTACAATAGATTGTGTTTAGCTTAATGCCTAAACGTTCAAAGCTTTTGGTTAAAACCGACTGTTTCAAGTTGGCGATTCGCCAGAATATCTCAAAATCAACAAAAGATTACCAAATCTACCCCACGTACAAAAATAATAATCTAAGTTGTATTTTGTTGTATTACTCAAGGGAACTCGGCGTGATACATCAAAATTTTCTGCGAAGATATCTTCTATATAATAACCGCGGAAAATAGCCAGTAGAACTTCCTTTTCTTTTTGTTCTGAAAAATCTATGCCCGTTCGTGTTTATCCTCAAGCTTTGTTAATTCAAAGGGACAAAAAACGAAAAAATGTTACGTGATTTTTTTTTCTCGACCGACTTAGTTACAAGGAATGTGGAAAACAATCTTAGTTTTATATAAAGGCTTATCTATAACCATCTTTTACTGAATAAAAGTTCTACATAAAATAGATTCTCGTTAAATAAAAGCTTTAAAATATTCCCCATGATTCCCGAAAGACAAATAATATTTGTTATACACGTACCACAAGGAACCAGGCACTTAACTCATAGCAAAACTTAGGGTGAGGGAGCCAACCGATAACTCCCAAACATGACTTGTTTAGCTACCAACTCCAATGCAAACGGCTTGAAGATTCCAAGAGCAGAATGTTTTTGTTAGAATAAGTTTAAGTCTCAAAACACATAAAGCCATGTTCATTACCCGTATCATTGTAAATACAGTAACTGAATGTGACGATGCATACATTTTAAGTACCAGCACTGTGAATGGTTTGCAAAAACAGGGTAAAGTTTTGATGGAGTCTTTGGACTGCTTAATCACGCTAATACCAACTTGTCAGGAGAACCGTCTAGCGGCAATGCTAATGAGAACTAGTTCTGCATATAAGGGCTTAAACACAGTAACGATTTGAATTTGTTTAACCTAGTAGCCATCACGGTTAGTGAAACGAGTTACCAGTCCATTTTTAGTGATTTTGCCACGTATGCAGAATTTGGTTACGGGGAAGTGTAGACTCAACATTTTCGACATTGAGAACAGATTGCGTTTGACAGTTTGTTGTATGTTAGAAATATGAAATGTTACTATCGATTTTATAGTTTGCTAGTTGTGTGATAATTTTAAACTGCATGATAGTTTAAATTATGTGATTATTTGTTCAAGAATGGATGGTTTTAAGAACCATAATGAACTCTGATATTTACGCTAGTACTACACAAAATAAAACAACTTTTAAGAATTTTATCGCGTATATATTTGATTTTTATTTTCCCGATGTTCCAAAAACTTTACAGGTTTCGTCATCCCATAACCATGAGGTTAAAAATGAAATATGTTTTAGAGAAATTAGAATTATATTAATAAAATCATTAATCAGTTCTCTACTTCTTAATATTCAGGTCACAGCATATAGCCGGCGTGTAGGTAGTGCTAGCTGTCTATCCACCCATCCAACTATCAGCCTATAGACATCGATTGTTAGACATAGATCTCCTACACGAAAATATCACTCAAAACACTCCTGCCAACTGTCACCTACTAGATATTTTTTCGAATTGTTGTCATAACCTGCACTGGTTGTCTATTTAAAGAGTAACGTCACTTGCTCATTGACATTTTAGCACAATAATTCTTCATGCTATGTCAGTTACACCTGTTCTACTACGAATTTCCATATGGGACTTTTGACAGGAATTTGAAAACGTCATGTGGTGCTCTTATATTATGTTCGATATCTTAGTGTTTTAACGTGTTATGTTAGATAATTTTAATGGCATTTTATGTAATATGAAGCGGCGGAACTACTGGGATGTAGTGAATATCATATAAAAGTGCTTTACAACGTTTTCGTTTTCCGTCAAAATTCCCACAAGATACCATTAACAGTGTGGCCATTGCACTGTTAATGGCGACAATTTGACTTAGACAATGACTAACTTGAAAGACTAAAAACGTAAAAATATTTATAACTTGACACTGGCACCAATAGTTCGTATATGTAGCTGATTGCCAATATATAAGAAGAAGAAGAAGAATTTCCATATTTCAGTTTTTATTTTGTAAGATAATCAAGTGTACAACTCGCTTTATAGCAGGCTGAGTGACTTTAAGCCTATTATGTCCAAGATTAAAGAAAACACTTTTAAAAAATGACTAAGAACTTTATATCGACCTGGTCGAACTGATTCCGTTTGGTCCACAATTACATTCCCAAGGACGGTTGACGGCCGGTCATAAAATTATTGTCAATAATTTTTGCAATATGTAGGATGGAAGAAGAGTACATATTGCGTCTATCCCAAATAATTGGGTTAAGAGCAATAGAATGTTGATTAAAAAAACACTTTTCTAAGCCGCAAGTCAGCGTGCAACACATTGGTCATAGAACTTTATCTTTTAGACCCTGAAGAATATTGAATGGCAATATCGTCCTAAGTTTCATGAATATATCGCAACCATAAGGTATATAACACACAACAGATTTTATTCTCAATTTCAATGAAACGTGTGCACAAGTAAACTAAATATGAATTTTATTTAGAAGTATACAACTTTAAAATATCATGAGAGTAAGCGCAGAGACTGTCTGAATGCCTTTTTATACCGTAAGTAGTGCGACTTAAGTAAAGTTTTAATATTTCGAGTTGATTGTTTATGTTTTTGTAGCTAACATTGCATTACGGCTTATGCCACAGCTGTGCGACGTAACAAAAATAGAATAGCGACAATACGTTAGACACAAAACTTGTATTATAAACTTGAAATACTATTGTTAATTTTACGTTTTAAGTAATTTAAAATTGTACGATTGAAGAAATGAAATTCTAGTTTAATTAAAAGAAATACTTAGAAAAATATTACTATAGGAAAGTTTTTTTTAAACAACATCCTGCACTAAACTGATAATCCTTATATTGCGGGGGACTTTACAAACGCATATTCAACAGTCACAAATTACAGTAGAACTACGCTGTTGTGTGTGTGTGTGTGTGTGTGTGTGTGTGTGTATTGTAGTCATAGGACCACGCTGTTTTGCGGTTTGACAGTTTTCTGTCTACAGCCGCGGGCCGGTCTGTCCGGGATAGTACCACACTCCTACAGAAGATCGATGTGTGAGCAATGTCAAAAGAAATCTGTGCTCTTGCGCTTCGTTCGGTGAGCGAGAGAGCCGGTTGCCCAAATTGGGGTGGGTTAATTGGGGTTTATATTGGTACGCAGCGACCTAGCTATACTCTTGGTATTTTTTTTGGGATTAATCCCACCACACATTCCCACCATTGTAACTTCTGTAAGCCAGGATCCACTATGGTCACTATAAATGACACCGAGATTTGACCCTCAGGCAGTCCCGGGAAATGATTTTAATTGTCTTGGAACCCGCAACAAATTTAATTAGAAAAGTTAAAGAGGAGGAGTTGGAAAAGAGTGATTCCACTTCCCTCCCAGGCAAAGTGGGAGATAGAAAGCAATATTGACTAGTCAGCCAATAAGTAAAGGGTTGTACAGCTACGATAAGCGCAGCAGTACGGCACCACGGATACGGGATAACTTAACGGGGCCTATATGTGAGCCTTAAGATTGATTGCAGTAGTAGGTATGGCAGAAACGCCTAAACGCACGGAAATTTTCTCGAGTTGCTACAAGATCCGTATAGTATACTACTACAGATGTGACTTGCAAACTGTCTAACATAAGGTCGCGCTCGTTACGCCAGAGATCGCACTCCCAGAGAATGTGATGTGCTGATTGTTCATACTCGCGGTTATGTGTAGAATATTGACATAGTGGTGAGGGTACGAGTTTAAAAGAAAATAATTTACTTTTAAAGTTGCCATGGCCAGTTAGAAATTGGGTTACAAAATGGTCAACCTCCAGCCATAGTCTTGGTATAACAAAAGTCCATGGACGGCAGTAACACTTACCATCATGTCGGAATCTTAATTGCTATGCCACCTGTGCAGTCATAAGTTAGTCATTATATATTACATAGTCAGTTCATTAGTCAGTCTTAGAGTCTTCATTAATAAAACAAAATTTAGCAAACAATGATTTTCGATCATATGATTTGGATATTAACATTAAGCTGTGTGGTAGTGGCTACGAATACTACCAAACCTTACTTTGCTCGTGGATATCGTAAAAGATGAATAAGAGCCTTAAAACGACCTGAGCCAACTCCATCTGATACCGTTTTGGTCAACAATTACATTCCCAAGGAGGGTTGACGTCTGGCAGGCGACCGGTCATAAAACTATTGCCAATAACTTTTACAATATGTACTATGAAAAAAAAGTGCATATTGTATCAGTCCCAAGTAATTGGGATAAGGGTAGGAGAATGATGATTTGGATATTAAGACGCAGTTAGTTGTTGTTGCTTTAGTACAGATAAAATTCAAATGATAAATGTCGTAATATTTCGAGATTTAGATAAAAGTCGATTGTACTTTGTAGGTAACATAATTCCTAGAATAATGTTCAGTCACCGAATGAAATGCTAATATTGCAAATGGAATAGAAGAATTTTCCTGTGACGGAGTTCCCAATCGATAAGAATGTAACAGCGAAACGTTTGATTCTTTGGAAAAAAAACGAGTTCAGAATTTCCTTGGCAATACATATTAGCAAAATTGTATAATTTAATACTTTTTAATTATGAAAGGAGATTTAAACATACGTGATTCAAGCTTAATTCAAACATAGTTTCTACCGAATTCGAAGAGGTAAAAAATGTAAACTAAAAACTGCATTATACCCACTAAATTCCGTTGATTTGGTTATTGTATTGTATTCATTGTAATTTGTATACTATTAGTGCGCTATGCTATAATAAGGTTGACGTATTCATGTAAACAAAATGCCCCATAAATTATTTTAAAAATAAAAGGAACATAACACATGTTCCTTTTATTTTTAAAATAATTTAGATAGTAGATTCCATTCATAACACTGGTCACAGCATTGAACATTGAGTGAGAACCTATGGTAATAGATAAGTAAATTTATAATTGAGACACGTGAAATACTAAATGGATCAAGTGTCGTTAAACTAAAAGTTCATAGAAAACTTTATCTAAATATTTGAAATAAAACTACTTTTACGGATTCTATCGCGTGTATTCGATTTTTAATTTCCCGACGTTTCGAACACTTTACAGTGATCATGGTCACGGGAGGACTGATCACTGTAAAGTGTTCGAAACGTTGGTCAATTAAAAATCAAATACAAACGCGATAGAATCCGTAAAAGTAGTTTTATTTCAAATGTGTAATACTCGCGTAAACATTAGAAGTCTTTATCTAAATAAATAAGCTTCAAAACTTTACCTTATCATTTGTTGAGAACCCTTTTAATACATAGGAATAGGTTATTTAGAGCATAATAATTAGATGGACCTTATGTACCGTATTATTATGCGACACTACTAGGATCGGCTCATCCATCCACTCTTAACATCCAGTGTGTTTAGTCAACTTTTACAACGTTTACTGGTAAGACAAAAAATGGAACGTGTTAGTTACGAAATAAATAATATACAATTCTGTACAAGCTTGCCCAAATGAGAATAATGCTCCAACAGTCATACTTAGCAGGTAAGTTGTGTGACCACAATTGCTCGGAGCGTCCTGCTACTCATTATCCAGATGATTCCTCAACCAGTTTTTGTTACTGCAATGAAAAAGTAAGGAGTAATATCTCATTATTTCCCCGTCCAATGACCACTTCATATATTTTGTTAAACATTTTCTATATTTAATTCATCACTTTCAAACTAAAATGACAATCGAACCGACACATATCATTGTTACATAAAATAATAGCGTAAATCACTATAATAAAACAAAAACCATAACTATATTTTTAAATTACTCCCATTTTACACGATAATGTTTTAACATTAGAAATCATAGTATAAAACGGTTCATCCGCACGACATACAGCTATTCCCCAGTCTATCTTACATTTCATTTAAGTACAGTGATAAAACATTTGTCTACCTACCTTGAACATATTCTGACAGAGTGACAGATGGATTTATTAACATAACAAATAGGTTATGTTTTAAATTACAATTTCATCTCACTGTCTTCGTGTATATCATATCTGTATATCAAACACATTTAAGTATGTAGAATATATTCCATATTAATGTCAATCTAACGCGTAATGATGGGTAGGAGTACAATTTGTCAACCCTTACCTTCTCATAGGATTTTTAAAGGCTGACTAAAGGTATTGCTAGGCTTATGGTGGCAAACGAGTTAGCAGCATACCTTTTTTTTTTTTTTTGGTGGACTATGGATGCGTCACGCCCCGCCGAATCGGTCCGGGGTGACGGAAAGGCGGCGCGTGAACACATAGGCCCACCGTAAAACTCCTCTCTCTTCGCCGTGCGAGCGGACCACCGGTACCCGATTTTTGACTTCGGTGGCCTAGCAGCATACCTAATGGTAAGTTTTTACTGCCGCCCATTGACCTTTGCAATATCAAAGGTATAGCAAAGCCGCTGCCTACCAATACAAACCTCAACCCCATTTGGGCTGCCGGGCGGGCCACCGAAGACAAAGATCGAGTTCCGGTGGCCCGCTTGCTCGGCGTAGAGAGGTACATGTAGGGCGGGTCTATGGGGTCGCGTGCCGCTTCTTCTGTTGCCTTGGACGGATTTAGCGGGGTGCATACTTCATATCTCGCCGCCAAAAAAAAAAATCCCATTTGGGCTACCGGCTCTCTTGATAATAGCATTGTCATTACGTAGACGTCGATCTTCTGCGAGTGTGTGGTTACTACCACGGATACACCAACCCGCAGTTGTAGACAGAAAACTGTCAACAGCGTGGTCCTGCCATTAATTACGCTATTCTAAGAGAATAGGCAGTCGTACTCTTTTTTCTTCTATGGGCTATGATGATGATGATGATGGCTCTTTTAAAGCTACAGTAGGACTCTTCTACCTTTCCGTGTAGTGACGGAGTAAAAAAACAATTCACTGTCCCTTATATTGCCAATAGGTGACATAAAATATGACGATAATATGCACGTAACATAAGCTTGAAATATAACGCTATACCAAATCATCTAACCAGCGCAGTATAGGTAAATTTCTTCTTATTATAATGGACACTCGTGCCAAGCAATGGGACGAATATGAATAGAGGTAATGTAATAATAAAAATTCTATTAAAAAACTTATAATATCAACTCCGGTCGCTCACGCATCTACTTGGTATTGCGATTAGGGCATTATTCTGCTTTGGGGAGACTTATGACTAACAGTAAATGAAGAGATGGAAGCCGACTGTCTCATTCATATCAGGGGCATAAGTATTGCTACTTACTACTGCCATTGTGAAGCCATGAATTTGAATGTTATTCTGAGCAAAAAATGTTATTCTGGCTTTTTGCAAATTTGCCCGATTTTCGAATATTTCTTTAAGAAAATTTTCAAAGTTACCCCTAAAGTCTACAACTATGCCTGTTTAGCGCCAAAATACTACTACTTATGTCTAAGGATGGGACCTATAAGGACTGTAAAGAAGGAAAAAACTTTGGACATTTTCATTAAATTTTCATTAAACTTTCAATCGAATCTTTAATCCTCAAAGTTACGAGATATGATCCAGAAAGTACTTAAGAAGTTACTTCTTTCAGTAGTAATTCAAATTTATGCTAAGTTTGTTGATATCTATGATTACTGCTGTTTTTCTATCCTCTTACTCGCGTTCCAAATGCCTAAGCCTACGTTGCATCTGACCCTCTTAACACTCGATGACATGTACGACTCGATGACATTGCAACAAGGAATGAATTTATGGACACTAAACATTCCATAGTACATAAACAAATAAACGACTAATTTGTGAAGTCAAAATGAAACCAACTGAAGCACATATAACACAGAAACACGTACGAAAACATACTAAAATGTCTAGACAGGTATATCAATGGGACTTTTGGCGGGAATCTAAAACGTCATGTTGTGCTCTTGTATTATATTCGATATCTTAGTGTTTTAACGTGTTATATTAGATAATTTTTATGGTGTTTTATGTAATATGATGTGACAGAACAGCTGGGATGTTGTGAATATCATATAAAAGTGCTTTACAACGTTTTCGTTTTCCATCAAAATTCCTACAACATACCATTAACAGTGTCACCATAGCAGTGTTGATGGCGACAATTCGACTGACTGACAGACAATGACTAACTTGAAGAGATTAAGAACGTGAAGATAATTATAACTCGACACTGGCAAAAATGGCTCGTATAAGTAGCTGATTGCCAATACATAAAAAGAAGAAGAAGAAGAAGCTGCAACTTAACTTTGACATTGGCTTAAGTATAAACAGAGCCACAACAAAAAAAAAAAAAAAAAAAGGTATATCAATTTTTATGTTGTCATAGAAACATAATATTTTGTCTATTTCAACCGTCCTTCTCATATACAATAATGTCAAGTCCAAGTGACTCCATTACTTTAAATATAATTCTACTGTCCTACTAATATTATAAATGAGTAAAATTTAGAAAATATTTGGAGGTTTGTTACTCAATCAAAAAGGTTTATGTGTAAGCCTGAACAGATTTGGATAAAAATTGGCACACAGATAGACCATTTTCTGGATTCCATAGTTTTTCATCCCATTAATGTATTTCTTTGAGATAATTTAATTATAAAATTTTATATTGTGATATTCTCTACTTACGCGGGTAAAGCCACGTACAGCAGCTGGTTTGGCAATAAATCATCATTGCTCGCCCTCGTCCCACACTAAGTAGGGTCAACAAAATATGTATTTAACTTTCATGAACTCCCGTCAGACGTCACATCTACACACTTTACTTTCATACGCATATCCTCAATCACACAATCTATCCATCTCTTTTTGAGACTTCCACGATTCTTACATTCATCCACAATCAATAATATTTAATATGTTCAATCACTGGTGCCACTTTCAGGCTTCCCTCCAGACATTTGGTTATAAATCTTATCGTGATATTTGCATTAACATCGTTATAATTTTCGTTAGAATTTTAAATGCTTATAAATATAAATACATACAGCATATTGTTGAATAAAATATTTTCATAAAAATTATGTCAATATCACGCTGTGTGGTAGCGGCTACGAATACTACCAACCCTTACTTTGCTCGTGGATGTCGTAAAAGCCGACTAAGAGCCTTATAACGACCTGGGCCAACGCCATCTGTCGCCGTTTGGTCAACAATTAGATTCCCAAGCTTTTACAATATGTGCTGTGATAAGAGTAGGAATGATGATGAAATATCATTATATCAATATTTTTAATTACAACATTGAAGCTACAAAATACTGAAAATCACATTCAATAATCAGTTATTGCAAACTTATTGCGATATTATGATACGTGACGATTTAGAGATCGTTAAACTGAACGTTTAAGTGCTTTTAGAGGCACGTAAAACGTTATCTCCAATGTTTTCGTAAAATTACAATCGCTAGACCAAATCAGAGGCATTAGGGTGCCTTAAACAACTCTCTCTCTCTTTCTCTATTAGGTTTATCACAAACTAAATCATAAATAAATTAAATGACATTAAAATTATATAAAATATATTATTAAATATTAAAATGCCATAAAATATTCTATAAAGCATTTCTATCTAGTAAATAAGAATACAATTCAACTCCCCTTTTTTGCTCACGGTTGTAGTAAAAAAGACTAAGCAATATGATAACATCAGTTCAAATAAAGGAAAACTCGATATTAATACTGACTCGATATTAAACTGAATAATAAACTGACAATATGTAAGTGCCCTCGCAGGGTCTATGCATAATAAATGAATTTGAATTTGAATTAAAACCTATGCCAACCCATCTGATCTGAATGGTATAATTGGACGATTTTTTTACCTTAGAACGAAAAACCAAATCTAAAACTAAGTAGGGCGATTGTAGACGGAAGAGAACAAAATATTAAATAACATCAAAACACGTCAAGATCATAAAATAATATTCTTCAAAATATGTCTCAACCCATTTGACAAAAGACGTGTTCAAGTTATATAACATATGAAACATCCCGAAGCAAAAGAAGGGTCCTAATAAAGCGGGTCACGCACACACATTTCGTATGCATTAAGATAATATTTACAACCGTAATGAGTACCCTAGTAGCTCGTTGTGTTACCTAAAATCACTCCTATATCACCAAAGAGGTAAACAAAATTATGAATATATTCATTCATTTATCATGGTCACTATTGGATATTGATTTTCCTACTAATTGGGGATAAAGTTTTGATATCCATGCTTGGAAGGTGATATCTCGTTGTTTTTATTGCATATGGTGCAAACGAGTAGGGAGCACACCTGAATGTAATTGTTATTATCGCCCATGGACCTTTTCAAGCCTATCATTTCAAACTGATGATTTTAGTCGATGTTGTCACTGTCATAGAAAAATAAAGTGGGATGATTCATTTTAGTCTTATCCCATTATTACACGTTGAACATATTATTAACTAATATTTTCATATGTCACTAGCTTTCGCTCACAGATTCACCCGCAAAATTAAGATCGCTCCAGCCATTTCAGAGATTAGTCAGAACAAACAAACAGACAGAAAAAATTAAATGTTTTTTTTTATATTAGTACCGTATATACTTTCATATACATTTAGTAAAAAGATTAATTTGAAATTGCATACGATATTGTAATACCTAAATTAAAAATATCATTAGTTTTCCTTATTCTTGATTCTCTACATAATACAAGAACGAAGCCTCTGAGCCCATGGTAGGTTAGCATGCCTTATAAACAGTCATGTCAACCCTTTCCAGTGTTTAAACGGGCCAAGCGAACTGATTCTTCTCTTCAGTGGCCTAACTGGTGAGTTACCCTTTCCGTTTACCGATCACCGTCAACGTCTTAGTAATAAATCCCGAGAGTTTATCCGGTCCAGTTCAGTGCAGTTGGATGTGTAGATCAGTCCATAATATTTAGTTCTATTTACATTTATATATAATGCTGTGTGGTAGCAGCTCCGAATACTATTAACCCTTACTTTGCTCGTGAACGTCGTAAAAGACAACTAAGAGCCTTGTAACGACCTGGGCCAACTCCATCTGATGCCGTTTGGTCAACAATTACATTGCCAAGGAGGGTTCACGTCTGGCAGGCGGCCGGTCATAACATTATTGCCAATACCTTTTACAATATGTACTATGAAAGAAGAATACATATTGTATCGACCCCAAGTGATTGGGATAAGAGTAAAAGAATGATGATGACATTTATATATTTGTATGTGTATTGAAGGAGTATATCCGATGCAAGAATACAATTCACTACTCCCTTTCTTACATCCCGCGTATCGTAAAAGACGGCTAAGGGATATTATATGGATATAAAATTTATACAAGAGAAGGAAAACTCGTAATAAAACTCTATACACTAAGTATATACCACTTATAGTATGTCAATTTCCCTTCTATTGTAGTGGCTCAAGCACAGTGATGGGACGTATGAGCTGAGATGATTATAAAGTAAGAGTATAACATTATAAACGCTTCTTTTCCCGTAGGTGATCTTAAAAGATAACTAAGGGATGGAAGCAATAACATCAATGCATCAGAAGAATAACTTTACATCAACCCATCTAAAGAGCGTGATATAGTAAGTCAATCTCTATCCCATTGTGGAAAGGGTGTGAACTCAGCAGTGGGACTTATATGAACTGAGATGATGATATTTATCATCATCATCACCACAGTTCAATTATGTCCCACTGTTGGGCTCGGGCCTCCTGCGTAATGGAAGGGAAATTAACCTACTATACCGCGCTGGTCAGACGTGTTGGTATAGGATTTTATTTCGAGTGTTCCTTCTCTTGCATAGATGTTATATACATTTTATATCCCTTAGTCGTCTATTACGATCACCCAAGAGTAAGATAGGGGCGTGGTGAATTGTATTCTTACTCCGTCACCATACGGATAAATGATATTAATACCTTAAATTATTTAATTAAGCTTTCTAAAAGCAATGTGATATTCATATCGTCACAAAATTATATTCGGACTAAATTCTAACTAACTAGAAAGCAGTCCCCCATGTGATTGAGTATAATAAACCCCAAAAGGCTAACTACACTCGTTTTTACGAGAAAGGTATTTTCGTCTGAAGACTTTAAACGTTCACTGTAATCAGGCTCACCCTTCTTACATATGAAGTATAATTTTCTCAACATACTAACTGAAACAAGTAAACCACTCAGCCATTTAACCAGAAATGGCGTACGTAGCCTTGATTCTAGAGTTAAAATAAAAACCTCAAACGATTCTAATTCTATAATAAAGAAAGAAAAGGCTACTGCAAACGTGCCGTCCGATATTTTGTGGGTCGAAGTACCGATAAAAGGCACCCAGAAAATGGATATAAAATATACCATATAAAAGGTATCAAGATGTACTGGTTAGTAAAAAATTTATACTGTTGACCGTGTCCTTTTGATAAGGTAGGTAGTGTAAAAAGGGACGGATATGGAAGTGACAGTCTATTAAAAGTTGTAAGTGTAGTTACGGACAATGAATACAATCTGTATATCTTTTTACTGCACAAATATAGTGGTGTAAATAGCGAGCGGCTTGTTATGCCGAGTTTGTTGGTCTCGATTTCTACGCAAGAACTCTTTGCATGATCAACAAATAAATAATATATAGTAAAGGTATTATTTGCATTCATTAATTGTATGTAAAGTACGCTAAACCTTGCGGTTTAATGTCATATTGCAAGCTATTGTATGCCGAACGAACGTCTGGTTAAGAAGATATACAATGCGAAAGTGAAAGGATGTAGGTACCGGGGGAGACCGAAACTAACCTACCTAGACCAGATTGGTCATGTACTGAAGGAAGGTGGAGTCAAGAGTCTCCGAAACCGGCGAGTGTGTATGAAGAGAATTATGAATATTGAGGAAGCGAGTGAAGTATGCAAGGATAGGATAGGAGTTCTCTGGCACTCTGTTCTCTCTGCCTACCCTGCAAGGGATATGGCGTGATGATATGTATATGTATGTATGTATGCAAGCTATTGTTCCTAAAAAAATCTCTTTTGCATCGCCATCGTATGAGGTGATGGATAAAGAATGCAATATCCATCCTTTACTTTCCAGTGGGAGTGATAAGTACTGATCTGAGATCACTATTAAAATAAAGAAGAGAACAATTCTAGGAAATTTATAATACTAACTTCAATGGTCATTGGTCAATCTGCCCTTTAAATAAGGAGTAAATACTTTACTGTGCTATTATCATTCCTTATTGAGCCCTATGTCTAAAAAGACATGGAATGTAAGAAGAATGAAAAATGAATAAACCTCATAGGCAAGTAATGTGACTATAAAACAAAAAAAGTTTGAAATAAAATAATCCAATAGTGGTAGGACCACGCTGATGACAGTTTTATGTCTACAGCCGCGGGCTGGTCCGTCCGGGGTAGTACCACACTCTCGCAAAAGATCGACATCAGAGTAATGACAATGTGCTAATGCACATTGTTCGGTGAGTGAGAGAGCCGGAAGCCCACCTGAGTGGGTTTGTGGATTTTATTGGTAGGCAGCAGCCTAAGCTATATCCTTGGTATTGCAAAGGTCCATAGGCGGCAGTGACACTTACTATTGTGCTGCTTGCTCGTTTGAAACCATAAGCAACAAAAAAAAACCTATGTACAACCGTATATTGAGCAATTTAATCCTCATTATAGAAAAGAAATATTCATTTTCTACGAAAGGTCCTTCACCGTTAAATCGAATGAAACATGACAAGAAATCCATCGCCTTCCTGTATTATGTTAATCAAAAGTTTCTTATAGAAGGAAATATATATCTTTTACATATCTATATGTTCATTCTAACAAGGGTTTGTTCCGTAGTCTGAGAAGGTATGTTACGAAAGGCCCATGTCCAACAATAGACGTTGATGAAAGGTACAATTACACACATACATACATCCGTACCCAACAACACACACACAATCAAACGATACCGCACTATAATTACATTAGATAGAGAATTGTAGACATGGACGATTCACATCTATTAGTTTTCAATATCAATATTAAACACAAATATATGATAAAAATCGTCAAACATTGATAATGTAATTTAAATAATGCATTTCCTGGCGCACGCATATCTATACGGTGCTTTTGTATTTACCAAATTGATAAGTTACTATTACCTGAATTTATAGAGAATTGTCCGTCAAACAATATTTGCTATACGCATTGGAATTGAATATACACAAAAATGTTAAAGATTATTTTAATCTAAAGAAAGTAATGCTTATTTTTATCATTTTGAATCTAATACAAACGCAGTAAAATTATAAAAATAATTTTATTACATATGTATATATTATTAACTTGCGTTATCATCAGAAATAGAAATCAATTGAAAATTGTTTTGATAACATCCAACTTTGGTATGACTAGTAATGCATAAGTTAGATTATTAGGCGGCTATTTCCGTATGTAAAATATTATTTTACGTGGGAATCGAACCCACAACACTGGCATGGTAGGTCGATATCTTAACCACTACTCACTCAAATCAATATCACAACTTAGAAAATAATTATCCAATAAAGTATTATTCGGTAAGCAAAATTGAGACCTCTCTCTTAGCAGACGCAAGCTTATGCCGATGAAAGAGATAGTTTCATAATCATTCTAACAAAGACCAGGGAATACTACAAAACCTCAAGATAAATTAAATTACAATGAGTTACCGATCCTTAATGCATAGGTTGCCTCGACTATGCCTCCTGAGGATAATATAAAGAGAATATATTGCACTGGAATACTTCCATACTTTTTCGCCTTACCGTAAAGTAGCTTATTGGATGCAACCGAATATATTTTTCGACATTCATTAAGAATCGATACTGAATTCACTTGGCTATCTTTATTGTTATTATTTATAACTTTGAGGTCAACTGCTAGAATATCCAATAAAAATATATTTTCTAAAAATAACCAAAACTACAATACCAGCACGTAAAAAATAATTCTTCGCAAGATAAATCTTTTTTCGCCACTTTACTCCTTATTTTTAAGGAGCATAGTGCACCCACGAAATTTGATCTACACGACTAGTCATTATATATAACGTGATCATACGTCCCGTTCTTAAGGAGATAGTCCCATTTTTAGGCTACCTGTGCTGTGGTATCCAGCCAAAACAAACATGTTTAAATTACCAAGACCAAAATCAAGAAATATTGTGATATTTCTTACTTGTTTTACTACTCTTACTGTAGAACGACAGAGAAAAGAATACCTGATATTTTAACCCTTTCCTTCCTTACGGTACTTAGAAGTACCTCCACATTTTTCATTTAATAACTTAAGTTCGAAAACATTTTAAGCTAACTGCAACTGGCGATCCTTTAGAGTATCGTTTTCGTAAGCCAATTACAGCGCGTTATTTGAATTACCGCGTAATGCTGCTTCAAAATTTAAACATCCAGTTACAACTTGTCGAATATTTTGTCACTTCGCTGTGCTGTGTAATTGGAAATGTTTTATAAATAGAATATCATAAGTGCTATTTTTCTACTATTTACATTGTTTATATTATTAACTACATTTCTAAAAGCGGTTATAATGTATTATCACTTTATTTTATATAAATAATTGATAAAATCTGATGCAGACTTAAAAGTACCGTCAGGTGATTTTAGTCTCAAAAATTATGGGTTTTATATTACACATACTCGATGATTTTTTTTTATATTTTTGTTATTATTCTGACATATTTTCTTACTATTTTAGCCATTGAGATGGATATTACAAACAATACTGCTCTAATTGAAGCCCTGTTGTTAGAAAAGCTTCCGGACTGCCACGAAGAGTCTGATGCAGGTGTGTCCGATGATGAAGTGGAAAATTTCAAACTACCCTCACCAAGAGGCTTCGATGAGGTTTTTGAAAGAGCTCTAGACAGTGTTTTTCTCGAAGTTCCGCCATCGTCGCCGTCAAATGAAAATGTATTAGAATGCCCTATATATCAGATACCCACATCTCCAATACCTGGATTTAGTGTTCAGACTGATCTAACGCCTGTAAATACGTCTTCACACAGAACTAACCAGCGATTACCTGAACCAAATCGTAAATGGAAAAAGAGGGACCTAGATACAATTTTATCAGAATACATTGCACATACTGGAGTAGTAGAAGACTGTTTTGCTCACTGTACCACACCGACTGAAATATTTTTAGTATTGATTGAAGACATTATTGACAACATTGTGTACCAAAGTAACTATTATGCTACTCAGAAAGGCAATGTATTGAACCTAAAAAAGGAGGAACATCTAACATTTATTGGTATGAATTTTTTCATGGATTACAATACTTGTCCGGCGTGGAGAGACCATTACTCTTCGGACCCGGAACTCAACAATGCACTTACATATTTGCAAAACAATGCCAAGAGACAGATTCGCTATTATTTTATCGCATCTGCATTGCAATGATAACTCCCAAATTTCTAAAGACTGCAAAGATAAGTTATACAAAATTAGACCGGTGATTGATGCACTCAATAAAAAATTTTAAGAGGTTTATCATGGTACTCGCGAACTGAGTGTAGATGAGTCAATAATTAAATTTAAAGGTAGGTCTGTCTTGAAACAATATCTACCTATGAAACCCATAAAAAAGGGGGTACAAGTTATGGTGTCTTGTCAAAGGGGCTATATAAAGAAGTTTCAAATTTACCAAGGGAAAGACGAAGATCTGAACTCAAAATTTACCGGCTATGGCTTGGGAGAGAAAGTACTATTGGAGTTAACGGAACAAGATTGGGGTAAAGGAAAGGTAGTTTACTTTGATAATTTTTTCTCGTCTGTTGCTTTGCTTGAGAGACTGAAAACTGAAAACACCTACGCATGTGGAACTATCCAAAGTAATAGAAAAGGACTGGCCGGCAATATGCTCGCTGATTCTCAAATGAAAAGGGGCCACTGTTATCATCGATTTTCAAATTTAGACATTGGATATTGGAAATGGAAGGTTAACAAAGTGGTTCATTCATACATTAGATACTAAATCTAATTTTCACGGGAACCAAGAGGCAATTGTGCCACGTAAAGAAAAAAATGGATCCAAGTCCGCCATTACATGCCCTGTAGCTGTCAAAGATTACAATAGTTATATGGGCGGTGTAGATACAGCTGATCGTTTGAGAGCCCTTTACTGTATAGCACGCAAATCTCCGAAATGGTGGCACAGGTTGTTTTGGGGTCTTTTGGACATCGCATTTGTCAATTCATATGTCATTCATGGACTTATAATGGAACAGACCACCGTAAAAGATTTTCGACGCTTTGTTACTCAAGGCTTGATGACAATGAAAGATGCTAGTCAGAAAAGAAAGACTTCTACTGATAGTAGTGCGAAAAGCGGCCCTTCGAAAAGGCGCAAATCTGACTATTCCACTATAAAAGACGTACGCTGGGGAAACAGAGGCATCCATTGGCCTGCCTTTGTAGAGAACAGGGGAAGGTGTGAGGTTTGTAGTTTGAAGAAGATTCAGTCGAAACCTCATAGTAAATGTTCACATTGCAACGTGTTTTTGTATTTAAATGAAAAGAAAAATTGTTTTGTTGAATACCACGAGGTTAATTTGTAATTAAAAACCGATTAATTTAATTTGTACCTACTAAGTCAATATTGGATCTCATTATTTTTGTAGTTTCTATCAAAGTTCCTAACATCGAGATAACACGAAGTTCCTGACGATACTTTTTGGTCTAGGTCTTGAAATTGTACTTCTAGGTATAATAAAAATCTAAAAAAAATCTGTGCATTTCCTTTTTTTACCTAACTCATTATAATAATAAACTTCAACAGCGGAAATTCGTTAAAAATCACTACCCCGGGAGGAAAGGGTTAAAATTGATATACTCCACCGACAAACGTTAGGCTAACAAAATATTCAGCTTGTATTTCCAATTCGATTATTATTTTAAAAAAAAACATATAAATAAAAGTAAAAAAACAATTTGTCCTATACACTTTTTCATTCATTGTGCGTGCCAATCCAGCATTAGTTTTTTATGACCCAATCCTCTTTAAAAGTTTAAACAACGAAAGTTTTATAATGAGTTCCATTTATTATTGAAATTCGTAATGTTCATAAGCCTATACACAATGTAGCAGACGGTTCGCATTTAATTAAAACGTAATAACATATGTACTTGAATTATTTATTATTTACTAACGTAGGAGAGCAATGTTACCAACATAATTATTTATGTTGTATTCATAAGGGGTCTACGCGTGAATGTGAGCAAAACCAAAATAATGGTCTTTGAAAGAGATGAAGCCAGAACAGATGTAAGAGTAACAATAGGTAATGATGTACTAGAGCAAGTGGATGAATTTGTATATCTTGGATGTGGATTTAGCCGAGATGGAAGGTACACCACTGATATAGAGCGAAGAGTGAATGCGGGAAATAGAGTGAACGGAGCGTTGGACATTACTATATGGAAGCGAGAGTTGGGTATGCAGAAAAGAGTATGAAAGTAAAATTAATGCGGTCGAAATGCGATCTCTTCGGAAAATCTGTGGAGTTAGGCTGACCGACCGCATTCGTAACGACGACGTAAGAGAGCGAGTAGGTATGAAAGAGAGTATTGGTGTAAAGATACGAAAGGGAACGCTCCGATGGTTCGGACATGTGGAAAGAATGCCGAACGAACGTCTGGTTAAGAAGATATACAATGCGAAAGTGGAAGGATGTAGGTACCGAGGGTGACCGAGACTAACCTACCTAGACCAGATCGGTCAAGTACTGAAGGAAGGTGGAGTCAAGAGTCTCCGAAACCGGCGAGCGTGTATGAAGAGAATTATGAATGTTGAGGAAGCGAGTGAAGTATGCAGAGATAGAGTTCTCTGGCACTCTGTTCTCTCTGCCTACCCTGCAAGGGATATGGCGTGATGATATGTATGTATGTATGTGTATGTATGTATGTATTCATATTGTACACGTTATAAATACATAACGTAATAACACGTAGGCATATACATATATATATATATATATATACAGGGTGGAAGTTTGTAATGATAGGCTTGAAAAAAATCGAATCGGATGAAAAAAAAATTTTTTTTTTTTACAACTAATTTTAAGTTTTTTCACATTCCATCGTATTAGGACAGTGCCATGTAACTATAATTCCATAAAAATTATATCACTTTACTCAGATGAGAAAAGACGCAATCTATTCAAAACTCACGATCATATGTTCAAGAGCCCAACGACCTCACGTAGTGAAAAAAAAATTTTTTTTCATCCGAATCGATTTTTTTTTCTAGCTTATCATTACAAGTAGGACGAGTAGGGTTACCTGTCTTTGTTTTCGGGAGCGGTCCCCTTACACCACGTTATAAATGTAGTATATATATATATATGTATATATATATGTTCCGTCTGGTGACGGAGTAAGAATACAATTCACCACCCCCTATCTTACCCGTGGGTGATATCGTAAGAGACGACTTAGGGATATAAATCTATGCAAGAGAAAGAAAACTAGAAACAAAACCCTATGCCAACACGTCTGACCAACGCGGTATAGTAGGTTAATTTCCCTCCCATTACAGAGGAGGCCCGAACCCAACAGTGGGGAATATATGGGCTGTGATGATGATGATATGTATATATATATATATATATACATATAATCATTCTCCTACTCTTATCACAATTACTTGGGGTCGATACGGTACTTACTCTTCTTTCACAGCACATATTGTAAAAGTTATTGGTAATAGTTTTATGACAGGGCGCCTGCCAGACGTCAATGCTCCTTCGGAATGTAATTGTTGACCACACGGCATCAGTTCGAGTTGGCCCAGGTCGTTATAAAGCTCTAAGTCACCTTTTACGACATCCACGAGCAAAGTAAGGGTTGGTAATATTCGTAGTAGACATGTGTAAGTAATTCGAGTGATGTATCACACGTAATATTAACCGACCGTGTACTGTCCCATTACACATTACGCGACTAAACATCACATCACATTAAACATGACGCGAACACCCGTGTACTGTTCTGCATTTCTGCAATGTTCGGTGTCTGGCAATTCAATATTTATTTTGAGCTTTATTTGCAGAATGTTAAGGCTTATATTTCTTGACGCCGCCCGCCGTATATATAGAGCGCTATCGCATTACGCATCACACATGACATGAAATGTCATGTGTGATGTTTGAAGTGATGGTAAAATGTAATATTACTCGGCACGAAATGTAATCACATATCACATCACTTCGTGAAGTACTGTTTCGCGCATGTCTAATTCGTAGCCGCTACCATACACTAAAAAAAAAATTCCGCCTAATTTGTAGTGAAAACAGACAATGGTTGGAAGATGTTGATCGTTTTAGTTCACGGTTACGTATCAATACTTCCAATATCAAATTTTCAATGAGATATATTTCTTGAAATTGTCACAAAAGGTTCAATTGAAAATCAGGAAAGGTCTTATATACATCTTGATAAATTAAAAATTTACGCTCAGTTTTATTATTTCATGGTCAAAAGTTATTCATAAAAAAGTGAAGAGATCATATAATATTAATACTTAAGCAATATTCCAGCCTAGATCTTCTAATGTATACAATATATAAATAGTAAATCAGGACATCCACATAGAATTTAATTGGTAATCTACAATCATCTCTTGATTTAATCTACAATAATCTCTTAAATTAATTTACTTTATAAAGAAATAATGTAGATATTTAGAAAGAATTAGATGTTAATACATGAATTATGCGTAATTATAATACTAGCTGTATGTTCATATTATATGCATTGAACAATTGAACATTTTCTACGCTACATTCATTTCTGGAAGAGCTCCTTGGAGTATATTTAAATCTATTATTATACTTGTAGTGATATTTTTGTAAGGAACATTAAAATAAAGTATTATACAAGGCAATACATAAAGAAATACTAATTAATAAAAACTCCTAAACTTTATGTGTTTTTATTCTTCGATATCTATGAAGGCGTTTGATTGAATTAGGCAATACATGTCGGCGTTCCACTATTAATTATTCAGGAAATTCATTATTAAAGGCAGCTCATCACATAAGAGTAAGAAGTTTTCCTTATATCCCATTTCATCTTGATTGTATCCGGTATTCCGGTTTTTTAGGTATATCTATAACATTTCAACTGTTATACATATAAATATTTGCGAAATCTCTTACGATATAAACATAATATTCCTGAAGGCAGAAAGTAATATTTTTAAGGAAAAAAATTAAAATACATATATCATCATTGTCATCATTTCAGCTCATATACCACACTATACCACATATTTCGCACTGATGGATTTGAGCCTCCTCCACAATAGAAGGGAAATTGACCTATTATACCACACTGGATAGATAGCTTATTATTGAATTTTATTTCTAGTTTTCCATGTCTCTTTGTTGACACCTTAGTCAATATTTACTTTACCCGGACAAGAGATTGAGTATGGTGAATTGTGTTCTTCTCCGTCATCAAACGAAAAAAATATCAGCAATCATTATTATTAAATATATTTCAACACAACATATGTAAAATACTTTTTACTAATTGATCAATATTGCAGATTTCATATTGCTCGCAAAATACACTTGTTACGAATGGCCGGCTTGTACTTTGAATTTATGACAGCCGATGTACAATAAATCCCGATTTTACAGAAGTATGAAGGCAAGTCAATAAAAATATATTGCAACAATATAAACCTGGCCGGGTGGTGTGTTTCTTTTTTTTTTTATTTTGCTCAAATAGTTTCGCGGCGAAATGGGGAATTGACGATGTTGTTGGAAATTTTGTGAGTTTTTATTTTATTTTTATTTTTTTATTAATACCAGTCAAACCAGCTGACCGTCTAATAAGTGGCGATTACTCTTTATAGGCTTATCTAATCCTAATAACATAACAAGTACAGAGAGAGGCTACTACTCAAGCAGCTACTTATTGTAAAGAGCTATGTATATTAATTTCGGAGTTGGAATTTTCCTTTATTTATTTTTCAGCTACTGACGATTAAAATTAATTTATCAAAAGTTGAACTATTTATCATACAGTAAATCTTTGAAAATTTTAAATGACACTGCTTCATATCCATCACCGGTGTTATACTTAGAACATTATGATACAAAGTACCATATTTATATCGCTGTTTCAACAAATTAGTTGCACGGATGGACATAGAATTGATTATTTATATAAAACTAGCTTCTGTCTACTTCACTCGCGTAAATAGTAACTTTCCCAAAGTTTGAAATAAAACTATAATAGATACTTTTACGGATTTTATCGCGTTTGTATTTGATTTTTAATTTCTCGATGTTTCGAACACTTTACAATGATCATGGTTACGGGAGGACTAAGGTGTTTCACGCCCAATAAGTCATTTCCCAAAATTGAACTATTATCTTAAGGGAACATATTATCGAGATAAAAGTATCCTAAGTGTTAATCCAGGAAATGGTCTATCTATGTGCCAATATTTATTTATTTAAATCTGTTCAATAGTTTACGCATGATTAAGTTACAAATATCCAGAAATCTTCATTTACTTTCACATTCATAATACGAGTATTAGTACGAACTAGGATTAGTAGGAATTAGAATATAGATAGGACTTTACGTAGATACTTTTTATGACACTGGCACGGGAATCGAGATAAGAGAAGGAAAACAATGTTCAATTTTTAAACTCAATACAGAAATATGTTTATTTTAAGTTAATAATCATCATCATGATCATCACAGCCCATAAATGTCCCACTGTTGGGCTCGGGCCTCCTCCGTAATGGGAGGGTAATAAACCTACTATACCGCGCTGGTCAGACGTGTTGGCATAGGGTTTTATTTCGAGTTTTCCTTCCCTTGCATAGATGTTTTATGCGTTTTATATCCCTTAGTCGTCTCTAACGCTCACCCAAGGGTAAGATAAGTTGTGATGAATTGTATTCTTACTCCGTCACCACACGGATAAGTTAATAATATATAGTTATTATTATTTTCAAAAGTTTACTTTTAATCTATAAATGGTTTGTACGCAACTGATAACTGTACCAGCCCCTATACCAAAATAGTATTTGTTTTATGTGAATTTGTAATACTTTTGTTGTCATTAACCTAAACAAATAAATAAAACATTAGATATCGACGAGGGTTATAACTTTTATCATCGTCCAGTTTTTTGATCTATCAACGTTCAACATAAATACATATTAGAATATATACAATCGTAAATATAACGAGTTTGTGAAAGGCAAATATTTATTGAGATCTTTACGTATAAAATACAAATTATTCTCAGCACGATGTTTCAAAATTTTGAAACATCTATGGTCATTAAAATCTTACAATATAGCAAGGGTATGTTTATCAAGCCACCGAAGACAAAGATCGGGTACCGGTGGCCCGCTCGCACGGCAAAGAGAGGTATTTGCAGGGTGGGTCTATGGGGTTGCGTGCCGCCCTGCCGTCGCCCTGGACCGATTTGATGGGGCGCGACAACGTATATAGCCCACCGCAAAAAAAAAGAAAGTTATGTTTATCACCTTAGCCAAGGCCGCGGGTGACTGGATCGGGGAATTAGTGCGTCACCCGCCGAGATGCCGACCGCGTGAGGAAAGTCTGACGTTCTCCCCGAGAGGGGAACGTTGATTGAGGATAGGGTACACCTCAGGGGGCATTCTGTTGAGCCGACGGCGGCTCAACCACTAATCGTTTGTTATAGGAACCGGCTGTAAAGCGACATGCCACGGGTGGGTTGCGGGTATGCGTGCTGACGCCCCTCTGTCGCCCCGGACGGTGTGGTGCGAGGAGTGCGCCGACCGTAACCCAAACCCAAAAAAGAAAAAGGATATGTTTATCAAAGAGTGTATGCATTAAGGTCTCATTCAAACACCCGTTAAATAAGAGAAATGCCAATGCGAGTATTTGTTCAGAGCTTTTTAAAAGTGCTAAGCTAATTCTATCGCAGTGTTTGAGCGTTGATGTTAGTAAACTCATTTCTGTCAGCAGTCTTCAGAACTGTTGCCGGTTTGGCCACGATTTGGTACAAGTGGTCGGTTCAATGACGATGGATCTCACTTTAAGCCTCATAAGGCCAGGTAATTTTTCATCATCTCGGACGATAAGGGCAGCGTGTGTCCAGACCATAGCTGGCCACTAAAAAAAAAGGTTTTCATGACTGCTTTATTCTGTTGTCTTTTCACCTTCTTGCAACATAGACTACTACCGCTTGTAGGTTAGTGGAACTCATTTACTGTCACACCACTACAGCGCGAAACGATACAAAAATCATATTAAAATATTCGTATAAATGTTTCTGTTATAGATGTTAAAAAAGCTAACATTTAACGAGACATTTTCATAAAATTAATATAATTTTATTATATCCGTGTAGTGACGGAGTAAGAATACAATTTACTACCCCCTATTTTATCCGTGGGTCATCATAAGAGACAACTAAGGGTATATGGTAAAAAGGCATATAATATTTATGCAAGAGAAAGAAAACTCGAAACAAAACCCTATACCAACACGTCTGACCAGCGCGGTATAGTAGGTTAATTTCCCTCCCATTACGGAGGAGGCCCGAGCCCAACGGTGGGACATATACGGTCTGTGATGATGATGATGATGAATATAATTTTATTATATAAAAACAACACAACTAATTTAGAATAAAAAAGCAATAAATTGTAAATCAATTTTAAATTATTTACATATTTTAATAGGAAACACTGTCAATAAACTGATAATTCAACGCAAATACAGAGACTTAGATCTGTCTATTGTTAGCAACTTAAATGATCGGTAGATTATTGAAATAAGCGTTAAGAGATAGACATCTATTTCCATCAGGGAATAAGGAAAAGGAAAAAAGCGGTCGCGGTTGATAATAACACACTTAGTGATGACGAATGAGGCAATTAAGACATTTCCCTTCTGTCCTTCATTCTAAAATGGTAATGGATTACTGCAATGTATCGCTATTTAATTAATTAAGGGATAGGATAGAAAAAGATAATTTGGAAAATCCAAAAGTGCACGCCTCCTAATTTTATATTATTTATCATTTACTATTAGTCGATGCCATAAAAGAAAATAAAAGAAAAAAATGCTTTTGAAATTTCGTGCCATTTTCGACGTAGTGCTAAATATAGCTATATAGGCTGTATGGGATTGGTTTCCTTTGCACGTCCGAATGGACGAACAAAAAAAATGTAAAGGAACCTAATTTTCATAAGGTATATATACACTAAAGACTAAGCAGTTTAGTTTTTTATTAATTGCAATTAAACGACAATGAATTACCAAGCCATTTTCGAAAGAAAATAGCACGTTGCGATTATGAAGCTTTTAATAAAAGAAAAATTCAATACATTAATTTTTACGGTCGTGAGAATGCCAGGTCCTTACGGCAACACCCGGACGTCCTCGAATATTTTTTATAATCAATTTTTTTCTTACTTTAAACAAAATAATTGCCTTTTAAAAATATCAAATGCGTTTAAACGAATGTTTTTTCCTGACACGTGTATGATAATATTATCCTATAAGTGCAGTGTGAAAAAAATACAGTCATTTTTAGTTTTGAAAAGTCCTTAATTTTCATATATCGAGAGTAGAGCATCACCTAAACGTTTTGTTTATGAGACGTGCAATACTGAATAAAACTTGAAATTGGTAAACGTTGGCTATTTCAGTTATCCTTAATACAAATCAAAGTGTTGAGTTTATTTAAGGAGTCGGTCACCATTCTGACAATTGCGTGATAACCCTCATTATCATTACATATTAAGTCACTAAACAAAGACAATCCAGTGCCAAAATTTCATTTCAATTTTTATAGTACTTATTTCCTTTTTTCAATAAGTCGTACCGTATATTTTTTTGATATGTACCCCGAAGCTTGTTATGCTAATGTATATTACAAGTGTAAAAAATAAGGAAACAACATTATTTCCTCTTTTGAAGGTGGGCGTTAATGGACTATACATATTTTATAACTAACATAGCTGTTAACATTTCAATGTAAGATTATGGCAGTTCCAAATATTTGTTACGTTGTGGTGATGGAGTAAGAATACAATTCACCACCTCTTATCTTACCCGTGGGTGTTACGAGACGACTAACGGATATAAAATACTCGAAACAAAACCCTATACCAACACGTCTGACCAGCGTGGTATAGGTGGTATAGTAGGTCAATTGCCCTGCCATTATGGAGGAGGCTCGAGCCTAACAGTGGGACGTATATGAGCTGTGACGATGAGGACGACGATGAAGGAAAAGTATATATTTTACACCATGCTGTAATCTATATAACCTAATATAAAGTGAATTCTTTGACGCAATATTTTTTATGGGAAACATCACACTGGTTGGACCCCCTGGTTGGTAAATGTAGGCTTGCCCGGGTACAGGGATCTCTGCCCGGGTCGACGGTGTACTTCTCCCCTACTCGTGGGAACAAGATGGATGCTCATACTTTACCACTTACAGACGAGGATCCTAGCGGTTCCCACATTACAGCCTCGCCATGCTACCGTAAAACTGGCACAGAAGACGCCTCGTCCTCTAGACTAGAGGCATTCAAACCCGCCGAGGGCCCGGCACCCATGGAGGCTCAATCGAAGCCGAAGAGGCGTGGAAGACCACCCAAGGCGACTCGTGGGAAGGCTTCCGTCGCGAAGGGGCGCCAAAAGGAGCGAGAGGAGTGGCGGGCTCTCAGGGAGGCTGCTGCCGCTCCAACCCATGAAGGAGACGACAGTTCTGCTGCAGAGCCGTCGAAGGACGAGGGCGACAGTTCTGTCGCAGAGCCGTCCAACGACGAGGGCGGCAGATCTGTCGTGGAGACAGAGGACGAGGGCGGCGATGCCGCAGGTCCGTCGGAGATGGAGGAGGGCAGCATGTCGGCTGCCGAGACTGCCGCTGCGTCATCGTCGCGTTCTGTGGCATTAATCATGGCGGCGGCTTTGACGCGCAGGGAGGAGGCCCTCCCCTCGAAGGTGCGGAAGCGCCCCCTAAATAAGGGTGGCAGCTCAGGGTCCGACTACGAGGGGAGTGCAATTATTATGCCTCCTCCCAAGGTGGCAACCTCTCGCAGGGGGCGAGGGGCCGCGGCGGCGGCAAGATCGGCGGCTTCGTCCCCGGTCGGCCAAGTGAGGGGGGCCGAGGCTCGCATGCGTGCCGAAAATGAAGCAGTCGCCGCGAGGATGGTGAGGGTGTTATCCAACATCTCTCCCACCGACGCGGCGGCAGCTGAGGGCGCTGTGAGCGGCGACCCCCCAGCCACTCAGATGAAGGCCCTGCAGGCCGAAAATGCCCGTCTTAGCGGCGAGGTATCAGGTCTGCGGGACCAAAACCACCGACTGGAGGCGGAGTTAGCGGCTGTGCGAAAGGAAAACTGCAAGCTGGCCAAAGATATGGCCAACTTGCGGAGCCAATTCGCGCTTTTGACGCCGACCACGCCGACAACGTCCGACTCTGTCGCCACCTCAATTGCGCCGGCTCGAGCTGCGAAGCGTGCCCCGAAAGCTCAGCTAGCAGCGGCAGTACCGCTGCTCGCGCTGCCTGTAGTGGACGGCATGCTGGAGGCAACCATGCGCGCCATCATGGAGTCCGTTGGCGTCATGGTCAATGCGCGCATGGGGGTTCTCGAGGCAAGATTGCCTCCGGAGCCACGTCTCCGGCCGCCACTCGCTGCGGACGGAGGCAAGACCACGCGGCCGACTATAGCGTCGAGACCCACCCCGCTACCCTGCCAGGGTGGCCGCGTGAGCTTCGCCGCAGCTGTGACTGGGCCCAAGGCTGGGTCCAAGGGGCTCGTTTCGGCTAAGAAGCAGAGATCGGCGCCGGCTCCTGTTAAGGCCACTCCGCAACCGGTGCCCGCACCTGTGTCGCTGGTACCGGCTAGCGCGCCCACGACTGCGTCTGCTGCGCTCAGTGCAGCTGCCATGCTCGAACAGTGCTGGCAGGTGGCTGAGCGAAGCAGGAAAAGTCCCGGCCAAAGACGGAGGGCGGCGGTCAAAAGCGCCGCTGAGGCCACCGCTCCCCAAACAGGAGCCGGAAAGAGGGGAAAGAGGTCGCGCAGGAAGCTCCGGTCGCCAAAGTCAGCAGCAGTGGTTATCACTGTGCTGCCTGAGGCGGCTGAGAAGGGCCTCAACTATGAGGCCCTTCTCAGCCGCCTCGTCGTCTTACGTCGCGCCCGGCGGGAGCTAGACGTCTCCGAGGGGGGGGGGCTCCAAGCTAGGACCCGCAAGGCCCGGACAGGGGCTCGAATCCTCGAGTTCCCTGGGGCCGAGGGCACCAAGGCGGCCGATAGCGTGGCCACGAAGCTGCGGGGGCTGTTTGGCCAGGAGGGTGGCGTTCGAATCGCCAGACCCGTCAAGTGCGCAGAGATGCGCATTGCGGGTCTGGACGATTCCGTGACGGTGGAGGACATCAGGGAGGCTATTGTCTCGAAAACCAGATGCGCCTCGGACACTGTCCGGATTGGCGCCATTCGCCCTGGACCGGGCGGTGTCGGTGCTGCCTGGGTGCAGTGTCCGGTAGAGTCGGTCAAGAAATTGGCTGACTCAGGCAGGATCCTCGTAGGCTGGAGCTCGGCGCGGGTAACCCTGCTGGAGTCCCGGCCTGCGAGGTGTTTTAGGTGCATGGCGGTCGGGCATACCCGGCCAACGTGCACCAACTGCTTTGACTGCAGTGGACTATGCTTCCGTTGCGGTCAAACCGGGCACATGGCGGCATCTTGTGCTGCCGCACCCCACTGTCCCGCGTGTGCGGCGGGCAATAACCCCGCCAAACATCGCATGGGGGTGGAGAGTGCAGACCCCCGGCTTCGGCTCCAAAGGGGCGGAGCGGCCTGGCGACCCCGGCCGCTTCCGCTCCTAGCGCGACCCAATCGCCCGCTGGCGCGGAGGAGGTGATGGCCACGGCCCACTAATGGCTAGCGAGTCCATCCACCTCTTGCAAGCCAACCTCAACCACTGCGCCGGTGTGCAGGACCTTTTCCTACAAGCTATGACGGAGTGGTTGATAGGTGTAGCCGTAGCCGCGGAGCCGTATTGCGTCCGCCCGACCGATCTAATTGGTTGGGTAGCAGTGACGGCTCTGTGGCAAGCGTCGCCTCCACGTCGTGGCCTTCCCCGCCTCTGTCTCTAAAGGACAGGGGTGATGGATACGTTGCGGCGGACTGGGGAGAGGTAACGCTCTACGGCGTGTACTTCTCCCCTAACAGGAGTGTGGCAGATTTCGGGGCCTCCCTTACCAACTTGGAGGCCTCGATACGGCGACTGGCACCGCGCCAAGTTTTCGTAATGGGGGACTTCAACGCCAAGTCTATGGCATGGGGGTCCCCCAGGACGAACGATCGCGGGCGGGCGGTTGAAGAGTGGGCGGCGTCACTGGGCCTCTGTTTGCTGAACAGGGGCTCAGTGCATACGTGCGTGCGGCAGCGGGGTGGGTCGATAGTGGACTTGTCGTTCGCTAGCCCCAATGTCGCACCACGTGTGAGGAGCTGGTACGTTCAGGAGGAGGTTGAGACCCTATCCGACCATAGATTTATTCGGATAGAGGTCTCCCGGAACCTCCGCCAGCCTAGCAGGGGTCACACGGCAGACGGAGCTCCCGCTTTTCCGCGGTGGGCTGTGGGTCGACTTGATCGGGACCTACTAGTGGAGGCAGCCATTGTGCATTCGTGGCTGCCGTCACCGCCCTCGGTGGACGGGGTGGACGCCGAGGCTGGCCGCATTCGCTGTGCGTTAACGCAGATTTGCGATGCGGTCATGCCCCGTGTATGGTGTCTTCCTTCGAAGAGGGCGGTTCCCTGGTGGTCCCGGGAGTTGGCAGAGCTTCGAGCTGCGTGCACACGTGCTCGGAGATCGTATACCCGCAGTCGGCGGCGTCACCGCGACGCTAAGCGGGAGGGCCAGCTATACGAGGCTTACCGCAGTGCACGGTCTGCCTTCAGGCTGGCCATCCGTCAGGCCAAGGACGTTAGTCGGCAGGAGATGCTGGACAGTCTCGAGCGTGACCCCTGGGGTCGCCCCTATCGTGCGGCGCTGAGTAAGCTCCGCGCGCGGGCCATCCCTCACTGAGACTCTCCAGCCCAGTCTCCTCACCAGAGTTGTCGAGGAACTATTCCCACGGCGGACGGAACACACGCCTCCGGTCATGGCACTGCAGGATAGTGACCGGGAGGCCGACTACGAAAGTGTTCCGCCCGTCACGGAGACGGAAATGGGGGTGGCGGTGGTGCGAATGCGTGCCAAGACCACCGCTCCTGGGCCAGACGGGGTACCCGACCGGGTGCTGGCCCTGGTCCTCGAGCATCTGGGTCCACGCCTTGGGGAGCTGTACAACGCGTGTTTATCGTCTGGGCAGTTCCCTGGGTGTTGGACGGAGGGGAGGCTGGTACTCCTGCCGAAGCCGGGATGGTCTCCGGACTCGGCCTCGGCCTATAGGCCGATCGTGCTGCTGGACGATACGGGTAAGCTGTTGGAGAGGATCCTGGCTGCCCGTATCGGCCAGCACCTTAGCGAGGTTGGCCCCGATCTGTCGGACGCCCAATTCGGTTTCCGAAAGGGGCGTTCGACGATCGCGGCCTTACTGCGCCTGAGGGCCGTAGTCGCGGAGGCTGTCACTGGCGGTGGGGTGCTGTACGCATTCAATAGTCTGCCATTCAGCTGCATCAGGGAGGCACTCCGGTATCACGGGGTGCCTGTATACCTGAGGCGGCTGGTGGCAGACTATTTGGAGGGGCGCAGCGTCCTCTATAAGAACCAAGTAGGGGATGTTGTGCGAACGCCCATGTCGTGCGGTGTTCCGCAGGGGTCGGTCTTGGGGCCGACTTTGTGGAGCATCGGCTACGACTGGGCGTTGAGAGGGAGCCTCCCGCCCGGGCTGGGCGTAATCTGTTACGCCGACGATACACTCGTTACGGCCCGGGGTGGGACGCTGGAGGAGGCGGCACGACTGGCAACTCTTGGCACCGAGGAGATTGTCAGGCGGATCGAGGCGCTGGGGCTAAGGGTGGCCCTGGATAAGACGGAGGCCTTATTATTTCATGGGCCCCGCACCAGTCCACCCACTGACGCCTCGATCACCGTCAATTCGGTTCCCATCAGCATCCGGGCCCATATGAGGTACCTGGGCCTGGTCCTCGACGGGCGATGGTGGTTCCGGGAGCATTTCCGTCGGCTTGCTCCACGGCTTGTCGGCGCGGCGTCCGCCCTATCCTGGCTTATGCCGAATGTGAGCGGACCCAGCGCTACGTGCCGACTGCTGTACGCGGGGGTGGTCCTGTCCATGGCCCTGTACGGCGCACCCGTGTGGGCGGGGTCTCTGACCATCCGACTTAGGGCTCTGCTGTGGCGGCTACAGCGAGCCATGGCGGTCAGGGCCATACGCGGGTACCGCACGGTGGCGACGGAGATGCTCGCCGGACTGTACCGGCGGGTGTCAGTGACGCGGGCAGGGGGCGGCACCGTCTCGCTTAGTGAGATTGCCGCCTGGCGGGGCGACGCCCGCCGTGACGTTATTGCCCGTTGGGCAATCCGGCTGGAAAGGCCTCGGTTTGGTGTTCGGACCATCGAGGCCTTCCGGCCGGTGCTGATGAAGTGGTTGGGTCGACAGCACGGGGTCCTTTCCTTCCGACTGGTGCAGGTCTTGACGGGGCATGGTTGCTTCGGCAAGTACCTGCACACGGTCGTGAGGAGGGAGAGGACACCGTCCTGCCACCACTGCGATTGCGACGAGGACACGGCGCAGCACACGCTCGAGGTCTGTGTGGCCTGGGCAGAGCAGCGCCGTGAACTCGCTAAGGCGATGCTCGACAGCGTCAGGAACTGGGACGCGGTTGCCGCTTTCTGCGAGACAGTTGTCTCGCGGAAGGAGGCGGCGGGGCGACTCCGAGAGGAAATCCTCTTCCGTGAGACGCTCCGCCGCCGGCGCCTGGGGCGGCGTAGGCGCGAGTATCTGCGCCTAATGCCGCCCTAGCCGAGGCCGCGGGTGACTGGACCGGGCAATATTCCTTCACCCGCAGAGAGGCTGACCCCGTGAGGGCGACTCTCCGGCAGTTAGCTGGGGCGTCGACGGGGGATGGTACCCGAAAGGGTAACCCGCCGGGCTAGCCACGGAAGGCAAGGAAGCGGTACCAGTGGCCGCCCCAATGGCGATGGGGAGGGAAAAAGGTGGGTTATGGGGCCACGCGCTCCCCTTCCGTCGCCCCGGACGGTGCGGGCGACGTGTGACCAGGCCATAGCCTACCAAAAAAAATGGGAAACATCACTATTATACCCATTAAAAATATCGTACTCTATTTTTTTATTTCTAATATTTTATCGAGTTAATTTTTATTTATTATACAGAGATTTACCGATACTATTAGTTCTATTATTGCTGAAAAAGTATTCTTGGTTATGTGAATCATTTTGATAATGGCCAAAAATATAGTCTTCTTTCATTTAATAATCGCGTAAACATCAGAAATCTAATGATTTCTGACGTTTTGTTGAGAGAAATTTTGTGCGTAAAATATAATTAGTTTACTCGCAAAATTTTGAAAAAGGTCTTATAATTTTGTTTAATGTCTTGTACTCCGACTGACGGCACAGAGCTGTATGGTAGCGGCTAAGGTAGGAGTGAGTAGGTATGAAAGAGAGTATTGGTGTAAAGATGCGAAAGGGAATGCCCCGATGGTTCGGACATGTGGAAAGAATGCCGAACGAACGTCTGGTTAAGAAGATATACAATGCGAAAGTGGAAGGATATAGGTACCGGGGGAGACCGAGACTAAGACTACCTAGACCAGATTGGTCACGTACTGAAGGAAGGTGGAGTCAAGAGTCTCCGAAACCGGCGAGCGTGTATGAAGAGAATTATGAATGTTGAGGAAGCGAGTGAAGTATGCAAGGATAGAGTTCTCTGGCACTCTGTTCTCTCTACCTACCCTGCAAGGGATATGGCGTGATGATATGTATGTATATATGTAAAAAAAAGAAAACTATGTATTACATATTTTTACTAATGCAAAACTTATTAAGTATATACATATATAATAGTAGGTAATCTTTGAACCGTGTTCGTTGACAGAGGACGGTATCCCGATGCCATTCAATATAAACGACAATACATGTTTACCGATATATGTAATATCAGTGATTACTTTGCATCGATGCGGAAGATGATCTGATATTGTTAAGCTGGTACATGAACCGTGAATAAAAAACGTACGAGACAATCGGACGAATAAAAACTACAATTTTTTATATGTTTACATGTTTCTGTTTTATTATTTGCAAGGATAAGTTTTGGTGTTATTTTTGTTTTTGCTTGTTGACTAGGAATTTGTTGCCTGCCAGACCGTTTAGTGACATTAACCGTAAGTAAGTAAATAGATTACGATACAATCTATCAAATTGAATTATTTTTAACTGTAAAAATGTAGTGTTAGTTTTTTGTTCAACCTTTTGACGAATTAAAGCAGTTTGCATAGATAGCTTGACATTTCACTTTAATCTTCATTGCTTACATAGTGAGAGGACAGATCAGCATTAGACATTATAGCCGACCTTGTTATAGCCTTTTAAGTATCTTCTACTTTTGGATATATACAGTGGTATGTACGCTTACAATCTCTGGTGGCCACAATCTCTGGTGGCCACAATCTCTGGTGGCCAGGCTGTGGCTTACAATCTCTGGTGGCCAGGATCAGAGTTTCTTAATCAGATCAACATTGAATTTCCTGTAACACCTAATAAACATACATCAGAAATATCATATCAAATTATAACTATCTTAGACAATAAAATTAATTTCACAAAATAATTTAATTTCACATTTAATCATCATCATCATCACAGCCCACAAATGTCTCACTGTTGGGCTCGGGCCTCCTCCGTAATAGGAGGGAAATTAACCTATTATATCGCGCTGGTCAGACGTGTTGGTATAGGGTTTTCTTTCGAGTTTTCCTTCTCTCGCACAGATTTTATATGCGTTTTATGTCTCTTAGTCGTCTCGTACGATCACCAACGGGCAAGATACGGGGTGGTGAATAGTATTCTTACTCCGTCACATTTAATACATAAATCATTTTCATTTACTAAATTAATTGCAGGGTATATAATAATAAATTACTTTCTTACTTAACCTTAAAAGAAATACAGTCATCAAATAACCTGTTACTACAGACGACGTTCCCTGAGGAATATACAAGTCTTTAAAATAATAAAATATTACATAAAAAGAATTGTGTAATTACTCTTTCTCCTTTCATTTATCCATCCATTATGTGCTAGAACGTAGTGACGTTCTAGCACAGAATGGACCTTTTTATTATAGTTTCGTAGTCAAAGAACATCAACGTAACCCTAAATCTTATTACTAAGTCTCCTCTATGTTTGCCCCTCTGTTTAGCTACCTTTCAACGGAGTCTATCTCATAAGACGTAATAGGTAATTTAAATTTCAGAGTAAAATTTCAAATGTCGCTTTGATTAAGCGACATTTGAAAATAAATAGTAAAAATAAATTTTCGTACAATCCTTATAAAAGAATTATTTCAATTACAAAAAAGTTTTCTCATCTTGGTCGCCGCCTCACCAGGTGGACCGGTGACTTGGTGAGGGTTACTGAGAGTTGTTGAATTCGGGCGGTACAGGACCGTACTGTGTGGCGAAATATGAGAGAGACCTACATCCAGCAGTGGATGACAAAGGCTGAATGATTATGATGATGATTTCCCATCTGATGTGTTCTATAAGGGAGACATGAGCAGCAGTGGGCTGTGAAAGGCTGAATGATGATATCGTCATCATCATCTCAGAACCTTTACGTCCCACTACTGAGCTCGAACCCCCTCTGCAACAGAACGGAAATTGACCTACTAGTTAATGTTAATGTAAGGTTTTATTGCGACTTTTCCTTCTCTTATACAAATTTTATATGAATATTCTTAATCGTCTTTTACGACAACTACCGGTCAGATCCATCCATCCATCAGCCTGTGAATGTCCACTGTTGGATATAGGCCTCCCCACGTGAATGCCATTCGCAACCGGCCAGATGGGAGGTGTGAATTGTGTTCTTACTCTGTCACCACATGGCAAAAATTATAAAATATTCTTTTTTTTTATGGGACTGTTGCTAAAATGTTCTATAGGTATATCAATTTGTGGGTAAAAGCAAAAAAATATCTTGATGATCCGATTTTCGCCGCCGTAGTCGTGACTTGCCATACCTAAGTTAAAATTATACAGGTCAGTGATTTTAGAAAAACATGTTTGTTTAGAGACTGTTTAGGGATTTTTCATTAATATTATGAATTAAAGCGAGTTTTATATAGTGTTGTGATAAAAATATACAACGGTCGGCTCATAAACCTCATGTTTGTATCCTGGTTTTTTTTGTAGACTATGGTCCGGACACACGCTGTCTGTTCCGTCCAAGCCGATGGAAGGGTAGCCCCATAACTCACCGGATTGCCTCCCCATCGCCATTGCGCCGGCCACTGAGACCGCTTCCTTGACATCCGTGGCCAGCCCGGTGGGTTACCCTTTCGGGCATCATCCCCCGTCGACACCCCGGCTCACGACCAGGGCGTCGCCCTCTCGCGGTGAGCTTCTCTGTGAGTGATGGGCTATTCCTCGATCCAGTCACTTATGGCCTCCGCTAGGGCGGCATCAGGCGCAGGTACTCGCGCCTGCGCCGCCCCAAGTGCCGGCAGTGGAGTGTGTCACCGAAGAGGATTTTTCTCAAGACCGCCCTGCCGCTTTCTTCCGCGATATGACTGTCTCGCAGAAGGCGGCGACCGCTCCCAGTTCCTGACACTGTCGAGCATCGCCTTAGCGCAGCGCCAGGTTGGCACCGATGACTGCGACCAGTTCACGGTGCTACTCTGCTCAAGCCACACAGACCTCGAGCGTGTGCTGCGCCGTGTCCTCGTCGCAATTGTGGCAAGATGGTGTCCTCTACCTCCTCACAACCGTGTGCAGGTACTTGCCGAAGCAACCATAGCTTTTTTTTTTCTCTGCTTTGGGCTATGGACATGGTCGTGCCCCGCCACATCGGCCCGGGGCGACGAAAGAGGCGGTGCGCAACCCCATAGATCCACCCTGCAAGCACCTCTCTTCGCCGTGCGAGCGGGCCACCGGTTCCCGATCTTTATCTTCGGCGGCCCGCCTGGCGGCTTACCCTCACGGGTTCCTCTCATGTCGACGCGGTGGCATCGGCGTGGCGCGGTGTCGCCCTCACGCGGTGGCCTCACGTCGGGTGACCGGACAATTCCCCGGTTCCATCACCCGAAACCTCGGTTAGGGCGGCATCGGGTGCAGATATTCGCGCCTGCGCCGCTCCGGCCGCTGACAGCGGCCCGGGTCATGAGAATTTTCCCGGACTCGTACCACCGCCTCCTTCTGCGAGATGACAGCCTCGCAGAAGGCGATGACCGCGTCCCAGTTCCTGACGCTGTCGACCATCGCTCTTGCGACAGCCGGCAGCGTCACGTCGGCACCGATAACAGCGACGAGGTCACGGCGCTGCCCGTCCCAGCTCGGACCTCAAGCGTATGTTGCGCCGTGTCCTCGTCACTACTGCAATGGTGGCAGGACGGAGTCCACTCCCCATACGCGACCGTGTGCAGGTACAAGCCGAAGCAACCGTGCCCCGACAAGACCTGCACCAACCGAAAGAAGAGGACTTCGTGCCACCGCTCCATCCACTCCATCAGTACGGGCCGGAGGGCCTCAATGAAAACAACACCGTGTCTAAGCCTCTCCAGCCGCGTAACCCAACAGGCGATGACGTCTCGGCGGGCATCCTCGCGCCAGGTGGCTATCTCGCTAGACAATGGGGAGCCACCCTCGTCGCGCACTGAGGTTACCCGCCGGTAGAGGTCGGAGAGCATCTCCGCCTCTAGGTCCCACGGGGGTGTCCCGGCCAATAGGCATGCCGCCTCGGTTGACACCGTGCGGTACCCGCGAATCATGCCCAAGCAACCATGCCCCGTCAAGGCTGGTACTGCCAACCCAACCGCTCCATTCACTGCATTCAGCCTTTCATCCTCCACTCAGAACATCAATCAGCCACTTAAAATAGCATATGTTGCGATCGTCATTTTCTTTTTAAAGACAGCATTGTGGACTAAAGAAATAATCCTTGTATTGGGGGAGATTTTGAAAACATGTAATTAATAACACATATAACACCGTCTCATATCAACAAATTACGAATCGCATATACTCGTAGTATTGTCCTGCGTGGTAATCGATGCCCCAGATACTAACAAAGTAGCTCAATATCTTAACCACTACGTCATCTGTGCAGTCTTTGATGAGATTATTGCCACAATCCCGACGCTTGATGAGGGGCATCGACGTTAGGTGGTAGCCGTATGGGTAACCCGCCGGGCAGACTACCGAAGACAGTACCATATGTACCATCCATATAAATGGCAGTAGAGAAATAGATTCGGCAGATTATAGGCACCATTCCTTTCGCAGCTTCGAGTGATTTACTTGGGTTGAGGCGGCACCATAGCCTGTCCTAAAAATAACTCCGATGGATTAGTTTGCTCTTTAATAATTCCTCTAACATCATCATTCTCCTACTCCTATCCCAATTACCGGGGGTCGATACAATATGTACTCGTCTTTCATAGTACATATTGTAAAAATTATTGGCAATAATTTTATGACCGGCCGCCTGCCAGACGTCAATCCCTCTTGGGAATATAATGGTTGACCAAACGGCATCATCGGTTATAACGCTCTTAGTCGTCCTTTACGACATCCACGAGCAAAGTAAGGGTTGGTAGTACTTGTAGCCGCTGACACACAGCTATAATAATAATAATTCCTCTAACGTGGACACAAATTGTCACGTTTGTATACAAATAAGTTTAGACGGTTTTGCCACACCTACGCTCAATGTTTGTCCAACGTGCGTGATTTGAATCTATAAAAATATAACCCGTAATAAACCCAATATTATTTTTTGTATCTATGTACGAGTATATTAATTATGCATAAATAATGCGTATTTTCGTGATAATTGATCAAAAATACATTATGTCATCTGCCTTTCTTTCTCATTGTAATTTTTAAAACGTGACAGTTTTTAAAGATATCCTACATCATTATCACCAATATTTCAGCTCATATATGTCCCACTGCTGGGTTCGACCCTCCTCCACAATAAAAAGGACATCAGTCAATATACAACGCAGGTCTGACGTAATGGGCGTGATGGGACAAGATTTTATATCAAGTTTTCCTTCTCTTGCATAAATATTACCTGTACCTATCCCTTAGTCGTTTTTTACGACAGCCACTAGCAAGAGAGAGGATAGTTAATTATAGTCTTACTTTTTAAACACACAAATAAAGCTAAGATTTATTAAAACCTTTTCTTCACCCCGCTAAATCCGTCCGGGGCGACAGCTGAAACGGCGCGCGACTCAATAGACTCGCCCCGCAATATACTTCTACATGCCGTGCGAATGGAACCCAGAACATGGTCTTTGTCGTCGGTAGCGATATATTAACACCCTACACTAAGATAGTAATCATAGTATGAAAGAATTTACAAAAATACAATTAAAGGACAAAAAATTACATCTAAGAGGACGTCCATTAGCCCCCCCTCCCCCTTGGTGATACGTAGTGAGGTTTAAGACTATGAAGGTTTTAGGACTTGACACTGGCAAGATAGGATAGTATCTTAACGACTGTATCATCTGTGACATTATCTCACCTTTTTTTTGCGACGGACTATGTAGGTGGTCGCACCCCGCCAAATCTGATCGGCATCGGAAGAGGCAGTGCGTTACACCATAGACCCACCCTACAAGCACCTCTCTTCACCGTGCGAGCGGGCCACTGGCACCCGGTTTGTCTTCGGTGGCCGACATTATCTCTTCTAGGGGATGCTTATACCCAACAGTGGATATCAAAAAGCTAATGGACAAATCTTTACTCGGCAATATAAGGCGCCCAAGTCAGTATGAAAATTATAATTGAAAAACGTCAATATATTTAGATATCTTATATCAGTGCGGGTCGAAAATAATACTATTTGAAGGCGCGCCTGAATATTTGTATGTAAATGAAATCTCAACTATGTAACAGTGGGTTCAAACGGTCCAACTGCCTATCTGCCACCCTCATTTTTGTGTCGCAAAATGTACAAGAGGAAAATCTTTAGGAAATACACATACACGGATTTATATCTTCTAGCACTCGCTCACTTTGAATCATAATACATTAAACCAAGTTGTAAACCTATAAATATTGTATTCAGAGACTGTTTATATGAAATAAAACTATTTATAGTTAAAATTTAATATAAATATATGCAAAAAATTAATACTATTTTTATTTTTTTTGCGACAGGCCATAGCATGGTGATCATGCTATGTTCACCCCAAAAAAACCCCCGCCCGATGCGCCCGCGGCAACGGACAGAAGGGACACTGCGTGATCCCCTAGTCTACCGTACTCGTATCTCTCGTCTACCAGGTTCTTGTCATCAGCAGCAGAAGATTATTACCCTAAAGTATTTACATTTATCATCATAATCCTGTTCTTATCTCAATTAGTTGGAGTCGTACATTATTCAGTACCGTACATATTGCAAAAGTTATTGGCAATAGTTTTTTGACCGGCCACCTGCGTGACGTCAACACTCCTTGAGAATATAATTTTTATCCAGACGACATCAGGTGGAGCTGGTCCAGGTCAATATACAGCAAGACTTGTTTACATTAGTTGACTAATATTCTACGAAATTAGGTATCGCTATGTGTAACTAACTATTTTTATGGATTTCAACAACGCGTTTTAAATTTGTTTTTTTACCGTCCCCACGGTTACCTTTCAACATTCATGGTCACGGCAGGATTGTCATTTGATATCCATCATTGCATTATTATAGAGGTTTTTGGAGGACTTTGCACCTATCAACTATAATACTAAATGTTAAAACTCATATTTTTATACGATATAGTTGTCAATAAAAATATGTATTTATTTATAATTATTTACACTCGCTATACATATAAATATACATATAAAAGATTTTGTTTTTGATCACACACACGTCCTCCGAGCGTGATAAATATGGCGTTAGTTCCCGTTTGGAAGATCAAGGTCTATCCAACATCAATATTTCCATGGATTGTTTTGAATGCCTAATATTATTTCACTTAAACACACGCACACACTTACACATAGACAAATACATACACACACATAATCACACATATGTTTTCCCTCTCTCTCTCTCTCCCTTTTTCGTTGCAAATAATTATTTTTTAATGAATCATGAACTATGAACATGAATGGTGTTGGTACATGCGACACAATGCTTCGCATTAGTGCACGTGCCGATGTTACACGTTGTTACCTTCAGATCTCTTTTGTCTAATTTATAATTTTTAATAAATATAATTGTATATAATATATGATTGCTGACCGACCGCATTCGTAACGACGACGTAAAAGAGCGAGTAGGTATGAAAGAGAGTATTGGTGTAAAGATGCGAAAGGGAATGCTCCGATGGCTCGGACATGTGGAAAGAATGCCGAACGAACGTCTGGTTAAGAAGTTATACAATGCGAAAGTGGAAGGATGTAGGTACCAGGGAAGACCGAGACACACCTACCTAGATCAGATCGGTCATGTACTGAAGGAAGGTGGAGTCAAGAGCCTCCGAAACCGGCGTGTATGAAGAGAATTATGAATGTTGAGAAAGCGAGTGAAGTATGCAAGGATAGAGTACTCTGGCACTCTGTTCTCTCTGCCTACCCTGCAAGGGATATGCCGTGATGATATGTATGTATGTATATATGTATATATGAATCTTTGTTCAATAAAGTCAACAAAAGTCAAAAAGTCAAATCAACATAATTGTGGCTGCTAGAACCAGAGCGGTCTAACTACAAGAACCATGCTTTAAAATATGGAGGGAATTAAATTCAATTCAATTTAATCGATTTGAACATAAGCCGAAAATGTAATGCCATCTATTGTTAAAAGCTTGTAAATAATTTTAGGCCACTGTGGTTTTGTAGATTAACATTTTTAGATTACGAAATTGCAATTAAGTCAAAAGTTGCGAAAAAAATTAGTTAGACCACCCTGGTTCTAGCAGCCTCAATTATTATAAGACGAAATTTAATAATTTAAGGCTAAAATAAATTTAATACGCTATTGCCAGTTAGCAAAGCGACGATATTTCGTCAATTTAAACCTATAAAAACACTTATTACTTCTTTCATCCAATATTGGGATGAATTTTACGAGTGGGATATAACTTTATGAGTCTGCTTTTAGAGTGATATTACTACCTTAATTCATTTAACTGTTTTTGTTATGTTAAGAGTATGCGTAATTGTAGAGCATGTATGAAGACTATTATGAGTGTGAATGAAGCGATCGAAGTAAGTCAGGGTTGTGGTTTGTGGCAAGCCGTAGTCTCTGCCTACACCTTTTGGAAACAGGCGTGAAGATATGTATGTATGTTTTTATGATAATTGCAGTAAGTGAAAGAATGGCAATATATTAGTTTTTTTTTTAAGGCAACATCCTGCACTAGGGAATAAATCCTTGTGCCACGAAGGAGTTTACAATAATACGAACACAAATTACACCGACCAATATATTCATTTGTGGACCGCACAAAGCATTGTCCTGTTTGAGAATCGAGTCCACAATACTCGGCATAAAAGGTCTCTCCACACTCACCACTCCACCATCTGTCAACATCATTCTCCTATTTTTATCCAAATTACTTGGGGCCGATACTATATGTACTCTTCTTTCATAGTACATATTGTAAAAGTTACTGGCAATAGTTTTTTATAACCGGTTGCCTGCCAGACGTCAACCCTCCTCGGAAATATAATTGTTGACCAAACGGCATCAGATGGAGTTGGCCCATGTCATTATAAGGCTCTTAGTCATCTTTTACGACATCCACGAGTTAAGTAAGGGTTTGTTAGTATTCGTAGCTGCTACCACATAGCTTTCTGTGTATTCATTATATTCTAACTCTATCACTACATGAATTTTTATATATTACAAAATTTTTAATACTTTTTTAATGGAAAAGTCTATGGCAAATATTCTCAATGGACATTAAAGGACATAAAGTACTTTAGTAAACAGTACACAATGTATCACATATGGTACAGCTCCTTGCGTCCTGAGTACCGCACTAGAGAGTAATATTGCGAACGTAAATCACATGTACACACACACTGAACAAATTCGAATGTCCATACATATTTTTATTGTAAGAGATATCAGATTTATCATAAATACAATGTCTAAATTCATGAAAAATCAATCTGGGTGAATGGAAAGTGAGTGGAAAGAATCTCAAATCAAATGGGTTGAACTATTATTTGCACAGTGGCAATTATCATGTACTGGACACAGATTTAAAATTTATATCGTGAATTTTTAAACAAATATTCAGAAAACTTAGCTTGTTTTTCTTTTCCAGTGAGTCTATTGGCATTTATATAGTTATTAAAATTATCGTGAGTTTGACACATATTAAACAGTTGTATTTCCGGCAATACTCACGCGTTAGAGTCGATTATGTCGACCTGGGTTTCGAGCATGTCCGATGCTCATCATCAGGGCGAGTGCGCAGCTGCGTCTGCGAGCGTCTGAGAGTATCAGTGCGCGTCGGGGGCTCGCAGACGGCAACACTCACGGTGTTGCCGGAAATACAACTGTTTAATTTATATACTTGTTTATTTATTGAGTCCAAAAATACATACAATATTATAATTAATTTACTAGATGAAAAATATATTAACACTATCAGATATAAAGTTTAATATTGCTAATAAGAAGATATTCTTACTTACTAAGATTTGAAACGCTAGACTATTTATAGAATATTATTAACATTTTTCAATATATATCTTGATAACTTAGGTTATTCTTTCATATTTTAACTTAATTCTATTTATTTATTTAATTATTTTTTTATTATTTTTCTTTTTTTATTTTTCCAGCACTATTTCAGAAATTATGCTTCTCTGAAAAGTATTTGAAACGTTAGAAAATAAATATCAAATTCAAACACAATGAAATCCGTAAAAATAAGTTTATTTTATATATGTAATAATGGTGTAAACATCAGAATCGAAAAGAAAATAATTCGTGGAACTTTTCAAATATCAAAATACGATATATTAAAATCGATAATTCATCACTGCAAAGGCTTATTGAATTCAGGCAATTTCTATCCGTACCTACTACATGAACTAGGAATGCAGATAATAAATCTTTATTACGAAGGGGGAATACGAACACACTATTAGCAGTGAATGTGGGACATAGATTTATGGACATAATGTAAATCCATAGACTAGAAATGAAAGTGAGAACATGAATAAAAAGAGGAATGTAGTAATGTAAATGTAAGGTAAGTTATATTTTTACTTTTTATTTATTAAAGCTCTTAAATATTTTCAATAAAATAATTTGGAAAACGAAAAAGAGATTACCACAATTGAGATTTGCACCAAATTGGTAATCTGTTCAAAACTGAAACTCCATTTCGGAATATATTTAAAAAAAATATTTTAGCTAGAAATTGAATGAATAAGGAGTCGGTAATATATTCCGTTTGATTATATATTCTTCATCCTTCAGAAATTACCATATATTGATATTCCACAGGGCTTCCGAAAATAGGGAACGAAATTCAAAACACATCAGACAAATACCGTGGTTGGGCAAACTTGATTAGCCCTATGTGCATTCAAACGCACTGCTTTAGCAAAAGGGTTTAACCTTAACGTTTGCGTATATACGGACATATCAAAAGCAATAATATTAAGAAGAGGATAGTGTAGTTGCTTCTTTGGTTCTAGTACTTTGAGAGCTGAATTAAACCTTTTTGACTTTTTAAATCTGGAAGAAGAAAGAAGCCGATAATTGTGACTTCTAAATGACTAATAGCCAAGGGCGAGGCTATATGGAAGTTTAAAGTAATATAAGCGAAATGTATATCTATCTATTTAGGATTAATGAAATGACATACATACATACATATCATCACGCCATATCCCTTGCAGGGTAGGCAGAGAGAACAGAGTGCCAGAGAACTCTATCTCTGCATACTTCACTCGCTTCCTCAACATTCATAATTCTCTTCATACACGCTCGCCGGTTTCGGAGACTCTTGACTAAACCTTCCTTCAGTACCTGACCGATCTGGTCTAGGTAGGTTAGTCTCGGTCTCCCTCGGTACCTACATCCTTCCACTTTCGCATGGTATATCTTCTTAACCAGGCGTTCGTTCGGTTTAATGAAATGATATCTTAAAATATAGCTCTATCTATACATATAACAAAACTAGCCATATCCTGGTTTATATAATGAAAAAATATTAACACAACTATCGGCTTGGGTAAATTGATAAAGCTAATCCAACCAAAACCTTTTTGACTGCACAGATGACGTAGTGGTTAAGATACCGCCCTTCCAGTGCCAGTGCCGTGGGTTCGATGCCTACGCAGCACAATACTTTATGCGACACACACAAAGTGTTGTTCTGAGTGTAGGTGTAATTTGTCTGCGTTAATTGTTTGTGTGTAAAGTCCACCGCAAAACAAGAATTATTTGCTAAGTGCAGGGTGGTGTCTTTTTAAAAAAAAAACATAAATGTAAAAAACAGGAGTAAAGTTAAACATTATGAAAATTATGGTGAAGTGGTTAAGTTCACCGACAAAAGACTTGAGATCTGAATGGATGCCAACTTCTATAGAAAAATTTAAAACTTATGTAACAAAAAACGCTAGATTTTCTTTTTGTTTTTTTCTTCTACGAAAATGTATAATGTTTATAAATATGACTATTTAAATTCGATACAAATTAATTATAAAAGATAAAAATAACTTGTATCTATCTTGAACCTTAATATTTGAAATGGAAAAATTTTCAGATACTATATTTTTTTTATTACCTATGGTGTCAAACGAGCAGACAGCTCACCTGATGGTAAGTGTCACTGCCGCCCATGGACCTTTGCAATACCAAGGGTACTAGGCCACTGGCTACCAATACAAACCCCAAACCCACCATAGTTGGGCTTCCTGCTCTCTCGCTCAACGAAAACTAACTAGTCATTTTATATATCATAGAATAATAATTTTAATATTAGTAGACTGAATAGAACATGATCTTATATTTAAAAATAAAACTACATAAGTTCGAAGCTATTCATTATCGTCTACGAAAATAGTATTAATTTTTGGAATTTCAAATTAAAATGATAATAAAATCAGTTATTCTAAAAGTCATCATCATCATCACAGCCCATATAAATCTCACTGTTGGGCTCGGGCCTCCTCCGTATTGGGAGGGCAATGAACCTACTATACCGCGCTGGTCAGACGTGTTGGTATAGGGATTTGTTTCGAGTTTTCCTGCTCTCGCTGATGTTATATGCATTTTATATCCCATAGTCGTCTCCTACGATCACCGACGAGTAAGATATGAGGCGGTGAATAGTCTCCTTACTCCGTCACCACACGGAGAATATAATATCAGTTATTGTAAAAGTAATTATAATAAATAAAAAATGTGAATGATTTGAATAAACTACATCACTATTGACCCATATTATAGTTTAGAAGCCTGTAAAAGACATTTAGTTATTACTGGCCCGGTTTGTACGTCGTGTCCGCAAATTGAATATTTTATAAAGTCACCCGTATCACAGAGATTTATTCACTAGCGTGGGATTAATCTAGAGTCAAGCGTCCGACAATTCGTTTACAAATTGAATTCGCAAAGGATTGCTTAGCCGTATTTAATTTGCCGATCAGTAAAATTGACTATAAGTAGCCCCATATTTCTAGTAATATACGAAACTAATATTCCACATAATTTTCGTAGTATTTGCTCATGAAAGGAGCTGAGTATTATAGAAGTTTAATAATAAAGTTACTGAATACGTTCAATCTATAGATAGAAGAGTATTTGAATGGCTATTTTGTTAAATCTGGATTTTGTGTCAATATTACCAAAGTTTTGTATAAATATTTCATTTCAGTATACCAGATAAATTTAGTTATTAGTGTCTAAATAAGGAACTGTTGAAAATTACAAAGTAAAGTTCTGGAGCTGTTCAACCAACAGGAAATTTAATTTTCTTTGTCGTCTATCCTAAACTGACCTCACTCGTAATTTTTTCCATTTTGAGGTATGTCGAATATTGTTAACTTGCTGTATGGTAGCAACTAAGAATACTATCCACCCTTACTTTGCTGGTGGATGTCATAAAAGACGACTAAGAATTTTATATCGTACTGAGGCTACTCCACCTGATGCCGTCTAGTCCATAATTACATTCTTAAAGAAGGTTGATGTCAGACAAGCGGCTGTCATAAAACTTTTGCAATATGTATGATACATGAAGAATACAATTGCATCAACGCCAATTAAATGGGATAAGAGCAGCATAATGATGATGATACATTGTTAAAATATTTTAACGATAATGACTTACAAATAATTGATAAGAACAGGATAACGATGATGGTATAATGTTAAAATATTTTAACGATAATGACTTACAAATAAATGATAAATATATACTGTCCTGGATTTTTTATTGAACTATTTAAAATATATATTTCCACCATAGATTATATTTTTGTGAAATTCTTACGGTTTTAGCAGCACACGCCAGAAAGGCAAATTAAAGATTTTTTTACATTTTACGTAACAATTATTGTTATATTTTTAGCAAATTTAAACAATATATTTATAAATAATAGCCTATATTAACACAGAATAACTTCTGATATATGAGTTATATTATTATAAAGTTTAATTAAAATTTATTCAGTAATTTTTGCTTGAAAGAGTAACAAGCTAGAATTTAAAAAAAAAGGCGGCATGCGGCACTATTGGAAATAATTCTTGTATTGCGGGGGACTTTACGAAGTTAAAATTTACGCAGAAAATTACATCCAAACTCAGAACAACGGTTTATGGATCGTACAAAGTAATATCCTGCGTATCGAACCCACTGGACTGCCACAGAAGGTATCTTAACCACTATGCCATCTGTATATTCATACATACTTTCGGGTTTATAATATTGAGAACGTAAAATTTCCCTTTTTATTCCCAATTTTTTTTCTTATCCATATTTTTTTATTGGATATTCCTTAAATATGATAACTATTGTCATTCATATCTTTTGGTTTGACTGCAAAAATATATATAAACATATGTACACCGCTGCTGAAGAACAACTACATAGGGTTTTACTACTAAATATGCCACCATTTATACCTTATATATTATTAGCAATATTGCTTCCGTCCATAGGAATATTACTTCCTTTCTATCTCGCCACCAACTTCATATCGTTACATAGGCAGGCATTCAACTTATCTTCTACCTCAAAACGTTACCTTTGACTGTATTCGTCACTATACATTACTTCAAAAAATATATTAACCTCATACTATTAGCATCTCTACGATTTGAAATAAAACTACTTTTTACGGATTATATCGCGTTTATATTTGTTCTTCTTCTTCTTCTTATATATTGGCAATCAGCTACATATACGAGCTATTGGTGTCAGTGTCAAGTTATAAATATTTTCACGTTTTTAGTCTTTCAAGTTAGTCATTGTCTAAGTCAAATTGTCGCCATTAACAGTGCTATGGCCACACTGTTAATGGTATCTTGTCGGAATTTTGATTGAAATCGAAAACGTTGTAAAGCACTTTTATATGATATTCACTACATCCCAATAGTTCCGCCGCTTCATATTATATAAAATGCCATCAAAATTATCTAATATAACACGTTAAAACACTAAGATATCAAAAGACCCGTTTATATTTGATTTTCTTTTTAATTTACCGACGTTTCGAACATTTGACAGCGCTCATGGTTACGGGAGGACTAACATCTCTATGGGACTTTTGACGGGAATTTGAAAACGTCATGTGGTGCTCTTGTATTATATTCGATATCTTAGTATTTTAACGTGTCATATTAGATAATTTTGATGGCATTTTATGTAATATGAAGCGGCGGAACTACTGGGATGTAGTGAATATCATATAAAAGTGCTTTACAAACTTTTCGTTTTCCATCAAAATTCCGACCATTAACAGTGTGGCCATTGCACTGTTCATGGCGACAATTTGACTTAGACAATGACTAACCTGAAAGACTAAAAACGTGAAAATATTTATAACTTGACACTGGCACCAATAGCTTGTATATGTAGCTGATTGCCAATATATAAGAAGAAGAAGAACATCTCTATGACATATAATCTTTATATTTCAGCAAGTTTTAGAAATATTATTTATTATTATTGTCTCGGCTCATATAATTTCTATTGCTGGATAGGAAGAAAATTAGCATATCACGTTGTTAGACAAGTTTGTATTTCGAGTTTTCCTTCTCTAACTATATGCATATTACATCCCTTAATCGTCATTTACGAAACCCACGAACAAAATGGGGATAGTGTTTTGTATGTTTACTTTGTCACCCCAAAGGTAAACAAATACATACTAACAAACACGAATTAAACTAACCTTTTTTTTCTTACGGTGGACTATGGATATGGGCGCGCTCCGCCAAATCGGTCCGGGGCGACGGAAGAGGCGGTGCGCAACCCCATAGACCCACCCTGCAAGACCACTTCTCTTCGCGGTACCCGATCTTTGTCTTCGGTGACCGAATTAAACCAACCTAACCAGATTTAGAGTAACAACATAAAAAAATACTGAAAAGAGCATAGGATTCGAACCTATGACACTTGACACGGCAAATCACTATCTTAACCACTACGTTATCTGTAGAGTCAATATTTAAAATCAATCAAACGGTATTTCTACACCGTTTGATTGATTTTAAATATCTATCTATTTCTATAGATAAGACTCATCATCATCTCATCTCAGCTCATGTATGTCCCACAACGCGGCTCGAGCCTCCTCCTTAATAGGAGGGAAATTGACCTACTATACCACGCTGGTCAGACGTACTGATATAGGGTATTGTTTCGAGTTTTCCTTCTCTCTCGTAGATATTATATGTATTTTATATCCCTTAGCCGTCTCTTACGATCAACCAGGGGTGGTGAATTGTATTCTTACTCCGTCACCACACGGAAAGAAAAGATAAGACTCACTCGCAAAAAAAAAACCACTTAATTAGTCAAATCATACTCGTACATAACTTTCGCCCACGTTATATGAATCATAATTATCACATGGGTGTCAGTTAACCATAACATTGCGCATAAATATCATTGTTGGTTGTACGCGCGTCGGTCCATCGCTATGGAATGCGATAATATAACCGTGAGACTGATTCTGTATTATTGACTCAAAAACTATTAAATCTGGTTAATAAATTAATAACACCTACATATATAAATATCATCATCTTCTCAGCTTATATATGCCCCACTGTTGGGCTCCAGCCGACTCCACAATGGGAGTAAAATTGATCTACTATACTACGCTTTTTGTTTTTGGTAGGCTATGGCCCGGATACACGTCACCCGCTCCATCCGGGGCGACGGAAGGGCAGCGCGTGGCCCCATAACCCACCGTCTTCCCTCCCCACAGCTCTTGGGCTGGCCACTGGTACCGCTTCCTTGCCTTCTGTGGCCAGCCCAGCGAGTTACCCTTTCGGGTACCATCCCCCATCGACGCCCCAGCTAACTGCCGGGGCGTCGCCCGCACGCGGTTACTATACCACGCTGGTGTGACGTGTTGATATAGAGTTTTGTTTCCAGTTTGCCTTCTCTTACATAGATGTTAAGCCGGGTATCGACTTCGCGCTCCTGGCGCGCGTGCCATGAATGACCGTGCCGAGAGTGCGTTCCACGGTACGCGTTCCAAATATATGAACTATACAAACAAAGCGCGCCTGGCGCGCGAGGCAAATGTTCCAGTGTTTGATCGTTCATCATGCAGGCATCGTATGCGAGCAGCCGCAGCGTTTAGAACGCAACAAACATACAAAATGCTTTCGTGTCCGTCTCAACTGGCGCGCGCGCCACGCTTGGTACGCGGCAAAAAACCGACAACAGATGGAACGGCCCGCTCCATGTTCGAGCGTTCCAACGAACACATTGGCGCGCGTTCCAAAGTGGTATCCATTATGCGCGGCCGGAACACGCGCCAATGTTCGTTTTGGAGCGCGAAGTCGATATGCGGCATTATATTCGTTTTGTATCCCTTTTTTTTGCGGTGGACTATGCTGTGGTTTCGGCCCGCCAAATCGGTTCGGGGCGACGGAAGAGGCGGCGCGCGACCCCATAGACCCACCATGCAAAATTCCTCTCTTCGCCGTGCGAGCAGGCCAGCGGTACCCATTCTTTGTCTTCGGTGGCATGCGTTTTGTATCCGTTAGCCGTTTCTTACGATTACCCACAGATAAGATATATTTTTATTGATTGCTCCTTAAATACCTACGAGACGTAGACTGACGATTGTTAGCTTAGAAAAAATAATCTGTATATTTCAAATGTTTTAGTGAAAAAAAAACTAATTAATAAAATAGATATAATATTATTTAAATAAATAAGTAATTAAAAATCAATTATCATCTAAGTTCTATATTTAATCATTTTATTCATCGTACAACTTAACCAGAATCAACTACTCTTTATTTAGACCTAATGATGAATATAAAATGTTATTCTACAGGTTTTTAGGGTGAATGGGATGATGATGATAGTACTTTAAAATCGTTTTATTTTCGTAAATATTGTAAAACTTTATCCTGTTAATGATTTTGAGTTTAGTTTCCCAATGAATGATCATTAAAGGAGTTCTACTTCACAGGCTTGCGTCTGTCACCACCGAAGACAAAGATCGGGTACCGGTGGCCCGCTCGCACAGTGAAGAGAGGCGCTTTGCAGATTGGGTCTATGAGGCCGCGCGCCGCCTCTTCCATCGACCCGGACCGGTTTGGTGGAGCGTGACCACCTCCATAGTCCACCGCAAAAAAAAGGCTTGCGTCTGTCTGTGTGTTATTAAATAATTAATGTTAAATCAAAAGATCCATTTCCTTGTGTGCGATTGAGCTGAAATTTTGTTTAGATCTTTAGTTCTGATGACAATGCAATATGCAATACTCAGTATAATAAATATTTCAATAAGGACATAGTCCACCGCAAAAAAAAGGATACAAAATCGAATCTGATCAACAAAATCGAATCTGAATCAAAACGATCTGAGTCAACTCCATCTGATGCCGTTTGATCAACAATTACATTCCCAAGGAAGGTTGACGTCTGGCAGGCGGCCGGTCATAAAACTATTGCCAATAACTTTTACAATATGTACTATGAAAGAAGAGTACATATTGTATCAACCCCAAGTAATTGGGATAGGAGTAGGAGAATGTTGATGATGTATACTAATGTTTGATGCATATTATCACGATATTACTCGCACAAATATCAAAAATCATTATGTTGATCTAAATTGAATCCAGGCTCTAAAATACGTTTTTTTTTTAATTTAAAATGATTACTATAGTTATCCGATTAACTGTTTCGGTACATACTAAAATTAATAACGATTGTTTAACAACCGAAATTTTCAAAAGCTGATAATACCTTTTACTTTTATCGGACTTTTTGCAAACAAATAAATTAATATCGTTTTTAATTTTTTTGCTACACCAAAGTTGCCAGACTTGCCAGCACCTTACTACGTATTGGATACTTTTTTTAATTTTAAGTTTAATATTAGCTCATCAATACGGTATAGTGGCTGCTACGAATATTACTAGCCCTTTCTCTGCTCGTATCATAAAATACGAATAAGAGCTTTAGACCAACTCCTTCTGATGCCATCTGGTCAACAATTACATTCTCAAGAAGAATTGACATCAAGCAGACGGCCAAACAACAAAATATTACCAAAACATTGGCTATATGTACGAGTACAATGGATGAGAAATACATTACGTGAACTCCAAGTAAATGGAATAAGAATAGGATGATAATATTGATAATTTTCGATATTTCTCGTCTTCTTTTTAATTCATTCTTTCTACCATTAATAACAGAAATTAATTTACTAAATCACACTTGGGCTGACGACATTGTCAAGGTCAAAGGAAACCGTTGGATGCAGGTGGCGCACGACCATTTTGAATGGCATTTTCGTTGGGAGGCCAACAGTAGACGTTTACTGGTTTATCCATCAGGATGGATGGAAGGATGAAAATCACACTTGCTAGACGGTTTAATATAGAGTTTTATTTTGAGTATCTCTCGTTGTGATATTAAGCGCTATTATAGGTACAATGATATTTACGGGATAGGAAAAAAGTCACGATAATTATATTTTCACCCTGCTAAGCTTCACAAATGGCGCAGTGGCTAACCGACCTTTCATCTGTGTGTCACAGATTCGATACCTACCTAGGTTTCCACTTTGTGCGAATTACAAGTTTTTATTTTGAGTCTGGGTGTAATATGTGTCCGGTAATTTTACATTTATAAAGTCCCCCCGCAATACGAAGATTATTTTTTTAAAACAGGGTCTTTAAAAGTCTGTCAGATGTAAACAATAAGTACCCAAGTGTTTTGAACGTTCATGGTGGTCTGCATAGTATTGTTTTCAATCTAGACTACGTCATATATATCATTCTTTCTGATTATTTATCTTATTATTCTGGAATTATTGTCATAATCATCACGCTTAACAAGCGAATTGGCGATTGCAATAAGGTGTTGTACGTTTCTCAAAAATGCTGCTGTAGACTCTACTAGAGAACCCTGAGCCGATTTTTACGACTTCCACGAACAAGAAAAAACCCCGTCGTCAAACGGGGAGATGGAAGAATAGACGTGCCTCAAGAATAATTATATAGATATGGCAAAAGCGCCTAAATACATGCAAACTATCCCCGATTGCGATACGATTCATGTAGTGCTGGTACCAAAGTATATTTTTCTAATATATTTCGCTCCTTTCGCCAGAGATCGCATTCTGAAAGAATATACACTAATATTGTTCATAAATAAATATATTACAAGTTATACATACATAACGAGTCTACGAAATTCTAGATTTCTGTTAATACTTCGAGATGTGTTGTTCTATAAATAAGAGTATGAAAGCACACAAATACAAACAAAACCCTAGTTCGAGGTAATCAGGGAGTATTGTGTAATCTGTAGACTTCGTAATTTTTTACCTGACCTCGTTTACTAGGTTATTTCTTTCTATACAGTACAATAAAATATAATTAGGAGCCGTCGTAAGATGGTAAAAAGGGAATGATATAAACTTATACATATTTCTATATTCAACTTCCTTCTTTTTTTTACAGCTCATACGTCATATAATTTTAATGTTTTTTTTTTTTTTTTTTTTTTAGTATGTTATGATTTAGACTCACTCCTTGCTGTGGTTAATGGCTACAAATGCTACCAACCCTTCGCTCGTGGATGTCAAAAATATTTTAGTTCGGTATGTGGCAATTTTTTTTTTTTTTTTTTTTATTACAGTATACCTGATGGTAAATGTTATCCCTACCCGTGGATTACCTACCAATAAAAACCCCAAACTCACCCAGAGAGTTGGGTGCTGGCTCTCTCGCTCACCAAACGAAACGCAACAGCATATTGCCAATGCTCAAATTCAGTTTCTGTAGACATAATACTGTCAACCGTGTAATTCTATCTATCCTGATCATAGTAGGGTGAAATTATAATAAAAATGTTAGACCATCTTTCTGATATCGTTTTGTATTCTCCTTATTAAACATACATCTCGTTCAGTTACTTTATTTCAAACATTTTATATTATTTTACATTTAAGGGTAAATTTTTAGAACATGTTAATGTCATATTTATTTATATCTAATCAATAGCCTAAAAATGTTTTAAGCCTTTTTTTGCATTAAAAAGTAGCCTATGTCGTGAAAGAGCGACAAAGAGACAGAGTTACTTTCGCATTTATAATATTAGTAAGGATTAGGTATTATATATATATATATATATACACACATATATATATATATATATATATATATATATATATATATATATATATATACACATATATATATATATATATATATATATATATATATATATATATATATATATATATATATATATACATATTCCCAAGGAGGGTTGACGCCTGGCTGGCGACAGGTCATAAAACTATTGCCAATAACTTTTACAATATGTATTATAAAAGAAGACTACATATTTTATCGACCCCAAGTAAGGTTAGGATAAGAGTAGGAGAATGATGATTAAATATAAAAAATATAACCTTACGTCTTCTTAATTTTTCCTTCTAATGTTAATAGATTTTTTTCGTAGATATATAAAATTCAACACGGTTATATACTGTTAAAAGTTTGATAAAGCCATTTAACAAGTAACCTTATCCGATTCATCGTCAAGAACATTTTTCAGAATACGACGCGGGAACGAATTATTTTTAACATACTTCAAAAGGAATAGCGAGAACGAAGGCGTGCGTATTACTTTCTTTATTTCATTGTATCATTTTACTTTTGTGTTTACTAGAACAACTTAGATTAGATGACAGTTTGAAAGTAACTTTTTGTCATAAAATTGTATGTTCAAGTTATGTTAGGCACATACAACTTAGCAGATACATAGCATATATGAATAAAAGGATTTATTATTCAACTTACGTACAACCATTTATTTTTTTTCTCGTGCTCTTATGCTTATACTTGAAAATGGTATATATACTCAAAAAGGTAGTAGATGCTGTAACATAATTCTATCTACATTTCTCTCATCATCATCTCAGCTTATATATATCCTACTAATGAGCATGAGCCTCCTCCTTAATAGGAGGGAAAATTGACCTACTATACCACGCTGGTCGGACGTGTTGGTATAGGGTTTTGTTTCGAGTTTTTCTTCTCTTACATAGATATTATATGCGTTTTATATCCCTTAGTCGTCTCTTACGATCACCCACGGATAAGATAGGGGATAGTGAATTGTTCGTCACCACACAGCTAACCTATATTTTTCTATGTTACTTTAATCATAATTATCCGTTATCAATCAAAAAGTGGGACTACATATTTCTGTATAGTACATTAAGTATAGATAAAATGCTATTAGATATGCCTGAGGATATCAACTAGGGCCATTCCTCTATCTATTTGATCTTTAAACTCAGATGTTTAAATCGTTCTCTTCTATATTATGATCGTACCACTCGACACCACAGTAAGATTCACCCATACCGTTTAGTAATAATATCGTCCTCGACTGTACATTTATTCCTACCAAGCACATAGACGATAAATTAATGGAACACACTATCTGCTGCAGTGTTGCCTGAGCGCTATGAAATGTCCTATTTATATTTTTATTATTGCTTATGGTGGCAAACGAGCAAACAGCACACCTGATGGTAAGTGTCACTGCCGCCCATGGGCGTTCGCTATAACCAAGGCTATAGCTAGGCCGCTGCCTACCATTACAATCCCCAAACCCACCAGTTGGGCTTCCGGTTCTCTCGCTCACTGAACGAAGCGCAATAGCACATTGTCATTACTCGGACGTCGATCTTCTGCGGGAATATGGTACACCCGGACGGACCGGCCTGCGGCTGCAGACAGAGAACTGTCAACAGTATAGTCCTACCACGGCTACCACTAATGAGGTTTAAGATAAGCTCTTTTTTCACGGTAGGCAATGATTTGGGGACAGGCATAGCTCTGGAATGGCTGAGATCTATAAGCGGCAATAATCACTCATCAAGTGGGTTGCTTGCTCATATGCCAAAAAATGGTAATAAAAATAGACTAAAAGCTGGATGGAAAATAGCAGTTAATCTCTGTTATTTTCTATCAATGATATAGATCAAAAAAAAGTTCAAATGAATTGAAAAATAAAAATATTATCTTATAAAATATAAGATTGTCATTTCATCTCAGTAAGGTTGACTCATAGTATAAAATAAGGCGCACCATACTCCCGTATAATATAAAGGCGCGAGGAATCTTAGATCGATTTCGCGTTAAGTGAAATATAATTTAAACACGTGGCAGTTTTCCTCACATGTGTTCACTAAATAAAAACAAGAAACATGGTGGTACGACAAAAGTTATCTACCCATTAATCCTGATGGACGTTCTTTGTAAGACATGGGCCCATACACATCCCACGATTGGGCGCGGGCCTCTTCCACTATAGGAAGGTAATTGACTTACTATACCACACACAGACTATTTTTTTTTATTGCTTATGGTGTCAAACGAGCAAGCAGCACACTTGATGACAAATGTCACTGCGGCCCATAAAACTTTACTATAACCAAGGTTATAGCTAGCCCGCTGTCTACCATTACAAACCCTAAACCCACCCAGTTGGGCTGCCGGCTCTCTCGCTCACCTAACGAAGCACAATAGCACATTGCCGTTATTCAGACGTCGATCTTCTGCGAGAGTGTGGTACTACCCCGGCGGATCGACTCGCGGCTGTAGACAGAGGACCGTCAACAGCGTGGTCCTACCACTAATAAAAGACTAGTCAGTTCGACGGCGACTTTGATGTAGGGTAGGGTATTCCGAGATTTCCATTTCTTACATAGTTGTTATCTGCATATTATATCCCTTGGTCGGTATGACACCTATATACATGAGAAAAAATGTTGAATTGTATTCTTATTTTTCATCTCCGGAACCAACTAAAGGCTTCCTTAATAATACCATTTATTTCTTCATAATATCACAATCATCACACATGATAGGCGGAATAGCGATTGCCAACACCTACGTGTTATAAGTTATCCAGTAGTGCTGCTATCTATTTACTTGATCACCTGATTTTGAAGATTCTCGTGGCAATGTAAAGAGTGGGAATAAAATATTTTTTAACCAATATACGTAAAGAATTTATAAATTTAATTTTGCGATGCTATTTTTAAATAATAATTCATCGTATATTATGTAAACAATATTCTTTTAAAAAATATTATATATAAAATTAATGTGTGCTTAATATTACACAACAGATTTGAAAACTTTATCAAATCGAGGTTAATAATATACAACGTTTTTTTTAATAGATTTTTCTAATTTCAAAAATCATAAATTAGTAACATTTACTATGTATTTATAATAATTTAATATTTAAATTACTGAGCAAATTTTACTCTAACTGTTCGCCCTTAGTATCGTAATTTAAAAATACTCGCTTAGTCGAGTCAACTTTACTCGAACGAGCGTAAGATAGCCAAAAGTGACTGCACTGTCTCATTCAATACCCACAAAATAAAATTCAAAGCACGCCTAAAGAAATTTTCACTTCAAAAACTCATTTGCGAACGAAAAAACCAATCACCATGTGCGAAATTCTAAACCACATCTATTGAAAATCCGTTCCAGCAGCTTTACCAATTAAGCCACAAGGTATGATGCGTATAGTAACCAATTATCTCATTCGTATTCTCATTTTATAGGGTACGTCTTTTTTTATTTAAACTTATACGCTGTAAATAAATCATTCATCGTTCTGCTACTCTTATCTCAATTGCTTGGGGTTGATACAATATGCACTCTTCTTTCATAGTACATATTGTAAAAGTTATTGGCAATAGTTTTGTGACTGGCCGCCTACCAGACGTCAACCCTTCTTGGGAATTGTGCTATAAATAAATATAACAGAAAATTATATGAAATGACATTCTTCCTTATTTTTCTGTAAAGCAATAAAGTCGGAGAAACTCATTTATATTGGAATAAAAAAATTAAAATAGATTGTAGTATTTTTTTTATTTTACTTAAAAGTAAGTTTAAGTTACCTACAATCTAACATAATGCTAAGTAGCAAAACGATCTTAAATGGTGAAACACACTATCTTAGTAAAAGCCTCATTCACTTTACTTGGAAGATATTCCAGTGCATACATATAGCTAGCTGTATGGATACATTGGCGCAGGTGAATTATCCTACGCATGAATTTATTTACGCCACTTTAAGCCGCTAGAGTATTTATTTAAATACATACATTAATTTTTACCTCGTTGGCCTAGTATATAGACGTATACATTAACCAAATTTAAGATTCACTTTGAAACCCAGGTTTGAGTAAAAAGTGTTATAAGGTTTGCCTACTAGTGTTGCCCAAATGCAAGACTCTTGCGAGCCTCACAAGTCTTGCAACTCTCGCTGATAGAATAACACAGGGTCACTCGTTTTGATAGAAATGAAAAATCCAACTAAATTAATGAAATTACATTCATCTAGTGGCACTAACTGTACAACTATCAATAATTAGGTACATACCAATTGACGGGAGTAGGGCTATAATCACACATATCTATCATGAGACTGTTTAAAATAACATCAAATCATTTCGCCGTGTACTGGTATTAAGAATACAAAATGTTGGCAATCCTTTCTTTGACAAAGGAATCGTAAAATGCTGTTTAAGGGAAGCACTGCGAGACTCTTGCAGCGAGTCTTGGTCTTTCATTTGGGCAACACTATTTCCCACAGATTTTCTACATCAATTCCTGAAATGAAGTAAGAACACATTAATGACTACGTCTTTTCTTTTATTATCTTTTGACTTTCTAATTACAGGGGTTTTATTTTGACTGAATGAAATACAATTCATTACCCTCTCTCTTGCCCTGGGGGAATCAATAAAGACGAGATTTTAAATCTATGCAAGAACAAATTATACAATTTACTAATAACAATTTCAGAATAATATGTGATGATGAAATAAGAATATAATATGTTATAATCCGTCATTTTCCCGTGGAATTTGGAAACCGGTTGAGAGGTCACCAGGACAATCAATCAACATGCTTTTCCACGAGTTATAACACCAACTGCAATCACCAAACTATAAAGCGTGTCCTTTATTCCCAAATTGATAAAACCTATAGTAGATGTGGAGAGGCTGAATGATGGAGCCATCGAGTACTAGTGGCCAGCCCACATAGCTATAGAGAGGTACCAGTGCAGCAGGTTATGGAGTTGCATGTCCTCCCTTAGATCGCCGCGGATAGATCTGGCGAGATGTGAACACACAATAAAAACTGTTTCCAAAAAAAAGGTTGAGTAATGGAGTAGATTGTATCTGTATAAAGCATATCACCACACAGGTTTGTTTAGAAATAAAAATAAAAAACGTTTTTTTACATATTTGAATGTATAATTTACTAGAATAACGTTCCTAAAATAATTTAGCTACCAAATAAAATATAAAAAGGTATGCACAAATTTCGTTCATATAATAAATACAGACATATAAAAAAATCATATCTTTCTGATAAAATAATAGCAGCGTTTGTATAACCAGAATAAATTTGAACAAATGTCAATTCGTTTTACTGCGATCAAAAAATAAGGAAAATGTTCAAACGAATAAAAAGTGAGTGAAATACCCAAACATGGAGCCTTATATTATGACTATCAATAAATATGTAAATTATTCAGTTTTAAAAATAAAAAAAAAGAAAACGCAGACATGAACTAGCATTTTTTTTATTTATCTTGATATTTAAGATCACATTGGCGTGTGGTAGCGACAACGAATACCTACTACCAACCCTTACTTTGCTCGTGGATGTCGTAAAAGACGACTAAGAGCCTTATAACGACCTGGGCAAACTCTATCTGACGCCGTTTGGTCAACAATTACATTCCCAAGGACGTCTGACAGGCGGCTGGTCATAAAACTATTGCCAAAAACTTTTACAATGCGTACTATGAAAGAAGAGTACATATTGTATCAGCTCCAAGTAATTGGGATAAGAGTAGGAAAATGATGATGATTTAAGATCATATTTCAGCAATAGGGAATCTTGGAAGCATGTACTCAAAGATTTACACTTCTTATTTCTTTAAATTAGCAGCGGAATAAATATCCTAAATATGCTTTTTGAAAATATATTAGCGTCATACAAAATAGAGAAAAATGCTGTAATTAACCTGAGATAAATCATTCTCCCTTGTGGTGCCGGATTAGGAACACATCATATCACCAACCCTTTACTTTGCTCTTGAATTTGTATACACCGGTCGAGGGGGTAATGAAGAGAATGGCAACCAGCATTATTCTTCTGGCAAATTTATAATACCAACTGCTTTCGTCAACATGCACACCAAACGTGGAGTTTATGAAGATGACATTTTCCACTTCTAATTAATATTAACAAAAAATTTTTTTAGTCAAAATCAAAATAAGAATTAAAATAAATGATTAGTAGAAATATATACACACAATAAAGAATAATATGCGTTCGAAGGCAAAAACCTAATATACAGTAACCTAATATAATAATATACAGTTTGAAGCCAAAAACCCTTTCGTCCCCGAGTTTCGAATAGTAAAACTAAATTGTATCACATTTCGTTCACCTTTAAAATCACTTGACGTCTAAATCCCTAACAAACATAGGAACTTTATAGCACCTAATTCGGCACCAGATGCTACCATTTTCGTCCCATTTAATTAAGTAATTTGCTAGAGAGTGGACACTGGACCTTTGTTGTATTAATAATGGAAGGATTTTATTGTCATATCGTATTCTCTGTAATCTAAATGCATATATTACTAAACTACCTGAATATGTAAACGTTACGACATATTACTTGGCTTCAGATTGGTCTTAAATGGGACGGAGATGCCGGCCAAATGGACAAGGATTAAGTTTGGCTTATACATAATGTACACCATAACGAAAAGCCGTCATTTTAAGATAAAGTGTAGATATACTTTACGTATAGTAATCTAAACGGTATTCATAACAATTCATCATCATCATCATCATCACAGACCATATATGTCCCACTGTTGGGCTCGGGCCTCCTCCGTAATGAGAGGGAAATTAACCTACTATACTGCGCTGGTCAGACGTGTTGGTATAGGGTTTTGTTTCGAGTTTTTCTTCTCTCACATAGATGTTATATGCGCTTTATATCCCTTAGTTGTCTCTTACTCCGTCACCACACGGATTATCATATCATAACGATTGCTGCTGAAATAATATACAAAAAGTTAATTATTTCAATCTAGGATAGCAACAGGCTATCTAAGATTGAAATAGTAGTGTGACTATATATTCGTTTAATCTCTCACAATGTAATATATATTGACGTCATTTTTAAGAACATTGTTACTGAAATCAAAACAATAAGCCAAATATGAAATAAACACTTTGACCTGTTTACAAATATTGTGAGCCAGAAATAATTTGGATACGCAAACAATTTATTTTATTAAAAGAAATTCTAGAGAAAAATGGTAATTAAAAGGCAATATATTTTTCAATAAATTAAATAAGTCTCATTTTAATTTATAATTATACTAAATAGAGATATTCATTCCTGCTGTTGACATTTTATTAGTTTCATTTATGGAATAATGACGAAAAATATTTTTCCGTTGACCATTTTACAAATCAAATGGGTTTTTAACGAACGATTCGAAACCCAAATTCATTTCAGCGACCAATGCTGAATGCATTTTCCAATAAATTCATTTTTATAGTAATGAAAATGTGCATTAAAATGTGTACGTCATTTGAATTTTCGGCTTTATTAAGGCTAATAAATTGTAAGTTTTTGCTGAAGTTACTAATTTTTGTAGTCATTCGGTCTAAGGCCTTTCCTTATATTTATTTATTTATTGCATCAAAGAAACGTACAGTATTAACGTTACTCACTTCTAAAAGAGATCGTATACTCTCTGCAGAGGCTAAACCTTAATTGATATTCTTAAAATTACTAACACAGCATAAGAACAATGTTTTTTTTTATTGCTTATGTTGATAAACGAGTAGATAGCGCACCCGATGGTAAGTGTTACCGCCACCCATGGACCTTTGCAATACCAAGGGTATAGCTAGGCCGCTGCCTACCAAAACAAACCCCAAACACACCCCAGTTGGACTTCTGGCTCTCGCTCTCACCGAACGAAGCGCAATAGCACATTGCCATTACTCAGACGTCGATCTTCTGCGAGAGTGTGACCCCGGACGGACCGGCCCACGGCTGTACACAGAGAAGTGTCCACAGCGTAATCCTACCACTGTTCCTAATTTGGATGAAAAAATTAATTTACGAATAATGTTTAATCATAAAAGACTACTAAGCACGTGCTTTAAATATAGTTATAATAGTTAAACTAGACTTCTCCTAAGCTATTATGAACTCTACAAGAGTTTCATAATAACCAAGGAGAAGTCTAGTAACACAATCTACAAAAATATATCTCTTCAGAACTGACTGTATCACGTTTTTATTTAGTTTTAAGTTTCCTAACCTTTCGAGGACTTCAACATTCATTGTCATGCTACAACTAAAGTATTTTGTGTTGCAAGAAGTCATCGTTATTAACCGACTTCAAAAAAGGGGGAGGTTCTCAATTCGTCTGTATTTTTTTTATGTTTGTTACCTCATAACTTTCGACTGGGCAAAGCGATTTTAATGATTCTTTTTTTTTTTACAGAAGCTTTTATCTAAGCATTCGAAACGTTAGAAAAGTAAATAATAACCATAAACGCGATAATTCATTCCATATACTTATCACTTAAACATGAGAAATCACCCACTCCACTCTACTCCACCCGTGATCATGAACGTTGAAAAGAATTCAAAACATAAGGCAAATCACATACAAATACAAATCCTATTCATAAAAATAATTCTATTTCATATGAGAAATCATTACTTAGAATAGTTTCTAAAATACCTGGAATCATCTATTTTGCATTCATCATCACTATATTATCAACGTAGATATAATATATTAATTCATTAAATGGAAGCCAAATAAGCATGCCAGTTATAAGGTTAATAAATATTCACATCACCGGTGCCTATAATCTATATTTGAACAACATTATGAACTAATGCATATTTAATTATATCCATGTGACTGTATGCTACTCCGATCTGAATTAGTACTTATGACGGAATTGACGGACGTCAATGAAATATCGAGTCTCTAAGTCGATAAATTATTACAGCAGTATTAAAATAATCAAATCAGTATCAGTCTCATTATTGTTTATTCCCCACTTCTAATTATGATTTTGTAACTTTTTCGTATGGTGACGGAGTAAGAATACTATTCACCACCCAATATCTTACCCGTGGGTGATCGTACAAGACGACTAAGGGATATAAAACGCATATAACATCTATGCGAGAGAAGGAAAATTCGAAACAAAACCCTATACCAACACGTCTGACTAGCGTGGTATAGTAGGTTAATTTCCCTCCTATTACGGAGGAGACCTGAGCCCAACAGTGGGACATTTTTGGGCTGTGATAATGATGATGATGAACTGTTCCTATTTTCTATCATAATTCTAGATAAAGTAGTTTAGGTTAAGTTTTCATGTAGATTTTTTTTTAAGTAATTCAAAATAGCGAACTAGAAGCTTGTTGTTGAAAGTGGAATTAAAACTTGCATAGTGGAGTTCGAATGTGAGTTTGTTTACTCTCCTGGGATATATCCGTGACGTGAAACTTTCTCACAATTATTATTTTGTATTGCAACTAAATTAAATCAATTTTATACAGTATGTTCCATAAATATTTTAAGTGTTGTGTGTTATGTTATGATGATTGCTGTAGGCTAGCAGCTACGAATACTACCAACCCTTACTTGCTCGTAGATATCGTAAAAGACGACTAAGGGCTTGTGTAACGGCCTAGCTAACTCTACCTGAAGCCATTTGGTCAACATTACATTTCCAAGGGGAGTCATAAAACTATATAAACATTGTCAATAACTTTTGCAACAACTTATGAACAATTACATATTATATACAATCCTATCAGACGACTTGCCTATAGTCACTCCGGGACTGCGTGAGGTCTGCTGCAGTCCTGGAGTGACTCCATCCACATTTCTTTAGACTTCCCTTATTCTAAAACCTTCAAAATGCATGTTTAAAACTTTCCTCAAAGCATTACTTTCATCCCGCCTCATCATATATCCATACCGTGTCAGCCGTTCACTCCTTAACTTTTCCGTCACTGGCGCAAATTTCTTTCTTTCTGTCTTTTCAATAAAGATTATAATTAAAATAAAAAGTAAATTACAAGATATTACATATTAAGACTCTTAGAGTGAAATCTTTATATTTATTACAAATATAGATATTTATCTAATCCCTCTCCAAATGAATCAGTAAGACTTAGGTGTGAAAAATAGCATCTTACGCTCTCTAACTAATGATATTAATAGCATTATAAATCTCTATAAGAGGGCTAAGTGTGACTAAACGGTGCTACAAATTAATGCAATATCTATCAAGCTTCCGTTTTTATATACGTTTTGTCAACTTAGTGTTATTTAATTAAAATTAAAAAAATCAAAAAACCCGACTGCGTAAAAAGTCACCAAAACTACGTACATAATAAAAAAACTGAAAAGAAAAAAACAAGCACTTAGATGTCCGGTGGTCTAGAATTCCATAATATATTATTGAATAAATACTATTGCAGAAAATGAAATATATTTTAATAATAGAACATGACAACTGAACAGTCGGGATCCTTTATTCGACAGCAAATCTAATTTTTCAATGGATTGAATTACTACTACTTAGCGGTGTTAAGATAATGGGGGCGTGCCACGCCCCCATTATCTTAGTGGATATATGGTATCGTAAAATGCTGTTTGTGGTTTATTTTCAAAGGTAAAGAAAACAGCCTGATTATATTTGTATGTATAAGAATTCAGTAAAATAAGTTCCTTAAATATATAATATGTGCCTTGTCGAATACGTTATGCTATCAATCCAAGCTGTGAGAGTCGATATGGGATATCAATTCTCTTAAATACATTAATATGGTATAATCCCAATATATTGTTTTAAACTATGTAGTAGCGGCTACGAATACTACCAACCCTTACTGTACTCGTGGATGTCGTAAAAGACGACTAAGAGTCTTATAAAAACCTCGCCCAACTCCATCTGAAGCCGTTTGGTCAGCAATTAGATTCCCAAGGAGGGTTGACGTCTGGCAGGCGGCCGGTCATAAAACTATTGCCAATAACTTTTACAATGTGTACTATGAAAGAAGAGTACATATTGTATCGACCCCAAGTAATTGGTATAAGAGTAGGAGAATGATGATATTGTTATGAGTTTCAAAATGACAGACAGAAAAAAAAATATATTCCGACTCAGGATAATTGAAATAATTTAAGTCTCAGAGGTAAGCAAGCAAATATATTTTTTATTAAAAATTCGTACCGAATAGTAAGTAGCTATAAGTAATAAATACAATTAAAATTATAAGACAATATAATTTGTAATTTCTTTAATCATATTTGAAACAAATATAGGTTTACTGTATATATATATCAAGCTATATTTCACACTTCTTTGACCCTTTGAAATGTCAAAGGACTCCAACTTCTTGTAATATTGACTACAAAGCTGACAGTGAGATTCGCCGAGAACAAAGAGATTTAATCTTATCGTATTGCTTCACTAATCACAAAGCCTATTATTCAGCCTGCTTGATTACAAATGATTTCAGAATAGCAAATTATACAAATTATCAAATATAAACATATCTACATAGTAATTATTATGTAACAATAATCTTCTAAATCTCAGCTCATATATGGTTCACTACTGGGCTCTTGCCCATCCACGGTGGAAGAAAAATTTACCTATTGTATTATACTGGCTAAACATATCGATATAGGACTTAATATCGAGCTTTCGCGTTCCTTAGTCATATTTTATAATCTTCCAGGAAGGAGTTTTGACATTTAAAAAAATCTTTGTAATATTCTATTATAGATGTTAATAGCAAGATTTATTAGGTTGCTGGGAGTCGTTGGATGCAGGCGAAACAGGACCACATTTTGTGGCGAAATATGAGGGAGGCCCACGTCCAGCAGTGAATAGCAAAAGACTGAATGATGATTCTTGTAAGACAAAAAATATAGGCATGCTTTATTTTTTCATGGGTGTCGCAAAATAAGAGTAAAAGGAAGGAAAGACTAACGTTAGTAGTGGTCCACTCTAAAAGTAGAGAAGAGTCACACGAAGCGTTATCAGAACCCAGACCATTGCCAAAAAATCAACGGCTTAATTTCATACAAATATTTAAACTCGTTTATTACACGGGCAGTATTTTCGCAATTAAAACGACGTAAAGTATAAAATGCCATGGTTATAAAATTCCCGGTATATAATTATACAGGTAATATTATTTGAGGGTATATATTTTATGTCCGTTATATATTGTGGTTCAAGGTAAACGTCAGCACAGGTGACATAATATCTAGGAGCGCATCATTAATCTTTGACAATTTTAGCGGCGCAGATGTCGAAAATAATGTTTCTCTCATTATAGTCCTTAAAGAGAAAGATTGCCGTTGTTCTCAAAATGCTTTTAAGTTTATTAAAACTATGGATAAAACGGTTAAAATCGCCGCCCAGTTTGTTACAATTATTTAGATAATTCAGGAACAGATTTTTTTTAATTTTATGGCATAGTTACTAAGAACTGCTGCTAAGTTTATATTTATAAATCATCCCTTTTATTTAAAGTCATTGTCCATCAGTAAGTCAAATTGTTGTTTTCAACAGTGCCATGGCTACATTATTAACGGGCTACCGAAGACAAAGATCGGGTACCGGTGGCCAGCTTGCATGGCGAAGAGAGGAGTTTTCATGGTGGGTTTATAGAGTCACGCGCCGCCTCTTCCGTCCTCAGACAGATTTGCGGGGCGAGACCACGTCCATAGTCCACCGCAAAAAAAAATGGCTACACTGTTAATGAAGTCTTCTGGGAATTTTGATGGAAAACGAAAACGTATGATGACACTGTTATATCATATTCTCTACACACCATCATTTTTTCCGCATCACATTACATAATTATTATCACAACCATTATCCTACTCTTAACCTTTGGATTGCTTAAAGTTAACGCAACATGTACTTTTCTTCCATCAAACATCTAAACTCTGTTATAACTGTAATTGTTGACCAGACGGCATCAGGTGGGGGTTGATTTAGGGCGAAATAAAGATCTGAGTCGTCTTTTACGACATCCACGGGCGAAGTAAGCATTGTTAGTATTCATAACTGCTACCAAACAGCAAGAGATAATGGTGATAATGATGGTTACAGTGAAGTAAATAATGAAAGAAAATGCTATATAACTCCTTTTATTATACCAATCAAATTTTTGGGCCGGTCGATTTAAAAACAAAACTTTGTTCATAATAATTAAGAAAAGTGCCCAACACTAGAAGAACAGAAATCCTCTAAGCAATAAGAAGGAATCACAACAATATCGATTTAAAACATTGAATCGGTAGCGGCGAGAAAACAAACTAATAAACATGTTGTTTTTATATAGCCATAGGTTGAGATTATATCTATAAGATTCCTATAGATAAAAACATCCTATAATAAGTAAGATACATACAATCTGTAATATATATTATATTAATAATTTTATAGCTGTTTGTTTTCGTTATTTGGACTCATTAATTTTAGTTATTAGCTACTGGACTTATTTTATAGAATCCTATGTAAACATGTTTACTGAGGAAGATATTAGTGATAATCTGACTTTATTAGTTTACTTATTCGTTACGCATATACGATTTTACTTTCCAACTCATCAATATGAATTTTTGTATATATTATCAGATATATTATAGGAAACTTTTCATCTAAAGAAAAGAACTCCTGCACTGCTCTGCTCCCAAGAGGTAGAATAATAAATTTTAAAGATTTTTTTTGCAATGTATAAGGCTATGGATTTAGCTAATAAATTATAAAATAGAAGTCGACTTAGCGAGGAATGTCTCGGTATTACGAATCACGCATCGATAGAGCTTGATACCCGAAAGGGTAACTCCCTGAACTGCCACCAATGCTAATGATTTGGTACCGGAGGCTAATTTAAATGGCAATAGGCTCTCCTACTCTTAGTTGAGTGGGTTTTAGGGACGCTCTTCCGTCACCTCAAAGGTTTTGAGTGGGATATGACCACATCGTAGCCTGACAAAAATAAAAAATAGGACTAAAGTATGTGTAAAATATGTATCAGGTATGCGAGTATAAACGATTGCAATATGTTTTGCCCAGGTTAATATAAAGCTCTTAGTTGTCTTTTATGGTACACACAAGCAATGTGGGTAAGGCTTGGAAATATTCGTACTTACCATCATTCATGGCGCCCACCTATTAACTTATTATAATAATCTGTATTCTAGGTCTATATTCTAAATATACCTTTATAAACCTAAAGAACGTGTTCCAGTTATTATTAAGTTAAAAAAAAATTAAATTAAATGCTAGGTAAGCATATTTGCAGTGTGTCTCCGAATACTACCTAACTATAATTGCTTATGAATGTCGTAAAAGGCAGCTTATATCGACTTGAACTAACTCTATCTAATGCCGTCTGGTCAATAATTATATTTTTAAAGCCGCTTGCCTGACGTCAGTCAACCTTTAACGCCAAACAAGCGGCTTATGATAAAACTATTGCCAAAAGTTTTGCAATAAATACAATTAAAAAAGAATGCATATTGAGTTGACCCCAAGTAATTGGGATAAGAACAGGATGATGATGATGACCTAGATAGCAAGTGTGTTAATAAAAATTAAATTACTGAATACTAAAGCAAAATATTAACTGTTAGAATTATTATTAGAATATTTTTTATTTAAAAAGATATTTTAATGCCAACACGTCTAATACCTGGCATTATAAATATCATTAAGAAAAAAAAATATCTATATTAAATTCAAATTGATAAAATGAAATTCCATTTCTTCGGGTACTTGAATGGAATATTAAATAATGTTTGCCCAATATTTTTCTTTAGCCTGTTTATTTGTGCATTGGTTTAAAACTTTTATTTAATATTGACAAAATTATTAGATCTTTACGTACATAAGAGAAATCCTCAATAAGTGGTATATTGACTAACTATACCTAATACGCTAGTCAAACGGTTGGGTATAGGGTTTTATTTCGAGTTTTCCTTCTCTTGCATAGATGTTAAATACATATTATATCACTTAAACGTCTTTTACAACATCCTGATTGTATTCTTATTCTGTCACCACACAGAAGTGTAAATATAAAAACAATAATATATTTTAAGCAAAAGATTTTCTTACTAAAATTTATTTATATACAGAAAGAAGATTACCGGGGGCGTACACCCACATCTATTAGAAGTTCGTTTCAAATGCTTTACTAATTAAACTAAGGTGGGAGTTTCATATAGTAATCCTTTCACCGTTTACAATCTCATTTTTTACGAAATACCACGTCATCTATAATTATTTTTACACATTTTCTAAATTTTTTATATAAATATTCATTTAAATTACTGAAATTTAGCATTTAATATGCTTGATTAGTTATAAAAACCCGATTACGAGCGAAAAATGATTATCACAAGTGAGATTCGAACCCACACCTATTGGCAATCCGTTCCAATCTTTTTCACAAAAGTTCTTAAAAATAAAATTATTAAAAGATTTTAAAAATAAAATATCTTTTCATATTTTATGTATAAACTTAATATTTATATAGATTGTTAAAAGAAAATTATTTCATACTTAACTCTTTTTTTTTACTGAAATTTGAATTACAAAGCTGCATGGTGGCTGCTTCGAATATCACCAACCCATACATTACTCGTACAAGAGGACTAAGAGCTCTACATCCAACTACATCAAATGGAGATGGCCCATCTCTATCTAAAGTCATCTGCTCTACGATTTTATTCCCAAGGTGTGTTGACATCAGGCAGACGGCTGATCATAAAAAGTTTTGGCAATCAAAACTATTTGCAATATGTATGGTGGCAGAAAAATAGATATTGCTTCGACTCCAAGTAATTGGGATAAGAGCAAAATCATGATATATTCAAGCATAATGTTTATTGACAATCAAAACTTAACCAATAACTTCCTTTAGCTATGTAGATATATTTAAATTTATTAGTTAAACCCCTAAGTATATTATTTATAACTATATAACGTTTAACTGAACTAAAATTTATTCTAATAGTTACTAAAACTGCCTTCTTGTTGGAGCAACTATCATGTTATTTATCATTACGGTTAGGGGTCTGTGGTTAAAACAATATATGTGGTAGTTAAATTTTAGTGTGTATCTATTATATTGATTAGGATACAAGAAGTTACTCTGTCTTATTGAGGTTATTTTAAATCGGTAATATGCAAGATCCATTTGTTTTCATAGTAAAATTATTTATTGACGATTTTTTGCAGTATTGATCGTAATATTCGATTAAGAGGCGTAAGAAAGCTGTGTGGTAGCGGCTACGAATACTACCAACCCTTACTTTGCTCGTGGATGTCGTAAAAGACGCGACTAAGAACCTTATAAGGACCTGGGCCAACTCTATCTGATGTCGTTTGGTCAACAATTACATTCCCAAGGAGGGTTGACGTCTGGCAGGCGGCCAGTCATAAAACTATTGCCAATAACTTTTACAATATGTACTATGATAGAAGAGTACATATTGTATCGACCCCAAGTAATTGGGATAAGAGTAGGAGAATGATGATAAATGAATCGATTAAGAGGTGTAAGCAGATGTATAAAATGTCACAAAGGGAAAAATGCCAAGCTGTCTATACAACATGATATAACAGGCTAGCAGTATCTATCATTTGGATATTATCCAACAGCGAGATATGTATATATTGTCCACCGAAGACAAAGGTCGGGTTCCGGTGGCCCGCTCACACGGCGAAGAGAGGCGCTTTGCAGGGTGGGTCTATAGGGTCACGCGCCGTCTCTTCCATCGCCCCGGATCGATTTGGCGGGGCGTGACCATCTCTATAGTACACCGCAAAAAAAGGTATATATGAGTAGAGAAGTAAAAGAATAATGTCTGCTTGAAAATAGAATTAGAATACAATTCACTACATCTTCTACAAATCTTATAAAATACTACAAAAAGGTGTAAATTTAAATAAAAGCATTAAATCTTGAAATAATATACGATGACAACAAGGCTTTTAAACACCGTAGATAGGTCATTTTCTTCTCATCGTTGAGTTTTGTATTCAACAGTGGGACATATTTAAGCTGAGAAAGAATCACATTAAATTGTTGAACGGGCTATTTCATCATATAAGCTTTAGTGCTATGCAATAAAGCGTGAAATTATTATCATCTATTGAGACAGTTTAAGATATAATGCCTGCCATTTAGAATAATTTGAAAGAAGAATACAGTTTTTACCCATGATTTTTTTTTTTATTGCTTATGGTGGCAAACAAGCAAGCAGCACACCTGATGGTAAGTGTCACTGCTGCCCATGGACCTTTGCTATACCAAGGGTATAACTAGGCCGCTGCCTGCCATTACAATCCCCAAACCCATCCAGTTGGGCTGCCGGCTCTCTCAATCACCGAACGAAGCGCAATAGTACATAGCCATTACTCAGACGTCGATCTTCTGCGAGAGTGTGGTACTACCCCGGACGGACCAGCCCGCGGCTGTAGACAGAAAACTATCAACAGCGTGGTCCTACCACTATCAAAATATAATATATTATATTTTTTGCCATCTATTACATACTCAGATTAGTATCCAAAATCCCAAGATTGGCATCATCATGATGAATTATTTACCTAGCAGTGTTGTCGCCCGCGTAAAAGTAATTTTCCTAATGTTGAACTATAGTATATAACTATATATATACTATACTATATACCTATATATATATATATATATATATACTATGCTATATAACTACATATCTACGAAAGTGGAAGGATGCAGGTACCGGGGGAGACCGAGACTCACCTACCTAGACCAGATTGGTCACGTACTGAAGGTGGAGTCAAGAGTCTCCGAAACCGGCGAGCGTGTATGAAGAGAATTATGCATGTTAAGAAAGCGAGTAAAGTATGCAAGGATAGAGTTCTGGCACTTATCTATCACAAGGGAGACTCTGGCACTCTAGTAGTAGGGATCAGTATCAAGATAAAAAGTTATATGTTAACACATAGAAAATGATCTATATATGTGGCAATTTTCATTAAATCTATTAAACGGTTTACGGAGTAACAAAAATCGAAGCATTCAAATATCTTCACAAATTTTCACATTTATAATGTTAGTAAGATGTCTCATAAAGAACTTCACCAATGCTGGATTTATCAAAGCTGGATTACGACTTCAATAGAACTAGGTTACAATAAAATCTTTTATACGGTCTGATCATACTACGCTGCTGATATTTACTCTACTTCTATTTTATAGGAGCATTCAAATAAAACCGTGACGATGAAACAATTGACTTGCCGTTGTGAAAATTTAATATTTACCTTTAATTTCTCTGCAATCTATACTGCTATCTCTAAGTTAATAAAAACTTCCATCTAGCTCAGACACAACTAAAAATTATATTACTTAATTGTTAAATAACAAAATTGCTTCGCGTTTTAACTCTTTTTTATGAATTCGTTTATTACTCGAAGCAATTTCTATCTCATATTTGATGCACACTTGTACTCAACCAACCTAAAAATTCCACTGTTGGAGAAGAGTCTCTAGTACGAAAGAGAAATTGATCTATTATACTTTTTTATTACGAGGCCCACCGATAATAGAAGGTAAATTGACTATCCCACGCTGTCCCAAAGGGCCAGAATAAAATATTGTCTTCAGTTCCTTTGAGCTCTGACGTTATCTGCTTATGCCTTCTAAATGTCTCTTACGACCCAAATGGGTAAAGAGCAGATGATACTTCCTTGTATACTTATGCCGGCACCACATACATAGATTAAATTTAACATATAACATCAAGCATGCAAAGTTTCAAGTTAAACAATTTGTTGTCAGTTCAAACTTGTACAAGTTAATAAGTTTGTTATCACAATGTCAGCGAATTTAACATTTGAGGGATTCCTTACTGAAACAGCATTAAGAATGACAATGAGAATACAAACCACGTAGAATTAAATTCAAATAATAATATTATATTATGTTTTCTTAAGAACCTTTTATATGAAAAGGCTAACGGTATAATCAGAGCTATAACACAGAGTTTAGCCGTTTATATTTATACCTAATATAACAATCTTGCTTGCTTATAATCTAATCAAATAAAATGAAATCAAAATATTTATTATGCATAAACCCCATATGGGCACTTACATATTACCAATTTTACATATATTTTTTAACGTAGTAGGTAGTATTTGCAGCCGCTTTCATACTATCTTGAGTTATCTTGAGTCTCCCTGTCTTGAATTTTGAGTGTTGTATTCCTAGGTGCTACGGCACTGAATGCAATGAGTTATATAAGTAGAATTATAGTCTATCTAATCTAAGAAGTGCACTTTGACAGCTGTCGGAGTAAGTTGTCTAGGTATGTGAACCAAATAATCGCTATCGAAAATATCCAATTTTACTGAGAAATCGATATTGATTCTATATAATTAATGATCGGTTTATTTTTATTTTACAAAAAGGTGATGAATAAATTAAGTGCTAAATTAGTACTAAACAAATTTAATTATTTCAGCATAGAATCTATTCATCATATTTAGTAGGATAATTAAAAACAAAAACTGAATTTGAAAATAGCTATCACTACTATTACTTGAATCAAAATCATCAGAATCACTACTATTACTTGAATTATCATCGTCGCGAACATTAATAATTATTTCCATATCAATAAAATTGTCGAAATGTACATCTCTGTTAAAATCTCTATTCGATTAATTATATTATTCTAATATTTTTTACCGATTATTTGGGTATTAGTGAATTGTAAGTTGTCAAGCACTACTGTATAAATCGTGATGACGTGACATTGTAAGATCGACAATAACAATTACTATTTGCCATGATATGTTTATCTTAAATTAGTTTTACGAGTTTCAACATTAGATTATTGTACCAGAATGTCACCCGCAACATTATTTATATAAATAACTTAATAGTTCTTTAAAATTTCAGATTTATTTTTTGCAATCATGTGTATACGTTTGTCCAAGGTTATTGTGTATTAAAAAATACAAAACGTCAAAATGCACTTCTTAGATTAGATGAACTATAGGTAATATTATATATGTATATATTAAAGTTCTATACTTATAATATTACCTAGTTCTACCTATATAACTCATTGCATTCAGTGTCGTAGCAGCTAGGAATACAACTCAAAATTCAAGACAGGGAGACTCAGGATAACTCAAGACTATGAAAGCGGCTGCGAATACTATCAACTCTTACTTTGCTTATAGATGTCATAAAAGATGACTAAATCGATCTAGGACAACTCCAGCTGATGCCGTTTGGTCAACAATTATTCCCTAGTAGGGTTGATATCAGGCAGACGGCCAGTTATAACATTTGCAATATGTACAATGGAAAAGCAATATACGAGTATATTGCGTCGACCCATAATAATTAAGATAAGAGTAGGAGATAATAATGATAACTCAAGACTTTCATATTACAAATGAATGACTAGAAAATTCCAGTAGTAAGGTCAAGTAGAGAGCTTTTTCATAGAATAAAATTTTTCATAGAATAAAATGTTCATAGAATAAAAATTTTCATAGAATAAAATTTTTCATAGAATAATTTTTTTCATAGAATAAAATTTTTCATACAATAAAATATTTGCATGTTTGTTGCTATGATTTTTCACAGAAAAAAATATTTATACATATGTTTGTCAATTAAATACAGTTCTATTATTTTAATATCTGTGTCTGCTCTATATAAAATGTGAGCAAGCACCCTATCTAATAATAAAGGGTACCTATTACTTAAGTACTTTAGCAATAACAGGACTACCAAGATGCCGTACGATGTGAGAATTTTTATCACTACATCAGTTAATTTAATTCAGACACTTAATTGAAAAGGGAATACATACATACATACATACATAAATACCATCACGCCATGTCCCTTGCAGGGTAGACAGAGAGAACAGAGTGCCAGAGAACTCTATCCTTGCATACTTCACTTGCTTCCTCAACATTCATAATTCTCTTCATACACGCTCGCCGGTTTCGGAGACTCTTGACTCCACCTTCCTTCAATACATGACCGATCTGATCTAGATAGGTTAGTCTCGGTCTCCCCCGGTACCTACATCCTTTCACTTTCGCATTGTATATCTTGAAAAGGGAATATATTCCTATAACTCATCCTTCATCATGTCTAAACTATATACATGAACCGAACTTCTTAGTACTTCGTATTACGAGGTTGGAAAGGTGACGATGGTACCATATAAAATAGTTTTTAGAGTTTTTAATATATTTTTTATTGCTTATGGTGGCAGACCTGTAAGCGGCACACCAGATGGTAAGTGTTACTGCCACCTAAACCTTTGCAGTACCAAGAATACAGCTATGCCGCTGTCTACCTATAAAAAAACCAAACACAACCAGAAAGTTGGGCTGCCGGCTCTCTCGCTCACCGAACAAAGCACAACAGCATATTGCCACTGCTCAGACGTTAATTTTCTGCGAGAGTGTGGTACTACCCCGGACTACCCGGCCCGCGGGTGTAGACAGAAGACTGTCAACGGTGTGGCCCTACCACTATTGTATATTTACATTTCCAATAATATTTACATTTTCAAAACCTTTTAATTTTATATTTATAATAACATAATTTTTAATAACAAATTCATTTAAAGAAAATGGTAGAATAAAATTAGGATTCGCACATCAAGAGTTCCGAACTTTTTTACGGTATTCAAACGTTATCGAAAAGGGAACAAAACAAGAAATACCTACAATACTTTGAGTTTATCGCTTAGATTATTTTAAGTGATACAATTGTAAATTTAGGGCTTTTATTTTCTTTTTCTTTTACTTGTGCTATAAGACGTTGCTTCGTACCCTTCATGGCTGTATATTAACAATTAATATACTATAGATTTTGATTAGAAAGTCAAAGTTAGCAAAAAGTCAAGATTTGCTACTTAAACAGCCTTGTCTTTGGATTATATTAATTTGAAACTTTCATTTAGAATCATAGAGGTGAAGGAGGAGTATGCAGTGTAAATTTCAAATTGATACCTCTACGCATTCTTTAAAAAAAAGCAACTTAAATTTTAAATAAAAACGTATTCAAATTCATTCGGCAGAATGGTATAAGTTAGTCGATTTTCATTTATTATGTAGAAGAATCGTGCCTAAGAATGAAATGAACTCAAAGGATTTGTTAATTGAGGGTTTGAGTGTTATTTATGTCTGCTAATTGTAAATTTATAAGATCGCCCGTGGCACAAGGATTTATTCTTTAGTATAGGTTAAATGTTTTTTAACAAACATACATTACAACCTTCATATATTGAATCCAACACATTAAAATATAATCTAAATCAAATATTACAAAACACACTCAAGTACAAGCATCAACAATGCAGTTCAAAATTACAAGCATCATTACATAGCCATAACTTTTTAATGTTTGCAACGTAAACCTCTATGCCGTGTGTACAAAGATAGTTATCAACAAATTACCAGAGACAATGAACGTTAAAATATTCAACCTGCATGGTCAGTCACCGTGAGCTATGATTGTACAGACGAATTAACTTACTCGAATGTTCTTATTTTTGTGTAATTATAGTTCTATAATAATATTATACTACTATTCCACCATCCTTTACTTTGGGAGTCATAAAAACCTGCAAAGGATCGCCAGCAATGTTATGGCAAAATTATATCATCAAATGCGATCGCTAGTTTGCCTATGAAGGCTAGCAATTATGTCTTTATACCCCTTTAGTTAAGGAGGCCCATGCCCGATAGTAGATATCGATGGATGGTTGAAATATTATGTAAGACCTGAATTCAGTTATTTTTAATATGGGCAATAACTTGTGGAGAGGGGCAGGATTCCGTTACCCGTCGGACCATAATCTATCAAAAATACGACTGTCTCTAAAATTACTGTATATGTATATATTTTTAAAAATTCCTCGCTATAAGGAGGTAGCTCGCAGAGGAGGTACAACATTCCTGAGTGCCACATGCCATCTTTTATGTAATAAAAACGACATAGTTTAAAAAACCTTAAGTAAAAATTAATAAGCTTAAAATGAACCCTTAAAGGTTTATAATAAAAAATATTAATTCGCTATATCAAGTGTACGTTATATTATTTAACCCAAATAAAAAATTATGGTGCTTTTAAACAATCCTTTATGCCTTCATCTTTCATTTCTACTAGGAGACCCGTACCGTACCGCCGAATTGTGCTGATAACATAATAAAAAAGATCTTATTTAATGAATAGTTACTATTTTAACCTAAGTTAAATACGGAGGATGTAAATTTATGGTTCTGAAAATTGTAAAACTCCATTTTTATTGTATACCTATGAGGGAAGCTCCCTGAAACTCTATCAATTTAAGCTTGTACTTGCGAGAATTGTTAAACCATAAAGAACCAGACTAATTAAAATCGATGACAGTGTCATAGAGAAAAAGGCTATGAAAATATTAGAAATGTACGAGAGAAAAAAAGTGAAAGTTACACGATTTCCAATATTTGATTGCAAACCTATTACTCTTTTATTCTTATATCTATTAAAATAAATAACTAGATGGTTAGATAGAACCACTACATAGGCAATACAATTAACAATTCGTAACTTTTTTTAATCAATTGATTAAAGTAATCTCTACCTACCATAAATCATTCGAAAAATAAGAAAAAGATTAATATTACACTATTTACAATTAAAACGTCATAACATATTTATTTCAAATACAAATTTTAAATAAGCTTTATTTAAAATATTTATTATTAATAGTTAACAACAAATCACTCACCGACACATGTCGCAAACACGAAGAAAATAAACAAATGCAATATAAAGTCCCACCGCATCTTCATTTTGTTGCAGTATTCAGTTCAAACCATTTCACAAACACTTATAACAACAAAACAACAGATAAATAATATAGTTAATTACTAATACACAATTAATGGTCTTTTGCCAATAATAAAATCACTACACAAAACAATCGAGCAATAAAAAAAAATATAATAATAGAGTCACAATAAAAAAATTCAAAATTTGAACTTGGAAGCAATTTTAGCGCGAAACGTACGCTGTGTATTCACGACGCGAGTAAAGTTCGGAATGTAGTATGTAGAGGTACGCACGTCCTAACTCTAGTGATCGACCCCACCGGAACCACACTCGGTGGGCGCGCGACTGCCGACTCCAAGTGCACCGTACCGAAACGTAGCTTAAAACCAACTTAACGCTTACAGTCCCATCAACCGTATTACATTAACAATAAAGCTTATTTTCTTTTTATATATATTTTTTATTTTATTAATAACTACTACTGTTGTTAGTATTCGTAGTTTTGTAGAGCGTACGCGCATAGAAATGTCGCCCATTGAAACTATTGTCACGGAAGGCAATTTAAAAACAATAGGTTTAAGGAAACACAAAAAACCAGATAAAGATGTCAGCATAAGACAGTGAAATGGAATGTGCTCGTATTTGAATAGAGGAATGCCATAGCCTGTTTATTTATTTTTTAAATAAACATTCAATTTAAATTAAAAATAATTGAGAAATAGAATCTTTATTTTTGAAACTCAAGTCACATAACTTGTGTATAAATTTGGGCAAATGCCATGAACTGTTTTTGTTGTCAGTCCCATTCCTACTTGAATATGGCTTCACGTTAAATGGATTAACCTTCTGATATTAATTTAAAACTATTTTTATTGTGTGTATTGTATAAAAATGTTGCCTTTATTTTTTTGTAAGAAAATGGATCAATTAAATAGATGAATTTTTAATGTCAACGTAAGGCAATTTCTAGAAGTTTTAGTTTTTTTTTCAATGGCTATATGGCACAGATTTAAGATCTATGATCACGGAAAGGTAGTTAAAGAAGAGTTCCATTAATAATAGCCCGATGTAATAACAATAATATCAAATACGTTTAAGCGAATGTTTTCTCTTGACATATGTATGATAATATTATGCTATAAGTGCAATATGAGAAAAATACATTACGTAATACATTCGTTTTTAAGATTTTTTTTTTTTAATTTTTGTATATCGAGAGTAGAGCATCCCCTCAACGCTTCGCTTACGAGACGCGCAATACTGATTCATACCTCTTTAAAAAATAGGCAGTGGTAATGATGAGTTTTATTTTTTTATATATTTAAATATGAATATATAATTGAAACTGTTTGAATACCGTGAAAAGAAACGGTTTAAGAATACTATGACATCACCTCCTTACTTTCCCATTGAAAAATTAGATTGGGAAGTACTCGTTTAAGACACTCATAACGATGCCTCGTTATTCAAATTTCTGCGAATCATTCATCGAATTTCTGCGGAGAATTGCAAAGTGATGCTGCTCATTACAGGACTAAGATTTCCTTATATCCTATTCCACCTTGATCCTATACCTTTCTTGAGCTATGCGGTAGATTAATTAACCGTGAGAAAGTAGTTGGTCTTCCTTTCTTTCCTCTATTTTAAAATAATAATGGATTTTCGCCATGTACCACCTAATTCAATAAATCAAACTCATAACACCAAGAGCGATTGCCAACCGACCGTCAAGGTTCATTTATGTTCTAATCTTGAGCACTAGTGAATTTTAACGAATATTATAAGCGTACAATAGTGAGCTAGTGATCTGAATGAGTTGATATAGACATTTAGAGATCTCATTCTCTCGAAGTGTCGTCATTCACTTAATCGTCACTTAATCGTCTTATACAACACCTACAGAGAATGAAGAGGTGGTAAACCATCGTATTCTTAATCCGTCTTATTGGATTTGGATATTACTTCCACATTTAATCTTTAAATGGTTATTTTGAACAATTATATAATAGTAATACATAATATAATAATAGTATTGTATCATTTCAGCTCATATGTCTCATTGTTGGGCTAGAGCTTCCTCCATAATGAGAGACAAATTCACCTACTATACTACACTGGTCAGACATGTTGGTATAGAGGTTAGTTTCAAGTTTTTATTCTCTTACATAGATGCGTTCTTGTACCCCTTAGTCGTCTCTTACGATCATCCACGGGGATAATGTAATTTTATAAAAATTAAAAATTAAGTAAAGTGGTGAATTGTATTCTTACTCCATCACCACATGGAAAGTATTGCATATATGTATTATTTATTGTTTATTTACGGCTTTTTTTTTATTTATAGTGACTTAATTTATTATTTCTATTGCTTTACTTTTCTATTTCTTTTTTCATGGGAGTTTATTTGGTTTTTGAAATTTAAAGTAACTTTTTGTATAACAAAAAGTTTGTGAGATAAACACCTAAATTATAAATCGCATATACGTTAAATATTTTAAAGTAAAAAGTATAAAGAAACAGGCACATAAGTACGTAATATACCCTGTCCCTTATGCTCTTTTTCTCGTGAACTTAAAAATAGTAAGAATATGTCTCTTCTAGTCTTCATATTCGTATGAAAATAAATTATAAACACAATCTATGCTATACAAATATGATTGATAAATAATTAAAATGTTTCCCTGTACTTTTTTTTTAATTACTGATGGTGGCAAACAAGCAAGCGGTACACCTGATGGTAAGTGTTACTACCACCCATAGACTTTTGTAATACCAGTGACTACAGCCAGGCCGCAACCTACCAATGAAAACCCAAAACGCGCTCAGAAAGTTGGACTACCGGCGCTCTCACTCAACAAACGAAGCACAACAATACATTACCGCTACTCAGGCGAGGATTTTCTGCGAGAGTGTGGTACTACCCCGAACGAACCGGCACGCGGCTATAGACAGAACTGTCAACAGAATATCTCTATCACTATGAAAAAATGATACAAAATTTTTACTTCTATCGTGTCTTAACAAACCGTCATATATATTTTTTTATTATATCCAAATCCTTTATGCCTATCTTTTTTATATATACCCATAATTAAAACCCTTTATTACAAGTTTATAAAACTTCCTGACCGAAGAACTAAATTATTACTTAATTACTAACTAAAGTAACTTAAATACTAACTAAAATTTCTTATGAGAACTTATGTATCATACGACAGACTATCACATAGATCAATAGTTAAACGATTCTACAGCAGTTTGTAGAGTCGTTCATTACAGTATCTGTATAAATTCAATAATTATATAAATAAATACCTTCATCATCATCATCATCACAGCCTACACACGTCCCACTGTTGGGTTTGAGCCTCCTCCGTAATGAGAGGGCAATTAATCTACTCTACCGTCCTGGTCAAACGTGTTGGTATAGGGTTTTGTTTCGAGTTTTCCTTCTCTTGCATAGATGTTATATGAGATTTATATCCCTTAGTTCCATCTTACGATCACCCACGGGTAAGATAATAAATACTTATATAAAGTCTATTGAAAACATTTAATGTTTATTACATTTAATGTCTAACACATTTTTTTTTTCGGTTTGATTACTGACGTACCAGCTTACTCATACTTACTTAATAAAGCTGCTTACTCCGAATTTCATTAAAGATATAACGAGAACACATTTTGTCACTATGTTTTGAGCGTTTTATGAGATGAAAGATTAGACCTGTACGCGACAGTAATTAAGAAGACAATTGGCGCTAAATCTTCGTTCTTCGTTCGTTTCAAATAGACATCATACATAAGTGCTCTTAAAAAAGTGGTAACGGCATCCACTGGATGCAAAGACTCGATGGCAGTGGTCAACCCAAATAGCGATAGAGAATGTGTATAACAGGTTATGAGGTTACATGCCGCCCTTGGCGCTATATCGGACCGTTTGGAGATGTATGTCCTAATTATAGCTTATACAAAAGTATAAAAAATTTGATAACGTTGCGATGATGACAATACTATCTGCACCAATAAAAGGGGTCGGTCGAAATTGGAGAGATCCTATTAGTACTTACCGGGTTGAGAGCCCTCAGCGCTCACCCATAGTCCGGGTTAATCTGTGACAGCCATCTACGACTAACAGCTAAAAGACAGACACAAAAAAATCATTTTAGTACCATACAGTAGTCGGCAATTAATATTGTACATCGGCCTTGGCTTTCCAAAAGCCGAAATTAGTCGATTGCCTCTTTCCAAAGATCGATATACAATATTTATTGCTTGGTACTATACTCTTGTAGAAAATTTATTTTAATGTTTCATAATTAAAAAATATCAATATATCGTTGCGTAGCCAGGATTAATGTACCACGGTCTCATTGACGTAGTTAAAATTATTATTGTATCTCCATTTATTCACGGGATCTTCCGTAGGGAAGATACCCGGTCCTTTGGGAGGCTTACATGAGGATATGAATCCAACACGCAGAGGACTTTGGAGAAATTTAATCTAAATATTGGGATGGGACATATTGTTATTATTATCATCATATTCTTTTCCTTTTTCAGCTAATACACTTTTACGTTCTAATGTCCGCTAGCAATTTTTTTTTGCTATAGATGAGGAAGAATGTTGCCTTATTAATAGGTCAACATTCCTCCTCTTTGCTTAAGCAATGAAACATTATCGCAGTACGTGGAAATGATATAGGTTAGTTTAATGCTCTGATCCAGCTTATACAATACTATTTAAACAGTATTCCTGTTGATATTTATTGCCATTATGTGGTAATTTTAGCTAAGCTAGCTCACGCACTGTGCTTTGTAGTTTTACATATGCCACGCTTTAGCGCCTTCTCTTCTTTGTATTACATGGAATACCACGTAAATTGGTTATTATATTTAATATGTTTTTTTATTTGATTTTGATTGTTTATATTTTTATACGTATATAAGTGTTGATTGTTAAGTAATTTTATTTCATTTTATTATTTCAAGTTCTCTTTTATATATCTGATACTAATATAACTTATCATAATTCTCCTGCTCTTATCTCATTACTTGGGGTCGACGCAATACATACATATTGTAAAAATTATTAGTAATAATTTTATGACCAGCCGTCTGCCTGACATCAACCTCCTTTGCGAATGTAATTTGTTTTTTATTGCTGATGGTGGCAAACGAGAAGACAGCATACCTGATGGTAAGTGTCACTGCTGCCCATGGACCTTTGTAATACCAAGGGTATAGCTAGGCCGCTACCTACCATGACAAATCCCAAACTCACTCCAGTTGGGCACCCGGCTCTCTCGCTCACTGGACGAAGCGCAATAGCACATTGCCATTACTCAGACGTCAATCTTCTGTGAGAATGTAGTACTACTCCGGACGGATCGGCCCGCGGCTGTAGACAGACAACTGTCGACAGCGTGGTCCTACCACTATTTGTTGACGCATTTGTTGACGAAGTTCTTAGTCGTCTTTTACGACATCTACGAATAAAGTAAGGGTATTCGTAGCCGCTACTACACAGCACTGATACTAATATAACTATGATAGTAATAAGGACTTTTGCCGGGAATCTAAAACGTCATGTGGTGCTCTTGTATTATATTCGATATTTTAGTGTTTTAACGTGTTATATTAGATATTTTTTATGGTATTTTATGTAATGTGATGTGACTGAACTGCTGAGATGTAGTGAATATCATATAAAAGTGCTTTACAACGTTTTCGTTTTCCATCAAAATTCCCACAAGATACCATTAACAATGTGGCCATAGCACTGTTGATGGCGACAATTTGACTTACTGACGGACATGACTAATCTGAAGACACTAAAAACTTGAAGATAATTATAACTCGACACTGGCAACAATGGCTCATTTAAGTAGCTGATTGCCAATACATAAAAAGAAGAAGAAGAAGATAGTAATAAGTTAGATATGCAATATAAGTGCACGCGGGTAGTCGTGTAATTATTAGGACCTTTATTTGGGATAATTATTTTTTTATGGTATTTGCTGCTGTATTTTTCATTTTTGAAGTGATAACTTCTTATGGGAGTGTAAACCGCTTCGTTACGTAACGCGTAACGGCGCTAGTCTGTCTGGCTTTCCTTACTCTCACGCATACAGTAGCTGTAGGCAGACTCGTCCCTCACTCTAACCCACAGCGCTAGCCGTATTGAAATTTAAAGTTATAAAATTTTATTAATAAATAACCTTCTCTTACATTATCACCTATACATTAAATGAAAGTAATAACTTAAGCTTTTCTCAAGTGAAACAATTTCAATATTAAATAGTTCAACTTAGATTAGTTTAAGTTATAACTCCTGTCAAGCGTCCCGAGAAACATACTTTTTTTTTTTACTTTTCTATATATTTTTTCTAATTCGCCAGCTATCTTGCGATAGGACGCTGTAGAATAAGCTGCAGCGTTATGGTATCATTCTTGTAGTTAGAACCCACAACATTAAACTGAGTAGCCATCCTTTTCCTCATTTGCAGAGGGGGCGCCACTGTCATTAGTTGCATTTATCTTTTAGTTTTGTTTATTTAAAGAATTCTATTATTTCCGTGTAGGTGATGGAGTAAGAATACAATTCAGCAGTGATAGTAAGAGACGACTAAGAGATATAAAACTCATATAACTTGCATACATATGCAACTTGCATACACATGCAAGAGAAGAAATCAACACGTTTTCGTAGTTTAGTAGGTTAATTTCCCTACCATTACGGAGGAGGCCTGAGCCCAACAGTGGGACATATACGGGCTGTGATGATGATGATCATGATGATTTGAAGACTTTTATTATACGAGTAGGTAAGTTTACCTTCATTCACAGTAATGTTTTTGAACTATATTCTTTAACCAACATCTTGCTCCCATCTCAACTACTTGGAGTTTCCGTTATATGTACTCTACTTCCATTGCACAATTATTTGGAGCGCCATAGTAAAGTTAACTTGACTAAGCTCCTTAAAATAAATAAAAAACAAAATTTCATAAAACTCAGTCGATCAACAAAATCTTGTTCCAAATGTTTTCCTTTGATATTAAAATAAGTTACAATCAATTGTTTTATTCGTATATTATTTTAGCTTTTAAATTATCATCATTGCATTTTCAAAATCTTTTATTTTTGTTACGATAGAGTGCGTGTTTGAAACTTTTACATAATAGTTACATCGTTCGGCTATTACTACTTTCTATCAATGCTCCACCAATTTTTGTTAATTGAACTTAGAAATATTTTAAATAAATTAAATAATTATAAAGATAGAATAGAAATTATCTAAAACAAGAAAGAATTCTAAATATAATTTTGCTAAAAACACTTGAGGCTTTTTTATAAAAATTGACATTTAACTTTTATTTCGTTAAATTACAAAATAATTTGGAAAATCCAAAAGTGCACGCCTCATAATTTTTATATTTTTTATCATTTAATATTTATTAGTCAATGCCAGAAATAAAAATAAAATTAAAGAAAAAGCCTTTTTTAAAAACAAGCTTTTACTATTTACTAATAAAATAAAATAAAACCCCGAACGAACGTCTGCTTAAGAAGATATACAATGCGAAAGTGGAAGAATGTAGGTACCGAGGGAGACCGAGACTAACCTACCTAGACCAGATCGGTCAGGTACTGAAGGAAGGTGGAGTCAAGAGTCTCCGAAACCGGCGAGCGTGTATGAAGAGAATTATGAATGTTGAGGAAGCGAGTGAAGTATGCAAAGATAGAGTTCTCTGGCACTCTGTTCTCTCTGCCTACCCTGCAAGGGATATGGCGTGATGATATGTATGTATGTATGTATAAAATAAAAAGTTAAAAATAAATTAACTCTAATAAGACATATAACACTTTATAAGTTCATTGTAACCTTTAACGATAATTAAGCTTCGTCGTCTGTTACAAAATAATTCAAAACCGTTCATAATTATATATTTTTAACACTAAAACTTTCCATCCATCCATCCATCAGCCCGTAAACGTCCACTGTTGGACATAGGCCTCCCCACGAGAATGCCATCTATAACGGTCCTGTGCCACCTGCATCCAGCGGTTTCCTGCGACCTTGATGAGGTCATCAGTCCACCGAGTGGGGGGTCGTCCTACGCTGCGTCGTCCGATTCGTGGTCGCCACTCGAGAACCTTTTTTCCCCAACGGTTGTCGGTTCGTCGAGCGATGTGGCCTGCCCATTGCCACTTCAACGTGCTAATTCTTCGGGCTATGTCGGTTACACCCGTCCTTCTACGGATTTCCGTATTTCGGATTTTATCACGTAGAGAAATACCGAGCATAGCCCTCTCCATAGCACGCTGAGCGACTTTGAGCCTTTTTATGAGGTCGACATTTAGAGACCACGTTTCAGTGCCTTAAGTCATCGCTGGTAACACACACTGGTTATAAACCTTTGTTTTCAGACACTGCGGAATATTAGACGAGAAGATCCTCCTAAGTTTCCCGAACGCTGCCCAGCCGAGTTGGATTCGTCGGCTGAACTCTTTCTCGAAATTGGATCTACCTAATTGGACTGTTTGTCCTAGGTAAACATAGTGATCGACAACTTCGAGAATCGCATTCCCAACCAGGACCGGTACAGAAATGACATGGGCATTAGACATGATTTTCGTCTTGTCCATGTTCATTTTCAGCCCTACTAGTTGGGACACCTTGCTGAGGTCATTGAGCATGGTGCCAAGGTCCTCCAGGGATTCTGCCATGACTACGATATCATCTGCGAATCGAAGGTGAGTGATGTATTCGCCATTGATGTTGATGCCGAGTCCGGTCCAGTCTAAGAGCTTGAAGACATCTTCCAGCGCAGTGGTGAACAGTTTCGGAGAGATAACGTCTCCCTGTCTCACGCCTTTCTGCAGCTGGATCGGTTTCGTACTCTTATCCTGGATGCGGACTGACATAGTAGCGTCTTTATACAAACACTTCAGCACTTCGATATATCGATAGTCAATTTGGCACCTCTGAAGGGACTGCAGCACTGCCCAAGTTTCGACAGAATCAAAGGCTTTCTCATAGTCCACAAACGCTAGACACAGAGGCCGATTATACTCCTCGGTCTTCTGTATAATCTGGCGTAGCGTGTGGATGTGGGCTATGGTACTATAACCTTTTCGGAAACCGGCTTGTTCGGGCGGCTGGAAGTCGTCTAGCTTGCGCGCGAGTCGGTTCGTAATGACTCTTGAAAACAGTTTGTACACGTGGCTCAGGAGTGGACTAAAGGACTAAGGTGGACTAAAGAGGAGGAGACTAAAACTTTACACAGTCCTAATTTTATAAATAAAAGCGTGTTACATTTTGATGGCATGATTAAGAACATTTAGCACCTTCTTTTTCCTATGGCCATCTTCCAGGTCCAACATCAGACCCTGGTTACCATATAGTATCAAAGTACTCGTCAAGACGAATCAAACGAGTCCAAACTCGATGGAGTTGCGTCGTTTAATTACGGGGTTCCTATGGCCCGCTTCCAGGTCCATGATCAGACCCTATTTTCCATATAATATTAAAATACTCGCCAAGACGAATCTTATAAGCCCAATTTCGATGGATTTGCGTTGTTTAATTACGGAGTTCCTATGGCCAGCTCCTAGGTCTATCGTCAGACCCTAGTTACCATATAGTCTCAAAGTACTCGACAAGACCAATCAAACGAGTCTAAACTTGATGAGGTTGCGTCGTTTAATTACGGAGTTCCTATGGGCTAGCTTCCAGGTCCATGGTCAGACCCTGGTTTCCATATAGTATCAAAGTACTCGCCAAGACGAATCAAACAAGCCCAATTTCAATGGGGTTGCGTCGTTTAATTACGGAGTTCCTATGGGCAGCTTCCAGGTCCATCGTCAGACCCTGGTTAGCATATAGTATCAAAGTACTCGTCAAGACGAATCAAATGAGCCCAAAGTCGATGGGGTTGCGTCGTTTAATTACGGAGTTTCTTTGGCCCGCTTCCAGGTCCATCGTCAGACCCTGGTTACCATATAGTATTAAAGTAATCGTCAAGACAAATCAAATGAGCCCAAACTCGAAAGGATTGCGTCGTTTAATTACGGAATTCCTATGGCCAGCTTCCAGGTCCATCATCAAATCAGCTCTATGTCACAATAATATTGCATTGTCATCCGATTTATATATGCATGCTAAATTTCAGCTCAATCGGAAACCAGGAATTGGATCAAATTTAACTTGCAAGATTTGATTACAGACAACGGGACAGGTGACACTAAATATAAGCGTGTAATGAAAGAAAAGAAATACTTTTGAAATTTCGTGCCATTCTCGACGTAGAGCTAAACATAGCTGTATAGGCGTAATCCTGCCAGATACAAAAAATATTTTATCCGACGTCCTCGAATATTTTTTTTAATCAACTATTTTCTTACTTTAAACAAAATAATTGCTTTTTAAAAAGATCAAATACGTTTAAACGAATGTTTTTTCTTGACATATGTATTATAATATTATCCTATAAGTGCAATGTGAGAAAATTACAATCATTTTTATGTTTGAAAAGTGCTTGATTTTCATATGTCGAGAGTAGAGCAAGACCTCAACGCTTCGCTTATGAGGCGTGCAATAGTAAGTTAAAAATATCAAAATTTCGTACAACACCAGTAAAATTTTAAAGCTTGACATCACAGGGACCCATTTTAAAAATCAGTTGCAGGAACTCTTTACAAAAGTTTACACATTTAAGTTTTATGGATACACCGTAAAATGTATCGAAAAGCATATTCTTTTTAACAGTTCTTCGTCATTGTTCGTCCTTATGCGAAACTCCCGTCATAAAATTACGACAGCAGTTACAGACAGCTGTCTGCCTCTTAAATCTGGTAGTTACAAACTTGTAACAATTCCATTCCCCAAGATAAATCGCCGAGTCACGGAGTAAGAACTACAAAGTAATCTAATTTGATTTATTGTAAACTAATAACCAATTTTCCATATGGTGTTGAGTAAGAATACTGGTTACTTATTGCTCCTTCCTTTCCCGCCGGTGTAATAACTATCGGTCAATGGATATAATTAATGCGGGGTGTTTGGTGGCTACGAATACTACCAACCCTTACATTGCTCGTGAGTGTCGTAAAAGACGACTACGAGGTTGATACACAATAGGGCCTAGGCCAAGCCATGCCGTCTGGTTAACAATTATATTCCCAAGGACGTCAGGCAGGCGGTCGGTCATAAAACTATTGTTAAAATTTTTAATAAAGCTCGAATAATGGAAATGAAATGTACCTACTTAGTGAAATTAAATATACTTAATGTTTTTAGTGGTAGGACCACGCTGTTGACAGTTTTCTTTACAGCCACGGGCCGGTCCGTCCGGGGTAGTACCACACTCTCGCAGAAGATCGACGTCTGAGTAATGACAATGTTCTATTGCACTTCGTTCGGTTAGTGAGAGAACCGGGAACCTAACTGAGTGAGTTTGGGGTTTGTATTGGTAGGCAGCGGCCTAGCTATAACCTTGGTATTGCTTAGGTCCATAGGCGGCAGTAACATTTACCATCTCTGTGTTGCTTGCTCGTTTGCTACCATAAGCTCATTTGCTACAAAAAAAAAGTTTTTTTTATATTCCTATTGTAATTATTATTGTAATAACGGTATGAGGATGAATTCCTAAATGTAGAAGTTGTAAAAAATAATCTAAGGGATAAAAAACATATATGTATGGGCAATAATCTGTATTTATCCGCAATCTTCAGATTCACTACGAGTTGTGTTGCGTTTTACCTTTTTTTTATGTACACGGACGTAGCCTTAAGCAGCAAATAGTTCCGTTTGAATTAATTACATTTTGATGCGTCTATAAAAAGGCCTTGTGAACTCATTCACTAAGGGTTATTTAAATTAAGTACGCATTACATAGCCTTTTAAAACACTTAGTTGTAATGTTAAACACCTAACATGGAAATTAATTAAGGCAATCCTTCAAGAATATCACTTTAGTCTTTTTATAGTCTTACCTTTTCCCTCTTTATTTTAGTACCTTTTAATTCCCTCTGCGAGAAATTACTATCTTACTAATAAAACAGGTGTTTCCTCTCTCAATATAAGGCTTGAAACTTACCTTATACTACTTGTTCTAACCCTATTTAATGTGATTCATACGTCAACGATAAAAAATTTATGAGTTATTAAGCAGATTTTCTTTTTATTGTTTGAAAGGAGTTAATTTATTTAAACGCTGTAGCTATAGCCGTAGCCATCTTTAAAATAATAAAAACCTTTAATACCTATACCTTTTTTTATTATATAAGTCAATTATTTATAGGTATGCCTCCAGCGGGCAGATGAAGTGGTTATGTCAGTTTTATTCAAATCAATCTACCTGACTCACAAAACCAAAAGCCGGCTTATATATTATTGTTTAATATATAGACTATTTCTTTAAAAGTAAATTATTTTATTAATTTATTTTAAACTCGTACCTTCACCACTATATTAATGTTCCACACATAAAGCAACTCGCGAAAATTTCCGTGCGTTTAGGCGTTTCTGCCATACCTACTACTGCAATCAATCTTAAGGCTCACATATAGGCCCCGTTAAGTTATCCCGTATCCGTGGTGCCGTACTGCTGCGCTTATCGTAGCTGTACAACCCTTTACTTATTGGCTGACTAGTCAATATTGCTTCTGTCTCCCGCTTTGCCTGGGAGGGAAATGGAATCACTCTTTTCCAACTCCTCCTCTTTAACTTTTCTAATTAAATTTGTTGCGGGTTCCATGACAATTATAATCATCTCCCGGGACTGCCTGAGGGCCAAACCTCGGTGTCATTTATGGTGACCAGTGTGGATCCTGGCTTACAGGAGTAGTAGTAGTAGTACTCCTGCGCGCGAAGCTTATTCAGCGACGCGCGATTCGGGGGAACCCAGGGGTCACGATCGATACCGTCCAGCATCTCCTGCCAACTCGCGTCCTTGGCGGACCGGATGGCCAGCCGAAAGGCAGTCCGCGCACTGCGGTACGCCTCATACAGCTGGCCTTCCCGCTCAGCATCGCGGCGACGCCGCCGGCTGCGGGTGTAGGAACTTCACACTCATGGCGCCCTGGGGCCTCTTCTCTCCCAATTCTGTGCAGGTATTTACTGAAAACCCGTGTCCGGTAAGCACCTGCACCACCCTTAAGCTTAGAATGAATGTAGGGGTGTGGGCCATAAAGTAGAAACTACATGGCGATTCTCAGCTGGATTTCGCCACAAAAAATTATCCGATCAGCGTGGAAGTACAAATAAACAGTTCCGTCGCATAAAAATAAAGCACATATTCCACAAAAAAAAACAATATTATAATAATACATTATCTGGATAATTAGGTATAATAAAATCCCTGTATCCATTCTGAATTTCCATTGTTTAAAAGTTCTTTCCGGCACATTTATTACATAGTGAAAATAATCCCGAAATCACCACTCAACTCATTACTATTTAATGTCTTTTAATAACGACCTTTTCAAAACTTTTCGGCTCTATATAAATAGGTACGAACTGTCAATAAGTCCATTAGGCGGCTGTGATTGACAGCTCAATCAGTCCAGCATTTTTAATTCAATTCCAACGGACTACTTGGTTTTATTCATTAACAAACTTCTGTTTTGATTCCACATTAAAATTTAGATAAAGTTTACAGTAATTATTTTGCTACGGTCATGCAAGGATTATAAAGGTTTTGTATCTTACAAAGTAAAAACAATTGTATAATACTGTAGATGTTTCTATTCCTATATTTAAATTGCGTACTTTATTAATCTAAAAATAAGGAATGGGTGAGTGATAGAGAATTAATAATGAACGAGAGAGACGAAGAGTAGACGGATTTGAGCTTATAATCGTACGATGGTCCGACGATTTCGTGGGGTTTAATTTTGTAACCCGAAAAATATAAATGAAACTTAAAAATACCAACCGTATTTTATTCCTATACATATTCCTATGTATTATCATCATCATCACGGCCCATAAATGTCCCACTGTTGGGCTCAGGCGTCCTCCGTAATGGAAGGGAAATTAACCTACTATACCGCGCCGGTCAGACGTGTTGGTATAGGGTTTTGTTTTGAGTTTTCCTTCTCTCGCATAGATGTTATATGCGTTTTATATCCTATAGTCGTCTCGTACGATCACCCACGGGTAAGATATGGGGTGGTGAATAGTATTCTTACTCCGTCACCACACGGGAATTCGTATGTATTGTTTGGTATATTACCTCGATTGTGTAGCACAAATTAGAAGACCTCTACTTCTGTCATCATCATCATTCTCCTACTCTTATCCCAATTACTTGGGGTCGATACAATACGTATTCTTCTTTCATAGTACATATTGTAAAAGTTATTGGCAATAGTCTTATGACCCGCCGCCTGCCAGACGTCAACCCTCCTTGGGAATGTAATTGTTGACCAAACAGCATCAGATTGAGTTGGCCCAGGTCGTTATTAGACTCTTAGTCGTCTTTTACGACATCCACGAGCAAAGTAAGGGTTGGTAGTAGTCGTAGCCGCTACCACACAGCAACTTGTGTATCGCTCTGTATTAGTACTTACAGAAGAACATATAATTGATTTAAAGAAAAATAAGACAATGGATCACGTCTCCCTATAAGGTGGGTTACTTTACTAAGGCGGTACAGAGATATGACCATATTACGAGAAAATTAGTATGTACAGGGCATATATACGTAAGAGGCGTATTTATTTATTACTTGTAGAACCTAACGAATTTGATATTATATTTAATATCACTACTCTCTGGGATCATTTACAAAAATTAAAGAAATTTAAACGTAATTGTTTAAACTATCGTACATTATGCTTTAGCAAAAAGTCCAGCAAACGATTTTTTCTCTTTTACGTTAAAAAAGAAAATATTTATTTTGATACTGTCTGGCTTTCTTCATAAAATTTGTTCAATTTTCTGATTTTTATATACCTGAGTTATTCTATCAATAATATTTTTAATACTGCTTTTCTCATTGACTGCATTAATAAAATGTTCTTTATGAAATCATTTTGTTTTTGAATTAAACTGGAAAATCATCTTTCTGGCAATATACATAATAAAACTTATACTCGAATTCAAGTTAAAAACTAAAAAAGAAAATTATTACAGAATAATTTAACACATATTAAATTTAACAGTCTGTTAGCTGACATTGGCTCTTTATAGGCTTGCTAAAGATTAAAGAAATAAAATGAATATCCCATTCCATTAAACGTTTAAGTACTCGACCGAAAGCATGAAATATGAACGACGCTCGCATCTCCCGCCAAAAGGCGGACCAAATATTTCAGACATAGAATTGTGTATTCTACCAAACTTTGTTGTGAAATTTAAAAATAGGACTGAACGCCGTTTATCTTACATAAAACTTTAACAATTATAGAGTTTAATAACATACACAGCCAAAAGGTACTTTCACGGTATTACAAGAATACAAAATCACAATTGTCAAACAAAAAAATACAAAAGCCAATCTAAAAGCAAGTAAAGAAAAAAAACAAGAAAAGAAAGCACTCTAAAAACATTTTATTCAACTATTGTGGAACACAATTTTGAAACAAAGTGTTTACTTCTGGATTATAGGCTGGCTTGACTAATCATATACTGTCTGATTCAGCGATCGAACAGGGAGAATATTAACAAAATATAAGCAGTGGATTAAGTCTCATGTATAGACAAGTATCTCGGACTCCCCTATATAAAGCTAAGCTCCGTCGCTAATAAATTTTACAGTAAAAACCCCAATATATTTACCTGCATAGCCTTTTCAGCTTTTACGATGTTACTATAGCGAAGACTGTTTGATCATTCAAACGTAAATCTTTATGGCGTTCAGAATCAGTTCTTTTTTCATCTCGTAAATAATATATGAATAGAAATACCTACTGAAGAAGATAACTTGAACTGAATTAAATGACAATTTATATCACATATTCACAAAGCTCTTTATTGCTCTTGGTAGTAAACGAGCAAGCAACTCACCTGATGGTAAATGCTACTGCCACCCATTTTTTACCCCACCTTTGCAATACCAGGGGTACAGCTAGGCCGCTGCCTACCAATAAAAATCCCAAACTCACCCAGAAAGTTCCGCTTCCGGCTCTCTCGCTCACCAAACGAAGCGCAACAGCACACTGCGATGAAGAGCCGTGGGACTCAGGCGTCGATTTTCTGCGAGAGTATGGTATTATCCCCGGACGTACCAACCCGTGGCTGTAGACAGAAAACTGTCAAAGGTGTGATCCTACCATTACAATATTTTTTTTGGTAAATTATTTGATTTGTAGTCCTAATATATTATAAATAGCTATAATGATAATCGTTACAATAACAATTATAAGCGTTATACAATTAACGATTATCATTATTATATTAAAAAGAATATATTTATTTATCGAACACATACTCTGCCAAAATTATATCTGCCCATTTTACCAAATTAATTGATAATTGAATAAGAATGTGAGCAAATAGTACTAAGCAAGAGAAACTCGAAATAAAATGCTATGCCAAGCCAGAGATTTTAGCGTGTGGTGCCGACACCACTTCGAAGTAATGATCCATCCATTTATCCATCAGACCATAGACGTTCACTGTTAGACATAGGCCTTCCCACAAGAATGCCACTCACAACAATCCGATGCCTGCTATTTTTGATATGTCATCAATCCTAGGTGGATTCACAAGGAGTCACTAGTAATCGTCCGATTCGTGGTTGAAGATTCAAGTTACCTTTCTTCCTTAACTATTTTCGGTTCGACGAGCGTGCTTATTACGTATACGTATTTGTCCGTGTGGTGACGGAGTAAGAATACAATTCACCACCCCCTATCTCAACCGTGGGTGATAGTACGAGACGACTAAGGGATATAAAACGCATATAACATCTACGCGAGAAAAGGAAAACTCGAAACAAAACCCTATACTAACACGTCTGACCAGTGTGGTATAGTAGGTCAATTGCCCTCCCATTATAGAGGAGGCTCGAACCCAACAGTGGATCGTGTATGAGCTGAGATGATGATGATGAGATGAGCGTGCGTAGCCTGCCCCTTGCCACTTCAATGTGCTAATTCTTCGCACTTTGTCTGTTACACCCGTTCTTCTTCGGAATGCCATATACCGGATTTTATCATGTAGAAAAATTCTGAGCCCTCTTCATAGCATGCTGAGCGACTTTGAGCCTTTTTATAAGGCCGACATTTAGGGACCAGTTTCAGTGCCTAAGTCAGCGCTGGTAGCCCATTGGAGAAATAATACAATTCACTAATCCCTATCTTGCCTATGGGCGTCCTAAAAGACGAATAAGTGATATAATATGCATATGATATAGTATACTAGAAGCAGAATGGTAGCGGCGACAAATACTACCAACCTTTACTTTGCTCGTGGATGTCGTAAAAGACGATTAAGAGCCTTATAACGACCTGGGCAAATTCCATGTGATGCTGTTTGGTCAATAACTACATTCCCAAGGAGGGTTGACGTCTGGCAGTCGGCCGGTCATAAAACTATTGGCAATAACTTTTACAATATGTACTATGAAAGAGGAGTACCTACATATTGTATCGACCCCAAGTAATTGGGATAAGAGTAGGAGAATGATGATGATATATATAACAGAGAACTCGAAATAAAACCTTATCTAATTCATCTGAACAAAATTAAGGAGGCTCGAGCTGAGCAATAGGACGTATAGGTATAAACCGAGATAATATCTACCTAAACTTTACAGCTAATATTCCCTCACCTGGAGAACACTCACCTCCAATAGTAAGTCCTATATAGGTTATTACTCTATATATTACTGCATATCAAGTATTGCTACACAGACGAATATGTTATCTACTTACACTATTTGACTTTCATTTTATTAAAATCTTTTATTATACTATACGGATCCGGTTCCTACAATCCCTAACATTTGTAGAAAATTGTGTGCATTTAGGTGCCCTGATCGAATCAGGATATCCTCTATCGAGATCCATAAAAATCGAGGAAACTTTAACCGTAGTACCTTAACTACAATGTTGCATCATTTTATCATACCTGCTATGATATACTTATTGCATACAAATTTTTATCTTCATCATATTTTATAGGTAATTCGGCTGATCTTAACAAAGCACTCACGCTCTGTACTTTAAAAATATTGTTATTCGATTTAATAAACAATACCCATCACTATAATTCAACTTTGTGTTTTAAAAGCTACTTCTCCGATCCCTTTAATAGTAATATTGTAGCAAAACAAAGTAGCTTAAGTTAAGGACAAATAAGTTGGCCCTTTTACGGGTCAAAGTGAAAACGGAATAGAATATTACAGTAGATAGACTACCTAAAATGATTTATTTGTTAAAAACTGAACGAGAAAGGGCATGTGCTTTTAGGAATTATTGACAGCGGATAACGGATAGCCTCTAGACATGTTACAACTTCGTGTGTAAAATCTAATTATTAATTAATGTAACGCTCGGAACTTTAATTGAGAAAAGGATACCTATTATATTGATTTTTAAAAGACAATACTCCAATAATTCCTTATGTAGCGGTAGACTTTATAAACTCACAATTATGGAACAGATTACATTCAGACTTTAATCTATCATTTGTGAATTATACAAACAATTACCCTTTTTTGCAGACTGGCTATGGTCTGGTTACACCTCGGCCAAACCGGGCAGGGCAGCGGAAGGAATGAGACCGCGGGCAACCCCATTACCTGCACACGGTTTCCAACTTAAGGGTTTTCAAATTTAGGGGAAATAAGTCGGATGTTCTTTTAGGGTTTTTAAATCTTCGGGTTATTTTTTTTTTCTATTTTACTTCTCTTGCGTAAATGTTTTATGCATATTGTATCCATTAGTCGTCTTTACAACACCCACAGGTAAGAGGAGCGGTCCTAGCCTTCTATCCGCAGAAGGTGACCGGACGCGAATCCGCGACGGGCTCAGTCACTTATTCATTTGAGGGCTGGGCAGGCATGTGCCACCGCCACCGTCGTCAAATCGTAAACCTGATTCTTTGCTTGTCTTAGTTTCAGGAGCGAGGGTCTTGGCTTAACCGCCCGGACCGCGAGGAAGACAACCTCTATAAAGAATTTCGAATGTACATTCGAATTCGGAAATCACCCACAATCTTAAGTTTTGGCGTGCGGCGAGAAGATGCATGGCAGATGGGTTGTTCTGTTCTTAGCACGCTCCAGCCAGGGTACCGGCTGCCCCCCTGGTTGGTAAATGTAGGCTTGCCCGGGTACAGGGATCTCTGCCCGGGTCGACGTAATAGTATCTCCCATACTCGTGGGTTTAACTATGGATACTCTGAAATTAAATTTTAACAACTACGTGGATCATAGTGATTCCCACCTCAAGGCCCGGTCATGCCAACGCAAAACTGACCGAAACGACGCCTCGTCCTCGGGACTCGAGGCGTCCGCCGAGGGTCCGGCACAACACGCAGAGGCCCAAACAACATCGAAGCGGAGGTCGCCCAGGAGGAGCCGGGGGCAGACCTCCAGCTTCAAACGGCGTTTGGAGGAGCGGCGAGCGCGCAGAAAGGCTGCCGCCGCGGAAGCGAGGAAGGACGGCGGTAGAGCCGAAACGGAGCCGTCGACGGACGAGGGCGACAGCGATGTCGCAGAGCCGTCCGGAGAAGACGGGGGTGGCGGTTCTACCGCCAACCGCCGGACGAGGGCGGTGACATTCCCGCAGGGCCGTCCAAGAAGGATAGCAGGCCGGCTGTTGAAGCCCCTGCCAGGTCGTCAGCGCGTCTTGTGGCAAAGAGCCCGGCGCCGACAGTGACAACGCTGACGACCAAGGAGAAGGCCCTCCCCTCGCAGAGGAAGCGCCGCCTGAGTAAGGGTGGCAGCTCGGGTGCCGACTCTGAAGGGAGCGTGGCCAACATGCCGCCACCTAAGGTCGCCTCCCGAAGAGGGCGAGGGGCCTCGGGAGAGGAAAGGGCGGCGGCGGTTGCTGCCCGCGCCAACGGCGACCCCCCCGACCTGCGGGCCGAAAATGCCCGCCTAAATGGCGAGATGTCGGCCATTCGGACCCGGAACCGGCAGTTGGGGGATATGCTGGCGGGGATGCGGCGGGCAAACCGCCAGTTATTGAAGGACGTGGCCGACCTAAAGGCGCAAATGGCGCTGCTCGCGCCGCCTGCGCCAGTTGCGCCACCGGCCAAGGCCGGCCACTCAGCGGCCGCTGCAGCGCCAAAGCCGCCTCGCGCTGCGGTGCCGACGACGTTGGGCACTGGTGTGACGGTAACACCCGTGCCCATGGCGAGAAAGACGCCAGCCGCTGCGAAGCGCGCGTCGCTGGCTGGCGCTGGCCCAGCCGCCGCGGCGAAACTGGTCCCCGTGGTGAGGATGACGCCTCTCGCTGCGGACCGCATGCCGCCGGCTAGCGTCCCTGCGGCGCCAAAGCCGCCAGACGCCGCGGAACGGGCCCCCGAAGAGGCCCAGCCGACCCCGATACTTGCGGTGGGAGGCCTACCGGACGAGGCCCTGCGCCAAATCATCGACGCAGTCGGTAAACTCGTCGATGCGCGCATGGCCGTTCTGGAGGCAAGGTTGCCTCCAGAACCACGTGTCCGGCCGCCTCTCGCCGCGGACAAGCGGCCGCATGTGGCATCAGCCCCCGCCCCGCTGCCTTGTCAGGGTGGCCGCGTGGGGGCTACGCCACGGCCGCGACGGCACCCAAGCCCAAGGGGCCCGCGCCAAAGCCAAGGAAGAGGACGGTACCGGCTCCTGCCGGACGGCAGTCATCGTCGGCAACAACACCGCCGGCGACGACCAGCGCGTCAACGACTGCGCCTTCCGCGCCTGTCGCGCCTGCTGCGCCCGAGGGTTGGCAGGTGGCCGAGCGCGACCGGAAGAGTCGCGGTCAGAGGAGGAGAGCGGAGGCCAAGCGCGCCGCTGAGGTCCCCGCTCCCGCTCCACAGGCAGGAGCCGGTAAGAAGAAGAGACCGCGCAAGGGGCTCAAGTCGCCGAAGACAGCCGCAGTGGTGATCACTGTGCTGCCTGAGGCGGCTGAGAAGGGCCTCAGCTACGAGGCCGTCTTGAGGAAGGCCCGGCGGGAGCTAGACGTCTCCGATATTGGAGGCGTCGAAGCCAGGACCCGCAAGGGCCGGACAGGGGCTCGAATCCTCGAGTTCCCCGGGGCCGAGGGCTCCAAGACGGCCGACAGCGTGGCTGACAAGCTGCGAGGTTTGTTTGCCGAGGAGGGTGGCATCAGGATCGCCAGGCCCGTCAAGTGCGCCGAAATGCGCATCGCGGGTCTGGACGACTCCGTGACGGTGGAAGACATCCGGGAGGCTATTGCCTCGAGAACCGGGTGTCCCATAGACACCGTCCGGGTTGGTGTCATCCGCCCCGGTCCAAGCGGCGTAGGTGCCGCCTGGGCGCAGTGCCCGGTGGAGTCGGTCAGGCAACTGGCCGGCTCAGGCAGGCTCCTCGTGGGCTGGAGCTCGGCGCGGGTGACCGTGCTTGAGCACCGGCCTGCGAGGTGCTATAAGTGCATGGCGGTCGGACATACTCGACCGACGTGCACTAATTGCTTCGACTGCGGCAGACTGTGTTTCCGCTGCGGTCAAACCGGGCACGTGGCGGCATCTTGCGCCGCCCCGCCCCACTGCCCCGCGTGTGCGGCGGGCAATAAGCCCGCCAAGCACCGCATGGACTCTGGGGCGTGCAAACCTCCAGCTTCGGCCCCAAAGGGGCGGGGCGGCCCTCCGACCACGGCCGCTCCCGCTCCTAGCGCGGTCCGATCGCCCGCCGGCGAGGGGGAGGTCATGGATACAGCCCGTTAATGGCTACACCATCCATGCACCACCTCTTGCAAGCCAACACCAACCACTCCGCCGGTGCGCAGGATTTACTCCTGCAATCCATGGCGGAGTGGTCGATTGGTGCAGCCGAGCTCCCGCGTTTCCGCGGTGGGCTGTGGGTCGTCTTGACAGGGACCTACTGGCGGAGGCGGCCATCGTTCACACGTGGCTGTCCTCACCGCCCCCAGCGAACGGGGTGGACGCCGAGGCTGTCCGCATCCGCATTGCGTTAACGCAGATCTGCGATGCGGCCATGCCCAGAGTGCGGCGGCGTCTACCTCCGAGACAGGGGGTCTACTGGTGGTCCCCAAGATTGGCGGACCTTCGTGCGGCATGTATCAGAGCCCGAAGGTCCTACACCCGCAGCCGGCGGCGTCACCGCGACGCTGAGCGGGAGGGCCAGCTGTACGAGGCGTACCGCGATGCGCGGACGGCCTTTCGGCTGGCCATCCGAGCCGCCAAGGGTGCGAGTTGGCAGGAGATGCTGGGCGGTCTCGACCGTGACCTCTGGGGTCGCCCGTATCGCGCGTCGCTGAATAAGCTTCGTGCGCCCCCCCCTCACCGAGACCCTCCAGCCCGACTTCCTCTGTAGGGTGGTCGAGGAGCTGTTTCCACGGCAGTCGGAACACACGCCCCCGGTCATGGCCTCACCAGAACAAGACCGGGAGGCTGACGACGAGAGTGTTCCGCCCGTGACGGAGACGGAAGTGGGAGCAGCTGTGGCGCGGATTCGTTCCGCGACCACGGCCCCCGGCCCGGACGGAATACCAGTCCGGGTGCTGACGTCGCTCCTCGAGCATCTCGAGCCTCGCCTCAGGCAGCTGTACAACGCCTGTTTGGCGTCTGGACGGTTCCCTGAGTGCTGGAAGGAGGGGAGGTTGGTTCTCCTGCCAAAGCCGGGACGGCCCCCGGATTCGCCGTCGGCCTACAGGCCCATCGTGCTCCTCGACGATGTGGGTAAGCTGCTGGAGCGCATCCTCGCTGCCCGCATCGTTCAGCACCTGGAGGAGGTGGGGCCCGATCTGTCGGACGCTCAATTCGGTTTTAGAAGGGGGCGTTCGACCATCGGGGCCCTGCTACGACTGAGGCAGACGGCCGCGGAGGCTGTCACCGGCGGGGGAGTGCTGTTGGCGGTGTCGCTGGACATCGCCAACGCATTCAATAGTCTGCCATTCAGCTGCATCAGGGAGGCGCTCCGATTTCATGGGGTGCCCTTGTACCTGAGGCGGCTGGTGGCGGACTATTTGGAGGGGCGCAGTGTCCTCTGCGCAAGTCCCGCAGGGGACATTGTGCGGACGTCCATGTCGTGCGGCGTTCCACAGGGGTCGGTTCTGGGGCCAACTCTGTGGGACATCGGGTACGACTGGGCGTTGAGAGGGAGTCTCCCCCCCGGGCTGAGCGTGATATGCTACGCTGACGATACGCTCGTCACAGCCCTCGAAGAGGCGGCGAGCCTGGCCACTCTCGGCACCGAGGAGATGGTCGGGCGAATCGAGGCGCTGGGGCTCAGGGTGGCCCTAAATAAGACGGAGGCCCTATTGTTCCATGGGCCACGCGTAAGGCCGCCAATCGGCGTCTCGCTAGTCGTCAACTCCGTCCACATCAGCATCCAAGCCCATATGAAGTACTTGGGTCTGGTGCTTCGAGGGCCGACGGCTGTATGCGGGGGTGATCCGTTCTATGGCCATGTACGGCGCACCCGTGTGGGCGAGGGCTCTGAACGCCCAGCTGAGGGCTGTTCTGTGGAGACCCCAGAGAGTCATGGCGGTCAGAGCCATTCGCGGGTACCGCACGGTATCGACCGAGGCGGCATGCCTACTGGCCGGGACAACCCCGTGGGACCTAGAGGCGGAGATGCTCTCCGACCTCTACCGGCGGGTGACCTCACTGCGCGACGAAGGTGGCTCCCCATCGCTGAGCGAGATAGCCACCTGGCGCGAGGACGCCCGCCGAGACGTCATCGCCCGTTGGGCTACGCGGCTGGAGAGGCCTAGACACGGTGTCGTCACCGTCGAGGCTCTCCAGCCCGTATTGATGGAGTGGATGGAGCGGCGGCACGGAGTCCTCTCCTTTCGACTGGTGCAGGTGTTGTCGGGGCACGGATGCTTCGGCTTTTACCTGCACACGGTCGCGTGTAGGGAGTGGACTTCGTTCTGCCACCATTGCAGCAGTGACGAGGACACGGCGCAACACACGCTGGAGGCGTGTCCGGGCTTTGACCGGCAGCGCCGTGACCTCGTCGCTGTTATCGGTGCCGACCTGACGCTGCCGGCTGTCGCGAGAGCGATGGTCGACAGCGTCAGGAACTGGGACGCGGTCGCCGCCTTCTGCGAGGCTGTCATCTCGCAGAAGGAGGCGGCGGAACGAGTGCGCCTGATGCCGCCCTAACCGAGGCCTCGGGTGATCGGACCGGGGAATTGTCCGGTCACCCGACGTGAGGCCACCGCGTGAGGGCGACGCCCCGACGGCGAAATCTGTCGGGGCGTCGACGAGAGGAACCCGCGAGGGTAAACCGCCGGGCGGGCCACCGAAGTTAAAATCGAGTACCGGTGGTCCGCTCGCACGGCGAAGAGAGAAGGTTTTACGGTGGGTCTATGGGGTCACGCGCTGCCTTTTCCGTCACCCCGGACCGATTCGGCGGGGCGAGACGCACCCATAGCCCACCAATAAAAAAAAAAAAAAAAAAAAAAGGTAAGAGGAGCGGTGAGTTGTTGTATTCTTACTCCGTCATCACACGGAAATCAGTTTATAAATAATTAATATTATAGGTAATTGACCTGTCTATTGCGATCCCATGTTTTTCGTTTCCATTCTTGAGAGAAATTAGTTTATACTTTTTATATTTTTGTTATATTTATGATGATTTTATATTTATTATTTTTTCGTTATAAAACATGGTATATTTTTTTTTTGAAGGCAGATTTTTACTTCTTAGCATTGCAAGTGGATTGGCGATGGCAATCAGAGTTGTGCTAGTCCCAGACCATCGCTGCTGACCTCTACTGTGGTTTCTCTTTAATCAGTTATGCCGTATAACAGTGCCAAGAGAAATTAAGCAGTGTCGACACATTGTATTCACAAGCCGTCACTACAAAGGTGATACATAGCCACAGTCCAGGACAGGTCCATCATCATCATCATCATCAACCTGCTCTTATCCCAATTTATTTGGGGTCGACGCAATATGTCTTCTTCTTCCATACAACTCTATCAGACGTCATCTCTGTGGTCACTCCTTGTCTATCCATGTCATGTTTCACGCAGTTCATCCATCTTTTCTTCGGTCTTCCCTTACCCCTTAAGCCTTCAACATTCATACTTAAAGCTTTCCTCACAACATTACTTTCATCCCGTCTCATCACATGTCCATACCATGTCAATCTTTCACTCCTTAATTTTTCCGTCACTGGCGCAACTTTCAAACTTCCTCTTATATGTCCAGGACAGGTCCAGTGGTCCAGGATAAAATTGGGAAATGTAAATTTTACTAAGTTTTTCTATAAATTAACACAATATAAAACAACATATTCAATCGAGTTTTTTTAATAGCCATTCACAGAATTTTGTCAATAACTTATTTTTACTTAATTTAGATTAATAATATAAGTGCTTTGGAAGCACAACATCTCATCATTATTCGAGTCCATTTACGTCCGACTTTTAGCCACGGATCTGCTCCATCGTACGAAGACCTACCATAAGACGTTAGTCAGTTTTATTGGCCATATAAACCCTATATTTGTGCAGTTTTCTTCCTCTTGCATTAATATTTTCTACATACATATAAGTTGATTAATTTTATTTTTACTTCGTCACCCCACGAAACTCAGAAAACTAACTCATCATCAGCCTGCTCTTATCACAATTACTTGGGGTTTACGTAATATGTAAAGCACATATTACAAGTTATACGACCCTGCCTGACGTCAATCCTCTTTGGGAATGTAACTTTTAACCTGACAGCATCAGATGGAGTTGGCCCAGGTCTATGTAAACCTCTTAGTCGTATTTTACGACACCCATTATAAACTTCATTAGTATTAGTGTTTTTTTCTCATATGATTTAACGTAATCATCTTGCGAGATACGTGTATAAAACTTCATAAAAACAGACTCATAACAAATGCACCCCAGCTATTGAGTGGCCCACTGGCTTAACGGATTATGTACTCCAGCCGATCTTTAATACCTACTCTAGATAATTTTTGTATATTTTTACTCTAGGCAATTTTTATGTATCTTTTTCTTCAGCAGATATACATCCAAGTATTAGGATCGGCTCCCTCTTGAATAGATGACAAATTCATCTACTATTCCACGCTGATCAGTTGTTGTCATAGTAGTTTGTCTCAAGTCAGGCAGACCGGGGTAAAATGAAGTGTGCGTGACCGGTGAAATGGAGACTAGATTATAAGGAGAATCATCTCTGTGTATGAAAAGTGTACGTCGAAATGTATTAAATAAGGTTTGCGCCACATTAGCATCATGGTAAATTTGAAAGGAAGCGGAAAAGGAAACTAATAAATCAATACATACATACACATACATACATACATACACATACATATCATCACGCCATATCCCTTGCAGGGTAGGCAGAGAGAACAGAGTGCCAGAGAACTCTATCTTTGCATACTTCACTCGCTTCCTCAACATTCATAATTCTCTTCATACACGCTCGCCGGTTTCGGAGACTCTTGACTCCACCTTCCTTCAGTACATGACCGATCTGGTCTAGGTAGGTTAGTCTCGGTCTCCCTCGGTACCTACATCCTTCCACTTTCGCATTGTATATCTTCTTAACCAGACGTTCGTTCGGCATTCTTTCCACATGTCCGAACCATCGGAGCATTCCCTTTCGCATCTTTACAACAATACTCTCTTTCATACCTACTCGCTCTCTTACATCGTCGTTACGAATGCGGTCGGTCAGCCTAACTCCACAGATTTTCCGCAGAGATCGCATTAATTTTACTTTCATACTCTTTTCTGCATACCCAACTCTCGCTTCCATACAGTAATGTTGGGACAAGCACTGCGTTATGTATTGCTACACGTGCCTTCTGGCTGAGGTGCCGAGAAGTTGCCGAGAAGTTGCCCCAACGCTCCGTTCACTCTATTTCCCGCATTCACTCTTCACTCTATATCAGTGGTGTACCTTCCATCTCGGCTAAATCCACATCCAAGATATACAAATTCATCCACTTGCTCTAGTACATCATTACCTATTGTTACTCTTACATCTGTTCCGGTGTTATCTCTTTCAAAGACCATTATTTTGGTTTTGCTCACATTCACGCGTAGACCCCTTTTCTTACAATCTTCTGTCATTGTGTCGACTAGGGTCTGCAGGTCAGTCGCTGACTGTGCCAGCAGGACTGCATCATCTGCATAAAGCAGAGCAGTGACCACTGAGTCGCCCATCTGGACTCCCACATTCATATCGTTTAACCTTTGGAGACATTTATCCAGATATATGATAAACAGCCTGGCTGACAGAACGCACCCCTGCTTAACGCCGATATTGACGTCAAACCAAGGCGACATTCCATCATCCAGCCGCACACAGGCTCTACAGCCCATGTAACTGGACTGCACAGCCTGTAGCAGTTTACCGTTAATACCATACTCCGGTAAAATGTCCCAAAGTTCCTTTCGTACAACCATGTCAAATGCTCTCTCCAGATCCACAAAACTGCAGAAAACCCTCTGACCTAGAGCCAGGTGCTTCTCCACAATGTTGCGCAGAGAGAACACTTGATCCATGCATCCCCTTCCACTCCTGAAACCTCCTTGTGTCTCACACAGTAAACCATAGGACACCATCCTCATTCTCCTTTCAATAATTTTACCATACACTTTTGCTGCCAAACTGGTCAAGCTTATGGCTCTGTAATTTGCGCAGTCATAACGTGAACCCTTGTTTTTAAACAAAGGCACGATGACTGCGCTATTCCAGTCCCCGGGAACCATTCCCGAGCTCCAACATAAATTGAGGAGCAACAGAAACGCCTCCCACACACAGGAGCCACCAAGCTTGATCATCTCGGCAGACACCATATCAATGCCCGCTGCCTTACCATTTTTCAAACTTCTTATCGCCCATTCAACTTCATCCATACTGATGCCATCGGAGGACGCCGTTGTCGAATGTTGATCTACTAAACCACATGCAACACCGGCGCCAACCGTGGCATCCGCATACATATCGCCAAAATATTCACTCCATCGGCTTAACACGTCTTGTGTTTGTGTAAGAATGTCTCCACCTTTAGACCTTATTTTATTCATACTGAAGGCTGTGTTGCTTTGTCTCGGGGTGGTTGGTCAAACCACCCCGAGACTTCTTCACCTCCCTCCAAAAGAGTTTGGTGTTACCCTCGAAGTTTTTAGTCAGCCTATCTTCTGCACTCATACTTGCTCTATCATTGTGTCATTCACATATCATTGGTGTCATTCTTACATTGCCGCTATATTTCTTTCTTCTGTTCAGTCATACTGTCATTCAGATTCAAAGAAGAGACATAGTCCAGGAACGCTTTCTTCTTTTGCTCTACGGAAGCTGCCACTTCCGCATTCCACCATGCATCACCATTTGTTTTTCTATGCTTCTTTGAACTTCCACATACTTCTTTCGCTGTATCTACCATACTCTCTTTCAATACTCTCCAGCATTCTTCAATGTCCGATTGCGGCTGGCTTGCCATCGTCAGCCGTTCTCGGACACCCTCTGCATACTTTTCTCTTACACACTCTTCTTGCAACCTTTCAACCTTTATTCTTTCAAGCCCTCCGAAGTGGACACGCTCTCGCCAGTGCCTCCACTTTCTGAACAGACCACTAAATCTCGCAATAACGAGATAGTGGTCCGTATCGACTGTGGGGCCCCTGTAGGCTCTTGCGTCCAATATTTTGCTTCGGAGGCGACTGTCTACCAAAATTAAATCTATTATACTTTTCTGTTCATTCCTTCTCCATGTATACATATGTATGTCCTTATGTTGGAAAAATGTGTTTGACACAATAAGGTTTCTCTCCATGCATACATCCGCTATGAGCCTACCTGCGTCGTTCACTCTCTTATCACCAAATGGACAAAGTACGTCCTCATAGTCGGGACGCTTGGTCCCCACCCATCCGTTCAAATCTCCGCATACAATCACGCGTTCACTGGTTTCAGCCATATCCAGAACTTCCCTAACATTGTCCCAAAACTTCTCTAGGTCTGATGCCACCGAGGATCCTACGGGAGCATATGCTACAACCATGAATACCTTGGTGACACATAGTTTTATACGGACCCAAAGAAGTCTGGGATCATACATTCCGTAATCCTTCACACCTGAGGCCAAGCGAGAGGACAACAGCACTCCTACCCCCATGCTGGCTCGATCGCTCTGTGGTACACCAGACCACAGAGCCATCCCGCCACCAGGAAGATCGCAGGTGTCGCTGCCCCTTCGTTTGGTCTCTGTTACACAGAGCACGTCTAGCTGTTTGTCCGCCATGACGGATATCAGCTCGTGCAACTTACCTTCCACACAACCTCTTACATTCCACGTGCCCACCCGGCACTCTGCTCTCCTCGACTCGCCTGACTGGGCAAGGCGTGATGGGTGGCGACCCCCATCGCCGCAACTGCCGATGTTCGTACCGACGGGGGAGGGTCGGTACGCGTCGCCTCCGGGGGACGCCCTAACCCGCATTGCGCTACGCATATCAAGCCGGATTAGCAGTCTAATTAGACTGGCAGGGGACGCGAACGAGCACGCTCCGGACTATGCCCCCCAAATAAATCAATAAGCTTACTATTCACAGTTTACGAAATAAAATCACTCTACGTTTTCTTGTAATAATTATTAAAGGTTATAAATGATATTAATTTTTTTAGCTCGGCATACTTCAGTTTATCTACCTACAATTGCAATATTCATACCCTACCTTTTGCTACACCAGCGCGATTGTGGAAGGTTTTTGAACTGTTATTTATAGCATACAGCTGGATACTAGACATGTGTAAGTAATGAGAGTGATGTATCACACGTAATATTACACGACCGTGTACTGACCCATTACACATTACGCGACTAAACATCACATCACATTAAACATGACGCGAACACCCGTGTACTGTTCTGCATTTCTGCAATGTTCGGTATCTGGCAATTCAATATTTATTTTGAGATTTATTTTCAGAACATTAAGACTTATATTTCTTGACGCCGCCCGCCATATGTATGGAGTGCTATCGCATTACGCATCACACATGACATGAAATGTCATTACCTCATCATCACAGGGTTGGAGCGGCACTTTGGGATAGAAGACCTTGGAACGACATGTAAGAAATTGGTGAAGATGTCGACTCTAATTCAGATAATCACTATAGGAAAAAGAAATTAGGTAGCTACAAAACAGTTTTTAATAAAGAACAGAAAAAATATTTTTCTCAGTACATCAAATGAAACGCCTTTTCCATATGAATAACCAGCAAAGAACTTCGGATTTTAGCATTCCAGTTAGCTGAGAAAAAACATATTGAGAACCTATTCAACACAGGTATTGAAATGACTGAACAGAACTGGCTGTGAATTTTTAGGCAATGATAAGATAGATTACTAGAACAACTTCTACTTTGAATGCTATAACTTTTAACAAAGTAGCGGTAAATGAGTTTATCATATCGTTGGAAAGTGTTATTGAAGAGCATCAATCTTACGCCTGATAGAATTTACAACGTTGGTATAACTGGCGCTATAATAGTGCAAAAAGTCAGTCGAAGATGCTGTCACTGAAGGTTTAGAAGCAAGTTGGTTACTTGTCATCAGCAGAAAGAGGGCAAGTAGTTACAGCTGAAATCTGTTTTAACGCCACTGGAACTAATATATTACCAATACTGGTATAAACCGGGCATAAGCCCGAAAACGAATGAATTGAATGATGTGTTGAATGATGCGCCACTGGAATTTTGGGGAGCCTGTAGGTACACCTTGACCTGGACATTAGGTGCATAACTTCAGAAATACGCCATGACTGGTTAAAAAGTTTTTAAAAATCATAAAGCCGAGATGGAAGGTACACCACTGATATAGAGCGAAGAGTGAATGCGGGAAATAGAGTGAACGGAGCGTTGGGGCAACTTCTCGGCAGCCACCACCTCAGCCAGAAGGCACGTGTAGCAATACATAACGCAGTGCTTGTCCCAACATTACTGTATGGAAGCGAGAGTTGGGTATGCAGAAAAGAGTATGATAGTAAAATTAATGCGGTGGAAATGCGATCTCTGCGGAAAATCTGTGGAGTTAGGCCGACCAACCGCATTCGTAACGACGACGTAAGAGAGCGAGTAGGTAAGAGAGTATTGGTGTAAAGATGCGAAAGGGAATGCTCCGATGGTTCGGACATGTGGAAAGAATGCCGAACGAACGCCTGGTTAAGAAGATATACAATGCGAAAGTGGAAGGATGTAGGTACCGAGGGAGACCGAGACTAACCTACCTAGACCAGATCGGTCATGTACTGAAGGAAGGTGGAGTCAAGAGTCTCCGAAACCGGCGAGCGTGTATGAAGAGAATTATGAATGTTGAGGAAGCGAGTGAAGTATGCAGAGATAGAGTTCTCTGGCACTCTGTTCTGTCTGCCTACCCTGCAAGGGATATGGCGTGATGATATGTATGTATGTAAAAATCATAAAAGTCACTAAAGAATAGTGGACACTAAACAGTATTGCTGTTACTGAACAATTATACGTCGCATACAAAAACATAGATTTTATTGACTACGTAGGGAGCATCATTTAATTCTATTGTATACACCACCCCATTACACAAAAAAGAAAAATAAGAAAACGCGGTAAAATTGCAATACTTACAGCTTCTCTTATATCGTTTCTTGTTTTGCCCCGAACATGGGGCAAGACGAGATATTTCACGCGCCATTCAATGCCTCTTTACCTAAACAATATTATTTAGCGCCATAAAAGATTATATTTATGTTAAATAAACTAAGTGTTGCTAGTTTTGTAAAAGATTTTTAATAAACAATTTAATTTTCCTATTACATTTTTGAAGTGAAACTTCTAATGCGACTTCCAACAAGGTTGCGTTAAACGTTTAATGCAATGGCAATCGAACGCATGCGTATAGTATACCTGTTACAAGCCAGTAGCGTCCAATATTCCAATGCAAGAGGGAGAGAGAAAGAAAGATACAAAGTAGGAGAAAGAGAGTGAGTCAGTAGATCTCAAGCACATGCTCGTGGTATTCTTGTTATGCAGCGAAGTAAACAGTGAGCGTCGTGAAATTAGCTGAAATAATAAATAATAATAAAAATAATTATACATACATACATATCATCACGACATATCCCTTGCACGGTAGGCAGAGAGAACAGAGTGCCAGAGAACTCTATCCTTGCATACTTCACTCGCTTCCTTAACATTCATAATTCTCTTCATACACGCTCGCTGGTTTCAGAGACTCTTGACTCCACCTTCCTTCAGTACATGACCGATCTGGTCTAGGTAGGTTAGTCTCGGTCTCCCCCGGTACCTACATCCTTCCACTTTCGCATTGTATATCTTCTTAACCAGACGTTCGTTTGGCATTCTTTCCACATGTCCGAACCATCGGAGCATTCCCTTTCGCATCTTTACACCAATACTAAAAAAAAAAAAAAATTATAATTATAATATTCATTATTTTCATAGGTTTAAGTTTTCACTTCTGTCGACAGTCTCCATGACTGCTTTGTTTTTTCTTTTGAGTATCCTATCTTACCCCGGTCTTCCATATTCCTTCTCTTGTAGTGACGTTGCTGGCTTAGTATTTTTTACGACAAACATGACAAAGGAAGGATTGTTTAATTTCATCCTTACTGGAAATTATAATAGGGGTATTTTTATACATATAACAGAATAACATTTTACAATTTGAAATAAAACTATGTTACTATGTTAAGGTGAGAATTGAAAATGTTTGAAACATCGGGAAAGTAAAAATCAAATACAAACGCGATAAAATTAATAAAAAACTGTTTTATTTCAAATCTGTAATATTCGCGTAAACATCAGAAATTCTTTGATTTATTTTTAACAGTATATGTACCCAAGTTTTTGAAACAAGACTACATTCTCTTATATATTTATAGATGCAATAATCTTATTCGACGCTTTTATTTAGTGGCCTAATGTTTCTATGGCTGTGAAGACACGGTATCTTGCAGAAGCGATATTCATCATAGTCAAATGGCACCTTGGGTAACTGCGAACCGCAGAAAAAGCACCGCATTTCTGGTGATTTTTTCTGTAAACAAAAATATTTTTCTCATTCAAGATGATTTTGAATGAATGAATGAATTTCCATAGTGCAGGGAGTGTTGTCTTAAAAAAATCTCAGCCAAGCCAGGATGCGTACTGTTAATCAGAAACTACAAGTCTACATCACGTAGACCGATGAAAAAACTACGCATCAGTTAATACTAGATTTAATTGCCAATTAGGAAGCCATTCCACACCATATTGTGCACCAGATTAGGGATGATCGATATTCATCGATGGTGAATAAACATCGATATTTTGACATCGATGTTTTATCTTCGATAACATCGACACATTCGATACGTCGATGTTTTGTCTTCGGTAACATTGATACATCGATGTTAAGAGAATAAAACATTGAAAGCTATAAAGGTCAACTATTTAACACTAGATGACACTGATCAACGTAACCGAAATAGCTGTACGAACGTATTCCCTTTTCTTTTTTGTTCGCTGGTACCACGTCCTTGACTAGCCCGGCCTTTGCATTTTCTGAGGTATTGAAGAATGCTCCAGACTAAACTTGTGAAGCAGAAGTGAATTATTTTTTATTACTACCGAAAACATCGATGTTTTCTATCTATGTTTGTCGTACATCGATACTTATGAATCGATGTTTTTTAACATCAGACACCTACACCAGATTTAAAAATAACATTTTTCAATATTTCTATTTGTTTATCAGCCTATTGAGCTCCTCTATTAGATATAAGAATATGGTAATCGCCACGCTTGACTACACAGATTGGGCATCATAGTTAGTTTCCCAAGAGACTGGTGATGCCTCCTCTCCTGGAGTCCTCTCGATTTTTATGGCTTTAACAAGGAAGTAGGGGGATTATAACTAGTCCATATAGGCACATTGTTTTCTAATACTGTGGTTATGAGATCACAGTGGATGTCTATGAAGAAAGAATATTAACCTAAAAATATGTATCTTCTGTGCTGTGTGATATTGGCTTCGAATACTACCAACCTCTACTTTGATCGTGGTGTCGTACAAGACCACTAAGATATCGACTTGTACCAAATCTACCTATCTGGTGCCGTTTGGTCTACAATTACATTCCCAAGGACGATTGACGTCAAGCAGGTGACTGGCTAGTCAAAAAACTATTGCCAATAACTTTTGCAACATGTTCCACTACATATAGCGTCGACCCCAAATAAATTGAAAGAGAATGATGATATTTACCTTCTGTGCATCAGTAAGTATTAGAAACTCGCTAGCTTTTCCCTTCTCAATCTGTCTCTCTTTCTCGCGTTGTCGCTTGGCGCGTTTCTGTTGAGCTTTCTTCTCTTTCTCTTGTTCTAATTGATCCGTCGTCACCGGCCCAGGAATTTGAGACTAAAAAAAATATTAACTATTTGTAAATCATTCATTAGACATTTTATGCAAAAAATTATATATCACTATTAATATTCAAAGTTAATCATCACCTTATCTTAAGTTATATACACTCATTTGCAAAAAAAACGGGCACCTAAGCAATGAACCATTTCAAATGTTAATATTTCTTTGTTTGATAATTATAGGTAGTTTTATCCACACAATTTGGTAAATTAATAAGAAAATAATCGTTTTCATCAGTATTTCATAAAATTTAGATACAATTTATGGGAAATAATGCTAAACCTCGCTAGTAGTGTATATTCGCTAGTAGTGCATATGCTCATGAAGTAAAAATAAAAAAGTTTTTTTGTTTGTTTTTCTTTAATAAAGTAAAAGCAGATAAATGTTTAGTACCGAGTGTGACCCCCTCTAGCTAAAATCACAGCTTGAATTCGTCTGGGCATGCTAGCGAGTATATCCCGGATACTTGCTTGCGGAATACGTTCCCACTCCGCAGTAATCACATTCTTCAGCTCTCTGATGGTCTGCGGAGCCGGGTGTACTGATCTCACACGCCGTTTCAGAACGTCCCAGACATGCTCTATGGGATTGAGGTCGGGACTTCGAGCTGGCCAATCCAAACGACGAATGCCGACCTCTTGCACATACGCATTAACATCGCGGGATCGGTGGGCGCGAGCATTGTCGTCCATAAAAATCGAGTCTTCACCTAGAGCGGCCAATGCGGGTTGTGCATGAGAAATTAGAACTTCCGTTATGTATCGATGCCCAGTCAGTGAGCCGTTTTCAATGAAGACTAACTCTGTACGATCCATTGAATTTATTCCTGCCCAAAACATAACAGAGCCCCACCATAAGGTGTGATTTCTTCGAAACATGCCTCTGCAAAGCGTTCTCCTTGTCTTCTTAGCACTCGCCGACGTCGATCTTCACCGAACAGAGATATCCTGGCTTCATCAGAGAACAAAACCCTATTCCAATCGTCTTGAGTCCATGATTCACAATTTCTAGCGAACCTAAGCCTGTGAACTCTGTGCTCACGGAGTAATTTGGGGCCGCGGGCCGGGCGGTGACTGCGTATATTGGCAGCGAGAAGCCTCCTCCTGACCGTCCATAGACTAATATGCACATTTCTTACTTCTTGGAGGTTGTTCTTAAGATCCACATACGAAGATTTGCGATTTCTCAATGCGCGACTCACAAGAAAACGATCATCCCGTGGTTGGGTACATGGTTTTCTTCCAGAACCAGGCCTTCTCTCGACGGAACCAGTCTCCTGATATCGCTGCCAGGTCCTTTGGACTGTCGAGCGACTAACATTTAGCCTCCTAGCCACGAAACATTGGCTGCAACCCTCTTCAAGCAGCGCGATAATTTTGGTAGCTTTTACCACTTTATCTACCATTTTTGATACAGCCAAACAGCATTAAATAAAGCTTTGACAGTCAAGGATATGAAATTAATCGATAAAAATTGAATAAAAGTTATGAAAGTCGATGTTAACTTCTGGAACTTCGCGCCAAAAATGTAGGATAAAAAGGGGTTTTCTGTAAAAATGAACATCAAATGAAAAATTGAATTTAGAACGTACTTTTTTAAATACCACAGCATTTTTAAAACCGGCCAGTAACGTGTACAAACGATTGAAACCTTTTTGGTATTGTATCTTTTTAAATATGAATGAAAATCAAAACCGCCCGTTTTTTTTGCAAATGAGTTTATAATACATCCCACAAATACACTCTGGGCTCCTCCATAATTTTCGTGCTTTCTTTCTCTAAAGAATAATTAAGTACTTGCCTTAGAATAATTATATTTGTCAGGATATTCGGCTTGAAAAAGTCTGAATGCTATTCGAGTTTCATGATGTGGGGATGCAGCGTAAGGTGTTTGTAATTGATTATTCTTGATACACGGATCACCACCAATCGAAAGTATTTGTCTGGAAATACAAAAATTGGTAGTTATTTTATTAGGCACTTATGCATGTACATGTAACAGAAAATATATAAATCGCTTTTTTACTCAAATTACCGAAATTTAGCATTTAACATGCTTAATTATTTCTAAAAACTTGATTCGTATGGCATTCAATTTTCGGCTCATATTATATTTTTTTATATACATATGTTTTTTATATTTTGTTTTTAAGAGAAATTTGTTTTTTTACTTTTCATTGATTGCTAGGCTTTTAATTTTTATATCATCCATCATCATCTTACTCTTTCAATTACTTTAGGTCGACACAATACGTACACTGCTTCCAGCATACATACTGTAAAAGTTATTAGCATTGGTAGAACCCGCCACCTAAATGAAGTCAACCCTCCTTGGGAATGTAATTGTTAACCAGCCGACTGTTTGATGTCATTGACCAAACGGCTTCAGGTTATTCATAAAGGCATGAGACCGACGCCATGGTAATACCGTTGTTGTTGCTGGGGTATTGATGGAAACAGTACACGAAAGGTTAAACCGTCCAGCCGGCAATCGAGGTCAAGGCATTGGTACCAATGCCCAGTTCAATGGCGATGGTGCGGAATCCGGTAGGTTATGAAATGGCACGCCGTATTTTGTTGCCCCGGCTGGAAAGGGCGCAATATATCCAGAGCATAGCTTACCCCAAAAAGAATATACGGGTTGAGAGCCCTCAGCGCACAATCTGAGTAAAGTTGTCATAGCCATCTGAGGCTTACAACTAAGACACACACAAAAAAAAAAAAAAAAAGGCTATATAAAGTTATTTTTATTTTTAGGTGAAAAATCGTTGCTGTTGTAATGGATTTTGAATAGAAATGAGTTCAAGTCTTATAGTAATAATGCTTCGTTCGCAAATTAATTTTAATTAAAAAAGGGTTACTCACTTGACCATATCAGGTTTAGACGCAATAGCGGCCTTGTGTAATGCTGTGTTACCGTCGACTGGATCTTGGGTATTACAAGCTGCCTCCAGGTTACCCTCTAAGGACTCCAGAATTGGTTCCAAGCTCATCTGCTCTTTGTCCAAAATGACTTTCCACAACTGATGAAAATGTTATTTAAAAATATTAACGAATCAGTTATAGTATTAAGATTGTGAGTGGCAAAGGCAATAAGTGTAGGATACCTAATAGTGATAGGACCACACTTTTGACAGTTCTCTGTCTACAGCCGCGGGGTGGTCCGTCCGGGGTAGTACCATACTCTCTCAGAAGATCGACGCCTGAGTAATGGCAATGTACTATTGCGCTTTCTTCGGTGAGCGAGAGAGCGAAAAGCCCAACTGGATGGGTTTGGGGTTTTTATTGGTAGACAGCGGCCCTAAAGGTCCATGGGCGGCAGTAACACTTGCCATCAGGTGTACTGCTTGTTCGTTTGCCACCAAACGCAATAAAAAAAAGTTGACTCAGGGATCTTTTATTTTTTAATTTTTAAAAAGACCCACATATCTTGCTCTAAGATTTTGTGGATCACACAAAGTATTGTTCTATGTGGGAATTGAACACAAGGTAGAATGTAATCTTAACCACTAGGCCATCTATACAGTCAGATATTGTTATTGTCTAAACATCTTAATCAACTAGTCTTTATTATTTGCACATATTTCAGACGCAACGAAAAAACAAAAATTTTCTTTAAAAGCTCACCCTCTTTATACTACTAGGAATCTTCTTAGGTCCTCTTTTCTCTAATGCTTTCTCACTTTCTCTTTCTAACTTTTTCTTATTTTTCTTTCTAACACCTTTCTTCTGTTCACCTTCTTCTTTCTCACTATCCGACGAGTGCGCAATGGCGGTATCATTTATATCGTTAATCAGATCTTTTCTTGAATCAGTAATGATTCCATTGCTACTTTGTTCTGACAATGTTTTGATCCAGTTAGCTGGAGTCTCTGAGTCAATGTAGCAGGGCCCTTCATCTTCACTAGATATTACTTGAGTTGGTAAAGACGGTAACTCACGAGGCACTCGTTCACTGAAACAAATACAGTTTATATAATTTCAACCGTACTTAAATTGTATATATTTTAATTTTCATAATATTTTTCCGTGCGGTGATAGAGTAAAAATACAATTTACCACCCTCTCTAGGTGTGGTGAAAAACTACTAAGTAATATGATATGCAGATAACATCACTGCAAGAGAAGGAATATTCAAAATATAAACTTGTACCAACCTGTCAGACCAGTGTGATATTATGTATATTATTTGCCCTTTTATTATGAAGAATACTAAAGCAATGGGACTTATATGAACTGCTATGATGATGAATTTTCCTTCAGGGTGACAGGATTGCAGCCGTGTGAGCCACTAAAGAAAAAGACCACGTTCCAGTGACCCACCCGCACGGCGTTGAGAGGTATGTTGTGGGGCAGGTCTACGGGGTCGTGCGCCGCTATTCTTGTCGCCCCAGGTGAATTAGCGGGGCGTGACGTACCGTAGACTGCCGCCCACAAAAAGGGGGTGACAGGATTAAGATCACAAGGCTCAAGAGTACATTTTGTTTACAATTTTCAATGTGAGATAAGAATCTCTTAAAACTCTTCTATTCGAAACTATTTCTCCAAAATCGTATAGAAAGTTAATTCTAGGTAAGAGATACATATCAAAAAATTACCGTGATTTAGCTCTATCGATGACTTTTGGCGGTCTCTTCTCTTTCTTAACACTCGTGTCCGAGATTGTTTTTGATGATGGTACTTTAGGTAACGTCAACAGCGCCTTTTGGAATAATTCCAACGTATCTGAAAATAAGTCAAATCAAATAAATTAGGCCAAAAATACATTACGATTTTGAATATTTTTTTTTATTGTCTCAACAAGTAAACAGACGACATGATAGTAAGTGGTAACTGCCACTCGTGGACTACCATAAAAGTGGAGTTTAGATTTCAGGCACTCGCTGATCAAAATGAAAAATGGCACTATCACGGACCTACCCAGAAAGTTGGTCTGCCGGCTATCTCGCTCACCGAACGAAGCGCAACAATATATTGCCACTGCTCAGACGTCGATTTTTTGCTGCTATGGTCGGATCGGTCCGCGGCTGTAGATAGAAAACTGTAAACAGAGTGGCCCTTTTTTTTTCTTGCGTTGAACACACGTCCTTTTCGTCCGTAGCAACGAAAGAACAACGCGCGGCCTCATAACCATTTTTCTTTTTTTTTGCGGTGGGGTATGGATGTGGTCGCGGTCCGCCAAATCGGTCCAAGGCGACGGAAGAAGCGGCGCTTAACCCCATAGACCCACCCTGCAAGAACTCCTCTCTTCGCCGTGCGAGCGGGCCACCGGTACCCGACCTTTATCTTCGGTGGCCAAACAGAGTGGCCCTAAATAATTTACGATGGGCAGAGTACATAGTGCATCTAACTCGAGTAATTCAGGTAAGAGCAGTATGATGAAAATGATGCTCTCGCCTCAGCTGGTTAACTCTCACAAGAAATTAAAACACGTTCATACATTGCATTCTTAGTCTGTTGAACACAAGGGAAATACAATAATTATATTAAAATCTTACCATAAACCTCAATACTGGCTAAAGTCTGGTGAACTCTCTTCACTTCCTTGAAGCTAGGCTTTCTGGTAGGGAATGGTAACATTCTAACTCTTGGATCCTCCTTCCTTAGCGGTGACGGTTTACCGAACAACGCTGATTGATTTAAACAGCCAACCGCCCGGTAAAATATCAGGGAGCACTCCTTTAATTCCTCTTGCCAACTAATTAAAATATCTTGGACATGCTAAAATTGTATGTATGAACTATTTTAAAATGAATTGCATTTTTATTCATTTAATGTAATTTAAAATTTTCTTGTGAGACGTGTGAGTAGAATATTGTGTCGCCACCCATTAATTTGCGGAGGAAGTCGTAAAAACCAACCTAAAAGATCCCCAGGGAATGGACACCTGGACTCTCCTGGGAAAACACATAACATCAACTGTGATTACCAAACCACTTCTCGAACTAGGTGATTATGGCATCACTTCTCTTACTAGGACACCTATGCCCAATAGTGTTCCATAATAGAATGATGAGAATGGTATAAAAAAACAGTAGTAAAACCGATACTGGAAATATTGAGAGCTGATATCCATTTTGAGAACAATATCAAATTTGAACCCAGTAATTTTTGGGGATACTATTCGAAAGGGTAATCCGAGATCAAAGAATTAGTAGTGATAGTCACCCAATTAGCGATGGGGAGATATTTCGACAGGTTATGGAGGCGTATACCACAACTCCATGACCCCAAAAGATTCACACGGGTTATATCCACGTCAAAGTCTATCAAAAAAGCCGGGTATTTTATAAACAGAGTATTTTCAAATTTATAAGTGCTTTAATAACTAACAGTGGAACATCACTCGTATAAAGAAATTTTCTTAACGATGAAAGGAACAGCAACCTCATAATAACACCTCTAACAAGCATGGCTTGTGACTAATACAAAATGACGCATGAATTGCTCAATACAATCAAAAAGAGAGCGCTGCGATAAATAACATCGCGAGTGGCTATCAACATCAAAACTTGATTGAAAGTCACTCGTGCTTTACGTGATACAAAGACCGGTTACACATCACTTTGTATTGCATACTACTCGTGATGAAGAGTCGACGTAGAGCTTTGCTCCAAGTTTTCTTTTTCTTAATGTTGCCCATTACGTCATATTTACCACCCATACCTTGTATTCTTCATCAGTTAACACACGAAAAATGTAAGCGTGGACAATGATTTATAATTTAATAATTACCCAAGTGATAATTAATTATATTCTGGGTGGTAACGGAATAAGAATACAATTCTCCACCCCCTATCCTGTCCATGGGTGTTCTAAACGACAACTAAAGGATAATATGCAATGTTGCGTAGGCAAGAGAAAGTAAACTCGAAATGAAACCCTATACCAATTCATCTGACTAGCATAGTACAATGTATCAATTTCTTTCTTATTGTGGAGGAGACTCGCGCCCAGCAGTGGGGCGTATTTGAGTTGAGATGATGATGATAACAAATTAAAAATATAATGCCTCAATATCCTTCTCGTGGCAGTTGTGAAAATCGACTGAAGGATTAACAGGAGAACAAGTAGTTACCTGGATAACTGATGATGTCCTGAACCCACCGGGATTACGGCATAAGTAATAAGAAGGCCTTCTTTCTATTTCCTGCAGTGGATTTCTATAAGGCAATGGATGTATGATGATATAATACAAAACGTGAATAACTCACCATCAAAAACTGCTCCTGATTATATCTCCTTAAGCTGGCACCAGCGGATCTAGGCGCACTGCCATGGTTGTCCCTATTCGCCTGCGATTGCCCTTGTCCACGTCGCGTAGTATACGAGTGGTAAGTTTTATGCAATGCGTCTATCCCACCGGTGAAAACACATCCAGCGAAATGGCCGCCAGATACCATAAACACAGCCCAACGTTCAAAACCTGGGCTGAGCAATATTTTGCAGCGTTTAGCCCACACATGGCCTTCTCCATCTAACGACATTTCTTCCTGTCAAAAAATACATTAAATTAAATTGATGCACTCTTATCATTATTTTTTAAATTAAGATATAACGTAGATGCGGCAAGGGTAAAAAGATACAGCCTATTTTTTCAGCAGCTTAATATTGCACTAATGTGTTACTTCAAATGTATACAATAGATATTCACAGTGATTAAACCGCTTTTGGGCTAGTTAATGTGCATACTAAAATAATTCAATGCGCAGGAGTTAAAAGTAGAGATTTTGTGGAGCACCGTAACTATAACCGAAACTATCGAGTATCCAAAATGAAAATCTGTCCGAAATTGTAATCGATATGAAATAAGTTTGGAATAATTTCGAATAGATTCGGGGTCTGTACGAGGATTCCGGAGCAAGCTGATAGCTAAAAGGTAAGTCTCTACAAACGAGAATAATTCGATAATCACCAGGCTTAGCGTTTCCCTTTGAAAACCCCCAAAAATTCAATATCTGTAACTGTAACTATGCAAAACTGAAAAGTAATAATATTAACCAATGCGCCTGCCAATCTTGGTGATCATGGTGTAAAGTTTGCGTAGGTCTTATGAAGCCTTCGTCTAATAGGGGACATTGATAGGCTAATGAAAAGGAAGATTCACCGATGTACCTACTGAGAGTAATAACCTTGAATAAATAAATAGTAACCTTGGGGTTGGTAGTGTATTTATAAAATCTTGTTTCCATCTATTCATCAGCCCGTAAACGTCCACTGTTGAACATAGGCCTCCCCACGAGAATGCCATTTGCAACGGTCCTGTGCCACCTGCATCCAACGGTTTCCTGCGACCTTGATGAGGTCATCAGTCCACCGAGTGGGGCGTCGTCCTACGCTGTGTCTTCCGATTCGTGGTCGCCACTCGAGAACCTTTCCTCCCCAACGGTTGTCGGTTCGTCGAGCGATGTGGCCTGCCCATTGCCACTTCAATGTGCTAATTCTTCATCGTATTAAGTAAATATATATAGTTATAAAATCTTGATTACGAACGAAAAATGATTGTCACATATGGGATACGAAACCACACCTATTGGAAATCCGTTCCAATCGTGCTACCACTTACACCAACGTGTAAGTGGTAGCACGATTGGAACGGATATTGTATGACATTCAATTTTCGCCTCATATTATATTTTAACTACGTAAGAGAGCGAGTAGGTATGAAAGAGAGTATTGGTGTAAAGATGCGGAAGGGAATGCTCCGATGGTTCGGACATGTGGAAAGAATGCCGAACGAACGTCCGGTTAAGAAGATATACAATGCAAAAGTGGAAGGATATAGGTACCGGGGGAGACCGAGACTAACCTACCTAGACCAGATTGGTCATGTACTGAAGGAAGGTGGAGTCAAGAGTCTCCGAAACCGGCGAGCGTCTATGAAGAGAATTATGAATGTTGAGGAAGCGAGTGAAGTATGCAAAGATAGAGTTCTCTGGCACTCTATTCTCTCTGCCTACCCTGCAAGGGATATGGCGTAATGATATGTATGTATGTATGTATTATATTTTCGTCTTAAAAGGTAATGTATTATTGGTAACGTATTTAAAAGAAATGTCACCAAAAATCGATACAGCATCGTAACAATTTCAAGATCACCTTTAACAATAAGGTGTACGCTAAGGCATCTATTACTAATACTTACTTTACGATGATGCAATATACAACGGTATATACAGAACACCTGTCGTTTTGCATTGGTGTAAAAGGCTTTACAGTGTCTTGTGGCAGCAGCAAATAACTCTGTAGCAGTCCTATTGGGGTCATCATCAGCTTCCGATTCGCTGCCAGATGTATTTGTACTGTCATCTGAAAGTAATACTCAAGATATTATGACAAATAGTCATTTGATGGCTATGACAACTTTACCCGGACTGTGGGTGAGCGCTGAGGGCTCTCAACCCGTAGTGAAATATATATATATTATACACATATTATATTAGTTCCTCTCCTACGCTCTCTCTCTCTCTCCCTTCGGTTTACGACTTTTCAGTCCTATGGTCTACTTTCCCTCCGTCTTACGAATTTTCGATCAGGTCACGTGTCCCGACGGAAGTTTAACATTTTTTACCCATCCTAAAACGTGCACAATGCCGCTAAAAAAGTTTTCACTTCAACAAGAGAATATTTATAGACAAAAAGACAAACCTAGATAGTGGTCACATGTTCTTATAATTTCTAGTACATACAGGCATAATTCTTAAATATAATACTAATGATCTGAACTGGACTAAATCGTATCAGCAGTAAAGTGGCTATAACTTCTCTAGGTTCAAACTTCGGTATGATTCATTAAAATCACTGTCTGTGTTGGCTTGCAGGAATCACATTAGAAGGTAGGTGTGGTGAGATTAACCAAAAAAAAATACTAATTCAATAATTAAAACCGTCTCATCTGTGGAACAACCCATAAATGGGGCAAAGTTCTCACTATCCCCTACAGATAAAACTGGCACAGTGGAATCTGTGGAATTGCAAACAGGTTCTACCAAGGCATGACTTTCATCTTTAGAAGTAATCATGTAGTAGTTCGCAATTATATGTAAATTATAAGCTAGACAATTATAAAAAATTGAAGAATTCAAGTCATTACTCTCAATATATAAACTATTTTCATGCTAAATATGAGGTAAATAATAACCATCAAAATATTCAGCATGTACTAGTTACTCTGACACTTTTAGTCCATAAAATATAGCTTGATCTCTGTGACAGTTGTCACTAGTACGCACGCTTACGACGTAGTCCGTATTTTTGTCGATATACCTTATTATTTAAAATTATTTGCTACTGCAATTGAAAAACAATGTATGAAAATTTCAAACAAATGTATAGGTGAATTGATTATAAATGTAAAACAATCTATAAAAATCTTATTGAATTTAAATCAATGGATTTTAATTAATTTAAACTAAAGCTATTAATTAATTCTTTTTATTATTCGGAAGGAGTACATCCAAGTTCATCGTCACTATTATCATCATCGCTGAAACATTCCTGTAGACTGATGATGAGTTCTTGGTCACAGATTAATTCATGAATAATCATATTTATTTTATAAACGAAATTATCATTTAAATATAAAAGAAAATGGTATTATTAATATTATAACTGATGTCTGAATACTAAATTAACACAATAAGTAATATTTTATAGAGTAACCATGTGGTTTATATAGGTAATGAATTGGTTTTACTTGTTCTATAAATAATTAATAAGAATGTTATTGATTGTCCCATCTCTATCTTATTCCCAGTCCAGTATGACCTCGTACTTGCGTATCATATTTTTGTAAAATAGTTACTAATATGAGGTACAAGTTTTAGTGTAAATATTCATATTTTTATATTCATAATTCAGTTAAGATATAACTGGCATGTAAAGAATGAAAATATAGGCGATACAAAATAAAATTGTAAAAATGACGTGTAATCAAAATTAAATTATATATTCATCGGTTTTGTAGCTATCTGTCACAGAGATCAAGTTATATTTTAAGGACTATAATAAGAATGTTAATAAAACTATTAAAATATACTAACCTTCTTTTGATTTATATTGTCCTAGAGTGTGCGGAGATTTTCCAAACAGTTTCCGCTTAATATTGTGAATATGCCAGTGATCTTTATAATGGGCTGTTTGCTGTGCCCGAGTGACGAATGGGCCAACATTACAGCAGGAGCAACACACACCATCTGACCCTTTACCCAAGGTTAGATCATTCAATCGTCTCAGAACACTTTCCTCATCCACTGTAATATTGAAATGTAAGTAATTAATATATATCAGTACTAGCTGGTTAGTACATTTTTAGTCCGGTGGGATCCTAGTAATCAGTCCTGTAGACTCCTACATAAACAACGTTAAAAAAACAATCAAATTGCACTTATATTGAGATCAAAATACAGTATTGTGACATTCGACAATAATTTGAAAATATGAATTTGGGTAATAAATGTAACTAGCATTTTTTCTCAAGCGTAACAAAAGCATATATGTAATATACAATTAAAAAATATTGACTCCTAACTAATTAAAATTTCAAATCCTTTGGTCAATATTTAATTGAAGATGTTTAGTTGAAACTATTGCATACTTTAGAGTCAATATCACCAGCAGCCATGAGTATATTCTTCTTAAAATCTTACATATCCCTAATCGCACATCCGATAAAACCAGAATTGGAAGGCCTAATTACAACAAAGTAGCAATTATGATATTAATTAATTTATATTAGTTAAGGTCGGTTAATTTATATGACTTATGTTATAAAAAACTTAAATTGTTGGATGTATGATACTGCTACTTAAATTACATTAAGTTTTTGTTGGTCAACACCAAAATATAATTATATTTTAATGTGTGTTTAATTGCTCATATTAATCTATTATTTTTTATAACATATCTTAATATATATAAATTACGTGTCACGTTGTTTGTCCGCGATGGACTCCTAAAGTACTTAACTGATTTTAATCAAATTTGCACAGCATGTGTACTTTGATCCAACTTAAAAGATAGGATAGCTTTCATCTCAATTTATAGTAATATTATTTTAATGCAAATTATTTGTTTATTATTTGAGTCACAATTATCTGTTATTTCCAAACGATTCTAACAGATGGCGGTGTCTGTTGACTGGATTGAGTAAGTATTTAATAAATGGCGCTATCTTAAACGTACAAACGTTTCAAATAAGCTACAATTTATTAGCATAACCACTATGTGTTGCTGAGGCTACCTTAGCCTTAGCCACAGCAACGCGTGGCAGAGTCTGCTAGTATATATATATATCATAGAAAATAATAGCAAATTGTATTTTTAATCTGTTACTATAAGGAAAAGTTATTGACATTATGGACGGAATTTATATATACAAAAAATATGGAAACAAGTCATCATTCTCCCGCTCTTATCGCAATTACTTGGGGTTGAGGCAATATATACTCGTACATATTGCAAAATTATTGGCAATATGAAATTGACCTATAGCTTGTCAGATGTATTGCCATATGATTTTCTGTTAAGTTTTTCTTCTCTTCCATCAATGTCATCTGCGTATCATATCCCACAGGCATCTTTTACGATACTAATAGGTAAGGCTGTGGTGAATTGTATTTTTACTTCAGCACCAGAAGGAAAATCATAGAATATATTTCTCTTCCTTAGTGTTAGTTGCTTACAGTTCTTAACCAATGTTCTCACGGACCATATGTCCATATAATGCTATTACCTATCAATTAATTCCAATTAATCAAACCACACGGAGTGGTTATTAAAGAGATTTTTTTAAAGAACTATAACTTAAAACAAAATCAAATATTCACATCAACAATAATTAGTAACAAAATTATACGTAAGATTGTGCAATAGTTACATACTATGAAAATATTATTTATTATTAAGGCTTATTTTGTATAAACCGTAATGAAACATTAATTTTAATATAACAGATAATATTAATGTAATAATTAACAAAATATTAATAATTAATATTTTGTTAGTATTTATCAATAAACCCAAAAAAAAAATAGTTATGAGGAGAGGTTATGTACCAGTATTACACAACTTGTGTGTCTATCATAAAACTTCTTTATCTTACCCAACGTTGGAGGCTCAGTCAGCATGCACTGTGCCACCTTTACATCCTCCAATAAAATCTTTACTTCGTCCAAATCATAAGCCTTAACAATTTTGCTACAACGAACCACTTCTGTTTTTGAAGACATTTTATACGCTAGTTCAAATACTTCACATGACTTATGGGTGCGATACAAATGTGACACACCCCCAATGGTCACAAATTTCAAATGAAATTAATAATTATGGTGCAATGTTTTCCTAATTCCTTCCTTCCTTTTCTTGCATAATGTATATTGCATAGACCAATAAACGCACAGACTCAATGTCAATTGTCAATTTTACTCCAGTGTGACCAGATTTAAATTGATCATTATGCTAGCTACTCGTTTAAATTCTGCCAAAATCTGCTATCATATTTGGAATAAATGCTAAAATTCTGCTAATAGATGAAGTTTTAATGTGTGTGTTTTAACGAATATATTAAAGAAAGACGCAACTCAGTATTTTCAAATAAACATTTGACATAAACATTAACAAAAAAATTCTAAGTTCTATCCACATTTTTATATAAGGCTGTAGAGTTTTGTACTAGTCTTGGGCTTAGTCGGTCACCACTGAGAGCGCTCAATTTAGTTCATAATCTAATAGCGAACTAGTTCGCTCTATTAGTTCATTAGTTCTTTTTTTGAAATAATTTAGTAAAATCAATAAATAAAGAAAAAAATATATTTATAATTATTGCAAGTTCTGTTTTTTTTTAATTTTTATTTAAAAAGTACAAAATATTACGTGAATATTTCACACCTTTATTTATGGCACATAAAATCTATTACTTAAATAAAAATTAAAAAATAAAATAATTTTCATTAATAATTCGGCAACAACTAGTCTCGTTCCTATTATAATACGTAATCATAATACAATACTTAAGTTAGTAGTAGTAGTTCAAAACATTTACTTGAAAGTCCGTTATTAGATGTGGATGTGAAGTTGTTTAGTATCGATATCGAAATATCAAGGCGCGCACAGTAAAAGGAAATAACTCGGTTGGTCACATAGCGCCACTGTCTAGTAAAGCGAACGCTAAAAAAATATGAAACGAACTAAGAGCGAGATCATCGACGAACTAGTTCGCATAGTTCACCTAAAGGAGCGCTCTTCCCACCTAGGTCGTTCGCGTACTACCCAAGACTATTTTGTACTATCTTAACCATATTTTTTGATGGCGTAAAATTTACGTATCCACCCTGTTTAACTGCCTTTTTAACATGTAAAATTGCAGCAACATGTTCATTTTTAAATTTATTTCGCACGTCATTTTTTATATTGTTCATTCGGAAATATACGCGCTCACAAGATGTATTCCATCTGCCTTCGTGATTTTTGAAATGTGGTGTATATCGGTTACTGCAATTAATGAAAACTGAAAAATCAAGTTTTCTGGAACGTATATTTAAACAAGATGCCAAATCAGCATGCAGTTCTCTTTCTACATCTAATTTAAGAACATTATATGTCAATTCAGCAGCTTTAGTGCGTATATATGAAAATGACCTTGTAATTTCTGAATCATTAAAACATTTTTTAAGTAACTCGCTCAAATGATCCATAACTCTAAATGACAAACTATGTTCTACCAGAAACTTATACATTTTAATTTCACCTTTCTTTACCTCTTCAGTTACAGACCTTTTCGCAAAATATGCCTGCATCAATAATGTGTATTATTTACTAATTACATTACAAGTGTTTTTAGAGTAACGTAAGTAGAATCGCTTACCTGCAATGCAACTGGCGATGTCGACTGTCCAGAATAAAAAACATATTTTTTTTATGTTTCACTGAGTTTATATATTATGTTCTTTCAAAACAGAAAGTTAAACCAAAAAAAAAAAAACTAATTTTATATTATATACTTTACAAAATGCGGCATTGCTCTCATCTTTGGATCTTGATAACCAAGATGAAAACATCGGATTCTTGTCCCATTCAACACGATAGATCTGGTCATATTTTCTTTCCATATTCATTTACTACTAATATTTTCACTAATACTGTATATGAGAGCAGTTCAGAAGAAAAACTAATCATTGGCGCTGTACAGCGCACCCGTGTGGGCGAGGTCTCTAACCGTCCAACTCAGGGCTCTTCTGTGGCGTCCACAGAAAGTCATGGCGGTCAGGGCCATCCGCAGTTAGCGTCGACTCTAGAGGATACCCGCAAGAGTAGACCGCCAGGCGGACCGCTGACGACAAAGACCGGGTTCCGGTGGCCCACTCACACGGCCCAGAGAGATACATTGCGGGGCGGGTTTATGTGGTCACGCGTCGCTTCATCTGTCGCCCCAGACGGGTTTAGCGGGGTGTGACTAGACTATACATCGACGCATAAAAAAATGATTCGTAAGTTATCTTTTGTGAATATTGGTGCAAAACGAAAACATATGTAAAGTCGACGCGACGTACGTTTTTGGATTTTTATATTAGATTAACCAACAATTGTTCATACTTTTACAATAGAGTGCTAAAAAATACGAATAAATAATCTAAAGAAAAGATAAACAATTTTTAACTAATTTTTTAAAGGAGGAGGAGATGTATGTACACCGATTACACTGATTTATAATCCGATTTACGTGATTCGGAGTTTGATGCGGAATAGCTGCCATTTGGTCCCATAAAAATTTGACATAGTTTGGCTCAGTAGTTTTCATTTTATGAACCTTTTTTTTATTTATGGTGTCGGAAACGTCTTTTTTTTTTGGTAGGCTATGGCCCGGTCACATGTCGCCCGCACCGTCTGGGGCGACGGAAGAGCAGCGCGTGGCCCCATAACCCACCGTATTCCCTCCCCATCGCCATTGGGCCGGCCACTGGTACCGCTTCCTTGCCTTCTGTGGCCAGCCCGGCGGATTACCCTTTCGGATATCAACTCCCTTCGACGCCGTCACCCTCACGCGGTCAGCCTCTCTGCGAGTGACCGACTATTCACCGGCCCAGTCATCCGATCTTTTGTAGCTAAGGTAAGAATGCTACCATACCCCGTCGACGCCCCAGCTAACTGCCGGGGCGTCGCCGTCACGCGGTCAGCCTCTCTGCGGGTGAAAGACTATTCCCCGGTCCAGTCACCCACGGCCTCGGCTGGCGCGGCATTAGGCTCAGATACTTGCGCCTACGCCGCCCCAGGCACCGGCGGCGGAGCGTCTCAACGAAGAGAATTTCCTCTCGGAGTCGCCCTGCCTTCCGCGAGACAACTGTCTCGCAGAAGGCGGCGACCGCGTCCCAGTTCCTGATGCTGTCGAGCATCGCCTTAACGATGGTCGGCAGCGCCAGGTCGGCACCGATGATCGCGACGAGTTCACGGCGCTGCTCTGCCCAGGCCACAAAGACTTCGAGTCAACCACTCCATCAGCACCGGCCGGAAGGCCTCGATGGTCCGAACACCGAACCGAGGCCTTTCCAACCGGATTGCCCAATGGGCAATAACGTCACGGCAGGCGTCGCCCCGCCAGGCGGCCATCTCACTAAGCGAGACGGTGCCGCCCCCTGCCCGCGTCAATGACACCCGCCGGTACAGTCCGGCGAGCATTTCCGCTTCTAAGTCGGAAACGCCTACGCAAAACTGCATAGCAAGATGTTGCGACAAGTTGGGCGCCCCGCTATTAGTTATAATGCCATATCATGTACTTTTTTTATGTAACCTTCATTAAGTTCATTAAACTTAGTGCAATAGCGTATACCTTTCGTAGGCCTACCCAAGATACTTAAAAAAATTACTAAGTATTTAACATATGACAATAAAAAGCAAAGAAATTTTACAGCTACCTGATGTAATCTTGAACAGTCCTACTGTAGTTTAGTCTAGAAAAGTCCTATTACAGACACTAAAAAGTAAAAAAAGAATCAATTAAAAAACCGACTTCAAAAACTAGGTTTGAGTCGTCAATAACTAAAAAGAATAAAAATACTTTTTAGTTATTGAAGTCGGTTTTTTTAAACGATGTTTTTTATTTATAGATAAAAAAGTAAGTTAAATGAAATTAAATTAGATTAAACTTATCGGAGTAACAATAGGTAATGATGTACTAGAGCAAGTGGATGAATTTGTATATCTTGGATGTGGATTTAGCCGAGATGGAAGGTACACCACTGATATAGAGCGAAGAGTGAATGCGGGAAATAGAGTGAACGGAGCGTTGGGGCAACTTTTCGGCAGCCACCACCTCAGCCAGAAGGCACGTGTAGCAATACATAACGCAGTGCTTGTCCCAACATTACTGTATGGAAGCGAGAGTTGGGTATGCAGAAAAGAGTATGATAGTAAAATTAATGCGGTCGAAATGCGATCTCTGCGGAAAATCTGTGGAGTTAGGCTGACCGACCGCATTCGTAACGACGACGTAAGAGAGCGAGTAGGTATGAAAGAGAGTATTGGTGTAAAGATGCGAAAGGGAATGCTCCGATGGTTCGGACATGTAGAAAGAATGCCGAACGAACGCCTGGTTAAGAAGATATACAATGCGAAAGTGGAAGGATGTAGGTATCGAGGGAGACCGAGACTAACCTACCTAGACCAGATCGGTCATGTACTGAAGGAAGGTGAAGTCAAGAGTCTCCGAAACCGGCGAGCGTGTATGAAGAGAATTATGAATGTTGAGGAAGCGAGTGAAGTATGCAGAGATAGAGTTCTCTGGCACTCTGTTCTCTCTGCCTACCCTGCAAGGGATATGGCGTGATGATATGTATGTATATGTATGTATGTATGAAATTCAATCAAAATTAAGCCGTATGAAATCAAATTAAATCATATTAAAACAAAAAATTAATGTAGGTACATATATAATTAATTATAATTAAAAAAAAAGAACTAAAATTAGTATAAACTGAGACACATACATAGGTAGGTAATATTTTTTGGCCAACGTTCTTAGTGGTTTTAAACAATAGTCTCGTAGTAGCAGCCGATTGCCAATACAAAAATAAACAAGAAAGAAGTTGATTCAACTCGGAGTTTTTTCACTGCGACTGCTTAAACTACTTATTTATAAAATATTTATATATAGTCATTCATGTTGATACTTGTTTATTATTCCATATTTGAATAAATAGGTACTATGTAATGTAGTACCTACTACATACGTAGTATCTCTTACCAGTCTGTGCCTACTACCTATGTAATATGGTAATATGGCCCGAGCAAGGCCTAGGCCGGCCGGTATCCGAGGTCAAACTGACGTTTGTTATCTTATCACATACCTACTTATTACAGTCCCTCATTTTTTAAATAATTGGGCGTATTATGAATAGACAAAACTTGTTAGTTTTTATAAATTATTATTAAAGCATCTATTCGACTGTTAACAATGTCTCGATCTATACTTAGTGATTTGGTTAAGATATTTCAAACTAGTGTAAACGCCGTTCTTCCAGAAAATCTTATAAGATCTTCAGTACAATACAACCCTGGTAACCAGAAATTATCTATAAGTGGTGATAATTATTACTTAAATGATAAAAATGTATATTTGGTTGGCGCCGGAAAAGCTGTCCAAAATATGGCAAAAGAAATTGATAGTATTTTGAATGACAAAATTAAATATGGAATTATAAGCATTCCATTTGGCAGTTCTACCAATAAAATGACACAAAATACTAATATATCTTATTACGAAGGGGCAGTGAATAATCTTCCAGACGCACAGGCAGCAAGGACAGGAGAAAAAATTAGGGATCTTGTTAATAAATTAGGACATAACGATCTTTTATTAGTTTTAATATCCGGTGGGGGTTCAGCATTGCTTCCTTTGCCTAAACCACCTATAACTTTAGATGAGAAAACCAATCTAATAAAATGTCTGTCTAACTCGGGTGCTGATATCAAAGAGCTCAATACTGTTAGAAAAAGGTTGTCAGATTTAAAAGGTGGTGAATTAGCTGTGAAAGCACAGCCTGCACAAGTTATTTCTTTGATACTCTCTGATATTGTTGGAGACCCATTAGATTTAATAGCAAGCGGCCCAAGCGTAGAAAATGAAGATCATTCATCAAAAGCAATTGATGTAGTAAATAAATATTACTCAGTTAATAAACTTCCAGATTCAATTAAATCCATTTTAAATACAGATAAACCTTCAACACCTTTTCCTAAGGATAATGTAAGAAATTATGTGATAGGATCAAACAAAATAAGTTTAGGAGCAGCATTAGAAGATGCAAAAAGATTGAATTATATTACTTTAAGATTATCTGAAATGGTTACTGGAGATTTAAAATTTGTAGCAACTGCTTATGTAGAAATAACAAAACTGTTTTGTTTATTTTTTAATAATTCATTGAACCTTGAGGATTTAAAACTCAAGTTAAAACCCTATAGCATTCTAAGAATTCATGGAAATGTGTTAGAAGACTTAGATAAGAATATATTAAAAAATAAAGATTTATGCTTAATTCTTGGGGGCGAAGTAACAGTTAAAGTAAAAGGATCTGGGAAAGGAGGCAGAAATCAACAGTTAGCATTGCAGTTTTCTAGTCTTATTGGGCAAGTAAAAGATGAACTTAAAGATTTTGATGTTTGGTTTTTAAGTGCTGGAACTGATGGCATAGATGGCCCAACAAATGCTGCAGGGGCTATAGGATATCTAGATCTAATTACAGAATCTAAAAAGCAAAACTTGAATATTCAAGAATACTTAGATGCTAATGACTCTTATAACTTTTATAATGAATTTAAACAAGGTGCTCTTCATGTTATTACTGGCCACACTAATACTAATGTTATGGATATACATCTTATTATAATAAGCAAGAAATGAGTTTTATACAAACATTTTGTAAATAAATATTTTATTGTGAAGGTTTTAAAAATAAATCTAAACTATTTCGTTTTTTATTACTTTCTTTTAGTTTAGCTGAAGACAAAACTGCTTTTTGGCACAGTCCAGCAAATCTGTCTTTCTTCTTTTTATTATTTTTAATAGTTTTAGGCTTTTCTTTAATAGTATTGAGTAAAACATTATTTTTATTTTTCATTGAAAATACATCCAAGGCATTGGCATAAACATTTGTCACCATTTTCTTCTTTGAATCATATTTTTTTTTAGACTGGTGATTGGTTTGTGCATCATTTGTCACAACTTTACTCTCACTTAAGACGCTAGTAGTTTCTTGTATCTGTGGTTTCACAATGGGTGTTACGGTTTCCTTTTTACAAAAGGAGCAAATTTTTTCCTATAATAATAAATAACATTAGTAAACGTTTTATAGTGACTTTACTCCATGGTTTTACAATACAATAATAATAAGTAAAAAAAAAAATATTTTAAACTTACCAATTCATTACTGATAAGTAATTTTTTTCTAGATCTTTTGAATTCTTTCCTGCTTTGTGTGACTTTTATAGATCTTAGTCTTTTTTTCTGTCCTTTACTAAGTTTGATTGATCTCACCTATAACAGATGAATTTATATACTAAAAAATATATAGTAGTGTTCTCTTTAGTATTATAATAGTAAAAATTACTGTAATAAGTAGATTGCATATCTTTAATTGCCACCCCACTTACCAAACATTGATTATAACTATACCTACTTTGGTATATCTATCCATCAGTGAATATTGGTAAGCTAATGGATAGAAGTACAAATTATTAACTAAGAGTATAAACTTTGCGTAGAACCTCTACATCATAGATGTATACTAAGATAAGAATACTTATTCATGTCTAAATATTACATTAGTTATTTCTGACAATATGTGATAAGGTGTGATTTTTTTTTTTTATTTAGACACCACCCTGCACTAAGGAAATAATCCTTGTACTGCGGGGGACTTTACAAACATGCAATTAAGGCAGACAAATTAACCCAGACTCAGAACAACATGTTGTGGATCGCACAATGTAATGTCCTGCGTGGGAATTGAACCCACGGCACTGGCACGGAAGGTCGGTATCTTAACGACTACGCCATCTGTGCAGTCGATTATGTAAATACTTGCTATTGAACCATAAGATAGAAACATTTGTGAGAAATTTATATCACCAACTATGATCGGTATCCCAGTGTGACTATTAGGGTCGTAGCTCACTTATACAACACATCCCGCTTACAACTTGTTGCTAATTTGTGTTGTCAAAGTGTGCCTACAGCGGACGCTCAAAAATTCATATTTCAATGAATAGTATTTTGCTGTGTTATACAGGTTGCCGATTTAATTAGTAGAATCCTAGAAGGAGGTGTATCAGACCATGATACACTATCCAAATCAGTAAAAAAAATAGTACCTAATTTTTGTTTAAATTGCCTTAATGATAAGCGGTCAATACACTTTGTACTATAAACGTTCCTTGTAGGTATATACTCATGCGTGTGACATTGAACTAGCAGGCAAATAGTCCCGCTCTCACTACGCTGACCGCCCGCGCTGTACCTACAGGTCAATGTATGCTGGCAAACCTATTGTTTTGATAAGAAACAAATCACTTTATCTCGGGATTGGGCAGAGCTAGGAGTCTGCAACTAACTTTATTGTTTTTTATGACGTCATTCCTACACCCAGTTTAAGTTATTCTAGTAATAAAATCGGCACCCTGTATATGTGAGCTACGACCCTTATACCATTTTGGAGAGGCGTATGTCCAACAGTGTATGTTGTTAGGCTGACGGATAAATAAAATTTATTAAATGATATAAATATATACTTTAAACTGACTTTTACTGCAGTTTCGTTATTCCATTCAATGCAACAATTTGGACATCTCATATTGGAGTTAAATTGTTTATCGGGAAGTCCGTATCCTCTTGTTATATCTTTACAGCGCATCCTGAAACGTAAATCCTTAAAATAAATATATGTGAGAATAAATTAGGTATAATACTACAACAACTTACTAGTACAATGTACAATAACGCATAAAATCTAAAATTCCTTCAAGAAACTAAAAATTGATCAAGAAAGGTTTCTTACAAATAAAAACTTTTCAAGAAGTTGTAGTCCTTATTTTTTGATTTAGATATAACAGCAGCTATATTATAAAGGAAACCAACTTGCGCCTCTGTCATTTTTCCCTAAGAATTTATAAAATTGTAAAATATTTTTTCGGAGTAAATAAAGAAATAAACACGGTATACGTTATTTTCACCTAGTTAACCGTCTAGGCGTCTAATAAAATCTAAATAGAATACCGAAAAGTTTGTGATGAAATTTATACTCTGTGGCACAGAGTATAAATTTATAATTCCACAGAGTCTGTGGAGGCGCTACGTTTAAAACATGGAGCAAATACAAAGAGGAGCTGTTGTAATGAATATTTTCTATGAAACAATGCGTGTCATTTACAGGGGAAGGGGGGGTCGCTGCTAATGGAGAAAGTGAGACAAGTAATAGTACTTGTCTCACTCCCTCCTTTATGTCCATCTATCGGGTATTAGCACAACTACTAATTTCGTATATTGTATGCAGTTGAGCTATCTTGCATTAGATGTCAGTAAGTGTATGATGTAACAGGGACGTACTCAGAATTTACCTATATTAAGGAGTGCTAATTTTTTTTTTATTTCAAAGATACAAATAAATCTTATTAGCTGTTTACTCTATTGAAATACAAATGTTTATAATCAAATAACTCTGCATAGCGAATAGGTGTATGACTACTGTTTTTAACCGAAAATTTCTTTATAAGGCTTGTCAGCATTGTTCATAATGCTAATATTTTATGAAAAATCCATCTTTTCTTTACTGTCATTCTGATAAACTCAGAAGTTTAGAAACCTTTTTTTTCTTCATATTTGTGTCCTTTTCATACGACCAAATAATACAATTATTTGTTTGGGTTTCTAACAAATTGTCGAATGAAAGTAGTTGGAGTTTTAGTAAATATGTTAGTTGCACGGTATTATTTCCTTCCTTTTTGTCTTTTCCATATAAAAAAAGAATCAAACCACTCTAAGGCTTTATACAATTGATAATGCAACAATGGTGTCAATGACCAAGACATGTAAAAGAGTATTTCAAGCGAGCAGACCAACCAAGGTAGCAACCGTTTGATTGACGCACGGGCCATCTAAAACTTAGCCATGCCAAAGGTAACTTGAAGACCCAGTCTTCGACGCCACCACCATTTTGAATATTTTTGTGACGTGCTCAACCTCGTTAATCTTATCAAGAAATTGCATCGAGTGCAATTACATTATTAATAAATAAAGGAGAAAGGGTGACATTGGTTCCAATAATAAAAATGAAATACTCTTTTGTATCATATATTTCTTGAGCTATACCTAGTCTTGCCCTAAATACTGTAACAAAGAAAAACCTTTTTCTATTGCAAAAAATATTTATGACTTTTACAGTGTTAGTTTGTTTTATATTTATGTATTAAACATAAATATAAAACAATTTAAAATATAAAAAGCTTGTTCGAAGTGGTTTCTATTGGCTGCAATACAGTCCTTTAAATCTTCATTGTTAAAATGAGAAGAACAAATCTTTGTATATTTCGTAGGAGTCCAGTTTTTCTATTAATTTTTGAAATCCATTGCTTCTAACATCGTCATTGGACGGTATTCTAAAACATACAAAATTTACAGTTTAATTATAATAGGTTCATTTAAAGTAAAAAAAAATATTTTTCTTTGATGAAAAATCCGAATGTTATAATTATATTCTAATTACGACCCTGGATTTTTGACACTTTTATAGTTCTTCATAGTTAACGACAGCTGGCGTATTGCTTACAAAATAATTATTAACTACATATAAAACTCATATTTTTGTTGAGGTAAAAGGCTTTGGGTATAAATTTTAATACTTATGGTTATTAGTTATTACAATAATCTTAATAGTTTGAACTGTATGTGCTTTTATTGTTCTAGGTGTGCTTTTATAGTTCCTATTACGAAAAGTGGTGCCATCTAACGTTGAGTAAAATTATTTCTGAACATGATACCGTCAAAAGAACTTTCTAGAAATTATTTTGATAAATTATGAATAAATATACTTACAAATGGAATGTGATTATTTCCATAGCATCTGTACGTTTATTGGAGTAGTTTTTACATGATAAAACACAACACTTCATGGTTTTCTTCGTAATAACATAAAAATACGCCAAAAATATAATTTTATGCACCGTACGAACACTGTCAGCGACGACAGAAGACTAATAGGCCACGCCTACTATTGATGTTAACGTGATGACGTCACGGCCTACTTGAGAATCACAGTGCACAGTTACTTAGGCCGTCTCCTCTTTGTATTTGCTCCGTGGTTTAAAACTTCTTAAGAGCTTTGTTTGCTTTCCATTTAATACAACAAAAGACGCAGTGTTCGATAAAGCGCTTTCCATCAAAGACACTGTTGAACACAGCCGTACACAGTTCGACACTCAAAAAAGTGGTGTTTGACAGATGCTTACCTACTTTCATAGAGTAGATACTTTAAATATATAGGTACTACTTTGCTTGAATTAAGTATCATTACTTAACCTCGCAATTTATTTACGGCATATTCTAGTAGTATTATTTGAGATTATTAAATTGAGCTTGTCTCTTACTGCTAATTAAAATTTAATAAAAATGTTCAAATGTAAATATTGCACTATTGAAGTGAGCCCTGATAATGTGGTTATGTTTATAAATTATTGACCCAAGACTTTGTCAAGGAACTTGCATTTAGGTATACAACGCCCATAATTTTGCGATATTGATGCAATTTTGAGACAACTAGCTGTTTCATTTAAACTTTTACACAGTGTTTGGCAGTGTTTCACAATATACCGCAGAGTCCCTCTGTTTTAACGAAATGGAAAGCAACCTTTGACTTTAACGTGAAAGAGTCATTGCCATTGTGGGCTTGTATTAAATTCAAAATCATAACGTTTCAAAGTTTTATATTAAATAACTTCAATAATAGGATATTCTGTAATGTGACGTCGTGGAAGTGCTGGCAGCTGCAGTGTAGTGAATATAATATAAAAGTGCTTTTCATTTTCGTATGGATAATGATTTTAAATGAGATATTTATTCATAAATGAAGAAGAAAAGAATTAATAACCATACAACTAAATTCCTTAAAAATTAGTAACTATTTAAACTTTGTTTATTAGAACAAAGAAAATTAAACTCTTATTATTGCAAAGAATAACCAATACTGTCCTACGGAATATTTGTTTTTGGCCGAGGTTAAAAGTGGTTAGATTAATCGCTTTTCGCCAATACAAGATCACAATTTTAAGTATTTTTATTTGGGTTTTAACCATTTACACTCGTATGAAATGCATTCTTTGTCATCTAGGCTGTATAGAAAAATCATATTAGAATTGAACAGAAAGACAGTTGGGTCCATCAATGTCGAATTAAAATTTTTTTGAGCGCTGAGGACTGCAAAACCTCTCGAGTAAGGGTGCCAACTTAAGGGTTAAAATTTGTTTAATTAATTATAAATAAATAAAAGACGAACAAACGATGTTTACATTCGAACAAAAACGAACAAACGACGAACAAATAATTAAAAATAGAAAAAATTCAAAAATCAAAACATGTGGGGCCAAATACAGTGAGCCTTAGATTAAACTGAGCGTTATTTCGATACAATTACAGCTTTTTATAACATACATACATACATATCATCACGCCATATCCCTTGCAGGGTAGGCAGAGAGAACAGAGTGCCAGAGAACTCTATCTCTGCGTACTTCACTCGCTTCCTCAACATTCATAATTCTCTTCATACACGCTCGCGGGTTTCGGCGACTCTTGACTCCACCTTCCTTCAGTACATGACCGATCTGGTCTAGGTAGGTTAGTCTCGGTCTCCCTCGGTACCTACATCCTTCCACTTTCGCATTGTATATCTACTTAACCAGGCGTTCCTTCGGCATTCTTTCCACATGTCCGAACCATCGGAGCATTCCCTTTCGCATCTTTACACCAATACTCTCTTTCATAACTACTCGCTCTCTTACGTCGTCGTTACGAATGCGGTCGGTCAGCCTAACTCCACAGATTTTTCGCAGAGATCGCATTTCGACCGCATTAATTTTACTATCATACTTTTTTTATAACCTTTTTTTTTATAACCTGTATAATTATTATACTTTTAAGTATGGAGGGTAAAAACTAAGGAGAACTATCTTGTATGGGGGATTAGTCCAAAAAGTGTCCACTTGTAAACAGCAAATTATTGTTCGAACACTCACCGAAATACCGCTAGTGTAGCAAGTGGAAATGATATGAATGTAGCAGTAATAAGCAGAGTGAAGTGTGCTGAGTTACGTAGTCAACTGTGATTTGATAAACAATAACCTATAAACCTATGAAATTTGTGGCGCTCTTTTTAAAATTCTTCCACTTGCTACTATAGCGCCACCTTAATTTGCTCCCGTTCAATGGACACTTCTTAATACACTGAGATGGTCCTCCTTAGTTTTTACACTCAATACTTATAAGGTAAAAATTAGAGTATATTTTTTTTTAGTTTTGGTCGTCCGTTTGGACAGGCAACGAACGCACAGCCTATACAGCCAAATCTTATAAAATTTTTACACATACTATTTCGGGAGGACTGAGATGTCTTACGGCCTATATGTCATTGTTATTACAGAAAATTTATTTATATCTACCCTATAAGATATTAAATTTTGACCCACATTTTTATACAAAATTAATACAAATTCATTGCCAGTACAAAAAGAGAATGATTCTATATATAAAATTTATGTTGTTTATGATTTGTTATTATTAAGGTATTTAATTTATGATAATTATTATTGTGGCAATTTTACAATTTTTATAAAACTAACAAATAACTATTCAGCTACTACCGGATCGGAAACGCGGCCACACTGAGAAAGATCCGGCGAGAGAACTCAGGAGGCATGATACTAATTTTATTATTGAATTTTTGAGTGGCGGCCTACTTTATCTTACTAAAATTAATTAAATTAAAATTTAACTATTATTGTGGGTCAAATCTATACAATAAGTGCTCACAGTCACAGTGTCTTGCAGTCTTGTGGTGGTTTTCTTAGTTTTATTTTTAATTAAGTGAATAACAGGATCCCAGCTTGAGGATAATACCCAGCCATCCTCCCTATTGAAATTTTTATGTTTTTTGATTTCAATAGCCTCGCGAACCATTCTAGGCAGGTATCAGTGTTCTTTTGCGAGGATTTGTGGTTTATCAAACCTGATGTAATGGCGGGCGCGGTCCTGACTATGCTCACAGACTGCAGACTTAGTGTGACGGCGGTGTTTCACATCAGCTATATGTTCCTTGATCCGAGTTCTTACAGATCTCTTTGTTTGGCCTATATAAGAGAGACCACAGTCACAGTCTAATTTATAAACTCCTGCATCCTGTAAAGGATTCTGGCACTTGACAGGTGGTAAGAACTGACTAATCCTCTTCAGTGGCTTAAAATAGTTTTTATAGAAGATATAATATAAGATATAATAATTTTTATAGAAGCATGTTTTAGGATATAGCCAATCTTGTCAGTGACTCCTTTTACATAAGGTAGGACTGCAGGGAGACGTTCAACTGTTGGTGGTTTTACACGGTCTCCGTGACGGGGGCGAGGAACTTGCAGCTTGTTTGCACGTAGAACCTGCTTGACATGCTGCAGCTCCCCAGCCAGGTGTTCATCGTCACAGATTCCTCGTGCTCTCTGTAACAAAGATTTTGAAACGGTAGCTAAATGTGAAGGGGGATGGTGAGAATCACCAGTCAAGTATTTGTCTGTATAGGTTGCCTTGCGATACACTGTATGACTTAAGGTGTTGTTGGGTTTACGGATAACCAAAATATCTAAGAACGCTAAAGAGTTATTTGACTCCAGTTCCATAGTGAATTGAATTTTTGAATTAATGGAGTTAAGATGGTTGAGGAATATGGTTACTTTGTATAGGTACCAGTGTTTCCACTTTTAGGGATTTCGCCCTTTTTCAGGGCGAAACTGCTAATTTAAAATATGGCTTAGGGCCATTTAATATTTTTAGGGGTTTAGGGTAATTTGGGGTAAAATGACCTGGTGAAAATCGCTGGGCGTCGATACGCTGAAATGATGATGAATTCAGATTTGACTTTGAAAATGTTTTCTATTTTATAAAATATGTAGATCCACAAATTGTACGACAGTTGGAAAATCGTTCTATAACACATCCTGTGTTCAGCCATTTCAGTTTTTTAAGTAATAAATGTAATATACAAAAAGCGGATAATAAATGGCGTCAACAAGCCCTTATTGAAGCGAATTATTTCAAAGTAAAAAGTGAAGAAGAGGTCATAAAACTACTAACGGAAGTATATTGGAATAAAGTGTTGAGCTTGAAAGATCATTTTGGAACTTACAAATACCAAAACCTTGAAGTTGTGATTTCACTTCTATTAGCACTGCCATCTTCGAATACTGAAGTGGAAAGATTACTCAGTATACTAAAAAAATGTAAAACTTATAAAAGAAACAGGCTTCACAATGAAACCCTCAACGATTTGTTGCATACCAAACTAGGCATGACAAGCTTGGTTTTAGAACCTAACAGACAAATATTGAATGCAGCTCAAAAACTTAAGCCCAGTGCTTTAGCTTCAGCATCACATTGTTCACCATCTACTTCTTTCACAGATTAAAATTAATTCTTCTTATGATTAATTATTTACTACCTCTGATTAATAGATGAAAATTAAAATAATCAAATCAAATCAAATCATTTATTATGCATAAGCCCTAAAATGGCACTTACATATTGTCAATATTACATTTTTTTTTTAAATTAATCTACCACCGGATCGTTAAAATATTCAAACCATCAAGTTTTGCTTTATTTTGAACTCATTTAAATTTTGCGCCCTAAATCAAGGATTTTCAGAGAATAATTAAGGTATTTAGGGCATTTATTAGAAAAATCTAGGGTAAAACTAAAATCTGATAGTGGAAACACTGATAGGTACTCAAATATATATACTCAAATAACTCTTTAGCTTTGTTCGATATTTTGGTTATCCGTAAACCCAACAACACCTTGAGTCATACAGTGTATCGCAAGGCAACCCATACAGACAAATACTTGAATGGTGATTCTCACCATCCCCCTTCACAGTTAGCTACCGTTTCAAAATCTTTGTTACAGAGAGCACGAGGAATCTGTAACGATGAACACCTGGCTGGGGAGCTGCAGCATGTCAAGCAGGTTCTACGTGCAAACAAGCTGCAAGTTCCTCGCCCCCGTCACGGAGACCGTGTGAAACCACCAACAGTTGAACGTCTCCCTGCAGTCCTACCTTATGTAAAAGGAGTCACTGACAAGATTGGCTATATCCTAAAACATGCTTCTATAAAAACCTATTTTAAGCCACTGAAGAGGATTAGTCAGTTCTTACCACCTGTCAAGTGCCAGATCCCTCTACAGGATGCAGGAGTTTATAAATTAGACTGTGACTGTGGTCTCTCTTATATAGGCCAAACAAAGAGATCTGTAAGAACTCGGATCAAGGAACATATAGCTGATGTGAAACACCGCCGTCACACTAAGTCTGCAGCTGGGGGGGCACACTTAAAACATTACTTATTTTTACTGACCGTCGCGCCGCCTACAGATTGGTTGTACAAACTTAACTGCTGCCATTTTGTCCTGCCTGTCAAACGTTTGACAACTGAGAATTGTTATTTTTTGTTCCTAGCGTAGGTACTTATTGTCATGGATTTATTTTCGGTTATTGATATTTTTCTGAAAATTATCTCAAGTTTCAATGTTAGGCTGATATTATTATTGTTTAATTATCAGCTGATATGTTTTTTTTTATATTTCAGGGTAGCTTTCATAGTAAAAGAAAATTCTATGTAATTACACATACACATGTAGATATGTATATATATTACTTCAACTTTAGTTCACTGCCTAAACTCTGGGTGGCAGCACTTTCCATACATGCATATTTTATCATCGAGTTGCCACTCTTTTTCAATTTAATAACTTTACTCTTTGGTCTGCAGCAAAGAGTAAAGTTATTAAATTGAAAAAGAGTGGCAACTCTATGATAAAATATGCATGTATGGAAAGTGCTGCCACCCAGAGTTTAGGCGGTGAACTAAAGTTGAAGTAATATATATACATATCTACATGTGTATGTGTAATTACATAGAATTTTCTTTTAATATGAAAGCTACCCTGAAATATAAAAAAAAACATATCAGCTGATAATTAAACAATAATAATATCAGCCTAACATTGAAACTTGAGATAATTTTCAGAAAAATATTAATAACCGAAAATAGATCGATGACAATAAGTACCTACGCTAGGAACAAAAAATAACAATTCTCAGTTGTCAAACGTTTGACAGGCAGGACAAAATGGCAGCAGTTAAGTTTGTACAACCAATCTGTAGGCGGCGCGACGGTCAGTAAAAATAAGTAATGTTTTAAGTGTGCCCTCCCAGGTCTGCAGTCTGTGAGCATAGTCAGGACCGCGCCCGCCATTACATCAGGTTTGATAAACCACAAATCCTCGCAAAAGAACACCGATACCTGCCTAGAATGGTTCGCGAGGCTATTGAAATCAAAAAAACATAAAAATTTCAATAGGGAGGATGGCTGGGTATTATCCTCAAGCTGGGATCCTGTTATTCACTTAATTAAAAATAAAACTAAGAAAACCACCACAAGACTGCAAGACACTGTGACTGTGAGCACTTATTGTATAGATTTGACCCACAATAATAGTTAAATTTTAATTTAATTAATTTTAGTAAGATAAAGTAGGCCGCCACTCAAAAATTCAATAATAAAATTAGTATCATGCCTCCTGAGTTTTCTCGCCGGATCTTTCTCAGTGTGGCCGCGTTTCCGATCCGGTAGTAGCTGAATAGTTATTTGTTAGTTTTATAAAAATTGTAAAATTGCCACAATAATAATTATCATAAATTAAATACCTTAATAATAACAAATCATAAACAACATAAATTTTATATATAGAATCATTCTCTTTTTGTACTGGCAATGAATTTGTATTAATTTTGTATAAAAATGTGGGTCAAAATTTAACATCTTATAGGGTAGATATAAATAAATTTTCTGTAATAACAATGACATATAGGACGTAAGACACCTCAGTCCTCCCGTGACCATGATCACTGTAAAGTGTTCGAAACGTCGGGTAATTATAAATCAAATATCTAATCAAATAAACAAAAAGGAGGACACTCAAGGCCAGCTGTGGTATGTAGGTAGGTATATGAGTTTAAATGATGAATTCTATTGCTGTTGACTTGTTGTTGGTTTAACTGCATTGAAAATTTACTAAATAGTTTAAGCATTGCATAGCGTAATACCGGCCTAAATGTCGCGGGTTCGTTTCCTACACAAAATAATACATTGTGCTATCTCAGTCTCATCATGATATCTTGCCTACTTTCCACATACGTCTCATCAATCTGTTTTTTTTGGCAAGCTATGGTCTGGACACACGAAGTCCCGTACCGTCCGAGGTGACAGAAGGGCGGCGCGTGGCCCTTTATCCCATCGTATTCCTACATTTCCTACTCCATCGCCATTAGGTCGGCCAAATACTTGACGTCCATGGAACGTCTCATCAGTCTAAGTGTAGTTTTGTGTGCATTAATTAAATGTTTAAAAAGTTACTCGAAGACTTGTTGAAATTAGATTCCTTAGTCCAGGGTATTGTCTTTAAAAAAATACTTAGGTACCAATTGTACACGTAATAATTACAAAGCAAGTGTCTTTTATGTTTTATTAATGAACATGTATGTATATTTAGCGATAATCTATTGAGGAGTAGAGCAGTCTAAAAGTTTTGAATTGGTACCTAACAATGTGTACATACCTCTAACTTTTTAAATTTGTTTACGAATATATATGAAGTATTTTGGGTTTTTTGAAAAAATTGTCTTTTTCTCAAAAATGAAATAAAATGGTGGGACACTACAAACGAACATTTTAATCGACGATTGTGGATATTTGACGTGTCCCACGATTTTATTTTAGCCCAATCAGTGCATATGTTTAAAATTTTGTATATTTCAGAAATATCATCTTTTGGCATACTTACATTAATCTATAATACAGTGCATTTTTAGGAATTTATGTTAACATAGTTATTTCCACAAATTGAGTAACTTAGGGGTCGTTTAAGTATTACGTCACGCAATTTTTGAAGATTTTTAATACTCCCACCCCCCATGTAACGCGCCGTAACGTTTCTCTGTACCCCCCTTCCTCCTCCCTGAACGTTACGTAACACCCAAGTGACAGTTTTAAACGTATTTGCGTTAATAATAAATAAAAAAAGAGCTTCCAAACTGGCAATACATGTGTATATTGTTTATTCATTATCTAAAAAATAAAATTTGCTTGGCGACTTGGGCAATTTTAATTACCTAGTTTTTTATTTAATAAAATAACAATGTAACCCCCTCCCGGCTATGTAACGCATTGTAACATTTTACAAGACCCCCCCTCCCTCCAAATTGCGTTACGTAATACTTGAACGCCCCCTTATGAGTTACTTTATTTCAAAAATGTAACAATGTAGGTATACATATTGGTACCATGACTGTATCTTTTTATTATTTTTTTGCTTTTGGTACACTTATCTGCAAAATTACCATGACTGTTTACAATAAAACCGTTTAACTTAATTTTTTTTTTATCTTTTTTTTTTTTAAGTTTTTAGTTTTTATTTCTCATTCTATTTAATTAATTTAAGGCCTCATTATTGCAAGATTTCTTGTCCGTTAATTCATTACATTCTAACTACTCGATACGTAATCCCTCCAAAGATCTCACTCTACTAGGAGCCACGTAGACTTGACCTTCCTCAAATAGTTTCGTAAGTACCTAAGTATACGACTGCGTGATCCACAGTGCCGACATATCATTTTTATCCACCCTAATGCCATACAGTTCTCGGCGTGCTTTATCCTTTTACCTTAACTTGTGTTGTGTACCGCTAACGATTGTCCGCGTGTGTACTGCGAACGATGTCCTTAAATGAATAAATAAAACCTGTTATATAGATGACTAAGTAGAATAAGTACCGACCTCTTCTGTTATGAGTGTCCTGTAATAATCAATCTGATGTAGAACAATTATTTGTGGAGTCCACAAATCATTATTCTCACTTTGGATGTAATTTGTATTAGTTAATTGTATGTTTGAGAAATCCCCTGCGATATAAGGATTTATTCCTTACAAACTTCTGTTCGAAGTTTCGCCTGCGTAAAGATTAATTTGGCCAAAGTGGAATTATTATCTAAAGGAACACATTACCAGCAAAAGTATCCTCTGTTAATGGAAATTATCTATCAATTAATGGTAGGACCATGCTGTTGACAGTTCTCTGCCTACAGCCGCGGGCCGGTCCATCCGCGGTAGTACCACACTCTTGCAGAAGATCGACGTCTGAGCAATGGCAATGTGCTGTTGTGCTTCGTTCGGTGAGCGAGAGAGCTGGAAGACCAACTGGGTGGGTTTGGGGTTTATATCGGTAGGCAGCGGCCTAACTATACCTTTTGGTATTGCAAAGGTCCATGGGCAGCAGTGACACTTACCATCAGGTGTACTGCATGCTCGTTTGCCACCAAAAGCAATAAAAAAAAAATAGCTACTAATTTTCATTCAAGTCTAATCAATCGTTTACACGTGATTGAGTAACAAGCATCTAAAAATAATCTTTCTTGTCTATGTTACATTTTGTATGAAATTTATCTAATATCATCGAATCGAACTCGGCCGCAAAATCTGGCAAGAAACTCAGCGGTATCGTCATTTTCAAGAAATTTTTAAATAAAATTTTATATAACATATCTAGTACGTATTACTTCTAGTGCCCAAGTTCCTATTGCCCAAGTTAAACATATCTTTATTATATATAATAGCAAAAAAAAAAAACGATATGGCTGGATCAGGTCCTCACAATTGGCACCCGAACTCCAGTCAGTGTGGAATGTTGTCTTAAAAAAATGTCATAGATTCAAATACAACTTATTATAAGCTTCATTTTTATTTCATACTGTACTTTTCTATCCTAATATAAGGTTTCTTCGTCTATATGAAAATTAAAGAGATTTTTGAAGTTATATTTCTATTGGCGCGTTAGGCAAAAATGATTAGAGTAAATTTTTACGATGCGCGCGCACACCGTCACGAAAACCTGACACCCTGAAGTTAGCTATAGTCAACATTTTAGTGTTTCAAAAAAGTTATCAACAAAGTAACAGTAAGGACGTATGTTTGCGTGAGAACTGACAACTGTATTCACGATATTTATTTTTATTCAGGTTTAATTACAATATCATCATCATCATCATCTCAGCTCATATATGTCCCACTGTTGGATTCGAGTCTCCTCCACAATGAGAGGGAAATTGACCTACTATAATTGACATACTGTGTCGGTATAGGGTTTGTTTCGAGTTTTCCTTTTCTTGCATAGATGTTATATGCATTTCATATCCCTTAGTCGTCTCTTACGATCACCCACGGGTAAGATAGTGGGTGGTGAATTGTATTCTTACTCCGTCATCACACGGATAATTACAATATACCAAGGTACCTACATCTGCTATTTTGTTCAATGACTGTCTGCCACCTTGTAGGTGAGTGACATGATCCCGTTTCTGTAGAAATTTTGGTAATTATGATAAAAAAAACCTGACAAGTGGTTTTAGCAGTCATCTCTTGATACTAACCTGATACTGTCTAAATAATTGTGAAGCGACCGAAACAGGTGGAAATCAGAGGTGCAAGGTCAGGGCTATATGGTGGATGCATTAACACCTCCCAGCCAAATTCTCTTATTTCTTCAAATTACTGAAATTTAACGTGCTTGAATATTTATAAAAACTTGATTACGAGCGAAAAATGATTGTCAAATGTTAAGTATTTATATACATTTTCACATATAGGTATCTCTTAATTCTAAGTGCCTAAAGATATGTGTGATCTAGCGTTATCGCAATGAAATATCAGACCCTTTTTGTTGATTATTTACGGCTGTTTTCTCTCAATTTCTTGGTTTAATCTCAACAGTTGTTTGCAGTAGAGACAGAATGGATGGTTCTGTCCGGGAGTAAAAACTCATAATGAACAATACCCTTCCAATCCCATCATACACACAGCATCATCTTATTGCGTATTAGCCCGGTTTTTGACAGTCTGTGATGCTTGGTCGATCTTTAACCAAGACCTTATTCACAAGTTCTTATTGTACGTTTTCCACCTTTCATCACCAGTTATCAATCTCTTCAAAAACGGTTCGGTTTCAATACGTCTCAATAAATACTCCCGAATGAGTACCTACACGGGCACGGGTTGAGAGCCCTCAGCGCTCACCCACAGTCCGGGTAAAGTTGTCATAGCCATCTGAGGCTAACAACTAAGTCACACAAAAAAAAAAAACCTACACGGTACCTACATAGGTTTCTTTCAGTGAGCTGATGCACCCAAATATCGAGCTTTTTTCTATATCCAGCTTTTTAAAATGGGTCAAAACTGTTTTGTAGTTAATTCTCAGATCTTCAGCTACGTTGTAACTAACGATATGCTGAACTTTTTTTTTTTTTTATTGGTGGGCTATGGATGCGTCTCGCCCAATCGGTCCGGGGTGACGGAGAAGGCGGCGCGTGACCCCATAGACCCACCGTAAAATCCTCTCTCTTCGCCGTGCGAGCGGGCCACCGGTACCCGATCTTTGACTTCGGTGGCCCGCCCGGCACGATATGCTGATCTTACCCCAATTTTTCAAACATGGCATATTTTATCAATGACAGGACGACCAGGGCGAGGTGCATCTTTGAAATCAGAATTACTGGATTGAAAACGTTTAAACCAACTTTGTGCTATCGATTGACACACACACATTAGGTCCATAAACGTCATATAGGTAGACCAGGGTCGATAATTTTTGAATTAAAAAAATAGCAGGATGCAGGACCCATTGGAAAAGAAAGAGAATATAACAAAATTGAAAGAAAAATAATTTACGAGCGATCAGAGGTCGTGAAGTGGAAAGGGGTGGGTTTTTGAGGGTTAAACACGGTGTATCTCGATTATCATCAAAACTACAAGTCCTATGGAAAAAAGTTAAACGGCAAAGCTGTAGGTCATAAAAATATCTACAACTTTTGTATTTACACTTTTTTCACATAACCTCAAAATTTGTGTGAAAAATTCAAATAACCGAGTTGGTTGGTTTTTTACAAAAAAAAATATGTTATTTGGTGAAAACTTACCTTTTCATGTTCCAAATACACTGTAATTTATTTGATTTAAAATATTTATTTTTCACGTTATTTTGACTAAATAGCGAAAAGGCACACTAATTTTCACTCGAAAAGTCTCACGTCAAAATAGCTGATTTTTTAAAAAACTGTGTGGGCTTTTTGTTCATTGAAATATCTACTTTCTGATGGTGTAAAAAATATACATTACTATGGTAAATTTTCTTAAGACATCTACATATGTACCTAGGTATATCTACAATATTTAATAGGTAAGACATCTACCTACAATATTTTGAGCAAGTTGTAAAATCTTCTTTAAACTATGTGCTATTTATTGCTATTTTAAAATAATTTATATACCTCAGTGACCTACGGATAATTTCAGTCCTTCAGAAGGTATTTCATAGAGAAGTGGGGAAGGGACTAGGAGGGTCTAGGCCTTACTACCTGCTATTTCGTAGCAACTGAAAAATTGAAACATATAATTTAGCATAGGTAGTGCCTAATGAATATTTTTTAACACCTTAGCATAGTAATATATAGGTATACTTTTTAACACCATCAAAAGGTAGAGATTTAAACGAACAAAAAGCCCACCATTTTTTTTTAAAAAGTAGCCTTTCACGTGAGACCTTCAATTGAAAATTAAGGTGCTTTTTCAATATTTAGTCAAAATAATGTAAAAAAATAAATATGTTAAGTCAATACAATTACCTACAGTGTATTTGGAACATAAAAAAGTAAGTTTTCACCAAATTGCGTAACAATTTTTTTTAATAGATAAGAATACGAAACTAAAAACTTGGTTATTTGAATTTTTCACATAAATTTTGAGGTTATGTGAAACAGTGTAAATATCAAAGTTGTAGATCTTTTTATTACCTACAACTTTGCCGTTTAACTTTTTCCATAGGACTTGTAGTTTTTCCGGAAATCCAGATAAACCATGTTTATCCTTAAAAACTCACCACCTTCCATTTTCCGACCTCAAATCGGCCGTAAATATTTTTTCCTTTCATTTTTAGGCTTCCGTACCTCGAAAGGAAAAAACGGAACCCTTATAGGATCACTTTGTTGTCCGTCCGTCCGTCTGTCTGTCTGTCAAGACTCTTTTTCTCCGGAACGCGTAGAGGTATCAAGCTGAAATTTATATCAAATACTCAGGTCTACTGTCCCTGAGGAGCTGTTCCCGCGGCAGTCGGAGCACACGCCCCCGGTCATGGCTTCGCCAGATCACGACCGGGAGGCCGTCGAGAGTGTTCCGCCCGTGACGGAGTCGGAAGTGGGGGCAGCCGTGGCGAAGATTCGTTCCGCCACCACGGCCCCCGGCCCGGACGGAATCCCAGTCCGGGTGTTGACGTTGCTCCTCGAGCATCTCGAACCTCGCCTCAGGCGACTGTTCAACGCCTGTCTGACGTCTGGACAGTTCCCTGAGTGCTGGAAGGAAGGGAGGTTGGTTCTCCTGCCAAAGCCGGGACGGCCCCCGGATTCGCCGTCGGCCTACAGGCCCATTGTGCTTCTGGACGATGTGGGTAAGCTGCTGGAGCGTGTCCTCGCTGCCCGCATCGTCCAGCACCTGGAAGAGGTGGGGCCCGATCTGTCGGACGCTCAATTTGGGTTTCGAAGGGGGCGTTCGACCATCGGGGCCCTGCTACGCCTGAGGCAGACGGCCGCGGAGGCTGTCGCCGGCAAAGGAGTGCTGTTGGCGGTGTCGTTGGACATCGCCAACGCCTTCAATAGTCTGCCATTCAGCTGCATCAGGGAGGCGCTCCGGTTCCACGGAGTGCCCCTGTACCTCAGGCGGCTGGTGGCAGACTATTTGGAGGGGCGCAGTGTTCTCTACGCGAGCCCCGCAGGGGACATTGTGCGGACGCCCATGTCGTGCGGTGTTCCGCAGGGGTCGGTTCTGGGGCCGACTCTGTGGGACATCGGTTACGACTGGGCGTTGAGAGGGAGTCTCCCCCCCGGGCTGAGCGTTATTTGCTATGCTGACGACACGCTCGTCACAGCCCGTGGCAGGACATTCGAAGAGGCGGCGAGCCTGGCCACTCTCGGCACCGAGGAGATGGTCAGGCGGATCGAGGCGCTGGGGCTCAGGGTGGCCCTAAACAAGACGGAGGCTCTACTATTCCATGGGCCCCGTGTGAGGCTGCCCATCGGCGCCTCGTTAGTCGTCAACTCCATCCACATCAGTATCCAGGCCCATATGAGGTACTTGGGTCTGGTGCTCGATGGGCGATGGTGGTTCCGGGAGCATTTTCGTCAAATTGCTCCCCGGCTGGTCGGCGCGGCGTCCGCCCTTTCTCGGCTCATGCCTAACGTGGGCGGACCCAGTTTTCAGGGCCGACGGCTGTATGCGGGGGTGATCCGCTCAATGGCCATGTACGGCGCACCCGTGTGGGCGAGGGCTCTGAACGCCCAACTCAGGGCGGTTCTGTGGAGGCCACAGAGAGTCATGGCGGTCAGAGCCATTCGCGGGTACCGCACGGTGTCGACAGAGGCGGCGTGCCTATTGGCCGGGACACCCCCTTGGGACCTAGAGGCGGAGATGCTCTCCGACCTCTACCGGCGGGTTACCTCAATGCGCGAAGAGGGTGACTCCCCATCGTTCAACGAGATAGCCACCTGGCGCGAGGACGCCCGCCGAGAAGTCATCGCCCGTTGGGCTACGCGGCTGGAGAGGCCTAGATACGGTGTTATTACCGTTGAGGCCCTCCGGCCCGTACTGATGGAGTGGATGGAGCGGCGGCACGGAGTTCTCTCTTTCCGGTTGGTGCAGGTCTTGTCGGGGCATGGTTGCTTCGGCAAGTACCTGCACACGGTCGTGCGGAGGGAGTGGACTCCGTCCTGCCACCATTGCAGTAGCGACGAGGACACGGCGCAACATACGCTCGAGGTATGTTCGGGCTGGGACGGGCAGCGCCGTGACCTCGTCGCTGTCATCGGTGCCGACCTGACGCTGCCGGCTGTTGCGCGAGCGATGGTCGACAGCGTCAGGAATTGGGACGCGGTCGCCGCCTTTTGCGAGGCTGTCATCTCGCAGAAGGAGGCGGCGGAACGGGCCCGGGAGGATTCCCGTGACCCGGGCCGCCGCCCGCGGCCGGGGCGGCGCAGGCGCGAGTACCTGCGCCTGATGCCGCCCTAACCGAGGCTTCGGGTGATCGGACCGGGGAATTGTCCGGTCACCCGACGTGAGGCCACCGCGTGAGGACGACGCCTCGACGGCGAAAGCTGTCGGGGCGTCGACAAGAGAGGAGCCCAAGAGGGCATACCGCCGAGCGGGCCACCGAAGACAAAGATCGGGTACCGGTGGTCCGCTCGTACGGCGAAGAAGAGGTGCTTGCAGGGTGGGTCAATGGGGTTGCGCGCCGCCTCTTCCGTCACCCCGGACCGATTTGGTGGGGTGCGACGTCCATAGCCCACCGCAAAAAAAAAAAAAAAAAAAAAAAAAAATAGGTCTACTGTCCCTTAGAGCTGTGAAAAAAATCAAACTTTTAAGCTAACGCAATCAAAAGATATAGCTATTTATGTCGCAAATTTCTCGTGAACTCAGAATCTTGAAATTTGGAACGAAGCAACGTCTTATAGCACATATTAAGGAAAAATTGTGAAAACTGTAAATTTTTGATTACATCATATAAAAAAAATATTTTTAATCATTTTAAACTCACTACCCCTTTTCACCTGAACGTGTATGGTTAACAAGCAGCAATTAATTTTGCACTGACAATGAACAGGCAGCGTGACCGAGTGGTCTAAGGCGCTGGTTTAAGACACCGTAGCAACGAGAAAATTAGTAGTTTTAATATTTATTAAAACTACTAATTTTTATTTGCTACTAATTTAGGTGTAACTTGAATTAATATCAAAGAAAAAAGAAACTTGAATTCATCATCATCATTCTCCTACTCTTATCCCAATTACTTGGGATCGATACAATATGTACTCTTCTTTCATAGTACCTACATAATGTAAAAGTTATTGGCAATAGTTTTATGACCGGCCCCCTGTCAGACGTCAACCCTACTTGGGAATATAATTGTTGACCAAACGACATCAGATGGAGTTGGCCCAGGTCGTTAAAAGCTCTTAGTCATCTTTTACGACATCCACGAGCAAAGTAAGGGTTGGTAGTATTCGTAGCCGCTACCACACAGCACAAAAAATAAACTTGATTTAATATCAAAAAAAAAACTACTGCATAAATATTTTTTTAGTTTTACGGAACCCTTCGTGCGCGAGTACAACTCGCACTTGGCCGATTTTTGTTATATTCTTTTCCTTTTCCAATGGGTTTCATCCTACCATTTTTACCATTTTTAAAGACTTCAGCCTTGGTCTATTAATATTCCTTTTTTGTAATAAATATTTAAAATGTATCGAATTTCTTCATTAGATTTTTCTAATTTATAGTATATTATCTATGATTAGATTCACTCATTTTGACAGAAAGAAAACAATTGAAAAACGGCGGGAAAGAACATTTTACTAAATTGATTCTTTTTTTGAAATGTAACCTTTTTGATGGTACCTATCAAGACCAGCCAGATAGAACTAGTAGTTATATCCAAAGAGATTTTATTAATAGTTTATATAGCCTACATGCGAAAAGCCTTTTTCCCGATCTATTATATCATATGTTTAGAAAATAATCGGTATTTAGCTGAGCCGACGGGATTGAATTTGAAAACGAGTCGAATTTGATTTTTGAAAACGATTGAATTTTTAGTGATTAAATTTTGCCTCTATTTTAATGAGTGGTTAATCTGATTATATTTAGTTTTATCATTATCATCTCGGCACATATACGTCCTACTCCTGGGCTTGAGCGTCCTCCAGAATAGGAGGGAAATCAACGGTCGTTAGAAAACATAGGTATAACTTAGTTTACAACAGTACTAAATTCCATAAAATACGAATAATAAATTGTAATGTGGAAGACAATGGTTTGGGCGGGGCGGGGCGGTATCATTAATGGGGCGGAGCACATCTATGTACCTCCCCCTGCTTTCATGTTTCAGCTCAGGGAGCTATCATTAATTCAGTTTACGTCGAACAAGAGCTCTGAAAACACGTACGTTAGTTATATCAAAAGACGTTAGAACGCGACAAGTTTATTCATACATAACTTAATTTTTTTTATTTATAAATATAGTTACTGATTTCGTTTTTAGTGTTCCAAAGATAGAGTTTTATTTCTTTATTTGCATATTTAAAATTTTCTCGCAATGTAGGTACCTACGAACTGCTCGCAAAATATTATTAGTAATTTTGACGACCTTTGTAAGGCTTATTTTGAAAAATCAAATATCTTAAAGTAATTTAAAAGTTTTAATTTCTTTAATGTCAAATTTCCTTATATATTGAAGAAAAATATTATAAAATGCAACACCAATATAACGAAATGTCGAACGCGCGCATGCCACGTGCTTGCAAAACGAGGAGGGGTACAGGTCAACAGCAGAAGTAAGTGACGTTTTACGTAACTTCTGACAATTTCTTTCTTTCCCTTCTTCTGCCTGGCACATATACATCTCACTGTTGAACACAAGCCTCCTCCAAGTGAGAATAATTGGCTTTCTAACGATATATAACAATGTTTATTAGGTTTTATTTCAATTTTCCTTTTCTAGCTTCATCCTACACAAATCTCTATGGCACTGTCGATATAAAATTATATACCTATGTACATATATATAAAAGGTATTTGTCTTGCCTAATTTAGTAACCAACTCTTTATTGATATTTAAAAAATCTTAATTTAAAATATAAAAAAAAAAAATTCTTTTAGACGTAATTCGACTTTTGGCGGGAATCTTAAAACGTCATGTGGTGCTCTTGTGTTATATTAGATTTCTTAGTGTTTTAACGTGTTTTATTAGATAATTTTGATGATATTTTATGTAATATGATGCAACGGAACTGCTGGGATGTAGTGAATATGATTTAAAAGTGCTTTACAACGTTTTCGTTTTCCATCAAAATTACCAGAATTTACCATTAACAGTGTGGCCATAGCACTGTTGATGGCGACAATCTGACATACTGATGGACAATGACTAACATGAAAATATTAAAGACGTGAACGTACGACGACGTAACTCGTAGTACCTACCTAGTACAAGTAAAGTACCTACCAAGCTGATTGCCAATACGAAAAAAAAGAAGAATAATACGTAATACCAATATAAGTTTTGTTTTAAAACAGTTTACTCATTTAATTACCATAATCTCAGCTCAGATATGTCTCAATACTAAGCCTTCTCCACAATAGAAGATAAAATGATTTAGGTACCTAATTGATCTACCGTGATCAGACGTTTTTGTGTAGTTTTATTTTGAGTTTTCTTTCTCTTGCTCATCATTCTCCCAATTACGATGGGGTTGATACAATATGTAGGTACTCTTTTTTCATAGTACATTTTATAAAAGTTATTATAGTTCATCTAATCTAAGAAGTGCATTTTGACGTTTTGCATTTTTTAATACACAATAACCTCGGTCAAACGTATACACATGATTGTAAACACTAAATCTGAAATTTTAAACAACTATTAAGTTATTTACATAATTAACATTGCGGGTGACTTTCTTGTACAATAATCTAATGTTGAAACTCGTAAAACTAATTTAAAATAAAAATAGCATGGTAAATAGTAATTGTTATTGACGACCTAACAATGTCACGTCATCACGTTCTATACAGTAGTGCTTGACAACTTCCAATTCACGATTATCCAAATAATCGGTAAAAATATTAGAATAATACAATTAATCGAATAGAGATTTTGACAGAGATGTACATTTCGACACTTTGATTGATGAGGAAATAATTATTAATGTTCGCGATGCTGATAATTCAAGTAATAGTAGTAATTCTTAATAAATAGCTATTTTCAAATCCAGTTTTTGTTTTAAATTAACCTAATCCTACTAAATATAATGAATAGATTCTATGCTGAAATAATTAAAGTTGTTTAGTACTAATTTAGCACTTAATTTATTCATCAACTTTTTGAAAAATAAAAAATAAACTGATTATTAATTATAAAGAATCAATATCGATTTCTCAGTAAAATCGGATATTTTCGATAGCGATTATTTGGTTCACATACCTAGACAACTTACTGCGACAGCTGTCAAAGTGAAGTTTTTTTTGGCGGGAATCTAAAACGTCATGTGGTGCTCTTGTATTATATTCGATATCTAAGTGTTCTAACGTGTTATATTAGATAATTTTGATGGCATTTTATGTAATGTGATGTGACGGAACTGCTGAGATGTAGTGAATATCATATAAAAGTGCTTTATAACGTTTTCGTTTTTCATCAAAATTCCCACAAGATACCATTAACAGTGTGGCCATAGCACTGTTGATGGCGACAATTTGACTTACTGACGGACAATGACTAATCTGAAGACACTAAAAACTTGAATATAATTATAACTCGACACTGGCAACAATGGCTCATTTATGTAGCTGATTGCCAATACATAAAAATAAGAAGAAGAAGAAGCTGTCAAAGTGCACTTCTTAAATTAGATAGACTATAGCAATAGTTTTATGACCGGTCGCCTGCCAGAGGTCAACCCTCCTTGGGAATGTAATTGTTGACCAAACGGCATGAGATGGTATTGGCTTAGATCGTTATAAGTCTCTTAGTCGTCTTTTACGACATTCACGAACAAAGTATGGGTTGTTAGTATTCGTAGCCGCTACCACACAACATTTCATATATAAATAATTTCTTTCTCTTGCTATATGCATAATATACCTATCTTTTGGTTATCTTTCATAAGCTATGGACCAGGTAGGTGAATGGTATTCTTACTCCGTCACCACACGGAAATACTTAGATATATAATAATAATTAAAAATGAATTATTGGAATACATATTCTGTAATCCTTCCGTATGGGATCGTACCTGTGGGTGATCGTACGAGACGACTAAGGGATATAAAATGCATATAACATCTATGCGAGAGAAGGAAAACTCGAAAGAACCCTATACCAACACGTCTGACCAGCGTAGTATAGTAGGTCAATTACCCTTCCATTATGGAGGAGGCTCGAGCCCAACAGTGGGACATATATGAGCTGAGATGTGATGAGAAGAATGAGAAGATATTCTGTAATATCTGTTCTGTATAATCTCGTTGTTCTTCGATACTAAGTGTCGTGCGTGGTTTAAATTGGACAGATGGCGTGATTAAGATACGGAAACTCCCTCATAATACAAGGTCTATTTGCTTAGTATGAGGTGTTATCTGATGAAAAAAAAATTAGTACCCACGTATTATGTAGGTAATTGAGAAATAATAATTATTATTCTAAATAATTTGTTTTTCTTTTTTAATTGCATATACCTACGTTTGTAATGTCGGTGGATTTATTCTTTAGCGCGAAATGTTATTAAAAAAAATAAGATAGAGTAGATACCTAATCTACTTATTCTTAAACGAGGCTTGTGTTTTCTTTTTGAATCTATATTTGTGACTTTGCGGGAATCTGAAACGTCATGTGGTCTTGTTATTCGGTATCTTAGTGTTGTAACGTGTTATATTAAATGTATTTGATTGTATTTTGTATATGTTACGGAATTGCTGGGATGATGTAGTGAATCCCTACTAATATTATAAATACGAAAGTAACTCTGTCTGTCTGTCTGTCGCTCTTTCACGCCAAAACTACTGAACCGATCTAAATTAAATTTGGTACACAGATAGTCTAGAATCTGACAAAGGACATAGGCTGCTTTTTAATGCAAAAAAAAAGGTTGTAAAGGAGAATGAAACGTTGTAAGAAATTATCTTCATTTTTAAAGTCAGAAGCTTGAAACTTATTTTTAGGCTATTGATTAGATATAAATAAATATGACATTAAAATTTCGTAAAAATATTACCTTTAAGGGGTAAAATAAAGATAGGTGATGAAAAACTTTAGGATAGTAACCTTTTAAGCGGGCGAAGCCGCGGGCAGAAGCCGCGGGCAGAAGCTAGTAGACCTATGATATAAAAATGCTTTTCGATTTTTATCAAAATTCACAAACGACGCTATTAACAATATAGAACTATTCATAGCTACGAGAACTATTCATAGCTACGATTTAATTTACTGACAGAGAATGACTAACATGAAGAGACTAAAGACGTAAAGAAAATTATAATTTGACACTAACAACATTGGCTCGTATAAGTAGCTATATTTTTGCAGTAAAACTTCTTTAAAATTCTTTTAATTTTAAACTCCATGTAATGAAAAGGCGAGAATGAGATACTTCATACTATACACAGTATTTTTTATTCTCGATCTTTATGTAATGCTACGTAGCGTACCCATTTTCCTTTAAGTATTGTCCATATGTATATCGATGGGGATGGATTGATGGCATGAGTGGGGAAGTATGGGAGTGGGTGGGATGAGTGGGGACGTATGAAGATGGATAGGATAAGTGATGACAGAGGGGTATGGATACAATGTTCAGGGAAGGATAAGATGAATAGAGACGGATGGTATATGTGGTGACAAATAGGGATGGACAGGATGAGTGGTGACAGATGAGGATAGATGGTTTGGGATGGCGATGGATGTGATGATTGGGGACGAATGGAATGAGTGGGGATCCGTCCCCACTAGGTGGTGATGGCGTTGGATAGGATGTCTCATGACGAAGGGATATGAGGGATATGATGTGTCATGACGAAGGGATACGAGGGATACGATGTGTTATGACGAAGGGATACGAGGGATACGATATGTTATGACGAAGGGATACGAGGGATACGATATGTTATGACGAAGGGATACGAGGGATACGATATGTTATGACGAAGGGATACGAGGGATACAATTAATGGCAACGGATGGGATGATTGAGAACAATTTGGAATTGATAGAATAAGTGGTGACGAATAAGAGGAGTGGTAGATGGGTATTGATGAGATAAGTGGGGATGGATGTCATGAATGATGATGAATGGGGTGAATGAGGATGAAAGGGTTGAGTGCAGATGGTTGTGATGAGTGGTTACGAATGGGGATAAATGGCATAAGTGAAGATAGATGGGGATGGACGGTGATGAACATGGTTGATTGGGGGTGGATGAGGAGAGTTGAAATGATTAGTGATGGATGCGAATGGTTGCGATGATTAGTTTCGAATGGGGACGAGTGGGGATGTAATTAGTAGTGACGGTTTGAAATGAATCAGAAGAATAAGGATGTATGCGAGAAGTACCTACATACGAATTGGCATGAGTGAGAATGGATTAATATGAATGGCATAAATGAAGATAAATGAGATGAGTGGGAACGCCTGGTGTGAGTGGAGATGGATTGGAATGCATGGAATGAGTGGGGATGGGGATGCCCTATACATACCCTAAGTGTATAAGTGGGAATAAATGCATGAGTGAAGTCGGCTAGGATGATGGGATGTAATTATATCGAGATTACTTTTCAAGTTTTCACATGGTTTTTATCAGTCGAAATTTAGGGCCAGCAATTCGAGAGCCAGAATTCGTAGTGTTAGGACATGAATCTATATAAAGATTCATGTAGCATGATTTTGTTCATCATTCACCTGCTCTTATCCCAATTACTTGGGATCGATACAATATGCACTCTTCTTTTATAGTATAATACATATAGTAAAAGTTATTGGCAATAGTTTTATGACCGGCCGCCTGCCAGACGCCAACCCTTCTTGGGAATGTAATTGTTAACCAAACGACATCAGATAGAGTTGGCCCAGGCATAAGGTTCTTAGTCGTCTTTTACGATATCCACAAGCAAAGTAAGGGTTGGTAATATTCGTAGCCGATTTTTTTTTCTTTCGCCAATTTTTTTTATATATATCTAAATAGTTTCATTATACTATTAAGTCCAATTAATTTTCTCTTTTACATTCTAACTACTTTATTATCTACTTCTCTCTTAGCATAATTATTTTTCATATTTCCTTGTTAAAATTAATTTAATTCTTATAATGTTACTATGTATTCTTTCAATTTTTTTCTACCTTTTATTGTAAATGATAATAAATTATCACAACTTATTTAGGTCCCTGATCAAGTTAATTTTGACTAAGTTCATGATGACTTAGAACAATAAAAAAAAATCGTAGCTGCTACCACATAGCTCAGTATAATTATCCTTATATGTTCTATATTCATTTGATTCTCTTACAAGATACTTTTCTGAAGATTCACCGTGATTGCACACACACACATTTATTAAATATTACTTTTCTTTTGTTGCAACATCAGACAACCAAGAAAAACCAAAGCTGTTACTCAACATGAAATGCTCCAGCAGCAACAGAATGCAATGTTTGCAGCACCCGCGCAACTACCCGAATACCCATTATACGCCATGCAAAAGTAAGTTGAATTTACAATTTTATAATTAATTCAACGATTACATAACCACCTCAATTCATTATCTCCGAGTATAGTAATAATAATAATTAATAATTTAATAATAATTTATTTCTGCTTAAAATTAGTGTTTAGATTATACATTAAATTATTCTAAGATATTAAAAGTAATGTGTTAAGAATACAAATAATACCATATGGGTTTTGGTCTGAGTCGTAAAAACGAGTTAAGAGCTCACTAAGAGAAAGGGCAGCAGTACGAACTTTATTGAAGTTTATCTGAATATATGAGATCTCTACGATCAGGTAACTAAAGAGTTACTGTATCATCACCCCTTCGAGGGGAGACTTGATCCATCCATTTTTTAATGGCAGGACTACGCTGTCGAAAGTTTTCTGTCTACAGCCTCGTGCCGGTCCGTCCGGGGTACCACACTCTCGCAGAATATCAATGTCTGAGCAATGGCAATGTGTTTTTGCGTTCGGTTAGCGAGAGAGCCTGAAACCCAACTGGGTGGGTTTGGGGTTTGTATTGGTAGGCAGCGGCCCTAAAGGTCCATGGATGACAGGAACACTTCACATCGGGTGTGCTGCTTGTTCGTTTACCACCAAATGCAATAAAAAAAAACATCTGCCATCCATCCCCAGTCATTCCATCCATTCCAATTCATCCCCACTCATTCCATCCATCCATCCGCATCCTTTCCCATTTATCCCATCCATCCCCCTACACTACATCCATACCCACACATTCCATCCATTCATACTCATCTCATCTATCCCAATCCGTCTCCACTCACACCAGCCGTTTCCACTCATCGCATTTATCTTCATTTATGTCGTTCATATTAATCCATTCTGGTCCGCAGCGACTATACCCCTGATATTGCAAAGGTCTATGGGCGGCAGTATCGCTTACCCTTAGGTGCCACCAAAAGCAATAAAAAAACATTCAAAAGTGGACTTTGATAAACTGATAAATCTATGGATGAATGATATTTGTCTCGTAGTTCCAATGATATTATATGTTCAGTGATATATCTACTGCATAGATGCCGTGATTATTCAGGTACCAATCTACCTTGCCATGTGTTGTGGGTTTGAATTCCACGCAAAACAATATTTTGTGCGATCCATAGATTGTTGTTCTGAATTGGGGTAATTTACGTCATGCAAGGGTTATTTTCTTAACGTAGAGTGATATGGCATGTTATGGGTTATAATTGTGTTCCATCAAAGAAAATTTGTTTTTAAAGATTTTTTGCATAAAAATTCTTAGGTAATTCTCGGCAGGCATCTACATGATTCTCCTATTAAATATTCAGATATAATGATGTTGAACTTTAAATAAAAGGAAATATGTACTCGAGGACGTCGGATAAAATATTCTGGATCTGGCACGATCACGACCGTTAAAATTAATGCATCTAAATATTTATTTTTTTAAAAGCTTCATAAGCGCAACGCGCTATTTCTATTCGAAAATGGCTTGGTAATTCTTTGTCCTTTAACTAGACTTAATAAAAAACTAAACTGCTGAGTAATTAGTGTATGTATACCTTATGAAAATTGGGTTCGTTTACATTTTTTTGTTTGTCCATTCGGACAGACAAAGGGAACAAATCCCATATAGCCTATTGTAAACGAACAGCTATGTTTAGCACTACGCCGAGAATGGCTCCAAATTTCAAAAGTATTTTTTTTTCTTTCATTTTCATTTATGGCTTTGACTAATAGTAAATGATAAATAATATAAAAATTTTGCGGCGTGCACTTTTGGATTTTCCAAATTATTTGTGTATTTGTCCACCACCACGTTAACCCTTACTTTCCCGTGAGAATCTTAGAAACCAGCAACTGGATCATTAAGATAATAGGGGAAAACCCAAAACCCACCCAGAAAGTTGATCTGCTGGCTCTCTCGCTCACCGAAAGGTGCACAACAGCACTTTGGCACTGCTCATACATCGATTTTCTGCGGGAATGTGGTACTACCCTGGATGGACCGGTCCGCGACTGTAGACAGAAAACTGTCAGCAGTGTGTCCTACCATTATAGAAAGCATAATCCATTTATGGGTTGACCAGTCCAACAGAGAACGTCGTGAAAGATATCGTTTTGAAAAGAATGCAAGTAAACCTCAAATGGTTTCCTTGTAGATCCAGTTTTATTAAATTTATAAAATGAACAGTAAATATTATTCTAGGATATCTTCAACATCAACCTAATGTAGCCGAGCTTAAATTGTTTAGCCATTTGTAAAAGATATTGCATTTAATATAATGAAATTATCTCGTTCAAAGGAACTCAGTTCACTTTAAATATGATTTTATGGAGTTAAAATGTTATTGTAACAATCTCTACGTTTTATGCATTAAACATTTCTTTACTTTGCTTTTTTTCACATGCAAATTGTACATATTTTGATTCCCTTGTTGGTTCATAGAATCTTAATAAATTATATGTATCATCATCATCATCATTCTCCTACTCTTATTCCACTTACTTGGGGGTCGATACAATATATACTCTTCTTTCATAGTACATATTGTAAAAGTTATTGGTTTTATGACTGGCCGCCTGCCAGACGTCAACCCTCCTTGGGAATGTAATTCTTGACCAAACGGCATCAGATGGAGTTGGCCCAGGTCGTTATAAGTTAGTTAGTTACATATATGCGGGTAATTTAATGGAGTTTAATTCTGTGCATAGCATAATTTCATTTATTTTAATAAAATAAATAATAGTAAAATTAAGTAGAAAAAGAAAGTAAAATGTATTTTCGCCCTTTACTTTCCCATGAGAGTCCTAAAAACTGGTCGAAGGATATATCATAATCAACCATATATAATTTTTGGTCATTCACTTTGGCAACAAACCTGATAATTTGTTTAAATGCATAATTTCATAAAAGAAAATTATCAGTTTCTTTTTATAAGAAAGAATTTATGAAACAATTACTTCAGTTCTGTGAAAATAATAAAAATATGGAGATCAAATATGGAGTTCAAATTCCGAGCGCAACAAAGTTTGTTGGGGCTTAATGCATACTCTCTCTATTTAAGATTGTGTTCTTAAATAAAATCCTAATATAGGGTTTCTCTTAGGTATCTTCTATAGAAGATAAAATATACACGTAATCGTTGTTGAATTTGAAACTCTCAGCTTTAGTTGTATTGTTTGTTGTTTTTATTTCTTGGTTTCCATCCTAGCCTCTGAACCTTCACTAGACTTATTTTCTTGTACATAGAGATGTTTTATGTCTGTAGCTGCGAAGTATGTGGAGGCACTGACCATTAGCAGTAGTATATGTTGATACAAGTTTATTATATTTTATCTTTATTGTAATTATTCAATACATCTTTTATAACATGTTATTCTCCTCAGTATGTATAAAAATATTGTCTATTATTGTGTATGGTACGCTGTTAGTAATAATGAAATTAAATAAATACATACATACATATCATCACGCCATATCCCTTGCAGGGTAGGCAGAGAGAACAGAGTGCCAGAGAACTCTATCCTTGCATACTTCACTCGCTTCCTCAACATTCATAATTCTCTTCATACTCGCTCGCCGGTTTCGGAGACTCTTGATTCCACCTTCCTTCAGTACATGACCGATCTGGTCTAGGTAGGTGAGTCTCGGTCTCCCCCGGTACCTACATCCTTCCACTCTCGCATTGTATATCTTCTTAACCAGACGTTCATTCGGCATTCTTTCCACATGTCCGAACCATCGGAGCATTCCCTTTCGCATCTTTACACCAATACTCTCTTTCATACCTACTCACTCTCTTACGTCGTCGTTACGTTATTAAATAAATAAAAAAAAAAAATGTACAATTCGTAATAGCTAACTAAAGGTTTAAGAATTGTGTACAGTTAACGCCAATAAGATCGCTTTTATAATGTGATACCATAAACTTCATAGACAAATGTCAATGTGGTTTCAATTCTATTTACAAACGATAAGCAGAGTTATAACCTTACACAACTAATCTAAATAATGACGAAATAAATTAACGTGACTGGATGTATTGCATCAGTACCAGTGGCCCACCCAAATGGCGATATAGAGTTATATGTACCGCAAATTATGGGGTTGCACGCCATTTTTACCGCAATCTTGGGCGATTTTTTTTATTGCTAATAGTGGAAAACGAGCAAGCAGCCCACCTGATGGTAAGTGTCACTGCCGCCCATGGACCTTTGCAGTACCAAGGGTATAGCTAGGCCGCTGCCAACCAATACAAATGCAAAACCTACCCAGATGGGCTTCCGGCTCTCTCGATCACAGAACAAAGCGCAATAGCACATTGGCACTAGTCAGACGTCGATCTTCTGCGAGAGTGTGGTTCTACCCCGGCCCGCGGCTGCAGACGGCAAACTGTCAACAGCGTAGTCCTACCGCTAAAAAGATTTGAGCGGTGTGTGATCTATCCATTAAGTATCTGGAAAGAAAATCATTTTAGCAGTTAATAATTAAAGTAAAATAATTGTTTGTGTCGACTATACCAGCCCATGGGAAGCGCATAAATGGGTTTCTTACCTAAGAAGAAATGCCATTACAATTGTCAATTATTATTTCATATTGTGGAAAAAACAAAATAAGTATACAATTCACCATTAGCTATCTTGCTCGTGGGTGTCGTAGACGTCTAAGAGATATAATATATATATAACATCCGTGCAAGAGAAGGAAAAGTCGAAATATACTTTATACCAATCCGTCTAAACGGCATGGTAGAGTATGTCAATTTCCGTCCGTTTTTTGAAGAGTCTCGAGCCCAGTAGCAGAACATATAATGAGCTGAGATAATGATAATTGATATAATATAATCATTTTTCATAATTCTAGAGATAAAAGGAATAAAATCTAGATAAAAATAAGTAAGAACAAAATGCATTAAATGAAAGAGTTTTATTTTTTACAGCCAAAGAAACATGCAGCCGAATAATGGTTTACATCCTGATATACAGCTACCAAGAACTACGGCTACGTATACTTCTGCGTCACTTAATGAGTAAGAGTAATAATTGATATCTATCTATATATATATAAGAGATTTCCACCTATGTATTGATTCATCACGATATATCTGGAACCGTAAAGCCTACAGACTTTAAATTTGGTACAAATATTCTTTTCGCCGAGTAGTGGTCGACTAAGAACGGATTTTATGAAATTCCACCCGCAAGTGGAGTTGCTGGGAGGTAAAAATCACATTTTTCAAATATAGTTACCACAGACTTGAAATTTGGTATGTACATTTTTTCTGCCCTGTAAAAGTCAGATGAAGTAAGATTTTAAGAAATACCTTTCCGAAAGAAATTCTATGTAGCTAAAGTAAACTACACAACTGAACTGACGTAACCGAAGCGAAGCGACGGCGCACATACATAGATTTGGATGATTTAGGCGGTCAAAAGTGTTTTTTCTAAAACATTCCTAATGAATGACTCATTAGTACTTAAACTAGATAAGGGACCAAAGTACATCATACAACCCCTCCCGTGCGATCCCGTTACGTTCGGACCCTTTGACAGGTAGTCGAAACTCGGTTGTTGCTTAAGGTGAACGTATCAGTTATCGGCGCTCTTATTTATACTTAACATTCAAAGTGTAAAATTGATTCTTTGGACTGTGATATTAAAGTGATTGTAATGGATTTTGATAATTCAGGTAAGAACTGATGTATTTACAAAAATTATAAGATTTAATAATGTTTATTTTACTATTAATACCCCGTCAAACATGCTGTGTTCAAAAAGTCTTACTTTTTATAAACTGTTGTATTCATTGGGACTTTTGTTATACTTCAGTGTACGTTCCTGTTATGTTACTTATGCCACATGATAATATACATATCTACCCTAGTAATGACCAAAAATTAGGCGCTAAGTATCGCAGAATACAATTTCACCAGACTTTAAAGATTTTTGATAAAAAACTATAAATAACATATTTTCTATTAATATGTACTAATATACCTTTATTTTATCGTAGGATCTGGCAGTGGTTCTGGTGTAAGAGTAATCACTCGGAAGTACTTATTTGAGCAGATAAAAGCCCAAGATTTTTCAACTTTAGTTGAAAAATTAGACTCATATGAGACTTAATATCGGAATATGGAGAAACAGAAGACGATAAAAAGAGTGTGAAACGCAAATTTTCTTACATAAAATCTCAAATATAACAAAGATGGGCCAAAGCTCATAAAATAGAAGAAGTTTTTCTAAACCAAAATAAATCTTGGTTAGAAGGTACCTTTGAGATTCCGTTAGCATCACTTAAACGACAAGGTCGGCCATCTAAGAATTTTGAAGATTTAAGTGAAAGAAGCAAACGGAGAAAAACTGAAGTTGTTCGAGCTACTATGGGTGATGAAATCATTGTTCATGCAGCGCAGTCAGTACTACAAAAAAGTGGTAAACGAGACGCGTCAAAGGTGCTTAAAGATATAACAAATTCTCCAACAAGGGCCAGTGCATACAAAAAAGCCTACTCCAAGACAGATAAACTAATCGCTCCTCTTACCCAATTGCAAGCATTAAAAATGTTTGTTGAAGCCGACCTTACTAGACGACAATATGAAATAATTAGAGAAACAAACAAAAGTCATTACCCTTGTTATGACCTTTTGTTATCTGCAAAACAAGAATGTTATACACCAAAAGAATCCCTTCGTGTAACAGCTACCTGCGCCGAAAGTAATCTGCAGTCTTTATTAGACTTAACGGCCAGTCGATTGTCATTGTATTTAGAAGATGTACTAATGACACTCAATGAAATAGAAAAACAATCGTTGACCATAATAAGCAAATGGGGTTGTGATGGCTCACAACAACAGAGATTCAAACAAAGGTTTGATAACGATTTAGACTGCGACGGCAGCCTTTTCTTAAGCTCATTTGTACCTTTACAAATTGTTTGTGGAATAACAGGTAGCAAGATTATTTGGCAAAACCCGACTCCATCTTCGCCTCGTTTTTGCAGGCCAATAAGATTTAGATTCATAAAAGAGTCGACGGACGTAACTAAAGATGAAATAAATTATGTAGAAAACGCAGTTAAGTCATTGAATGCTTCTAAAGTGACTCTGCAAGGAGAAGAATTTACTTTCAAATATACCATGAAAATGACTATGATAGACGGGAAAGTATGCAATGCGGCTACAAATAATTCATCTACCAGTCGGTGTTATATATGCGGAGCCACACCAAAAAATTTCAATGACCTGGATATGAAGAAAATTTTGTGCCCACAAGCACTAGAGTTCGGTTTATCGATACTACATGCCAGAATCCGAATCTTTGAATCAATTTTACATTTGGCATACAAGTTACCTGTAAAGAAGTACAAAGTAAGAAAAACGCAAGAAGAAAAACAGTTGGAAGAAAAAAGAAAGCAAGAGATACAAAATCAATTTAGGATTCAAACTGGATTATTAGTGGACGTGTCAAAAGCTCAATTTGGGAACACCAATGATGGCAACACCAGCAGGCGATTTTTTGAAAACCCAGAGCTAACCGCTGAAATCACTGGTATTAACTTTCAATTAATTTTCAGGCTTAAAGTTATATTAGAGGCGTTATCAAGTGGTCATAGGGTAGATAAGGAAAAATATGATAAATACGCCATCGAAACAGCCAAACTGTATATACATTTGTATAGATGGCACCCAATGAGCCCTACGATGCATAAACTTTTAATCCATGGGGCAAGCATTATAGAAGCTTCCGTATTGCCTATTGGTCAACTGTCCGAAGAGGCTGCGGAAGCTCGAAATAAACATTTTCGGTCTTACCGTCAAAACTATGCCCGAAAATTTTCCAGAGAAGAATGTAACTTAGATATTTATCAAAGACTTCTGTTAACTTCGGACCCTTTAATCAGTTGTATGAGGGATATAAAAAAAAATGTCACGGAAATCTTTTCTACCTGAAACAATTGAACTTTTAATGTCGGCAGAGCCTAATCCGGTGTCAGAGCAGGAAGAAGAGTCAGAACATAACATAACTATCTAATTTTCCTGCTCTGACATAGAATCTGGCTCAATTAATCAATCAATCTGGCCAAATTACATATAAAATTAACTCTCCATAATGTCTGCAACATTATGGAGAGTTAATTTTATATGTAATTTTTATGTTAAAACTGTATTATGTTATGTATTAAAGCATATTTTAAAAGCTGAAGGGGTTTTTTCACTAATTATATCATTTAAAAATAATTAAAAACCACAAATGTTTTTGGCCGCCTAAATCAGGCAAATCTATGTATGTGCGGCGGGTCGCTAGTAATATACATATATTCGCGAAACAAAATACAGTGGATATTCGATTAACCGGACTAATTGTTGTCGTTTAAGGCATTCGGATCATCGAAAAGCCGGATAATAGAAAATACGAAAAAATAAAGTTATTTTTGTACATACACAGTGTAGTATAGACGAATCGGACCATACTATCGTTTGAAGAAACTATATAGACAGCAATCATCTAAATACAATTTAAAAAAATTAAAAAGTCACTGTGTGGTAAAATAGTGCATAATACATTTCTATACGGTGGCGTAGTAACAAGATAATTCACCAACACGTATCTTGCCACATCTAACGTCACCACGTTGCCACGTCTCTAACCAAATACTGCTAGCTAGTTGTTGTACTCTAAAGTTTTTTTGGTAGCCTATGGTCTGGACACACGCTATCCCTCCGACCGGGGCGACGGAGGGGCAGCGCGTGGCTCCATAACTCGCCGTATATCCTCCCCATCGCCATTGGACCGGTCATTGGGACCACTTCCTTGACATCCGTGGCCAGCCCGGGGGGTTACCCTTTTGGGTACCGTCCCCAATTGCTGTAAATCTAAGGCAGCGTTATGTTTTAATTCTTAAGAATTAAGTGGTGCTGTGGGTTGTATCATCAAAGCAACAGCATGTTTCTCAGACTCATATATTTCATCCCTTAAACGCTTTCATTAAATTTGCAACTGACTGACATGGTTATAAAGGCCTCCAGTCTCGAACACAACCAATTTAATTTAAAAACAATACTTGAATTGTTTCACAAATAACGATAATGTTGAGTAGTGCACAAAAAAATCAAGTACATAATTGAAACTCTCCTCCTTTTTAAAGTCACTTAAAAAAAACAAAATAATGTTTAATATTTACGATCGCTTATTTCTTAACGTAAAAGAAGAATTTAAAAAAATAATACGGCCGGACCGATAGGCTTAATTATTTAAATTGTGCCTATATTAAATAGATAGGTATATTAATTTTTTTTTCCTTTTTTTATAATTTCATTGTTTTTCAGACAAACTATGAGTCATCGCTATCTTACTAGGCAGGTAGCACAGAGTACGACATGTAATGAATCTAATATAGAAAGATTTTGGCATTCAGATTTATCTCCACAGTCGCCATTGTTTCATAATACTCAACAAATACCAACACCTATAGCACGCCCGAAACCTCAACCAAAAGATGCTAGTACCCAAACGGACATGACAATAAATGACAAAGAACTAAAACTACTAAAAGCGTTGCGTGATGAAAAAGTTGATGTATCAAAGTTTTATTCTATTATAGAAAAATCTGATTATATAGTCAGTTTTGATGAAACTGAAAATAAAGATGAATCTGAAGATCAAAACGAGGAAGTGAATACGGCTGCTTCAAACGAAATTGTAAATTATAATGCAACACAACAAAGGAATGATGTAATGACTATGGCATACGTAATAGAGTTACAAAGACGCCTTGCAACATCAATGTCAACAGTTAATACGCTCCCAGCTATTGAAGGTCCGACATCGCAAACTGATGTTATGACTTGTCCAGCTCCAATAACAATGGAGGAGTCTTTGCTGTCACCCGCTTTCTTGGAAAATGAACAACAAAACGATATATTTAACGAACAGTTTGTAACTGAACAACCGCCTCCCCAAATTCCTTGTGATAATATACAAAAACCAAATAATCCAGTAAATAAGAAGCCAACTCAGCCACAGGTAACATATAATAAGAGTCTATGATTATTTTATTATAGTTTTATGCCACAGTTTGTATGGCTTATATCCGTTTTTATCAACAAAACCAAAGCAGTACATATATTTTGGGTCACTTACGAGGCTAAACTGGGAAGATTTTGTAGGGTCGATATCTTAATATATATAAATTACGCGTCACGTTGTTTGTCCGCGATGGACTCCTAAAGTACTTAACCAATTTTAATCAAATTTGCACAGTATATGTAGTTTTATCCAAATTAAAAGATAGGATAGCTTCCATCTTAATTTATAGTCGCAATATTATTTTATTGCAAATTATTTGTCTATTATTTGACAGTCACAATTATCTGTTATCTCCAAACGATTCAACAGATGGCGGTATCTGTTGACTGGATTGAGTAAGTATTTAATAGATAGCGCTATGTTAAACGTACAAACGTTTCTATAAGCTACAATTTATTAGCATAACCACCACGTGTTACTGAAGCGACCTTGGCCACAGCAACGCGTGGCCCGGTCTGCTAGTATGTATATAAAAAAGATTAAGCATTGGTTATATATATATATATAAGTCTGTCTTATATAAATGTGAATATATGCATACGTTAGAGTGTAAAAATTGTATTTTCTCTTGCAGGTACCACCGGCTTATCCAAATCATATGAATCCATGTATGTATAATAATCAGATGAGGTATCCACCGCCGAATCGTCACGGCTTCAATAACCGTGGCCAACATTATCATCAACATTCGAACAATAATAACGTTAATTTTTTTCAAGCGGCTGCATTTTTTGGACAATATTATGTGCGACAAATGCAACATTTACAGCGTCCACGTGGATGGGGTCCAAATCCAAATATGTTTCCAATGCGTCCACCTTGGATGTAAATTACTTTAATACATCATAATCATTCTCCTACTCTTATCCCAATTACTTGGAGTCGATACAATATGTACTCTTCTTTCATAGTACATATTGTAAAAGTTATTGGCAATAGTTTTATGACCGGCCGTCTGCCAGATGTCAACCCTCCTTGGGAATGTAATTGTTGACCAATCGGCATCAGATGGAGTTGGCCCAGGTCGTTATAAGGCTCTTATTCGTCTTTTACGACATCCACGAGCAAAGTAAAGGTTGGTAGTATTCGTAACCGCTACCACACAGCTGTAAATTACTTTAATACGTATTTTGGAATCTAAGAAGACAGATACAGTACACTTTTCCCTGTGCTGAAAGAGAAAGCATATAATCACGCCTATCTTGTACGTGGACGTCGTAAGAGACTATGGGATATAATATGCAAATAAAATCAACCCAAAATTCTAACCCTTTACCAGCACGTCTGCCAACGTGGTATAGTAAGTTAATTTGACCATGTTACGTTGCCACTCATACCATTCATTCCCACTCTTCCATATATGCCTTCACTCCAGTGCCGGATCTACCCTACATGGCTTTTAAGGCTTCAGCCTAGTGCCCCGTGGATTCAAGCGGCTCTAAGTCAAGTGAAAGTCAAAAATAGACGATAATAATTTAAAGAATTTGCCAAACGAAAGTGCAGAAAGATTGTTTTATAATTTGTCAATTTACTTACAGTTGTATTTAACAAACACTAAGGCAAGGATACAGATCCTTACTAATATTATAAATGCGAAAGTAACTCTGTCTGTCTGTCGCTCTTTAACGCCAAAACTACTTAACTGATCTAAATGAACTTTGCACACATAGTCACACGCACACACAGTGCACATATAGTCTAGAACCTGATAAAGAACATAGGCTACTTTTTATTGCAAAAAAGGGGTTGTAAAGGGGGATGAAAAGATGTAAGGAAGTATCGTCATTTTTAAAGCTAGAAGCTTGGAACCTATTTTTAGGCTATTGATTAGATATAAATAAATATGACATTAAAATTTTGTAAAAAATTTGCCCTTAAGGGGTAACATAAACATAGGGGATGGAAAACTTTAAAAAGTAACCTTTACGCGGGTGAAGCCGCGGGCAGAAGCTAGTTATAATATAAATTCAATATTTTATTATTAGAAAATATCCCATACTTTGAGTAATTAAGTGGGTCCTTAAGTAGTATTAGCCTTAATTCACATATATGTAGGTGGCTGTCGTGCAGGATATCCTGTATACGTCAGCTATATATATCAATACTGTATAGATATACAAAACTATTATATAGAAATGAGTTCGAAAGGAAACACTAATTAGAGATAATTTCGAAGAAAACGAGAATTGAGGCTTTGTATATTTTTTTTAATTTACGATTGTGAAACGTTTGATTACGATTTTGGTCTTGATTTCGTTATCATTTTCTTTTTCTTTTTTTTTATTGCTTTTGATGGCAAACGAGCAAGCAGTACACCTGATGGTAAGTGTTAATGCCGCCCATGGACCTTTAGGGCCGCTGCCTACCAATACAAAACTACCCCAGTTGGGCTTCCGGCTCTCTCGCTCACCGAACGAAGCGTAATAGCACATTCCCATTACTCAGATGTCGATCTTCTGCGAGAGTATGGTACTACCCCGGACGGACCGGCCCGCGGCTGTAGACAGAAAACTGTCAACGGCGTGGTCCTACCACAATAAAATATCTATATATATATGATATGAGTACATCTATGTATGAGAATTATACCCATGGACTTATAAAGTTCAATATAGTCATTCTATTCTTTCATAGGACCTAAAGGTCTTTTTAGATACAATTTCATTTTCACAGTTAATTCATTCGACTATTTTTTATTTTTATATATCTGTGCGTCTCCACCCTAAACAGGGATTGGAATTGGCATCGTCTCAATTGCCATTATCAAATTCTTGACTCTTCAAGTTTATTTTCTTTTTTTTTTTTGATACATTTATATTTATTTACCTTCTTAATAATATTAAAACGGGTGAAACTATATTAATTATAATATAATTGTTTATAAGTGAATTTATGAAAAACAAAAAGATTTTATTAAAGTATAAAAAAAAATATTTTACGTAAACGAATTGATATATTAGAGTTGCCATAATAATTTATATTACGTGGGAGGTTATGGAAATTATTTCGAACCGTACTAAACGTTATAAAATGTTATGTCATACAAATATACATATTATTAGTGGTAGCACTGTTTGTTGACGGTTCTCTGTCTACAGCCGCGGGCCGGTCCGTCCGGGGTAGTACCACACTCTCGCAGAAGATCGACGTCTGAGTAATGACAATGTGCTATTGCACTTCGTTCGGTGAGCGAGAGAGCCGGAAGCCCAACTGGGTGTGTTTGAGGTTTTTATTGGTAGGCAGCGACCTAGCTATACCTTTGGTATTGCAAAGGTCCATGGGCGGCAGCACCACTTACCATCAGGTGTGCTGCATACTCATTTGTCACCATAAGCAATAAAAAAATAAAAATAATAATTTAAAAATCAAAAAACCCGACTGCGTAAAAAGTGAACCAAATTACGCACACAATAAAAAAAATAGGCAGCGGCCTAGCTATACACCTGGTATTGCAAAGTCCATGGATGTCAGTAACTCATCCGTTCTATGGCCATGTACGGCGCACCCGTGTGGGCGAGGGCTCTGAACGTCCAGCTCAGGGCTGTTCTGTGGAGACCCCAGAGAGTCATGGCGGTCAGAGCCATTCGCGGGTACCGCACAGTATCGACCGAGGCGGCATGCCTACTGGCCGGGACACCCCCGTGGGACCTAGAGGCGGAGATGCTCTCCGACCTCTACCGGCGGGTGACCTCACTGCGCGACGAAGGTGGCTCCCCATCGCTGAGCGAGATAGCCACCTGGCGCGAGGACGCCCGCCGAGACGTCATCGCCCGTTGGGCTACGCGGCTGGAGAGGCCTAGACACGGTGTCGTCACCGTCGAGGCTCTCCGGCCCGTATTGATGGAGTGGATGGAGCGGCGGCACGGAGTCCTCTCCTTTCGACTGGTGCAGGTGTTGTCGGGGCACGGATGCTTCGGCTTTTACCTGCACACGGTCGCGTGTAGGGAGTGGACTTCGTTCTGCCACCATTGCAGCAGTGACGAGGACACGGCGCAACACACGCTGGAGGCGTGTCCGGGCTTTGACCGGCAGCGCCGTGACCTCGTCGCTGTTATCGGTGCCGACCTGACGCTGCCGGCTGTCGCGAGAGCGATGGTCGACAGCGTCAGGAACTGGGACGCGGTCGCCGCCTTCTGCGAGGCTGTCATCTCGCAGAAGGAGGCGGCGGAACGAGTCCGGGAGGAATCCCGCGACCCGGGCCGCCGTCAGCGGCCGGGGCGGCGCAGGCGCGAATACCTGCGCCTGATGCCGCCCTAACCGAGGCCTCGGGTGATCGGACCGGGGAATTGTCCGGTCACCCGACGTGAGGCCACCGCGTGAGGGCGACGCCCCGACGGCGAAATCTGTCGGGGCGTCGACGAGAGGAACCCGCGAGGGTAAACCGCCGGGCGGGCCACCGAAGTTAAAATCGAGTACCGGTGGTCCGCTCGCACGGCGAAGAGAGAAGGTTTTACGGTGGGTCTATGGGGTCACGCGCCGCCTTTCCGTCACCCCGGACCGATTCAGCGGGGCGAGACGCAACCATAGCCCACCAATAAAAAAAAAAAAAAAAAAAATGGATGTCAGTAACTCTTACCATCAGGTGTGCTGTTGCTCGTTTACAACCATAAGATAAAAAAAATGTATAAAATATGTTATATTTATGTTTTTTTTTTTTTTTTAAGAAACACACCTCCCTGCACTAAGGAAATAATCCTTGTATTGCTGGGGACTTTCCAAACATGCAATTAACGCAGACAAATAACCAAATATTAGCTTTATAAGAAAACGGTAAATTGATTCGACACTGGTTAACTACGTTTTTAAACAAGTCTACACGTACCTACGTTTTAGCGACCCTACTTACTATTGTTACCGAACTCGCACAGGAAGATTTAGGTATAGGTATATGTCTTGCCTATATATTTTTGAGTCCATGAGCAGTAATCCTTATGTAAATGGGTTATCCAGGAACATTTTTGCAAGTGCAAGTTTCGGTTTGTATTAAAACATGTATATATTAAGTTGAATTATATTAAAACTTAAAAATTAATGGTGTTATATGTGTATTGTATGTGATTACACAAAATATAGAATCATCATCATCATCATCATCATTTCAGCCCATCGCAGTCCACTGCTGGACGTAGGCCTCCCTCATGGTACGCCACAGAGTGCGGTCCTGTGCCGTCTGCATCCATAGAAATCAAAATATAGAATAAGCAGAAATTATTACAATCACATAAATTGATACTAAGAGAAATATATGTATGTACAAACATTTCACTGAAGATTTCGTATCCATTTTTATAATATTGCGCGCAAAATATAATTTTTCATTAAAATAAAAAAAATAGATAGTTAATATGTGGTTTCAAAAATATATTAAATAATATTTCCGTCTATATTTCAAATATGTTTACTTTAAACAGTTGCATAGAGATACTCATGTAAGCATTTTGTATATAATTAAAAAACATTAAATAGTCAGTATCGCAAAAAAAAGAATAATAAAAAAAAAATATTACTTTTAATTACGGCTTAAAATTACGGCTTAATCAAGTTATAACAAACTTTTGCTATTGATTATATTATTTTTAATCAAAAATTAATATATATGATAATAATATTTAAATAATAATAAGAGTTAAATGTACTTTAACTTATGTTTTTAGAGTTAGTTGTATATAAAAACAAAAATGAAGAACTTACAAAAAAGAAAACTGAATGCCAGTAATTTGAATTAAGAAGACCAGAGATTAAAAATATACGAGTATGAAAACCTTTACTCCGTCACAAAAATTCGTGATATCTTTGTTTTTTTACATCTATATTTCAAATATGTTAACTTTAAATGATTGCGTAGAGATACTCTCTAAGTAATTTGTATATAATATTTATTACAAATATGATTTTAAAACAATTAAAAAGCATTAATTAGCCAGTATCGCAAAAAAAAGAATATAAAAAAAAATGTTATTACTTTTAATTACGGCTTAACCAAGTTATAACAACCTTTTGCTATTGTTTATATTATTCTTAATCGAAAATTGATATATGTATTACATACTCTAAGTATTGTTTGTTATATGTTAAATGTATTTACCTACTCTAAGTAATGTTTGTAGAGTTCAATGTATTACTTATCTCTTATATGTTAAATGTACCTATTTACCTACTCTAAGTTTGAAGAGTTAAATGTACTCTAAATTATGTTTTTAGAGTTAGTTGTATACAAAAACAAAAATGAAGAACTTACGAAAAAAAACTACATGCCAGTAATTTGAATTATGAAGACCAGAGATTAAAAATTAACGTGTATGAAAACCTTTGCTCTGTCACAAAAAATTGTGATATATTAGGTTCTTACATATGAAATTGGCGTTTTGTACGGGAGAAATATAAAGTCAATTTCTTTTTGTAAAATATATTTAATTAATCAAAGTATGCACCGTTGTTATCTATGCACTTTTGCCATCTTATAGGTAGTTCATTGATCCTATTACTAAAAAAAACCATGGGGGCGAGAATCAATAAACTCTTTGAAGGTGGTTTGGACTGCCGCATCGGAGTTGAATTTTTTTCCTTATTCTACTAGAAAAATGGTAATCTGTTGGAGCAAGGTCCGGGGAGTACGGTGGATGTCGCAGACATTCCAATTGTGCTGTGTGGTTGTCTGTTGTGCTTTGTGTGGTCTTGCGTTGTCGTAAAGCAGCAGTAGCTTAGAGCGATTGACCAATCTCAGTTGTTTAGCAGCTAGTTCTGCCTTCATAGTTTGCAGTTGTTGACGATAGATATCTGTCGTAATCGTTTGGCCAGATTTTAGAAAGCTATAGGGAACGATATCAGTGCTAGTCCACCAAACACACAAGTAACTCTTTCTGAGTCAATTTTCGTTTAGGGCAGGTTTTGGCTGGGTCTCCATGGTTCAGCCATTGCGACGAGCACTTCCGATTATCGTACAGTATCATCCATTTTTTATAACAAGTAATGATTCGATATAAAATTCCTTCATTATTGTGTCGGTTGAGCAAAGTAACACAGCAGTCGATGCATGTTTGCGAGTTCGATTCACTCAATTCCTCATGAATTCCAATCGTTCAAGTTTTTTACTATCCCGATTTGCTTCAAGTGGATTAATACAGTTTTGTCACTTATCCCGAAGCCTGCAGCTATCTCTGAAGTGCTTTGTGATGGATCCGCTTCCACAACAGCCTTTAATCTTCATTTTCCACTTTGGTCTCCAGCCGTCCACGGGGTTGGTTCTGAAGGTCGAAATTTCCAGAACGAAAACGTTGAAACCAAAATCGTACCGTGCTTTCTTTTGCGACAGCAGCGCCGTACACATCATTAATCCTTCGAGCTGTTTCTGCAGCACTGGTGCCACGGTAGAACTCGTACTCGTAAATATACCGATATTTCATGTTTTCTATTGTGCGGTAATAAGCGACATCAAAGAAAAAAAAATAAGTGTGTAATCATCTTTTATATAAAGGCGGGAATCCATAAAAATATATAAGGCATAAACCGCCGTCTTACAATTTCTAATATAAAAATTAATGGCTGATGATATATTCTATCTGATTTTAAATGCAATAAGTTACAAAATTATGAAGCGCTAATTTCGAGCTTAAAAATCTCCTAATAGTAGTGAATATAATTGTAACACCACCCTCATAACATGTAATTAAATTGAATTGTAAATTGATCATTGTTTCTATCTCAACTAACACAGTATCATGCTATTCTGAGCTATATTTCAAATTATCTAGTACCAAGTATATTTTATGAAAATAAAACTTTTTTTTACGGATTCTATAGCATTTATATTTGATTTTAAATTTCGTAGTTAATTCGTTAGTTCATGGTCAGGGGAGGACAGTCCTTCGTGACCATAACACTGTAAAGTGTTCGAAACGACAAGAAATCAAAAATTAAATATAAACACCATAGAATCTATAAAAAAGTGTGTGTCAGCTCCCTACGCAGGACTGGAGTTTACTCCTTAAGTACGATTATCAAAAAGCTCATTTGACTAAAAATAATATATATATATATATATATATATATATACACTCATTTGCAAAAAAAACGGGCACCTAAGCAATGAACCATTTCAAATGTTAATATTTCTTTGTTTGATAATTATAGGTAGTTTTATCCACACAATTTGGTAAATTAATAAGAAAATAATCGTTTTCATCAGTATTTCATATAATTTAGATACAATTTATGGGAAATAATGCTAAACCTCGCTAGTAGTGTATATTCGCTAGTAGTGCATATGCTCATGAAGTAAAAATAAAAAAGTTTTTTTGTTTGTTTTTCTTTAATAAAGTAAAAGCAGATAAATGTTTAGTATCGAGTGTGACCCCCTCTAGCTAAAATCACAGCTTGAATTCGTCTGGGCATGCTAGCGAGTATATCCCGGATACTTGCTTGCGGAATACGTTCCCACTCCGCAGTAATCACATTCTTCAGCTCTCTGATGGTCTGCGGAGCCGGGTGTACTGATCTCACACGCCGTTTCAGAACGTCCCAGACATGCTCTATGGGATTGAGGTCGGGACTTCGAGCTGGCCAATCCAAACGACGAATGCCGACCTCTTGCACATACGCATTAACATCGCGGGATCGGTGGGTGCGAGCATTGTCGTCCATAAAAATCGAGTCTTCACCTAGAGCGGCCAATGCGGGTTGTGCATGAGAAATTAGAACTTCCGTTATGTATCGATGCCCAGTCAGTGAGCCGTTTTCAATGAAGACTAACTCTGTACGATCCATTGAATTTATTCCTGCCCAAAACATAACAGAGCCCCCACCATAAGGTGTGATTTCTTCGAAACATGCCTCTGCAAAGCGTTCTCCTTGTCTTCTTAGCACTCGCCGACGTCGATCTTCACCGAACAGAGATATCCTGGCTTCATCAGAGAACAAAACCCTATTCCAATCGTCTTGAGTCCATGATTCACAATTTCTAGCGAACCTAAGCCTGTGAACTCTGTGCTCACGGAGTAATTTGGGGCCGCGGGCCGGGCGGTGACTGCGTATATTGGCAGCGAGAAGCCTCCTCCTGACCGTCCATAGACTAATATGCACATTTCTTACTTCTTGGAGGTTGTTCTTAAGATCCACATACGAAGATTTGCGATTTCTCAATGCGCGACTCACAAGAAAACGATCATCCCGTGGTTGGGTACATGGTTTTCTTCCAGAACCAGGCCTTCTCTCGACGGAACCAGTCTCCTGATATCGCTGCCAGGCCCTTTGGACTGTCGAGCGACTAACATTTAGCCTCCTAGCCACGAAACATTGGCTGCAACCCTCTTCAAGCAGCGCGATAATTTTGGTAGCTTTTACCACTTTATCTACCATTTTTGATACAGCCAAACAGCATTAAATAAAGCTTTGACAGTCAAGGATATGAAATTAATCGATAAAAATTGAATAAAAGTTATGAAAGTCGATGTTAACTTCTGGAACTTCGCGCCAAAAATGTAGGATAAAAAGGGGTTTTCTGTAAAAATGAACATCAAATGAAAAATTGAATTTAGAACGTACTTTTTTAAATACCACAGCATTTTTAAAACCGGCCAGTAACGTGTACAAACGATTGAAACCTTTTTGGTATTGTATCTTTTTAAATATGAATGAAAATCAAAACCGCCCGTTTTTTTTGCAAATGAGTTTATATATATATATATATATATATATATATATATATATATATATATATATATATATATATATATATATATATATATATATATATATATTGCACGCCTCATAAGCGAAGCGTTGAGGTCTTACTCTACTCTCGACATATGAAAATCAAGCAGTTTTCAAACATAAAAATGATTGTATTTTTCTCACATTGCACTTATAGGATAATATTATAATACATATGTCAAGAAAAACATTCGTTTAAACGTATTTGATATTTTTAAAAAGCAATTATTTTGTTTAAAGTAATAAAATAGTTGATTAAAAAAATATTTGAGGACGTCGTATAAAATATTTTGTATCTGGCAGGATCACGACCGTAAAAATTAATGTATCAAAATATTTTTTTTTTTAAAAGCTTCATAAACGCAGCGCGCTGTTTCCTTTCGAAAATGGCTTGGTAATTCTTTGTCGTTTAATTGCAATTAATAAAAAAACTAAACTGCTTAGTCATTAGTGTATGTATACTTTATGAAAATTGGGTTCGTTTACATTTTTTGTCCGTCCCTTGGGACAGGCAAAGGAAATAGATTGCATACAGCCTATTGTAAACGAACAGCTATGTTTAGTACTACGTCGAGAATGGCACGAAATTTTTCTTATATTTTCATTTATAGCATTGACTAATAGTAAATGATAAATAAACTAATAAAAATTGTCACATGTCTGTTAACTTCAGTATCATAAAAATATTGTATTTTGTTTTAGTTTCTCTATCTTTTTGAAGTGAAACTTTTTTAACGACGAAGAAAATCCCATAGCTGTATGGGATTTGTTTCCTTCATTTATGGCATTGACTAACAGTAAATGATAAATAATATAAAAATTATGAGGCGTGCGCTTTTGGATTTTCCAAATTATTTTTATTTACATTTATTAAAAGTGTTCAGTGAAGTATTATCTCACGTCAGAAAGTGAAAGGTGCGCAGAATAGGTTGCGCACCAAAACCGTAACGAGGTCATTCAATCACTACACACACGATTTTACTCCTCAAATTTTTCTCATACCGGGCGCCTTATATGAAAATCGATTCTTAAGGAGTAAACTCCAAAAAAAACAATGAGGCAAAAACAAATGAATGACTGTTTTCAAAACTCTAATGTACCAGCTAAATGAATTTATAAATTTGAATTTGGAATTCTTAACCAAAGATATTGCCGATTAAAGTGGTCAGAACGGCAAAACGCTAATTTCATATGTAACGACCTAATATTTGTTTTTTACGTTTATATTTAAAAAAAAATATGTTAACATCAAATGGTTCCATAGAGATACTCTCTAAGTAATTTGTATTTAATACTTATTACAAATATTAATTAAAAATATTTAAAGGATATTAATTACCCAGTATCGCAAAAACAGAAAATAAAAAAACAATATTTTATTATTCTAGATCGAAAATTAATAAATGTATTTACCTACTCTAAGTAATGTTTGTAGAGTTTAATGTATTACTTATCTCTTATATGTTAAATGTACCTATTTACCTACTCTAAGTACCTAATGTAAATAAAAAAACAATATTATTACTTTTAATTATGACTTAACCAAGTTATAAAAAACTTTTGCTATTGTTTATATTATTCTTAATCGAAAATTAATAAATGTATTACCTACTCTAAGTAATCTATGTTAAATGTAATTACCTACTCGAAGTAATGTTTGTAGAGTTTAATGTATTACTTATCTCTTATATGTTAAATGTACCTATTTACCTACTCTAAGTAATGTTTGAAGAGTTAAATGTACTCTAAATTATGTTTTTAGAGTTAGTTGTATACAAAAACAAAAATGAAGAACTTACGAAAAAAAACTGAATGCCAGTAATTTGAATTATGAAGATCAGAGATTAAAAATATATGAATATGAAAACCTTTGCTCTGTTACAAAAAATAGTGATATATTTGTTTTTTACATCTATATTTCGAATATTTTAACTTTAAATGATTGCGTAGAGATACTCTCTAAGTAATTTGTATTTAATATTTATTAGAAATTTGAATTAAAAATAATTAAAAGACGTTAATTAGTCAGTATCGCAAAAAAAAATAATATTACTTTTAATAAAAATATTATTACTTTTAATTATGGCTTAACCAAGTTATAACAAACTTTACTTTTGCTATTGTTTATATTATTCTTAATCAAAAATGAATAAATGTATTACCCATGTAATACTGTAAGTAATGTTTGTAGAGTTAGACTTTTATACAAAAAAAAAACATGAATAAATGTATTACCCATGTAGTACTGTAAGTAACGTTTGTAGAGTTAGACTTTTATACAAAAAAAACATGAATAAATGTATTACCCATGTAGTACTGTAAGTAATGTTTGTAGAGTTAAACTTTTATACAAAAACAAAAAACATGAATAAATGTATTACCTATGTAATACTGTAAGTAATGTTTGTAGAGTTAGACTTTTATAAAAAAAAACATGAATAAATGTATTACCCATGTAATACTGTAAGTAATGTTTGTAGAGTTAAACTTTTATAAAAAAAAAAACATGAATAAATGTATTACCTATGTAATACTGTAAGTAATGTTTGTAGAGTTAGACTTTTATAAAAAAAAAACATGAATAAATGTATTACCCATGTAATACTGTAAGTAATGTTTGTAGAGTTAGACTTTTATAAAAAAAAAACATGAATAAATGTATTACCCATGTAATACTGTAAGTAATGTTTGTAGAGTTAGACTTTTATACAAAAAAAAAACATGAATAAATGTATTACCCATGTAGTACTGTAAGTAATGTTTGTAGAGTTAGACTTTTATACAAAAAAAAACATGAATAAATGTATTACCCATGTAGTACTGTAAGTAATGTTTGTAGAGTTAGACTTTTATACAAAAACAAAAAACATGAATAAATGTATTACCTATGTAATACTGTAAGTAATGTTTGTAGAGTTAGACTTTTATAAAAAAAAACATGAATAAATGTATTACCCATGTAATACTGTAAGTAATGTTTGTAGAGTTAAACTTTTATAAAAAAAAAAACATGAATAAATGTATTACCCATGTAATACTGTAAGTAATGTTTGTAGAGTTAGACTTTTATACAAAAACAAAAAACATGAATAAATGTATTACCCATGTAATACTGTAAGTAATGTTTGTAGAGTTAGACTTTTATACAAAAACAAAAAACATGAATAAATGTATTACCCATGTAATACTGTAAGTAATGTTTGTAGAGTTAGACTTTTATACAAAAACAAAAAACATGAATAAATGTATTAATTACCCATGTAATACTGTAAGTAATGTTTGTAGAGTTAGACTTTTATACAAAAAAAAACGAAGTACTTGAAAAAAACACTCAATGCCAGTAATTTGAACTATGAAAACCAGAGATTAAAAATGTATGAATACGAAAACCTTTGCTCTATCAGTTTTAGCGGGAAGGGAAAAGTGTCATGTGGTGCTCTTGTATAATATTCAATATCTTAGTGTTTTAACGTATTATATTATGTATTTTTGATGGTATTTTATGTAATTTGATACGCAGGAAGTACTAAGGTGTAGAGAATATGATATAACAGTGCCTTACATACGTTTTCGTTTCCCACCAAAATTCGCACAAGATAACTTTAACAGTGTAGCCATGGCACTGCTGAAGGCGATGATTTGACTTACTGACGAACGATGACTAAATGAACTTAACTTATAAACCAAGATTTGGATTAGTAATCAAGCCATAAACTCCAAAAAGAAAATTTGCTCTGTCACGGAGAATTAGTGATAACTCTGTTCTTATTACAAAATTTAGTAAGTGTTACCATTTAATAAGTGTTGTGTTATAAGATTCTAAATTGTAAAAAGTCAAATATAATTGGTTCGAAGCTTTAAAAAGATGATTTAAATCTGTCGTTGTATTAAAAACTAGTGACGTAGAATTTTGATGTAATTTGAAAATATTAGAAATAATACTATTGAATAGGTGCATTGTTTGATGTTTAGCTCTCTTAAGTGACATATTAGTGACAATATCTGGATGGTATTTTCTTTTTAGTGTGTTTTGAAGATATATTTAAATATAATAAAAATAATTAATTAAATAATAATAAAATATTAAAAGTCAAAATAGTACTAAAAAAGAGAAACAGGATCCGAACCGGCCTCGATTAGACTAATCGATTATCCAATTGAGCTACGTCTATTCTTAATGATAGCGTCAAAATTTGCCTTCATATTTTAACAGTTGTCAGCCAACGCAAAATTATATTTCTTCATTACCTGAAAATATTGACAAAACACTATTTTCTACAAATGAAACTTGGCTAGATCGATTAGTCATCGCCGGAACTCCCTGCATGCTAAATTTCAAGAAAATTGTGGATCCGTTGCTGCTATTTAGAAAATATATATACCTATATATATACAAGAATTGCTCGTTTAAAGATATTAAATAGATAAATTTTTCAATTTATCTATTTAATATCTACAAAAACCATTATAAAATAATTAAAACTTATTTCTATTGGTAAATAATATTTACTTAAATACGCATCATAATGTATAAATTTCATGTTTTATTGTATCTTTTAATACATAGTCAAATAGAATAAACATCAATATAAAAGTAGTGGTAGCAGACGCCGAGATCTCAAGCAATCTATCTCTTAAGTATTCTAACCTTAGAATAAAAACACATAGAAAGATCTGAAATAAAACTACTTTTACGGATTCTATCGCGTTTGTATTTGATTTATAATTTCCCGACGTTTCGAACACTTTACAGTGATCATGGTCACGGGAGGACTGAGGTGTCTTACGTCCAATATGTCATTGTTATTACAGAAATTTATTTATATCTACCCTATAAGATATTAAATTTTGACCCACATTTTTATACAAAATTAATACAATTCATTGCCAGTACAAAAAGAGAATGATTCTATATATAAAATTTATGTTGTTTATGATTTGTTATTATTAAGGTATTTAATTTATGATAATTATTATTGTGGCAATTTTACAATTTTTACAAAACTAATTTAAATTATAAATCAAATACAAACGCGATAGAATCCGTAAAAGTAGTTTTATTTCAAATGTGTAATACTCGCTTAAACATTAGAAGTCATTACATAGAAAGATAATTCGTTACTTCGTCGATAAGTGTTTAAAAAAGTGAGACCAAAAATCCTGTTAGTGTGCAAGCGAGTACACGAGTATACACGCACACTACTATAAAATAGAACACAATGGAACGGGCCAGCGTAGGGCGGCATTTTCGTCACCAATTTAGTGGCACACATTTTATGCGTGGAATAGATTTCTATATGTTATAATTCTAAGATTCTAACATTAAAAATAAACCATCCGTCAAATTCAGATTCTCTTTGAGATATTTAATAAATCAAGTCAAAGTTTCTTGCTCAAAAACCATAAGCGAATCATGTTTTAATAATTACGTCATTCATCATCTCATCAGTCATCATCATTCTCCTACTCTTATCCCAATTACTTGGGGTCAATACAATATGTACTCTTCTTTCATAGTACGTATAGTAAAAGTTATTGGCAATATTTTTATGATCGGCCGCCTGCCAGACGTCAACCCTCTTTGGGAATGTAATTGTTGATCAAACGGTATCAGATGTAGTTGGCCCAGGTCGTTATAAGGCTCTTAGGTGTCTTTTAAGACATCCACGAGCAAAGTAAGGGTTGGTAGTATTCGTAGCCGCTATAGCTTTCACACGTATGTATGCGAATTAGGAATTATTACATATAGGAATAAAATATTATTAATTTAGTGAATTAAATTCTATTTATTCGCATCATATTTATATAATATTTGTTATAGTATGTCCAAATTTCGCTTTTTATCATAGCAATTTGAGTAGCTTTAGTTTTAGGACTAGAAATCAATTAGATATATAGAAACCGACATTAGGAGATTCTTCTGATGAGTAATATCTTGAATCAGTTGAAAGAAATATCCGATGTCGCAGAGTCTAGCTTGTATTTAAATTTATAAGGTAAAAAGCCACACACAGGGTATAATAGTAGAAAGTCACAATTGACTTTTAACGCTTTCTTGTAAATATAAAAGTGTTGATCAGCTTGCTTTTCATATTTATCTATGCTGACGCTTATTTCTCTATGAAGCATGCCATTCAGTTCATTACTTTCATATTAAGTTATGTTTATAGGAATTTCTGTTTTATAATAAAATAGAAATATTTTTGTTAATGTGCTAATCAAGCAATTGTACATTACGAAAGGATGAACTGAATTATGTTTTCTTAATATTAGAATCCAATGTCTTTAAACAAGTAGTTCTTGTCTAATTACTATAGTGTCTCCAGAGTATTCTGAACGCGGCAGGTTCACGAAGTTTGTTATAGACCTAGTTCCTAAATTCAATCCACGTATAAGAAGCAACGAAAACCTTCATATCCGTTTAGGTTACAAAGCTCCAAATCAGTAATAACTGCCTTATTTATAGACTTGTTTGATTTATAGACTTGACTGATTCATTAAATCAGTTGACAATATTCGCCTAAATGACAAGGTGTAGTGCATTTGCTTACTTGTTTCAAATATAACATGTTTATTGGTATGAATTATATATGAGAAATAAAACTTCAAAGTAATGTATTAATTAAAATGTACGATTCGCATATTAATTTTAAAATTAATCATACATAACTAATACCTAGTAATTTATACAAATGTTTAACTAACTATTATATTATATTGGGTCTATCCAATCTATACGTTTTTCTAGAATTGTTTCCTGTGGTAGGTCTGGACACACTCCGCCCTTTTCGTCCGGGCCGATGGAAGTGCGGCGTATGACCCCATAACACACCGTGATTCCTACCCAACTCCATCTGGTTGGCCACTGGTACCGCTTCCTTGATATCCGTGGTCGGCCCGGCAGATTACCCTTTCGGGTACCCCGGCAGCAAACAAGGTGTTGCCGGGGCATCACCCCTCATGCGGTCGGCGTCTCTGTGGGTGGATCACGCTGTGAACAGTTTTCTGTCTACAGCCGCGGGCCGTTCCGTCAGGGTTAGTACCACACTCTCGCAAAAGATCGACGTCTGAGTAATGGCAATGTGCTATTGCGCTTATTGCTATATTGATTGCAAAGGTCCATGGGCGGCAGTGACACTTACCATCAGGTGTGCTGTCTGCTCGTTTGCCACCATAAGCAATAAAACAAAAAAAATGTTAAGCGTATATTCATATTTTATATTATATACCATGCTGTTAGACATCGTGCCCTTATATACTATGCTATAAGCTCGAGTTTTATATATAATACTTAGGAAATTATTTTATGTACATACGATTATATCTTCTGTATCTATAGAAGAGGATATTTGTATATATGACATGGCTTAACTCCGAAACTGTTTGACCGATCATTGTGAATTTTTTTATGTATATATATTTTTTTCACGGAGAAGGTTTATATGATATCCTCAGTGATGTTACTCGCTTCTAGATGGCTCTGCGATATACCGGCTTCTACAAATCAATCTGATGATGGGTTTGCTAGTACATATGTATATAAAACAACATCGCAATTTCTTAAAACTAAATGATATATTCCACATGTGGTTTCGAGTTAAGCATACGATCCATCGTCACCTCTTGATTTATCATGAGAGTCCTTATAACTTCTAAAAACAACACTAGCAGACAAACACTAAAAAAGTAGAGCCGTAAGTAGACAGAGAGAGTAACCTTTCTTCTCCAAGTAAATTATTCTATTTTAAACTACTAGGTTTACTATTTTGTCAGTGCTCCACATCTATTTGCGGTCTTGAACAAATAGCTCACTATATCCTCTGAGAGTGTAGTCTCTGACATAACGAACGCTATTTTATATTATAAAGTCTGCAGCTCGAGAAAATTTCTGTTCTACTATTGCAATTAATCTTAAGGCTCACATATTGGGCTCATAAGTCATATCTATAGTGCTGTAGTGCTACTCGACGTAATCCCATCCTATCCGTATCCTATGTTGACAGTTCTCTGTCTACAGCCGCGGGCCGGTCCGTCCGGGGTATTACCAGTAGTAGTTTCTTTAAAATGTACCAGGTGTTGGCAGAATATCAGTGCTATTTTATAAAATAAAATAGCCTAAGCTGAGTCAATAGCCTTTTTTGTTTCTCGTTAATGTCATTTTATACCAGAAGTTGTTTTCCTTAGTTATGTTTATTTTCATTAGTTTTTAACGAGAACAAAATAAATTATTTTCTTTCTTTCTTTCTTTCTTTACCACACTCTCGCAGAAGATCGACGTCTGAGTAATGACAAGTGCTATTGCGCTTCGTTCGGTGAGCGAGAGAGCCGGAAGCCTAACTGGGTGGGTTTGTGGTTTGTATTGGTAGCCAGCTATACCCTTGGTATTGCAAAGGTCCGTGGGCGGCAGTAACACTTACCGTCAGGTGTGCTACTTGCTCGTTTGCAAACATAAGCAAAAAAAAAACCATTTTATTTGCATAAAAGAGAAGTGGATTTTTTTCAACTCCCGTTTTTCTTTTCTAATTAAATCTCTTGCGGGTCGAAAGACAATTAAAAATGTATCCCTTGGTTATTAGTAGACATGTGGTAAATGGCGTTGATATGAAGGATGACGTTAGGCCGCCGAATATGAAACTGTTGCTAATAACTATATACAATTCTAGCTTCTGCCCGCGATTTCACCCGCCTAAAAGGTGACTTACAAAATGCGATCGAGATAAAAGGTATTCTATGTGTTAATATATATGTGTGCCAATTTATAATCAAACCTGTTTAATGATTTACGTATGATTGGGCGATGAATATCAAAAGATTAAAAAATCCAAACATATTCATAAGCTTTCATGTTTATAATATTAGTAGGTAGTACGGAGGAGGAAGAGAACAAATTGCATTGACCCAAAGAGGGTAAATATAACACAAAGTAATTTGTAAAACTTAAAATATCCTATACAGAGTATTTTGTATTTATTCTATATTTGTCAATGAAAGAATCAGAGGAATGACAGAATGTCGGGAAAATGTCGATGTTTAAAAAAATAATTTGATAATATTTTTTATTAAATTACCTTGCAATGTATTAATTCGTTTTTATAGTATTTAGATGGTGATGTTTATGTAATTAAAAATATGTAATTAAACGAAATTGTTCTTTCATTAAAAAAATATGAAAATTTAACAAAAAAAAGACCGACTTCAAAACAATGTACTTTGAGGTCCATCAAATACGTACTATTAATGATAACTCAAAAGCTATTTAATAAAATTATTCGTGATAGTCAGATCTTGATCAAATCAAATGGTACTACATTGGAAGTACTAGCTTTCAAACAGAAAAAAAAGAATAAACAAGGTTAAAACAACAAAAAAGGTTCAACAAGGAAAAAAAATGGACAGACGAATTGTAAACCTCCTCCTTTTTTTGAAGTCAGTCAAAATGTTTCTGTATCATAATATATGTGTTTATTCATACAAAGAATTTTATTTTATCATATTTTATTCTTCATTCTACAATGTTTTCTGATAGCGGTTAAGAATACTCCTGGGTGTCATAAAAAATTACTTAAAGCTTTAAACCGATCTCGGCCAGCTCCGTTTGGTCAACAATTACATTGCCATGAAGGTTTGACGTTAGGCAGACGGCCGGTCATTCTATTGCCAAATTATTGTCAAGAACTTTTGTAATATTTTCAATAAAAGGACATATTACGTTGACCCCATGTCTTAGTAGCCAGATGATAATGATGATGATACTTTAATTCCACGGCCTAAATTCTGAATCCAATTGGCGATAAAGTAAGAATAAATTAGTATTTGACTGCACAGATGACTTAGTGGTTAAGATACAGACCTACTATGCTAGTTGTCCTAGTTTCGATTCCCACGAAGGACAATACTTCTCTGCGATCCCAAAATTGTTCGGGAGTCAGCCTGGGTATAATTTGTGTCTATTAATTACACGTTTGTAAAGTGCCCTACAAAACGAGGATTATTTCCTTTGTTCAGGATGTTTTATTAATGTTTTAGTTATTATTTCGGGAGATTTAATAAAAAAAATATGGTCACCACTCTTTCCTTTTCTCGAGGGTGGTCGCGTAAAGACGGGCCACCGAAGACAAAGATCGGGTACCGGTGGCCCGCTCGCACGGTGAAGAAGAGATGCTTGCAGGGTGGGTCAATGGGGTTGCGCGCCGCCTCCTCCGTCACCCCGGACCGATTTGGCGGGGTGCGACGTCCATGGCCCACCGCCAAAAAAAAAAAACAATAAATAAAAAAAATTCTAACTATAACCCTAGTAAACTAGTTCCCCTCCACTATGGAAAGATATAAAATACTATCATAGTCTTTCGATTTAAGCAGTAGTAAATATACGAGGTGAAATAACGATGCTTATGGATGTGTTATTCCAACTAAACTGTGATACTGCTGAAATAGGACACGGATCTACATATTCAGCAAAATATACAATACATATTTGAAATAAAACACTTTATATCAACATTCATAGAGAACTATCTTCTCGTGACTATGAACACTGTAAAGTCTTCGAAACATCTGGAAAATAAAAATCAAATACAAACACGATAGAATCCGTAAAACTTTATTTATTTCAAATATGTAGCTACTAGCGTAAACTTCAGAATTATAATTAGAGATGTGCTAATTAATTGGCGACTAATTCACCAAGCCGACTATCAGGCCACTATCGCACCGATTATTCGGCAAAGAGCGCCGACTATCTGGCTTCTTGTTTTGTATGTATTTCTCAATTCAATCAATGGTTCTTTATTAATATTTTTACTTTATAATCAGAGTCTTACGCATTTTGTAATGTAAAGCAAAATGGTTACTTATTTCCATTCAGTATTTAAAATTACTTGCTTACAAACAATACTTGCTTATAAGAATATATTTCTACAATATTATTTATACAAAAAAAAATCGTAAGTTAAAAATTAATTAATAATCAAATAAAACAACAATATGTTCAAATAATAATATGTATAATAAATATTTAAAAAATATTTATTCTTATAAGAATAAAAGATTTTTTTTAATAACTTACAGTGGCTTAGCCGACTAATTGGCTATTTGGCTAGTCAGCCAACATTATAGTCGGCATATCTCTAATTATACATAATCCATAAATATAATATAGATAACAAAATTAAAAAAATAATAAAAATTTACGATAGAAGTACGGAAGGAAGTACGGAAGGAGTAAGAATATAATTCAACCCCCTTTCTTACTAGTGGGTATCATAAAAGATGATTATAATTTATGATATGCAGATTACAAAATGCAAGAGAAGGCAAACTCGACATAAAGACCTAGGTTATTTCCCCTCTAATTGGCCAACTGGGACGCGTACGAACGAAATGATAATGATGATGTCAAATCTACCGTCTATGCATGTAAGATACTCTACTTTTCATATTATTTAGGATAAGAAGAATGCTGTTAATCTGTTATATCAGATTCTATTAATTTCTTTGTTAATCTATAAATTAAACAGCTATAATACAACTCGATAACGATAGATTAAATCGAGCACATAAAACAAATTAATTGGGATAGGTCGGTTACCTTGACTGTGACATTTTGTAATAGGATGCAAAGGTGGTGGCAGTGGAGTTACATTGGGTGGGACGGGGCCCTGAAGGGTTAGTAATTAGATTGCTTTCAAACTCACGGTGAATACCGTCTGACGCAGTAGAGTGCAAAATAAAATTTGAAATTCCTTCAACGTCTGCTATTTATTTTAGTTAAAAGGTTTTTTAAATGTCTCTTCAAAATATTATAACAAGACTTACTATCTAAGATAATTAGGTAAACTATTACTTTATTTAAGAGGTATAAGCATACGACTGCTGATAGTAAAGTCTAAAGGTCCAACCGAGTGTTAAAAAAAAAGAAATGGTGACTAAAGACATGGCATAGACATTAAATTCATTTTATTTTAATTTTTAAATAAAAAATAAGAAATGGGTGTGTGTACATAGCGCGTGAGAAGTTATTACTTCTTTGGCATAATTAAAAAATAGTTTTATTATATAATAATATAATAATTAAAAAATAGTTTTATATATATTAAATAATAAAAGGATTGGAAAAGGATAAGATAATTATTTTACTAATATTTACGAATAGTACATACATATATATCATCACGCCACATCCCTTGCAGGGTAGGCAGAGAGAACAGAGTGCCAGAGAACTCTATCCTTGCATACTTCACTCGCTTCCTCAACATTCATAATTCTCTTCATACACGCTCGCCGGTTTCGGCGACTCTTGACTCCACCTTCCTTCAGTACGTGACCAATCTGGTCTAGGTAGGTGAGTCTCGGTCTGCCCCGGTACCTACGTCCTTCCACTTTCGCATTGTATATCTTCTTAACCAGACGTTCGTTCGGCATTTATTCCACATGTCCGAACCATTGGAGCATTCCCTTTCGCATATTTACACCAATACTCTCTTTCATACCTACTCGCTCTCTTACGTCATCGTTGCGAATGCGGTCGGTCAGCCTAACTCCACAGATTTTCCGTAGAGATCGCATTTCGGCCGCATTAATTTTATGTTGGGACAAGCACTGCGAATAGTAAATAATTTTAATCAAAATATTCAATTTAAATCACTACTTAACATAATTTATAAGCACATAGGTATATCATTCGCACTATGAAACTAAAACATGTGTTGTGAATGTAGAAACTACAAAGAGGTTTTATTTCTATTTTGTTGGTTGGCTTGGCGTTGGCTTGTTTTAGAGACTTAATGAGCGGTTTAGCGGCCAGCTTAAACCTGTTATTTTTTGTTACAGTGATACGCACGCATCTTAAAATTTCACTCTTATATTTTTTTCATAACGTGCCTAAAGAAGTATAATTTCAAAAATGTTGAGCAATATAAGAGTTCCTAGTTGACCAAGGCATACTGCGACTGTGATTGCGAAGGCCTGAGGTGTTGAGGTGAATTCCTGATAGACAGGGAGTACATATAATATACATCATCATCATCAGCATCTCAGCTCATATATGTCCCACTGTTAAGCCTGAGCCTCCTCCGTAATAGGAGAGAAATTGTGTTGATGTAGGGTTTTGCTACGAGTTTTCATTCTCTTGCGTAATTATATAGGTTTTATACATATCCTTTAGTCTTCTCTTACGATCACCCACGGGTAAGATGTGAATTGTATTCTTACTCCGTCACCACACGGTTTATATAATGCACATAAAAAGTATATTGATGTCTCCATTACACTTTTTCTTGGAAACTGAACAATTTTGCTTGAAATCTGGCTAAGCTATATATAAATTTTAAGAAACATTGTGGTAAAAAATAGTTATTAGGTATATGGCAGCAGCTACAAATACTACCAACCCTTACTTTGCTCGTAGTGCAGCTTTAATATAGGTAGGACTATGCTGTACATAGTTCTCTGTCTACAACCGCGGGTTGGGCCGTCCGGGGTAGTACCACACTCTCGCAGAAGATCGACGTCTGAGTAATGGCAATGTACTATTGCGCTTCGTTTGGTGAGCGGGAGATCCGGAAGCCCAATTGGGTGGGTTTGTATTTGTAGCCAGCGGCCTACCTATACGCTTGGCATTGCAAAGATCCATGGGCGGCAGTGATACTTACCATCAGGTTTGCTGCTTGCTCGTTTTCCACCACAAGCAATAAAAAAAAACTGTTATAAAAGGAGACTAAGAGCTTTATATCGTATAAATTTTTTTTTTTTTTTGGTGGACTATGGATGCTTCTCGCCCCGCCAAATCGATCCGGGGTGACGGAGAAGGCGGCGCGTGACCCCATAGACCCACCGTAAAACTCCTCTCTCTTCGCCGTGCGAGCGGGCCACCGGTACCCGATTTTTAACTTCGGTGGAGCTTTATATCGATCTGGGCCAACTCCACCTGATGCCGTTTGGTCAACAATTATATTTTCCAAGGAGGGTTGACGTCAGACAAGTGGCCTATCATAAAACTATTGGCAATAACTTTTGTAATATGTAGACTAAGTAGACATATATTTTCACATTTATTTCTATATACTTGGCATATTCTATTAAAACCATTCTAATACCTTAGAACGCCCTACAATAAAGTTGACTGTGAAATTGCAATTAAATAAAATCCTTTGAGATAAATATACTTAATGAATCCAGGTATTCGAATTCCCCGTAAAACTCGATATGAGTTCGCGGTACTAGTAGATTTAATTTTGCAAAATAGAGACGAATGCAGTATAAAGGATTCCAGGGCTGCGCTGAGCCCCGATCGTTGCCATGGAGACAGACAATGAGCGTTGGGTGCATCTCTCCCGGGCAACATTATTTGAGCTCTAAGCTTTCCAACTAAGTTTGTGTCGTGTTCGGTGCTATCAATTTCCAATAAATATTTATTTAACATCCGTTAATATTGAGTTGCAATATCAATAAATTGTCTCGTAGTTAAAATTACTGAAATTTAGCATTTAACATGCTTGATTATTTATAAAAATTTGATTACGAGCGAAAAATTGTTGTAACACATGGGATTCCAACCCACGCCTATTGGATTATTATATTTTTGTAAATCTGTATAATATGTAAACATTGACGGATAGATGGTACACGTCTTCTTTAAAGATGAAAATATAATACGAGCCGAAGACTGAATGTCATACTACAGCTCACGCTGGTGTAAGTGGTAGCACGATTGGAACGGATTTCCAATACGTGTGGGTTTGAATCCCACGTGTGTCAATCATTTTTCACTCGTAATCATGTTTTTATAAATGTCTCATACATACATACATATCATCACGCCATATCCCTTGCAGGGTAGGCAGAGAGAACAGAGTGCCAGAGAACTCTATCTCTGCATACTTCACTCGCTTCCTCAACATTCATAATTCTCTTCATACACGCTCGCCGGTTTCGGAGACTCTTGACTCCACCTTCCTTTAGTACATGACCGATCTGGTCTAGGTAGGTTAGTCTCAGTCTCCTTCGGTACCTACACCCACATTCGCATTGTATATCTTCTTAACCAGACGTTCGTTCGACATTCTTTCCATAATAAATGATATCCATAAATGTCTCGTAGTATAATATTTCTTCATTTTTATTTACCGACTATAATTTATGTAAACGTTAATATTTTCTATACACAGCAAGATTTAGTGCATTACTATACACGAAGGTGCTGTGTGGTAGCGGCTACGAATACTACCAACCCTTACTTTGCTCGTTGATGTCGTAAAAGATGACTAAGAGCTTTATATCGCTCTGGGCCAACTCCATCTAATGCCCTTTGGTCAATAATTACATTCCAAAGAAAGATTAACGTCAGGAAGCCGGCCGGTTATAAGACTATTGCCAATAACTTTTACAATATGTACTATGAAACAAGAGTACATATTGTATCGACCCCAAGTGGTTGGAATAAGAGTAGGAGAATGATGTCAGGTAAAAGTTCCAAAAAATATGTAGACAGCAGAAATAGTGCGAGGTTTTAGCAAGTAGGTGGTAATTTGTAATAGTATAACAAATTTATCGCCTGGGGAAGGTATGTACATATAAATTCTTCGCTTAAAAATAATGACAGCACTCGTGTCCCTGATGTTAAGGATGGTGCCCATAGTAGGTGTTAGGGGATAGGGATCGCCACAAATACTAAGGTAGAATAAAATTGAGTGTTGGCAGCTTACCTTTATGATCACAGAAGGGGAAGGCGGATATGGATATGTAGTAAGGTAGTCTAATGTGTAGTCACGCCTAGTTCATGTGTTTTTTTTTTGTATTGTCAATCAACAACTATAATATGAGGCCATTTTTCCTAGTGTTGAGTTAATTTTTTCTTCATAAATCATTTTTTTTTTCATTTTAGTTACTGTCCTGTCATTAAGTTAAAAATGTCACCTTTAATAGCGGTATGGTTACATTATTGATATTTTCTTGAAATTTTGGTGAAACCTAATGAAAATATCTTTAAAGTACTTTTATATCATATTCACTATACCTCAGCAGTTTCTTGGCATCACATTACATAAAATACCATTAAGATTATTCATATAACACGTTAAAATACTAATATAATATAAGACCACATGTTCTTTTCATATTCGAAACAAAAATCTTTTTGTTGAGAATTTACGTATACCATAAAATAAAATAAAAAATGTGATTTTGTCCATAGTCCAAAATTTGTACATAATTAATTTAATTTAGGAAGATAAAAAACGTACAGTTTTTATTTTCCTATAATCTAAAAACCATTCTGATTCATCATCATCATCATCATCTCAGCTCATATATGTCCCACTGCTGGGCTCGAGCCTCCTCCACACTAGGAGAGATATTGGCCTGCTACACCACGCCGTTCAAACGTGATGGTATAGGGTTTTATTTCGAGATTTCCTTCTCTTGCTGTTTACAATTAAATAACATTAATTGTATAATGCATATTTTATACCTTAGTCGTCATTTACGATCACCCACGCGTAAGATAGGGGGTGGTAAATTGTATTCTTACTATACACCACACGGAAATCAAAAAAATCAATGAAAACCATCCTGATTAAGTTTGTTTATCTTTATCATCATTTACCTCTCACCTGTAATTTCTCAACACATTTTTGATTTTTATAAAAAAAATATATATAATCCGCTTATGTTAGGAAATATTTTCATTTGCTATAAAATTCGATAGTAGGTACTTATAAAGTCTCAAGAGATTAAAAAAAAAAAGTCTCTTATTGAAGTACTTTATTTCCTCCGTCGTTTGTTTTGAAATGTTTTTCGACAGTCATTGGAATATGCAATTTCAAAGCTTATTAATATGTTCATAGAAATTCATTAAACTATACATAATTCTGTAGAATTTCTGTTCAATATGATTAGTTCGATAGTTGAGGAGGAATTGAAACTACTTACGCACAAAAGTTATGTTGAATCAGAGACGAAAAATCTTAATTTTAATGTTTAAAACATTAGTAAAATTAATCATTAAAATTATCCTGTTCTAATCCGAATTACTTATGGTTGACACAATATATATTTATCTGTACGACAGCCAATGTTAAGACTATATTCTTACTCCATCACATCGAAAATAAAATTCGTCTATGAAGACCATAGACTGATTGATTTCATTTACCTATTTCACATAATGAAATGTATATGTCATCATTATAATTTCCGTGTGGTGACGGTGTAAGAATAAAATTCACCACCCCCTATCTTACCCGTGAGAGAAAGAAAACTCTATACCAACACGTCTGACCAGCGTGGTATAGTAGGGCAATTTCCCTCCCATTGTGAAGGAGGCCCGAGCCCAACTGTGGGACGTATGCAATAGCATGAGATGATGATGATAATTCAGCTTTTTGTAAACCACAGATAGACGTAGGCCTCCGCTATAGAGTACCATAAAGTACAAGACTTCGTTAGAGGTGTTATTGCTATTATCATTACGCATTTGGGTTGGCGATCGCAGAAAGGTATTAAGCTGATATCAGACGGTTCACTCGAGTGATTATTCACTCGAGTGATGGTTCATTTTTCTTTCATTTTATGTTCACACGGCTAAGAGGGAATGATTTAAAAATGAACATTCACTATTTATTTCTTTCAATATATCATCGAATGAAGTCGTGCGTCTTGGAATTACTTTAATTTATGATCATTTAATCAATTTTTACTGATATTTTTTTTAGTGGTAGGACCACGCTGTTGACAGTTTTATGTCTAAAGCCGTGGGCCGGTTCATCCGGGGTATTACCACACTCTCGCAGAAAATCGTCGCTTGAGCAGTGTCAATATGCTGCTGTGCTTCGTTCCGTGAGCGAGAGAGCCGGAAGCCCATCTTTCTGGGTGGGTTTAGGATTATTGGCAGGCAGCGGCCTAGTTATACCTCTAGTGTGGTAAAGATCAATGGACGGCAGTAACACTTAACAACAGGTGTGCTTCTTACTCGTTTGCCACCAGAGCACTAAAAAAAATCAAAGAGTTGACAAAAAAGAAGTAAAGAAAACGTCGACGGTGATTGGTGCTACCATGGATTGAAAGAAAAAAATATTAGCAGCATCAAATACATTGTTGAGAGAACTAGCAGTTGAAGATCCTGATTCATATTGTAATAATCTTTTCAAAGTTCTCCAAAAAATGTAATGTATTGTGATCGATCCACTCGATCGATCAACACACACACATACACACACATTTGCCGCGTGCGACCAGTGCAAAGCAGCGCAGAAAATTATCAACACGGGACGTCCTTCGGCTACAGAACTTGAAACAAAATGACCGGACCCGAATGAAAGTTCTCTCAGTGTTCAGACTGTTTATTTCTCGTTCACTCGGAGTGCGAGTGAAAGATGCCGAATGCCAATATCCAACACTGTTGGATCGTTTCACTAATGAATTCATTCGGCACTAATGTTTCATTTTGTGTTCAGATGCGTCACTTCGAGTGAAAGATACAAAATGAAAGACAAAAATGAACAAAAAATGAACCGTCTGATATCAGCTTTACACATTTGTCAAAAGAGCGCTGTCTATATTCATTTGGTGTTCCCTCAGTTGATTATGGCAAGTAAGAGCGATAACTGTATTCTTATACTATCGCCACGTGAGGAATACATATTCTATCTTCACTAAAAACTACAAGTATTTTTGACTGTAATTTAGAATATTACAGCATTTTTGCTCACTTCTCACTACATGATTACGAATAATATCAATCCTTATATTATTTGCAGGTGTCGTTAAAGATCCCTAAGAGCTTTACATCGATGTCAGCTAAATTCATTTAAGGCCATCATATCAATAATGCAAGGAGAAATAAGCAAGCAGCTTCTCAAAAACTATTGCTAAAACTTATGTAACATTTACAATCATCATCATCATCACAGCCCATATATGTCTTAGTGTTGGACTTGGACCTCCTCCGTAATGGGAGGGAAATTAACCTACTATACCGCGCTGGTCAGACGTGTTGGTATAGGGTTTTGTTTTGAGTTTTCCTTCTCTCGCATAGATGTTATATGCGTTTTATATCCCTTAGTCGTCTCGTACGATCACCCACAGGTAAGATATGGGATATACAGGAGTTACAATGGTGGGAATGTGCGGTGGGATTAGTCCCATAAAAAAAAAAGGTAAGATATGGGGTGGTAAATAGTATTCTTATTCCGTCACCACACGGAAAATATTTACAATAGAAGAAGCATATAAACGTATTGCACTATTGGATTCGTACTTCCTCCACAAGGGTAGGGCAATTGGTCTTTTTTACCCGACTGAGCGACGCACAGGAGTGATATTGTGTTTAACAGTCTATGTATGTATGTATGTTCCTTTGAAGTACTATACAGACCAAACGCCTGGGCCGATTTTAATGATTCACACATCAATCGATTTCTTTTAGTCCGGCGAGTGTCACTAAAGACATGCCGTTAGTGAAAATTCAATATGGCGATCACTGGACGCCATTTTGGGAAAATGAAAAAAATGAAAGTCAACCAACTATGTTGAATGGGTGTCATTTTTCAATGGATCCCGACTGTTCAGTTGTTATGTTCTATTATTAGAATATATTTTATTTTTTTCAATAGTATTCATTCAATAATATATTATAGAATTATAGACCACCAGACATCTAAGTGCTTGTTTTGTGTGTTTCCTTTTTAGTTTTTTTTTATTGTGTGCGTAATTTGGTTCACTTTTTACGCAGTCGGGTATTTTGATTTTTAAATTATTTTTTTAATTTTTTTTTGTTATGGTGATAAATGAGCATGCAGCACACCTGATGGTAAGTGGTGCGGTCGCCCATGGACCTTTGCAATACCAAAGGTATAGCTAGGTCGCTGCCTACCAATAAAAACCTCAAACCCACCCAGTTGGGCTTCCGGCTCTCTCGCTCACCGAACGAAGCGCAATAGCACATTGACATTACTCAGACGTCGATTTTCTGCTAGTGTATGGTACTACCCCGGACGGACCGGTCCGCAATTGTAGACTGTTGTCAACATCATGTTCCTACCACTAAACTTGACCTATTTGTCACACGGGTTGGTATATTGTATTATCAAGTTTTCCTTCTTTTGTATCAATGTTATCTACATATCATATCCCATATTCGTACTTTAAAATACCCACAGCCAAGAAAGGGTGTAGTAAATTTTATTCTTACTCTCTTACAATACGAATAATAAGCTTCATATAATAAAAAAAGAAAATAAAATGTATGTAACGTGTTTCTACATCACATAAGTAACACTTTAATCAGTACTTTTCTTTTTCTTTCTTTTTGCTTATCTGTCATACTTTTTAATTCAATAAGAAATTAAGTAAAAGTATCAAATAGAAAGTTTAATTTCCTATTTTACACTAAAAAATACAATCCTCATTAGCGAAATTAATCCCCAATGGATTAATTTTACTGAAGAGTATTTATACTTAATTTGAAAATAAAGGAGGAATAAGTACAAACTTTGTTACTGCGTTTCGCCTCTTCAATGGTCTAAAATAATAATAATAATCGTTTATTTCAGGTATAAAATCCCATATACATTAGTCAATACAATACAATAATCATATAAAATTCATCTTATAAAATTAATTAAATTACACTCAAAATACACTGTAAAAGGGTATCAAAATATAAATATAGATATACTCGTATATATAAAAAATAACAACAATTAATAAATAAAACCATTGCGCATATTATGCTGTGTCATTTTCTGTTCTGGTGCATGTGAACAGAAATCACAGGATTCCTATGTAAGAGTCATAACTCTCCTAACAACAAAATCTCTCTTAACGTGTTTTTTCTTATTTTGATTAAATCATCCCTCAGCGATATCTTTAGGGGTTTTCATATTTTCTTCAACCCGTATATAGGGTACTTCTATAATAGATACTTCTAAATTTGTGGTAGGACCACGCTGTGGACAGTTTTCTGTCTACAGCCGCGGGCCGGTCCGTCCGGGGTAGTACCACACTCTCGCAGAAGATCGACGTCTGAGTAATGGCAATGTGCTATTGCGCTTCGTTTGGTGAGCGAGAGAGCCGGCAGCCCAACTGGGGTGGGTTCGGGGTTTGTATTGGTTGGCAGCGGCCTAGCTATACCATTGGCAAAGGTCCATGGGCGGCAGTGACACTTACCGTCAGGTGTGCTGTCTGCTCGTTTGCCACCATAAGCAATAAAAAAAAAAAAAAAAAAAAAAAAAATTCCTAGTCATAAATTCATTAAAAAAAATTTCAACTAATTAGTATTATTTTTCCTTAAGTTTATACAACTTATGTTACTAGATTTGAATAATATCGTAGTCCTCAAAATAAATGTATTTTGAACGAATTAAATGATAATAAAAGAAAGACTTGAAAATAAGGAAATGATGGCGAGTGAATGACAAAATAAATCATTATCTCAAAAATCTTTTGTTGCGTATTAAGTTTTCTGTAGGCTATCTCAAAAATATAATTCACGATTTACTTTTACTTCATGGCGAGGCGATGATGATCCATAAAAAAAATATATCAAATACTAATAAAGCATACACAACGATATCAATGAAAATGTGAAAGGTTAATTTACAATGTTCGCTATGTTGTAAGTACATAAATTTCCTGTAAGTGCAACAGGCATTCGAGGTGAGTTCGGGATTGTTGAGTCCTCATGTTGCCGGTATTTCGCCCCCTCAGTTCCGTCGGGTGGCGAGGCGTTGATTCTCCCCTGTGTCTGTACACAACCTCGGATAAATTGTTGCTTATTTTGCATTGCAAAGATGATATCGCTAATAGCTTGTTTATTATTTCTTAGAAAATCTACTTCAAAGCTTAGATTAAGGTATTTCTGTGAAAAAGTCGTTAAGTATCTATTATATATTACGTGGAGAAATATGATTGTAAATATAATATAGCATAAAAAATGCAAAGACGATATCTTTTTTAATCTTTGATTTATCAATTATCTTACCAAAGAAACTAGTCCTTTTTTTTTTTTGTTGGGCTATGGATTCGTCTCGCTCCGTCAAATCGGTCCGGGGTGACGGAGAAGGCGGCGCGTGACCCCATAGACCCACTGTAAAACTCCTCTCTCTTCGCCGTGCGAGCGGGTCACCGGGACCCGATTTTTAACTTCGGTGGCCCGCCCGGCAAAGAAACTAGTCCTAGGACTACGTATATGACGTACTGGTTTAATAAATTACTTATGTTGAATATTGCGTGATGAATTCCCACACAGGATAATTCTTTGTGCGATAAACAAATGTTTCTTTTGATTGCTTTTTGCGGCAGCGGAACGAGTCGGAGAGGAGAGTTGCCGAGCAAATGATCCATTGTGTATCTTCTTTTATTATTTCTATTATCTATTATCTGTAGTTGTTGACTGAATTTATAGGTTAGGGATGCTTATATAGGGTCTTAAGTAGGTTATCCGTATGGTGACGGGGTAAGAATACAATTCACCACCCCTTATCTTACCCGTGGGTAATCGTAAGAGATGACTTAGGGATATAAAATGCATATGACATCTATACGAGAGAAGAAAAACTCGAAACAAAACCCTATACCAACACGTCTGACTAGCGCGGTATAGTAGGTTAATTTCCCTTATCGTCCAAAGCGTCTAAAGGGCAAGAGACAGCCCTAAAATCTGTCGTATTACATCACTGCTAATTGATCAGGCCACGGATACCGAAGTCTTAGTTTCGTGAGTAATATACGGTGGATTACGTTAATTTATCCAGCGTTGAAATAAAGGTTACTTATCATATAGTTTTGATCCATATTAATAGTTATTGTTTGTGCGTAATCTAGGCTTCCTGTATCCACGGTATACCAATATAATTTGGAAAATCCAAAAGCGCACGCCTCACAATTTTTATATTATTTATCATTTACTATTCTTCTTCTTCTTATGTATTGGCAATCAGCTACTTAGCGTCTTAACGTACGTACTTAGCGTCGAGTTATAAATATCTTCACGTTTTTAGTCTTTTAGGTTAGTTATTGTCTAAGTCAAATTGTCGCCATCAACAGTGCCTATGGCCTCACTGTTAATGGTATCTTGTGGGAATTTTGATGGAAAACGAAAACGTAAAGCACTTTTATATGATATTCACTACATCCCAGTAGTTCCGCAACATCACATTACATAAAATGCCATCAAAATTATCTAATATAACACGTTAAAATACTAAGATATCGAATATAATACAAAAGCACCACATGACGTTTTCAAATTCCCGTCAAAAGTCCCATCATTTACTATTATAGTTCATCTAATCTAAGAAGTGCATTTTAATGTTTCGCATTGTTTAATACACAATAACCTTGATCAAACGTATACATATTGCAAACTATAAATCTGAAATTTTAAAGAACTATTACTTTATTTACATTATAAACGTTGCGAGTGACTTTCTTGTAAAACAATCTAATGTTGCTACTTGTAAAACTAATTTAAAATAAAAATAACATGGTAAATAGTAATTATTATTGACGATCTTACAATTTAATGTCATCACGTTCTATACAGTAGTGCTTGACAACTTCCAATTCACGAATATCCAAATAACCGGTAAAAATATAACAATAATATAATTAATCGAATAGAGATTTCGGTAGAGATGTACGTTTCGACAATTTTATTGATAAGGAAATAATTATTACTGTTCGCGACGGTGATAAATCAAGTAATAGTAGTGATTCTGAATAAATAGCTATTTTAAATCCAGTTTTTGTTTTTACATAACCAAATCCTACTAAATATGATGAAAAGATTTTATGCTTAAATAATTAAATTTATTTAGTATTAATTTAGCACTTGATTAAAACATCTCCTTTTTGAAAAAAAAATTAAACCGATTATTAATTAAAAAGAATCAATATCGATTTCTCACTAAAATCGGATGATTTCGAGATACATTATTTGGTTCACATACCTAGACAACTTACTCTAACAGCTGTCAAAGTGCACTTCTTAGATTAGATAGACTATAGTCAATGCCATAAATGAAGGAAACAATCCCATACAGCCATGGGTTTACAATGTTGCAAGCATTGTAAATGAACGAAATGTTTAGAACTACGTCGAGAATAGCACGAAATTTCAAAGGTACTTTTTCTTTCATTTTCATTTCATCATCATTCTCCTGCTCTTGTCCCAATTACTTGGAGTCGACGTAATATGTACCCCTATTCCTACATATTGCAATAGTTAGCGTTGTTCTAAAGATTGTTTATTTAATTTAGGCATTTTCAAATAAAATATTATTGTTTCTTTTATATTTTCTATTGATACGTTTTTATAACAGTACACATATTAAATAAAAGAAGTTGGAAAAAAGTTCTCTCTCTCTCTCTCTCTCTACCCCCTCTCTCTCTACCCCCTCTCTCTCTACCCCCTCTCTCTCTACCCCCTCTCTCTCTACCCCCCTCTCTACCCCTTTCTCTCTTTCTACTGCCCTCAATAAAGTTCAAAATTCTTTCTCTATTCCCTCCCCTCTCTACCCCCACCCTCTCTCTCTACCTCCCTCTCTCTACCGCCTCTCTATCTACCCCCTCTCCCTCTCTCTCTACCCCCCTCTCTCTCTCTACCCCCTCTCTCTCCACCCCCCTGTCTCTACCCCCTCTCTCTCTCTCTACCCCACTGGTCAGACGTGTTGGTATAGGGTTTTGTTTCAAGTTTTCCTTCTCTTACAAAGATGTTATATGCGTTTTATATCCCTTAGTCGTCTCTTACGATTACCCACAGGTAAGGGGGTGGCGAATTTGTTCTTACTCCGTCACCACACGGATAACCCTCATGCGCTTTACCCTTCAAAATAAATATGGCGCGTAACAGAAAAACGTTACAATATAAAATTTCTCCCATTCGTCGATAAAAAAGTTTCACTTCAAAAAGTTAGAGAAACTAAAACAAAATACATTTTTTTTATAATACTGAAGTTAACAGACATGTGACAATTTTTTATTATTTTATTTATCAATTACTATTAGTCAATGCTATAAATGAAAATGAAAGAAAAATTTCGTGCCATTCTCGATGTAGTACTAAACATAGCCGTTCGTTTACGATAGGATGTATGGGATTCCTTTGCCTGTCCGAATGGTTGAACATACACTAATGACTAAGCGGTTTAGTTTTTTATTAATTGCAATTAAACGACAAAGAATTACCAATCCATTTTCGAAAGGAAACAGCGCGTTGTGATTATGAAGCTTTTACAAAAATAAATATATTGATACATTAATTTGTACGGCCGTGATCCTGCCAGATATAAAATATTTTATCCGACGTCCTCGAATATTTATTTTAATCAACTATTTTCTTACTTTAAACAAAATAATTGCTTTTTAAAAATATCAAATACGTTTAAACTAATGTTTTTTCTTGATATATGTATTATAATATTATCTTATAAGTGCAATGTGAGAAAAATACAATCATTTTTAGGTTTGAAAGTGCTTGATTTTCATATGTCGAGAGTAGAGCAAGACCTCAACGCTTCGCTTATGAGGCGTGCAAAATTAGTACTCAATCTTATGTGTGAACAACGTATATTTCAATATTAACAATACAGAAAACAGAGGGTAAACAGAAAAATAATATATGGTCTAAGACACTATGTGGCCCAATCACAGTGCACATCGCGTCATTTCAACGCATGCTGATTGGCTAGCGATGTTGCCATGCATCACGTTATTATTGTACCGAACAGTTATATTAATAGTTAAAAATTCTCTGGTTGATGACGGAGAAAAAATACAGTTCACCACCCTCCTATCTTACCCGTGGGTATCGTAAGAGACGACTAAGGGATATGAAATACATATGACATCTATGTAAGAGAAGGAAAGCTCGAAATAAATCCCTATACCAATACGTCTGACCAGCGTGGTATATAATGACTTCTAATGTTTACGCGAGTATTACACATTTGAAATAAAACTACTTTTACGGATTCTATCGCGTTTGTATTTGATTTATAATTTCCCGACGTTTCGAACACTTTACAGTGATCATGGTCACGGGAGGACTGAGGTGTCTTACGTCCAATATGTCATTGTTATTACAGAAATTTATTTATATCTACCCTATAAGATATTTAATATCTTTATTTATTTATATCTACCCTATAATCTCTCTATAATCTTATGCCATGGCGTCGCCAGATCAAGACCGGGAGGCCGACGACGAGAGTGTTCCGCCCGTGACGGAGTCAGAAGTGGGGGCGGCCGTGGCGAAGATTCATTCCGCCACCACGGCCCCCGGCCCGGACGGAGTCCCAGTCCGGGTGTTGACGTTGCTCCTCGAGCATCTCGAACCTCGCCTCAGGCGACTGTTCAACGCCTGTCTGACGTCTGGACAGTTCCCTGAGTGCTGGAAGGAAGGGAGGTTGGTTCTCCTGCCAAAGCCGGGACGGTCCCCGGATTTGCCGTCGGCCTACAGGCCCATCGTGCTCCTCGACGATGTAGGTAAGCTGCTGGAGCGTGTCCTCGCTGCCCGCATCGTCCGACACCTGGAGGAGGTGGGGCCCGATCTGTCGGACACTCAGTATGGGTTTCGGAGGGGGCGCTCGACCATCGGGGCCCTACTATGCCTGAGGCAGGCGGCCGCGGATGCCGTCGCCGGGAAGGGAGTGCTGTTGGCGGTGTCGTTGGACATCGCCAACGCATTCAATAGTCTGCCATTCGGCTGCATCAGGGAGGCGCTCCGGTTCCATGGAGTGCCCCTGTACCTCAGGCGGCTGGTGGCAGACTATTTGGAGGGCCGCAGTATCCTCTGCGCGGGTCCCGCAGGGGACATTATGCGGACGCCCACGTCGTGCGGCGTTCCACAGGGGTCGGTTTTGGGGCCGACTCTGTGGGACATCGGGTACGACTGGGCGTTGAGAGGGAGTCTCCCCCCCGGGCTGAGCTTGGTGTGCTACGCTAACGACACGCTCGTCCCGGCCCGGGGCAGGACACCCGAAGAGGCGGCGAGCCTGGCCACTCTCGGCACCGAGGAGATGGTCAGGCGAATCGAGGCGCTGGGGCTCAGGCCCTAAACAAGACGGAGGCCCTACTTTTCCATGGGCCCCATGTGAGGCTACCCATCGGCGCCTCGTTGGTGGTCAACTCCATCCATATCAGCATCCAGGCCCATATGAGGTACTTGGGTCTGGTGCTCGACGAGCGATGGTGGTTCCGGGAGCATTTCCGACAGATTGCTCCCCGGCTGGTCTGCGCGGCGTCTGCCCTTTCTCGGCTCATGCCGAATGTGGGCGGACCCAGTTTCGAGGGCCGACGGCTGTATGCGGGGGTTATCCGCTCGATGGCCATGTACGGCGCACCCGTGTGGGCGAGGGCTCTGAACGCCCAGCTCAGGGCGGTTCTGTGGAGGCCACAGAGAGCCATGGCGGTCAGAGCCATTCGCGGGTACCGCACGGTGTCGACAAAGGCGGCGTGCCTGTTGGCCGGGACACCCCCGTGGGACCTAGAGGCGGAGATGCTCTCCGACCTCTACCGGCGAGTCATCACAGCGCGCGAGGAAGGTGGCTCCCCATCGTTGAGCGAGATAGCCACCTGGCGCGTGGATGCCCGCCGAGACGTCATCGCCCGTTGGGCTACGCGGCTGGAGAGGCCTAGGCACGGTGTGGAGATCGTTGAGGCCCTCCGGCCCGTATTGATAGAGTGGATGGAGCGGCGGCACGGAGTCCTCACCTTTCGGCTGGTGCAGGTATTGACGGGGCACGGGTGCTTCGGATGCCGCCCTAACCGAGGCTTCGGGTGATCGGGCCGGGGAATTGTCCGGTCACCCGACGTGAGGCCACCGCGTGAGGGCGACGCCCCGACGGCGAAATATGTCGGGGCGTCGACGAGAGGAACCCGCGAGGGTGAACCACCGGGCGGGCCACCGAAGTTAAAAATCGGGTCCCGGTGGCCCGCTCACACGGCGAAGAGAGAGGAGTTTTACGGTGGGTCTATGGGGTCACGCGCCGCCTTCTCCGTCACCCCGGGCCGATTTGGCGGGGCGAGACGCATCCATAGCCCACCAAAAAAAAAAAAAGCTAAGATAATGATGAGATGATGAATAGTTAAAGATTATTATTTTATTGATGTAGGACCACGCTGTTGACAGTTTTTTGTCTATGGCCGTGGGCCGGTCCGTCCAGGGTAGTACCACACTCTTGCAAAAGATCAACATCCGAGTAATGGCGATTTGCTTTTAGCGCACAAAGTCCGGTTCGGTGAAAGAGAGAGCCGGAAACTCTACTGGGTGGGTTCGGGGTTTGCATTGGTAGGCAGCGGCCTAGCTACACCTTTGGTATTGGAAAGGTCCATGGAAGGCAGTACACTTACCATCAGGTTTGGTGCTTGCTCGTTTGCCACCACTAGCAATAAAAAAAGAATCCTTGTCGGTACTCAGTATGCCCACGATCCAATTCGCTGTTAGCATGTTAAATTAGTCACATTATAATTAATAAATTATCGTAATATAATAATTATCATTTTACATACATATCATCACGCCATATCCCTTGTAGGGTAGGCAGAGAGAACAGAGTGCCAGAGAACTCTATCTCTGCATACTTCACTCGCTTCCTCAACATTCATAATTCTCTTCATACACGCTCGCCGGTTTCGGAGACTCTTGACTCCACCTTCCTTCAGTACATTATCATTTTAATGTTTAATAATAATTTATCAAAAACAATATATATTTTACCTATATGTAAACATTTTCTCTTATCGCAATTAAATTGTAAAAAAAATGTGGGTCCAATTTTAATAACTAATACAAAATATAATAACTAATCCTTACTAATATTATAAATGCGAAAGTAACTCTGTCTCTCTGTCTGTCTGTCGCTCTTTCGCGCCAAAACTACCGAACCGATCTAAATGAAATTTGGTACACAGATAGTCTAGAACCTGACAAAAGACATAGGCTACTTTTTAATGAAAAAAGGGTTGTAAAAGGGGATGACAAGTTGTAAGGAAGTGTCGTCATTTTTAAAGCCAGGAACTTGAAAGTTATTTTAGGGTATTGAGTAGATATAAATAAAAATGACATTAAAATTTTGTAAAAAATTTATCCTTAAGAGGTAAAATATAAATAGGGGATGAAAAACTTTAGGAAAGTAACCTTTTACGCGGGCGACGCCGCGGGCAGAATCTAGTACAAGATAAAAATATTTGTAAAGTACCTAATGTCTCTTTTGCTAAGGCCACACCTGCGTGTATCGTCCTGAAGTAATGTGTGGCGAAGCTTCGTACATTTTGTACACTAGAAAATTATCGCAATAAAACTATGGTCATATCAGGGACTTTGGTATTTTACATGAAGTAACGTGCAATAATTAAAGATGGCTGAAATTATTTTCATGCGTTTAACTATGGATGACGAGTTGCTTTACTTTTACAGTTATAATATGCTAATATTTACATAATGATTTTTTTGGATCTCTTCATGGGTTCAGCTTCATAATGGTGTAAAAATTCCAACATCATTTTATCGCTACACTCCATATTTAATTATTAACTGGATACCCCCGAGCGCGTCTAAACACATCGAAAATTCACGCCAAAATGAACAACACTAGTCTGACCACAGAGCGCGATATATTAGCGCGCTAAAACCCTTTGACGTACTGCCAACTAAGCGATAACGTACACAAAGCCCGAATGTTCGCAACGATAATCGATAATGGTCGATCACATTTGCGTGTATCGTCTCATTGCACGAAGCTTCGTGACGATACACGCAGATGCGGCCCTTTCTTTTTTCTTTTTCTTTTTTGCGGTGGGCTATGGATGAGTCTCGCCCCGCCAAATCGGTCCGGAGTGAAGGAAGAGGCGGCGCGTGACCTCATAGACCCACCATGCAAATTCTTCTCTTCGCCGTGCGAGCGGGCCACCGGTACCCGATCTTTGTCTTTGGTGGCAGATGCAGACGCAGATGCGACCCTAGCATTACTCTCTAAAAGAGGCTAATTATATTTATTTAAAAAAAGAAACTGTAATAACGATGACTTATTGGACGTGAAACACGTTAAACCTCTCGTGATCATGACACTAAAATTTAAAATTTGGAAAAGAAAAATCAATAATCAAATGTCTCAAACTCTCGTAAACATAACAAATCATTCCGTAAAGCGTTATTTTTATGTTACAATTTTCAATACAAATGTACGTATTATAATAAAGTTTCTAAATACTGTTTTCGATATAATAACTTGAAAGCCTAACGTAATATTCTTAACATCTCTATTATGATTCAAGGGAGCATACATTTTGTCTAACATTATCTTTTGTAAACAAAATCATGGGATACTTGTTTACAAAACACCCGCTCTGTTTTGATGACCAATACTTAATAACCAAATAACTTAGTAAAATATACTTCAACATTGTTTTATTAAAGTTCATTATTCTGTGAATTGTTGAAATTGATCATGGAAAAATAATTTTATTATTGTTGCTAGGTATTTCGATATTTCCGTGGGTGATGATATGTATATACAATTTTAATGACAAAGAGTCCGTTATTATGTTTGTTTAAAATTTCTAACATGATTTGTCGAACATTTCTAATTCTTCACAGCCCATAAACTTACTTTTCTCAAACATGCTTGGAAATTTGAGCATTATTTTGACAACCTTCTTCGAGATAAATCGAAATTGCTGTACTGACCAAATACATGCGAGCAGCGGCCGGCAAAAAATACACAAAGCCCCGTAATATTAAAAAAAAAGCTTTTAGGAGTTTACTCCTTAAGAATCGATTTTCATATAAGGCGCCCGGTATGAGAAAAATTTGAGGAGTAAAATCTAGTGATCGAATGACCTCGTTACGTTTTCGGTGCGCAACCTATTCGGCGCACCTTTCACTTTATGACGTGAGATAATACTTCACTGAACAGTGTTAATAAATGTAAATAAAAATAGGTATTATTTTTAGTCCAATGAGCTTTTTTTTGCGCCTGTTTTTAAAAATCGTACTTAAGGAGTAAACTGCAGTCGTGCGTCGGAGCTGACAAACACACTTTTTTTTTTTTTTAATCAATTTTTTGATAGTTTCTCATATTTACTCGAGTGTTACACATTTGAAATAAAATTACGTTTACGCGTTCTATCGCGTTTGTATTTGATTTTTTTTTAATTTCACGACGTTTCGGAAACTTTACAGTCCTCCCGTGACCATGATCACTGTAAAATTTATTTTTATTTCAAATACAGACGATATTGCGGGTATAGCTAGTCTTTTATAAAAAACATTATTAAGTTACGCATGGAACGTATTATTGCAAATATTCGTTACTAATTGGCTTGATTCTTGGAAAATAAGATATTCTTTTATTTTGACTGTGATAAAAGGGCAGGATGTTTTTCTCTACCAGCAATCAATTTTATTTAAGTATTATATTTTACCTTTTTGTATAGTGACGTAGTAAGATTATAATTCACCATTCTCTATCTTACCCGTGGGTGATCGTAAAAGACAACTTAAAGTTATAAAACGCATATAACAGCTATGCAAGAGAAGGAAATCTCGAAACAAAACCCTATAACAACACGTTTGACCAGCGTGGTATAGTAGGTTAATTTCCCTCGCATTTTAGAGGAGGCTCGTGCCCAACAATGGGACATATACGAGCAGAAATCATTATGATGATATTTCACTGTCTGAAATCACAGATTTTAAATACAATGTTTCGTGGTGTTGTACATACATACATACATATCATCACACCATATCCCTTGCATGGTAGGCAGAGAAAACAGAGTGCCAAAGAACTCTTTCCTTGGATACTTCACTCGCTTCTTCAACATTCATAATTCTCTTCATATATGCTCGCCGGTTTTGGAGACTCTTGACCTTCCTTCAGTACATGACAAATCTGATCTAGATAGGTTAGTCTCGGTCTCCCCCGGTACCTACATCCTTCCACTTTCGCATTGTATATCTTCTTAACCAGACGTTCGTTTGCCATTATTTCCACATGTCCGAACCATCGGAGCATCGTGGTGTTGTAAAGTAAGAAAATAATTAGTAACTATCCAACTTTTTTTTTTCAATGCAGTGATAAAATAACAATGCATATCATCACCCTAATCTTTACCTAAAAGATGACGAACGTCAATTAATATAATTAAATATTGATGACGTCACAAATATAGGTATAATGTGCGGTTTTATCGTACACCTATTGTAACCCATCCTACCAGAGTGTGGCGTAGTAGAGCAATTTTCTTCACAATGTGTCTGAATTTTCTTCACATGAGGCCTAAAATCAACATTCGGACTTATGTAGGTTAGGAAGAAGAAGAAGGTGATAGATTTTATTCTTTACTGAGTTAATCAATGATAAACGACTATAAAAGAATGAATGTTTCATGGAGTGCCGAAGCAATAAAATAATTTGAAATACAACTACTTTTACAGATTCTATTGCGTTTGTATTTGATTTTTTAATTTTCCGACGTTTTGAACACTTTACAGCGGCGGGAGGGGTTCTTCCGTAACCATAAACACGATAGCATCCATAAAAATAGATTTTCTTTCAAATGTGTAATACTAAACATCAGAAATCATAATGAAATAATTATATATTATGTTTATTATCCCTCATTTCCCAGCGGGTCACTGTCTCGTGGGTGTCCGCAGTAAACTTTATTTGAGTTATAAGCAAAATATTACAGAGTAAGTTATTTAATAGTTACCAGTCCCGAAGTTAATTAGATTAATTAGATTAGTTCACGTTATGACTGCGCAAATTACAGAGCCATAAAGCTTGACTAGTTTGGCAGCAAAAGTGTACGGTAAAATTATTGAAAGGAGAATGAGGATGGTGTCCGATGGTTTACTGTGTGAGACACAAGGAGGTTTCAGGAGTGGAAGGGGATGCATGGATCAAGTGTTCTCTTTGCGCAACATTGTGGAGAAGCATCTGGCTCTAGGTCAGAGGGTTTCTCTCTTCTGCAGTTTTGTGGATCTGTAGAGAGCATTTGACACGGTTGTACGAAAGGAACTTTGGGACATTTTACCAGAGTATGGTAATAACGGTAAACTGGTGCAGGCTGTGCAGTCCAGTTACATGGGCTGTAGAGCCTGTATGCGGCTGGATGATGGAATGTCGCCTTGGTTTAACGTCATTATCGGCGTTAAGCAGGGGTGCGTTCTGTCAGCCAGGCTGTTTATCATATATCTGGATAAATGTCTCCAAAGGTTGAACGATATGAATGTGGGAGTCCAGATGGGCGACTCAGTGGTCACTGCTCTGCTTTATGCAGATGATGCAGTCCTGCTGGCACAGTCAGTGACTGACCTGCAGACCCTAGTCGACACAATGACAGAAGGTTGTAAGAAAAGGGTATACGCATGAATGTGAACAAAATCAAAATAATGGTCTTTGAAAGAGATGAAGCCAGAACAGATGTAAGAGTAACAATAGGTAATGATGTACTAAAGCAAGTGGATGAATTTGTATATCTTGGATGTGGATTTAGCCGAGATGGAAGGTACACCACTGATATAGAGCGAAGAGTGAATGCGGGAAATAGAGTGAACGGAGCGTTGGGGCAACTTCTCGGCAGCCACCACCTCAGCCAGAAGTCACGTGTAGCAATACATAACGCAGTGCTTGTCCCAACATTACTGTATGGAAGCGAGAGTTGGGTATGCAGAAAAGAGTATGAAAGTAAAATTAATGCGGTTGAAATGCGATCTCTGCGGCAAATCTGTGGAGTAAGGCTGACCGACCGCATTCGTAACGACGACGTAAGAGAACGAGTAGGTATGAAAGAGAGTATTGGTGTAAAGATACGAAAGGGAATGCTCCGATGGTTCGGATATGTGGAAAGAATGCCGAACGAACGTCTGATTAAGAAGATATACAATGCGAAAGTGGAAGGATGTAGGTACCGGGGGAGACCGAGACTAACCTACCTAGACGAGATCGGTCAGGTACTGAAGGAAGGTGGAGTCAAGAGTCTCCGAAACCGGCGAGCGTGTATGAAGAAAATTATGAATGTTGAGGAAGCGAGTGAAGTATGCAGAGATAGAGTTCTCTGACACTCTGTTCTCTCTGCCTACCCTGCAATATGAATATTATATTACCCTGATATGGCGTGATGATTTGTATGTAAGTTAATTAGATTTTAGCCTTAAAAGTTTTCCAGTTGATATGGATCAGTTTTAAATTCTAACTAAGTGAATAATTGCACATAACTAACTTTTGCCTACGATTTTGACGGCGTAGAAATGATTTGCGTTGTCCCCGTTAAACATAATTTTAATTTTTGCGGCGGGCACCTCGTTAAATCCGTCCGGGGTGACACAAGAAGCGGCGCGCGACCCCATAGACCCGCCCTACGTGTACCTCTCTTCACCGAGCGAGTGAGCCACCGGAACTGGATCTTTGTCTTCGGTGGCCCGCCGGGCAGTTTACCCTCACGGGTATCCTCTCGAGTCGATGCCCCGACAGCTTTCGCCATCGGGGCATTGTCCTCACGCGGTGTGACTTCACTCCGGGTGACCAGACTAATCCTCGGTCCGGTCACCCGTTGCCTCGGTTAGGGATCAAAGCCTAGCACATCAAATATTAAACTCTATAGTTTAGTTTATTATGTCATCACTTAATAAAAATTTAACTCAAATGTTAGATTATTAAAGTAGAGACCAATGTGTAAACATTTTCTAATAGATGGCGCGTAAAGCGTCTCCAGTATGGACGATAATGCCAATTACAATATGATTATGGTACGTAACTAACTACACCAAGACTATAAGCTAGTTAAAACGCCTTTCCAATAGATGTACAATCAAAACCCATCTTTAGTAAACAATTTTGACTCGTAAATAAGTTTCTAATATATAATTTATCATATAATTTCAACCGATCATCAGTCTCCTCATATCCCAATTACTTGGGGTTGATATAATATGTACTCTTCTTTCATAGTACATATTGTAAAAGTTATTGGTAATAGTTTTATGACCGGCCGCCTGCTAGACGTCAATCCTCCTTGGGAATGTAATTGTTGACCAAACGGCATCAGTTGGAGTTGGCCCAGGTCGTTATAAGTCGTCTTTTACGACATCCACGAGCAAAGTAAGGGTTGGTAGTATTCGTAGTCGCTACCACACAGCAATGTGATCTTAAATATCAAGATAAATAAAAAAATGCTAGTTCATGTCTGCGTTTTCTTTTTTTTTCTTTTTAAAACTGAATAATTTACATATTTATTGATAGTCATAATATAAGGCTCCATGTTTGGGTATTTCACTCACTTTTTATTCGTTTGAACATTTTCCTTATTTTTTGATCGCAGTAAAACGAATTGACATTTGTTCAAATTTATTCTGGTTATACAAACGTTGCTATTATTTTATCAGAAAGATATGATTTTTTTTATATGTCTGTATTTATTATATGAACGAAATTTGTGCATACCTTTTTATATTTTATTTGGTAGCTAAATTATTTTAGGAACGTTATTCTAGTAAATTATACATTTAAATATGTAAAAAAGGTCGTTATAAGTCGTCTTTTACGACATCCACGAGCAAAGTAAGGGTTGGTAGTATTCGTAGCCGTTACCACACAGCAGCATATAATTTCAACCGATATTAGAATAATAATATTATTTTCATTTTTACATATATCCTATACGCAAATCTCACTGTCAAACTTATGGTGCAATGAAAATGCAAAAAGTACTTATGCTCTTGGGAAGGCTTATTACGATGAGTTATTGACGCATGGGTTATCACATAAATTCTTTGACTTCACTGTCTGAAAACTTGGGCTTATAGTTTGCCATCTGCTTTTTATCTGTATAATTAATTAATCTCATGAATTATTTCTTTCACATTACAATTATTAGCGATTGCCGATCTTTACGAGATGTTATACATGTAAAATAAAACTATTTTTAGTAATTTCCTCACATTTGTATGATTTTTACTTGCCTGATTATAAGAGAATTAGGATGTTTCACATTCAATAACTCATTATTACTACATATAATTTATCTACCCTCTATCGTATGAGTTAATAAATTATGATAATATAAAATAAAAATCAAATAACTCATCATCACAGCCTATATATATATATATATATATATATATATATATATATATATATATCCCACTGTTGGGCTCGGGACTCTTCCGTAATGGGAGGGAAATTAACTTACAATACCACGCTGGTCAGACGTGTTGGTATAGGGTTTTGTTTCAAGTTTTCCTTCACTTGCATAGATGTTATATGCGTTTCATATCCCTTAGTCGTCTCTTACGATCACCCACGAGTAAGATAGGGGTTGGTGAATTGTATTACTTACTCTTACATTACTTTCTTACTCCTAATCAAATAAAAACATGATAAAATAAATATAAATTATTGTTTTATTTCGCAAAATCGTTAGTATCTCACTTGTTTGGTGACGGTTTAAGAATACATTGTCTACAACCTTTATTTTCGAGACATCACCGCGAGAATACACCAGTACTCTTTTTTTTTATAACAACACTTGTGCCAGACAATCGGCCTTATTAGTATATAGCAATTATGATATCATTCTGCCTTAGAGAGGTCGATGGCTAGCAATTAGTGATGAGAACCTGATGGATGATTTTAATAATGATTTATCAGTATATTTGACTGCACAGGTTGCATATTCCAAGAAGTATATTCGCACACAAAACTATACTTCACCTTGAAGACGTAAGATATAATATGAAGCGAAATTTGCATGTCCTAAAATAGTTCACGATGGTGTAAGTGGTAGCACGATTGGGCCGGATTCCCAATAGGTGCAGGTTCGAACCCCGCTTGTGACATCATTTTTCGTTTCGTAATCGGGTATTTATAAATAACTATACTTTATATGATTATATGGTTGTTCTGAGCCCAATCGTAGGTTTAATTTGCGTACATTAATTGTGTATCTTTATATTTATAAACTTTTTTCTGGTTTTGTCAGGCTTTAGTATGGTCACAACTTGGCTAAACTGTCTAGGATGAAGTGCGGCATGCATAACCTATAGTATTACTCCTCATGGTTAATTGAGCAGGTCATCGTACACAGCGAGAGTTACCTTTACAAGAACCTACTTCCATCGATCCATGGCAGAAAAGCGTCAGCACGTCACACTTACGCAGTCTGTCCTCCCACAAACGTCCACCTGCGCCACGGCCCGACTACCTACGACCTAAGATTTACGAAGTCCCTTATAATACGTAAGTGCAAAGTAAGAAATCTCAATTAATATCAAATTAAAAACGATAATTACATCCATCCATCCAGCAATACATTCGACCTCATTTGTTAGAAATGCACTTAAAAGCAATAACCATCAAGCTTAGCAGTCGGATTAATTTTATTTCAAACAACTGGAATTTTCTGTGTGGTGACGGAGTGAGAATACAATTCACCACCCCCTATCTTATCCGTGGGTGATCGTAAGAGACGACTAAGGGATATAAAATGCATATAACATCTATGCAAGAGAAGAAAAACTCGAAACAAAACCTTATACCAACGCGTCTGACTAACGTGGTATAATAGGTCAATTTCCCTCCCATTATGGAGGAGGCTTGACTTCAACAATGGGACATATATAAGCTGAGATGAGATGATGAGATGAACTGTAATTACTATTTTTAGTGATTCTATCGCGTTTGCATTTGATTTTTAATTTAGAAAACTTTACAGCGTTTATGGTCACGGAGGGATATCGCGTCGTTCCCCATGAACGCTGTAAAGTGTTCGAAACGTTGAAAAATTGAAAATCAAATACAAACGCGATAGAATCCGTAAAAATAGGTTTTTTTTTTCAAATATTTAATACTCGCGTAAACATCAGAAATCAATTCTAGTTGTTTTAATATGTTTTCCAGAAGAACACTGCTGCAAATTCTTCTAGTTCAAAAATTGCCTCGAAGATCACATGAGCCGATTTTTTTTTTCAACTTATATGGCAAGCAAAGGGATATTAGCTCATTAATATTTTTAACCCATAAAAGTGTAGCATAAAGCGTGTTTACTGTGTGATAGCATCTAAGAATGCTACCAACCCATACATTGCTCGTAGATATCATAAAAAAGGACTAAGAGCTTTAGAACGTCCTGGGCCAACCTCACCAGATACCAATTGGTCAACAATTACATTCCTGAAGAAGGTAGATATCAGGCAAGCGGTCGGTGATAAAACTATCGTTAATAACTTTTGCGATATGTACTAGTACATATTGCGTCGACCCCAAGTAATTGGGATAAGAGCAAGAGAATAATGATGATTTTAAACCCATACAAAATATAAGAAAAAAAAACCCATTTATATTCAATAGTACTAACAATAATAATGTTTTCACATGTCCTCCACAGACCAATTTACGAAATCAATTCCATACTCGAATCTACAAAGTATAAGCTCTTTATTACCATAATGGTTGCCTGCTCCAAGGCATGTTGCAACTCACTCAATATCGACATTAAACGATGGTAGTTATTATGTTGTAAAACATTTTAATATATTTTAAAACTCAGTATTTTTTAAATTCTCGCGCCTATTTCATTTGAAAGGACAAGCAAAATTTTAATCACGGCAAGCAGTGGCCTGGCTGTGCCTCTGGTGCTTGCTAGGTCTATGTGCAACAGTATCACTTACCACCAGGTGTGCTGTTTGCTCGTTTGCCATCGTAGGCAATAAAAAAAATAATACGTAAACAAGCCACAAAAATTTTTCATGTCTACGCATATATATACGTCATACTGGACTCCAGCTTTCTCCACAATGTGAGGGAAATTTCCCATGCTAATCAGACATATAGTGCGTTTTTTTTTGGCGGCGTGATATGGATGGTTACACCCCGCTAAATCCGTCAGGGGTGACAGAAGAAGCGGCACGCGACCCCATAGACCCGCCCTACATGTACCTCACTTCGCCGAGCGAGCAGGCCACTAGTAACCGGTCTTTGTCTTCAGTGGCCCGCCCAAGACGTACGGTAAGTATAGGATTTTATTCCGAGGTTTTCTTCTTTTGCATATACATATATTATATCCTTTAATCATCGCTTACGATATTCACTTTAATCACCCACTTTAATTTATTGGACAAGAACTTAAAAACGGAGAGGTTCTTTCTTATGCAGTAGACTTAACTGCATACCATTATTTAAAATACACAAAAAGGAAGGCATGACGTCGCCTTTTTCCTCAATCATACAAGAGATAATTTTTTTTCTCATACATGCTTGGAAATTTAAGCATTATTTTGACAACCTTCTTCGAGATAAAACGAAATTGCTGTACTGACCGACTGTACTGAGCAGTGACCGACAAAAAATGTATGAAAAGCCATATCTGTCAAGTTTTAGCGGCCAAATAAATATACATGTAAATTCTTATCTATCGTGTAATTTAAAAATGGAACGATGTGTTACTTCAAAACATGGCAATCAAGGAGGCAACTTATCAGAGTTTTATTTAAATTTCGAACTGGCTTGAAAAAGAAACCTCTTTGATAATGAAAAAAAAAACAAATGAACCCTTTAGCACGTGAAAAATGTTGTTCGTTGTTCGTCATGTATATAACTCTACTTAGTACCACTTAGTTTTAATTTCCGCGCATAATTTGACAAAAGTACTGTGCAAGCCTTGGCCACAACTAGGAATTAATGGACTTACGTATGTGTGCCTCGGCTACGCCTCGGCCTCGTTCACGTTCACACGCTCGTCCATCAATTCCTATTTGCTGGCCGCACAGTGATGTGCTATTATTACAAGACAACATTCTGTACTATGGAAATAATTCTTGTATTACGGCGGACTTTACAAACATATAATTAACTAAAATAAATGACACTCAATATGGATTGCTATGCACGAGAATCGAACCCGTTGCATATGGCACGCTAGATCGGTATCTTAAATACATCGCCACATATGCAGTTAGTACAAAATTTAGGGTACGGATACCAATTAGTATGGAAGTTAGGGTGCATTTTCTTAAATCAGATGCTCCAAAATTTTTCATAAAATTTGTTTCTACTGTTTTCTAATCGTTGCTATTGATATTATATTATATATCGATGGCCAACTCAAACATGTTGGCTCCGTAGATGGCATAGTGGACTAATTAAGTACTTACTATGATGTGTACAGTGGATTCAATCCCCACATCGGTCGGTTATTATTTAGCAATCTATTAATTGTTCTAAGTCTGAGTATAATAGACTTATTTATATTAGTAATTTATTTGCGAATTCCTAAAGTGGGTTTCGAGACAAGAATTCATTAGACAGTACGTGGTGTTGCATTTCACCAAAAGCTCTGTGGCGTGATTAATTGGCGTTAATACGCCAGGTTTAGGGCTGTGCGCCACCCTTCCGTCACACGGTTGGTTTGAGCGGTGTGTCACCATGCCATAGCTAGTGAAAATAGAATATTACAATAAAAAAATCACAAAAATAGTAGAAATCTTCATAATATTGTAATTATTATAATTTTATGTTTAACTTTGATTGGCTGAAAATATAAAAATGCTCTTTTTCCACTGGCAAAAAATATGTATTAAATATGAGAGCCATCATTATTCTCTTACTCTTATTCCAATTAATTGGGGTCGATACAATATGTACTTTTCTTTCATAGTATACATATTGTAAAAGTTATTGGCAATAGTTTTATGACCGGCCAGACGTAACCTTACCTGGAAATGTCAATCAAAATTTAATAATTAATACTGTAGCCGGTATATAAAAAAAAACTTTTTACTAACGATGACTTGTTGGACGTGAAAAACCATAGTCCTCTCGCGGCTATGAACGCTAAAAAATATTTGAAACGTCGGGGTAAGTAAAAATTAAATACAAACGTGATAAAATCTATAAAAAAAAAAATGTTTTATTTTGTATTATTAATAATTGCGTAAATATCAGAAACCAGATAGACCTTTTTTTTAATTCTATAGAATAAATTATGTTTTAGTATCTAACAGAATTGGACACCTACGTTGCTACATTGCATAGCTAGAAATTTCATCGGCTGTGTCCAGATTGCAATTACTAACAATATTGGACGAGCACTTTGTTTGTGCGGCAGGCGCGCGTGACGAGACGTAATCCCACCCATCGTTCTCCCCCCTGTTGCTATGCCAGGTCGTATACAGTATCTTTACATATATGCAATGACAATGTTTCTCAATATAACTATTAAAACATCTCTCAATGTGGTGACAGAGTAAGAATATATTTTACCACCACTTAGGCCCATGGGTGTCGTACAAGACGACTAAGGGATATAATATTTAATGACATGCATGTAAAAATATATAATAAACTAGCAGATTCGGCCACGCGTTGCTGTGGCTAAGGTAGCCTCAGTAACACGTGGTGATTATGATAATAAATCGTAGCTTATATGAAACGTTTGTACGTTTAACATAGCGCTATCTATTAAATACTTACTCAATCTAGTCAACAGATACCGCCATCTGTTAGAATCGTTTGGAGATAACAGATAATTGTGACTGTCAAATAATAGACCAATAATTTGCAGTAAAATAACATACACATACATATCATCACGCCATATGCCTTGCAGGGTAGGCAGAGAGAATAGAGTGCCAGAGAACTCTAACCTTGCACACTTCACTCGCTTCCTCAACATTCATAATTCTCTTCATACACGCTCGCCGGTTTCGGAGACTCTTGTCTCCACCTTCCTTCAGTACATGACCGATCTGGTCTAGGTAGGTTAGTCTCGGTTTCCCCCGGTACCAGCATCCTTTCACTTTCGCATTGTATATCTTCTTAACCAGATGTTCGTTCGGCATTCTTTCCACATGTCCGAACCATCGGAGCATTCCCTTTCGCATCTTTACACCAATACTCCCTTTCATACCTACTCGCTTTCTTACGTCGTCGTTACGAATGCGATCGATCAGCCTAACTCCACAGACTTTCCGTAGAGATCGCACAGTAAAATAATATTGCGATTATAAATTGAGATGGAAGCTATCCTATCTTTTAAGTTGGATCAAAGTACCTACACATGCTGTGCAAATTTGATTAAAATCGGTTAAGTACATTAGGAGTCCATCGCGGACAAACAACGTGACGCGTGATTTATATATATTAAGAAAGAAGAAGATTTATATACTTGTAAATCTTGTTAAAAGTGTAAGCCAACTGGCAGATTTTGGAGGACCTTATATGTAATTTAATAATAAGACCAATTGTACCCATTACACACTAATAAAAATTCTAATTCTAATAAACAACATGAACAACTTCTACGTGATAAAATCCGAAATACGGAAATCCTTAGAAGAACGGGTGTAACCGACATAGCCCGAAGAATTAGCACGTTGAAGTGGCAATGGGTAGTCCACATCGCTCGACGAACCGACAACCGTTTAGGGAATTTCTAGAGTGGCGACTACGAATCGGACGACGCAGCGTAAAACGACCCCCCACTAGGTGGACTGACGACATCAAGAAGATCGCAGAAAACCGTTGGATGCAGGTGGCACAGGACCGTTGCGAGTGGCATTCTCATGGGGAGACCTATGTCCAACAGTGGCCGTTTACAGGCTGATGGATGGATAGATGTAAATAACATCGTCGATGTTGTTTACATATTATTTTATTATACGTGAGGGAAGGAAAAATTGAAATAAAACCCTATACTATACCTATGACTTGTGGGGTATTGTATGTCAAATACACTAATAATATAGAAGATGTTCCAGCATTGCGGCTTATATTAGGTGATTTTTTTATTTGTGTCTTAGTTGTTAGCCTCAGATAGCTATGACAACTTTACCCGGACTGTGGGTGAGCGCTGAGGGCTCTCAACACGTATGAGGTGAGATGATGATGAAATTTATTATTAGCTATCCAAGTGATGACGACGTAAGAATACAACGCCCACTACATCCTTTCTTTTCCCAGACTCAAACAAATAACATTATCATCTTCTAAGCTCATATACATCGTACATTCTCTACAATAAGAGGAACATTGATCTACTATATACGCTGGTAAGACGGGTTAGTTTAGGATTACATAATAGTTTTGGGGTTTTCATTTGTAGGCAGCGGCCTAGTTATTACCATGGTATGGCAAAGGTCCACGGCAGTAACATATATTATCAGTTGAGCTGCTTACTCGTTTGCCACCACAAGTTATAAAAAAAAAATGCTTGTAGAATAGGTTTTTTTTATTAAAAAGTCATAATAGTTTTTTTTTTTTTTTTTTTTTCAAGAGAAGGAAATCCCAAACAAAACCATAGGATTTTGTTGGTATAGTCAACACGTCTTACCAGCGTGGTATAGCAGGTCAATTGCCCTCCCATTACGGAGGAGGCTCGAACCCAACGGTGGAATATATTATGAGCTGAGATTATGAATTATTTTAATACTTCCTAACCGGATACGAGAGTATTAGTGCTCCATGTATTGTTACACCGGTAGTGTGCGATGGGGCAGTGCTCTACAAAGTGGAAATTTCTATCTTTATTACAGTACTGATTTTAGAGAGAATAATAAATTTAATAAAATATGATGCCTTACCTATAATTATTATAAGTATTACCCTATGCATTTTTATTTAATTACTAGTCGTCCCGGCAGACGTCGTCCTGCCCGGAAAAACTTAAAGCGATATGCCCAATTGTGTTTTGAAATTATCTAGGGACCCATTGGAATATACATAGAAAATTTCATCCCAATAGGTTCAGCCGTTTAACATACCGACAAAATAGGAGATAAAAACTTTAGGAAAGTAACCTTTTACGCGGGTGAAGCCGCGGGCAGAAGCTAGTTATATATATAAATTATAAAAATGTAGACTCTTTACAGTTTGAGTAACGTAGCAGACATTGCATCAGAGCGCAGGCCATTTCGTTATTAATACCTTTGGTTGTATTATTGATGAATTGGATTCCAACAACACACCATGTCTATTAAAAGCCTTATGATCCTTGAAAGGGTATGAAATAATAAAACTAACATTTTATTTTGATAGATTGAATTCGTGATTTGTTATATTATAAACTAGATGCCACTCGCGGCTTCGCCTGCGTAGAAGTTTACTATCCTAAAGTTTTTCATCCCCTATTTTTATTTTACCCCTTAAGGGTAATATGTTTACGAAATTTTAGTGTCATATTTATTTATATCTAATCAATAGCCTAAAAATAAGTTTCAAGCTTCTGGCTTTAGAAATGATGATAATTCCTTACAACGTTTTATCCCCCTTTACAACTCTTTTTTTGCATTAAAAAGTAGCCTATGTCCTTTTTCAGGCTCTAGAGTATCTGTGTACCAAATTTCGTTTAGCTCGGTTCAATCGTTTTGGCGTGAAAGAGCGACAGACAGACAGAGTTACTTTCGCATTTATAATATTAGTAAGGATTGTGTGTATAATTGTGTGATCCACAAAGTATTGTTTTGAGTCTGTGTGTAATTTGTCTGCGTTAATTGCATATTTATAAAGTCCCCCGCAATACAAGAATTATTTCCTTAGTGCAGGGTGGTGTCTATGCCGGGCGGGCCACCGAATTCGGCTTTCGAAGGGGGCATTCGACCATCGGGGCCCTGCTACGCCTGAGGCAGACGGCCACGGAGGCTGTCACCGGCAGAGGAGTGCTGTTGGCGGTGTCGTTGGACATCGCCAACGCATTCAATAGTCTGTCATTCAGCTGTATCAGGGAGGCGCTCCGATTTCATGGAGTGCCCTTGTACCTGAGGCGGCTGGTGGCAGACTATTTGGAGGGCCGCAGTGTCCTCTGCGCGAGCCCCGCAGGGGGAATTGTGCGGATGCCCATGTCGTGCGGCGTTCCGCAGGGGTCGGTATTGGGGCCGACTCTGTGGGACATCGGTTACGATGGGGCGTTGAGAGGGAGTCTCCCCCCCCCGGGCTGAGCGTGATATGCTATGCTGACGACGGAGGCCCTTCTATTCCTTGGGCCCCGCGTAAGGCTGCCTGTCGACGCCTCGTTAGTCGTCAACTCCATCCACATCAGTATCCAGTCCCATATGAAGTATTTGGGTCTGGTGCTCGACGGGCGTTGGTGGTTCCGGGAGCATTTCCGCAGGATTGCTCCCCGGCTGGTCGGCGCGGCGTCCGCCCTATCGCGGCTCATGCCGAATGTGGGCGGACCCAGTTTCGAGGGCCGCCGGCTGTATGCGGGGGTGATCCGCTCAATGGCCATGTACGGCGCACCCGTGTGGGCGAGGGCTCTGAAGACCCAGCTCAGGGTGGTTCTGTGGAGGCCACAGAGAGTCATGACGGCCAGAGCCATTCGTGGGTACCGCACGGTGTCGACAGAGGCAGCATGCCTATTGGCCGGGACACCACCGTGGGACCTAGAGGCGGAGATGCTCTCCGACCTCTACCGGCGGGTTACCTCATTGCGCGACGAGGGTGGCTCCCTATAGTCTGACGAGATAGCCACCTGGCGCGAGGACGCCCACCGAAATGTCATCGCCCGTTGAGCTACGCGGCTGGAGAGGTCTAGACGCGGTGTTGTTACCATCGAGGCCCTCCGGCCCGTACTGAAGGTGTGGATGGAGTGGCGGCACGGAGTGCTCTCCTTCCGGTTGGTGCAGGTCTTGTCGGGGCACGGTTGCTTCGGCAAGTACCTGCACACGGTCGTGAGGAGCGAGTGGACTCCGTCCTGCCACCATTGCAGTAGCGACGAGGACACGGCGCAACATACGCTCGAGGTGTGTTCGGGCTGGGACGGGCAGCGCCGTGACCTCGTCGCTGTCATCGGTGCCGACCTGAGGCTCCCGGCTGTCGTGAAAGCGATGGTCGACAGCGTCAGAAACTGGGACGCGGTCGCCGCCTTCTGCGAGGCTGTCATCTCGCAGAAGGAGGCGGCGGAAAGAGTTCGGGAGGATTTCCGTGACCCGGGCCACCGCCAGCGGCCGGGGCAGCGGAGGCGCGAATATCTGCGCCTGATGCCGCCCTAACCGAGGCTTCGGGTGATCGGACCGGGGAATTCTCCCGTCACCCGACGTGAGGCCGCCGCGTGAGGACGACGCCCCGGCGGCGAAAGCTGTCGGGGCGTCGACACGGGAGGAACCCGTAAGGGTAAACCGCCGGGCGGGCCACCGAAGACAAAGATCAGGTACCGGTGGCCCGCTCGCACGGCGAAGAGAGGTGTTCGCAGGGTGGGTCCATGGGGTTGCGCGCCGCCTCTTTTGTCACCCCAGATCGATTTGTCGGGGCACGACCACATCCATGGTCCACCCTGCAAGAGAAAAAAAAAAGGGTGGTGTCTATAAAATTAAAAAAGAATATTTTTCATTATTATTATTCTTATAGTATCTCCTTTAAAGACGAAAATATAATACGAGAGAGCCAGAAACCCGACTGGGTGGGCTTAGGGATTTTATTGGTAGGGAGCGGCCAAAGCTATAACCCTTAGTTATAGCAAAGCGCGGCAGTGACACTTACCATCAGGTGTGCTGCTTGCTCGTTTGCCGCCATAAGTAATAAAAAAAAGTAAAAAAAAAACAAGCCGGTAATTTAATGTCATATTACAGCATTATTTACAGCTCTTATTATTACAGCTCACGCTGGTGTAAGTGGTGGCACGATTGGAACGGATTTCCAATAGATGTGGGTTCGAGTACCATTTGTGACATTCTTTTTTCTCTTACAATCAAGTTTTTATAAATATTCAAGCATGTTAAATGCTAAATTTCAGTAATGAATGAATATTTTATAGTTGTTTATATGATTGACATAAAACCTCCTATTGTCATGCCGCTGTTGATTTACCAAAGCCGCTGTTTAGCAATTTACCAAAGTCGATCGCCAACCCGTCTGCCGAGCGTTGTGATTATGGCATTATCCTCTCATTTGTGAGGTAGGCCTACGTTCAAAAGTGGACGGTGGCTGAATGATGAATTTAGCAAAGCAATGTTTATTTTTTTTTACACCATCAGAAAGTCGAGATTTCAACGTATAAAAAGGCCCACCGAGATTTTTTAAAAACGCAGATATATTGGCGGGAAAGATTTTCGATTGAAATTTTAGGATGCTTTTACGATTTTAAGTTAAAATAAGGTGAAAATAAATATTTTAAATAAAAATCAATTATATAATTGATTTAATTAGGCGATACATGGCGGAAATCCATTATTATTATAAAATGGAGGAGAGGAAGGAAACCCACCACTTTCCCACAGTTAATCAATATACCGTACACCTCAAGAAAGGAAGGAATACCGGATGGGATCAAGGTGGAATAGGATATAAGGAAATCTTACTCCTGTGATGAGCACCGCCTCCAGAACTTCTACTTGCAATTTTCCGCAGAACTGCGAATAAAGATTCAAAAAAAATCAATTAGTTTGTTTGGGACATAAAAAGGGTTTTATTATTTGCTTATGATGGCAAACGAGCAAGCAGCACACCTGATGGTGAGTGTCACAGCTACCCCATGGGCCTTTGGTATACCAATGGTATAGCTAGGCCACTGCCTACCATTACAATCCCCAAACCCACCCAGTTGGGCTTCCGGCAAGATTTCACCAAATTTTGTGAAAAAGTATTTTTTTTTTGTATAAGATAAAAAATCAAAATCTTGGTTATTTAAATTTTTCACATAAATTTTGAAGTATAAATTTTGAGGTAAAAAAAAAAGGATAAATACAAAAGTTGTAGATCTTTTTATAATCGTCCGTAAATTGTTTTTTTTTTTCATTTTTAAGGTTCCGTACCTCGAAAGGAAAAAATGGAAAGCTTATAGGATCACTTTGTTGTCCGTCCATCCGTCTGTCCGTCCGTCTGTCTGTCCGTCTGTCCGTTTGTCCGTCTGTCCATCCGTCTGTCTGTCTGTCTGTCAAGACCCTTTTTCTCAGGAACTCGTAGAGCTATCAAGTTGAAATTTATATCAAATACTCAAGTCTAGTGTTCCTTAGAGCTGTAAAAAAATCAAACTTGTAAGCTAACGCAATCAAAGGATACAGCCGTTTATATCGCAAATTTCTGCAAATTTTCGACACTCGCAAGGGAATCAAAACCTACAGGGTACTTCCCGTGAACTCAGATTCTTTAAATTTGGTACGGAGCAACGTCTTATAAGACAGATAAAGGAAAAATTGTGAAAACCGTAAATTTTTAATTACATCATATATAAAAAATATTTTTAATAATTTTAAACTCACTACCGCTTTCCTCCTGAACGTGTAGAGGTATTAAATTGAAATTAATATCATATACTCAAGTCTATAATATCTTTAAGTTGTAACAAAATCAGACTTCTATGTCAACACAATCAAAAGAAACAGCAATTTAAGCCACATATTTTCAAACTCGCAACTACTTGCAAGGGAATTAAAACCTAAAGGGTATTTCCAGTCGACCTAGAATCTTGAAATTTGGCATGAAGCAATATTTTATAACACATATAAAGAAAAAATTTAGAAAACCTTAAACTTTTAGTTACATCGCATATTTTTTTTTTAGTTTTACGGAACCATTTTTAAAAGCTTCAGCCCTGGTCTATTCTCGTCACACCACACATCCATCTCAACATTCGCATCGCCGCTACATGCAGTTATCTTGTGAACTAACAACAATTATTATTGTTTCTTTCTAAATCTCAAAAAATATAATCTCTACTTATGATTTGATGATAGACGCAGCTGGATCAGATGATCAAACAAAAGTATCTCGATTAAGATTGATATTCAATTCAAAAAGTACAACAACAAACTGCTTTGTGATTTTTTTTTCTTGGAGTTTATGCATTGACTTGGTATACTAACTTTAAGCCAAATGTTTGTTTATAAATTAACTTAATTTAAAGTCAGCCTCAGTCAGTAAGTAAGCCTTAAACAGTGGCATGGCCACACTGTTAATGATACCTTTTGGGAATTTTAGTGAAAAACGAAAACGTATGTAAGGCACTGTTATATCATTTTCACTACACCTCAGTACTTCCTGCGCATAAAATTACATAAAATATTATCAAAAATACTTAATATAACACGTTAAAATACTAAGATATTGAATATTATACAAGAGCACCACATGACACTGTTCCTTGCCCGCTAAAACTCGCTTTATGAATATCTAACTCAAGCCCCATAGATAAAAACATTTATCCGTGTGGTGACGGAGTAACAATACAATTCATCACCGTAAAAGATGACTAAGGGATATAAAACGCATATAACATCTATGCAAAAGAAGAAAAACTCGAAACAAAATCCTATACCAACACGTCTGACCAGCGTGGTATAGTAGGTTAATTTCCCTCCCATTACAGAAAAGGCCCGAGCCCAACAGTGGGACATATATGGGCTGTGATGACGATGATGATGGGATAAAAACAACTTTTGAATTAGATTGTATATCGTGCCAAAAATCAATATCGAGCTTTTTAAGTTTTTTAAGCGTACTTATGTACGCTTAAAAAACCCAAACCAATTTTACATATAAGATGTATTGTAAATTGTAAATGTTATTACTTTGTTAATATAGAAAAAAAAAATACTTCGTATTATTAACCTCACCTTGTTGAAGTTTTTACCATTGTGGTCTGATCTTAAGCACATCACCCTCATCACCTCAGCTCATATATGTCCCACTGTTGGGCTCTAGCCTCCTCCATGATGGGAGGGTCAATTTACCTATTGACCTACTATACCACGCTGGTCAGACCTGTTAATATAGGATTTTATTTTGAGTTTTCCTTCTCTTGCACATATGTTATGGGCGATTTATATCTCTTAGTCGTCGTTTAGGATAGCCCATGGGTAAGATAGGGGGTGGTGAATTTTTTTTCTTTTTTTTTTTTTAAAGACACCACCCTGCACTAAGGAAATAAACCTTGTAATGCGGGGGACTTTACAAACATGCAATTAACGCAGACAAATTACACCCAGACTCAGAACAACACTTTATGGATCACACAAAGTAATGTCCTGCGTGGGAATCGAACCCACGGCACTGGCACGGAAGGTCGGTATCTTAACCACTACGCCATCTGTGCAGTCATGAATTGTATTTTTACTCTGTCACCACACGGATAAGTACACACCGATTTTTATTTTTTCTCTTCATTATTAGCTATTAAATTCATCATATTTCTTTAGTATTTTAATATCTAAAATAAATAAATGTATATAAAATAGTTTCAATAACATTCTAAGTGCATAAAATTGCATTTAAAATGACTAAGATGGTTTCTTCGAACGAGACAATTTCATTAGGCAAACGCAATATCTTTCGCAAAAGATGCTTCGGAGGTTAAAGGAAATTGAAGTCTGTTGCATGTTGACGTGTTATATTTGAATCCACCTTAGAATATTACTTGCTATAAAAGAACCCTCATTGGCAGAATATATTTTCTTAGCGGATTTTTGAAATGAAAACTTCTTTAGGCGCCTCGAGCACTTTTTGGTTGAAAAAATAATCATGGAACTCGTGTCTCGTCACCAAACGCTTTTCATGAGCTATAAGGTATACTGTGTATATACTTGTTACTTTTTGGATATCCAAACAGCGTGAAACTCGCGTTATCATCAACGATAATATGAAAAAGATTTTGTTGAAAATAAATTTGGTCATGCTTGTGACATTTGCAATAGATTGTGTTTTAAAATGATTTGAAATATTTAATAATATGTCACCATCCTCATCATTCTCCTACTCTTATCCCAACCATTTGGGGTCGATACAATATGTACTCCTCTTTCATAGTACATATTGTTAAAAGTTATTGGCAATAGTTTTATGACCGGCCGCCCGCCAGACGTCAACCCGGGAATGTAATTGTTGAACAAACGGCTTCAGATGGCGTTGGGCTAAGTTGTTATAAAGCTCTTAGTCGTCTTTTACGACATCCATGAGCAAAGTAAGGGTTGGTAGTATTCGTAGCCGCTAGCACACTGTATTTATATAATTCCTTTGAATATAATATGTATGAATATCTTGTGAATTGTATTGTCGAGCGAGAGATTATAATTATCGAATTATTTTTGGTTTTTAAAGAAGTGTTTTATGATCAAGAAAATTAAAGTTTGACTTATTGGAGTTTATTGGAGTTTACTCCTTAAGAATCGTAAAATTTTCATATAAGGCGCCCGGTATGAGAAAAATTGGAGGAGTAAAATCTAGTGATCGAATGACCTCGTTACGGTTTTGGTGCGCAACCTATTCGGCGCAGCTTTCACTTTATGACGTGAGATAATACTTCACTGAACAGATTTAATAAATTTAAATAAATATAAATGTATAAGTATAAATGTAAATAATATAAAAAAAGCTCATTTGACTAAAAATAATATATATATATATATATATTATTTTTAGTCAAATGAGCTTTTTTTGCGCCTGTTTTGATAATCGTACTTAAGGAGTAAACTCCAGTCGTGCGTCAGAGCTGATACACACACTTTTTTTTATTTTTAAAGTCCTCCCTGCACTAAGGAAATAATCCTTGTATTGCGGGGAAGTTTACAAGCATGAAATTAACGCAGACAAATTACACCGAGACTCAGAACAATAATTTAAGTATCACACAAAATATTGTCCTGCGTGGGTATCGAACCCTCGACACTGGCCATCTGTGCTGTCAAATCAGAATTAAATTGGTCATTAACACTTATTTACAAATCAAGAATAATTCAATAATAATAATCTAATGGCTTGATGATACAATTGACAAGTTACTTTTCTCTACTTTCTTTTACTTATATCGGCAGTCCTCAAAGACTGAGGTTTTTTTTTTAAATTATATAAAAAATAAGTATCACCTTTTCTCCAGAGGGCAAGAATAAAATAATTATTCTAATTAGCCTACATGACTGCTGCTCATAAAACGAGGGTTATATATGCTTATGTAAAAGTGGAAGGATGTAGGTATCGGGGGAGACCGACGCTAACCTACCTAGACCAGATAGGTCATGTACTGAAGGAAGATGGAGTCAAGAGTCTCCGAAACCGGCGAGCATGTATGAAGAGAATTATGAATGTTGAGGAAGCGAGTGAAGTATGCAAGGATAGAGTTCTCTGGCATTCTGTTCTCTCTGTCTACCCTGTAAAAGACATGGCATTATGGTATGTATGTATGTAAATATGCTTATTGCACTAAACTGCACAGATAATATAATGGTCTAGATAGTGACTTCCTACACCTAGGTTCGATCCCAAGCAAAGCAAAAGCTGCAAAAAAGTGAGGTATAGCTATACCTCACTTTTCAGATGGGTATAGATAGAATTTTATTTAAAATATCCCTTTTCTTGTATTGTTATTATCTGCTTACGTTATTTAATCATCTTATACGATAGCTGCCATTTGCATCTAAATCACCCTAACGGCACGCCATCCTATAACTTGCAGTACCATTTTATCGTCATTTGGGCGGCCCACCAGAACCGTCCTTATCTTCGATGGTTAACGATAGCGATGGATAAGCTCTAATCCATCCATAAATCCTGCTATACTAAAAAAGGATCTTATAATTTGTATTAATATTTTGTTAATAATATTTGTATTGAATTCGTCTCATTCATTTATTCTTCTACTCTTATCCCAATTACTTGGGGTTGACACAGTATGTACTCTTCTTTCATAGTACATATTGTAAAAATTATTGGCATTAGTTTTATGACCAGCCGCCTGCTAGACGTCAACCCTCCTTGGGAATGTAATTGTTGACCAAACGGCATCAGATAGTATTGGCCCAGGTCGATATAAGAAAATGAATTCGTCTATCGCAAAAATTTACAATATTAAATAGGCATATACAAGACTAGCGGCCCGTCCCGGCTTCGCACGGGTGGACATTTATTTTTTAAACATTTTGGCATAAACGTACAGTAAATGCAGGACATATCTACCTAAATAATAAGGTATTTAGCAATAGCGTATCGCGGGCTCCTTTTGCGTACGTGACTTGATGACTGAAAACTATTTATACAAAGTATTTATAGTGACATAACTACAATAGTTAGACACATGCTATCATATTTTTTGTAGATATTGATATGTTCTTTAATATTGTGGTACATTTTTTTGTTCTACCATCAATAGTTTTCGCAGCACATGCGATGAAAGATATTTTATAGTCAATTTTTGCACCTTGGGTAACATTATTGTAGTTTTAGTAGGGATCCTTATTTTTTTTTATTGCAAATAAAATAGCCTATATTAATCAGTGATAATGTAACATTCAAATGGTGAAAGAATTTTTAAAATATGTCCAGTACTTTTTGAGCCAATTCGTTACAAACATACATACAAACCTTTCCTCTTTATAATATTAGTATAGATATATTCCAAACGAGTAATCATAGTATATTCTTTGTTAATTATATACATTATCTGGGTCACGACCTTTGTCGACAAAATATAATCTATAATAACCATACTTATTGTCTTGATAAGTAGTTTCATAAGCCTATATAAATATATTTAACTCTGTCTATATGATATATGAAAGTATATATATATATATAAGTTACGAAAGTTTATTGTGCCAAAATGGGATTGTAACCTAAAGCTCCGCCCATTTGCGCAGGTGGTAAGCGCGGTAAATATACTTGGCTAGGAACACTCGACATTTACCAGCGTGATCTCGCCAAACAAAGTGACTCGTCTCGTAAACGGAGAACTTTCTACGAACATTACTAGGTTTTCGCTCGCCTTCTTAACGTGTGTTTCAATATCAAATTATAGAAGAATAGTTTTCACAGTTCAAGAATAGACAGATAATAAAAGTGTTTCTATTTTTTTTTTTCGAATTAAGAAAAACTTAGTGCAAACATCATGTACGCCGTGGTGGATATACAAGGCTTCAATACAGAGCCAAATACGTTTATACCAAAAGAAATAGTCATAAAATCCGATATTAATGATCTTAATCTTTTGATAAAACCACCATTTCCTTTTAAAGATTTGTCAGATAAAGAAAAAAGAGTTGCCTCTTGGATGAAGAAAAACAAAAATTTGCTCTGGAATGAAGGATATGTTCCATATTGGAACTATGCTAACTGTATGGAGTTATTGAAATCTAAACAGATTTTTGTTAAGGGAAAAGGAAAGGAGAAATGGTTGCAGGGAACTTTAAGTGAAGATGATGATTCTGATGCAGAAAGTAGCTGCAAAACAAATAATAATATTATTTTTGTTAAGAATTTGGAAGATTATAAATGTCCACCATTTTCAGTTTTGTATAAAACTTATAAATTGAAGGATATGATCCCTTGCGATTATCATATTGGGCGATGTGCTTATACTAACGCCCAATGTCTTTACAAATGGAGCCTTGATAATAAAATATTCAAATGAATCCATTTGGAATCGAGATGTAAGTTTTTAATATTATTATTTATAATTCTGTGTGGTAGCTGTTATTTGCATATGAAAAATTTCTAAAATATAATTAAAAATTTAATAACTCGTAGCTTATATGTAACTTCGTGTGAAAATTAGAGTAGTCATTTTAAGTTACATAGTTGGTGTCAATAAGTTATTTAAAAAAAAAAATGTCTCTGTTTAGAAGTTTTAATTAATAAATGTTATTTGTAATTCTGTGTTAGTGTGTGTCACTTCTGTAGTGATACATGTAATAGTGTTGAAGAATATAACTTTAAAAAAAATAATTTATATTGTAACTTTATGTGAAAATTATAGTATAATATTTTATGTCCATATTATTGGTAGATATGTTAATTAATAAAAATTTCGATTTTATTTTTGTTCAGAATTAAGGTTTTACTTTCATGTAATGGATAGATGTCATATATGATTCTGCAGTTGTGATTAAACGTACATGTAATAATTGTAACTTTAAAAGAAAGATTCCAAATTTAAAAAGAAAATTATAAATATCTTATACAAATTTCTCTCAAAATTGGATTATAGTATTACAAAACTATTTTATTTGAATTTTAATGTATAAATTATTATATTTTATTTATTCTTATAAATTGTTATCTTGACAATAATATATATGAGTAAATTGTTTATTTACGTTTAGAATCATTGTGTTTAACACATGCAATAGTGTTGAGAATTTATAACTTTCAAAATAATATTGGAAACTATAGATTATAAGTATATTTCTCTGAAAATTATATTACATTATTGTAATGTCTATGTAATTGGTGTATCGATAATAATGATATTTGGAAACATAATAATATGTCTCTATTTATAATTTAATTATTAATTGTAATTGGGGTTTATATAGCCAGTACTGGCTGGAAGATTATTATAGCTTTAAAAATAATTTTGCATTTTATAGGTTATGTGTGGCTTTGTGTAGAAAAATATAATAAAAAATCATTATAAAGCTTATGCAGTTGGTGTTTAAATTGTCATTAAATTCAAAAGAAATAAATATTTGTCTATCATTTCATACCGGTTTCTTTTGTTTATTTTACTTTCCATATGATGATGGAGTAAGAATACAATTTATCATGTAACTTACCCGTGGGTGATCGTAAGAGACGACTAAGGAATATTAAATGCATATTTTATCATTAAATCATTATCATCAACACGTCTGACCACTATGGTATAGTAGGTCAATTTCCCTTCCATTATTGAGAAGGCTTGAGCCCAACAGTGGGAGATATATAAGCTAAAATGATGATGATGATGAAAATAAATAATACATATAATAAATACATATAGCATATATGAAAAAGAGGAAAAATTTGATATGAACCCTATATGAACATGTCTGACCAGCGTGGCATAGTATACCAATTTCCCTTCTGTTGTGGAGGAGAATCCTATCCCATTTATTGCATTCAAGAAAACTGCTTTTGACAGAAAAATATATTACATTTTTTTTTATTGCTAATGGCGGCAAACGAGCAAGCAGCACACCTGATGGTAAGTGTCACTGCTGCCCATGAGACTTTGCTATACTAAGGGTATAGCTAGGCCGCTGCCTATCAATACAAACCCAAACCCACCCAGTTGGGCTTCCGGCTCTCTCGCTCAGCGAACGAAGCGGAATGTCACATAACCATTACTCATACGTCGATCTTCTGCGAGAGTGTGGTACTACCCCGGACGGACCGGCCCGCGGCTGTGCACAGAGAACTGTCAACAGCGTGGTCCTACCACTAATTCTATTATACCAGCATTCATTTTGCTTGTTTTCTTTAAAGTTTTACATACATACATATCATCACGCCATATCCCTTGCAGGGTAGGCAGAGAGAACAGAGTGCCAGAGAACTCTATCTCTGCATACTTCACTCGCTTCCTCAACATTCATAATTTTCTTCATACACGCTCGCTGGTTTCGAAGACTCTTGACTCCACCTTCCTTCAGTACATGACCGATCTGGTCTAGGTAGGTTAGTCTCGGTCTCCCTCGGTACCTACATCCTTCCACTTTCGCATTGTATATCTTCTTAACCAGACGTTCGTTCGGCATTCTTTCTTTAAAGTTTTAATATTTAAATCTGTTTATATCAGTGATGGAACAACGTTCCTGTGTGATAACAGATTGAGAATTAAATTAGATTAAGAATTAATAATAAGAAGGACAAAGACAGATTAAGAATTAAAATTAAGAATTTTTTACTTCGTCACTACAAAGTAAGGGTTTACTTCTTTTCCGTATGGTGACGAAGTAGAAATACATTTGAAAAAACATAATACTTAAATACACTTTGTTGTATAACCACGCTGTTCACAGATCTCTGTCTGCAGCCGGATGCCAGTCCGTCAGCGGTAGTACCACACTCTCACACTCTCGCAGAAGATCGACGTATGAGTAATGGTTATGTGCCATTGCCCTTCGTTCGGTGAGCGAGAGAGCCGGAAGCCCAATTGGTCGTGTTTGGGATTTATATTGGTAGGCAGCGGCCTAGTTATACCCTTAGTATTGCAATGGTTCATGGGCGGCAGTGACACTTACCATCAAAAAACACTGAAGTGTGGTAAAAAATGATTGAGAAATATATTATGCATATAATATCTATGTAAGAGAAGGAAAACATGAAAAAAAATCTATATCAATCCATCTGGCAGGCAGGCAATTAGGTCAGTTTCCCTCCCATAGTGGAGGAGGCTCGAGCCTAATAGTGGGACTTTTATGACTACGTAGAAAAACTTAGGGAAATAAACTTGTACTGGAATCTCTCTATAGTTAGGACGTGGTCCTAACACTTGTAAATCGAGCACTTTTTGACATTAATAGTCACGGAAAGACATATTTGATATCATCATCATCATTATCTTACTCCTATCCCAATTACTTGGGGTCAACGCAATATCTCATTTTCCTCCATACAGTCCTATCAAACGTCATCTCTGCAGTCACTCCTGTCTCTCCATGTGATGCCTCACACAGTCCATCCATCTCTTCTTTGTTCTTCCTTCACCCCAACATTCATATTCAAAACTTTTCTCACAACATTACTTTCATCCCGTCTCATCACATGTCCATACCATGTCAACATTTCACTTCTTAACTTTTCCATCACTGACGCAAATTTCAAATATCCTCTTATATGTTTTCATATTTGATATGAGTACCTAATATTAGTGAAAAGTTTAGTAGTGGTAGAAGCACACTGCTTACAGTTTTCTATCTACAGCCACGTCCTGGTCCGTCCGGGGTAGTACCACACTCTTGCAAAAAAAATCAACGTCTGAGTAGTGCCAATATGCTATTGTTTCATTCAATGATCGAGAGCGCTGAAAGCTCAAGTTTCTTTATCGATTTGGGGTGGTAGACAACAGCTTAGTATTGCACTGATCCATGAGCGGTAGTATACTTACCATCAGGTGTGCTGCTTGTTCCTTTATCACCATAAGCAATAAAAGAAAGAAAGATTAGAAATCATTAATTTAGATTTAACTTTTTGTATGTATATTTATATTCACCCCCTATCTTACCCGTGGGTGATCGTAAGAAACGACTAAGGGATATAAAATGCATATAACATCTATGCAAAAGAAGGAATTCTAGAAACGAAAACCTATACCAACACGCCTGACCAGCGTGATAATATATATAGTAGGTTAATTTCTCTCTCGTTTAGAGGAGGCTTAAACCCAACAGTAGGACGTGTATGAGCTGAGATGATGATGGTGATGTATATCCATATTTCGTGTGGTAAAGGAGTAATAAAATAATTCATCATCTCTTCATCCTTTTCTGTGCGTATCATGCAATATGATTACTAGATATAAGAAGATATCACTTTTGAAATAAAACACGATATCAATCCATATGACCAGTATATTACAGTAGAGCAATTTTCTTCCCTTTATAGCGGAGGCTAGAGCCGCAAATAGTAGCACGTATGTGAACCTTCCGTGTGGTGACGGAGTAAGAATACTATTCACCACCCCATATCTTACCCGTGGGTGATCGTACGAGACGACTAAGGGATATAAAACGCATATAACATCTATGTGAGAGAAGGAAAACTCGAAACAAAACCTTATACCAATACGTGTGACCAGCGCGGTATAGTAAGTTAATTTCCCTCCTATTACGGAGGAGGCCCGAGCCCAACAGTGGGACATTTATGGGCTGTGGATGATGATGATGATGATATGACCTTTTCTTTTAGGCACAAATTAGTATAGTTTACCCTGCTGGCTTGGAAAGATTTTTAAACCCAAGCTTGAAGTTTAGAGCTGTACCCTCTTAACGCCAATAAGTTCACACCCGATTATATACAGAGTGTAAGGGGACCGCTCCCGAAAACAAAGACAGGTAACCCTACTAGTCCTACTTGTAATGATAGGCTAGAAAAAAAATCGATTAGGATGAAAAAAAAATTTTTTTTTCACCACACGAGGTCGTTGAACTCTTGAACATATGATCGTGAGTTTTGAATAGATTGCGTCTTTTCTCATCTGGGTATAGTTGCCTATTTTTTATGGAATTATCGTTACATGGCACTGTTCTAATACGATGGAATGTGAAAAAAACTTAAAAATATTTGTGGACAAATATTGTTTTTTCATCCCGATCGATTTTTTTTCTAGCCTATTACTACAAGTAGGACTAGTAGGGTTACCTGTCTTTGTTTTCGGGAGCGGTCTAACTTCCACCCTATATATGTTGTTAAAAATTCTGTTGTGAGATTTAAGTCCGTATCTCCTAAGGCCAGGTATTTCTTAACGATAGACGTTTCCCCATACGATGACAAGTTAAGAATAAAATCGACGAGCATAAAAATTAATCTCCTAAATTTAAAACCCTCCTTAAGTAGATAATATAAGTATATGAAAAAAAAAAACGCTTAAGTAATTATTGATTCAAAAATTTATTTTCACTTTTAAAGAGGTACTTTGGCTCTAATTTAGAAATCCATCTTTAAAAATATAAAATTAAAAGACACAAACGTGAAAAGCGTAGAAACTAGTTGAATAATCATCAAATAAGTGGCCATTAGTAATCTACCCTGAAATTTATCACACCAATTGCTATCGCTAATTCACATGCCATATGTTAATTATGACATTCATCTCCCTTGGGAAAACTTTTGGGGCACTAACAGATGGATTTAATAGACTGATGGATGGAAGTCTAACGTAGATAGGGTAACATGGTAAAGTTAATATCTTCCTTTTATAGACGCGGGGTGCATGACATCATATTACTAGCGACCCGCCCTCGCTTCGCTTCGGTTACGCTAGTTCAGTTGCGTTTATTTTCGCGACAAAGAATTCCTTTCGCAGAAGGAATTTCTTAAAATCCTCATTTATCTAACCTTTACAGTGCAGAAAGAAAGTCCACATCAAATTTCAAGTTCTGTAGTTGTAGTATTGAAATTTTTGGGTTAACACCTACGCAGTTCCCTTTAGGGGTGGAATTTTCAAAAAGCTGTTCTTAGATTACATCTGTATCGTAACACAAATATGCCTACCGAAATTCAAGTCTGTAATAGCTATATTTTAAAAATGAGATTTTTACATTCCAGCAAAACAAAAAACAGGTGAAATCCGTTCTTAGCTAACCTCTACTCGGCGAAAGGAATATTCCCACCAAATTTGAAGTCTGTAGGCCTTACAGTTCCAGAGATATCGTGATGAGTCAATACATAGGTGGAAATCTCTTATATATATATATATTTATTTATTTATAACATACTAGCTTCTGCCTGCGGCTTCGCCCGCGTAAAAGGTTACTTTCCTAAAGTTTTTGATCCCCTATTTTTATTTTTGACCGTCGGTAATACAGTGCAACGGTATTACAATACTCAGGGTTGGAACTTCATTACTGGACTGCTAGATGACGTTGAAGAAGCTAGATTTTGATATTTTTTGACAAACATTTTTTTTATTTTTCATATAAAAATATGATTTTTTTTAATAAAAAGTATCCTATGTTACTTTTAATACCTCCAAGAATATGTGTACAATGTTTCATGATGATCGGTTGAGTAGTTTTAGCGTGAAAGCGTAACAAACAAACTTACATTCCCATTTATATATTAGTAGGGTAGGATAGGTAGTATATATATATATATATATATATATATATATATATATATATATATATATATATATATATATATATATATATATATATATATATATATATATATATATATATATATATATATATATATATATAGATAAATATGTCACCGGAGGTGACGAAGTAAAAATACAAAACATCACTTTTCCTTTCATGCCCAAGGGTATGGTAAAAGCTGACTAACTGATATAATACCCCGATAACATCTATGCCAGAGATTAAAAACTAAAAATAAAACTCTATACCAACCCATATAACCAGAATGGTTAGGTTAGGTGTAGGTAAATCGTCCTCTTGTTTAGGAGAAGGTTCGAAATTTTTTTTTTTTGGTGGAATGCCATCACACGCCATCCACTCCGTCCGGGGCGACGGATGGGCGCCGCGTGGCATAACACACTGTATTCCTCCCCCATCGCCATTGGGCCGGCCACTGCTACTGCTTCCCTGACCTCCATGGCCAGCCCGGAGAAGGTTCGAACCTAACAGTGGGACATATATAAGTTGTGTCTATGGTTCTAGAAACTTAAGCATTTTTCTAATACTGAAACTTTTGTTTATTTTCTGTATAACTTTATGAAGATTTTTCTGTAACTAATGTTTTACTTCCAAAATAATTTCCAAAGCAACTATCTTTAAAAAAAAATCTACTATATCAAATGCTATCATTAAAACACTAATAATATATGTATACTGCTGCTTGAACGACAGCTTTCGTAATTAAACAGCCAGTCAAATTAATTAAAAGTGCAAAAGCAGCCTTTGTTACAGGTAATTCAATATACGCCTGAACTATGATACATATATACAAACTATACATATACAACAAAAATATTATCAGCTTCACCTTTTAGTCTATTCAAATTGATGTATGATATGCATACGAAGAGTAATACATTCAGATTGTATACAGGATAGAGCGAAACTTATTTATTTACATTTATTTAAAAAAATATATATATTTTTTGTGTAATAAACATACATACATATCATCACGCCATATCCCTTGCAGGGTAGGCAGACAGAGTGCCAGAGAACTCTATCCTTGCATACTTCACTCGCTTCTTCAACATTCATAATTCTCTTCATACACGCTCGCCGGTTTCGGAGACTCTTGACTCCACATTCCTTTAGTACGTGACCAATCTGGTCTAGGTAGGTTAGTCTCGGTCTCCCCCGGTACCTACATACTTTCACTTTCAACGCCTGGTGGCCAATGCTACTTCTTAAATTAAAGACTCGTGGGTGCTATAGGAACATCTACCTAATTGTACAGTCATACTTTTCACAAAGCTCGACTAAACTGAAACTTGGTCACCATGCTGTGTCGAAGCCACTGACAATGGGCTGCCCCCAAGGTTCGGTGCTAAGTCCATATCTATGGAATTTAGGTTTTGACGATTTCCTCGAATTACCTCTGCCGAAATACTGTCAATTGATCGGCTATGCCGACGACGGTCTTCTACTCGTAGAATCCAACACTAGAGACGGTTTAGAGAAATTAGCAGAAATTTGTCTCAATAATATATTCGAATGGGGCACACGAAATCGGCTTACATTTGCCCCATAAAAAACGTATCACCTTTTATTAAAAGGAAATTTACAATTGCCGCGTATAAAATTCAATAATATGACAGTCAAAAAGAAATATTCAGTTTGCTATCTTGGTCTACTCTTAGAAAAAAAATTTTTCATTTGTCGAGCATATTAAAACTGTAGGTGAAAAAACGAAACGAAATTTCTATGCACTTACTAGAATACCAACGTCTACCTAGGGCCTTCGTTTTAATACACTGAAAACTATATATATGGCCACATATTTGGGGTGTATTTGTTACGCTGCACCCGTTTGGGCTGATAGGGCTACCATAGGGGCAGCTCGCCTTAAATTATTACAAAGCCAACGATTGGCCTTAATATTCTTATGTAAAGCCTACAGGACGGTCAGTACTGAGGCCTTGCCAGTACTCGCGGGTGTACTTCCGGTTGACTTGGAGATTCAGAGACGGGCATCAATGTATTACACGACAAGGGAAAATATTAACACAGATTTCTTTCTACCGCGCGACCGTAATAAAATCGCTCGATTGTTTGCACCGCAGTCCGTTGTCTATGAAAAACTTTTAATTGAATGGCAAGAAAGATGGGATTCATCATCGAAGGGCCGTCACCTCTATCTATTTTTCCCATGCATCCGCGAGCGCCTAGAGAGAGTGTGGCTGGAGGTTGACCATTTTGTAGCCCAATTTCTAACTGGCCATGGCAACTTTAAAAGTAAATTATTTTCTTTTAAACCCGTACCTTCACCACTATGTCAATGTTCTACAAATAATGGCGAGTATGAACAATCAGCACATCACATTCTCTGGGAGTGCGATCTCTGGCGTAACGAGCGCGACCTTATGTTAGACAGTTTGCAAGTAACATCTGGAGTAGTATACTATACGGATCTTGTAGCAACTCGAGAAAATTGCCGTACGTTTAGGCGTTTCTGCCATACCTACTACTGCAACCAATCTTAAGGTTCACATATAGGCCCCGTTAAGTTATCCCGTATCCGTGGTGCCGTACTGCTGCGCTTATTGTATCTGTACAACCCTTTACTTATTGGCTGACTAGTCAATATTGCTTTCTGTCTCCCGCTTTGCCTGGGAGGGAAGTGGAATCACTCTTTTCCAACTCCTCCTCTTTAACTTTTCTAATTAAATTTGTTGCGGGTTCCAAGACAATTAAAATCATTTCCCGGGACTGCCTGAGGGTCAAACCTCGGTGTCATTTATAGTGACCATTGTGGATCCTGGCTTACAGGAGTTACAATGGTGGGAATGTGTGGTGGGATTAGTCCCAATAAAAAAAAAATACTTTCACTTTCGCATTGTATATCTTCTTAACTAGACGTTCGTTCGTAATAAACATCTAATAATATAATGATTTCTGATGTTTCATCATCATCATCATCATCTCAGCTCATATATTTTTCCACTGTTGGGCTCGAGCCCTCTCCATAATGAGAGGGTAATTGACCTACTATACCACGCTGGTCAGACGTGTTGGTATAGGGTTTTGTTTCGAGATTTCCTTCTCTCACATAGATGTTATATGCGTTTTATATCCCTTAGTCGTCTCGTACGATCACCCACGTGTAAGATAGGGGGTGATGAAATGTATTCTTACTCCGTCACCACACGGAAAATAATCGTATGTTTACGCGAGTATTACACATTTGAAATAAAACTATTTTTATGGATTCTATTGCGTTTGTATTTAATTTTTAATTGCATAAGTTTCGAATACTTTATAGCGTTCATGGTCTTCCCGTGATTATGAACTCTATAAAGTATTCGAAACGTCGAGAGGATAAAAAAGAGTGGAGTTTTATTTCAAAAAAATGATAATGGTAATTTAGTGTTTAGGTTCGTTTGAGTTAATTAACTGTGTGCAGTAAAGACAATTATAAATCCAAGGTTACTATACTATTAAAAAGAACGGTCAGCGCGACGCCGAACTAATAACAATAGCAGTTATTTATATATCAATATTGTTTTCATTATATTCATCATGTCAGCTCATAAGGTCGTATTACTTGACTTTGGGCCTCCACTAAAATGGAAGAAAAACTTGTCTATACCACGCTGATCAGATGAATTACCATAGACTTTTATTTCGAGATTTTCTTCAATCATAATACTATTTACGTTGCCAGCTGTGTGGTAGCGGCTACGAAAACTACCAACCCTTACTTTGCTCGTGGATGTCGTAAAAGACGACTAAGAGCCTTATAATACCTGGGTCAACTCCATCTGATACCGTTTGGTCAACAATTATATTCTCAAGGAGGGTTGACGTCTGGCAGCCGGTCGGTCTTAAAACTATTGCCAATAACTTTTTCAATATGTGCTATGAAAGAAGAGTACATATTGTATCGACCCCAAGTAATTAGGGTAAGAGTAGGAGAATGATGATACCAATTCGGTCACCGCACGGATAACAATATCATGTCAAACACCAAATTCCTAACCACTCTCGTAAATAAAAGATTCGATTCGTCCAGATAGTACATTACTTTTATTATACTTTACATTGCAGGGTAGGCAGCGAGAACAGAGTGTCAGAGAACTCTATCCCTGCATACTTCACTCGCTTCCTCAACATTCATAATTCTCTTCATACACACTCGCCGGTTTCGGAGACTCTTGACGCCACCTTCTTTCAGTACGGGACCAATCTGGTCTAGGTAGGTGAGTCTCGGTCTCCCCCGGTACCTACATCCTTCCACTTTCGCATTGTATATCTTCTTAACTAGACGTTCGTTCGCCATTCTTTCCACATGTCCGAACCATTGGAGCATTCCCTTTCGCATTTTTACACCAATACTCTCTTTCATACCTACTCGCTCTCTTACGTCGTCGTTGCGAATGCGGTCGGTCAACCTAACTCCACAGATTTTCTGTAGAGATCGCATTTCGACCGCATTAATTTTGCTTTCATGCTCTTTTCTGTATACCCAACTCTCGGTTCCATATAGTAATGTAGGGACAAGCACTGCGTTATGTATTGCTACACGTGCCTTCTGGCTGAGGTGGTGGCTACCGAGAAGTTGTCCTAACGCTCCGTTCACTCTATTTCCCGCATTCACTCTTCCCTCTATATCCAGATAGTTAAAGTATTTTTTTAATAACTTATTTTTAATATTAAAATATTAATTTATATATATTCGCGTAGACATCAGAAACCGTTAAAATTTTGTTTTCTTCTTGATGGGTATACAACCTTTAACTAGCAGACTGAATAGCTGTAGTGCTGCTTTTAAGCAGCGACTAAAAATTAAAAAACATATAAATCCTATGGTCTTAAGAGTCCCGTTTTTTTTTTCGGTAATCACTTATCCCAATTACTCTTATTCCAATTATTTGGGGTCGATACAATATGTACCTACTCTTCTTTCATAGTACATATTGTGAAAGTTATTGGCAATAGTTTTATGACCGACCGCCTGCCAGACGTCAAACCTCCTTGGGAATGTAATTGTTAACCAGACGGCATCAGATGGAGTTGGCCCAGGTCATTATAAGACTCTCAGTCGTCTTCTACGACATCCACAAGCAAAGTAAGGGTTGGTAGTATTCGTAGCCGCTACCACACAGCGGAAATCGAAAACAATTTTTCTGTAATCACTATAAAACATTAATTTAAAAAGAATACCTTAGTATCCTAGACGATATCTTTGAATCTTGTCTACTTTACAAAAAAAAAAACAACACTCGATCTTGTAATTGCGTCTGTTCGGATAACAAATTACATTATCCATTATCTGAAGCTCTAATAGAGACTGGAATGAAACTTATCACAATTGGACACCCGGTGCATATTTCTCTCCCGTACCATATCTATCACTGCCTATATTTACATCGCTGCTTCACAAAAGGATTATTAACTGACCCTACTGATATTATTAACTGACCCTAAACGATACCAAATTCCGTGCGATAGAATGATACGAAGTGCTGCCATCACTAAATTGGTTTAGTTCCTATTCTAAAACTATCATCTAAGTTAAGCACTGGTTGAAGCTCGCAATTCAATACGAATTCAATAGATTTATACTACAATGGTTCTTAATTAATTTCTTGCTAAATCTGTATGTAGTCGGACACCTAACAGCGTAAAAGATGTCTGTAATAATTTTAGGTTATAATATTTTGCGATATTCTCGTTATTTCGAATGCTTGAAAAGAAACTAGTTACTATATGGTTAATATAGCTTTCTGTGTAATGACGTTCTAAGAATACCATTGACTATTTTGTCCAATTTTTTCGTAAAAAAACGAATAAGGAATATAATATGCGTATAATATCTTTACAATGAAGAAAAACTCGAAATAATTTCCCACGCTAACCTGCCTGGCCAGCGTACTGCTGTTGATCAGAATCCCTCCTATTGTGAAGGAAGCTTGAGCCCAGTATATATATGAGCTGAAATGATGATGAGAATCATATGTTACGTCATAAATATATATATTTTTTATTTACTTAAGGTTTTATTTATCACTTTGTTGACGGGGCGTGGTGATGGGTTAAGACGGGTTATGTCTTGCTAGCCTTTATTTACCTGTGAGCTACAAAGGGCAAAGCGGACACTAGAAATGTGAACAGCAGAGCTTTGCTATTAAATTCATACCAATAATTGTGATCGCCAATTCACTAGACATGTGTAAGTAATGCAAGTGATATATCACACGTAATATTACCTGACCGCGTACTGACCTATTACACATTACGCGGCTAAACATCACATCACATTAAACATGACGCGAACACCCGTGTACTGTTCTGCATTTCTGCAATGTTCGGTGTCTGGCAATTCAATATTTATTTTGAGCTTTATTTTTAGAAAGTTAAGGCTTATATTTCTTGACGCCTTCATGTCATGTGTGATGTTTGAAGTGATGGTAAAATGTAATATCACTCGGCACGAAATGTAATGCCATATCACATCACTTCGCGAAGTACTGTTTTGCGCATGTCTGTCTACAACTCACCTGTTGGTGTGGTAATAATGTCATCGTCTCTGACAATGAGGTGGCCTTTGTTTAATAATAAACGTCAATAAGCTAATAGATAGATAAAATTTATAAAATAACTCGATAGTTATTTGATAACAAATATTTCTTTTGCAAAAGCCAGCTTACATAAATAGCGAAATAAAAATAATTATTTCTCAAACATGCTTGGAAATTTGACCATTATTTTGACAACCTTCTTCGGGATAAATCGATATTGCTGTACTGATCAAATACATGCGAGCAGCGGCCGGCAAAAAATGTATGAAAATCTATATCTGTCGTGTTTTAGCGGCCATATAAATATAAATTCGTATCTATCCTGTATTTTAAAATGGAACGATTTGTTACTTCAAAAATAGTCACCGAGGAGAGGACTTATCAGAGTTTTATTTAAATTTCGAACTGGCTAAAAGAAGAAAGCAGTTTGATAATGAAAAAAAAACAAATGAAAAGCACATGAAAAATGTTGTTCGTATATATAGTAATAGTACATTATCGTATATAATAATTATTTTAAAAAATTGAGAGTATTATGCGAGAAACACGGTACGGTAATTTATTATTACGGATCGCTATAGCATCTTATTAGATATATTCACATAAAAAATATGAGGTCTCTATTAATTCAGTCCCCTAAAGTTTGCAACAAAATCTCAGTTACACCCTTTGTGCGTGATCGCTAATTGCCCATGGAGGGACGGAACTAATTGAATTACCTTTCATATCGGATGCAATGCATTTTAGTGATACTTTTAGTAGGATTTGCAAAGTGCTTTTGTAAATGCAATATTGAGATAAAAATGTATAAATAGCACAACGTATGGAAGTAACTACTGAATATGAGGTTTTAGATTAGGATAATACTTAAGTAATTAGTAGGTGGTAAGAGGATTAGAATGGATTTCCAATAGGTATGGGTTCGAGTCCCACGTATGACATTAATTTTTCGCTCGTAAACAAGTTTTTATAAATAATCTAGCATGCTAAATTTCAGTAATTTGAAAGCTAGTAATGGTAAGTAGGACGTAAAAGGCTTGGGTAGAAAAGAAAATATAAACGATTTAATCCTTTTTTTTTAATTTTTGGCGGCGGGCTACGGTACGTCTAACCCCGCTAATTCGTCCGGGCGACAAGAAAAGTGACGCAAGACCCTGTAGACCCGCCCTACTATATACCTCTCGACGCCGTACGGGTGGGTCACTGGCGGTCTACCCTCGCGGGTGTCCTCTCGGGTCGACGCCCCGACAAAAACGATTTAAACCTAAACAGTAGTTTAGTGCTCACGCAAGCAAAGCCAAGTTCTAATTAAAATCACTATACATCATTATAAATTCTGTGAACGTTTCGGAATGAAAGAATACTTACAAGCGATGGTAACTACTATGCATGATGTTTTTGAAAGAAAAGGTATGAAAGTAAATGTAAGTAAGACGATAGTAATGGTCTTTGAAAAGGATAAATGTATGACGAAATGTAATATTTTTATAAATGGTGAGGGATTGGAACAGGTGAAAGAATTTGTAAACTTGGGTGTACTGTTTACTAGTGATGGTAAAAATGATGTTGATGTTGAAAGACGAGTTAATGCTGGTAATAAAGTGAATGGGGCACTGTACGCTTTTATCAAGAGTAGTAATGTGTCTAAAAAGCACGCCTAGACAGCTAGGCGTACAGACACAAGGGAATATTAGTTACCACTCTCATGTATGGCAGTGGAAGTTGGATTTGGCAGGGAAGACATGAAAGTAGAATAAATGCTGTAAAGATGAGACCTCTTCGTAGTATGTGTGGTGTAAGTCTGAAAAATAAAATTAGGAATAGTGTTATAAGAGGAGCTCTCTTGTTGTGTGAATGAAGAAGTTGTGACAAAGATAAAAAAAAGTATGCTGAGGTTTGGACACGTGGAAAGAATGAGTGAAGAAAGGTTGACTAAACAAGTATACAAAGCGAGTGTGAGTGGAACGATTACAAGGCGAAGACCACGTAGTACTTTTCTGGATCAAATTGAAGATGTGTTAGTGAAAGGTCAGATTAAGAGTACGCGTAATCGTAAAGCATGCATGAAGACTGTTATGAGCGTGAATGAAGCGATGGAGGTATGTTAGGATCGTGGTTTGTGGCAATCCGTAGTCTCTGCCTACCCCTCTGGGAAACAGGCGTGAGGATGTATGTGTGTACATAATTATTCAAATTGACATCATAAGCTAATGTGTCCAGTCATTAGCATTAAATTGTTCGTTAGAAACTAAAAAGTTGGTACCAAAAAAAATATCCACTATTGAATCTTTTTTAACACGAATTTCTTTCATTCGTTACAATCAAAGACATTAATTGCATGGCTTGGTATATATTTTCAAACATTCGAGTCAAATCTAAAGCACTGATTTTAGGCAAATGTTGATATCGTGCCAAATTGCATTAGGAGTATATTTGCCCATGGCGATTACATAGCATCACGTTTCACGATATTGCAATATGCCTAAAGCAAAAATTAGGTATATTCGTAGCACTCCTAACCAAGTTAGTGACTCTCTGGATTAGTGTTAACGCCATTATCAGTGGGTGAGCCGTTGATAAATTTATTCGATTGGCGTGGGTTTTGTGAAAGACTATTTATTATTTTATAGTATTTTATTTTTGTAATATTTAGTTTCATAGTGTTAGAACCACACTGTTGACAATTCTCTGTCTACAGCCGTGGGTCGGCCACTCTCACAGAATCGTGACGTCGGCAGACCAACTGGGTGGGTTTGGGGTTTATGTTGGTAGGTAGCGGCCTAGCCATGCCCTTGGTATTGCAAAGCTCCATGGGCGGCAGTAACACTTACCATCAGGTGCACTGCTTGCTCGTTTGCCACCATAAGCAATAAAAAAATCAAATTGCAAATTAATATGTAGTGTACCAATTTATTGAATCTAAGTGTATACCTATTTCATGCGTTTCTGCCATACCTACTGTAGCAATCAAAATTAACGCTCACATATAGGCCCCGTTAAGCTCTTTCGTGTCCGTGGTGCCGTACTGCTGCTCTTATCGTAGCTGTACACCTCTTTACTTATTGGCTGACTAGTCATTTTGTTTTCCTGTCGCCCGCTTTGCCTAGGAGGGAAGTGGAATCACTCTTTCCAACTCCTCCTCTTTAATCTTTTCTAAATAAATTTGTTGCAAATCCCAAGACTATTAAAATCATGTCCACTAAACTGCCTGAGGGTCAAACCTCGGTGTCATTTATCGAGACCACTGTGGATCCTGGCTTACAGGAGTTACAATGGTAGGAATGTGTGGTGGGATTAGTCACATAAAAAAATATATACGTAATTACTCTTAAAATATATTTCTTATAATTTCCATTAATGGGCAATTTCAAAACTCTAACTCTTAAATCAAGATCTACAAAGGTTTCCCTTTATGAAAATAAGGTTTGAAATTTCGAAAGTTTCAGTAAGTGTTTTTAAGTATGTTTGGTTTCACAATAAACTTAATTAGAATCTACAAAAGTTTCCCTGTATAAAACTAAAGTTTGAAGTTTTGTAAGTTCCAGGAAGTGCTTTTTTTTAATAACCTCAATTATAAAAGATAAATACGAACAGTTTGAAAAATTTCACTTTTTATGCAATGCAGCAGACAGGCAATCATTCACTTGCCGTGCTTCCGACCCGTCGCGTCTATAAAGTTATCTGTTTTGCAGTTCATTTCTCTCCAGTCGAACTTAGAAGTTAATAATTAAATATAATACATACATACATACATACATATCATCACGCCATATCCCTTGCAGGGTAGGCAGAGAGAACAGAGTGCCAGAGAACTCTATCTTTGCATACTTCACTCGCTTCCTCAACATTCATAATTCTCTTCATACACGCTCGCAAATATAATACAATTTTTAATAAACATTTTATTTTATTAAATACGTAAGATGTTTATTTATTGGAATGAATATCATGTGGAAAGAATGCCGAACGAACGTCTGGTTAAGAAGATATACAATGCGAAAGCGGAAGGATATAGTTACCGGGGGAGACCGAGACTAACCTACCTAGACCAGATCGGTCATGTACTGAAGGAAGGTGGAGTCAAGAGTCTCCGAAGGCGAGCGAGAATTATAATATTTTAATTATAATATTTTTTGGATTGCACAGATGGCGTAGTGATTAAGATACCTTCCGTGCCAGTGTCATAGATTCGATTCCCATGGAGGACAATACTTTGTGCGATCCACAAAGTTGTTCTGAGTCTGGGTGTATTTGTCTGCGTCATCTTGTAAGTAGTGATCCCATTACTGTAGAAAATTTGGGACTTATGATCAAGAAAACGCGATAAGTGGTTTTAGCAGTTATCTCTTGATACTAACCTGATACTGTCTAAAGCATTCTGAATAGACCGAAATAGATGGAAGTCTGAAGGTGCAAGGTCAAGGCTATATGGTGGATGCATTAACACCTCCCAGCCAAACTTTCTTCATTTTTGCCAAGTAACTAAATATGTGTGTGGTCTAACGTGTTCATAACGAAAGACCACTTTTTGTTGATTAATTCCAGCCGTTTTCTCTGAAGTCTTGCTTTAATCTCTTTAGTTGTTGGCAGTAAAAAGCCGAATCGATAGTTCTGCCTGATGGTAAAAGCTCATAATGAACAATAGCCTTCCAATCCCACCAAAACACCTAGCATTACCTTATTACGATTTAGCCCGGATTTTGCCACAGTCTGTGATGCCTGACCGATCTTTGATTACGACCATTTTCACACATTCTTATCGTACATGATACATTTTTCGTCACCAGTTATCAATCTCAATAAAAACGGTTCGGTTTAATTACATCTCAATAAAGAATCGCAAATGAGTAAACGGTTCATTAGGTTTCATTCAGGGAGCTCGTGTAACAACCAGATATCGAGTTGTATACCTAGTTTTTTCAAATGGATCCAACCTCTTTTGTAGTTAATTCCCAAATCTTGAGCTACGTCGTAAGTACTGACATGCCGATCTTGCCAATTTTTTTCGAAACTGCGGTCCATTTAATCAATCAGGAACAGGGCGACTATTTGACATCAGAATTCCTGGAATGAAAACGTTTAAACCAACTTTGTGCTACTCTTACTGACACTGCATTACACACGTTTCTAATTTATAGTATATTATCTATGCATACACGTCACAAATTTTATTCGCGGCTTGCGTTACATTTATTCTTTTTTTGTAATAAAATTTTAAAATGTATTGAATTTCTTCTTCTTCTTCTTAATGAATGGCCTCTGTGAGTGATTAACAACAACTTCGCCAATATCAAGTAAAATAAGTTTAAAAAATTATAATAGATTTATATTTTAGTCGTCAATCATGTCGGTCTTCCTAGTCGTGTCCAGTCAAAGTCGTCTGTCGTATTAAAAAAAAAAGTGTATTGAATTTCTTCATTAGATTCTCTCATTTTGACAGAAAGGAAAACAAATAAAAAAAAGGCGGAAAACGTTTTTTTTTTGTTTTATTCGTCCGTTCGGATAGGCAAAGGGATCAAAGCCCATACAGCCAAGTCCTATTTTTTTTTTATATATAACTTAATACTTCTTCATATTATGTAGTCTTAATAGTCATTTTCCGTCAGTAAGTCAAGTCGTTACCATTAATCGGGCGCTGACAACCAAATCAATTGCTTTTTTTTTTGAGAATATTTACAAAATATGAAAATACACGGTGGTGACGGAGTAAGAATACAATTCACCACCCCTTCCCTCCTGTCTTACCCGTGGGTGATCTTAAAAGACGACTAAGGAATATAAAACGCATATAACATCTATGCTAGAGAAGGAAAACTTGAAACAAAACCCTATAGCAACACGTCTGACCAGCGCGGTATAGTAGGTTAATTTCCCTCCCATTACGGAGGAGGCCCGAGTCCAACAGTGGGCCATATATGGGCTGTGATGATGATGATGAAAATACACGTTAACCACTATTATACCATATTCACTACACTTCAGCACTTTAATTGTACCATATTCTATAAAATACCAGCAAAATTATTCAATTAACACTAGAAAACACTAAAGAAATAAATATAATACAAGAGCGTGACATGACATTTCCATATTCGCGCCAAAAATCGGGAAACAACATTTTACTAAATTGTTTCTTTTCTTGAAATGTAATCTATTTGATGGTATCAAAACCAGCCAGATACTATAACTATTAAAGCCAAAGAGATTTTATTAAAAATGTATAATTAAGTTAAAGGAAAGGAGAATGAGGATGGTGTCCGATGGTTTACTGTGTGAGACACAAGGAGGTTTCAGGAGTGGAAGGGGATGCATGGATCAAGTGTTCTCTCTGCGCAACATTGTGGAGAAGCATCTGGCTCTAGGTCAGAGGGTTTTCTGCAGTTTTGTGGATCTGGAGAGAGCTTTTGACACGGTTGTACGAAAGGAACTTTGGGACATTTTACCGGAGTATGGTATTAGCGGTAAACTGCTACAGGCTGTGCAGTCCAGTTATATGGGCTGTAGAGCCTGTGTGCGGCTGGATGATGGAATGTCGCCTTGGTTTGACGTCAATATCGGCGTTAAGCAGGGGTGCGTTCTGTCAGCCAGGCTGTTTATCATATATCTGGATAAATGTCTCCAAAGGTTGAACGATATGAATGTGGGAGTCCAGATGGGCGACTCAGTGGTCACTGCTCTGCTTTATGCAGATGATGCAGTCCTGCTGGCACAGTCAGCGACTGACCTGCAGATCCTAGTCGACACAATGACAGAAGATTGTAAGAAAAGGGGTCTACGCGTGAATGTGAGCAAAACCAAAATAATGATCTTTGAAAGAGATAAAACCAGAACAGATGTAAGAGTAACAATAGGTAATGATGTACTAGAGCAAGTGGATGAATTTGTATATCTTGGATGTGGATTTAGCCGAGATGGAAGGTACACCACTGATATAGAACGAAGAGTGAATGCGGGAAATAGAGTGAACGGAGCGTTGGGGCAACTTTTCGGCAGCCACCACCTCAGCCAGAAGGCACGTGTAGCAATACATAACGCAGTGCTTGTCCCAACATTACTGTATGGAAGCGAGAGTTGGGTATGCAGAAAAGAGTATGATAGTAAAATTAATGCGATCGAAATGCGATCTCTGCGGCAAATCTGTGGAGTTAGGCTGACCGACCGCATTCGTAACGACGACGTAAGAGAGCGAGTAGGTATGAAAGAGAGTATTGGTGTAAAGATGCGAAAGGGAATGCTCCGATGGTTCGGACATGTGGAAAGAATGCCGAACGAACGTCTGGTTAAGAAGATATACAATGCGAAAGTGGAAGGATGTAGGTACCGAGGGAGACCGAGACTAACCTACCTAGACCAGATCGGTCATGTACTGAAGGAAGGTGGAGTCAAGAGTGTCCGAAACCGGCGAGCGTGTATGAAGAGAATTATGAATGTTGAGGAAGCGAGTGAAGTATGCAGAGATAGAGTTCTCTGGCACTCTGTTCTCTCTGCCTACCCTGCAAGGGATATGGCGTGATGATATGTATGTATGTATGTATAATTAAGTTAACGGTCAAAAACTCTGTGCAGTCACAAGTGTCATTTTGATATTCTATGCCAAACCGCCATTTTGGTTGTTGAAAAAATCTTTAAATGCGTGTACCTACTGTAAAATTTGGTCTTTTTTATTTTTATCACTTTTCTATTTAACTTAAGATATGCGAAAAAACTTTTTCCCGACCTAGTATTAAGTTTTAGCAAATTTTTGCGTTACACACATGATATAAAAATATTTTAATCTGACTGCAGCGAAGCCCAAAGGGCATGCATGCAAAGCAAATAGATATTTGCCTTGCATGTATGCCCTATGCAAATAAAACATCAAAAGGAGATCCTTTTGGGCACTTTTATGCCAGTAACTAATCAATGGCTCAACCGATCTTGATAATTGATATAACAAATTATGAAATAAAACTATTTTTACGAATTATATTGTGTTTGTATTTGATTTTTACTTTTCCGAGGTTTCAAACAGTTTTCATTTAGCGTTCACGGTCACGGGACGATATGGACGCGGTAGGATACTTTATTGGATTTATATTAATAGGGTGAGTATCACAGGGAACATACTGAAAACATAAAATAAAAAAAAAACTGGTATGTTCTGTGAGTTCACTTAAGTTGTGAGCTGTTATTAGTATATAGCTGTAAAAGTAATTACGATTACTTGCAGTACGGGCATTTACAACTTTGTGTCCGTATTTTTGTTCTTCGTGTCTAACCCATTCTTCTACAAATTCATTCCATTTCCACACGGTAAATTTTAATTTTATAAAATTAAATTCTAATAGTGGTATGGCTAAAAATTAAAACAAATACGTGCTGAAGAGTTCTGTGATGTAGAAACTCACTAAAAAGGATTATTATAACCCGTGTGGTGACGGGATAAGAATACAATTATCTTAAACCCCTTACGTACTTATGAGAGTCGTAAAAATGGACTAAGAGATCACCAGAGGAGCAACCAGGAACTCTCTCTTGGGCAACGTATAATACATCACTACGACGAGAAAAATCTGCCTGGCAGGCGTGACGATTCTCTTTATATGAGTGTAAAATGAAGGTCTACGTCCAGTAGTAGACGGCAAATGACTGAAATTAAGGTACATATTCCCCACTAAAGGTGTAATAAAATAGGGCGTGACATTTTCTTTGATATAACAAAAAATAATGAACATTTAATACGAACACTCGCACATGATTTCTATGCGAATAAATTCGCGTACATAATCATTAATAAAACCATTATGTAATTTTAATTGAAAACGTCCATGAATACAAATTTAAATTGCAATAAATCTGACTCGGATATCCTACAAACTTGTATATCTGTATATGTAATGCAATCAATGCATCTATACAGACTACCTAGGTATGCCACTGACATCCGCCCTTCAAACGATCTCGCTACTCTTTGATATAGTAAATTGTTAGCTGAATACCCACATATTGCGAATGGCCTGTCGATTTCAACGGGGAATTGGCAATTAATTTACTATGGTTAGATTTTGTTTACGTTACTACCTAGAAAGATATCAGCCTATCTATGTCGGCAATTCGATATAGGTCTCCTCAAGGTAAGTAAAATTCTAATAGTTGCCTATTCACCTGATAATCCCTCAGTTGGTTTTTACACTTTTGTGTGTGTGTGTGTGTGTGTGTGTGTATGCGTGCGTGCGTGTGTGCGTGCGTGCGTGTGGCGTGCGTATGTATGTGTGTTATAGTTGCGTCAAATATCTGAAGCAACAGGTATTAGCAATAATAGAAATATAAGTTATTTTGCTTTTATCCCAAATAATTGAGTTCCGGGCAATATGTCCTCTCCTTCTGTATATCCCTATCAAACGTCATCTCTGTTATAATTCCCTATCTATCCATGTAATGCTTCATGCAATCAAATCTTTTTAGGGTTCCGTACCCAAAGAGTAAAAACGGGACCCTATTACTAAGACCTCGCTGTCCGTCCGTCCGTCCGTCTGTCACCAGGCTGTATCTCAAGAACGGTGATAGCTAGATAGTTGAAATTTTCACAGATGATGTATTTCTATTGCCGCTATAACAACAAATACTAAAAATAAAATAAATATTTAAGGGGGGCTACCATACAACAAACTTTATTTTTTTACCGTTTCTTGTTCGATACTAATAACGGTGACAGGTAGACGTTTTAACTATTCACAGAATATTTAGTTTTATGTTCTCTTTAAATAAAATTAATTAAAATACAATGAAATAAATAATTAAGGGGGCTCCCATACAATAAAAGAGGTTTTTTTTTATATATACGTCAACCTTCGCGAGGTACAACTCGCACTTGGCGTTTTTTATTTTTGATCTTCTCTTGCCGTTATAGTCTTCAATATTTATACTTAAAACTTTTCTCATAACATTACTTTCATTCCGTCTCACCACATGTTCATACTGCGTTAGTTGTTCGTTCTACCTTTAGAGAAAGAAAGAAAGAAAAACATCTATATTGCTCTCGTTTAAATCTAATGAAAAATAAACATAACTAAAGACATAAAATAATTGGTATCCTTCCATACCCAACAGTCTCATTAGGTATAATATATTGAATACTGTGAACTTTAGCCTTATACGTAACGAATTAAAATTTCCTTATGTTCCTTATGTGCACAAAGGGCCTAGCCCTAATAACATTCCTCCTACTTTTCTCAAATTTACAACTGATGCAATATATATTCCTCTTCATTTTATTTTTAATAAATGTATTACGGAAGGAGGTTTTCCCTCCATGTGGAAAAATTACAATGTAATACCCGTTCATATGTGTGGCTCTAGACATAATGTTGAAAATTGCTCCCCCAATCTTAATTTTTAGTACTTAATCTAAACTTTTTGAGAAGATTGTACACCGCCAATTATATACCGCAATACAACCATGTTCAATACCTGAACAACACGATTTTAGGAAACGTAAATCCACAATTACTAATCTTTTGATTTTTACTAACATTTTGTTTTTTAAATTAATTTAATATTATATTATTAAAAAATAATGTAATAATAGAAGAATAGTGCAATATCCGTAGAACATATTACTATAATATCCGCCGTGTGGTATCCGCGGATGATTCTGACCGCCATGACTTTCTGTGGACGCCACAGAAAAGTCCTTAGTTGGACGTTCAGAGACCTCGCCCACACGGGTGCGCCCTACATGGCCATAGAGCGGATCACTCCCGCATACAGCCGTCAGGCCTCAAAGCTGGGTCCACCCACGTTCGGCATGAGCCGCGATAGGGCGGACTCTGCGCCGACCAGCCGGAGAGCAAGTCTGCGGAAATGCTCCCGGAACCACCAACGCCCGTCGAGCACCAGGCCCAAATACTTCATATGGGCCTGGATAAGAGGCTCAAACTCAGTGGGTTGAGATGATGATGAATTGTATACAGTCGTCTCTCGATAATTTGACACTCGTTAATTTAAATCTTTCGATAATTTGAAATATTTTCAGGTCCCTTGTTAATTACTCGATAAATTGAATAAAATCAATGTTAATTGATCCCCTCGTAATTTGAAGTTGAAGAAATAGTATCTTGCTCGTGAACATGCGATTAAACGCTATTTGAAGTCCGAGCTACCCTTTTTTATTATTTTTTTTTTTTGCGGTGGGCTATGGACGTCGCACCCCGCTAAGTCGGTCCGGGGTGACGAAAGAGGCGGCGCGCAACCCCATTGACCCACCCTGCAAGCACCTCTTCTTCGCCATGCGAGCGGGCCACCGGTACCCGATTTTTGTCTTCGGTAGCCCGCTCGGCGGTATGCCCTCTCCTGTCGACGCCCCGACAGCTTTCGCCGTCGAGGCGTCGTCCTCACGCGGTGGCCTCACGTCGGGTGACCGGACAATTCCCCGGTCCGATCACCCGAAGCCTCGTTTAGGGCGACATCAGGCGCAGGTATTCGCGCCTGCGCCGCCCCGGCCGCTGACGGCGGCCCGGGTCACGGGAATCCTCCCGGACTCGTTCCGCCGTCTCCTTCTGCGAGATGACAGCCTCGCAGAAGGCGGCGACCGCGTCCCAGTTCCTGACGCTGTCGACCATCGCCCTCGCGACAGCCGGCAGCGTCAGGTCGGCACCGATAACAGCGACGAGGTCACGGCGCTGCCCGTCCCAACTCGGACACACCTCCAGTGTGTGTCTCGCCGTGTCCTCGTCACTGCTGCAATAGTGGCAGGCTGGAGTCCACTCCCTATACGCGACCGTGTGCAGGTACAAACCGAAACACCCGTGCCCCAACAATACCTGCACCAGCCGAACAGCCGAAAGGAGAGGACTCCGTGCCGCCGCTCCATTCATTCCATCAGTACGGGCCGGAGGGCCTCGACGGTAACAACACCGTGTCTTGGCCTCTCCAGCCGCGTAACCCAACGGGCGATGACGTCTCGGCGGGCGTTCTCGCGCCAGGTGGCTATCTCGCTCAACGATGGGGAGCCACCTTCGTCGCGAACTGAGGTAATCCGCAGGTAGAGGTCGCCTCTAGGTCCCACGGGGGTGTCCCGGCCAATAGGCACGCCGCCTCTGTCGACACCGTGCGGTACCCGCGAATGGCTCTGACTGCCATGGCTCGCTGTGGCCTCCACAGCACCGCCCTGAGCTGGGCGTTCAGAGCCCTCGCCCACACGGGTGCGCCGTACATGGCCATTGAGCGGATCACCCCCGCATACAGTCATCGGCCCTCGAAACTGGGTCCGCCCACATTCGGCATGAGCTGAGAAAGGGCGGACGCCGCGCCGACCAGCCGGGGAGCAATTTAGCGAAAATGCTACCGGAACCACCATCGCCCGTCTAGCACCATACCCAAGTACCTCATATGGGCCTGGATACTGATGTGGATGGAGTTGACGACTAACGAGGCGCCGATGGGCAGCCTCACACGGGGCCCATGGAATAGTAGGGCCTCCGTCTTATTTAGGGCCACCCTGAGCCCCAGCGCCTCGATTCGCCTGACCATCTCCTCGGTGCCGAGAGTGGCCAGGCTCGCCGCCTCTTCGAATGTCCTGCCCCGGTCTGTGACGAGCGTATCGTCAGCATAGCAAATAACGCTCAGCCCGGGGGGGAGACTCCCTCTCAACGCCCAGTCGTACCCGATGTCCCACAGAGTCGGCCCCAGAACCAACCCCTGCGGAACACCGCACGATATGGGCGTCCGCACAATGTACCCTGCGGGGCTCGCGTAGAGAACACTGCGCCCCTCCAAATAGTCTGCCACCAGCCGCCTGAGGTACAGGGGCACTCCATGGAACCGGAGCGCCTCCCTGATGCAGCTGAATGGCAGACTATTGAAGGCGTTGGCAATGTCCAACGACACCGCCAACAACACTCCTATGCCGGCGACAGCCTCCGCGGCCGTCTGCCTCAGGCGTAGCAGGGCCCCGATGGTCGAACGCCCCCTCCGAAACCCAAATTGAGCGTCCGACAGATCGGGCCCCACCTCCTCCAGGTGCTGGACGATTCGGGCAGCGAGGACACGCTCCAGCAGCTTACCCACATCGTCCAGAAGCACAATGGGCCTGTAGGCCGACGGCGAATCCGGGGGCCGTCCCGTTTGGCAGGAGAACCAACCTCCCTTCCTTCCAGCACTCAGGGAACTGTCCAGACGTCAGACAGGCTTTGAACAGTCGTCTGAGGCGAGGTTCGAGATGCTCGAGGAGCAACGTCAACACCCGGACTGGGATTCCGTCCGGACCGGGGGCCGTGGTGGCGGAACGAATCGAAGGCCGAGCTACCCTACCCTCTGTAATTTGAAACGTTTATCATGCACAGACCTGTCGTTTATTTATACACATGCATAGACTATAAACTAAAATATATTATTTATGCTGATTAAAAAAGGGACCATCATTTAAAAATGTTGACCTTTATTATTTATTTTTCTAAAATATTAATAAATAAACATTAGTAAATAATTTCCCATGTGGTGACGGAGTAAGAATACAATTCACCAGCCCCTATCTTGTCTATAGGTGATCGTACGAAACGACTAAGGGATATAAAACGCATATAACAGCTATGCGAGAGAAGGAAAACTCGGAACAAAACCCTATACCAACACGTCTGACCAGCGTGGTATAGTAAGTCAATTACCCTCCCATTATGGAGGAGGCGAGCGAGAGGAGTCCAACAGTGGGACATATATGAGCTGAGATGATGATGATAATGAGTAAAAAATAATTGTAGTAGTAATTATCTAATTAAGATTATAGTTAAGAGAACTATCATCTTATATTATTATTAATTCAGTTTAGGTCCTTACTTTATAATGTGCCTGTAACTTTCTTTCCTTTCTACTAAATTTACGATCATTCATTTTATTTTCTTTTCCATTTGCTCTAGTATTTTATATTTTCTTCCTAAAAATATTTTAATAATACATACATACATACATATATATAAATACACACATACATATCATCACGCCACATCCCTTGCAGGGTAGGCAGAGAGAACAGAGTGCCAGAGAACTCTATCCTTGCATACTTCACTCGCTTCTTCAACATTCATAATTCTCTCCATACACGCTCGCCGGTTTCGGAGACTCTTGACTCCACCTTCTTTCAGCACGTGACCAATCTGGTCTAGGTAGGTGAGTCTCGGTCTCCCCCGGTACATACATCCTTCCACTTTCGCATTGTATATCTTCTTAACCAGACATTCATTCGGCATTCTTTCCACATGTCCGAACCATCGGAGCATTCCCTTTCGCATCTTTACACCAATACTCTCTTTCATACCTACTCGCTCTCTTACGTCGTCGTTGCGAATGCGGTCGGTCAGCCTAACTCCACAGATTTTCCGTAGAGATCGCATTTCGACCGCATTAATTTTACTTTTATAATAATATGTATTGATAATACTTTAATAATATATATTCACAAGACACGTATTAAAGTATATCGGAAAGGAAAATCATCATTATTTACTTATAACCAACATGTTGCCATGTTAAGTCCGAATTATGATTAATATAGATATTATTTAATGCTGTGTGGTAGCGGTTAAGAATACTACCAACCCTTACTTTGCTCGTGAATGTCGTAAAAGACAACTAAGAGCCTTGTAACGACCTGGGCCAACTCCATCTGATGCCGTTTGGTCAACAATTATATTCTGAAGGAAGGTTGACGTCTGGCATGCGGCCGGTCATAAAACTAATGCCAATAACTTTTACAATATGTACCTAATATGAAAGAAGAGTACCTACATAAGTACATATTGTATCGACCCCAAGTAATTATCATAAGAGTAGGAGAACGATGATGATGATTTATAAAACCCGATTACGAAGCGAAAAATGATGTCACAAGCGGGATTCGAACCCGCGCCTATTGGGATGCCGGCCCAATCGTGCTGCCACTACACACTATAGGCGCGGGTTCGAATCCCACTTGTGACATCATTTTTCGCTTCGTAATCGGGTTTTATAAATAATTAAGCATATTAAATGCTAAATTTCAGTAATTTAAATAACAAGGTTGTGTCATCGTTTAATACAATTCTAACTGCAAAGTTTGAAGTGTTAAGCCTATAACAATGTGTAAACATTGTCAGGTAGATGGCATACCGTCCTTAAGACGTAAATATGATACGAAGCGAAATTTGCATGTCCTACAATAAATCATGGTGGTGTAGTGGCAGCACGATTGGGCCGGAATCCCAATAGGCGCGGGTTCGAATCCCGCTTGTGACATCATTTTTCGCTTCGTAATCGGGTTTTATAAATAATTAAGCATATTAAATGCTAAATTTCAGTAATTTAGATGATGATGATTTTAATAATTATCTGTAAAAAGATATGATTTTTTTTGTTAGTCTTTTATCATAAAATTCTCTTTATCTAGTGAAATAAAATAAAATTGCAGGTAATCATTTTAATATAGAGTTACAAATAACTTGCTCATTGAGTATGTGATCCTCAGTGGACTGCAATTTCGTTGTAATTAAGAGTCCGTCGGACGCGTCCATTGGGGTTTGTGCAACTTTACAAAATACACTTATAGATTGTTGCTACTATAACAAAGAGTATATTTGTATTATAGCATAACTAATTTTATACCAACGACATAGGATCTAAAATTGTACTAATAATTAATTTATGAAAGGACCATCTGCAAGTATTACATCGTTTGGCAAACATGTCTGCTCGTTTCCGCTTTCCCTCTGTAAATACGTTGAAGATTAATTGGTTTCGCATGATAATATATGTAAGCGATGTTATAACTGCTTATATTTGAATTGAAATAAAGCAGAAACAAAAACATACATAAATATATATCATCACGCTATATCCCTTGCAGGGTAGGCAGCAATGAAAGACTGCTAGAGAACTCTATCCTGGAATACTTCACTCGCTTCCTCAACATTTATAATTCTCTTCATACACGCTCGCCGGTTTCGGAGACACTTGACTCAACAAAAATATTAATTCAATAAATATAAAATAATATATTTAAGAAAACTAATATTCTGCCATCATTACGTTTTACAAAGCCAAATTATTCGGGAGTAAGAATACAAGTATCGCCAGACTTTCCTTTCTTGTCTGTTATTGTAAAAAAAAACGCCAAAATGATACGTGCAGATAATATTATTTCAAGAGAAGGATATATATTCGAACCCTATATTACATTTAAATGTCTCCTATTATGGAAGGTGGCTCGAATCCAACAGTGGGATATATATCAGCTGTGATGATGATGATGAAATAAAATAAATATTACCACAAGTTAGCTATGAAATTAAAAATAGATGTGTTAGGTCGTAATGAAATACGATAGAAGTGATATATAAGAACAAGATTACGAAGATAAAAGTAATCTTCGTTATCTTGTTCTTATCCCAACTACTTGGGGTCGACGCAATATGTTCTCTTTTTCCATACAGCCCTATCAGACGTCATCTCTGTAGTCACTCCCTGTCTATCTATATCATGCTTCACGCAGTCCATCCATCTTTTCTTTGGTCTCCCTTTACCCCTAAGGCCTTTAATATTCATACTTAAAACCTTCCTCGCAACATTACTTTCATCCCGTCTCATCACATGTCCATACCAGGTCAAACGTTCACTCCTTAACTTATCCATCACTGGCGCCACTTTCAAAGTTTATCTTATAGTGATACTTTTATATTACGTGAAAACATTTTAGTTATCCATTAATCATGTTTGAATTAGCTTAGATTTTTTTATCATTAATTTATTACTTGATAAAATTATTAAAAAGAGAAGAGCATATGCCGCACTCTTCTCAAGTCATATTTAAAGTTAATGAAGACATTATAAGTACACGATATAGCAGACACTTAAATTCTTTTCCTCGCAAACTTTTTGTGACCTTTATGTAAGGTCAAAATTTCAAAGCCCTGTCATAAGAAATTTCTCTCTTCTAAATGTTCGTTCTCTTCTTCTATAAGGACGGGCTCATAATTTCGTGTGGTCATACAAAATGATTGATTTCCGAACGAATAATCCAAATAGGGCACGTTCTTATTTTAAAAAAATGAAACCTAATGAAGGACTTTTGGCGGTGAATACATGTGGTGGTCTTGTATTATAATTCTATTAAATATAATATAATACAAAAATATAAATGCAATGTATTATATTGTATAAATGATTGTAAAATTGAATATAAATAATACTGTATGTATTATATAGTGTTAAATATAATAGAAGACCAGATTTTTTTTAACTTTTAATGTTATATTAAATAAATTTGAATTCATTTATTGTAGTGCGGTGTCTATGAATTGCTGGGATGTAGTAAATATGATATAAAAGTGACTTTTAATATGTTTTCGTTTTTCACTAAAATTCTCAGAAGATTTCATTATCAGTGTGGCCATAGCACTGTTGAAGGCGACGATTTGATTTACTGGCAGACAATGACTAATTAAAAAACTAAAGGTAGTGAATAATTTGATAATTTGAGAAGAAAATTATAACTCGACACTAGCAACAACAAGGTCGCATTAGTAGCTGATTGCTAATACAAAAAAAAAAGAAGAAACCCAAAGAAGTTATTCTAGATATTATTCAATCTCCATGAGCGTGCTGCTCCATTACAGTAAATAGAACACACGCAAAATCCCTCAGACTGAGTCAGATCGGGGCATTGACTCGAGAGGCTATTCGTGAGGATAAACCGCCGGGCAAGCCGCCGAAAGCAAAGAGCGGGTTCCGGTGGCCCGCTCGCTCGGCGAAGAGAGATATATTTACTACTTACAAAATTCTTTTCTCATCTTCTGTACCTTCCTCTGCTGAGTTTCTCTTTTTAGAGATATCTACCAAAGAGGCTAAAGAAGTTCTTGGTGTCGTATACTGTCCTCCCAATGTCGACTACTTCTCCAGTCTCGATTCGATTCTGGAATCTTTAGGGTCAGAATATTCACATCACATCATTATGGGCGATTTCAATACTGATCTTCTCCCATCCCAATCACCACGTGCCCAGAAACTCCTTGAACTCATTGAGTCTGCCAATCTCCATATTGTACCGCTACACGCCACTCATCACAACAGGGATGGCAACGACACATGGCTAGACTTAATCCTCACCTCCAGCCCTTCCCTTATCTCCTCTCAAGGTCAATTTCCTGTTCCTGCCTTTTCTCATCATGATCTCATTTTCCTTTCTTACGTTATGAAACCACCAAAGCCTAAGCCCAAATGTTTGTACATGCGTTGTTTTGGTTGAATTATCCTAAGTAATTTAGAGAGTGATGCCACAAAAGTCAACTGGGACCATTTAAAAGCGTCTTCATCTATTGACGAAAAAGTTCGCTGTTTTGGCGAAGTAGTTCACCGCCATTATGATATTCACGCCCCTGTTAGAAAGGTAAAATTGAAACGTCCTCCGGGCCCCTGGCTCTCATAAGACGTAAGAATAGCAATGAAGCGCAGAGACCGAGCATATAGAAAATATAGAAGCAACAGGTGCGATGAACACTGGTGTGGATATAAGGCTGCAAGGAATCGGTATAATCAGATGATTTGCAACGCCAAACGCCGTTATATTCTTGATAATATTAATTCATCTTCTGCTGATAATACCTGGAAGTTTCTTAGAACTTTAGGTATTGGTAGACATTGTCAGTCAAATTGCAAGATTACAGTTGATTTGGATAATATTAATCAACACTTTGCTTCTACTATCCCTTTGAATCACATAATCAAATATCGCACTGTGGATTATCTGAGTCATCTTCCTCAATCTAATGTCTATCCCTTTCAATTTTCTCTAGTTGCGTTGGAAGAGATCAAAAAAATAATCCTATCCATTAAATCTAATGCTGTGGGTTGTGATTACGTCAGTCGTCGTATGATCATATTAATATTAGACCACCTTCTTCCTGCTATTTCTCATATTATTAACTTCTCACTTGAATTACCCATAATGACACCTTACGCCATAATGACGGCAAACAGCCAGTTTTCCGTCATTATGGCGTAAGGCTTACGTGATCGCGTTGTCTAAAATTTCTAATCCAGATTTCTAATCAGATTTCGTCTTAAGTAATAATTTGTTGAGCCAGTTCCAGTCCGGCTTCCGACCTGGCCATAGCACCACATCCGCTCTCCTCAACTGTGACTGGTGACATTAGAGCTGGTATGGAGAAATCTAATGTTATTGTTTTAGCCTTGATTGATTTCTCAAATGCTATCAATAACGTGAGTCATGATATCCTTCTAGCTATCCTATCTCATATTTTGATCTCGTCTCACGTACTAGAATGGTTCTCTTCTTATCTTCAGGGCCGTCAGCAGTGTGTTCGCATTGAGGATAGTCTTTCCAATTGGTGCAACCTACATGCTGGCGTCCCCCAAGGTGATATTCTTTCTCCTTTATTATTTTCTATATTTATTAACCTCATTACTTATAATCTTCAGTGTTCGTATCATCTCTATGCCGATGACTTGCAGCTATACTACCACACGAGCGTGGAAAATATTTCTTCAGCAAATGCCAGAATCAATAGGGATTTAGATGTCATAAAGGGTTGGTGTGACGAGTTTGGATTGACGGTTAATCCTACAAAGTGTCAATCGATAATTGTGGGTAGTCAGCGTATGATAGACCGAGTAGACGTCAAATCTCTCCCTTCAATATCTTACAACGGGTCTATTGTACCTCTATACTCGGCTGTCAAAGACCTTGGCTTATTTATAGACTCCACTCTCAATTGGAGAAGTCAAGTTGCTAAAATAAGTCAGCGAGTCACCAACAACTTGCGTGCTCTTAATCGACTACGACACTTCCTACCGGTTAAAACTAAAACAACGCTTGTACAGAATTAAATTTTTCCTGTAATTGACTATGCTGAAGTTTGTTATTTTGACCTGAATGCAGATCTTCTCAATAAACTAGATCGTCTTCTTAATAACTGCATTCGATTCATATATAATCTTCGCAAGTATGACCATGTTTCTACCTATCGTTCCCAACTAAACTTTCTAACTATTCGTCAATGCCGTAGCCTGCGTGCCCTCTGCCTCTCCTAAGTCTCCTAATTCTCCTGACTACTTATCTTGCTTCTTTCAATATCTCTCCACTAATCATGACAGGAACCTTCGTTCTTCCAGCAATTTGCTGTTACTTTGTCCATCTCACTCTTCACATTGTGTTCATTCTTCCTTCATTGTTCAGGCAGTTCTCCTTTGGAATTCACTACCTCTCGATATCAGGAAGTCTACCAGTCGTCAGATGTTCAAGAAGAGAGTTCGTTTACATCTCTTGAATGAATTAGCAGATTCATCATGATTTATATAGTTTATCGTTCTTATAGTTTGTATACGTAGTATGTATATTATTTATATGTTTATTATTGCATGTTTATTATTGTGTATTGTAAATTATTGAATATATATGTGAGTATATATGCATTTTTAGTATGTATTATATTATTGTATATGTGAGTATATATGTATTTTTATTATGTATTATGTATTCTTGTATCTATCTATCTATGTTTGCATTATGTATCATTTAAGTTCACAATCTATTTTTTATTATTCAAATAATTTTCTCAGCACGTACTCCTACCTTCTACCATCTCTGCGCCACCTGTGGTTAACTGGTAGAGAATGCCTTTTGCATTAAGTCCGCCATTGTATTTGTATGCATGAAGCATAATAAATAAATAAAAATAAATATATCTAGGGCGGGTCTATGGGGTCGGGCACCGCTTCTTCTGTCACCCCGAACGGATTTAGCGGAGTGGGACCACACAAAAAAATAAATCCTGGGTCAGATATCTCACCTAACTGTTAGAGTAGCTAATAAATTAAGCAAGAATATTACATATCAACTGTATCTAGCCAAAATTGATGTTAAGAGTTTGTTTACCACTTGACATCCCCTTGCCACTTACCATTAGAGAGAATAAGCTTTATAATATTCTTACTAGTGTGGTGGTGGAGTGATCCGTGTGGTGACGGAGTAAGAATACAATTCACTACCCCCTATCTTACCCGTGAGTGATCGTAAGAGACGACCAAGGGATATAAAACGCATATAACATCTATGCAAAAGTAAGAAAACTCGAAACAAAACCCTATACCAACACGACTGACCAGCATGGTTAATTTCCTTGCCATTACAAAAGAGGCCCGAGCCCAACAGTGGGATATATAAGGGCTGTGATGATGATGATGATGATGACGAAATATTTTATTTCATCGAATGCTATTTCTTAATTTTGAAGTGTATCTATAATTATTTATTAGTTCGTGTAATAATGAATTAAGAACATAAGGTATTCCAAGCACCATTGCTTAACATTTGTCACGGAAATAGGCAAAACGACTAATTATTTCCCTAAGAAAATAACAACTTTATTAAATATGAAAATATCGAAATAAAGGCTCATAGCAACACGTCGGTCCTCCACAGTTAAACATATCGCTTTTATTATGATCTCAATAAAGCATATATTGGCTTACGAACAAATAATCATTCTCTGTGAGGAGACAAGTAACAAATAATAAGCTTTGTTTAAAGATTTTATAACCAACGATATATAGTTGCTATACTTAATATATTTTTAAACACAACATCATGCTGGATATAATACTTGTATTGCAGGAAGCTTAGCAATATAACTACATAAAAATAAATAATTTAAAAATACCGACTGCAAAAAAGACAGTCTAGAATTTATGAACTAAAAAACCGAAACAAGATTGAGAATATAAAACAAAATTAGATTATACTATAAATAAAGTATGAATTTACTTTGGTTAACAAACTATATTTTTTGAAAGCCTAAGAAAACCGCCCGCATTAAATTCAGTTGCAAGTAGAACATTTGCACGCCTCGTTGAGTTCTTGCTCTACTCTCGATATCTGGAATCTTGGACTTTCAAACCTAAAAATGATTGTATTTTTCTCACATTGCACTTATAGGATAATATTATCATACATATGTCAAGAAAAACATTCGTTTAAACTTATTTGATATTTTTAAAAAGCAATTATTTTGTTTAAAGTAAAAAATAGTTGATTAAAAAAAATATTCGTACGTCCGGATATTTATTCAGGATCTGGCACGATTACGATCGTAAAAATAATGTCTCAAAATATTTCTTTTTTTCCTTTCGAAAATGGCTTGGTAATTCTTTGTCGTTTAATTGCAATTAATAAAAAACTAAACTGCTTAGTTATTATTGTATGTATACCTTATGAAAATTGGGTTCGTTTACATTTTTTGTTCGTACATTTGGGCAGGTTTCTTTCATTTTCATATATGGTATTAACTAATAGTAAATGATAAATAATATAAAAATTAAGAAGCGTGCACTTTTGGATTTTCTAAATTATTTTAATTTTCTATCGCTATGTAATTTGCAATCTGGTCTTCTATTTTTTTTTCCAAACACTTTTCTAAGGATACTTAGGTTTTGATGACGGATATAACGACACCTTAATTATCGAAATCCATCCATTGGTTTAGAAGATACGAGGTAATAAAAAACTTTACATGAAACAAACATAAAAGATGTGCAAAAAACAATCTTTTCCTAGTACTCGGATAATTAACAGACGAAACTACACCCAGACTCAGAGCAATAATTTGTTGATCGCACATAGTATTGTCCTGGATGGGAATTCCGAGAACCTTGACATGATAAGTACCATCATCACTACGTTATTTGTACAGTCAATTTCTGCATGAATATTTTATTAACTGTATTTTATCATGTTCAAAGGACGGTTATTAAATATTGACATTCTAGCTCAACGAATAAGCAATAAAATACTGTCTGGCTGGACTCTATGTAAACGTGGCAACATTACGCGTGAAATGTTAAAGCTCTGAGGGATCACTGTTATAATACAGGATTGCCATATAATATTATTAATAACTGTTCTATTTGCTATTAGCTGATTTTTAATAACTATTCTATTTGTTATTAAAATTACTGTAATTTAACATGCTTGATTATTTATAAAAACTTGATTACGAGCAAAAATTATTGTCACACATGGGATTCGAACCCACACCTATTGCAAATCCGTTTTAATCGTGCTACCACTTACACCAGCGAGAACTATCGTATGACATTCAATTCTCAATTTATATTTTCGTCTTTAAAGGAGACGTGTGTGACCCGAAATGTCTACACATTATACAGCATATCATACGACAGCTCACGCTGGTATATATGGTAGCACACTGGTTCGAATCCCGTCTGTGACAGTCATTTTTCGCTCGTAATCAAGATTTTATTCGTTATTAGTTATCTCTCTAACTTTTTATACTTTTTACCCAAAGGTGTAATTAGAGTTGAAAGATGTCAATATATATTTTTTATATTTCATCATTCTCCAACTCTTATCCCAATTACTTGGGGTCGATACAATACTCTTCTTTCATAGCATATTGTAAGTTATTGGCAATAGTTTTATGACCGGCCACCTGCCAGATATCAACCCTCCTTGGGAATGTAATTGTTGACCAAACGGAATCACATGGAGTTGGCCTTTATAAGGCTCTTAGTCGCCTTTTAAGACATCCACGAGCAATGTCAGAGTTGGTAGTATTCGTAGCCGCTACCACACAGCTATATTTTTTTTACATACATACATATCATCACGCAATATCCCTTGCAGGGTAGGCAGAGAAAACAGACTGCCAGAGAACTCTATGCTTGCATACTTCACTCCACTTCCTTCCACTTTCGCATTGTAGATCTATCTATTTTTTTTATATTTATTATTACGTTTAACGTAAGAGAGAGAGTAGGTATGAAAGAGAGTATTGGTGTAAAGATGAGAGAGGGAATGCTTCGATGGTTCGAACATGTGGAAAGCATGATGAACGAACGTCTGATTAAGAAGATATACAATGCGAGAGTGGAAGGATGTAGGTACCGCGGGAGACCGAGACTCACCTACCTAGACCAGATTGGTCACGTACTGAAGGAAGGTGGAGTCAAGAGTCTCCGAAACCGGCGAGCGTGTATGAAAAGAATTATGCATCTTGAGTAAGCGAGTGAAGTATGCAAGGATAAGAGTTCTCTGGCACTCTGTTCTCTCTGCCTACCCTGCAAGAGATATGGCGTGTTGATATGTATGTATAATAAATATTTAGGCAGAAAATGTCTGAATATCTCTGAATTTGAATTCGGGACTACACAGTATGAAGACACACAGAATTTTACTTTAACAAGGAGATATTGATTTCTATTTCAAATTAATTATTTTTGTGGAGAAGTAGGATTATTTTTATCTGTGTAGTGACGAAATAAAAATACAAATCTACTACTACCACCTTTCCTTCCTGTAAGTGTCGTATACGATTAAATGATATATCAGATAGATGACATACACTGCAATAAAAGGAAAACCTTTGACTAACCAGTCTGATCTGTATATCATAGTTAATCAATTATCCTCCCAATGTGGCAGAGATTTGAGCGCAGCAGTGAAGTATATGATCTAAGATGATGATGAGAATTATTTAAAAATAAATAAAAAAACAGAAGGCAATGGAAAAGCTGCCCACAGTTGTCGACCTAGACATGCTATGGGTGAAAGAAATTATGCAAAATAACCTTCGACCCTAAGAATTATTGCTGGGAAATCTTTGAGTTTTAAAAGAGGATTGCTGTTAGCGCCAAGAGTCTGGTTCAAACTCTCCGCAATGATGATAATGTAAGAAAAAAGTATATGATTTTACCAAATGTATACCAAAAATAAAATAAATGTACAATATTTTTATGAATTGCGAAATAATTTGGTATGAATTTTGTAAACGTAAACAAATTTATTTTTACTTCACTTGTAAGGCTTAGCAATTTTCGTTAAGCCTACTTATAATTTTAAATGATGGGCGAATACTGTAATAAATTTATTAACGTTCTTGTTATTTTAGAAAGTAAATAGCTGCTTTTATACGATAATTTAGCTCAAGAACCAGCTTATACCAATTGAGTAGAATATTACGTAAATTAATATCACAAAATCATCTTTCTTTTTCCCAGAAAATATGTTTTATTGGAATAAAAGTATGAATGAAAAAGAAATATGGAATAACATTGAGGTAGAATAGGATATAAGAAAACCTTACTCTTAAGTAATAAATAGCCCAGTACTTGAGCTTGGAATTTTCCACAGAATATTGATTCGATGCGTGTTTTACCTCTAAATGAAGCGATTACGTGTGATTATTTATCAATTGATGACGTTATATGGAATTTATTTTCTTTATCATAATCGTTATGTATATAGTTTTTTTTTTAAACATCACCCTTTTTTTTGCCGTGGACTATAGAGTTGGTCACGCCCCGCCAAGTCAGTCTGGGGTGAAGGAAGAAGCGACGCGCGATCCCATAGACTCACCCTGCAAAGCGCCTCTCTTCGCCGTGTGAGGGGGCCATTGGTACCCGATCTTTGTCTTTGGTGGCCCGCCCGGCGGTTTACCCTCGCGGGCTCCTCTCGAGTCGATGCCTCAATAGCTTTCATCCATCGTCCATCGTCTTTGTTTTTGGCATCGTCCTCACGCGGTGGCCTCACTTCGGGTGACCGGACTAGTTTAAACCACGCTCTTTTTTTAAATTTTTTTTTCGCAAGGTAGGACCATGGATGTGGTCGCGCCCCGGCAAATCGGCCTGGGATGACGGAAGAGGCGGCACGCAACCCCATGGACCCACCCTACAGACACCTCTTTTCGCCGTGCGAGCGGGCCACCGGTCTCCGATCTTTGTCTTCGGTGAAGTTTAAACCACCCATATTTTGTTTTTCCTTGCTGGGTGGACCATGGATGTGGTTGCGCCCCGACAAATCGAACCGGGGTGACAAAAGAGGTGGCGCGCAACCCCATGGACCCACCCTGCAAACACCTCTCTGCGCCGTGCGAGCGGGCCACCGGTACCCGATCTTTGTCTTGGGTGGCCCGCCCGGCGGTTTACCCTTACGGGTTCCTCCCGTGTCGACGCCCCGACAGCTTTCGCCGTTGGGGCGTCGCCTTCACGCGGTGGCCTCACGTCGGGTGACCGGACAATTCCCCGGTCCGATCACCCGAAGCCTCGGTTAGGGCGGCATCAGGCGCAGATATTCGCGCCTGTGCCGCCCCGGCCGCTCGCGGTGGCCCGGGTCACGGGAATCCTCCCGGACTCGTTCCGCCGCCTCTTTCTGCGAGATGACAGCCTCACAGAAGGCGGCGACCGCGTCCCAGTTCCTGACGCTGTCGACCACCGCCTTCACGACAGCCGGCAGCGTCAGGTCGGCACCGATGACAGCGACGAGGTCACGGCGCTGCCCGTCACAACTCGGACATACCTCGAGCGTATGTTGCGCCGTGTCCTCGTCGCTACTGCAATGGTGGCAGGACGGAGTCCACTCCCTCCGCACGACCGTGTGCAGGTACTTGCCGAAGCAACCGTGCCCTGACAAGACCTGCACCAACCGGAAGGAGAGCATTCCGTGCCGCCGCTCCATCTACTCCATCAGTACGGGCCGGAGGCCTCTCCAGCCGCGTAGCCCAATGGGCGATGACATCTCGGCGGGCGTCCTCGCGCCAGGTGGCTATCTCGTCAGACGGTGGGGAGCCACCCTCGTCGCGCACTGAGGTAACCCGCCAGTAGAGGTCGGAGAGCATCTCCGCCTTTAGATCCCACGGGAGTATCCCGGCCAATAGGCATGCCGCCTCTGTCGATACCGTGCGGTACCTGCGAATGGCTCTGACCGCCATGGCTCTCTGTGGCCTCCACAGAACCGCCCTGAGCGGGGCGTTCAGAGCCCTCGCCCACACTGGTGCGCCGCACATGGCCATTGAGCGGATCACCCCCGCATACAGCCGTCGGCCCTCGAAACTGTGGTCCGACAGGGTCTCCGCCTCCTCCAGGACACGCCAGTTTCTCACTCGTGGTGCGACAGCGGGGCGAGCGAACGACAAGTCCACTATCGACCTACCCTGCTATCGCACACACGTGTTCACTGAGCCTCTGTTTAGGACACAGAGGCCCAGTGACGCCGTCCATTCCACGACCGCCCGCCCGCGATCGTCCGTCGTAGGGGACCCCCACGCCGTGGATTTGGCGTTGAAGTCCCCCAGGACCAGGACGAGGCCCGGTGCCAATCGCCGTATCAAGGCCTCCAAGGTGGTGAGGGAGGCCCTGAAATCGTCCATTCTCCTATTAGGGGAGAGGTATACGCTGTAGAGTGTGAGTGTGTGGGAATGGGGAGGCCATTCCGCAGGGACAAATTCCTCGCCCCTATCCAAAAGGGACAAGGACGGGAAGTGCCGCTGCGTGGAGACGACGATTGCTGCGGTTCCGTTCCGGCTGACCACCCAATTGGGGCAATCAGGCATACAGTACGGTTCCGCGACTACGGCTGCATCGATCGACCACTCCGCCATGGATTGCAAGAGGAGATCCTGCGCACCGGCGGAGTGGTTGATGTTGGCCTGCAGGAGGTGATTGGATTGGGCAGCCATTAATGGGCCGTATCCATCATCACCGCCTGGCTTTCGGCTGGCGATCGGGCCGCGCTAGGAGCGGGAGCGGCCGTGGTCAAAAGGCCACTCCGCCCCTTTGGGGCCGAAGTCGGAGGTCTGTACGCCCCAGAGCCCATGCGGTGCTTGGCAGGCTTATTGCCCGCCGCACACGCGGGGCAGTGGGGCGGGGCGGCGCAAGATGCCGCCATGTGCCCAGTCTGACCGCAGCGGAAACAGAGTCCGCCGCAGTCAAAGCAATTGGTGCATGTTGGTCAGGTATGCCCGACCGCCATGCACTTGAAGCACCTCGCAGGCCGGTGCTCCAGCACGGTTAATCGCGCTGAGCTCCAGCCCACGAGGAGCCTACCACTGCCTGAGCCGGCCAGTTGCCTGACCGACTCCACTGGGCACTGCATCCAGGCGGCACCTACGTCGGACCCCGGACCGGGCCGGATGGCGCCAGCCCGGACGGTGTCCAGGGGACACCCGGTTTTCAAGGCAATGGCCTCCCGGATGTCTTCCACCGTCACGGAGTCGTCCAGACCTACGATGCGCACTTCACGGGTCTGGCGATTTTCACGCCACCCTCCTCAGTGAACAAACCTCGCAGCTTCGACGCCACGCTATCGGCCGTCCTGGTGCCCTCGGCCCCAGGGAACTCTAAAAGCCGAGCCCCTGTCCGGGCCTTTCTGGTCCTAGCTTCGACGCCTCCTATATCGGATACGTCGAGCTCCTGACGGGCTTTCCTCAGAACGGCCCCGTAGCTGAGGCCCCTTTCTGCCGCCTCAGGCAGCACAGTGATCACCACTGCAGCTGTCTTCGGCGGCCGGAGCCCCTTGCGCGGCCTCTTCCCCTTGCTCCCGCCTCCTTCGGCTCCTGCCTGGGGAGCGGAGACATCAGCGGGGCGCTTGGCCGCCACTCTCCTTCTCTGGACGCGACTTTTTCTGCCGCGCTCGGCCACCTGCCAACCCTGTTCGGGCGCAGCGGGCGTGGCAGGCGCGAAAGGCGCAGTCGCGGGCGTGCTAGTCGTCATCGGCGGTATCGATGCGGGCGACGACTGCGGTACGGCAGGAGCCGGTACTGACTTCTTTTTCGGAGCAGGCCCCTTTTGCTTGGGCCCAGCCGTGGCCGCGGGGTAGCGGCCCCCCCACACGGCCACCCTGACAAGGCAGCGGGGCGGGGGCTGGTGCCGCATATGGCCGCTTATCTGCGGCGAGAGGCGGCTGAACACGTGGTTCTGGAGGCAGCCTTGCCTCCAGAACCACGTGTGGCCAAGCGCGCATCGACCAGGTTTCCCACTGTGTCGATAATGGCGCGCACTGTCTACCAATAAAATCCCCAAACCCATCCCCTTGAGCTTCTGGCTCTCTCGCTCACCGAACGAAGCGCAATAGCACATTGCCGTTACTCAGACGTCGATCTTCTGCGAGAGTGTAGTACTACCACGGACGGACCAACCCGTGGCTGTAGACAGAAAACTGTCAACAGCGTGGTCCTACCACTATCAAAAGGCTATGCCTCTGGTGTTGCTAAGGTTCATGTACAGTACTTACACTTACCATCAGGTGTGCTGCTTGCTCATTTACCACCATAGTCTATAAAAAATACTTTTACATAATATAAAATTTAAAGCAGTTTATGAGACATAGTAAACTCTTCATAAATCTTCATAAATATCTTCATAAAATGTAAGCTATGTATATTTTTGGGACTGTAGTTTATTATATTATTTTAAATTGAGCAAAATATATGCTGCCTATATTAAGTTAGTATTACCTTTTATGTCACTTTAACTCTTTATTTTTCCTTAACTTTAGCTTTCCTCAATTCTATTTTCTAATTACTATTTCCTTAATCTGTTACTTTTCTCTTCTTAACTTGTTATCTCTATTGTTATTTACTCTCTTGTAGTATAATTTGTATAACTTGTCTTCACCTAAATTTTTGCTTCTTGTAGTAACATTAAGTTAGTATTATTATTTATTATTTTTATCTAATTTTAAGTTTGTACATAATAATATTTTTATTTAGCATTGCTAATTTAAGGTCCCTGATCATGTCAGGGGAACTGTATGCCCAAACAATTAGAGTTTGGAAAATAAAAAAAAATAAAAAAATATATAAGTAGATACATTATTTGGGTAGATACAGATTATATGGGCGCACTCTGTTTGCTCTTGGGTTTGCTGATAACCGCCACATTCTACAGGACGCTACAGAAGAACAGCGTTGTGGTTTCTCATATGAGTTACCACAATATCAGTACTAATAGCTGAGTAGTGGGCGTTTTTACTTACTCGCGGGTGAGATTCCAGCTCTTATATGTTATGTTTTACATATCTCTCTTCTGATCTGTTATAAATCTTAATTATATTGTGTGTCCCTGCGAGGGAGAAATAAATTATGTTTCTTTCTTTCATACAGATATAATTGAAAAAAAAAACAATATGTCAACCAACTTTAAAAAACACAAATAAGCAAATAAAAGTGGTTTTAAAAAAATGTATTTAATACAAAAGACGACCTATCGATCGCTTTGATATTGGTGTTAAGTTCTTAGACACAAAATCTTTCTCACCGTGAGTCAAAATAACTCGCGTGGGTAGACGTCGGTGAGAGTCTCGAATCGATTACTGAACTAAAATATAATCTCTACGTCTAGACTAATATATTGTGATAATAAATAAAATTAAAGAAAGTAATAATTTCGTCATCATATAAAGGTTTTCATAAACCGATCCAGTTGCAGAAAGACGTGAGACAGGGAGATGTCATCTCTTCGAAACTGTTCACCACTGCACTGGAAGATGTCTTCAAGCTCTTAGACTGTACCGGACTTGGTATTAACATTAACGGCGAATACATTAATCACCTTCGATTTGCAGACGATATCGTCGTTATGGCAGAATCCATGGTGGACCTTGGCACTCAACGATCTCAGCAGGGTATCCCAACTGGTGGGGTTACGAATGAACATGGATAAGACAAAAGTCATGTCAAATACCCATGTCATTCCTGTACCAGTCCTAGTTGGCAATGCGATTCTCGAAATTGTCGAGTATTATGTTTACCTTGGATAAACAGTTCAGTTAGGTAGATCCAATTTCGAGAAAGAGTAGAGAGAAAACTACCAACCCTTACTTTGTTCATGGATGTCATAAAAGATGACTAATAGCTTCATACTAACCTGGAACAACTTCACCTGATGCTATTAGTTCAACAATTACATTCCCAAAGAGGGTTGACGTCAGGCAGTCGGCCGGTCACAAAAGTATTGCCAATAACTTTTGTAATATGTACGATGCAAGTATTGCATCGACCCCAAGTAATTGGGATAAGAGCAGGTGAATGGTGATAGTCTTCTGACTTTCGTTTGTCATACATATATAGTGACTAGTACCTTAGCTGAACTGTTGTAGCTATTTTTATTAAAGATGCCAATTCGCCCTTTTAAATGATAAGCAATTATAAATTATAATATTATAGTAAGACTTGGTGAAATATTAAAATTAGTTGTAAATAATGAATATTAGAAGTATATGCAGGTGCATACGTCGCAAATGGCCAAGGCGGGTCGCCCGCCAGCAATATTGCCGCGGTCCACGAAACCGTACGGTAGCCCCTGATAGCCCTCACCGCCATGGCCCTCTGCGGATGTCGCAGAAGGGCCCTGTTGCGGGCGGTGAGGCAGTCCGCCCACATAGGGGCACCATACAGTGCCATGAACTGTACGACTTCGGCGTATAATCGCCGGCAAGACGACCCGGGACTGCCAGTGTTTGGTAGAAGCCTACCTAGCGCCGCGGCCGTCTTGATGAGCTTAGAAATGAGCTGAGCAAAGTGTGGCCCGCAATTCCACCTGGAATCAAGGGGCAGACTCAGATATTTCATCTGGGCCCGCACCGGCATAGCAGCCCCAAACACGCTGATGTGTGCTCCTCGGGGGGACCTCGACCTAGGCCATGAAATAGGAGGGCCTCGGTTTTTCCCACCGAGACCCTCACACCCAGCATACCAATCCAACCCACGACGAGTGCAACCCCCTCCCTTGCCAATCGGGTAGCCCCCATATAGTCGGGCCTCCTCATCGTGACGAGGGTATCATCCGCATAGCAGATGACCCCCATCCGCTTTATAATGACCTGGGCCAACTCCATCTGATGCCGTTTGGTCAACAATTGCATTCCCAAGGAGGGTTGACGTCTGGCAGGTGGCTGGTCATAAAACTATTACCAATAACTTTTACCATATGTACTATGAAAGAAGAATACATATTGTATCGACCCCAAGTAATTGGGATAAGAGTAGGAAAATGATGATGCATGTGCATACGCATATGTGTGCGTAAGTATACATGTGTGTATGTTTTGAAATGACAATAGCGTTAAAATATATTAATACTTCAATACTAATATACTCGTATCATTTCAAACAATACACATATATGAAAACACTATTTCAAGAATACCTATAAAAAGATTATTTCAATAAATATTTCAATATAAAACAATTGAAGAAAGAAAATAATAATCATAATATATGCTCAATAGAGAAATTTTATTGCATTATAATTTCTCACGTCTTTAAGTTTTCAATTAGCGGTTAAAATTTAATTTACAAACGACTGTGTATGGTTACGCAATGATTTTATATTAATTATTAAACTTAACTACATTCAAGTTCATTAAAAATATTCTTACTTAAAGATTCTTATTAAAAACAAAAAATAATTAAGAAAAGAAAAATGTTAATGATGTATAATAAAACAGTATAATACTATTAAATTTATAGCTCAATAGCAAAAATATGAAAACAATATATTTCATAATCATATATATTCAAAAAATAATTGCAAAATTATCAGAAATTGAAAGAATCGATTTATGTAAAAATCTACATTGTAATGAAACGATTGATCAAAAAGTGTGTGGAATAAGAAAAGAAAATGGCAGAAATTGGTATAAAATATTTAATAATGAATGCCTATTACTTAAATATGGATGCCAGGTTGATGAACACGATGGTAAGTCATGAATTTGAAATAAAACCATTTTTTTACGGATTATATCGCGTTTGTATTTGATTTTAATTTTCCCGACGTTTCGTACACTCTACAGCGTTCATGGTCACGGGAAGACTGTCTGACAGTCAAAAAATTGTTTCATTTTAAATGTGGAACAAAACTTGTAAGGAAAAATTGTTTTATTTCAAATGTGGAACAGAATTTGTAAAAAAATTGTTTTTTTTTTCAAATGTGTAATATTCGCGTAAACCTCAGAAATCAAGTCATGAATTCGAAATAAAACCATTTTTTACGGATTCTATCGCATTTGTATTTAATTTTTAATTTTCCGACGTTTCGAACACTTTACAGCTTTCATGGTCACAGGAGGACTAAATAGTTTTATTTCAAATGTGTAATATTCGCATAAACATCAAATATCAAATCATGAACTTTAGATTCACTTAGCCTATTTTTAAAAGCTAGAACTTTAAAAATAATGTGTTTGTAGTGTAATAATGTGTTTGTAGAAAATAAAAGTATCTAACTTTTATTTTCTTCCTCTCACGTTTATGGATCAAATTCTTGACTACACATTTATTTCAGATCTATTTTTATACAAATCAATAATTTAGTCTAAACTAGAATTGCTTTCTATAATTTCTTTTTGAAATAGTCACTTCAATGACAGTAGATACTATACTATTAAAAAAATATGTCAGTAATACTATTTACGATTAATGATTAACTGAACAGGTGGTGTAATGGTTAAGACACCGATCTACTTTTAAGTGTCATGGGTTTTATTCCTTTGTAGGATAATAATTTGTGAGATCTATTATTTGTTATTATTATTTTGTTAACTCAATGGCTCTTATGACGTAACTGAAAATGACGTGGAAGCCATTATATTGAGTCTTAGATCTAATTCCGCAACTGGTGTGGACTGCTTAACATCTAAAATAATTAAGGCCTCAAGTTCTGTATTGGTACCTATTATTACTCATGTCTGTAAATTTATCAATAACCACAGGTGTCTTTCCGAAGATTTTTAAGAAAGCATTAGTTCTTCCTATACATAAGTCTGGACCCAAGGATGATGAAAATAACTATCGCCCTATCTCAATTTTAACCTCGATGTCCAAGGTTTTGGAACGTATTTTAAATAAAAGCCTTATCGGTTTTCTTGAAGCCAAATCCATCCTGGCTAAAAACCAATACGGCTTCAGAAGGGGACTAAGTGCTGAAGATGCAGTTCTAGCTCTATCCACCATAGTTGCGAAAACGCATGATACCAAGCGAAAATGTTTGAGCATTTTCCTCGATATTACGAAAGCCTTTGACTCCATTTCAATCTCAAAGTTGATTACAAAAATGTAGGCTATTGGAATCCGTGGTCTGCCATTGAAAATCCTTACTGACTACCTAACTGATCGTATTCAAATTGTAAAAATTGGTCGGCATGAAAGCGATGAACTACCAGTAGTACATGGCATACCGCAGGGAAGTATCCTTGGACCCACTCTGTTTCTTATATACGTAAACGAACTCTGCAAGCTGCCCCTGAACAATTGTGAGATCTTTACATATGCCGATGACACCGCCCTTATTATTGATGGCCCGGACTGGACTCAAACTTTTAAGAAAGCCAAGATGTTAATGTCACATGTAATGCATTGGCTAGCATATAACTCGTTGACGATAAATCTTAAAAAGACAGTGTTCATTCCATTTGCCATTCGCTTAAACTTTCTTCCATCGAATAATCTTATCCTCAAAGCGCACAATTACGACTTTAATGCGACATGTAATTGTGTATCGCTTACAAAATCTCGCTTTGTTAAATATTTTGGAATTCATATTGATCAACATCTTAATTGGCACCAACATATAGAATTGGTTACAGCTCGAATTCGTAAACTTATCTACATTTTTAGGAGACTGAGGAGATCTTTAGATTGCGTTACGCTAAAACTAGTCTACTCTGCCCTATGTCAATCTGTGCTGACTTATTGTTTGCCAGTATAGGGTGGCGCCACTCAAAATGTGTTTATCCATTTCGAAAGAGCTCAAAGAGCTGTTCTCAAAATCATAAACTTTCTACCGCGAAGATATTCCACGCTTCAACTATACGCTGAATTGAACGTGCTTACGGTAAGGCAATTACACATGCTTCGGTCTATACTGCGAAAACATTCATTACGCCCTCCTAATCTTCCCAATAGTGGACTTAAGTATTGGGTGTTTGCTATAGAACGGCATAGGACTACATTTGCCCAGCGCCAATATTACATTACTAGTGCAAAAATATATAATGCTCTAAATAAAAAATAAAAAATTATATAATAAACTAAAATTATTATGTAAAGAAACTGTTACAGACTATCTGAAAACATTGGGGGTATAGCGAAACTGAGGATCTTATAACAAACTCTCATTAATTATTTCAATTAGTTTTGATTCTCAATTCGTAAGTACTGCATTCACTCACACATATCTTCATACACATTCAACACCATTTACACACTATAGATGTACACACCTTCCACTTTATATCACTCACGCTATGTTCCTTTTTTTTCTTTTATTAAATAGTTTTATTTTTGTATTATTTTTGCCATAATATTATAAAATAACATCACGATCGAAACAAAAGTATTTTCATGTTTTTGTTACGGCGGAATACTAATATATAATATAATAATTTATTTATTACTCAAAAACAAAATACTCAGTCACAATAAAAATCCAGTGGTACAAGAGAAATATTATACAATAGAAATTGACTCACAGATGTTTGACGAGTTACACGTTATACTGTTTCCTAAAATACAGGGATTAAACCTAGTTTAGGATTCAGCGATCATATTTCATTATTTACTAAGCCTCATCTGTAACTAGAATCTTATTTTAACTGTATTACGAATTGTTGTTGGTTGTGCAATAAAGAAATTATTCATCATCAACCTGCTCTTATCCCAATTTATTTGGGGTCGACGCAATATGTCTTCTCCTTCCATACAACTCTATCAGACGTCATCTCTGTGGTCACTCTTTGTCTATCCATGTCATGTTTCACGCAGTTCATCCATCTTTTCTTCGGTCTTCCCTTACCCCTTAAGCCTTCAACATTCATGCTTAAAGCTTTCCTCACAACATTACTTTCATCCCTTCTCATCACATGTCCATACCATGTCAATCTTTCACTCCTTAATTTTTCCGTCACTGGCGCAACTTTCAAACTTCCTCTTATATTTTCATTCCCTATTTTATCCATTCTTGTCACACCACACATCCATCTCAACAAAAAGAATTCTTATTATTATTATTTGTTGTTCTAAATCTGGATGTAATTTTTGTCCATTAAATCGAATATCTGAAAAGTCTAATACAAGGATTATTTCTTTAGTATCAGGTTTTGCCTATTCAAATTACTGAAATTAAGCATTTAATATGCTTAATTATTTATAAAACCAGATTACGAAGCGAAAAATGATGTCACAAGTGGGATTCGAACCCGCGCTTATTAAGATACCGGCCCAATCGTGCTGCCACGGATTAGAATCCCGCTTGTGACATCATTTTTTGCTTCGTAATCAGGTTTTGCCTACTTATTAAAAAAAACCTTATACTTACTCTGTCCAGCATGATTATAATGACTCAGTTTCCCTCCGATTGCAAAAGAGGCTTTAACCTAACAGTGGAGAACTCACATGAGCTAATATGATATAAATATATACTATGATTGTTTCGGTAATCCATTGACATAGGCATTTGACTATAGAAGGTCAAATCCTAAATTAAAATTTTGGGTCGTGCAAAACCAAACATTTTATATATTTTCCTTGATATGTAATAGTTTATGAAATAATTCAGCTGAAGTAATTCTCATACATATATACATACATATCATCACGCCATATCCCTTGCAGGGTAGGCAGTGAGAACAGAGTGCCAGAGAACTCTATGCTTGCATACTTCACTCGCTTCCTCAACATTCATAATTCTCTTCATAGACGCTCGCCGGTTTCGGAGACTCTTGACTCCACCTTCCTTCAGAACGTGACCAATCTGGTCTAGGTAGGTGAGTCTCAGTCTCCCCCGGTACCTACATCATTCCACTTTCGCATTGTATATCTTCTAAGTAATTCTCAATAATTTTAAATATAAATAACTCAAAACATTTAAACAACTACATCATTATTGAATAAATTTAAAAATTAAATAAAACCTTAGAACCCGATCTGAGCCCCATCTTCATGGTACAATCGCGGATATAAGCCATACACAGATCCGCTTAAATACACACAAAAATTAAAATTACAATCTCTCTCATGCCTAAATCTGTTGCAGCTTACGGAATAATAAATATACAACGTTGTAATGAATATTCTTTAACAGAAAATTATAGAAACGTTTGTCCTAATTGTCAATTAATGAAAATAGAACCAGTGTGTGGCATAAGAAAAGATGATAATGGGTTTAGAGTTAGACTATTCGAGAATAAATGCCAACTTCAGAAACATAATTGTGTGCAAAATCTTGAATTTAATGCTACGAACCTTTTCATTTGTTATAACAATGATGTAAAGCATAAGACAAATAATACTATAGAAATAAATGCAAAGGAACATTCAGATAAAAATATAGATGAAGAAAATAAAAATATTGGAAGAAATATCGCTAAGGAAATAGATGAAGGCATTAAAGAAACTACTGAAATACTCAATAAGGAAATTTTAGCACCAAAAGTGAAAACAAATATCAAAGCAATTAAAAAAATTATTGTTGTCGATGGTTCGACGTCTGACTTGTTGAATATTAACAACACTGTGGCCGATTTCTTTGCAGCTACACATGTCTTTGATCTACCGGTTCAGGAGATACAACCAAATATAAGTGAAAATACGCGCAGAAGGCTTGTAAAAGTATTTGGTCCAACAAAAGTGTTTAAACCCTGGGTTCAAATACCTAAAAATATTTCTGAGGATTATTATTATAAGCCAACTTTGTCTTCGTGTTTTCATAAATGTCCAACGGTACATGTTCTGTTATATCCATTCATCTATTAGCCTATCAACGTCCGCTAATGGACATATACCTCTTCAATAAGAGACGCCATAATTACTACACTCAGCAGGTGGATAAGTAAATCTCAATCATTGTTATAAATATCCTAACTACTGCTGCCCATTCTCCTAATGATACCTCAGCTGATATTCACGACTTTCTAGGCAGTAAAGGTTAAACGCATAGTAATTTTAACTTGTCACTACAGGAGAACGAGTTTACGTATTTTTCAACTTCTATTACTTAGAGACGCATTATAAAAAAAATATGCAAGTTAATTTTATGATCATAGTATAGATGTGAGATTGAATAACTGTGAATGATCCTTTATTTTTATAGTTTCCTACTTTTATCTCAGAAAGCTTAATAGAATTGTGACTTTCCTAAATTGCGATATATAACATTTATGTTATAATGTTTTGATCGTCTTGTGATTACGTAACCTTGTAAGGACGTCAACTGCTGAATTAACTTCTTATATTATTACATCATCTTCATCATTATCTCAGCTCGTATACAATGTCCCACTGCTGAGTTCGAACCTTCTCCGCTATAGAAGGGAAATTGACCTACTAAGTGGAAATATACCACGCTCGTTAGACAGGTTGGTATAGGGTTTTATTTTGAATTGTCCTCCTCTTGCCATCTACATGTTATCCGCATATCGCATGCCTTTTATGATATTTAAGAGTACCAAGTACCATTTCTATCTATATCATATTATTATTAGATTATTTTATACTGCGATATTATTATGAGTATGATTTTTTAAACTTTTATGCTCTATTTAGAAATGTCCCAACACCTACGCTCCTGTTTGTGGTGTACCTGGTGTTAGAGCACGCGAACCATCTCTGATGTTCAAGAACCATTGCTTCATGGACGTAGCACAGTGCAAAATGTTTTGGGAAGATAAAAGCGAAACAGCTGAGAGTTCTGGTAACCAACTAAATTGTTATCATTTCTAATAATAGAGCTTACACCCTGTCTCTACACTACTAATTATCGTTTTCCAAAGGTATAAGGAATTAGCTTCATATTTTTAATGACTGCACATACAGCACATGCTGAGTGTCGTTCTATTAAGGTATGTAATGAATTGTAATATGCTAAATAAATAAATAAATAAAATAAAATAAATAAATATTACCACACAATATAAAACGTTATATGATCTACAAACTTATAGGCCTGAGTCTGAATTTTATTTTTTACAAATTGATAATATTTGGCACTAAGGTAATAAATATTGTATTGCGTGCGGTCTTTACAATGATTCAATCTAACGGACAAAAATTACATTCAGATTTACAATAGTTAGTTGCGTAGCACACAACTAGTTGCATTTTAAATTAATCCAATAAACTACCACCGGATCGTAACGTAACCACTACTAAAAAAATCCGGCAAGAAACTCAGCGGGTTTGTTTATTGTTATTATTAATTTCTTTAAGAACATTTTTTTTTAAATAGTTCAACATATGTAGTAAGAATTAGCTCCAGTGTGATTGCCTTCGAACTCCGATACAATGTAATATTCAAATACAACATAAAAGTATTTATACAAAAGTATTTTTCTTAATTACATAATATTTAAAAAAAAAAACCAATACCGGGGAACAAATATTAAAAATCGCTAACGCTAAAGATCATGAAAAGGTTAATGGGACAAATTATTTAAGTAATTACATTTTCATCGATCCTTGATAAAGTTAGAACGTTTAAAATTAATCCGACGTTTAAAACAGGGTTGAAATTTTCGTTCAAAAATTGCATTACAAACAAAGAAATAACCAACCAAGGTAATAAAAGTGTGTTAAAAGGTAACTTAATCTACAACTCCTAGTTAGAATGTATTTTTTTTATTGCTCTTAGTAGCAAACAATCAAGCAGCACAGCTGATGATTAATATTACTGCCGCCCATGGACCTTTGCAGTACTAGGGGTATAAGCCGCTGCCTTCCAATGAATAACCCAAACCTACCCAGAAAGTTGGGCTTCCGGCTCTCCCCTCATCGAACGAAACACAGTAACACATTGTCACTGATCAGGCGTCGATTTTCTGCGAGAATACAGTACTACCTCGGGCGGACCGGCCCGCGGCTGTAGACAGAAAACTGTCAATAATGTGGTTCTAACACTATGATGTGTTCAGATGGTATAGAATTGATTCTCTCAATAACTTGACATGTATTTATTTGTTAAAATTATTCTATTAAACTCGGTCTTCTTAAAATCAATATAAAATCCTATACCAACACGTCTGACCAGTATGGTATAGTAGGTCAATTTCCCTCCCATTATAGAGGAGGCTCGAGCCCAACAGTGGGACGTATACAAGGTGTGGAGATGTCAATACGACAATAAATGAAAACACCGGTAATACTAGTATATATGAGTATTTTTAAACTATCTAAAAAGTCCACACATGCAAATTTAAAAAAAAAAATTCTAACAACCTTCTTATCATAAATAATGAAACAAAATACGAGTAGAACACCGTTTGTAAATATTAGTTCACTGACCTGTAATACGACCGAATAGGTACCCTTTCATTTGCCGCATGCTTTAGGTATTTTTAATTGTCTTATCTAAATATGATGATGATGATTACCCAATCAATATGATATTGGTTATTATGGTTTTGTTTCAAGTTTTTTCTCTCTTACAATGATTACATCTACTTACACCCGCGTAACCCGCTAGAGGTAGGGCGGTTTATGATTTACTTAATACGTGGCATTGAGACACACAATGGCTTATGGTGCCCCACACTGAACTTATATCGTCGTGACAAAGAGGATGAATGCATGAAGGAAGCATTACTACCAAAAAATATAAAATTATGAATAATATAATACGCAAGAAAATATAATCACACTCAAAACGCTGTCAGAATTACAAGCACCACACTTCCGCAGAAGATCGACGTCTGAGTAATGGCAATGTGCTATTGCGTTTCCTTCGGTGAGCAAGAGAGCCGAAAGCCCAACTGGGTGGGTTTGGGGATTGTAATGGTAGGCAACGGCCTAGCTATACCCTTGGTATTGCAAAGGTCCATGGACGGCAGTGACACTTACCATCAGGTGTGCTGCTTGCTTGTTTGCCACCATAAGCAATAAAAAAAAACAAAGAAACATTAGAATAACATATATGTAAAAACTACAAAAATAAATTACAAACAATAATATCTAAAAATACATATTAAATGGTAATTCCCTATTGCATTCATTCTATCGCTATATTGGAATTGTAAAAATCAATAAGTCTGTACATCGAGTTCATGCTATTATTAGATAAGGAAGTTAGCATTATGACAACGAAGCAATGTGACAAACGGGGTCAAGTTGCAATTCTTTTTATTGATTTTCATAGCAAACGAGTTAGTCCATTCTTTTTTTTAGCAGGTGAGTAAGATCATATCAAATGGACCCCCCACATTTTCCACTTGCTCGTAAAATTTAGATTCATATATTTTTTTTAGAAAGTAGTTATTATGAATTATTGATCCCCAAAACAGTTTTTGAAAATTTTCATTTTAACAATTTTTATTATAATGAAAATTTTTACGACTTTCAATTAATTATAAAATTGTTAATGAACAAAGTACAAGAGATATCTTAATGAAATTTTCAGGATTCATAGTTCAATACTTGTACTTTGAAGAATTAATTGTAACTTTGAATTATTTGTTTATTTTCACAATGTTAATTAACTTTTAAGTTAACAATTTAACATTTCAATGACTTCTCCTTCGAAAAAAATATATATTTTTTTTTAATCACATTCATTATGTATTTAAGCTTCATATTCCGAAATAAAATCTCACTGCTCGGAAGTAGATGAATTTATACAAAGTTATTTATTACCCGGCGCTGAGCGCTGCTGGTATAGCGCGCTGCCGCGCATCGGTTACTTACCTTTAGCTTCAATCAGTAATGATTAATAATAATTTATTTTTACAATTAAGAGCAGTATTATTCAAAAATTATTTTATTTAAGCATACTACACTAAACTAATTCATAAACCAAATCTTTTTTAATGGTGTTTCCATTAAAGAAAGAGACAAGACAATTTAAAAAAAAATGATGAAATTATACATTTTACAAAATAGCGTTATTTTTTTTAAAACTATATTAATAAAAAAAAATCTCATCTACAGAGAAAAGCTTACACTGGAGTGATATACTACTTAGTGCTTTAAAGTAATGAAATTGGCGAGTATTTTTAATCGTCACAGATTGTTCGTGTCGTAGCTTATACTTTTCTTCGTGAGAATCATGATCTTCTTTAGAACAGAAACCAAAATTTATTTTTTTAAAGGCCCATTAAAATAATGAGTGAGCATTAGTAATGTAACTCTCATTATTACGTTGAAGGCTAGCGCGATATGCTTGTCTTTTGACGCTTCCTCCCAAGCCATCACATGCTCCTTTTTTACCCGACTGCAAAGGAGTGGTATTGTGTTTAACAGTCTATGTATGTTTGTATGTTCCTTTGAAGCACTATATATACCAAACGCCTGGGCCGATTTTTATGATTCGCACGTCAATCGATTTCTCTTAATCCGGCGAGTGTCACTAAAGATATGACGTTATTGAAAATTCAATATGGCGACTACTGGACGCCATATTGTGAAAATTAAAAAAAATAAAGTCAACAAACTATATCGAGTGGGGTATCATTAAATAGGTATTTAAAAATCATTATATAAAGTGTATAGGAATTTTTGATTTTATTTTATTAGGACTAGAGAAGCGCGGGTCTTAACCATCTCCCAAGGAGAAATACGAAAAGACTATCTGTGCATTTTTTTTACATATTTTTATAACAACTTTATTGCGTGCTCATTTCTTTCACCATCACGATCTTTTTATTTAAATTATAAATTGAAATGACCCTTTCTATGTATAGGCAGAGTAAAAACTTATTATCATAACGTATATTATATTAAGAAAATTTATCTAGAAATTTTTGGATAATTCACGGACAACAGGCTTATTGACAAATTCCAGAAATCCTTGGAATATGTTCCATTAATTTCTGGTAGTTTTAATAACCCTCATATTATTTTCTCAAATATTAATTATTTTGTATAAATTTCAGCATATATTGAAGCATCTTTCGTGTTCTGTTTGGGCGAGGAGTTGAACGGTCTATACAGGTTCCTGCCTTTAATACGAACATTACAACACATGGGTCGACTGAAGAAGAAGGGCACCTTCAAATATAAATTTACTAATATGAGATTCTTTAATCAATTAATAAAAAGACAACCAAAACTTATGGGATAATACTAGAACTATTAATCCTTACTAATATTATAAATTGTATACATTCGTAACGACGATGTAAGAGAGCGAGTAGGTATGAAAGAGAGTATTGGTGTAAAGATGCGAAAGGGAATGCTCCGATGGTTCGGTCATGTGGAAAGAATGCCGAACGAACGTCTGGTTAAGAAGATATATAATGCGAAAGTGGAAGGATGTAGGTACCGAGGGAGACCGAGACTAAGCTACCTAGACCAGATCGGTCAGGTACTGAAGGAAGGTGGAGTCAAGAGTCTCCGAAACCGGCGAGCGTGTATGAAGAGAATTATGAATGTTGAGGAAGCGAGTGAAGTATGCAAAGATAGAGTTCTCTGGCACTCTGTTCTCTCTGCCTACCCTGCAAGAGATATGGCGTGATGATATGTATGTATGTATGTAATATTATAAATTCGAAAGTAACTCTGTCTGTATGTCGCTCTTTCACGCTAAAACTACTAAACCGATCTAAATGAAATTTGGTAAACAGATATTCTAGAGCTTGATAAAGGACATAGGCTACTTTTTAATGCAAAAAAAAATGTTGTAAAGGGGGATGAAAATTTGTAAGGAAGTATCGTAATTTTTAAAGCCAGAAGCTTGAAACTTATTTTTAGGCTATTTATTAGATATAAATAAATGTGGCATTAACATGTCGTTAAAATTTACCCTTAAGGGTTAAAATAAAAAACTTTAGGAAAGTAACCTTTTACGCGGGCGAAGCCGCGGGCAGAAGCTAATAATAAATAGTATTACATTTAATTACGTAATTTCTAAAACGAATAATTTGCTTACAAATCATTTTATAAACTCACAAATGAAATGATTACTATGTTATTTCAAAGAGTCCACTACGGAATATATTATAGTGTTGAAGGGCCCCACTTCACAAATTTGCAATTCATCATATCAGCTCATACAGCATAATACAATACAATTCATCATATCAGCGCCATATTGAGGGCGACGCCCCGGCAGTCAGCTGGGGCGTTGACGGGGGATGGTACCCGAAAGGGTAACCCGCCGGGCTGGCCACGGAAGGCAAGGAAGCGGTACCAGTGGCCGGCCCAATGGCGATGGGGAGGGAATACGGTGGGTTATGGGGTCACGCGCTGCCCTTCCGTCGCCCCGGACGGTACGGGCGACGTGTGACCGGGCCATAGCCTACCAAAAAAAAAAAAAAAAAAAAAAAGCTCATATATGTCCCACTGTTGGTTTCGAGCTTCCTCCATAATGAGGGAGCCATTAACTTAGTATACCAAGCTGGTCAGACGTGTTGAGTGTTTGACTTTTCCTTCTCTTGCTTAGATGTTATTTGCGTTTAATATACCTTAGTTGTCTCTTAGGATCACCCACAATTAAGATTGGGGATGGCGAATTGCATTCTTACTCTGTTATCACACCGATATTCAATTAAGGAAAACAAATTTCAGACAGACTCAACTCGACGTAAAATGAATTGTAGAAGCAGTGAAAGCCACGAGGCACCTTAACATAATTGTAATATAAGGATAGGATATAGGTACCGGGGAGACCGAGACTAACCTACCTAGACCAGATTGGTCACGTACTGAAGGAAGGTGGAGTCAAGAGTCTCTGGAACTGGCGAGCGTGTAGGAAGAGAATTATGAATGTTGAGGAAGCGAGTGAAGTATTTAAGGATAAAGTTCTCTGGCACTCTGTTCTCTCTGCCTACACTGTAAGGGATATGGCGTGATGATATGTATATATGTCTGTAATATAAGGATATAAATCTGCAGCTCCCACAATATCAGAGATAGACCCGTTCGTATCAGGTTTAGTTTTGCTCTAAAGGAAGCCAAATAGTGAATGGGTAAAAGCATTTTAACTGATTTTAGTTAATGGATGCATGAAGATCATATTTTTTTTTTCAATTTCGTCAGCCAAACGTAACAGAACAACAGAAAAGACAACGTGGAATATATACACGCTTCGTCACTAAAATCTTGACAATTTACAAAGATATGTAATATAAAGTCTTATTCTTAAAATATATTCTACCTTCATTATAAAAATATTAAATATACACTCATTTGCAAAAAAAACGGGCACCTAAGCAATGAACCATTTCAAATGTTAATATTTCTTTGTTTGATAATTATAGGTAGTTTTATCCACACAATTTGGTAAATTAATAAGAAAATAATCGTTTTCATCAATATTTCATAAAATTTAGATACAATTTATGGGAAATAATGCTAAACCTCGCTAGTAGTGTATATTCGCTAGTAGTGCATATGCTCATGAAGTAAAAATAAAAAAGTTTTTTTATTTGTTTTTCTTTAATAAAGTAAAAGCAGATAAATGTTTAGTATCGAGTGTGACCCCCTCTAGCTAAAATCACAGCTTGAATTCGTCTGGGCATGCTAGCGAGTATATCCCGGATACTTGCTTGCGGAATACGTTCCCACTCCGCAGTAATCACATTCTTCAGCTCTCTGATGGTCTGCGGAGCCGGGTGTACTGATCTCACACGCCGTTTCAGAACGTCCCGGACATGCTCTATGGGATTGAGGTCGGGACTTCGAGCTGGCCAATCCAAACGACGAATGCCGACCTCTTGCACATACGCATTAACATCGCGGGATCGGTGGGCGCGAGCATTGTCGTCCATAAAAATCGAGTCTTCACCTAGAGCGGCCAATGCGGGTTGTGCATGAGAAATTAGAACTTCCGTTATGTATCGATGCCCAGTCAGTGAGCCGTTTTCAATGAAGACTAACTCTGTACGATCCATTGAATTTATTCCTGCCCAAAACATAACAGAGCCCCCACCATAAGGTGTGATTTCTTCGAAACATGCCTCTGCAAAGCGTTCTCCTTGTCTTCTTAGCACTCGCCGACGTCGATCTTCACCGAACAGAGATATCCTGGCTTCATCAGAGAACAAAACCCTATTCCAATCGTCTTGAGTCCATGATTCACAATTTCTAGCGAACCTAAGCCTGTGAACTCTGTGCTCACGGAGTAATTTGGGGCCGCGGGCCGGGCGGTGACTGCGTATATCGGCAGCGAGAAGCCTCCTCCTGACCGTCCATAGACTAATATGCACATTTCTTACTTCTTGGAGGTTGTTCTTAAGATCCACATACGAAGATTTGCGATTTCTCAATGCGCGACTCACAAGAAAACGATCATCCCGTGGTTGGGTACATGGTTTTCTTCCAGAACCAGGCCTTCTCTCGACGGAACCAGTCTCCTGATATCGCTGCCAGGTCCTTTGGACTGTCGAGCGACTAACATTTAGCCTCCTAGCCACGAAACATTGGCTGCAACCCTCTTCAAGCAGCGCGATAATTTTGGTAGCTTTTACCACTTTATCTACCATTTTTGATACAGCCAAACAGCATTAAATAAAGCTTTGACAGTCAAGGATATGAAATTAATCGATAAAAATTGAATAAAAGTTATGAAAGTTGATGTTAACTTCTGGAACTTCGCGCCAAAAATGTAGGATAAAAAGGGGTTTTCTGTAAAAATGAACATCAAATGAAAAATTGAATTTAGAACGTACTTTTTTAAATACCACAGCATTTTTAAAACCGGCCAGTAACGTGTACAAACGATTGAAACCTTTTTGGTATTGTATCTTTTTAAATATGAATGAAAATCAAAACCGCCCGTTTTTTTTGCAAATGAGTTTATAATAATAGTTATTTAGCTGTGTGGTAGCGGCTACGAATACTACCAACCCTTACTTTGCTCGTGGATGTCGTAAAAGCCGACTAAGAGCCATATAACGACCTGGGTCAACTCCATCTGATGCCATTTGGTCAATAATTACATTCCCAAGGAGGGTTGACGTCTGGCAGGCGGCCGGTCATAAAATTATTGCCAATAACTTTTACAATATGTGCTATGAAAGAAGAGTACATATTGTATCGACCCCAAGCAATTGGGATAAGAGTAGGAGAATGATGAATGATGAATAATAGTTATTTAGCAAAAAATTACGATTGCAATGATTACCTTAGCAACGTTTAAAATGTCACACCATATTTGAAACCACTGAACACACAAAAAATTTCATCAAAAAGTGTAGCCGTTTATGAGGAATTCAGCCACATACATACATATACACCCTTACAAAAGAATTCTATACCTATATAACGATTTAAATTATGATCGAAGTTTTGTATCGACCAATATATGAAAGACTATGTATGAGGCTAAGAACGTAAAAGGCGTATTTCCTTACCTTATACTACATACATGATCTAGTTTTTCCCTTTAATTTACCGTTATTGAACAACCCTAGTATATACTAAGACCGCTCTTAGCTTTTAACAACTATAAAAACTCACTAATACTGTTAGACTAGGTAAAAGGATTTTATATTTCAGAAACTAATTTACACTGAACAAACCCTTTTACATTCCAGACTGACAACTTATCAATTGATAGCTGAGAGATCATGGGGTGGCACAATATTGAACCCTCTTAAACATCATCGGCTATCGACAACGGGTGTTTTTTTTTAATGCTAGATTAAAACGATGCTAGAATATCTAATAAGCATGCCCTCTAATACCAGATAATGCCAATTACGGCCATAGCCTTTTTATAGCTAGAGATGGACTTGAAATAATAAGCTACGCATTTGTCTGGATATATACGTAATACCTGTAGGAATTCATTTTAATTTCTTTCATAGCTACGTTATACCAACTAGTAATCAAAATTAATTCTTAATTCATCGTCGCAAGTTTACTTTTTCTGTATTTTTTTACATTAAAACTGTTATAATTAATAAATGTTTGTGATTCTTAATGGAAAATTTCGAAATATATTTGGAGGAAACTTTTCTATATTGTAACTTGTTGACAATAATATCCTTATTTAGAAATGAATGGAATTTAGGTAAATTAGGTATGAAAGAGAGTATTGGTGTAAAGATGCGAAAGGGAATGCTCCGATGGTTCGCACATGTGGAAAGAATGCCGAACGAACGTCTGGTTAAAAAGATATACAATGCGAAAGTGGAAGGATGTAGGTACCGAGGGAGACCGAGACTAACCTACCTAGACCAGATCGGTCAGGTACTGAAGGAAGGTGGAGTCAAGAGTCTCCGAAACCGGCGAGCGTGTATGAAGAGAATTATGAATGTTGAGGAAGCGAGTGAAGTATGCAGAGATAGAGTTCTCTGGCACTCTGTTCTCTCTGCCTACCCTGCAAGGGATATGGCGTGATGATATGTATGTATGTAATGGAATTTGAACTCTTTTTAGAAATATATAGAAAAAATTTACTGTAATTGTTGTGTGGTAGCGTCTACGAATACTAAGAACCCTTATTTTCCTCATGGAATTTGGAAGAAAACGATTAAGAGCTTTAATATAGACCTGGGCCAACTCCACCTGATGCTGTTTGGTCAACAATTATATTTCCAAGGAGAGTTGAAGTCAGGCAGGCAGCCAGTCATAACTATCGCCGATAACTTTTGCAGTATATACCATGAAGGAGGAGTACATATTGCGTTGTTCCCAAGTAATTTATATACGAGGAAATCAATGATGATAATTTTATTGTTAAAATAAATTAAATAATGTTTATAATTAATTCAACTTTAATATTTATAACGATTGTTTTAAATGTAACGAATTATATTTTAAATATTCCAAACAGATATTTCAATAATTTTGTACCGCCTGTGGCGCCTCAGTCGCCGCTGGCGACTCGCGTCGCCGAGGAGACGTTCCTCGCGCACGCGCTCCGCTGTCTCCTTCCGCGAGACTAATGCCTCGCAGAAGGTTGCGACCGCGTCCCAGTTCCTGACGCTGTCGAGCATCGCCCTGGCGATGGCCATGCCCAACGGGCGAATGCCCAACGGGCAATGACGTCTCAGCGGGCATCAACGCGCCAGGCGGTGAGCTACCTCAGCGAGATCGCACCGCCCTCCGCTCGCACCCCCGAGTCCCGCCGATACAGGTCGGCGAGCATCTCCGCCTCCAGGACAAAGTATTGTCCTGCGTAGGAATCGAAGGTAGTTATTATTAATCGAATTAGAAGGAAATTAAAAAAATAAATCAAATACAAACGCAATAGAATCCGTAAAATTAGTTTTATTTCAAATATTATATTTGGATTCTTTTTATAACCAGAACTATTATTTTATTTTAATCATCATCATCATCTCAGCCCACATATGTCCCACTGTTAGGCTCGGCCCTCCTCCGTAATGGAAGGGCAATTGACCTACTATACCGCGCTAGTCAGACGTGTTGGTATAGGGTTTTATTTCGAGTTTTCCTTCTCTTGCATAGATGCCATATTCAAATTCAAATTCATTTATTATGTATAAACCCTTTTTTTTTTTGGGGTGGGTTATGGTCGGCGCTCTTCTCGCACCACTCCGTCCGGGGCGACAGAGGGGCGTAAGCACGCATACCCGTAACCCACCCACGAACCTCGCCTACGTCGTTGGACCGGCCACTGGAGCAGCGTGAACTTGTCGTCAGTGGCCGGCCCGGATGATTATGTATAAACCCTGCGGGGGCACTTACATATTGTCAGTATTAACATTTTAATTTAATGTAATAAACTACCACCGGATCAGAAGTAGACCACTACTGAGAAGATCCGGCAAGAAACTCAGCGGGTTTGTCTATTATTGTTATTTTTTTTTTATTTATAAAAATAATGGTACATGAAAGAAATAGCTCCAGTGTGATGATGCCCTTCGAACCTAATAGTTCAAATATAATTTAAAATAGCCAATGGCTGGACCAGATCCCACAAGCGGCACCCGATCACGAGTTAACTACTAGAGCAGCCATCACTCCCCTCAACCACCTTGGAGGGAAGGTATAAACCTGCTCCACGCAGCTAACCAAAGTCAAAATTCGTTAGGCAAAACACGCTACGCGTTACAGGTCTGTAAAATCATAATAAAAAAAAACAAACAGTTTAAAAAGACATAGTAATTGGTGAATGAGGAGCTGCTCATAGCCAGTTTGTACTATCGCTTAGATAATCCAAGATTTTATAATAACCTTTCTAACAGAGTCTGTTCTTGACAGCCCTTTTAAATTTATCACAGGCATGTCATGGATATCTTTTGGTAGTTTATTATAGAAGCGTATACATTGCCCCATGAATAACCTATTAGTATGCATATTATAATCCCTTAATTGTCTTTTACAATACCCACAGGTAAGATAGGAGGTGGTGTATTGTATTCTTACTCCGTCACCACACAGATAATTTTACACAAAATTTAATTTTAATGGCAAATAATTAATATATTAAAGTAAAGATAGTAAAGAGTGAAAAATTACATAATTCAGATTCATTCCATAAAACTACCTATAACTTAATCCATTTGACGTCGCGGCGTCGGTGTTAAGTCAAATAAGTAATAGCTAGAGCTCGTAGACAGATGGGAATTACATTGGCGTGAGCGGACTCACTAAGCCTCTCTCGGCGCGGACAAAACAACTCCGAGCAGATGTCATTAACAGTCCTTTGGAATCAATATTGGTATATTTATTTTAAATCAGTCGATATTATTTATTTAAAACGTTTACTTACACTACATCAATAGAATCATGGTCAAATCTATTAAAAGTAGATCCAATACATTAAGACGAAGAAGAAGAAGAACGAAGAAGAGAAAGCCATATTTTGAAGTGATAATTTCTTATGGGAGGGTAAACCGCTTCGTTACGTAACGCATAACGGTGCCTGTCTGGCCGCTTTATAGGATTAAATAATGATACTAATAATGTACATACACAAAATTCTAATGTTCATATTCAAGAATTGTAACTGAGAATAAAATATATTTTATAATCAATAAGAAAAAATTACCTTTCCTTACATTATCATATTAACATACATAAAATTTAAGTAATAACTTAAGTTTTTGTCAAGTGAAACAATTTCAATATTAAATAGTTCAACTTAGATTAGTTTAAGTTATCACTTCTGTCGGGCGCCCCGAGACAAACACTTTTTTTTTAATAAAGATTACAACTCTGCACTGAGAAACAAATTTTTGTATTGCGGGAGATTTTACAAACAGGCAATTAAACGAACTTACAATCATACTCCAAACAACAAATTGTGGATCACACAATTGATTAAGATCTGTGGAAAACGAACCCGCTTCTTTTAGCACGTATATAAATAGATAATCTTAATTACTAAGAAATCTATACAGATATTCACTTACTCAAGAAAAAAAATGCAGATCGCTAAGTGTATTTTATTTAATTGCTTATGATGGCAAACGAGCAAGCAGCACACCTGATGGTAAGTGTCACTGCCGCCCATGGACCTTTACAATACCAAGGATACAGCTAGACCGCTGCTTACCAACACAAACCCCAAACTCACCCAGTTGGACTCCCGGCTCTCCCGCTCACCGGACGAAGCGCAATAGTATATTGCCATTACTCAGACGTCTATCTTCTGCGAGAGTGTGGTACTATTCCGGACGGACTGGCCCGGGGCTATAGCCAGAAAACTGTCAACAGCGTGGTTCTGCCACTATCAGTAATTTAATGTGTAATTCGATTGAAAATATTCGCTCATTATGCATTATGTAATTTAATTCAAATAATTCAACTCATCTCAGCTCATTTATGTCCCACTGTTAGGCTCGAGCCTTTTCCATAATAGGAGGGAAAATGACCTGCTATACGACGCTGATCAGATGTGTAAGGTATAGGATTTTGTTTCAAGTTTTCCTTCTCCTCCATAGATGCTATACGTTTTATATCCCTTAGTCATCTCTTACGATCAACCACGGGTAAGATGTGATGAATTGTATTCTAACTCCGTCACCACACGGATAATTCTACTACATAAGATGAATTAGTCAATTCGAATAAATAAAATATACGCAATATATCAAATATTATTATATTTTGGGAAATACAAAATATCTTCATATCACCTAATGAAGTTTTAGTTAATATATATATTCCGTAATGAAGTTTTAGTTAATATATATATTCCGTAGTTTTTTCCTAAAGTGGTACAAACACAAAGTTACGCGTTTGTAATATTAATAGAACTCTTAACTCGTAGCAGTTCGTAGTCTCTCAAATCGTAGCAGTTGAGCGTCTCAGTACTTCTCACTGAGGCGCTCATTGCTAGTTTGCGATGGAATGTTTACTCTCAGATTGAAAGTCAGTAAAAGCTTTTAATTTAAAAGAATTCAAATATATCTATATATGTATAAAAGAAAGTTGTGTTATTTACAAAGCTCGATCTGTGTTATTTACAAACTCGAGAACGGCTGAACCAATTTTTATGATTTTTATGTTTTTGAGTTATTTGTTATCGGGAATAATATAGGACATTAAAATATGATAATATTCAACAAAAAAAAAATCAATAAATAAAACATTAGTTCTAAACGTTCGTTTATTGATGTTGTAACAAAATTCAGCCGACAGCTCACGTTATTACGAGTAGGTACGCGGTGGTTTGTTTGGAAAATAGCGCGAAAATTTGAAATTAAATTTGACAGGCCAGTGTTCTTTTTGTGCAAGTGCTACAAATTTTTACGAATATTGTTTTAATAAATGAAACAAATGTGTCTATATTGTCATCAACAATAAGATGAAATCTTTCACGATAAAGCCGTAACGCTATTAGAATTTGAAACATCATAAATGTAACCACGGCAGAAGAACAAGATATTGCACGGGGACACCGTTGCGTTAATATGGCCCGACTTCGTGATTCTTAATCACAAGAGGAAAGTGAAGCAGCCCTCTAAAACGACTCGGTTGACAATGCGAAATCGTCGAGCAAATCTCAGAGATCAATAATTAGATAATTTTCAACGCGAATGAAGAAAAATATCATATAACACAAGGTACTAAAATACTTGATTTTTTAAATTCATATATTATTCATATTTATTATCATAATAAAAAAATAACTTAATAATTTTGAATTTAAAGAAAGAGATTGTGTAAGATCATATAATTGTATTCTTATTAATCGAAATCTGCTCATTCATTAAATTTTAGACGGAACGAAGAGTGCCGGGTCAGCTTGTATATTATATATATTATCATAGGATTCCGTGATCAGATTCTGGCTTAGTGAACTGTCCTAGTGAATGTATTCCTTCAAACAAAAGAATAATTAACGAATAATGAAAAGCAAAGAGTAATGAATTATATTTTTACACCATCATCGAAAGAAAAATTTATAATATTTTTACAGTCTTTGGATACTTTCGAAATTAAGTTAAAGTATTTAAACGTTCCGTGTAGTGACGGTGTAAGAATACAATTCACCACATTTCACCCGTGGGTGATCGTAAGAGTCGACTAAGGGATATAAAATGCATAGCATCTATGCAAGAGAAAAAAAACTCGAAACAAAACCCTATACCAACACGTCTGACTAGCCTGGTATAGTAGGTCAATTTTCCTCCCATTATGGAGGACGCCCGAGCCCAACAGTGGGTCATAGAGCTGAGATGGGATGATAAATTTCGTGTTTAAGTTTCTTCTTTAAATTTCGAAAGTATCCAAAACTAGAAGTCGTCTTAAGGAAAACTAATTACATTTTTTTCCTATTAATATAAATGTATATCTACATTATTGGTCATATCTCTCACACTTTTATATCTATATGAAAAATTAATTGAAGATGTATTATATTCATATTTCACCATAATATTAAATATATAGTGGTAGAACCACGCTGTGGACAGTTCTGCCTACAGCCGCGAGCCGGTCTGTCCAGGGTAGTACGACACCCTCGCAGAAGATTGACGTCTAAGTAATGGTAATGTGCTATTGCGCTTCGTTCGGTGAGCGAGAGAGCTGGAAGCTCAACTTGGGTGGGTTTGGGGTTTGTATTGATGGGCAGCAGCCTAGCTGTGCCTTTGATTTTGCAAAGGTCCATGGGCGGCAGTAGCACTTACCATCAGGTGTGTGCTTGCTTGTTTGCCACTATAAGCAATAAAAAAAAATATAGCGCTTAAAATCTCCAGAAAACCCAACAACACTTAACTGCCTGACACCTAATTTAATTGTAAACTCTGAAGAGAGTGAAACAGAGTTCTGTTTGCTGTGTGGTAGCGGCTTTTTTTTTTTTTTTTTTTTTTTGTGGGTGGGTTACGGTCGGCACACTCCTCGCACCACTCCGTCCGGGGTGACAGAGGGGCGTAAGCACGCGCACCCGTAACCCACCCGTGACGTCGCCTTCGTCGTTGGGCCAACCACCGGAGCAGAGTGACTTGACGTCAGTGGTTGGCCCGACGGAATACCCCTGAGGAGTACCCTCTCCTCGACCGACGTCCCCCCCTTTGGGTAGGATGTCGGTCTTTCCTCACGCGGTCGGCCTCTCGGCGGGTGACGGACTAATTCCCCGATCCAGTCACCCGCGGCCTCGGCTAGGGCGGCATCAGGCGCAAGTAATCGCGCCTGCGCCGCCCCAGTCGCCGGCGGCGGCTCGCGTCGTCGAGGAGACGCTCCTCGCGAACGCGCTCCGCCGCCTCCTTCCGCGAGACTACTGCCTCGCAGAAGGATGCGACCGCGTCCCAGTTCCTGACGCTGTCGAGCATCGCCCTGGCGATGGTCGGCAGCGTCAGGTCAGCACCGATGATTGCGACGAGTTCACGACGCTGCTCTGGCCAAGCAGCACAAACCTCGAGCGTATGCTGCGCCGTGTCCTCGTCGCAATCGCAGTGGTGGCAGGACGGTGTACTCTCCCTCCTTACGACCGTGTGCAGGTATTTGGCGAAGCATCCATGCCCCGTCAAAACCTGCAACAGTCGAAAGGAGAGCACCCCGTGCCGCCGTTTTAGCCACTGCATCAGCACCGGCCGGAAGGCCTCCACGGTCCGCACACCGAACCGAGGCCTCTCCAGCCGGACTGCCCAACGGGCAATGACGTCGCGGCGGGCGTCGACGCGCCAGGTGGTGTGCTCCCTCAACGAGACCACACCGCCCTCCGCTCGCACCCCCAACATCCGCCGATACACACCGGCGAGCATTTCCGCTTCCAGGTCCCATGGAGGGGTCCCGGCCAACAGACACGCTGCCTCCGTCGACACCGTGCGGTACCCGCGTATGGCCCTGACCGCCATGGCCCTCTGTGGTCGCCACAGAAGAGCCCTGAGTCGGACGGTCAGGGACCCCGCCCACACCGGTGCGCCGTACAGGGCCATCGACCGGATGACCCCTGCGTACAGCTGTCGGCAGGTAGCGCTCGGTCCGCCCACATTCGGCATAAGCCATGATAGGGCGGACGCCGCGCCGACGAGCCGTGGAGCGAGTCTGCGGAAATGCTCCCGGAACCACCATCGCCCGTCGAGCACCAGGCCCAAATACCTCATATGGGCCCGGATGCTGATATCAACCGAATTGACGGTGATCGAGACGCCGATGGGAGGGCCTATGCGGGGCCCATGGAACAAGAGGGCCTCCGTCTTGTCCAGGGCCACCCTCAACCCCAGCGCCTCGATCCGCCTGACGATCTCCTCGGTGCCGAGAGTCGCCAGGCTTGCCGCCTCCTCCAGCGTCCCACCACGGGCTGTGACGAGCGTGTCGTCGGCGTAACATATCACGCCCAGCCCGGGCGGGAGGCTCCCCCTCAACGCCCAGTCGTAGCCGATGTTCCACAGGGTGGGTCCGAGGACCGACCCCTGCGGAACACCGCACGTCATGGGCGTTCGCACAACGTCCCCTACTCGGTTGGTGTAGAGAACGCTGCGCCCTTCCAAATAGTCTGCCACTAGCCGCCTCAGGTAAACTGGCACTCCGTGATATCGGAGCGCCTCCCTGACGCAGCTAAATGGCAGACTATTGAATGCGTTGGCGATGTCCAGGGACACCACCAACAGCACTCCCCCGCCGGTGACGGCCTCAGTCGCCACGGCCCTCAGGCGCAACAGAGCCGCGATCGTCGAACGACCCCTCCTAAACCCAAACTGGGCATCCGACAGATCGGGCCCCGTGCCGACGAGGTGCCGCTCGATGCGGGCAGCCAGCACCCTCTCCAATAGCTTGCCCGCATCGTCGAGCAGCACGATGGGCCTGTAGGCCGAGGCCGACTCTGGAGACCGTCCCGGCTTCGGCAGGAGCACCAGCCTCCCCTCCTTCCAACACCCAGGGAACCGCCCGGACGCTAAGCACGCGTCGAACAGCCCCCTGAGGCGGAGACCCAGGTGGTCGAGGACCAGGGCCAGCACGCGGTTGGGAACACCGTCGGGCCCGGGGGCGGTGGATTTTCCGCGCATGCGCGCCACCGCCGCCCCCATCTCGGGTTCCGTGATGGGCGGAACACTGTCATCGACAGCCTCCCGGTCGGTGTCTGGCGGAGCCATGACCGGGGGCGTGTGTTCCGCCCGTCGCGGGAACAGATCCTCGACGACCCTGGTGAGGAGGCCGGGCTGGAGAGTCTCGGTGAGGGGAGGGCCCCGTGCGCGGAGCTTACTCAGCGCTGCGCGATAGGGGCGACCCCAGGGGTCACGATTGAGACCATCCAACATCTCCTGCCGACTGACGTCCTTGGCGGTACGGACGGCCAGCCTGAAGGCCGACCGCGCATTGCGGTAGCCCTCGTAAAGCCGGCTCTCCCGCTCCTCGTCGCGATGGTGCCGCCGGCTGCGGGTGTAGGCCCTTCGGGCGCGTATACACGCGACCCGAAGATCCGCCAGCTCCCGGGACCACCAGTGGACAGCCCTCTTCGGGGGCAGACACCGCACACGGGGCATGGCCGCATCGCAAATCTGCGTCAAAGCATTGCGGATACGGCCAGCCTCGGCGTCCACCCCGTCCAACTGGTGGGCAGAGGACAGCCACGAGTGAACGATGGCTGCCTCCGCCAGCAGGTCCCGGTCCAAACGACCCACAGCCCATCGCGGGAACGCGGAACGTCCGTCCGCCCCGTGACCCCTGCTGGGCGTCGGGAGGGTCTGGGAGACCTCAATCCGGATATATCGGTGGTCCGATAGGGTCTCAACCTCCTCAGCGACGCGCCAGCTCCTCACGCGTGCGGCGACAATGGGGCTAGCGAACGATAAGTCCACTATCGACCCGCCCCGCTGACGCACGCACGTTTGCACCGAGCCCCTGTTCAACAAAGAGAGGCCCAGTGCCGCCGCCCACAATTCGACCGCCCGTCCTCGGTCGTCCATCGCGGGGGACCCCCACGCCATGGACTTGGCGTTGAAGTCCCCCAGAACGAAGACTTGGCGCGGTGCCAGTCGCCGTAACGAGGCCTCCAAGATGGTGAGGCAGGCCCCGAAATCAGTCACGCTCCTGTTAGGGGAGAGATAGACTCCGAAAAGCGTAATCTCTCCCCATTCCGCCGCGACGTATCCGACGCCCCTGTCCCTAAGGGTCAGAGACGGCGAAGGCCACGACGTGGAGGCGACGATTGCCACAGTGCCGTCGGTGCTACCCAGCCAGTTAGGTCGGTCGGGCACCACGTACGGCTCCGCGGCTACGGCTACTCCTATCAACCACTCCGCCATGGCTTGCAGGAAAACATCCTGCGCACCGGCGCAGTGGTTGAGATTGGCTTGGAGGAGACGGATGGATTCGTGGTCCATTAACAGACCGTATCCATCGTCTCCTCCTCCGTGCTAACGGGCGATCGGGTCGCGCTCGGAGCGGGCGCAGGCCCGGTCGATGGGCCGCCCCACCCCTTTGGGGCCGATGCCGGGGGTCTGCAGTCCCCAGAGCCCATGCGGTGCTTGGCAGGCCTATTGCCTGCCGCACACGCGGGGCAGTGGGGCACCGCAGAGCACGATGCCGCCTGGTGTCCAGCCTGACCGCAGCGGAAGCATAACCCGCTGCAGTCGAAGCAGTTGCGACACGTCGGTCGGGTATGCCCGACCGCCATGCACTTATAACACCTCGCAGGCCGGGTTTCCAGCACGGTTACCCGCGCCGAACTCCAACCCACGAGGAGCCTGCCTGAGTCGGCCAATTTCTTCACCGACTCCACCGGACATTGCACCCAGACAGCACCGACACCGCCCGGACCAGGGCGGATGGTGCCAATCCGGACAGTGTCCGAGGCACATCCAGTATACGCCACAATGGCCTCCTGAACGTCCTCCACCGTCACGGAATCGTCCAAACCCGTGAGGCGCATCTCTGCGCACTTGACGGGCCTGGCGATTCGGACTCCATCCTCCGGCCCGAACAGCCCCCTCAGCTTCAAGGCCACACTATCGGCCACCTTGACGCCCTCGGCCCCAGGGAACTCGAGAATACGAGCCCCTGTCCGAGCCTTACGGGTCCTCGCCTCAACGCCTCCGATGTCGGAGACGTCCAGCTCCCGCCGGGCGCGTCTTAGGACGGCCTCATAGTTGAGGCCCCTCTCAGCCGCCTCAGGCAACACGGTAATAATGACCGCAGCTGTCTTCGGCGGCTTGAGGCCCCTGCGCGACCTTTTTCCCCCTTTGCCGCCTCCCGCCTGGGGAGCGGCGGCCACAGCGGCACTCTTGGCCGCCGCTCTCCGCTTCTGGCCGCGTGCCTTCCTGCTGCGCTCAACCACCTGCCAGCCCAGTTCGAGCCTGGCAGCAGCGCTGGGCGCAGCAGGCACAGTCGCGGGTGCGCTAGCCGGAGCCTGCAGTGTAGCCGCTGGCGCCGGCCACTGCCCGGCCTTGGCGGGAGCCGGCACCGTGCCGGCCTTCCTCTTAGCCCCCTTGGGCCCGCCTACGGCCGCGGCGTAGGTCACCACGCGGCCACCCTGACATGGCAGCGAGGCGGGAGCTGGCACTTGCGACCGCTTCGCCTTGTCGGCGGCGAGCGGTGGTCGGAGGGGTGCCTCGGGCGGAAGGCGATCCGCCACGGCCTGGATGCGCGCGTCCATCATCAACTCGATTTTGGCGAAGATGACGCGCATCGCCTCCTCCGGCACACCGTGCACCGCAGGCAGCGGCTCCTCCCCCTTCTTGGGCCTTCCGCGCTTCCTGGCGGCGCTCACGGCCGACGCCGCGGGCGCAACCGGCGCAGCAGGCACCACGGGCGCAGGCGGCGCCACGGACTTAGGTGGCACCACGAGCGCAGAGGAAGGGCCCACCCTCCCCGGCGCAACCCGTTTCGGCGGCAAAACCGGTGTCGGCGGCGCGGCTGGCACTAAAAGTGCGAATTGAGACCGCAGGTCAGCCATGTCCTTGGCCAACCCGCGGTTCTCCTTCCGCACCGCCGACAGCTCCGACTCAAGTTTCCGGTTGCGCTCCCGCAGGCCGGAGACCTCCCTACTGAGGCGGGCGTTCGCAGCCTGCAGGGCCGCCACCTCACCTCCTTGATCGGCTTGACCCGGAACCGGCCTCGCCGCCACCGCCGACCCACGACCTCTACGCCCACGACGCGCGGTGGGGACCTTGGGAGGAGGCATGATGACACTCCCCTCCGAGTCGGAGCTGCCGCCCTTGTGCAGGGGGCGCTTCCGGACACTCGGGGGGAGGGCCTCTTCCCTCTCCCTGACATTTATGGCCGCCGTCAGAGCCTTCGCCGCAGGGTGCGGCTCAGACTCCTCGGCGGCCTCGGCAGCCGAGCTGCCCTCCTCCATGCTGAACGGCCCTGCGGCATTGCCGCCCTCGTCCCGGCTTCGGCCGACCTCCTCGTCGGACGGCTCTGCGGCCTTCCCGCCCTCGTCCGAAGACTTTTCCAAGGCCGTGTCGGTGTCGGAGCTTCTGGCGCTCTCCGACGACGGCCCTGCGGCTTTACTGCCACCCTCACTCCGAGACGGCTCTGCGGTAGATCCGCCCTCGTCACTCGACAGCTCCGTTGAGCTGCCACTCCTCGTCCCCTCCTTGGACGGCTCTGCGACATCGTCGCCCTCGTCCCGGGACACACACCTGCCGCCGCTCTCCCTCCGCGGCAGTCCTGCGGCGCTACCGCCATCCGTATGCGACGGCTCTGCGGCAATTGTGCCGCCCTCGTCGCTGGGAACGCTGGTTTCACGGCGTGCCGCGGCCTCCAGCGCCTCCCTCCCCTTCTTAAGGCGGTTGGCGCGCCGTTTAGCGCGCTCGCCAAGCGGAGTTAGCATCCGCCTGCTCTTCTTCCTCCTCTTTGGGGCCTCTTTTGCTGGTGCCGGGCCCTCGGCGGACGCCTCAAGTCGCGAGGACGAGGCGTCGTTTGTGTCAGTTTTGCTTTGGCTTGACAAGGCCTTGAGGTGAGAATCATTATGATCCCCGTCGTTTAATTTTAAATGTTCAGTATCCATAATGAATCCCACGAGTATGGGAGATACATTCCGTCGACCCGGGCAGAGATCCCTGTACCCGGGCAAGCCTACATTTACCAACCAGGGGGGCAGCCGGTACCCTGGCTGGAGCGTGCTAAGAACAGAATACCCCATCTGCCATGCATCTTCTCGCCGCACGCCAGAACTTAAGATTCTGGGTAATTCTTTATAGAGGTTGTCTTCCTCGCGGTCCGGGCGGTTAAGCCAAGACCCTCGCTCCTGAAACTAAGACAAGCAAAGAATCAGGTTTACGATATGTGGGCGGTGGCATATGCCTGCCCAGCCCTCAAATGAATGAGTGACTGAGCCCGTCCCAGTATTTCGCGTCCTATAACCTCTACTACTATTGTAGTAGAGTAAGGAGCGAAATCGCGCAGATATTCGCTACGGGCGACAGTTCGACGCCCGCACCCAGGGTACACCGCGTGGAGGTTTCTGGGATCGTACCCCGTGGTAGCGGCTACGAATACTACCAACCCTTGCTTTACTCGTGGATGTCGTAAAATATGACTAAAAGTTTTATATTGACCAGAGCCAAGGCCATCTGATGACGTTACGTCAACAATTACATTCCCAAGAAGGGTTGCCGAACGGCCAGTCATAAAACTATCGCTAATAACTTTTGCAACGAATACTGTGGAAGAGGAGTACATACTTTGCATCGATCCCAAATAATTATGCTAAGATCAGAAGAATAATGATGATGATGATTTACTTATCATCCTCATTATTCTTCGATGTAGATCTATATTTGCTTTTACACAAAATCTTACAGAGAAAATTTTCACATTTCGGAAAATTTGCAATAGCGTAATATTACCGTATAATTATATATTAATAATTGCACGCGAATGATTGATCTATTAGGTTCGACTTTCTTTTCTGTCTTTCAGCCAGAACAGAACGCCTGCTCTCAAAGGCAGAAATTTTCGTCCATCTGCAAGCATATTTTGTAAAACTTTTAGTTAACTCCGTCATATAAATAACATTAGAAAAAAAAATCCGAAATCCGCTGTATTTCTTCCAAATGGTTTACCAACAAAACCTGCAGTGCCAATCATAATATAGACTGCACACTAGTTCAGTGCAAATTAATGGAGTTTGCGTGTTTCGCGACAATTTTACTAACTGTTGGATAATTAAATTAGTTTTTGTTTATAGCACATGGCTGATCTGTGGTTTGATGTAATTTGTACAGAGTAATAATAAAATGCATGTATGCACACCAACAAAAAAGTTAAGTATAGGCAGGCCTACGTCACTCCATGTACTTACGCGCTATAATTGCCTACCGCCCGACCAAGCGGTCGCGGGCCGTTTGCGGACCAAATTCAGTGCGGTTTTCGAAGCGTATGCACGTCGTTAAATATTTTTCGTTCCATTCGTTTGTACGTGTACCTACAATGGCGTCTGGTGCCTTATGTGCAGTAAATGGGTGCAAATCAAGTAAAAAAAGGGGGTAAAAAATTACTACATATTCGAAGTTCCACATTTAATTAAATGTATCAGGAATAACTTACTGACAAATAATTTTGTACACGATGAAGAAAAATTATCTGAGGAACTAATCTAACTAATCAGGCTATGCAAGGATTTAAAGAAAGAAGGCATTAATTTTATGTTTACGAAACGCTTACATCAGGATTGCCTAGAAAAAATTTTTGGCACCGCACTCAACAGAGTGGTAATTGTCGAGACCCTACACCGATACAGTTCATGAGGGCAATCTCAAAATTATTCCTTTGAAATATGCTTGTTTTTTGTGACTTAGTTGTTAGCGTCAGATGGCTGTGACAACTTTAGCCGGACTGTGGGTGAGCGCTGAGGGCTCTCAACCCGGAAGAACTCATGAATTTTATCGAAGAGGCAGCCCTGTAATTGCTGTGGGATCGCGAGGTGCGAAGCAATTACAATTGTACGCATTTAGGCACATTTTAGCATGCAGCAGTTGCTGACGCGACAGAGTAGGCTATTATAGCAGTAGGTATTGGTAATTTTCTACCGAGTGAAGTATCTGTCAATCTGTGGTATAGGTACGGTTTGATTTCGATTATATATTGAAGTATCTAATGTAAACAGATAATCTATATATATTTCTTTAACAGAAAAACAGAAACATCTTCGTATTAAATAAAATTCTTTTTTTTTATGTAACTTAGTTGTTAGCCTCAGATGGCTATAACTTTACCCGGACTGTGGGTGAGCGCTGCTCTCAACCCGTAAATAAAATGGGTAGTTTCCAAAAACTAAAATTTTTCAGATAATCTAATTAAAAAATGCGATGTAGAAAATGTTGATAACGACATCTATTGAGTCACACCAAAAACTCAGCAACGGAAATTAAAAAAAAACTATTTAAATTAATGCATTGTCACGGTCCTTAATAAGTTTCAAATTAATCCAACGTTTAAAAAGGGGTGAGAATTTAGTATAAAGATTACTTTACATACAAAGCAAGTTAATATAAGCTTGTTAAAAAACCATTATGACAAGCGGTCAAAACAGCGAGGCATAACAGGCCTCTCTTTGTGAGCTCTCTTTGTGAAACTTGCATATGAGACATGATTGTGAAACATAAGGGCTAAAGAAAAAAGATAAGTTTGAAGGTCCTGTCATCAAAGAAAAGGATTCGGTGACTCAGCCCAAATAGTGATAGAGAGGTAAGTACGGCAGTTTATGAGACTTTCCGCCGCTCCGGACGGTTTTAATGGCTGTAACTGATCCCACAGACAGGTCCTCGAAAAATAGTACTCCTAACTTAAAAACTACTAACTAACCTAAAATATACCCTCGTAAATGTAATAGTAGGTTACGAAGACGTTTCGGTCTGAATATGTAATCACTATTTAGTTAAAATCTTGTAAATGAATCACATCAAAAGCTCGAACTTGGTACATTTCTTTGTACTTTGACATACTGACAATACAGTCTATTTAGACTTAAGGTTTTTTTATTTAAGTTAAATCATAATTAATTTGACTTGAAAAGTCTCAAATTTCTATTCCGATAATTTGCAATAGCTTTCTGAAACTACAATATAACAAAATCAATAAATAGATATCAATATATTTTACCGTAAACATTATTTGATATGATATAATATTCGTGTAAATATCAGAAATCATATGACATAAGTCAATTTATTGCTCTGAAACTCAATTTTCAAGTTGGATAGTGCCCGGGCGAGCGCTGTAGCTGCATCGATTGCATTGCACGCACACTAGTTAACACAGGTTCCTAGAATTCCTGGGGCTCGAAGCAGCCGTATTCTGTAACATAGGCAAACTAATAATTTTAAACCAATTTTAATCGTACGCACTAGAACTATTTCGTTATTCCAGTGGCACAATTATATATATATGCGGAATGAGGAAGCGAGTGAAGTATGCAAGGATAGAGTTCTCTGGCACTTTGTTCTCTCTGCCTACCCTGCAAGGGACATGGCGTGATGGTATGTATATGCTAAAAAAATACCAATTTACCCTCATTTTTTAAGGATTTCTTTGGCCAAGTTCAAAGTGTAAAACTGTGTCTGTTAAACCTAACGTTGCTCAGCTGTAGTATAGTTTGAAGGTGTACCTTGTAGATGATAGTAGAATAACATTGTTTCTTGGACTTAAGGGAACCATTCGCTTATAAAAGTGGCGTCAAAATAGTTTTTAAACTTTTTTTAATATTAAAATTAACTGCTTTAACTTGTAAATCTACTATTTTCTGGATCTCTGTCTATTATTTCCACAAAATCTTATCTTTCGCAAACATTGGTCTTTTAATCATTACTAACAGTCAATAAAAGTATATCGGTTGTCCAATCAATTTATACCTGTAACGTCCTGAATAGGGCTACGAATTACGCAACGAGCTCCGCCAGCCCTTGCCATACCTAGTAAAATTATATTCTGTACAATATTAGTGCATAAAATATTCGATATTTTCCTCTGAGGATTTAATATTACCTGAAGAATATGTCTCTATAATTCAAGTAGGTAAACGGACATTAAAATGAAAAATTGCGTTCGAATTCTTTTTACAGTAATCAATGATTTTATGTTTCAATGGTGTGATAATAAATGCAATAAAAGCAAGATATTTTGATATGGATATTTGCAAATATTATCTTATTCTATGATATATCGTTTTGTAACTTATTTAGTGTATTTACTGCTACGATTCTTAACTAGCAACGGCTTTGGTAAATTTACTCTTTAAATTGAGTAGATTTGACAAATCTTGTTTCATATTACATGATAAATAACATCGAATGACGATGAATATTTTAAGAGGTGAGTAAATTTAGTTGTAGTAAAAATAATTAAAAATTAATTTAAGTCACAATTACGAATATCACCATAAATAGCTGCCAAACTTTTTAAAGTATTGCTTAAACAAATAAACATTTTCTCAAAGATGCTTGAAAATTTAAGCATTGTTTTGACAACCTTCTTAGAGATAAATCAAAATTGCTGTGCTGACCAAATACATGCGAGCAGCGGCCGGCAAAAAATCAAAATCCATATCTGTCATGTCTTAGCGGTCAAATAAATATATATGTAAAATTCATATCTATCGTGTATTTTAAAAATGGAACGATTTGTTTCTTCTTCTTATTTTTATGTATTGGCAATCAGCTACTTAAATGAGCCATTGTTGCCAGTGTCGAGTTATAATTATCTTCAAATTTTTAGTGTCTTCAGATTAGTCATTTGTCCGTCAGTAAGTCAAATTGTCGCCATCAACAGTGCTATGATACGGGTTGAGAGCCCTCAGCGCTCACCCACAGTCCGGGTAAAGTTGTCATAGCCATCTGAGGCTAACAACTAAGACACACAAAAAAAAAAAAAAAAAAAAAAAAAAAGTGCTATGGTGACACTGTTAATGGTATGTTGTAGGAATTTTGATGGAAAACGAAAACGTTGTAAAGCACTTTTATATGATATTCACTACATCCCAGCTGTTCTGTCACATCATATTACATAAAATACCATAAAAATTATCTAATATAACACGTTAAAACACTAAGATATCGAATATAATACAAGAGCACAACATGACGTTTTAGATTCCCGCCAAAAGTCCTAGTGTCTTCAGATTAGTCATTTGTCCGTCAGTAAGTCAAATTGTCGCCATCAACAATGCTATGGCCACACTGTTAATGGTATCTTGTGGGAATTTTGATGAAAAACGAAAACGTTGTAAAGCACTTTTATATGATATTCACTACATCTCAGCAGTTCAGTCACATCACATTACATAAAATACCATAAAAAATATCTAATATAACACGTTAAAACACTAAAATATCGAATATGATACAAGAGCACCACATGATGTTTTAGATTCCCGCCAAAAGTCCGAACGATTTGTTACTTCAAAACATGGTAACCAAATAGGCAACTTATCAGAGTTTTATTTAAATTTAGAACTGGCTTGAAAAAGAAACCTGTTTGATAATGAAAAGAAAACAAAGGAACCCTTTAGCACGTGAAAAATGTTGTTCGTTGTTCGTCATGTATACAGTTCTACTTAGTATTACTTAGTTTTAATTTCCGGGCATTATTTGAGAAAAGTACTATACAAGCCTTGACCACAACTAGGTATTGATGGACTTACGTATGTGTATCTCGACTACGCCTCGGCCCACATTTACACGTTCGTCCATCAATGCCTCTTTTGCTGGCCGCTGCAGTAATGTACTATTTCCTGGTTTACCGTTTATATTAACTTTTTTATGCAACAGATAATTAAAACTAAAGTTTTGAATCGTATTTAAATTTAAACGGTCTTGTTTAATGAAGTTTAAAACATAAAATCATCGAATAACATCGATTGATATATTATTTAACGAATAAATACTGCAATGATATGATAAAATATCAACTATCGATAATTTCGATGTAAAACTTCTTCATATTATATCTACATCACTATGATACAGTACTAAAATATATATTTGTATAGTTACACCGGTATATAAAGGGATGTACGTACACGTTATCATAGTGTGTGTGTGCCCTAGATATTCTCTCAGCATTTTCGTATCTACTCTGTGGAATATTGGGAATATTATTAAATAGTGATAGTGATAATGACTTTTAAAATTAAAGGGAAAAATTTACAAAACTTTAATAAGACCTGCTGTATTGCATGGATCAGCATGTTGGGCGACAAAAGCGACGGATGAGAGACGATTACATGTAGCGGAGATGCGAATGTTGAGATGGATGTACGGCGTGACGAGAATGGATAAGATAAGGAATGAGCGTATAAGAGAATGTTTGAAAGTAGCGCCAGTGACGGATAAGTTAAGGAGTGAACGTTTGAGCTGGTATGGACATGTGATGAGACGGGATGAAAGTAATGTTGCGAGGAAGGTTTTGAGTATGAATGTTGAAGGCTTTAGGGGTAAAGGGAGACCAAAGAAAAGATGGATGGACTGCGTGAAGCATGATATGTATAAACAGGGAGTGACTACAGAGGTGACGTCTGATAGGGATGTATGGAAAAAGAGGACATATTGCGTCGACCCCAAGTAGTTGGGATAAGAGCAAGAGAATGATGATGAGTGATAATGACTTGGAGACTCCATCGACATTATAGAACGTATTCTTCTTCACAGCTCATATATGTCCTACTGTTGGGCTCGAGCCTCCTCCATAATGGAAGGGAAATTGACCTACTCTACCATGCTGGTCAGACATGTTGGTAAAGGGTTTTGTTTCGAATTATCTTTCTCTTGCGTAGATGTTATATGCGTTTTATATCCCTTACTCCGTCACTAGATAGACAGAATAAAACGTATTATAACTTTTAATTTGATTGCCGCAAATAATTTACAATTCAAATGATTTAACTATAAGGATAGACTTAATTTAAGTCTATATTGAACACTTTCCATGTACGTTGCCTAGGTGCAAGTAAGTTTCTAAAACAAACACGAGGATGTTGTCATACTGGTCAAAAGCCTTTTGAAATGTGCATTTGACGGTACCGCCCAGCCTCCCTTTGTGAAACCTTTGATGCAGAATTGACGTGGCTAGATTAAATTCGTTTTATAGTACAATATATGTACCTTTACTAAAAGTATTAATTAGTCTATAGCCACTACAGATATTAATTTATTTTTTGTGTGATATTTGAATTAGAATACAATCCCACAACCCCATTTTTTACCCGTATATGTTGTAAAAGACGATTATAGTTATCATATGTAGATACTTGAAATGTAGATCCAAGAAAATTCAAAACAAACCCTCAAACCAACCATCTGACCATCGTGGTATAGTCTGACCATCGTGGTATATGTAGTAGGTAAATTTTCTTCTTTTTTTGTAGAGGAGGCTCGAGTCCACCAATGGAATGATACGAGCTGAAATGATGATGATGTTGGTGATGATAATTGTATTATTATGCCTCTCCTTCCTTTTCTTTTTTTTTTAATATGTAGATAACATAGATGCAAGAGAAGGAAAACTAGATATAAAACATTATGCCAATCCATATATATGGGAATCGCTGTTATTTATGAACCTTCGCTGCTGCTGGAAATTTGTCATCACCTCAGCTCATATATGATACACTGTTGGGCTCAAACCTCATCTATAATCATCCATCAAACAGGTTTATCCTAGTACGGATACCAGCTCCTCACAAAGGCCCCAGATAATGTATACATATCCTATATTTAATGTCGTTTACCTATGATTTAATAGTGATGAGAAAATAAATAGATATTATTATAATGGGAGGGAAATTGACCTACAATACCACGCTGGTCAGACGTATTGATAGTTTTGTTTCAAGTTTGCCTTCTCTTGCATAGAGACTCCAACGACATTATAGAACGTATTCTTCTTCACAGCTCATATATGTCCCACTGTTGGGCTCGAACCTCATCCATAGTGGGACGGAAATTGACCTACCATAACACGCTGGTCAGACGTATTCGTATAGGGTTCTGTTCGAGTTTGCCTTCTCTTGCATAGATGTTATATGCGTTTTATATCCTTTATTCGTCTCTTACGGTCACCCACGGGCAAGAGACGGAGTGGTGAATAGTATTATTACTCCGTCACCATACGGGCAAACATAATATTAAAAGATAATCGACGTCTGAGTAAAAAGAAGGTGTGCTGCTTACTCGTTTGCCACCAAAAGCAATACAAAAAAATAAAAGAATAACTCGTGATTCAAATCAAAAACAGTCGGTAAAGTAATAAAAATACGAAAGTATTTTTCAATGAAGCACGATTTTTTTCTCTAAGTACAGTATATCTAGTTTAGTATACAAACACAATATAAATACGGACAACATTTCAAGCGTAGAAGACTAATTTTATTACGTTGCCGCTGAGTGCAGCAGTGGTTTGCAATTAATGGGTGACGAACGGAAAATAGGGACATGTAAGTAAGCCTATATCCACTATTGAATAAAAACCTCCCTTTTTTTCGTTTTTTTTTCTTGTGGTAAACTATGAATGTGGACGCGCCCCGCCAAATCGGCCCGGGGCGACGGAAGAGGCGGCGCGCAGCCCCATAGACCCACCCTGCCTGAACACTTCTCTTCGCCGTGCGAGCGGGCCACCGGTACCCGATCTTTGTCTCCGCTGGACCAATAAAAAAAAAAGAATCCCTAAAAGGAATAATAAGATCATAATTATCACGTCTGGCAGGCGGTTTGACTTTAATTATAACACGAGAGTGTTTCTGATCATTCGCCTAATAACGGATTAGTCAGTATTTATGAGAAAGTAATGGTTGATGACATATTTTATTCTAACCCATAGCTAATGGGCAGTAATAGTACTAATTAATTCATTTATTATATAAAAATATTTCAAGAAGATTTCTCTTCTTCAAACATAATTTATACTACGTATGCATTGCCTTAGACTTTTAAAACTGTTTATTTAAAATTTCAATGCATTCAAACTGTAAACGGAACAGGAAATTAGACGGTAACTTGATTGTCTCGATAGAAATTTCCGCAGCCAATAAATAAAAGAACCTTGTTAAATATCCGGTTGATGTAAAACTAGAATATTGTAAAGTGCTTTCATCACAGTAATATAGATTTAGTGTAATTTGCATTGAAAAAATTAAAGTTTGGAAGTATTACTTAGTACATTCACTTTGTCTAAGGAAAATAGCACTAAGCTATTATTTTCCAAGAAACATTTTAAAGACACAGTACAATATAAAGTTAAGCTTTGCAAGTAAATATAAACTTTCTGTCATTCGTTTTATAACACAATTTCAAAATTTGGTTATATTTTGTACTGGATCTATCATATACTTGCTAACTAACTTTGCTAACGATTTTGACGGTGGACCGCATATCATGTTGAGGAAAATTAAATAAGGTCTGCATTGATATAAGTCAATTTATTTAACGTTTAGCCTAGGCCGTGATTTTAGGCTTGTCCCGGAGGCTGTTATTAAATAAAACTGAAAACGAAGTACAATGAAATTGTTTACCTATCAACTCAGCTTATATACGTCCTACTGCTAGGGTTAAGAAGTCTTAAGCCGAGAGAAGTCTCTATAATAAGAATTTGATCTACTGCAGTACGTTGGCCAGGTATGTTGGTATATTTTTTTTATTTTCAGGTTTCCTTTTTGGGCATAGATGATATATGCATATTATATCTCTCAGATGATAGAGCAAGTATGAGTGCAAAAGATAGGCTGACTAAAAACTTCGAGGGTAACACCAAACTCTTTTGGAGGGAGGTGAAGAAGTCTCGGGGTGGTTGGTCAGCCTGCAGAATGAATAAAATAAGGTCTAAAGGTGGAGACATTCTTACACAAACACAAGACGTGTTAAGCCGATGGAGTGAATATTTTGGCGATATGTATGCGGATGCTACGATTGGCGCCGATGTCGCATGTGGTCTAGTAGACCAACATTCGCCGACGGCGTCCTCCGATGGCATCAGTATGGATGAAGTTGAATGGGCGATAAGAAGTTTGAAAAATGGTAAGGCAGCGGGCATTGATATGGCGCCTGCCGAGATGATCAAGCTTGGTGGCTCCTGTGTCCGGGAGGCGTTCCTGTTGCTCCTCAATTTATGTTGGAGCTCGGAAATGGTTCCCGGGGACTGGAATAGCGCGGTCATCGTGCCTTTGTTTAAAAACAAGGGTTCACGTTATGACTGCGCAAATTACAGAGCCATAAGCTTGACCAGTTTGGCAGCAAAAGTGTATGGTAAAATTATTGAAAGAAGAATGAGGATGGTGTCCGATTGTTTACTGTGTGAGACACAAGGAGGTTTCAGGAGTGGAAGGGGATGCATGGATCAAGTGTTCTCTCTACGCAACATTGTGGAGAAGCATCTGGCCCTAGGTCAGAGGGTTTTCTGCAGTTTTGTGGATCTGGAGAGAGCATTTGACACGGTTGTACGAAAGGAACTTTGGGACATTTTACCGGAGTATGGTATTAACGGTAAACTGCTTCAGGCTGTGCAATCCAGTTACATGGGCTGTAGAGCCTGTGTGCGGCTGGATGATGGAATGTCGCCTTGGTTTGACGTCAATATCGGCGTTAAGCAGGGCTGCGTTCTATCAGCCAGGCTGTTTATCATATATCTGGATAAATGTCTCCAAAGGTTGAACGATATGAATGCGGGAGTCCAGATGGGTGACTCAGTGGTCTCTGCTCTGCTTTATGCAGATGATGCAGTCCTGGTGGCACAGTCAGCGACTGACCTGCAGACCCTAGTCGACACAATGACAGAAGATTGTAAGAAAAGGGCTCTACGCGTGAATGTGAGCAAAACCAAAATAATGGTCTTTGAAAGAGATGAAGCCAGAACAGATGTAAGAGTAACGATGTAGTAATGTAGTAGTAGGTAATGATGTACTAGAGCAAGTGGATGAATTTGTATATCTTGGATGTGGATTTAGCCGAGATGGGCGGTACACCACTGAGCGAAGAGTGAATGCGGGAAATAGAGTGAACGGAGCGTTGGGGCAACTTCTCGGCAGCCACCACCTCAGCCAGAAGGCACGTGTAGCAATACATAATGCAGTGCTTGTCCCAACATTACTGTATGGAAGCGAGAGTTGGGTATGCAGAAAAGAGTATGAAAGTAAAATTAATGCGGTCGAAATGCGATCTCTTCGGAAAATCTGTGGAGTTAAGTATGCGCTACACGTTTTCAAACAGTGGTTTGTAGCAGAAAAAGCAGAAATGCACTTTGTTGGCTACATGGTTTTAGAGTAGTTTGAAACAAACAGTGTTTAAGAGAACGTGGCGCGTATAGGACGTCTTTACGCTCGCGTACCGTATATTCACTACTCGTCATGGCGCCAACAAAAAAAGTTGGTTATTCCAAATTTTTGTTCAAAGGCTCAAATGGGAGCCAAGCCAAGCTGATGATACGATATTCAAAGAGACATAATTTTATTTAAAGCTTGCAAACAATGAATTGCATTTACCTAAATCCTACCTTTTACCAGAAACAAATATATTTGTACCATAAGCTTTTCGGGTGATAGTGCTTTTGCACTTTTTTTCTCATTATTTATTATTAGGTACTTTTATACAAATGTACATGCCAGTCCCATCGTATATAATAGTGCTTTTGCACTTTAAAACATATAACGAAACCATTTCCTGAACGAAACATCACAAGGGAGCAAAGAATATTCAAATACTGATTATACAGAACTAGAATAATTATTGGCAACGCTTTCCTTGCGTCCCGTTTTCGCGCTAAATTTAAATCTTGAAAATTTGTATTAAAAAGTTGTGTTTTACACAATTTATTGAGGAAAAAGTCTTGACATTTTATTGAGAAAATGAAAAAAAAAATCATTTGCTAAAATATTCTACTCATTTTTTTTGTGTAATATTTTTATAACCTTCACAATTTAAGTCCCAAAGACAGAGCAAGTCTTTGTATAACTCGAGAAGTTGAGTAATAACATCGCGATCGCATTCTTGTCGATGATCTACATTCTCTTTATACGCAGAACATCGTTACATGCGTCTGCGCTCACCGCTGCAGCGTGACTGTCGTTCATTTGGTTTGAAGCAAGCGGCTAGATGGTTTCAAACAAGATTTAGACGAACGCTTGGCCAGTGGTTTGTAGCGCATGCCTCGCTACCAAGGGCGTTCAGAGGGCATGCGAAATTTGGCATCAAACATCTATCTACACTGTTTGAAGCCGTTGCTTCAAACCACTGTTTGAAACCGTGTAGCGCATACTTTAGGCTGACCGACCGCATTCGTAACGACGACGTAAGAGAGCGAGTAGGTATGAAAGTGAGTATTGGTGTAAAGATGCGAAAGGGAATGCTCCGATGGTTCGGACATGTGGAAAGAATGCCGAACGAACGTCTGGTTAAGAAGATATACAATGCGAAAGTGGAAGGATGTAGGTACCGACGGAGACCGAGACTAACCTACCTAGACCAGATAGGTCAGGTACTGAAGGAAGGTGGAGTCAAGAGTCTCCGAAACCGGCGAGCGTGTATGAAGAGAATTATGAATGTTGAGGAAGCGAGTGAAGTATGCAGAGATACAGTTCTCTGGCACTCTGTTCTCTCTGCCTACCCTGCAAGGGATATGGCGTGATGATATGTATATATATATGTATATCTCTCAGATATCCATGGTCACAATAGTGAGTGGTGAATTATATTCTTACTCCGTCAACAGACGAAAAATCAACTATATTGATTATTAAATTTAACTCATTATAAATATTTTTATTATTAACAAATCAGACGTAAGATTCGATGCACCTGGTGGGGACTATCTGACAATGTGACGTCCGAAACGCGGGCGCCAAATCTTCCCCAGGGGTTAACAGGTTTTCCAGCTATCTGCCTGCCATTGCCAGTGAAGCATGCTTATTCGTGGTGCCACGTCGGTTATATTCATTATTCTATGGATTTTCATATTTAGGAATATACATATATGATTATGCTCATATATTGTATAAATAATCGAAATACGTAGATACTGTATACTACGAATGTGCTACGGCGTAGACAGTTGTTGAACTTAAAGTTCGTAGACCCTCCTCATTCATTTGGATAGAAGCGTCCTCGTAACTATTCATGTACGTGGAGTTTTCATAAGTTAGATGTAAATTAGTATTTAATAAATCTTTCAAAAATAATATCAATTTATTTTTGATAATTTTGTAGGCAACGTCCGAAGCAATAGAAGGATAATGTGTGATACCAATATCTGTCGTGTTAGCTTCACATTGCTATTTGGATAGACTACCAGTATAAATTCCTTCACTTCTTAAACTTGTATATAAATTTATAGCCTTTCAAAAAGTAAAAAAAGGATAACATCGGTTACTTGAATCGCTGCCCCGAAGATCAGCGTAGCAGGTATTTTAAAATAAAAAAATCAAAAACCCAACTGCGTAAGTGAACCAAATTACACATACACAATAAAAAAAACTGAAAAGAAAAAAAACAAGCACTTAGATGTCCGGTGCTTTAGAATTCTATAATATATTATTGAATGAATACTATTCCAGAAAATAAAATATATTTTAATAATGGAACACAACGGGATCCATCATTCAACAGCAAATCTAATTTTTCAATTGATCCCGACTGTTCAGTTGTTGTGTTCCATTATTAAAATATATTTTATTTTCTGGAATAGTATTCATTCAATAATATATTATAGAATTATAAAGCACCGGAGATCTAAGTGCTTGTTTTTTTTCTTTTCAGTTTTTTTTTATTGTGTACGTAATTTGGTTCACTTACGCAGTTGGGTTTTTTGATTTTTTTTAATAATTTTTTTTATTTCATACTTTTTAGTTATGATGAATACCTAGGTGGCTATAGTTATTTTATTTATTAATAAGTAGGTATCTAACTATATTTAGTTTTTCGACTGAAGTTGAGTACTGAATCGTTAGAAGTTGAAGATGAGCGACCGCGTCAGACATTAGATACTTTAGGTAGTCCAATATACCTACTAGATACTTTAGTATATATCCAGCTACATCCACACGCACAGTCATACGATTTTTTCGTCTTTTCATCGTAAATTTCTACTGTCTAAAACCTGTATGTGAAAAAGGTTGTTACGAAACTTTAAATCAATATAGATCCTAAACGGACAGTCGAATCGAAAAATGTTGAGGGAAAACTAAAAATGATTTTCAAATTCCTATTCAACGATAACCCACTTGACATAGTTTGTTGACTTTAATTTTTTTCATTTTCACAATATGGCGTGCAGTAGTCGCCATTTTGAATTTTCACCAACGTCATGTCTTTAGTGACACTCGCCGGACCAAGAAGAATGGATTGACGTGTGAATCATAAAAATCGGCCCAGGCGTTTGGTCTATATAGTGCTTCAAAGGAACATACATACATGCATAGACTGTTAAACACAATACCACTCCTTTGCGTTGCGCAGTCGGGTAATAAAAGACAATGACGTATAGAATAAAAAAAATAATTTTAATTCATATAACGTTTATTCTTTTATTACGCCCATAAATCATCGATAATCAAAATCATTTTTTAATATGACAATAACTTCTTACATCATTATTTTTTTTAGTTATGTCATTTGCTAAGGATCGCTACACAGCTACGAGCCTAGGTAGCAATTTAATTTGCTTCACATGTAAAAAGAAAAACCCTCCATGACAACTCCAATTGTATTAATAATAGCTGTCCGGTAATACTCTCCTGTCCATTTTCATCAGTACAACGCAATCAATGCCTTTAATCAAATGTACAAAGGGTTGCAAGCCACCCTTTAGCGTGGATAATCCGTTACATGACTGATCAGACAGGAGTTCTAATATTTTTTGAAGTGAAAACAATCTCTTTAAACCATACTGTTGCAATATATAAGAGTCAAGCGTTAGCAAATCAGGAAAAGGAGTAATCAGTTAATATTGTTATTTAAAACACTATTGCGAGAACAACCATACGAAAAAAAATATTAAATTGTATTTGAAATATACGCATGAATTTATAAAAGCCAGATTGCAATACGAAAAATGATGTCACAAGTGGGATTCGAACCCACGCCTATTGGGAATCCGGCCCAATCGTGCTGCCACTACACCACCGTGAACTATTGTAGCACATTCACTCGCTTCGTATCATATTTACGTCTTTAAGGAGACGTGTGCCATTTACCCGACAATGTATTAATTTTACATTGTGTAGGCTTTGCAGTTAGAATTGTATTAAACGATGACACAACCTTTTATTTAAATTACTGAAATTTAGCATAATCCAAATTACTGAAATTTAGCGTAATCTGGTTTTTATAAATAATTAGGCATATTAAATGCTAAATTTCAGTCATTTGAGTCTGCGCATGAATGTTAAAATTAAAACCAAAGAAAATTGGACCCTTAAAATATCATACGGCTTTCGTGTATTAAATAGCTATCTATTTTTGTTATTTATCTTAACAGTTGGCATTCATCTGCAACTGCGCGAAAAGCTTGATGAATGACGCCCCATTATTACAAAAAATAACCAGATTCACTAGTAGTTCATAACGTATAAACAATATTCCTACTGCAATTTATCAGGGATAAACCATTAATGTTACTTCACAATTTAACTGCGACTAGGCAAAGGGATAAAAGCCCATACAGCCAGTCTTATTTCTTTTTCATATATTATTTATCATTTCTTCATATTGTGTATAGCCTTAATAGTCATTGTCTATCAGTAAGTTAAGTTATTACCATTATTTGGGAGCTGATAATCTAATCAATGATTTTTTTGGGAATTTTGGCAAAATATAAAAATACATGTACAGCTAGTGGTTTTATACCGTATTCACTACACTTCAGCATTTTAACTGTACCATATTCTTAATTTCTTTCTTATTATTTATAAAAACCATGTACCATATTCCATAAAATACCAGCAAAATTATTAAATATAAAACACTAAAGTAATGAATATAATACAAGAGCGTGACATGACATTTCCACATTCGCGCCAAAACTATCTAGTTTTCAAACAAACAATAATATTCCAATGAAAATTATAACTATTAAAAACATGACATTAAAACTACTACTTCGACTTCAGTACTGGCCCCATGGACAACTAATTAGACTGTTTCGAATTAGTTATCCATGGGGCCAGTACTGAAGTCGAAGTAGTAGTTTCGCATTTCGCAACGTTCGCATATTTTATGTTTGAAATTTAAAAAAAAAACAACATGCCTCTTTTTTTTATTTTGTATATTTTCACGCTATTTTCTAAAGTTTTGATCATTTCTGTTTATCTTTATTGTTAAAAATGGGTAAAAATAAAGTTGATGTAGATGCATGAACAAGAAAAATATCGTAAATTTGCATTTCAAACGAAATTAATGCAATTGGATATTGCAAATCATTTAGAATGTTCCGTGAAAAAGGTGTATAACGCTATAGCATATTTTAAACAACACAGTACAGCGGATAAGGTTCCCAGAATAGTTCGGCCAAGGAAGACCACAATCCGGAAGGACAAGCTAATTATTCACTTGGCTATCCTTTTAAAGGCTCCAATGAAATTCGAAAATAAGTATTTTCTCAAGGCAACCCACGAAACATAACCGCGAGACTAGTCCGCAGGCGATTAGTTGAAACAAAGATCTTTGGGAGGGTCTCGAGACCTTCTTACCAAGCAACATAGAAAATTGCATAAGCTTTGCTAGAAAGTATTGTAATTGGACAGTTCGTCAACAAAAAGCTTTATTTTCTGACGAAACCAAAATAAATTTAATAAATTCTGATGGCAAACGATACATGTGCCGACCGATTAATGAAGCATTAAATAACAAGTTTGGCCGGCAAATAGTCCTGATTTAAACCCAATCGAGAATTTGTGGTTTATTGTAAAAAAAAAAACATTGTCTAATAAACATGATGAAATTTATGACACATTTAAAGAAACTTTGAGAAATATTCCTATGAAAACTTGTGTAAAATTAATAGAATCAAAGCCACGTCGTTATAAAGCTGTAATTGACAGCCGAGGCTACCCAACCAAATATTAATTACTGCATATTATTAAGATGTTTTTTTCTTCAAATTACTGAAATTTTTAGCATTTAATATGCTTAATTATTTATAAATACCCGATACGAAACGAAAAATGATGTCACAAGCGGGGTTCGAACCCGCACCTATTGGGAATCACGATGGTGTAAGTGGCAGCACGGTTGGGCCGCATTCCCAATAGGTGCGGGTTCGAACCCCGCTTGTGACATCATTTTTCGTTTCGTATCGGGTATTTATGTTTTTTTCTATTAAACTATATTTTTTTGCGTTTCGGTAATTTTATTAATATTCATGCTTGATTTTTTTATCTGTTTCTATATAGTTGTCCATCTTAGTACTTTGTGTCACTCATTTTATTTTATTAAATATATCAATTTATACATAAACGATTGTATGTTATTTAAAAATCTAATAAATTAATACTTATTAATATGGATATGTTATAGTTTAATAGATGTTGGCCCACGATAATATATAAAACATTTATTATTAACCGTATTAGCTTTAATAATTAAAGTCATAATTGGTGTTTCTAATTATATGTCCACCACTGTATATCATCATCATCATCACAGCCCATAAATGTCCCACTGTTGAGCTCGGGCCTCCTCCGTAATGGGAGGGAAATTAACCTACTATATCGCGATGGTCAGACGTGTTGGTATAGGGTTTTGTTTCGAGTTTTCCTTCTCTAGCATAGATGTTATATGCGTTTTATATCCCTTAGTCGTCTCGTACGATCACCCACGGGCACGATATGGGGTGGTGAATAGTATTCTTACTCCGTCACCACACAGAAATATAGATATATATAAATATATACATATATATATATATATATATATAATCCAAAAATCCTTTAAGCAACAAAGTTGAAAAGTCTATGATACAGTAAAAAACCGCACAGTACTTAAATCAAAATACATTATGAATTTTTTCAAATAAGTACAAGTACTCGATATGTTCGATAATGAATAATGATATCATTTGAGTCGAAATAAATTCGTATAAGACCTCTATATAAAAGTACAATATTGAAATATCGACACTAATTAGGGCAATTATCTACCCACTTATTTGCGCAAGGGATGGGAGAGTGGGCTTAGTAAATTTCAACGATGATTGATGGTTTATTACGGGCTTATTTTGTTTTTTATATTTCTCTCGATTTCTTCACCATTACTAACTCGCATGACATATGTATACGACAGTCCCACTGCTACGTTTGAATCTTCTCCACAGTTGGAAAGGAATTAACTTATTATACCACGCTGGTCATACAAGTTTATATTTAGTTTATTTCGAGTTTTCAATCTCAGTCAAAAATGTTATCCGCTTATTTCCTTAACTCATATTTTATGATCATCCACTAGAAAGGAAAAGAGGCGGCCTTTTAATATCTTCTTCTTTTTCCGTGATGGAAATTCTTTGAATTTTTAAGGTCATCCTTCCCACCCACGAGTCACATTGGTATTCACTATAAAAGATATACTTCTCCGCAGTTAGCCGAATCGAATTTAAGACCGACACTACCCATTTCCTTGGGTGGCTTGGCCATTTCTTTAGCTGGTTTTTATAAATCCCACGGAATATTAAATCATCATCATCATTCCTACTCTTATCCCAATTATCTGCGATTAACGTAATGTGTACTCGTACATATCGCAAAAGTTATTGTCAATAGTTTTATGACCAGTCGCCTGCCTGACATCAGCCCCCCTTAGGCATGTAATAGTTGACCAACCAGCATCAGGTGAAGTTAGCTCAGGTCGATATAAAGTTCTTAGTCGTCTCTTATGACATCTAAGAGCAAAGTAAGAATTAGTAGTATTCGTAGCCGTTACCACACAGCACTGAAAGGAAAAATGGTGGCGATATCTTGTATTCCTAATACATCACCATAAATGATATACGTCTTGAGTTTTGTTACAATCAGGGAAACATGAAGTTGAGCTTTTAATATAGGCAATGTTTTTTATTTGTTTATCCTTAAATATGTGACTAAGGCCAAATATAAAATTACATGCTAAGAGCTAGTATAATACAGTTCAGAACTCAAAACCTTTGTTTGTAAAATATTTGAAAATCGTAAGTGTAAAATAATAATAATATTAAAAAATAATAAATATCTACAGACTGATAATCGTATACCACAACCCTATGTTTACACGTGCCAAGATATATAATACCTCTTTGATGACAAAGTTGCCTCTCCATGAACTTGGAAATTACCTGTATTATCAGAAAAGAGGTCAAATAGCCCCGTCGCCATGACGCGTAAGCGTCGCAATTCGCATAATGAAAGATTTGCTTTTTATATATATATATATATATATATTTATGTATCAACTGTTGCTAGGCTTATACAGCCAATGTATAAAAAAGGTTTCAAATTATTTTTGAAATTTTATAGCAAAAGATTAATAAAAAAGAAATATATAAATACAAAAATTAACATTAACTTTAACCATTACATTTAGTAGTTATGTAAAAAAATAATAGATAAGGATCTGAAATTTAACAATTATCTTTCAGAACAATAATTATTTTTTTTTTAATTTTAGATTAGATTTAGCAAAAACATCAATAGCTGAAAAGTTTTGTTAGAATCAATTATAAAAAAAAAAATCAGTTCCTTAGCATTTTTAAAAAGAATATTACTTTTGAAAAAAGAAGCTGGGTATCAGGAGTAGAAGTTTCAAATCAGAATTTCTCGGTAGATGGAGTTAGCTATCAGTTCAAATATCGTAATATCTCTTTTACAGTGCCATCGTCGGCGGTTATTACAACACACTAATATAAATTTATTAACTTTGCGTGTCAATACAATTCATCATTTCGTGAAAGATCACTGAGGAAATTATATCCCTTATACATATAACGCCTATAAAGTAAAGAAAACTCGAAGTAAAACCCTATACCATCCATCTGATCTGCGTAATAATATGAAGTAATTAATTACCCTTCTTCTGTGAAAGAAGTTAGAACCCAGCATTGGGACGTATATGAGTTGAGGTAGAAGGAGAAGGTTATATAATGTGTAATTACTGACGAAAATATAGTTAATTCGATTCATATACAAATATTGATATTAAATCGTAATGTTGATGACTTATTATATTTTTTGGATTAATACTTAATTCATTCATGGAGGCTATTCAAAGTATAAAAAGATTTCCTTTGAAAAATATATTGGCTATACATAAGGTTTCGTTTTCAATTTCAGTATCTTACAATACTATAAAAAATAATATCGCGCAGCCGTAGTCTGAGTGGAAAGACTACCAACAAATTAACTAAATTGAAAATTGTTTGAAGTGCTTCGCAGGCTTTTCTATTGAAAGAGGGTCTATAAGATCTTGACTATAAATAGATTCTGTATCTATATCAATGTCTGGTTAATATCAAGGACATTCGATCGAACTATATTTAGTGTTGTCTAGATATGGTTTGTAGATAACAAAAGTTTCCTAAGCCTCATACAAAAATAACTCTATTCTTCAATGGACACAATATATTCTTGTCGACCATGATCTCACTATCTTGAATAGGATTACTTAAGATGTATTCATATGTTATTTATGGATATATGTTATTCTTATTGTGCTAAATGGATTTTGGCAGACGCGTTTCTTTAAGATATTTTAATACGTAAATACTTAAATTCTTTAGCCATTCAATTCGATTAATAATATTAAAATCCATTTTCATAATAACTTAATTTAGCGCTTTTTGGACTGTACCCCAATATATATATATATATATATATATATATATATATATATATATATATATATATATATATATTATTATAATATATATATATATATATATAGATATATATATATATATATATATATATATATATATATATATATATATATATATATAGATATATATATATATATATATATATATATATATATATATACGTATATACAATATATTTATATAGTGGAAGCTTCTCCGTATCTTGAATTCGATTAAAAATAGCTGCTAAATATGTGTAAACTTTTATTTTTAATTAAAATTTGCGACCGCTCTATTCGTATTTTGAAAGCTAAATGCAAAATACTTTATCAATAGCCACACCGTTTACACCAGTTCTACCAACGTGTCCCCTGTGGCGTTTAATTATTTCCAACTCACGATAGCCACATCATATCCACAGAAGCAAGATTGGATTAATTTTCGATGCAGGATCGCAGCTGCATATGGTATTGACAGTTTGGAAACACGCAGTTTCAAATTGTTTGACTTAATTATTCAGCTGCAAACATTTTGAAAATTATGCGTGCCTATACGTTACTTGTAATAATTGATATTGAATAAATATCTAATCTTTTAATATGTAAAATAAAACTATTACTTTACTTATTTTATCGTATTTGTATTTTGTTTCTACTTTTCCGACGTTTCGAACAATTGTTAACGTACATACATGGTCGCGGGAGGACAAAGGCTAAGGTGTTCCACGTCCAACAAGTTACCGTTATTACAGTTTTTTTTTATCTACATGCTACAATATTAATTATAAAATTTTGCACTACATTTCTGATACTATTTCATCGTATTCTTATATCTAGTGGCCGGCCCAATGGCGATGGGGAAGGAATACGGGGAGTTATGGGGCCACGCGCTGCCCTACCGTCGCCTCGGACGAGGCGGGTGACGTGTGTTCGGGCCATAGCCTACCAAAAAAAAAAATGATGGCCAAGAACATTAATAATGCTAGAGTGTAGTAGTAGATTATAATGTAACTATGGTTTAAGTATATTTTTATGTTCTGCCAAAATTCTCAAAGGAATCATAGTTTGATTGTCAGCGGCTAAATAATGGTAACGACTTAATTTGCTAATAGACAATGATTATAAATAGGCCACTCAATATATACCAGTGAAATATTATATAAGTATAAAATAATATATATATATATATATAGCTATATACAGTCAAAATCTGTTCTAACGACATCGAAGGGACTGCTCATATTCAGTCGTAAAAACCGATAGTCGTAACAACCGGTGATGTTTAATGTGTATCGTGCAAGTACAAACACATCGATAGGTAATTATTCGAAAAATATATTCATTCAACTATGTACATTGTGTTTATTATACATAAGTGAATGCATATTATTTTTCTGTGTGCATAAAATCGGTAATTTTAGTCTGTTTGAAACACGTTTGTGCAAAAATATTTTGTAATTCACGTTGGATTTTAATTAACGTATCGTCATAATTGCTCTGGATGTGGAACTGTTCATTAAAAAGAACTATCTTTCTTAATACAATAACAGCAACAACAAAAGTAACAAAGTAACTGAAGAGATATGAATAAGCGGGCTTTGACTCTACTGCATACACGTGTTTTGTTTCTAAGAATTAGAAAAGACCCTACACTAAACTGAATCCTATTGTTTTCTTTCCTGATTTTAATAGCCATTAAAGACAGATGTGCATACCCATTCAAATTATTTACAATACAGCTTAGCCGGTCGTTATAACAGATCTAATTCTCCAAAATATTAGTTAAATGTGGTCGTTTAATGAGGTATGTCGTTATTAGCAATGTCGTAAAAAGCAATGTTTTTGATAAGGCGGTCATATAGCATTCAGCCGGGACCTTTGTTCTAGGTTATTATAACCGGTATGTTGTTCTAAACTATGTCGCAGTAAACGGTTTTGACTATATATTATTTTATACTTATATAAGCTAAAAAAATGTGTTCTGTGGTAGCGGCTACAAATACTACTATCCCTTACCTCACTTGTGAATGTCGTACAAGACCACTAAGAGCTTTAAATCGACCTGGGTCCACTCCAACTGACGCCGTATAGTCGTCAACGATTACATTTCCACGAAGGGTTGACTCCTGCAGGCGGCTGGTCATAAAACTATTGTCAATAACTTTTGCAGTATGTACAAGTATATATTGCTTCGACTACAAGTAATTGTGATAAGAGCAGGAGAATGATGACTAATATATTTCGTTCATTATTTTATTTCTATATTAAGAATTATTTATCACTATTTATTTCGATTTATTATCAAAGCGTGTTTTTTAGTTAATCTATCTATCGATACATATAATAAAAATGTAACGGATCGCTGTATGTACATGGAAGATATATGAGAAAAAATATTACTGGGACCTTTATCAACACAAACAGAACCCAAAACAATGATTTTTAAAATTTTGGTCTGTTTATCTGTTAGTCTGTGCGTTTGTGCACGCTAATCTCAGAAACGGCTTATCCGATTTAGACGCGGTTTTCACCAATATATTGTGGTAAGCTTCACTTAACATTTAGGCTTTATTTTATGTCAATTAGTTTATAAATAAAAAAGTTATGTCAACATAAAAATGTTCGGAGAAAAAAAATCTTTATCGATTCTTTTCAAATTACGTACAAATTATCTTCAGTAAAAATAAATAAACACGTGTTTCAGCATTTGTTGATTTTCATCCTCTGGGGGGTGTAAATTAGGCCTGCAAAGCGGGTTGGACGACTCATTAAGTCATTAGCGCCAAGCCGATATTATTCGTGCGGTGTCCCACAGGGGTCGGTCCTTGGACCCACCCTGTGGAACATCGGCTACGACTGGGCGTTGAGAGGGAGCCTCCCACCCGGGCTGGGCGTGATCTGTTACGCCGACGACACGCTCGTCACAGCCCGCGGTGGGACGCTGGAGGAGGCGGCAGGCCTGGCGACTCTCGGCACCGAAGAGATCGTCAGGCGGATCGAGGCGCTGGGGTTGAGGGTGGCCCTGGACAAGACGGAGGCCCTCTTGTTCCATGGGCCCCGCATGGGCCCTCCCATCGGCGTTTCGATCACCGTCAATTCGGTTGACATCAGCATCCGGGCCCATATGAGGTATTTGGGCCTGGTGCTCGACGGGCATTGGTGGTTTCGGGAGCATTTCCGCAGGCTCGCTCCGCGGCTCGTCGGCTCGGCTTCCGCCCTTTCATGGCTAATGCCGAATGTGGGCGGACCGAGCGCTACGTGCCGACAGCTGTACACGGGGGTCGTCCGGTCGATGGCCCTGTACGGCGCACCGGTGTGGGCGGGGTCCCTGACCGTCCGATTCAGGGCTCTTCTGTGGCGACCACAGAGGGCCATGGCGGTCAGGGCTGTACGCGGGTACCGCACGGTGGCGACGGAGGCAGCGTGCCTGTTGGCCGGGAGTCCCCCGTGGGATCCAGATCCCATCGGCGAGCATTTCCGCCTCCAGAGGCGGAAATGCTCGCCGATTTGTATCGGCGGGTGTCGGGGGTGAGCGCGGAGGGCGGTGTGGTCTCTTTGAGGGAACTCACCGCCTGGCGCGTTGACGCCCGCCTAGATGTCATTGCCCGTCGGGCAGTCCGGCTGGAGAGGCCTCGGTTCGGTGTGCGGACCGTAGAGGCCTTCTGGCCGGTGCTGATGCAGTGGTTGGAACGGCGGCACGGGGTGCTCTCCTTCCGACTGGTGCAGGTTTTAACGGGCATGGATGCTTCGCCAAATACCTGCACAAGGTCGTCAGGAGGGAGAGTACACCGTCCTGCCACCACTGCGATTGCGACGAAGACACGGCGCAGCATACGCTCGAGGTTTGTGCCGCTTGGGCAGAGCAGCGTCGTGAACTCGTCGCAATCATCGGTGTCGACCTGACGCTGCCGACCATCGCCAGGGCGATGCTCGACAGCGTCAGGAACTAGGACGCGGTCGCAACCTTCTGCGAGGCAGTAGTCTCGCGGAAGGAGGCGGCGGAGCGCGTGCGCGAGGAGCGTCTCCTCGACGGCGCGAGCCGCCGCCGGCGACTGGGGCGGCGCAGGCGCGATTACCTGCGCCTGATGCCGCCCTAGCCAAGGCCGCGGGTGACTGGGTCGGGGAATTAGTCCGTCACCCGCCGAGAGGCCGACCGCGTGAGGAAAGACCGACATCCTACCCGAGGGGGGGATGTCGGTCGAGGAGAGGGTACTCCTCAGGGGTATTCCGTCGGGCTGACCACTGACGTCAAGTCACTCTGCTCCGGTGGTCGGCCCAACGACGAAGGCGACGTCACGGGTGGGTTACGGGTGTGCGCGCTTACGCCCCTCTGTCACCCCGGATGGAGTGGTGCGAGGAGTGCGCCGACCGTAGCCCACCCCCCAAAAAAAAAGAAAAAAAAAAAAGCCGATATTATTGAAGCTGGCAACTTGAAATGTTGACAGTGGTTTCTTTCTATGACGTAGAGATTTACTAAAAAAAGATTTTACAAAATTATATCCCTAAGGGGGTGTAACAGAGTGGCAAAGTTTTTATGGGGAGAAAAAAATCTTTATTGATTCTTTTCAAATTACGAGTCGAATCAAATATTCTAGGGTAATATCCGGCATTTGTCAATTTTCACCCTCTGGTTGTGTAAATTAGGCCTGTGAAGCGGGTTGAACGACTCATTACCGCCAAGTCGAAACTATTAAAGCTAGAAACATTAAGTTTTGAAGCACGTTTCTATTTCTGACATAGAGATTCAATATAAAAGGATTTTATGAATTCCGCCCCTAAGAGGTTGTAACAAAGCGGCAAAGTGTGTATGAGGAGAAAATTTCTTTATCGATTCTTTTCAAATTACGTACAAATATTCTTCGGTAAAAATAAATAAACACGTGTTTCTCTCTCCCTCTCCATCAACCCCGCACCAGTGCCGGCGTGAGAGCTCACACGATACACATGGTAGACAGCAATAAGTTCTTGCCTAATAGTTTAAGATACAGGTTAAATTTAGCTTCAAAAATGTTCACTCTATAACTCAAATAATAAATCATATCTAACGAGGTCGCAACTCCGCTGGTGAAACAAAACAGTCAAATAAAGGGTGGCGATAATTATATTTTTATCCCATGGTCATACCGTAAATAGTATATTTATGGCAATAAAATTTGTAGAATGAATAGAACTTTGAACCATCTTTTTCTTTAGTGACCGGCTATGGTATATAGAGACACGCGCGCCGTACACGTACATCGACGTTGTGCGGGCGGGCCACAGCAAACGGGTATCATCTCGAATCGAAGCCGGACGGTAGAGCGTGTCAACATAAATTATTTTCTCTCGGACCCACCCTATTGCCTAATTCCGTTAGACAACTAACTCGCAGAAGACGGCGACCGCATCTCAGTTTCTGACGCTGTTGATTATCGTCCTAGCGACAAACCTTCAACACCTTGCATTGCTTTTTCTATTTAACTCTGTCAGAGATGACTTCTGCGTGGACGAAGTCGCGGGCAAAAGCTAGTGTTTAACTATATTTAGTTTTTACTTTAATTTATCACTAAAGCGCTTTTTCTATGTTTCTCGCCCTCGCGCAAAGTATTTGTGAGATAATTGTTAATAGGACGCTGCAGAATAACAGCGTTGAGGTATCACTTTTGTAGTTGATACCATAACATTAAGCTGAGCAGCCATCCTTTTCCTCATTTGCGGAGGGGACCTATTTGTCATAATATAATATATATATATATTTTTTTTAGCTGTATATGTATTTTTCTTTTTTAATGTTTTTATAATTTAGTGCTTTTATTTTTTACACATATTTATTTTTTAATTTTGTTAAACAGTTGCTGATATTCACCACTGTATGTCCTTTCCGTGAAGGAGTTATAAATAAGTTTTCTTTCTTTCTTTAATACTGGCGATCTAAATCTGAATAAGGAGTTAATCTTATCGCATTACTATATTATCATCGGCCCTTGACTTATCAAGAGTCTTAACAACAGTAGACTTATTATTATTATTGTCATAAAAACATTTAAAGGAAATATGATCGTTTGAAGTGGGTCAAAATCGAGTCCAAAAGAGTCGGTTAAAAACAAACTAAACATGTAGGTGAAACTAATAAAAGAGTATTTGAAAGCATATAGCTGTAATATATATATTTTCACTATTTTCTATTTGTTGGTCCCCAGTTTGTTGATCCCCAGTGGCCGCGTTCCGATTCGATAGTTGCGGCGCGCGGTTTAAGATTATAGCAAATCAATGTTGTTGTGTACATGACCGCGCGTCACCGCGCGTGACCGCGCGCACCGCCATGCGCCGCGCGCAAGATCTTGAACCTACAAAATCCTGTTTGAGATCTACAATCCTGTATAGACCTGTACAGTTGACCCGCGCGGTTTTAGGGGGACGGACACATGGAGCCACGAAAATGGAGGACAATTTCTTTTGGTGATATGCAATATCTTACAGCACCATCTGCAGGTTACATATCCTTTTCAACGCAATCATACAAAAAATCAAAGGCATCAATCGTCATCCTAAAGTAGTTGAAAAATCGATCTTCGTGTAGTCTGTGTGGTATATAAAGTCACAAAAAGACTTAAAGAAAGTCTTTGACTGAAAATAGGGTACACCCAGTATTATCTTTGCTTTCCACCACTACGTCGCAATTTGCGGTATAAAACCCACAACCAAATAGCCTCCTCCACGTCCATTATCGCTGAATGTTCACGCTAGATTGCCGCGCGCAAGCCGCCTCCATCTGAACAGCTAAATCACGCGGCAACGCGCGTCGCCGCGCGGTCATCTGTACTTAGCCTAATAGTTTTTGGTATGTTTTTAAACTAGTAAATTGCCACAATATAATAATTATCATAAAATAAATTTAATATAACTGGTCATAAACAATATATATTTTTTTACTTATAAAATCATTTTCTTTTTGTACTGGCATCCATAGCCGTTAATAAATTTAAAAGAAGTGTGTGTGTGTGTATGTGTGTACTTATGTACACGCGTTAGAAGTTATACTTCTAGTTCTTTGGCGTAACAAGATAAAAATATTTTCAAAAATTATATCTTTCGCCTTATTCAACGTTTGTAGAAAAAACGACACTAACAATAGAAAAAAGGTATTTAATACATTGAAAGTTTTATTATAACGCATTATATTATTATAACGCATCATATAACACATATTTTATTTAAATAAAACTAAAATGTTGATTATAGCTAACTTTTTTTTTTTTTTTTTTTTTTTTTTTTTTGGTGGACTATGGATTAGTCTCGCCCCGCCAAATCGGTCCGGGGTGACGGAAAAGGCGGCGCGTGACCCCATAGACCCACCGTAAAAACTCCTCTCTCTTCGCCGTGCGAGCGGGTCACCGGGACCCGATTTTTAACTTCGGTGGCCCGCCCGGCGGTTCACCCTCGCGGGTTCCTCTCGTCGACGCCCCGACAGATTTCGCCGTCGGGGCGTCGCCCTCACGCGGTGGCCTCACGTCGGGTGACCGGACAATTCCCCGGTCCGATCACCCGAAGCCTCGGTTAGGGCGGCATCAGGCGCAGGTATTCGCGCCTGCGCCGCCCCGGCCGCTGGCGGCGGCCCGGGGCGCGGGAATCCTCCCTTGCCCGTTCCGCCGCTTCCTTCTGCGAGATGACAGCCTCGCAGAAGGCGGCGACCGCGTCCCAGTTCCTGATGCTGTCGACCATCGCTCTCGCGACGGCCGGCAGCGTCAGGTCGGCACCGATGACAGCGACGAGGTCACGGCGCTGCCGCTCCCATCCCGGACACACCTCCAGCGTGTGTTGCGCCGTGTCCTCGTCACTCCTGCAGTGGTGGCAGGCCGGAGTCCACTCCCTATACACGACCCTGTGCAGGTACAACCCGAAACACCCGTGCCCCGTCAATACCTGCACCAGCCGAAAGGTGAGGACTCCGTGCCGCCGCTCCATCCACTCTATCAGTACGGGCCGGAGGGCCTCAACGGTCTCCACACCGTGCCTAGGCCTCTCCAGCCGCGTAGCCCAACGGGCGATGACGTCTCGGCGGGCATCCACGCGCCAGGTGGCTATCTCGCTCAACGATGGGGAGCCACCTTCCTCGCGCGCTGTGATAACCCGCCGGTAGAGGTCGGAGAGCATCTCCGCCTCTAGGTCCCACGGGGGTGTCCCGGCCAACAGGCACGCCGCCTCTGTCGACACCGTGCGGTACCCGCGAATGGCTCTGACCGCCATGGCTCTCTGTGGCCTCCACAGAACCGCCCTGAGCTGGGCATTCAGAGCCCTCGCCCACACGGGTGCGCCGTACATGGCCATCGAGCGGATGACCCCCGCATACAGCCGTCGGGCCTCAAAACTGGGTCCGCCCACATTCGGCATGAGACGAGAAAGGGCGGACGCCGCGCCGACAAGCCGGGGAGCAATCTGTCGGAAATGCTCCCGGAACCACCATCGCCCGTCGAGCACCAGACCCAAGTACCTCATATGGGCCTGGATGCTGATGTGGATGGAGTTTACCACTATCGAGGCGCCGATGGGCAGCCTCACACGGGGCCCATGGAAAAGTAGGGCCTCCGTCTTGTTTAGGGCCACCCTGAGCCCCAGCGCCTCGATCCGCCTGACCATCTCCTCGGTGCCGAGAGTGGCCAGGCTCGCCGCCTCTTCGAGTGTCCTGCCCCGGGCTGTGACGAGCGTGTCGTCAGCGTAGCACACCAAGCTCAGCCCGGGGGGGAGACTCCCTCTCAACGCCCAGTCGTACCCGATGTCCCACAGAGTCGGCCCCAGAACCGACCCCTGTGGAACGCCGCACGACATGGGCGTCCGCACAATGTCCCCTGCGGGACCCGCGCAGAGGATACTGCGGCCCTCCAAATAGTCTGCCACCAGCCGCCTGAGGTACAGGGGCACTCCATGGAACCGGAGCGCCTCCCTGATGCAGCCGAATGGCAGACTATTGAATGCGTTGGCGATGTCCAACGACACCGCCAACAGCACTCCCTTCCCGGCGACGGCCTCCGCGGCCGCCTGCCTCAGGCGTAATAGGGCCCCGATGGTCGAACGCCCCCTCCGAAACCCATACTGAGCGTCCGACAGATCGGGCCCCACCTCCTCCAGGTGTCGGACGATGCGGGCAGCGAGCACACGCTCCAGCAGCTTACCCACATCGTCGAGGAGCACGATGGGCCTGTAGGCCGACGGCAAATCCGGGGACCGTCCCGGCTTTGGCAGGAGAACCAACCTCCCTTCCTTCCAGCACTCAGGGAACCGTCCAGACGTCAGACAGGCGTTGAACAGCTGCCTGAGGCGAGGCTCGAAGTGCTCGAGGAGCGACGTCAGCACCCGGACTGGAATTCCGTCCGGGCCGGGGGCCGTGGTGGCGGAACGAATCTTCGCCACGGCCGCCCCCACTTCCGACTCCGTCACGGGCGGAACACTCTCGTCGTCGTCGGCCTCCCGGTCCTGATCTGGCGGAGCCATGACCGGGGGCGTGTGTTCCGACTGCCGTGGAAACAGCTCCTCGACCACCCTACGAAGGAAGTCGGGCTGGAGGGTCTCGGTGAGGGGGGGGGCCCGCGCGCGAAGCTTGTTCAGCGCCGCGCGATATGGGCGACCCCAGGGGTCACGGTCGAGACCGTCCAGCATCTCCTGCCAACTCGCGCCCTTGGCGGCACGGATGGCCAGCCGAAAGGCAGTCCGCGCACTGCGGTACGCCTCGTACAGCTGGCCCTCCCGCTCGACGTCGCGGTGACGCCGCCGGCTGCGGGTGTAGGACCTTCGGGCACTGATACACGCCGCACGAAGGTCCGCCAGTCTTGGGGACCACCAGTAGACCCCCTGCCTCGGAGGTGGACGCCGCCGCACTCTGGGCATGGCCGCATCGCAGATCTGCGTTAACGCACTGCGAATGCGGACAGCCTCAGCGTCCACTCCGTCCGCTGGGGGTGGTGAGGACAGCCACGTGCTGACAATGGCCGCCTCCGCCAGTAGATCCCTGTCAAGACGACCCACAGCCCACCGCGGAAACGCGGGAGCTCCGTCCGCCCTGTGACCCCTACCGGGTTCCCGGGGGGAGACCTCCATCCGGATGTACCGGTGGTCCGACAGGGTCTCCGCCTCCTCCAGGACACTCCAGTTCCTCACCCGTGGCGCGACAGCGGGGCTAGCGAACGACAAGTCCACTATCGACCCGCCCTGCCGCCGCACACACGTGTTCACCGAGCCTCTGTTCAGAACACAGAGGCCCAGTGAAGCCGCCTTGATTATAGCTAACTTCAGGTTGTCGGTTTTTCGTGACAGTGTGTGCGCGCATCGTAAAAATTTACTCACTTCACTTTTTCCTAACGCGCCAGAAGAAGTATAACTTCTAAAATCAAAACTTTTAATCAAAACTTTTAATAACTGATACTGTAGCGGTTAAATTTAAAAAATATTTTGACACTTTAACCCATTATTTTACTTTATGATTTGACCATACTATTTCTTACTCTGTGGATTTGACAAGACTTGTTTGAATTTTCGTTCGGCGTTATATCTATTAGGTACTTGTTTTTAAATATTAGTTTGGTAAGATAATTGTGATTTTACAGTGTTTTCAATTATCAGTGACGAAATTGACGCTTTATGTGTTGTGTTACAATAACTTAAGAGATAAAAACTCCTCTGTGAAATGTTGACGCTTTTGTGTTATCTATTAAGATTTTAAGAGATATAGACTCATTATATTTGTGAGATACTGACACTTTTTGTTATTTTCTAGAAAGGCTGGAAAGTAAACTGTAAAGTGCGTAAAATTGTGGTATGACTTCAAATAAATATCGTACAGAATGTCTGACATCTTGTTTTATTTAACCACTGTAAATCCCTTTTTTTGCGTATTTTCGTTTGTTGTTTTTGCACATTTTTTATACATTCGAATATAGGTATGTACCTTAATTGTATTGTGCAAAAACAGCAATCGGAAATTCGATACCTGAATATTGTTTTGAAACGAGCGGGATATTTAAAAAATATAATTACATTTTTAAATATCCCGCTCTACGAATGTTTTCGATGGAATAAACTGGAGCGCTAGTGTGCACCGTGTAAGCAATTTTAAAGTATGAAGTTGTCGTTCTTCTCTCTGAGTATTTTGTTCATTGCCTTAGTCCTCCCGTGACTATATTCGCTGTAAAGTGTTCGAAACATCGGGCAATTAAAAATCAAATACAAACGCGATAGAATCTGTAAAAGTAGTTTTATTTCAAATGTGTAATAAATAATTAAGTGACCCCCAGTTTGAGAGCCATCTATTTATGTAGATACGTTGATGTAAATGTACAGTCTACCTGTGAGCATCACAACACGACGAAAATTCACGGGTGGACTGACATATCCCAACGTATTACGCATACGTTATATTGCTTTGTCGCCGAATTAAAGCACCCATTCAATATTGCTGGTAATTGGAGTCTAGACGTGAAGGGAGGCAAGATTGTATTACATTAGGTTGATACTAATATTCAATAACACTCTATCGATCTATAGGTTTGTCAATTACCTTAAAGTAAATTAACTGTACGTATGTTGTCCGTGTGGTGACGGAGTAAGAATACAATTCAACACCACATCTCACCCGTGGGTGATCATACGAGACAACTAAAGGATTTAAAACGCATATAACATCTATGCGAGAGAAGAAAAACTCGAAACAAAACCCTATACCAACACGTCTGAACAGCGAGGTATAGTAGGTCAATGGCCCTCCCATTATGGAGGCAGCTCGAGCCCAACAGTGGGACGTGTATGAGCTGAAATGAGATGAGATGAAATTAACTGTATGGTGATGGAGTAAAAATATAATGATCACTATCCCTTCCTCTATCGTGGGTTATCGTAGAAGATGATTAAGAGAAGCAAGCAGATGATAAACTTGAAATAAAAACCAACATTAATATTTTTCATCTGCATGATATTTTAAGCCAATTTCCCTCCCATTGACCCAGGAGGCTCTCAGTCCAGCATTGGGACGTATATCAGCTGAGATGAAGAGGTGATGGATATATCTGTATAATAGGATATAATTCTGTAACTGTGTAATAGCTTGCCATTGCGTAATTAGCGTGTTAGTTTAATTTACGAGTATGAATTTTTAATTGTAGCTTCCTTTATCACAATATATACTACCATCATCGCCGTATATCCCCCTATCTTGTGGTGTAATCACCTATGGGTAAGATAAGGGGTGGTGAATCGTATTGTTACTCCGTCAACACACTGTAATATCATAATATAAAGAATAAATAAAAAGAATTTCATTCGAAATCTCTACATTTGGCATGCCCTTAGTCTGTTTCAATTTGGGACTTCAAATTTTTGGATATACGCACTTTTTCTAATTTCTTAAAAAAAAAATATGTTAGCCTTGGATTTATAGCAGGTCGAGTCTTCCAAAGCTGGTCATAATTTACAGTCCAAGGGTTCACAGCTAAGCTAGACGAGGGCCAGTCTTATGCTGTTATGAAATTTACAAAATCTTGATTATGAGTGCAAAATGATTGTCACACATGGGATTCGAACCCACACCTATTGGAAATCCGTTCCAATCGTGCTAGCACTTACACCAGCGTGAGCTGTGTAAGTAGTAACACGATTGGAACGGATTTCTATAGACGAACGGACATTCAATTTTCGGTTCGTATTATATTTTCGTCTTCGAAAGGGTAGATACACGACATTATTTATACATTGTACAGATTTAATACTCTAACTTTGCAGTTAGAATTGTATTAAACGATGACACGACCCTGTTATTCAAATTACTGAAATTTAGCATTTAACATGTTTGACCATTTACAAAAACTTGATTATGAGCGAAAAATTATCGCCCAGTAATCAAGTTTTTGTAAATGGTCAAGCATATTAAATGCTAAATTTTAGTATCTCTTATAAAGTCTCGAACTTTGACTTCGAGCCAAGCTTGTATAATTCGTGTTATGTGACCAGTTGCAGAAATTGACCATTAGCAGTAGTATATGTTGATCCAAGTTTATTATATTTTATCTTTATTGTAATTATTCAATACATCTTTTATAATATGTTATTCTCCTCAGTATGAATAAAAATATTGTCTATTATTGTGTATGGTACGCTGTTAGCAATAATGAAATTAATTAAATAAATAAATAAATTAAATCTTGCTGGTTCCAAGAGAGAGAGTTCCAGAAAGTTCCAACGTATATTTTTATAAATCATACTGCTAGCAGCTTTTAAAATACGCTCTAAGACAATCTCTTGTCTTTGACACTTTGGCTGAAGACTTCACTCCTTTTTCACCACAAAAAAATTAAGCTTCGTAACACTTTGCAAAGATACATATTTAATTTGACTTTGATCGATCTCCCCTTAACTGTAGGGATTGATCAAGGCATGATCTGTATATTAACGGTCAGCAACAAGCTTCAGAGTTTATTTGATAATTCGCAAGTCCTAGAGGAATCCTTTATTTCTTGCGATAACAGTTTTATTTCCATGTAAACCTACGGCTAATTGTAACTTTAATAATCTTTTATAAATACCCGATTACGAAACGAAAAATGATGTCACCAGCGGGGTTCGAACCCGCACCTATTGGGAATCCGGCCCAACCGTGCTGCTTCTAACTGTAAAGTTTGAAGTATTAAGTCTAGACAATGTGTAAACATTGCCCGATAAATAGCATACGTCACCTTGAAGACGTAAGATATAATATGAAGCGAAATTTGCATGTCCTAAAATAGTTCACGATGGTGTAAGTGGCAGCACGGTTGGGCCGGATTCCCAATAGGTGCGGGTTCGAACCCCGCTTGTGACATCATTTTTCGTTTCGTAATCGGGTATTTATAAATAATTAAGCATATTAAATGCTAAAAATTTCAGTAATTTTAATAAACTTTTTAGTTCTAACAGCACATGGCCCCTTTTTTTTTCTTGTGATCCAAACAAAACAATCCGTGGCGACGGAAGAGGCAGCGCGCAACTCTATAGACCCACTCTGCAAGAACATCTCTCTTCCCGTGCGAACGGGCCACTGGTACCCGATCTTTGTCTTCGGTGTCCAGCACATAGCCACCTCGGTCTTTTCTAGTCTTCGATAAAGAATTTATGCAATTGTAATAATAATATAATCACTGCAATTCTGTTTTCTGTAATACTCCATCCCATCATTACGTTTAATTATTAATATTGAGAAAATATTAAAAATGGTGGACAATGATTGTAGTTTCTAACTTAATTCAAAATTTGAAGTCAAAAAAAAATAAAGATTTTTTTTTTTTTAAGCTACAACAATATTTGTGGACTGATAAGTTTTAAAAAAACTATTTGACTGACTTATTACCGCCCAACCGAACCTATTGAAATAAGAAATATAACATTTTGACAGTAGGTTCTTTTTATTACGTAGAGTATCACTAAGAAACAAAAATAAATCACTAAGAAAATATTTTATGAAATTCCACTACAAAGAGGGTGAGACGCAGTGGCAAAGTTTAAATGGACAAAGAAACGATTATCCACTATCTGCAATTAATTAAGCACAAATCTCTTCAGTCCAAATAAATAAACACGTGTTTCAGTATTTATTAGTTTCCAACATCTAAAGCAGTAATTTAGGGGGTTTAAATTTTGATTTCTCATTGAATTAAAAAATAGCAACAAATAAGTATCATATAAATAACGTCTTAATTTGGTTTAAATCACAAAGGAACCCGCGAAAAAGGATTATTCTGAAAATCAGCTTCTTAGAGGATATATCCCTCCTTGAAGTGTAGAAAAAAACCGACTTCAAAAACTGAAAAGTACAAAATAACTTAAAATACTATCATTTGTATGTGCTATCTATTGATAGGTTTGAAATCGGTGCCAAGCCTTAAACAAAATTATAAACAGCTTACTTACTGTAATGAAATTCCTACACTAAAGATACCGACATCGGCACCGACTTCAAACCTATCTATTGATAGGTTGAGGGCTTGAGTTACTCATTCATTTGTCGCACACATACTTAATACTAATTTTAAACTTATATGGTTTTCTCATGGGTGCCATTGTCAGAACTGGACCAAATTAAAATGGGACCAAACGGGAAGCACCAGCTTTCAAATAAAAAAAAGATACATTAAAATCGCTTCGCCCAGTCGAAAGTCATGAGGTAACAAAATTAAAAAAGAAAAAAATACAGATGAATTGAGAACCTCCTCCTTTTTTGAAGTCGGTTAAAAAAGGTAGTGAATTGCGCTTTGATATTTTTCACCCTACAACACAAATAATAGAAAATATATTATAAGAGGGTCGTCATACATAATCTCTACGCGCACGCAAGCGCGGGAAAACGCTTGTAAAATACAGCAATGTATAGCCACAGAGCAATGGACATAAATTTCAACAAATCGTACAAAAATACCATAGACAGCGATATCTAATATCTTTAAGCGAAGAATACTTGTATGTATACATAATTTATTTTTGTTTGTGGCGACTATCCGCCACTACCTCATATTGGACCGCAACCCAACAATTCGAAACAATCCGCTCCGCTAATGTATATTGGACCATACACCAACATCACCTGATATATCACCTGATGTATCAGCTGATGTACCTACGGCGAGGCGCGCGACGCGCGCGCCGCCGCCGACACTCGATTCTTGTGAACGCCACGATTAACACGCTTATCTGCTATTATATTATTCGCTCGCATATTTCATATCATTGTATTTAGTTTTATAATAATTCATTGTATTCAGTTCATTAAATTATTAATCGTAATAATAACAATCTTCATTCTTGTTCGTCTTCTTCTTTCATCTTCCTGTTTAAATATAATATAAAGACAATAGTAGGATAGTCAATTACTACACGCCATCCTACATGTTTATTAATCAATTATTTTTAATATCTAAATATTTAATAAAAAAACGATTTAAACGAATACATATCATCTGGCTCACTATAACACACTGGTGAGACAGATTGGTATAGGCTTGTATTTTGAGTTATAGGTGGCTTCTTCCATCAGCCAGTAGACGTCCATTATTGGGCATAGGCCTTCCCACGAGAATAGCATGGAGAACGGTCATGTGCCAACTTCATCCAACGGCTTCCTATGAGTTTTGAAATTTCGCAGTCCACGTAATGGAAGGCCATCAGACGTTGCGTAGTAGTTAACGCGTAATCGGGTGCCGTTTATGGGATCTGGTCCAGCCATAATCTTTTATATTGTATTAGAGTTTTAAAATATATCGATCGGTGTTTCAAGGATATCACACTGAAATTAATTCTTACTAAACATGTTGAACTGTTTTTTTATATAAATAAACAGTAAATAAATAATAATAATAGACAAATCCGCTGAGTTTCTTGCCTGATTAAGATCAGTAGTGGTAACGTTCGGATCCGGTGGTAGTTTATTGGATTAAAACGTAAGAACTGACACAATATTTAAATGTCCTCGCAGGGTTTACACATCATGCCACCGAAGTCAAAGATCGGGTACCGGTGGCCCGCTCGCACGGTGAGGAGAGAGGAGTTTTACAGTGGGTATATGGGATCACGCGCCGCCTTTCTGTCACCCTGGACTGATCTGGCGGGGCGAGACGCATCCATAGTCCAACAAAAAAAAAGGGTTTACATCATCCACTCGAGAGGATACCAGTGAGGCCGGGCGGACCACCGAAAACAACGACCGGGTTTCGGTGGCTCGCTCGCTCGGCGAAGAGAGGTACCTACATGTAGGGCGGGTATATGGGGTCGTGTGCCGCTTCTTCTGTCTCCCCGGACGGATTTAGCGAGGTGTGACCACTCCACAGCCCGTTGCCAAAAAAACAAAGGGTTTATACATAATAAATGAAATTGAATTTTCGTCATCTGAATCGTGGGTACCATTGGAGTAATAATTATCATCTTAAATCGTAAACATTATCGCCTATCACATAAAACATTGTTAGAAAACCACGCACATAGCACGGAGAGCGTAAATATACGTAATAAAATTTATATTTTATCTGAATTAAATTAATGACCTACTACCGATGCTTAAAGATGCTTAGTAACCCTGCCCCGCTACCAACGAATCCTATACGCCTATACGAGTGTATGGAAAGACGGAACTGTCGTGACTGGGGGCCATAGCTTTATTTGTATCCTTTTTTGTAGAAAATACCACAATCGCCGCACTTGGCAGGCGGATTGGTGATCGCAGTAGATGTTACAAAGTTTCTCGGGAGGTAACGACTGCCCCCTCTCTCAGTAAGATAATCTTTACGGCTGTCAAGTACAGGTGACAACAATTGTATTCTTCACCTGTCGCCAGAAGCAGAATTTTTGTTGCAATTAGGTATATACGTAGATGTGTAATCAGGTGAAATCTTAATTTTCACTGAAAAGAAAGACCGGGTTCCGGTGGACCACTCGCACGGCGTCAATAGCTACGTTGTTAAGCGAGTCTACGGGGTCGCACGCCGCTTTTTCGTTTCCCCGGACGGATTAGCGCGTTGTAACCACACCGTAGCCCGCTGCGTAAAAAAAATCTGTATAATTAAGTATTTATAATAATATTTTATAATTAGGTATTTAAGCAATAAAATTATTATCATTAAGACCCTGTAATAAACTGCGGTATTAAATTTGTATTACTCGACAAGTTAAATCGATCATAGAACCATAACGTTTTGTTTGCCGATAAATCACGTAATTCTAACAATCAAAATTAAATTCTCTATCATATCTACAAAATTTGATGTATGTGTCGCATTCCTTTTGCAAATACCTTTGTCGGTTCTGCATTTACTCAATTTAAACTAATCAGCCTTTGTATTTGCAAATAGAATCTCTAGGCAAGAGTGAGTTATGCAGAATATTATTTGGATTAGATACATTGTAAGCAGTATACAATTTTCAATCTAAATATTCATAATTCGCAATAGTAAATAGTCTCTAAATCCTTCACAAAAAGACTCAAAGTCGCTCAGCGTGCTATAGATAGGGATATGTTCCATATTTATCTACTTGATAAAATCCGAAATATAATAATCTATGGAAGAATGACCATAACCGAAATAACCCGAAGCATTCGCAGCTTGAAGTGGGCAGGCCATATCGCTCATTGAACCAACAACCATTGGAAAAGAATGGTTCTCAAGTGGCGACCATGAAACCAGCGTAGGACGATCTCCCATTAGGTGGACTAATGACTTCTCAAAAGTCGTAAGAAGCCATTGGTTGTAAGTAGCACGGGACCGTACTGAGTGACATTTACACAGGGAGGGTTATATCCAACTGTGAACGTTTACAGGCTAATGGATGGATGAACGATGATAATAGTAGTTAAGATCTTATATGTCACCGTTAACTATATGTAAAGTCCGTATCAACATTATTTCCTTTTTCTTAGACACCACACCCTGCATTAAGAAAACAAATCTTTGTTTAGCGGGGGACTTTACAAACATGCAATCAATGTAGACAAATTACATTCCACACTTTGTGGATCGCACAAAGTATTGTTCTGCATGGGAATCGAACTTGACACTGGCACGAAATTTCGGTATCTTAACCGCTACGCCATCTGTGCAGTCATATTAATGCCGGGTATTGTCTATTAAAAAAATAAAAGAGAGAATATATATAAGTATAAAATATATATAAAAATATATAAAATAATCTTATATCCTCCTCCATAAATAAAAGGAAATTGACTTACTATACCACGCTAGTCAGACGTGTTAATATAGGGTTTTGTTTCGAGATTTCCTTCTCTCGCATAGATGTTACGTGCGTTTTATATCCCATAGTCGTCTCGTACGATCACCCATGGGTAAGATACGGGGTGGTGATTTGTATTCTTACTCCATCAACACACGGAACCTTTTACGATTACGAATATTTATTGTAAGCTCTGTATTCATACAACATCACCACACGAAAAGAAATCTTGTTAATATTCAATGTAATTTTTTTTTTTTTGGGGCTGGGTTACGGTCGGCGCACTCCTCATATCACTCCATCCGCGGCGACAGAGGGGCGTAAGCACACACACCCGTAACCCATCCGTGACGTCGCTTTCATCGTTGGGCCGACCACCGGAGCAGAGTGACTTGACGTCAGTGGCCAGCCCGACGGAATACCCCTGAGGAGTACCCTCTCCTCGACCGACGTCCCCCCCTCGGGTAGGATGTCGGTCTTTCCTCACGCAATATTCAATGTGATAGAAATTTTTCAACCAATATATTAGCCAACCAGCCAGTAGTGGTAGAGTCACACTTTTGACAGTTTTCTGTCGCAGACCGGTCCATTCAGGGTAGTACCACACTCTCTTGGGTGGGGTTTGGTTGGTCGGTAGTGACCTAGTTATAGCCTGGAATCGTAAAAGTCCATAGGCGGCATTAACACTTACCATCCTCCTCTTGCAGGTATTACCATCTTAATAGACGCATTACAAATTATATCTTTGAAACGGTAGGAATATTCATAGGACTGGCTTTTGCTACATAATGCGTATTTTCAACAATAGCTTTTTCTAAGTATTAAATATACGACAGATGTTTTCTTAAAATAATATAATAAGTCGAAATAAGTTATAAGCTTTTCTTTGTTGGTGTGAGCTTAGGAACGTTTCAGACAAAAAAATAAAATCAGATGTGAAACGTTTTTGTATTGCTGCCAACGCTCAATATATACTGGTATAAATACGAAATGCCGAACGAACGCCTGGTTAAGAAGATATACAATGCGAAAGTGGAAGGATGTAGGTACCGAGGGAGACCGAGACTAACCTACCTAGACCAGATCGGTCATGTACTGAAGGAAGGTGGAGTCAAGAGTCTCCGAAACCGGCGAGCGTGTATGAAGAGAATTATGAATGTTGAGGAAGCGAGTGAAGTATGCAGAGATAGAGTTCTCTGGCACTCTGTTCTCTCTGCCTACCCTGCAAGGGATATGGCGTGATGATATGTATGTATGTGTAAATACGATCTTAATATATAGATACAGTGGAAACTTAATTAACCAGACTAATTGTTGACGTTAAATATTCGGATATTAGAAAATCCGGATAATAGAAAGTTCGTACATTCTGTTATCCATAAAAGCTATTGTTGTACATATTACATTATTATTATGCAGAAGTTAGATGTTTATTAAAAATAACAAATATACTTATCAACAAGAATCAATGTTTAAGAGATAGATCTGCTAATATACAACATATAAAATAAATTAAAATATATAGATATTGATTTACTTTTTTGTGATAAATGGTAAGATCATATATAAGTTTTATAACAAAACTACTTTTTATAACTTTTTTTCGCAATAATTAAAAAAATATATCAAAATAAAAATTGATTTTTGAATCTAGTACCGAAGACCCGCCGACAACTCCCGAACGAACTCGAGCGCGTGTAACGTCATAATGTTAGTTTCACTCATTGTAGCATACGGAGATAATAAGTGCAATGTTTAAATTGCTTTAACATTATGACGTCAGAAGTGTGGTGACGAATCATGGCGCGTTCACAGTTACGTGATTTTTATTCAAATTTTATCATGTTTATAATTAATTGATTTTTTTTAAGTTTTTTGCCAAATATAATTAGTAGAAAAGTTTTAGGATTTTTTATTTGAAATGCACAATTATACAATTCAGTATGTAGATGTACATAATATAGTTTAATTTGTTTATAATAGTTATGCAGCTTTATTTGGGTTAAAATATTGGGTAATTGCAATTTAACGTAAGTCACTTTGTCTTTTCATTGTTGCTACTATAACGATTTTTTAAGCTGTAGTAAACTCACAATATGTGCTTGATACAGCAGAATAACAATTGCTAAATGAATAAAGCAATAATAAAACGCGTGGAGCATAGAACACGCGAAGCGCGGGCAATTATAGGCAGTCCGAGACGTTCGCTTACATTGATTTAACTTGTATATGCAAGATTGCAATTGATAGTCTGGATAATCGGGAATCGGTATGACTGAAAGCCGGATAATCGAGTTTCCACTGTAGATGTACATTATAATAAAAAAATATGCCAATTATTTGCCGTACTCAATAGTGGAATAAAAGGGAAGAGATAAATAAAAGTGAGCAGAACACAGAATTTATGCATTCTTTTACTCTCTCTTTTTCTCTTTCTATATTGAGCAAGAGGCACCTCCAGATAAGAGAAATTAGTCTACTACGCTATAATTCATACTTGTATTATCATAGAAGTTTATTTGGAGTGTAGTTTTTCTCGTGTATTTAATATATACCTGTCTTAGATTATAGAGCACTCCAGGCAATGTTTTGTACATACACTGAATGAAATTATGCTTAGTAGATGGCACTAAGTTTGTTCCAATTTTGTGCTATCAGTTATCTTTACATGTAGCGCCGAGATAAGAATGCAAATGTAGCTATCACTTACCCGCAGGAGTAGAAAAATCAGCTCAGGGTCTCAGCGAGAGAATATTTAGCAGCTCCTTCGTTAGCCTGCCAGTCAAGTGTGGCGATTACGGCACTATCACTTCATTTGTGGTGAGGCTACCTGATGATGATGATGAGCAGTTACAGGATGTAATAAGTATTTGAAATAAAATAATATTACAAATTCTATCGCAGTTTGTATTTGATTTTTGATTTCTCTATGTATAGAACTATTTATAGCATTAATGGTCACGGAGGGACTTCTCACGGGAGACAGAATCTGTAAAAATAGTTTTATTTCAAATATACAATACTCGCGTAACCATTAAAAATCATTAGGTATTAATATTTTACATCATCTTTTTAGATAAATGCGGGCATCCATAAAAATATATATAGGAATAAACCGCCGTCTTACAATTTCTAATATAAAAATTAATGGCTAATGATATATTCTATCTCATTTTAAATGCAATAAGTTCTAAAATTATGAAGCGCTAATTTCGAGCTTAAATCTCCCCTAATAGTAGGGAATACGATTGTAACACCACCCTCATAACATGTAATTAAATTGAATTGTAGATTGACCATTGTTTCTATTTCAACTAACTCAGTATCATGCCATTCTGAGCTATATTTCAAATTATTTAGTACCAAATATATTTTATTAAAATAAAACCATTTTATGGATTGTATTTGATTTTTAATTTCTTGACGATTCTTTCTCTTGACTTTAATTCCCGACGTTTCGAACACTTTACAGTGATCATGGACACGGGAGGACCATGATCACTGTAAACAAAGTGTCAAACGAGCCCTCCCGTGACCTTGAATACCGTAAAATGTTCGAAACGTCGGGAAATTAAAAATGAAACACAAACGAATCCGTAAAACTAGTTTTATTTCAAATGTTTAATACTCGCGTAAACATTAGAAATCATCAGGTCTGATGAATTGCATTTTTACTCCGCAAAATATTCGTTTTTATGAAATATGTATTCAACTCCTTTGCCATAGACGAAGCTCTTGTAGAAAGACATTCATACATTTCCACCATGTAGGGGTTGAAATTGTTCATCGAACCAAACAATATCTAACTGAATATTCGACTTGTTCATATAATAACAAATGAAAAATAGGAAACACTTCAGACATAAAAATATCGAGGCTTTTAAACTGAAAACATTTCTAAATAGAAATTCAAATATTGAAGAGCTCTTTCAACACGTTTGATTTAGTGCTCAACTAAACATATTTTGCAGCAAATTCTTTAATGCGTTTTAAAACAATGTTTTTACGAGATTTGTACAGCGTTGAATAATAAACACCTCTTATAGAAAGACATTACGTGACAAGACTTTCCGTGTGGTGACGGAGTAAGAATACAATTCATCACCCCCTTTCTTACCCGTGGGTGATCGTAAGAGACGACTAAGGGATATAAAACGCATGTAACATCTACGCGAGAGAAGGAATCCTCGAAACAAAACCCTATACCAATACGTCTGACCAGTGTGGTATAGGAGGTCAATTACCCTCCCACTATAGAGGAGGCTCGAGCCCAACAGTGGGACATATATGAGCTGAGATGAGATGATAGAAAGACATAATAACACTTCCTAAGATATGGTGATATGGTGGTTCATCATATCCCAATTACTTGGGGTCGACGCAATATGTATTCCCACATATCGCAAAAGTTATTGGCAATAATTGTATGACAAGCCGCCTGCCTGACATCAACCCTCCTTGAGAATGTAATTGTTGACCAAACGACATCAGTTGGAGTAGGCCCAGGTCGATATAAAGCTCTTAGTCGTATTTTACGACACCCACGAGCAAATTAAAGGTTGGTAGTATTCGTAGCCGCTACGTCTTAATTCAAAACAATTTAATATATAAGCAATTCAAAAACGCAGCATCTTAGTTATTTGGGAGTCGTACACCTTTTCTTTTTTTTGTAGGCTATGGTCTGGATACAGTCAACCCTTTCCTTTCGGGTCGATGGAAAGGCGGCCTTTAGGCCTCATAACCTGTTGTATTCCCTCCCCATCACCACTGGATAAACCACAAGCCCGGGGCAGTTCTAAAGTTAATAATATCTAAATCAATACCCGTGTACATAAAATAAGTTTTAGAGTGTTTCTTCTCTTGCAATGACATTAAAATATATACTATATCCACCGAAAATTAAATTCTGAACCATGGTATCCTTACTTCATCATCAGACGGACACACAAATCATAGATTGAATACAATATTTCATCAGCTCTTCCTTGACGAGTGTTTGTACGAGTAAGTGACTGAGGAGTATACGCAGATACTTGAAAAAAAATCTCTAAGCCAACCTATATGACCACCACCTTTTTACATGTTCCTTAGTGAATCATTTTCCTTCACAATAAAAAAAATTCGTGGGATCGTACCAACAGAGAGATAGAAATGAACTCGCAAGAGAAATAAATAGAACCATCCATCTATCAGCCCTTAAACGTCCACTGTTGGACATAGGCCTCCCCTCGAAAATGCCATTTGCAACGGTCCTGTGCCACCTGCATCTTACGGTTTCCTGTGACCTTGATAATGTCGTCAGGCCACCGAGTGGGGGGTCGTCCTACGCTGCGTCGTCCGATTCGTGGTCGTCACTCGAGAACCTTTATTAGAATCATAATTAATATTAATTGAACCATAATTAGAACGTGTAGTATAAATTATGAAACTGTAATAAATTCGAAAAGTAATATTTTTAGGTTCTAATTTTTGAATTTAATTATTTCTTCTTTAATTACTTTTCCGTGTGGTGACGGAGTAAGAATACAATTCACCACCCCCTATCTTACCCGTGGGTGATCGTACGAGATGACTAAGGGATATAAAAATGCATATAACATCTATGCGAGAGAAGGAAAACTCGAAACAAAACCCTATACCAACACGTCTGAGCAGCGTGGCATATTAGGTCAATTACCCTCCCATTATGGAGAAGGTCCGAGCCCAACAGTGGGAAATATAAGGGCTGCGATGATGATGATGAATTACTTCTAATTTTTAATTGCGAAATTAAATTTAAATTAAATATTAATGAATGTATGATTATAGAATGGACTACAATTAAAATCCCTTACATATTTATAGCACAAAACACAGGGTACGCTAGATGGAAAATATTAAAGCTCAAACATTGTTGCTAGGGGTGAGATGCACTCAACAATGGCATTGACCGGAGCTCAGCGCGTCCCCTCAAATAACCCCCTCTCGCAAAATTCAATCCATCTACCTGTCTCGACAGTCCATATAGTTTTTCTCAAAGGCATTTTGAATTTTATTTTTAGCAGCTAATATTAAAAGCGTACGTAATACCTATATACGTATAAATTTAAAAAAATAAATTATTGTTCTAATTTTAAGTTTCAGTGTTCCAGTTGGTAATTATCACAAGCTACGGTACGTCACAATTATCACTAAGAAATAATCCTTTGTATCACAGGAGATAAAATAGCAAACCATTATTGAACTTAAGTTATAGATTTAGAACAACTATTTATGTATTACAAATAGAAATGTCCAGTGTGAGAATTGAACTTATAAAATTATTATTATATTATAAAAAACAAGCAACAAATATTGATGTTAGATATTTTACCCTTTCTTTCAATGCCCGACGCAATTAAGTCTACACAAATATGTTGTAAAATAAGGTGTATTTGACTAAACGAATAAATAAAATGACAAGTCCTCTGTAACGGTCTATACGCAACACGACAGAGCGAGTGGCTGTCAATCTTAAGTCTTATCTTAATATAAATAATATTGACCTCCACACTCGCAATTTATATGATACGTTAGTGCGATAAATATCTGTCTTTACATTTTCTCTAACTTGAGCTAAATATCCTCTTTAAGGAAATATTTATTTTAAGGGAATTAGATAATCTGTCTACTTTCCATTTGTACTATAAAGGACAACATTCGATTTACACATACTGTTATGAGAACAAAAGGTAATGATGACGTCTGTGAAGGTTAAATTTAAGGCCCCATTAAAATTCATTTTTAAATTCGTTTTTATTTTATTTTATATAAAAATCCACATTAAAAATAAAACTCTTGTCAATATAAAGGTTTGTGTTTAGTGCGGATTTTTTAATATTTAAATTTTTTAGTGGTAGATCTATTATTTTCCCGTGTGGTTACGGAGTAAGAATACAATTCACCAGCCCCTATCTTAACCGTGGGTGATCGTACGAGACGACTAAGGGATATAAAACGCATATAACATCTATGCGAGAGAAGGAAAACTCGATACAAAACCCTATACCAACACGTCTGACCAGCGTGGTATAGTAGGTCAATTGCCCTCCGATTATGGAGGAGGCATGAGCCCAATAGTAGGGCGTGTATAAGCTAAGATGAGATGATGACATCAAATTGACTATTAGATGTTATTATTATTAAACCTTCCACTAAGGACTGAGAGAACTTATGTTGAGATGATGAAAAGATATAATTACCAATCACGGATAATACACTACGACAATCAGCATAGGATGTCTCTTATTATATTATTACAGTACCCGACAATAAATATTATAATATTAATTAATCTGTACAGTCAAAGATGTTTTTTTAATGAAGTTAATAATACCTCAAAATAGTCCTCCCGTGACCATGATCACTGTAAAGTGTTCGAAACGTGGGGAAATTATAAAAAAATCAAATACAAACGCGATAGAATCCATAAAAGTAGTTTTATTTGAAAATGTGTCCCGCAAACATACATACATACATACATATCATCACGCCATATCCCTTGCAGGGTAGACAGAGAGAACAGAGTGCCAGAGAACTCTATCTCTGCATACTTAATAATTCTCTTCATACACGCTCGCCGGTTTCGGAGACTCTTGACTCCACCTTCCTTCAGTACATGACCGATCTGGTCTAGGTAGGTTAGTCTCGGTCTCCCTCGGTACCTACATCCTTCCACTTTCGCATTGTATATCTTCTTAACCAGACGTTCGTTCGGCATTCTTTCCACATGTCCGAACCATCGGAGCATTCCCTTTCGCATCTTTACACCAATACTCTCTTTCATACCTACTCGCTCTTTTACGTCGTCGTTACGAATGCGGTCGGTCAGCCTAACTCCACAGATTTTCCGAAGAGAAACAAAGAGCAAACAAACAAAGCAAACATCAGAAACCATTATACCTCAAAATAACCGGAAAATACCTCTTTCTTCTTTTTTCGGGAGTCAGATGTATTTTATTGTCGATTCTCGTTGATCCTCCTTCGAATTATTTATCAGATAAGTAACAAAAATCATTTTTGAATTTATATGAAGATTATCTTAATATTTATGGGAATTTGTCGGACAATTTTCAGCAACAGGTAATATGCCTAAAACGACAATAGGCTTATCCCAGATTAAGTTGGGTTAAAGATTGCGCCTTACTAATCCATAGGTGTATTACTCTTTTTTAGTCAAGCTATGGCACGATCAGACCTCGCCCGGTCCATCTAGGGCAACGAAAGGAACGGCATGCGACCTCATAGTCTGCCGTACACATACATCTCTGTGCCACCGGTATTCGTTTCTTGTCATTGATCACCCATCCAACGATTTACCCCTCCGGATACTATCTCGAGTCGCAGTCGGCGTCTCTGTAGGTGGCAGACACTGGCACTTGGTCTCTATTTAACCTTGGCGAAAAAAAGAACATTAAAAAAAATAAAACATCCAGTCTGCATGTTAGAAGTGAAAACTTATTATGAAACAATTATGAAATTTATATTGAGAAATAATCACCAGAAACCATACAAACAACATGACTCCATAAGACGTCGAGTGGATATTGACGTCACGTTTTGTCTCATCAATAGCGTTGCGTTTTGGAAATTTAAATATGTATGTGTATGTTTTTTAGCAATAATAATATTCCCTATTACGAATGGAAAATGTTTTAATGTTAAACTCATCATTTCTTCGTTGTCTATATATTTGAAATAAAACTATTTTAATGGATTCTATCGCGGTTTTAAAAACGTGATAGAATCCGCGGGAAATTAAAAATCACATTTAAATTTGATTTTAATTTCCTGATGTTTCGAACACTTTACAGCGTTTATGGTAACGAGAGGATTAAGGTGTATCACGTCCAACAAATCATCGTTATTACAGAGATTTATATTCACTTACTATATATAAGAATTTATAAACTAGACTGTGACTGTGGTCTGTTTTATATTGTCCAAACAAAGAGATCTATAAGAACTCGAATCAAGGATAGCTGATATGAAGCACCGCCATCCCATTAAGTCAGCAGTTTTTGAATACAGTCAAGGCTACACCCACCCTTTGGCTTTTTTTTTTGCGGTAGGCTATGGACGTCGCACCCCGCCAAATCGGTCCGGGGTGACGGAAGAGGCGGCGCGCAACCCCATTGACCCACCCTGCAAGCACCTCTTCTTCACCGTGTGAGCGGGCCACCGGTACCCGATCTTTGTCTTCGGTGGCTAGGCTACACCCACCTGAGGAGGCTACAAATTCTTGTAAAAGAACACCGATACTTGTCCAGAATGGTTCACGAGGTTATTGAAATTAAAAAACACCAAAATTTCAATCGAGCAGATAGTTGGTATTATTAACAAGCTGGGATCCTGTTATTCACCTAATTAAAAATAAAACAAAGAACATCACTACAAGACTACAAGACACTGTGAGCACTTATTGTATACAAGGTGGAGATGACAATGCGACAATAATGAAAACACCGGCAATATTAGTGTACAGGAGTATTTTGAAACTATCTGAAAAGTCCTCACAAGGAAATTAAAAAAAAAAATATTTTCAAACAAACTTTTTATCATAAATATTGAAACAAAATAGAACACCGTTTGTAAATATTAGTTCACTGACTTGTAATACGACCGAGTATATCCTTTCATTACGCCGCATACATTAGGTACTATTAATTGTCTTATCTAAGTCTGATGACACAATTTATATGGATCTTATTGGTCAGGAATATGGTATAATAGGCATTAATCTGTATTGCGTTTGACGAATACTTGAAGTGCTAAACTAACAATATGTAGGTACCTTCGTATTAATTTATACCGATGCAGCGCGGGAGGTCTTTGATCTTTTAGTGATAGGCTAATAATTTTAATTTTTAATACAGAGTGTAGAAAATGGTAAAAATACAAAGTAAGGTGCTGTGGCTCAACTATACGACATATTATATTCAAAGTTTGTTACCAGCTGGGCAAGTAATCAGATATACTAAATTAAAATTATTGACGTATGGTCGTCTCCACTCTGTATATTTGACTCACATTAATAGTTAAATATTTTTAGTAGGAAAAAGTCAGCTGCCACTTAAAAGTAAAACTTAAAAGTAAAAACAGTATAAGGCCCTCTCTCTCTGAGTTTACATTTTTTTTTTATTGCGTATGGTGGCAAACGAGCAAGCAGCACACCTGATGGTAAGTGATACTGCCGCCCATGGACTTTTGCATAACCAGGAGTATAGCTAGGCCGCTGTCTACCAATAAATATCCCAAACCCACCCAGTTAGGCTTCTGGCTCTCTCACTCACTGAACGAAGCACAACAGCACATTGCCATTGCTCAGACGTCGATCTTCTACGAGAGTGTGGTACTACCCAGATGGACTGGCCCGCGGCTGTAGTCAGAAAACTGTCAACAGCGTGGTTATACCACTACCAAATACTTGCCGGGTCTTTCTCAGAGTGGCGGTGTTCTGATACGGTGATAACTTAATATACTTCTTAGTTTTTAAGCTAGCAATTTTTTATAATATAATTATTACCGTAAATTTTTATGTTTAATAATAACTGACCATAAACAATATATAAATTTTATAAAGAATCAAACATTATATAGAATCAATTTCAATCTTTTATTGACAATGAATTTGTACCGAAAAATGTGTTTCACAATTTAATAACTATAGTCTATCTAATCTAAGAAGTGTACTATGACAGCTGTCACAGCAAGTTGTCTAGGTATGTGAACCAAATAATCGCTATCGAAAATATCCGATTTTGATGAGAAATCGATATTAATTCTTTGTAATTAATAATCGGTTTATTTTTTTATTTTTCAAAAAGGAGATGAAATATTAAGTGCTAAATTAACACTAAAAAAAATTAAATTATTTCATCATAAAATCTATTCATCATATTTAGTAGGATTAGGTTAAGTAAAAACAAAAACTGGATTTGAAAATAGCTATTTGTTCAGAATCTATAGTATTACTTGAATTATCACCGTCGCGAACATTAATAATTATATCCTTATCAATAAAATTGTCGAAACGTACATCTCTGTCAAAATCTATATTCGATTAAATATATTAATCTAATATTTTTACCGATTATTTAGATATTCGCGAATTGGAAGTTGTCAAGCACTACTGTTTAGAACGTTATGACGTGTTATTGTAAGATCGTCCATAATAATTACTATTTACAATGTTATTTTAATTTTAAATTAGTTTTACGAGTTTCAACATTACATTATTGTACAAGTAACTCACTCGCAACGTTAATTATGTAAATAACTTAATATTTCTTTAAAATTTCAGATTTATTGTTTGCAATCATGTGTATACGTTTGACCAAGGTTATTGTGTATTAAAAAATGCGAAACGTCAAAATGCACTTCTTAGATTAATGAACTATAATACTGTAGCGTGTAGTTTAAACATCGAAGACAAAGACCAGATTCCGGTGGCCCACTCGCTCGGCGTGGAGAGTTATACGGCAAGGCGGGGCTATGGGGTCACGCGCCGCTTCATCTATCGATCCGGACGGATATAGCGGGGTGTGACCAGACCATAGCCCGCCGCAAAAAAAACAAACATGTAATAAATCTCTGTAATAGTGACGACTTGTTGAACGTGAGACACCTTGTTCCTCTCGTGACCATGAACACTGTAAAGTGGTCGAAACGTCGAGCAATTAAACATCGCATATACAAACGCGATAGTATCCGTAAAAAAAAAATATTTCAAATGTGTACCTAATACTTACGTAAACATAAGAAAAAACAACATTATGTACAATATAACTCAAGGAAAACTAAATGATCTCGACAGTTTTCTGTATATTCGTACCACCTGTAGTTTCCTTACTTCGGCTACCCTCCGCGTACAGCTGTCGCCGCCACCCTCGGTCGTGTTTCAAGGCCGAGGTCACCGACCTGCCCCAATTCCTTTCATCTTGCCTCACTTTACGTCCGAAATAGGTTACCCGGTTTTGTTCTTGAAATAGAAAAGGGACATTTGGGTCCAAAATGTAGCTGTTTCAATAAATTAACTATTTATTAAGAATACGCGCCTGTGCTTGTTTTCAATTTTATACAATTTTGGATACTTATTATATTCCAATTTTTTGAAGTGAAAACTTAATTTGGCGCACCACACACAGATGGTATCGTAGGCTGTGAGTGAAGCTGATTCGTCATGCTCTGAGGTGAAAGGCTCGATCGGGTGAACTCGAGACCACCGAGTGTAACCGAACGAGAAAGATACAGCCGGCTGCTCTTCGCTGTTTGTCGCTGTGTTTACTATATACAATTTACATATAATTATTGTTATTATTAATTATTATCAATTATTCAATAGTTTTTAACAATTATCATTGATACGTAATAATAATTATTTTAACAAGCATTTTTTGGTTTATATTGTGAGGTTAGTGTATATAGTTAGTGATTTATCGTGCTAATATTAGGTATATAGTGAAAAAACATTAAAGATTATAAAAAACATAATATCTTTTTTTTATAATTTTAAGTTTTCACTTTTGTCGGCAGTCCTCATGACTGCTTTGCTTCTTTTCTCCATTTACTGTTGACAGACTGGTTGTAGTTAATAACTATAGATGGTAGAGGATGTCATTTTTAATTAACAGGCATTTTTCAATTTTTCGCCACTTAGTAAAATGGAGTCAAGAGTCTCCGAAACCGGCGAGCGTGTATGAAGAGAATTATGAATGTTGAAGAAGCGAGTGAAGTATGCAAGGATAGAGTTCCCTGGCACTCTGTTCTCTCTGCCTACCCTGCAAGGGATATGGCGTGATGATATGTATATGTATGTAGTAAAATGAATGGCGTTATAAGAGAAAACGTATACAGATATTTAGGTTATTGTTTTCATAAGAACTGTCCATCGGGTAAGTGGCTTCCGACCTCTTTACTTCCATCCAGCCTAGTACCAATGCCGGGCTGTTCACGGATGTCAAGGACTCGGTACCAGTGGCCAGCCCAATGACGATGGGGTGGGAATACGGGGCCATGCGCCGCTCTACCGTCACCCCGAACGGCATGGACGAAGTGTGTCCAGATGGTTCGGACATGTGGAAATAAAACATTATTAAAACATGAATGTTTCGTAAAAGTTGATTTTAAGCCCGCTGATTAAATTACAAAAAATGTCTACTTGTTTTCAGATCTTTCATAACAATAAAACTACTATAACAACATTTAGATTTATTTAAAACACACAATTATTTATAACATATAGTTTAACGATACTTATTTTATAGAATTAATTACGTGAGAGGAAACACGGTGAATTACAAATAGATGCGAGGAGTAAAGATGGAACTATAGTCACCCCAAAAAAAAACAAAGACCGTACAACTTTCTTGTGTTTGCGTAATCGCAAGCAGTATTATTTTGCTACTGTGGTTGTTTCTTATAGAAAAGAAATTACGGCAATTAGTCACAATTTCCCCTTGATATTATCATATTATACTGGTTGAGATTCGGACCACTTCACCTAATCGTCTCACGCAATTAAAGGAATCCTTAATAGTGCCTAAGATTAATGTTTACAAACTTACATCATAAGAAAAATATAGATGATAGATTTTCTATGTAAGATTACTCTTAAATGAAAGTTTTAGAGGAACTTGGAAAGGTCGTACATACAGTTATAAATTATATTATTTTTTTAGCATTTTAGTGTGTTCTATCAAACAATTTATGTAATATAATACATAGGAAGTGTTAAAGTGCACGTACTAAAAATAACAGTGCTTTATGTAGGTCTCCATGTTCAGCAAAAAAACTCGACGAAAACTATCAGTATGAGGCTGTACGGTCATACCTATATTTTTTACGCAAATCAGACGAGTGCAATAATAAAAAAATGCCTTGAAAATTACTATTTTAGTTTAAAATAAAATACTTCTTTAATACGGAATATACAACGTTTAAAGTTATTTGCAAGACAAACTATTAGTCCCAAAATGCTAGGGCTGACTAAAAAAAATCAATAATTAATTTATATTTATTTTTTTATCTATTGTTGCTTAACTATTTTTGAACTTTTACTTTTCTTAAATACTTAATGTATTTGGGTATCCAAAAATATCTTTTTTAAATTTCTTTTTTAAATACGTCTTCTTACCGTAAAAAATAAATCTTTGTATTGCTATATATTTTACATATCTTTAACAAACGGGCACAATTTACAACCGGAACAATCAATTTTGGATTGCATAAAGAATTGTTCTACTTGACAATACAACCTGTAGCAATTAGCTTTTTATGTCATGTAGAACACTACCTAAATATAGCTATTTTTCTTTTTAAAGACAAACAGCCTTGCCCTAAAGAAATAATATTTGTACTGTTGGGGATTTAAACAAACGATTATTATCAGACACAAATAACACCTATATTCAGGACAGCAATTTATGGATCGAACAAAGTACTATCCACCTTGAAAAATGAACCCACAACACTGAAACGATAGTTCGATATCTTTATATGCACTCATGTAGTAGGAAAATAGTACAATTTTCAAACAGGAATCCTACAATATCAATTAAATATCATTATTTGCTTAATCTTATTCATCTTCTACTTACTAACATATAAGGAGAATTCATAAGGACATAAATTCTAATTGATTTTCTCGTAAAAATAAATATCCTTATTCCCTATTCCATCTCAATTCCCTACCGTATTCTCTTCTGTTTGAAATTATTATATTACTAGCCGTCCCCCGTTCGCTTTTCTCATTTCCAGATAAGTAATAATTAATATATCATATACTAAAACTTTCTCCGAAACACGCTGCATCTTATGACATAAGTATTATTCTGATCGGTTCAGTAGTTTTCGCAGTATAACCGTCCAAAAAAACCGTCTCTCCATTTATTAAAATAGATTAAACCCATATAAGTATTTTTTTACCTCACCTATACCAAATGAATGCAACTCTTAACATATGTAGTTTCAAAACTATCAATAGTAATAAATTTTCATACAATCTTTATCGCCCTCTTTAATTGCAGTGAAAGATATTATACAATATTTATCACCCTCCCTAATCGCTGTAGAAGATATTATACGTACATTACTTAAATTATACATTTTTGCACATATAATATATTAGCTGATTAACATACAAGACTTATTTAAAGTCCTTTAGTCCACGACACATAATACTTGTTAAGCGTATACTTGCTTCAAAATATTCATTTACAATACCTAAGTAATTCTATATTCAATAAATCTATTTATGTCTTATACTTACTATGGGTATTCAGCCAAAAGATTTAAAGGATGAGTTTGCTAAACTATAAGACGAATTAATAATATTCGTAAAACACAGATCTAATGACATGTGTATGATAGTGATAAAATTTATGATATAGAAACATACTTTCTAAATGTTCGTGTAAGAAAATTCAAAGTCGTACAACGTGCTTATAGATGGAGCTTTGAGATTTTTCTACGTAATTTAACTGGAAATACAAGATATTGTATATGAAAATGATATGAAAAACATAGCTCAAAATATGTAATAACAGGCCACGTTAATGAGCTGACGCCCGTTGGAGCATGAAAGAATCTTAATAACTAATCTAATATATCCGATAATTACAAGACGACATGTGAAATATATACATACATATTTTGAGAATTTTATAGTATTTTTTTTTTTTCGTTTTTATATGATTCCTTTTTTTTAATGTTTATTGTCGCACCCGACTAGAAATTTTTTCGTCTTCCTTAGCAGGACCGGACCGGGCATGCCCGATCTGGACCAGATAAGGTATGTAACGCAGAAGATATATCTGGACCCGATCAGGAAAACCTTATCGGGTCCAGATCAGGCATGCCTGATCGGGTCCAGATCAGGCGTTCTGATCGGGTCCGGATGAAATTTTACTGATCGGAACCAAATCAATCATCTGCGTTATATATCTTGCCTGATGCAAAACGAGTATACCCAGTCCAGTCCTTTTAAAAAACATGAATATCTTAAAGAACATGTTTAATAAGTAAAAATATAAATTAATATATGACGTAGGCACCGAATGCAGTGCTATATTCTTATCATAGAGTCCCAGTGAGCCGTGCCGATTATGGCGCAACCACCAGATGCTAACGACTGCAACTGTCGCCTGAATTTGTCATTCATGACCTGATCGATTTGTTCTAATCTGATTCGATAACAACTAATTTAATATTAGGCCATCTCATTACGCTTCGGAGAATCTTAACACCGCGATTCAAATAATGACGTCATTTTACTAACGCCATCTATTTATTATGACCCAAAACATTAAATGTTAGAACGGTTGTTACAATACAATATTTCTCTCTATCTATGTTTTCAAATGTTAGGTACATTTATATATATATACATATATATATATATATATATATATATATATATATATATATATATATATATATATATATATATATATATATTATTTATTTTTGTTTTTACTTTAAATATAAATTACTTTTATATATATATATTAATTAGACATTATTATTATCTATTATTAAATACATATGATTAATTAAAGATTTCAGATTAATCTCCTCTGATGAAAATACAATTTCGCCGTGGCATAAATATGACAATCATGTCACTTTTTTGAATTTTGATTGATATTTTTTTTGTGTTACGAAAACTGTTTCTGGTTCTGATATACTACAAGCCTTACTATATACTTGATGATATTTCACATCAGGCTATCCTTATTTGGTCCTGATCTGGTCCTGATCCGGTATGCCTTACCATACTTGTTATTTCACATCAGGCTATCCTGATCAGGACCAGACCTGGTCCTGATAGGGTTTGCCGGATCCGGCATGCCTCATTCTGTCCTGATCGGGTCCTGATCCGGTATGCCTTACCATACTTGATGATATTACACATCAGGCTATCCTTATTTGGTCCTGACCTGGTCCTGATCCGGTATGCCTTACCATACTTGATGATATTTCACATCAGGCTATCCTTATTTGGTACTGACCTGGTCCTGATCCGATATGCCTTACCATACTTAATGATATTTCACATCAGGCTATCCTTATTTGGTCCTGATCTGGTCCTGATCCGGTATGCCTTACCATACTTAATGATATTTCACATCAGGCTATCCTTATTTGGTCCTGACCTGGTCCTGATCCGGTATGCCTTACCATACTTAATGATATTTCACATCAGGCTATCCTTATTTGGTCCTGACCTGGTCCTGATCCGATATGCCTTACCATACTTAATGATATTTCACATCAGGCTATCCTTATTTGGTCCTGATCTGGTCCTGATCCGGTATGCCTTACCATACTTAATGATATTTCACATCAGGCTATCCTTATTTGGTCCTGATCTGGTCCTGATCCGGTATGCCTTACCATACTTGATGTTATTTCACATCAGGCTATCCTGATCAGGACCAGACCTGGTCCTGATCGGGTTTGCCGGATCCGGCATGCCTCATTCTATCCTGATCGGGTCCAGATACATGATCTGGTTGAACCATACTTTATTTCTAGTCGGGCAGATGATCAAACAGCACACCTTGGATTGTGAGTATTACTACCGGTTAAAGACCTCTAGAGTACTAGGAGAACAACTAGGCCGGTGCCTGCCAATAAAAACTCCAAAACCACTCAGAAAGTTGAACTGCCGGTTCTTTCGCTTATTGAACGAAACGCAACAGCAAATTACCATTGTTCAGTTCAGTCGATTTTCTACAAGGGTGTGGTATTACCACATGAGTAAATAATACGTTTATTTACTCATGTGGTATTACCCCAAACGGACCGGCCCACGGCTGTAGACATCAAACTATCAACACTTTTAAATGGTTACGTCATACTAAAATATTATAGTAATATATTTTATATATCGATTAGAGTGTATCATTTTCAATTACGAATTATACTTTAATATGATATATTATTTACCAGTAAAACACTAGTTATAGATAAGTTTTCAGACATTATTTTGAAACAACTGCGTGGCGACTGTTTTATTTTTCGCATAAATTTTAGTTTCTACGGAGACGATACTTGTTAAAAGTACATTTGAAATATATTTTTTTTTTGTAATATGAGTATGTTATTCCACAGACTTTTTGTTCGTGCTCTTTTTATGTTTAATTTAATTGTTATGGTGGTTATAAAATTAATGTTCTTGAAGTGGCTTTATTACATTTGGATAAAGCTTGAAGAGCGCAATTCATGTGTCATAGATGTTGAGCGACAACATGTCTTTTGGGGTTTCTTCTTGGCGCTGGTGGTCTTGTTGTTGGTGAAACCATTCTACTCGTAGATGTTTCTGTCCTCTGTGATGGTGTGATGATGATAATGATGTCTGTGACGTTTTATTTAACAAATCATATTTGTTTAATTTGGAAGTCTATGTCTAAGTTGATGGTAATTGCCTCCACGCTTGTGTTGACTTTCATTTGAAATATTAACTTCGGTCAATACTAATAATGCAAGTATTACGTTGATGGTTTACGAAACAAAATAATATTTTTTTTTTAATTTGAAGCAACCTTATTTACTAATAAAATCTTAATATATATAAATTACGCGTCATGTTGTATGTCCGCGATGGACTCCTAAAGTACTTAACCGATTTTAATCAAATTTGCACAATATGTGTAGTTTGATCCAACTTAAAAGATAGGACAGCTTCCACCTCAATTTACAATCACAATATAATTTTATTGTAAATTATTTGTCTATTATTTGACAGTCACAATTATCTGTTATCTATTGACTGGAATAAGTAAGTATTTAATAGATGGCGCTATGTTAAACGTACAAACGTTTCATATAAGCTACAATTTAATAGCATAACCACCACGTGTTACTGAGGCTACCTTAGCCACAGCAACGCGTGGCCGGGTCTGATAGATAAATATAAATAATTCCTCCTTATAGTTATTAGATCGACGTCTATCTTACCACCGACTCACACACAGAAGGGGCCATTCATTAATTACGTAAGGATGAGTTTGACGATTTTTGACCCCCGTGTAAGGACACGTAAGATTTCTCGAATCCCACTACCTCTTTTTACAAAAGATTTAATCTCGTTTTTTCTCAATAATGAAATGTTGTTAGAAAAGGATCAGTTACACTAATTCTCACAGTTTGACTTAAATCAGAGTTTTATTTTTCACAGTTAATTTTGGTTATACTTTATCATTATTATAATTAAAAGCAAGCTAAAATAATAAAGTTTCAAATAATCTTCAAGTGAACAAATATAAATCAGTTAAACAATCATTAAACGAATAATACTTTTAAAATAATTATTGATTAGTTTTAAATTCCTCTTAAAGAAAATAAATTTTATAGTAAAACCTCGATCAGTGCAGATAATCAATCGTCGTCTGGACTGAATGGTCTGGACCATCGGAGACAATTGGTTACTCATCAGATGCAGTGTTAGATGGAACTTCGTTAGGCACGTCTATTGGTACCTCATTTTCTTCTAATCACTCTGAATCTTTACTACCGGTAGGAGGACGAGTTGTACGGGACCGCACCTTTTAAAAGGAGTTTAGGGGTTAAAACCGCCATTTTTTTTAAATTGGCATTAGGCGGGATTTTTAAAGTTATAAAATAAATATTAGTTTTAATGAAAAAATATGCTATAGAGACTGCAATAATTATTTAAAAAAAATCTAATCATTTAACGCTATTGTTGCTTAAAAATAAAAGTAACATTTTTTAATTTACGATTGATTAAAATAAAATTAATACACGAAATGAATTGAGTATAAATATTATTTATGACATTTAAAATGCATGAAAATCAACATAATTATAATTTCAAAAAATCAATATAATCAACAAAATTAAAATTACATTATTAAAAAAAAACAACACAAATTAAATTTAAAAAATTATAATTAAAAAAAACAACATAATTAAAATTAAAATTACATGATTAAAAAAAAACATAATTAAAATTAAAATTTCAAAATCTTAATTTAGAAATTTTAATTAACAATAAAAATTTGTAAAATATGATGTAAATCTTAGTGCATATTACAATTAAATCATTCATTCATATAATAAAAAAATATCGGAAATTGAAATAGTTTTTTAATAATTGTAAAATATTACGTAAGAAGGAGTTTTAACATAAAAATGGACATGTATAGATTTTCTTAAAGCTCCTAGAGACCCTTACCTAATTAATGAATAGTCACTAATGTAATAGAATAATTTATCAAAATTAAAAACAAAACTCTTTCTAAAGCCATATGTATATATGATGATGGCATACAGCCGATAGCGTAGACATAAAATTTTAATGAACATGATTGTAATTAAAAAGCTATATAATTGCATTTCACAAGCAATCTATTGCACGCCTCATAAGCGAAGCGTTGAGGTCTTGCTCTACTCTTGATATATGAAAATCAAGCACTTTTCAAACGTTAAAATGATTTTATTTTTCTCACATTGCACTTATAGGGTAAACATATGTCAAGAAAAACATTCGTCTAAACGTATTTGATATTTTTAAAAAGCAATTATTTTGTTTAAAGTAAGAAAAAAAATTATTTAAAAAAATATTTGAGGTCTTCCGGATGTCATCGTAAGCATCCGGAATTTACACGACCGTAAAAATGAATGTATTGAAGTTTTTCTTTTATTAAAAGCTTCATAATTGCTGTTTGCTTTCGAAAATAGCTTGGTAATTCTTTGTCGTTTAATTGTAATTAATAAAAAACTGCATAGTCATTAGTGAATGTAAACTTATGAAAATTGGGTTAGTTTACATTTTTTGTTAGTCCATTCGGACAGGCTAAGGAAAGAAATCCCATACAGGCTATACATATATACATACATGTTTAGCACTACGTCGAGAATGGCACGAAATTTCAAAAGTATTTTTTTCTTTCATTTTGATTTATGACATTGAATGAATAATAATTGATAAATAATATAAAAATTATGAGGCGTGCACTTTTGGATTTTCCAAATTATTTTATTTTACTTTCTTACTTTTAAAATTCAATTCAATAATTTTTAATTGATAATCCAAGAAGTAATGTTATTTTCTTTTTTTAACACAGCATTAGTTATTTAAGAGAAATCATTTGAGAATCTTATCTAGCGTGGAAATGGAATTTCGTGGTATTTGGTACGAGCAATCGCTACTTAAATCATTACTCTACCAATGTAGTTTACTTTTTCCTCAAGTGTTACGAATATATACAAAATATTAGTATAGAAAAATGTTTCTAGGTTTATATACATTCTAGGCTGAAACAGTAATTGACATATAGGGATTATATAATAGTATATACAAATTTTAATTATATAATCATCTTAAATATATATATCATCATTATATAATAAGGGTGAATTTGGTAGAAAGATTGATTTCAAATATCAAGTGTCATCACCGAAACCTTCGCTGACTTGGTCCAACTTAAAAAATAAGATAAATGACAGACATTTATTCAAGAACATGCTGTCGAACTTTTTTTCAATATACCGTGTAAATCTGAGCCAGGTAAGTAGTGATAACTATATAATTTTTGTAACCAATAATAACTTTAATAAATTTTGTTAAAGCAACGATTCGAAAGATGTCTTCACTAATCTTAATATTTCTCTGTAATTTCTTAACAGTGCAGTAATACTACCGTGTAATTTATTTTTAAAGGCATTTGTAATATTTTCACAATAGCGTTGCACGCTTGATTATTTTTTATAGTATAGAAAAGACATCAAAATTGATCTTAAAACTGAAATTTGTGTTTTATAGAGAAACGGGGCCGAGTTGAACACTTCACAACTTTCGTATAGTTTAGCCTTAACTCAAAACTAAGAATAATTAATTATATATTTCGTGTAGAAATGCGTACAATCAAACACTGATAGATAAGACTAAGACCATACATCCGTGCATTTTATATATTTATTGCAGATTCAACAAAAGGATATAAAATATAATGAAGGTAACATTGGAAAATATAACTTATCAATTAAAAGCAAGGATCGGGTCCAATGAGTAGGTGTCAATAGATCGTTAGAATCTAAACAATTTAAAATTCATCATAATAATTGTACTTAAGATTATGGAATTCGAAAGTCTAATGAAGCTTAAGCAAAGTTTGTGAACGTAACCCTTTCTTTGCGGTAGACTACGGTGTGGTCACGCCTCGCCAAATCGGTCCGGGGCGACGGAAGAGACGGCGCGTGACCCCATAGACCCACCCTGCAATGCGCCTCTCTTCGCCGTGCGAGCGAGCCACCGGAACCCGATCTTTGTCTTCGGTGACTTGAGAACATAAACCTAAAGATTCATTACGACTATAATCTGAATAAAAAAGTAATTTCTTGTCATTAAGAACTAGCTCTTTTCTAGTTTTTATGGCAAGTTGTCCATATAGGTGCAATAAAATATAATTGTTGGTTCCCAATTGTTGGTTTACAAATCTGCCCTCAGAACCCTGTTCCTAACCGTAATTCTTTTATATTTCTATAGTTATCCGTCCGTTCGTTTATCTATCAATGTATCTGATTATCGTATGAGCTGTATCTGATTATCGTAGTAGGTCGACAGTTCAAATTGTGGCAGTGTGTGTTTCTATGGCCGATATTACAATAAATGTTTAAAATTAAGATAAAAATCACAGTTCGCAGAATTGTTTCACACGCCTATATTCATTGCTTTACAACTCGTACAAGGGATATAAATTGAAAAATAAATGAATAATTTTTTATTCCAAAACATATGCCGTATAAGAATATCTTCAAAATTTAATTGATTTTCATATTCTACTTTGTTATTTTGTTTTTGTATGAAGAACATTTCGCTCTACACTTTACGCTTAAATTAATTATATATTACTTAGGGTCTTTTAATCAAACATTGGCACACTTCCTATTAAACTACTGGAACTAGAGTTGACTAAGAACCATCCCTACTATGCAAATATGAATAATTATCACTCTTTAGATTAGCCACCACATCATAGGGAAATCTTGGTAATTAAAAATTCAACTGATACTTCTTATACAATTATAAGGAATTCAACTCGCAATCGGCAGGTATTTATATGATCAGTTTTGCTCTGATTATAAATCAAAAGTATACAATCGGCTTATATACGTCCCGCTATTCTTCTTACATAGAGATTCCTTTTCTTGCATTGAGTTTACACGCTCATTATATCTCTTAGTCATCTTTTACGGTACCCACGGGCAAGGCAAGGAAGCGGTACCAGTGGCCGGCCCAATGGCGATGGGGAGGGAATAAGGTGGGTTATGGGGCCACGCGCTCCCCTTCCGTCACCCCGGACGGTGCGGGCGGCGTGTGACCAGGCCATAGTCTACAAAAAAAAAAAAAAAAAAAACGGTACCCACGGGCAAGATTACGAGACTACCGGATTATTAAGTCCACGGGAGAGCGGTGAATTGTATTCTTGTTCCATCATCACAGGGAAATATAATCATAAATTACATTTAACAGGATTCTTAATTAATTAAATGCAATTTCTGTTGATGGCTTAAAATTGTAATCATCATCTCAGCTCATAATATGTCCCACTATTGGGCTCGAGCTTCCTCCGTAATGAGAGGGAATTTAACCTACTATACCACGCTGGTAAAACGTGTTGGTATAGGGTTTTGTTTCGAGTTTTTCTTTTCTTGCATAGATGTTATATGCCTTTTGTATCCCTTAGTCGTCTCTTACGACGAAGAATTGGCTTTATTTATAGTTCTTGAAATTTAAAATTATCATACGTCTCCTTTTCTGTCGTTTAAATATAACTTGCCAGTATATGATAAAAATTAACGCCTAAATATTTCGTATTATTTATTTTCCATATAGTGACAGAGTAAGAAGCTGTGTGGTAGCGGCAACGAATACTCCTAACCCTTACTTTGCTCGTGGGTGTCGTAAAAGACGACTAAGAGCGTTATTACGACCTGGACCAACTGCATTTGATGCCGTTTTGTCAACAATTGCGTCGCAAGGAGGGTTGAGGTCTGATAGGCGGCCGGTCATAAAACTATTGCCAATAACTTTTACAATATGTACTATGAAAGAAGAGTACATATTGTATCAACCCCAAGTAATTGGGATAAAAGCAAAAGAAAGATGATAGTGACAGAGTAAGAATGCAATATTTTTCACCCTATTTCTCCCGAGGGTGACTGTAAAAGACGACTAAGACACAATCAGATAACATCACTTAAAGAGAAGCAAAACTGAAAATTATATCCTATATCAACTTATTTCACCAGCATGATGTGATAGGTCGATTTTCCTCACACTGATGAAAAAGTCAAGCCCAACAGAAGAATTTATATCAGCTAAGAGTTGATGAGGTATATATTTTATATTGACGTAAAAATTATTTATTATTTAGCCACTAAATGACTCTACATCCGAGGATTGATCACACAAATCTTTGCGGAAATTCTTATAGAACTGTTACATATACATAAGCAAGTTTCTTTACGATATTTTAGGTCACTCTTAAAGCAATTTACAATTTAATATACACATGGTTATCGAAAAAAAACTATGCATCGCAATCTATTGCTCTTCCATTCTACTATCGCTGTTCTATACCAACTATTTTTGAGCAATTATTCAGTGATATAATTTTTTTCTCTTTTATTAAATCCATCAATAAAATGTACACGTTCAATTATTTTTCTTTTTTTAAAAAAGCTCATCCTCACCCAGGTAGAAATTCTTGTGTCGCGTGATACATGCATTATAAAAACACGCGATAGATCGATAGAATAATCAGTTCTAGATTACATAAATAATTGTCATGCTTGAGAACCACGTTGTTAATATTCAGCACGAGGATTAATATATTTTTCTCAAACATGCTTGGAAATTTGAGCATTATTTTGACAACCTTCTTCGAGATAAATCGATATTGCTGTAATGACCAAATACATACGAGCAGCGGCCGGCAAAAAATGTATGAAAATCCATATCTTTCGTGTTTTAGCGGCCAAATAAATATATATGTAAATTCATATCTATCGAGTATTTTAAAAATGGAACGATTTGTTACTTCAAAATATGTTAACCAAATAGGCAACTTATCAGAGTTTTATTTAAATTACGAACTGGCTTGAAAAAGAAACCTGTTTGATAAGGGAAAAAAAAAAACAAATGAACCCTTTAACACGTGAAAAATGTTGTTCGTTGTTCTACTTAGTACTACTTAATTGCACGCCTCATAAGCGAAGCGTTGAGGTCTTGCTCTACTCTCGATATATGAAAATCAAGCACTTTTCAAACCTAAAAATGATTGTATTTTTATCACATTGCACTTATAGGATAATATTATTATACATATGTCAAGAAAAAGTAATTCGTCTAAACGTATTTGATATTTTTAAAAAGCAATTATTTTGTTTAAAGTATGAAAAAAGTTGATTAAAAAAAATATCCGAGGATGTCGGATAAAATATTTTGTATCTGGCAGGATGACGACCGTAAAAAATAATGTATCAAATTATTTATTTTTTTAAAAGCTTCATAATCGCAACGCGCTGTTTCCTTTCGAAAATGGCTAGGTAATTCTTTGTCGTTTAATTGCAATTAATAAAAAACTAAACTGCTTAGTCATTAGTATATGTATACCTTATGAAAATTGGGTTCGTTACATTTTTTGTTCGTCCATTCGGACAGGCAAAGGAAATAAATCCCATTCAGCCTATACAGCTATGTTTAACTCTACGTCGAGAATGGCACGAAATTTCAAAAGTATTCTTTCATTACAAGCTTATATTTAGTTTCACCTGTCCCGTTGTCTGTAATCAAATCTTGCAAGTTAAATTTGATCCACTTCCCGGTTTCCGATTGAGTTGAAATTTTGCATGCATATATAAATCGGATGACAATGCAATATTATTGTGACATAGAGCTGATCTGATGAAGGACCTGGCATGGACTGGGATGGACCGAGCTGGCCATAGGAACTCCGTAATTAAACGACGCAACCTTTTCGAGTTTAGGCTCATTTGATTTGTCTTGACGATTACTTTAATACTATATGCTAACCAGGGTCTGACGATGGACCTGGAAGCTGGCCATAGAAACTCCGTAATTAAACGACGCAACCCCATCGAAATTGGGCTGATTTGATTCATCTTGGCGAGTACTTTGATACTATATGGAAACCAGGGTCTGATCATGGAACTGGAAGCTAACCATAGAAACTTCGTAATTAAACGACGCAACCTCATCGAGTTTAGGCTCATTTGATTTGTCTTGTCGAGTACTTTGAGACTATATGGCAACCAGGGTCTGACGATGGACCTGGAACCTGGCCATAGGAACTCCGTAATTAAACAACGCAACCCCTTCGAGTTTGGGCTCGCTTAATTCGACTTGACGTGTACTTTGATACTATATGGAAACTAGGGTCTGATCATGGACTTGGAAGCTGGCCATAGGAACTCCGTAATTAAACGACGCAACCTCATTGAGTTCGGGCTCGTTTGATTCGTCTTGACGAGTACTTTGAGACTATATGGTAACCAGGGTCTGACGATGGACCTGGAATCTGGCCATATGAACTCTGTAATTAAACAACGCAATCCCATCGAGTTTGGGCTGGCTTGATTCGTCTTGACAAGTACTTTGATACTATATGGTAACTAGGGTCTGACGATCGACCTGGAAGCGGGCCATAGGAACTCCGTAATTAAACGACGCAACTCCAACGAGTTTAGACTCGTTTGATCCGTCTTGACGAGTACTTTGATACTAAATCAGACCCTGGTTACCAACCAGGGTCTAATGTTGGACCTGGAAGCTGGCCATAGGAAAAAGAAGGTGCTAAATGTTTTTAATCATACCATCAAAATGTAACACGCTTTTATTTATAAAATTGGGACTGTGATAGAAACGGGAAGATTTAATAACTATGGTGTAAAGTTTTAGTGTTAAAAATATATATATAGTATTATGTACGATGTGGAATTATTTTGTAGTAGACGAAGAAGCTTAATTATCGTTAAAGATTACAATGAATTTATAAAGTGTTATATGTCTTATTAGAGTTAATTTATTTTTAACATTTTATTTTATTAGCAAATAATAAAAGCTTGTTTTTAAAAAAGGCTCGTTTCTTTAATTTTATTTTTATTTCTGGCATTGACCAATAGTAAATGATAAATAATATAAAAATTATGAGGCGTGCACTTTTGGATTTTCCAAATTATTTTTTAATTTCCGCGCATTATTTGAGAAAAGCACTATACAAGCCTTGTCCACAACTAGGAATTGATGGACTTACGTATGTGTGCCTCGGCCACGCCTCGGCCCACATTTATACGTTCGTCAATCAATGCCTCTTTTGCTGGCCGCTGCAGTATTGTACTATAATTTATATAAACTACATATACTGAACTTTAAAGATATTTATAAACTACATTATATTAAATTTTAAGAATTGAATTTTACAATATACAATAACATTTTTAACGAGTGTCACATTAGGAGCTTAAATGTGTATTAAATTAAATAATAACATTACAAATCTACGATTCAAGTAGTTTAGAAACTACATTTCTGTTTAGCACTGTGATTAAACATAATTGCAATTATTTATGAATTATTTGCTATGTAATAGCACACACTTCTCTCAGCTCCTATTTTTTTAAATACAGATTTAAGTTATATTAATAAAATACTATATATACATTATTTATTAACGGTCTACAAACTAAACTTCATCTTCATAAGTAAGTATTGTATCATATGACTAGGAAATTCGAGTACATCCAAGAAAAAGTCAAATTGAATTTCTACGCTCGTCTGACCTGTTGTAGTAGGTCAATTTCTTTTCGATTATGGATGCAACACATAACCAAACCGATGTAAACGAGCCCATATTAAAATTACGCAGATAGCGTCGTTATTCGAAATATATACATAAAAATATTATGTTCATACGAATTGACATCAATTATGAAAACTACTACTCACACAAACGCTAATTGGCACCTAAAGAAAACTTTTATATTATACAAAAATGTCTACTACTGCAAAAGATTTATTAATCTTGTGTTTATTTACTGTAAATCATTTTGTAACTAAGGTTTATTATTTATCTATAAAAGGTTATTTAACGCATATTACCTATTTGGCATTCCATATTATCGTAAGATGTTCAATTTTTCTTTGCAGTTTTATGGAGCAGTAAGAACGTTTCCATATTGTTGTATTTCTATGGGTTCGTTACATATATCAATCAAAATACAAATAATAACTGTATAGTTTAGATCAGAAATAGATATATCAGATAGATGGAAAGGTGCTCTGTGGTAGCGGCTACGAATACTACCAATCCTTACTTTGCTCGTGGATGTCTTAAAAGGCGACTAGGAGCCTTATAACGAAGGCCAACTCCATCTGATGCTGTTTGGTCAACAATTACATTCCCAAGGATGGTTGACGTCTGGCAGGCGGCCGGTCATAAAACTATTGCCAGTAACTTTTGCAATATGTACTATGGAAGAAGGGTGCATATTGTATCGACCCCAAGTAATTGGGATAAGAGTAGGAGAATGATGATGATTTTAGATCAGAAATATAATAACGGCTTATAATGCGTTATTTTGATCTGCTGTAGAAAACGAAACATATTAAACAAAAACTAAATATTTCAAGCAAACCATAATTTAGATGCAACATATTTAGGAATAAGATATTAAGCTTATATATACATCGTTTTAATACTAAATATCAAACTTACTGCAATATATTTTTATAAAATATACATACATACATACTATCACGCCATGTCCCTTGCAGGGTAGGCAGAGAGAACAGAGTGCCAGAGAACTCTATCCTTGCATACTTCACTCGCTTCCTCAACATTCATAATTTTCTTCATACACGCTCGCCGGTTTCGGAGACTCTTGACTCTTTATAAAATACCCTATGTTAAATAGATCCATACTTGTTTAAAAGTCAGCCATTGCCCTTTTTTCGCATTCCAATTTAATATTTATAATCGCTTAATGCGATATTCGTTACTGAAGTGGATAATCTAATGGCGATGAAGTAATTACAGGGTTTAAGTTTTAGGTTCTGTACTGGGCTCGAGCCTCTCCCACAATGGAAGGAAAATTGATCTATAATACCATGCCGGTCAGACGATTTGATATAGGGTTTTATTTCGAGTTTTCCTTGTCTTACACAGATTTTACCATATTATGTACCTTGATCCTCTGTTGCCATACCCACGGATAAGACAGAGGCTGGTGAACTGTATTCTTATTACATCACCACACGGAATGAATAAGACACGGCACAGGAGAGAGTATAGGAATGACAAGACTATATTATGCAAAAGATATTTTTCTTCATCATCACAGCCCATATATATCCCACTGTTGGGCTTGGGCCTCCTCCGTAATGGGAGGGAAATTAACCTACTGTACCGCGCTGGTCAGACTTGTTGGTATAGGATTTTGTTTCCAGTTTTACTTCTCTTGCATAGATGTTATATGCGCTTTATATCCCTTAGTCGTCTCGTACGACAGGTAAGATATGGGGTGGTGAATTGTATTCTTACTCCGTCACCACACGGAATAATTTTCTTATAGTTTTCGAAAAGGAACCCCCTTTCGAGAACTCCAAGAAAATTATTCGTAATTCGTATCAGATACCTCATTGTTATAGATTTATTTATTTCTTTTATTTTATTTGTTAATAAATTTTTATGTAATTTGAGTTGTTGAAGTTAACTACCTACATAAATCACATTAAATAATCATTTCGCACGAGAGGTAAACTTTCTTTAATAAAGTAATTAACTATATAATATTCTTTCTACTGCACGTCTCATAAGCGAAGCGTTGAAGTGATTCTCTGCTCCCAATATATGAAAATCTAGGACTTTTCAAAACTAAAAATGACTATAATGTTCTCACACTGCACTTATAGGATAATATTATCATACATATGTCAAGAAAAATATTCGTTTAAACAAACGTATTTGATATTTTTGAAAAGCAATTATTTTGTTTAAAGTAAGAAAAGAGTTTGTTAAAAAAATATTCGTGGACGTCCGAATGTCTGTTTGTGTGGATCTGGCACTCTCACGACCGTAAAAATTAATGTATCGAAGTATTTTTTTCTTTCTATCTTCAATTTTGAGTTAGAGTTGATTTTATTTAAAGTTAGTAATTATTATTGATACAATCTATTTATATTTTTATAATCTAATATAGATTATGCTTTGATTTGATCACTTATATTTTAATAATCTATCATATTATTATCTGTATTGTATTTTCCAATTGGTGACTGAATCCGAATTCAAAATCATCATTCTCTTTCTTTCTCGTGAGTATCGTCAAAATTTAAAAATGATCGTAACAATAGATGAAATCTCTAAACCCTATGCGAAACCGTCCAGCCAGTATGGTGCCATAGGCTAATTGCCTTCATCTAGAAGAGGCCCGTATCTAATAGAAAATATGGACTGAGCAGAAGCTTAGATACATAGTAAAGCTGTATAATTTTACACTACTAGTTGATACTAGTTGTTAATATAGTAAGCTGATAAACATTATGCCATTTACATTACAAACATTTTGAATTTATCATAAAAAGAGTTTTAGGGAGATGTATATTACATCGCCCGAAAATAAATCAACCAATCAAATCGCTAAATCATATTTAAAACCATCTAGACATTCCATATTTAAAGTAAAACCATTCAAGCATTCTTTATTTAAAACCATCCGAGCATTCCATATTTAAAACCATCCAGGCATTCCATATTGTTCAAAGGTTTGTCTTATAGCAGGCGGTAGGAAACGCGGATCCATGAATTGAGCAAAGTGGAAAAAATCAGAAGGAGAATTAGGGTGCAGTATTCTATGGCCTTGGGACCCACGAGGCACCTGTTGATGTTCCTCGTAGCATCTTGAGTTAGTGTAATTGTTGAAATCTCGATTACCAGCCACTGTAGGAATTTGAAAATATTCAGATATTTTCGGCTGATGTACCTGAACCAGTGTTCTAAATATAGCTATAGTAACTTTGTATTTTATTAATAATAAAAACTATTTTTACTCTTTTACCTCTGGTTGAGTAAAGGTTGGGCTATTTTTGCCAAGCTTTTCACGATTACCCAGTAATGCTTGCTTCAACTTTTGGTTCTGTATTACGTTTTCTTGGTTTATATTCTGTAGAATACTTGAAGGCGACGGCGAATTAACCTGATCGCTATTGTTAGCGACTGTATTTGAGCAGTACTGGTACTGAGGTTCTCCAATAGGAGCAGGCATTGATATTTGAGGCACATTACTTTGTTGTATGGCATTATTATAAAAATTTATAAGTGAAGATTTTATTAAATCACTACTTCTCACTATGTTGTGTAACGAGTTTGACTTTTTGTCTATCTCTTGAACTTGATTGTAAGTTACTGTGTAATCATCGTCTTGAATATTTATATGCCATTTTGATGGGTCTAGTCGTTTTATTCTTAGAATTTTCAATAGTTTTGTCTCTTCTTCAGTCATACTTATATCAGTCTGAACACTTTGTATCTTTGTTTTTTTAGATGATTTATTTATACTTTTAGTTTGATTCTGTTGTGTTAAAAATGTTCTGTTTGTAGGATTACTCCAATAATTGTCACTTGTAGCCACATTTATTGCTTGATTAGGGACTGCACGCCTTGTATTGTAATGAGTTGTTGATGATGGCCTAAAACACAAATACGATAATACAAAAATCCTAAAAATGACAAATGTCTTAAGAATCAGAATTTTTGCAATTCCTAATTGAATGGCCAATAACTTTATTATACTTATTTTATGGGTATTTTAAAGATAAATTATAGAACTGAAAAAAATCTGTTAAGCACACTCGACTTTATTTGTTAAGAGAAAGAGAGAGAGAAGTGTATTTAATAAGTTAAATTTTAATATATCAAGCTGTGAATATTGTACTTTAAATGTAGTTTTATCAATAATTAAAATTATCCATAGCTTAAAATACAACGCAACAAGAAATACACAATAAAATTTACAATTGCGAACGAAAGATAAAAGACACAAAAGTCGACCGGTCATGCTTGATGAAGTCTGCCCTCTGACCTACACCAATCCAATACCAGCACCCCGAAAATTTTTAGCTCGAGCTGCATAATCGCTTCCAATATCTAGACGAGTGTGAATCACCGAACGAAATGAACAACAAATTTGTGTAAACTGTTCACGCGGTTGGGTCGAAGATTTTCAAGGCTCGCCGTGCTGATACGCCTAAAAAACTTTCTGACCAGAGTCTCAATCTCATGGCGCGTAGAAAGGAAATAACGGTGTAGTTTTCAGCCAATTGATCCGAATATAGGCAGCTAAAAAGACAGATCTCCAGGTCAGTGCCACGCAATATTCACCGATTTAATCTGTACGGTGTAACCGCATATTGTATATTTGCGCCGCCATAAAGATGTACGGGCTGCTGCTACGTACAGTATTAAAGAAGCGATAGAGCGGAACCGCGGCTCTAAAGTATTCGCACAAGATCTGTCTATTGGGCATAACTAAATGACTAAACTGAAAACCGATGACAGCACTATCATTTCATGCCAAAGTGAGATCTTGGGAGAGGTCGAAAGGTTCTATGGACGGTTATATAAATTCTGCCAGAACTCTGTCGTCGGCTTGGTCCAAGACCCCAGACCCAAGCTAACTCGACACTATACCGAAGAAATCCTGGACATCAGCTTGTGCAAGATCATAATTGCTCTCAAACAATTAAAGAACGATAAGACACCGGGTAAGGATGGAATTACGGCAGAATTTTTGATAGCCGGTAAGCCGGTCTTAAAAGCCCTTCAAAAGTTATTTAGTTCCGTCGTTTTCGGGGGCGTCGTTCCAGTATCGTGGACCAAGTGTGTGGTGGTGCTATTCTTCAAGAAAGACGATAAAGCTCTTCCAAAGAACTATAGACCCATCTCACTCTTGAGTACGTTTACAAGTTGTTTACAAATATCATTACAAACCGGCTCACGCGCAAACTCGATGACTTCCAGGCGCCTGAACAAGTTAGCTTTCGAAAAGGTTATAGTATCATAGACCACATCCACACGCTTCGGCAGTTTATTCAGAAGACTGAGGAATACAATTGACCTCTGTGTATAGCGTTTGTGGACTGTGAGAGAGCCTTCGATTCTGTCGAAACTTGAGTGGTGCTGCAGTCACTTCAGCGGTGCCAAATCGACTGTCGTTATATCGAAGTGCTGAAGTGTTTCTATAGAAATGCCACAATGTCAGTTCATATCTGGGATAAGATGAAACTCATCCAATTGTAGAAAGGAGTGAGACAGGGATCGTCATCTCTCCGAAACTATTCACCACTGCATTGGAAGATGTCTTCAAACTCTTAGACTGGACTGTACTCAGCATCAACATCAATAGCGAATACATCATTCACCTTCGATTTGCAGACAATACTGTCGTTATGGCAGAATCCATGGAGGACCTTGGCACCATGCTCAACGATCTTGGTTATAATTGAACATGAACAAGACGAAAGTCATGTCTAACACCCATGTCATTTCAATACCGGTCCTAGTTAGCAATACGATTCTCGAAGTTGTCGATCATTATAGTTATCTTGGACAAACAGTCCCGTTAGGTAGATCCAATTTCGAGAAAGAGGTCAGTCGACGAATCCAACTCGGCTGGGCAGCGTTCGAAAATTTAAGAGGATTTTCTCATCCGATATAACTCAGTGTCTGAAAACACAGGTCTATGACCAGTGTGTGTTATCAGTGATGACTTATAGAACGTAAACGTGGTCCCTAACTGTAGGCCTCATAACAACGCTCAAAGTCGCTCAGCGGGCTATGCTGGGGATTTCACTGTGACATAGAATCCGTAATACGGAAATCTGCAGAATAGGTGTAACCGACATCGCACGAAGAATTAGCAAGCTAAAGTGCCAATGGGCAGAGCACATCGCTTGCCGAATCGATAACTATTGGGGAAGAAAGGTTCTCGAGTGGCCACCACGTATCGGACGCAGGGTTGGTCGCTCCCCCACTAGGTGGATCGACGACCTGATTAAGGTTGCTAGGAGTCGTTAGATGCGGGTGCCACATGTAGTCTAGTTTTCGTTCGGTTAGATCCACTTTATTACTTAATTAGTAATGTCAAATTATTAAAAATTGAGTCTTAATATCGTATAAAATGAACAAATATTATACTCACTGTGACTTGTAGGAGGCGGACAAATCAGGCAATCCCTTCTGTGTTGCTGATGCAGACCTGGTATTTGGTGGGTTGATGAGGAAATAATTATAATGGAGAGGATATAAAACAGCAAGCAATAAAGATACAATTTTAAAATGAGTAAATACTAAGGAGAATGTAGATACAGAAAAGGGATTTTTGTAATTGGAATTAATATTGAAAGGGTTTAACCGAGAATTAATAACTAATCTAGTCAGCCTCGCTCAGTAAAATTATGCTACAAATCGTTATTTGGCCAAATTCTAAGTGAAACCTAACATGAATGAATTACAGAGTAAAGTTGTATTAAAAAAATTAAAAAAAAATCATTGCCCTATATGAATCCAGTATTAATAATAAGAAACATTCTATTTTCTTCAATAAATAATAATTTGATAATAATAGCAACACATCGATACAACATTCCTTTCCTATATTATACTATAATATAATAATAATAAAACAATAATAACATTTTAATTTAATTTTAATAGTAATTAATATTTTATTTTTAGTATTCATTATTTAAAATTTTGAATAGGAGATTTATACTTCTCGTGAATTCTACTTATTAAACTAAGAAGCCTGGGTAAGGGGAGTTTGGGGTAAAAGAAATGAGGAACATTTACGAGGATGTGGATGAGGAAGAGGAATCCTCATCAGCCCTATTTGGTAGCTCCGTAGATGTCCTCCTCCTATATTTTTGTTTTTTATTGCAAACGGCGGTAAAGGAGCTAACGAGCTACCAACTCACCTGATGATAAGTGGTAACTGTTGCTCATTGACTTAACTCGGATACATTTAAACTAGTGACAAAATCCTTATTACCCCCGAAACCTTACGAAAGTTTAACATCTATCATAAATATATAATCAAATTGCAATTTTTCAGACGTCACAAATTTTATGGCGGTAAATCTCATGCAATATGTTGGATATATTAGGTACTAGAGGTTACACTTATAAACTATCTATTACTTTCTATCAATTCTTTAGTATCTTTCAAGTAGTTGCTATAATTTGACTGTGTCATGCGTCATTCTTATTGCTACATTATTCATAAACATGTGCAGAATCCGTTTGGGATTTTTTCCTACCATATATATTGAGAGATTTCATTTATTTTAGCATTTATTATGCAAACCAAAAATAAATTTAACACAAAAGCATTTAGTACTTTATTTAGAAAGGATAAACCTATGTTTTGAAATGATATATCTATGGTAGATGATATTATTACTATTTATAATAAATATGGAGCGTCAAATAGGCTGTTTTAACTCAAAATTAAACTTTTAATAATAATAAGTTTTTATGTAGTGTCTTCAATAAATATAACAATTTAAGTGATAATGCGATAATAATATACAATGCGAAAGTGAAAGGATGTAGGGGCCGGGGGAGACCGAGACTAACCTACCTAGACCAGATCGATCATGTACTGAAGGAAGGTGGAGTCAAGAGTCTCCGAAACCGGCGAGCGTGTATGAAGAGAATTATGAATGTTGAGGAAGCGAGTGAAGTATGCAAGGATAGAGTTCTCTGGCACTCTGTTCTCTCTGCCTACCCTGCAAGGGACATGGCGTGATGGTATGTATGTATGTATGTAAGTGATAATGAAATTTTATATAAAGATGCAATGTGCTTCATCTATTAATTCTTGCCATATAAACAATCACATTGAGATTTGATAGGAATACTAACGTTGCCAAATTGCTCTATTTCCCTGTTCTTAATGTTCTTGTAAACGACACAGAGTGTATAATTGTGAAAAATAATTAATTATTTTACTGTTTTACTTACGGGGGTATTGGGTGGATCGATAATTCCGGTGTTTGTAGTGTAGTAGCATACCTCGAACGATTTTCTAACATTTTTTTAGCGGCCCGAGTTCTCCTAAATAACATACAAAATTTAATAATTATGCCAAATATTAAATGGACTCTTATCTTTTTATTACCTATCTCTTCTTCCTAATACTCTTACTGTATCTGAATTTTATTGTTGTGCTCGTGGCTTCGCTCGTACCAATATAGATTATATTAATAAAATTTATCTGACGAGAATCGTATATTTTTCTGTTATAAAAAGTACTATATGTACTATTCTAGAAACATCCATCTATTCGATATTGCGGATTACTGAAAAACTTACTCTGCCATTGCGTGATAGGTCGGTACTTCAGGCATTTGGCACTGCGTAGAACATCCAGGGGTAACTTCGTCTTCTGGTATCCCTGGAGCCGTATTGCTCCTAGATTTAACATTATTATTTTTTACTAAAGAATTTAATACTATAGATTCTTTTTAATTAAATTTTAAGTTAGAGTATAATAGAGTTTTCTAATATAGTAATTAATTATAATTCAATTAGCTGCAATTGGCTTGCTTCACTGCCACAGTCGCTCACAACCAATTTGATCACTGATCCAATAATGAAGTAAAACTGTTAAATGGTAGGTAGGGCATTCTAAGTGGTAGTAAGCCATTTGGGTTGAGAATGACTATGCCATTCATCGAATAAAAAAATACCTAATATTTTTCTTATATGTAAAATTGTAGTAGTGATTACCTTTAGTGGTGGCAGCCCCATGTGGTGATGGTTAAAAATACAATATAGCCGCAATCAGAGCAAAATAATGCGCCTACCACCATTTCTTATAAAACAATATTTTTTTAATAACGTTTTATTCCAACCTTAAAATAGTATTACTTAATTTCGTACAATGATAGTCAAGTTTTCAGCAAGGCTGCTATAAGAGATGGTGGTACACACCAGTTATAAATGGGTTATAAAGATGCTGTATACTCACTCCAACATGATAGCAGTTGCAGACAGATGGGGCAGTTGTGGTCGGGGTAAACTAGTTGAACTTGTTTGGTATGATCCTCTTGCTTCATTCGTTCTAAATAAAAAGCACAATAATAAAAATACCAATTTTACCAACGACATCTTTTTTTTTGGGTAGGCTATGGTTCGGCAACACACCGCCCGTTCCGTCCAGGGTGACGGGAGGGTAGCGCGTGGCCCCATAACCCACCGTATTCCCTCTCCATCACCAACAATACCTAAATTTTTAATGACACTAAAATTTTCTTTAACGATTTTCAACCAAGCTACTATCAAGTAAAACTAGAACTTGAAAACTGAAAGTACACTAGATTTTCAACTAACATAGGGCATTACCAATCAAAATATTTACCAACGGACCTTGATAGTTCTAAAAATATTACATAATTATTTGTAAAGTCATCAATAGCGATGTCTTATCTAGTTTAAAAAAATTTCACCTACTTAGATGACTTTATTATTTTCGGCATATCGTTACGTAGAGTACAAATACGTAAATGCAAATAAAGCTTTATTTTTTCCCATACAAATTTTGCCACAAATGAACATATAATAGGAAGGTTGAAAGTTGCGCTAGTGACGGAAAAGTTAAGAAGTGAACGGTGGACATGGTATGGACATGTGATGAGACGGGATGGAAGTAATGTTGTGAGGAAATTTTTAAGTATGAATGGCTTTAGGCTTCCCTAAGGAGACCTTAGTAAGGGAAGACCGAAGAAAAGATGGATGGATTGCGTGAAACATGACATGGATAGACAAGGAGTGACCACAGAGGTGATGTCTGATAGGGTTGCATGGAAGGAGAATACATATTGCGTCGACCCCAAATAAATTGGGATAAGAGCAAGTTGATGATAATGACAAATTTTGCTACTGCGCTTGACCTCCTTCGGGGTTGAATTTCATAAATACCTTTATTGGTGAGTCTCTGTTTCTCACAAAGAAGCTACTATTAAGATTTCATATTTTTATTATCAATAGTTTTGACTCGGAATTGATGAATCAATCCACCAGCGTCTAAGTAGGTAGGTAACCAGTTTATAGGTATAAGCGAGAAGATAGATAAATTAGAATAATATTTGATCATCACCTCGCAATAGATCTCAACAGTGGTGTGATCTATAGCTATTTTATTTTTCTTTCATCCATCTAGAGCGAAGTAAGAGCAGCTTAAGATGACATAACTGACAATGTTTCTCTTCTCCGCGTATTAAGTGGGCCACCAAAACCAATTCTGCTACTTTGATAGTCATAGTTTACCGGAAAAGACCGGCGCTCTTCATTATACTGATTTATATGATATATTAAATTTATAATTATGTTACAATTATATAAATTCTCCGTTTGATGATGGAATAACAATACGATTCATCGTCCCCACTCTTTATCGTAGATATCGCGAAAAAGCGACTAAAAGTTCATCATCCGCCTGCTCTTATCTCAATTACTTGGGGTCGACACAATATGTACTCCTGTTCCTATATATTGCGAAAGTTATTGGCAATAGCTTTATAACCGGCCGCCTGCCTGATGTCAACCCTCGTTGGGAATGTAATTGTTGATCAGTTGGTGTTGTCTCAGGTTGCTATTTGTGCAGTTGGTCTTAGTCGTCTTTTATGACATTCACCAGCAAAGTAAGGGTTTGTAGTATTCGTAGCCGCTACCACACAGCAACTAAAGGATATAAGCAGATAACATATAAATGTGAAAGAAAAGGCAAACTTAAAGTAAAAGGATTTTATTTTGAGATTTTTTTTTTTTGTAAAGTTAGGGCTACACTGTTGATAGTTCTCTATCTAAAATCGTGGGTGGGCTGGAATGTTTGGGTTAGTATTATCATCATTGTCACAGAAAATTAACGTCTGAATACTATCAATGTGGTATTAGACTTCGATCGGTGAGCGAGAGAGCCAGAAACCCAATTTTGTGGATGTTTTGGTTGATACGCAGCTGCTTAGCTGTGCCTCTTATAAATGGTCCATGAGCAACAGTATAACTTACCACCAGGTATGCTGCTTCCTCCTTTACCGTTATAATCAACAACAAAAATTCTTCTTTAAAGCGTCTGACTAGCGGTTAATTTCCCTCTCATTTTTGAAGCAGCTCGAATCCAGTAGTGTGAAATATATGAGCTAAAATGACGATGATGATGATGAAATAAATAAACGATTATTATACTCACTCTGACATGGCAGTAGTTGCGGGCATGTGTGGCAATTGTGGTGGTTTAAAGTAAGAGGTGCTGGTCTGAGGGGTCGGTATAAGTCGGGGCCTCCTATATTTGAAACATAGAATAATTAAGTCACAGCCTTGAATCTATACTCTGTATTATATTACAAAGATCTCATAATTAGTTATCACATGTTTTGTTATAAAACTAAAATAGATACAACAGATATATACCCACGTATCCGTGGGTTGACGGAGAAAGAATACAATTCACCACCCCCGGTAAGATAACCCGTGGGTGTGGCGTTCTATTATATGGGACTAAATATTGTGTAACGAAATGTTGATGTATTTACAACTCTGTTTAACCTTTGTAGATATAATATTAAATTATAAATAACGTACGTATGACAAAGTTTATCCGTGTGGTGATGGAGTAAGAATACAATTCACCACCCACTAACCTTCACCGTGGGTGATCGTAAGAGATGACTAAGAGATATAAAACCCATATAACATCTATGCAAGAGAAGGAAAACTCGCAACAAAACCCTATATCAATACCAGCTTGGTATAGTACGTAATTTTCCCTACCATTATGTAGGAGGCTCGAGCCCAACAGTGGGACATATATGAGCTGAGATGATGACAAACTTTGTATTATACAACATTTGTATGTTTTAGAAAAATGGATGTGCAGAACTTAATATTATTTATGTAATAACTATTATACCATATCCAAAAAAAATAAATGAGATTTAAAAAAAAATAACGATATATAATATTTGCTTTACTTACATACGAAAAGCTGTAAAGTGTGCCTGCGGAGAGTATGCACAACTAGTGGTTGTTGACCGTGAAGTACTCGTTGAACTCCTCCTATATTTTAATATGTTATCAGACTTTATATGACTAAGCTTCACATGTTTTAAACCTATTAAAAGAACTTTTTGTGTTACGTAGCAATAACGCCAATCCCAAAAAAATTTAAAATGCCGCAAAGGTCAAGAAACACTACGCAGTTTAGTCACCTACATGACACTTTCGAAAAGGATTGAGGCCTGATTAGTCAGTTGATTCAAAAATCTTACAGTATCCTCAGCAGTTAATATACAGTGTGGAAATGAACCACTCCCGAAAACAAAGACAGGTAACCCTACTAGTCCTACTTGTAATGATAAGCGAGACAAAAAATCGATTTGGGTGAAAAAAAAAAATTTTTTCACTACACGAGGTCGTTGTACTCTTGAACATCAGATCGTGAGTTTTGAATAGATTGTGTCTTTTCTTATTTGAGTAAAATCGTATTTCTATGGAATTACCGGTACATGGCACTGTCTTAATACGATAGAATGTGAAAAAATCGTAAAATCCGTGGTGAAAAAAAATATTTTTCTCCGAATCAATTGTTTTTCTTGCCTATCATTACAAGTAGGACTAGTAGGGTCACCTGTCTTTGTTTTTGGGAGCGGTCCACTTCCACCTTGTAGAAAAAAAATATGAACTACTTTTTGTCATATTGATTGAGAAAGTGCTGTATTGCAAAATCATAAAACTTAAAATCTGTGCAATATCCTCAATACCACTTCCACTAATTTAATATTAGAATTTATTAATAGTAGAATTAATAAATAGTAAAATTAATTAATAGTTGAATTAATTAATAGTAGAATAAAAAGACAAACTACACTTTTATTATATTAATTGTAGTAAAAACTGTTGCTTGTTTGAATGATATTATTGGTAAGATTTTCATTCACTTACTGCGGCATTGAATACGCGGCTGACATGTCGGGCACTTGTGAGGGCGCTGCATACATTGAAGTTGAATGCAATACCTCCGACAGCGCAGTTGCTCGAGTTCGCCTCTTAGGAGTACTTAAAGGAAGCAACATAAAAACTTTGCTGAATTATTTATGTATATTCATGTATGTTTAATTAACTGTGTGGTAGCGGCTACGAATATTACCAACTCTTACTTTACTCGTAGATGTTGTAAAAGACAACTAAGAGCCTTATTTAATAATTACATTCCCAAGGAGGGTTGACGTCTGGCAGACGGCCGGTCATAAAACTATTGCCAATAACTTTTTCAATGTATACTATGAAAGAAGAGTACTTATTGTATCGATCGAAGTAATTGATCGAAGTATGTTTAATTAACGAGATATTTTCAGTTATAACTAAATATATAATGAACTAACCAATGACATAATGTATTCTGATGTTTACGCAAGTATTATACATTTAAAATAAAACTATTATTACGGATTCTAACGCGTTAGTATTTTATTTTTAATTTCCTTACATTTCGAAGACTTTACACCGTACCATCACTATGACCAACCGTCTCCATGAATCCGTAAAAATAGTTTTATATCAAATAACCGATGACCTTTCGCTCTTAATTGAATGATATTCCATCGCTGCTACTTTGAAATTTATAACGCATGAATTTCAACCTTCGATTTTTAATTTTTTTTAATTATACGTTTACAACATGGTTATTTTACAACATGGGGATCAAGGTAAGCGAATGAATGTGCTTAATAAAAATAAATGAACACAAATTTTAAATTAATTTGTTAAAAAAATTACAAAATCCATCCGTTAAATCCATAACGAGCAGAAAGAAATTAAATCTAATATTTGTAAATATATTTTGGCGTCAAAAAAATAAAATTACAAACGTTTTGGTTTTTACAATTAATAAGAAAATCTCTAGATCTAGCTCGGGGTATGCGAATAAATATTAGTACTTCATTAGTCCTTGTGTTATACAAAATTAATAATATATATATCTTAGTGTGGTAGGACCACGCTGGCCACCGAAGACAAAGATCAGGTACCGGTGGCCCGCTCGCACGGCGAAGAAGAGGTGCTTGCAGGGTGGGTCAATGGGGTTGCGCGCCGCCTCTTCCGTCACCCCGGACCGATTTGGCGGGGTGCGACGTCCATAGCCCAACGCAAAAAAAAAAAAAGGACCACGCTGTTGACAGTTCTCTATCTACAGCCGCGGGCCGGTACGTCCGGAGCAGTACCACACTCTCGCAGAGGATCGACGTCTGAGCAATGGCAATGTGCTATTGCGCTTCGTTCGGTGAGCGAGAGAGTCGGGAGCCCAACTGGGTGGGTTTGGGGATTGTAATGGTAGGCAGCTAATAGCCTTGGTTATAGCAAAGGTCCATGGGCGGCAGTGACACTTACCATCAGGTGTGCTGCTAGCTCGTTTGCCACCATACGCAATAAAAATAAAAAAGTACAGTTATGCCTATGGGTGGGCAGCTGAATGCGTAGATATTCAAATTCTTTCTTTCCTACTATCGAGAAATGTTGCTTATGGTCATAAAGCATAAATAAATCAAGCCTACCTGAAGAATAAATCACCAGAGATCATATCAAATCTTAAGAGCGAACATTAGCTAATTTGCTGATTATCTCATTGTAAAACTATAATCTATAAGAAGATCCAAAAAGAGATTAAGCTGTGTGGTAGCGGCTACGAATGCTACCAACCCTTACTTTGCTCATACACATACATACATATCATCACGCCATATCCCTTGCAGGGTAGGCAGAGAGAACAGAGTGCCAGAGAACTCTATCTCTGCATACTTCACTCGCTTCCTCAACATTCATAATTCTCTTCATACACGCTCGCCGGTTTCGGAGACTCTTGACTCCACCTTCCTTCAGTACCTGACCGATCTGGTCTAGGTAGGTTAGTCTCGGTCTCCCTCGGTACCTTCATCCTTCCACTTTCGCATTGTATATCTTCTTAACCAGACGTTCGTTCGGCATTCTTTCCACATGTCCAAACCATCGGAGCATTCCCTTTCGCATCTTTACACCAATACTCTCTTTCATAGTAGGTATGAAAGAGAGTATTGGTGTAAAGATGCGCTCTCTTACGTCGTCGTTACGAATGCGGTCGGTCAGCCTAACTCCACAGATTTTCCGAAGAGATCGCATTTCGACCGCATTAATTTTACTTTCATACTCTTTTCTGCATACCCAACTCTCGCTTCCATACAGTAATGTTGGAACAAGCACTGCGTTATGTATTGCTACACGTGCCTTCTGGCTGAGGTGGTGGCTGCCGAGAAGTTGCCCCAACGCTCCGTTCACTCTATTTCCCGCATTCACTCTTCGCTCTATATCAGTGGTGTACCGTCCATCTCGGCTAAATCCACATCCAAGATATACAAATTCATCCACTTGCTCTAGTACATCATTACCTATTGGTACTCTTACATCTGTTCTGGCTTCATCTCTTTCAAAGACCATTATTTTGGTTTTGCTCACATTCACGCGTAGACCCCTTTTCTTACAATCTTCTGTCATTGTGTCGACTAGGGTCTACAGATCAGTCGCTGACTGTGCCAGCAGGACTGCGTCATCTGCATAAAGCAGAGCAGAGACCACTGAGTCACCCATCTGGACTCCCACATTTATATCGTTCAACCTTTGGAGACATTTATCCAGATATATGATAAACAGCCTGACTGATAGAACGCAGCCCTGCTTAACGCCGATATTGACGTCAAACCAAGGCGACATTCCATCATCCAGCCGCACACAGGCTCTACAGCCCATGTAACTGGATTGCACAGCCTGCAGCAATTTACCGTTAATACCATATTCCGGTAAAATGTCCCAAAGTTCCTTTCGTACAACCGTGTCAAATGCTCTCTCCAGATCCACAAAACTGCAGAAAACCCTCTGACCTAGGGCCAGATGCTTCTCCACAATGTTGTGCAGAGAGAACACTTGATCCATGCATCCCCTTCCACTTCTGAAACCTCCTTGTGTCTCACACAGTAAACCATCGGACACCATCCTCATTCTCCTTTCAATAATTTTACCATACACTTTTGCTGCCAAACTGGTCAAGCTTATGGCTCTGTAATTTGCGCAGTCATAACGTGAACCCTTGTTTTAAAACAAAGGCACGATGACTGCGCTATTCCAGTCCCCGGGAACCATTCCCGAGCTCCAACATAAATTGAGGAGCACCAGGAACGCCTCCCGGACACAGGAGCCACCAAGCTTGATCATCTCGGCAGACACCATATCAATGCCCGCTGCCTTACCATTTTTTAAGCTTCTTATCGCCCATTCAACTTCATCCGTACTGATGCCATCGGAGGACGCCGTCGCCGAATGTTGATCTACTAGACCACATGCGACACCGGCGCCAACCGTAGTATCCGCATACATATCGCCAAAATATTCACTCCATCGGCTTAACACGTCTTGTGTTTACGTAAAAATGTCTCCACCTTTAGACCTTATTTTATTCATTCTGAAGGCTGACCAACCACCCCGAGACTTCTTCACCTCCCTCTAAAAGAGTTTGGTGTTACCCTCGAAGTTTTCAGTCAACCTATCTTCTGCATTCATACTTGCTCTATCACGTTTCTCTTTCACTAAGGCCTTGGTGTCATTCTTACATTGCCGATATATTTCTTTCTTCTGTTCAGTCATACTGTCATTCAGATTCAAAGAAGAGACATAGTCCAGCCACGCTTTCTTCTTTTGCCCTACGGAAGCTGCCACTTCCGCATCCCACCATGCATCAACATTTGTTTTTCTATGCTTCTTTGAATTTCCACATACTTCTTTCGCTGTATCTACCATACTCTCTTTCAATACTCTCCAGCATTCTTCAATGTCCGATTGCGGCTGGCTTGCAATTGTCAGCCGTTCTCGGACACCCTCTGCATACTTTTCTCTTACACACTCTTCTTGCAACCTTTCAACCTTTATTCTTTCAAGCCCTTCGAAGTGGACACGCTCTCGCCAGTGCCTCTACTTTCTGAACAGACCACTAAATCTCGCAATAACGAGATAGTGGTCTGTATCGACTGTGGGGCCCCTGTAGGCTCTTGCGTCCAATATTTTGCTTCGGAGGCGACTGTCTACCAAAATTAAATCTATTACACTTTTCTGTTCATTCCTTCTCCATGTATACATATGGATGTCCTTATGTTGGAAAAATGTGTTTGACACAATAAGGTTTCTCTCCATACATACATCCGCTATGAGCCTACCTGCGTCGTTCACTCTCTTATCACCAAATGGACCAAGTACGTCCTCATAGTCGGGACGCTTGGTCCCCACCCATCCATTCAAATCTCCGCATACAATCACGCGTTCACTGGTTTCTGCCATATCCAGAACTTCCCTAACATTATCCCAAAACTTCTCTAGGTCTGATGCCACCGAGGATCCTCCGGGAGCATATGCTACAACCATGAATACCTTGGTGACACCAAGTTTTATACGGACCCAAAGAAGTCTGGGATCATACATTCCGTAATCCTTCACACCTTAGGCCAAGCGAGAGGACAGCAGTACTCCTACCCCCATGCTGGCTCGATCGCTCTGTGGTACACCAGACCACAGAGCCATCCCGCCACCAGGAAGATCGCAGGCGTCGCTGCCCCTTCGCTTGGTCTCTGTTACACAGAGCACGTCTAGCTGTTTGTCCGCCATGACGGATATCAGCTCATGCAACTTACCTTCCACACAACCTCTTACATTCCACGTGCCGGCCACCCGGCACTCTGCTCTCCTCGACTCGCCTGACTGGGCAAGGCGTGATGGGTGGCGGCCCCCATCGCCGCAACTGCCGAAGTTCGTACCGACGGAGGCGGGTCGGTACGCGTCGCCTCCGGGGGACGCCCTAACCCGCATTGCGGTACGCATTTCGAACCGAATTAGCAGTCTAATTATCTTTGCTCATGGATGTCGTAAAAGACGACTAAGAGCCTTATAACGACCTGGGCCACCAACTCCATCTGATGCCGTTTGGTCAACAGTTACATTCCCGAGGAGCATTGACGTCTGGCAGGCGGCCGGTCATAAAACTATTGCCAATAACTTTTACAATATATTCTATGAAAGAAGAGTACATATTGTATTTACCCCAAGCAATTGGGATAAGACAAGGAGAATAATGATGATCCAAAAAGAGATTAAAGATTTGCACGGTAGACATAAACTTGGTTGTGCTTCTGATATTGCTGAGATCCATAAACAGTAGTTACCACATATCATTAAGTGGGCTGCTTGCTCGTCTGACCTCAAAAATTAATAAAACAACTTACGTTTCATCCGACTCAGTTTGAGTCTTTCTAGGACGTTTGGGAGCTCGAGGCTTTCGCCCTCTCGTAGACTTGTTGACGTCCATTTTAATATCTTGAAAGATGTATTTGCAAAACTTCAAAGCACGTCGTAGATATCGAGTCAGAGATCTGTTACAAAAAAAGAAACTTAATTTAGAACAATATATATATGTATATCTAATTGTCAATATAATTTAATTGATATCTATTTTTTAAACTATTTATTGAAATGAAAGTATACTCATAAATATGCGTCTTCTAGGGATCGAGGATAAATAATATAATATAATGGGTGTAATTTGTCTGCATTAATTGTATGTTTGTAAAGTTACACCTTGGTGCAGAATGGTGTCCTTAAAAAAATGAGGCAGGTACGGTAATGTCCCCTTACTCAACGGAATGTATCCAAAAATTCGAAATATGGAAGTCAAAACCCCAATTTCAGCAAAAGCAAAATCCTCGCAAAAGACAAAAAAAATGATCTCAGGACTATGTGTGGGGCAGCATATGCTGTCCTGTACAGCCCTATTGCCGGCCTAATAGGTAGTGCGAGGCACCTCATTTTTGCTCCAAAATACGGTGGTAAGATATAATACTGGATGAGAATTCTCCCTACTTACTAGACCCTAATTAGCAAACAGACATTGCCGGTTTTAATCAACCATGAAACAACTCGATGTAGTTATTTTCGTCTGTAGAAAACACAGTCAATCGTTTTTTTTTACACCTCATACGAGTGTTCAGGTTTATTTTCTTTAGTTACGCATTTTTATCGCCAATACTTTTCTTCTTTTTAGTGTGTATGGCTTGGTTACTTAGACCTTTAAGCCAAGTCTTCATAGTTTAGACACTTCGTCAATACTCCTTCATATTCTCTAGTCTTTATAGTCATTGTCCATCAGTAAGTCATGTCGTTACCTTTAATTGGGCGCTGATAACCAAATCAATGATTTTCTTAGGAATTTTGGCAAAATATGAAAATACACGTAAACCACTATTATACCATATTCACTACACTTCAGCACTTTAACTGTACCATATTCTATAAAATACCAGCAAAATTATTCAATATAACACTACAAAATACTAAAGAAATGAATATAATACAAGAGCGTGACATGACATTTCCACATTCGCGCCAAAACTCTGTCGCTAATACAAATAGTGTTAGTGCCATATTGTTGTCAGCTTTTTGTCTACAGCCGCGGGCCAGTCCGTCAGATGTAGTACTACACTCTCGCAGAAAGTTCGACATCTAAGCAGGAACAATGTGCTTTTGTGCTTCGTTTGGTCAGCGAGAGAGTCGGCAGCCCAACTTGCTGGGTGGGTTGGTAGGTAGCGGCCTAGCTGTAACCCTGGTACTGCAAAGGTCTATGAGCGGCAATAACACTTAATATCAGCACCACGAGCAAATAGTAGTAATAGTGTTTGCTCTTCTGCCGCTATAAGCAATAAAAAAACAAAGTATTCTTGCGCTATTTACTTTCCCGTGGATTCCGAGAATGCTCTTCTAGTACCCATAACACAAACTTTGATTGTCAACCCGCCTGCCAAGCGTAACGAATGTGGCGTTATCAGCCGTTCGTGAGGAAGAAAATGGCCAATAATTGACGTTCATAGGGTGATGGTTAAACACATTGCTTTGCTAACACACATACATACATATCATCACGCCATATCCCTTGCAGGGTAGGCAGAGAGAACAGAGTGCCAGAGAACTCTATCTCTGCATGCTTCACTCACTTCCTCAACATTCATTATTCTCTTCATACACGCTCGCCGGTTTCGGAGACTTTTGACTCCACCTTCCTTCAGTACATGACCGATCTGGTCTAGGTAGGTTAGTCTCGGTCTCCCTCGGTACCTACATCCTTCCACTTTCGCATTGAATATCTTCTTAACCAGGCGTTCGTTCGGCATTCTTTCCACATGTCCGAACCATCGGAGCATTCCCTTTCGCATCTTTACACCAATACTCTCTTTCATACCTACTCGCTCTCTTACGTCGTCGTTACGAATGCGATCGGTCAGCCTAACTCCACAGATTTTCCGCAGAGATCGCATTTCGACCGCATTAATTTTACTATCATACTCTGTTCTGCATACCCAACTCTCGCTTCCATACATTAATGTTGGGACAAGCACTGCGTTATGTATTGCTACACGTGCCTTCTGGCTGAGGTGGTGGCTGCCGAGAAGTTGCCCCAACGCTCCGTTCACTCTATTTCCCGCATTCACTCCTCGCTCTATATCAGTGGTGTACCTACCTTCCATCTCGGCTAAATCCACATCCAAGATATACAAATTCATCCCTTTGCTGTAGTACATCATTACTTATTGTTACTCTTACATCTGTTCTGGTTTTATCTCTTTCAAAGACCATTATTTTGGTTTTGCTCACATTCACTTGCTTTGCTAATGACTTTCTAATTTCCATTACTAGGTATTCATTCACCATTCGCAGTTAATAAATGTGGGTTTCGAATTAATACTCAAGTATCTATACCAAAAAAAAAAGTATAAATTACTCTGTGCAATATTTTATTCGATTTTTGAATCTGATTCCCTAATACATTTGTAAAGAATTCAACTTAAGACCGTGTACATTAAGTAGACAAGTTATCACTAGTTCTTCCATGCCTTAAGAGACAACGAAAAAAAAAAGATGTAGGCAGAAGATCATTTCAAAATATGACAATCATCATAGTGGTAGGACCACGCTGTTGACAGTTTTCTGTCTACAGCCACGAGCCGGTCCGTCCGAGGCAGTGCCACACTCTTGCAGAAGATTGACGTCTGAATAATGGCAATGTGCTATTGCGCTTCGTTCGGTGAGCGAGAGAGCTGGAAGCCCAACTGGGTGAGTTAGCTATACCCTCGTATAGCAAAGGTCTATGGGCAGCAATGTCACTTACCAACAGGTGTGCTGCTTGCTCGTTTACCACCATAAGCAATAAATTAAAAAAAAACTTATATGTGCCCACTACTGGGTTCGAAACTCCTCGACAATGGGAAGGAAATTGAACTACTATATCACGTAGGTCAGACGTGTTAGTATAGGGTTTTATGCAAGTCTCAATTTTTTATCCATATTATATCCCTTAGCGTCGTTTTTATAACATCCTCGGGCAATAAAAGATGTGAATTGTATTATCATTCCATCACAAGACAATAACACGATGAACTCGAAATAAAATGCTTTATATGCATGTGGTGTCCATCCATTTTATCTACGTCCACTGTTAGACTTAAGTCTATCCAAGGTGGAATAATATAATAATCGCCAAGCCTACCCGTCTCGTCAAGTAAATGCATATGTTTTTTTTAATTACCTTTTAAATTACACTTTACTAATACTTGTATTGTAGGGGGTCTTTCAAATATAATTAACTCAACACATATAATTAACTCAAAGAAATTACATCTAGACATAGAATAACAGTTTGTGGATCGCATAAAGCGGTGTCCTGCGTAGGAATCGAACCTATGGCACTGGCAATGGAAGGTATCTTAACCATTACGCCATCGTTTCTCACTAAAAAGCTTATATATGTTCCTCTGATGATCCATCAGCCATTTTTTACGCTGCCCATGAAAGTCCACAGAAGGAAGTGAAGACCCATTGTATTCTTAACTGGTCACCACACGTATATTTTTATCTTATCAACAACCAATGGTATAAACAATTTCCCTTCAATCATACACTATATATGTCATACCCAACAACGGAACTTATATGAGCTGAAAGAAAATAATTTCGTGAATTATTAAAATGATTTAAAATCGCTTGCGTGCTATATTATTGTCTATCATTTACTGCATACTGCAACAGCGCATAAGACAAACTAATTAAAGTAATTTAATTAAGCTAAATGAAATTATGATATGTTTGAGTTTCCATTCAGCAGGTAAAGATTTTATCCATATAGTGCATATGAAATAACTAGCCCGCCATATTTGTAAGTCGACATTAGATCCAGAATGATGTAACATTTATCCGCGAATTGTCGTCCAAAATAAACAACATTGATCCATGAATGGTCATCCAAAATAAACGAATTCAAATGTAATTTTAGCCCAATCGTTTAAACATAACTAGTTTACCCTTCAATTGTAAGATTCACAGCTACAGACAAATCCAAATAAAACTTGAAATAGTAATTTTTTAAAATATTTTTACGAAAATTCTCTATTTTTTTATTATATATAGTTATATTTAGTATTAAAAGCTACTGCAAAGATTCTATTGATGTTTTGTAGGCACAATCTGCAATGAATTAATTAATGCATAGACTATAAACTTTAAAGTTATTTTATACATTTTAAAGTATTATCTGCTCCTGCAGAAACCTTAAATCAAGTTTAAGCAGCACGTCTGGTTGCGTCACCTAGCGATTAATAAAAAACCTCGCTGGTTTATTAAAATACTGATAGGCTGATCGTGAGGTGCTTATATGCGAAGAAACTAAAAGATATTTTATATTCAAAGCAGAATAATTAACCGTTTAGTTATTTCCAGCGCCATTTTCCTTGTGATACCTCAGCTGGCTTTTACAATGCTTATGGGAAAGTTACAGGTGATGAATTATAGTGTTTGTAACCCGTCGCCACACGACACACGATATTCTTACTACCATGTAATAGTAGGCAATTGTAATTACCCTTGCAATTTGGAGCAACTAAAACTTGCTTGCGCTTGCTATAGATAATAATCCAGAAAATTCTCTATTTTCGAAATGTCTGCACAATTTTTAGCTCCACTCAAAACTTGAACCTAAGATCTTGAAACATAAATATTATGCAATTTTCAGATAGTAAATGAGACCAATTTTAATACATACATACATACATATCATCACGCCATATCCCTTGCAGGGAAGGCAGAGAGAACAGAGTGCCAGAGAACTCTATCTCTGCATACTTCACTCGCTTCCTCAACATTCATAATTCTCTTCATACACGCTCGCCGGTTTCGGAGACTCTTGACTCCACCTTCCTTCAGTACATGACCGATCTGGTCTAGGTAGGTAAGTCTCGGTCTCCCTCGGTACCTACATCCTTCCACTTTCGCATTGTATATCTTCTTAACCAGATGTTCGTTCGGCATTCTTTCCACATGTCCGAACCATCCGAGCATGCCCTTTCGCATCTTTACACCAATACTCTCTTTCATACCTACTCGCTCTCTTAAGTCGTCGTTATGAATGCGGTCGGTCAGCCTAACCCCACAGATTTTCCGCAGAGATCGCATTTCGACCGCATTAATTTTACTTTCATACTCTTTTCTGCATACCCAACTCTCGCTTCCATACAGTAATGTTGGGACAAGCACTGCGTTATGTATTGCTACACGTGCCTTCTGGCTGAGGTGGTGGCTACCGAGAAGCTGCCCCAACGCTCCGTTCACTCTATTTCCCGCATTCACTCTTCGCTCTATATCAGTGGTGTACCTTCCATCTCAGCTAAATCCACATCCAAGATATACAAATTCATCCACTTGCTCTAGTATATCATTACCTATTGTTACTCTTACATCTGTTCTGGCTTCGTCTCTTTCAAATACCATTATTTTGGTTTTGCTCACATTCACGCGTAGACCCCTTTTCTTACAATCTTCTGTCATTGTGTCGACTAGGGTCTGCAGGTCAGTCGCTGACTGTGCCAGCAGGACTGCATCATCTGCATAAAGCAGAGCAGTGACCACTGAGTCGCCCATCTGGACTCCCACATTCATATCGTTCAACCTTTGGAGACATTTATCCAGATATATGATAAACAGCCTGGCTGACAGAACGCACCCCTGCTTAACGCCGATATTGACGTCAAACCAAGGCGACATTCCATCATCCAGCCGCACACAGGCTCTACAGCCCATGTAACTGGACTGCACAGCCTGTAGCAGTTTACCGTTAATACCATACTCCGGTATAATGTCCCAAAGTTCCTTTCGTACAACCGTGTCAAATGCTCTCTCCAGATCCACAAAACTGCAGAAAACCCTCTGACCTAGAGCCAGATGCTTCTCCACAATGTTGCGCAGAGAGAACACTTGATCCATGCATCCCCTTCCACTCCTGAAACCTCCTTGTGTCTCACACAGTAAACCATCGGACACCATCCTCATTCTCCTTTCAATAATTTTACCATACACTTTTGCTGCCAAACTGGTCAAGCTTATGGCTCTGTAATTTGCGCAGTCATAACGTGAACCCTTGTTTTTAAACAAAGGCACGATGACTGCGCTATTCCAGTCCCCGGGAACCATTCCCGAGCTCTAACATAAATTGAGGAGCAACAGGAACGCCTCCCAGACACAGGAGCCACCAAGCTTGATCATCTCGGCAGACACCATATCAATGCCCGCTGCCTTACCATTTTTCAAACTTCTTATCGCCCATTCAACTTCATTCATACTGATGCCATCGGAGGACGCCGCTGTCGAATGTTGTTCTACTAAACCACATGCGATACCGGCGTCAACCGTAGCATCCGCATACATATCGTCAAAATATTCACTCCATCGGCTTAACACGTCTTGTGTTTGTGTAAGAATGTCTCCACCTTTAGACCTTATTTTATTCATTCTGAAGGCTGACCAACCACCCCGAGACTTCTTCACCTCCCTCCAAAAGAGTTTGGTGTTACTCTCGAAGTTTTTAGTCAGCCTATCTTCTGCACTCATACTTGCTCTATCACGTTTCTCTTTCACTAAGGCCTTGGTGTCATTCTTACATTGCCGATATATTTCTTTCTTCTGTTCAGTCATACTGTCGTTCAGATTCAAAGAAGAGACATAGTCCAGCCACGCTTTCTTCTTTTGCTCTACGGAAGCTGCCACTTCCGCATCCCACCATGCATCACCATTTGTATATCTATATATTCTATATTCTATACCAATTTTAATTATATTCGGTTATCAGTATTGTAAAAGATTAAACAACTATTTGAGAAGGAAAACTTGGATATTACTCTGTTGTATATGTTGTACTGGATATTTAAAATGCCGAGCTGTGTTGGAGCATTAGATGTCAATTCTTAGACCGCTCCAATACAACTCATCGATCATGGTTTCAATTCTCACATTGGACAATTCTTTGTGAGATTCACAAGTGATTGTTCCGAATCTAGCTGTGATCCATTAATTGAATTCAAATGTTCATGTAGTCACCCACGATAGAGTTTAGTTAACGAAAGTCAAGAATTACCCCATTATATTGAGCGAGGTACCCGTAGCTCGCTCAGTTACCAGAAAGAGGTAATATGACAGATTTTAAGATCCAATGCTACCCCTCCGTCGCCCCGATTTGGACGAATTGTGTCAAGATAACCCTATTTAAAAAAAGGTACGAAGTATTGTAAAAAATGTAAATAACAGTTCTCTGAAATACAGTTAACTTTCATATTTTATTATTAGATTCTTGTTGTATAGCTGAATAAAAATAAACTTATTGTATTTTGATAAATCTAATACTGGGTTTCTACTCAACCCACGTTCGCCCACATTTGTGTTCGAGCCTCCTCCACAATGGCGAACTCCATGCCACGCAGATCAAGTTGGGTTAACATAAGTTTTACTTTCGAATTTGCTTTCTCTTGTATTATCTGTTATCTGCTTGCATCTCTTTTATGAGAAAGAAAGGACTTGTGACTAGTGTATTTTTACAGCGTCAATATGCTGATAAATAAATATATCATCATTCGGCCTTTTGCTGTCCACTGTTGAGCCTAAATCTCCCAAATAAAACCACCCGCATCCAATGACTCCCATCAACCTTCACAAAGTCATCAGTCCACCTGGTGCAGGGGTATCGTACCCTGCGTCTTCCGATACGTAAATAAGTATATATAATTTTACAAATAAGATTTAAATAGAAATTTTCAAAATAAATAGGTCGTATTTATACATTTTTAATGCACAGAGAACAGAATAGATTATATATCGACTTGCCATGCCGAGTATCATTATATTCGGTGCCCATACAGGGTTTTCATCATCTTAGCCCATACATGCCCCACTATTGGGCTCGATCTTCCTGCATAATGGAAGGGAAATTGGCCTACTATACCACGCTGGTCAGACGTGTTGGTGGTTTCTGTTTCAAGTTTTCCTTTTACCGCATAGATGTTATATGCGTTTTATATCCCTTAATCGTCTCCTACGATCACCCACGGGTAAAATAATGGGTGCTGAATTGTATTCTTATTCTGTCACCACACGGAATACAGGGCTTTACAATAGATAAATTTATTATTGTGAGTCTTAAAGTAATTTAGCCTTTTAATTTTGTTACTAAGTTATTCCTTACGATTAATGAATTTATACTTTATACGTAGTCTTTCAGAGGAATCGAATATAAAATTACCATCGTTTTATTTTTCTTATATCATTAAATCTTTATCCCAAAGAGTACTTATGTTTTTACGCACATATTGCCACATCTTTATTACTTCATAACAAGCCGTTTGCTGGGCAAGATTTAAAATTTCCAAACTGTTATTACAAATTTCTTCAGCAGCTTCAAAAATACCTAAACTAGGGAATTGAACCTGAGATCTTTCAAATGCTAATTGCACACTTATTATGGTATATACTACATGCAGTATATACATGTACCTATATGCAGCACATACTTTTTATATTAGGGCCACACTATTGACAGTTATGTCTGCAGCCGCGGGCCGGTCCGTCCGTGGTAGTATACTCTCGCAGAAAATCGATGTCTCAGTAGTGGCAATATGCTATTGCTCTTCGTTCGGTGGGTAAGAAAGCTGGTAGTACCACCTTCGTGTTGTGTTTCCTTGATATTGTAGAACGTCCATGGACACCAGTAACACTTACCATCATGTATACTGCTTGCGCGTACACCACCATAAGCAACAAATAAAAAAAAAACAAATTGAAAAAAAAATTCTAAAAGTTTTTGGACTGAACGAGCCCGAAAAGGTAATGAACTATCTTCGTTTCAGCTTGGACTAAATATGCTTTCGTATATCTATCCAGATATCGGACCTCTTCTCTTTTACTGTCCGCACTTTTCAACCGATCCCTGATATTTTGTGAATAGGTTTCATAATTATGTAGTTTTTTCAATTCAGAAATGCTTAAAAATGCACTAAAATAAAAAAAATACTGAAATTTCGGATAATACTCATAAATGTCACAAAACTTTAACATACTCGTAAGATCTATAGGTTACAGAGCCACGAGTCGTAATTCTCTAATAGAAACTTTCTTGTAAAAGGATGCATTCGGGGTGCTTCCTCAGGGCAACTCTTTAGTACCTGCTCTTTTGGGTTTGTATATATCTTTATTAATTACACATTATAGATCTTTTAACGAATAATATTAAGAATATAATGTCAATCGTGTCATAATGATGAAGTGATACTTAAATTTATATCAAAGGATAAGTTATTAGATTCCGTATTGCAAAACAGTTCGCGATTATGTCTACAATTATATGATCTAATCATTAATTAAAATTTGCATCGTAAAATTAACTAACCGAGCTAACTTTAACTGCAATCGCCACAAATTCATTACTTAAACAATCGCTACAGTCTTCTAAAATCTATCGCTACTACTACTAGAACTGTGGCTAACGTCACTACGAGTGTCTACAAAAAAAAGTCTATTAGCATTTATTAGCATTTTATAAAGGCTTGTAATTCTAAGCGATACTTTAATTTTAATTTCCATCCTCTTTGTAAATTTCCCACTGCTGGGAATAAGATTCTTCCGCAACAGCTTAGTAATTGGCCTACTTTGTAGTAGTAGACCAGATGAGCTAGCAATGGCTTATCTTTTCCATTTGTCTTCTATACGCATCTCATAAGTTATTCATAAGAAAGGACAGGTTAATATCGTATTGTATTTTTATCTGTCTTCTTCTTAGTCTTCTCAAATCATATGCAATCCAATGTTTGGAACCGGCTTCTTCTAATTGAGAGTAATTAGCTTACTAAACCCAACTGATCAGATGATTTAGCTTAGAGGTTAATTTAGAGTTCCTTCCCCTTGCTTGTATTCTCTGCTCACATCACTTAATTAATTTTACAATACTTATGGAAAAAGAAGTTATGGTGATCATAATATACTTTGCGATTTTAATTGCAGATAATATTATTTACGTATAAGTATTTGCTTGTGCCCGTGGATTCAAACTCTATAAATTTCTTTTACACAACCTGTGTGTGTTCCCGCGAAAGCAGAAATATCATATTAATAAATTGTTGACAGATTTCTTGATATTTATTCTGACTTACTATACTTTTTATAATCTTTCTCTCGGATATCTAACGAAAAAACATTAATTAAATTCTGATGAATCCCGAGTTTAGCGTGTATAAACCAACTTTTAAAATAATAATAAAATAATAATATTATAGCAATGTAGATATGGCTATTAATGTACCAGATATATCATAACTCAGATCTCTATTACACATATTAATATATTCGTCAGTACCTTAACTGTTGATGTAAACTTTGAATAACCAATTTATAAAAGCACCACTCGTTTGATTGACATTTCGTAAACCTTCTTACATTTAACGAAATAAATTTTGATTAAATACAAATAAAACTTCATAGTTAGCAATACTATTACATGATATTTAAAAGCAACTCTAAAAAAGATAATATAAATAGATTAAACAGTAAAATAATAAATAAATATTAATAAAATAATTATGAATTGAGAAATATTAAACTGAGATACGCCCAGCAAATGCTAAAAATCAACATTACCCATTATAAATTAACAATCTAAGAAGACCATCTAATTGTATGATTATAAAAAAAAAATTATTTGTATTAAAAAAACTAAAATCTTTGAAATAAACTTTCCTAGAATCTCAATTCAACAAAAAATAAAAACATCTTAATAAAGTACATTACTCACTTTCTTTCAGGAGAAACTATACACTTTTTTGGAAAAAAATAATGTAACAATAAAATATGACCACCAAAATCAATTTGAATTAGAAATAGACATTTGGGATATGAATAAGTAAATTTACAAAATTTCAGTTGAAAAACCGTAACACGTAAAGCGTCCACTCTGAACTATCGTGCCACGCATACTGATGCCAGGCTGATGTGGCATGAAGCTATGAAAATGTGGTGCAACCCCTAACTTTTCTTCACGAATAAGGACACAATGCGCGCGCATAATACACACCCACAATAAAATAAATTAATAAACTATGTTTTTATAAAAATAATTAAGTATATACATTCTTATGTATTATATTATGAGAGCTGAAGTATGGCCATAATGAAATGACAGCGGCCTGAAGAATACATTCTATAGCCCTGATTAGTTATTTTAATAAAAAAAAACACAACCATAAATTCACTAATTTTTCAATCGTTATAACTTTTCTTAATTAAGCCCAGGAATAAGCTTGAAGTCCAAATTACAATGATGATACAATTGAAAACCCCTTTTAAAAAAAACTGGAATGTGTTTTATGAATAAAAATGTTAGGCCTAAAATCGATCACAACAATATATAACAGAATAGAAAATATCTTCCTTTTTCATAAGTGCGTCTAATAGATGGAAATTAATAAAATTCACTATGATAAATATCAGATTAGAAATATATTGATTGATTTTTCGCTCGCTGCAAACACCATGACAGCACGAACTAGATTTTCTCCTCGTAATTGTGTATCTATGCTGTGATATTTTTGGTGCCGATATGATTTCGATTCATGTTTAAAAAAAACATAGACAGAAGGTTTTTATTATATTTTCCCACTATACACTTTTAATACATTTATAAATTCGTAACATGTAGCTTTCAACATTTTTTAAGTTCTATAGTCAGCGGCAGGTGGAAAGAATGTTATCACAGAAAATTCACAAGACTTTTTTTTTACTAGAGCCAACTCTATAAAGATCTCACCATAAAGATCGTAAATAGATAATAAAATCCAATCTCATAGCAAAACGTTAAGTACAATCTTAAGTAGAAATAAATAGTTCAATATTTTGTGAAGTAGAACTTCGATATCGTAATTAATTGATTTTTGCTTGATGATTTGTCTCATAAAAACAATACTAATGGAAGTATTAGATAGTAGAGTAGTAGATAGTACCTAATAGTAGATAATAGTTAAATTTTAAACTTTAATTTAATTAATTTTAGTAAGATAAAGTAGACCGCCACTCAAAAATTCAATAATAAAATTAGTATTATGCCTACTGAATTTTCTTGCCGGATCTTTCTCAGTGTGGCCGCGTTCCGATCCGGTGGTAGCTGAATAGTTGTGTTAGCTTTTCTAAAATTGTAAATTGTCACAAAAATAATTATCATAAATTAAATGTTTTAATAATAATAGATCATAAACAATATAAAATTTTATATATAGAATCATTTTCATTTTGTACTGGCAATGAATTTGTATTAATTTGTATTAAAAATGTGGGTCTAAATTTAATATTTTATAAGGTAGATATAAATTTCTGTATTAATAACAATGACATATTGGACGTAAGACACCTCAGTCCTCCGGTGACCATGATCCCTGTAAAGTGTTCGAAACGACGGCAAATTAAAAATCAAAATACAAATACAAACGCAATAGAATCCGTAAAAGTAGTTTTATTTTGGGTACAGCGAAACATAACTAAAAGTATATTATCAGTTTTTTATCAACAATGAGATATATATGGGCTAACAAAAAAAACTATAAGTATATTATTTATAATACTAAACTACCTTATTACTTTATATACATACATACATACATATCATCACGCCATATCCCTTGCAGGGTAGGCAGAGAGAATAGAGTGCCAGAGAACTCTATCTCTGCATACTTCACTCGCTTCCTCAACATTCATAATTCTCTTCATACACGCTCGCCGGTTTCGGAGACTCTTGACTCCACCTTCCTTCAGTACCTGACCGATCTGGTCTAGGTAGGTTACTCTCGGTCTCCCTCGGTACCTACATCCTTCCACTTTCGCATTGTATATCTTCTTAACCAGACGTTCGTTCGGCATTCTTTCCACATGTCCGAACCATCGGAGCATTCCCTTTCGCATCTTTACTCCAATACTCTCTTTCATACCTACTCGCTCTCTTACGTCGTCGTTACGAATGCGGTCGGTCAGCCTAACTCCACAGATTTTCCGAAGAGATCGCATTTCGACCGCATTAATTTTACTTTCATACTCTTTTCTGCATACCCAACTCTCGCTTCCATACAGTAATATTGGGACAAGCACTGCGTTATGTATCTATTGCTACACGTGCCTTCTGGCTGAGGTGGTGGCTGTCGAGAAGTTGCCCCAACGCTCCGTTCACTCTACCTTATTACTTTATCTGCTATGTTACTGCGAGCACGAGGTTCTTTGTTTTCATGCGGTTCGAGGTGATGCAAAAAAGAAGTATGATTACAGTTTTTCGTAGACTACTCTCGTTGTTCCAGCTCCTACTTCGATATTCTCGTTAGTAAACTATGGAGCTTGGAACTATACCCCTATGAACTGCATTAAGCTCGCCTGCTTTTACGGTGTAAAGTATTGTCTGGTGAAATATGGATGTGTAGATAAACCCTCTGCTTAATTAACCCTTCAGATATAATGCCGTGAGACGAGAAAAAAATAATTATATTTCTTTCTGTTACCTAGAAATAAATATTCGTTAGTCTATCCGTTTGCCACAGAAGACAAAGAGTGGGTACCTGTGGCCCACTCGCACGGCGAAGAGAGGTACTTGCAGGGTGGGTCTATGGGGTTGCGCACCGCCTCTTCCGTCGCCCCGGACCGATTTGGCGGAGCGCGACCACATCCATAGTCCACCGCAAGAAAAAAGAAACAATAACAGCATTTACAGTTTTTTTTTTTTTTTGTTTTTTTTGTATGAAGAGAATTATGAATGTTGAGGAAGCGAGTGAAGTATGCAAGGATATAGTTCTCTGGCACTCCATTCTCTCTGCCTACCCTGCAAGGGATATGGCGTGATGATATGTATGTATGTATGTATTTATAGTTTTTTTCATTCATTTTTTAGTCGGAAGCCTAAGTGGGTGGGTTTGGGGATTGTAATGGTAAGCAGCGGCCTAGCTATACCCTTGGTATAGCAAAGGCCCATGGGCATCAATGACACTTACCATCAGGTGTGCTGTTTGCTCGTTTCCCAACATAAACAATAAAAAAAAATCTGATTGAAATAATTTATCGTAAGTGCACGGTGACGCACATGTGAAAGGAAGGCAGTGAAGAATAGACGGCTTTAAATATCATTCCAAACATGACATGAATTGGAATAAAAGGGCTACGTCAACCTATATTGCCAGCGTGGTATAATAGACTCAACATCTTCCCTATCGCTCTGCACAATCTGGCGCGTACGGTTTGCAAAAAGTTTACTATATTCATGAGCATGGTCATTCATGGTCCGTGTGATGACGGAGTAAGAATACAATTCACCACCTATCTTACCCGTGGGTGATCGTAAGAGACGACTAAGGGATATGAAACGCATATAACATCTATGCAAGAGAAACAAAATCCTATACTAACACGTCTGACCAGCATGGCACAGTAGGTTAATTTCCTTCCCGTTATAAAGGAGGCTCGAGCCCAACAATGGGACATAATTATGTATATGAGCTGAGATGATGAGCGATGATGATGATATTCATGAGCGCACGATCATGCCGTAAATGAGAATCCGCTACATCTGTGCGGCGTTCCATGGTCTTCTTACTAAATTATTAGTCAACTATAAATGCTATTAGTAAATGAATATTATTTATCTGAGGTTTCCACAGTTGTCTTTGTCGCGAAATTTGCATTTTTACAATATTGGCGTACGGGAATATATTTATTAATTTTATAAGTTTTTATTTGGTCCATATCTCCTACGTTTAGCCATATAACGACATTTTTTTTTTTTTTTGGGGGGTGGGCTACGGTCGGCGCACTCCTCGCACCACTCCATCCGGGGTGACAGAGGGGCGTAAGCGCGCACACCCGTAACCCACCCGTGACGTCGCCTTCGTCGTTGGGCCGACCACCGGAGCAGAGTGACTTGACGTCAGTGGTCGGCCCGACGGAATACCCCTGAGGAGTACCCTCTCCTCGACCGATATCCCCCCCTCGGGTAGGATGTCGGTCTTTCGTCACGCGGTCGGCCTCTCGGCGGGTGACGGACTAATTCCCCGATCCAGTCACCCGCGGCCTTGGCTAGGGCGGCATCAGGCGCAGGTAATCGCGCCTGCGCCGCCCCAGTCGCCGGCGGCGGCCCGCGCCGTCGAGGAGACGCTCCTCGTGCACGCGCTCCGCCGCCTCCTTCCGCGAGACTACTGCCTCGCAGAAGGTTGCGACCGCGTCCCAGTTCCTGACGCTGTCGAGCATCGCCCTGGCGATGGTCGGCAGCGTCAGGTCGGCACCGATGATTGCGACGAGTTCACGACGCTGCTCTGCCCAAGCGGCACAAACCTCGAGCGTATGCTGCGCCGTGTCTTCGTCGCAATCGCAGTGGTGGCAGGACGGTGTACTCTCCCTCCTGACGACCTTGTGCAGGTATTTGGCGAAGCATCCATGCCCCGTCAAAACCTGCACCAGTCGGAAGGAGAGCACCCCGTGCCGCCATTCCAACCACTGCATCAGCACCGGCCGGAAGGCCTCTACGGTCCGCACACCGAACCGAGGCCTCTCCAGCCGGACTGCCCAACGGGCAATGACATCTAGGCGGGCGTCAACGCGCCAGGCGGTGAGTTCCCTCAAAGAGACCACACCGCCCTCCGCGCGCACCCCCGACACCCGTCGATACAAATCGGCGAGCATTTCCGCCTCCAGGTCCCACGGGGGACTCCCGGCCAACAGGCACGCTGCCTCCGTCGCCACCGTGCGGTACCCGCGTACAGCCCTGACCGCCATGGCCCTCTGTGGTCGCGACAGAAGAGCCCTGAGTCGGACGGTCAGGGACCCCGCCCACACCGGTGCGCCGTACAGGGCCATCGACCGGACGACCCCCGTGTACAGCTGTCGGCACGTACCGCTCGATCCGCCCACATTCGGCATTAGCCATGAAAGGGCGGACGCCGCGCCGACGAGCCGCGGAGCGAGCCTGCGGAAATGCTCCCGAAACCACCAATGCCCGTCGAGCACCAGGCCCAAATACCTCATATGGGCTGCCATATAACGACCTGGGCCTATTTCATCTGATGCCGTTTGGTTAACAATTACATTCCCAAAGAGGATTAACGTCAGGCAGGCGGCCGGTCTTAAAACTATTGCCAATAACTTTAACAATATGTACTATGATAGAAGAGTATATATTGTATCGACCCCAAGTAATTGGGATAAGAGTAGGGGAATGATGAAGTTTTTATTTGGTAACAGCAAAATAATATTGATTTAAATACTTAATATATGTCACAGCTAATCATTAGTCTACTCTTTATTAGGGTAATATAAATTCCTTGATTATAAAACTATTGCAATTAATACAGAATTCGTGGCTGTATTATAATCATCTCATTGTTGCCTAAAGTCTATCTAATCTAAGAAGTGAGAAAACGATATTGATTCTTTTTAATTAATAATTGTTTTTTTTTTCAAAATCGAGATGCATAAATTAAGTGCTAAATGAATACTAAGCAAATTTAATTATTTCAGCATAAAATCATATAATCATATTTAGTAGGATTAGGTTAAGTAATTAGTTTATCTGTAGATTAGTTGGGGGGCATAGTCCGGAGCGTGCTCGTCGCGTCCCCTGCCAGTCTAATTAGACTGCTAATCCGGCTCGATATGCGTACCGCAGTGCGGGTTAGGGCGTCCCCCGGAGGCGACGCGTACCGACCCGCCGCCGTCGGTATGAACTTCGGCAGTTGCGGCGATGGGGGCCGCCACCCATCACGCCTTGCCCAGTCAGGCGAGTCGAGGAGAGCAGAGTGCCGGGTGGGCACGTGGAATGTAAGAGGTTGTGTGAAAGGTAAGTTGCACGAGCTGATATCCGTCACGACGGACAAACAGCTAGACGTGCTCTGTGTAACAGAGACCAAGCGAAGGGGCAGCGACGCCTGCGATCTTCCTGGTGGCGGGATGGCTCTGTGGTCTGGTGTACCACAGAGCGATCGAGCCAGCATGGGGGTAGGAGTGCTGTTGTCCTCTCGCTTGGCCTCACGTGTGAAGGATTACGGAATGTATGATCCCAGACTTCTTTGGGTCCGTATAAAACTAAGTGTCACCAAGGTGTTCATGGATGTAGCATATGCTCCCGTAGGATCCTCGGTGGCATCAGACCTAGAGAAGTTTTGGGATAATGTTAGGGAAGTTCTGGATATGGCAGAAACCAGTGAACGCGTGATTGTATGCGGAGATTTAAACGGATGGGTGGGGACCAAGCGTCCCGACTATGAGGACGTACTTGGTCCATTTGGTGATAAGAGAGTGAACGACGCTCATAGCGGATGTATGCATGGAGAGAAACCTTATTGTGTCAAACACATTTTTCCAACATAAGGACATCCATATGTATAACATGGAGAAGGAATGAACAGAAAAGTATAATAGATTTAATTTTGGTAGACAGTCGCCTCCGAAGCAAAATATTGGACGCAAGAGCCTACAGGGGTCCCACAGTCGATACGGACCACTATCTCGTTATTGCGAGATTTAGTGGTCTGTTCAGAAAGTAGAGGCACTGGCGAGAGCGTGTCCACTTCGGAGGGCTTGAAAGAATAAAGGTTGAAAGGTTGCAAGAAGAGTGTGTAAGAGAAAAGTATGCAGAGGGTGTCCGAGAACGGCTGACGATTGCAAGCCAGCCGCAATCGGACATTGAAGAATGCTGGAGAGTATTGAAAGAGAGTATGGTAGATACAGCGAAAGAAGTATGTGGAAGTTCAAAGGAGCATAGAAAAACAAATGTTGATGCATGGTGGGATGCGGAAGTGGCAGCTTCCGTAGGGCAAAAGAAGAAAGCGTGGCTGGACTATGTCTCTTCTTTGAATCTGAATGACAGTATGACTGAACAGAAGAAAGAAATATATCGGCAATGTAAGAATGACACCAAGGCCTTAGTGAAAGAGAAACGTGATAGAGCAAGTATGAATGCAGAAGATAGGCTGACTGAAAACTTCAAGGGTAACACCAAACTCTTTTGGAGGGAGGTGAAGAAGTCTCGGGGTGGTTGGTCAGCCTTCAGAATGAATAAAATAAGGTCTAAAGGTGGAGACATTCTTACACAAACACAAGACGTGTTAAGCCGATGGAGTGAATATTTTGGCGATATGTATGCGGATGCTACGGTTGGCGCCGGTGTAGCATGTGGTTTAGTAGATCAACATTCGACAACGGCGTCCTCCGATGGCATCAGGATGGATGAAGTTGAATGGGCGATAAGAAGTTTGAAAAATGGTAAGGCAGCGGGCATTGATATGGTGTCTGCCGAGATTATCAAGCTTGGTGGCTCCTGTATCTGGGAGGCGTTCCTGTTGCTCCTCAATTTATGTTGGAGCTCGGGAATGGTTCCCGGGGACTGGAATAGCGCAGTCATCGTGCCTTTGTTTAAAAACAAGGGTTTTCGTTATGACTCCGCAAATTACAGAGCCGTAAGCTTGACCAGTTTGGCAGCAAAAGTCAAATTATTGAAAGGAGAATGAGGATGGTGTCCGATGGTTTACTGTGTGAGACACAAGGAGGTTTCAGGAGTGGAAGGGGATGCATGGATCAAGTGTTCTCTCTGCGCAATATTGTGGAGAAGCATCTGGCTAGGTCAGAGGGTTTTCTGCAGTTTTGTGGATCTGGAGAGAGCATTTGACACGATTGTACGAAAGGAACTTTGGGACATTTTACCGGAGTATGGTATTAACGGTAAACTGCTACAGGCTGTGCAGTCCAGTTACATGGGCTGTAGAGCCTGTGTGCGGCTGGATGATGCAATGTCGCCTTGGTTTGACGTCAATATCGGCGTTAAGCAGGGCTGCGTTCTGTCAGCCAGGCTGTTTATCATATATCTGGATAAATGTCTCCAAAGGTTGAACGATATGAATGTGGGAGTCGAGATGGCCGACTCAGTGGTCACTGCTCTGCTTTATGCAGATGATGCAGTCTTGCTGCCACAGTCAGCGACTGACCTGCAGACCCTAGTCGACACAATGACAGAAGATTGTAAGAAAAGGGGTCTACGCGTGAATGTGAGCAAAACCAAAATAATGGTCTTTGAAAGAGATGAAGCCAGAACAGATGTAAGAGTAACAATAGATAATGATGTACTAGAGCAAGTGGATGAATTTGTATATCTTGGATGTGGATTTAGCCGAGATGGAAGGTATACCACTGATATAGAGCGAAGAGTGAATGCGGGAAATGGAGTGAACGGAGCGTTGGGGCAACTTCTCGGCAGCCACCACCTCAGCCAGAAGGCACGTGTAGCAATACATAACGCAGTGCTTGTCCCAACATTACTGTATAGAGGCGAGAGTTGGGTATGCAGAAAAGAGTATGAAAGAAAAATTAATGCGGTCGAAATGCGATCTCTGCGGCAAATCTGTGGAGTTAGGCTGACCGACCGCATTCGTAACGACGGTGTAAGAGAGCGAGTAGGTATGAAAGAGAGTATTGGTGTAAAGATGCGAAAGGGAATGCTCCGATGATTCGGACATGTGAAAAGAATGCCGAACGAACGTCTGGTTAAGAAGATATACAATGCGAAAGTGGAAGGATGTAGGTACCGAGGGAGACCGAGACTAACCTACCTAGACCAGATCGGTCATGTACTGAAGGAAGGTGAAGTCAAGAGTCTCCGAAACCGGCGAGCGTGTATGAAGAGAATTATGAATGTTGAGGAAGCGAGTGAAGTATGCAAAGATAGAGTTCTCTGGCACTCTGTTCTCTCTGCCTACCCTGCAAGGGATATGGCGTGATGATATGTATGTATGTATGTGTAGGTTAAGTAAAAATAAAAACTGGATTTGAAAATAACTATTTATTCAGAATCATTACTATTACTTGAATTATCATCGTCGTGAACATTAATAATTAATTCCTAATCAATAAAATTGTCGAAACGTACATCTCTGTCAAAATTTCTATTCGATTAATTATATTATTCTAATATTTTTACCAATTATTTTGATATTCGTGAATTGGAAGTTGTCAAGAACTACGGTATAGAACGTGATGACGTGACATTGAAAGATCGTCAATAATAATTACTATTTACCATGTTATTTTTATTTTAAATTAGTTTTGCGAGTTTAAACATTAGATTATTGTACAACAAAGTCACCCGCAACGTTAATTATGTAAATAACTTAATAGTTCTTTAAAATTTCAGATTTATTGTTTGCAATCATGTGTATACGTTTGACCAAAGTTATTGTATATTAAAAATGCGAAACGTCAAAATGCACTTCTTAGATTAGATGAACTATAGTTTGCGTTAAATATATACGAGTACGTCGACGATAAGGGTGTTTCTAGCTCGCCACAATAAACTATAATTCACATAATTAGTATGCACTGCAGATAAGTTAGTTAGTAATACACTACAAATTAGTTAGTAGTTAATAGAGTATGACGCAGTGTCTATTTGACTGGAATATTAATCAAATTTTGGACTCAGATATATATATTATAATGATTTTCATAAATATAAGTATTATTTGAAATTTCACGTCAATTGACAGTAGAAGAAAATAAAATTTAGCACATCTTTTTAATATATAGCACATCATTTTAATAATCAGTAGACCCAATGTATAAAATAATTAATAGTGGTAGGACCACACTTGACAGTTTCCTGTCTGCAGCCGCCGACCAGTCCGTTCAGGGTAGTACCACACTCGCAGAAAATCGACGTCTGAGCAATATCAATGTGCTGCTGTGCTTCGTTCGGTAGGCAGCGGCGTAGCTATACCCCTTTTTTTTTTGCGGTGGGCTATGGAAGTCACACCCCGCCAAATCGGTCCGGGGTGACGGAAGAGGCGGCGCGCAACCCCATTAACCCACCCTGCAAGCACCTATTCTTCGCCGTGCGAGCGGGCCACCGGTACCCAATCTTTGTCTTTGGTGGCCCGCTCGGCGGTATGCCCTCTCAGGCTCCTCTCCAGTCGACAGCTTTCGCCGTCGAGGTGTCGTCCTCAAGCGGTTTATACCCCTGGTATTGCAAATGTCCGGATTAGATCTGCTGCTTGCTCGTTTGCCATCAAAAGCAGTAAAAAAATTAGTGCGATAGCAAAAAATGCGTTTGAACCATACTCTAGTATGATGCTAACAGACGCATATTAAATTGCTGTACCAATTTTAACCACCTTGAAAAATTGAATTTAAATCAAGCCCTAGTTATTACGAAACTTATATTAACAGTGTTGTCGATTTGAGCATGGAAAAGTAGCTTTAAGCCCTAACACCAAGATCATGAGCTTTATTACAGCTATTAATTATATGCCCCTTTAAAAGTCATCATCATATGATGATATCATCACGATATAATGATATTGAGCTAAAACATTACATGTTATCAGCGAACTATAGTAATTTTGACTGCACAAGTGGTGTAGTGGTTGAGATACCTACTAACGTGCCAGTGTCGTAGATTCGGTTCATATGCATGACAATACTTCGTGCAATAGCAATGGGCAGGCCACATCGCTCGCCGAACCGCCAACCGTTGGGGAAGAAAAGTTCTCCAGTAGCGACCACGAATCAGACGACGCAGAGTAGGAAGATACTCGGTAGACTGATGACATTATCAAGGTCGCAGGAAACCGTTGGATGCAGGTGGCACAGGACCGTTGCAAATGGCATTCTCGTGGGGAGGCCTATGTCCAACAGTGGACGTTTACGTGGTGATGGATGGATGACTTCGTGAGATTCACAAACTATTGTACTAAGTCAGGGTGTAATTTGTCTGCGTTAATTTATGAAGTCCTTCGTAATACAAGGTTCATTTACTTAGTGCAGGATATTGTCTTACGGCGCAGCATACGCTCGAGGTTTGTGCCGCTTGGGCAGAGCAGCGTTGTGAACTCGTCGCAATCATCGGTGCCGACCTGACGCTGCCGACCATCGCCAGGGCGATGCTCAACAGCGTCAGGAACTGGGACGCGGTCGCCTTCTGCGAGGCAGTAGTCTCGTGGAAGGAGGTGGCGGAGCGCGTGTGCGAAGAGCGTCTCCTCGATGACGCGAGCCGCCGCCGGCGACTGGGACGGCGCAGGCGCGATTACCTGCGCCTGATGCCGCCCTAGCCGAGGCCACGGGTGACTGGATCGGGGAATTAGTCCGTCACCCGCCGAGAGGCTGACCGCGTGAGGAAAGACCGGCATCCTACCCGAGGGAGGACGTCGGTCGAGGAGAGGGTACTCAGGGGTATTCCGTCGGGCCGACCACTGACGTCAAGTCACTCTGCTCCGGTGGTCGGCCCAACGACGAAGGCGACGTCACGGGTGGGTTACGGGTGTGCGTGCTTACGCCCCTCTGTCACCCCGGATGGAGTGGTGCGAGGAGTGCGCCGAACGTAGCCCAGCCAAAAAAAAAAAAAAAAGGTGTCTTAAAAAAAATAAAGGCGTAGAGACATTGAACTATAATATTTACAAAAATTATAAACCAATAATGGCTCCCCAAGCGAGCGTAGGAGACGCCATTAAGGATAATTATCTAACTAGATATATTTTTATTAGCAATTACTTGAGATCTATTTCAAATATAGAATGTAAACCACCTAAACAAGTCTCTATGTATATTAATTGAACTTAGATAGATACATAGATACATATAATCACGCCATATCCTTTGTAGGGTAGGCAGAGAGAACAGAGTGACAGAGAACTCTATCCTTGCATACTTCATTGGCTTCCTCAACTATCATAATTATCTCCATACACGCTCGCCGGTTTCGGAGACTCTTGACTCCACGTTCCTTCAGTACGTGACCAATCTGGTCTAGGTAGGTTAGTCTCGGTCTCCCCCGGTACCTACATCCTCCCACATTCGCATTGTATATCTTCTTAACCAGACATTCGTTCGGCATTCTTTCCACATGTCCGAACCATCGCAGCATTTCCTTTCGCATCTTTACACCAATACTCTCTTTCATATCTAACTGAACTTAGATTGTGTATTATTAATATACCATGATCAATTCTATATGCATAAGCAGTCTAAACCATATCAACTTATTTAGTCCATGATATACCTAGTCTTGCCATAAATACCTTAACAAAGAAATGTTTTTCTATTGCAAATAACATTTATTACTTATACAGCGTGTTAGTTTAATACATAAATATAAAACCATTTAAAATATAAAAAAAATATTCGAAGTGGTCTCCATTGGCTGCAATACAGTCCTTTAAACTTTGAGACCAGTTATCAATAGAAGCACGCACTCTTTCCATAGTTAAAATTCTTCACTGCTAATCGTATGGATTGTTTTAGGGACTCTAAATTATCATGGCGTTTAGTGCAAGCCGTATTCTCTAAAACTGACCATAAATCATAATCCAGCGGATTAAGATCAGGACTAGACGACGGCCAGTCTTCAACTCTGATGAAGTCCAAAACGTTCGTTTCCAACCAAGACTGCGTAGGCCGAACTTTATGACCCAGCGCCGAGTCTTGCTGGAAGGACCATTCTTGGTATTGAACATGGTGTTGTTAAGGGGCTTCACTACCTTCTCAAGAATGGTATCCTGATGCACTTGTGCCGATGTTTTAATACCTTTTTCATAAAAGTATGGCCCAGTCACTCCTTCATAGCTAATACCCCACCAAACCATCACTGAAGTGGGATAATATCTACGTTGCACTCCGTCGACTAATTGGGAAGCTTCCTTAGAGCAAGGCATAAATGCGGTCATTTTGTTTGTTAAAATGTTGCTCAATTGTAACAATTTTCTCATCCGTAAACAATTTTTTTCTTTGACCTCCCCTTGCGTACCGCTTCAATAGTTGTTTCGATTTTACCCTATTCTTTTTTAAATTATTAGTTAAGAAATGACCAGTACGTCTCTAATAGGCTGCAAGTCCTAAGTCATCTTTTAAAATATGTTTCCCTTACTGCTTTGACCACCTTTTTCGTACGAACACTACGTGGACGGCAAGACCTTTTTCTGTCACAAACAGAGGTCTCATTGTACCTATTAATAGCCCGGTACACAAACATTTTACTAATACAAAGCGTATGGAGAGTTTGAAAAATTGTATTTGGCTCCATACTTACTTTGTGTAATGCAATCACAGCGATTCAGATCCGATTTTTCCATTTTAATATCGCAAAATATTGTACAATGTATTGGTGCCAAAATGAGAAAACACAATGAACAATCATATAAAAATTACAGATTCCAAATTCAAATGTAATATTTTGTTTATTTTTAATTCTAACATTATTTATGGTCAGTATTTTTTGTGTTGTTTTCTTCTCATAGACATCTTAAATAATAGTATAGAAAGTATAGATAAGATGCTATACTTTTACCTAACGTTTTGATGTTCTACCCTTACTAATAAAAGCGTCATGTTGTATTATTGCACGCCTCATAAGCGAAGCGTTCTTCTTCTTCTTATTTTTATGTATTGGTAATCAGCTACTTAAATGAGCCATTGTTGCCAGTGTCGAGAGCAGGTTGATGATGTTGCCAGTGTCGAGTTATAATTATCTTCAAGTTTTTAGTGTCTTCAGATTAGTCATGTCCGTCAGTAAGTCAAATTGTCGCCATCAACAGTGCTATGGCCACACTGTTAATGGTATCTTGTGAGAATTTTGATGAAAAACGAAAACGTTGTAAAGCACTTTTATATGATATTCACTACCTACATCTCAGCAGTTCCGTCACATCACATTACATAAAATGCCATCAATTATCTAATATAACACGTTAAAACACTAAGATATCGAATATAATACAAGAGCACCACATGACGTTTTAGATTCCCGCCAAAAACTCAAGCGAAGCGTTGAGGTCTTGCTCTACTCTCGATATATGAAAATCAAGCACTTTTCAAACCTAAAAATGATTGTATTTTTCTCACATTGCACTTATAGGATAATATTATCATGCACATGTCAAGAATAAACATTCGTTTAAACGAATTTGATATTTATAAAAAGCAATTATTTTGTTTAAAATAAGAAAATAGTTGATTAAAAAAAATATTCGAATATGTCGGATAAAATATTTTGTATCTGGCAGAGATCACGACCGTAAAAATTAATGTATCAAAATATTATTATTTTTTTTATAAATTTCATAATCGCAACGCGCTGTTTCCTTTCGAAAATGGCTTGGTAATTCTTTGTCGTTTAATTGCAATTAATAAAAAACTAAACTGCTTAGTCATTAGTGTATGTCAGCTATACTCTAAATGTATTCCGCGGAACCCTAGGGTTCCGCGATACCTCTGTAGGGGTTCCGCAAGAATTTAGAAAAAAAATCAAAACACCTCTCTCTGGTCGAAGGTTTTGACTCCGCGGCCGCGCGTAGGTATATTTATTTATTTATTTGTATTTATATAAACATGTGTTACAATAGCTGGTACATTATCTCATAAGTTTGGTATCAACATGTATACTTGTGAGCGCACAGTCCCTTTGATAAAAGCCGCCTCTGAATTAGACGCTATAGTTGTCAACAAGCGACATTCGACTCCAACTTCAAAAAATAAAGTCGAGATTGTTTACAACGCAATTTTTATATTTCTCTTTTTATTTTTGCTTTTTGTTTATCAAAAGCGCCGACTCGAGTATTTTCGAAAATATTCGAGATCGTGTCTAGAACTAAGTATAAAAGCGGCGATCACGCGTCGCGCCTCCTTCGGGTTGAGAGCCCTCAGCGCTCGCCCACAGTCCGGTTAAGCTGTCACAGCCCTCTCGGCTAACAGCAATCGCAGTGGATACGTTTTAGTGGGTAACCTAGGCTAGGAGTCCCACACTATCCGTTCCGAGGGGTAGTGCGTAACGCATATCGAACCACTGCGCTATCAAAGAAAAAAAAATAAAGTCGCGCCTCGTCAGTCAGTTAACGATTAGCGTTCGGAGCGATAAGTTCCTACCTACCTACTTACAAGCTCGCTAGCGAGAAACTAGTGTTGCATTGTTCTACTGCCTGCTGTATTCTGTTGTCTCAGTTTTATACATTTCTTCATTGTACTAAACTTAGTCTCTTATACGCAGTAACGATTGTGTATTATTTAGACTCCACCATCCTGACGTGTAACATTATAATTAAAGAAGAATGTAACGTTGACTTAAAGGTGTTAAACGTGTTGCAACAACATCTTCTAATGACGCTGAATGTTCAAAAGCAGTACGCGCGGAGAATTTAGCAATCACCGATCCAGACGATGATGCCACAACGTCAAGCTCGACGGTTTCAAAGACGAAAAAAAGGAAGTATGATGAATCATATATCAGTTTCGGATTTGTTTATTCCAACGGCTCACCTCTCTGCATGCTATGTAGTAAACTGCTTCCTAATAGTTCCATGGCACCTGCCAAATTGCGCCGACATTTAGAAACTGTACAACCCGAGTCTAAAGACAAGAATAACGAATTTTATGTTCGTAAAAAAGATCAGCTATTGGAAAGTCAAAAAAATATGATGCATGTAACACAAACTATCAACGAAAAGGCCACGGAGGCATCATATTTAGTTAGCTATCGCATTTCACAAGCAGGTGAAGCGCACACTATCGCTGAGAATTTAATAAAGCCATGTGTATTAGACATAACAAAATGTATGCTCGATGAAAAATCTGCAAAGCATCTTTCTACTGTGCCGCTATCAAACAATACTGTTTCACGGGGAATCCATGATCTGGCAAGCTACGTCAAACAAGAACTAGTTACACGTCTACAAAAAACACGATTCTCCTTGCAAATGGACGAGTCGACTGATGTCGCTGGTTTGGCTATCTTGCTGTTTATATGAAAGTTCTTTTGAAGAAGACATGCTTATGTGTCCACCGCTGCTCACAAATACTACCGGGGAAGAAATGTTATTAAAATAAATATATTTTTTGAAAAAAATAATCTCAGGTGGAACAATTGCATTGACATTTGTACAGATGGGGCCAAGGCGATGACAGGTACAACAGCAGGAGCAGTGTCACGATTAAAAAATAAAGCGCCTAATTGTAGTTCCAGCCATTGTATTCTGCATAAACAAGCACTTGCGATGAAGCAAATGCCGTCAAATTTAAAATTAGTTATGGATGAAGCGGTAAAAATAATTAATTTTATCAAATCATGACCACTACAATCCCGATTGTTCTCATTATTGTGTGAAGATTATGGCAGCAAACATAAAACAGTGCTGCTCCATACAGAAGTGCAATGGTTATCTCGGGGTAAAACTTTAACAAGGCTATTTGAACTTAGAGCCGAGTTACAAATGTTTCTTTCAGCATATACTTCTTTTAATTTGAAGGACCGTTTGTATGATAAAACTTGGTTGTTCCGATTGTCTTTTATGGCGGATATCTTTCAAAAACTGAACGAATTGAATTTATCATTGCAAGGTAAACAGACAACAGTGTTTCAGGCCTATAACAAAATAACTGCCTTCAGAAGAAAATTAGATTTTTGGATTATTTGCGTTGGTAAGAAAGAAATAGAAAACTTTACGTCACTCAGTGAGTTTGTTAGCGATAACGACTCAGAAATGTTTTAAGATGATGTGTTTGAACAATTGGTCCAATATCTCAGTTCGATGCGCGTGTTAGATTAATAATAGAAGAAATGTATAGGTATATTACATTTAAAAAGGTAATAAGATTCTATTTTACGTCGATTTAAAAAATAATGATGAATTACGATAGGATTTGTGTTATTAGGGTGAAAAGTGGATTAAAATGAAATAATATTCGCTGATTTGATATCAAAGTTGTGGGTTGTCTGTTGTTTGTGCAGTTTGTGGGTATTTAAGGAGCGATAGCGCGGTAAAACGGTTAGTTGCTGTTGGCTTTCGTACTGTTAACATCTAAGGTTGTATTTTTGTATCATTATGTAGTTGTGCATTTCATGGTAATACTTTTGCTTATTTTCATTAAATAGTATTATGATAAATTGATATGTAAATTAAATGTATTGTAATAAGGTTGTTTGCTTTACTATCTTATTTATCTGTGTATTATGATAAATTGATATGTTAAATTAAATGTAGTGTAATAAGGTTGTTTGCTTTACTATCTTATTTATCTGATATGATAATAACCTGATACCTATTACAGATAATATTGAGTATTAATAATACATATATCTAAATATAATACCTATATATATACAAAAAATATAATATATACAAAATTAATTTAACATCAGAAGTGGGATAAATACCTTAATTACTAATACACCTAATATCCGAGTTTCAGAATAGATCCCGCTGTCTTAGAAGTTCTCCAGGCAATCTAAGATGCTGTATCCGGCAATCATCATGCTGATGATGACATAGCAAATGCAGCCTTCTACCTAGCGAAAAGTGACGAGGGCCGTGATGCAGAAGGCTGAGGTCTCAACATCGAGGAACTGTCTTAAAGTATTGGGATGGCGCAGTATCGGTACCGTCGCAGGAGCTGGTAAGGCATTAAAGGGCTTCGCTCTGGTATATTTAGTCATAAAGACCATCTGAATGTCGACTTGGGTCACATTTTTGTACAGAACTCGTTGACTTATTTTCCAAAAGAAAAAGTACAATAAATGGGACTTGAGTCTGATCGCGAGAGATTATGTTTTACATTAGGTATTTAGTGTCTAGACCTTCGCTATCGATTTTCGATCCTAGCTCACAAACTGAATTATATGACGTTACTAGTGATATTAGATATTTATTTTATTGCAGAAATTTAATAATTTTAGGGTGCCTATTTCAGTAAAAGAACAACATATATAAGTTGAAACATAGTTCATACGATCTAGAAACTTTAGCCATTTACAATGCTGTAAAACACATTACAGTTAATTTACTAGGAACTAACTTAAAATTATAACTGAATGTATGTATCAAATCAACCATGAATAAAATAATAACCCATTTAGCTCGCAGGTGGCTAAATATACAGTTTGAAATTACTTACTAAAGGGACAATATATAAGCTATTTCGATTTCCTCGGTCGAAATCCTATTGAACTGCCTATGGCTATGCCTAATACTGTAAATTTAATAGATGCCACCCAATCTCGGTTAGAATTTTCACATAGAGAACAAACGTGAGAATAGACTCAAAGCAAAATGTAGGTAGTTCGTAGTAATTTGCTATATTACAAGATTAATCCAAATAGACATATAAAGTTAAATATTGCAAAGTATATTACGCCTATTTCACGAAAGAAATTGTCATATTGGTTTTGAGAATAACTAGCTAGTTTAAAAAAATATATAGGTAGCTGAATACATTTGTTAGTTTTATCAACTTATATATTGCCACAATATAATAATTATCATAAATTAAATGTTTAATAGTTATAACTCACCATAAACAATATAAAATTTTACACATAGAATCATTTTCTTATATGTGCTGGCAATTAATTTGTATTAAAAATGCGGGACAAAATTTAATAACTGATCCTGTAGTAGATATATATAAATTTCTGTAATAACGATGACTTATTGGGCGTAAGACACCCTGGTCCTCCCGTGACTATGATCACTGTAAAGTGTTCAAAACGTCAAGGAATTAATTTTGGTAGTAGTCAAATCATGTTATTTTTTTTGTTTGATGAACTACGTGTAGAACATTACTTAATTTCCATTGTACCCTCAGAAGTAAGGGGCAAGTAGAACGTTACGTATTTATTGTGACTATTGCTTAATACTATATACTAGACAGTCAGATTGGCCGAACGTTTTATGGAAAATCCAACAATCTATTAACAGGAACATACAGAAGGCCACAGATTTTACTATTTACGCTTACTTATTGGTGTAATTTGTCGCAAACGAAATACGATACTTAATTAAATTAGACACTGCTTGAGACATAGCTAAACTATATATTATACAAATGGCGACAAATATCCGTTTTGACACTGTTCGTCGAAGATGAAGTATATGTCTCACAGAATCATAGGTGTAAGGATAAATTAGCATCAAAATTTAAAGGCCCTTATGAAATTTCTTCTAACCTCCCTAATGATTGCTACAAATTGCAAGGAAAATGTAGCTTACGAATTGATTTAAGTACTTAGATAATTATCATAAGTGTATAATTGCTAATTTGTTTGTTAGTGGATTGTGATTGTTTAGTAAATAAATTGTTTCCGCTGGCCGGTCATTTGCTTGGTGCAAGTCTATCCCACAAGCAGCGGGTGGAGGGGACTTGACACGTCTAGGCATTTGGCAAACAAAGATATATAAATTTTGTTTCCGCTGGTCGGCCTTTTGTTTGGTGCAAGTCTATCCCACAAGCAGCGGGTGGAGGGGGCTTGACATGTCTATGCAATTGGCAAACAAAAATATATAAATTTTGAAGAATCATGATTTGCAATATGTTGTTTCCGCTGGTCGGTCTTTTGCTTGGTGCAAGTTTATCCCACAAGCAGCGGGTGGAGGGGGCTTGACACGTCTAGGCAATTGGCAAACAAACATATGTAAGTTTTGAGCAGTCACTGTTTGCAAATATGTTAGCAATAATACAATAATGTACTTCGAGAGCGAAGTACTTGTCAGTATGGCCGTGTTAGATTAATAATAGAAGAAATGTATAGGTATATTACATTTAAAAAGGTAATAAGATTCTATTTTACGTCGATTTAAAAAATAATGATGAATTACGATAGGATTTGTGTTATTAGGGTGAAAAGTGGATTAAAATGAAATAATATTCGCTGATTTGATATCAAAGTTGTGGGTTGTCTGTTGTTTGTGCAGTTTGTGGGTATTTAAGGAGCGATAGCGCGGTAAAACGGTTAGTTGCTGTTGGCTTTCGTACTGTTAACATCTAAGGTTGTATTTTTGTATCATTATGTAGTTGTGCATTTCATGGTAATACTTTTGCTTATTTTCATTAAATAGTATTATGATAAATTGATATGTAAATTAAATGTATTGTAATAAGGTTGTTTGCTTTACTATCTTATTTATCTGTGTATTATGATAAATTGATATGTTAAATTAAATGTAGTGTAATAAGGTTGTTTGCTTTACTATCTTATTTATCTGATATGATAATAACCTGATACCTATTACAGATAATATTGAGTATTAATAATACATATATCTAAATATAATACCTATATATATATACAAAAAATATAATATATACAAAATTAATTTAACACGCGCATCTTTTGAAAAGTATTTTCCCGAAGAACCGAATACAAAAATGAAACTGAATTCATGGATTCATAATCCTTTTTTACCCAATTTGCAAAAGCCCGAAAGTATGTCAAACGAGATATATGAATCTCTTTTAGAAATGTCATCAGACACAAGTATGGAGTCACTGTTCAAAACGACGCCTCTCAACGATTTTTGGTGCAGAATCCGTGATGAATATCCAATGCTTGGCAAAATGGCTCTGAATATTCTTCTCCCGTTCCCAACAACATATTTGTGCGAAACAGGATTCTCAACCTATGCTGCCTATGCAGCCACGAAAACAAAATATCGCAATAGACTGGACGCCGAACCTGATATGAGACTTCAACTGTCTTCTATCAAACCTGATATCAACCAATTGATGAAAAATAAATAACAGTTTCATACCTCCCATTAGTTAGATTTTTCTTTTTTAATATCTTCTATTATTGTACTTGCCATGTGGTAAAGTAAGTAATAATTAGTAACTGTTACATTGTACTTTTATTATGCTTATTAATAAAGAATACACTTTTAAAAACTATTGTTTTATTGTAGGGTTCCATCAAGTATTTTGCTTCCCAAAAGGGTTCCGTCACCAAAAAAGTTTGAGAACCACTGGTGTATGTATATTTTATTCATCATTTCTTTATATTGTGTGGCCTATTAAGGCTCGGCGTCATTGTCTGTCAGTAAGTCAAGTCGTTACCATTAATCGGGCGCTGATAACCTAATCAATGATTTTCATTGGGAATTTTGGCAAAATATGAAAATACACGTAAACCACTATTATACCACATTCACTACATTTCAGCACTTTAACTGTACTATATTGCATAAAATACCAGCAAAATTATTAAATATAACACTACAAAACACTAAAGAAATGAATATAATACAAGAGCGTGACCATTCGCGCCAAAACTCTTGGTGTATGTATACTTTAAGAAAATTGGTTTCGTTTATATTTTTTTTTCGTCCATTCGGACAGGCAAAGGAAATAGATCCCAAACAGCCGTTTATTATAAACGAACAGCTATGTTGTATGTACTACGTCGAGAATGGCTATGTGGCGAAATTTTTCCTCATTTTCATTTATAGACATACATATTATATAATATTATAATAAATAAAATAATAAAAAATTGTCACATGTCTGTTAAGTTAAGTATCATTGTATTTTTTTTTAGTTTCTCTAGGGAGGGAGGAAGAAATTCAGGGAGATGGAGAAGGAGGGAGAAGGAGATTGGGAGAGAGATAAGAAGGAAGAGGGAGATAGGGAAGGAGAGGGAGAGAGAGTGGGAGGGAAAGAGAGGTAGGGAGAGAGAGGGGGAGGAAGAGGGACATAGAGAGAGAGATGGACATAGATATATATAGAGGGAGATAGGGAGAGAGATAAGAAGGAAGAGGGAGATAGGGAGGGAGAGGGAGAGAGTGGGAGGGAGAGTGAGATGGGGAGAGAGAGGGGGAGGGAGAGGGAGATAGGGAGAAAAAGAAGAAGATAGGGAGAGGGAGATAAGGAGAGAGAGAGGGAGGGAGAGGGGGAGAGAGAGGGAGATAGGGAAAGAGAGAGAGAGAGAGATATGGAGAGAGTGAGAGAGGGAGGGGCAGAGAGAGTACTGTCATAAAACGTATCAATAAAAAAATATAAATATAAACAATAATATTTTATTTCAGAATGCCTAAATTAAATAAGCAACCATCAGAACAACGCTTAAAATTTAGACGTATCATTAATAGAAAAGCTTGTGAAAATCAGGTTTATTTATTGCCAATAACCTTTGCAATATGTAGGACAGGAATAGGGTTACATATTGCGTCGTCTCCAAGTAATTGGGACAAGAGCAGGAGAATGATGATGAAATGAAACTGAAAAAAAAAACTTTGGAAATTTCGTGCCATTCTCGACGTAGTTGTAAACATAGCTGTTCATTTACAATGCTTGCAGCATTGTAAACCCATGGCTGTATGGTATTTGTTGCCTTCATTTATGGCATTGACTAATAGTAAATGATAAATAATATAAAAATTATGAGGCGTGCGCTTTTGAATTTTCCAAATTATTTAAAAATATTTCCACATTCTACGTAGGTAAACGAAGTCGCGAGTTAAAGATAGCGTTAGCCCAAAGTAACTATTCCACGTGGATGAAGGCGCGGGCAGAAGCTAGTAGTACTACATATTTCGTCAACTTTTAAACAAATATTATGTAGCGATATAATGAGTGATAAGAGTGGAGAATCGCATAAGGAAATGAGTTTACTAAATTTCTTTCATCATTATCATACCCCCTTTTGCCGTCCATTGGACAGTAGCCTTCCCCATACTTCACCACTAAGTGCGGCTCAGTTCTGCCCGCATCCAACTATTTCCAGCGAGTTTCATCAAGCCATCGGTCCAGGTCCACCTGTTTATTCCTTTATATTAAAGAAAACGGTTATTATTTTAACAACGACTAAATAATTATTTGCCCGTTACATTTTTCAAGCTCCCTTTCCATAGCAGCCAAATACATACATCCATACTTCTTCTTCTTTTTCGTTTTGGCAATCGGCTACTTGTACGAGCTATTGTTGCCAGTGTCGAGTTACAATTTTCTTCGTGTCTTTAGTCTGCATGTTAGTCATTGTCCGTCAGTTACTCAAATCGTCGCCATCATCAATGCCATACTGTTGATGCTAAACTGTTAATATCTTGTGAGGATTTTGGTGAACAACAAAAATTTTGTAAAGCACTTCTATATATTATTCACTACATTCCAGCAGTTCCTTCGCATCACATTACATAAAACGCCATTAAAATTATCAAATATAACACGTTTAAACACTAAGATATTAAATATAATACAAGACCACCACATGACATTTTAGATTCCCGCCAAAAGTCACATACATACTTGTACATGTTTTTTTTTTTTTTTTTTTTTTTTTTGTTGTGGCTCTGTTTATACTTAAGCCAATGTCAAAGTTAAGTTGCAGCTTCTTCTTCTTCTTCTTTTTATGTATTGGCAATCAGCTACTTATACGAGCCATTTTTGCCAGTGTCGAGTTATAATTATCTTCACGTTCTTAATCTCTTCAAGTTAGTCATTGTCTGTCAGTCAGTCGAATTGTCGCCATCAACACTGCTATGGTGACACTGTTAATGGTATGTTGTAGGAATTTTGATGGAAAACGAAAACGTTGTAAAGCACTTTTATATGATATTCACTACATCCCAGCTGTTCTGTCACATCATATTACATAAAACACCATAAAAATTATCTAATATAACACGTTAAAACACTAAGATATCGAATATAATACAAGAGCACAACATGACGTTTTAGATTCCCGCCAAAAGTCCCCACTTGTACATGTTTCTGTGTACTTAATAATTTAGGCAGCTATTTTTATTTTTGTTTTGTTCGTCTGTTCGGACAGGCAAAGGGATCAAAGCCCATACAGCCTAGTCTTATTTAATTTTTTATTCATATATTATTCGATACTTCTTCATATTGTATAGTCTTAAGAGCGGTTACGCACTATGTCTGATCCGAATCGGATCCGAACCCGTGAAAATATGGATCTAGAAAACTCGGACCGAATTCGGATATTGCTTACGCACTTGTCCGTTCCGAATCCGTGTAATAAAGTAAATATAAACTGTAAATGTGTATGGGTTTAGAAAACTCGGACCGAATTACGTCATTTTACCGGAACCACAGCAGTGTTCACGTCGTTGATAATGAGTCCTTTAAATCGACGTCAACTTCTGGCAATACGACGACGAAGACGCAGAAGACGTAAAGAATTCTGGGTGCTCCTTTTAATAGAAAAAAATATATATTTTAAGAATATATTTCAAGAGAGGGTCTCTTGCAAGACCGACTATTAAAAGGAACTTTTACAATGAGCACGTAGTGTTCGTCAATACGACAGGAAATTTTACATTTTTTTCTTTAATTTTGTAACTTGGCTTTATCTCGGACGCAGTGCGCGAGCGTTCATACAAATAATTCTATGGCTACATCGGTCCGTCAAAAATCTTCTCCGGCATGTAGATTCTAGAATGACGGAAAGAAATCGGATGACGGAGATCGGATGTAGTGCGTAAATTACCATAGAAATAGTTCTACGGTTACGACGGACCATATTTTCACGGGTTCGGATCGGACGTAATGCGGAACCGCTCTAATAGTCATTGTCCGTCAGTAAGTCAAGCCATTATCGTTAATGGCAAAATATGAAAATACACGTAAACCACTATTATACCATATTCACTACACTTCAGCATTTTAACTGTATATATTCCATAAAATGCCACCAAAATTATTCAATATAACACTACAAAACGCTAAAGAAATGAATATAATACAAGAGCGTAACATGACATTTCCAAATTCGCGCCAAAACGACGTGATGTGATAATTTTTTTTTTTTTTTTTTTGTTGTGGCTCTGTTTATACTTAAGCCAATGTCAAAGTTAAGTTGCAGCTTCTTCTTCTTCTTCTTTTTATGTATTGGCAATCAGCTATTTATACGAGCCATTTTTGCCAGTGTCGAGTTATAATTATCTTCACGTTCTTAATCTCTTCAAGTTAGTCATTGTCTGTCAGTCAGTCGAATTGTCGCCATCAACACTGCTATGGTGACACTGTTAATGGTATGTTGTAGGAATTTTGATGGAAAACGAAAACGTTGTAAAGCACTTTTATATGATATTCACTACATCCCAGCTGTTCTGTCACATCATATTACATAAAACACCATAAAAATTATCTAATATAACACGTTAAAACACTAAGATATCGAATATAATACAAGAGCACAACAGGACGTTTTAGATTCCCGCCAAAAGTCCCGATGTGATAATTATGCTTGTGTGACATACCTTTCTTCCGCTCTATTTTACTGATTAATTAACTTCTTAACATTACGCTGATAATTCAGACAGTATTAATTACAAAATCATTAAAATAATATATGTTAATCAATTGTCACTTAATATCTTTTAATTATTTATATAAGTATTCTTAAGGGGAATCTAAAACGTCATGTTGTGCTCTTGTATTATATTCGATATCTTAGTGTTTTAACGTGTTATATTAGATAATTTTTATGGTGTTTTATGTAATATGATGTGACAGAACAGCTGGGATGTAGTGAATATCATATAAAAGTGCTTTACAACGTTTTCGTTTTCCATCAAAATTCCTACAACATACCATTAACAGTGTCACCATAGCAGTGTTGATGGCGACAATTCGACTGACTGACAGACAATGACTAACTTGAAGAGATTAAGAACGTGAAGATAATTATAACTCGACACTGGCAAAAATGGCTCGTATAAGTAGCTGATTGCCAATACATAAAAAGAAGAAGAAGAAGTATTCTTAATTAATATATATAAAATTAAGCTACTTATTATTTCCGAACCGTAGCCATGAATTAATCATGTCTACGGAACGTATGTTTTTGTTTTGGTTCAAGTTCGGACAAGTTCCTAACCACTTCCCCGGCAACCCGGCATTTTTTAAAAGAATGATACTTATAAATCACTCGTGTACTTTAAAATTGTGTAGTTTTAGTAGTTTATTAGAATTTCGTGATACGTGAATAGAAGATACTGAATATCTATGGATCAGTTAGAAACTCCGCTGTGCTTTTCACAATATTTTGTGAATAAACAAAATATAAGGTCGTTCAGTAACATATTGAAACGGAATATATGGAAAAATAGCTTTTCAATACAGTTTGATGCAATGTTAATTGATGGTGAAATTCCAGCAGATCTAATAAATATCTCAACATCTTTATCGACTAATTTAATGAAAAAAAGTAAAGAAGATTTTAAACAGTATTTTCCTAAAAATGAAGTTGCTCTGTCTTTGACACCAGTAAGTAAAGAATTTATTTTTACAAATACTTGGCGAGCACTAAGCGAAATAATCCCACGAGAATTTTTTGGGTGTAATCATAATATCAAGATATTTAAAAAATGTTGTAGAGCTATTATATATTCAATGAAAAGGCAGCATTTTACACTTACAAAATTAATGAAAGGATGGGATGCATCAGTAATACCTTGGAAATATCACTTAAGGTCAAGTCAGATTTTCTATTGTCTCATTAAATGGATTATCAGATATATATTAGCACCAATCATTTCTTTAAACTTTTATGTAACCACTTGTAAATTAGATGCAGATGAAAACAAACTCTATTTCTTTTGGAAAAATCAATGGCAGAGTTTCTATGATAGACAAATTTCGAAAATGGTCTACACTAAGGTAATAAAGAAATTTCAAACTTATTCACTTGGCAAAAAGGTAAAATATAATCATAGTCATGAGAATAGGCTCAAATTGAAATTGTTAATGAGAGAAATGCCAAAATTACATTTTACTCTAAAACTTAATAATGAATGCAGACCTATAGTTTGTTACAAAAATAACTCTCTGACTGCTTCTGAAAGGTATAAAATTAAGGAAAGATTAAGAATTTTAAGGTCCCTGGCAGGAAAACCTGTTCAAAAAATTGAAGATCTTCATAAAATTTTATACAACAAATGGGTGAATGCTAATAAACCAAAACTTTATTTCATTAAAAGTGACCTTAGTAATGCTTTTGGTTCAATAAATAGGGAGAAATTATCTAAGATATTATCAGAAAAATACATGAAATTTCTTCATACAGAAACATGTACAATTAAGAAGAAAAAACTTGCTCAGCAATTCAAAGATATCATCACAGAACTCCGTAAACCAATTCTTATCCGTGCTGGTTCCACAGTTTATGAATGGAAAGGAGGATTGGTACAAGGGTATAAATATTCATCAGCTCTGTCCGAATTATATTATAACCATTTGGATGAACTTTATCTTTCTGATTATATTAATTATAATGAGAATCAAATGAGATTGTATGCTAGAGTTGTTGATGATTATTTGTACATCACAGATTCATTAGATGATGCGTTATTATTTTTAAAGTCATTATCAAATTATAGAAATGTTAATTATGATAAAACAGTTATAAATTTTATACATACTAATATAAATTTTAAAGAAGAGATAACATTTCTTGGATATCATTATAATACAACCACTATAGAAGTTAGTAGGGCAAGCAATATATATTCAGGACAAATGTGTTACAAAATTGCATTTACTAGTAGATGCTCAGATATACCTAAATTTATTGAGAGCCGTATTGGTCAATCGAGCATACAAATCAGCAGTCACATATTTAATTTACAGTACAACAGTGAAGCACTTATATGGAAACAAATATTTAGCACTTTCTGTCTATCAGCAAATAAATTCTGTACAATTCTAGCAATTCTATGTGAAGAAAATGATATGAGTGATTTATTACCCCTTTACAAAAAGAGGGTAACAGTAAAACTGACTATATCTATGCTTGATACATTAATCAGAAACAAATCAGATGATTTTATTTTTGTATATTGTATTAATCATTTTAGATATTTGTCGTGGAAAGCTCTATATTTGTGTGCTAAACTAACACCAAAATGCAGTGGAATAATCCCAAGAGTTGTGATTGAATTACATAAAAGTAATTGTATATTTGGTATCTGGAGACCTCATGCAAGTAGAATTGATACAAACGGGAATATTCAAAGAAAAGCTTTGAAGCATATCTGCAGAAGAATTGATCTGAGACAGATATTTAGAAATTTTGAAATCTTGCCTCCAGGATTTGAGTGCTATCATCATAAGAGACTTATATAAATGAAAATTATACTATCTAATATGTGATATATCTATACATATAAACAAAAGTATTCTGTAAGCATAGAGTTATATATATCGATGTCTGTAAGGTGATGTTTTTTTTTACTAAATGCAGATAATGTATAATACTATTGCAATTTTATTTATTTTTTGTGAATTCCATGTAATCTCTGTAATGGCTGGACTGATTTCAACGATATAATCACTGACAGATAGCTGATATTGGCCATGTGGTGACAGAGTAAAAACTAAAGATTAATGGTACCCTGTAATTGTAACGGAAAGTAATCCGAAACCGATATAAAAGTATGAGACAAGTTACGATAGGTTTTCTTTCAACCAGCCGAATTGGACAACCTAAACGTTAGCCTCTTCAAATAGGCATAATACAACACTACACTTAGCGTTTACATTTTACGATTCCCTAATATTCAATATCCGTAAACGAACTATACATTTTATATACTTCTAAAGGATAGCAATATTGTCATATATATTTTTTGCGTAACTTTAATCGTACCTACCTACCTACGTAGTGCACGCATGCAACAAAAGCTTTAAAATAGGATTTATTTTCCCGTATTTGCAACATTTCGCATTGATACTCTGTTCCTATAGTTCGTTGAGTAATGTTATATAGCCTTCCTCGATAAATAGATGGCCCTTTTTTCTACGCCGTCCACAGTTCAGTAACAATTGAAATTCAAACCAGAGGGTTTGAATTTGCACTACCGACATCGCTTTTTTAAAACAACAATCTAAATCTTTTGCATTAAAATAAGTAATCTTTAAATATTCCTCTGTGTGTAACTGAAGTTCTAAATGGCTGGACCGGTATTGATGACATTTTAATGTATATTCAGGTGGATTGAAGAATGGTTTAGCTTAACAATTGAACCTAGTAAGTGGTGCTGCGATCGATTTGAAGGCATTCATATATTTTATAAAAGAAAATCGTGCCTCTTGGTGATCCAGCACTAGCTGTAGATATGGAAATAATATAAACTCATTTGCAAAAAAAACGGGCGGTTTTGATTTTCATTCATATTTAAAAAGATACAATAGCAAAAAGGTTTCAATCGTTTGTACACGTTACTGGCCGGTTTTAAAAATGCTGTGGTATTTAAAAAAGTACGTTCTAAATTCAATTTTTCATTTGATGTTCATTTTTACAGAAAACCCCTTTTTATCCTACATTTTTGGCGCGAAGTTCCAGAAGTTAACATGGACTTTCATAACTTTTATTCAATTTTTATCGATTAATTTCATACCCTTGACTGTCAAAGCTTTATTTAATGCTGTTTGGCTGTATCAAAAATGGTAGATAAAGTGGTAAAAGCTACCAAAATTATCGCGCTGCTTGAAGAGGGTTGCAGCCAATGTTTCGTGGCTAGGAGGCTAAATGTTAGTCGCTCGACAGTCCAAAGGACCTGGCAGCGATATCAGGAGACTGGTTCCGTCGAGAGAAGGCCTGGTTCTGGAAGAAAACCATGTACCCAACCACGGGATGATCGTTTTCTTGTGAGTCGCGCATTGAGAAATCGCAAATCTTCGTATGTGGATCTTAAGAACAACCTCCAAGAAGTAAGAAATGTGCATATTAGTCTATGGACGGTCAGGAGGAGGCTTCTCGCTGCCAATATACGCAGTCACCGCCCGGCCCGCGGCCCCAAATTACTCCGTGAGCACAGAGTTCACAGGCTTAGGTTCGCTAGAAATTGTGAATCATGGACTCAAGACGATTGGAATAGGGTTTTGTTCTCTGATGAAGCCAGGATATCTCTGTTCGGTGAAGATCGACGTCGGCGAGTGCTAAGAAGACAAGGAGAACGCTTTGCAGAGGCATGTTTCGAAGAAATCACACCTTATGGTGGGGGCTCTGTTATGTTTTGGGCAGGAATAAATTCAATGGATCGTACAGAGTTAGTCTTCATTGAAAACGGCTCACTGACTGGGCATCGATACATAACGGAAGTTCTAATTTCTCATGCACAACCCGCATTGGCCGCTCTAGGTGAAGACTCGATTTTTATGGACAATGCTCGCGCCCACCGATCCCGTGATGTTAATGCGTATGTGCAAGAGGTCGGCATTCGTCGTTTGGATTGGCCAGCTCGAAGTCCCGACCTCAATCCCATAGAGCATGTCTGGGACGTTCTGAAACGGCGTGTGAGATCAGTACACCCGGCTCCGCAGACCATCAGAGAGCTGAAGAATGTGATTACTGCGGAGTGAGAACGTATTCCGCAAGCAAGTATCCGGGATATACTCGCTAGCATGCCCAGACGAATTCAAGCTGTGATTTTAGCTAGAGGGGGTCACACTCGATACTAAACATTTATCTGCTTTTACTTTATTAAAGAAAAACAAACAAAAAAACTTTTTTATTTTTACTTCATGAGCATATGCACTACTAGCAAATATACACTACTAGCGAGGTTTAGCATTATTTCCCATAAATTGTATCTAAATTTTATGAAATACTGATGAAAACGATTATTTTCTTATTAATTTACCAAATTGTGTGGATAAAACTACCTATAATTATCAAACAAAGAAATATTAACATTTGAAATGGTTCATTGCTTAGGTGCCCGTTTTTTTTGCAAATGAGTGTATAACTACTAAGATGCATACATACTAAAAGCTAGTAATAAATGCTTTCATTATACACATTGTTTTCAGGGAGCAAAATAAAAACGTTTCCATTAAAATACACTTTATTGCACAATAATCTCGAAACGCATATCGTTCCTACTATCTATAAAATACCCTGTTAAATTAATTTCTATACCCATGTAACCTCAATAGCTTATTTAAAATATTCTTGTCAAATACTTAAAAACAATAAAGGAATATACCCATACAATGTGACTCATATTTTACCATTTTTAATCACAAATATCTGAGAGGCCAAGACCCAATTTTGTTAAACCGTGGTAAATAGTTCATAAATAGTTTTCAACAGTTTCTTAATTTTTTTTTAATAAAAATTTAAAGAAGCCGTCGCAAACCATCACTGATTGTCAAATGACGAAAACATGCTAAGATACGTCGCTTGATATTTGGCGAGACTGACTCTACCCCGAAAAAATCGCCCCATTTATAGATACAAAAAAAAAAACTATCAACAACGTTACCTACAACTAGATAAATTAAAAATAAAATCCCATAGTAAACTAAATAGACCAAGTAAATTCTTATGTAAAATAAAAAAATATATCACAATTCACCATAAATCAATAATTAATCCTAATAAACCAGGCCAAAAGACCGAAAGAAATAACGTTATGTTTCTAGACTTTGGAAAGTACTTTAGATTGTTTTGTAATTATTTTATTGACTATAATATGCCCTTCATCATAATAAGGATTGAAATGTTCACGAACTTTCTTCCACCATGCTGCAATATTCTTAAATTTTGCAGGATCAAAGCCTGCCATTCCTGAAACAATGTATTTTTATTATTATTCTATAGGTAAATATTTAAGATCGTGCTTGCCAATATCCGATCTCATCTCATCCATATTGTGGACCGATGGAAGGTCAAAACGATGCCTATAACCCCTGTTTCTACGCCCGCAATTATGGAGACCACCGGTACCACTGCCTTGACTTGTGAACCATTTCAGGTATCTAATCTCGTCACAATTTAAGATTTATTTATTTTTCTTCCTAACAGTATAGCCCTACTTTTTTTTTTTTGACGGCGGGCTATGGAGTGGTCACGCCCTGCTAATTCCGTCCGGGGCGACAGAAGAAGCGGCGCACGACCCCATAGACCCGCCCTACATGTTCCGGTGGCCCGCTCGCATGCGGGCCACTGGAACCCGATCTTTGCCTTCGGTGGGTATAGCCCTACTAATAATATATTAGAGATAGTCAACATTATTTGTATTGTTAGTATTTTTTGTTTCAATACTGCATAATCACTTCATGGTTCGAAAAAAGAAATACTTACGTGGTTGTTCTAACTCGCATGCAGCTAACAGATCCGCTACTGTCGGTGTGTTTCCAACAATGAAATCTGTACCACGACCCAACCATTTTGTATCAAAGTCTAATAGTGAATTTTCCATTCTACTCTCATATGCTGCTAAAGACCTTGCGTCGACTGCCTTGCCAAAGAGAATAGGATCCATGTACTGGAACATAATTGAAAATTACATATCGTCGGTTAAATAGAAAAGGGGTCGTTCAAGTATTACATAACGCAATTTTTGAAGATTTTTGATACTAATGTAACGCGCCGTAACGTTTCTCTGTACCGCCCTCCCTGAACTTTACGTAACACCCAAGTGACGTGTTTAAACGTATTTGCGGCAATAATAAAATAAAAAGAGCTTCCAAACTCGCAATACATGTGTATATTGTTTATTCATCATCTAAAAAATAAAATTTGCTAGGCAACTTGGGAAATTTGAATTCCCAAGTTTTTTATTTAATAAAATATCAATGTTACGTAACGCGTTGTTTGAACCCTCCTCCCGGCTATGCAACGCATTGTAACATTTTACAAAACCCCCCTTCCCCCAAATTGCGTTACGTAATACTTGAACGCCCCCCAAAGTGACATTAATCAAAAATACCAAATTTTACAGTACGCGCATTTAAAGATTTTTTTCAACACACAAATGGACAGTTTAAGCGTACTATTTTCGAAGAACTCCTTTTCAGATTTTCAAAAATCCATTAACGTTTGCTGTTGACCATAGACTTTACTATGGCGAATTAATATTATAATCACCCCGCTTGGTAGGTAGATTGTCGATTGCAGTTGGTGTTATAGTTTCTCAAGTGAATTAAGGTATTATATTCTTTTCCTATTCAGGAGGTCTTAAAAATACTACGCTTGAACAAAAGTGGACCTTTTCTGTATATTACGAGTGGTCATGGAGTGGGAGAAGGGCTTAAAGATTGTGAAAAAAAAGGGGTACCTTACCTAATTTGCAATTCATTACAAGACTTAGACTATTCACTAGAAGATTAGTGAACAATTTAATATATAACGTAACTATAACTTAGCAATTGTATGTTTACGTACTTTGTTAAACATACATTCTTAAAGGTGCACACATATACACGCTAAAGAGTCCGTCGATATGCCAAAATATTTTTTTGCGTAAATTTTAACGTGGTTGTATTAGATTTTTACGGGAGAACTGCGTCCATTATGTGATGATGAAGTGTTCGAAAAGTCAAGAACTTATAAAACTAGTGTTTTCATAAAAAATGTAAAGACATACAAACGCGATAAAATCTGTAAAAATAGTATTGAACGGATCATAAGCGAAGCATTGAGATGATGCTCTACTCCCGATATATGAAAATCATGGACTTTTCAAAACTAAAAATGACTGTATTTTTCTCACACTGCACTAATAGGATAATATTATCATACATATGTCAAGAATAACATTCATTTAAACGTATTTGATATTTTTAAAAAGCAATTATTTTTTTTAAAGTAAGAAAAAAGTTTTTAAAAATAAATTCGAGGACGTCCTGTATGCTGAGTGTGAGTTTTGTCGTTAACATGACGCGTTCTACGAAGAAATGTACAGCGGCACGTTTTTGAAACTGCATTCCTTCATACAAATGACATGCTTACGCGCTCGCTGTAGAACGCGTCATGTTAACGACAAAACTCACGCAGCACCCAGATATCTGTTCGTATAGATCTGGCACTCTCACGACTGTAGAAATTAATGTAACGAGGTATTTTTTTAAAGCTTCATAATTGCAACACGCTGTTTCCTCTCAAACATCCTCTATTATAAATATAGATTGGTTGTACAACTATGTTAGTATAATGTAAGAAATACATAACTAAATTTACCTTAACTCTGAAATACATGGCACAGTGTAATCTAAGACCAATATGTTGCCACTCTAGAAATTCTTCAACTCTTGCCTGTGCTTTAGATTCGTTAGGATACAAGCTCTCTGGAATTATTTTCTCTCGCGATAAATATTTCAGTATTGCTACACTGAAAAACAATTTATAATTTAGATATTATATTACAATGAATATTGCAATTAAGTAACTGTTATATCCATCTAAGGACCATGTTGTGCATTCTTTGACTGCCTACCGATTCCTTGACTGGATTTCGTCTCAGAAAACCAGTCATAGCATCGTTAGCGGTCGTACGGACGGTTCGAGTTAGACTCATAAAAAAGAGTTAATGTCATGCTTGACAGACGAGTTAGCCATTTGGGAGAGACCTGTCGTTGTCGACCATCATCTCGAAGATGCTTGACCGCGACAGGCGCTGGTCGTCGGTGGTCTCCTTTTGTGAGGCTATCATGAAAATAAAGGAGGCCGCGTGGTCAGCAAGCAGGAGGCTAATAAGATAATAAACATAACACTTTCTGACAATACTATTTCACGCAGAATAAACGATACAGCCAATGAACAACTAAGCGAAAAATTAAAGAAGAGCTCACATTTTGCTTTACAGTTTGGCGATTTGCAGATGTTTCCGATTGTGCCCAGTTTATAGTGTTTGTGCGCTTTGAAACTGATGATATATTCATGGAAGAAATTTTATTTTGCAAAGCACTTCCGCAAATCTTGCAAATATTTCTGGTCAGTGTTTGTTCGATATGTTTTTCGATAGCACTTGCGACTACAACATTGATTGGAGAAAATGTTTCGTTATTTGTAGCGACGGCGCTAAAGCTATGGCTCGTTGCGTAATTAAAGTCGATAATGCCAAACATATCATGTACACATTGTTTTCTTCATCGACAAGCTCTAGCTGCCAAGGTTCTTCCTTCCGATTTAAATGATGTGCTTAAGAAGGTAATAAAAATTGTGAATTCAATTAAAGGCAAAGCCCTGCAAATCCGGCTATTCAGCACTGTTTGTGAAGATAGGGGCTCGATTCATCAAAATCTCCTTTATCACAAAGAGATTAGGTGGCTATCCAAAGGAACGGTGTTAACAAGAGTTCTAGAACTGAGAGCTGAATTGCTAATGTTCTTACAAGATGAGAAATCTGAATATGCTAATAATTTTTCGGACCCTGTTTGGCTTTTGAAATTAGCATTTTTTAGAAGTAAATATTCTTACAGCTAAAGATAAAGCTAAATCTTTTATGCAAAACTTAAATTATGGTCAACCTCTCTGCAAAACAATATACTTGAGTCTTTGCCGTGTGTGCAGAAGATCGTTGAAGATAATGCAAGAGATCAAACGCTTACAATAAGTGCTCACATTCCTTGCATGGTACAGAGCTTGCATAATTTACAAGAGAAAATTTTGATATACTTTCCAGACTTTCATTCTGAAGCTGACAATGGATGTAGATGGATTCTAAACTCTTTCTTGGACAAGTCAATAGAACTAGTTGATCTCACCATAAATATGAAAGAACTTTTAATAGATTTATCTGCTGGTGGCATGCTCAGAATGGAATTTCATTCGCAAAGTGTTGACATATTTTGGATAAAACTAAAGCAGATTTTCAGAGCTGGCAAGAGGCTCTAAATTTATTAGTGACGTTCGCCACTTCATACTTATGTGAATTCACGTTCTCTTCAATGATGGACATCAAAACTAAAGAAATAGACTTCAGTTAAAAAATGATTTGACTGTCAACATTTCAAAAATAGCACCAAGGTATGACAAACTTCTGAAAAAAAAAAACCGGAGGTGTCAAGGGACACCCGGATGGAACGAAGTTCTATTTTAATTATATAATTTTTTTCTGCCTTAAGCGATTTTTATCGTTATATTTTAGCCAATTTGCAAAATATCTTTATAAATTATAGCCTATGTGTTATTCTGATGTGCAAGCTATATTACTATAAATTTCATCAAAATCCATTCAGTAGTTTTTACGTGAAAGAGCAACAAACATGTTCACATCCATACATTATTACAAACTTTCACGTTTATAATATTAATAATAGGATATACAATTCCACTAGACTACCAAAACTTTTCGGCCCCGAGCTCGAACGCGAGCCAGCCACGCGGCCCGGTCAAGGGCGAAAATAATTTCGTTGCGCATTATTTTGATTTTGCTATATCTCTTAAGGTATTGATTTAATTTGCATGGTCTGAAGGAAAAAAAATATCTTCATGAAATGCTCAAGCCAACTAATGTATTTAAAATGATAAGGATTAATACAGTATTTGTGTAAATAGCTTTTCAATTACCGTTTTATAATAGAACATTTTTTAAAGTATTAAAATGGATATAGTATGTTATCCTTAAGAGATAGATATATACCATCGCGGACTTTTTTGTAGGCCTTTTTAAGCTGTATAATACTGTAGTACTTTATTTTGATCTATTTCGTAGGGTTCAGCCAGCGTTTGCAATGTAAGCGCAAAATAATGTGTTTATTTACGACATCACATTAGAAACCTCTAAAATTATCAGTGTTTCTCTAGTACATTATGCATATATTATACATATAAACCTTCCTCTTGAATCACTCTATCTATAAAAAAAATCGTCGCGACACCACACTGTTCAATGCGAAATAGAAATGACAATATCTGGCTTGCTTTCTATAAGAGAGCCGACGAGCGACGCCGCACAGCTTACAATAGCTTACTATAGCAAAAAGTGTCGTGACAACTTTTCGTAAGAATTTTTTCCGTCTAGCCCCCTTTCACAACGCGCGATAAGGAACTTCGTTCCAATAAACAAGACCGTCCTTCTCACTTTAAACTTTGTGTTTTTATTGTGGTGTAGAACCTTGCCTTTTCTTTTTGCCGGCGATCGCCTGAGTAAGGCTTCGCGACCCTCAGATTGAAAAATACTGCCGTAGAGCATGCACGGGGACTGTTATGAGTGTGAATGAAGCGAGGCTATGTATGTATGTATGTATTATCGATAGTGTAATAAAATGCTTTTATATAAAAAAATAATTCTTATAATTATGATCAATAGGCAATTTTTCTTATACATAGCCTCACGTCTGTTTTCCAGAGCGGTAGGCAGAGCCTACGGATTGCTACAAACCACGATCCTGGCATACCTCCATCGCTTCATTTACACTCATAATAGTCTTTATGCGTGCTCTACGATTACGCATACTCTTAATATGACCTCTCGTCAACACATAGCCAATTTCGTCCAGAAAAGTATGAAGTGGTCTTCCCCTAGTATTCGTCCCATTCACCGTTCACGCTTGCTTTATACATTAGCTTCGTCACCCTCTCCTAACTCATTCTTTCTGCGTGTCCAAACCACCATTTTTCTCATTATTAATATTAACCAGTCCAGTGTCTCAAATAAAAAAAGATGAAAGTCTAATAGAAAGATAGAAAAGCCAATTGCAATTACATATCCTAGACCCTTTCATCATTAGTTGTGGAATTCTTATAGTCACAACATAATTAGAAGAATTTTTATTTGTAAGAGTAACAATAGGTAATGATGTACTAGAGCAAGTGGATGAATTTGTATATCTTGGATGTGGATTTAGCCGAGATGGAAGGTACACCACTGATATAGAGCGAAGAGTGAATGCGGGAAATAGAGTGAACGGAGCGTTGGGGCAACTTTTCGGCAGCCACCACCTCAGCCAGAAGGCACGTGTAGCAATACATAACGCAGTGCTTGTCCCAACATTACTGTATGGAAGCGAGAGTTGGGTATGCAGAAAAGAGTATGATAGTAAAATTAATGCGGTCGAAATGCGATCTCTGCGGAAAATCTGTGGAGTTAGGCTGACCGACCGCATTCGTAACGACGACGTAAGAGAGCGAGTAGGTATGAAAGAGAGTATTGGTGTAAAGATGCGAAAGGGAATGCTCCGATGGTTCGGACATGTGGAAAGAATGCCGAACGAACGCCTGGTTAAGAAGATATACAATGCGAAAGTGGAAGGATGTAGGTATCGAGGGAGACCGAGACTAACCTACCTAGACCAGATCGGTCATGTACTGAAGGAAGGTGAAGTCAAGAGTCTCCGAAACCGGCGAGCGTGTATGAAGAGAATTATGAATGTTGAGGAAGCGAGTGAAGTATGCAGAGATAGAGTTCTCTGGCACTCTGTTCTCTCTGCCTACCCTGCAAGGGATATGGCGTGATGATATGTATGTATGTATGTACAACATAATTATTAGACGATAATGAGATGTATTTCTTTTTATATATCATATTATTTTTTTTAATCGTTTTTTCTTTTAATGATTTAATTCACACTATTAAATTATTACTCAGTATATAGTATATCATCATTTACCTTTCATAGTATATCATCATTTACCTTTCAGTTAAAATAAATCCATTATGATCTATTACAGGAATTTTTTGCATCCTGTTTACAGCACCAAATTCCTCTGAATAATGTTCAGCTGAAAAATTATATTAAGACTTCAATATAAAATATTTAAAACTATTACATTGATAAGCCATGAAGCAATGGTTTCATGGCTTATCAACATCCAATATTCGAAATAGGTCTCGTTACAAAGGGAGAATAATTGCCATACTTGGTAGGAATAGGTTGGTGGTTGCGGCTGGTGTTGAGTTACTCAGGAAGACGGCTACCAAATCATACTGTATTATTTAAGACACAGCTAAACAATTTTATATACCTATTATAGTGTAAATAGAAATTGACTTTTACTTTAATAAGTCTTAGAGTGCACCTTTATAACGTTGTTAGTGCTGGACTGGTGCTGAATTAGTAGGGTCCATCCTACATTGGCCACCGAAGACAAAGATCGGGTACCGCTGGCCCGCTCGCACAGCGAAGAGAGGTGTTTGCAGGGTGGGTCTATGGGGTTGCGCGCCATCTCTTCCGTCGCCCCGGACAGATGTGGCCGGGGCGCAACTACGTCCATAGTCCACCGCAAAAAAAAAAACAAGGGGTCCATCCTACATTGCGTCATGCCATCTATGTATCGCTATTCGAAAGAGAGAGGAGAGAGATTTCTTTCCTAAAGTTCACCGGGCACTCAGTTCAGTTGCCGGCTTTGTTCGAGCGGATCTGAATTTCGTCGAACTTGTGCAACAGTTTACACATAACTAGCGACCCGCCCTCGCTTCGCTTCGGTTACGTCAGTTTAGTTGTGTAGTTTACTTTTGCCACATAGAATTCCTTTCGGAGAAGGAATTTCTTAATATCCTACTTCATCTGAACTTTATATGGCAAAGAGAAAATCCACACGAAATTCCAAGTCTGTAGGGGCAATAGTTGAAAATATGGATTATGTGGGTTAACACCTACGCAATCCCCTTTGGGGGTGGACTTTTTAAAAGCCGTTGTTAGTTTACCTCTGCATCGTAACACAAATATGTATCTAAATTAAATCTGTAGGAGCTTTATTAAAAAAATGAGGATTTGTTTAGGTTAACACCTCCGCATTTACCTTTGGGATTGGAATTTTGTAAAATCTGTAAACATCTGACCTCTACAGGGCAGAAAAAATATTCATACCAAATTTCAAGTCTGTAGGAGCTATATTCAAAACATGTAATTTTTTACACCTCAGCAACCCCCTTGAGGGTGGAATTTTGTAAAATCCGTTCTTAGCTGACCTCTATTCGGCGAAAGGAATATTCCTACCAAATTCGAAGTATGTAGGACTTATTGTTCCAGAGATATCGTGATGAGTCACTACCAAAGAGTAAAGTTATTAAACTGAAATCTACATAGGTCACTACATAGGTGGCAATCTTATATATATATATATATATATATATATATATATATATATATATATATATATATATATATATATATTACGGCACGGAAACGTGGTCCCTAAATGTAGGCCTCATAACCAGGCTCAAAGTCGCTCAGCGTGCTATGGAGCGGGCTATGCTCGGGATTTCTCTGCGAGATAGAATCCGAAATACGGAAATCCGCAGACGAACGGGTGTAACCGACATAGCACGAAGAATTAGCATGCTGAAGTGGCAATGGGCAGGCCACATCGCTCGAAGAACCGACAACCGCTGGGGAAGAAAGGTTCTAGAGTGGCGACCACGTACCGGACGACGCAGTGTGGGACGCCCCCCCACTAGGTGGACAGACGACCTAGTGAAGGTTGCTGGGCGTCGTTGGATACAGGCGGCACAGGACCGCACTCTGTGGCGTAAAATGAAGGAGGCCTACGTTCAGCAGTGGACGGCAATAGGCTGAAATGATGATGATGATGATGATATATATATATATATATATATATATATATATATATATATATATATATATATATATATATATATATATGTATACTAGCGACCCGCCTTCGCTTCGCTTCGGTTACGTCTACTTTCGCTAAATAGAATTCCTCCCGGAGAAGTAATTTCTTAAAATCCTATTTTATCTAACTTTTACAGGGCAGAAAGAAAGTCCACACTAAATTCCAAGTCTGTAGGGTCAGTATTGGAAAATGTACATTTTTTGGGTTAACACATACGCAATCCGCTTTAGGGGTGGAATTTTAAATAAGCCGTTCTTAGTTAACCTGTGTATTAGGGTGGGTCAAACAAATCGATTATTTTTTTTTTACAAGTGACACGGAAAAATGGGTTGCTAGACACCTTAAAAAAATTCTCACCAAGCATGAGCTCTTAATTTTAATAGGAAGATCCTCCGCATCGCAGTTTTGTATTTTTTTCTCAGTTCAATAGAAAAAAAATCATACCTCATTTATCGATTGAACAGAAAAATGTTCCGAGAGAATTTTTTAGGAAATTTAATGCTCTACAAAAAAGGTATCTTATATTTTTTCCGTAAACCTCATTTGAAAGATATTAAGGATTTAATTTTGATTATTTTAAGACAAATTTCATTTTTGTTTATGAATTTTATAACTCGACAATAAATGACTTTTACAAAATGCGCAATACAAATTTTTGTTGGCAATTAACTATCTCTATAAACATGGTTTCTTATGTTTTGGCGATGAAATTAACCGTTCAAAAGATATTCATCATCAAACTTTCATGTGTACGGATTTTAAAAGTTTTTTTTTCGATACACTAGTCGGAATCTGGTTGTTTTTTCCATAATTCAACAACTTGATCAGCTGCATTTTTACTATATGTTTAAAATAAAAAAAGAATTCGTGTTTTTTTATAACTCATGGTGATATATATATATCCATCAAGTGTGCTGCTTGCAAGGAGCAAGCAGCACACTTGATGGTAAGTGTTACTGCCGCCCATGGTATAGCTAGGCCGCTGCCTACCAATACAAACCCCGAACCCACCCAGTTGGGCTTCCGGCTCTTTCGCTCATCGAACGAAGCCAAATAGCACATTGCCAATACTCAGACGTCGATCTTCTGCGAGAGTGTGGTACTACCCCGGACGGAACGGCCCACGGCTATAGACAGAAAACTGTCAACAGCGTGGTCGTAACACTAATAATATTATTCTATCACGTTTCTATTTGATTTTTAATTTCCCGGCATTTCAAACAATTTACAGCGTTCATGGTCGTGACAAGACAGTAATATATGTTGTTTACCCTTGTTATTTCATAACTAGGATGATTTATACAACTGCTCAAACATTTTGAACGTCTACTGAAATCTGAGACTCGACAAAATAACAGCACCATCAGTAGTCTTCAGGAGTTGAATTCATGTTTTCATTCATTTGGCTCTACCAAATAGAGAAATACCGTAAGAGCCCTACTTTATCGCTCTATGGGCTCTTCAACATCTTGGGTATTGAATCGGCGTAAGTCGCTTAGCACAAACTAGAAAAGTCTATTCAGCTGCTTGTTTTTGGTATCAGCTGATGACTGCACTGTCGTTTCCTCTCTCCACTATATAGAGTTGAGACTCAGGTCAGAAAGATTTTTGGCTCGACGGGTCTTTTAGAATTTCAGTCCCGATCACGTGTACATTTCCATCCCCTTAATCGCAGATTCATACTTGTCATAAAAGTGAAAGCGATTGTGTAGCATAAGCTTTCTTTTTCTTTCTGACAGGCAATAGTGTGACTACACCTGCCCCCTACTATCCGGAGCGATGGAAGGTCGGCGTACGGTTTCATACATACATACATATCATCACGCCATATCCCTTGCAGGGCAGGCAGAGAGAACAGAGTGCCAGAGAACTCTACCCTTGCATACTTCACCCGCTTCCTCAACATCCATAATTCTCTTCATACACGCTCGCCGGTTTCGGAGACTCTTGACTCCACCTTCCTACAGTACGTGACCAATCTGGTTTAGGTAGGCGAGTCTCGGTCTCCCCCGGTACCTACATCCTTCCACTTTCGCATTGTATATCTTCTTAACCAGACGTTCGTTCGGCATTCTTTCCACATGTCCGAACCATCGGAGCATTCCCTTTCGCATCTTTACACCAATACTCTCTTTCTTACCTACTCGCTCTCTTACGTCGACGTTGCGAATGCGGTCGGTCAGCCTAACTCCACAGATTTTCCGTAGAGATCGCATTCCAACCGCATTAATTTTGCTTTCATACTCTTTTCTGCATACCCCCTGCCTTCTCGCTGAGGTGGTGGCTACCGAGAAGTTGTCCCAACGCTCACTCTCTCTCTCTCCCTCTTCACTCTATTTCCCGCATTCACTCTTCGCTCTATATCAGTGGTGTACCTTCCATCTCGGCTAAAACCACATCCAAGATATACAAATTCATCCACTTGCTCTGGTACATCATTACCTATTGTTACTCTTACATCTGTTCTGGCTTCATCTCTTTCAAAGACCATTATTTTCGTTTTGCTCACATTCATGCGTAGACCCCTTTTCTTACAATCTTCTGTCATTGTGTCGACTAGGGTCTGCAGGTCAGTCGCTGACTGCGCCAGCAGGACTGCATTATCTGCATAGAGCAGAGCAGTGACCACTGAGTCGCCCATCTGGAGTCCCACATTCATATCGTTTAACCTTTGGAGACATTTATCCAGATATATGATAAACAGCCTGGCTGATAGAACGCACCCCTGCTTAACGCCAATATTGACGTCAAACCGAGGCGACATGCCATCATCTCCAGCATAAATTGAGGAGCAATAGGAACGCCTCCCAGACACAGGAGCCGCCAAGCTTGATCATCTCGGCAGACACCATATCAATGCCCGCTGCCTTACCATTTCTCAAACTTCTTATCGCCCATTCAACTTCATCCATACTCATGCCATCGGAGGACGCCGGTGCCGAATCTTGATCTGCTAGACCACATGCAACACCGGCGCCAACTCCAGTATCCGCATACATATCGCCAAAATATTCACTCCATCGGCTTAACACGTCTTGTGATTGTGTAAGAATGTCTCCACCTTTAGACCTTATTTTGTTCGTTCTGAAGGCTGACTAACCACCCCGAAACTACTTCACCTCCCTCCAAGAGATCTTCTGCACTCATATTTGCTCTATCACGTTTCTCTTTCACTAAGGCCTTGGTGTCATTCTTACATTGCCGATATATTTCTCTCTTCTGTTCAGTCATACTGTCATTCAGATTCAAAGAAGAGACATAGTAGACTTTGAGCTTCCACATAGTTCTTTCGCTGTATCTATCATACTCTATTTCAATATTCTCTAGCATTCTTCTATGTCCGATTGCGGCTGGCTTGCCATCGTCAGCCGTTCTCGGATACCCTCTGCATACTTTTCTCTTACACACTCTTCTTGCAAACTTTCAATATTAATTCTTTCAAGCCCTCCGAAGTGGACACGCCCACGCCCACGCCAGTGCCTCCACTTTCTGAACAGACCACTAAATCTCGCAATAACGAGATAGTGGTCCGTATCGACTGTGGGGCCCCTGTAGGCTCTTGCGTCCAATATTTTACTTCGGAGGCGACTGTTCTACTAAAATTAAATCTATTATACTTTTCTGTTCATTCCTTCTCCATGCATACATATGGATGTCCTTATGTTGGAATAATCTGTTTGAGACAATAAGGTTTCTCTCCATGCATACATCCGCTATGAGCCTACCTGCGTCGTTCACTCTCTTATCACCAAATAGACCAAGTATGTCCTCATAGTTGGGACGCTTGGTCCCCACCCATCCGTTCAAATCTCCGCATACAATCACGCGTTCACTGGTTTCTGCCATATCCAGAACTTCCCTAACATTATCCCAAAACTTCTCCAGGTTTGATGCTACCGAGGATCCTACGGGAGCATATGCTACAACCATGAATACCTTGGTGACACCTAGTTTTATACGGACCCAAAGAAGTTGGGATCATACATTCCGTGATCGTAAAAAAAAAAAAAATCCTTCACTCCTGAGGCCAAGCGAGAGGACAACAGCACTCCTACCCCCATGCTGGCTCGATTGCTCTGTGGTACACCAGACCACAGAGCCATTCCGCCACCAGGAAGATCACACGCTCTGTTACACAGAGCACGTCTAGCTGTTTGTCCACCATGACGGTTATCAGCTCGTGCAACTTACCTTCCACACAAACTCTTACATTCCACGTGCCCACCCGGCACTCTGCTCTCCTCGACTCGCTTGACTGGGCAAGGCGTGATGGGTGGCGGCCCCCATCGCCGCATCTGCCGATGTTCGTACCGACGGGGGCGGGTCGGTACGCGTCGCCTCCGGGGGACGCCCTAACCCGCACTACGGTACGCATTTGAGCCAGATTGCAGTCTAGCTAGACTGGCAGTGGAGTGGTACGCGACGTGCACGCTCCGGACTATGCCCCCCTACGGTTTCAAGACCTGCCGTATGCTGTTTTCTTGACAACGATGGCCCTCCGGCAATAAGGCACCGGAAAGCCGCTCTAACACGGTCGACCGTAGTAATATCCGATCTATCCGCAAGCTCGGTTAGAGCGGCATCACGCGTGTAGAAGTAGCTAAAGTTTTCGAGTTTCTTGTATTGCATAGGTATAGGTGGGAACAGATATCGTTACGCGAGACGCTGGACGCTCGTACGGAAATTAATGTGCCTTGTATGAGTTCAAACTGGTTTATTATCAGTTGATAAAAAACAAGTTTTAATCCTGCTCGTCTGATGGAAAATTTATTTTGTCTGACAAGATGATGTCTATACCATATTTTGGTTAAATCACGAGCACCGCCTTTGTGACTTTTTCCTAATGAAGGAATCATTATCGAGAGGCTTGCCTTTTCTAGTCAATCCACTCATTCTCTCCCCTTTGGCTAGTTTTCCGTTAAAATCTTCCATAACCACCATGAAATGAGTATTAGATGTATGATGGCTTTCAATATGTCCTTGTATGAGGCCAACACCTCATTGTTAAAGTATGTCAAAATTGGCACCTAATTTTGAATGACCTAGAACGAATAGTGCTTGGCAGCTCTGGATTTAGAGTACACTATACTCGTCGAGAACCTTTCCACTTTGTTTTACGAGACATAAGAATATACTATCTTCCTGGTAGTAAAGCAAATTTCCAGACTAGAAGTTTATCACGGCCCCTCGTAAGCGCGGAAGCGGCCGCTGTAACTTTAGTGAGCTTTCCAAGTTTCCAGTCGCGTAGGAAACCGGCGAATCCTACGCATATTCCCCGTCAGTCACCGGCAAGGGATAGTGCGTACCTAAATGCATTACAAAAAAAAATAGCCTCGATCACTTTTCACAGTTAAAACCCACTTTCTAATCCTACATTGTCCCATCGGATTTTGTGTCTCAGTTCTCCAGGCACAACGATTTCACAAGCCATGAAAGTCCTATTATTGTGTTTTTAGGGCCAAAGGTCATTCACTGTAGTCGTAGGATCTCAGATCGGATCATCGGAGATTCTAGTACCCCCTGCCATTTATTACCGGACCTGATGCCATGAGCAGAGCAACTGGTATACCTGAGCTGTCTTAACTGGGATTTTTGATTTAATATTCATCATATTTTATAGACATAATGACTTATTCGCCACGTTTGGCGGGCGTGTTGATAATTGCAGTTGGTGTTATGATTTTCCAAGAAGAACCGTCCCACCCACTCCTCTGGTATAGTTAAATGTTACAATTATCTGTAATTAAAACTAAACAAAGAAATCTCTATCCTAATTGCGATATATTCTGATAACTTTTACCTTTTCGTAGATCCACATATTTCGGTTCGAAATCACATTTTATACACTTTAATAAAATGTATAGCGCTCTAGAAGGTTGTGACATCAAATCATAATACAACTTTAGGGTCATAGTTGTATTAATAAAGTTCTATCACAGTAAAATACTTATATACTTCCGCAAAACAAGGTGAATAGATATTAAAATAGGTACATAACCTAAATACACTACACAAAAATCAAAACAATGACGACTAGGGATGATCGATACTACCGAGAACTCATATTCTCTAATCGATACTACTACTAGTAGTACATAACACTAACATTCGATACTGAGTACTGGTATCAAATAAAAACAATGGTATCGTATAAACAGGCATCGCAATGGTATTGGGGTGTGGAACCTACTTCGCTGCAGGGTAGTCTTGGGTAGTTCGCGAACGACCTAGGTGGGAAGAGCGCTCCTTTAGGTGAACTATGCGAACTAGTTCGTCGATGATCTCGCTCTTAGTTCTTTTCATATTTTTTTAGCGTCCGCTTTACTAGACAGTGGCCCTATGTGACCAACCGAGTTATTTCCTTTTACTGTACGCGCCTTGATATTTCGATATCGATACTAAACAACTTCACATCCACATCTAATAACGGACTTTAAGTAAATGTTTTGAACTAATGAAATATAAATCATTTTGTTTTTTTATTTTTTCATTATTATTTGTCTCTAACAGATCTTATGTGCCACAAATAGAAGTGAGAACTTTTATTGTAAAAATTCGCAATTTTTAAGTATTGTATTATGATTACGTATTATAATAGGAACGAGACCATGGAAGTATGAAACGGTCTATGAACGAGACTAGTTGTTGCCGAATTATTAATAAAAATTATTTTATTTTTTCATTTTTATTTAAGTAAAAGATTTTATGTGCCATAAATAAACGTGTGAAATATTCACGTAATATTTTGTACTTTTTAAATAAAAATAAACAGAACTTGCAATAATTTTAAATATATATTTTTTTCTTTATTTATTGATTTTACTAAATTATTTCAAAAAAATAACTAATGAACTAATAGAGCGAACTAGTTCGCTATTAGATTATGAACTAAATTGAGCGCTCTCAGTGGTGACCTGGGGGGGCACACTTAAAACATTACTTATTTTTACTGACCGTCGCGCCGCCTACAGATTGGTTGTACAAACTTAACTGCTGCCATTTTGTCCTGCCTGTCAAACGTTTGACAACTAAGAATTGTTATTTTTTGTTCCTAGCGTAGGTACTTATTGTCATCGATCTATTTTCGGTTATTGATATTTTTCTGAAAATTATCTCAAGTTTCAATGTTAGGCTGATATTATTATTGTTTAATTATCAGCTGATATGTTTTTTTTTATATTTCAGGGTAGCTTTCATAGTAAAAGAAAATTCTATGTAATTACACATACACATGTAGATATGTATATATATTACTTCAACTTTAGTTCACCGCCTAAACTCTGGGTGGCAGCACTTTCCATACATGCATATTTTATCATCGAGTTGCCACTCTTTTTCAATTTAATAACTTTACTCTTTGGTGGTGACCGACTAAGCCCAAGACTACTGCAGGGTGCACAGAACAAGAACACGTGATGCAAGCGCGGAAAGAACGCGCTGGCAGGTTTAAATTGGTTGTGATTTGCCGTTCGGCGTTTTGTCCATTAAGTACAATTTGATTTAGTGCATTATAGACAGTTAATGATTAAGATCTCAAACTACCTACAGTATTTACGAAAAAGAAAAATACCGCCTCTATTGTCTAAAGTGTGGCAATACTCTCTCGGCTCTTTTGTGAATTTAAAAATTTTATAAGTAATCAAAAGTAACGATACTTTAATATAGTATCAACTGTGGTATCGATACTTTAATATACATAGTATCAATTGTGATATCGACACTTTAATTCGATATTATAATACTATTGAGTACTAGTATTGAAGAAAGACTAGTATCAGGACTTTTGGCGGGAATCTAAAACGTCATGTGGTGCTCTTGTATTATAATCGATATTTTAGTGTTTAACGTGTTATATTAGATATTTTTTATGGTATTTTATGTAATGTGATGTGACTGAACTGCTGAGATGTAGTGAATATCATATAAAAGTGCTTTACAACGTTTTCGTTTTCCATCAAAATTACCACAAGATACCATTAACAGTGTGGCCATAGCACTGTTGATAGCGACAATTTGACTTACTGACGGACAATGACTAATCTAAAGACACTAAAAACTTGAAGATAATTATAACTCGACACTGGCAACAATGGCTCATTTAAGTAGCTGATTGCCAATACATAAAAAGAAGAAGAAGAATAGTATCATTTCATCCCTAACGACGACAACTTTTTTTTTGTTTGTTCGTTCGTTTGAACAGACAAAACTACAACCAAGTTTTATAAAATTTTATTTTGTTGTCACTTTCATCTCATCTTCAGTCCATTCATGTTTCAAAGTCTCTCAAATTGTCGCCATCAACAGTACGACAGCCACATAACACATTGATAATGGCATCGGTGGTTTTGTTATATTCCTTTCTTTAGTGGGTTAAACTTTCCTTTATGGTCCATCGATTTTTGGGGCGGGGTGGTGGCGGAGGGGGGGGCGGGAGTCGGACTAACCCCCTGTACCATCCCCACCACGCGGAGCCCCATGGTTATGGAGATATCCATGGTTAAAGTTTTTAGGTTAGAATAGAGCTATTTAGTCAATTTGGGGGATGAGCTTCCCTTTCTCATGATTTTGTTGTTTTAAATACTAAAGAACTTTTAGGATCGAGTCGACGGAGCCTGCTATTTCGCATCCTCTATTCGGCTCCTATTTCGCATCCTCTATTCGGTTCCTATTTCGCATTATCTAAAGGAACCTAACCAACCTACCTATTGTTTTGTGTGGATGTCGTGTGTATATATTATGATTAAATAGCTATTATACATAACACAAAATACAATTTTATAATCTTTACCTGGACCTACTTGTTTTTTTTATTATATAAAATTGCTAGTTAATGTGATTAATTCTGTCATTTATCACTTTGTCTAAATTAAATTGAGTAAACATTAAATGGCGTCGCTTCACGTTCCGTTCCACAGTGTAAACAAAAATTCATTATTTTTTGTGTAAGACAGTCAATGTAATTGCATAATACAGTACGGTTATTGTGCACATTAATTACACACCAAATTTAATATGTGAAAATAAAATTATATAAAAAATATGACATAAAATTGAATTGAATACACCTTTACCATCAACGGAACGTGAAATGTCAACTTTGACGTTTACCATGACAATTTAACTAACCTAAAATTTGCAAATGGCGTGATTTATATGGAAACTTTAAAAAATAATATCTCGTAAACCATGATGTTCCGCAACTTGAGAATTTGTAAAAAGCTTTCTATTTATGAACACTATCTACAAAAAAAAAATTAGCTGCCAAATCAATGGACCATAAAGGAAAGTTTAGCCCTTTAGTGTTTTGTAGAAAGAGAGTAGGTATATTAAATAGTTTTGATGATATTTTATGTCATAATATAATACAAATAATATGCTGAAGTGATTCACTGCAGTGAATATGATATAATAGTGGTATACGTATTTTAATATTCTGCCGAAATGCCTAGAAAAACATTAATTGGATTTCTAGCTCCCAATTGATGATAACGCATACTGACGGATAGTGCTATAAATAAGCTATTTAATATGAAAAAGTTAACACTTCTATAGTTCATCTAATCTAAGAAGTGCATTTTGACGTTTCGCATTTTTTAATACACAATAACCTTGGTCTAACGTATACACATGATTGCAAATAAAAATCTGAAATTTTAAAGAAATATTAAGTTATTTACATAATTAACGTTGGGGGTGAGTTTCTTGTACAATAATGTAATGTTGAAACTCGTAAAACTAATTTAAAATTAAAATAACATGGTAAATAGTAATTATTATGGACGATCTTACAATATCACGTCATAAAGTTCTAAACAGTAGTGCTTGCCAACTTCTAATTCGCGAATATCTAAATAATCGGTAAAAATATTAGATTAATATATTTAATCGAATATAGATTTTGACAGAGATGTACGTTTCGACAATTTTATTGATAAGGATATAATTATTAATGCTTGCGACGGTGATAATTCAAGTAATACTAATGATTCTGAACAAATAGCTATTTTCAAATACAGTTTTTGTTTTTACTTAACCTAATCCTACTAAATATGATGAATAGATTTTATGATGAAATAATTGAATTTGTTTAGTGTTAATTTAGCACTTAATATTTCATCTCCCTTTTGAAAAATAAAAAAATAAACCGATTATTAATTACAAATAATTAATATCGATTTCTCACCAAAATTGGATATTTTCGATAGCGATTATTTCGTTCACATACCTAGACAACTTACTCTGACAGCTGTCAAAGTGCACTTCTTAGATTAGATAGACTATAATTATAATTTGTGAAAAATATGTATAAATCTTGGCTGTATGAACTTTATTCCCTTTACCTATCAGAATAAACAAAAACATCCAAAGAACTTTTGACGCGAATATAAAAGTGTTATGTACTAGTCTTGTATTACCTATATTTATATTCAATATCTTTAACGCTGCTTTAACGTGTTATATTAAATCACCGATGGTTTACTGTGTGAGACACAAGGAGGTTTCAGGAGTGGAAGGGGATGCATGGATCAAGTGTTCTCTCTGTGCAACATTGTGGAGAAGCATCTGGCTCTAGGTCAGAGGGTTTTCTGCAGTTTTGTGGATCTGGAGAGAGCATTTGACATGGTTGTACGAAAAGAACTTTGGGACATTTTACCGGAGTATGGTATTAACGGTAAACAGCTACAACAAAGACTAAAGTTATTAAATTGAAAAAGAGTGGCAACTCGATGATAAAATATGCATGTATGGAAAGTGCTGCCACCCAGAGTTTAGGCGGTGAACTAAAGTTGAAGTAATATATATACATATCTACATGTGTATGTGTAATTAATTACATAGAATTTTCTTTTACTATGAAAGCTACCCTGAAATATAAAAAAAAAAACATATCAGCTGATAATTAAACAATAATAATATCAGCCTATCATTGAAACTTGAGATAATTTTCAGAAAAATATCAATAACCGAAAATAGATCGATGACAATAAGTACCTACGCTAGGAAAAAAAAATAACAATTCTCAGTTGTCAAACGTTTGACAGGCAGGACAAAATGGCAGCAGTTAAGTTTGTACAAACAATCTGTAGGCGGCGCGACGGTCAGTAAAAATAAGTAATGTTTTAAGTGTGCCCCCCCAGAGCTACAAGCTGTGCAGTCCAGTTACATGGGCTGTAAACCCTGTGTGCGGCTGGATGATGGAATGTTGCCTTGGTTTGACATCAATATCGGCGTTAAGCAGGGGTTCGTTCTGTCAGCCAGGCTGTTTATCATATATCTTGATAAATGTCTCCAAAGATTAAACGATATGAATGTGGGAGTCCAGATGGACGACTCAGTGGTCACTGGTCTGCTCTATGCAGATGATGCAGTCCTGCTGGCACAGTCAGCGACTGACCTGCAGACTCTAGTCGACACAATGACAGAAGATTGTAAGAAAAGGGGTCTACGCGTGAATGTGAGCAAAACCAAAATAATGGTATTTGAAAGAAATGAAGCCAGAACAGATGTAAGAGTAAAAATAGGTGATGATGTACTAGAGCAAGTGGATGAATTTGTATATCTTGGATGTTGTTTTAGCCGAGATGGAAGGTACACCACTGATATAGAGCAAAGAGTTAATGCGGGAAATAGAGTGAACGGAGCGTTGGGACAACTTCTCGGGAGCCACCACCTCAGCCAGAAGGCACGTGTAGCAATACATAACGCTGTGCTTGTCCCAACATTACTATATGGAAGCGAAAGTTGGGTATGCAGAAAAGAGTATGAAAGCAAAATTAATGCGGTTGGAATGCGATCTCTACGGAAAATCTGTGGAGTTAGGCTGACCGACCGCATTCGCAACGTCGACGTAAGAGAGCGAGTAGGTATGAAAGAGAGTATTGGTGTAAAGATGCGAAAGGGAATGCTCCGATGGTTCGGACATGTGGAAAGAATGCCGAACGAACGTCTGGTTAAGAAGATATACAATGCCAAAGTGGAAGGATGTAGGTACCTGGGGAGACCGAGACTCACCTACCTAGACCAGATTGGTCACAAGGTTGGTGTTATACAAGTCGATTCTTCGGCGTGGCATACTACTTGATTCTATTTAGACGGACGCATAACATTTTGATCACCAATTCAATAAATGCCAAGTTGAACTTTACTGGATATTTCATCGCCTAGGATACCAATACTATCATATATCCATGTGAAGAAATATTTCTACATTCCTTGGAACTAAGGTGCTACCATAAACGGACTCTTTATATACAAAAATTACTGTAGTATGTATAGCAATGCAAACCTTTTGTATAGTAATGTACACAAAAGTCTTCATGACGTTGAAATGAATTAAATTTGACTTCAGACCGTCTTAGAGAGGGCTCAACTTCAGACGCAATTTGAAACGGTACTTCTTTCCTATAACATGCTCTAAGAGACATTCTGATAACTGTTATATCACTCGTTATGGAGTTATCCTTATAGTAATTAATATTTTAATTATGAACCATCACATGAACATGGAAATGATGACGGAGTAAAAATATAATTCACCATCGTCTATCTAGCCCATAGGTATCGTATAAGACGTTGAGATGTAAGATAAACAGTGTCGGGGTGAACACTAACACCTGTAATAAGATATATAAATATTATCATTTTGATATCGTTACTTTATAGTGATCCATCCAGTCATCGTGAAATATTTCAATATAAAGTTGCATTTGACCCTTGCCGGGAACCTAAAAGCGTTATCTTTTGGTCTTGTATAATAAACTACTAAATTATTTTGATAACATCTTAACGTGATGCAAAGGAACTACTGTGACGTGACGATGTCGTGACAAATGTTTTCATTTGCAAGCAAAATTCTCAGAATATAATACTTACCATAGCACTGTTGACTGTTTGTGATTATTTAACTAGATAATAAGGATGTGAAAAAAACAATTGTAACTCGACACCATTTATAGTATATTATCTATGCTCGACACTGGCAACAATGGACTCGTATTAGTAGTTCATTGCCAATGAGAAAAAAGAAGGCTCATTTTAGCAATAGCAATTATTTTTAGGCTGACGCTAGGAGTTTTCTAAATATATTCAACTTTTAAAAACAGTTTAAATTATTTCGGCAGGAATTGCGCCATGGCGTCCTTAGATTTGTTATCACCGCATATATCTAAAATCCGCATACCTGGACCTCAACAACTGATATACAAGGATGAATGTGTTTATTCTTTTGACAATCCGGTGAGTTGCATTTTTATTATAACCTACAAAACAATTTTCTTTGTAATTAAATACAAATTTATAATTAGTGAGATTTAAAGAAAAGTAGAGTAAACGCTTCTCAGATATATTCTTTGAATCTAGCGACCCCTTCACTTTAGGAGATGTCACCAGTTTCATATTTTAGTAACGATAATAGAAATATAATAAAAAGAAACCGACAGTAAATGATAGCTGTTAAATTATATATTTTAAAATTTCAAGCTGTTGTCCACAAAGAAATAAGCATTAATGTAGCACAACATTAATTTATCCATTTTTAAATATTCTAGGTCTTATGAAGCGTGTAGCAATTCTAATATCAGTTGTTTATTTAGATTTATACAAAATATTAACGTTACGGCCTGTATCGATGTTATTATATCTAATAATATGTATTATCGGACCAATGTATATATTTTAAAAATCTATCGTAAATCTTGCCTGCACGCCCACTGTTGTGTAAATTACCAATTAATCTCTAAAACAGAATCAGAATGCTGTCGTTTTAGTAAATTTATTTAAATTAACATATTACGAATAAAAAAATTGTTAAAGGGCTCATAATAGATGTATACTGAATTTTTTTGTTTAAACAATATTAAATTATTGTTTTTCAATCTAGTTAAGCAAACTGGGTATAATACAATAGCCTCTATATTTTCTATGAGATTAGTAATGTATTTGATTCAATGGAAACTTAGTCTTTTTTAAAAATGTTGATGTTTATAAATTTCACCCATTTTGTCCATTTCTATTACGGTCTTGAACTAGATGTTCATGAATTGTCTCATGTTTACTCTCTTTATTTTCTATTATACAATTTGTTCTTATTATTATATGAGACTATGTCCATATTTATTACTATAACTCCCCTATGCAGGGACATATTACAACATAAGTGTCAAACTCAATTTTGTAGATGGCCATATATTCTAACATTTTATTTATTAAATTATATGGTATATAATATATGGTTATTAAAAATCATCACGATCGAGGGCCGTATCTTTGACATGACTGTATTACAATATATCACCAACTTTTACCTTCTCATGAGAGATCTAAAATATGTCCCAAAAGCCAGCTATAGGAGCACCAGAGTAGTAGGTAACAGTGCTCTCATGCAAAAGTCATAACACCAACTGCTATTGTGAACAGACCTGTAGAGCACAGCAATTATGGCATTAGACCCATAGGGGGAGTCATATATCTATCAATGCATATACTGATGGATAAATATTAATTTGGAACAAATAAACCATTTATTGTATTAAAGACACAAATATTCACAGATAATTTTGACATTAATATTTAAACAAACTCCTCTGTTTATATGGGATTATAACTATTAGAGAATTTTTGCTGGTATGCAAAAACTTATCTTCACAAAATATCCAATTAATTATTTTTTAATTATGGAGTAAGCCAATTTATTGGAATTGTCTTTAAATTGGTACTACTATGTTGTCTTTAAAATATTGTGTGTTCATAAAATTTTTAACAGCTTGATATACATTTGCAATGACATTAAATATAGAAGTTCGCATTCCGTCCATAGTATAAGAACACAATGTAATTGAAAGGAATGTATCAAACATTATGGGAGTCCAAAATAATACATTGTAAAGCAATTCTCGGCTTACATATGGTTTTACACTTTGATTTTTTACTTTCATTACATGAATCTTTGTCAAAATAATTGTAGAAATGGTAATAGGTACAAAATAACTAACAACGGCTACACCAAACATGTATAACACTAAATTTTGATTTTCTACGTAGCAGATTTTCATACACTTTTGATTTATATCACTTTTTGATTCTCTAAACAATACTGTTGCTGTTACATTAAAATCAGAATGATAAGTTTCATTTTGTAAATTTGCTAGTATTTTATACACATTATCAACCACATTTTTAATTTCTTTTCTGTCAGTCATATTAATATATGGATCTATTTCATTAACTTGCAAATAATTTTGTGGAGAAAATTCCCTTACTTCAAGAGTTTCATTAGGAATTTGTAATAGTGAACAGTTATCTTTCTGTACATCTAACAATGCCTTACAATTGTTGCCAATACCTCTTTGATCATTCATTATAGTCATTTCTCTGACATTCATGGAATACATAGGTAATGCTATTAATATTGGCATAATCCATTGTACTACAACAGTAATGAAAGTACAATACTTCCTTATAAGTGAATGAAAATCCTTAAAACTTATTCTATCTTCTGTGGAACTTATTTCACGCACTTCATTTTCATCCTCATCTTTTTTCACTTGTACTAATAATTTATAATGCATATAGTTGTCAATAATTAAACTTAAAAAACTATTCACCAATGATATTATAAGAGGTCCATAACTCATAATGATTGACACAAAACTGCAATTAATTTCTTCATTCTTCATAATATCAAATGATCTTTCTTCTATATTTTGCAAACCCATGCTTACTGGACTAAATTTATACAAAGAGCGGCAGATAAAAGCAATTCCAATACATGTTAAAATTATATTTTCTGATAGTAACACTGCAGGATAAGCAACTTTATTTGCTTTGACTATTCTTCGTAAATTTAATAGACTTAATACAAATCCAGATAGAATTAAAAAACCTCCTAAATATAGATCTAGATTTGCCATTTTCTCTGATAATACTTTTGCAAATGCTGCACTTGCAATGGTGTATTGAACTCTGATTAGGTTTTATGACTAGTCGTCCCCTATACTTTTTTACAGGGCAAGCTGATAGTGCTTATCATGAATGTAAATTATGAGGGTGCTTTTTAAAATTTTCCTTTATTTTTACTGTTTTTAGTGCCCATTAGTACCATCTGTACAAATATTTATATATAAAACAAGATTTAATATTTTACTTATTTTATAATGTTGGTTTGCAAAATTATAATTTCAAAAACAATTATGGAAAGGAAGTCATAGTCACAGCCAAGTGACTGTTAGAGTAGTCAAATGTGAAACACAACCCTCCGTCAATATGTCTGCTTAGTATTGTGTTTTGTGGAACAAAGGATGTTGCCTCAGATGACTGTTACATCCTTACATGAATTAGTGGTGTGTGCAGAAGGCTTTCATCCAAAAAAAATAAGCTACGGGGCCCAAGGGTGTGAGGTACGAACCTCGGCGTTGGGGCGTTGCTGAGGGCAATATGGGAATTCCCACGTTAGATGGATTTATTATTGCGCGGCACGGTTTCGCACCTCGACGGCGAGGACGGAACCGTAGTTTTTTATTTATTATGGCCTCGTGGGCCGTGTCTGCCGTTAACGCCGTTAACTGTGCGTTAGTGATCTCGTCGTCGGGCTCGTCAAGAATAAGTCTGGGCCCAGGGACCTTGGAGATCAGGGACGGGGGAAAAAAAGGCATGCTTCGTACGACATATAATATAGTTTGAAGAAGTTAAGTATTTTAATTTTACCACCAATATTGCTTGCTTCAACTGTTTCAGGAGTCAGACACTGGTTTATATGTGTCCTTAATATCATTCCTTGGCTTTGGGCGCAACTATGTCGAACAGTACTTCCAAAAGACCGGCAACGCCGTCTTTTTACACATCAAGAGAGATAAAGTACCTGTAAGTATGTTTTTTTTTTATGGCAATCTGCTGAAGCAAAATTTAGGCTATCAGTGTGATATATCATCATTCGCCGCCACGCACGCCGTAGGTTACGTATATTTAATCGATTTTAAAATTTACATAAAATTAGTTTTTATAGTAAAACCAGCTAATGTAAGCTAGGATTTTAGTGATGACAGGTTGTGATGAGCGACGTCAATTCTTAATTTATTTCTACCTGTGGTAGGTTTCGTTACCCTTGTGATAACGAATCAGAGAATCTCACTATGAAAATAAAGAGGGCTCTATAATAATTACATAACTATATACTGCATTCAAGGCTAGTGATCTTGCCACCAAAGGCAGGAGCTCGATGCCGATGACCCACCCAAATGGTGATAGTAAAGTACGTATGTGTACGCCAAATTATAGAGTTACACTCCATCCCTTTCACCAGGCCGGGTGGTGTGGTGTGACCGAGCTATAGCCTAAAAAGAGACTAATGATCTGTATTTGAGAGTATACCTATGCTTGCCTGTTGGCGCCGGTGTCGCATGTGGTTTAGTAGATCAACATTCGGTACCGGCGTCCTCCGATGGCATAAGTATGGATGAAGTTGAATGGGCGATAAGAAGTTTGAAAAATGGTAAGGCAGCGGGTATTGATATGGTGTCTGCCGAGATGATCAAGCTTGGTGGCTCCTGTGTCTGGGAGGCGTTCCTGTTGCTCCTCAATTCATGCTGGAACTCGTGAATGGTTCCCAGGGACTGGAATAGCGCAGTCATCGTGCCCTTGTTTAAAAACAAGGGTTCACGTTATGACTGCGCAAATTACAGAGCCATAAGCTTGACCAGTTTGGCAGCAAAAGTGTACACTAAAATTATTGAAAGGAGAATGAGGATGGTGTCTGATGGTTTGCTGTGTGAGACACAAGGAGGTTTCAGGAGTGGAAGGGGATGCATGGATCAAGTGTTCTCTCTGCGCAACATTGTGGAGAAGCATTTGACACGGTTGTACGAAAGGAACTTTGGGACATTTTACCGGAGTATGGTATTAACGGTAAACTGCTACAGGCTGTGCAGTCCAGTTACATGGGCTGTAGAGCCTGTGTGCGGCTGGATGATGGAATGTCGCCTTGGTTTGACGTCAATATCGACGTTAAGCAGGGGTGCGTTCTGTCAGCCAGGCTGTTTGTCATATATCTGGATAAATGTCTCCAAAGGTTGAACTATATGAATGTGGGAGTCCAGATGGGCAAATCAGTGGTCACTGCTCTGCTCTATGCAGATGATGCAGTCCTGCTGGCACAGTCAGCGACTGACCTGCAGACCCTGGTCGACACAATGACAAAAGATTGTAAGAAAAGGGGTCTACGCGTGAATGTGAGCAAAACCAAAATAATGGTCTTTGAAAGAGATGAAGCCATAACAGATGTAAGAGTAACAATAGGTAATGATGTACTGGAGCAAGTGGATGAATTTGTATATCTTATATGTGGATTTAGCCGAGATGGAGGTACACCATTGATAAAGAGCGAAGAGTGAATGCGGGAAATAGAGTGATCGGAGCGTTGGGGCAACTTCTCGGTAGCCACCACCTCAGCCAGAAGGCACGTGCAGCAATACATAACACAGTGCTTGTCCCAACATTACTGTATGGAATTTTATTTTATACAACTCTCGCAGTTGGGTATGCAGAAAAGAGTATGAAAGTAAAATTAATGCGGTCGAAGTGCGATCTCTACAGAAAATCTGTGGAGTTAAGCTGACCGATCGCATTCGTAATGACGACGTAAGAGAGCGAGTAGGTATGAAAGAGAGTATTGGTGTAAAGATGCGAAAGGGAATGCTCCTATGGTTCGGACATGTGGAAAGAATGCCGAACAAACGTCTGGTTAAGAAGATATACAATGTGAAAGTGAAAGGATGTAGGTACCGGGGGAGACCGAGACTATCCTACCTAGACCAGATCGGTCATGTACTGAAGGAAGGTGGAGTCAAGAGTCTCCGAAACCAGCGAGCGTGTATGAAGAGAATTATGAATGTTGAGGAAGCGAGTGAAGTATGCAAGGATAGAGTTCTCTGGCACTCTGTTCTCTATGCCTACCCTGCAAGGGACGTAGCGTGATGGTATGTGTGTATGTATGTACCTATGCAGATAAATAGAAATTGAAGTTTCTGTTAAAAATGTCAAAATTACATTTTTCAGTGACTATATGTGTAGGCGTTTTAAAAAAAATATTTTTATTTTTTTGTTTGGACCTGCTAATTTCTGAAATAGCTTGATCAATAATGACTGACTTTTAGTTGTGTAAGTTAGGATAATTTTATTTAATTTATTTGGGGACACTGCTCAGAACAATTAAAAACCGAAGTCGCCCTGCCGTCGCCAACATATTTCGGACGAGTTGTAACCAAACCATGGCCTATCCAAACAAAAGGATTCTTTCTAAATTTATTTTTAATATTCCAGGTGCCAGAACCTGAACAGACTGGTGATGGGCCAGAGAAAAAGATCACTCGGCTAGCAATTGGCGTGGAAGGCGGATTCGATCCTTCATGTGGCAAACCCAAGTATACCTTTACAGATCACTACAGTGTTGTTGTATTACCTGGATTTCACACATTTCCATGGCCAAATCCTAATCTACCTGAATGTGTAAGTATGTTTTTATTTGTCTTTACCTTTGGGGACGTCCATTAATCACGTGATCTTTTTTTAGCATTTTTAACCTCCCCTCCTCATTGGTGATACGTGGTGAGGTTTAAGACTATGACCTCATTTGTAGTTGGGTATAAAAGTACATCCCGACATAACTAAGGCAATTCTGTCTTGTTTATATAATATTCTGTAGTATCTGAAAACAACGGTTTATAAAACCAATATACCTATATCAGCAACGATGACTTACGGCACTGAAACGTAATCTCTAAATGTCGGTCTCATAAAAACAGTCAAAGTAGCTCAACGTGGTAAGGCGAGGACTATGATCCGTATTTCTCTACTCGATAAAATTCAAAATATGGAAATCCATAAAATAACGGCTATTATCAACATAGCCCCATTAGCACAATGATGTGATAACGCTGACAACCATTGGCGAAGAAAGGTTTACGCGTGACGACCACGAATAGGGCAATGCAGCGTGGACTGACAATATCTTAAAAGTCACAGGGAACCGTTGAATGTAAGTGACATAGGACCATTTTAAGTGTTATTCTCGGGAGTGTCCTATGTCCAAAAGTGGACAACATCTACGGGCAGATGGTATTGTTGTCAGCATGTACGGTATATGAATTCTATTCCTTGTGGAGACGTGATTCAATAGAGGATGTTTACGGGCTCTGAAAAGAAAGAAAAATCTTGATGTTTTTTATATGCCAATGGTGGCAGACGAGCTGGCGGCTGATAGTAGCTGAGAATTGCTGGTAATGGATCTCTGCTAATGAAAAACTGATATTCGATCATATCTTCTAGCGCCAGCATGTGACGCACTTGTATAATACATAAGTGCAGTGCATAAAACAAATACATGCGTAAATCATAATTGCAGGTGAATAAATCAGTGCAAGCCATTGTAGATGCGGAATCACCATTCAAATTAGCTGAGTTGGCAGCACTGGCTGGCACATGGGATGGCGAGAAACGTGAAGTTTCCGTGTAAGTTTTTCTTCTTCTCTTAATAAAGATACTGTTTACTGTGCTCTTTGATCCTGCTGAATATCCTTAAACAGAGCATGTTTTTGGATGACTATTAATCTCCATGGGAATCGTCATCATCTCAGCATATTGATATGTCCCACTGCGCCCGAACCCCCTCCAAGTGGGAGAGAAAATAATCTACAGTACCATGTTATTATGAGTTTTATTACGAGTTTTCCTTCTCTTTTGTATAGATATTATTTGCATAATAATATATAAGGGACCCTTTAATCGTTTTTTACGACACGGGCAAGAAAAGGGTTGGTAAATTGTACACTTACCCCATCGCCACGCGGAAACCATGGGAATAATGCCAGTAATTGTTATGACATGATTTAAATCTAATTACAATTTTTGCAATTCCAGACATTCAGTTAGCCTCAAGCAGTTGGATAATGGTGTGAAAATACCACCTACAGGCTGGAAATGTGCCAAGTGTGATCTGACAAATAATCTATGGTTGAATCTCACCGACGGCTCGATACTCTGTGGTAGAAAGTTCTTTGATGGCTCCGGAGGAAATGATCACGCCGTTAGTATATCCTATTATTATAAATTCGAATGTGGGTTTATTTGTTTGTTACGCATTCACGTCTAACTATTCTAAGCGATAGTCTTGAAATTTCACATACTTTGGAAGGATTTTGGGAAATTTGAAGCAGAATTGATTAATAACTCAATGAAGTAGATGTATATCCTAGAAAAAATTAATTGACAAAGTCTTCATTTACGTTAGTGAAGCTGTGGGCATAGCTAGTCCTGAATGTAGTAATTCTATTATCACACTTTCTTTATTATTCTACTTGAAAATTAATAATTTTAAATCTGGTACTACTATACTGTTTAGTATTACTAAATCCTTTAGTGAGATCAATTTTTTGGGAAGTGTCCCTTAGTGAAAGGAGTTAGTACTACCACACATCGACCTTTGCAATACCAAGGGTATACAGCTAGGTCGCTGTCTCCCTATACAAATCCCAAACCCACCCAGTTGGGCTTCCGACTCTCTCGCTCACCGAAAGAAGCGCAATGGCACATTGCCATTACTTAGACGTCGATCTTCTGCGAGCGTGTGGTGCTATCTCGAACGGATTGGCCTTTCACTGTAGACAGAACTGTCAACAGCGTGATCCTATGACTACTAATGTATGTATGGGTGTAATTTGTTCTATCAATTATATGTCCCCCTTAATTTGTATTCGAATTTGTACTAAGGAAATAATCCTTGTGGATTATTTCTTTAGTACAAGGTGTTATAAAAAAAGATAATAATTCCGTGTTATTCCTAGGTGGAACATTACCGGCAGACAGGCTATCCTTTAGCAGTGAAGCTAGGTACTATCACAGCAGACGGTAAAGGCGACGTATTCTCTTATCCAGAAGATGACATGGTTGAGGACCCTTATCTTGCGGATCATCTCAAACACTTTGGAATCAATGTTCAACAGCTGCAGAAGGTATGTGAAAGAAGTTTGCCCTCAGTAAAGATTATAATCACCGACGAGCATTGTTGCGTATCACGCACGGATCGTTAACAAACGGGGAGTATATTATACCAGAACCGCTTCGCTCCGTTCTAGTGGCCATAATATTCCATGTTGTGTTCCTTTCTGCACTTTATACGTTTACGCGTTTAACGCGAAATACTATTTAGTTCTAAAGCTCCTAAAGGCGCATTACATATTTCAGCAAGATTTTTTACACACTTTATGTTAGCCCTTTAACTAACTATGTAGTAATAATAATAAAATCTTGTAAGTCGATCTTAACATACAGTAAAATAACAATTATTCGTAAATCGATTATCCGAACTCTCGATTCGTATCATATGTGAATCCAATTGCTTACTTTAGATCCACAAAAAAAAATATTAATAAAAAAAAACACTATTGCGTCAATTATATCTTTTTTGTTCGCAATTTAAATTCAAATAATATTTGTAATAAATAATTTGTTATATTTCAGACGGAAAAGTCGATGGTGGAACTGGAATTAGAATTAAATCAGCGCAGCGGTGAATGGAACACATTGCAAGAGTCGGGCAGTGAGCTACGACCGTTGAGCGGACCAGCTCTCACTGGTCTCAACAACCTCGGCAATACATGTTATATCAACAGCGTTGTACAGGTAAGTTGTTTGTTGCGAAAGTGGAAGGATGTAGGTACTGGGGGAGACCAAGACTAACCTACCTAGACCAGTCACTGGTCACATACTGAAGGAAGGTGGAGTTAAGAGTCTCCGAAACCGGTGAGCGTGTATGAAGAGAATTATGAATGTTGAGGAAACGAGTGAAGTATGCAAGGATAGAGTTCTCTGGCACTCTGTTCTCTCTGCCTACCCTGCAAGGGATATGGCGTGATGATAGGTATGTATGTATGTTGTACAATAAGTATGTATGAATGTTAAACCTGAGCAGGCACACATAAAAGTAATTAAAATCCACCAAAGTCAATACAAAAAAAAATACTGGTGGAAATCAATACTAGTGGCCCGCCCAATTGGTGATGTGTGCCCAATTGTAATATGACAAGGAATGGTCTACGCATCGCCCCGGACGGCGTGGAAGAGATGTGACCAGGCACAAAAGGTGTATTAAACATACAATGCCATCATGCCATTTCTTTATTTCTATGGTCATAGTCACACACAGAAAGGGATTGGCTATTTACTATCATTTAACATGATAGTAAATAGCCAATCCCTTTCTGTATGTTGACGGAGTAAGAATACATTTCACGACCCCCTATCTTACCCGTGGGTGATCGTACGAGACGACTAAGGGATATAAAACGCATATAACATCTATGCGAGAGAAGATAACCGCGAAATAAAACGCTATACCAACACGTCTGACCAGCGTGGTATAGTAGGTAAATTACCCGCCCATTATGGAGGACGCTCGAGCCTGCGCGCCGGGTGTAACGAATATGGTATTATCTCCTATTGTGGAGTGATTTATTATATCTTAAAACAGTCCATTCTTGTCTATTTATATCAGATTCTCAGCAACGGCTATAACAATTTCCATGAAATTTAGTATGCAAGACATTTCGTCGGCGAAAAAATCACTTGTATCTCGTTTTGTCAGTATTTTTAGGCAATGAAAAATACTGACCTAGGTTTGGTGATCCAGATATTACAATAGTGAACTTCGATAGTTTGATGTATGAGGTATCTACATATTGAAAGGAACAAATTAGTATTCACTGTGATCACCCATGCTGATAAATAATTTTATTCCAGGTGATGTTTCGCATGCCAGATTTCGTACGCCGATTTGTGGATGGAGCACCAGAAATTTTCTCAACGTTCCCCGATGATCCCGTGAATGACTTCAATATACAAACGTATGTGTTTTCTATTTAATATTGGCTGACCCAAAACTACTGTTCTGTACACATCTAAAAAATAATATAATGACTTGAAATTGGTCGCGTCGCCAGCTACCGGATCTATCTAAGCCGTTCTTGAATCCATCTGAACACAAAATTCATTAAAACCGATCCATTTTTTTAAGAGTTCAGTAACATACACACATACCGAAGAATTACATATGAATAAATATGTGGAAGTATGTGAGGTCATGGTGTGGTAACTAGTTAAAAATTTTATATCATCACCACCTAGGAGTCTTAAAAGCCAGCAGAGGAATCGCCAAGTGAAAGGACAGCAACAAACATTTGAACAATTTATAACACAAAAGAGGCTTGAAATATGTTGATTAACTATTTCCACTTTCTCATGGGTAATGTAAGCAGTTATCCGTGTGGTGATGGAGTAAGAATACAATTCACCACCCCTATCTTACCCGTGGGTGATCGTAGGTGACGACTAAGGGATATAAAACGCATATAACATCTATGCAAGAGAAGGAAAACTTGAAACAAAACCCTATACCAACACGTCTGACCAGCGCAGTATAGTAGATTAATTTCCCTCCCATTACAGAGGAGGCCCAAGTCCAGCAGTGGGCTCGGGCCCAGGTATGAGCTATGATGATGATAATGATAATGAACATAAGCAGATAATATCAATGGAAGGAGGAAGAGGGAGGAAAACTTGAAATAAAATGTAAACCAGTAAAGTGTGGAAGTATCATATGGAGAAAATAAAGTATTAAATTTTATTTTCAGTGCCAAATTAGGTGTTGGTCTGCTGTCCGGGCGTTACTCGTTCCCAAGCACGGAGGGATCTCAGGCTGGTGTGTCGCCACATATGTACCGTAACCTCGTAGGGAAGGATCACCCTGAGTTCATGAGCAAACGACAACAAGATGCACATGAATTCTATTTGCATTTATTGTCGCTATTACAGGTTAGTTATAGATAATTAAATACTTGGTATTTGAATATCTTTGTGAACACTGTTAAAATATCTTCGATTAAAAATTCTTCACTTTGCAATCTTTGACTTTACAAATACAATTAACGGACACAAATTATAACCAAACTTATAAAACAATAATTTGTGGATAGCCAAAATAACTGCGAGGAGATTGAATTGTTCATACTCAATATGAAAGGTTGCTACTTGGATCACTATGCCTTTCGTGAATTAGTTATAAAATTATAATAACTAATAAATTCCAGCGACACAGTCGTCACACCTGGAATCCAGCAGACTGCCTTCGCTTCAGTGTGGAAGAACGCATCCAGTGCTCCGAGTCTGGCGGAGTGCGTTACACAACCCGACCGGAGCAGCACCTACCTTTACCTGTGCCCGTGCACGCAGCTACCAACCAGGACCAGCTAAGAGAGTACGAGGAGAAACGCGTTCAGGCTGAGGCCACTGGCCAAAGATTGTGAGTCCACAATTTTTTCCTACTAGCATCTTACTGTCTTATTAGTTACCAACATAAATTCCATACTAATTAAAAAATATTACATCTTATTTCATGAAGTGATAGTAAGAATACAATTAACCAACTCTTGGTTTTCGTTAAATACGACCAAGGGTTACAATAAGCAATTAACATTGAAGCAAGAGCAGGAAAGCTACATCAAAACCAACTCATCTGAGTTCATGATATACCAAGCTAAGTCAGAAGACCAACATGCTATAGTAAAACAATTTCTATTCCAATTTAGCGTAAATATGAGCCCACCTGTGGGATGTATATAGGTTGCGTAATGGATGAAATATTTTAGAACTTGATTGCAATACTGCCTACCGGTTCTGACTGTCCTGGTGATCTACTTAACAAAATATTTCATTTCTGTCCAGTTGTTTAAGAGGAATTTAGTCTCATACAAACTTACATCTGAATTATATATGTATTTATGTAGAGGACATTTTACTGCGCCATTTATAGCGTGGCGTGGTTGGTATAGGGATTTGTTTCGAAATTTCTTTCCCTTGCATAGATGTTATATACAAGTTATATCCTTTAGTCCTATTTTACAACACCCACGAGCAGGATAGAGTGTGATCAATTATATTCTTTTTCCATTACCACATAGAAACAAAGGAGGAGGTCTTCAAAAATACTATGCTTGAACGAAATTGGCTCTTTTTCTATACTACGAGTGATCACTCAGGGGAGAAGGGGATTACAAAGTGCAAAAATTGGATCAGGTAGTGAGGATATCTTCCACAGGCACAACTGAAATTACATATAATTCATTACAAAACATTACGTGTTTAATTCAACAAATAATTATACTATAAAACAAAAACTCTGACATTTTGCTTACACAATATTTTATATTGTGTTAAAAATGTATTAATTGTTAAACTAACATGGATATTATTGTTCAACAGAGATCCGTCCCAGTTAGTCCGACCACACATTCCGTTCCAGGCTTGTTTGGAAAGCTTCATGAAAGAAGAAACAGTGGAGCAGTTCTTTAGCAGTGCTGTTAATAAAAAAGTTACAGCACGCAAGTATGTATAGCCTTATAATTCTTATTTAGTTACACGGAAGTCATGGCAGTAGTACCAGTAGCCCGCTTAATTGATGGTGTGCATTCCGCCTAGTTTGGACGGAGTGTGACTACATATATACAGACATAGCCTGTCAAAAAGAGGGTATGTTTAGGCTTCGGATCTACAGAGTGGTCCTAGACCAAATAAGGGAATGATGGTGCCGTACTGTCATCCTGAACGAGGCAAGATCAAACTGCATTTATACAACATACGTAGAGAAAAAGAAAAATATTTGTTTATTTCAATCTCAAAAGATATCTATATCCATCCATCAGCCTATAGAGCTTAAATATTGGACGTGGCCATTCTACAATAGAAGAATAATGTGAAAATCTTTAAATTAGTTGGTGATTACACTTGCTATTATAAGTTTTCCGACAGGGCAAGAGGTGGCGACATAATATATTCCGGTAGGCCTTCCCAAGATGGAATTGGGCCAGGAGTCGCTTGACAGGTGGATTAGTGATCAGAAAATACATGTACCATAATATAATTTCAGAATGACACGATTGGCGACGTTCCCCGATTACTTACTGATACAGCTAAAGAAGTTCACAATCAAGGAAGACTGGACGCCGGCGAAGCTCGATGTTGCCGTCGATATGCCTTGGGAGGCTAGTACTGCTCTATATTATATACTTTATATTAGGTTTTCCTAGTGGCATGGTCACGCTGCTGATAATTTTCTGACTGCAGCTATAAATGACGACTGGTAGTAGGGCCACATCTTAGCAGAAAGTCGACGTCTGAATAGTTGCAGTAATTTGCTACTGCGTTTTGTTCGACGAGTACAAGAGAGTCTGAAGCTAAAACTCTTTCCCATACGCAACTTATCTTCAATCCATTCCTTGCAAATCTTTGCCTATTGTAGTAGACAGTAATCTGGCTGTTCCTCTAGGTATTACAGAAGTCTAGGGGCGAAGAAGAATGAAGGGAGTAAAGTTTATACTCTAGCGTCGTATAGTATTTCATCCTCCGTAATAGAAGGGAAATTGACTTACCATACCAGTGTGGATAAGTAAACTATTGGTTTTGAATAGTTTGCCTTCACTTGCATATTATTATTCCCTTAGTCGTCTCTTACCATCACCCACACGTAAGATACAGTAGTTAATTGTATTCTTACTCCGTTACTACACAGATAATATAATATTTAAAGCTTATAATATTAAGGCTTACTATACCATCGCTGTCAGTTATCAAAGCTTACTATTATTATAAGTTATTGAGACTTACTGTGACTGTAAATTGTTAAAGGTTACTATTATGTGTACTGCAGGTGAATCTAAATTGTTTACGCGGTCGTGGGCTTCAATCCGACGAAACCCTACTACCAGAGCCAGCGCCAGAAACACCTGCACCTGTGTATAGTGAAGAGCTGCTTTCACAACTCGTAAGTAATATAACCAAATTTTAACAAAAATAAAGCGACTTCAATTTGTAAACAGTGTATTAAATTGAAATGGGACTACACGGGAAGCGCCAGCTTTCAAATAAAATAAGAATCATCGAAATCGGTTCACCCAGTCTAAAGTTCTTGAGGAAAAGGAAAATCAGTCTAATTGAGAACTTCCTCCTTTTTTGAAGTAGGTTAATAATCAATATACTATATATTTCATACCCTAGTCTTGTGTGAAGACAGCTAGATATGCCACAATCTGTTCCTTTTCTGCTGGTGTTGTCAGATTTACCATTACAGTGAGATAACTCTAAAAAATTCCAAGCCAGAACTATCTGGCCATAGTAGTATAGTAATATCCTTCTTTGTTGAGAAGGATTTGTAACCATCAATAAGATGCATATGAGGTAAGAGGATGATATTAATCCTTCCATCAGTGCACCGACGTTGACTGTTTGATATGTCCTCTTCAAGCGAGAATTTGCCATAAGAGCCACATTTGTAAACTGCAGTTGTGTTTATTACCCAGGAGACTGCAGCTGGCTATATTTTACAATATCTTTAGTTAATTAGACTATCAAGGTCCACTGTTTTGGACATAGGTCTCACCTATATGGCTGGTTAATGACACGCTTGGCACAAAGGCTGGCGATCACAGTTATCCATTCTCCTGGTGACCCCTTAACCTATTCTTACGATTAACACGAAAAAGTGCCGTATGCCGTTCTTATTTCGTCACCACACCGGAAAAATATACACATACTAAAAACCATTTAAGTATTGCAATAACAATTGTCCTGCACCGAAATTGAACCTACATTAGGGGCCGTCCATCAATCACGTGAGGTTTAAAAAGGGGGGAGGAGTTTGACAAAAATCACGAAATATCACAAGGGGGAGAAGGGGGTGTAGTAAGATATCACGTGTATTTATATTTTCGTCAAACGCTGCGATTTCTAAACTGAAAAGTGGCGTATAGTGTGACTTTGGCTTGCCGTTGCCAGGCAACGAACGAAGTTTAATGTAGGTGATCTGTATAAAAGACCTTTTTGTAAAGTATAAAAAAGCAAAAACCGAGAATATAATGAGCTGTAAGCTACTTCTTTGTAGGAACTAAAAACTCACGTGATGTTGGTGGGGGAGTGGGGTCATAGTCTTAAACCTCACCACGTATCACCAAGGGAGAGAGGGTGTTAAAAAAGAGATCACGTGATTAATGAACGTCCCCTTATTTGGCTTCAGTAGCCGGTTTTAAGGTAATTTTCCTTGTAGTTACACAGTAAGCACAATACACCACCTTCTAATTTACCCCTGGGTTCAAATTACTGAAATTTAGCATTTATATTGCATTGCACATATGCTTAATTATTTGTAAAAACCCGATTACGAAGCGAAAAATGATGTCACAAGCGGGGATTCGAACCCGCGCCTATTGGGATTCCGGCCCAATCGTGCTGCCACCGTGAACTATTGTAGGACATGCAAATCTCGCTTCGTATCATATTTACGTCTTAAGGTGACGTATGCCGTCAACCCGACAATGTTTACACATTGTTATAGGCATGTCCTACAATAGTTCACAGTGGTGTAGTGGCAGCACGATTGGGCCGGAATCCCAATAGGCGCGGGTTCGTATCCCGCTTGTGACATCATTTTTCGTTTCGTAATCGGGTTTTACCCCTGGGTGTTCTAAAAGACGACTAAGAAATATAATATATAAATAACCTATGCAAGACATGGCAAATTCGAAATAAAACCTCTATAACAATCCATCTCATTAGCATTACACAGTAGGTTAATTTCCCTTATTTTGCGGAGAAAGAGCCCAAAGCCCTCACCCTCTATGCAGTCAATATAACGAGAATAAAATGAAGATAATGTAACATTGACAGCTGGACATGGGATTTCCGTTGGAAGCGTGCAAGAGGTCATTATACTACACGAATAACAGTGGCATGGAGGCGGCCTCAAACTGGTTGATGGAGCACATGACCGATTGGGACTTTGCCAACAAATTTGAACCGCCCGGCTCGCAAGGTAATACAAATATCCCAAATTTTTTATTAAACTATATTAAATGTATTTACAGTTTCATCAATTCACTATAATTGTTTTCTATGATGTTGCCATTAAAAGTTATAATTAATAATAAAAAACAGTAACTTTACATGATGTCCCATGCATGAGAATAGGTTGAAGCATTCCCATGGTTAAATTCTAACATCAACTACGTTCATCAAACCGCCAGCCAAACGTGACGAATATGGCATTATTGGCATCTTTTTAGCAGGCTATGTAGCTAGTCTGGTCACATCCCACCCAGTCTATTCGGGATTTTTTTTCTGTGGTGGGCTATGGTACGTGAAACCCCGCTAATCCGTCCGGGGCGACAAGAAAAGCGGTGCAAGACCCCGTAGACTCGCCCTAGTCTATTCGGGATGAAGGAAAGACTGCGTGTGCTATACTAACTAACGTATTTCTTGTCACCAACTATTGTACAGGCCACCGAAAAAAATTGCTTACTTATACTTTCACTGCATTATAAAGGGATGATATACTTTCTACGGGAGACCTATGTTCAACAGAAGATGTCGACAGGCTGATGAAAGAAAAAATATATTTTGCATTCAATCATCATCATCACAGCTCATAAGAGTACCACTGTTGGGTAAGAGCCTATGGATGAGCGAGCGTATGGAGGACAATAATGGGAAGAAAAATGACCTACTATAACACGCTGGTCAGACGTGTTGGTATAGGGTTTTGTTTCGAGCTTTCTTTCTCTTGTATAGATGTTGTATGCGTTTTACATCCCTTAGTCGTCTCTTATGATCACCCAAGGGTGGTGAATTGTACTCTTAGTCCGTTACCACACGGATAGCATGCATTCAATATATTTTCGTAAGTATCGTATTCATGATCTTAGTTTTTAAACACTCCTAGGCTCCAGCTTCTATATCATGCTGGTCAAACAAATTTGTATTTCGAGTTTTTGTTCTCTTGCATATATGTTATATTCATATAATGCACCTTATATATATTTTATGAAAACCACGGGCGACGGTGATGAATTGCATTCTTACACGGCAAATTCGTAGGTGATAATTACAATAAAGACTTATTAAAAACATTGCTGATATAAATTAATCTACGTTTAACGAGAGACTAAAAATGCTATTGCCTCAGCTTGTGCTACTTGCACTATATTTAAATAGTACTGATATTGTGTTAACACATATATAAATGTAGTACAATATGTATTTCCAGCAGCGGAGACAGGTTCAGCGGGAGCAGTTGACGAGTCAAGCGTGGAACAGATCATGAACATGGGCTTCACGCGGCCTCAAGCGGTGAAAGCGCTTACGGCCACCGCCGGTGACGTAGTGCGGGCTCTCGATTGGATATTCAGTCGGGCAGACGAGATGGACGCCACCAGTGAGGTCACTGGTACTGCACCCACGCCCGACAGAACATTAGGCTGCAGGGATGGACCTGAAAGTAACTAGCTTCCACTATCTTTTTTTCTCTCAGTTCATATATGACCCACTGGATTCAGGTTGGATAGGTTCAACTGGACTAGATAAATTGACCTATATACTGCACTGCTCAAACGGATATGCGCATAGCCGTTTATTTCGAGATTGCCTTTTTCGAAGTTTTCCTTGAAATGAATTTAAATAATAAATATTATTGGTGACACCCAATAGTTATACCTATTTGTTAGATTTTTACCAATTATTCATTCACGGCTGTCGTAAAAGACGACTAAATATTGTAAGCACATAACATCATGATGAGAAAATGAAAACTCAAAATAACATCTGTTTATCACCCATCCGGCTCACCAGCATAATATAATAAGGGGCGTCCATTAATTACATGGGGCATTTCTGAGAAGCATTACATCATTTTCTGCTAAAAAAAATTACGTGATATTTGCCAACACCAAATTGCAACATGCAACAATTGACAAAAAATTTGCAATAATAATTAAAAAATATACAAAAAGAAATCATGACATTAGTTTTGGGGGAATAGTGGCATCATGTTATTTGCACTGCTCACACTCAAGAGAAGAGAAGGTTGGGGAGGCTCTCTCTCTCTCACACATGATTGTCTAATAACTTGGAAGTAAACAAAAGAATGACTTCTTTAAATATTCGATATTAACAACAGAATATGCAGATGTCCATTTCTTTCATTTATCTTATGGTATTTTATTACAATTGATAGATAATTATGTTATTTAAGTGCGGTCTTAAACTTATGGCCGGTAGTGTATATGTACGCCATAAAATCTTTTCATTATGCCCCTACTTTTGTGTTTACTACGCTTATACATTTGTATTACATTCACAGAGTACAAGTTGGTGGCATTTATCTCGCACATGGGCACGTCGTCCATGGTCGGTCACTATGTTTGCCACGTGCTACATGAAGGAAGATGGGTCATATTCAATGACAATAAGGTGATGATTAAAAATATGATAGTTTTAATGATATATTATATTTTTAAACGCTTTTTGACGAAATACTAAAAAATACTGTATTAGCAAGTGTTTTTTTTTGTTTGATTCATTCGTTCGGTGAAACATCGGGAATAAGGCCCATACAGCCAAATCTGATATAATTTTGTTCAAAATGCGAACATCATTCATTAATATAATACCATTATTGAATATAATTTAATCTGTCATCACATGGGTAACAGCTGGGGGGGCACACTTAAAACATTTCTTATTTTTACTGACTGTCGCACTGCCTACAGATTGGTTGTACAAACTTAACTGCTGCCATTTTGTCCTAACTGTCAAACGTTTGACAACTGAGAATTGTTATTTTTTGTTCCTAGCATAGGTACTTATTGTCATCGATCTATTTTCGGTTATTGATATTCTTTCTGAAAATTATCTCAAGTTTCATTGTTAGGCTGATATTATTATTGTTTAGATAACTAAACAGCTGATATGTTACTTTTTATATTTCAGGGTAGCTTTCATAGTAAAAGAAAATTATATGTAATTACACATACACATGTAGATATGTATGTATATATATTACTTCAACTTTAGTTCACCGCCTAAACTCTGGGTGGCAGCACTTTCCATACATGCATATTTTATCATCGAGTTGCCACTCTTTTTCAGTTTAATAACTTTACTCTTTGGGTAACAGTCACCATATTTAAGTGATTTAATTTTCTTTACAGGTTGCTTGCTCAGAGAATCCGCCCAAAGATCTTGGTTACCTGTATCTTTATGAAAGGCTGTAATTTATACAATGGATACCAAAAATCGCTGACACGGCTCTACTGGAATGAACAAATTAAATGTTAGACTGCATTTGTATTAAACAATAAGAGATTTTGATAAATTATAACAACATTTAGGCGATATTTATTTTATAGAGAAAACGAATTGTTAAGAAATTAGGTTAATATACAATTTTTGCATAGGAAATGCTTTTGTTTTGCAATTTTTAAGATTATCTTTTGTAGTATGTTGTAACTAGTTGATTAATTAGATATAAATCATTACGGTAATGTTGAGGCCAAAACATGACATAATGTGTTTAACACTAAAAGTTAAGTTATCAGTGAAGTTGAAATAAATTGCAGGCACAAGGAATGTTTTTTTTTTTTATTTGATTAGATAGTTAGATTCCTTTCAATAATTTTCTTGGTAGAAATTGCGTTAAGTGGCTGATTAAAATTTTTATTTTTAATTTAAAAATACATAATATCTTAATTCAGTTTATCAATAAAGTATATTATATAGTTCTGAGAAATAATGCCTTCATTGTTATTCGTGTCAAATGGAAGAAGCCAATACTGCTTTAGAGTGAAATAATTTATTGACTCATTTAAATTTAAAAACTATGTAAAGACCATTACAAGCAAATTTATACGAGAACGTTGAACTGTAAGAAATCAGGAAATTCAATCGAATATGGAGCCTTCGTATACAAATTGGCGCTATAATTTTTGTACTCTGTACTTCAATTACCATTTTGCACTTAGAAAAGCAGCTCCACCATATAATTAAATGAAGTTCAATTTTAAATAAAAGTTTCGTTAACTTAGCGGGCAAAATTTAAATTAAATTTTGCCCGCTAAGTTAACGAAACTAATCGACGAACAAAATCAATGTTTATATATTATTAATTCTCAAAGATTTTATTTGTATGAAATATTTGCTATAATACTTCAACGTACCACAATAACGCAATGGAGTATTCGCAAGGATTTTCTGGCATATTTTCAATTGTTGCATCTATTTATTCCGTCTTTATTAAGATTTTATTTTAAATCTACAATTTTTTACCTTCATACAAAAACATTAATTGATTTAATAGTATATATAGCAAAGGTATATATTTCTACTGCACAGCAATATGAATTATCTATTTACAACAGTCAATAGAATACGTATGAAAAACAATAAATAATTTGTAAGGACGCTTACAATTTTAATCTTCATATTATATTTCAAATATCATTAGCATTGTAGAGATATTTATTATCATGCTATTCCGTAACATTTGTGTGATGTTGGTTATACGTAAACTATGTATTAATGCAACGAAAGCTGAAAGTAAATTATTATTAAAAAAATGTGTAGTTTCTTTTTAATATAATCCCTATTAGTTCTCTGTTAAATACTAGCTAACACCTATCAACACTGTATATAAAATAACGACTGTTATCTTACTAGTTGGCATGACAGCGGCGATTACACACTGCTTGACGCTCATTCTTACAAAATTTTACTTAATTTGCTAACATTTCGGCACATTGCTTGGTCTGATTTGATGGTTACTACCAAACCCAACCCTAGGGATGTGAGGTTCCTGGAAAAAATCGATTAAATAAAAATCGATTTTTTTTTATTTAATATTAATCGATTTGCCAAAAATCGATTATTATCAAAATAAATAATCGATTTTTAAGAAAAAATCGATTTTTTTCTATTATTTAAAAATGTATATACTTTTAATATTCCACTAATAAACCTAAGAGATTCATATTAACAATTTACCAGATTAAAATCAAATAAAATTATATGAATAAAAAATCAACCAATTCAAATCTAAAAATTCATCAAAGCGAATATTACTGTAATTTTCAAGGTAAGCGGACGTCCATTAATCACGTGATTTTTTTTTAGCATTTTTTAACCCCCCCTCCCCCTTGGTGATACGTGGTGAGGTTTAAGACTATGAAGGTTTAGGCCTTCGTGATTATTGTCAAACCCCTCCCCCACTTTTCAAATCTCACGTGATTAATGGACGGCCCCTAAGGAATAAGGAAACCAAATGTAATTATTGATACATTTTTTTTTATTATAATAAAAATGAAATGATGAGCATCCTAACAAAATTACAACCTTATTGTCTCAAAAACTAAAATATAAATCACAACAAAAAAATGCGATAAATATCCAGTACTGTTTTACATTTAGGCCTACGTCTAGCAGTGGACGGCAACAGCCTGACTTGATGATGATTTTTTTTTAGGGAGGCATAGTACGGAGCGTGTAGGGGGGCATAGTCCGGAGCGTGCACGTTGCGTCCCCTGCCAGTCTAGTCAGACTTCAATCCGGCTCATATGCGTACCGCAGTGTGGGTTAGGGTGTCGAGCAGGCGCGAGTCGCCCAGTCAGGCGAGTCGAGGAGAGCTGAGTGCCGGGTGGGTACGTGGAATGTAAGAGGTTGTGTGGAAGGTAAGTTGCACGAGCTGATAACCGTCATGGCGGATAAACAGCTAGACGTGCTCTGTGTAACAGAGACCAAGCGAAGGGGCAGCGACGCCTGGGATCTTCCTGGTGATGGGATGGCCCTGTGGTCTGGTGTACCACAGAGCGATCGAGCCAGCATGGGGGTAGGGGTGCTTTTGTCCTCTCGCTTGACCTCAGGTGTGAGGATTACGGAATTTATGATCTCAGACGTCTTTGGGTCCGTATAGAACTAGGTGTCACCTTTCACGATTGTAGCATATGCTCCCGTAGGATCCTCGGTGGCATCAGACCTGGAGAAGTTTTGGGATAATGTTAGGGTAGTTCTAGATATGGCAGAAACCAGTGAACGCGTGATTGTATGCGGAGATTTGAACGGATGGGTGGGGACCAAGCGTCCCGACTATGAGGTCGTACTTGGTCCATTTGGTAATAAGAGAGTGAAATACGCAGGTAGGCTCATTGCGGATGTATGCATGGAGAGAAACCTTATTATGTCAAACACATTTTTCCAACATAAGCACATTCATATGTATACATGGAGAAGGAATGAACAGAAAAGTACCTATAATAGATTTAATTTTGGTAGACAGTCGCCTCCGAAGCTAAATATTGGACGCAAGAGCCTACAGGGGCCCCACAGTCGATACGGACCACTATCTCGTTATTGCGAGATTTAGTGGTCTATTCAGAAAGTGGGGGCACTGGCGAGAGCATGTCCACTTCGGAGGGCTTGAAAGAATAAAGATTGAAAGTTTGCAAGAGTGTGTTAGAGAAAAGTATGCAGAGGGTGTCCGAGAACGGCTGACGATGGCAAGCCAGCCGCAATCGGACATTGAAGAATGCTGGAGAATATTGAAAGAGAGTATGGTAGATACAGCGAAAGTAGTATGTGGAAGCTCAAAGAAGCATATAAAAAGGAATGGCTATGCTTGGTGGGATGCGGAAGTGGCAACTTCAGTAGAGCAAAAGAAGAAAGCGTGGCTGGACTATGTCTCTTCTTTGAATCTGAATGACAGTATGACTGAACAGAAGAAAGAAATATATCGGCAATGTAAGAATGACACCAAAGCCTTAGTGAAAGAGAAACGTGATAGAACAAATATGAGTGCAGAAGATAGGCTGGCTAAAAACTTCGAGGGTAACACCAAACTCTTTTGGAGAGAGGTGAAGAGGTCTCGGGGTGGTTGGTCAGCCTCCAGAATTAATAAAATATGGTCTACAGGTGGAGACATTCTTACACAAATACAAGACGTGTGAAGCCGATGGAGTGAATATTTTGGCGATATGTATGCTGATACTCGGGTTGGCGCAGGTGTTGCATGTGGTCTAGTAGATCAACTGGTAAGGCAGCGGGCATTGATATGGTGTCTGCCAAGATGATCAAGCTTGGCGGCTCCTGTGTCTGGGAGGCGTTCCTGATGTTCCTGAATTTATGTCGGAGCTCGGGAATGGTTCCCAGGGACTGGAATAGCGCAGTCATCGTGCCTTTATTTAAAAACAAGGGTTATGAGTGCTCAAATTACAGAACCATAAACTTGACCAGTTTTTTTCAGCAAAAGTGTATGCTAAAATTATTGAAAGGAGAATGAGGATGGAGTCCGATGGTTTACTGTGTAAGGCACAAGGAGGTTTTAGAAGTAAAAGGGGATGCATGGATCAAGTGTTCTCTCTACGCAACATTGTGGAGAAGCATCTGGCTCTAGGTCAGAGGGTTTTCTGCAGTTTTGTGGATCTGGAAAGAACATTTGACACGGTTGCACGAAAGGAACTTTGGGACATTTTACCGGAGTATGGTATTAACGGTAAACTTCTGCAGGCTGTACAGTCGTTACATGGGCTGTAGAGCTTGTGTGCGGCTGGATGATGGAATGTCGCCTTGGTTTGACGTCAATATCGGCGTTAAGCAAGGGTGCGTTCTATTAGCCAGGCTGTTTATCATATATCTGGATAAATGTCTCCAAAGGTTAAACGATATGAATGTGGGAGTCCAGATGGGCGACTCAGTGGTCAGTGCTCTGCTCTATGCAGATGATGCAGTCCTGCTGGCATAGTCAGCGACTGACCTGCAGAGCGTAGTCGACACAATGACAGAAAATTGTAAGAAAAGGGGTGAGTAAAACCAAAATAATCGTCTTTGAAAGAGATGAAGCCAGAACAGATGTAAGAGTAACAATAGGTATGGTATGTACTAGAACAAGTGGATGAATTTGTATATCTTGGATGTGAATTTAGCCGAGATGGAAGGGACACCACTGATATAGAGCGAAGAGTAAATGCGGGAAATAGAGTAAACAGAGCGTTGGGACAACTTCTCGGTAGCCACCACCTCAGCAAGAAGGCACGTGTAGCAATACATAACTTGCTTGTCCCAACAAGCGAGAGTTGGGTATACAGAAAAAAGGTATGAAAGTAAAATTAATTGATCGCATTCGTAACGACGACGTAAGAGAGCGAGTAGGTATGAAAGACAGTATTGGTGTAAAGATGCGAAAGGGAATGCTCCGATGGTTTGGGCATGTGGAAAGAATGCCGAACGAACGTCTGGTTAAGAAGATATACAATGCAAAAGTGGAAGGATGTAGGTACCGGGGGAGACCGAGACTAACCTACCTAGACCAGATCGGTCATGTACTGAAGGAAGGTGGTGTCAAGAGTCTCCGAAACCGGCGAGCGTGTACGAAGAGAATTACGAATATTGAGGAAGCGAGTGAAGTATGCAAGGATAGAGTTTCTGGTACTCTGTTCTCTCTGCCTACCCTGCTAGGGACATGGCGTGATGGTATGTATGTATGCTGTTTTAAATTTGTAGTATTATATATTGCTGTATGTTTCTTAATCGTAAAATATTTTCGTCAACCGCATTTAGATGTTTTACTATTGGAAGACATTTTTATTGTTTAACAACAACTACATATAACATATTATGGCACTCTTAACTTGTAAATAATAATGAATTTACGTCGAGTTTTATTCATCCGTTCTATAGATGGCGCTTTTCATAAAAATCGATTAAAACGCATAATTTATATAATCGATTTTTTAAAAATCGATTATATAAATTATGCGTTTTAATCGATTTTATTTTTTTCGATATTTAATTCCTTATATCAAAACCGATATATTTTTTAACAGCTCTAATCAAGCTTCGCGTCATGTATCGATCTAACGAAAAGGCTTGATAGACTGTGTGAGTATCATTCGCCTGGACTCGAACATAAATAAAAAAATACCTATAGTCTATGACCGTTTGTGCAGCGCAACCAACCTGAGGAGCCAACTTGAACTAGGACAATGAGAAAGAAATGACAATGAGGACAACACTGAGTGACAATCAGTTGGTTTGGTTGGTGTCACTGTGTATCCTTATTGTGTCTAATAATGGGTGTGTGTTAGGGATGACGATTCTTTCCGAAAAAGCTCGATTTTTATAACGATCCAATTTACAGCCTGATAAATCGATTCACAAGAAAAAAATCGAATTTACGAATGCGATCAATTAATTTTACTTTCATACCTTTTTTCTGTATACTCAACTCTCGCTTCCATTTAGTAATGTTGGGACAAGCAAGTTATGTATTGCTACACGTGCCTTCTGGCTGAGGTGGTGGCTACCGAGAAGTTGTCCCAACGCTCTGTTCACTCTATTTCCCGCATTTACTCTTCGCTCTATATCAGTGCTGTACCTTCCATCTCGGCTAAATTCACATCCAAGATATACAAATTCATCCACTTGTTCTAGTACATACCATACCTATTGTTACTCTTACATCTGTTCTGGCTTCATCTCTTTCAAAGACGATTATTTTGGTTTTACTCACCCCTTTTCTTACAATTTTCTGTCATTGTGTCGACTACGCTCTGCAGGTCAGTCGCTGACTATGCCAGCAGGACTGCATCATCTGCATAGAGCAGAGCACTGACCACTGAGTCGCCCATCTGGACTCCCACATTCATATCGTTTAACCTTTGGAGACATTTATCCAGATATATGATAAACAGCCTGGCTAATAGAACGCACCCTTGCTTAACGCCGATATTGACGTCAAACCAAGGCGACATTCCATCATCCAGCCGCACACAAGCTCTACAGCCCATGTAACGACTGCACAGCCTGCAGAAGTTTACCGTTAATACCATACTCCGGTAAAATGTCCCAAAGTTCCTTTCGTGCAACCGTGTCAAATGTTCTTTCCAGATCCACAAAACTGCAGAAAACCCTCTGACCTAGAGCCAGATGCTTCTCCACAATGTTGCGTAGAGAGAACACTTGATCCATGCATCCCCTTTTACTTCTAAAACCTCCTTGTGCCTTACACAGTAAACCATCGGACTCCATCCTCATTCTCCTTTCAATAATTTTAGCATACACTTTTGCTGAAAAAAACTGGTCAAGTTTATGGCTCTGTAATTTGAGCAGTCATAACCCTTGTTTTTAAATAAAGGTACGATGACTGCGCTATTCCAGTCCCTGGGAACCATTCCCGAGCTCCGACATAAATTCAGGAACAACAGGAACGCCTCCCAGACACAGGAGCCGCCAAGCTTGATCATCTCGGCAGACACCATATCAATGCCCGCTGCCTTACCAGTTGATCTACTAGACCACATGCAACACCTGCGCCAACCCGAATATCCGCATACATATCGCCAAAATATTCACTCCATCGGCTTCACACGTCTTGTATTTGTGTAAGAATGTCTCCACCTGTAGACCTTATTTTATTAATTCTGGAGGCTGACCAACCACCCCGAGACCTCTTCACCTCTCTCCAAAAGAGTTTGGTGTTACCCTCGAAGTTTTTAGCCAGCCTATCTTCTGCACTCATATTTGTTCTATCACGTTTCTCTTTCACCAAGGCCTTGGTGTCAGTCTTACATTGCCGATATATTTCTTTCTTCTGTTCAGTCATACTGTCATTCAGATTCAAAGAAGAGACATAGTCCAGCCACGCTTTCTTCTTTTGCTCTACTGAAGTTGCCACTTCCGCATCCCACCAAGCATAACCATTCCTTTTTATATGCTTCTTTGAGCTTCCACATACTACTTTCGCTGTATCTACCATACTCTCTTTCAATATTCTCCAGCATTCTTCAATGTCCGATTGCGGCTGGCTTGCCATCGTCAGCCGTTCTCGGACACCCTCTGCATACTTTTCTCTAACACACTCTTGCAAACTTTCAATCTTTATTCTTTCAAGCCCTCCGAAGTGGACATGCTCTCGCCAGTGCCCCCACTTTCTGAACAGACCACTAAATCTCGCAATAACGAGATAGTGGTCCGTATCGACTGTGGGGTCCCTGTAGGCTCTTGCGTCCAATATTTTGCGTCGGAGGCGACTGTCTACCAAAATTAAATCTATTATAGGTACTTTTCTGTTCATTCCTTCTCCATGTATACATATGAAAAATGTGTTTGACATAATAAGGTTTCTCTCCATGCATACATCCGCAATGAGCCTACCTGCGTATTTCACTCTCTTATTACCAAATGGACCAAGTACCTCATAGTCGGGACGCTTGGTCCCCACCCATCCATTCAAATCTCCGCATACAATTACGCGTTCACTGGTTTCTGCCATATCTAGAACTAACCTAACATTATCCCAAAACTTCTCCAGGTCTGATGCCACCGAGGATCCTACGGGAGCATATGCTACAATCGTGAAAGGTGACACCTAGTTCTATACGGACCCAAAGACGTCTGAGATCATAAATTCCGTAATCCTCACACCTGAGGTCAAGCGAGAGGACAAAAGCACCCCTATCCCCATGCTGGCTCGATCGCTCTGTGGTACACCAGACCACAGGGCCATCCCATCACCAGGAAGATCCCAGGCGTCGCTGCCCCTTCGCTTGGTCTCTGTTACACAGAGCACGTCTAGCTGTTTATCCGCCATGACGGTTATCAGCTCGTGCAACTTACCTTCCACACAACCTCTTACATTCCACGTACCCACCCGGCACTCTGCTCTCCTCGACTCGCCTGACTGGGCAAGGTGTGATGGGTGGTGGCCCCCATCACCGCATCTGCCGATTTTCGTACCGACGGGGGCGGGTCGGTACGCGTCGCCTCCGGGGGACACCCTAACCCACACTGCGGTACGCATATGAGCCGGATTGAAGTCTGACTAGACTGGCAGGGGACGCAACGTGCACGCTCCGGACTATGCCCCCCTACACGATCCGTACTATGCCTCCCTAAAAAAAAATCATCATCAAGTCAGGCTGTTGTCGTCCACTGCTAGACGTAGGCCTAAATGTAAAACAGTACTGGATATTTATCGCATTTTTTTGTTGTGATTTATATTTTAGTTTTTGAGACAATAAGGTTGTAATTTTGTTAGGATGCTCATCATTTCATTTTTATTATAATAAAAAAAAATGTATCAATAATTACATTTGGTTTCCTTATTCCTTAGGGGCCGTCCATTAATCACGTGAGATTTGAAAAGTGGGGGAGGGGTTTGACAATAATCACGAAGGCCTAAACCTTCATAGTCTTAAACCTCACCACGTATCACCAAGGGGGAGGGGGGATTAAAAAATGCTAAAAAAAAATCACGTGATTAATGGACGTCCGCTTACCTTGAAAATTTAAAGTAATATTCGCTTTGATGAATTTTTAGATTTGAATTGGTTGATTTTTTATTCATATAATTTTATTTGATTTTAATCTGGTAAATTGTTAATATGAATCTCTTAGGTTTATTAGTGGAATATTAAAAGTATATACATTTTTAAATAATAGAAAAAAATCGATTTTTTCTTAAAAATCGATTATTTATTTTGATAATAATCGATTTTTGGCAAATCGATTAATATTAAATAAAAAAAAATCGATTTTTATTTAATCGATTTTTTTCCAGGAACCTCACATCCCTAGCAAGAGGGGGACTGGTGCATTTTATAGTTACCACAATTAAAAAGATGCTAGATTGAGAACCAATAATAGCATATTATGGTGGTTATTAAATGAATGTGTCACTGTAAGCATTTTGTAATTGTAATACCTATGCTCATCCAATGGTGCATTCAATAATGCACTATATATAGGTCTTGTCACCAATAGCAACAAAAAAAAAATACTATGCAGAATATTTTTGCTTTATACAAAAAATGATCAACTTATTTATTGACCAAAATATTTATAATAACTCGACAGTCCATTTTGCAAGATCAAATAATTAAATCTAAACGATTAAATTATGATAACGAGAAACAATCAATTTGTGAACAAATGAATTATATTTCCTTTCAAGTTTATAATTTACAATACCTACTTAATTACATTTTATTACAGCATATATTCAATGTACAGATTAATAAATATATTATTGATATTAACGCTTGAATCTGTCAACTGGTTTAGGGATCTTTTTCATAAATATAGTCTTCTCATCATAGTATGTGTTGAATTTCTTATAAGCATACCTTTTCTTTGGGTCTTTCTTACAGTTTTCAGGAGTTAGGTTGATCATTAAACCTGTAAATTATTAATAATAATTTACTATAAATATTAATGAGCCTATGTGGTGATAGAATGAGAAAACCATTCAAAGGCCTATACATCAGCCTGTAGATGTCCACTGTTGGACATAGGCCTCTTCAGAATGCCACCCGAGAATGGTTGTGTGTGACTTTCATCCAACAGCATGCTGCAACCATTGAGATGTAGTCAGACTACTTGAGGTTTGTCCGAATCATAATCACAACTTGTGAACCTTTGTTCTGCAGCAGTTCTCAGTCCAGTGATCAATGTGGACTGCCCATTGCCACTTCAATGTCCTAAACTTTCAAGCTATGTTGGTTACACCCATCCTTGTACAGGTTTTCATATTCTGGCTTTTACCACATCAAAAATTCACCATTAAGAGATGCTAAATTATATTATTTCTGTGTTTTATATTATTAATTTTACTGAATTTTGAGATACAATAATTTAACATCACTATGAGTAAAGGAGAAACTGAAATACCACCACTATACATGAGTCTTATAGTGAACTGTTATTTTAATAGGATGTTTGACACTAAAGAAATGCAACACAGCTATTTTAAATTTCTTAAGCCACTGTAATCATAACTTCATTTTTGACAGATCACCAGATTAGATTCCATAAACTCATATGTACATGTAACATGAAGTTCCATAGTCTGTTTCCATACTATTGGATTTCTCCAATTATATTTACCAACATAGCCAACTTAAAGGTATATATGTACTGAATAAGAATGATGAATCAGAAAGATAAGTATTCTAATGGATAACAGCATATTCAAATTTAATCTTTAGTTAATAATACTTGACCTTTGTTTTCAGTAGCTTTCATTATACTGAATACAATAGGCTGACTAATGTGTTTCCACAGATGACTTAGGGTATTGAAATGTGCTCTCTACATCTCAAAAGTTGCTCAACATGCTATGGAGAGGACTATGCTCAGTATTTCTTAGCATGATAAAATCCGCAATATGGAAATTCATAGAATAGCTATAACTCAGCCCGTAGAATTAGTTAGCACTTTGAAGTGGGAGGCCATCGCTTGTCAAACTAATCAGGACTTTGTAAGAAAGTGTGGTAAATGAGTGGTGATCATGAATTCTGATTTTGACTTAATATTCAGTCCACCTAGCGGGTGGCCGTTCTATGCTGTAGTCTGCCACAACATTGAAGTGTACATTACTAATTAAATTTTAATAAAGTTTATTTCTGTACTGAAACATCATATTCACTGTTACAATTACCAACTAATAAACTAGTTATTGTTTAATTTTTGTTGCAAACTCCACCAAGCAACAAGTAAAGACTAAGTTACCCGATTATAAGAGATTATGATATAAAGAGGCAGGAGACGAAAGTTATATAATAATTTTAATTTAGTATGCTATTTCTTACCAGCTTTTTGTGCCATTGTGACCATTTTTCCTATTTTTTTCTGCTGTCGCCGGCACAAGCCGGTGATGCGTCGTGGCAACATACAACCATCATTTCTAACAAATTGACTAAGAATTAAAACATCTGTATGTTTCACATCCAGACCAAGTGCACACATATAACAATGCTTATCTAATGTTGAAGTTTCATGCACAGGAATATTTTCCGCACGAATTAAAACTTCTGTACGTGGCGACGGTACAATAACTCCCTGAATTATAACATTATTGCCTTCAATGCGCTCATGAACTGAAAATAAATACATCATAATATTTTTTAATAAACTAACTAATATTTGAGGTTATATTTCAGACTTAAAGCATTTTAAATATTTTACTTACTTTCTTTAAGATTAAGCTGTTTCGTGGTAGATATAGAGCGTACCGATGTTGATAACAAGACATTTTTTGCGAAAGAAAAGCCTGCCTTCACCAACCCCGTCATGTTATTTACAATATTTACTTTTATTTGTCTGCCTGCTGTCAATAATAAGAATAACAGTTTCACGGTTTCGTTTTGATTCTGCTTCAATTGGTAGATAATTTTAAGATATGGAAGGCAACACCAAATAAAAACTTCCGGTATATATCATACCTATTGTGTGGGAAAATCAAAACCAGTAGGACATAACATTTTAAACAATGAAAAAGTGTGGCTTTACTCGCATTGCCATTTTTTCACCCCACGTTATTTTATAACGTGAATAAAGTGTCATATAGTAACCTCGACCTAATCTTACCTAACATCTGCAACAGAGATATGTCGTTTTATAAACGAGGCCATGTGAAGAAATATTTGAAATGATAATATAATTTCATGTACCTATACAGTATAGATAATATCATTTCATGTATACAATATTATTGTAAGTCAAATGTGTCGCACTCGTCGAAAAAATGCGCGTGTGAATGAGGAATAAGGGATTATTTGTAATGACAATTAATAATTTTTCGCTTATGAAAAATTCAAGATCTTTCACTACGAATCTTACCCATAGCCAGAGCGAGATTTGCGGTTTAACTATATCTATATAGAAATGATGTTTCGGATCTGGATACCTACGGATACAGTTATTAGAATAACATGCCGGTTTCCACCACGGTTATGATTATAAAATTATTTCGGTTTATCGGACAGTTTCCCTGTCGTTTGTGGTCTGTTTTCTTTCTATGAGCTGACGGAGTTAGAATTAACCACCCACTCTCTTGTCTGTAAGTGTCGTGAAAGAGGACTAATAAGGGATATAATTTTCACATAACATCTATGCAAGCAATGAAGGTGAATTCGATATCAAACCCTATATCAATACGTTAGTCCAGTATGGTATAATAGTAGTGTCCACTGTAGAGATGATGAGATGGATGATGATGACCCGACAGTTACTCTTATGAGTATTGGATTTTCATTTCATTCTATCTATATATTTATTTTTGATTATTTACTTGTCAGATAAATAATGTTGACAAGTAAATAATCAAAGATTAAAGAAATTAAATTAATTATAGATTGACTTTTATATCTATTTTCGGCATACCCGTGTATATGATTATCTATATTGCTAAACTCCGAAATTATTTCACCGATCATTATGAAAATTTGTAAGTATATGTATGTATTTTTTCACAGAGAAGGTTGTATGCTATCTGCATTGATGTAACTCGCCACTAGGCAGCGCTACGACATATCGACATCTATGAAGAAACCAATGGGCTGGGTTTGCTAGTACATAGTATAGAAAATAAAACATCTTTTAATGGATCACATGTATTTATTAAACAACACATAATGACAATTAATTGAACTTATTAATTATGAAACATTCAATTAACAATAAACATCTTAAATTTATGCACAGAAGAATAGTTTTAGATACAAGCAACATTTTGATGCGAGCACAAGCTTATCAGTTTCAAGGCTTGTATATAACAACCTTATACACCTTATTTATTCTAACATTTGTATATATATATCTATCATAAAATAAACTGCTATGCAGTAGTAGGTTAGGAAATAATATATCTATATTATATCCATAAATATATGATTTATTTTTTCTTAAGCAATCTTGTAATGTGTAAGATATATAAGGGATTTTTTTTATATTTTTGTAGCATTTAAAAGGCTTTCTGTGGACGGTAATAAGCTCGAAGCATAAAATTGAAAGGTCTATGCAAAAATAAGAAATAAAATGTTGTAGCTTAAACGACTTAACATTACATAGGCTTAAACGTGAGATTGCAATTTTGTGACTCATAAAAAAAAAGAACATAATAATCATATTAATTACTAAATTAAATTATTAATAAAATTTCAGAATTAATATTAATTTCTATATTAATTAAATTTCAGAATTTTAAATATAACTCGCACAATGGTGTTGCCACATTTTTGTACTTTTGTTCTTAGCAATGCAAAGATAATGTATAATTTGTTCATGAACTTAATAATTATATTCTATACAATATTGTGTATTATAAATTAAAAAAAAAACCTTACAAAAAATGTGCATGTATATAAACAAAATGTGATGAACATTTATTACCATGTTTTATAGAAAATTAACAGGTTTTTATTATAACAAATAGGTAATAGTAATATTAAATATTTTCCATTGATAAAATGCAAATATTTTTTTTATTTTTATAGATATTAAATAATCAATTTATCTGTAAAAGTATCGTACAAGGTTTTATATTGTAATAATCTTTATAACATAAATTGTATAAATTTAAAATGTATTTAGGTACTACAAGTAACTTATAAATAGCGGTTAATGTCACATAATAATATTTTTTTTTTATTTTCCTGTCAATGTTCATGAAAACATCGGTTACTCAGCAATGATTGGTGAACATTTGTTGTTTACTTAGGGAAAGCAGACAGTCCCTTGCTCAGTAAACCAGCAGCACCTTGCGATGCATCATGGGTAGCCGCCGACAAGCCGGAGAGCAGCTGGAAAGAATTAAAAAATCTGCTATAAGTATCCATTCGGTGTAGTCGTCCATCCGGGGTAGTACGACACTCTCGCAGAAGATCGTCGTCTGAGTAATGCCAATGTGCTATTGCGCTTCGTTTGGTGAGCGTGAGAGCCGGAAGCCCAACTGGGTGGGTTTGGGGTTTATATTGGTAGGCAGCGGCCTAGCTATACCCTTGGTATTGCAAAGGTCCATGGGCGGCAGTGACATTTACCATCAGGTGTGCTGCTTGCTTGCAGGCCACCACAAGCAATAAAAAAAAAGTCAAGCCGAAACAAAAATTCTCTTTAACTTTGACAAAACATTCTCAAGAAGATAGTGTAAAATAGATTGACCAGGAAACTGTATTTAAACTAAGCTCATCATATCCCCAACCCACCCACTCTGTCCTGATAACTTTAGTAATAAAATAAAAAATACAAATACGTATTAACAGAATACTTCATACATTGTCTCTCTTCTCGTTCATGTATTTTTCGGTGTTCTTGAGCTTGGCGTCGACAACGTTGCCAGCGTTCTTGATACCCTCGTCTGTAGCATTTTCTACCCTCTTCAGGGTGCTATCCACTGTGCTGCTGAGTGCGTTGCTAGCGTCTGACGCCGCCTTCTTTGACTCTTCAACTGCTGCGTCTATAATATTCAAGTAAAGTTACAAATAATTGTATGATTTTTAATATATTAGTAAAGTATTACTTTTCGTGTGGTGACAGAGTAAGAATACAATTCACCACCCCCTATCTTACCCGTGGGTGATCGTACAAGACGACAAAGGGATATAAAACGCTTTAATATCTATGTGAGAGAAGGAAAACTCGAAACAAAACACTATACCAACACGTCTGACCAGCGTGGTGTAGTAGGTCAACTACCCTCCCATTATTGAAGACGCTCGAGCCCAAGAGTGAGAAATAAATGAGATGAGTATAAGTAAAGCCGCAAAGTTTTGCCGGATTTAAATCTCAGGTCTGTTAAAGAATTATTTGTTTCTTCCGCTAGGAAATTATCAATAGCAGTAAGGATCTTCAAACGTCCAAAACAATTAAAAGCGTTTCCCTGACTTACTAAAGATCCAAACGTCGCCATCATCTATGGAAACCATTGTAGAATATGGCTTACGGAACTTAAGACGGATAGAATGTTTGGTAAGATTAGACGCGTAAAATAAAGCAGCACCACTTGACGCGTACAATCGGAGACTCCTTGTTTACCATTTGACGCTTTAAGAGTGATATTCCAGAAAAGCTCAAAGTAAATCCATGTACATTATGAAAGAGACTTGTCTACCAGAGTGAAAAGTATAAAGTGAGGAAAATGAATTTTTGTTTCGACTAGATTGTATTAATCTCAAATGGCTGTTAGATTTTTAAGCGGACTAGTGGTGAGTGCAAAGGCAGGGGCAGCTCTAGCACATGTAGCGCCCGGGTGCAATCAATAATCTGGCGCCCTCTTGTATCAAAATTCGTGAACAAAATGGGATAGGTTGATAGTTACAACACGTTCGACTAAAGTCCGAATCTCGCTGGAATGCGTTGTCGCATGCTTAGTCTCGTTGTTTTGTAAAGAAATCAGGTAAACGCAATCGGATTATGAAGTTACAGTGAGCATGGCGACAAAGCAACCTACTCAAACCTGCTAAATAACGCACTCACTACGTTTATAAATAGTTATGCACTCGCTGCGTACGGTGCGCCCGCTTCGTTACAATGGAGGCTCTATAGGTCCCGATCGGCTATCGGCGCCCGGGTGCACCGCACCCTCTGCACTATAGGTAAAGCCGCCCCTGTGCAGAGGCTCTCAACTCAAAGAAAAAGAAAGACTAAAAGTACGCTATCCAGACTAAAACCATGAAAGTAGAGTTCTGTCTGTAATGTATGATAAATCTAGTCACAGAAAATTACGGAAATCTCCGTGATCAAGATATCCTGAAGGCTTAAGGCCTTAAAGCTCATAGTTGTGGATTTAGCCTTATTAATCTTCCTTAATATTATACATGACGAAATCTATTAGTCATGCGCGAATTTTCTCAAAACTCTTCCCCTCTATTTTAAACTAGTTACTAATACGCATGTGAGTCGATGTTATTATTACATTGGGATGTTGTCTACTATTTTATAGCGTATCCTATGTGTACATATTTTATATCTATGAGATAGACTAAAAGCTGTTTCGATATGTAAAAGCAACTGTTAGTGAAAATAAATATTTATTTTCATATTGAGCTAGTACTACAAGTATTGCCATGTGGTGACGGACTAAGAATACAGTTCACCATCCCCTCCCTTAGCCGTGGGTATCGTAAAAGTCGATTAAGTGATATAATATATCATATCATCTGTGCACGAGAAGGAAAACTCGAAATAAAACCCTAAACCAACACGTCTTACCAGCGCGGTATAGTAGGTAAATTTCCCTCACATTATGGAGGAGGCCCGAGCCCAACAGTAGGACATTTATGGGCTGTGATAATGATGATGATGACACTAAGGAAATAATCCTTGTATTACGGGGGACTTGACAAATATGCAATTGACGCAGACAAATTACACCCAGACTTGGAACATTATTTTGTGGATCGCACAAAGTATTGTCCAGCGTGGGAATCGAACCCAAAGTCGGTCTTATCCGCTACGCCATCTGTGCAGTCAAAGTTTTTGGCTAATTATAATGTATATATTAATAATTATAATGTTTACAATTATAATATGACGTCATCAGCCCATATTCGTTCCACTATCGAGTTCGGGCCTTCACTATGGGCGAGAAATTGACTTACCATGCCACGCTGGTCAAACGGGTTCATATAGGGTTATATTTAACGTTTTCCTTCTCTTGCATAAATGTTATATTATTAATCATCTTTTACGACACCCACAAGCAAGATGGTAATTTATATTGTCATTTCGTGGCATAGTTGGTCAATTGCCTTCAATTATTTTGGAGGAGGCTCGAGGCAAACAGTGGGAAGTATATTAGCTGAGATGATGACGATGAAATGAACATACACTATAAATATTCTTTCAATTTCTTCTTTCAAAATTCAATATAAATAGTCGAAAAAATATTATTATATATCTTTATCATCATTACGATATTAGTTTAGTAATATCGTATATAACGGCTAATATTTCTCTCCTCATGTGCCATTTTGATATCTAGGGAAGAATAAAACACATACTAGCAACACGTTTAGCCTCTTCTTGTGCAGCCTCAGCAGCAAGCCTGGCTTTCTCCTTCGCATCCTCTGCTGTTTTCAAAGCCTGAGCTTTCGCATCCTCCGCTGCCTTCTTTGTAGCGTCCACCGTCGTGTTGATGGTATCTAATGATCAAAGAGAATTGTATGTTAACTTGTCTCAAATATATAGACGTTTAAATAAGTAGGTAAATCACTAAATAGAACCTTTTGTTGAAGATAAAAAAAATTAAAAGATTTCTAGGTATCTATAAAACAAAGGAGGCGTGTCTCCAGACCGTAAGGCTGTTGGCCACCGAAGACAAAGATCGGGTACCGGTGGCCCGCTTGCATAGCGAAGAGAGGCGCTTTGCAGGGTGGGTCTATGGGGTCGCGCGCCGCCTCTTCCGTCGCCCCGGACCGATTTGGCGGGGCGCGACCACACCCATAGTCCACCACAAAAAAAGACCGTAAGGCTGTTAGGTATCTGAAAAATTAAATAAATAAAATTTGTCCAACTATAAAGTGCAAGTATTAAGGTGGTTTAAAATTGTGTGCGACGACTTAAACTTACGTAAACTAAAACATAGCGAAATTAAAATCTCTACGTGGTCCAAAACTATGTCGGCACACAGATTTAAATTTAATACATATTAAATATAAACATGGAAAGATTTATGCACAAAGAAGTAATATATTTGATTAGTTATAATATTATTATCCAAAATTTATAAATGTTAACAATCAAAATTCTATAAAACACAATGTTTACTTAGAAGAGGCATAGTTTTAATATATTTTAAAATTCTCTAAAATCTATTACCCGTGAAACGGCAAGTATTTCGCGAGAATATATTATATTAAAATCAAACGTATAAAAACAAATGCTCGTATAATTAATTATGAGATATAAACGTGACGCATCATAATGAAACCTTCGAACTGATGATGTCATCGAATGCTACAATGAACAATGTAAACACGGTATTCTGGGCACGCTCGATTTTTCTTCAACAAAAGGTGTAATGTTAGAGCTAGTTTCAAACATTAGAAATTAGCACACTCAATAACGTGAATGCATTCAATTAGATTAGGTATCTGTTACAAAGTTTCGTTTCAATTGAAAATTATAAGACCTATAATAAACAAAAATAAATATTTTGTTGGTTTTTTTTTAATGTTATCAATGACAGAGGTGCAAAGCACTGAAAGAACCAGAAAGACATAAGGTCCAAGAGTGCGCACTCCCAAGCAATACAGTAATTTCTAATAGATTACATACGCACACAAATTATGATGCATTTATGTGCAATATTTTTTGACCTCAAATGGGATATTCACTAAGACATTGACTTTATTTTATTAAGTAATGGCGGATGTCCTCGGTTTTATTACGAGATAATCACAGCTTATATAGCAAATTTAGTTAGTAGAGTAGTATTAAGATGCTTATGTTTTTACTTTCATTTGAAACGAAAAGCAGCACTTCACTCAATTGCCAATTTAAGCTGAGTTATTGTAATTTTTGCAAATCAAAACTTTACAGTCATTATCAATACTACCAGTCGTATCTTGGACAGTTTTGTCGTAATTTTCAATCAATTTTATCGAAGAATCGTCGTCGGAATTGCAGTCTTCTTCCAGTACATCTAAAATTATTGGCCACTATTTAAATTTAGGTTATGAAGGAGTTAGTCTACGTTAAACTGCGTGTTTTTTAGTGTACCTAATAAAATTTAATATTTATACATGGTGCCAAGTACGCAGAATAATTGAACTCACATAGTCAGAGCATAATATTGCACAGTGTTAAATATGACAGCTGAGGATATGGATTGGGTATCAGAAGCATAAATAGGATCAATATCCTAGCTGTGACTTCCATAACAGCCAGGGTCAACTTTGCAAATCGTCAATATTCTTGCAAACTTCCACCATAGTTTCACTCATCATTCCTTAGTTTTAATTATAATAAATACATGTAACGTCATAAATCATTTATCTTATTTTATCTTAAATCTATCTATATTATGTACTACAACCCACATAGTAAAAGCCAAAGAAAAAAATATTGGTTTACCTTCCACGTTATCTGTAGTTTCTTCAGCATCGCTTTCAGCTACATTGATTAATATAGTATTTGCTAGTGCATCTAAGAAAAAGTTAGCAATAAAGGTTAAAGGCGACAGAGTTAACACAGAAATTGCGGGAATAAAATTTACAGAACAGGAAAAAACATGCAACAAAGAATATCTGACAAACCAATTATATACAAGTGCATTTTATTACTAGTGTGAAAGAAAAAAATATTTTGCTTCAGTACTAAATTATTTCGAAATATTTATTTGATTATATTTTTTGCATATTCGGAGATGTATCTAAAGGCTAAATAAAAATATATCCAATAACAATTTTAATTTTTAAAGTCCACAAAATATTTTGTACGTGAATTTGAAATCTAATAAGGTAATCGTTCAAAATCAAGAAAAATACGTCTAGTGCAGGGGTTCCCAATCTTTGTCAGCCCGCGGCGCACTTACAAGTTTAGTATTTATTCACGGCGCCCTATCCTAGTTAGCTACCTATTTAAAAAAGATATAGTCGAAATAAATAGGTACTTACAATAATAGTAGTTTGGTTAAGTAGTCAGCAACAAAAATTAATACATCCATAATATGAAATTGAGATTTTTAATTATTATATTTATAAAAAATGAGAATTGAAAACAAAAACAACAAGAAATACATAAGAAAACTGATAATAAAATACAATAGTTATTCAGTCAAATCAATGTGACGGGTGGGCTTGGTGATCGCTGCACAATTTTTCAAAGCGGGGAATAAGACTAGACATAGCTACTCTCATTTCTTGTTCAACATTGATCCTTGAGCGATATTTGTTTTTAATTACAGCTACAGCTGAAAATCCAGCTTCGCATAAATATGATGTTGCAAACGGAATGAAAATTCTTAAAACTTTTGAAGTTAAAGTTGGATATTCATTTTGAATCGATATCCAAAACTCTACCAAATCGGAATTGGTGATTCTAGTTTTAAGGCTGCTGTCGCAAGAGAGTTCAATGAGACTTTCTTCCTCTTGTGATGTAAATTCTGGCGGAGCGTGTGCATGGAATGGATCTTGTATCCACGCGTATTTTTCGACATCATCATTAACAAAGTACTTGGAAAACCATTCGATGAGCTGTGATAGGTGTTCTGTGAAAAGGACTATCAGGTTTTTTGAGACAACTAATTTATTTGATGCCGCATATTTATATAATTGCGGGAAACAATCTTGACCACCACCTTCATTAATTTTTATTATCCACAACTGCAGTTTCTTTCTAAAAGCCGCAATCCTCTCCGACAGTTTTAAAATGTGCGTGTTTTTGCCTTGCAAAGACATATTCAAATTATTTAATTTTTCAAATATATCGCACAAATATGCAAGTTTTATTAAAAAATCTGGGTCATTAAAATATTTGGCGTTTTCATGACATTCTTCGTGTAAAAATGTGCGAATTTCTTCGTGTAATTCGAACACACGAAATAAAACATTTCCGCGTGAAAGCCAGCGCGAATTGCAGTAATAGAGCAGGGCCGTATGTTCAGCTCCCATATCTATGCATAGTTTTTTAAAAAGTCTGGCTTTTAGCGGTCTAGTTTTTATATAATTTACTGCACCTATGACGCATTCTAGTACTTGGTTCAGTTCAGAGCTCATGGACTTTGATGCAAGAGCTTCCCTGTGGATAATACAATGGGTCCACATAGCATTCGGTGCTTTTTTACGAATAAGCGCTTGTATTCCCCCATACCTGCCAGACATGGATCGAGCACCATCAGTACACAGATACACTTTTTCCAATCCAAACCATTTTCTGCAATAAACTTATCAAGAATTTCAAACAAATCTTGGGCCTTCGCACTTTCAATAATGCTTTTGCAGAATAAAAGTTCTTCGATAATAATATTATCAGCCAGAAAGCGTACGTAGCAAATAAGATGTGCATCATTGTTACTGTCAGTAGCCTCATCGAGTTGTATACCAAAATCCTTGTTTTTCATTTTTTCTATTAATTGGTAACTAAGATCCTCAGCTATATCATGGATTCTTCGACTGATAGTATTATTAGATAATGGTACCTTGGAAATTAATTTTCCAGCCGATTCTCCCACCATAATATTCACCATATCGAGAGCAGCCGGTAGAATAAGCTCTTCTGCAATAGTTTGAGGTTTTTTGCATTTAGCTACCCTGTATGCCACCTTGAATGATGCTAATAGTGCGTTATTAGGTACTCAGGCTTGCTGGGTGAACACATTTTTTGTTTTTATTAAATTTTGTAATTTCCGGTGAAAAAAATCACGCGATTTTGTAGTCATAGTTGGATGGATTGTCTCAAAATGTCGTTTTAACTTACTTGGAAGCATACTTTCGGATGATAGTATTTTCAAGCAAAGCACACACTGCGGTTTTTCTTCATTGTTTACTTCTATTGAAGTAAAACCAAAGTCCAAATAGCTGTCATCGTATTTACGATATTTTCGCTTCTTTGCTACCCCGCCGCTAGCAGAGCCACTAGTACAACCACTAGTACAGCCACTTGTAGATGCTTTATCACTATCGTTTGAACCATCGACTTGTTTATTTAATAAAAATCTGTCCATTTTGTATGATATTTTTGAATGAAAACGACGCGAAACAAACCAAGACAATACGTTCGTACCTTCGGCGCGGGCGGCTTAAATAAACAAAAGAGTAATTGCGAGTAAGGGGGGTGCGAGCGGGTAAAGATGTGAAAGCGGTAGGGTATCATCAATGGTTTTCAAGCGTGCAGGTAGTTTCTGGCGATCGAGTGACGGCGAAGCGACGTAAATGTGTTCTTTACAGATGCGATGAGCGCTCAAAATAGGTATTGTTGCGTTATTATATTATAGCCTATAGGGACTCGCAGATATTTGTGGTTTCGGATAATGATAGAGGATTAGATCACGGCGCCCCCCTTTACTTTCTACGGCGCCCCAGGGCGCCGCGGCGCACACTTTGGGAACCCCTGGTCTAGTGCAAGATCAAAATCTTAAAGATATTGAATTATTTTGTCATCTATCACATTGAATATAAATTACCATAACAATACTGCAAACTACGCTCAAAAAATTGTGTACCATACATGTACTCGTAGTCGTTATGTACATATAGAGATGTATTATCTCTAATGACGTATACGTATGCATATGAATATATGTGTGTGTGTGTGTGTGTCTCCTATGTTATACATCTAATAATGTTACGCATACCTTTAGCGTTACCAACAAAAGACACGCTTTTATCTACAGCTGAACTTGCAACATTCTTTGTTGCATTCATTGTGCCTTGTACAGTAGTTGCTACTGTATCTATAAATACAAAATACGCTCCACATTATAAAGCAGCTTAAACAAAACTTCCCAAAAGTCACTCCACACAAGTGTAAAAAATACCTTTTGCGGTTCCTAAGAACGATGCACCTTTATCTACAGCTCCAGCTGCTAAATTTTTTGTTGTATCTACTGTGCTAGCCAACGTATCTACAAGGTAAAAGTGCAAAATATATAAATAAAATTATGCTAAATTGTTATATAAATATAAAAACTATCTAGCACAAGATACCTTTAGTGCTTGCTATATAAGATGAGCCTTTTTCTGCGGCCGATGATGCTACATTCTTTGTGGCATCTACAGTGCTACTTACAGTATTTGCGAGTGTGTCTACGATAAAACAAACTGAGCATAAATAAATTGCAAATTAATATAAAATATATGCCAAATTAAAATGTAGCTGTGCTACCTTTTGCACTAGAAGCATATGATGCACCGGTGTCTATGGCAGATGCAGCTATATTTTTGGTTGAATCATAAGTTTGTGCTACAGTATCTACAAAATATTTTTAATTAATAGATTAATTTCAAGATATACTGTATGTGATTTTGTAACTTGAGCTAATACCTTTGGCTGAACCTATAAACGTGGAGCCTTTTTCTACTGCGGATGAAGCAGCAGTTTTAGTTGTATCTACCGTACTCTGAACAGTGCTTGCTACAGTATCTACAAGTTCATATAAAATATCGTGAAATATTTTTATAGTGAAATTAATGATTATCAAGTAAACAATACTTTAAAAATATATTACCTTTAGCAGAATTAAATAATGATGCACTTTTATCACTAGCTGCTACAGCGACATTTTTTGTTGTATCTACTGTGCTCTGTACTGTATGTGCTACGGTGTCTACAAATTAAATGAAATAAAATATAAATTCGCAAATGAATGATAATGATTTCGCAAATTTGTGTGACAAATCAAATAAAACTAACTATAGGATTTTTTCGGATTTATACTACCGGCACGCTATGATAGCCGTTTTGACATTTGTCCACTCATAAAGTTTCGCATTTATAGTAATTACATTTGAAGGAGCAAATTGCTGTTCTTTATTGTCAATAGTGACGTACAGTTAGCCATAAAATTTATCGAATGTATTATTTAAGACACAACATTTATTTATTACATTGATTTCTAAACTCTATATATTAGGGCCCCGCGAACATTTATTTTTTATTTTTTTAAGATTATAATTATTTTTGTACTTATTTACCACACAACTCGGCATACGTTTTTCGAAATTCAAAATTTAAAAAATTGAAATTTAATACGATCGTCACATAGGATCATTCATGTTTTTGTTTTATTACATAGCATTTATATTTTTGTTTTATTAAACCTTTTTAATCAGGTATTACTTGCAATAAAAACTTATAGATTTCATTACCTATATTTTTTTTTGAGAATAAATTGACATTTCACATCACTATTGTAATATGTCAAAACGGCCATCATAGCGTGCCGTAACTGTAGTCTGTTTATTATTAAGCTACATGGGAGGATGCCTATATTCTATAGGCACTGGAGTACTAAGATACTTGACGATATATACCTACGTCAAAGTGATGTAAATCAAATTTCTGTTTGAGCAAAATCCTTTAATTTAGTAGCATTTCATAAATTTGTAAAAAAGTCAGTGTTAAAGCAAATTCTATTCATCCATCAATCCATAGACGTCCATAGTTGGATAGAGACTTCCTCGCGAGGGAAAGATAATACCATGATTGTCACGCTTGACATGCGAGTTGGTGACCGCAGTTAAGAGTTTTCCAGGAGAGCTCTGCTGCCCACTCCCCTGGTAAGCAAAACCCACATAAAGCAAATTAGATAGCAATTAAAATCTGAAGAAGTGAAGCTTCTTAGGAATGCATTGAATATATAAAGATTTTGATAGCTACAAATAAAACTATACACATAGCATTTGACTAATAAAATTGATTTGGGGGACAACTTCAATATACGATTAGCTCAACTAGAATAAATATGCATATTATGTTTTAAATAGTAGAGGTCACTCTGGAATGGAAAGTGCGAAAAGTGCATTTCCATATTTTAGTCTAACAGCAATTTAAAGTTTGAGATAATTATGCCATTTGCCTTAGCGCTAAGAAGTTCCACTTGAAAAAAAAAAAAAAGCGCTAATGGACTAATTTGACTACCTTTTGCACTGCCAATGAGTGATGATGTTTTATCTACAGCAGTTGCTGCAACGTTTTTAGTTGTATCTACTGTTGCATTTACAGTGTTTGCTACCGTATCTACATAAACAAAATGGTGAAAATTAGCATAACTATGATTAATGTATTGTATTTAAAATACAAGATAGATTATAACCTGGCATTATATTCAAACTCGATTTTGAGCTTTTTCATTTTTTATATAAAAATTAACATGGTAAAAGGTATCTAGTAATGGCCATAGTTGCCTCTATGTATAAGGATCGATAAATGAGTAGGTACTTAATAAGCTAAGATCTGAGACTTGCTACTTCAATGGATTTGCGATAACAAGATCTAGCAGCACACATCTATAGACTGTGTTATCAATGTATTGACAGATTAAGAATAAAAATCTCCAAACTCAGATGTCATAAAAATATTACTGTATAAATAACTGAACTACAAGAAGTTCCAAAACATTTTTACGTCTACCATATTACACTCCCACAATGGAGGATTAATATTTTAGGCAATTCAAAAATTTCCTTCATTGAACGAATCGGGCTCACATATGGCAATTGAATCTGTAGCATTAGTTTGAATCAAGTACCTACTTGCTTCGAGAGCACATGTTTAATGTTATTTATAGAAATCATTTATCTTTCAAGTACGTACAAACTTTCAAACTTGAGTTGATCATTAAAACGGCAATAGATAGGTATATGTACATAATTATATTTCGCTGTTAATGAATATATTTTATAATTATAATAAGGAAATTAAATAACTACCTTTAGCTGTGCCAACTAGGTTTGTGCCTCTATCAACTAAACTAGCTCCAACATTCTTAGTTGTGTCTATTGCAGTACCAACTAGTGCTGTGCTTTTATCGACTGCAGAAGCGCCGGCAGTCTTAGTAGTATCTATTGCCGTGCCAACTAGAGTTGTGCCTTTATCGACTACAGCAGCGCCAACATTTTTAGTCGTATCTATTGCTGTGCCAACTAGAATTGTGCCTTTATCTACTGCAGCTGCCCCGACACTTTTAGATGTCTCAATGGCTGTACCAACTAGTGTTGTGCCTTTATCTACTGCGGCTGCCCCGACATTTTTAGATGTCTCAATAGCTGTACCAACTAGTGTTGTGCCTTTATCTACTGCAGCTGCCCCAACATTTTTAGATGTCTCAATAGCTGTACCAACTAGTGTTGTGCCTTTATCTACTGCAGCCGCCCCGACATTTTTAGATGTCTCAATAGCTGTACCAACTAGTGTTGTACCTTTATCGACAACAGCAGCTCCAATGTTTTTTGTTGCATCTACTGTGTTATGTACAGTGCTTGCTACGGTATCTAATTATAAAAAATAAAAAGCGTAAAGTAATTATGTAACTTATGCTAACTCTTAACTCAATAATTAATAGGAAACATAAAATGAGAAAAAGCAAAACGTATGAAGCGGTTACGTGAATTCATGTGAAATTGTTAACATTCTAACTATTATGTACTAATACTATGTAACTAACGATCCCTAATAATTACTTTGGAGCTGCTTATTAACTACCCATATAAATAATCGTTATAAAAAAAAACGCAAACGTCAAACTACCTTTAGCGGTACCATAGAGTGTGGTACCTTTGTCGACAGCAGCTGCTGCTACATTCTTAGTCGTATCCACAGTCGTATTTAGAGTATTGGTAACATTTTCTACAATAATTATAAAAAAAAAATGTAAGGCGCATATAAATATTTTCTCAGATTTTAGATATATAAACAGAACTCCAAAACAAAATTTAAGGTCTAAAACTAATATTTTCATTACAATTTCTTTTTCATTTTTATATAAATACGCTTTACTCAAGGAAATACATTTGTGGCTGAAATAATTTAAAAGATTTTGCTTTGCGTATTTTTATTATATCCAATAACTCATAAATCCAAATATAAGTACTATACTATATTGAATAAAAATTATAATTTTAAGTTATAGGTTAATGTGTTCTGAATATACTCTAAAATATGAACTGATATTTGAATATTGCATAAAAAGCTGTGTCACATATCAAGCATTTGCAAATTCTTATAAACTACCTTTGGCTGTGCCAATTATTGTGGTGCCTCTCTCTACAGCGGATGCAGCTACATTTTTAGTAGCATCTACAGTATTGCCCACTGTGTTAAACACAGTATCTAAAATTAAAGCATTAAAAATATATATAACTATTAAATAAATAGTAATGATAATAAAAACTAACTGAAATGTTTTAGTTTTAAAAAATAATCAAATTTTTTGCTTGCTTAAACGAAGAAACGTATAAAAAGTCATACAATTCTTTGTTTTTAAAATTCCGATTTTTTGATACAGTTATATTCTTTTAAAATACGGATATTCTAATAAACATATACTATTATAAACAACTTAGTTCAACTTATTGCACTTAAACAGAACTGCACAGGTAATGCGGGATATGCTGACGTGAATAGCAATCAATATTAATTTAATATAACACTGCACTTTGAATACAATTGCACCAACTCTACGTAGGAATGTCAATTACAACGCATTTACCGCAATGAGACTATTATTTGTTATTATACATTATTTTATATTTTTTAACAGAGAGAACTAACACTGTGAAAGATTAGAAAATGCTACTGTAGTTAAACGTTTCGCTCGGCGTAGAGGTACATGTAGGGCGGGTCTATGGGGTCGCGCGCCGTTTCTTCTGTGGACCCGGACGGATTTAGCGGAGTGTGACTACTTCATACCCCGCCGTCAAAACAAAACTATAGTTAAACGTTAACTATATTATATTAAAATTTAGATTTGCAATGCTGCAATTTCTTAAATGCAGTTATAATATTTTTTTTTTGTGTGATATATAAAACGCGTAACTTAAAATTACAAAAAATATTATTATAATTGAGTTGTATCGAAAAAAAAAACCGATAATCTGCCGTTGTTAAAAAATCTAATTTTGTTTAGATCGATTAAGAAATTTAAAATATTTATACTACATATCCTCATTGGTGCTAAAGTCTGAAATATGGTGTCAAAAATTCAGTTAAAATAGCAGTTCAGTATCAAATTTGGCAATAATTATATATTAACTTATTTTAGCAATAATTGAGGCAGCTAAATTATTTCAAACGTTCAGATTGCCTGTTATAATTCGGCTTAATTATTCTCTGAATAATAAGAGTAAGCACTAAAATCTGAACGGTCAGAGCTAATCTGTCCTAAGCTCATTTGATATCATAAACGAGACTCCAAATTAGTGATGTATTAAAGAAAATCTTAATTAAATAAGATAATTGAATTTTTCTAGATCTTAAGTCATCATTCTCTTACTCTTATCCCAATTACTTGGGGTCGATACAATATGTAGGTACTCTTCTTTCATAGTACATATTGTAAAAGTTATTGGCAATAGTTTTATGACCGGCCGCCTGCCCGACATCAACCTCTCTTTTCTAGATCTTAAGTAATTAAGATAATTAATTAATATGCCAAAAGTAATCTAAATGATTATTTTAAGGATACAGCAATGTAATTATAAGATTATTTAACTTTGGCCGAGTTAGCGTATGTTTTCCCCGTCTCGATCGCGGTTTGTGCAACATTTTTCGTTGTATCTACTGTACCCTGAATCATATTCGCTACTGTTTCCACAATAAGTTCATTATCAGTTAAAATATTTACGATTTGTAATTGTTTTTATGGTAATATTCCCTTTTAATCATGACCCAAAGACCTAGAATCGATTTACAAAATGCTAAATAGGTCTTATTTTTTTTTTCAAGTCTCTTAAACTTGGATCTATAAATGAATCATTATACTGTATTTAATTTATGCGTTCATTAAAAAAGAGGCTATATTTGCTTGGATAATGGATGAACTTGATGAAGATAAATATATATAAGTATGTCATGGCTGGTTATGGTTTACTCATATTTAAAATTTACCTTTATCATAAATATTTACCTTTTGCAGAATCGACATAACTCTTTCCAGTCTCTAGTGTGGTTTGTGCTGTTTTCTTTGTATTATCTATTGTGCTTGCTACTGAATCTGGTTTTTAAAAAATAAAACCGGTAAATAAAAAATAAAAAAAAACTAAATAATAACTAAGCAAACAAATGTAATAATTAACAAAGTATAACTTTTAAACGTTATTCAAACTCAACAAAAATCGACTAAGCAATTAATTTAGGCTAAAAAAATTAAATTAAAAAAAATATACCTCTAGCGTGCTCAAAGTAAGACATGCCCATATCATAGGCTGTACTGGTAGCGCTTCTATAAATATCTGATGCCATTTCATATGAACTTTGTGCGGTATCTAAAGCATTATTAGCAAAAACACAAATATTTATTTAGTAACTAGTGCTGTTACAACACACAAAAAATAACGACACAAAAGTTAAATACAACGACACAAGTACAAAAAATAAAAAAAATACCTTTAGCACTATCTACATAGGACTTAGTTGTGTCTACGGTGGATTGTGCAACAGTTTTGGTACCTTCTACTGTGCTATTCACTGTATTAGCAAGTGTATCTACAAATATAAACGAAATAGAAATAAACACAGCGCGCATTTAAAAAAACATATGTGCAATAGCTGATTTTGAATTGATATATTATTTTTTACTGCCCTTCGTTTATTTCTTTATAATTCCAAAAATCTTTCATTTGCCATGCTATAATAAATTTAGGGCTACATTAACTCAAATATTTTGACATGTGTCTATTGCATTTACCAAGTACTAAACTTCATGCTCCATTCTATAGAATTCTACAGGCAACTAAACCATGAATTCTTACGCCAACTCTAGATTATTATAGTTTTACTTCAAGTCTCATCTCTTATACCAGAACGGTTTATGGTTTAAGAATAGAATATCTTTATTAAGTTATCAAAATCTGGCAACTGTTAATCATTATCAACTCAGCTTATATACCTCTTCCTCCACAATGGGATAGAAATTAACCTACTATGCCACGCTGATCAGGTGGTTTGATATAGTTTTATTACGAGTTTAACTTATCTAGCAGTAATCTTGCCTGCGTTTGCTATTTGTCTTTTACTGTCACCTGCGGGACAGGAAGGGTGATGACATATTTAATTCCTGCTCAGTTACTACATGGCAAAACAAATATTTTTAATGCCGCTAATCTATCAAAACATTTCAGGAGTTCAAATATATACACGGAATCAGAAAATCAGCCTGTAGAAAAGTATGAACCTACCTTTAGCTGTTGTGGCATAACTTTTACCAGTATCAATGGCCGATTGTGCAATATTTTGTGTGGTATTTATAGTACTCTGAGCTGTACTCGACACTGTATCTACAAAGTAAATCGTAAGAAATTAATAATATTGATGATTGAATATTGATGATTTTAAAATTGTATCCATTATCACGTTCGTTTTCCACATAAAATTCGTTCCAGATGATATCTGACGACAATAACGGGTGAATAACAAAATTATATCACTGTAACTACATTTTAAAATCACTACCGATATTCAGTGTAATGCTACAACGTGCATTTCTATAAATAATATTAACAAAGCAAAAGAATAAAGACGCAAGTGTGATAGTTGCCAAAACCAAATTCATTCCACCCACCATAGTGCGAAAGAAAGGCGCAATGACATGACAAGGTTTGTTTACCTTCTATTTAAGGAGTCAACGGCTTAATAGTTGTGGTCTTTGTACTGCTAAATATTCTATCCTGTTTCTATATAGAAGAAATCACCGAAGAGTTAGAAAGTCCTAATAAGGAAGTGTTAAGTTCATTTTTGTAGCAGAGATTGAAATTAAGATAACTTACTACTAATGAAATGAAATTCTTACCTTTTGCTGAATTTATTGCGGAACCAGCAGCGTTTTTCGTCTTTTCAGCAGTTGCAGCAATTGTGTCTACGGATAGAGGCAGTAGCAATAGGTAAAAAAATATCTAGCGAAACTACAAAACACTACCTACAAACTATTTCAAACTAAAATAAACTACTCATAATTACTAAACAGAGTATGTCCCTATTTTTAAAAAAATATTCTACTGACCAGCGCACAAAAATTAAAAAATAAAATACTAAATAATGCACTAAATAATACTGGCTAGTGAAATTAAAACTCTAAAGCCTTAACAAAGGTACATTTCTAAAAAAAATGAAGATGTAGCGTCAATTCTAGTCACTACTATAGTTTTAGTAGAATAAAACAAAAGGTATCAACTAACCTTTAGTAGTGTCGACGACCTTCTTGCCATCCGCAACGGCTTTGTTAGCGGCATCACGTGCTTCACCTGCAGCTAGAGACACCTTGGAGAGTTCTTTATCCAAAGCGTCAATAGCAGAATTCTTGGTGTCGGCAGCTGTCAGGACAAAGTTTAGTATTATTTTTAAGATATAGAGAAAGATATACGTAGCCGCGAGTATGTCTTCCCCGTACAGTGACAGTTAAGAGCATTGTGCTCTAATATTTGCAAAGGGATTCATAAAAATCAGCTCAGAGCACACTAGGAAATGGCCAGCAACATTCATTAAACTGCCTTAGTGGGGCGATCCATGCCCATTAGTTGACATCAATAGGTGGAGTAGTTATTCAAGAGCATAAGCCGCTGAAAGAGCAGTAAACGCAGACATTAAAGAGCTGTTCGCTGTAGAAACGTTATCATGCACCCAGCCTGAACGGGCAGATTGCGGTGAAATCATAGTTCGTTAATAAAAAGAAAAAAAATGCCTCAGTATAAAGTATAGCAACACGTTGGACATTTTGTTTTTCTTTAAAAAAAGTAAACACATAATCCTGCACTAAGTGATAAATCCTTATATCGCGAGCGATTTCAGAAACATATAATTTACGTTCAGTTTTTGGTGGCAAAAAGAGCTAGTCTTCGTGTGTATTGATGCTAAGACATTCAACATGGGTTTCTTACTTGTCCACTATCCATCTGTGTAGACAAATTTGAAAATTGCAGTACTCATTTATGGTCAAGCATGTTGATTACTATGGGGTTTTATTTAGCAGTATTTTCCTCTTGCAGTGATCTTAGCTCATATACGCCGCCCCATTCCTGAGCACAATATAAGATAATTTGGAAAATCCAAAAGTGCACGCCTCATAATTTTTATATTATTTGTCATTTACTATTAGTCAATGCCAGAAATATAAAATAAAAAGTTAAAAATAAATTAACTCCAATAAGACACATGACACTTTATAAGTTCATTGTAACCTTTAACGATAATTAAGCTTCTTCGTCTACTACAAAATATTTCCATATCGTACATAATTATATATTTTTAACACTAAAACTTTACACCATAATTATTAATTCTTCCCGTTTCTATCACAGTCCCAATTTTATAAATAAAAGCGTGTTACATTTTGATGGTATGATTAAGAACATCTAGAACCTTCTTTTTCCTATGGCCAGCTTCCAGGTCCAACATCAGACCCTGGTTACCATATAGTATCAAAGTACTCGTCAAGACGAATCAAACGAGTCCAAACTCGATGGAGTTGCGTCCTTTGATTACGGAGTTGCTATGGCCCGCTTCCAGGTCGATCGTCAGACCCTAGTTACCATATAGTCTCAAAGTACTCGACAAGACAAATCAAACGAGTCTAAACTTGATGAGGTTGCTTCGTTTAATTACGGAGTTCCTATGGCTAGCTTCCAGGTCCATGGTCAAACCCTGGTTTCCATATAGTATCAAAGTACTCGCCAAGACGAATCAAACGAGCCCAAACTCGATGGGGTTGCGTCATTTAATTACGGAATTTCTTTGGCCCGCTTCCAGGTCCATCGTCAGACACTGGTTACCATATAGTATTAAAGTAATCGTCAAGACAAATCAAATGAGCCCAAATTCGAAAGGGTTGCGTCGTTTAATTACAGAGTTCCTATGGCCAACTTCCAGGTCCATCATCAGATCAGCTCTATGTCACAATAATATTGCATTGTCATCCGATTTATATATGCATGCTAAATTTCAGCTCAATCGGAAACCGGGAAGTGGATCAAATTTAACTTGCAAGATTTGATTACAGACAACGGGACAGGTGAAACTAAATATAAGCTTGTAATGAAAGAAAAGAAATACTTTTGAAATTTTGTGCCATTCTCGACGTAGAGTTAAACATAGCTGTATAGGCTGAATGGGATTTATTTCCTTTGCCTGTCCGAAAGGCCGAACAAAAAAATGTAAACGAACCCAATTTTCATAAGGTATACATACACTAATGACTAAGCAGATTAGTTTTTTTATTAATTGCAATTAAACGACAAAGAGTTACCAAGCCATTTTAGAAAGGAAACAGCGCGTTGCGATTATGAACCTTTTAATAAAAGAAAAACTTCGATACATTCATTTTTACGGTCGTGATCCTGCCAGATACTAAAAAATATTTTATCCGACGTTCTCGAATTTTTTTTTATCAACTATTTTCTTACTTTAAACAAAATAATTGCATTTTAAAAATATCAAATACGTTTAAACGAATGTTTTTTCTTGACATATGTATTATAATATTATCCTATAAGTGCAATGTGAGAAAATTACAATCATTTTTATGTTTGAAAAGTGCTTGATTTTCATATGTCGAGAGTATAGCAAGACCTCAACGCTTCGCTTATGAGGCGTGCAGAAATTGACCTACTATATATTATCCGTGTGGTGACGGAGTAAGAATACAATTCACCACCCCCTTACCCGTGGATGATCGTAAGAGACGACTAAGGGATATAAATCGCATATAACATCTATGCAAGAGAAGGAAAACTCGAAACAAAACCCTATACCAACACGTCTAACCAGCGCAGTATAGTAGGTTCACTTCCCTTCCATTACGGAGGAGACCCAAGCCCAAAAGTGGGACATATATGGGCTGTGATGATGATGATGACCTACTATACCACACTAGTGGTCTAGACTAGTCTAGGATAGAGCGTCTATTTCGAAACAAGTATAGCTTTTCTCTTGCATAAATGTTACATACAAATTTTATCTTTTAGTCGTCTTTTTCGAAACCTTTGATATAGAAAAAAGTCATGATTGTATTCTTAGAACAATGAGTAGTTAAAAATTACGATCCGACATGAAATTGTCGACGTGTATTATCGCCGATACAGTTTGTCAGTTTATTCTTTTTTCAGTATGCTTTGTCATCTTTGAGTTTAGTTTAATTATTCTACATTCAGCTTCAGAGTTGTATTGCCTATGCACTTTTCTTATTATACGTTTTAATAGTGACTATAAAAATCGTTGGCATCAGTACAAAAAGTGTCTAGATAAAAATGTAATTTAAATTAGCAAGCTTGCTAATTCCACATAAAACTGCATGACAATGAAAATATATAAATATAATAATGAAATATGATGTTTATTACCACAATTATAAAAACCGCTAATCTAAATTTAGGATTTTTATTTGTACGCAAGAATCACTGCCGCATTTGAAAAAATCACCTGTTCGTGTACAAAAAACAAACTAACCGATAGTTAGATTAAAAAAAATGCAATAAAATGTAGAACAAAGCGTAGCGCCTATTTCCGAGTTATCATCGGGTTCAAGAAAATTGATAAGTACTAGAACAATTAGAAAATATTGTCGTTTGGATTACCTGATGCGTTTTTATACCCATTACAGTCATCATTATCACAACTCAATATGTCCCACTGTTGGGCTCGGGCCTCCTCCGTAATGGGAGGGAAATTAACCTTATACCGCGCTGATCAGACATGTTGGTATAGGATTTTGTTTCGAGTTTTCCTTCTAGTGCATAGAAGTTATATGCGTTTTATATCCCTTAGTCGTCTCTTATGATCACCCACTGGTAAGATAGGGGGCGGTGATTTTTATTCTTACTCCGTCACCACACGGATAAATTGCCATTTCAGTATTAGTTATTATATTGACCAACATTTTAGTTATTAAATTATGACCCACGATAGAAAATTTATATAAAATGGTTTTAATTCGTATAGTATAATTTTTATTTTACATATCAGAATTCATTGTCTTACAACTGAGTTAAAGGAGGCATTGCTTACCTCACTAACAGCTAGTAAAGCCCATAGCGTTCAAGGTAACTCTGGTCTAAATATTTATATGGCAAGTATTTACTATGAATCTAATGGTATTGTTTATATAAAAGATTCCCAACATCTAGCCAACTATAAGTTTAAACAAAGATAAAGTACATAATAATTATTTAACGGCTACATATACACGTTACAATGTAATATTTTAATTTATTTCTGATGTAATTCTTAGTGGTAATAATTTTGGTCTACAACATGCTAGCATTCGTATCAGCCTATACAGCTGTTGCAGAATATTCTTAATATCATCACGCGCCCTATTAAGTGGGACTAAAAATTATACTACATATTTTATAACATGTGTATTCTTTGCTTACCCTTTAGGTACTACGGTGCAGTCTCACAGACTATAAAAAAAAAATAGCGAAAAGACATTGTGTGCTTTCCATTTAATACAAAAAGTGACGCAGTGTTCGATAAAGCGCTTTCCATCAACGACACTGTTGAACACAGCCGTACACTGTTCGACACTCGAAAAAGTGATGTTTGACAGATGCTTACCTACTTTCATAGAGTACTTTAAATATATAGGTACTACTTTGCTTGAATTAAGTATCATTACTTAACCTCGCAATTTATTTATGGCATATTCTAGTAGTATTATTTGAGATTATTAAATTGAGCTTGTCTCTTACTGCTAATTAAAATTTAATAAAAATGTTCAAATGTAAATATTGCACTATTGAAGTGAGCCCTGATAATGTGGTTATGTTTATAAATTATTGAGCCAAGACTTTGTCAAGGAACTTGCATTTAGTTATACGACGCCCAGAATTTTGCGATATTGATGCACTCTAGTGTTATTTTCAGACAACTAGCTGTTTCATTTAAACTTTTACAGTGCTTGGCAGTGTTTCACAATGTACGGCAGAGTCCCTCTGTGTTAACTAAATTAAAAGCAACCATTAACTAGCAATATAATTAGACTTTTGTTAAGGCTTCAGAGTCATTCCTGAACGTTGTCCTGCCCCTAAGCCAATCCTAATCCACTATTCAAACACGCAAACATTTGAAATTGACTGTGGCGCCACCAAAGAAAAAGGGCTGATAAAACGCCGCGAGCTGCCGTTCGCAAAATTACGTGTGTGTAAAGAAAGAAAAATCGAGTTTAGCTGATGCGTGAGTACCTTTCCATCCTACCTATAGCCAGACTAAAAGCTGAAACATAAATTAGTGGTCCGTTTCGAGCACGAATACCTACTGAAGATTTACAGTAAATATCAATTGTAAACTATTTCTTATATTTTAGTATGGTCACATTTCACCAGCCCTTACCAACTATGCTGTGAAAAACGACTAAAGAATAGTTAAAAAGCAATTAATTTGACTGCACCGATATTGGTGTGGACTAAGTACCGTTTTCTCATACGAAGGGTTCGATTCGCACGTAGAAGAATTCTTTATGTGATCCACAGATGATTCCGGGGCTGGTGGTATTTTGTGTCAGTTAACGATTTGTTGGTAAAAGCCCGTGCGATACCGTGGTTTATTTCTCAGGCGTTATTAAAACAATAAATAAAAAAATCACTATAATAAGGTTAACACGAAATAAAATCTATCCTGTAGATTTTTTTTGTATAGTTAGGTGCCATCGAAACGCAATTTCCATGATTCTCTAATGTCACCCCGCATTGATAGGTGTTATACAGTGAGACAATAAATAACATGCCAGAAAAGGTAAATTTCTTACTCATTGGAGACGGGTCCACGCCTAATAGAAAATATACGAAATAAAAATCAGCGGTATTCTTAGAGGTAGGTATTATATGCCGAGTCAATTCCTTTTGCCTATTAATTTTCTTTTTACTGTATGTATTTAATTGTTTGTAGTTTTAGTTTTGAAAGGCAAAATAAATTATTATTATTATTATATGAGCTGAAGATGTTCTACGACTACTGGTTGTGTCCACAATATGAAGCGTTTCAATTTTAAGTGCCAATGAGAAGCTTAATAGCTTATTATTGACGGTCCCCGAATTGAATTCAGCTTGTCTTTATTTCTTAGTTATCAGAGCGTTACTGTAAAATCTATTTTGATAAAATTTATTTTTTGAATAGTTTTTTTTTATGCAACACTTCTGCTAAGGAATACATATTTATACATCATCATCACAGCCCATATATGTTCCACTGTTGGGCTCGGGCCTCCTCCGTAATGGGAGGGCAATTAACCTACTATACCGCGCTGGTCAGACGTGTTGATATAGGGTATTTTTTGAGTTTTTCTTCTCTTGCATACATGTTATATGAGTTTTATATCCCTTAGTCGTCTCTTACGATCACCCACGGGTAAGAAGGAGTGGTGAATTCTATTCTTACTCCGTCACCACACGGATATTTATACAGTGTGCAATTTTATACATATACATACCTACATATCATTAATGAATGCAATTGACATCAAACTCACTATAATTGTAAAATTGTCTCTTATAAATATTTATTCTGCGTAATAATTGAATCCATGATACTCAGCTTGAGTGTACTTAGCTACTTGGAACATATCGTTGATTAAAAAGAAAAGTGACATTTCTCGAAAATTTTGAAAATCGATATTATTGTTTAAAACCTTTTGTTATAGTTTGATATAAAAAAAAAGATAAATAATAAAATTAAATGTCAACAACTGTGTTATCAAAAGTTTTATTCTATGTTAAGCCGTACATTTGTTTGTAGAAAAAAAACTTTATATGCGTTGTACCTACCTACTGTAAAATTTGATATTTTTGATTAATGTCACTTTTCTGTTTAAGCGATGATATTATCTATGCAATTATATTTTTATAATAATTCAAAATGTTACCTGAACTGGCAGCATCAGCGGCAGACTTTTGAGCCCCACCAATTACTTCACCAGCTTTCTTGACTTGCTCTTCTACGAGATGGGCAGCATCTTGTGCCTTCTCCTGAGCTACTTGCTCGGCATCCTTCTTCTTACGATCGAAGAGTGATGCAGTCTTCTCTCCGAGATTTCGCAATGCTCCTGTAATTAGGATCATTATAAAAAATGTCTTACATAAATATAATGCTAAAATTATATTGTATTTCGCACAGAATTAGCAAGCATTCCAGGTGGTCAGTTTAAATTTTCTTAATATAAAATATCACGCGATCTGCACTTTAAGGCACTATTTGTATAAAACTAATTTAACAAATTTAATCAGATTTTATATTAAATCGTCTGTCAGTGAAGCTGTCGCATTCAACTAGAGCGATCGTTATGATACTAAAACAAGTATCTATGAATTTTGGAACAAACATCGAAACACGAAAAAACTTTTTATCTACGTCAAATTCATTCGATTTCAAAATCTATGCTGCATTATATTACGTAAATCAATAATAATATAATAAATTATTATTGATTTACGTAATATAATGCAGCAAATTATTTAATTATTATAAATAATGTAAAAATACTACATTTTCAGGTGCCTGTTAACTTTATTCGGAAAATTACCGTTGTTTGGATCATCAAAAAATATGGATGATGCAACATTTATTCTAATTTCAAATTAAATTTTAATTCTAAATTTAAAAATGATTTCGTTTTAATGTATTTGCTAGTGTCAAGTTCATTTTAATCTTCTGTATAAATTTCATTATAAACGAATTAATTTAATAGTGTACAAATTTATAATGGGTTTAAGAGGACTCGTACTTTAAAATCATAAAACATTTTTGTTTTAATTTGTTTTACATTAAATAAATAAATATTACATTAGTTAGGGATAAAGAACCCATAGTGTTATATAATCGGCTGAAATTCTTGCCATTTAAAAAAATAAGAGAAAATATGAATAAAGATTTAAATTATCATTTAATTGTCTGACAGTATAGAGTAGTGATACAACGGATCTCTGTTTCTGTTTCCACAACTTTTATAACGGAGATATAAACGGAAGTTTACGATGGCTGAGAGTTAAGCATGCGCGGCGCGAGGAAGATCCTCTTGTGTGGTCGAAATTAAATTCACACAAATACCGTAATCTTTTGCCATTAGTGCGCCAATATTTGTCGTTACCCCCCAGCAGCGTCGCCAGTGAGCAATTATTTAGCGGAGCTGGTCTTATATACGAAGAACACCGGAACAGATTGTTAGGTGCAAAAGCGGCCAAATTACTTTTCATAAAATATAACTTACCACTACTTAATTTTGAATATTAATAAAATGTTCAGTTGCAATATTGTTTTCTATAGACAATTTCTAATATATCTATTTCTAATCTAGATTTGGTGTATTTGATACTTAATCTATACATATAATAAAAAATGTAACGGATCGCTGTCTGTACATGGAAGATATATGAGAAAAAATATTACTGGGACCTTTATCAACACAAATAGAACCCAAAACAATGATTTTTAAAATTTTTGTCTATTTATCTGTTTGTCTGTGCGTTTGTGCACACAAAATCTCAGAAACGGCTTATCCGATTTAGACGCGGTTTTCACTATAATTTTGTGGTAAGCTTCGCTTAACATTTAGGCTTTATTTTATGTCAATTGGTTTATAAATAAAAAAGTTATGTCAATTTAAAAAATGTTTGGAGAGAAAATTCTTTATCGATTCTTTTCAAATTACGTACAAATTATCTTCAGTAAAAATAAATAAACACGTATTTCAGCATTTGTTGATTTTCACCCTCTGGGGGTGTAAATTAGGCCTGCAAAGCGGGTTGGGCGACTCATTAAATCATTAGCGCCAAGGCGATATTACAGAAACCACTGTCAACATTTCAAGTTGCCAGCTTCAGTAATAACTGAAGCTGGCAACTTGAAATGTTGACAGTGGTTTCTTTATATGACGCAGAGATTTACTAAGAAAGGATTTTACGAAATTATACCCCTAAGGGGGTGGAGCAGAGTGGCAAAATTAGTATGGAGAGAAAAAAATATTTATTGATTCTTTTCAAATTACGAGTCGAATCAAATATTCTAGGGTAATATCCGGCATTTGTCAATTTTCACCCTCTGGTTGTGTAAATTAGGCCTGTGAAACGGGTTGATCGACTCTTTACCGCCAAGCCGAAACTATTTTTATTTATGACATAGAGATTCAATATGAAAGGATTTAAGAATGCCGCCCCTAAGAGGTTGTAACAAAGCGGCAAAGTGTGGATTGGGAGAAAATTTCTTTATCGATTCTTTTCAAATTACGTACAAATATTCTTCGGTAAAAATAAATAAACACGTGTTTCTCTCTCCCTCTCTATCAATCCCGCACCAGTGCCCGCGTGGGAGCTCACACGATACACATAGTAGACGGCAATAGGTTCTTACCTAATGGTTTCGGTTTATAGAAATTTATTTCTCAAAAAGAACAGTAATTACAGTTCACTTAAATTGAGAATGTACATTATTAATATAAGTTAAAATTATACAATCTAAGGCTACTAGGTACATAACAGTTATAGTAATAAATAAATCAATCACTACATTTTTTAAGAAAAGAGATCAAATGCTTCTTAAAGGTAGCTAGCGTGGGACAATTAATAATATCCTTTGATAGTTTATTGTAAAGATACACTCCCTCGCACATTATGCTACTTTTACCATAGTTAGTCCTAGGTATAGGTAATTGTAGTTTGTGGCATCCTCTTGTATTGTATGTGTGTGTTTTATTGTGAAACTCGAGTTGTGACTGTGCTTGTCGTGTGATAATTTTTCTGATGAGTATGCATGTTTTATATATGTATAACTGTTTAATATTTAATATATCCGTGTCCTTATATATTTTATTAGTTGGTGTCATATAGTCGTAATTATATAATACTTTGATTACTTTATTCTGCATGACTTGTATTTCCTCTATATTAGACTTAGCTGCAGATCCCCAAACTTCAATTAGGTATTCCAAGTGCGGTTTAACCAATGAGTTGTAAATCATAGGACGTATTTTATGTGGGATATAGCCGCACATTCGATGAAGCGCTCCAATTAGAGGCGAGATTTTCGCTTTTAGATAATCAATATGTGCCCTCCAAGTCAATCTACCGTCTAGTACTAGACCGAGGTACTTTTCGTGGTTAGATTGTTTAATTATCTCTTGCTGTATAGTGAGTGGTATGAGATCTGTTAGTTTCTTATTTTTCGCTGCAAAGATCATGTAAGCAGTTTTTTTAGTGTTTATTGTGAGTAGATTTGACATAAACCACTCATTGAGTTTATTTAAATCATTCTGAACTATACACAAGACATCTTTCAAATGGTGGCCGAAATAAAACAGACAAGTGTCATCAGCGTAAAGAGTAATATCACCTGATACCTTTATACTGTTTATATTATTGATGTATATAAGGAATAGTAATGGGCCCAAAATTGAGCCTTGTGGGATACCGTATGTTAGATTAACCGAATCACTTTCGAAAGAATTAATTTTTACGACTTGTCTACGATTTTCAAGGTACGATTTAAGGATTTTATGAACTGATCCCTGTATTCCTAAATCCCATAGTTTGTCTAACAAAATGCTATGACTTACAGTATCAAAAGCGCTCTTAAGATCTATAAAGACACCAAGAGCAATTTTCTTTTTATCAATAGCATCTTTGATTTTAGTTACAAGATCGGTAGTAGCACAAACAGTATTCGATCCAGGTCGAAAACCGTATTGTTGCTTATAAAAAAAATTGTTCTTTATTAGAAATGTATTTAGTTGCTGATAAATTACTTTCTCAAAAATTTTAGAAAACACTGGTAATACAGAGATAGGCCTATAATTACCAGGATCACTTTTGCAGCCACTTTTGTAGATTGGCATAACTTTGGCAACTTTCAAACTATCAGGAAAAATACCCATATGAAGGCAGTCATTAATACAATGAGTCAAATTTTCTACTATTAAATGCTTAATACATTTTAACTCCTTAACACTTATACCATCTATGCCACTTCCAGTGTTTGAATTTAAAGCATCAATTATCTGCCCTATCTCCTTACCTGTGCAGAGTTCAAATTTGCTGAAAATGTCATTGAGTTTTGGAACATTTGTGTGTATCTTATTAGAACAATTATGTGGTATTTTATTAGCTAATGTAGGACCAACTGTGGCAAAAAAATTATTAAAATACTGACAAATATGCTGTTTATCTGTAATAGTTATTTCGTTTACTTTAAGATTTGCAGGTATACTATTATCTTTAAATTTGTTACAAGCTAATGTATTAATTAAGTGCCACATTTTTTTTGGCTGTTTTTCACAATTCTTAAAGGATTTACAGAAGTAGTTCTTTTTTGAGTATTTTATGTTCCTAGATGCTTTATTCCTTCTCAGCTTGAAAATTACCTCTAATTTTTTGTTCTGTGGTTCTTTTTTAAATTCATTCCATGCTAAATTTCTTTTCCTTATATCGCTTATTACTTTGCTATTTATCCAGTCGTCGCGCGGTTTATTTATAACTTTAAATTTCATTATCTTATTTTTCTTAATTTCATTTAAAACTATTTTTTCTAGTGCACCATAGTCTAGAGTTTCTTTCATAAAATTATATTCTTTAATCGATGTATATAACGAGTGGTAGTCCGTCGCCAAATACTGTTGTTTTTCTTTCTTCTTAATTTTAGATTCTATTATTTCTAGAAATATTTGCTTATGATCAGAGAGTGAACTATCCAACAGAGATATATTAAATGTATTACATTGAATGTTTGTACATACATGGTCCAGTATAGTACAGGTAGTCCTTGTTTCTCGTGTGCTATAATCACTGCTAACTTTATTAAGAAATTGGTAACCAGATTCATTAAGCATGTTTGTGTAGTTTGCTGTTTGTCTATCGTTTTGTAATAGATCAATGTTAAAGTCTCCAAATATCATAGACCTCCTTTTACCTTGTATCTGAGAGTGATATATTTCCATAAATTTTTTTATATTTGTATTTGGAGGTCTATAAATAAGTCCCATATACAAGGCTAATTGTTCAATATATATCCAAAGATATTCATTTTTGTCTATACATACGTTCTCTATGGCCTTATATTTAAGACTATTGTGGATATAGATCGATACACCACCGCCAACGCGTCCCTTTCTATATACATACTCATGAGAATAATTGGGTATGACCAGTGTTTTAGCCTCCAAATCTGACTTTATCCATGTTTCTGTGAGAAGGATTATATGTATTATTGTACCCACAGACCTCAAGATGCACTTAATTTCATCAATTTTGCCACTCTTAACTAAACTTCTTATATTTGTATATAAACATTTTAAAGACGATTGTTTTGAAAACATTATACTACTACAACAATTTATATTCTGATAGTTTATAACGGGCCTAATATCAAAATTTGATGTCTCAGTATCAGTGCCTGGTGTATTTATTTGTCGTTTTTTGAAGATGATTTAATTATTTTCGGCACACCGCTGATGTATTTTATGATTAGATCAATTTCTCCTTTTTGTTGCCGCATATATAATTCCGCACTTAATCTCTTAAAGTGTTGTTGTTGTAACGGGGTTTGGTCAGAGTAGATATGAATTGCATCCAAATTGTTTTTATTTTTATTACGTAATATGTATTTTACAACGCTCTCTGATTCGAAGCATACCTTAAGTAAACGGCTTTTGCCCGGTATATACTTACCCAATCTAAACAATTTACTGGGCTTAGGACAGTCCGGATATATCAGTTTAATTATATTCATAATTTCATTTTGATCATACTCATATCTAGTTTTTTTATTTATACAGTTAGTTTCGGGTATTCCGGTAAAAATAATGTTCTTCGCGCGTCGATAACGATCTTGCAGTTCTAAGATAGTGTCTTCATAATTGAGCGATAGCGGGTTTTGGTTAGCGGATATTGTTTGCATGGTATTTCCCTCATTACTTTTGAGCGCATTAATGTCGCTTTCGATGACTAGAAGTTTTTGATCTAAAGTAGTATTATACGTTTTTATGTTTTCAATTTCTTGTTTGATAGAATTTTGTTCTTGGACTATTAATTCTGATATTTTTCTAGATTCCTGTATTTCTTGTTTTATTGAGGAAATTTCTGAGGAAATTTGAGATAGATTTGTATTTTGGGTTTTACCAAACTCTGTTAAGAATGACATAACTTCCGTACGAAAATCCTCCAATTGTATATTGCAATCGCATCCATGATCAGGTTGCTTTCTTTTCCGTGGTATAACATTTAAAGTAGACTGAGTTAAGGTACGTAAATCAGGTGTAGAAGTACTACCGCTACCGCTTGCTTCTATCTCGCTAATCGAAGTTCGTTGTGAACTCATGGCTATGAACGCTCCGGGTAAGATCGACACAACGCGTAGTGCAACAGAAAAGAGACGAAAATAACAGCGGTCTCGTTTACTCGCGGGTGTGAGGGGTGCCGCAAGCGCCGATGCAGTGTATTTTTCTTACCACACTAGATAATAAATGATGTAACTTCGATGTTTTTGTTAACTTATTATAATTTTTATCACTGTCACTATAACACTTTTATTGCAATAACTGTGATGTAAGTATTTTATTTATTACTTTACTATTAACAAAATACGCGTCCAGTTGCAACCGCCTTAGAGAGTGAAAAGATAGATTAAGATACAGGTTAAGTTTAGCTTCAAAAATGTTTACTCTATAACTCAAATAATAAATCATATCTAACGAGGTCGCAACTCTGCTGGTGAAACAAAACAGTCAAATAAAGGGTGGCGATAATTATATTTTTATCCCATGGTCATACCGTAAATAGTATATTAATGGCAATATAATTTATAGAATGAATAGAACTTTGAACCATCTTTTTCTTTAGTGATCGCCTATGGTATATAGACACACGCGCGCCGTACGCGTACATCTACGTTGTGCGGGCGGGCCACCGCAACCGGGTATCGTCTCGAGTCGAAGCCCTCATGCAGTGAACCTCAATACAGATACTTACGCTTACGCCGCCCAAAGCACCGACGGTAGAGCGTGTCAACCTAGAGTATTTTCTCTCGGACCCACCCTATTGCCTAATTCCATTAGACAACTAACTCGCAGAAGTCGGCGACCGCATCACAGTTTCTGACGCTGTTGATTATCGTCCTAGCGACAAACCTTCAACACCTTGCATTGCTTTTTCTATTTAACTCTGTCAGAGATGACTTCTGCGTGGAATAAGTCGCGGGCAAAAGCTAGTAAAGAAATATATTTGTAAATTTGTTTCTTTTTTTTTTTCATATTATTTACACTTCCATTTCTGCATCCGTTTCCGTTTCTAAAATTTACTTTTGACATCTGTTTCCGTTTCTGGTTCCGCCAAGACACTTCCGTTGCATCACTAGTATAGAGTATAGACTGTAGTGCGATTAATCTTATAGAGTGCCGTTCAAAGTTGTTTGTCGTAAAATTGTTTATTTAATCGGCCGTTCAATCTAATATAATTTTATTATGGTAATAGGAATTGGATGAGTCATAATCTACAATTCTACAGCAATTAAACGCGCAAAGGGACATTTTGGTAAACAGACATCCCTCATAAATAATAAATGTATTACAGTCATAATAATTATTACAATTAATTTAATGAATAATGTATACAAAAAATAAAAAAATAAACGAAAACGAACATTATAAACCTACGTACCAAAAAGCACCGATTTTGCCCCGTCTACAAGTGTGGTTCCTTTTGCCGTCTAGATTAGTTATTTTCTCGTGATAACCAAAATACTATATAAGCCTCGGGGATAATATACCTTCTTGTTTCGGGTTGAGAGCCCTCAGCGCTCACCCACAGCCCGGTTACGCTGTAACAGCCCCTAGGCTAACAGCAATCGCAGTGGATGCGTTTTAGTGGGTAACCTAGCCCTAGGCTAGGAGTCCTACACTTCCCATCCGGGGAGTAAGTGCGTCATGCATTTCGGACCACTGCGTTATAAAAAAAAAAAGAACCACAGATTTTTTCATGGACTGTAAATGAGGCTGATCCGTCACGCTCTGAGGTGAAAGGCTCGATCGGGTCAACTCGGGACCACCGAGTGTACCCGAGCGGGAAAGATACAGTGAGCTGTAGACATGTGTAAGTAATGCAAGTGATGCATCACACGTAATATTACCCGACCGCGTACTGTCATATTACACATTGCGCGACTAAACATGACATGACATTAAACATCACATTAAACATGACGCTGAACACTCGTGTACTGTTCTGTATTTCTGCATTGTTCGGTAATTTGGTAATGGTTATCTATCTCTCAAACGCGCCGTGTGTCTTTTCGGGAGAGTGAGAGGGATAGAACGACTGGACCGCGCTGCGCCTGCGGTCGATAAATATTTATTTTGAGCTCTATTTTTAGAACATTAAGGCTTATATTAAATGAAATGTTATGTGTGATGTTTGAAGTGATGGTAAAATGTCATATTACTCGGCACGAAATGTAATGCCATATAACATCTTCGCGAAGTACTGTTTCGCGCATGTCTAGTGAGCTGCTCTTCACTGCTATATCGCTATGTTTTACTACATATATTCAGTTTATATGTAATAATTGTTATTATTATTATAAATTATTCAATAGATTTTAGTACCTAGTTATTTTTTGACGGTTGGATATGGTATGGTTACTCCCAAACATACTTTTTGTATTTTTTTTGTATTTGTTTTTTTTTTATAGATTTAAGTTTTCACTTCCGTCGGCTGTCTTCATGACTACTTTGTGTTTTTTTTTATTTATTCTTTATAATATTAGTATAAGTATATGACTACGTGTCTGACTAAGACTATCACAGATCGTATGTACGTCCCTACGTACAACGTACCTTAAAATATATAATACTATTGAAGAACGAAGAGAAAAGAATTTGTTCTTTTACAGTAATTTGTGTACCTAGTATAAAAACCATTCACCATCTTGTCTATAGATGTAGTAAAATACCAATAATTATTATTGTATTGCCAAGAGAAGACGAATCATCGCAATAAAACTCTTTATCAACCACTTAGGCTAGAATGAGATGCCGGGCGGGTCACCGAAGACAAAGATCGGGTACCGGTGGCCCGCTCGCATGGCGAAGAGAGGAGTTGCACAGTGGGTCTATGGGGTCACGCGCCGCCTCTTCCCTCACCCCGGACCAATTTGGCGGGGCGAGACGCAACCATAGCCTACAGCAAAAAAAAAAGGCTAGATCGAGATATTATGCCATTTTCCATACCGTTATAGGTGCTTGGTGGCGGTCCTAGTTGTCTCATAGAACCAAAAGGAAAGGCACAAGGCCATCCATAGGAATAAGTATTATAACCACACCATTTGACCGATCGATAACAGCTGCTGCTCAGTAATACATGATTATATTATATCTAAGGGTACCTACTCTCAATACAATATGGCGTGCGACTAAACACGTTGATAATATTGATTTTTCTAGCAGAAAATGTCCGGTCAAGCTGACCTTGGTACATTTATCTATCAAGGTACGCCTCTATAAAATAGTTTTAATAGAAAATATTATTTAGTATTTAGAATATCTGAGCCTACGTATTCCTTTTAGGGGTGGGTTTTATGTACCGGCCACTGACAAGTTCACGCTGCTCAGGTGGCCAGTTCAACAACGAAGGCGAGGTTCACGGATGGGTTACGGGTGTGCGTGCTTACGCTCCTCTGTCGCCTCGGACCGAGTGGTGCGAGGAGCGCGCCGACCGTAGAACCCAAAAAAAAGGGGTGGGTGATATGTAGGGTTACCAACCGTACCGTATGTATAGCATAGTACTATATTTCGGGTCTGCGTCTGCGTCTACTATACATATATTGTATGAGAAATATATAGAATGCAAAAATTCTATATTTTCAACACCGAACGAAGTCTGATATTTTTTTCAGTTCTGAATTCGAAATGGTGAGAAGAGAGTAACAAAAGTGGTATCACATTAATAACAAATCCTTTTGATTTACATTAATCTAAAAATTGAATGTAATAAAAAGCATATGGCACTTTTATTTCTGACAAAACACTTAAAAAATGTAAGAAGTGAAAAAAAAAATAGTTTTTATAAAAATAAAGACCTAAGAATAAAAAAATATTTAAAATTTTCCATAAAATACTATATTTTTAAAAGTGTACCTACTATATTTTTTGTATTTCACTAAAAGAATGTTGGCAACCCTAGTTTTATGAGGGACAAGTATCATGAGCTTCGGTGCCTAGTTCATGACTAACTCACATTAGAATACTTCTGTGGCCTCTGATACGTTTAGTGGATCTGTCCTTGATTATCTTCTACATATGCAGTGGAAATTTCTTTAACCTATTTACCTCAACCTAATCAATCACGATAAGATTTGACATACCTACCTATTACATAAAAAAAAATATCTACTTATTTTATTATCATCAATTTATAAAATCCGATTACGAAATGAAAAATTGATGTCGCAAGCGGGATTCGAACCCGCGCCTATTGGGATTCCGGCCCAATCGTGCTGCCACTACACTACCGCGACCAATTGTAGGACATGCAAATTTTCATCTCGTATTGTATTTACGTCTTAAGGTGACGGTGTGCTATCTACCCGACAATGTTTACACAATGTTATAGGCTTAATACTTCAAACTTTACAGTTAGAATTGTATTAAACGATGACACAACCTTGTTATTTAAATTTACTGAAATTTTAGCATTTAATATGCTTAATTTATAAAATCCGATTACGAAATGAAAAATTGATGTCGCAAGCGGGATTCGAACCCGCGCCTATTGGGATTCCGGCCCAATCGTGCTGCCACTACACTACCGCGACCAATTGTAGGACATGCAAATTTTCATCTCGTATTGTATTTACGTCTTAAGGTGACGGTGTGCTATCTACCCGACAATGTTTACACAATGTTATAGGCTTAATACTTCAAACTTTACAGTTAGAATTGTATTAAACGATGACACAACCTTGTTATTTAAATTTACTGAAATTTTAGCATTTAATATGCTTAATTTATAAAATCCGATTACGAAATGAAAAATTGATGTCGCAAGCGGGATTCGAACCCGCGCCTATTGGGATTCCGGCCCAATCGTGCTGCCACTACACTACCGCGACCAATTGTAGGACATGCAAATTTTCATCTCGTATTGTATTTACGTCTTAAGGTGACGGTGTGCTATCTACCCGACAATGTTTACACAATGTTATAGGCTTAATACTTCAAACTTTACAGTTAGAATTGTATTAAACGATGACACAACCTTGTTATTTAAATTTACTGAAATTTTAGCATTTAATATGCTTAATTTATAAAATCCGATTACGAAATGAAAAATTGATGTCGCAAGCGGGATTCGAACCCGCGCCTATTGGGATTCCGGCCCAATCGTGCTGCCACTACACTACCGCGACCAATTGTAGGACATGCAAATTTTCATCTCGTATTGTATTTACGTCTTAAGGTGACGGTGTGCTATCTACCCGACAATGTTTACACAATGTTATAGGCTTAATACTTCAAACTTTACAGTTAGAATTGTATTAAACGATGACACAACCTTGTTATTTAAATTTACTGAAATTTTAGCATTTAATATGCTTAATTTATAAAATCCGATTACGAAATGAAAAATTGATGTCGCAAGCGGGATTCGAACCCGCGCCTATTGGGATTCCGGCCCAATCGTGCTGCCACTACACTACCGCGACCAATTGTAGGACATGCAAATTTTCATCTCGTATTGTATTTACGTCTTAAGGTGACGGTGTGCTATCTACCCGACAATGTTTACACAATGTTATAGGCTTAATACTTCAAACTTTACAGTTAGAATTGTATTAAACGATGACACAACCTTGTTATTTAAATTTACTGAAATTTTAGCATTTAATATGCTTAATTTATAAAATCCGATTACGAAATGAAAAATTGATGTCGCAAGCGGGATTCGAACCCGCGCCTATTGGGATTCCGGCCCAATCGTGCTGCCACTACACTACCGCGACCAATTGTAGGACATGCAAATTTTCATCTCGTATTGTATTTACGTCTTAAGGTGACGGTGTGCTATCTACCCGACAATGTTTACACAATGTTATAGGCTTAATACTTCAAACTTTACAGTTAGAATTGTATTAAACGATGACACAACCTTGTTATTTAAATTTACTGAAATTTTAGCATTTAATATGCTTAATTTATAAAATCCGATTACGAAATGAAAAATTGATGTCGCAAGCGGGATTCGAACCCGCGCCTATTGGGATTCCGGCCCAATCGTGCTGCCACTACACTACCGCGACCAATTGTAGGACATGCAAATTTTCATCTCGTATTGTATTTACGTCTTAAGGTGACGGTGTGCTATCTACCCGACAATGTTTACACAATGTTATAGGCTTAATACTTCAAACTTTACAGTTAGAATTGTATTAAACGATGACACAACCTTGTTATTTAAATTTACTGAAATTTTAGCATTTAATATGCTTAATTTATAAAATCCGATTACGAAATGAAAAATTGATGTCGCAAGCGGGATTCGAACCCGCGCCTATTGGGATTCCGGCCCAATCGTGCTGCCACTACACTACCGCGACCAATTGTAGGACATGCAAATTTTCATCTCGTATTGTATTTACGTCTTAAGGTGACGGTGTGCTATCTACCCGACAATGTTTACACAATGTTATAGGCTTAATACTTCAAACTTTACAGTTAGAATTGTATTAAACGATGACACAACCTTGTTATTTAAATTTACTGAAATTTTAGCATTTAATATGCTTAATTTATAAAATCCGATTACGAAATGAAAAATTGATGTCGCAAGCGGGATTCGAACCCGCGCCTATTGGGATTCCGGCCCAATCGTGCTGCCACTACACTACCGCGACCAATTGTAGGACATGCAAATTTTCATCTCGTATTGTATTTACGTCTTAAGGTGACGGTGTGCTATCTACCCGACAATGTTTACACAATGTTATAGGCTTAATACTTCAAACTTTACAGTTAGAATTGTATTAAACGATGACACAACCTTGTTATTTAAATTTACTGAAATTTTAGCATTTAATATGCTTAATTTATAAAATCCGATCCGGTAGATAGCACACCGTCACCTTAAGACGTAAATACAATACGAGATGAAAATTTGCATGTCCTACAATTGGTCGCGGTAGTGTAGTGGCAGCACGATTGGGCCGGAATCCCAATAGGCGCGGGTTCGAATCCCGCTTGCGACATCAATTTTTCATTTCGTAATCGGATTTTATAAATTAAGCATATTAAATGCTAAAATTTCAGTAAATTTAAATAACAAGGTTGTGTCATCGTTTAATACAATTCTAACTGTAAAGTTTGAAGTATTAAGCCTATAACATTGTGTAAACATTGTCGGGTAGATAGCACACCGTCACCTTAAGACGTAAATACAATACGAGATGAAAATTTGCATGTCCTACAATTGGTCGCGGTAGTGTAGTGGCAGCACGATTGGGCCGGAATCCCAATAGGCGCGGGTTCGAATCCCGCTTGCGACATCAATTTTTCATTTCGTAATCGGATTTTATAAATTAAGCATATTAAATGCTAAAATTTCAGTAAATTTAAATAACAAGGTTGTGTCATCGTTTAATACAATTCTAACTGTAAAGTTTGAAGTATTAAGCCTATAACATTGTGTAAACATTGTCGGGTAGATAGCACACCGTCACCTTAAGACGTAAATACAATACGAGATGAAAATTTGCATGTCCTACAATTGGTCGCGGTAGTGTAGTGGCAGCACGATTGGGCCGGAATCCCAATAGGCGCGGGTTCGAATCCCGCTTGCGACATCAATTTTTCATTTCGTAATCGGATTTTATAAATTAAGCATATTAAATGCTAAAATTTCAGTAAATTTAAATAACAAGGTTGTGTCATCGTTTAATACAATTCTAACTGTAAAGTTTGAAGTATTAAGCCTATAACATTGTGTAAACATTGTCGGGTAGATAGCACACCGTCACCTTAAGACGTAAATACAATACGAGATGAAAATTTGCATGTCCTACAATTGGTCGCGGTAGTGTAGTGGCAGCACGATTGGGCCGGAATCCCAATAGGCGCGGGTTCGAATCCCGCTTGCGACATCAATTTTTCATTTCGTAATCGGATTTTATAAATTAAGCATATTAAATGCTAAAATTTCAGTAAATTTAAATAACAAGGTTGTGTCATCGTTTAATACAATTCTAACTGTAAAGTTTGAAGTATTAAGCCTATAACATTGTGTAAACATTGTCGGGTAGATAGCACACCGTCACCTTAAGACGTAAATACAATACGAGATGAAAATTTGCATGTCCTACAATTGGTCGCGGTAGTGTAGTGGCAGCACGATTGGGCCGGAATCCCAATAGGCGCGGGTTCGAATCCCGCTTGCGACATCAATTTTTCATTTCGTAATCGGATTTTATAAATTAAGCATATTAAATGCTAAAATTTCAGTAAATTTAAATAACAAGGTTGTGTCATCGTTTAATACAATTCTAACTGTAAAGTTTGAAGTATTAAGCCTATAACATTGTGTAAACATTGTCGGGTAGATAGCACACCGTCACCTTAAGACGTAAATACAATACGAGATGAAAATTTGCATGTCCTACAATTGGTCGCGGTAGTGTAGTGGCAGCACGATTGGGCCGGAATCCCAATAGGCGCGGGTTCGAATCCCGCTTGCGACATCAATTTTTCATTTCGTAATCGGATTTTATAAATTAAGCATATTAAATGCTAAAATTTCAGTAAATTTAAATAACAAGGTTGTGTCATCGTTTAATACAATTCTAACTGTAAAGTTTGAAGTATTAAGCCTATAACATTGTGTAAACATTGTCGGGTAGATAGCACACCGTCACCTTAAGACGTAAATACAATACGAGATGAAAATTTGCATGTCCTACAATTGGTCGCGGTAGTGTAGTGGCAGCACGATTGGGCCGGAATCCCAATAGGCGCGGGTTCGAATCCCGCTTGCGACATCAATTTTTCATTTCGTAATCGGATTTTATAAATTAAGCATATTAAATGCTAAAATTTCAGTAAATTTAAATAACAAGGTTGTGTCATCGTTTAATACAATTCTAACTGTAAAGTTTGAAGTATTAAGCCTATAACATTGTGTAAACATTGTCGGGTAGATAGCACACCGTCACCTTAAGACGTAAATACAATACGAGATGAAAATTTGCATGTCCTACAATTGGTCGCGGTAGTGTAGTGGCAGCACGATTGGGCCGGAATCCCAATAGGCGCGGGTTCGAATCCCGCTTGCGACATCAATTTTTCATTTCGTAATCGGATTTTATAAATTAAGCATATTAAATGCTAAAATTTCAGTAAATTTAAATAACAAGGTTGTGTCATCGTTTAATACAATTCTAACTGTAAAGTTTGAAGTATTAAGCCTATAACATTGTGTAAACATTGTCGGGTAGATAGCACACCGTCACCTTAAGACGTAAATACAATACGAGATGAAAATTTGCATGTCCTACAATTGGTCGCGGTAGTGTAGTGGCAGCACGATTGGGCCGGAATCCCAATAGGCGCGGGTTCGAATCCCGCTTGCGACATCAATTTTTCATTTCGTAATCGGATTTTATAAATTAAGCATATTAAATGCTAAAATTTCAGTAAATTTAAATAACAAGGTTGTGTCATCGTTTAATACAATTCTAACTGTAAAGTTTGAAGTATTAAGCCTATAACATTGTGTAAACATTGTCGGGTAGATAGCACACCGTCACCTTAAGACGTAAATACAATACGAGATGAAAATTTGCATGTCCTACAATTGGTCGCGGTAGTGTAGTGGCAGCACGATTGGGCCGGAATCCCAATAGGCGCGGGTTCGAATCCCGCTTGCGACATCAATTTTTCATTTCGTAATCGGATTTTATAAATTAAGCATATTAAATGCTAAAATTTCAGTAAATTTAAATAACAAGGTTGTGTCATCGTTTAATACAATTCTAACTGTAAAGTTTGAAGTATTAAGCCTATAACATTGTGTAAACATTGTCGGGTAGATAGCACACCGTCACCTTAAGACGTAAATACAATACGAGATGAAAATTTGCATGTCCTACAATTGGTCGCGGTAGTGTAGTGGCAGCACGATTGGGCCGGAATCCCAATAGGCGCGGGTTCGAATCCCGCTTGCGACATCAATTTTTCATTTCGTAATCGGATTTTATAAATTAAGCATATTAAATGCTAAAATTTCAGTAAATTTAAATAACAAGGTTGTGTCATCGTTTAATACAATTCTAACTGTAAAGTTTGAAGTATTAAGCCTATAACATTGTGTAAACATTGTCGGGTAGATAGCACACCGTCACCTTAAGACGTAAATACAATACGAGATGAAAATTTGCATGTCCTACAATTGGTCGCGGTAGTGTAGTGGCAGCACGATTGGGCCGGAATCCCAATAGGCGCGGGTTCGAATCCCGCTTGCGACATCAATTTTTCATTTCGTAATCGGATTTTATAAATTAAGCATATTAAATGCTAAAATTTCAGTAAATTTAAATCATCAATTTACTTGGTTAATTTAACGTAATATGTAGAGTACAATGAATATAGTTAGTTATTTCAATTGTATTAAAAGGATTGGAGATATTATCATTATAATTGTAAATTTTAATTAATCCCAATTTACACACTAATCTAATCTATCTTTCCTAATATCTTTGTACTCGGAAGCGATAAATCGATTTTGCTAAGTTATAGAAAATCTAGTTTTTGTGAGTGTTTTCAGCCAATAAAAAAATCTAATTAGAATTGGAAGGCAAATCTAGCCACAGTCATCAAGAAAAAAAAATAAAAACACCTAATTAGAATTGGAAGGCAAATCTAGCCACAGTCATCAAGCAAAAAAATTGCTTAATTGGGAAATCCAATAGTCGCAAAGAAAATTACCGAGCTATTCTTGTTTAGGGGTCGTTCAAGTATTACGTAAGCAGATTATTACAATTACTAACCCCCCTCTCCCCCTTGTCAGCAAAAGTAAGCAAAGCTCTTAATAACACCCCTCCCCCCCTCCTCCTCCTCCCCTGCTTACGTGAACATACATTTTTTTTAATGTTTTTTTTTTAATTGATCCATCTCAGTAGTTATAATTCTAGAAATAACAAAATAAGAAATAGGTATACTATATCGCATTCATTGATTTTATCAACTTTTCACCCTGTGTGTATATCATTAAGCTTATTATTTTTTGTTAATTTAAGCTTGGCACCGACTTCAAATCGTGTTAGTGGATTTCTAGCATACATTGTAATTGTATTTTATAAAAATTAATACATAATTAGAATTAGACAAGAAATAAATAGTTCATCTTATTTTTCGGTTTTTAGTGTTTTAAATAAGTATGGTTTTTGGCTGATCTTATTTTGAAAACCGACTGGTTTACATTTTTTTTTAAACGTTTAATTATTTTTGATTTTTTTGTGTAAATAATCGTAGTTAAGTAATAATTTTAACTAGTTCATATAAATTAAATTATTTATTAAACATAGCACTATCAGTAGATCGACTAAAAATGCACATGGCACGAGGAAGAATAGAAGTAGGGATTCAAAATAAAAAAATAAAGAACGTATTTCAAAAAAATGGAAATGAAATGCTGTATCTCGTTGCCATTGGTTTAAATTTCACTGTATCAATCAATTCGCATATACACCATATGTGCTATCGATGCGTCACGTGAGGCAGCAACTTAGGTATGAGATACTACCAACATCCAAGTGATGGAAATAATTGTGACGGTTTCATGCAATTGTTAAAACTAGACATAGGCTCCAGAGTCATGGTAAGATGCAATATCTCTGTCACTAAGGTCTTGGTTAGCGGGCAATAGGGATAATATCCAAACTTGTAGCCTCCCCCTTCGTTGTGACCAAATTGAAACAGGCTAGTTACCTGATTTGGTTTTTATAAAATTTAATGACGACACTATTGGCACAAAAGTGAAATACAGTGACGGGTTAGTTGCCATAGCGCCTGTGTCAACCATATATCAGGCAACGAATGGTTACGGACTAATGAACGGAAAATGCTTCCGCTAATCCTATGTTGGGCGGTTACGGTATATAAACTCCAGGGTCCTTTACAAAGCCATAAACAAAGCTGTCATTGATTTGGGCACAAATAAATAATAATAAATTAGAAAATTTTGATACAATTATCCAATACGGCTGGACAGCGATTAGGAAACTTAAGAGGATCATCGCACCTAATATATCTCAGTGTCTGAAGGCACAAGTCTATAAACAGTGATGATTTATGATAGTCCCTAAATGTGGGTCTCGTAACAAAACTCAAAGCCACTCAGCGTACTATAGAACGGGGTATGCTCGCTCGTTTCTGTGCGAGATAGGATTCGAAATACGCTAATCCATAGAATAACGGGTGTAATCGACATATCACGAAGAATTAGCACACTAAGAGGCAATGGGCAGGCCACATCACTCAACGAACTGATAATTGCTGGAGAATAAAAGTTTGGCAATTTGTGGCGAAATATGAGAGAAGCTTAAGTCCAGATGATGGTATCATCAAATATGTATATATTTACAACAGTTCGACTTTTAGAAAGGTGAATTGAAAAAGGTCCATCCTTCCAGCTTGGTATGTTATTTTCTACCTACGTAACAAAGATTATATATCAGCAACATAAAGAATTACCTAACTCCTAATCGTTATGAAGTAGTACCTTACATTATCAGCTTACGTGATTAACTTGAAAGAATACAGTTAAAGGTCTATGGGTGCATATGATATTGAAAGAATTGGCCTCCAACTCCTAACCGCTAAGGAGATGTACCTTCCATCACCAGCTCATCTAAATGGGATTAGCACTGTCAGATGCAAATATTTGAATAGCTTTGGAAAATATATGAGACACGTAATATGTGTCTATATAATTTGAAGGTTGCCCTCGATTTTCAAGAATTCCCATCATCAGATCATGATTTGGTGATAATGGGACCACCTCGGGTGTTAACTTAAAAGGATACAGCTAAAGGTCTATGCGTACGTATGACATTGAAAGAATTATCCTCCAACTCCTAACCGTTCAGGAGATGTACCTTCCATCACCAACTCACCTAAATGAAATGTTCACTGCCAGATGCAAATATTTGAATAGCTTTAAAAAATACATGAGACACGTAATATTTGCCTATAAAATTTAAGGGTTGCCCTCGATTTCCAAGAATTCCCATCATCATGATTTGGTGACAATGGGACCATCTCGGGAGTTAACTTGAAAGAATACAGCTAAAAGTCTATGCGTGCGTATGATATTGAAAGAATTATCCTCCAACTCCTAACCGTTAAGGAGATGTACTTTCCATCATCAGCTCAACTAAATGAGTTTATCACTGCCAGATGCAAATGTTTGAAGAGCTTTTGAAAATATATGAGACACGTAATATGTGCCTATAAAATTTGAGGGTTGCCCTCGATTTCCATGACTTCCCATCATCAGATCATGACTTGGTGACAATGGGACCACCTCTGGAGTATACCCTTTAGAAAAAAAAAAGAATTTTGAAAATCGGCCGACAATTGACAAAAATATCGCTGAACATACATAAAAAAAAAAAAAAAAAATACATACAATGAAACATAGAACCTCCTCCTTTTTGAAGTCGGTTAAAAATAGATTTAGTACAGCGGACATTAACGAACTTAATATTTATTTAAACAAACTTCATTGATACGGTTTTCAATATGAAGTATAAAGTACAAATATTATAATCTTAAAAAAACAAACTTAAAGGGTACCACAAATGTTAACTTAATTTGCTTTACTTACAGCATTTCAAATCGTCAATCGTACTAACACGAAACAATAGTTTGACGAAAGAAATTTAGACAAGTGAATAGCGCTCGGTAATTGCCCTACTCGGTTCTAAGCGAGTAGCTAAATGTATTCAATATTTGTGGGAATCCCCGAAAATGCGTTTCGTTTTAAAGCATAGACAATGTGTCCACATGTGTAAAAAAGTAAATAACTACTGCTGACGTAATCACTATCTAAACCCCCATGTCATCAAAAATAAGCAAATTAGAGAACCTATAGTGCTTACGTAATACTTGAACGACCCCTTACTCAGATATTAATAGTACCTTCGGGTTGAGAGCCCTTAGTGCTCATCCACACGCGGATAAAGTTGTCATTACCATCTGCGGCTAACAACGTCAAAGTCACAAAAAAGGACTATGTACCTACAAATTGTAATATTTGAAGAGTAACCTCTATTTATCCAAAATCCTATAATAGGAACCTAATTCGATGACAATGGCCTGATCTGGAAGGTCTATTATGAAAAAAAAATCCAGATCAGTCTACCAATCTTCGAATAATTGAGTAACATAAATAAAAAGAGATACATATTACGAATTGAAAACTTTCTTTCTTGAAGTTCGTTTAAAAAATAAAAAACGAGAGGTGTCAAGGGACACCCGTATGGAACGAAGTTCCTTTCGATTAATTAGTGAAGAAATTGTAATAAAACTTTATTTTTTTTAAGTTATAATAATATATTTTTTTTATTATTAACAAATACATATAATGTAATATAAACTTATTCAGTAAGCTCAATTTTAGTAATAATTGGCTTGTGATAACTGAAGTAGGAAACATATCGACGGCGGAAAGCGAAAACGTCGTAGTCCACAAAGTACGAAAAAAATATTCCGCGTGGTAACGGAGTAAGTCGAACGCATGAAGCTACATTTGATCTCTATGGGTCAACTGACCCCTCCCCCCTGCTCCCCCTTGGCGAAGCCCTTGACCCCCCGTACCTGTGGGAGATCATAAAAGATGACCGAGGGATAAAAAACGCATTTAACATCTATGCAAGAGAAGGAAAACTCAACTAAATTACCTTATACCAACACATCTAACCAGCGTGGTGTAGTAGGTCAATTACTCTTCTAGTGTGAAGGAGGCTCGAGCCCAATAAAGGGACATGTATGAGCTTATAATTTAGGATATATTGGCTTCCACATAAAGAGTAAACTGTCGCTCTTTTTTGTTCAGAACTATTTATGTTACGTTATCTTCGTGTGAATTCTACAGTTTAGGTAGCGCTCGCTAATGTAATTCAGATGGCAAGAATGATAACTATTTCTTAATAAAAAATAGGTATTATTGTAAATATTAAAAAGAAAAAATAAACTAAAAAAAACCGGAGGTGTCAAGGGACACCCGGATGGAACGAAGTTCTATTTTAATTATATAATTTTTTTCTGCCTTAAGCGATTTTTATCGTTATATTTTAGCCAATTTGCAAAATATCTTTATAAATTATAGCTTATGTGTTATTCTGATGTGCAAGCTATATTACTATAAACATCAAAATCCATTCAGTAGTTTTTACGTGAAAGAGCAACAAACATGTTCACATCCATACATTATTACAAACTTTCACGTTTATAATATTAATAATAGGATATACAATTCCACTAGACTACCAAAACTTTTCGGCCCCGAGCTCGAACGCGAGCCGGCCACGCGGCCCGGTCACGGGCGAAAATAATTTCGTTGCGCATTATTTTGATTTTGCTATATCTCTTAAGGTATTGATTTAATTTGCATGGTCTGAAGGAAAAAAAATATCTTCATGAAATGCTCAAGCCAACTAATGTATTTAAAATGATAAGGATTAATACAGTATTTGTGTAATTAGCTTTTCAATTACCGTTTTATAATAGAACATTTTTTAAAGTATTAAAATGGATATAGTATGTTATCCTTAAGAGATAGATATATACCATCGCGGACTTTTTTGTAGGCCTTTTTAAGCTGTATAATACTGTAGTACTTTATTTTGATCTATTTCGTAGGGTTCAGCCAGCGTTTGCAATGTAAGCGCAAAATAATGTGTTTATTTACGTCATCACATTAGTAACCTCTAAAATTATCAGTGTTTCTCTAGTACATTATGCATATATTATACATATAAACCTTCCTCTTGAATCACTCTATCTATAAAAAAAATCGTCGCGACACCACACTGTTCAATGCGAAATAGAAATGAAAATATCTGGCTTGCTTTCTATAAGAGAGCCGACGAGCGACGCCGCACAGCTTACAATAGCTTACTATAGCAAAAAGTGTCGTGACAACTTTTCGTAAGAATTTTTTCCGTCTAGCCCCCTTTCACAACGCGCGATAAGGAACTTCGTTCCAAAAGAAAAATAAAGCTCGTCTCTAAAGTAACTTGTTATTTTTGTTTATTATTATAATTGACATTTTACATATAAAAAAGAGTGAATATTAATTAACAATTGAATTTAAGATTATGTAATATTTAATTATTTAATGTCACACTTATGTTAGACAGCTATCGATGTCATACGCACGCACACACAAATGAATATAGAATAGCGGCGTAGTATACACGACATGACCACGTTTGCCTTAGTACCTACCCAATGTATCATTTCCAGTAGTCGACACAATTTTACTGCCAAGGCGCGCAAAAAGATGTTTCACATCACAAACTTTCAATACCTATCTACTATATACCTACAGGTATAGTATGTTATTAACAAATCGATAGTGCTGTTAAAATACAACAATCATCAACGATGACTGCCCTCACGCCTTTACTTGTGTTCGGGTCACACAATCGGCGATCATAGATTTCTTGCCATATTTCTGTAGATCTGTAGTGCGCCCGGTTGCTACCTGACCACAGCACTGCGCACTCTTATTGTCCTAACTTTTGAAATATTGTACCAAACGACACGGTAAAAGGCAAAAAATATGTACTTTAAATATCGAAAGTAATAAAAGCATTTGTTTGCATAAGGATCAATTCCTTACTATAAAATGTGCATCGGCAATAAATATCAAATTATTTTGAATTTTTAATTTACTATTTTTATTATATAATATTTTTCTGCCTTAAGCGATTTTTATCGTTATATTTTAGCCAATTTGCAAAATATCTTTATAAATTATAGCCTATGTGTTATTCTGATGTGTAAGCTATATTACTATAAAGTTTCATCAAAATCCATTCGCTGGTTTTTACGTGAAAGAGCAACAAACATGTTCACATCCATACTCGTACATTATTACAAACTTTCACGTTTATAATATTAATAGGAATTAATAGGAAATAGGATAATAGGATATACAATTCCACTAGACTACCAAAACTTTTGGGCCCCGAGCTCGAACGCGAGCCGGCCGCGCGGTGACACGAAATTAATTTCGTTGCGCATTATTTTAATTTTGCTATATCTCTTAAGGTATTGATTTAATTTGCATGGTCTGAAGGAAAAAAAATATCTTCATGAAATGCTCAAGCCAACTAATGTATTTAAAATGATAAGGATTAATACAGTATTTGTGGAAATAGCTTTTCAATTATCGTTTTATAATAGGCCATTTTTTAAAGTATTAAAATGGATATAGTATGTTATCCTTAAGAGATAGGCATATACCATCGCGTACTTTTTTGTAGGCCTTTTTAAGCTGTATAATACTGTAGTACTTTATTTTGATCTATTTCGTAGGGTTCAGCCAGCGTTTGCAATGTAAGCGTAAACTAATGTGTTTATTTACGACATCACATTAGAAACCTCTAAAATTATCAGTGTTTCTCTACTACATTATGCATATATTATACATATAAACCTTCCTCTTGAATCACTCTATCTATAAAAAAAAACCGCATCAATATCCGTTGCGTAGTTTTAAAGATTTAAGCATAAATAGGGATATAGGGACAGAGAAAGCGACTTTGTTTTATGTTGTGCCGTTACAACTTTGTTGTGTCGGTCTTAATTTTTTCCGTCTAGCCCCCTTTCGCAACACGCGATAAGGAACTTCGTTCCAATAAACTCTTGACTTGTCCTTTGTACTCTTAAGAAATTATTGCATACACTCGCCCTTGCTCGTACCTAATTGTAACACAATCGATATTAATACATACCATACATATATAAAACAATATTTATACTTATAATAAAATTATCATAAAAACACAAAGATTAAATGATATTAAAATTATCTAAACTCGACAATATATTAAAAAGAACTCACCAAGATTCTTGTCTATCGGAAAGCGTGAAAATATATTTTTATAAATTATATTATCATCATTATAGTTAAATCTAATTCTAAATTCATGCTTAAAATATTTTTCTAATACTTCTAACTAATTTTAAGTGATTATAATGAGAAAAGGTGATTTTCGATGTCAAAGAATTAATATTTTGCAATTTATTTATGAAAAATATACGTGTTTTGACTAATAAATTATTTTACTGGTGATAGTGAAAGACTTGATGTTTATTAGCATTCGAATAATGTTATGTACTTACTTGTAGAGATACTTTTAGGAATATCTACTAAAGTTTTGAAAACTAATGACATTACTAAGATTTGAATAGGCATATGATTTTGAATAAATTAAGTATTTACGAGTGCTTATATCTACGGATTAGATAAGATTCAACCAGCTAATGATTACAGTGCTTAGGATTCATGCAATAATAAGACCAAGGAGTGAGCCCAAGGTCAAAACGCTTGATCGCCAGTTTCATATGGGGGTATAATTTTTAGATATGGGTACTATAAATATATTTGAAAAAAGTCTATAGATAGGTTAATTATCATCATTAAGTTTGAGTAAATCTCGCCATGACAGTGTAATAATGTTATAATCGCAACGCTTAGCAGATCGGTTGGCGATCGCACTTGGTGTTATAAGTTTCAAAGTGAACGCCGCTTCATTTTCCTGTTGTACTCAGCCGGTTTTACGTTTTCTACGAGAATAGTCGTCTATAATACAAATAGATTACTTTTAAAAATATTATATTTTCTGCTGAAGTGTAATAAGTTAACTTAATTAAAGTAGAAAAAATATTTTAACATTCTCATAATTAATATTAACACTTACGTTAAATTCATGGTCATACATTAAGATCTAGTGACATATAATTTCAAACATAGTATATTATCTATGTTTCTAACTCAGCATATAAGTAGTTTATCATACAATCGGCCGATGATCCGACCGATTGACCGAACGAAAATAGTGTAGTGCGTGGTGAGTCGGTCAACCTGGGATCATCGACTCGTGTACCGACAATTTCGTAATCGACGCTGATTGATACGCCAAATAGATTTCAAGTGGGAACAATTTAGTTGAGCGTTTGCATATGTCTGATATGGCATGTATTGATGTAGTTAGGTATTATTTGGTAGTTTTGTGTAGAAGAAAATAACTATAAATTACTGTTAAATGAATAGTTGCCGTAATATGAGTGTTTTAAATCATTAATACGCATCGTCAATGCTAAGAATTGCCTAATTAACCTAAAAGTTATAAGCATTTTTTTTAAATGTTTATGTATAGTACACGGTAATCCAAATCGAAGATTTAAATGCTCTGTTAAAGTATTCACCTACGCCGAAAAACTATATTTAAACAATTTAAAAATATCTTATGCGATAAGAAACTCCCGGTATTTTTAACGTGCTAACACTATTACGCATTAGTTCAGTCACTAATGAATGATGCAATTGATAGAAATTTACTTTATTTTACTTTATATAATATATTTTGTACTACTAAGTTTTATAGGCAACATAATTTGTTGTACGGTTCTAGTGATATTATGAGAGCTATAAAGAACTTGAGAGATGGTAATAAAAATCCTAATAGGTCTCCAGCAATTCCATCCGCAATAACACATTTAGTGATTTTACAGTTGGTCGCCAACACAGTAATACACTGAGTTATGACGCAGTAGCTATACCAAGAATAAATACTATGCAGTATATAAAAATCAATAACACTGTTCTCAGCTCATAAAATTTTCATTCTCCGCGCAAACTAATGCAATTTCCGAGTATAATATAATGAAACAATATTAGCCGCCTGCGTGTCTAGGTCTCGACCTCGCAAGCCCTGAAAGTCTAGATTCAGTTATCGATCGGTGAACCAGACTGGTTTTATGAGCACTGCGGTACTATCATATATACGTGACCTACCTGCGCGAAATATTTAGTTCAAATTTTAGAGTTTATAATTTTAAACCTCACTGAATATGACATACGTTTTACTTTTTTGGCGGAGTTAAACATCTTTACTGTTTTTATCGTTTGCACTCCGTCCAGCTGCCCAGGGCCACCTAACGACCACACAGTTCCATATAGATACATCTACCTGACCATCCCGCGTGCATATATCGGCTCATAGCACTGGATATCGGTTCATAGCACTGGGTTCGCCTTAGTTGAGCATGAGACGGAAAAATACTCCTGGATCCACCATTTCCCATCGAGCATCAGACCCAGATATTTCGTCTAGACTGTATGCTGAATCAATGATGATCATAGCGTCTGCGTATCGTCTGCTAGGTCCAAGGAATAACAAAACCATGCGTCCTGTTCATTCAGGGCCAACCACAGCCCAACGGAGAAACTGTTTTCGGTGCTCAAGTGTAGCGCGTTTTTAAAAGCTAGGTTCTGAGTAATATGGTTACGCCCAGTCGTGGTCATTTCCCAAGGGGCCGCAAGGCCTTCCCTTGTAGGACACCACACGAAATAAACGTGCTAATTAATTATACCTAGCATACTAAATCTAAATTCTTCTCTGAAATATTATTCTATAGCATTTTCCTTATAAACGTTGTATATCTAAGAAAGAATAAGACGAATGGTGCAGCAGACAAAGCGTGAAATTTTAACAGACAAACAGTCGCAGTCCCATAATTAGGACAGTTATGCAGCTACATAACAATTTTTTTACTAGTCCTTGTTGAGGTACTTCCTAAACCAAAACTTTATTATTTAGACACCATTATTACATATTGTGTAGGCATAAATTACCTACAAATTCCTCAACCGATATAGCTTCTAACCAATTGAGATAAATTTCCGGTTCCAAGCAGGCTGACATCAGATCTATCTAATGTATATGAGGTCATTACGAGATTTAGAAGTCTAGTAAACATACGTTCTATTAAATAAGTAATATAAATATAAGTGATATAACTACACTCGTATATCTAATGCTTAAGTCACATACATTCACACATTCTAAAAGATAGGTACTTCAATATCATTCCACATAAGACGTCAGTCTGGATTTAATGAGATAGGTAATTTAACTTTAATTGTACGTGCATGTAGGTAAATAATTATCCATCTAGATAAGTAATAGTATGGCCACATTGTTGTCATTTCTCTGCCTATAGCAACGGCCCGATCTATCCAAGGTACCACATCCGTACCACATTCTCGCAGAAAATTAATAGCTGTTGCGCTTGGTTCGGTGTGTAAGAGCCAGCAGCCCAATTTTCTGGGTGGGTTAAGGGTTTACATTGGTAAGTAGCGGTCTAGGTCTTCAGGGGCGGCTTTACCTATAGTGCGGAGGGTGCGGTGCACACGGTCGCCGGATGCCAGGGGGCGCCGAGCGCCGCTCGGGACACATTGAGCCTCCACTATAACGCTCCGCACGGAGCGAGCGCACCGTACGCAGTAGGGATATTCGATATACATCGATGCATCGAAAACATCGATGTTTACAATGCGATACATCGAATCGATCCGATGTTTTGAAGAGCTATCGAAATACTCGATGTATCGATGTTTTTTCATAAAACATCGATCGATGATAACCAGTAAATGCCACAAAAAAGACCTTTTTTTTTTTAGTAATCTGTTTTATAAGGGACTGGAATAGGTATAAATGCCACAAAAAGGACCTTTTTTTTAGAAGTCAGTTTTATAAGGGATTGGAATAGGTATAAATACACACAAAAAAGACCTTTTTTTTTTAGAAGTAACACTTTTGATATGACTTTAGAAAAAGTACTCGATGTTTAAAAACATCGATGTTTTCATCCGATACATCGAAAGACATCGATGTACAGTTTCGATTTATCGAATCGAAAAAAACATCGATGTTTTTTCAAAGTGGACACCCCTAGTACGCAGCGAGTGTCTAACCATTTATAAACGTACTGGGTGCGTTATTTGACAGGTTTGGGTAGGTTGCTTTGTAGCCATGCGCATGCCCACTATACTAACTTCATAATCCGATCGCGTTCACCTTGTTTTGTATCACCACGCATTCCAGCAAGGTTCGAAGTTTAATCGAACGTGTTGTAACTATCAACCTATACCATTTTCTTTACGTATTTGGATATAAGAGGACGCCAGGTAATTTTTTGCACCCGGGCGCTACATGTGCTAGAGCCGCCTCGCTGTAGGTCTTTCCCTAATACTACTATTGCAAAGGTCTAGGGGCGGCAGTAGCACCATCAGTTTGCTCAATTATAGTAATAAAAAAATGCTTTACTGTTCACAGACTTAAATTATTTACATCATATTATACTCTAGATATAAATCTCAAGTTTTTCCTCATTCACCTTTAATTTTAAGACTATTTTGAAATTGAATTTTATAACTTCAAAAAACGATGCTAGCAAACTACTGCTTCGTCGTTAAACTCTCTCTGAGTCATAAGACTAAGATAATTATGATCTTAATATTTTTACATGAAAAAGACACATTACGAAGTGGTATAAATACGTAATTTGTTCATTAATACTTATTGACCTAACGTAATTACGGTTTACATTAATTCTCTATAGCTACATATGCGTAATCGGTTCGAACATAGAGCGAACCCACAAAGAAACATAATATAACCCCGAGAACTAAAGGAGTGTCAGTATTAATCGATAGTCGATATCACTAAGTACATACTATGTATGGCTGAAAGCTTTCCACGACCGAATGATAACTTGATATGTGTAGGTGAGAACTGTCTCATTCATACGGTCTTAAACCAGTTTATACTTTGAGATAAAATTTCTATTCGTTGCATTCAGTATACCAAATTAGGTTTAGGTAATTATTTGGTTTATACTAGTCAGCTAAATAAAGGTGTTATGCGCCTACGCGCCATTCCTGTTTGTTGTCTTTTTGCAAAGCCCAAAGGCCTAATTACACACAGTAAATTCTAACAAAGAACTCCTTTGAAGGTTGTGTAAGAAACATATATTCGTATCCATCCTCTTTCCTCATACGTGTATAACAATATGTTAGAAAAAGAGATATTATGTGCCTCAGTTATTAATTTATAATGGACGACGGGCCCCGGTACTGGCTGACCTTGATGATGTCATTGCGTGCAACCAGGAGGATTCGTTTTCATCGTTCAGTTGAGATTATGATAGCTACAATAATATATATTATTAATATACATATACATGTAGCTATTTTTATAACCTTATGCTTGTATCTCAAAGGAATAATCAAAGGCGCGACACAACATTTCGCCCATACCTACGATCGTTCAATTATACATATATATTTTTTAATTATTTTGGTTTAAGCAAGCGCTATATATAGATATGTTCCACTTAAAAGCGATAATTTATTCTGAAATGATAAGGTGCACGGATTTAATGAAAACTTATTGACTTTAGTTTTATAAATAACCCACATACCTATTACTCGTACATCTGCTATCTTATTCCGTAGGTATGCAAATGTGTGTGTTATGAGGAATGACGTAAAATTTTTAGTTAGTGCAGACGGAATGTCTACAATGACACTTGATTTGTAGCCGAGCCTATAAGCGAGTAACGGAAACAGTTCCATTCGTGATAACTAACCATTTGTTAATAAATATTGTAGAAAAACAAGCCTGCCCGACTGAAATCGGAATTCGTACCTTTGATCTCACAATGTTATATGCCCAATTAAACCAACAAACCAGTCGCATAGATATATGAACTGTCATTTGAACTGTACGACCCTGATAAGTAGCATCATTTGAGTGAAACAGGTTGTCATGACACTCTTCACACATGCAAACTGTGACTAATAAAATGACTAGCACGTCCGCAACGAACTCTAACATTTAAAATCTGTTGTTTGATTTTTTTTTATACACTAAACTGATTAAATTATTAATTACATTGACATTGCCTATTTAATTCCTTATGAATTCTGTTTACGTATTATTTTTACTTAACCTAAATATTTGTATTATTCTCTAAATATTATAAATATAGGGAATGGAAGATTTTCAGTGTGGTGACGAAGTAAGAATACAATTTATCACACCTTAACTTGGCTGTGGGTGTTCTAAAAGACGAATAAGGAATATAACATGTATAAACATTTATGAAGAGATTGAGAGAGCAGAAGAAGAAAACTCGAAACAAAACCCTATCACCACCTGTCTGAGCAGCATAAAATAATAGGTCAATTTCCTTCCTATTGTGGAAATAGGAACAGGTTACACACACACTACAGCAGCAGGTTGTATATTGACTTGAAACGATTACGAGGCAATACTTCACAATGAAACATTTTATTCAATTTAAGTGTATTGTTGGTTGTTTTCTATAAATTTACTTCCTTCTTGATTCTAACACTTAGATCAATAAACATAGTATTGAGAATAACAATATTTTTAGAGGGCAATATGATTGTTCTCTTTCTAGTGTTACATAAATAGTTGTGTTTGTTTCTGTTTCGAAAATAATGCGAATGTGAATTTATTTGTTACCTTTTGACAGCTTAATTACTCAAGCAATTGTATTGAAATTTCGCATACACGTTGTTAGAGATACAGAAAAAACTATAGGATATATTTTATATTGACTAAAGTTCTATGTACCGAAGGATAGAAAAGTGACAGATAAAGAATGTAATGCTTTACCGCCGTAATTTCTAGTAGTCGTCGAAAAAGTTGAGCTATTCAGAATCACCATACTAGGAAACTCATAATACCAATTGTAATCGTCAGTTGTTATGCGAATTATGGCATTATCAACCTTTAAAGTGGCCTATGTCCAGGGTAATAACGATGATGATGAATATATTTATGCAACTTTACAAATATATAATAGCGGACCTGAATTACATCCAGGTTCAGAACATCAATTTGACTTTGCCGCAAAGAATTGTAAAGGGGCACCCATGCAAACATAGGCATTTTATATTCAAAAGATTTTCTCGATAATTAAGCTATTAAATCCAGAAAGATCTTTTTTTTTTAAATTCGACGTTCCATAGATTTTCAAGTTTAAAGAAACAAAAGACGTCTATTATTGATATAGATAATATTACAACACTCTAAATAGACAATATATTTATACTGCATTTGGACGAATGAATTCTTTGTTGTCTGGCTCCATATGTAATTTTATCCGTTACAATTTAGTTTATTTAGATAAAGTCGACAGTGATTATTGCAATTGATTTAATACCTCAAATGTGAGCTAAGTATCAACTCATAGGAGTCCATCGTGGAAAAATCAACTTCATAACGACCATATTCATTACCTCTCTATATAAAGACATAAATCTATGAAATCTTACTGCCTGCCTAAATGACTGCCATTTTCTTAATTTATAGGCTAAGAACACCACCTCTTTTCTTTCATGTGAATATATTAAGAGACAACTTAGTCATCATCATCATCATCATCATTCTCCTACTCTTATCCCAATTACTTGGGGACGATACAATATGTACTCTTTCATAGTACATATTGTAAAAGTTATTGGTAAATAGTTTTATGACCGGCCGTCTACCAGACGTCAACCCTCCTTGGGAATGTAATTGTTGACCAAACAGCATCAGATGGAGTTGGCCCAGGTCGTTATAAGGCTCTTAGCCGTCTTTTACGATATCCACGAGCAAAGTTAGGGTTGGTAGTATTCTTATCCGCTACCACACAGCTGCAACTAACTAAGAGACAACTTAGTGATATAAACAAATAACATCAAATTAAGAAGAGAAGGAATACAATATAATTAATAATATTTAGATAACGTGGTACCTACAAAAGTTCTATTTCCTTCCGTTAAAAAGACTTATCCCCACGAATATATGTAGATTGAAAAGTGTATGAGGTGAGATGTATGTAAGCTGAAAACCGATATACACAATAAATTACTTCAGCTCTACGAAGGGCTTCATCATCATTCAGCTCTTATACCAATTTCTTAAGGTTCTTAGTTATATATAGGTTATAGATATTCAGTTAGGATATCCTATTGCATTCACTTCCTTTCTAGCTGTGGCATGCCTTACGCAAGTTATCTATCTTTTCTTCAGTCTCCTTTTGCCCTTAAAGCCACAAACACAAACATCACTAGTTCATAACATCACACGTTCTCTACGAAGAATTTATCGCTATTTATTATTACTTTTTACATATATACATACATATCATCACGCCATATCCCTTGCAGGGTAGACAGAGAGAACAGAGTGCCAGAGAACTCTATCCTTGCATACTTCTCAACATTCATAATTCTCTTCATACACGCTCGCCGGTTTCGGAGTCTTGACTCCACTTTCCTTCAGTACGTGACCAATCTGGTCTAGGTAGGTGAGTCTCGGTCTATTCGCATTGTATATCTTCTTAACCAGACGTTTGTTCGCCATTCTTTCATTATTTTTTACTGTGGAATATATCCAGAATAATTTAAAATAACGTTTATTTAAATGTACATTTACATTTTATTTTTTGTTTACGTTACGTAGATTTTTATACACCTATTGATCATCCTTATAACTTATTTAACGTAAGTATTCATAATCCTTATTATATACTATAAGGATTTATATTATAATCCTTATGAGTGGAGCGTCAGAAATAAATATAAGCACCATTGAGCTTTGAACTTGTTGATTTTAATGTCTATCTAATTAGCTCAAAGAGTCCTTTGATTATTATCAGTGGTCACTGGTCAGTCTTCACGACTTTTGAAACCGGAATTATTCTGTGATAAAAAGTTATATTTAGATTATGCTACCCGGATAGTTATAAATTGTTATCAATACTAGAAGCTCGATAAAAGATATTTAACTGTTATTATCTATTTATTTAATAATAAAGTTTTTTTGTATATGAAACGGCTTTCCAAAAGTACAAGCTGTGGGTAACAAACAATCAAAATCATTCCTGGGTCTAGTCGAAGTAGAAATACATTTTGCCGTCTAATTTGATGTCAATGAATATCTACATGAATTATAAACTGAGGAAAATATCACTCCAAGAGAAGGAAAACTTTTTCCTTTTCAATATGGAGATCGCTAGCGCTAAATATATATTTGTTTCTATTGTTTTATGTCTAAATGAGATACACGATCATAAATAAATACTATCCATAACGAAAAGTAATTTCATTCCGTGTGGCAATGGAATAAGAATACAATTCATCATCCTCTTCTTACCCGTGGATGTCATGAAATAATATGCAAATAACATTTTCTCAAACATGCTTGGAAATTTGAGCATTATTTGGACAACATTCTTCGAGATAAATCGAAATTACTGTACTGGCCAAATACATGCGAGCAGCGGCCGGCAAAAAATGTATGAAAATCCATATCTGTCGTGTTTTAGCGGCCAAATAAATATATATGTAAATTCATATCTAGCGTGTATTTTAAAAATGGAACGATTTGTTACTTCAAAGTACAAAGTAAGTAAGTAACTTAATAGGCAACTTATCAGAGTTTTAATTAAATTTCGAAGTGACTTTGAAAATGGAACCTGTTTGATAATGAAAAAAAAAACAAATGAACCCTTTAGCACGTGAAAAATGCTCGTGGTTCGTCATGTATGCAGTTCTACTTATTATAGTACTACTTAGTTTTAATGTCCGTGCATTATTTGAGAAAAGCACTATACAAGCCTTGGCCACAACTAGGAATTGATGGCCTTACGTATATGTGCCTCGGCTAAGCCTCGGCCCACATTCACACGTTCGTCCATGAATGCCTGTTTTGCCGGCCGCTGCAGTAATGTACTATTACGTATAAGAAGTAAAATTCGAAATAAAACCCTGTACCAATACGTCAGACCAGCTTGGTGTATTAGGTCCATTTCCTTTTCATTGTCGAGAAGGCTCGAGCCTCAGCAGTGGAACATATATCAGTTAAAACGATTACAACAATTAAAACGACTCGGATAATATTAATTAATTATTATTTTAATTTTAATCGTACAATATAATACTGCAATAAACAGCTTTTGCGTAATCCACAATGAAATAATTGAATTAACGTCAATTAATAGAGTTATGACAGCACGAACACGATGAACACTCATGTCTTGAGACAATCTAGATCTTATTGACTAGGCATTCTGCGTTCTTGATAGTATTGCTTGGCTCCTCAGTTAAATCCTATGAGATCATTGATTATACTTCTATTTACTGCACTTGAATCTCAACACTCGTTATATTTTAATCATTCAAAACTTGTTTTAAATTCACATACATAATGCAGTACGATTGGATTTTAAACTCAAATTTATCTATGATTTTAAATGGCAATGAAAATCTTTCGTCTCGAATATTGTGTGCTTGTATTGGTTAGATCATCTGGTTTAGGATTTATATGAAGTGCATATCAACAACGTTATCTTAAATTTTATGCGTGACTATAAAAAAATTAAAACACTATATTAATTTAAACGTTAAACAACTAAACAAGGGACATTATGGAACGAATTGTAGATTGGTGAATGGAATGACCTAACAAAACTCGGCATTGGAACATGCTAGGCACCTCACTAGATCTTCAAATACATTCTATTATTTTAAATTAAGTTAATCTATGATCTGTTTGCTGAGCTACTCTGTGCCGTTTTACGAATTTGTATACGGATTAATATACCTAACACCTAACGTCCATGAGTAGTTTTAGAATTGTTTAAAACAATATTTATTACACCATTAAAAACTTTGTGTAAAGCATCGACTATGACCACTGCGTACTAACATGTTTCCTTCGCCTTCGTTAGGCAAAAAGCGGTGTTTGATTTTAGATTTTACGTCGTATTATATATATAGATACACATTACGTTGTGTTGTGAGCTGAGTGGTTAGCTATTTATGGCAATAAAAAAATTAGACGCAGTTGACGGATCAAGCAATCTGTACACAGTAATCTTATTAATCATAAATTGGCCGTCTTTATAGATGGATAAAATAAGAAATGAGCATATAAGAGGAAATTTGAAAGTTGCGCCAGTAACGGAAAAGTTAAGGAGTGAAAGGTTAACATGGTATGGACATGTGATGAGACGGGATGAAAGTAATGCTGTCAGGCAAATTTTAAATATGAATGTTAAAGGCTTTAGGGGTAAAGGAAAACCAAAGAAAAGATGGATGGACTGCGTGAGGTATGACATGGATAGACAGGGAGTGACTGCAGAGATGACGTCTGATAGGACTGTATGAAGGAAGATGACATATTGCGTCGACCCCAAGTAATTGGGATAAGAGCAAGATGATGATGATGATGGCCGTCTTTATAGATGAGTAACCGTTTACATAATCAATAAAATTATAAGTGAACCTATCCTCTGCCTGAATATGCAAGGCCAGAAGAGTAGCATGACATCTCACAACGCACTTTCCAACTTTTGTCGAGTATCTAATCCACTAGGAGTCATATTGATTTGGCAGTGCACAATGGTATTTCATATTCACACTATTAGGTACCTAAGTTATCTTACCTAGTATACGTAATAGATTAGTTACTACCTATCATATAATGGGTCACAAAAATAAAGAACATTGGTGATTCCATTGTCATTATAATGCTTAATTATTATACTAATTAATACAAATTAAAATACAGATTAAAGTTTTAAATATAAACAATGATACTGATTGTTCCAAAATTTCCACTCAACATAATCAGACAAATGAAACAAAGGATATGTAAGTAAGTAAGTACCTACCTAAGTCACGTAACTTATAAGATAATTCTGCATTCGTCTGCAATGCGACAGTTTAAAAAGTTACTCAGAATCCGTCGCTAATATCTTACGTATGTAATTGGATAATTACATACGGATCAATAATTCCTTTTATTTAGTCTCCATTTCGATTCTAACATTGGGTTAAAATGTTATATCCATTGTCTTTGTAAGTATATTTCTAGCGACATGGCCATCCTAATAGATTGGATGCATGGCAATTTTAAGGTGTAAATAAATACAACACAGAACTAATCAATTGGTATTAAAATATTTCGTTTAAACGTAGAATTTAGTTTTATAACGCCGCCATTTTTTAATCAAGAATGTTGTTTTAAGAAGAAAAATTAACCAGTCGCTTCTCGCATGCAAGTTGAACGCAGACTGGTTATAGTGATGCAATAAGCTTATTTTACGTATAGTTATGTCCACTATGACCTTAAGTTCAATGATACCTCTTACTTATATTGTTTTATAAAATATTTTGTAGTTTCACATAATTTTTGCAGAAGTTCGAAGCAATAATAACGAGCCATGAATATACTACGTTTATTCAATAGACAAGAATATATCCTTTACGAATGAATAATAAAACATTTAATCAATAAATAAATAAGTCCACATAACATAAGTAATATATGTGTCATAGAAATAACAGACCCATAATAATTTGTTAACGGATCGAATTCCTGACACGCGATGTTATTCGTAATTAACTCTGCACTTTGGAATAATTAGAATACGGTAATATCAATATATGTCAAGTTACTCAGTGTTCTTTGAAACAAAGGCGTATTAGAATCTGCTGCCTTTTCATGATCATCTCAGCTTATAAGTATCCTAATATTGAGCTTAAGCCCTCCTCCCTTCCTCCACAATAGAAGGGATATTGATTGACTAAACTGATCAGACGGATTGGTATAGGCTTTTATTTCCAGTTTTCATTCTTTAACATCAATGTTATATGTATGTTCGAGTATATTATATCCAAGAGCAAGATAGTGGGCGGTGAATTGTATCCTTACTTCGTCACCACACGGAAAACCTGCTGCCTATATATTGTATATCTATATGTAGTTATATATAGCATTTTAATAGTAGTAGAATTAATTTGCTTCTTATTTTATATTTAGCTACGTACTTAACTACTTAATTCTGTTTTAGTCTGTAACAGGTTTTCTATAAAAAAAATAGGACTTTTTTCTCTCTATTACATACATATCACCACGCCATATCCCTTGCAGAGTAGGCAGAAAGAACAGAGTGCCAGAGAACTCTATCCTTGCATACTTCACTCGCTTCTTCAACATTCATAATTCTCTTCATACACGCTCGCCGGTTTCGGAGACTCTTGACTCCACCTTCCTTCAGTACATGACCGATCTGGTCTAGTTAGGTGAGTCTCGGTCTCCTTCGATACCTACATCCTTCCACTTTCGCATTGTATATCTTCTTAACCAGACGTTCGTTCGGCATTCTTTCCACATGTCCGAACCATCGGAGCATTCTCTTTCGCATCTTTACACCAATACTCTCTTTCATACCTACTCGCTCTCTTACGTCGTCGTTACGAATGCGTACGTTACGTTTTCTCTCTATTAAATAACAGGTATTGGATTAACAGTATTATTTTGAAATAAATTCCAAAACAATGGTTTATGTTCAAACCCTTTCTCGCTCAGCTCGCTAAGTCTCCCCTTATGCAATAAATGTTACCGCAGCGTAGATTTTGTTGAGAACATATTGATCCGTCCAAGTATGTCTCGTTTTCCTTATTAATTGACCGAGCAAACGCGAACCATCTCTTTCAGATTAGGCGAAAATTCATTCAAACGCCTGTCTAATGTTCCGCTGTTCTCCTCCCAAGACACATTTCTCATCCGAATTTTGGTTTTGGAAAATGGCGGAGATGGGGGTTTGTATAGGTAATATATTTTATTAATTTCGAAAAACGTTGCAATACTCCGACAGACTCGAGAGGTCTATAGCGCACAGAGCTACTGATTATACGTGACATACCTACCTAGTTGGGTAGAAACAAGCTCGATAGCGGGAGTAAAATTCACCTACCAAAATACGCTAGCCAGACGGTTGGGGATTTGCCTAGGTATTATTGATTTTGTTTCTCTTGTGATATTACTAACTACGTATCGTAATTGTTGCTAAGAGACTAAGAGTATGCTCTAAAGATATGGATAAGGGCGAAGTAGTGACACCATATACTGTTTGGTTGATCAGTCATTACAGGAATTGTTACGCGGTAAGTAACCTACCTGCCTTCCTTTAAAATTGGCTATACGATCTTATAATCCTATTAGTGTTAACTTTTTTTTATTACAAAATAAGTACCTAGATGCCGAGGTACAAATGATATTTAAATTTAACGTATAAATGTTAACAAGTTTCTATGATTTTAAATAATTTATTAGCACGGATAGCTTAGTGGTGATACTAATAGACTGTCAAGTAGATTAGCAAAAATCTAGGGTTCCCGACTTGGGACCCACAAGTCATTCTGTGTTTTCAAACTGTGAGATTAATAAAACAGGCAATGATGATGAAACTATTAATTATTCATATTTAAACCTATAAAACAGTGATTATCTATTTTTCAAAAAATACATATTAAAAAATTAGTAATTACTTTCGATTTCAGTAGCATGCAGTGATTCAAAAGTAAAAAATAAATAGTGCGAAATTTCCATAAAATATTAACTACTTTGAATACAGTGTCCAAAATGCGCAACAAACTACAAATAAATCGCCATGGTTTTGTAATAAATTGAATAAGTGTTACACAACACCCGGTTTCATGATTCCAAAACATTTATGGCACGAAGAGTATTTGTGTTTCGCTGCGGTGTTTAGTAATACATGTGTATGTATTATTAAATAAATACCTGCGATTCCGCTGAACATTTTGCTATTTCAAATTATATCAGCACAATAAAATTATTAACACTAAAATCCAAATTCGATTTCACGTTATAGAATAAAGGTATTAATTTACACCCAGGCAAATTACACAAAGCGCGTATATTAAGAAGCGCATTCGCTATGAAATTCAAGGTTCAACTAGCTCTGGTAGTCGAAAACAACTCGATTGTCGCCCGAACTCGAATACCTATGGTTTTTTCATATGCAGGATACATGAACCGGCTATATTTTTATCGATGACGTCAATGCGTTTGCGCGTTTAGTTTTTACTTGGTTCTGATTGCCTGGGCAATATTAAAATTTAATACAATTACTTGTTAATCGTATTAATACCAGTTAACTTTATTTTCAATATTTTTATCCGTTTATTTTTAACGATATTGTCTAATATAATTAATGAATACAGCAATTAAATACTTTACTGTAGCAAAGTTCTACTAAATTGAATTGTTTTTTTTAACTAGTAGTACTTTTGTTTGCCTGTGAAAGACGAGCTTTAGCGAATGTGAAAAGTTACGTGGGCAATTAAATTATGATCAGTATTTTAATATGTTACACATTTATTTTCACAATACATTGTCTATTACAAAGTTACGACTAAATTAATCTGCAGATGAGGTTCTAAAGTGTAGTTAATAAGATATAACAGTGCTTTATGTGTCTTTTGATAACATTTTACAAGATTTCACAGATGAATCCCTAACTGAGTAATGAGGGCTGAATTAACGACTTGATTTATTGAAGTAGAATGATTTTAAACAAACTGTTTAATCAGTATAAAATATTATTTTATGAATGGAGAGATTTGTATAAAAATAGTTTATATTGAGATTATTAACTTACTTACTTATTATCATGCCATATCCCTTGCAGGGTAGGCAGAGAGAACAGAGTGCCAGAGAACTCTATCTCTGCATACTTCACTCACTTCCTCAACATTACTAATTCTCTTCATACACGCTCGCCGGTTTCGGAGACTCTTGATTCCACCTTCCTTCAGTACCTGACCGATCTGGTCTAGGTAGGTTAGTCTCGGTCTCCCTCGGTACCTACATCCTTCCACTTTCGCATTGTATATCTTCTTAACCAGACGTTCATTCGGCATTCTTTCCACATGTCCGAACCATCGGAGCATTCCCTTTCGCATCTTTACACCAATACTCTCTTTCATACCTACTCGCTCTCTTACGTCGTCGTTACGAATGCGGTCGGTCAGCCTAACTCCACAGATTTTCCGAAGAGATCGCATTTCGACCGCATTAATTTTACTTTCATACTCTTTTCTGCATACCCAACTCTCGCTTCCATATAGTAATGTTGGGACAAGCACTGCGTTATGTATTGCTACACGTGCCTTCTGGCTGAGGTGGTGGCTGCCGAGAAGTTGACCCAACGCTCCGTTCACTCTATTTCCCGCATTCACTCTTCGCTCTATATCAGTGGTGTACCTTCCATCTCGGCTAAATCCACATCCAAGATATACAAATTCATCCACTTGCTCTAGTACATCATTACCTATTAATACTCTTACATCTGTTCTGGTGAGATTATTAACATATGATTGTAAGTAAAGGTTCAGGCTATAAATTGTATCGTATCATTTCAGTCAGTTCAGGGTACCTATAAATGCTCATGAATGAAAATTGTTCATAAATTGCCCGCGAAAATACAGCTTTGGAGTGTTGGCGGCTGGGGGGACACAGTTAAAACATTACTTATTTTTACTGATCGTCGCGCCGCCTACAGATTGTTTGTACAAACATAGCTGCCATTTTGTACTGATTGTCAAAAGTTTGACAACTGGGAATTGTTATTTTATGTTCCTATGCGTGTGTACTTATTGTCAATAATCTATTTTCGGTTATTGATGTTATTTCTGGAAATTATCTCAATTTTCATTGTTTAAGGTTATACTATTGCCGTTTCGTTAACGGCTGATATGTTTTGTTTTACATTTCAGGGTAAGTCTCATAGTAAAATAAAATCCTATATAATCACATACACAAATGTAGATACGTAGGTATATGTATATTACTTCAAACTTTAGTTCGTCGCCTAAGCTCAAGGTAGCAGCCCTTTCCATACATGCATATTTTACCATCGAGTTGCCACACTTTTTCAGTTAATATAATTTTACTCTTTGGTTGGCGGGCACGATTTTAAATTACAGTAGTCTTTGTGCGTTTTTATTATTAGAAAAATTGATGTCATTTTATATAATATAATACAGAGAAGTGTAGATAATATGAAGTAACAGTGCTTTGAGCGTGTATTCATGTTCTGCCAAAATTCCAAAATAAAACTTACAGACAGGTATTTTCGTCTTACTAATTGCCAAAACTAAATTGAATGCATCTTTCTATGAAAGAAATAGGAAACACTGGATTAGCATACTAAGTCAACAGATTTTTTAATTAAAAGCCTTTTATTGGTTCCAATTTGCAGTAGAAGTCATAGTTTTGATGTAACGAAAATCAAAGATATGATTTCAAAACTCTGAATGATACAATAAGTATGGCAGATTTTGACGGGAATATGAAAATGACATAACAATTTGCACTAGTCATTTTTAAATTTCATTCAGTATTTTAGAAGAAATTTAATGATATTTTATTTATATAAAATGCCAATTGCAATATTACTCAATACGAATAAGACAATGGTTTATAAACTTTGAAATTTGGTTTACATTGATGACTCCGTTGCCAAAGTTTAAAAAATTACTATGACAGTTGCTTAGCAACCATTTCCTTGGTTATAAACAAACAAAATATTGCAATAAATGTTTGTAACAATTTTCAGTGCAACATTTGCACTTTTGCAGTAGATAACTTAATTTATTGAAATATCTATACTTAATAGCTGGTATGTGTGTGAAATGTCGAAGGAAAATAGTAACTTGCGATTGTTGGGCTCACCTGTGAACTTATCATGCAGAGGAAAGAAGAAAGAAGATAAAAAAAACGGTCGAAATCGACCCCGATCTGCTTTGTTAAGCACTTGTATTACACCGGTAATTATTATTATTATTCTTACTTTAGCTTAAAACCAATATAAGTTTAATAAAATAATACAATAAAGTATTATATATAATATTCAATAAAGTTAGACCAGTCATGTCAAAGATACGGCCCGCTTAGACCAACCAGTCAAACTAGACTTTCAATAATACATATCTAAATTACGTATAATAGTTTAATATTCCATTATATAGAATAATAGTGGTAGGGTCAACTTGTAGATAATTTTCTGTCCACAGCCGCGGGCTGGTGCGTCCGGGGTTAATACCCCGGACGCACCAGCCCGCGCCACTCCGCACCCTTGCAGAAAATCAACGTCTGAGCAGTGGCAATGTGCTGCTATGCTTCGTTCGGTGAGCGAGAGAGATGGCAACCCAACCTTTTGGGTGGGTTTAGGATTTTTATTGCTAGGCAGAAGGCAGCATCTTAGCTATGCCCCTGGTATTACAAAAGTCCATGGACTCCTTGCTCGTTTGTCACTAAAAGCAATAAAAACAAAAATGTTTGGAAAAGGAGAAAGCTTTGTTTTACCAATACATAGTATTTAAACATTATATATTATTTCTAGGATAACCCGGAGAGAAATAAGAGGCCATTCTCTGCAGATACTAAAGAGCGAGCACCATCAACCAGGAACTTTTTAAAACAATTTAACTCGGAACTGCTGCAGTCTTACAACAGTAACAATTTTTAATTTTGTTGCCTCAAATATTATTAGTATGCACAGTTAATTATCTCTATAACTTCACCATGTTTCAAACTGTCTAGAATTACGTTCGTCTTCATAGCAGTTACTTATTAATTACATCTTTTGGTATGTTAAAATATAGCCTTTTGTTGGGGGCAGCTTTTGGCCAGTCAAACCTCATCCAGGCCGCCCACGGCGTTGGAGGAATGATTGATTGGCGTTCTTTGGTGTTGTGTCAATATATAACCAAGCCTCAGCTGACTTAGTCTTTATTAGCACCAATTGTATTCTGATAAGACTTCTAATCTAGTCTTGGCAGAGAAATCTTTTTCCACATAGTGACTTCCTTCAGAGCTCTGCCACACCATGATACTATAAAATTGGTTTTTTGACAGGTAATATACATAGGTACGTCTGCGATTTCGTTAATTCGTTGTGTAATTCTTACCTTACTATGAAAATCAACATCAAAGTTTAAATTAATAAAAGCCGCCAATACGCTATATGACGTCAGGTGCTTATAAACAAAACTTTAGCCAATACGCTGAGACTGACCTAATAACGTACTGAAAACTGGGTAGCCATGCCAAAGGGCTCTATTCTTTATTACAAAGTTTCCTCCTTGTGTTGCAACGCAAAAATAGGTCCGCCCTACGGGCCACCCGGTCTTTGTCTTGGGCGGCCCGCCCGGCGGTTTACCTCGCTGGTATCTTTTCAAGTCGACGCCCCAACATCCCGGCTCAAGTCTCGACATCACAAAAATACATAGTTGCTCTGCGTGGGAATCGAACCCACGTTACTGGCACGGTAGGTTAGTTATTTTATCCACTACGCCATCTTTTATAAATTATTATTTTACAATATTTTATAGTTATTACATAGAAATTATTAATCCATTTCACTACTTACGCGTAATCTTAGGATTTTAAGTTTTAAAATTTAACATTTATGATAGGGCTTTGAAATTCTAATCTACCGTTTTGTGTGACAAAAAGTGCCGGAAGTAAATAGTATATCGGGTAGACAAGAGCACTATCTCGCCTGTTTTCGGGTATCGGCGAAGAGTGAGACCTACGCTCTTTTCCTTTTAAATGTATAATAAACACAATTTATGTTATTTATTTTCAAATTTAATATGTACAATATAATAAATATGCAATTTAATATTAATTACAAATTTACAATTATGCCTGCACAAATGGCGTAGTGGTTAAGATAATTACCGTGCCAGTGCCATGGATTAGATTCCTACGCAGAACAACACTTTGTGCGAACCACGAAGTGTTGTTCTGAGTCTGGGTGTAATTTGTCTGCGTTAATTGCATGTTTGTAAAAACCCCGCAATACAAGGATTATTTCTTTAGGGTGGGGTGGTGTCTTCAAAAATTAAATATACATGTAACTTTGTGAGAAAGGGGTGCATAGTGTGACTTTGAACCAGACACTAATATAAAGTATGAGTATGGTGCTGAGACCAATGGTGGGACCAAATACGCAGTATAATACTCACTGCATATTTAGTACTATCATTGTATTCGTCCCTTTTAGATATCCTTTTACTTACCTATAGTAATAAAATGGACTGATTTTAATTTCAGTAAAGCTTTTCTTTGTTAACTGTAGTTTAATAAGATAAAATATAATAAAAATAATTGTTATAGGCAGTTATTTTATTTTATAGATTCAACAACAGTTCTCAAGATATATCCACCAACTGCAGAATTGCTGGGCAAATCTAAATCTAGTGAAAATCATTTACATATCAATAGAGAAATATGCAGCAATGCATCAGATTTTGGCTCTGAAGATACCTTCATTAGCTTAGGTACAAAGATAAAAGCTAAAGCTCAGTTGGGTATAAAACCAAAGAATAGTAACTCCAAAAATTTTCTTAGATACAAAAATATAGTTAAAAAAACTAGAAAACCAATGGAGAGTGCAACCAATGATGAATTTTCTAGTCAAAATTATGGCTTAGAAGTAAAAATTATTGAAAAATCCTCACCACCAACTAAACATAAAAGTATGGCACATGAAAGAAGTCAGTCTCCTAACATCAAAGGTCAATCATATGAATCTTATTTTCTACCTCTTGATGAAGGAAAAGAGTCTGAAATTGGACACGGGTCTCTCACAGTGTCTAGTATACCGTCAGAAATAGAAAAAGCTATAGATACATATACACGACGTTTGACTGTCACTAAACAACAATTATCTTTAGTGGAAGAGGAATGCACCCAAGACATAGAGAGTATTCCCTCTCAAAATATGTCTAGTTTGTCACCAGAAAATTCTCTAGATGATAAATTGCGAAAAGCAGATACCAAAAATACCCTTAGTGATGAAAAAAGTTACTCTGTACCCTTAAAAGATGATGGTTATAAGATTACACAAAATTACGTTTGTGAGCCACGAACTTATACTAGTTTTTATGATGATTTTCATTCAAATTCTACTGACCCATACAAGTCAAAACTTTCTAGCACACACACCGATTCTTCTTCTAAAGATTCTGGGTATCCAGACAGTGGTGGTAATGATGAGAAATATAGGCATAATTATTCGTTGCCAAATACATCTATATTGAAGAAAGCAATATCTCGTGACATTGAACATCAGCCTAAAAGTTTGGACAGTACAATATCTGCAACTAGTAATGATAATGGTTATCACAAAATGCCGTCCTTAGATAAGAGTCAATGGTCGTCAGAGCCACTTAACCACAGTCGCTTACTCTATAGGGATTTCTTTCTGAAAAAAGAAGGACATATTGCAATGCCTCCACAAAACTCACCAGTTAAAACTGATATAATTATCCCTGGCACCAGTGAATTTACCAATGAAAGACCAGGGTGTGACAATGATAATATAGATTACCCATCTTATCTTAAACATAGCACTACTAAAGCATATACTTCGAAGGTAATTGAAGATTATAAAAAAGAATTACAAGCCATAAATAGTCTCCACGAACTAACTATTAAAGATATAAAAACTGATGCAGTATCTCCTACACCTTTCAACATAGATAAGATGTTCGAGGATGCATCGAATTTCAGTATAAATAAGGACAGTAGTGATCATTTGCAAAATAACGCTATACCTGAACCTCCAACAAATAATAAAAACTCTTTAGATAGCAAAACAGATATATCTAAGATATCAACTAAAGAGCTCATTCAAAATTATTTGAAAGTCAAAGAAGGAGATTATAAGAACGGGCCCAAAACTTCCAAAAACTTTGAAAGGAAATTAAATAATGCAAATCCTTTAGGTACATACCAACAGGAATGGAATAATAAAAACTCTAAAAATGACAGTAAAAGTAATATCCCAGTTAACATTAGGAATCAAACACACAATCACAAAACTTCATTCACTAGTACTAACCAGGTTCCTTTGAGTGCTAGAATAGATAGAGTACAAAACGACAAAGATGTTGATTCGTGGATGTCTCTATCCGCACCTTCACCAAGAATGCTTGATATTGAAGAAATTAATGTAGAACATTCAGGAAGCTCTACGAATGTAGTACAGACAGAAAAGAATTTACCTGTTTCTGATGAGGAGAAAGAACCTAGACTGTCTAAGGATCTGAGCGATAAGTCTACTGTTTTAGATATTTACTCCATGTTAAAAGAAATTGAGAGTTATGGCGAAAACCCAGTTACCAGTGTTACAAATACGAATTTAACTGAGACAGAAAGCAAGAAAGACGAGAGAAGTTGTTCACCAAAAGACAATTTTATGTTAGTAAGAGGCATATGAATATAAAATAATTTTTAATACGTTTAAAACAATTCGATAAATATTTATCATAATATGTTTTCAGGGAAATATTCGAGTTTTTAGAAAAAGTGGAGCAAAGTGCAAACGACGCTTTATCTATTGTCAGTAATACAACACCAGCAAATATTCCCAAGTGAGTGTGGCTTATTAGACTAGAATAGAACTATTAAATATTTGCTAAAGCTACATGATTTAGAATATAAGTAAATTAATATATTATATATATTAAGAAAAGCAAGTTATGGGTTCAAAACAGTTTTTGTCGTTACTTTATTTGGTTCATTTGTTTTCAGATTGGAAGGTCTGCTAAAACTACCTCAAACCGAACTGGCCCAGCGGCTAGTGACAGCCTCTCTGCAACTGGAAGAAAGATCGTGTTGCATTGCATTGTTACAAGAGAGCCTTGCCAATCATAAAGAACAGGTGGCCTATATATAAATGATCATCAGTTAATCCGTCGCTGTCAGCTTGTCGCTCATCACGTAGTGAAAATACTGATAACGGCACCTACTAGATTTCAACTAAGTATCTTTAGACCATCAAAGCTCTTTCTTAATTGACCATTTAAACCATTTAGTCACGGGAAATCATACTTTTCGATTAGTAATGTCCAGTTTCTAATCCAGTGATCATACAGGACTTAACAAAATATTAGCATACCATTTCAGCCTCGCAGTGATACCAGTGTTCCGACTCTTTTATATTATTAAACTCATAGCGTAGTTAATGTTACATTTTGTGACAGATAAGCAAGCAGCTCACCTGATGGTAAGTGCTGGCGAGGTAGCTGCCTACTGAAAATCAATAAACGAAGCGCACTAACAAATTGCTAAAACTCAGACCTTGATTTTATTGTGAGAATGTGGTATTACCTCAAGTGAATCCGTCTATATTTGGCTGCAGGAAAGAATCTACCAGTGGTTCTATCACCACTATTCTTTATATAAAGGGTTTACATTCATCGTTACACACATACACACACACACTCTGACACTTTTATACTAGTCATGTTTTTAATAATTTCTTTAAAATGTACTAGGTGTTGGCAGAATATCAGCGCTATTTTATAAAATAAAATAGCCAAAGCTGAGCCAATAGCCTTTTTTGTTTCTCGTTAATGTCATTTTGTACCAGAAGTTGTTTTCTTTAGTTATGTTTATTTTCAATAGTTTTTAACGAGAACAAAATAAATGTTTTTCTTTCTTATTTCTTTCTTTACATGAATTACTGGTGCCATATATCATGAGAAACAATGATTTAACGAAATGCTTATGAATCTATTCACCTGAAATCGCGAGATAATATGTCACAGTTCATAGCCTTGATATAAATGCGTGCTCTAATTACGTTTTTCAGATGGTCAAAAAAGTAAGTAATTTGGAGAAACAATCAATTCGCAACATAGCTAAAGTGAAACAGGAATGTGAAGAGACTATCAAGAGGCACCAGAGCTTTATCGATCAGGTCAGTATGTTTGTCTAAATTACTTTAATGTAGTCATTTTTTTAGAAATAGGCAGTCCAATAATTACACTTTAACATCAGAAGTTTAAGAGCAAGAAAAATAATCTGAGTATACTTTTATGAATCTAACGAACTGGTTTCACTTCATTATTTTCCTAACTTATAACTCATACATGTCAGCATTAAAATTAAAGGGTAAAATTTATAAAAAACGCATGAATCAATACATCGGAGATGAGAATGTACAAAGTAGTAAGAATAGATAAATGATCGCCTTGGAGTAACTGGTGCCAGTGACAGGGATAACAGCGAACGCCTGAAATGGAAATGTGTTGTTGAGGGATGAAATCAATATTGTTAGGAAAGTTTTAAGTTTATAGTGTTACTGCTCTGAAGGATTTATTTATAAGGTAAAACCAAATAGAAGATAAATAGATTTGGGTAGCGTGAAGCATGACATGAATAGAAAGAAAGTCAACACAGAAATGACTTCGGATATCCTATTAGAAAAAGGGAACATATTTTATTGATATCCTGAGCGATTGTGATAAGAACATGCTGATGATATTAAGCCACCCTTACTCATTTTTTTATTATTATTTATCATCCGATCTTATTTTGATAATATATGATCTTTACAGTTAATAAATGATAAGAAAACTCTGAATCATCGTATAGAGCAACTAGTGGATGAAAGAAGATCATTAGAGGAACGATGGAAGCGATCAGCGCAGGCGTTGGAAGAGCGTTATAAATTGGAATTACGTAATCAACATGACAAAATGCAAGCCGCTCAACAGGTATACAATACAACTAAGTAGAGTCAATATGTACAAAGCTTAGTAGGATTTAGATATCTAATTAGATTTGGTGACAGTTCCTAGAGAAGCAACTTTGAACGAGTGATGTATTTATCAAGCAGTGCTACGGATTGTTCTTTTTCTTCTTCTTTTTATGTATTGGCAATCAGCTACTTATACGAGCCATTGTTGCCAGTATCGAGTTATAATGATCTTCAAGTTATTAGTGTCTTCAGATTAGTCACTCATCAACAGTGCTATGGCCACACTGTTAATGGTATCTTGTGGGAATTTTGATGAAAAACGAAAACGTTGTAAAGCACTTTTATATGATGTTCACTACATACATCCCAGCACTTCCGTCGCATCACATTACATAAAATGCCATCAAAATTATCTAACATAACACGTTAAAACACTAAGATATTGAATATAATACAAGAGCACTACATGACGTTTTAGATTCTCGCCAAAAGTCCCTATGGATTGTTGTACTTCAGGCTGGTGATGTAGAAATACTTATAATCAGGTTCTGGACGATAGCAGCCATTCCAAGCTGAGATGATAAGGGGACGTCCATTAATCACGTGATCTTTTTTTAGCATTTTTTAGCCAAATTTCCCTTGGTGAAGTTTAAGACTATGAAACCAACATCACGTGAGTTTTACCTCAATTTCTACATTTAACTTATAAATTTTAACACTCAACCTTACAATCGTATAGTTAAATGTACATACATACATACCATCACGCCATGTCCTTTACAGGGTAGGCAGAGAGAACAGAGTGCCAGAGAATTCTATCCTTGCATACTTCACTCGCTTCCTCAACATTCATAATTCTCTTCATACACGCTCGCCGGTTTCGGAGACTCTTGACTCCACCTGCCTTCAGTACATGACCGATCTGGTCTAGGTAGGTGAGTCTCGGTCTCCTTCGGTACCTACATCCTTCCACTTTCGCATTGTATATCTTCTTAACCAGACGTTCGTTCGGCATTCTTTCCACATGTCCGAACAATCGGAGCATTCCCTTTCGTATTAGTTAAATGTGATGCTGTTAATATGTATTTTACTGTGGATGTGTAGTGTTTCTTTTTCTCTTTCCTATAGACTAAACTGTTTTTTTGACCACTGAATTAATTGATAATAAACAGTTAAACTAAATTAAATACTCAAGGACTTTTTTAACTGTAAATATTAAATCAAAGTATAGATTTTTATTAAATTCATACATTGTTTTCTCTTTTCTCATTATATCATATCTGCATGTACTTTTATTCATAATTACAGGTGGCAAGACAACGCTGGGTTAGACAAAAGGCTGAGAAAATAAAGGTATATTTTTTTCTAAGATTGTAATAGTGGAATGGTGTAATAGTGTGTAAATGTGTAATAGTGTGCATATCGACTAGTTTGTCGAACTAAGAATTTATGATTATCTTCAATGTATTAAAACCAATGAATATCCATCGGCATTTACTGTTCGACGAAAGTCTTGCTAAGGGGAGGTTAATGTAATTATCACCAAGCTTGACGTATATGTTGGCAAATGCAGTTGATTTTATAATGTACTTATGCAAGACATGTTCTATTCTCTCGGTAATCGCTCAGCCGATTTTTACGACTTTCACGGCCAAGTAAGGAGTGGTGGATTCTAAAACCGTCACCATACGAAGAAATGTATCATCTATTCTTAAATAACAATAAATAATGCTCCTTAGAAATACCAAATAAATATATACTAAAAGGAAATATATTAAAAATCTAACTTCTAATCTTGCAGGAACTAACCGTAAAAGGTTTAGAAGGAGAGCTTCGAGAGATGGCAGAGAGACAGCAAAAAGAAATATCAGATTTGAAAATGATGCACGCTGAACAGAGTGGTCGCGCTCATGCTAAACAAGCGCAAGAATTAGAGGAGTTGAGGAGGAGACTCGAAGATGAAAAAGAAGCTGCTCTAGTGAAGGAAAGAAATTTTGCTAGTTCTAGGTAATAACTTGCAAATAATGCTGCCAAATTTTTCTGTGTGGTGATGGAGTAAAATACAATTCACCCTCCCCTGTCTTATCGGTGGGTGATCGTAAGAAACGAATAAGGGCTATGAAATGCATATAGCATCTATGCAAGAGCAGGAATATTTGAAACAAAAATCTATAATAACACGTACGACCAGCATGAAATAGTAGGTGTATTTCCCTCTCATTTTGGAGGAGGTTCGAGCCCAACGGTGAAACAAATATGAGCTGAGACGACTACCGCCAAAGAGTTACTGATATTTTCTCCATTATTGAATGGAGAAAATATTTTCTTCATTGTTGATTGAGAAAATATCAATAATCATCTAATTTAGTAATATAAAATTAAATTTTAAAACCCTCATAATTTCATTCCCTCGTAATTAAATATTGAATAATTCACTATTAATAATAAGGTGATAAGATGAAGGTCTACAATAGAGCCTTGCAGAATCCTTTTAAATATAGGTATTGATGGCTATACATTTTACCTATTATGTTTAAGCATTGATAATATTCAAGTACAGAAAGCATAATTTTCTTTATTTCATTATTTATACTTAGTTTATTAATATGCATAATATCTGCAATCATGGTTAAAGCACTCAAATGTTTCGCAAGTATCGATAAGTTGAGCTCTCTTTTATTATTACTTTTTACGTACATTCTAGACTGGAGAAGCAAATATTAGAAATTGAGTTAACGTATCAAGAACAGCGGACTCGACTTGTTGCAGAGATGAGGGCTGAAAATGAAAGGGTGGCCACAGAATTAGCTGCTAAGGAAAAACAACAGCGAGCAGAATTTGGTGAGATTTTTTTACATTAATGTATACAATCCGACACTAATAAATGCAATTAACTAAACGAACATCTTGTATACTTGTTAAATTCTAATTTAGAAAAATGGAGACAAGAGCAGGAGATGTTATTAGAAGAGAAACGAGTGGAAATGCAGCTATTGATTGAAAAGGAAAAAGAAAGTCTAGGGGTATGATATTAATGATTTTGGATATTTGACGAAGTGTTCGCGTGGAGTATAGATCACGCGAACCATGAACATTAACCCATCAGAATTAGCTGGTTCGCTTGCATAGATTAGTCTTGCATAGAGTAAGTAAATAATATTACGATATTTAAAGATTTTAACTTGATTATTGAATTTTAAACAAAGAAGTGTAGTAACGAAGTAAGAATTGTATTTATTCGCCACATCTAGGCAGTGGGTGTCGTAAAAGACGACTAAGGGACTAGACTAAGACTAATAATATGAATATAACATTTATGCAAGACAAGAAAACTTCGATACCAACACGTCTGATCAGCGTGGTATAGTAAGTTTGTTTGTTTTGTTTGTTTCAATTGCCCTCCTATTTTGGAGGATATTTGGAGCCCAGCTCCAGTTCACAGCCTCGGACGGGTATCAGCTGAGATGATGATGATGAAACAAAAGAAGTGTTAACATTATGGTTATCAAGCCATTATAATTTTATTGATTAGATGACGCGATTATTAATTTGATCTTATTAAATTAAATACTAAAAACATTTTTATGAATTTTATTAAATTTCTGTGTCGTAACGGAGTGATATTGTACTCTTACCCTGTCCCGACACGTTAATTCTTCAATAATCAACTGTTCCCTTTACGTAAGTATCGTAAAAAAATATTAAGGGATGTAAGCAGATACAATCACTGCAAGAAAAGGAAAACTTGAAGTAAAATCCTATGTCAACCCGTCTCGCCAACATGTTGTAGTCGACTAATCTCCCTTTCGAAAGAGGATCGTGCCTAAAAGTATGACAGTGTGAGATAAGAAGTAGAAGAAAATCAAATTAATTTGTTTTTTGTAAATATCAGGTAAAAATGAAAGAAAGAGAAGAAGAAATTCAACGTCAGCTAGAAGATTACAAGAGAACCTTGGAAAAGGAGTCACAGGCACAGATAAAACAGAAAACACTAGAAGTTGCGGCCCAGCATAAGCTGGAAAGAGATAAAGAAATAGAAAAAGCTATAGAGAGTATGGAAGCTGAAGCACAGGTTGGACGGAAAGAGCTACAAGAAGCACTCAGGTAACTTGTGCTTTAATCAGTAGGTATGAAAGAGAGTATTGGTGTAAAGATGCGAAAGGAAATGCTCCGATGGTTCGGACATGTGGAAAGAATGCCGAACGAACGTCTGGTTAAGAAGATATACAATGCGAAAGTGGAAGGATGTAGGTGCCGAGGGAGACCGAAACTAACCTACCTAGACCAGATCGTCAAGAGTCTCCGAAACCGGCGAGCGTGTATGAAGAGAATTATGAATGTTGAGGAAGCGAGTGAAGTATGCAGAGATGATATGTATGTAAAACCTATATTGGTATATGGTCATATGCAGTTAATATCGATGCAAGAGAAGGAAAACTTGAAATAAAAGTCTATATCAACCCGCCTGACCAACGTGGTATATTAGATCAATTTCCCTCCCATTATGGAGGCTAGAGCCCAGCAGTGGGACATATATGAGCTGACATGATAATATTAAACACTGAATATATTATATAATATGTGTATATATTTATGTTTAATTTATTTATTAACGTATAATTTATGATAGGGTTTATTTTTTTCTATAGGTTATACCACCAACTACCTTCCTTTCCTGCGCTAATTCCATCCAAAGGTTGCCTGGAAGAAATCGCTTATAGCGATAAGGCCGCCCATTGTACTGTATCCAATATATATAGCTCTTTTGTATTCAATATTGGTGTACAATAAAGTGTATATAAATGAATACTATATTTACGATAATTATTAATGCAGGCGAAATAAAGACCAGTATGAAGCGGAATTGAAAGAGTTGGGCGAGACCGAACAGGCTACACTCAGACGTTACCAGGAAGCACAGGCAAGGGTGCGGCAAACTGAGGACAAATGTAAGGTTTATTTTTATTTTATTATCCATCCAACAGTCTATTGATGTCCAGTTAATCTCAGGCATTCCTAAGGTGAATGCCATGCCAGCCACGGATATCAAGGAACCAGTACCAGTAGTCGGTTTAATGGCAATGGGGAGGGAACATGGTGGGTTATGGAACCGCATACTGCCCTTCTGTTACCCCAGATAGAGTGGGCGGGATGTGTCCAGACCATAGCCCGACAAAAAAAATCCTAAGGTGTAATAGTATACGTTTAGCAGGCGGGTTGAGGAACACAGTGTTAACAGAGTGCTATCTAGTTCACTAGAGGTCATAAAGCTGGTTCTTACGTTTCTCATGAGAATGTAAGGAATTTATAAAATTTAACTAGTATTTATTAATTATTTATTTTTGAGAGATGAGAATAGTAATGATTTTATAAACTACTTCTAAATCGCGTTGGGCAAAGTGATGATTATTTTAAAAAAAACCCGCGTTGGGCCATGTCTGAGTCAAGAAGAATTTTATATACTAATTATGGGAGACAAAGGGCATGTGACATTTACGATATAATCAGTATACTGCCGGTGCGGACGCAGTGTAAGTTTGCGTTAAGAACTTTTCTACCCGGTTCTGGGTTCAACGACCAATGTGACCTGCCCATTGACTTTTCAGCATAGTTTTTAATTCTTTATAATTCTTTAATCATGGCCCTTACATACGTTCTCTTATGGCTTTTCGTATTCTGGTATTCTAACGTAGAGGAATCTCGAGCATAGCCATGAGCGACTGAGCTTAGTTATGAAACCGATATTTAGAGACCAGAACAAACATAATTTACACACAAACTTAAAACAATCAATGAATATATTTCAGGTGCGGAAATGGAAGTAACAATCACACAACTGGAGACGCGGAACAGAGTTTTAACTGAGGTAAAGATTTTTTTACAGCATTTGGGCTTGTATTTGTTTTATTGTTCATACGTGTGTGGTTCAATCCATCCATCAGCCTATCAAAGCTTACTGTTGAAAGTAGACGTACTTGGCGGTCAGTTGGTATTAAAAATTTCCCTAAGGAGTGCTGCTGTCCGAATTTTCGACCTTTTTTATACATAATTGCATTACTCGAGAGAGGTGCTGATAGTACACTTTTTGCCTAATCTATTTTAAAATAATTCTGTGGCATGTTTGCAAAGATTACATTCCAAATCTTTATAGCGAAGCGTTGAGGTCTTTCTCTACTCTCGACATTCATATAAAAATTCCTTGATTTTCATAAATCAAGGAATTTTTAAACCTAAAAATGATTGTGTTTTTGTCACATTGCACTTATAGGATAATTTTATCATACATATGTCAAGAAAAAACATTCGTTTAAACGTATTTGATATTTTTAAAAAGCAATTATTTTGTTTAAAGTAACAAAATAGTTGATTAAAAAAAATATTCGAGGACGTCCGGATATTTAGTCTGGATCTGGCACGATTACGACGATAAAAAATAATGTATAAAAATATTTCTTTTTTTTTAAAGTTTATAATCGAAACGCGCTGTTTCCTTGCGTAAATGGCTTGGTAATTCTTTGCCGTTTAATTGCAATTAATAAAAAACTAAACTGCTTAGTCATTAGTGTATGTATACCTTACGAAAATTTGGTTCGTTTACATTTTCTTATTCGTCCATTCGGACAGGCAAAGGAAACAAATCCCATACAGCCTATTGTAAACCAACAACTATGTTTAGCACTACGTCGAGAATGGCACGAAATTTCAAAAGTATTTTTTTCCCTTTCATTTTCATTTATGGCTTTGACTAATAGTAAATGATAAATAAATGGTATATGATATTGATAATTAAATAGAAAATTATGAGGCGTGCACTTTTGGATTTTTCAAATTATTTATCATTTTATTTATGGTTTGTGAGTAAAATAAGTTGTTGCCTTCAATATTGTGATGGTATGGATGTTTGTTCTGAAAATTTTCATGGAATATGAAATCATAGCACTATTGTTTTATATTTACTGTAATTTAAAACTTCTCTCCATTACATTTTTTTTATTCCTTATGGTGGCAAACGAGTAAGCAGCACATCTGATGGTAAATGGTTCTGTCGCTTATGGATTCTTTACAATACTAGGGGGCACAACTATGCCTCTGCTTACTATGAAAAAAGAGATCTTCTTAAATCTAGTTTAAAGAAGGACATGCCATAGCGCTCAGGAAGTAGTAGCAGTTAGTTCATTCCAAATCTTGTACATACAATAGTGGTAGGACCACGCTGTTGACAGTTCTCTGTCTACAGCCGCGGGCCGGTCCGTCCGGGGTAGTACCACACTCTCGCAGAAGATCGACGCCTTAGTAATGGCAATGTGTTATTGCGCTTCGTTCGGTGAGCGAGAGAGCCGGAAGCTCAGCTGGGTGGGTTTGAGGATTGTAATGGTAGGTTAGCGGCTTAGCTATACCCTTGGTATAGCAAAGGTCCATGAGCAGCAATGATACTTACCATTAGGTGTGCTGCTTGCTCGTTTGCCACCATAAGGATTAAAAAAAATAACATACGTGGGTGAAATGATCGCTGAAAATGTACAACATAACGTTTTCAGGTGAAATGGTCGAAATGACATCTTTTTTTAATTTAACTCGTTAAAACGCTAAAATATTGTATAAGATAGTCATATAACATTTTTACGTCACAAAAAATTTTATATCCTTAATGTTTCAGTATTCAGTTAAAATATAATCATATAATTATAATATAAAGTAATTTTGGTTTACCGCAGAAAAACTCACAACTAGAAACTCGTGCAGAAGAGATTCGAGCTAATTGCGAGGAGACGTGGAGAAGCAAAGTGGAAGGGCTCAACAAACAGATAGAAGATATGAAGAAGACACACGAAGAACAAATGCATCAGCTATATGCTAAGTAAGTGTTAGTTTTATTAGGTATTTCCCGTGTGCTACCGTTTGCACGCGCTTTGTTCCAACTCCTTGTTTTTTAGGGGGGAGGATTTACTAAAGATCCTAAAATACGTACATATTTCATTATTATACAAAACATATCAATATATCAATTTTCAGAGATGTAGCATCAAAATTCGAAGATTCTCATACAAATTGCCATTTCTTAGATTTTGGGGGTAAAAGTGCCGAGTTTTAGAATATTTTGCTGTTTGTGTACTAATACATACTAAACTTCAGCATTCTAGAACTTGAGACAGTACCCAAAGAATTTTGATGATCATCAGTGAATCCATGATGGTTTTTTTACATACATACATATCATCACGCCATATCCCTTGCAGGGTAGGCAGAGAGAACAGAGTGCCATTGTATGGTTTTTTTAGATATCAATAAAATCGAAAGTAGAAAAATGCTAAAAAAACGATCATGTGATTAGTGGACGCCCTCTATCTAGTTTCCTTGTCTTACTTTTTCTTTGTCTCTGAGGTGTCTTTTCGACACTCAAATATGTTTCCTCATATTTTATAAAGTGTGAATATTATTATTGCCTAGAGTGAAAGTAGCAGTAGCGCGAAAAGACTCAGCGATTCAAGCGTTGACAAGAGAAGCTGGCAAGTATCAAGAAAAAATAACATTGTTAGAACAAAAACTGCAGCAACAGAGAAAGGATTTTCTTGCCAAGCAAAAGTGAACACCATTTCATCATTTGTGGTAATATAAAGTATATTTGATCTCATCTTTTTAAGGCCACTAACACACCCACAGGATAATTAAGAAAGCGATACGCCATAAAAGCGTTAATAGGATTACTGCCTAATATTGTATCATATTAGTAATAACATCTAAATTAATAATCGGCGATTAAGAATGTATTAACATTAATAACAATTTTTGCTATCTCAGCAGTTGTGATGACAACGGTGAATGGGCACGTCATTTAACGGCCATTGTTACTTTATTTTGTTTCATCTGCTACAGTTACTCTATATGATCTACGAACTCTAAAAATGTGGTTAAAATTTAACTAATTAATATTAATAACTAATACTGCAGCGAGGAGATCTAAATATCTGTAATAACGCTGACTTATTGGACGTGAGACACCTTAGTCCTCCCGTGACCATGAACACTGTATCGTTATCCAACCGTCGGGAAATTAAAAATCAAATAAAATTCAGTAAACTAGTGTCCGACTGAATGTTCGGTTTCGGTTTAGGTCGAGTTTCGGCAAAAAAACGAGTTTCGGTTATGTTTCGGTTTCGGCAGCAAATCTGCCGAAGCTACGACAGAAACCGAAACTGCATTCGGGAGTTTCCGCGCTGTGCTCGGGTGTGTTCGGCGCGGTAAATGACATCCAAGCGACGATGACATTTGGCCGCGTCCACGTGCGTAATCATGTCGCAACCTGTTTGTTTGCAGTGCATTAGGTAACAACATAAATAAGTATTAAAGCTACCTATGTGATTTAAAGAAAAAAAATATAATTGACTGATTATAATACATTTTCTTTATTTTTCTCTGAAAACATGATCTTTATAAGAAAGTTTCGGTTTCGGTTTCGGCCGAAACTGAGACCGTTGCCGAAATTCGGTTTCGTCCTAAAAACCAGCTTCGGTCGGACACTACAGTAAACATACTTTTAACAGTGTTTTAAACTGACGAATGAATTATTACTAAGAATTTCCTTTCATTGCCATAAAAAAAATATTACTAGGAATTTCCTTTCCTAACAATATAATTAAATGTGACAATGATAAAATGTAATGTTATAATATTACATTTTCGCAGTCATATATAAAGTTGCCACCCGTATTTTATTCAAGGTATTGTACGTTGTATAATTGTACTCTGTACTTTATTTGAACTATAAAGTACAGGAAAATACTTTGTTGAGTTGATTTCTCTAATTTTACACAATAATGTAATAAATCGTGCTTTACTTGGATACAAAGTTCTTTTTAATTCCTACCCTGATTAACAAATGCACTATATTTACGCGAAAAAGTTGGCAACCCTAGTCATATTGAATGTCGGCCACCGAAGACAAAGATCGGGTACCGGTGGCCCGCTCGCACGGCGAAGAGAGGTGTTTGCAGGGTGGGTCCATGGGGTTGCGTGCCGCCTCTTCTTGTCGCCCTGAACCGATTTGTCGGGGCGCGACCACATCCATGGTCCACCTTGCGGAGAAAAAAAAAACCGGAGGTGTCAAGGGACACCCGGATGGAACGAAGTTCTATTTTAATTATATAATTTTTTTCTGCCTTAAGCGATTTTTATCGTTATATTTTAGCCAATTTGCAAAATATCTTTATAAATTATAGCCTATGTGTTATTCTGATGTGCAAGCTATATTACTATAAATTTCATCAAAATCCATTCAGTTCAGTAGTTTTTACGTGAAAGAGCAACAAACATGTTCACATCCATACATTATTACAAACTTTCACGTTTATAATATTAATAATAGGATATACAATTCCACTAGACTACCAAAACTTTTCGGCCCCGAGCTCGAACGCGAGCCGGCCACGCGGCCCGGTCACGGGCGAAAATAATTTCGTTGCGCATTATTTTGATTTTGCTATATCTCTTAAGGTATTGATTTAATTTGCATGGTCTGAAGGAAAAAAAATATCTTCATGAAATGCTCAAGCCAACTAATGTATTTAAAATGATAAGGATTAATACAGTATTTGTGTAAATAGCTTTTCAATTACCGTTTTATAATAAAACATTTTTTAAAGTATTAAAATGGATATAGTATGTTATCCTTAAGAGATAGATATATACCATCGCGGACTTTTTTGTAGGCCTTTTTAAGCTGTATAATACTGTAGTACTTTATTTTGATCTATTTCGTAGGGTTCAGCCAGCGTTTGCAATGTAAGCGCAAAATAATGTGTTTATTTACGACATCACATTAGAAACCTCTAAAATTATCAGTGTTTCTCTAGTACATTATGCATATATTATACATATAAACCTTCCTCTTGAATCACTCTATCTATAAAAAAAATCGTCGCGACACCACACTGTTCAATGCGAAATAGAAATGAAAATATCTGGCTTGCTTTCTATAAGAGAGCCGACGAGCGACGCCGCACAGCTTACAATAGCTTACTATAGCAAAAAGTGTCGTGACAACTTTTCGTAAGAATTTTTTCCGTCTAGCCCCCTTTCACAACGCGCGATAAGGAACTTCGTTCCAATAAAAAAAAAGTCATATAGAATGTAGTTTTTACATATTACATATTTTTTATTTAGAAGATTATGTTATTTTATTTTATTTATATTAATAGCAATAATAATAATAAAAATTTCATTTTATAACTATTATTATTTGTTAGCGATTTCGAAGCATGATCGGCTAAACGTTTCTGTGCTGTGAAAAGCACAAATCATGCATTCTGCTTCGTGTCAAACTTTTATCCTCTTGGACTAAGAGTTTGAGGGACTATAGAGTATGTTTGTATCATATACTTCTATGTATTACAAGTATAAACAAATTTGCTAATCTTTTGAATTGGGATTCACAAGTACAATACATTATGTGTACCTATAATATCTTACACTATAGTCTGTCTAATCTAAGAAGTGCACTTTGACAGCTGTCTGAGTAAGTTGTCTAGGTATGTGAACCAAATAATCGCTATCAAAAATATCCGATTTTACTGAGAAATCGATATTGATTCTTTATAATTAATAATCGGTTTATTTTTTATTTTTCAAAAAGGTGATGAATAAATTAAGTGCTAAATTAGTACTAAACAAATTTAATTATTTCAGCATAGAATCTATTCATCATATTTAGTAGGATTAGGTTAATTAAAAATAAAAACTGGATTTGAAAATGGCTATTTATTAAGAATTACTACTATTACTTGAATTATCAGCGTCGCGAACATTAATAATTATTTCCTCATCAATCAAAGTGTCGAAATGTACATCTCTATCAAAATCTCTATTCGATTAATTGTATTATTCTAATATTTTTACCGATTATTTGGATAATCGTAAATTGGAAGTTGTCAAGCACTACTGTATAGAACGTGATGACGTGACATTGTTAGGTCGTCACTAACAATTACTATTTACCATGTTATTTCTATTTTAAATTAGTTTTACGAGTTTCAACATTAGATTATTGTACAAGAAAGTCACCCGCAATGTTAATTATGTAAATAACTTAATAGTTGTTTAAAATTTCAGATTTAGTGTTTACAATCATGTCTATACGTTTGACCAAGGTTATTGTGTATTAAAAAATGCAAAACGTCAAAATGCACTTCTTAGATTAGATGAACTATAATTACCTACTAAAGTTCCGTCTCACAGCAAGTTTAGAAGATACCAAGCGAGAACTGGTGATGTATGAAGAAAATTATAAGATTGTACAACTAGGTATAGTAGATCTATAAAAATTAATGAGAGAAAGAGATCTCTAAAAATATATAAAATGAATAATATTACTCATAATACACATTAAAGTCATCAAATCCCACGTTGATGACGATGGAGAATTTCGTCAGAAAAGTTTCTCCATAAAAATTTTTGAATAAAACTTAACACCTTTTGTATTAGTTGTTTTATATATTGGCCAAATGAAGCAGTTATTTTAATTAAGTTAATATTAATGTCTCTATTTTTTTATTTTATATCTAAATTGCTATAAAATATAATATTAATTTATTCTCATACATTCCATACGTAATGCGTGATATTTTTTTATATTGAAAACTAGGCTCGCTAGTTATTAATTAGTTATTATTTATTTATAATCGTGTGTTATTTATTACCTAACTCATTATGTAATTATATTAATGTGCTTGCCAATGAAATAAATGTTCATTTATTTTTCAGTCTTTTCTTTCATTTATTAATTTATAAGGATTTGCTGCACCTAAGCAGTCGTTCCACCTGGTGTGGGATGATGGGCCTTTATTTTTAGACTCTACAAATTGTTGAATGAGAAGATTCTTTAAATTTCACTCAATCAATCCAATATATATATTTTTTTATTAGACAACACCCATCTCAGCTCGTAATATGTCCCACTGTTGGGTTTGAGCCTCCTCCGTAATGGAAGGGAAATTGACCTACTATACAACGCTTGTCAAACGTGTTGGTATAGGGTTTTGTTTCGAGTTTTCCTTCTCTTGCATAGATGTTTATATACCTTTTGTATCCCTTAGTCGTCTCTTACGATCACCCACGAGACAACACCCGGCACTAAGGAAATAATCATTGTGTTACCTACAATAATTCACGGTGGTGTAAGTGGCAGCACGATTAGACCGGACTCCCAATAGGTGCGGGTTCGAACCCCGCTTGTGACATCATTTTTCGTTTCGTAATCGGATTTCATAAATAATTAAGCATATTAAATGCTAAATTTCAGTAATTTGAATAACAAGATTGGGTCATTGTTTAATACAATTCTAACTGCAAAGTTTGAAGTATTAAGCCTACACAATGTGTAAACATTGTCGGATAGATGGCGCGCGTCACCTTAAAGACGTAAATATGATACGAAGCGAGATTTGGCTGTCCTACAATAGTTCACGGTGGTGTAAGTAGCAGCACGATTGGGCCGGACTCCCAATAGGTGCGGGTTCGAACCCCGCTTGTGACATCATTTTTCGTTTCGTAATCGGGTTTTTAAAATTGTGGGTCAAAATTTAATATCTTATATAAATTTCTGTAATAACAATGACATATTGGACGTAAGACACCTTAGTCCTCCCGTGACCATAATCACTGTAAAGTGTTCGAAACGACGGGAAATTAAAAATCAAATACAAACGCGATAGAATCCGTAAAAGTAATTTTATTTCTTTGTATTTCTGAATTGCTTCCAGCAATGTGTTGGCATTCAAGGGAAAGCATGAGTCGGTGATTAGTTATTCAATGTTTTTCTTTCAAGCTATCATCGAATTTATTCTTGTGGGATATTTATACATTGAGAAAAAAAATACTTATATATCATTTCAGAGAAGTTCTCCTAGAACGAGTTGTAACGTGAATGCTTGTGACATCATTTTTCGTTTCATAATCGGGCTTTTATAAATAATTAAGCATATTAAATGCTAAATTTCAGTATTTTGAATAACAAGGTTGTGTCATCATTTAATACAATTCTAACTGTAAAAGCTTGAAGTATTAAGTCTATACAATGTGTAAACATTGTCCGGTAGATGGCACACGTCACCTTAAAGACGTAAATATGATACGAAACAAGATTTGCATGTCCTGCAATAGTTCACGGTGATGTAAGTGGCAGCACGATTGGGCCGGACTCCCAATATGTACGGGTTCGAACCCCGCTTGTGACATCAATTTTCGTTTCGTAATTGGGTTTTTATAAATAACTAAGCATATTAAATGCTAAATTTCAGTAAGTTGAGTTGTAACGTCTTAGGTTTTTATTTCGAGATTTATTTATCTTTCAGATTATATAAATAATCTGCTTATGCCTTTTCATAGATCCTTATCAGTCCGTTACTATGGCGACGAAGAAGGCCTTATAAATATAATAATATATCTATGTTTTTTGTACATTTCCTACACAATTAATTAAATTACAAGATGTAGTCCCTAAAAAGAGAAAAGAATGAACTTTAAGGTAAGTATAGCACGGATTTCTGCTACAAATGGCGGTCCGTCGCATTTATTCCAATATCCCGACAATATTGGAATGAATGTGACGGCTAACCTCGATTTTGGCAATAGGTAAACGAAACGATCTCCGCGGTGATGTAGCAAGTAACCTGTGGCTTGCAAAGGGAATCTGATCTAACCTCGTTGTGCATATAGCGAAACTATAATAAGTTTTCCAACTTAGCAAGTTTTTAAGTCATTAGTCACTGTGATGTTTAGTATCATCATCATCACAGCCCATATATGTCCCACTGTTGGGCTCGGGCCTCCTCCGTAATGGGAGGGCAATTAACTTACTATACCGCGCTGGTCAGACGTGTTGGTATAGGGTTTTATTTCGAATTTTCCTTCTCTTGATATGCATATTATATCCCTTAATCCTCTTTTACGATACCCACGGGTAAGATATGGGGTGGCGAATTGTATTCTTACTCCGTCATCACACGGATGTTTAATATAGTAGATTTTATTCGTGTTCATTATTTTGTTCATCTTCTCCAAATTAAAATAGAATCGTTTAATATACTTGGTATATTAAGGCTGTTCAGACAAAATTAGGGATGTGAGGTTAATGGAAAAGAATCGATTAAATAAAAATCGATTTTTCTTTATTCAATATTAATCGATTTGCCAAAAATCGATTTTAATAAAATAAATAATCGATTTCTACGAAAAACTCGATTATTCTACTATTTAAAAATGTGTATGCTTTTCGTATTCCAATAATAAACCTAAGAGATTCATAATAACAATTTCATCATCTCAGCTCATATATGTCCCACTGTTGAGCTCGAGCCTCCTCCATAATCGGAGGGAAATGACCTACTATTCCAGGCTGGTCAGGCGTGTTGGTATAGGGTTTTGTTTCGAGTTTTCTATCTCTCGCATAGATGTTATATGCGGTTTATATCCCTCAGGCGTCTCTTACTATCACCCACGGGTAAGAAAAGGGGTGGTGAATTGTATTCTTACTCCTTCATCTATTAATATTACTATAAAAATCGATTATAAGAAAATAATAATCGATTTAAATAAAAATCGATTATTTTTTTAACATCCCTAGACAAAATTCGATATGTTTTTTTTTCAAATTAGGGATATCATAATCATCCTTCTGCTCTTATCCCAATTACTTTGGGTAGACACAGTATATTAATACTTTGCTTATATCATACATATTCCAAAAGTTACTGGCAATAGTTTTATGACCGACCGCCTACCTGATGTCAACACTCCTTAGGAATGTAATTGTTGACCGCATTAGGTGGAGTTGACACACGTCCAAAAACTCTTAGTCGTCTTTTACGACATCCACGAGCAAAGTAAGGGTTGGTAGTATTTGTAGCCACTACCACACAGCAAGGTTAAGGATATAAGGTACACGAATAATATTTAACACATTAAATTGGAAATAATTTAAAATATCATGTATAAAAAAAACATACCACACAGGTACTTTCATAAAATTATCTATACAATTATAGATAATTATAAAAATTATTATAAAATAATATTATTTCTAAAATTTAAAGCTTGTCATAATTATAATTAAGCAAGTGCTTTATATAAACAAGGCACATTTGAAGTCTACATTATATAATCTTTCATCTTGTGTGTTCCCACATTTTTATATGAATTAAATGCTTTTGGATTATTTTATCCCATGCAGAAAATACACCGCATGGGATAAAATTAATATAATATCCTTGCAATTGAATTTCGATGTTTTAACATACAATTTTATAGTACGCTAGCAATCTCACCCCGTTGGTTTGTATGTAGAAGTCGATATATCGCAGCACCATCTAGTGACGAGTTACATCAATGGAGATAGCATATAAACCTTCTCCGTAAAAAAATACATATACATACCAATTTTCACAATAATTGGTCAAATATTTTCTAAATTTAGCGATATCATATATGTATACAAATATCATCTTTTATAGATATAGATAATAATGGACCGACGCCGACGGTACCAATGGGTAGCCATCATAATTTTGTTGCTAATACTCGTAATAATTATATGTGATAGGTACAATACATTTTAGTGGTAAAATCACGCTGTGGACAGCTTTCTGGCAGCTATAAATAAAATAGTTTTAAAAATTAAACATGTTTTTTTTTTTGTAGATTATCGTACCAAAAGTACGATGTAGAAAATAGGGATAGCGACATCTATCGAGTAACATTAACATCTCATCCATAGATGTAAAAAATTGCTAATCCTGTAATGATAATAAAACTATCTAAATTTTTTTGCATTGTCATCATTCCTTTACAGGTGTGCAAATTTTCAAATTTATGCGACATTTAGAATGGAGTGACAATCACATTCAAGGATTCTGTTACATAAAAACCAAGTTAATTAACACAAGCATGTTAAAGAATAGGCTAGCTCATCCAGGAAGAATCGCCTAATCACCTATCAACATCTAAATAATAGCAATTTACTTTTGCATCATTCATTCGTAGAGCAAGAGCTTGAGAGAACTTCTCAGTTAGCTGTGTCTCTGATATCGCAAGGAAAAGTACTTAAACGACTTCAAAGTTTGTGACAAATTCGAGTAAATACGCGATATATAAGTCGCATGAATCCTTTTACTCGCCAATCTTTCGTCACAAAAAAAGCCCTCTAAAAAGTTTCACTTCAGTTATGAACAAACAATAAAGATTTATGCCGTTATAAATGTGCCTATAAAATCTTAATTCTGTGCTTATTTATAATGATAGTAAAATCTTATCACCATGGTCTCCACATTTCTGTACTATTAGATGGTCCCTGCTCGGGTAAATTTGAACTTGAACTTGTGTCGGCTTCAACTTTCGTATCTTTCGAAGACTCTTTCTTGAAAGACTGAGCTAAAGACTCGGCCGTATGGCTTATCACAGTGCGTGGTAATAAAGGCTTATTTTCTACTAGTCTTTCACTTACAGATGGTATACTTTCAGAGATCATTAATTTTTTGGGAGGCAACACAGGTATTCTTTCCGGAATCCTTTTAAATGCTGATTTTCCTGGTGATTTGTGTCCAATATCTGGCATCGATTTGTCTTCTTTCTTCATAATTTTTTGCGCTGGTCCTGTTAAATCCACAACAGGTCGTTTTAACTTATGCCTTATGGTATAATCAACCGGTCTTTTGGGTGATGCGTCGATACCGATTTTATAATTCTCCACATCTATAACTATTGATAAAGGTTCCATATATTTTTTGATTTTTGAAGATTCTTGCCTGTTTTCTGGCGATATTGTTGTTGAAGATACAGTTGGTTTTTGAGTTTCTGGACTTGAATCCTGATCTGATGCCGATCTACTTGGTGGTGTTGGAAACGGAAACTTTTCTACTGGTCTAGGCGGTGTTTCGAGTTCTGTTGAAGAGTCGCAAGCGGAGTCACATGATAGTGGACTAAGAGGTGGACTTGTAGGTCTAGTGGATTTAACGAAGTGGAACGCACTCGGTCTTTCATCGTCAAGTCTCAAAGGGTCTGGTACAAGTGGTACATAATCCCTGGGTTGAATTGTTTCCATGCCACCGAGGCATGAAGTTAAGTGGTTTCCTAAGCGATGCCTGAGTCCTGTTGGTACGCTCGCTAAACGAGACAAGTATCTCCTCACTTCCACAGCACAGTCGCTAAAACCAGCTTTAAATCTATGTAGTACTGCAGGATCGGCGGCAATCGCGGCAGCTAATTGTTGACGCTGCATTTTCTGTAGATGTTTTACTGTGAGCTCTAGGATATCCGCCTTCTCAAGTTTGGAGTGTCGCGTGGGCTGAAAGTATTTATGGTTTTATTAATTTATTGTATTATCTCACCATAAACCCTACTTCTATATGATTTATAAAACCTGATTACGAATGTACCCGACAATGTTTACACATTGTTATAGGCTTAATACTTAAAACTTTACAGTTAGAATTGTATTAAACGATGACACACGTCGGGTAGATAGCATACCGTCACCTTAAGACGTAAATATGATACGAAGTGAAATTTGCATGTCCTACAATTAGTCACGGTGGTTTAGTGGCAGCACGATTGGGCCGGAATCCCAATAGGCGCGGGTTCGAATCCCGCTTGTGACATCATTTTTCACTTCGTAATCAGGTTTTATAAATAATTAAGCATATTAAATGCTAAATTTCAGTAATTCTATATGATTTATAAGCCTTCGGCGTTAAAGTTTCCATGGTCATGAACTCTTTTCTCATGAACTCGACCATAGTTTTAGTATGACGTTACTGACCGGTTTTTATGCTATTATCGTGGATTGCGTATATGTAATTTTGACCCTAGTAATTTGACGCTGGTTGACCCATCCAAGATACGTCATGCACTTTCAGCAATACGTAAACATGATATCCTATACAGAATCAAACCATGGGCCCAGACTTGGTTCAAGCCTGGTTCAGTACCGTAAAGACCTGGGCCAAATCTGTACGCCAGTCTTGACCCAATTATGGGAAAAGTCTGGAATGATAACATCGTGCCAGCCTTGGTTGTGAAGTCTGGGCCATGATTTATAGTCAATACTGGGCCACGTTTAAACACCAACTAGACTGCATACTAGTAATGGTCCTACTCTGGTATAAATCCGGAAAAATACCAACGTGCCAGGCTTGGTTGTTAAGTCTGGGCCACGCTCGAGCGCCAAAGCTGGGTCATGCTTGATCGCCAAGACTGGCTAACCTTTAATTGCCTAAACTGGACCACATTTAATTGTTAAAGTTGAGATGTTTATATAGACCCTATCTTTAGAATAAAATCAATTTAAAAAAATTGTCAACATCCTTATTGTACTTAAAATTTGAATATTCTATAATCTCACATATAAACTGTCAATAAAGCATTTGTCAAGAACTTTTTTAAAATGCTTAATGAACATTTATAAACTTTATTTTCAAAAAAAAAAAAATATTTATTTGAAATAAATATTTGTTTCATAATTTGATTTAATTATGTAAAAATAGATTCTTCAGTCTTGACAATTTAAAAAATGCCATAGCCAAGACGCCGTTACCCAGTCTTGAGTCCAAGTCTGAGTCACCATAGCATGGCCATAGCTGGTTTTTCCAGGCTTGGCCCATGGCTGGGTAATTTAAGGAATTGCCGATTATCAGTTGCCCAGTCTTGGGCCAAATCTAAGTCATCATAGGTTGGCCAAAGCTGGGCTTCCCAGTCTTGGTGCGAGGCTGTATTGCCATAGAATGGCTGAAGCTGGATATTCCAGGCTTGCCCCATGGCTGGGTATTTTAAGGAATGGCTGAACCTCAGTTACCCAGTCTTGTTGGCATAGGGTGGCCGATGCTAGGTTGCCCGGTCTTGGCCCAACGTTGGGAAATTTAAGACATGGCCAAGGCTGGTGTAGCCAATCATGGCCCGAGATAAGTTGAACATAGAAACGGCGAAGGTTGAATTATCCAGCTTTGGGCCAGGCTTGCTGCGCCTAAGTCCGGTTTGCCAGGACCGTGCCTCGCTTGGCCCCGTTGTTTAACTCTAGGGACTCCTGTATGGGATGTAATACGAAAGGTTTGAAGAAAAAATAGGATAATTTTCACCATTGCTTAACACTTACCATCAGGCGTATTCAAAAAAATCTTGTTGCAATTTTTTTTTGGGCTCAAAGTATTTTTTTTTTTTTTGAAAGACACCACCCAGCACTAAGGAAATAATCCTTGTATTGCGTGGGACTTTACAAACATGCAATTAACGCAGACAAATTACACACAGACTCAGAACAACACTGTGTGTGATCCACAAAGTGTTGTCCCGCGTGGGAATCGAACCCACGGCACGGGCACGGTAGGGCGGTATCTTAACCACTACGCCATCTATGCAGTCAATAATGACTTTTATATTGTCTTTTTTGCAGTTTGCTTTTTTGTTGTTTACTATTTTCAATTAGACATTGATAAGTAAGTGAGTAGACGGATGGATGATCTATAGAGAACAATGTAGTTATATACTTACATCTTTATCAGAAGTATCCATAAGGAGGTCTTTCAGTTCGTTTAAACAATGATTAATACGTGCGCGACGTTTTTTCTCCATTATTGGCTTATTTGTCTGGAAATAACATAAGCAAATTATTAATAAAATATTTAAACATATTTACATACATACATACATATCACCACGCCATATCCCTTGTAGGGTAGGCAGAGAGAACAGTGTCAGAGAACTCTTTCCTTGCATACTTCACTCGCTTCCTCAACATTCATAATTCTCTTCATACACGCTCGCCGGTTCCGGCGACTCTTGAACTCCACCTTCCTTCAGTACGTGACCAATCTGGTCTAGGTAGTATAAATAATAATAATAATAAACGTATTTCTTTATTTATAAATAGTTTATCTATGTTGTGACGGAGTAAGATTATCATCACCTATTTTCTTGCACGTGGGTGTTGTAAAATATGATTAAGGGATTTAATATGCAGATAATATCGATGCAAGAGAAGCAAAACTTGAAATAAAAGTCTATATCAACACGTCTGACCAGCGTGGTATATTAGATCAATTTCCCTCCTATTGTGGAGGAGCCTCGAGCCCAGCAGTGGGATTTATATGAGCTGAAATAAACTAGATTTTGCCTGCGTATTCGCTCTTGTAATTTTTCGAGGTATTAGATTTTCTCCAGGGCCATGACCTACAATTTATTCGTGCTCGAAGGCCTTTTTATGGCGTACAACCGTGTTAATCTCGTTTTATTTTTCTTTCGCGTACAGTACTGTTTTTCCCTAGGTCCTTTCCTGTCACCATAGCCTGCTAAAAAGCGTCCTTTCCTGTTCCATTGTTTATGCGAAACTTCATAATAATATAACAAGTATTTAAAGTATAAAAACGTAACAAACAGCTAAGTTCGTAGTTACAATACTCACTTTATACAAAACTAAGACTACACAGATGGCCTAGTAGTTGAAGTACCAACCTTGTAATTTGAATGCAATGGGGTTCGTACCCCACGTAGAAAAAATTTTTTGAGTGATCCACAAATTTAATGTTTCGAATGCAATTACTGTCCACTATTTATATAGTTTGTGAAGTCCACTACGATATAAGTTTTTATACAGAATATTAAATAAATCCCATTTTAAAATAAATAGACTTACGAAATAATTATTTTATTTACTTATAGGAATCTATGAAATAATTAGGCACTTTATTTCATACACACATGTTTTTAATTTTATATGGAGTCACTTTTTATTTTATACGAATAACTGAATTTATTATTTACAATAAATAAAAAACAAAATACCATGTATATCGTTAATTTAATCCGATGGATTAAAAGTGGTAAATATTTGTTTCATTAAATTAAAAAAAATTAAAACAGTTCCTGTTTGAAACTTAAAAATTACAACTATAATTTGTTAAAATTACTTTTTAAAAATCCATAAAATGTTTTATAAATAAAATATTTTGACAAAACTATTACACACCTTTCTAAGTTCAGCCTTGGACATCCCCTGCATTGGCTCAGAGAACCCAGTTTGGGAGTCATCATCCTCACTGCACGGCATTTTTTACAAAAATAATTCACAATACCACTGACGTCTACACTGTATTATGACAGTTTAACTTATGGAGGTAACTATACCATAGTTATACGAGCAAAGTTTTTCAATAGCTCTTTATTCCTTCATCCTTTTTATAAAACGCAAGTCGAAAATTATGCTGTCTCTGTTCCGCTTATGATTGAAAACGATGGGAACTGTGTCGGAATGTTTTGTTTTCGTGCTGTCTCGCTCTTGTAGGGAACTTGTGAATGAAATTTGCGTTTGCACTCTGTGGTTAATAAAGACGATATACACTAGTTTGATTCCAGGATGTATAACTCGAATTGAAATTATACCGTGGGTTTTTGACAAGGTTACTTAGCAATATTAGTGGGACTAAAATAATTTTATTTAATTAATTTTATTTTTTTAAATGTTGTGTTATGTCTTATAGCTTCTTTAAATTGATAAAAATAAATTAGTTTTAATATTATAATACAAACTTCCATCTTCTATTTCAAAAATCTTGATTGGATTTGTTAGCAACGTAATTCTACTTCTCTCAGCTTATACACATCCCACTATTGGACTCGAGCCACCTCTATAATGGGAAGGCAATTGACCTACTATACCACGCTGGTCAGACGTGTTGGTATAGAGTTTTGTTCAGAGCTTTTTTCTCTCTCTCGCATAGATGTTATACGAGTTTTATATCCCTTAGTCGTCTCTTACGATCACCCACGGGCAAGATGGTGTGGTGAATTGTATTCCTACTCCGTTACCACACGGAAAAGTTTACTTATTATTTGTTTATAAACACAATTTTGCTCTCAAAGGTATGGGTATAGCTGAATCAGAAACATTTTTAAAGAAAATTTTTGATACGGTTGCAAAGCTTATTATTCCAATAAATAAATAATAAATAAACTATTAATTGATAATTATTCATTCATTTAAATTAATTGTCATCCGTATGGTGACAGAGTAAAAATACCATGGTCACTAACTCTGCCTTTCCTATGAGTGATCGTTAAGGACGACTAAAGGACGTAGATCACAACAGTGAAAGGGAAGGCAATCTCGAAATAAAACCATATACCAACGACTAGCGTATTTTAGGTCAATTTTCTTCCTATTTTAGAAGAGGCTCTAGTCCAGTATTAGGTGGTATATGAGCTGAGGTTAAGACGATAGTAATAAAGTAATTATATATCATTAAGTTAAATCATCGTCTTTAATAATGCACTGGCATAATATTAGCGATTACATCTTCACTACAATTTAGCATATTCTCTGTATTATTATACCTTACTTTTGTAAGGTATAATAATACAGAGATATTATTTTTTTTTTGTAAATCCAAAAAAAATATATTTTTTTTTGTAAATCCTTACTACTATTATAAATGCGAAAGTAACTCTGTCTGTCTATCGCTCTTTCACGTCAAAACTACTGAAGCGATCTAAATGAAATTTGGTACACAGATAGTCTAGAACCTGATAAAGGACATAGGCAACTTTTTGATGCAAAAAAATGGTTGTAAAGGGGGGTGAAAAGTTGTAAGGCGTTATCGTCATTTTTAAAGCCAGGAGCTTGAAACTTATTTTTAGGCTATTGATTAGACATAAATAAATATGACATTAAAATTTCGTAAAAATTTACCTTTAAGGGATAAAATAAAAATAGGGGATGAAAATCTTTAGGAAAGTAACTTTTTACGCGGGCGAAGCCGCGGGCAGAAGCTAGTATGATATAAAACATGAAAGACAGCTACATGGCGCCAAATCTTTACAAACACCTTTAGGTTCTCCAATAATCTAACTATCACCAATCTAAGTGATTATAATTTCTTGAATGAAAAAATTATACTTTGTTTTTTTTTATCAAACAAAAATATTCAAGAGTCATCCTAAATATTAATATATATTTTTTTTTAAAAATCATCATTATCCTACTCTTATCTCAATTACATGCGGTCGATATGTAGGTACTCTTCTTTTATAGCATATAACGTAAAAGTTACCGGCAATAGTTCTATGACCGGCCGCCTGCCTGACGTCAATTTTTTTCAAAAATATAAAATATAATTTGTGAGTGAAGCTACTTACGGTCCTTCTATCATGTCGATTGTATGGGAATGTGACGCACATCTATCGCGAACGACAATAATTCCTTTCCCGTCATCCACATATTAATACTGTACTATATAAACACACCTTTCCATGAAGAGCTTCAATTATTTTCTCTATACCGTGTACATTATACTTGCAACTTGATGCGTGCACTGTAGCGTAAACTTTAAAGGGAAGGTGGTTCATAAAGTGATGGGTTTTTTATCGGATCGTGTTTGCAGGTAATATGGTACTTTATGGTTGGGGGTGAATGTGTTTTTCCCACGGAGTGTGGGAATGTGAGGTGCAAAGGGTTCGTGTATCGTTATGTGACTTTTATTTATATACTTTGTGACACAATTTTGTTAGTTTACTTAAGTACTTACTTTAACATTGCAAATAAAATTGAAAATATCGCCGCTTTGTTTCAATAATGTGTTATCTTGAGAAATTAAATTTTAGAGGAATGTTTTTCAAGTTTTAAAACATAATTGTATCTCAACGAATATTTTTTTACCGCAAATCTTATTTAAATCATAGATGATTTAATTACAGAATAATTAAAAATATAAAATCATAGATTTATATATCAATTATTTGTTGAAACATGAAAAACACTCCTCCAAAATTTAATTTTTCATGATAATACATACATTATTGAAGCAAAGAGGCGATATATATAACGATGAAAAGTATAACAAGTATAAAAAGTAGTACGAAGGGTCTAAAAATTACATGACAAAATTTGGCTAAAAATAAATAAATACGCTGCAAACCTTTTAGAGATAAAGCGTGAATTTATACACTAAAATAATATTTAGTTATAAACATAGGCGAAAATTGTGATGATTCAAATAAGTAGGCAATATGAATGGAATGAGTCACTTTTATTACGTATTTTTCGTAAATTTCTTATAACATCATCCAAGAGCCAGTGAGTCAGTATGACTCATATTTTGCAAGTATTTAAAGGTAGATACATTTTTAGTGACGTGATATGTTGGGAACCGGTAACCGAACGGTCGCCACCTCAATACAGAGAAAATTTACATTTTGCGTTGTGACAAATTGTAGTTGGCAGAAATGTGGTATTCACGTTCCTTTCTTCCTAAACGTTTTCAGCAAAAGCGGAAGATCGGTCGATTTGAGGAATCTCTTGGCTCATATGTGTCCACGCTCCGCTCTTGGGCTCGAGTTTCCTTCACAATGGGATGGTGAATTGACATAAGAGCATGAGAATGATGATGTTATGGAATAGATTATAAGTCAAAGTCACGCACGTTATTCAAGAAAACGTACATTAAAGCACTAAATGTAAAGTATTTTCTACCAGATGATAACAATTATTGGCTTTATCTAAAATGGATTACGCATTACTGTTATTTTCTATATATATCAAGTAATACTTACTTGAGTTCATACATTTTAACAAACAAAAAAACATCGGACTTCAAAAAATAATATTTTAACTAAAAAATAACTAACTATAAATTAAGTAATAGGTAAGAAAGAATACTTTAAAAATTATATGTCAATATAGTCAAGGTCATCCAAATAGAAAATATTGCGTATAGCTCAAAAAGCACTGGTCAAATCTTGATCAAAAAATTTAAATAGGACCACGTAGGATGCATCAACTTTCAAATAAAAACATAATCAAAATCAGTTGAACTAGAAAAAAGTTCTGAAACACATATAAAAAAAATACAATTGAATTAAGAACCTCCTCCTCATTTGAAGTTTGATATAAATTAAGTTCACACTCTATGGTAGTCACTTCGGGTTGAGAGCCCTCAGCGCTCACCCACAGTCCGGGTAAAGTTGTCATAGCCATCTGAGGCTAACAACTAAGACACACAAAAAAAAAAAAATGGTAGTCACTATTGTTTAATCTGTATTAATAAATGGAGAACCGGTTTTTTGTTCGGTTACACTGCAAAAAACTACTGAACCGATCGGAATAATACTTATACCATAAAATGCAGCGTGTTTCGGAGAAGGTTTTAATATATGATATGTTGGTGAATCCGGAACCTATATATTTTGGCTTAGAAATTATTAATTTTATTGTAACTAAATTTATTCCATTCAATTGTCATTTGTTTAAAATAAATATTTTAATTCATTTGGTTATGATAATTATTGTATAACATGTCACGCAAAGCGGGTAAGTACAGCTAGTATTATAATAAATCAAATATAAGCACTTATTACATCAAGGACTAAATTTTATAGAATAGTTGTTCACGAGTAAGGTACAAAGTAGATATATGTAGTCTAGTAAGTATGTGGAAACCTTGACCGATATACGTCCCCAGACCCCTACTCTTCACGGTTGTTAGATTCATTCAACAAACAGAGTATACAGCATTTAAACACAAGTACTTACATATAGAATATGAGTCTTTGAGATAAGTATACCTATGTAGATATCTATATAAGCTTAAGATAATCACCCTATCTTACGCGTGGGTAATCGTACAAAACGACTAAGGGATATAAAACGCATATAACATCTATGCAAGAGAAGTAAAACTCGAAACAAAACCCTATACCAACACGTCTGACCAGCGAGCGCTGTATAGTAGGTTAATTTCCCTCCAAATCAAATTACGGAGGAGGTCCGAGCCCAATAGTGGGACATATATGGACTGTGATGATGATGATGATGATTAAGATATCAAAAGCAAAACGTATATAACTTTTTTTTAAAAACACGCTGCATTAAGGAGATAGTTTTTGTGGAGTTCTTGGTGGGATTCTACAAAAATATAAGTTCAGCTATAATTTGTGGATTCCACAAAGTATTCCTGCATGGGAATTGGATCCTGGGCGGTATTTTAACTGCCATATGTGCAGTAGCAGTATAGGGTGTTCGTCAAAGAGCGGACGTGCCGTGCTAAGTGTAGGTACGTGGAATTTATTCCCAAGTAGGGCAATGCCACATTCTCATATTTTTAAAGGCACAAATGATGGAGTAGTCTAGGAACTGACGTGCCTAGTGTCGTCGACGTGAAGGTTCGATCCCATCCATGACAATTCTTTCTTTCGATTTACAAATTGTTACCCTGAATCTGGGTGTAGGTAATTTATGTCCGTTTATTTTATGTTTATAAAAAAGAATCTGCCAAACAATAATTTATCCCTTAGTGCAAGGAGTATTATAAAAAAAAAAACATTTTGAGCGACCCATACATCCATTAGCGACACCCTAAGCCGAGGTACGTGCCCCACAGGAGGAGGCCTGGGTCGATGTCACTTAAATCGTTTTCCGGTTTGAGAGCCCTCAGAGCGCACTCATAGTCCGGGCTAACCCGTGAAAGCTATCTATGGCTAACAGCTAAAAGACACCATAAAAAAACGACCCATAAATATTGTTAAGTCTGGTTGAAATCAGCGTCCATTGTATATAGAAAGAAGTCTTTTGCAACACAAATACTTATTCTTATTACGCAGTTTTGTTTAAAAAATCTCCGATAATATTATAGTGGTATAGTTTATTCTGCGAGAATAAGAAAATAAAATTTTCCGTGCGACGAGGAAGTAAGAATACGCTTTACCACCCTCTATCGTGCCCGTTATCCATCCATCCATCAGCTCATCGACGTCCATTGTTGGACATAGGACTCCCCATTAGAATTCCACTCGGAACAGTCTTGTCTGTATTCATTTTATCTTGCCCGTGGGCGTCGTAAAAGACGACTAAGGCATATCATATGCATATACCATCTGTGTCAGAGAATGAAAACTCAAATAAAATCTTGTGCCCATCCGTCTGACGTGGTACAGCAGCTCCATTTGCCTCCTATTCTGGAGGAGGCTTGATCCCAGCAGTGGGACGTTCATGAGCTGAGTGATGAAGAAAATACAATATCTTCTTAGGATCGGTAATGAGTTGAGTTAATTTGCTATTTATTTAGCCCTAATTATCTTTAGTCCGATTGTACGACACCCACGTGAAAGTAAGGGGGTGATGATATATTTTAACTATCACCATGCGGTATATAAACTATTATAACCATCGATATATATGTACTACGTACTAGATTTCGCGTTCCGAACACTTGCTTTGTTCGACTAAGGTGTACTGCAATCCGTACACCTCACTTTAGTGTGACTGCGACCATCATGGACTGTAGGTGTATACAGAGCAGAGTTGTTAATACGATAATTCGAATAATACCAATCAAAACTTGCACATGTGGATGTGAAAAAATTCTTTATTTAACTAAGTAAAATGTTTTGTTGTTAAAGTGCACAAATAGGTAATAATATCGAATTAGCACAATAAAAAAAAATATTCTACATTTAAATGTCACGCCATCTTTGATTATAGACTAAAGCCCGCAGATGTTCAATTACACTGGTTGGAGGTAAAAATGTGTGACTAAACACAGACTTGACGTAGTGTCTAGAAAGTATTTTGATTATTTATATTCTTTTTCCTTTAGTTTGTGTTATCAGTTGATACTTATTTGTCAAAGATCAAACAGGTTGGTATAGGGTTCTGTTTCGAGTTTTCCTTCTCTTGATAGTATAGTAGTATATGCATATTATATCGTTTAAAGGCGACCTTTTACGATATCCACGACCAAGACAGGTAGTGATGAATTGTATTCTTATTCCGTCATCACACGGATATTCAAAACTATTGTCGTATGTTAAAGCAAAGTTTATATAAACATATAATAGTTCATTTTCTATTATAATTTACTATTATTTTTATTTATTTAACTACTGAATAATAACACTTTGAAATAGAGTATGCTGTATGAGTTCTAATGAATGTTTGTAGGTACAAAAACTGTGTCACTTCTGCGGTGTAACATCTATAGTAAGACACTTTGTTACATAACGTTGAACGAAACGCGTAAGTGCGCATGAAATGCCTACATCTTACGACGTTTTGGTCGCGAGAAAATTACAACTATAAAGCGATCTAGCGCTGTGTGCTTCAATGTTCGCGTTAGATTGCCTATTTATTCTTTTAGCGCTGCAGCGGACTTCAGTTTAACTGTTACCAAAATGGAACAAAATATTTATTCGGGATAGCTTCTCTATACATATAACTCTACTACTACTCTACTACTCTAACTAAAAGCTTTTGTAAAAAAAATTATTGACTCCTCCAGGTGTTCAAACGACCTTTCCTTGCTGGATATTTTTAATCATATTGCACGTTATTAATATTTAATTAGAGGAACAACCATTTCTCCCACGGTAGTTACTCGAAATACAAGATAAATTTTACAAATTTTCTTAACAAGAATCTATAAAATGAACCTTATCAGTATGACATAAGCTTAATTACAATGCAGATATAACTTGGTCAGGATTATTAAACCATAAATACTGTGCACATAAACTAAATATGTTATACTTTAATATTTTAATTATAGTGTTTAAATTAGAATGGCAATATAAATATCGACTGTATTGTATGTTGGTAGTATTGGTGTGTCCAAGTATGACGATATTCCATGCGATCGCGTGACGATGACGCTAATGATTTGTGAATAATGAGTGTCATATGTCGCGGTGTGTGGCTCCCAGTGAGAACTGGGCTTATCTTTTTTTTTCAATTAATTCATTAAAATTTTACGATAACTTGGGAACTGGGGAAAATGAACATAGCAGATGACCGCAGAGACAAACGATGGTATTATAAATTTATCATCATTTTCCTACTCTTGTCACAATTACTTGGGGTTTATACAATATGTACCTACTCTTCTTTCATAGTACATATTATAAAAGTTATTGTCAATAGTTTTATGACCGGCCGCCTGCCAGACGTCAACCCTCCTTGGGAATGTAATTGTTGACCAAACGGCATCAGATGGAGTTGGCCCAGGTCGTTATAAGGCTCTTCGTCGTCTTTTACGATATTCAAGCAAGCTTTTAAGATATTCATTTAGAGCAAAGTAAGGGTTGATAGTATTTGTAAAACAATCAAATCATATTAATGAATCATTTGATTAAAACCATAAACAATGAATAACAATTCTAATATAATAACAATTTATTATTCTGTCTACGATTAAAACTGACACATCCTCTGCTCAATAGAATTTGTAACAGTGCGTGTGAACTCTATAAATTATAAAACAAATTGTAACGGGTCCGCTTCCTTCCTATCGGTCGCGTCCCGGATCTCCGAGGGTCCTTTAACAAATAACATCTTTGGGATTAAGCATCCTTTGGTTTTTTTCGCACCCTTGGAAATCGTTTCTCACGATCGTTCAGATTAATTTGATTTATTTAATCATATCAAATGCATTTAATTAAGTAATATAAATTATTTTGTTAAGTTACATAAATTCATCACTATCAATTGCAAGATGTTTGAATTCTGTGTAGCGCGAAAGTATTATTTAGTTATACCGCAGTTTTTGTCTAGATAAATTAGCAATAATAAGTACGAAACTACGAAATTTGGGATTGTGACCAATGAGTAAGACTCTCTTGTTCAATGAATAACATGATGAATAAGGTTCTCCATTATTTAAAGAGACTAACAAAGTAACAAACGATATGGTGAATTCGAACACTTTCGTTTACCCCTTCAGTAAAAGCATAAGACTAGAAATAAAAAAAAAACATTAATATGTCTATGTTTTGTAGTAGCTTTTTATAGCAGCCTCGTATGTTTTTATAGTAGTTTTGACCTTGATCGCTTATATCTTTTATGAATTTATTCGTAAGAAAACAGAAACCATACTTATAGATGCGTTTCATAAATTTTCTTAGCAATTATGCGCTAATTAACGAGTTAATTATGACATTACGACGCCATTGCTAAGATGTATAGAAATTCGATTTTTAAATTGCTTCTATATTTAATTGCATACTTACACCTCATTTTTAATCTGTAAATAATTGACGTTATTACTAAAATTATTAGGAGTTACTTAGACCCAATTGATAAACTAAGTTATTAATAAATTGACAATATAGGAAAAACAAATCTCGTTTTAAATAAACTCATTTCCTTCCGTTCGTATCTCGATAAGGATAACAGGGCGTGTCTACGTATTCATATTCGGAAGGAGCCCTTTATTTTTTACGAACCAAGACAGTTTCTCACGGTCAGTCAATATTATAGAAGGCCTCAATCGTTAATTTATTTGTTTATAAGACAAATACGAGGGGATACAAGAATACACATTTTAAAATAAATAAGAACATCTTCAAAATAAAATATGTTAGCTTGTATAGAATTCTGTAAAACACTTTTTTTTTCATATAATAGCTAATTTGTAACATGTTAAATATATTTAAACAATAATAATAAATACACACGTATTTACAAAAGACTGCACAGCTGGCGTAGTGGTTAAGATACCGACTTTGCGTTCCAGTGCCATGGGTTCGATTCCAACGCAGAACAATACCTTGTGCTATACACAAACTGTTGTTCCGAGTCTGGGTGTATTTGTCTACGTTAATTATATGTTTGTAAAGCACCCCGCAATGCAACGATAATTTCCTTAGGGGACGTCCATTAATCACGTGATCTTTTTTGTTAGTATTTTTTATTTATTTTTGCTATAATTATTATTATAGATAGTAAACCCTTAGGTAGCTAAGCCCCATTTCTGAAACTAAATAAATATTTAACACATTTTATATTTTCTTTGCTATGTATGACGTAGTCGATGTGCTTAAACAGTGAATCTTTTAAAAAATTAATGGAAGGCAGATATACGCAAATTTTTTTTTATTCAGTGTGATGGGAAGAAAACTTCCGAATGCAATATTTTAAAGTTGATGTATATATATATATATATATATATATATATATATATATTACAATGGTTCATCTATCCAATCATCTTACGACATATTCTATTGGACATAAGCCAACTCGAGCCAATATATACAATACAATACGCTTGCGCAGTGGCTTGGAAGACCCAGTTAATATCATAAGATGTCCAAAAAAGTACTGAAAACAATGCCACTTTTTCTTAGTGATCTCTCAGTAGGATTTTAAGACGCTAACGGGAAAGTAAAGAGTAAATTTTTGCATTCTTAATCTGTAACGACACGGGCATAGAAAATGATTACCTAATTACAAACTCATTAAATTGTCACTCAATATTCAAATAAAAGCCAGAAGCCCAACTGGGTGGGTTTGGGGATTGTAATGGTAGGCAGCTGCCTAGCTATACCCTTGGTATAGCAAAGGTCCATGGGCAGCAGTGACATTTAAGATTTACCATCAGGTGTGCTGCTTGCTCGTCTGCCAACATAAGCAATAAAAAAAAAAAAATTCGCGATATGAAATTGAGGAATTTGTTACACATTATTCATTTGTATTCCGCTTGTTCGAATTTCGAAATTCGAATTCCGCGTAATCGGATACTGTTTAAAACACTTCCTCTTTACGACGACGACGAGTACGTAGTTCTTTTTTCTATTTTCAAATACACTCCATTTTGTATTTTTTCTCGATAAATATCAAAAACTTTCACCGTAAAAATTTAATATTATGATTTATACTTTCCATAACATTTCTCTGAGATCTTTCGTCATATTTTTTGCTTCGTAACGTCGTTCTCATGCGAACAGGTGTTTACAAAAACTTGACTATCAACTCGTTTTTATTAAGTCAAAGCTAAATAGAAAAAAAGGCTCGCATCCGAGAGCATTTCCGGATCGCAAAAAAAAATATTGTGTGAAAGATGGGTCAGCGCTTGTAACCCAGCGTTGTTAGACTTACTTAATTTGTAAATAAACTACATATTTAAATATTTTATATTACATAATAATATGCGGTAGCGGCTACGAATACTACCAATTTTTAACTGCTCGTGGATGTTGTAAAAGATGACTAAGAGCTTTACATTGACCTGAACCAAATCTATCTCCGGTCTGGTCAGCAATTACATTCACAAGGAGGAATGACGTCAGGCAAGCGGCCGGTCATTAAACTATTGCCAATAACTTTTGCAATATGTATTATGGAAGCTATTACGGCGAAAAATGTAAAGAATTTAAAAACGTATATGTATGTAAAATTTCTCGCTCTCTAAAAACAAATAAATAATAAAACAAACTTTCGGCTAGAAAGATTTTTAACAGTCATATACCTACATAGGTACTATACCTACATGTTGCTTTTCCGTGTGGTGACGGAGTAAAAATACAATTCACCACCCCCTATATTACCCGTGGGGTACGAGACAACAAAGGGATATAATATAAAACGCATATAAAATTTATGCGAGAGAAGGAAAACTCGAAACAAAACCCTATACCAACACGTCTGACCAGCATGGTGGAGTAGGTCAATTACCCTTCCATTATGGAGGAGGCCCGAGCCTAACAGTAGGACACATATGGGCTGAGATGATGATGATGATACCTACATGTTGCTTCGACTCTATGCAATTGGGATAAAATCAGTATGATGACGAAATATTTTATATTACATATTTATCGTATGGTTACAAGTTGCTGGACAGGTCTCCGAGGACAAGAACCAGGTACTGGTGACCCGCCCGCACGACGTTGAGGTGCGTTCAGGTCAGGTTATGGGATTGCATGCCGCTCCTCCGTTGTTCCGGACGGACCAAAAAAAAAACATTTTTTTTTCGTACGGTACGAGTTAAAGACTATCGCTACTGCTTCGAAACGCTTTATATCCGTAAAGCTATTTTCTGAAACGAATGACAATTGGTATTTACCATTAAATCTGCTTGTTAAATACAAAAATTCTTTATTGAACACCATTTATTAATACAATCATAAAAACGAACTTTTGGCGTTGGTACAATTAGGCGGCCTTATTGCATACCTACTGCAATTTCTTTCAAATAACCTTAAATAGGATAGATTTTTTAATTTTTTTGTTCCTTTGCTGCCAAAGACAATAGAAAAAAAAATACTAATCAATCATTGAGGTAGTTTTAAGTTTAATAAAAATCCATATAATATAACATGTATGTGTATATTATTGGGGTCAATAAATTGCAATTATAATTCCGTCACACAAAGTCCTTCCTCATAAGCATATTCCCACGGATCGCGACAGGTGTGCGATCACGACAAAGATAACATTAAAATTCGACTTTAGCTACATTGTTTTAAGACTGCTTTTGTATTTGATAAGTTTGTTGCATCATTTGTACCCCTAGCCGTACGCATAGAATTGCCGCTTATCGTTAAATTTAAAATGTGTTTAGTTAACTACTGTTTAGCATACACGGGCATTATTTAATATGTAGATATGTATAGGTAGATAAACTGTTAGCAGTCAATGTCCAATTTTTACAAATAACTTTATTAGACAATATATTCTTTTACATTTTAATAAATATTCTTTATGTGCGGTGACGGCGTAAGAATACAATCCTATATCTTGGCTATTGGTATCGTAAAAGTGCAAGAGAAGGAACCAAACCGACTCCAGCGTGTTGTAATAAATTAATTTCTCTCATATTGCGGCCGTAGCTCGAGCCTAGCAATATATCTTCAGCTGAAATAAATAAATGAAGGAACCTACCATAGTTTTTAACAGCATTTTTTTAAAACTTTGTATATCATCAAAATAAATGTCTCATGACCCACGAGATTTACCCATTAAGAAATAAATCTGTGTGGCATCGAATCCATGCCATCCGCCAACATAACCATCTTAAGATTATTCGTATTACACAAATTAGGTAGCTAGAAGTAACTCCTGAGTCAGATATAAAGATACGATTCCCAGATTCTTAACCTATTACCGTATGCGATTGCATATTTCATTATTACATTAACATTGAAACTACAGTGATTTTTTATTGAGAGAAAATCAATAAACTTAATAAGTCGAATATCTCAACTAAAGCTTTATATTTTTATAATCCTAACAGTTTCTTTCTTTCTATCTTTTAACAAAAATAATATTACATGAATCTCTCAATAGCTAGAGTTTTAAATTTTATAACAAGATCTTAGTCAAAATATAAAAGTCTCAAACTCTTTCACTGACCTTACAATTAGAAAAAATAAACAGGCGATTTTGTGGGAATATTTCGCGAGAGCATTTCTCAGTTGAGAGCCAATAAATCTTTTGTAGAGTCGCACCTTGAAAGCGAATCTTTTGTTAACATTACAAAAGCTAAGATTACCGGTTCCTTTGTAAACGGATACCATCTTTGATTGTGGGAGTCAATGTAAATGTATATTTTGTTATATTTATTACTTAATAATTGTCCGTATATTTAATTAATGGGTTTGAATGTATGGTGATTTTATCATCATCAATATTCTGCTCTTATACTAATAACTTGGGGTTGACGTCATATATACTTCTCTTCTACCGTACATCATCATCATCACAGCCCATAAATGTCCCACTGTTGGGCTCGGGCCTCCTCCGTAATGGAAGGGAAATTAACCTACTATACCACGCTGGTCAGACGTGTTGGTATAGGGTTTTGCTCCGAATTTTCCTTCTCTCGCATAGCTGTTACATGCGTTTTATATCCCTTATTCGTCTCGTACGATCACCCACGGGTAAGATATGGAGTGGTGAATAGTATTCTTACTCCGTCACCACACGGATAACTACTGACTACCGTACTTATTGCAAAGTGATTGTTATTTTTTGTACGGCGGCCTGTCTGACGTCAACCCCCTTGAGAAGGCCAGACGGCATAAGAAGGATTTGGGCCATTTCGATGCTAAGCTCTAGTCGTCCTTTACGATATCCACGAACAAAGGTTGATAGTATTCGTAGCCACTAACTACCACGCACCGTTGATGTTGTTATATGGGAGAACAAGTAACATCTAAATATTTTTATGGTGTATACATATGAAATTATGACATAGGTACTGCTGTACCTATAACGATTACGTGTATCCAGCTATTTTACCTACCTATTTTTTTTAATTAATAATTAGCCCACAGGATGGAAACAAATAATCTTGCCGCAAGATAAGAAAAGTCGAAATATAGCCATTGCAACTCATGTGAGCGGATATAGGCCACTTTTAATGAATAACCAAAATTCTTTATCATACAAACAGCCCGAGTCCAAGCGTTTATAAATTAATCGCTTACATTGCAAGGGGACATGCCCATACTATGCGACACATTTTTAACCTGGCTGTAGTTATAGTTCTTAGTTCGTTATTTTTTTTTAATATTTAAACTTACACCTTTATTAGCAATATTTTATTTGTTAATCGTTCACACGACTGCACAGATAGCGTAGTAGTTACATCTACTGACCTACCAAGCCAAGTGTCAGGCTTGGAATTCCCACGCAGGGCAACACTGTGTTGTCCAAAAATTGTTGTTCCGGGCCTAGATGTAATTTCATCATCATCTCAGTTCATATATGTGTGGGACATGTTGTGCTCGAGCCTCATCCATAATGGGAGGAAAATTGAACTAGTATACCACGCTGGTTAGACGTGTAGGTATAGGGTTTTATTTCCAGTTTTCCATCTCTCGATAGATGTGTTTTATATCCCTTAGTCCTCTCTTACGATCACCCACGGGTAAGACAAGGTGTAGTGAATTATATTGTTACTCCGTCACCACACGGAAAATAAAGTGTAATTTAAAATTCAAAGATTATTTCCTTAGTACACAGTAAACGCCACTGCATTTATAAAATCTATTTTCATTTCTTCTGGTTGTTCGAATGTTGACATATTATTTTACAATATCTTGACGGACTTTTAAACTCATCGATGCTTAAAGAAATGGATAGCGTACTTTTCGAATTTTTAAGTGGTAACGGAATACGAATACAATTCAACTCTTTCCTTTTCTGTGAGAGTGGTAACGACTAAGAGGTGTAGCATATCACTGCAAAAGCATAACTAAGCATAAAATTTTGTGCCTGCATAGTGTTTTAAATCCATTACCCTCCTGAGGAGGCTCGAGCCCGACAGTCGGACGTGTATAGGCTGAGAAGAGATTTGATCAGTTAGTCTGCGCTATATATAAAATATAATAAAACCATCAATCCGTAAGATTCAGTTTATTACAAAAATGACAAAATTATATACATATAATATTGAAATCAATAATTATACACACACAAACATATATATGTCTCATTCGTTATGTATAAAAATGCAGAATTATTTAAAGTATGAATATGTAAGTACATTTACTTATGTGTGAAATGACTTGAATAAACATTTTCTCTGATGACCAATAATTAATCTAAATAAAAATTCAAAACGTCTTATAACAGCCAGATTATGTCTAGTAAAGACGGACTGTAGAAATAAGTATAAGATTTTATATTATTTTTTTACTAACATATCAATCAGTTCTGAAAACATAAACTGCATGGTTTTAGTTAAAGTTAGAAAGATAGCATCAGAGAATATATAATTAAAAAAAAATGAAGTTTAAACTTTTAGCACACCATACACATATCCGTCACGCTCTGAGGTGAAAGGCGCGATCGGGTGAACTCGGGACTGCCGAGTGTACCCGAGCGAAAAAGATACAGTCAGCTGCTCTTCACTGCTGTGTTTACTAAATTCAATTTATATGTAATCATTGTTATTATTAATTATTATCAATTAACCAATATCTTTTTTTCATAGGTTTAAGTTTTCACTTATGTCGCCAGTTCTCATGACTGTTTAGTGTATTTTTATTACTATTATCGATGCACTATAGCAACTATCAACAGATATAAGATTCGACAGATCGTTAGTTTGTTTTAAAAACGCTTCAATTTTTTTAATAACGAATTGGTTATGGTCTGGTTATTTACTTTTAATGGATTAAAATTATGTTTTTCTCATTTATTTATATAAAAGAAAATGATTAAATATTCTAATACAAATTATATATTAAGTAATGTATTAATAGTTACATTGTAATTTTTTTGACTTATAAATTTAAGTCAAAATTACTAATAAACTTTAGGCAATAATTCTGCTTTCTTATACTGATTAACAGTCAATTGTTTTACTAAAAATAAATGCATAAGAAATGCAATTAGTACAATATTACATATACCAAGAACAATTTTTAGACAATGTTCTTGTAATACTAGTGGTACATTTTTTAATATGACATTTTGTTAATAAAAATATTGGCAGTGATATTATATTATATGGAAGCACATTAGAAGAGGAACAATAAAACGTCTTAAGCTTGAAAAACCCTATAAAGGTGTGTGTAAGAAATACAGATAAATATTATAAGTCAGTCGACAAGTTGACCGCACATGTCATAGATAAAATATATATAAAAATATCTTTATCACATTAAGATATTTTATTAATAAAATGTCTAATTATTGCTTAGTTTTTAATATTCTAAGACTATTCATTTCCAAAATAAAAGTAATGTAACATATAATTTTTGGTAAATACAATTATTTGATAATTTTAAAATGTCATACCTACTTTAAAACTTATACATATACATTGATATATGTAAAGTCGATATGTTTGCTCTATTTTGATGGTTATTACAACTTTATTTTTTTACTACAGATCTTTTCCATATATTTAAATGTTAATTGAAATGTAAATCTTCTGTCATGTATACGTTATCTTCTGCCATACATATAAGAAGAAAGAAGAAAATACTTTTAATATTTCAAAGTGAATGTGTTATACTTGCCATGTTTAGATAAATAGTACAGAAACAATTACGATGGTTTACAGATCCTGTACAAATTATACATGATTTTTATTATTATGACAAAACTGGATATTTAGAAGGCAATATTCATGTCTATGATGAGTTTTATGTAAATTTGTTAGTAATAATATAGAACAAGTGTTCTGGTGTCAAAAGCTTTTCTGAATTTTAGTGTGTTTTGTATCTGTAAATTAAATATAGAGACCCTGCTCTACATTGTATGATGTTTGCATACAGATGGCTTTAAAAATTAATATTCAAAATCAATTAAACAAATAGAGCAAATATAGCGATAGAAATTTCAAGTCTTAGGTTTCAAAAAAATCTAAATATTAAACTAACATCTAATATACTGGCACTGCTTTATCACAGAATTATTATGATCTATATATAGGCATTACACAATGATTGGCAAAGGTATTGAAGAGCCATTTTTAGTATGGCAAAGGTATTGAAAAGCCATTTTTTGTATTTTATATTATCTTACCTATGAATAATTTTTACAATTTAATTAGACCACCGTTTAAGCTGTTTTTATTTAGAGTTTGAAATTGAATCTATTCGAAATTTTCACTGTCAGTGTGAATCTCTGCATACCGCATTATTCAATAGCATAAAAATGCAATGACTTTATAACCAACTTTAATGCTTATCGATTTCAACGCAATAGGATTAAATATTATACCCAAATATAACCGTAATTTCGTTTAAAATTAAAATCTTATCAACTCTTATGTTTGTAATATAAATTTATATTGGCATTTTTATTCTTATTTTAAAACTAATCATCTTAATGACTGCCTATTATTTATATTTTTCTATCTCAATAATGCCTCATTTTTTAAATTTTCATGGAACAACCACAATGTTTTAGTTATGCTATAAACTGATTTTAAATTATTTTTTTTTAAAACATTAGCATGTTTTTTTTTGGCTTCATGCAACACAATAAGACAAAAATATAACTATATATAGTTTTTTTTTTATTAAAATGAGGACATAACATTTTTATGTTAAGTATTTAAATTATTATCATGCAAATTAAAAAAAATAGATATTAAATTAAACATTCATAAACTTATTTACAACAAAGCAAAATGGGGTTACATATGGTTAACAATTAAAAATATTATTTGATTACATAATAAATTTTAAATAATTTACAATATATATAATTAAGTAGTTATTTTTTAAAATAAATGCAACAAATAAATGTTTTTGGCAATGAGAATACTAATTTATAAATATACAAAGATAATTGCGAGGTTTATAGAAGTTTGAATTAAATATTTGGAGGGTTTTATGGACGAGTTTGTGACAATTTTAGACGACTCTAAATATACTGATATATGAATGTATACAGGGTGGAAGTGGACCGCTCCCGAAAACAAAGACAGGTGACCCTACTAGTCTTACTTGTAATGATAGGTTAGAAAAAAAATCCATTCGGATGACATTTTTTTTCTCAACGAATTTTAAGTTTTTTTCACATTCCATCGTATTAGGACAGTGCCATGTAACGATAATTCCATAAAAAATACGTAACTTTACTCAGATGAGAAAAGACGCAATCTATTCAAAACTCACGTTCATATGTTCACGAGTTCAACGACCTCGCGCGGTGAAAAAAAATATTTTTTATCCGAATCTACTTTTTTTCTAGCCTATCATTACAAGTAGGACTAGTAGGGTCACTTGTCTTTGTTTTCTGATGCGGTCCACTTCCACCATGTATATTTATTATGGTTAACGTATTATTTTACTTCAATCACTACACTTCTCAGAAATCCCATGACTTATATGATAATTCCAATAAGTAAACATTTATGTAAAATATGAAATGCCATTAAGAATATACTAAATGCAGTTTCTTTTTTCTATTATATTTATGTAATTCTTTTAGAAAAAGCAATATTTTATGAGCATTTAATTAAATGTTCTTCAGAATTTACATCCTATGAACATTTTATATTTAATACTAATAAATCAACAATTGGTAAGCGCTGAAAGGTGCATCCTTAAGTTTGCAAGCATAATACCAACATTATGTTTGACAAAATGTATTAGGAAACCTGTTACTTTATTACTTCTTTAATGATAGTAAGGATATTAAATTAAAACCAAAAATAAATATATTTAACCCTCTTTTATACAAATGCAATTAAATTTTGTTTGGGAGTAGAAAAACAAATGTTGATTTATAAAACATTCTAACAAATGCATAAATAGTGGAAACATTCTCTTTAATATTTTGATATTTATTGGAGAGATGTGATAATCCTGACATTCATATATTTAAGAGCAAATCTCTCATTGTCATACATATGCTATAGCTCTATGAGGTACTAATAAATGTGAAAGAAAAATCACAAATACTCGAAATAAACATCTATGTTGACTCATCTAGTTAAAATATTATAATAAAAATATCTCTTTCATTATGGAGGACACTTATTCTAGCAATGGGACGTATATGGTATGAGAAGAACCTTAACATGATATTTAAGGGAAATTTGCTTATTATTCTACACATTTTAATATTGTCTAGATATGAGTCACTTAAGCAATAGGCAATGTGAATTTTGATTATTTTAACTTGTGATGTTGTATCTACTTCAAGTCGATCAAACATACTAAGAAAACTAATTTTGGCAGAGCCGCACTGCTGATAGTTCTCTGAATGCAGCAATAAAATGGACAGGCTTATCAGTGGTTGTAGTACCACAATAACGCAGAAAAAAAATATCTGAGTAGTAGTAATATGCTACTGAGCGCTCAGTGAATGAGAGGGAGAGAACCCGGACCGCGAGGCACCAACCTGGTAGTGGTGTTGCTAAACTATGAGTGACAATTACCACTTACGATCAAGTGGGCTATTGCCTCATCTATACACAATAAGAAAAAACAACGAAATATGGAAATATGGTAACACAAATCATCTAAAATAGGAACGCATATTTATTATGACTATATTTTAATTGCAAATATTAAAATGGATATTAAAATTTACTATAACTATTAATCTTCTTTGTTATAGAATGGTTAATGGGAGATGGAAAACTTGAAAGAGAACTCTAGAAACAATGTGTTAAGAACTATATATTTATTTTAAGTTGATTACATTTATTTATTAAGTGAATTAGTACTGATCCTAAAGGAAAGAAAAATTGATTGATAAAATTTACATCAACGTGGACAAAACCAAGGGCATAGTAATTTATATTTTATTTCACATATGATAGAAGTTTACCTGGTGTCATGTATAAAACTATTAAAAGCGTTGAGTAGGCACGACTTACAAACCTAATGCTCGTATTTACTAACAACACTTAAATTTTAAGAGTATTACCTAAAATTTGAGGCAAGCGATACATGACATCAGTATTAACGATTGATTAATTTTCATTGTGTAGTGTTTTATTAGTATTGTTGGTATTAGAGTATCTTTCACGTATAACATTCGTGATTTCGTTACATGTAACCAATTAATTCGGCATCTATACTCTTACTAGTCTAGAATCTTATTTAAGAATCATTTAAAATAGATATTTTAATCATAAGATTAAAGTTATTCATATTAAATGAATACAATAGTTCTATTGTTATATTTTTTTACTAATACAATTCAATTATAATTTACTTGATAAATAACTATTATCCAATTTGAAACAATTAAAAATTGATATAAAACTATTATTATGGATTCAGTTTTAATTTAAATATGAATTTTGAAGTTAGTGTTTTATTTTAAATTCGGTTTCACGTTTCTCATATTTTAAGGCATCCATAGAGGGCTTTGGTATATAAGAATAACAATATTATTTATAACTAATACTGTATCAAGTAAATAAAGCATCTGTAATAAGGTTAACAGATAGAGATAGACAGATAACGTAGATATGAGAAGGAAATCTCGAAATAAAACCCTATATACATATATACCATAAGCCCTATTGTGGGACTTATATGAGCCGCAATGAATAAATAACGGTAACATTTCGGACATCTAATACTTTAGTTCACATTGTAAAGTAACTTTGAGAAAAAAATCAGTTAAAAAGGTATAAAATACCTAGGAACTAATTTTATATATGTATAAAAACTGTTTTATCACATTTTTTTTAATTACCGGTACATTTATCTCACATAGGCACGTCGGCAACATACTCTATTCTCAGTAGCAGGTCCATGATCTCCTGAGCATCTACCCATCTCCATGGCACAGCATCCTTGGGGCACCAGGGCCTGGCTCGAGTGGAAACTCCATATAGTATAGAGATAGCAAATATGAAGCATAGTACAGCGAATAATTGGAAGAGGCACTTGATTGGTGTCCTGAAATCATAAACTGTTGAATAAGAGTCTGATCAGGTTGGAAAAGGGTGAGTTGAATTGAGTTTTATTGTGGCAGGACCATGCTGTTGACAGTTTTCTGTCTGCAGCCGCGGGCCGGTCCGTCCGGGGTAGTACCACACTCTCGCAGAGGATCGACGTCTGAGTAATGGCAATGTGCTATTGCGCTTCGCTCGGTGAGCAAGAGAGCCGAAAGCCCAACTGGGTGGGTTTGGGGATTGTAACGGTAGGCAGTGGCCTAGCTATACCCTCGGTATAGCAAAGGTCCATGGGCAGCAGTGACACTTACTATCAGGTGTGCTGCTTGCTCGTCTGCCCACCATAAGAATTAAAAAAAAAAGAAAAAAAGGAAAGTTGAGGAAGGGTTACGGTTATAATAAAAGATAGTTTTTTATATTCATCATCTCACCTTATAAACGTCACACTGCTAGGCTCGAGTTCCTTCCACAAAAGGTGCGAAAATTACCTATTACATGGTGTGGGTCAGACCGATTGGAACAGAATTTAATTTTGAGTTTTCTTTCTCTTCTATAGATCTTATATGCATATTATATTCTTTAGTTATCATTTATGGTACCAATGGATGTTATAAGTATATTTAGAAACTTTTCCATACTACGTGACCCATTTTTTTTTGTATAGCATGGTATTTTTTAAGATCCTTCCAAAAACAGATCAAGTAAAATAGCTGCGTTCCCCTATCTCTTTTAGTTGGGTTTTGCGCCACGCGCAAAATTCAATATATTCAGTCTGCGAATAGAAGGCTGCTCGCATTTTTTTCTGGCAATTCGCACAGCAGATTCTGATTTGTTAACAATGGGACCACAAGCTCTGTAGAATACTCTATCTATTCTAATAAAAATAATTTTGAAAATTGGTCCACAATAGGCATGACGACAGTATAAAAAAATCGATGCTTTAATGATTTTAGGGGAAAATACATGTCAAAAAAATTTAAAACGCTAGTTGAGATTTATTTAAATACTTGAGATTATTAAGATTTTCAATAAATTAAAACATTAAAATACTGCATTCGGCCATTTTGACTGAAACACCAATCACAGCGTATTACGTCACGTTTAGGTAAACTACTCTGTATGTTGTTCTCACTGTTCTCAGTACTACTGATTACGCATTTGGATTGATTTTTTATTTGTTTACGTGTGATTTACCGAATCCACTCGATTATTACAATGGAACCAAGCTTTATTAAAGCAAACAGCTCAAATTTGCCCAGGATTGATGTATTGATGTTGAGCGATTTCCTCGCTACAAATAAAGAATTTTGTTCGTCTGAGTTTAGAAACATAAAAACTTCCTTGTAAGTAAATTTTTGTTTATCTTTACTACCATGTATCTAGTAACCTAATCTCTAGTACTAACTTAGATATAATCTAACTCGTTTTGAATTGATGTGAGTTTATTTTATTTTCATAGCTTATTTTTACATTAAACTTGTCATTGTTTATTCTTGAGGTTAGCTGCCTCACAGCTTGTAAGTTGTTACTTTAGAGTTAATAAAACGAGTAAATATCTATAAATATAAAGCATCTACTAGTGCTGGTAGTACTTTTCCTCATAGTAAACACCTAATATCTGATAAATCACCAAATTAATGTGTATGTATTTGTTCTAAGTAATTTCTATTATTTCAGGTCTTCAAGACCGTCATATGGGGACGATGCAATTAGTTATGTACAACTAAAACGGGAAGGAAGTATCTGTACAGTAAAATGCAAGATTTGCCCAGAGCATAAAGTCCATGCAAAACTATATGCTGTTACATTGATGGTTGATGAAGATGAAGAAAATATAATATCTATTGAATGCCATGATTGTGTTGCTGCTCAGGGCGGATGTAAGCATGCCATAGCGCTGCTTATGTGGGTCCATAGACGAAGTGAAGAACCTTCATGCACAGAAGTTCAATGTTACTGGCGGAAATCAAAGCTGTCAAGAGTTGGCACTACCTTGAAATTTATATCTGCAAAAGATCTATCTAAAGGTAGCCCTATAGTGCCTTCTAACACTACAGTTATTGAAAAATTTTTAAAAGAAGGAAAAAAGAGAAATCTTGACAACTGCGAACTAATAAAATATCAAAAAGATTATAGTTGTAATGAACTACCAAGCGTCTCAATGCATCAACTTGTGCTTAAATATAAAGAAAAGTGTTGCGACTTATTTTTAAGTAAATTGAATTTGACAGTTGATCTTATTAAAAAAATTGAAACTGAAACCAGGGGCCAGTTCAAAAATTATCTTTGGTATGAACTGAGGTACGGCAGAGTAACAGCTTCTAGAGCTTATGAAGTGAGTCGATGCCACACCAATGATGGGACTCTAATTTCAACTATCATGGGAGGGAAGATACCAGAGACACCAGCAATGAAACGGGGTAAATATTTAGAAAATGAAGTGCGAGAAATAGTTAGCAAGAAACTAGGGGAAAAAATCAAGAATAGTGGACTGTTCATATCTCAAAAACATCCAATGTTAGCAGGTTCCCCTGATGGAATATGTCATGATAGCATTGTGGAAATAAAATGCCCTATAAATTACAAGACTTATTTTAATTATATAAAAAATGGACAACCCAGCAAGAAATGCTTTGCTCAAATTCAAATGCAAATGTACCTAAGTGGTCTAAATAAGTGTTACTTTTGTGTTGCAGACCCAAATTTTACTGACAATAAAAATGTTGAAATTTTATGTATAACTTTTGATGAGCAATTTATGTCAGGCTTTCTTGAAAATATTACAAAATTTTGGAAAACCCATATATATCCATTGTTATATGAAAGTATACAATAGAAAATAAAAATGCAAAAATTTCATTTGTATTTTATTTAATAAGAGAATCTTGTATATTAATCAAACCACAAGCTATAGTTATAACATCATCAAGAACTTTAACCAAACTTAAATTAAGACAGGCATGTGGTTTTAACATGTTGAATTCACGTAACCGTCTTATCACCCGCTCAACGTGAATTCTTAAGCTAGCTATTTGTTTAGTTTCTTTAGCTTCAGCTTTAGTAAACTTACTTCCAGATACAACACTCGGAGGCCGTACTAATAACACACCCATTTTTCTTAAATATACTTCCACATGTTTAAATCCTCTATCTGCCATGACCCACATATTGGGTTGCAAACATTGTGAGAAATCAGAAGTTTCAACAATGCATGTGTCTGTTATACGGCCTCCATAACCATTTGAAATATAATTTACCAAACCATTAGGTGTACATGATATAAGGTACTTAATAGTATTGGCTTTCTTGTAATCAGACCAGGAAAGAGCTTGATTTAAAGCCTTTGAAGGCTTTTGTACTTCAATCTCTAAACAATCTATAATACAAGTCACATTATGGTATTTATGCCTAAAAGCCATAGGTAAATTTTTTTTTATTAATTCCTTATCTAATGATACAATAAAAGGGCGTATCACACTTGCTATAATAGGTATGTTTTTAAAAAAAATTTTGCTTGGATAAGTTTTATCAATGCCAAAGTCATCGGCTAGTTCACGGAATGAACTATTTAATCTAATCTTTTTTAGACATAGTAAAATATGATTACATGGTATATTTGTCTGTTCTTGAATTAATTTAACTAAATAATAACAATCTATAGGAATGCCAATATAAGAACGGGGGTTTTTTTTAATTTTAATTAAAGTACACTCTAAAGCTGTTAAATTTTCTCTCCTTTTGTCATCCTCAATCATCTCACTACAGTCTGATGTGGACTCCATTTGAAAAGATTTTACAGGTGATGATTCTGTGTGAGTTACAGAGGGAGTATAAGAAGAATCACTATCTGATTGTTCTTTTTTTTTAACTATTTTACTTAAATATGGTCTTGATGGGCTTCTATTTACACCATAATGCTTAATTTTAAATGGTGATGTAGAGACAGAATGTAGAAATGGCTTCAAAGGTGATGTCATCTGATGTACTATACTGAATTCTGTTTGGTTAGCTTTACTTCTGAATGTTTTACATATGTGTACTTGAATGGATTTATCCGACACTCTTGTTGTTAATTGGGAAATTTCTTCTACATTCTGCTGAACTGTAAAATTAATGTTTTTGGTATATAAGTGCAATGAACACAAATAAGAGATTACTAGGTCACAGAAAACTCTATGTAGTTTTGAGTATACCAGCAATGTATCTATGTAATAATATTGAGAATAAAATTAACTTTTCATTAATATATTCTAATAAGTTAGTAAATATATACCTGAACTACCAGATGCAATTTCTTCAGAACTCAATTGTTCTGTAACTAAACTTTTTTCTTCAAATTCCCTTTTACACTCTTCAGAAACCATCATCCTTCGTTTTTTAGTTATAAAGGGTCGCTCTGTTGCGTCAGATATACGTGTTCTCCTGTCTGGTTGGCATAAAAATTTATGGGGCATACATCCTGGTTTCATACGTACTTGTGATACTGACCCCATCACATGATACTGCATATAATTTTCCATATCATTTGGCAACTGAAAAAGTAAACAATTAAAATTGATAATAAGAATGAAGACCAAAACAAACATAATTTCAAAAATATCGTTATATCAATATATTGCAACTATTTCACGCCAAACAAACATTTTATGTTTAGAACTTATCAATATATGATAAAATACTCACATCAAAGTGATCTTCACAGAAATAAAGTGGTGAATTTGTAACGACGTCGTTTGGATTTCGCCGTGCGAGCTTTAACCACTTAACTCTCATTATTTTCTTGTTAGGAACATGTACAAATACTTTGTTGGGGGTTTTTATTGATGTATTTTTGCACTGAGGTACTGCACACCACTTATAAACTTTGGAATTCATTTTTATCACAAGAATTAATTTAATGTTTCGCTTAGTTGCTTACTTTCTTCGCTACACATAGACACAAGGACGTGTTTACTTTAACGTGACGTCACAGCCGACGCCATGACACCTGCGAGCTGTTTTCGCGCAATATTTAAAAAATATTAGAAAAATTGTTTTAAACTTCTTTAAACATAAATTTATTACCGAAATAAAGGTTTTTTCGTAATTAGTAAGTGTGTACCCACGTTACGGCAAAGGATTTCAAAATCTTTCGTCACGCCTATTGGCAGAGAAATCGCGATAAAGCGTAAAAAAAATCAGTCTAAATTAAAAACCTGCTCCTTTTTGAAGTTACATAAAAATATATATAGATTAATACACACCATAAAAAATTCCTTAGGCTTCTATGAGGTACATTCCTCTTCTCGCACTCGTCACAAGGGATTTCTGCTTGGATCGAAACCGAATTTAGGTCTAAAAAATAAATGCACACACATATTACTTTTTTTTTATAAACATTTCACATTTTTTTCTTCTAACAAAACATCGGCTATATATCTACTAATTCATAATAAAAACTATATATTTAAAACAAATTCACTTTAGTGCAATAACGAAAAAATAATCGTGTTATTTATTAATTATGCTAAAACTACTCACATCTATATACCCTACACATATACTTCAAACGGTTTTTTTTTTAATTATGAAATATTGACCATAATACTGGGTCAGTATTAGTATTTGATCTGACATTTTGAAGTATATTGAACCCTCTACTGACGAAAATTGAATAAATATATTAAAACTGATTAAATGTTTTCATTCAAAAACTCCAGTGAGTTTTACGTATATAAATTTTAAAAAACATACAAATGTTTAAGTGTATTAGTTTACATTTTTTTAGTTTTAGTTATATACGTAATAAATCCTTTATTCATCAGGATATGAGTACATGAGCCGGGGCTCATATACGTTCTATTGCTGTGCCCAAACTACTACTCTTCCACACTAGGAGGGAAATTGAACTAATATACCCAGCTGTTCGGATAGTTTGGTATAAGGTTTTATTTTGTGTTTTTCTTTTCTAACATAAATGTTATATGCAGGTGTTATTATACGCCTTTGTCGTCTTTTACACACTCATGAGCAAAATAAGGGATTGTGAATTGTATTGTTACTCCGTCATCACGCGGCAAATCCTCGACCAATGATGCGAAATATTTGCATGGGTCTTCTAGTATATATTTATACTATGAAATTTAAATAACACACATTAAATCTACATGACTTGAAAGACATCCCATATCGCAGCTGTTTTATAACGTGCCTACTTCAGTAGCATATCTACATATCTTTATTGCGAGGACTTTTAGAATATGGTCTTACAGCGAAAGATAGAGTACCTTAATCGCATTATCGACATCCTTAAGCCTATCAAACTTCACTGTTGGGCATAGGCCTACTAATTAAGGATAATTATGTCATCATCCTTCAATCGCTATACTAGACAGGCTAATTGGTAATCTCAGCTATATATTTATAAGTTGCCCAGATTACCACTTCTCCAGACTCTCTTGGTATTGCCGTAGTCGCGGGTGGCAATACCGTGCACTCCTAAACTGTCACCATCATCATCATCACAGCCCATATGTCCCAGTCCCACTGTTGCGCTCGGCCCTCCTCCATAATAAGAGGGCAATTAACCTAATATATCGCGCTAGTCAGACGTATTGGTATAGGGTTTTGTTTCGAGGTTACTTTTCCTTTGCATATATGTTATATGCGTTTTATATCCCTTAGTAGTCTCTTAGGATCACCCACGGGTAAGATAGGGGGTGATGAATTGTATTCTTACTCCATAACCACATGGATAAAACCGTCACCATAAAGGATTTTAAATCCTACACCACACGCAATAAATTTGCAATAAGTTAAAACACATAAAACAAACAATATTAAAATACAATAAAAATTACTAAAACTAGCTACTGGACAACACAAATAAAATATTTGTAATATACCAACACCGTATCTAAAACTTTGGTCTACACAAATATAGCAAAGCATACCACACAATTTTTTTTCAGCAATTTCATCTTGCGGTAAGCTGTTAAGCAGCTCGTTTTGTTTGGAGCATGCCGTTTCCAATATACCAATTTTGGTTTGTAAACTCTTTACGATTGCTTGTAAAACATTATTCCTGTCATTACCATCATCAATAAACTTTTGAAGAACGTTCAAATTCTTCTCATAACTAACTAATTCTAGTTGCATTTTGTTAACAGTGAAGTGTGATATCTGAATATCACTTTCCAATTTTGCAGTATATTTCTTCACTTTATCACATTCGAGACATATTAAATTGTTATTATTGTTCACTATATCTTGATTTACAGTCTGAGTCGCGACTGTTTTAACATTTTGAACATTAGAACTATCATTTTTGAATTCATATTCAGTCTGCGTGCTATTGTTTATAAAGAATTCTATATTTTTAATTGGCGTTTTATCACTATCAATGTAGGATTGTTCTGTTTGCGTCTCAACGGATATAAAATAGATTTTATCATCGCTGACTTCTTTATCAGTTTGTATTCCAATAGCACTGAACGAGTAGTCCAAAATATTGTCGCATATAAAAGAATCTAGACGTTTATCGTCTAGAAAACTGTTATGCTCGATGTTGTTATGACGCGACATATTGCATAAACTAAGCCGGATCTCGTCACGTAACGATATATTAGTTGGCCGACATTCGTCTTCTATTAAAACGTTTGCAAACGAATCTTCGTCTAAATTTCTGTGTTCTATAGAGACAAGGCGATCGTGAGAATAGAATATAGTAAATTTAAAAATTGCAAAACGGGTCAAACGTGTTGATATAGGGTTTTGTTTCGAGTTTTCCTTCTCCTGGACAAATATTATATGCGTTTCAAAGCTCTTAGCCCTGTTACGATCACCCACGGGTAAGAAAGGGGTGGTGAATTGTATTCTTACTCCGTCACCACGCGTAAAAATAAATGTCAAGTTTTATTGCGAATATTATAGTATTATGATTTTAATTTGTATATTAACTCTTATTCATTAATAATAAACATAATTTATATTTAAAATGTATGCATAGTATTTGATACATTTGTCTTGGGAATCTTTAAAAACACCACGCTTGGTCCACAAGGACAAGGACGGGGTAGGGGTTAAGTCTTCGTTACGTAGCACATCTAAATTGTTTCATCTTGAAGTTTTTTTAACTTCTTAGTCACAAATAAAATACTTAAAACCAAATTAATGACTTATGGTACATGACAATGGGCCATGTAACATGGAAAAATTACCTTAGATGTTCTTAACATCACATCTTACTTTATTCTAGTGAGAGGAGTGACGACGAACGAGGTAGGATAAGTTTCTCGGTCACTAATCAGAATGTAACAGACAGATATGCACAAAATCTCACTTTTATAATATATATTATAAAAGTCATTGACTTTTATAATAATTATTAGCGGACCCGGCAAACTTAATTCCTCCTAACAGTCAATGTATGGCAAGTAAAAATCCCACAACTCGATTGCAGCGCCACCTACCGGGTCCAATTGAGACTAAACCATTTGATCTAAACCATTCTCTAAACCGAACTAATAATTCGAACGAAATAATAATTCGACTAAACCATTTGATCTAAACCATTCTCGAATCCACTTGAAACAAGAAAAATCAACAAAATCCGTCTAGCCGTTTAAGAGGAGTTCAGTGACATACCACCATAAGAATTATCTTAATATATATAAATTACGTGTCACGTTGTTTGTCCGCGATGGACTCATAAAGTACTTAACCGATTTTAACCAAATTTGCACAGCAAGTGTAGTTTGATCCAACTTAAAAGATAGGATAGCTTAAATCTCAATTTATAGTAATATTATTTTATTGCAAATTATTTGTCTAATATTTGACAGTCAAAATCATATGTTATAAAGATGGATCAAAAGGATTTTAAAAGATGGCGGAATCTGTTGCCTGGTTTCAGTAAGTATTTAATAGATGGCGCTATGTTAAATGTACAAACGCTTCATATAAGCTAAAATTTGTTAGAATAAACAAAAAGTGTTACTGAGGCTAACCTAAGCCACAGCAACGCGTGGCTCGGTCTGCTAGTATATATATAAAGATAATGAATAAGATACGACGTACCTTGTGAAAATTTGGAATCTGCGTTGAGACTATCTAATGCTGTCAGCATTTGTTCTTCGGTGTAACTTACATCGATGCTGCGGTCCATACGCAGATGTGTCTGGTTCGATTTGTTCAACAGATCTTTTAGTTCCATCTCTAATAGTACCTGATAAAAATATACTTTTATTAATAATAGCTGTGTGGTAGCGGCTACGAATACTACCAACCCTTATATTGCTCGTGGATATCGTAAAAGACGACTAAGAGCCTTATAACGACCTGGGCCAACTCTATCTGATGCCGTTTGGTCAACAATTACATTCCCAAGGAGGGTTGACGTCTGGCGGCCGGTCATAAAACTATTGCCAATATTTTTTACAATATATACTGTGTAAGAAGAGTACATATTGTATCGACCCAAGTAATTAGGATAAGAATAGGAGAATGATGATTAATATAAGAAATTGGGGCCAAGTGAGAATACAAAAAGAATTTAAGTTATCAATATTTTCTATAATTTAGTGTTGAAATTATCGTGAGTTTGACAAATATTAGACGAATGCCCCCGGCGGCGCACTGCTGCTGGCTGGGCTCGCATACACAGCTGCGCACTCGCCCTGGTGATGAGCATCGGATATGCTCGAAACCCGGGTCGACATAAACGACTCTAATTTATTTATTTATTTTTTGGAACGAAGTTCCTTATCGCGCGTTGTGAAGGGGGCTAGACGGAAAAAATTCTTACGAAAAGTTGTCACGACACTTTTTCCTATTGTAAGCTGTGCGGCGTCGCTCGTCGGCTCTCTTATAGAAAGCAAGCCAGATATTTTCATTTCTATTTCGCATTGAACAGTGTGGTGTCGCGACGATTTTTTTTATAGATAGAGTGATTCAAGAGGAAGGTTTATATGTATAATATATGCATAATGTACTAGAGAAACACTGATAATTTTAGAGGTTTCTAATGTGATGTCGTAAATAAACACATTATTTTGAGCTTACATTGCAAACGCTGGCTGAACCCTACGAAATAGATCAAAATAAAGTACTACAGTATTATACAGCTTAAAAAGGCCTACAAAAAAGTCCGCGATGGTATATATCTATCTCTTAAGGATAACATACTATATCCATTTTAATACTTTAAAAAATGTTTTATTATAAAACGGTAATTGAAAAGCTATTTACACAAATACTGTATTAATCCTTATCATTTTAAATACATTAGTTGGCTTGAGCATTTCATGAAGATATTTTTTTTCCTTCAGACCATGCAAATTAAATCAATACCTTAAGAGATATAGCAAAATCAAAATAATGCGCAACGAAATTATTTTCGCCCGTGACCGGGCCGCGTGGCCGGCTCGCGTTCGAGCTCGGGGCCGAAAAGTTTTGGTAGTCTAGTGGAATTGTATATCCTATTATTAATATTATAAACGTGAAAGTTTGTAATAATGTATGGATGTGAACATGTTTGTTGCTCTTTCACGTAAAAACTACTGAATGGATTTTGATGAAATTTATAGTAATATAGCTTGCACATCAGAATAACACATAGGCTATAATTTATAAAGATATTTTGCAAATTGGCTAAAATATAACGATAAAAATCGCTTAAGGCAGAAAAAAAATATATAATTAAAATAGAACTTCGTTCCATCCGGGTGTCCCTTGACACCTCCGGTTTTTTTTTATTTATTTATTTTTAGGATTACTAACGAAAAATACACAAACATACAATATAGTAAAAAAAGAATCACATGGATCATGTTTTGTGCTCTTTCATTTACAGGTAACCACAACTAACTAAATGTTACTTAAACTCTTTAAAACAAAATATTCATTTCCTACTTTTTTAAAAAGGAAAACATAAAATGATAAAAAAATCAATATACAGTTGGCAAACTATATATACCTACATACATATATATATTTAAACATAGATATATATACACATATACAGAGTGGAGACGTCAATACGACAATAAATGAAAACACCGTCAATACTAGTGTATAGGAGTATTTTGAAACTATTAAAAAAGTCCTCGCATGCATATTTAAAAAACAATTTTTTCAAACAAACTTTTTATCATAAATATTGAAACAAAATAGAACACCGTTTGTAAATATTAGTTCACTAACCTGTGGTCGGCACGCGAGTGACCTTGTGGTATCATATGTTACAACTTCGAAACGTAGTTAAATACATACACTTATGGGCGCTATTCATTCATTTCATTCTCACTCGATTATTTTATTAAAATAATCACGATAACTTTAATAATTCACTTGGTCGTTAAACTTTTAAATTTTCGATATGTGCGCCATGGACCCGAACGCACAAATTATATCTTCTTAAAATATTATTTCGAACTCTTGTTAACAGGTCGCCATTGACGGCGATGTATTTTAACTTGTCGAAAGATCGTACAATTCCTTTTTTTAAGTTCTCCACATTATCAACCTCTGTCAAATTTGCGAGAAAAATAATTTAAAATTTGTTCATCTAGGGTGACTCTTACACGCGAAGGAGCACTATCCATATGAGGCAGTAAGGATTGATTATCCCGTAACCTCTGGACAGCTTGTACAATAGTCCGGCCATTGGTAGTACAAACACGTGTGTTTCCATATCTCTTTCGGTACGTACGTATGGTTAAAGCTGCATTACCGTGATATTCTCCATAAATTAAAATCATATCTGTATACCCGAAGCTGTGTAATTATAACGAGGCATTGTAAATGAGAAAGAAATACTATTCTAACACAAAGTAAGCGTCTAATTACGCACATTCACGTCACAGGATCACGATGGCACACTGACCTACAGACCTATTATAATAGTTTTGAACATGAGACCGAGGTCTTCTTTCATTAAGCCGCATTAGGTAGTTTTAAATTCCTCATCTAAGTCTGATGACACGGTTTATAAAGACTTAGGAATAAGGTATAATATGCATTGATTTGTATTACGTTTGGGGAAGACTTGAACTGGTAAACATGGCGATATGTAGGTACTAGTTTCATATTAGTTTATACCGATGCGCCGCGGGAGCTCATTGATCTCTTAGTGATAGACGAATAATTTTAATTTTTATACAGAGTGTGGAAATTGTTAATAATACAAAGTAATGTGCTGCGGCTAAACTATACGACATATTGTATTCAAAGTTTGTATACAGGCTGGGCAAGTCATCAGATACACTAGATTAAAATTATTGTCGTATGGTCGTCTCCACCTTGTATATCATTTGTACATATAATATTCATAGATTTTAGTCTTAAAATGACGAAAATTATCACCAAAAATGTCTAAATTCAAAGAAGTGGAAAGTAGGTATGCGTCCGATATATCAAAACGAATCTGAAATCGGATTTCAGTCAGAAATCGTATCGTATCGATATTCAACACTATACAAACTGATTTTAGAAAACGTATTTCGGCAGAAACTAAATCAACACATATCAAAACTTCAAAACAAAACGACGAAAACGCAAACTAATAATAAATCTAATCATCGCGCAATCGTTTTCTATTGCTAGTTTTGCAAACCAAACCAATATTTGAAAACTTACTAACTATCTCTTTCACTCCGCTAAGCGATCGCTTAGTCAGAATGAGAGAAAGCGAATTTCATTAAAATTCGCCTCCTTTCATTCTAACTAAGCGATCGTTTAGTGCATTGAAAGAGATGAAGCGAATTGTCATCTGTTTTGGAATTTGGCGGTTTCTAAGAAACTCAGAATGGCAGATGGAAACGAAACAGAATTACAAGAGTCAGGGAATAAGATCTATATTAGAATGCAACTATTTCCATGATAATATTACACAATACTTAATGATAGTAGTTTAAGTTTTGTGTTTGTTAAATAGATTTTTGAATTATGGGAGAGTTTTTGCACACTTGACCTTGGTGACACGTGCGGTGTGCGCGTAATGTTATTTTTGTGATCTCGTGAACTATATAATTAGATAGGTATTTTACGATTCAATACTATACTAACGTATGTTAGTATCATACATACGATTTGATGATAAATAAGAAATAACTATTATAGAAATAACTATATATATAAAAAGGTAAGATTTTCGCTTCGTAATCGGGATTAATAAAAAAAAACCATACAAAAAAAATGTACATTATATAATATAATCATGAAATCATTGTAAATATGACGATTTTTAAATACGCAAGAAAGTTTTGTATCATATCCAAAACAAAACATTTTTGCTAGTCTAGTACTCTAGTTAAGCCTAGATAAAGCATGAAGGAAAATCGTACACCTAAATCCAATCAACAAAGAAATTATAGAAAAATATTTTGAATGCGTTCGTTCGATTGCGTTTTTCGTTTGCTACGCTAAAATAACTAAAAACATCGAATATCGATCGAAACTAAAGTAAACCCGCTCCGTCAACCGCTCTGGAAATCGATTTCTGAAATCGGTTTTTAAAATCGATTTAAATATCAGAAATCGAATTTGTATCGGTTTGCGTAAAAATCTGAAAACGCCCATCTCTAGTGGAAAGGTCGTTGTACAATTTGCACATTCTGTTCAGAGGCGAATTGAGACCTATATTCGTTTTAAATGAACGTAAACTGAACAGTTTGTAGACTCTCGAGCGAGGAAGTTTACTTGGTGCACAGATATTGATTCTAGACAATAATTCAGAACTATCTATCATATCATTAAATAATTTATACATAAACACAAGATCAAGTAATTTGCGTCTGTCACTAAGGGAAATTAGTTTATAATGTTCAAGGCGAGCGTTATACGAGTTAAGTGAGTGATGTGTTTTCATATTATATGCTAGATGATTAAGAAATCTTCGTAGAATACGTTCTAATCTGTTTTTGTGAACATCATAAAAAGGTGACCAAACTTGCGAGCAATATTCTAATCCACTACGAACTAAACTGTTGAATAAAATAATCTTTGTTTTTGAGCATCTAAAATTTTTTCCGTTTCTTATAATGAAGCCACTTATTTTAGAAGCTTTTAATATTATTTTATTTAGATGTGGATTAAATGTTAGTTTACTGTCAATTGATACTCCCAAATCATCTACACATTCTACTTGATCAAGAGTATGATTTTCTATGTTATTATACATACATACATACATATCATCACGCCATATCCCTTGCAGGGTAGGCAGAGAGAACAGAGTGCCAGAGAACTCTATCTCTGCATACTTCACTCGCTTCCTCAACATTCATAATTCTCTTCATACACGCTCGCCGGTTTCGGAGACTCTTGACTCCACCTTCCTTCAGTACATGACCGATCTGGTCTAGGTAGGTTAGTCTCGGTCTCCCTCGGTACCTACATCCTTCCACTTTCGCATTGTATATCTTCTTAACCAGGCGTTCGTTCGGCATTCTTTCCACATGTCCGAACCATCGGAGCATTCCCTTTCGCATCTTTACACCAATACTCTCTTTCATACCTACTCGCTCTCTTACGTCGTCGTTACGAATGCGGTCGGTCAGCCTAACTCCACAGATTTTCCGCAGAGATCGCATTTCGACCGCATTAATTTTACTATCATACTCTTTTCTGCATACCCAACTCTCGCTTCCATACAGTAATGTTGGGACAAGCACTGCGTTATGTATTGCTACACGTGCCTTCTGGCTGAGGTGGTGGCTGCCGAGAAGTTGCCCCAACGCTCCGTTCACTCTATTTCCCGCATTCACTCTTCGCTCTATATCAGTGGTGTACCTTCCATCTCGGCTAAATCCACATCCAAGATATACAAATTCATCCACATGTTATTATAATGCGTGAGTATTGCCGTAAAAATACATTTATCTAATATTATCTATATGTATATTATTACCCAAATATGTGTATGGAATATCGCTCATAATACCAAATCAATTTTAATGTTACGCCATTTTGAAGATATTTTCACATCCAATGACCGAAACTAAATAAATATATCAATATTCATTATAATTATTATTGAGTATTTTTTCTTCCACTGCTGAATATAGGTATCTCGCATATAAGGAAGCTACAAGGTGCAGACTTGTACCAACGGACTTCACCGAATCGTCAGTCATCCGATTCGTGGTGGCTATTCGAAAAATTTTCTTCCCCAGCGGTTTAAGAACGTATGTAGCGCGGCGTGTTGTATAGAGTTTTCTTTCGAGTTTTCCTTCTCTTGTATCGATGTTATACGCATATTATTCTAAGCCGTCTTTTACGACACCCATAGGTAACAGAGGGTAGACTTGTATTCTTATTCCCTCACCATAAGGAGTTATATTTAAATATGTAATACAGACTCTATATTACATACTGTTTGATACATTATTTTTTACATTATAGTCATCTTTCTTTTTTCAGTGGACAGGTCGGACCCCACCCGATGGCTCCGGGGCGACGGAAGGAACGGCGTGTAACCTAATAATCTGCCATATCTCAGTATTACCATGTGGGCGAGCCACCGGTATCCAGTTTTTGTTATCAGTAGGTCAACTATATGTATAATGTGAATTTTATTGCCCTTCCATGGGGAGAACTGTCCTGCCTTGTGATACAGTAGGTCAATTTCCCTCCTATTGCAGAGGAGGCTTCGAGCCCAGCAGTGGGACATAATATATAAGGTGATATAATGATAATGATTAAGGAGTAAAGTCTGTTACAGTGTTCTCTCACTTTTTCTTTTATCATCTGCTGTACAAACTCCTCTTGGTCTTGAAGGCGTGTAGATAAATCAGCGTGCTCTGTCCTCAAAGCTTCGTTCTGCTCAAGTAGTGCAGATTGTCTTGCCGCATACATTTCATTGATACGATGGCATTCCGCTTTTGATTTTGACAACAACTCTTGGAGTGTTAATTTCTGTAATAAGAAAATTTAGATTTTTCTAATGAAGACTGATTTGAATTTGACTGTACAAATGATGTAGGGAATAAAATACCGCGCTATGGTGTCAGTGTCATGGGTTCCATGCCCACGCAGAACAATAATTTGTGTTCTAAGTTTGGGTGTAATTTGTGTCTGTTAATATTTGTAATACAATAATTTCTTTTGTAGGGTAGTGTGTTGTTCTAAAAAAATCTAATTGAATATGTTGTTTATTAAGACAAAAGAGTTTTTATGCAAACTTGTTTGCGAACGAACAATCGACGTTCTACACACCAACTATCAGATAACGTTAACATATTGTTACCCTTTAAGCAGATTTTACGAATAAGATGGAACGTTTAGGGCCCGTTCATATATTACGTAAGGGATTTTGAAGAATGATTTGGCCCCTCCCCCTCTACCGTAAGACATCATAAGGTTGCAACTACTCCCACTGCCCCTTAATTAGATTTTTTGGCAAAAAGACTCTATTGATCAAATATAACCGTTTATTCTGAAAATATCTTTTATTACAATCTTCTTACTACAAGAATCATTAACTCATAAATCTTGTTAATTTATCACAGTTTTGACTAAATTTAGTAATTTTCAATTTGATATTTAACGTAATGTCAGGTTCACTACCCGATGCCTATAGTAAGAAAGTTGTAATATTCAGTCAAAAAATCTTACATAATTTATGAATGGCCTCTTAGCGGAATTACCTAAAACTCAAAATGAAAAGTTGTCTATGGCAACCATTATTGTTCACAGCTAAAACAAATTTCAAGTGGGAATGTCTGGTGGGATTAGTCCCAATATATCGAGGAGAATCAATATACAGAAGTATATCTTACCTCATTCTCCAGTGATGCAACTTGTTCCAACATCACTTTGTTCCTGCGTCGAAACGATTCAAGTTCCCGTCTTGTCTCATCGAGAGCTCTTTCTGAAGCACATAGTCGTTCACACACCTCTTCATAATCACGACGTACGTGACACAGATTCATATTCTCTTCTCGCAATCTGTGGACCAATAGATTATCAGTTAAGCTTAAAGACATTCAGTTGATACATGCACAGGACATATTGTATGCTGAGAAAGAAAGTGACTCAATTCAAAATTCACTACTCGTGAAGGATAATGTACATACATACATATCATCACGCCAAATCCCTTGCAGGGTAGGCAGAGAGAACAGAGTGCCAGAGAACTCTATCTCTGCATACTTCACTCGCTTCCTCAACATTCATAATTCTCTTCATACACGCTCGCCGGTTTCGGAGACTCTTGACTCCACCTTCCTTCAGTACATGACCGATCTGATCTAGGTAGGTTAGTCTCGGTCTCCCTCGGTACCTACATCCTTCCACTTTCGCATTGTATATCTTCTTAACCAGACGTTCGTTCGGCATTCTTTCCATATGTCCGAACCATCGGAGCATTCCCTTTCGCATCTTTACACCAATACTCTCTTTCATACCTACTCGCTCTCTTACGTCGTCGTTACGAATGCGGTCGGTCAGCCTAACTCCACAGATTTTCCGCAGAGATCGCATATAATAGGATAATGTCACACATATATTCAATGTTCTATACCTTATATACAGGGTGGAAGTGGAACGCTCCCGAAAACAAAGATAGATGACCCTACTAGTCCTATTTGTAATGATAGGCTAGAAAAAAATCGATTCGGATGAAAAACATTTTTTTTTTTACAACCAATTTTAAGTTTTTTTCACATTCCATCGTATTAGGACAGTGTCATGTAACGATAATTCCATAAAAAAATACGTAACTTTACTCAGATGAGTTTTATTTCATCCGAATCGATTTTTTTGCTAACCTATCATTACAAGTAGGACTAGGGTTACCTGTCTTTGTTTTCGGGAGCAGTCCCCTTCCGTCCTGTATATACCAAATCTTTAAAAATACAAGAAAATGTATATTTTTTAATTTGTTAAGCTATTTAGGCATTCCATTACTTTTACTGGATTAGTAAATAAATACTTAAAATAAATGATAAAATAATAAAACTGCGTCATTTTAACACTATATTACGCAGACAGGACCGAGCAGAATAGCGCGTGTCGAAAAAACTGAAAAACTTTTTCTCCCCGTTCTAAATAACCATTTCTGTATTCGTCAAGTGATAGAATAGTATACAGGTGGTAATCGTTTTAAAGTCGTTCTGTACACTTAAGTCAATAATTGAAAATTTGAATTGAGTTACTGTCACTCTCAGCATATTTCCTCCTACAAGATCAGAAAATTATATTGAAGTTTCATATGATATTTATACAGAGAATTGACTCTCTGTTTTCTCGCTGTTGACAGTTCTCTGTCTGCGGCCGCAGGTAGTAATGAATGTGCACTTCATTCGGTGAGCGAGAGAGCCGGAAGCCCAACTGGTTGGGTTTGGGGTATATATTGGTAGGTAGCGGTCTAGCTGTACCTCTGGTATTGCAAAAGTCCATGGGCGGAAGTGACACCATCAGGTGTGTTGCTTGCTCGTTTGCCACAACTAGCAGTAAAAAAAATAACTAAACGTACATATTGAGATGTGCCTTAAGTGAATCTCGTTCAGCAGTCAATGCAGCAAGAGCCTCCTCATGCTGTCGGTCGGTGAAGTCAAGTTGTGAGCGGAGCTGGTGAGCGAGGTGGGCTTTCTCTTTTAATTCACACTGTAACTCTTCTAGAAGCTGAAATCCTGGCAAACAAAGCATCACATTAGTCATAATATAACTCCATCATCATCTAAGCTCATATATATCACGCTTCTAAGCTTGACCCTCCTTCCCTCTTTTTTAAATTTGTTTTTTACCGCGGGCTATGATCTGGTCACACTCCGCCAGATCCGTCTGGGGCAACAGAAGAGGCGGCGCGTGACCCCATAAACCCGCTCAGCAATGCGCGTCTCTTCGCCGAGCGAGCGGGCCACCGGAACCCGATCTTTGTCTTCGGTGGCCCGCCCGGCGGTTTACTTGTGATATTTAGAAGCCACTCTTGAACCAGATATGATATGGTGAGTGGTCAGACCACAACTTGCAAAGTTCAAAAATGACTTACATCAAGTTTATTGTATTGGCATGGGTTTTTATTTAATTATTTTCTTCTCTTACAATTCTGTTCTATTTAAATTCTATAATAGAATTAAACCTGTGGAGAAAGGCTTGGTGATATGTGACCAGAATTCTATCTACAAAGTATTCTTAATCCATCACTACATTCACTTAGCAATGCCAATTCAAGATAATTCTTTGTGCAATCAAACCAATAATTTTTAATCAACTGCACAGATGGGGTAGTGGTTAAGATACCTGCCATGCGAACCCATGGGGGTTCGATGCCAATGCAGGACAATACTTTCTGCGATCCAGAGTGCTGTGTTCTGAGGCGGGTTGTAATTTGGCTGCGTTAGTTATAGTCTGTAAAGTGCCCTGCAATACAAGGATTATATCCTTAGTGTAGTGATGTATTTTTAAAGAAAAAAAAAAATAATTTGTTATGTTCATAGGGTATAAGATATATTTTCTAGTCTTGGCTATACTAAACGCACCAGAGATCAATAAACTTGATTGTTTTTAAATAAGATATTGTGTTCAAATTCAAATTGTAAATGTTTTGACTTTACTTACCATCAGTAGATATCCCGGAGTCAGAATCTTGTGGCACTTCTCCATTCTTTAGTATATTGAAACTTTAACAAACAAAAAATGTAATTTTCATCAATATGAAATTATGTAATAGAATTATATAATCTGATAATGTATAAAATAGGCATATAAAACTGGTAAGACTTATTACTAAATGTAATCTTAAAACATTAAAAGTGACCAGTAATGTTAAATAGTTTCCACCCAGAGTAGTTAGTGAGACCAAGCATTATGGCAAATGATGGTGTTTCTTAATTTTGCAAGGAGAAATATAAGTTGTGGAGGAGGAGGATGAGAGCGAGGAGAAAGACGAAAACGAGGAGCATTCGTAACGTCTTTCATACCCACTGACCCTATCCGAAACTTTTATACCAGTTTTGATTACAGTATTGTGTATATTTTTATTTCGGATATCTTATCCTACCCATAGTAAGATAATAATTGCTGATAAGAGATGTGTGGTAGAGGCTACGAATACTACCAACCCTTACTTAGCTCCTGGATGTCGTAAAAGACGACTAAGAGCCTTATAATGACCTGGGCCAACTCCTTCTGATACTGTTTGTTCAACTATTACATTCCCAAGGAGAGTTGACGTCTGGCAGGCTGACGGTAATAAAACTATTGCCAATAACTTTTATAATATGTACTATGAAAGAAAAGTGCATATTGTATCTACCCCAAATAATTGGAATAAGAGTAGGAGAATGATGATGAGTAAGATGATAATTATACTTAGTAAGATGCCAACCTACCATGGCAGAGTTGCCCATTCAAAACAATATTGGCAATCCACAAATTGTTATTCTAAATTTAGGTTGAATTTGTGTCCATTTTCCGTGTGCTGACGGAGTAAAAATACAATTCACCACCCCGTATCTTACCCGTGGGTGGTCGTAACTTCGTAAGAGACGACTAAGGGATATAAAATGCGTATAACACCTATGCAAAAGAATGTCATCAAACAATATCTCCGAAAACACTGAAAAGTTACCCTGTAAAAGTGTGGAAGGGGCCTTTATGGTCTTATTAGTTATTCCAGTCAAGCAGGTCATCGATAAGACCCACACACTCTCTCCTTAATCACCAGTGGGAGATAGTGCATGAATGTTTTTCCACAGAGTAAATAAAAAGTGATGCACATTTTCAGTCCAACCTAAGCTTACAAATGATATATAATTTATCTACCCTATTAAGCTTATACCGGAAATTTATCTAACTATTCTTCTTAAAGATAATAAAATATGCTTTCTATTTTAAATACTAGTATTAATTGTAAGTAAAGAGTACAAATATCTCACCTTTCATCCAAATCTGCTTTCTTCTGATCCACACTATATTTATGTAGGGTTTTAGCCAACATTGTCACAGATACCTCTGGGTTGTCTTCGTCCGGGTCTAATAGGGATTTCAAGTAGCTGTATTCAGCTCTGAAAAAAAATATATATATGACTGCTAAAAATATATGCAGTTATTGTAATCAACTTTCTTCTTCATGTACTCCTTGTGTATTTATCCTAGTTCCAATCCTCTAAGGCCTTTCTATAGAAACTTTATGGTCATAATTAATCATCACTGGCAAATAGCTAGCATTTTTATATATTACATCCCATCACTGTGCATTAGCAGTTAAATCCTACCAACCCTTACTTTAATCATAGATGTAATAAAGATTTGGAACCCTAATTCCTAATCACCAATGCCACCTACATCTCTGAACCACAAATAAAATGCCACAATTAATCTATTTTTCATTTTCAAAAAATAATGAAAGTTATTTTCACGTATTTAGCAAGTATACAAAGCGAATGTGAGTAGGAGGATTCCAAGGGGAAGACCACATCATACTTTTCCGGATCAAATTGAAATTGTGCTGGCGTAAGGTGAGATTAGGACTGTGTGTAACTGTAGAGCATGCATGAAGACTGTGGATGAGTGTGAATGAGGAGATGGAGGTATGTCAGGATTGTGGTTTGTGACAATTTGTAGTCTCTGCCTACCCCTCTGGGAGAAAGGTGTGAGGCGTATGTATGTATGTATTTTCCATTTCTTTTAACATGCATAATTACATAACATGGATATGATATTAAAAACCAAAACTTATATGAAATGCTAAATTAAAAATAAATCATTATAAATATAAAGATTAAATTGTTAATGATTATCTTTTTAATATTTATTTTAATACTTTATTAGTAGTATTAATATTATTTTGACTTGTAAATCAGATGATAATATTATATATTTACATACATAGATACATATCATCACGCCATATCCCTTGCAGGGTAGGCAGAGAGAACAGAGTGCTAGACAACTCTATCCTTGCATACTTCACTCGCTTCCTCAACATTCATAATTCTCTTCATACACGCTCGCCGGTTTCAGAGACTCTGGACTCCACCTTCCTTCAGTACGTGACCAATCTGTTCTAGGTAGGTTAGTCTAGGTCTCAAACGAACATCTGTTTAAGAAGATATACAATGCGAAAGTGGAAGAATGTAGGTACCGGGTGAGACCGAGACTAACCTACTACATATTTCTTTATAATAAATAAATTAATGAGTTTTAGGTATTACCATATCTCATATGTATTATTCTGTATAAGTACTAGTCAAGGATAGACAATAATATTAGAAAATATGAACGCCAATTGTAAACTATCTTACTATGCAAACAAAAGCAAGGAATTACTTGATGTTATAGAGGGCAATGACTCAGGAATTTGTAAACAAGTCTACTATTCCCCCTTCAATGAACACTAATAGCAACCTGACCTATTTAGAGTTCAATATTTCACTTCCAAAGTTTGTGTTAAGTTAATATCTTTTAAGTTATTATAATTTGTAATATGTATTTTAATTTTCACAACTTCATCTCTGATAGAGTAGGCAGATATGTAAAACACCAAATTTTGTATAGGTACCTAATTTTTTTATTGGGTAAAATTTTGTTTTTATTCTAGCCAAAAACTTTTTGGTCTATATTGGATGATTTTGGAAGAATGCTCATTTATATGGATATGTGATTTGAGTAGAATAATAGACTTGGTACAGAGAACCGACTTTAAAGCCGTTAAAAAATAACAAGGTCCGAATTCTAATTCTAGTAATAGATTCATGATGATTACTAAAATAGAATCATTTATGTCAGTTCTTTACGTGGAAGGTGTTCACAAATTTTGACACTGATCAAGTTACAATAAATAGTCTTAATTCAACATTCTAAGATCTGTACACAAATTCTATACATTATTAATTCAGGATGTTAGTTACACTATAATAATTATTTCTCACTTGTTAGTTTTCACGAAAGGTGCAAATTTCTCCATTAAAGTATCAACACGTATCGTTCCTGTACTCTCCGCGCCACAATAGTCAAATATGTGCAATGCCGTCGCATAATACTCTGAAAATGGACTATAATTAGTAAAAATACTAATAAATAGCACACCAACGCGAAGTCATAATAATAAATTCGTTAGTACCGTCAGCACTCAATCCCGATCTATCCAAATTCATTGTGTAGATCTTGTTAAAAGATACAGTGTCACACCGAAATTATTAATTATTATCAAATCACAGGTTGAAAATACACTACACGTGCTCGTCAACGGTCAGTTTTGTTTGTTTTTCATTAGCAAAATAAATTCGTTCGTTACGCTAGAGCGGTATAGTTAGGTATAAAAATAGTGACCAATGATAATCGTTTAAAATTTGACGAGAAGAGACGTTCATGATCTTAATTCTAAATTTATCGATATCGATATAAATCATAACTTTGCAATTCTCAATATTATATTCTATTCTACTGGACTTCTATTGATTGAGAATTCATACACATTTCACTGTTGAGCTCGGGAGTCCACCACAATAAAAGTAAAATTTATTTATTATACCACACTGGTTAAATGAGTTGGCATAGGGTTGTATGCCAAGTTTTCCTTCAATTGTATGAATGTAATTTGCATATCAGATCTATTAGTCGTCTTTACAAAACCTGTAAGAAAAATAGGGATGCGCGATTTTATTCTTACTTCGTTACCATACAAATAAAATATAACATAATATTAATAATATAATAAAAATAGCGAGAAATAACATAATGCATCTGTTTAAGTGTCTAAAAGAACGGATCTGATCTTGCTTTGCAGGTTGATTCAAGTCTTATGGGTTCTTCAAAACTTAGCATTCTCATTTTGCAGTTGACATTTAGTGCTATTCCACTATTGTATTACATTTTAATCTTCACAAAAATGTACTCAAATTGTGAAATTACATATAACTTTAACTATGTATCTTTATTTATAAATTTTCGTAATAAAATTACTCGAAAAGAAGCTAAAAAAAGCTCGAAATGAGGCTTTAGCCTCATATTTTAATATAAATATATTTCCAAAACTAATAATTTCAGTAAAATACAAGTAAAATAAGCTCTGCGAGTAGGAATGCCTTGTTGGTTATGGCATATGGAAATGTACTGTTTGGCAGATTAAAAAAAAACATCTCGTGTGATCATTATATGCGTCCAGAATTTACTTTAGAATTTAATCAGATTTTAGAAGATTTGAGAGTATTGATTCCTTACAATGATTATTGTAGATATATGTATGTATGTATCTTCAATAAACAATTATTTTTCTCACATTCATTCACCTCCAAATCACAAGGTATATATGTATGGTATAAGGCCTACTGGGAATATAAGTCATCGGAAAGTACAAGCTCGCAAATTAAATAGAATAACAAAAAATGTACTGTAATTATTTGATCATTTTGAAATTATTTGTTTTTTATACTGTAATATAATTTGAATTTAATAAATATTTATCGATATATACATATCGATAAGCTTACATCGAAAGTTCTTTTTACATGACATTTGAAATATTTACGTTCGAAAACCCAAAGGTTTTAAATTAACGATTTTAAGTATTACATCCATGGTGTAACTACGGTTACTCTGTGTTATCTCTTGTTTTGCATGTAGCAAGACACGGCCAATGTATGAGAAGGTGACATCACTGTCACAGAAGGAAATCCTGAAATAAAATCGCTATCTACTTACCTGCTAGTGTACTGACCTGCTAGTGTGATATATGAAACTCGTGTGTAATATTGGGATACGTGACTGAAGCGTAGATAATGGGCTAAGAAAATAAAGAATATGTTGAGTAGCTCTAGTCTAGAACAATATCAATATTTTCCATGTAATTCCAAATACATTCAAACGGATGGGTTATGGTTGGACTGCACCTTGTCTGGTCATATAACCATATGAGTTACGTAATACGCGGTGGCGTGTGGGTGCCGCTAGCATAGCTGCATGGGTGGCACTCGGGGCGGATATTGTAGGTGACACTCCTAAACTCAATCAAAACTGTTAAAATAAGAAAGATACGTCAATAATTTACGCTTTATTAAAATACGAGTATTACAAATTTGAATTTTCATCAAATGTTTAAATGAATGTGGTCGAAAACGAAAAAAAATCTCCAAGCCCACAGGTGACGAGCAATCTCTATTTCCAGGGAATCCCCTAACTACTGACTAGCGACAGTTATGCGAGAATGGGATATTACATTTGGGGGCATCCCCGATCGAATAATAGTGTGTATACTGAAAAAAATCAATTTATTATGCTCGTGGCACCTATTGGAACTCACTGTGAAACATGGTCCTGAATGAAGAAAACTTTCTAGACAAGTAGGTACCTATCTACGTAATTATTGTAATATAAAGTATTTTGTTACCATAGATAATCCTTACTAATATTATAAATGCGAAAGTAACTCTGTCTGTCTGTCGCTCTTTCACGCCAAAACTACTGAACGATCTAAATGAAATTTTGGTACACGGATAGTCTCAAAGAGTAAAATTATATTAACTGAAAAAGAGTGGCAACTTGATGGTAAAATATGCATGTATGGAAAGTGCTGCTACCTAGAGCTAAGGCGGTGAACTAAAGTTGAAGTAATATACATATATACCTACGTATCTACATATTGTGTGTATGTAATTATATAGGATTTTTCTTTACTATGAAACCTACCCTGAAATATAAAAATAACATATCAGCCGTTAACCAAACGGCAATAGTATAAACTTAATAATGAAAATTGAGATAATTTCCAGAACGAACATTAATAGCCGAAAATAGATTATTGACAATAAGTACATACGCTAAGAACAAAAAATAACAATCAGTTGTCAAACTTTTGACAATTACAACAAAATGGCAGCTATGTTTGTACAAACAATCTGTAGGCGGCGCGACGATCAGTAAAAATAAGTAATGTTTTAACTGTGCCCCCCCAGGATAGTCTAGAGCCTGACAAAGGACATAGGCTACTTTTTAATGCAAAAAAGGGTTGTAAAGGGGGATGAAAAGTTGTAAGGAAGTATCATTATTTTACAGCCAGAAGCTTGAAACTTATTTTTAGGCTGTCGATTAGATATAAATATGACATTAAAATTTTGTAAAAAAAATTGCCTTAAAGGAGTAAAATAAAAAAGGAGCTGAAAGTTTTTATGGAAATTGGTTATTTTATACGCTAGATTGACGAAATATATTTTTTTGGCTTTTTATTAGATATAAATAAAAATGGCATAACGTTGACTGGCTGCTGTCAGTAGCTCTGCGAGGTACCATGCCTCGCAGCTCACACGCATAGTTGGCTAAATACAAAAAGGCTGTCTCCTGCGATCATCTTTTCGTTATATATTTTTATGATATCTCATCTTATATTTTAATTATCTTCTATATCTATACATATAATAAAAATGTAACGGATCGCTGTCTGTACATGGAAGATATATGAGAAAAATATTACTGGGACCTTTATCAACACAAATAGAACCCAAAACAATGATTGTTAAAATTTTTGTCTGTTTATCTGTTTGTCTGTGCGTTTGTGCACGCTAATCTCAGAAACGGCTTATCCGATTTAGACGCGGTTTTCGCTAATGTATTGTGGTAAGCTAACTCTCTCACTTAACATTTAGTCTTTATTTCATGTCAATTGGTTTATAAATAAAATGGTTATGTCAATTTAAAAAATGCTCGGAGAAAATAATCTTTATCGATTCTTTTTAAATTACGTACAAATATTTTTCAGTAAAAATAAATAAACACGTGTTTCAGCATTTATCAATTTTCACCCTCTGGGGGTAAAATTAAGCCTGCGAAGCGGGTTGGACGACTCATTAGCACCAAGCCGATATTATTGAAGCTGGCAACTTGAAATTTTGACAGTGGTTTCTTTCTATGACGTAGAGATTAACTAAGAAAGAATTTTAAGAAATTACACCCCTAAGGGGGTAGAACAGGGTTGTAAAGTTTGTATGGGGAGAACAAAATCTTTATTGATTCTTTTCAAATTACGAGTCGAATCAAATATTCTAGGGTAATATCCGGCATTTGTCAATTTTCACCCTCTGGTTGTGTAAGTTAGGCCTATGAAGCGGGTTGAACGACTCATTACCGCCAAGCCGAAGCTTAAAGCTAGAAACATTAAATTTTGACGCACGTTTCTTTTTATGACATAGAGATTCAATATGAAAGGATTTTATGAATTCCGCCCCTAAGGGGGTGTAACAAAGTGGCAATGTGTATGAAGAGAAAATTTCTTTATCGATTCTTTTTAAATTACGTACAAATATTCTTCGGTAAAAATAAATAAGCACGTGTTTCTTCTTCATCAACCCCGCACCAATGCCGTCGTGACGACCAGTGTCGGCGTGAGAGCTCACACGATACACATAGTAGACGGCAATAGGTTCTTGCCTAATGGTTTAAGATACAGGTTAAGTTTAGCTTCAAAAATGTTCACTCTATAACTTAAATAATAAATCATATCTAACGAGGTCGCAACTCTGCTGGTGAAACAAAATAGTCAAATAAAGGATGGCGATAATTATATTTTTATCCGTAAATAGTTTATTAAAGGCAGTATAATTTGTAGAATGAATAGAACTTTGAACAACCTTTTTCTTTAGTGACCGGCTATGGTATGTAGACACACCGCGCCCAATCCGTGCGAGGTGACGCGTGACCCCATAGCACGCCGTACACGTACATCTACGTAGTGCGAGCGGGCCACCGCAACCAGGTATCATGTCGAGTCGAAGCCCTCATGCAGTGAACCTCAATACAGGTACTCACGCTTGCGCCGCCCAAAGCACCGACGGTAGAGCGTGTCAACGTAGAGGATTTTCTCTCGGACCCACCCTATTGCCTAATTCCGTTAGACTACTAACTCGCGACGAAGGCGACGACCGCATCCTAGTTCCTGACGCTGTTGATCATCGTCCTAGCGACAAACCTTCAACACCTTGCATTGCTTTTTCTATTTAACTCTGTCAGAGATGACTTCTGCGCGGACGAAGTCGCGGGCAAAAGCTAGTATATAAATAAGTTAGCTACAAAATTTGTTTTGTTATTTTCTATATTTCCCAATTATTTCTTATCCCAGTAAAATCACTTATGTTTATGTTTTCTTTGCAAACATTTCCTAGATTAACATATAGGAGGATACTTTTATCCCGGTAGCGATAATAGTTCAACTTTAGGAAAGTAACCTTTTACGCGGGCGAAGCCGCTGGCAGAAGCTAGTATACTATAAATTAGAAATGATGATGCAACCTGCCATAGTTTTACGAATTTTTATAGGTCGGTAAGGCACTATAACTGAAGTTTACGAACCCCTAAGTGGGTGACACCCGACTGTGCGGGCCGCCAACGCCTGGCTACGCCACTAATAATACGATACTATGAGGCGCAACGACGTAGGTAAGCGGTAAGCCCTAACGCAGATATAGTAGGTACACTTAGATTCACAATTCATACACCCCAGGAAATTTGACAAAATTATTCCCTTAAAGTTTAAACTAATATGCTTTGATCGTATTTATGACAATTTAATATTGTTTTTTTTTATAGATAGGTCATGTTTATGTACTTTATTACATAAGCTATGCTTGGAATTGATGATAATAATGACAGTTGAGACAGCTTAAAAAATGATGAGAAAACCAAAAAATCATTCCAGTAATAAAACTACATGGTATGTAATTCACAGTTTTATTAAATACTTATAATTAATATACGAGTACATACCTACGCTTTAAAATTATAAAATATATTTTATTATAAAATTATAATCTTCTATGCTACCAATATAATATTTCTAAATAAGTGTCTAAGAAATAATGACAAGATAATTATCGCTCTCTTATAATATTCAAAACTTCTCTCAAACCATCATCCATTTTTAATAAAGCTAACTTTGTTTCGATCATAGAGAAGTCGCTCAATTCAATCTGAAAAAAAAAAACACTATTAAAGTTTCGAATTGTCATTTATTAGCCCATAGCTGGCAGCAGGTATTATGTAGGTACTCTGCCACGGACATTAAAGATTCGGTACCAGTAGCCGGCTCAATTGTGATGAGGAGGGAGAAACTGTGGGTTATAGTTATAGAACGTACGGCGTGTGTCCAGACTATAAAAAAAAAGATATTATGTACTCTGCTTGCCTCGGGTTGAGTGCCCTCGGGCTCGCCCGCAGTCCGGTTCAGCTGTAAAAGCCCCTACGGCTAACAGCTCGCAGTTGGTTTTTTAGTGGGTATTCAGTGACCCCTTCAGGGCCTGCGAGTCCCACATACCCCGCCCGGGCGGGTATGCGAAAAATGCATTTCTAGCCTCTGCGTTACCGAAAAAAAAAAAAAAAACTTCTTGCAATCGGCTCTGTTCTTCATATAAAGTGAGCTGCTTATTCAGTGTATAGTATCAATATCTAATAACTATCGGTCTACGCGCCGCCCTTTTTGTCGCCTCGGGCGGAACAGACGTCGTGCGTCCAGACCATAGTCTGCCAAAAAAAGTATCTACTAAGCTACTAACACTACTAATCAGAAACATGTTACATAGACATAGCACTTAATCACTTATTCATAATTCTTTCCGCCCTACGAAGAACTAACCAAGCCGAATGCGCTTAATCCCGATTTTGCAGATATTTGAATTATATTAGTACAAAATAAAATATTTGACTGGTGATATGATGTGATGATGATATGATATATGGTGATAAGCCACGTAGATAAATAATTAGTAAGCAGTCAGTCTGACGTTAGTACCTATCTAATAACCTTGCTCCCTTCTTCTCTTCTCTTAGTGGACTAACCACTAAGAGAAGAGAAGAAAATCTCGGAATATAGCGACATACAAACGCGTCTGACTAGTGGGGTATAGTAGGTTTTTGAGGGAGACCTGATACTAAGAGTGGGCCCTATATGAATGATTATATATAATTATATATTTTTGCTTAGTAAACAGTGCCCCGTGAGGTATCGGGTGAAGATTAGAATTTCTCGATACTTCTTACTTCCCCAAGAAGTCGTAAAAAGCAGCTGAGGGCTCACCAGGAGAGTAGGCATCAGCGTCTACCTGGGCAACTCATTACACGAAATACCATCGTCAACCCAGGTGGGTTGACAGGAGTCAAGCTCAGTGATTTTGCTATTATACTCCCTTTGCGGGGAGTACTACGCTTAAAAGCGGATATTAATAGGCTGATAAATAGTAACAATCTTATGAGCGTAAACCGATTTCATTAGCATTTTGAGAAGCTTGTAACAAAAATATTAAATAGATACACATACATACATACATATCATCACGCCATATCCCTTGCAGGGTAGGCAGAGAGAACAGAGTGCCAGAGAGCTCTATCTCTGCATACTTCACTCGCTTCCTCAACATTCATAATTCTCTTCATACACGCTCGCCGGTTTCGGAGACTCTTGACTCCACCTTCCTTCAGTACCTGACCGATCTGGTCTTGGTAGGTTAGTCTCGGTCTCCCTCGGTACCTACATCCTTCCACTTTCGCATTGTATATCTTCTTAACCAGACGTTCGTTCGGCATTAAATAGATAAATATAAAAAAATTACCCCGTCCGGTGGATCTTTGTCTCTGGAAGGAAAGCGTCCGTACATCCGTTCGCATAAAGCACAGAGGCCGCACCACGTCCGATACTTCAGTGTATTTTCATCAGACTAAAACAAAATGTTCTTTCAATTTAAGTGTCACTATGTATCTATGGAGGTAGACATGCCTTATCACAGAAGTAAGACCGCTGGAATAAAAGTTCAGCTGATTTCCTTATATTTATACTGCTATTAAGTAAATTCTATGATGGTGTACGTAGTGTATATTTAATATATTGTTTAAATGTGGGTATATCGAATAATTTGGAGGTATAAGAGCTCGCTGGGAACTTGTCGCGGGAGTATTCGGATTGAGAGCCCTCAGCGCTCACCCAATTGTCCGGGTAAAGTTGTCATAGCAGTGACCGACTGTTGCAGTGGCAGTGGCAGCACCGACTGTCGGCTAGCAACTAAATCACACAAAAAATATCGCGGAATATTTGTGCGTTGGAATGGAATCTTCAAATGCTTTCGTAAAAAAATAAGTAAAACAACACGTTTCGTGCATAGAAATGATCTCTAACATGTATTATATATCCTTTTTCCTTTATTCTTCATCATCATCTCCGCTCATGTATATCCCACTGCTGGACTCTAGCCACTGTCTATTTACTCTATGGGAGGGAAATCGACCTACACGCTGGTCAGACGGGTAGGTATAGGGTTTAATTCCTTTTTTTTTTTTTTGTGTGTCTTAGTTGTTAGCCTCAGATGGCTATGACAACTTTACCCGGACTGTGGGTGAGTGCTGAGGGCTCTCATCCCGTAATCGAATTTTCCTTCTCTTACACAGACGTTATAGGTAGGGGTGTCCACTTTGAAAAAACATCGTTGTTTGTATCGATTCGATAAATCGAAACTGTACATCGATGCATTTCGATGTATCGGATGAAAACATCGGTGTTTTGTAAACATCGAGTACTTTTTCTAAAATATATTACAAAGCTAAAGTCATATCAAAAGTGATACTTCTAAAAAAAAAAGGTCTTTTTTGTGGCATTTATACCTATTCCAATCCCTCATAAAACTGTAATTTATTACATAAACTTGAGTTTTTGTGACATTAACTGGTTATCATCGATTCGATGTTTTATGAAAAAACATCGATACATCGAGTATTTCGATAGCTTTTCAAAACATCGGATCGATTCGATGTATCGCATTGTAAACATCGATGTTTTCGATGCATCGGTGTATATCGAATATCCCTAGTTATAGGCATATCATTTCCTTTAGTCATCTTTTACAACACCCACGGCTCAGACGCGTTGGTAAATTTCATTCCTACTCTGTTACCACACGGACATTTTGAATCTTAACTTTATTATATTTTTCATTATCTATTCTCGGAGCGGTAATAGAAGCTGATTGTGAAAATTTTTAAAAGTCCTGCACGTAGTTTAAAGAATGATCGTTAATTGCACAGGCGGCGCAGTGGTCTTAGTAGCGGCGCAGTGGTTCTCCACACCGATTCTCGTGTGTTCTTTCCCTACACAAGACAGTTCCTTATGCGATTCACAGATGATTATTCTAGCGTTGGGCGAGGTTATTTGTGACTGTTAATTGTATAACTGTTTTTTGAAATCATCCATAAGGATGTAAAGACTCAGCATGGGGTGTTGTTTAAAAAAATAAAAATAGCCAGACTAACGGATTAAGCGCGGAAGTTTAAATAGTTCCGTTCCGTATCCTTTTAGTGCGGACCACTGAAGAGATCATAACGATCGGTCAAATAGAATTACGGATACGCCGCACACTGATATTATAATATGTATTTAGAGTTATATTGACACTAGGCTGACCACGGATGTCAAGGATGTGGTACAAGTAACCGGGCCCAATGGCGATGGGGAAGAAATACGGTGGGTTATGGGGCCACGCGCGACCCTTCCGTCGTCCTGAATAAAATGGATAGCGTGTGTCCAGATCATAGCTAGCCAAAAAAAGAAAAATAGTTATATTGATGCCGTACCTCCTCACTCTCTCCAGATTCAGTACTCATCTGTGGTTTCTTGTAGCCGTTATCGAGCAGCGTAAGTTTTATCTCATCAGGAATACTTTCCTCCTCTTCGTAATCATCCCAATTCACAATATTTTTAAACTCTTTAGCTTTTGGCGCAGTTAGAATACCACCCATCATGAGGATTAAACCTTCTTCTATATTCTGTAAGTTTATTTGAAATATGAGTGTTTTTTTGCGGTGGACTATGGCTGCGTCTCGCCCCGCCAAATCGGTCCGGGGTGGCGGAAGAGACGGCACAAGACCCCATAGAGCCACCATGCAAACTCCTCTCTTCGCCGTGCGAGCGGGCCACCGGTACCCGATCTTTGTCTTCGGTGAATGGGTTGAGAGTTTATGAAAACAACTGTATGCATAGGTACGTTTAGTTTATAATGATTTACCTATAATATATGCAATGTTAATGAATAGATTAAAACAATAGCGCATTGATATGCATATTTCAAATAATTCAATCTTATTCTACGCCATTATCAAGGTAAGCTAAAGAATATTCCATTATATAGTCGTAGCATTTAAGATAAATATAGTAAGCAAGAGTTTTTCTGTATTCCCTTCTATTTTGAAGCGACAGTATTGGCAAAACGTGAAAGAATGGTAGCATTGACGGACTATGGGAGACGGGTTCAGGTGTCATCTGCCTCGAATCTTCTGTCAAGGAAGGTTCCTAAATTACAAGATAAACGTCGAAATATTATAATTGTCTCACTTGGGAGGCGGTTGATAATTTTATTTGGTATTACGAGTATCCCAAGAGGGCTGCTTCCCATTTAATTTTGACGTTGCATCACACAGTTTTTACAACGCTCATAGGAAAGTAAAGAGTGGTGACACATAGCGTTCTTAACTGGTCATCATATAATAAAAATTTGCGCGGTAGATTTCACTGTTTCACTAAATATTTATTAAATAAAAACAATAAAATTATCTTTGCTCACCTTAATAGGCATCCTATAACCACGTGTCCTGAATTTCCTAAGCACAGTTAGATAAAGGAGTTGTTTCGATTTCGTCAGAGTCACGAAACGCGCAACGTAATTCATCGGGGTTAAAGCTAAAAACAAATATATACTACTTGTAATACCTTAATAATTAAAATAATTATTAACAAATAGCAACGGCTTACGCTTAAAGTGTTCAGTTATGTAGGCTCATCTACCCACATTACAATTATCCAACACTATTTTTATTATTTATTGACACGTTATTTTGTACAGATATTTGAGGCTGCTAGAACTAGAGTGGCCTAACTACAAAAAAACATGTTTTACTTTACAATATGGAGAGAATTAAAATTAAATTAAATCGATTTGAACATAAGCCGAAAATGTAATTGTACTGCCATCTATTATTAGGAGCTAGTAAACAATTTTAGGCCGCTGTGGTTGTATCTACTAGATTAACATTTTTTGGTTTACGAAATAACAATTAAGTTAACAATTACAAAAATGCAGTTAGGCCACTCTAGTTCTAGCAGCCTCATTTATAAAAAGATATTTTATTTTGAATAGTGTAATTTTATTATTCTTGTATCTCGCACAGGCCTTTATTAACACATTTGGCATCGATGAGACATTAATTTGGCATAAGTGAGTTTATTGATGGACCTGTCAGAATATCCGCGCTTGGGCAATTCTGTTGCCTCAGCTGCAGCTGAGACTGACCATATTTTGGCCTCACGCATACTTATGCACAATACTTATCATAAACTTAGAGCTTAAGCAAAAATATATCGTTTCAAAGTAAAACAGTTTTCTTTCTTTCTTTCAAAAACTCTTAGATACATAGATTCGTAATTCGTCTAAAGACCGCAACGGGACGACAACCCAGACTTCTTATCGTCGTACAAAAGGACTATGAAGCTACGATATAAAACCCTATACCAACCTATCCATATAAGAATGGCTCGAAGCCAGCAAAGGGCAATTTATGAAACGAAATTAACAATATCAGCTATTTTTCAGAATACATGTAGTAGGCAAGTAAGATATTTACTCATGTATTTACACTATCTCGAAAAATATTCAACACTTACTTTCAAGAGTATTAGTGTCAATCGGCAATGAGAATTGTGCGTTTCTTCTAGAGAATACTCTGGGTATGTGGAGCCAGTCGCCGAGGCTAACTGCAGGTACCTTTAGCTCTCTGAGTAGAGTTTGCATTTCTTGTCCATACGTACGTTGTGGACGCGTACGCATTGCTTCCTCGAGAACGTACCGTCGCTTAAAACAATTAATATACATATCTATAATTACTATCTTAATAATTATCATCGACCTACTAACAGCAGTTTCCAATAACTTGGGGTCTATAAAATACGTACTTTATTTTCATCGTACATATTGCAAAAGTTTTGGCAATAATTTTATAACCGGTCGCCTGTCTGGCGATTGGGCATATAATTGTAAATCAAACAGCATTATTTTCTTTGGGGTGGTTTATGGTCGGTGCACTACTCGCACCACTCCGTCCGGGGCGACAGAGGGGCGTATGCACGCATACCCGTAACCCACCCGTGAACCTCGCCTTCGTCGTTGGACCGACCACCGGAGCAGCGTGAACTTGTCGTCAGTGGCCGGCCCGACGGAATACCCCCTGAAAATCAAACAGCATAAGATGGAGTTGGACCAGCTCGATATAAAGCTCTTAATCGTTTTACGACACCCACAAGCAAAGGAAGTAGCAACCGTTCATTTACAGCTCGCTGGTAATTTGTGTTGTCAATGTAAAGTGTGTCTACAATGAACGTTCAAAAGTTCACATTTCAATGAGCAGTATTTTACCTTTGGTGTTGTATAAGTGAGTTACAACCCTTTTTTTGCGGTGGACTACGGAGACGGTCGCGCCCCGCCAAATTGGTCTGGGGCGACGGAGGAGGCGGCGCGCAACCCCATAGATCCAACATGCAAACACCGTTGGCCGTGCGAGCGGGCCACCGGTACCCGATCCTTGTCTTCGGTGGCCCGCCCGGCGGTTTACCTACCCTCGCGGGTTCCTCTCGAGTCCACGCCCCGACAGCTTTCGCCGTCGAGGCGTCGTCCTCACGCAATGGCCTCACTTCGGGTGAAAGGACTATTCCCTGGTCCGATCACCCGATGCCTCGGCTAGGGCGGCATGAAGTGCAGGTATTCGCGCCTGCGCCGCCCGAGGCGCCGCCGGCGGATCGAGTCCGCATGGAGGGAATCTATGGTGACAAATATACGGCAATCTACTTCCAAAAGATTAAGACCGTTAAACAATCTAGAGAAGTTAGATACATGTATTGTTGGACTTCTGCTCAAAAGAAGGAGGGAAGGTGAGTACAATTAAAAAATTGATAGGTATATGTACATAGAGAATGTGTACAGGTGATCGAGTAATTTAAGTAGCGAGCACCATATCAAATGTGATTTTATCCCCACGCAAGAAAATTCTTCATGAGATACACAAATGATTGTTTTAGGTCTGTCTGGGTATTATAAAGAGAAAAGAAAAGAATAGATATATTCAACCTTTTTTCCATTCCTACAGTTTCCATATTCATACATAATAATCCACTTTCGCCATGTGTCATCGCATTCCAATTTTAAATCCAAATAACCGCTAAATATTTTTAACTAAATAAAAACGCAGTAAACAAGTTATTTCAATTCACAAAAATAATTACAAGTCTTTTAATGGTCGTATTTTTTGCGAATAGAAACAAAATATACAATATAAATTACCTGATTTTGTATAAATTAAAATAAATTCGATACGGTTTGTGATATTCAAATTAATATGCTGTAAATAAATATAATATATGAGAGATTTAATAAAATAACACCGCTGGCAATAGTAATAATTACTTGGTAGCTTACACGTAATGTTCAAAACACTACTAACTAACCGGTAATGTATCTACAAAATCAAGGTTAGTTATTTTTTTTTTTAATCATTAGTTACAGCAAAGGCTTTTTTTTAATCATTACTTAAAGCAAAGACTACTTATTTTTTCTAATCATTACAGCAAATTCTACTTATTTTCTTTTTAATTCATTAATTACAGCAAAGGCTACTTAATTTTTTTTTAATCATTAGTTATAGCAAAGACTATTTTTTTTAAATCATTACATACAGCGAAGACTACTTAATTTTTTTTAAGTCATTAATTACAGCAAAAACTACTTATTTTTTTTTAAAACATTAGCTTAGGCAATAATAGTAAGAAAATCCGCCCCCAATCAGAATGATATTAAAAAATACAAAATAGGTAATTTTAGAAAATACTCAGAATTAGTGAAACTTAAAAAAAGATTAATAACCACAATTTGGATCCGGAATTAAGATATAATTGAAATCTTACCAGTTTTTTTATTTTTTTAAACTCCAACCTGAACTAAGGAAACAATCCTTGTATTGCAGGGGACTTTACAAACATATAATTAGCACAGACAAATTACGCCCAGGCTCAAAGCAACGCTTTGTGGATCACACAAAGTATTGTCCTGTGTAAGCATCGAACCCATGGAACTAGCATGAAAGGTCGATATCTTAACCACTACGCCATCTGTGCAGTCACTAATTTTCCTTTGTATAATTTGACGTTCGTTTTGTTTAATATTCTTATTACTTGTATTGTATTTAAATAAAATCCGGTTGCTCCATCATTTACTTTTTAACACTTTTACATAGTTATTATAAAATGGAGGAGAGGAAGGAAGAACTTTCCCGCGGTTAATCAATATACCGCACACCTCAAGAAAGAAAGGAATACGGGATGGGATCAAGGTGGTATAGAATATAAGGAAATCTTACTCCTGTGATGAGCACCCTCCAAAACTCCAACTTGTAATTTGCCGCAGAACTTCGAATAAAGATTTGACACGTGTTTCGCCTCTAAACGAGGCATACTCAGGACAGTTCGGCTTCAAAGTTTCAGGTTTGATCGAAAAATACATTAATATTTCAAATACGAAATATGTTCGAGTAATTTTCAGGACGAATCTACTTTCTTGATGACCTATATCGAATTTGCGTACACATTATTTCAACATGTGCGTTGAATTAATATATGTAAATCTATCTGGTCACACAAAATTATATGGCAATAAATAGGTATTTGAAAAAGAAATCTTTAAACCAACCTTTATATCAAACTCTGTCTCAATAGCTTCTTCATCAACTTCGCGATGCAGATACTTGAGTATATCATCATCAAGAAATGAGTCTGTTTTCCTAGGAACGTTTAGTTTGATGACCGGTAATACGACGACGTCATCATCCTGTGTAGGTGCTATTGAACCCCGAGAACTGGGATTTTGAGAGTCACCACCTATACCTGCAATCTATCGAGGAAAGCATAAAACGAATAAAAGATTTTGCATCATTAGAATCCAAATTAATGATTACTTATATAAGAATTATCACACACACGCACACTCTAACAGCGTACACAGCATAACAAATACCTACACACAAAACACTGGGATAGTTAAAAATCAGCACTGTGTTTTTGTTTATTTTATTGCTTTTGATGGCAAACGAGCAAGCAGTACACCTGATTGTAAGTGTTACTGCCGCCCATGGACCTTTGCAATACTAGTAGTACAGCTAGGCCGCTGCCTACCAATAAAAATCCCAAATCAACCCAGACAGTTGGACTCCGGCTCTCTTGCTCACCAACGGGAGCACAGTAGCACATTAGCAAAGTACAGGCGTCGATTTTCTTCGAGAGTATGGTACTACCTCGGACGGACTGGCTCTCGGTTATAGACAAACTGTCAACAGTCCTACCACTATTTGTACTTGAAGACAGTAAAAGCTCAGCTAATTCCTTTTGCCTTATAACTTTAGATTACGACAGGTTCTCTATCATGTAGCCGAATTGGCAGAACTGTCAAATAGTACGAGTAAGTACCTAGTTAATACCACTACAAGGGTAGGAAATTTAAATAATGCGCTGCCATTTTACTTACTAACTTGCTAATTTACCTATTTATCGTCATCATCACAGCCCATATATGTCCCACTGTTGGGATCGGGCCTCCTCCGCAATGAGAGGGAAATTAACCTACTGTACCGCGCTGGTCAGACGTGTTGGTATAGGGTTTTGTTTCGAGTTTTCCTTCTCTTGCGTAGATGTTATATGCGTTTAATGTCCCTTAATCGTCTCTTACGATCACCCACGAGTAAGGTAGGGGGTGGTGAATTGTATTCTTATTCCGTCACCACATGGATAAAATTTACCTATTATTTATTATGTACTTGTAGCAGTATATATAATATCATCTTCATCATGTTAACTCATATACGCCCCACAGCTGGGCTTAAGCCTCATTTACAATAGGAGATAAATTATACTGCTACACCTCGCTGGTGAGATGGTTTGGTTTAGAGTCTTTGAGGTTTTCCTCTCTTGCATAGATGTTATCTGCATATTATATTCCTCAGCCGTCTTTTACGACAACCACAGACAACATAGGAGGTCCCGCGAGGGTAAACCGCCGGGCGGGTCACCGAAGTCAAAAATCGGGTACCGGTGGCCCGCTCGCACGGCGAAGAGAGAAGGTTTTACGGTGGGTCTATGGGGTCACGCGCCGCCTTTCCGTCACCCCGGACCGATTCGGCGGGGCGAGACGCATCCATAGTCCACCAAAAAAAAAAAAAAAGACAACATAGGAGGTGGTGAATTGTATTCTTACTCCGTCACCACAAGAGTAGTACATTACTGCTGTGGCCAGCAAAAGAGGAATTGATGGACGAACGTATAAATGTGGACCGAGGCGTAGCCGAGGCACATATACGTAAGTCCATCAATACCTAGTTGTGGCCAAGGCTTGTATAGTGCTTTTCTCAAATAATGCGCGGAAATTAAGACTAAGTAGTACTAAGTAGAACTGTATACATGACGAACAACGAACAACATTTTTCACGTGCTAAAGAGTTGATATGATTTTTTTCATTATCAAACTGGTGTCTTGTAAAGCCAGTTCGAAATTTAAATAAAACTGATAGCCTATATGGTTAACACATTTTGAAGTAACAAATCGTTCCATTTTTAAAATACACGATAGATATGAATTTACATATATATTTATTTGGCCGCTAAAACACGACAGATATGGATTTTCATACATTTTTTGCCGGCCGCTGCTCGTTCAGTACAGCAATTTCGATTTATCTCGAAGAAGGTTGTCAAAATAATGCTCAAATTCCAAGCATGTTTGAGAAAAATATATAACATACCTAATAAATGAAAATAAAAATCAAAGACATAAATTATATACTTACCTGAGTCTCAGGATCTTGTTGGGACTGCGCAGCTAATCCAGCTGATGTGAGTCGGTCGCTACCACCAGGACGTCCCTTTCTTCTTCTCTTACCGCGACGGCGTGCCTCTCCAGCACCTCGTAATAAAAGTTTAATTTATAAGAGTTTTCAAACTTACAGAAAAATATATATACTGTGAAAAATACATTGGTATGTGATAGCGGCTAGGAATACAGCTCATCATTTTTCGTCATCAGCACATTTCCACTGCTCAGACATTGATTTTCTGCTAAAGTGTGGCACTGCCCCGGACGGATAGGCTCGCGGCTGCTGACATAAAACTGCCAACAGTCTGGTTCTACCACTATCTATCTACATACATTAGGTCCTTACATATGAAATTAGCATTTTGTCGTACTGACCACTTTGATCTGAAATATCTCTTCTTTGGTTAAGAATTCCAAAATCAAATTTACAAATTCATTTTGCTGGTACATTTGAGTTTTGAAAACAGTCATTCATTTGTTTTTCCTCATTATTTTTTTCTTTGGCGTCGCCTATTACCGCACAATGGAAAACATGAAATATCGGTATACATATTTACGAGTACGAGTTCTACCGTGGCACCAGTGCTGCAGAAACAGCTCGAAGGATTAATGATGTGTACAGCGCTGGTGTCGCAAAAGAAAACACGGTACATTTTTGGTTTCAACGTTTTCATTTTGGAAATTTCGACCTTCAGAACCAACCCCGTGGACGGCCGGAGACCAAAGTGGAAAATGAAGAATTAAAAGTTATTGTGGAAGCGAATCCATCACAAAGCACTTCAGAGATAGCTGCTAAACAACCGAGATTGGTCAATCGCTCTAGGTCACTGCTGCTTCACGACAACGCAAGACCACACACTACACAACAAACAACCACTAAGTTAGATGAGCTACAGTTGGAATGTCTGCGACATCCACCGTACTCCCCGGGCCTTGCTCCAAGAGATTACCATTTTTTCCGGAATTTGGACAACTTCTTACAAGGAAAAAAATTCAACTCCGATGCGGCAGTCCAAATTGCCTTCAAAGAGTTTATTGATTCTCGCCCCCCCCCATGGTTTTTTTTAGTAAAGGGATCAATGAACTACCTATGAGATGGCAAAAGTGGAAGGGAAGGAAGCGTCGTTCTTGTTTTGTTTCCTTTGCTTTTTCTTTTTTATAAGTAACAACGGTGCATACTTTGATTAATTAAATATATTTTACAAAAAATAAATGAGTATATTCCTCCCATACAAAACACCAATTTTATATGTAAGGACCTAATATTACTGACGATAAGTGCAAGCTAATCGCGAGAAAATAATGCAATGGCATCAAAATGATTTCTGCTGAAATTACAATAATCATTTTTATATAATCACCTTCTTCATCGACTTTAGTAGCAGTATCGTTTGTTTCAGCTTCTTTTTCGGTTTTAGAACGTTGTGACGCAGGTGGCTCCGCTTTATTCTGTTTCTTTACTGTCTTACTGATGTTTAACGCTTTCAATTGGTTCTAGAAAAAAAGAATAACACCAGGAGTTCCGTGCAATGAACTATAGAGTGAAATGTTAAAGCATCAGTGAAAAATGTTTTAATTCGTCAAATATAAATAATAATACCTGTTCTTTCATTTTTACAAGTAAAATTTTCAGCTATTGATAGTAACTACAATTCATGTGACACGATTATGTCATCTGTGGGCGATCTGGAGTGTAAACTAAGCCTAGGCCTGCCTACTCCTACTAACAGCAAGTGTAACATAATAAAAACATATATAAATATTTATTTAATAAATATTAAACTATTAAAGACAAATTTCCGAGTAAGAATACAATTCATCACCCCCTTACCAGTGGATGATCGTAAGAAACGACTAAGGGTATGAAATGCACATAACAATTATGCAAGAGAAGAAAAATTCGAAACAAAATCCTATACCAACACGTCTGACCAGCGTGGTATAGTAGGTCAATTTCCCTCCTATTATAAAGGAGGCTCGAGCCCAACGGTGGGGCGTATATGAGCTGAGATGAAAGACGACAACGCAGTCATGACGACACAGATCGATCTGAAGGTTACACGGTAAACAGGCAAAAAAGTGTGATCATCACATCATATCTGAACTACCGTTTAATGGCACACTTGCGAATAATTAGTACCTATTCAAAAAAACAAATAAATTGGCGCATACGAGAACGTTAAAATTTTTGGATTGAGAGCCCTCAGCGCTCACCTACAGACCGGGTAAAATTGTCATAGCCATCTGGGGCTGACAACTATGTCACTGACAACAAAAAAAAACGTTAAAATTTTATAACAGGACGTTAGTACCTCTAACTTCATAAAGAAGTCATCATTATCACAAGGTAATGTCTTCGTTTTGTTCACCAATTTTCTCGACAATTTAACACTTGGCAATTTCATACGTTTCCTCTGCCCAGTCGTACCCCATGCAGTCATGGATAGAACCATGTTTGAAGCGCCTCTTTTCCTGCTTTTTGGTGCGTAACTAACAACTATTTTAGTTAAATGCTTTCCATTACAGCCACAAATTGCTGGAGAGATATTATGAGTATGCTTTTGAGTTGTTCGTTTCAAACGGCGAACGTTTGAGGACGTCGACTTATCGCCCGTTAATAGGAAGCGTCGTTCTTGTTTTGTTTCCTTTGCTTTTTCTTTTTTTATAGGTAACAATTTGCTTTTTGATATTAAAAATGGCAGCATATTTAAAAAAAAAAAAACTAACGACTAATCTTTGGAAAATGTCGTATCAAACTAACATGTCAGCAGATATATCGATTTGATGTTTATCAACGTGATAATGCTTGCTTGTAACGGTCTAGTAATTCTTAGCTGGGCTTATTGGGAAAATTACCATGAAATGCTGATAAGTGTTCGCTTAGATCTAGGTAACGTTGTTAAAAATATAAAACACCAATAATTATATAATTTTCCGTGTGTTTACGGAGAAAGAATACAATTTATGATTCCCTATGTTGCCCCAGACGACTATTAAGGGTTTATAAAATGGTGGGCATATAGAATCTATGCAAATTTGAAAAAGGCTTGAGCCCAGTAGTGGGACGTATAAGAGCTGAGATAATGATGATATCAAATGTTCATTTCACAGTCGTAGTTACTACTGTAGCCAAAATTACTACATCCATTTTATTCCTCATCAGCCTATTGGCACCCATTGCTGGACGCCAATAGGCTGATGAGTCTTGGCAGGCGTGTTGGCGGTCAGTGTAGTGATATCCGCTTCCCAGGGAGTACATCTGCTCTCTCTCCTGGTTGCCTTAGCTGAAAGGTTGATTATAATTCTATTCGTATCCTGTCGCCGTAAAGAGTAGAATAGAATACACAAGAACAATAATTTTTATAAAATAAAATAAATAAAAAACAAAAAACGTATCCAATAACTCCAAAATCCGTAGAAGAAAGGATGTAACTGACATAGTTGAAAGACTAATTCTTTACATCATCATTCATTGAACCAATAAACATTTTTTTTTTGCGGTGGGCTATGGACGTGGTCGCGCCCCGCCAAATCGGTTCAGGGCGACGGAAAAGGCGGCGCGCAACCCCATAGACCCACCCTGCAAACACCTCTCTTAGCCGTGCGAGCGGGCCACCGATACCCGATCTTTGTCCTCGGTGGCCCTTGAACCAACAACCATCGGGGAAGAGCAATTCTCTAGCGGCGACTACAAATGGGACGACGAAGCGTAGAACGCACCCCAGGTGCAATGACAATGACCACCGAAGACAAAGATCGGGTACCGGTGGTCCGCTCGCACGGCGAAGAGAGAGGATTTTACGGTGGGTCTATGGGGTCACGCGCCGCCTTCTCCGTCACCCCGGACCGATTTGGCGGGGCGAGACGCACCCATAGCCCACCAATAAAAAAATAAAAAAAAAAGGTGCAATGACAATATCTCAAAAGTCACACAAAAAAGATGATATACAAAACAGTATGTACATAATACCTACTACTTGGTAGTATTATTTTACTACTATTTATTTTTAACTACTTCATCAGAAGGTCAGACAACAAAATTAACGTCCGAACCTAATAGTTTTATTATCAGATTGTAATCTCTAAACAACAAGGACAACTACATTCCTATTTATATACAAATAGCTTCTGCCCGCGACTTCGTCTGCGTGGAATAGTCATAAGTTAGCGTTAATCCAAAGTAACTATTCCTCGTACAATCTTTCATCCCCCTTTTCAACCCTTTACAACGCTTTTTCCAATTAAATAGTAGCCTATGTCCTTTCTCAGGCTTTAGACTATCTCTGTACCAAATTTCATTTAAATCGGTTCAGAAGTTTTACTGTGAAAGCGGGGCAGACAGACAGAGTTACGTTTGCATTTTTAATATTAGTAAGGAAGTAAGGATTTGAGAAGTATGGCTTTAACTCATAAGATTTACTATTTTTCCAGTACATAAGGAAGAGAGGAATATTTTAATAAGCCCGCGGTCGTAATATGTAACTTCACCAGCTTATCCAAGAGATTTTGTTATGCCATCATATCATTATCAGCTCATATACGACCTACCGCTGGACTAGAGTCTCCTGGTCAATAGGTGGGAAATAGATCACACTATATGAGGCTGATTAGATGAATTGGTATAGGATTTTATGTTCAGTATTCCTTATCTTGCATAGAGGTTATATGGATTTTATATCCCTTATTCATTTTTTACAACATTCACGAGTAAAATATGGAGTGGTGGATTGTATTCTTACTCCACCACCATACAGAAAGACACAGATGCTGTTATGTAGTAATAAAAAATAGTTTTTTTTAAATTAGTACGCAGCATCCACTTGTTATTTTAAATAATTCTTGAATCCACTTGGCTACAAACAAAGAAATCACCAAAATCGGTCCTATCATTTAAGAATTCAGTCACATATATATACGTATATACGTATGAAAGAAATATATAGAAAACTAGGTATCTACATAAGCCATTGACGATTGGCAGAGAATGTCATTAGTATTAATTCATCCATCATCTCAGCTCATATATGTCCCACTGTTGGGCTCGAGCCTCCTCCATAATGGGAGGGTAATTGACCTACTATACCACGCTGATCAGACGTGTTGGTATAAGGTTTTGTTTCGAGTTTCCTTCTCTTGCATAGATATGCGATATGTGTTTTATATCCCTTAGTCTTCTCTTACGATCACCCATGGGTAAGATAGGGGGTGGTGAATTGTATTCTTACTCCGTCACCACAGGGAAAAGTATTAATTCAGCCGTTGTAAATTATTTTCTTGTATGGTGACGAGTACAAATAGTTTCAACACTTACATTACTCGTGGGTGTTGTAAAATATGACTAAGAGCTTTGCATCGCCCTGAGACAACTCCAGTTTGGTCAGCAATTACATTCTCAAGGAGGATTGATGCCAGACAAGCGGCCGGTCATAAAATTATTGCCAAAACTTTTACAATATGTACTATGAAGGAAGAGTACATATTACGTCCACCCCAAGTAATTGGAATAAGAGAAGGAAAATGATTGAACATTATTTTGTTAAATAAAATTTGATTGAATTAGGCGATACATGGCGGCAATCCATTATTATTATAAAATGGAGGAGAGGAAGGGAGACCCACCACTTGCCCACGGTTAATCAATATACCGTACGCCTCAAAAACGGAAGGAATACGGGATGGGATTAAGGTGGAATAGGATATAAGGAAATCTTACTCCTGTGATGAGCACCGCCTCCAGAACTTCTACTTGCAATTTTTCGCCGAACTTCGAATAAAGATTCGACACGTGTTTCGCCTCTAAACGAGGCAAAACACGTGTAGATGTGTAAGATTTCCTTATATTCTATTCCACCTTAATCCCATCCCGTATTCCTTCCTTTTTTGAGGTGTACGGTATAGTGATTAACCGTGGGAAAGTGGTGGGTCTCCCTTCCTCTCCTCCATTTTATAATAAATAAAATTTAATAAATAGATAAATAATATGAAAACAAACTCGTATATATGTATAAGTATGCTATAATTATAATCACAACTAGTTTTTTTTTTTACGATGAGAACAATGCATGAAGGTGACAGCAAATAAGTTTGTGATTTGGAATTGCTCACAACTCATTACAAGTAGTATCATAAATTTTAAATATAATATTTAACTTTTTTTTACGGTGGACTATGGATGCGTCTCGCCCTGCCAAGTCGGTCCGGGGTGACGGAAGAGGCGGCGCGTGACCCCATAGACCACGGGTTGAGAGCCCTCAGCGCTCACCCACAGTCCGGGTAAAGTTGTCATAGCCATCTGAGGCTAACAATTAAGACACACAAAAAAAAAACCCATAGACCCACCCTGCAAATCGCCTCTCTTCGCCGTGCGAGCGGGCCACCGGTACCCGATCTTTGTCTTCGGTGGCCAAGATAATATTTAACTTGCCAAATGATGTTAAGTCACTGACTAATGAAAAAATAAGCTAGCCTGACAGATAGCGTAGCAGTTAAAATGAGATAAAGTTGTGCATACGAAGTTTCAGATCTGAATACGGATTAGAATAAGATTATTTCTGATTATCAAACAGTTTCGAATAGTTTCAGTTATGAATATTGAATTTTCGTTAATTCAGAAGCGAAACGTGGTGATTACCATTATTCCCCTCTGGAGAGATCTTCGGTTGTTAGTTTGACTGGTTGAAAGCGAACCTGTCGTATGTCTCATATAAACCCCAAACTGACTGCACAGATGGCGTAATGGTTAAGATACCGACCTGCCGTGCCAGTTCCGTGGGTTCGATTCCCACGCAGAACAATACTTTGTCCGAACCACAAAGTCTTGTTCTAAGTCTGGGTGTAATGTGTGTTCGTTAATTGTATGTAAGTTTCTTATAAAATTATAAGTAATTTCATGCTCTACAATTCAGTTACCATTATTTTTAATTTATCATTGACCATTAAATAAATATTTAGTAAAAACCATATTGTAAAAAGTTTGATTCGCTATAATTAAAAACCTATGCATTATACAAAAAAAAGTTTCAAATAAAAAAGATGGCAAATATTATTATCTACAATAATGATCTCTGCAATTTTTGTCGTACGGTTCGCGAGATATTCAATAAAACGTGTTTTCCAAGATGGCAGCTGAAGTGAACGAATCAGTTTTTGAAATAAAACTATTTTACGGATTCTGTCGCGTTTGTGTTTTGATTTTTAATTGCCCGACATTTCGAACACTTTACAGCGTTCATTGTCGCGGTAGGACAGTCTTCCCATGACCATGACTATAGAATCTGTGAAAATAGTTTTATTTTAAATGTGTAATACCCGCGTAAACTTCAGAAACCATTAAGGTTTTCAGCGTAAACTTTTCAAAATTCTAATATTAAGCATGAACTTTACGAAATGGAAGGACTTTTAACTATTAACGTATTCTTGTGAAACTTTGCGTTTTTTTTTTGAAGAACTTATAGAGACATAGTCAAATAATTTAATTCCCCAATGGATAAGTAGAGATGTAATATGCCCACATTTCGCTGCTCACTCTTTAATCAATTTATCAGACTTTCGACATCAGCTGCTGGATATAGGTTTCAAGAGGAATAATAATAATAATTTATTTCGGCAATTACATCCATATTTGTTAACATTCATTCATTTATATTAAACAATCGCCACGCTCGGTACATCGATCTCCTAACATTTCCTTAGCCAATTTTTACAGTAACTCATTTTTTATTCGCTGACCGTGAGTTCATTGCTTTTACTAAATTCATACATATCATCACGCCATATCCCTTGCAGGGTAGGCAGAGAGGACAGAGTGCCAGAGAACTCTATCCTTGCATACTTCACTCGCTTCCTCAACATTCACAATTCTCACACACGTTCGCCAGTTTCGGAGATTCTTGACTCCACCTTCCTTCAGTACTTGACCAATCTGGTCTAGGTAGGTTAGTATCGGTCTCCCTCGGTACCTACATCTTTCCACTTTCGCACTTTTTACTAAATTCCTATACTTAAATAGTAGAAAATATCTACTCACTTTTCTCACTGTCAACGATTCCTTTACAGGTAATATTCTTTTAGACAGCACAAGCGGTGATGCTAGCGGTGGTAGTTGTTCACACTGGCCTTTGACGAGACGATTGTGAGCCCCCTCTGATAGATTCAAGGAGGGGAGAGTGGATCTGTCATTCGTTGGACTTGTATTCTGGCCAGCTGTTATATCTGATGTTGTGTAACCATGGTAGTATATTGTTTCCTGCAATGGAAATAAGTTGTCGTTTAAAAGCAGTTGCCACTCTTTTATTATGATTCTACCGTTACTACCAGAAAGTTAGGCGGTAAAAGAATAATTTCGTATACAATCTACAAATACTTGTTTCATCATCATCATCATCATCATCTCAACTCATATACGAGTACTTCCCACTATTGGCTCGAGCCTCCTCTATAATCGGAGGCAAATTGACCTACTATAGCACGCTGATCAGGAATTTCTAGAAAACCATTTGCGATCCCTTGCCAAGCAACTCGCTTGCCAAGCGTGGCGATTGTTGTAAATTTCCCCTTTGTGGGGGATGCCTACATATATCCAACAGTGGATTCAAGATATTATACGCCTATGTTTACGGCACTGGATGAAAATGCAAATAGATAAAGATGAACAAAAATATTAAGAAACAAATATTAAAAAAAAAAAAACAACAGCCGTAAATCACCTGACTGTGACTTCTTCTCAAGTCTAATACGATAGTGGTTCTCTGATGTGGTTGATCAGGTGTGAGACATCTTCGAGAACCTCTGGATTTGCCGCTCGCAAGAGTCGGTGCCGGTGTGAGTGGCCTGGAGTCAGTTTCTGTATACCTAAAAAGTTTAAAAGCACATTTGGCTTTAAATAAATAAATCTTCGCTACAAAAAAGAACGTCATCATTAGCCCCTCAAGTAATTGGAATAAAATTCTAATTAGGTACTTGGGGTCGACGCAATAGGTACATATCTACCTACCATCGTACATATTATATGCGTAGTTTTTGGATACAACTATAAGACATCGGCCGTCCGCCTAATGTCAATCCTTCTTGGGAATATAATTGTTGACCAGATGGTATTAGATGAAGTTGACCCAGGTCGATATAGTGTTGCGCCTGATACCGCCCTAACCGAGGCTTCGGGTGATCGGACCGGGGAATTGTCCGGTCACCCGACGTGAGGCAACCGCGTGAGGACGACGCCTCGACGGCAAAAGCTGTCGGGGCGTCGACAGGAGAGGTGCCCGAGAGGGCATACCGCCGAGCGGGCCACCGAAGACAAAGATCGGGTACCGGTTGCCCGTTCGCACGGCAAAGAAGAGGTGCTTGTAGGGTGGGTCAATGGGGTTGCGCGCCGCCTCTTCCGTCACCTCGGACCGATTTGGCGGGGTGCGACGTCCATAGCCCACCACAAAAAAAAAAGAAAAAAAAAAAAGAAAAGGTCGATATAGTGTCCTTAATCATCTTTTACAATAAACATGCAATATAAGGGTATATTCGTAGCCGCCAACACGTAGTAACGGAATAAATAATATAAAAATAAATGCAAATCCTTTCTCAAATGACTTTACAAAAATACAGTTTCATTCATCCTCAATCTATGAGGAGTCATCTGTTGGTTATAGGCATTGCAACAAGGGAAATCTGATATTTCTACGCCTACTAATGTGGCGATATACTGAATTCTACACGTTACCATTCAAAAGATTAACTAGACATATATCTGAATTAAAAAGTATTGTAATTGATAATGTGTTAGTTTTATTGGACGATGATAGCTGAATGTTTAAAACACAACAATTTTTACGGATCCTATCAAGTTTGTATATAACACTTTACAGCATTCATTTTCGCGGGAGCAGTCCTCCCGTAACCACAGACCCTATTGTTCGTAACGTCGGAAAATTAAATATCAAATACAAACGTGATAGAATCCAAAAAAATCTTTATGTTTCAAATGTGTAATACTCGCGTAAACATGAGAAATTTTCGTATATTTTGCTCCGAATTGATTACTTTCTAATTTAACAGTAATGGAAGCCCAACTGGGTTGTGTTCGGGGTTTGTATTGGTAGGCAGCGGCCTAGCTATATCATTGGCAAAGGTCCATGGGCGGCAATGACACTTACCATCAGGTGTGCTGTCTGCTCGTTTGCCACCATAAGCAATAAAAAAAAATGTCGCAGTTTCGATTCCGGGCAATCGTATGTAAAACCACAACGTATCTAAGACTAACCTACAAAAATTTAAAGTTCGTCACTTAAGACACGCTAACCGTCACATAATGTAGTTCATATCGCAAAATGCAAGAAGACATCAAGCGGTGAAGTAGTGCTGTGACCAGACCGTAAAAGGTCTCCAGTGTTTCAAATCCTTTGTCATCATTTTCATTCCTCCATAACAAAAATTAAATTATCCTACTATATCATGCTGCGGCGAGATAGTTTGAGTTTTTCAAAATTTTTCCTTATTATGAAATGATTTTATATTTTTCACAGGCTTCGAAAATAAGGAGGCAGATCTCAATTCGTCTGTTTTTATTATATGTGTTACCTCCTCTGTTCTAGGTGAACAGATTATGGTGATTCTTTTTTTTATTAGAAAGCTGGTACTTCCTATGTGGTTCATCCATTTAAATTTGACCAAGATCGGACTAGTAGTTTTTGAGTTATACTCAATAATGCATATTTGTTTTTGACCACAAGAACATAGTTTGAATAGGGTTTCTGTTATTTTTTTTTTAAATTCCTTAGTCATCCACGAGATTCGCGGGGAAGTGAGCGATTGTAAATTGTATTTTTACTCCGTCACCACACGATAAGAAGGTTAACACTGGACTTATAGGACCTTTTGATTGAGATGAGTGATTTACACATCTCAATCATCGGATAATAGATATTTGTCGCTAAAACTTTTTTAAACCACCACCTTAACCACTACGCCATTTGTGCAATCAAAACTCGCCTTAAAGTATATATAGAGAGCCGGAAGCCCAACTGGGTGGGTTTGGGGATTTTATTGGTACGCAGCGGCCTAAGCTATATCCAGAGGCGGACTAACCCCGTCAGAGACCCGGGGCGGCAAAGCCGAATGAGGACCCCCCCCCGCTTTAAAAAAAAAATGTAATTTTACAAACTTTTTTGCGCGCCATGAGGGTAAATTTTTTACAGATGTAACGCAATATTAGTGAGACCGATTGAGAGAGAGTGAGAAAGGGCGAACATACCATGAAGCACAAGCATGGAGCGAGAGTAGGGAGCAAGCGAGTGAGATAGATCGAGAGAGAGAGTGAGATAGAGCTAACATCGCATCACGAACAGTGCCATGGAGCGAAAGGTGGGAGAGAGTTAACGAGAAAGATTGAGAGAGAGTAAGATAGGGGGAACGTCGCATAACGCACATGGCCATGGAGCGAGAGGTCCCTCATCTGAGACTGAGAGCGAGAGAGTAAGGGAGATCGAGAAAAAATACACGCTATTGGTTGATGTATGTAAACGAGACGAGATGGAAGAGTAAAGAGAACGAGAGACTGGTACAGATCTTGACATGGCATAGTTCCTTTGGAAAATACCTGCACACGGTCGTGAGGAGAGAGAGGAGACCGTCCTACCACCACTGCGATTGCGACGAGGACACTGCGCAGCACACGCTCGAGGTCTGTGTGGCCTGGTCAGAGCAGCCCCATGAACTCGTCGCAGTAATCGGTGCCGACTGATGACGAGCGATGCTTGACAGAGTCAGGAACCGGGACGCGGTCGCCACCTTCTGCGACAGTCGTCTCACGGAAGGAGGCGACAGCACGGCTCCGAGAGGAAAACCTCTTGTGTGAAATGCTTTATCACCGGTGCCTGGGGCGGCGCAGAAGCGAGTACCTGCGCCTGGTGCCGACCTAGCTAAAGCCACGGGTGCCTGGACCGAACAATAGTCAGGGCATCGAAAAGGGATGGTAGGTACCCGAAAGGGTAATCCGCCGGGCTGGCCACGGATGGTAAGGAAGCGGTACCAGTGGCTGGCGTAATGGCGATTGGGAGGGAATACGGTGGTTTATGGGGCCATACGCTGCTCTTTCGTCGCCCCGGACGGAACGGGAGGCGTGTGTCCGAACCACAGCCTACCCAAAAATAAGTATAGAAAGCCAGAATTCTATATAGGTTAGAAAGCTAAAACCACAAACAGCCGGTAGGAGCAGCCTGCTCCTTGCTTCTGATTTTGTATCTAGATTTGCTTTTGATGGATCTTGAAAATGTTGTGTTAGCTGTAGTGTTTTGATCTTGCTGAAATTATGAAGCTACTAAGCACATTTTTAAAGTCTTGTTTAGGATTTGATCAGGTGAACGCGGAGGCATTTCGGGGCCCCCCAAGACCAGAGGCCCGGAGCGGGACGCCCCTTCCGCCCCCCTGTTAGTCCGCCACTGGCCCTTGGTATTGCAAAGTGGCCATGGGCGGCAGTGACACTTACCATCAGGTGTGCTGCTTGCTCGTTTGCCACCAAAAGCAATAAAAAGAAAATATATATATATACCTTCTAAACATATCTTCTGTAACAATATCATGCGGTGTTCTATTCTTTTCTTTATCGCCACCATCTTGATACTTCGACAGATCTTCATGGAACAAATGTGATTTGCCCTCTAAAAGCTATAGAGATAATAAAAATATATAAGTATAGCACAATATAAGGAACATAGTTATGATATAGTAAAACTTAAAGAACTAATAAGAAAATGGTAAGACTCCTCCCACACATGACTACACAAATAGCGCAGTTTGTCTACAATGGCAGCAATCCACTCAAAAGTGGGCGAGTGGGTCTTACGACTGTTTAACGAGGTCCTCGTTTCGCTCTGGATGATAATATAGGATAAGCTGTGAAACCACAACTTGTAAAAATAAACAACATTTAACAAAGAATCCTTTCCAAATCCTGGTAAACAGCTGAGAAATTCCGCTACAGGACTTAGTCAGTAACTCAATGTCTTGTTCCTATATAACATAAGTAACTTCTATTTGATGAGACTTTTGTGACAAGCTCGGTAGCTTATCTCTTAAACAATGTCCCAATGCCGTTAACATTATACAGTGGGTCTACCACGGCTGGCCCCTGTACCATCCATCCTTGGTTAAAGAATTCGATTTCTTAATTTTTTTTATTAAATTTTTCTCATAGGTACCATAAATACCATTTTAATTTTTTAAAGGCACCATAAATATTATACTATTTTTGTAATACGGAGGACTCTACAAATACACAATTCTTTTTTAAAACAAAAACACAATTTTTAAAACAAAAACACAATTAACGGACAGAAATTATACCCAAACTCAAAATAACAAGTATGTGGGTTACTCAAGATATTATTTTGCGTGGGAATTAAGTCCGAGACACTTAATATATTAGATCGATATCTTAACCACTAAGTCATCTTTACAGTCAAAAATTGGACTATATAGCGATAAATTTATAATTAAAAAAATCAAATGATTGTAAAGGTAGCATTCGGTTCTTAGCGACCGCGACGCGGCAGCGACCATGCGACTTCGCAACCATGAGCGCGCGTAGCAGAGCGACTCCTAGCTTTCTGATGTTAGCGAAGCGAGGTCGCCTCGCCAATCTTGCCATAGTTTTTATGGGTAACGGTTTTGTTCTATTGCAGCGATATATCGAACAATTTCTCTGCAGCTAGAAAAAATGTTATAGACCAGCTATTGAAAGATGAAGAAGATGATGAAATGACGATATGTTAGTGTCTATTCGTTCGGAAAAAGATTTATGAGTTTCTAGCCTGTGCCGCGTGACTGCACTGCTTCTGATATGACGGGGTCGTGGTCGCCACGCGGCTGTCTGGCTACGCCCATCGGACACTCGACACGGTCGCGGCATTTGTTTAGTGCTCCAAATAAATTAAGCAGTGAGTCGCGCGACCGGGTCGCGGTTGCGAGCCGCGGTCGCTAAGAACCGAATGCTACCTTTACACGACACTGTCTGTAGGAGTCCTATAGCGGCACCGATTGGTCATGCCTCATAACGCATAGTTTTTTAACATATAAACTATATTTATTACAAGAACATCACGGTTCATGTCATGCTTGGCGTTGGGGTATATCTAATTAATTACATTCTTGTTACTATATACGGTAACGAATTTTACGTTTGATGGCACCCTACGCCTTTTTTAAAGTACCAATTTGTTAAATATTTTTCGGGTTCAAACAACTCGTTACATAGCATTGTTTTTTTAATAAATGAAAAATTAAGGAATTAAAATTTTCTAGGTTGGCCAACATATTTTTATTTTTTAGATGATTAGTAAACAACATATACATGTATTGCGAGTTTGGTATCTCTTTTTTTATTTATTATCGCGTCAAACACGTTTAAAAACGGTCACTTGGGTGTTACGTAATTGTACAGACATACGTTACGGCGCGTTACATGTGGGGGAGGGAGGATCAAAAAATCTTCAAAAATTGCGTTACGTAATACTTGAACGTCCCCTAATAGGCAAGTTACTACAGGATTACATTAGGATTATTACTGTTGGCCGAAGCATAAAACGAAAGGGATACCTAATTATAGTGGTAGGACTACACTGTTGACAGTTTTCTGTCTGCACCCGCGGGCCGGTCCGTCCGAGGTTACTACCTCACAGAAAATCAACATCTGAAGAGTGGCAATGTGCCTTTATGCTTCGTTGGGTAAGCAAGCCGGTAGCCCAACTTTCTGGGTGGGTTTGGGTTGGTAGGTAATGACCTTGCTGTTGGTATTGCAAATTTCATTAGCGGTAGTAACACCTACCATTAGCCCACAAGGTATGTTGCTTGCTCGCTTGCTATCACAAACAATAATTTTTTTTTATTAAATTGCATATAATTACCAAAATTATGTGTGCTTCGAATTAAAATTACACATACATACATATCATCACGCCATATCCCTTGCAGGGTAGGCAGAGCGAACAGAGTGCCAGAGAACTCTATCTTTGCATACTTCACTCGCTTCCTCAACATTCATAATTCTCTTCATACACGCTCGCCGGTTTCGGAGACTCTTGACTCCACCTTCCTTCAGTACATGACCGATCTGGTCTAGGTAGGTTAGTCTCGGTCTCCCCCGGTACCTACATCCTTCCACTTTCGCATTGTATATCTTCTTAACCAGACGTTCGTTCGGCATTCTTTCCACATGTCCGAACCATCGGAGCATTCCCTTTCGCATCTTTACACCAATACTCTCTTTCATACCTATTCGCTCTCTTACGTCGTCGATACGAATGCGGTCGGTCAGCCTAACTCCACAGATTTTCCGCAGAGATCGCATTTCGACCGCATTAATTTTACTTTCATACTCTTTTCTGCATAACCAACTCTCGCTTCCATACAGTAATGTTGGGACAAGCACTGCGTTATGTATTGCTACACGTGCCTTCTGGCTGAGGTGGTGGCTGCCGAGAAGTTGCCCCAACGCTCCGTTCACTCTATTGCCCGCATATAATTTCCAAAATTATGTGTGCTTCGAATTAAAATTCTTAGGGAATTATCAAAGTTCTGGTTTCGATAGCCTGTTCCAAAATAATAACGATTAGAACCCGACACTTTAGATTAGCAGTTTTATCTTAGACTTGTTTTAATATACCTATATGGAACTTAGTGGTGCAGATACACTTTTATTTAAAAGAGTTTAATCATATATCACTACGTGAAGTATGTACGTATAAACTTTATTATTTTAATTACCTACTTGATTTTCTAACAATCCATTTTAAATTGAAAGTAGCTAATTTAAAGTAAGTCATCATTCTCCTGCTCTTAACCCAATTACTTGGGGTCGACGCAATATGTACTCCTCTTCCTGCTAATAATAATAATATACGCTAATATAATAATATAATAGTGGTAGGACCACGCTATGGACAGTTCTCTGTGTACAGCCGCGGGCCGGTCCGTCCGGGGTAGTGCCACACTCTCGCAGAAGATCGACGTCTGAGTAATGAAGCTGGAAGCCGAACTGGGTGGGTTTGTGGATTTCATTGGTAGACAGCGGCCTAAGCTATACCCTTGGTATTGCAAAGGGCCATGGGCGGCAGTGACACTTCCCATAAGGTGTGCTGCTTGCTCGCTTGTCAAAAAAAGCATATTGCAAAAGTTAATGGCAATAGTTTTATGACCGGCCACCTGCCAGACGTCAACCATCCTTGAGAATGTAATTATTAACCAAATGCCATCAGGTGGTGTTGGCCCAGGTCTATATAAAATATTTAAAGATATTTAAAGTACGTATTGAACTGAAATCACAATTGTAGTTTTTTTTAATAAATGCATTGGAATTTGAATAATTGTGTATGCAACTAAATAGGTAACTTAAATAAATTAAAGACAAAATTATTTTTTTTTACTAAATGTGTAATAATAAATGTTGGGAGTTGGGATTCTCCTCTGACCGGAGGCCCCTTCCAGTTGGGGGCCCGTGGCATTTTGTCGACTCGAGGGAGGCACCCTATAGTTACGCTACTGATGGGACTTTACAGCCATTCATTACCAGGATTAGGATTCAAATTACTGACATTTAGCATTTACCTAATATGCTTTATTTATAAAAACCCGATTACGAAGCGAAAAATTATGTAACAAGTGGGATTCGAACACACAATAATCCTATAATAGTTCACGGTGGTGTAAGTGACAGCACGATTGGGACGGATTTCCAATAGCACACCTATTTGGTTTTGGTATGGTGGTTTTATTTGGTTCGAATCCTACTTGTGACATCATTTTTCGCTTCGTAATCGGGTTTTTATAAAAGATTAGGATTCATTAACGCGTAAATCGTTCAGCGGGTAGATATCCGAAAAGTTAAACCGCTAAGCAGGATACTGAAGACAAGGCCATAGTGCCACTGATCCACTTATGAGGCAGAGTGAGAATGGATAGATTTTTGTACCTTACAATATAATATTACTACTGTCAATCTCTTACCCAGGAGTCCTTAGCACGTCTCACATATTCTCTGGCTTCAGTATCAGCAGGATGATTGCAGAGTACAGAACAGGCATGTGAAAACGGGTTGTATAGCGCGGCGTAAGGCCGTAACATAAACGGCGCTGGCGTCACTTCGCATCGTAGATCGACCGTATTCTGAAACTATAAGTATAAATAATCCTTACTAATATTATAAATGCGAAAGTAACTCTGTCTGTCTGTCTGTTGCTCTTTCACGCCAAAACTATAGAACCGATCTAAATGAAATTTGGTACACAGATAGTCTAGAGCCTGATAAAAGACATAGGCTACTTTTTAATGCAAAGAAGAGGTTGTAAAGGGGGATGAAAAGCTGTAAGGCAGTGTCGTCATTTTAAAACTTTAAACTTATTTTTAGGCTATTGATTAGATATAAATAAATATGACGTTAAAAGTTTGTAAAAAAAAAAAAAATACCTGTAAGGGGTAAAATAAAAATAGGGGATGAAAAACTTTAGGAAAGTAACCTTTTACGCGGTCGAAGTCGCGGACAGAAGCTAGTAAAAAATATATTAAAAAATTTGAATACTTCTCCATATAAAATATAACTCTAATGAACAGAACTAGTCAAGAGAAGTCCAATGAGCCTAAACTTGATGAGTTTCTTAATAGGTCATCTAGAATTTACTCTTCTTCGTGTTATATCATCATAGCGTAGTGGTAACATCATAAATAGGCGTTTCCAATATTAAATCACATAGAATATCATCATCATCATCATCGCCATCTCTGCTCATATATGACCACTGTTGGGTTTGAGCCCCCTTCACACTAGAAGGGAAATTGCTCTACTACACCACGCTGGTGAGACGTGTTGGTATAGATTTTTATTTGGAGTTTTGAGAGTTCTAGCTATATGATGATAATCTCTAGATGTTATATGCATATTTTATCCCTTAGTCAAGAGAAATGTTAGTCAATGATTTTGAGATATGTACCGAAGATGTTGGCATATTTGTAAGTATACTATCAAAACCTACTTCTGAGATGGCTCTTTTAGTTTATAAGCTAGTAAATAGAATTAGTCTAAGTTAGTATAAGGCATTATGTTAAGTTTAGGGTATAATGGAGCTGGCATGGCCTTGAGGCTAAAAGCTCCTAAATAAATAAAGATATAAAAAAAAAATCCCTTAGTCGTTTTTTACGATCACTCACGGTTAGGATAGGGGGATAGAATATGTTTGAAAGCAAAATACCCATAAAGCGTCTAAATTCCTTACGGCAGTTAAAAAAAAAGCTGATTGATGGCCTTGAAATGTCTGACTCAAATAAAATATCTGTGCAAGAGAATGCGACCGCCAAATAAAATCTTATACCAACACGTCTGATCAGTGTGGATAGTAGGTCAATTTCTCTTCTATTAAGACGAGTCGAGCTCAGCCGAACAATGCGTAAGCTGCAATGAGATTAGATAAAGATGGTGAGCCTCTTTATCTTCGAAGCCTTTTTCTTCATTATTATACGTTTTATTTAAACTATTAGGTTCGACGGGCATCACATTGGAGCTATTTCTTTCATGTACCATTCTTTTTATATACATATATATATATATATATATATATATATATATATATATATATATATATATATATATATGTATATATGTATATATATATATATAAAAATGAAAAGAAATAATAATAGACAAATCCGCTGAGTTTCTTGCAGGATCTTCTCAGTAGTGGTCTAGTTCCGATCCGGTGGTAGTTTATTAGATTAAAATGTTAATATTGACAATATGTAAGTGCCCTCACAGGGTTTATACATAATAAATAAATTTGAATTTTGAATTATAATAGCAGATGGGCAAGCACACCTGATGGTAAGTGATACGCTGCTCATGGACCTTAGCAACACCAAGGGCACAGCCAGACCGTTACCTATCGTGAAGAAAGTGCTCTTCTTAAACATAGTTTGAAGAGGGACATGTCATAGGAGATAGTTCATACCAGATCTTACAAGTACGTGGGAGAAATAATCGCTGAAAATGTATATTTGACGAATGTAGCGTTTCCGTGTGAAATTAAAGGACCTTGCTACGGTGATACCAAGTCAAGTAGTTACAGCTATGGATGGCAGAACTGCTATGGTTTAACCCTACCCTGTTTGGACGTCCAGAACGACAGAGAGTCGATATGGGGCATCACTTACCGTCATCCGCCATCTCTCCGCTATAATTATAAGCGTTTCATAGTGGTTATTTCCTTTCGACAGTTTGACAGGCGATTAGGCATTCGGTTAGAAATTGCTTTGAATTATCTATGCACCAGATGTGTAAGGCTTCAGTTATGTAGTTATTCATGACTAAAAGATACTGCTAGCTTGCATAAGCCTCGGCTAACGCTAACGTCATTCTCAGCAAGGAGTTGAAAATGTGAGTAATTGTCAACAGGCATGTTTATGCACGAAAATTTGCCACTATTTTTGACAAGAGAAGATTAAACTAAATATAGCCTAATATAACAGAACTGTATACCGACCTTTTGTTTTATTAACGTATGTTTTGGTGTGTTAGTAGCCAACAATCCTGTATTACTTATAAGTCCCATTATTTCATTGTAATTAATTCTTGATATTCAACTACATTAACAACGGAATATGGTTACGCTATCGATCAATCAACAGCTTAGATACGTTAAAACACTGCTAAATAACTTAAAAATATTTATAAAATACATATAATAAACGAAAGCCTATCTCGACATTTGTCAACTGACAAAATTCTACCAGCGATTGAAAGAAAAATATACGGCTTACAAAGTTTCTATGTGAAAAGTCAAACTTTTTGAAGCGATTTCTCCTTCGCTAGCTTAGAAGCATCAATATAAAATTCAAGCATGGTTATATGCTGATGATGTTGCGTATGTTGTTATAAATTATTATAAGAACATTAAGTACAAAAAAGTGGGTAAATTTGTTTTATTTACATGATGGAACCGCTATGAGCCCAATAATGGTTCGTATTATAGCCCGCCGCCCGACAAAAAAAATACCAACTCGCCTGACTAGCGTGGTATACCTAGTAGGTAAATTTCCTTCCGCCATGATAGAGAAGACTCGAGCCCAATAGCGGGATATACGGGGTGGAAGGGGACCGCTCCCGACAACAAAGACAGGTAATTCTACTAGTCCTACTTGTAATGATAGGCTAGAAAAAAATCGATTCGGATGAAAAAAATTTTTTTTTCACTGCGCGAGGTCGTTGAAACTCTGATCGCGAGTTTTGAATAGATTGTGTCTTTTCTCATCTGAGTAAAGTTACATTTTTTATGGAATTATCGTTGCATGGCACTGTCCTAATACGATGGAATGTGAAAAAAACTTAAAAATTCTTGTGAAAAATAAAAAAAATTTCATTCGAATCGATTTTTTTCTAGCCTATCATTACAAGTAGGACTAATAGGGTCACCTGTCTTTGATTTCGGGAGCGGTCCACTTCCACTCTGTATATGAGCTGAGACGATGATGATCACTTGGTAGATAGATATATTTCATATGTAGACGATGTCATTTAAAGCTTTGATCCATGATGGACGAAATGGCAATAATAGTGTGTGGTTTGAGGTCTCTTGTAACAATGCCATCTGCTCAAATCCCTTAGTAGACTGTTACAACAATCACAAAGAAGGAGAGATCGGTGACATGTTACACTCTTACATCCTTACCACATGGAAATAGTGAAGAAGTGATCCATTTACAATTGCCATAATGTTATTAAGGGGAGGACCACACTGTTGACAGTTTTCTGTCTACAGCCGCAGGTCGGTCCGTCTGGGATAGTACCAAACTCTCACGGAAGATCGACGGCTGAGTAATGGCAATGCTATTGCTTCGTTCGTTGAGTGAGAGAGCCAGAAGCCCAACTGGGTGGGTATGGGGATTGTAATACGGCCTAGCTATACCCTTGGTATTGCAAAGGTCTATGGGCAGCAGTAACACTTACCATCAGATGTGCTGCTTGCTCGTTTGCCACCATAAGCAATAAAAATAATAATGGTTTACTTTCCCTTTGCGAATTTTAGTAATTGTCCCGACTCGAATGGGATGATGTTGCATAATTAGCCTGAAATATAAAGTTAGGTTACTTATCAGCAATCGGTCGTTATACCTACTTACCACTAAAAATAATATTTGTTTTCTCTTTACAATTCCCTCTAAAATGTTGAGCAAGAATTTTGAGAACAGCTCATCTGTAAAAAGGTGACGCGTTTATTTGTTTCTATAAATATCTGGTACTAATTGTCCGATGATATTAATTTCGAGATGGGAAATAATTAGGACGCTGCAACTGATAGAGGAGGCGTAATGACCAAATATGTTAAAAAACCCATTTATAAGAACGTGATGATATAGGCTTATTTTTCTATTATTTATGATGGCAAACGAGCAAGCAACGCACCTGATAATAATTGTTAATGCTATGGACCTTTACAGTACCAGGTGTATAATAGGCCACTGCCTACCAATGCAAACCCCAAACCAACCCAGAAAGTTGGGCTGTCGGTTCTCTTGCTCACCGAACGAAGCGCAGCAGCACATGGCCAGTGGTTAGACGTCGATTTTCTGCGAGAGTGTTGTACTATCCCAGACGGACTGTCTCGCAGCTGTAGGCAGAGAAGTGTCAACCGTGTGGCCCCATAACTATTGATTACGATTATACGGAATGACCAATAAGTTTAACAAGTAGAAGCAAGCTTTTTTCGCGTCGTAATCGGGTTTTTATAAATAATTAAGCATATTAAATGCTAAATTTCAGCAATTTGAATACATACATATCATCACGCCATATCCCTTGCAGGGTAGGCAGAGAGAACAGAGTGCCAGAGAACTCTATCTTTGCATACTTCACTCGCTTCCTCAACATTCATAATTCTCTTCATACACGCTCGCCGGTTTCGGAGACTCTTGACTCCACCTTCCTTCAGTACATGACCGATCTGGTCTAGGTAGGTGAGTCTCGGTCTCCCCCGGTACCTACATCCTTCCACTTTCGCATTGTATATCTTCTTAACCAGACGTTCGTTCGGCATTCTTTCCACATGTCCGAACCATCGGAGCATTCCCTTTCGCATCTTTACACCAATACTCTCTTTCATACCTACTCGCTCTCTTACGTCGTCGTTACGAATGCGGTCGGTCAGCCTAACTCCACAGATTTGCCGCAGAGATCGCATTTCAACCGCATTCATTTTACTTTCATACTCTTTTCTGCATACCCAACTCTCGCTTCCATACAGTAATGTTGGGACAAGCACTGCGTTATGTATTGCTACACGTGCCTTCTGGCTGAGGTGGTAGGATGGCTGCCGAGAAGTTGCCCCAACGCTCCGTTCACTCTATTTCCCGCATTCACTCTTCGCTCTATATCAGTGGTGTACCTTCCATCTCGCTAAATCCACATCCAAGATATACAAATTCATCCACTTGCTCTAGTACATCATTACCTATTGTTACTCTTACATCAGTTCTGGTTTCATCTCTTTCAAAGACCATTATTTTGGTTTTGCTCACATTCACGCAATTTGAAGAACAAGGTTGTATCATCGTTTAATACAATTCTAACTGCAAAGTTTGAAGTATGAAGCCTATAACAATGTGTAAGCATTGTCGGGCAGATGGCATACGTCACCTTAAGACGTAATACGAAGCGAGATTTGCATGTCCTACAATAGTTCACGGTGGTGTAGTGGCAGCACGATTGGGCCGGAATCCCAATAGGCGCGGGTTCGAATCCCGCTTGTGACATCATTTTTCGCTTCGTAATCGGGTTTTTATAAATAATTAAGTATATTAAATGCTAAATTTCAGTAATTTGAAGTAGAAGCAAGTCTGAAAATGACATCAATGATAGAAAAGATACACCTAGTGTGATGAGAAGGGACGAAAGGTGCGAGATGGAGTCAATCGATCAATATGAATGTGGATAGACGTAAGAATCGTGGTCGATCCAAAATCTGCTGGATGGTGTGACTAAAGAAATGAGTGAGGTTAGATATGATGGCTGACAAGAGTATAAGGAATGTCAGGATATGTTGTGTTAACCCCCAGTTAGTATGGGATGAGCAGGGGCGGCTCTAGCACATGTAGCGCACGGTTGCAATCAATCAACTGGCATCCTCTAGTATCAAAATGCGTGAACAAAATGGGATAGGTTGATAGTGGCATGCTTAGTCTCGTTGTTATGACACGAAACCAGGTAAACGCGATCGGATTATGAAGTTACAGTGAGCATGGCGACAAAGCAACCTACTCAAACCTGTCAAATAACGCACCCCTTACGTTTCTAAATGGTTAGGCACTTGGTGCGTACGGTGCGCCCGCTTCGTAACAATGGAGGCTCTGTGTTCCGGGCGGCTCTCGACGCCCCCTAACACCCGGCGCCCGGGTGCACTGCACCCTCTACTATAGGTAAAGCCGCCTCTGAGGATGAGGGCAAACTAATGATGAGACACACTGATATTATGTGAGTTTATTAACTATATGTGTGATTAAGTCCAAACTATGTATTTTATAAGGCAGTGTTTGCGAAAGCGGTAGGCGGAATCAGGTAACTAGTAGTAAGCTATAAAACAACTACTACTAAATACTATGTAACTTATAGATGGTTTTCCGTGTGGTGACGCAGTAAGAGTATAGTTCACCACCCCCTCTTTTACCCGTGAGTATCGTAAAAGACGATGAAGGGATATAAAGAAAACTCGAAATAAAACCCTATACCAACACGTCTGATCAGCGCAGTATAGTAGGTCAATTCCCCTTCCGTTATGGGAGACCCAAGCCCAACAGTGGGACATATGTGGGCTGAGATGATATAGGTGAGCAGTAGTGAGCATAAATGTCTGATGGTCATTAAAACTAATATTTTCTAGTGTTAAAAGTAAATTTACCACGTCTAAAATTGCGAGCATATGTAGGTAATATTATATTATTATATAAATACATAATTACATAAATAAGGCAGCGACACGTTCGTAAATAACTCATTTTACATTTAAATGTAAATTGTTTGAATAATTACTTGATACTTCACTTTGTTGAATATATGTTTAATTAAAATGTAATTTTATAAGTCCATTCTAGTTGTAATTTTAATCACAAATCATATAAAATTTTACGACCTAAATGATATATTTTTCGGGTGGATTTAAGTCTTCCTTACCAACGGAAGTCTTAATAAGCACCATTTTGACAGAGGAAAATTGAAAAACTGTATACCAAATTCTGCCTAGCTTAGGTTAATAGTTTTCTATTGTCAATAAAACCCGAAATTGGGACAAACGATCTCAAGAAAAAAAATTAGAAACAAATATTGCTACTTTTATAAAGCAAATATTTATAGATGAACAAGGTTATACTAGGCTAAGAGAGATGCAGCAATGGATCGTAGGCAGAAAGGTACCGTGGCTATCGAAGTCAAAAATCGGGTACACCGGTACCCGATTTTTCATTTGCCCGCCCGCACGGCGAAGAGAGGTGTTTGCAGGGTGGGTCCATGGGGTTGCGCGCCGCCTCTTCCGTCGCCCCGGGCCGATTTGCCGGGGCGCGACCACATCCATGGTCCCACCATGCGGGAAAAAAAAAGGTACCTTTTTACAAAATCGAAAGTAACTCAATAAATAAAAAAAAACATGATTTTCCACATATATTATTCAAAAAAATTTACACAAAAGCACTAAGACATCCATTTAACCTTATTGTCTAAATAAATGAAGTTTTTAAACCGACACGCAACCTCTTAATTAATTATGATATAATTTGTCTCTAAAAATAATACTCATTTTCTTTTTTTTTTCAGATATCAGAAAGTAACTATGGCATTACCAAAATAACACCTACTTAGCAACAAATCAAAGTTATTCTAATTATTTTTAAATTTAGAATCGTTATCTAACAACTCTAATTTGTTACAAAGGGATTTTATATTACATTATATAGTGCAGTAGATTTTACTGAATGTGTACCACTGGGCGTTAATTACAATTCTTAACATTTACAAATATATCCAACCACTCATTAGCATTATTACACCCAACAATCAAGATCAAAATAATTTATTTAAACTTTCTTGTAAGTACTAAATTTCGTTTCATTGTTAGTCTATGTTATATTTTTTTTTAAAACAATATTAAATTTTAATTATTGCAAAACAGACTTTATATCGACGTTGTAAAATACGTTTCATATAAATTTCCTATATCCATAAACCGAAATAAAAATGGGGTGTCAAGAGGTCTGTTAATAATTCAAAGTTGTCAAAGATTTTGTTCGACCCTGGCGCCAATGATTGCTTACTTTCTCATAATACTTGTGTGAAAGAGAGAGAAAGAAAGTGAGATAACATTGGGCCTGACAAAGGTTACGTTATATCTGTTATTTTAACGTCACCCCAAATTAAAAACATAGTTACGGTATCCAGTTCTAAATATGACTGCTAATTATCTTAAAAAAAGTTACCTTAATTAACGACATCTCAATTGTAAAGTACATCAACATTTTAAAAGTTTTTAAATATTATCACAGTAGATAATAAAAAAAAAAACAAACACTGGTTAAAACTCACAATATTACAACACCCACAATAATTAAGGTAAAATAATAAAAATAAACTCTTCATTATACAAGAAATAATTTAATTATGATTAATTTAGGAGAGCTCACAAAATTATCATCACTTTAGCAAGGTAGTTTATATAAATGTCTAATATGCCAGCCTATTAGTTGCTTACGCAAAACGTACACTTCAATCACGAAACGTATTATTAGCAGTCATAACTGAGAACGAATCCCATATGATGATCATAAAAGAACAAAATTACCATTCAATAAAAATATTCCATCACAATCTATATAAAACAATCTTTTACAAGCAAGGTCATAATTGTAAGCCTTTCGTTAACAGATACAGAATTATTACATTTAGCCAATATTAATATTTGAACGAAACTATTTCCCACGACGATATCTCAATCTTATAATTGATATGTGAGTATAATTAGTACCATAAACGATCGCTAGACTGTTTTATTTTTATTAACAGTATCACGCCTTTATGTATGAAGAGGTAGGCAGAAATGTGACATTCAGAACTTAGCTTATACATTTTAAACCTCAATTAATAAGAACCAAGCTCGTTTGCTTTACACCGGGCAATTTCAGATTTCGTGCTGCTAAATTCCTGAGAGGAAAATCATGTAACACTGCCCTGACTTAAGTTTCGAACCTTGGCTTAATGCCAAGAAACCAAAGAGGGGCAGTCTTCTATTTTATTAATTTGTATACTGCATTGCAATTTATATTGAGACTTATTTAGCTTTAAATATAATATATACTTCTATATTAAATTTTAAATAATTTAAATGAAATAATAGATTTTAAGTTTAGAGTGGGGAAAGTCAATGGACAATACTTAGAAGGCAAGTCTAATTTAAGAAAGGCAAGTCCACACGGTCCCTACTCCATTTCGTAGTTAATTAAAAATACTTATACATATATATAGTTATATAAATTATGTCATGAACATAAAAAGCGATTTAGTTTACATTCAACATAATCACTGTTATCATGTGGTTCCTTCACACGAATGCTAACCAGCACCTTTATTCATTTGAAAGCTACTGGTACGGAACAAATGTTTTCTGACATATAAAACTCAGTCACTTAGGTTTTGAAACCAGTAGCAATCAAAACTTTTATGCTTCAAAGTAAACAATTTAATCTAAGTAGTTATGTAAAAAAAAAATGTGACTCTTTGTCTCATTCACAAATAATTTTTTTGTTATGACTAGTAGTTAAGAAATAAATTTGAGCATGGAAAATAAGCGACTACACGACCATGCAACTATAAAAAAAAATATAAAAAAAGAAACTTAAATACGTAAGGTACGACCCTATCATAAATATAAATTACAGAACTCTTCACATTATAACCGGCGTGGTCGCACTTCGCGTCGACCTGGATACGCGTGAACACATAACAAGCGTCATATCACGAGCACTTAGCACTGGATGTGTGTTTGCAACTAGGGACGCGAGGCCCGCGCTGCCTCCTCGAGCGCGCGCACTTTCAGTTCCCGCTCGCGCTGCTGTCGCAGGAAGTCCTCGTGGTGAGCGGGATGCAAGAAACCGCGCTCGCGCTCCAGAAGGAACTGTCGCTGCAATTGCTCATGCGCTGCTGCTTGCTGCGCCAGTTGCTCGGCATACGGCCGGCCCAGTAGCTCGGGGTGCGGCAGCGGCCGGTACGGTGACCCCGCACCCAAGCCCAGTCCCAGCGCCTCCTGCTGCGCCTGCGCCGCCGCCTGCTGCCCAGGGTGTAAGTGTAGGTGTGTGTGCGAGTGCGCGTGCGTGTGTGCATGAGTATGTGCATGGTACTCAGGATTGATTCCCGCCATCTGAAGACGCACCATAGGGTCGGCAGCGAGCGCTAGCCGCTCGGCAGCTTCTAGTTGCGCCGCTGCGACTCCAGGATGTGGATGATGGGGGTGGTGTGGCGGTGCACCTGTGACTGGCACGGAAGGCGGCGCACCCCCTGCTGCCGGTGGGATGCCGAGGCGTTCTAAACGTTCACGTTCTAATTGTGATAACGCAGCCGGTCCATGGCCGGGTGGGTATAACCCGAACTGAACAGGTATTGCGCCCTGCGGAGGCGGATGAGGCATTCCATATCTTCGATGCATTTCAAGCCAATGCGGGTCGAGACCGCGAGTACCAACATTATTTTTGAGTAGCTCTTCTTTCAGTCTATCATTAAGTTCACGCTCTCGCAATTCGCGAATCTCTCTGTCTCGTTTCTCTCGTTCCAGATGTTCTAGTTCAAGTCTTTCTCGAGCTCCTGCCCCATACATTGAACTTAACTGATACTGGAGCATAGGATCCATACAGTGGCGTGGTAGGTTGCCTGGACTGAACCCAGCGTGTGGTCGTGCGTATTCAGATAAAGTTCGAAGTGCCGGGGTATCAGGGTATCCTGGTGGTCTTGGGAATCGGTCATACGGAGAAGATATTGTTTCAATAGCTCCTCTTGAGGGTGGTTTCGTTTCTGGTTTTTCAGGCGTCGCTATTTTCCGATGTGCTTGTTGGGCAATCTTTTCTCTTTCCTCTCTATCTCTTTCAGCTTGCTTTCTCAGTCGTTCCTCGCGTTTACGAGCCAGTTTCGATTCTGGAACTGGCTTAAATATTAGATCTGTCCTTGTGCATGAATTATAATCACCGCGATTCCAGTGCCTTAGGAATATTGCCGATTGAGATCTATGACATTCAGTATCCTCGATCTTCGGTTCAGGACTTGGTCCATGAGGTATGTGCGCAGGACTGGGTATTTCTTCTTCCTCTGGTTGTGACTGAGTTTCAAGTTTCAATTCGGGATTTTCTTCAGGTATGGGTCGTGGAGGAACTCGTAAGTGTGGATGACCATGTGGCAATTGGTGTGGCGAGCCAGGTCTAGGATGTGGTACTTGTAAACCTGCTGCTGCTTGAGCATGAAGTCGTAGACTTTCGATGGAACTAGGTCCAGGTCCTGGCGGTAAGCCAATACCCATTGGATGACCCATTGATGGTGGCGGTATCATTAGGTGATTTGGATTACCCGGTAACATTTTCGGGTGGTGTCGTAAGAGCATAGAGTCTGCTGGTGATAATCTTTCTGTGTGATGGGCGAGATGGTGGGAGTGATGATGCGTATGGTTATTGGTAACATTAACGCTAGACGAAGAACTGGTAGTCTGAGATAAGCTTGCCGATAAATGATGTGGTGAATTTGAATGAGAACTGCTTTTTTGATTGATTTTATGTTGAATAGATTGTGAAGAACTACTCGACGTTGAATGAGATATAGATAAGGTGTGGTTGGTACCACCACCAACATGGTTCGGCTGTTTCTCTGTACTTGTATGGACTGCACTATGATGACTTGTCGAATGATGATGAGTCATTGTTGTTTCGTGAAGTTGATGTCTTTCTGATGCCAGATTTCGAGGATCTTCGGTATTTTCAGATATTTCTCTTAGTGATCTTGTTGTGACTGAAGAGCTAGTACTGTGATGTGAACTGAGCATTGTCGTAGATTCTATAGTTGAAGGTTTAATAGGCTCGTGACGTCCCGCAGTGCTTACTGCAGGATGCATAGGCGGTATTGGATGAGGTTGGGGAAGCGGGCCATAAGGATATGGATATGGCATTGAATATCCTGGATGAGGATGAGAATAATATGGATGCATCGCATGTGCTGCTGCTGCAGATAATTGTAAGAAAGATGGATGAAGCAAATGCGGATGATGAAGGTGCGAGGCAAACGGATGAGGTGGTGGTGGTCCAGGTTGTTGTCCTGAATGTATTATAGGTCCTGCCATTGTTGCTGGTATTGATAATGGTGATGGATTCATCAGGTTGAGTGCTGAATGTGAAACGGGTGTGTTTGGTTGAACTGGTGATGCCGATATGTGTCTCGGTTGTGAAGGACTTGTTAAATGTCTTGAAAAAGGTGAAGTTGTTGAGGTTGAGAGCCCATGTCCTGGTGTGCCATTGTGAACAGGTTGACTTTTGATTGGTGTAGGTGTTTGAGGGCTCTTTACTGGAGGAATTGGATTAGAAGATTCAGAGCTGCTTTGACTCGACTGTGTAGTAGGTGGCATAATATGTGGTTGATGTAAGAAATCAGGTTCCTTCTTTATGCTATCAATTCTTGGACCAAGAAAAGCACTTGGCATGTTAGTGCCTTCATTAGTAGGTTGACTAGGAGGTCTACTACTATTCTCAACACTTGATATTGATTCTCTATCCCGCTCAGTATTCAGGTGTTGTGCTATAGCACTTCCAATTGGATATCCTGGTACTTTAACTTCTTTGAGTGATTGCAAAGGATCACCAACTGATTGGGTAGATAAATTAGCTGGCATATTATCAGGCACTTCTTGTTTGATTTTCAAATCTTGTGGCATTGATGGATCATTTTGATTTGAAGAAGATATTAGATTGTTGCTGGGTATTCCATGAGTTGGATGTACTTGCTGCATAATAGGTATTGAACTTGATTTATCCAAACCTGGATGACTTATATGGCCAGGATGGCTTGGATGGCCTGGATGAGCAGAATGCCCAGGGTGGCCTGGATGTCCTGGATGGCCAGGATGACCATATAATGGTGTGGGCATAAATCCATATGGCCCAACATTGGCACCATTTCCTACAGATATTAAAGGCCCCGGAGGTAACAAGCCAGTAATAGAGGGCTGACTTAGAGGTGGAGGAGGCATGCTTTGCACTGATACTGGCGTCACAGATGCTTCTGTAGATCTAATTCCAAGATTTTCTGGCCTCACTGAATGTGAAAATGAAGGTGCTCTTAAGTTGTTACTGTGGCCATCTAATTTAGGCATTGGCTGCGTCTTTAAATCTGTAGGTTGTTTATCTTCAACATCAGGTTCTTTAATTTCTTGTGAATTGGCTGGTGAAATAGGTTCAGTATTTGTAGTTGTAGGATGTTCCATTGGAGGTGGTGATGAGCTTCGTGTATTAGTGGGTGATGGACTTATTCTCTGTAATGTGTCCAGTCTAGGAGCATTAGGAGAATCAACCTTATTAGCTGTTGTTATAGTTGCAGTGAAAATTTCTGGAGTATTCTGATTCTTCAACTCATTGACTTCATCTCTAGGTTCTAATTTTATCACTGTTTTGAGAGGATTCATGTGAAGGTGCTTGAGTGGGTCATGAGCAAAATTCATATTTGGAGAATATGGAAATTGTGGCATACCAGTTGAATAATCCTTTACACTTCTTATGATTGAACTATCTTTTGTTATATTTACAGGATTGAATATATTGTTAGGCACATTTTCTATCTTTATACTGTGACCTAATTTTGGGTTACACAAGTGGCTATCTCTCATTAAATAGTTAGTATTTTCTAAGTTTAATGGTTTATTAGATTGATTGACAGCATGTCCAGAAAAGCCATGTGACAAAGGATCTTTCTGGAACTCTTCCTTTTGTAAATTGGATGGCTGTTCATCAGTAACAATTTCTTCTTTAATTTTTATCTTCTCAATAGTTTCAGTAGACATAGGAGTAACTTTAGGTATAATAAGTTCTGTTTTAGGAAATATTGAGCCAGATATTGAGTGATCTCTTTTTGGTTCTATATTGTCAAGAATTTTATTTGGTTGTGAATTAACATCTGTTTTAAGATCAAGAGCGGACCGCTCATCTGTTTCTATAGTCTTGAATGGTATAGAATCCTTCTCAGGTTTATTATTGGTTTCTAGATTAATATCTAATTTAACTGGCATCTCTGCAGGCTTGTTACCTTGCTCAGATTCTGAATCCTTATTTTGATCAATACACTCCTTATCAGTCTTATTGAAACTAAAGTCACAAGCCTCGGGTTCTGGCTCAGGTGTTTCAGTATCATCCATGGCAGGAAAGCTATCATTAGTCAAACTTTCAGATGGACTATCAGGTGGTTCAGCAGCCTTTTTCTTTTTCATTTGTACATCGCCATCTAATATCTCTGGCTTAGTATCATCTGGAAGACGTTTCTTAACCTTAGACACATCTACTTTGCCATTTGCTACCTTTTTCTTAGATTCCTTAGCACTTGGTGATACCAAAACTTTTTCAGAGACATTGTTATTGGTATTTTGTACATTTGGTTTACTAGGCTTTATTTTAGATTTAGAATCATTATCACTCTCTTCTTGTCCTTTCTTACCATTAGGTGTATTTTGTTCCTTAGACTTATTTCTAGTTCTCATTCTACTCGGAGAATCTTCAGGATTCTCTATTTTACCATTATCAACTTTAGTTAAATCACCAGCATCTCTAGAATCACTATCCTCTTCAGAATTTTCATCTTCTGTGACTGAGCTCATCTCACCTGCTTCTTTAGGATTAGGGGATGGCCGAGACCCATTTGTATCAGGTACAGTCGGTGTAGCTTCTGGAGTCTGCTCTTTTGGTGTCCCGGCACGAGAATTTCTTGTGTTACGGACACGTCTCAATGAGGCTTGCCTTCTTCTTCTGTGTGGTCTATTACTACTAGCACCTGGAGTCTTTTTCCATAAATAATAGAACTCAACAAGCTCAGCTGTGTCTTTATGGGGTAATAAATCTTTTTTTATCTTAAAGAAATTCTTACCAAATTGCCGTATTCCTTTGACAAATCTCTTAGTTTCTTCTTCGGACCATTTTTTTTCAATTCCTTTAGGTACAGGGCATTTAACGAGAGCTTGTAGCGCACGTCCAGGGTCATATCCCGAATCATGCAACACATCTAAAGCATTAATAGTGGTATCATCACGACTGGCAGCAACACATCCATCATCAGGCGAGCCGCCGTCACACATGCCAGCGAACGCTGCCATAGATCTTGCCGCTCGTAAGTACATTACCAAGTCTCGATCAGTGGCCTGTGCTGGCAACCACCGTAACTCCTCTCCTCCAGGGCATGGTTCGTCTTGGCCAAGTGGCCCGTTTACCCGCATATCAGGCAAACAGGCATAAATGTCTTTCTCCTTTACGGGTTGGTTCGGTGTGCCCACTTGAACCTCCCCTTGATTCTGGGCCATGATTCGTGTCAAATCAACTATTTACACTGAGCACTTTTCCTTGTCCACATATCACGAATTACACTTAGATTACATATTGGTTAGTCACAACGCAAGATTTATCAATCAGAAAAACTCTTGTTATGTTTATTTTCTAGTCCGTAAAGAAGTAAGTATGCCAATAAACATAATTATTGCTTCTAATGGCCACCATTACACGATGCATTGCGCTTCATTTCAGGAACATATTTGATACACGCACGCTGTATATTATTTATTCAATTATTTGTAAAATAAATACAAGTTCTTCAAGTCAGTATTTACGCAAATATTACTATTATATTAGTAAATGGTGTCTACATGCTACCCTTTTGTTTAGCTTCACCTTTCTTTGGGTGACCATAGATAAAACTGAATTCTATAAAATGGCTGCCACGAAAGGATATTTTACTCCGAAGTTCCAAATCACGCAGTGAATGATTAATAATTTTATAGAGCAAATTAGTAAGTCATTTAAAATATATATAAATATATAATTTAAAGTTATAATAAATTAAAGTTCACTTACTTTGTTGTTATAACTTATTTAAATTCTTCAACTTAGTTTAATAAAATGCAGCTTTTGAGTCCGTGACAGACATATTATTTCAGGCTAATTGGCTATGGACATCAGAGATTTCAAATATTAATTTGTATTTTGATTTTTTTGTATTTTGAATCATTTGCATTAATTAGTATTCTTCTGAGTATGCATATGAGTTGAATGTTTAATAGCTTACGTTAAGTCTAATATTGTACATAATGTACTATTTGAGAAGATATATGGTTTTTAATTGTACAATTTATTCGTTAAGAATCAGACATCGTATATGACATGTAATAAATGACTATAATGTTCTGATATTTAAAAGACAGGACACGACTAGGAAGACCGACATGATTGACGACTAAAATATAAATCTATTATAATTCTTCTTCTTTCTTCTTCTTCTTATATATTGGCAATCAGCTACATATACGAGCTATTGGTGCCAGTGTCAAGTTATAATTATTATTACGTTTATAGTCTTGTCAGGTTAGTCATTGTCTAAGTCAAATTGTCACCATTAACAGTGTGATGGCCACACTGTTAATGGTATCTTGTGGGAATTTTGATGGAAAACGAAAACGTTGTAAAGCACTTTTATACGATATTCACTATATCCCACGCCACAATGTCAGTCCGTATCCGGGATAAGAGTACGAAACCGATCCAGTTGCAGAAAGGCGTGAGACAGGGAGATGTCATCTCTCTGAAACTGTTCACCACTGCACTGGAAGATGTTTCCAAGCTCTTAGACTGGACCGGACTTGGTATTAACATTAACGGCGAATACTCACTCACCTTCGATTTGCAGACGATATCATCGTTATGGAGAATCCATGGAGGACCTTGGCACCATGCTCAACGATCTCAGCAGGGTATCGCAACTGGTGGGGTTACGAATGAACATGTATAAGACGAAAGTCATGTGAAATGCCCATGTCATTCCTGTACCGGTCCTAGTTGGCAATGCGATTCTCGAAATTGTCGATCATTATGTTTACCTTGGACAAACAGTCCAGTTAGGTAGACCCAATTTCGAGAAAGAGGTCAGCCGACGAATCCAACTTGGTTGGGCAGCGTTTGGGAAACTTAAGAGGATCTTCTCGTCCAACATACCTCAGTGTCTGAAAACACAGGTCTACAACCAGTGTGTGTTACCAGTGATGACTTATGGCACGGAAACGTGGTCCCTAAATGTAGGCCTCATAACCAAGCTCAAAGTCGCTCAGCGTGCTATGGAGCGAGCTATGCTCGGGATTTCTCCGCGTGATAGAATCCGTAATACGGAAATCCGCAGAAGAACGGGTGTAACCGACATAGCATGAAGAATTAGCACGCTGAAGTGGCAATGGGCTGGCCACATCACTCGAAGAACCGACAACCGCTGGGGAAAAAAGGTTTTAGAGAGGCGACCACGTACCGGATGACGCAGTGTAGGAGTAGTCCAACTGAATGGGGGGGCGCCCCCACTAGGTGGACAGACGGTCTAGTGAAAGTTGCTGGGCATCGATGGATGCAAACGGCACAGGACTGCACTCTGTGGCGTACCATGAGGGAGGCCTACGTCCAGCAGTGGACGACGATGTGCTGAAATGATGATGAAAACTTAGCTTTCGTCAATGATGACTAAGAAATTATTATGGATACCACTATACTTAAGGACATCTAACGCCCGCTGAAGTCTTAACTTCTATAAAAAGTTGTAATGTATTAAAATGTGCTAACTAGGCTTTTTTTACCAACCTTATCTTACCCTTACATTCCGTATTATAATTCAAATGTATTTATAACCTTTACTTACTCTGTGAGTCTGTGATAAATTAAAACGTCAAACGTCAATACTCGTTAATTTGGACAGTGCGATTTCAAGAAGGTAATTACATTTTATTCCAATTTATCAAGAAGTTGAAGTTCATAAATCTGTAAATAGTGAACTTTGTGTTACATAAAATATATCTAAGCAGTACGTGAGTATGATTAAATATGTGTGGCAGTATAGCGTCCTAATTTCCTAAAAAATTCACACGATCCAAATGCAAGCAATAATCTAGAAAGATACAAAAGTTACCAAGGTACAGTGTACCTGTAGGGTTAGTCTACTATAGCCACCATTGTAAACACTTGATTATGACTAGTGTGTAAGTCATAGGTGTACGCAGATCTAGGGTTCTTTAAAACCAGAGTAATTATGGGTTTGGTGCTTACTAAGTGTATCTACTAATACTGCAGAACATTCTGATGCCATAGGAGAATTCTAAAATATTTAGAATTGTTTTCATCACAATATCTTAGTAGACAACTAATAAATTAATTTAATAAAATTTTAAATTTATTTTTATTTTTAAGATTTTGAATTATTCATCATATTGACTTCTGAAAAATGGCATCCGACGATTCCGATGATGAGCCTTTATCAGTTCTTGCTGCTAATAAGAAACTTCATCCTGAGCATTATGTGGATAAAACACCAAAACCCTTAAATTTGAAAGTTCCCAAGAAGAAAAAAAGAAAATTAGAACCAAAACGACTTTCAATAACTATAAAACTACAGAAGAGTGAGCAAAATCCTGTAATTGAGCGTCCTGCTGATGTCTGGCTTTACTTAAAGGATTTCAATCCTGCTGGACCATACAGTTGCTTATTATGTCCAGAATGGTTTATTAACAGGTCAAAGATGATATTACATTATTGTCTTGATCATAAGAAAGACTTTTGTGGTATTTGTAGGTGAGTTCTGAGCGTTTGACGTATGTACTCATTTGAAATAAAACTACTTTTATGGATTCTATCGTGTTTGCATTTGATTTTCAATTTCCTGACGTTACATGCATTTTACAATGATCGTGGTCATGGGAGGACTGATATATCATGTATGTGATGAATGATCACTGTAAAGTGTTTGAAACGTCAGGAAATTAAAAATCGAATACAAATGCAATAGATTCCGTAAAAGTAGTTTTATTTTAAATGTTTAATACTCGGGTAAACATTAGAAATCATTATATGTACACATGTTTATATTAGTTGGCCTCATGTTTTGTTATATGCTTTTAGGTACTTTGTGCCAGATAGAGATACTTGGTGGAATCATTTAAAATTCCACACACCGTGGCCTTGTTCACAATGTGTACTGAACTTTGAAACAGAACCAGAGTTACGAGTACACTTCAAAGTTACTCACCAACTGGTCCATTGCAGACTCTGCCATTTCAGAGTATCTGAAGGTGAATTATATGAGACACATTTGCTAAAAAAACATAAAGTAACTAATACTGTAATTAAAGATGATGAAAATCTATGGGCCATGGAGGATGAGGGATGTGCATCATTCATTTGTACACTTTGTTCCAAATCAGATAATGATATAAATATGTTCTTCAGCCACTATATGGGATACCATCACTTTACTTTGAAATGTATCGCTAATCTAATAGCTGGTAGAGATTTACCATTTGTAGTGCATGGTGTTGACGTTCGAACTGAATTTATACAAGAACAATTAAAACATCATCCACAATATGGTTATATAGATTTTCAGTCGAATGTCCGTAATTGTATAGAATCTGATCCTTCTATGACTGAAACCAAAGAATTGCTGAAAGCGCTAATACCGGAGATTAAACAAGAGAATGCAAGTGGAGATGAAATAAAAGTCGCTGAGGAATTAGATCCTAGAGATCAAGAAATGCTTAAATCATATAATGGTGATGAAGATTACGATGTAACATTAACAGAACTTGTTGTTTTAGAAAAATGTTACTTTGATTATATAAATTTGATAAAAAATAGCATTGAATCAAATTTTGTATATGCAATTTCTAATGTGAACTATGATAAAATGACATCAGATCTGACTCTAAATATAACATGTTCATTGTGTAAAGATGTGTATCTTAATGTACAAACATTTGTTACGCATATGATCAAAATGCATAGTTTAAAATTTATGCCAATATTTTCATGTAGAGTCTGTGGAGCGACATTTGATACTATGAATGAATTGAGCAATCATATAACACAAGAGTTAGGTGACTTTGAAGACTTGTGGCTTTGTCAGTTTTGTGATAAGGAGTTTGACAATAGAGAACAGTCAAGGAGGCATTTAACTGAGCATTGGGACTTGTTGGAGTATGACAATTGTTTTAGTCCACATTTGGGTTTTAAATGTATGTTTTGTCCAACTTTGTTTTGGCATGAGACAGATAGAGAAGCTCATCAAGTAAGAGTACATTACTCTAACCATCTAGATGGTTACTACAAGTGTTGTATTTGCACTGAGGTGTTTAGTGATAAGGTAATTGACCATTAAATATATACGTAAATAATACATAAATATTTTCAGTTAGTGTATTTCAATAAATGTCAAGAACATTTACTTAAACTCACTTAAATAATTCATTGCTGTTCTTTGAATTTACATGCATATTTGTGTATTAAATACTACTATATTTCTAGTTTCATTATTTTTACTTCAATGCTTGTGATTACTTCATTATATACTTATTTTATGATTATCATAAGCTAAATAAATATTAACAGTTTCCAGTCCCAATATAGATGTGAGCAACAATAGATTGCTTCAATTTCTAGTTTAGTCTCTTTAAAATAAAAAGCTTGCTCTTTTTTTCAGATTTCAATATATAGATGTTTTTAAAGGGTATAAGAATTTAAGCTAGATTTGTCTTTCACTAGTTATTCTGTTAATATTTTCTATTCCCAATATTTACTGAGATTTTCACTATTTTTTATGATACTACCTAACATGTGTGTGGCAATTGGGGTTGCTAATTGACAATAACTTTAAATGAAGTAATAATTTATAAATAATGACTTGTGTAAAAATTTCATTTTGGCAACAATGGACTCATATTAGTAGCTGATTGCCATTACACATAAAAAAGAATGAAAATATAAAGTTTATTTCATATTATTTACTATTAACTTTTTTTAGTATTTGTAGGTTTTCTTAATGTTTTTTACACAAGTATTACACATTTTTCACTACTTTTCTTATATGTTAAATCATAAGTTCGTTTGAAATTTTAATTTTTGCTTTTCTTTACTACAGATTTGGTTTGTTTATCATTACTTAGAGAAGCACACTAATTCAGAAATAGTTCCTCTCTACCTCATGAAGTGTTCCCTATGCTGCGTGGTGCTGTCTGATGTTGATGAAATGAGAACTCACTTTAAGACTGAACATCCAGATGCTAAGAAGTTGTTTTGCTCTTTAGGCTCTTGTAAATATAAGCCTTTGAGCCACAGGAAGAGTTTTAAGTTTCATGTACAGGTTAGATTTATGATTCTATAGCATATAATTAGTAAAAAATATTCAATATTATTTTCTTTGTTACAATTGTTTATTATTTTTTATAATAAAGTAATATGAATGAATGATTTTCATTGCAAAGACAAACAAAATAAAATCTGACTGCATATATGCCAAATGGCTGTGCTCATGCAGAATACTTATTTACAACTACACAATATATAATTCTTCGTGCAAATTTCAAATTATGAAGCTTAGTCTGTGTCTAATTTGTGCTTAACAACAAAAAATATTCAAATTGCACTACTGATTAAAAGCTGTTATCGTACTTCAAGTGTACTAACCAATTTCTCGTTCACATTTCATCCTTATATGAGATGGTTATATATCATCATCATATATTTGACTAGTTCGTTATTCTATAAAACCACAGATTTACATTTTATAGTTTTGTGATGATATTATTTAGTCTACAAATTATTTTTTTTCTATGTAGTCAATCCATAACTCTCGGTATCGAGTCAGGCGTAACCTCGAGTGTACAGTATGCGGACGAGAGTTCGAGACAGCACGGGCTTGTGGGGCGCATATGGCTCAGGCACACGGACCTGGCAAATTCAAATGCAAGCTCTGCGAGGAACAATTACATACTATGGATGAAAGGTATGTCAATCGCTGTATAAATTAATAGCGTTCTAAAATTAGTAGTAGGACTGTACAAATAGCATTGTTGTAATGAATGCCATACTCATAATGCCAAGCCATTTTGTTAAGTGTCATGGGATCAACCCCTCATAGAGTTAAGCTGTCTAATCCAAGAATATTTCCTCTAAATCTGATTAGTATTTGTGTTTCTGAATTGTATGATTATAAATTCTGTCGTGACTTAAGGAGTTTTCTTAATGTAGGTGTAATTACATAATAGAATATTCATCATTGATCGCTTGTCAGTGGAATATGTCAACCATGAGTAAAGATAATTTGTTTTGCCAATATTTAGAATAATTTACCACACACATGCCGCATGTATGTTTGAAAATCTATCTATTATGCATGTAATATTTCTATGGTGGCTGAAAATAGAGATGATGAGGAGGGATGAAAGCCATGTGACAAGGAAGGTTATCAAGATGCTTGTGAATGGGCGTAAGAGTCTTGGGAGACCCAAAAAGAGATGGATGGATTATGTAAACGAGGATAAGTGTATGAAAGTTGTGAGTGAAGATATGATGGCTGATAGAAGATTGTGGAAGGCAAGAACGTGTTGCGCCGACCCCACTTAGCGTGGGATGAGGGCAGGCAAATGATGATGACTTTGAAAGACCAGATCAGATATTCGTAAGTTGAAGCTCAGACCCATCTCGATCACGTCAGCTTTCAAAATTAAAAAAAATTGCAACATAATCGGTTGATTTGTTTATGAGCTACGATGCCACGACAGATACACTGACACGTCTTTATAACACCCCCTCTTTTTGCTTCGGTGCCTAAAAATCGAATATCCTTATCATTATTTTAAGATGAAACATTATTAAGTCAAAAATTATATAACATATATATTGACTGCACAGATGGCGTAATGGTTAAGATATCGACCTTTTGTGCTAGTACCGTGGGTTCGATTCCTACACAGGACAATACAATTGTGCGATTCACAGTGTTGTTCTGATTCTGGGTGTGATTTGTCTGCGTTAATAATATGTTCGCAAAAACCCCGAAGGGTGGTTTTTAAAAATAAACAAATAATAAAAGTTATATAACACCGATTTGATATTCTGTTACAGAAAACTCCATTATCTCATTAGCCATCCCGGCCAGCATCCATTTGAGTGTCCAGAATGTGGCAAGTCATTCCAATACAGATGTTCTCTGTACATACACAAGCAAGAGCATTTACCTAACAAACAGAGCTACACCTGCACATATTGTAGTAAGGTTTTCAAGGTGAGATTTATTTACATTATCTATTCTGTTTTAAACCAGAACAAATCAACTTCGGAGACCCAAAAAAGAATATTTAGCTGGCGTCATGATTATTCACATATTAAAATTACCTTAAACTAATATATCTAATGACAAGAATGTAGGATACAACTGCAAAGAGAGGATATACGGCAAGATATAGTGCCTGAAGCCACGGCTCCGAACGAATGAACGGTGTAACCAGAAACCTTAGGTGTTTTTGACGTATATATCTGTATAAAAATATGACTGCACTAATGGCGTAATGGTTAAGATACCGACCTTCTGTGCCAGTGTCATGGGTTCGATTCCCACGTGGGATAATACTTTGTGCGCTCCACAAAGTATTGTTCTAAGTTTGGGTGTAATATGTCTGCTTTAATTGTATGTTTGTAAAGTCCCCCGCAATACAAGGATTATTTCCTTAGAGCGGCTTTTCTAAATTGAAAAAAATATATATTGTATTAAAGTAGGTAAACAACTCATAATATAATGTGGTATCATAGTATTAACAACATGCTTGCTTGTTAACCATAAGTAATAAAAAATGTAATAAAACACTGTTTATTATTGTAAATTGTAACATAAATAACGCGTTCGTACAAAGGACTTTCCCGTGTAGCGATGGGATAAGAACTTGCCCGAATAATATCATCTGGGAAATAAACATCTACTGTGATCAGCAATCTGTCTGCCAATCATAGCGATTATGATATTATTCACCCCTCGTGGGGAGGCCTGGGTCCCGCAATTTATGTCTACGGGTTGTTAGGTGGATGAATGGATGTATGTGTTAATAATCCAAGTTTCAAAATGGGAAAGATTTATTTTTATCATGACCCTATTATACAAGACCACGGCCTATTATACAAGATTATGAAAATGCTCCCGTACTTATTCTTCCAGATTTTAAAATTCTATCTCAGTGATAGATGGTTTGAAGTTAAATATAATGGAGAATGTTCGAATTTGTACAGAATTTCATCCGGTGTGCCTCAGGGTAGTGTGCTTGGCCCAATACTCTACACCATATTTACCGCCGACCGCCTACCTACAATGAACACTACCACAATCGCGACCTACGCAGATGATACAGCTATATTAGCCACACATACAGAACCCTTGACAGCCTCCGCAAACTTACAATGCCATATATATGCATTAGAAGATTGGCTTAATGTCTGGCGTATAAAGGCAAATCAAAGTAAATCTATCCATGTGACCTTTACACTTGGAAAGAAAATCTGCCCACCAGTTACTCTAAACAATGAAGTGATTCCTCAGAAGGATAACGCTAAGTATTTAGGTCTACACCTAGACAAAAGGTTAACATTTCTTTTTTAATTTTTTTTTTGGGGTGGGCTACGGTCGTCGCACTCCTCGCACCACTCCATCCGGGGTGACAGAGGGGCGTAAGCACGCACACCCATAACCCACCTGTGACGTCGCCTTCGACGTTGGGCCGCCCACCGGAGCAGAGTGACTTGACGTCAGTGGTCGGCCAGACAAAAGGTTAACATGGCAAAAACATATATGGTCTAAACGAAAACAGCTAGACACAAAGTTGAGAGATATGTACTGGTTGATAGGAAGACACTCACAAATGAGCATTGATTGTAAAATCACAATATACAAGATCATACTGAAGCCTATATGGACTTATGGAATTCAACTCTGGGGCACGGCCAGCAATAGTAATATAGAAATACTGGAAAGATTTCAAACTAAGACACTGAGAGCCATCTTGAATATACCTCAGTGTATTAGTAACAGATACATATATCATGATCTGAAACTACCAACTGTCAGACAAGAAATATCACGATATAGCATGCAGTATCAGGAACGACTTGCCGGGCACAAAAACGAACTAGCCCACAGATTATCAGGATCTTAGCTTATTATCTTCTCTTTATCTTAGCTTACAGCATAGGAGATTAAAGAGACACAGTGTGCCCACTGTACTAGGCCGATTCATCAATGTGGAATGAGTCGACCTTTTGGTCACTCTCTCCGAGCTGTTTTAAAATATAATAACAGATAAAATATCAGTCAAAGTTGTGGCCTATTGTTGTATAACAGATTGCTACGTTGCAGAAAAACAAAAGTGAGAAAAAAAATCATGACCCAATCTGTCATAAATTCCTCCAAAAAAAATCATAACAATAATTATTCAAAATATTTTTTCTACCCACAGAAACGCGATTCATTCCGCGAGCATGTTCAAATTCATGAAGGTCCACGTCACGCGTGTTCCTACTGCCCAATGCGGTTTGTTCAGCGCTCCAATATGTTAAGACACGAGCGGCGACACACGGGCGAGCGGCCATACGCGTGCCCACAATGTCCACGCACCTTCGCCGACAAGGGCGCATGCAATTCTCACGCCAGGTAATTAATACACTGCGTTTCCAGGTAACTTAAACACAATAGGCTGTTCACAGGCGATTAACGCATAATAAAGTGTCCGCAGGCAACTGACTTACAGCAGTCTATGCAACTAACAGCTAATGTTTTGTGTTACCAGGTTCCTTACGAACATTATACATACATACATATCATCACGCCATATCCCTTGCAGGGTAGGCAGAGAGCACAGAGTGCCAGAGAACACTATCCTTGCATACTTCACTCGCTTCCTCAACATTCATAATTCTCTTCATACACGCTCGCCGATTTCGGAGACTCTTGACTCCACCTTCCAAAAAAAACAACGAACATTATAATTTTACTAAACTACTTAATTACTGCCTTATTGGTTCAAAACCATGGTCACACCACGTTTCTATTGCTCGTGAGATCTAGCTTACGGCATTTGAATCAGACGTTATTGTATATTCCGGGTTAATAAATTCTCACCAATTTCAACCACACAAAGAGACAAGGCAGTTGAAAAGAAAAAAAACGGAAAAGGTCAATATGAAAGTAATAACAATAGTATTTATATCTCTGATACGAAATTACTATAAGCCATCGGGTTTTATGGAAAATATAAAATGGGGAATTATTTCGGCTCTGCTAATATTCGGGAAACCATCTAACCAAGTAAAATCGTCCTTTTTACGGTCTACCGAATTTCTCCTATTCGAAAAATTTTATTCTACTGAACCTGCTTAAACTAATCTTAGTTAGGAGTTATCCATTAATCACGTGAGGCTTGAAAGGAAGGGGGGAGGGGTTTGACAAAAATCACGAAATATCACAAGCGGGGGAGGGAGGGTGTAGCAAGATATCACGTGTATATATTTTTTCGTCAAACGCGGGATTTCTAAACTGAAACCGCTTGGCACGCCAGACGCCAGTTATATATTGTTTAGGAGCCGAATACATATGCATAAAACGTTACCTCATACGTTCTGCTTTAAAACAATGTTTAAAGTAAGTGATCTGTATAAAGACCTTTTTGCAAAGTATAAAAAAGGAGGAAAGGTACCGAGGGAGACCGAGACTAACCTACCTAGACCAGATCGGTCATGTACTGAAGGAAGGTGGAGTCAAGAGTCTCCGAAACCGGCGAGCGTGTATGAAGAGAATTATGAATGTTGAGGAAGCGAGTGAAGTATGCAGAGATAGAGTTCTCTGGCACTCTGTTCTCTCTGCCTACCCTGCAAGGGATATGGCGTGATGATATGTATGTAGGTATGTATAAAAAAGGAAAAATGACCGAGAATAGGCTAATTCTTTGTAGGTACTAAAAATACACGTGATATTGGTGATTGGTCTTAAACCTCACCACGTATCACCAAGGAGGAGGGGGGGTTGAAAAATGCCAAAAAAAAGATCATGCGATTAATGGACGGCCCCTTATCAGTTACTAATAGGACTTTTGGCAATAATACAAATCAACTATTATTGATGAAAATGACATAAATACATATATATTTTCATTGCAGAACACACTCGAGGGACACATCCTATGGCTGCGTGTACTGCGGAAAGACATTTGTACAGAAATCAAAGCTCACTTATCATATAAGGAAACATACGGGAGAGAGTAAGTTTTTTGGATATTATTCTATTTCGAGTACATACCATAAAGTAACTCTACTTCACTATAATGGAGAAGAGAGAAAGACTATCTTATTGTGTAAGCAAATTATCGTACGCTGCAACGTCAATATGAAATGGTGGAGCCGCCATGACTGAGGCCGTAGCTCTCAATTAAAATTTTTTGAGGGAACAATGCTAGAATCGCCACGCTTGGCAGGCGAATTGGCTATCGCAGTAGCTTCTATAAAGTTTCACAAGAGATAGCTACTGTACATTCTCCCAGTGATGATGGTTAAGGGTTAACCGATTTTTAATCCCACCAGCAAGTAAAAGGTGATAACAATTGTATTTTTATTCCATCGTCAAACGGGATATAGGCACGATAAACCAACTTGATCCATAGCCATCATAATTAGAGACATCACGAGAAAATCTGGTTTTACTGCTTTCATAATTATCATCAGCCTATGGATGATCGCTGTTAGGCATAGGCTTCTCCACAAAGTGGTATAATACCATAATCGCCAAGTGCGACACCTTATCTGACGGTCGCAGTTGCCGTTATAAATTTTCTAGAGGATTGCTACTGAGCATTTCCCTGGTTGTCTCTTAGCGCCGGTTTTATAATACTCACAGTAAAAAAAAAATGTTTCGTCACCACACGAGAAACACCGCTCTCACTTGTTTCAATCCTATAATTTCTTATGTCAAATAACCGTAAAAGCAAGCAGTACTTGTACTAATTTGTTTAATATTCTTTAGATTTAGAAACGTGTACAATTTGTACGAAGCTATTCACCAGCGCATGTTCGTTGCGCGAACACATGAAGACACATAATTCTAAGAAAAATTCTGTTCAGTGTCCATTATGTGGTAAGTGTTTTTAACGTTATTTTTGGTATGTTAATTCGTTAAACTTTTCTTTTATAATTTGTTTAGGTCAGCTACTTGCCAAATAATGATGCCACTTCTAAAATTTTACATTTAGTGTTTTTATTTAAATTATATTTATGTAGTACAAGCAATATTTTTATTATTATATTTAGTAGCTTTCCGTGTGGTGACGGAGTAAGTATACTATTCACCACCCCATATCTTACTCATGGGTGATCGTACGAGACGACTAAGGGATATAAAACGCATATAACATCTCTGCGAGAGAAGGAAAACTCGAAACAAAAGCCCTATACCAACACGTCTGACCAGCGCGGTATAGTAGGTTAATTTCCCTTCCATTACGGAGGAGGCCCGAGCCCAACAGTGGGACATTTATTGGCTGTGATGATTATGATTTATGTAGCAAAAGAAAAGATGGTTGGACTGCGTGAAGTATGATATGGATAGACAGGAAGTGACTTCAGAGATGACGTATGGAAGGGATGTATGGAAAAAGGGGACATATTGCATTGACACCAAGTAGTTGGGATAAGAGCAAGAGAATGATGATGTAGTACAAGCAATCTATGCTGAGCAATGTTTATTTATGAGGTGATAGGATTTCAGCCATTTGAACATGCATGTTCAACATACATACATACATATCATCACGCCATATCCCTTGCAGGGTAGGCAGAGAGAACAGAGTGCCAGAGAACTCTATCTCTTCATACTTCACTCGCTTCCTCAACATTCATAATTCTCTTCATACACGCTCGCCGGTTTCGGAGACTCTTGACTCCACCTTCCTTCAGTACATGACCGATCTGGTCTAGGTAGGTTAGTCTCGGTCTCCCTCGGTACCTACATCCTTCCACTTTCGCATGCATGTTCAAATTAGTATGTTTTAATATGTCTGTCTGTATGTTCAAAATTTCGAGCTGTCAAATTTGTTTTTGTTTCATATTGACACTGAGATTGATTTATATACCTACCTCTATAAATGAGTCTTGTATGACAGATCGCAAGTATCAAGATGAACGCTCCATGCTGCGACATCTGCGAACATCGCATACGCAAGGCAACCATATATGCCCGATCTGTGGCAAATCATTGTCTAGTCCAGCGGAACTTCGACATCATGTTACTACACACAGCAGGCTCAAAACATTTAGGGTGAGTACTTTATATACACGAAATAATCCAAAATAAACTGATAACCGGTCGAAATAAATAGAAACAGCTTTCAAATTACTGAAATTTTTAGCATTTAATATGCTTAATTATTTATAAATACCCGATTACGAAACGAAAAATTATTATATATACATATATCATTTTTCGTTTCGTAATCGGGTATTTAGAAACAGCTTTGCAAATATTTCTCGTGGTTATAATCGTAAACAGAAATAGGGTTGAGGTAGTACATAATCTACATATCGATTCTAGAAAACACAAACGTAGTTACCCACGAAATTACAAACTGTACACTACACTAGAAAAATCATTTTAATTTTAGTATTATAAAAAAAATATTACTTTGTATTTGCGATTCTAGAGTTATCATTTTTGGATATTATAATTAACTTTACTTTAGACTCACATTTTTTAATTACATTTTCACTTTGTTTTATTAAGTGAGTTATTACATTTGTGTTTTATAGTGTCTATATCTTGATTGCACAGATGGCGTGGTAGTTAACGATACCGACCTTCCGTGCCATGGCATGGGTTCGATTCCCATGCGAGATAATACTTTGTGCGAGCTAAAAAGTATTGTTCTAAAAAGTATTGTCTGAAATGCCACAATTTTAGTTAATAATTTTCTGATTATTTATTAACTCATATATAAGTGTTGCCTCTAAAATGGTCCTTAATTTTCAGTGCAAAATGTGCCCCAAAGCGTATGCTGTAAAGAAGACAATGTTAAAACATTTCCGTAGGCGACATGGTTTTAATGGCACAGAGTGCATGAAGGATTATTACACTCGACTGGACCCCAGAGAATGTAATTTAGGACTTGACGAAGAAATTATGACGAAGCTATTTGGTCCACCAAAGAAAATTACAAATGAAGTGAAGTCAGATGTCGCGACTGTTGCTAGTAAAGTTTTGAAGGGAGATAAAAAGAATGATGAGATGGACGAAGCTAAAAGCGAGACAGATGAACAAAAAGAAAATTCAAAAACTGATTCTGAAGAAGAGAAGAGTGATAAAGATAATGTGATTGGTGAAAAAGATGAAGATGTTAAAACTAATATTGTGAAAGTAGAAATGACTGAATATAATAGCGATCAAGGCGAAAATGAGCTTGAGCCTACTGATTTTGTAAGTGTTAAAATTGAGCCTATGGATGATGAGGAAATGGATGAAACCTAAATAATAATGACAATTAACAGGACAAAAAAAAAACAACGTACGTCTTTCTTTTTTCTAGATCTCTGTTGGACATGAGTTTTTATATCGAGCAAGAAATTTATCCACTATTTTACACTGGTTTGATGCATTGGTATATAGGCTTTTGATTAGAATTCTATTTCTTTTATAGAGATGTTATCTGGTTCATATATCCCTTAATATGTGACACCATCCGCAAAAGATTAGCCTATATTTTTATTTTTATTTCGTCACCTCATTGAAAATTTTCTCTTAATAATCAGTAACTTGAGTGATATTTTCGAACTGACCATTCCAGTCGTTGTTGTTTTGCCTAACTCCATCTCAAGCCTCTACGGCTTCGATAGCTTTGCCTAATCACTAGCCATTAATACATATATAACAATGAATTTAGTTCTATAAGATATAGTATTTAATTGTAATAGCTGTTATTAAATTTAGATATAATGCTTTCTACATATCTTTTTTTTCTTGACCAATTCCATCCTAGTTTATGGGATAAAAAGTACCTTATTGAAGTTATACTTCTTTTGGCGCGTTAGGGCAAAATATGAGAGTAAATTTTTACAATGCGCGCGTGCACACCCTCACGAAAAACCGACACCCTGAAGTTAGCTATAGTCAATATTTTAGTTTTTTAACTAGATAATGCGTTATAAAACTTCCAATGTATTAAATACTTTTTTCTACAAACGTAGAATAATGCGTAAGATAAAAAAAGAAAATTTTTTGAAAAGATTTTTGAAGAGATTTTTTGAAAAGATTTTTATCTTGTTACGCCAAAGAAGTATAGCTTTTAACGCATGTACCTGAGTAAACACTAGTGATGTAACGAATATTCGTATTCGCATTCGCGAATATTCACATATTTTTGCATATTCGCATTCGCTTTCGCGAAATTATTGCGAATGTTTTTGTGTGTATAATTTGTTTTAAGTAGGTAATAATAGTTGGTTAATATTGTTCGGTAATGGAACATAGAAATAAATAGTGACTCGCTTGATATAAATTAGTATATTAAAATAGGTAAATAATTAATTAGGGGGGCATAGTCCGGAGCGTGCTCGTGGCGTCCCCTGCCAGTCTAATTAGACTGCTAATCCGGCTCGATATGCGTACCGCAGTGCGAGTTAGGGCGTCCCCCGGAGGCGACGCGTACCGACCCGCCCCCGTCGGTACGAACTTCGGCAGATGCGGCGATGGGGGCCGCCACCCATCACGCCTTGCCCAGTCAGGCGAGTCGAGGAGAGCAGAGTGTCGGGTGGGCACGTGGAATGTAAGAGGTTGTGTGGAAGGTAAGTTGCACGAGCTGATAACCGTCATGGCGGACAAACAGCTAGACGTGCTCTGTGTAACAGAGACCAAGCGAAGGGGCAGCGACGCCTGCGATCTTCCTGGTGGCGGGATGGCTCTGTGGTCTGGTGTACCACAGAGCGATCGAGCCAGCATGGGGGTAGGAGTGCTGTTGTCCTCTCGCTTGGCCTCAGGTGTGAAGGACTACGGAATGTATGATCCCAGACTTCTTTGGATCCGTATAAAACTAGGTGTCACCAAGGTATTCATGGTTGTAGCATATGCTCCTGTAGGATCCTCTGTGGCATCAGAACTAGAGAAGTTTTGGGATAATGTTAGGGAAGTTCTGGATATGGCAGAAATCAGTGAACGCGTGATTGTATGCAGAGATTTGAACGGATGGGTGGGAACCAAGCGTCCCGACTATGAGGACGTACTTGGTCCATTTGGTGATAAGAGAGTGAACGACGCAGGTAGGCTCATAGCGGATGTTTGCATGGAGAGAAACCTTATTGTGTCAAACACATTTTTCCAACGTAAAGACATCCATATGTATACATGGAGAAGGAATGAACAGAAAAGTATAATAGATTTAATTTTGGTAGACAGTCGCCTTCGAAGCAAAATATTGGACGCAAGAGCCTACAGGGGCCCCACAGTCGATACGGACCACTATCTCGTTATTGCGAGATTTAGTGGTCTGTTTAGTAAGTGGAGGCACTGGCGAGAGCGTGTCCACTTCGGAGGGCTTGAAAGAATAAAGGTTGAAAGGCTGCAAGAAGAGTGTGTAAGAGAAAAGTATGCAGAGGGTGTCCGAGAACGGCTGACGATGGCAAGCCAGCCGCAATCGGATATCGAAGAATGCTGGAGAGTATTGAAACAGAGTATGGTAGATACAGCGAAAGAAGTATGTGGAAGTTCAAAGAAGCATAGAAAAACAAATGGTGATGCATGGTGGGATGCGGAAGTGGCAGCTTCCGTAGAGCAAAAGAAGAAAGCGTGGCTGGACTATTTCTCTTCTTTGAATTTGAATGACAGTATGACTAAACAGAAGAAAGAAATATATCGGCAATGTAAGAATGACACCAAGGCCTTAGTGAAAGAGAAACGTGATAGAGCGAATATGAGTGCAGAAGATAGGCTGACTAAAAACTTCGAGGGTAACACCAAACTCTTTTGGAGGGAGGTGAAGAAGTCTAGGGGTGGTTGGTCAGCCTTCAGAATGAGTAAAATAAGGTCTAAAGGTGGAGACATTCTTACACAAACACAAGACGTGTTAAGCCGATGGAGTGAATATTTTGGCGATATGTATGCGGATACTCGAGTTGGCGCCGGTGTCGCATGTGTTTTAGTAGATCAACATTCGACACCGGCGTCCTCCGGTGGCATCAGTATGGATGAAGTTGAATGGGCGATAAGAAGTTTGAAAAATGGTAAGGCAGCGGGCATTAATATGGTGTCTGCCGAGATGATCAAGCTTGGCGGCTCCTGTGCCTAACTCCACAGATTTTCCGTAGAGATCGCATTTCGACCGCATTAATTTTACTTTCATACTCTTTTCTGCATACCCAACTCTCACTTCCATACAGTAATGTTGGGACAAGCACTGCTTTATGTATTGCTACACGTGCCTTCTGGCTGAGGTGGTGGCTGCCGAGAAGTTGCCCCAACGCTCCGTTCACTCTATTTCCCGCATTCACTCTTCGCTCTATATCAGTGGTGTACCTTCCATCTCGGCTAAATCCACATCCAAGATATACAAATTCATCCACTTGCTCTAGTACATCATTACCTATTGTTACTCTTACATCTGTTCTGGCTTCATCTCTTTCAAAGACCCTTATTTTGGTTTTGCTCACATTCACGCGTAGACCCCTTTTCTTACAATCATCTGTCATTGTGTCGACTAGGGTCTGCAGGTCAGTCGCTGACTGTGCCAGCAGGACTGCATCATCTGCATAAAGCAGAGCAGAGACCACTGAGTCACCAATCTGGACTCCCACATTCATATCGTTCAACCTTTGGAGACATTTATCCAGATATATGATAAACAGCCTGGCTGATAGAACGCAGCCCTGCTTAACGCCGATATTGACGTCAAACCAAGGGGACATTCCATCATCCAGCCGCACACAGGCTCTACAGCACATGTAACTGGATTGCACAGCCTGCAGCAATTTACCGTTAATACCATACTCCGGTAAAATGTCCCAAAGTTCCTTTCGTACAACCATGTCAAATGCTCTCTCCAGATCCACAAAACTGCAGAAAACCCTCTGACCTAGGGCCAAATGCTTCTCCACAATGTTACGCAGAGAGAACACTTGATCCATGCATCCCCTTCCACTCCTGAAACCTCCTTGTGTCTCACACAGTAAACCATCGGACACCATCCTCATTCTCCTTTCAATAATTTTACCATACACTTTTGCTGCCAAACTGGTCAAGCTTATGGTTCTGTAATTTGCGCAGTCATAACGTGAACCCTTGTTTTGAAACAAAGGCACGATGACTGCGCTATTCCAGTCCCCGGGAACCATTCCCGAGCTCCAACATAAATTGAGGAGCAACAGGAACGCCTCCCGGACACAGGAGCCACCAAGCTTGATCATCTCGGCAGACACCATATCAATCCCCGCTGCCTTACCATTTTTCAAACTTCTTATCGCCCATTCAACTTCATCCATACTGATGCCATCGGAGGACGCCGTCGCCGAATGTTGATCTACTAGACCACATGCGACACCGGCGCCAACCGTAGCATCCGCATACATATCGCCAAAACTCCATCGGCTTAACACGTCTTGTGTTTGTGTAAGAATGTCTCCACCTTTAAAGCTTATTTTATTCATTCTGAAGGCTGACCAACCACCCCGAGACTTCTTCACCTCCCTCCAAAAGAGTTTGGTGTTACCCTCGAAGTTTTTAGTCAGCCTATCTTCTGCACTCATACTTGCTCTATCACGTTTCTCTTTCACTAAGGCCTTGGTGTCATTCTTACATTGCCGATATATTTCTTTCTTCTGTTCAGTCATACTGTCATTCAGATTCAAAGAAGAGACATAGTCCAGCCACGCTTTCTTCTTTTGCTCTACGGAAGCTGCCACTTCCACATCCCACCATGCATCACCATTTGTTTTTCTATGCTTCTTTGAACTTCCACATACTTCTTTCGCTGTATCTACCATACTCTCTTTCAATACTCTCCAGCATTCTTCAATGTCCGATTGCGGCTGGCTTGCCATCGTCAGCCGTTCTCGGACACCCTCTGCATACTTTTCTCTTACACACTCTTCTTGCAACGTTTCAACCTTTATTCTTTCAAGCCCTCCGAAGTGGACACGCTCTCGCCAGTGCCTCCACTTTCTGAACAGACCACTAAATCTCGCAATAACGAAATAGTGGTCCGTATCGACTGTGGGGCCCCTGTAGGCTCTTGCGTCCAATATTTTGCTTCGGAGGCGACTGTCTACCAAAATTAAATCTATTATGCTTTTCTGTTCATTCCTTCTCCATGTATACATATGGATGTCCTTATGTTGGAAAAATGTGTTTGACACAATAAGGTTTCTCTCCATGCATACATCCGCTATGAGCCTACCTGCGTCGTTCACTCTCTTATCACCAAATGGACCGAGTACGTCCTCATAGTCGGGACGCTTGGTCCCCACCCATCCGTTCAAATCTCCGCATACAATCACGCGTTCACTGATTTCTGCCATATCCAGAACTTCCCTAACATTGTCCCAAAACTTCTTTAGGTCTGATGCCACCGAGGATCCTACGGGAGCATATGCTACAACCATGAATACCTTGGTGACACCTAGTTTTATACGGACCCAAAGAAGTCTGGGATCATACATTCCGTAATCCTTCACACCTGAGGCCAAGCGAGAGGACAACAGCACTCCTACCCCCATGCTGGCTCGATCGCTCTGTGGTACACCAGACTACAGAGCCATCCCGCCACCAGGAAGATCGCAGGCGTCGCTGCCCCTTCGCTTGGTCTCTGTTACACAGAGCACGTCTAGCTCTTTGTCCGCTATGACAGATATCAGCTCGTGCAACTTCCCTTCCACCCAACCTCTTACATTCCACGTGCCCACCCGGCACTCTGCTCTCCTCGACTCGCCTGATTGGGCAAGGCGTGATGGGTGGCGGCCCCTATCGCCGCAACTGCCGAAGTTCGTATCGACGGTGGCGGGTCGGTACGCGTCGCCTCCGGGGGACGCCCTAACCCGCATTGCGGTACGCATATCGAGCGAAAAGTAAATAAGTCCAGCGCCACTAAATATGCGCTCGCTAGGGACCAGGACTCTTGAGTATATTGTTCTGTGCTAGGGACACTCGTTGGTGGTGTAACTAAATAAAGCCATAGACAAATGGCGCCAAATTTAAACAAAAACTGAATATTCACGAATGTTGGCAGCAGATATTCGCATTCATGAATGTCCAAAATATGACATTCGTTACATCACTAGTACACCCACACTTTTTTTTCTTTTTCTCGGACCTTATACGCCCCATTTCTAAGCATGGGCTTCCTTGAAATGAGGGTAGGCATTTATAGTTTTTACTTCTCTTGCAGTGATGTTGTCTGCATCATCTTATACTTCTTATTCAATCTTTTTCTTTTCGATTTACATGAAACAGAAGTGGTGATGACCATTGTATTACTACTCTGTCACCACACGAATAAAATCTATTAGTTACCAAAATTAGTCTGAAGTATTATTTTCATCATGTCAGCTTACATACGTAAAACTGCTGGGCTGGAGCCTCCTCTACAGTGGGAGGCGATTGGAGGAACTTACTATAACCCTCTGGTCAGACGAGTTGGTATATGGTTTTACTTGGATTTTTCGTTCCTTTAGTATAATTTTACTTTGTTTTGTGTTTAAAGTAGTATTATATTATTTGCAGATATTTGTGAGAAAAAAATATAAATTACTGTTATTATTGGCGAATATTACTAGCAGTAGTGTTTTCAAACCCGTGTGGTGATGGGATAACAATAAAAATCGTCGTCACCCTTATTTGCTCGTGGGAGTCGCAAAAATCGGCTAAGGGTGCACCAGAGGAGTGGGCAGCAGCTCTTCTGGGAAATGTATAATACCTCACTGCGATTGCCAATATGTCTGCTAAGCGTGGATTACGGCTTTAACCCCCCTAATATGAGCAGTAAAATATAAAAACGGGCCCGCAGTTACGGCAGCTGCGCTTTCTTACGGGCTCTTTGTAGTAGCGGGGCCTGATAACGATGTAGTAGGGATGATTATGAGATGTGAAAAATCTGCGGCAGCGATCCGGCTACCATAAAAAACGATCTTTGGCCCTGGTAACACACAACATACGGACCCTCTCTGCACAGGGAGCATAGATGATATACTATAAAATTAGAAAGACAGGGAGTCAGCTTTCATAGCAGACCATGCCTACACTGGATTTATCCGTACAAAAGAGATGGTGCTCTATTAAAGAATGAGACATAAGAATCACGTCACTGACGTCATCGTAAATAATTTTTTTTGACAATTTAATCCATTATTTTATACCATGGAGACTAGAGTAAGGAGGTACTCCTTACTCTAGTCTCCATGGTATAAAATAATAAAATATAATAATATAATATAAATAAAATATAATAATAAATCTCAGTGTATTAAGAAGTGTCCAATGAACGGGAGCAAATTAAGGTGGCGCTATAGTAGCAAGTGGAAGCATTTTAAAAAGAGCGCCACAAATTTCATAGGTTATTATTTATCAAATCACAGTTGACTACGTAACTCAGCACACTTCACTCTGCTTATTACTGCTACATTCATATCATTTCCACTTGCTACACTAGCGCTATTTCGGTGAGTGTTCGAACAATAATTTGCTGTTGACAAGTGGACACTTGACTAATCCCCCATACAAGATGGTACTCCTTACTCTAGTCTCCATGTTTTATACTTATGATTTGACCATAATATTTCTTACTCTGTGTATTAGATAAGACTTGTATGGATTTGCGTTCAGCGTTATTTCTATTTTAATATCTCTATTACTGGTTTTTAAATGTTAGTTTGGTAAGATAATTGTGATTTTATAGTGTTTTCTTCTTCTTCTTATATATTGGCAATCAGCTACATATACGAGCTATTGGTGCCAGTGTCAAGTTATAAATATTTTCACGTATTTAGTCTTTCAGGTTAGTCATTGTCTAAGTCAAATTGTAGCCATTAACAGTGCAATGGCCACACTGTTAATGGTATCTTGTGGGAATTTTGATGGAAAACGAAAACATTGTAAAGCACTTTTATATGATATTCACTACATCCCAGTAGTTCCGCTGCTTCATATTACATAAAATGCCATCAAAATTATCTAATATAACACGTTAAAACACTAAGATATCGAATATAATACAAGAGCACCACATGACGTTTTCAAATTCCCGTAGCTATAGCTCGTATATGTAGCTGATTGCCAATACATAAGAAGAAGAAGAAGACACTTTTTGTTATTTTCTACAAAGGCTGGAAAGTAAACTGTAAAGTACGTAAAATTGTGGTATGACTTCAAATAAATATCGTACAGAGAAAGTCTGACAACTTGTTTTATTTAACCATTGTAAATCCCTTTACAAAGTATTTTCGTCACAAGCGGGATTCGAACCCGCGCCTATTGGGATTCCGGCCCAATCGTGCTGCCACTACACTACCGTGACTAATTATAGGACATGCAAATTTCACTTTTGTATCATATTTACGTCTTAAGGTGACGGTATGCTATCTACCCGACAATGTTTACACATTGTTATAGGGTTAATACTTCAAACTTTACAGTTAGAATTGTATTAAACGATGACACAACCTTTTTATTTAAATTACTGAAATTTTAGCATTTAATATGCTTAATTATTTATAAAACCGATTACGAAGTGAAAAATGATGTCACAAGCGGGATTCGAACCCGCGCCTATTGGGATTCCGGCCCAATCGTGCTGCCACTACACTACCGTGACTAATTATAGGACATGCAAATTTCACTTTCGTATCATATTTACGTCTTAAGGTGACGGTATGCTATCTACCCGACAATGTTTACACATTGTTATAGGCTTAATACTTCAAACTTTACAGTTAGAATTGTATTAAACGATGACACAACCTTTTTATTTAACACGACCTTTTTACACACAACCTTTTTATTTAAACACACAACCTTTTTATTTAAATATGATACGAAAGTGAAATTTGCATGTCCTATAATTAGTCACGGTAGTGTAGTGGCAGCACGATTGGGCCGGAATCCCAATAGGCGCGGGTTCGAATCCCGCTTGTGACATCATTTCTCACTTCGTAATCGGTTTTATAAATAATTAAGCATATTAAATGCTAAAATTTCAGTAATTTAAATAAAAAGGTTGTGTCATCGTTTAATACAATTCTAACTGTAAAGTTTGAAGTATTAAGCCTATAACAATGTGTAAACATTGTCGGGTAGATAGCATAACCGCTCTCTAGGCGTGCTCTGTGTAACAGAGACCAAGCGAAGGGGCAGCGACGCCTGCGATCTTCCTGGTGGCGGGATGGCTCTGTGGTCTGGTGTACCACAGAGCGATCGAGCCAGCATGGGGGTAGGAGTGCTGTTGTCCTCTCGCTTGGCCTCAGGTGTGAAGGATTACGGAATGTATGATCCCAGACTTCTTTGGGTCCGTATAAAACTTGGTGTCACCAAGGTATTCATGGTTGTAGCATATGCTCCCCTAGGATCCTCGGTAGCATCAGACCTAGAGAAGTTTTGGGATAATGTTAGGGAAGTTCTGGATATGGCAGAAACCAGTGAACACGTGATTGTATGCGGAGATTTGAACGGATGGGTGGGGACCAAGCGTCCTGACTATGAGGACGTACTTGGTCCATTTGGTGATAAGAGAGTGAACGACGCAGGTAGGCTCATAGCGGATGTATGCATGGAGAGAAACCTTATTGTGTCAAACACATTTTTCCAACATAAGGACATCCATATGTATACATGGAGAAGGAATAAACAGAAAAGTATAATAGATTTAATTTTGGTAGACTGTCGCCTCCGAAGCAAAATATTGGACGCAAGAGCCTACAGGGGCCCTACAGTCGATACGGACCACTATCTCGTTATTGCGAGATTTGGTGGTCTGTTCAGAAAGTGGAGGCACTGGCGAGAGCGTGTCCACTTCGGAGGGCTTGAAAGAATAAAGGTTGCAAGAAGAGTGTGTAAGAGAAAAGTATGCAGAGGGTGCCCGAGAACGGCTGACGATGGCAAGCCAGCCGCAATCGGGCATTGAAGAATGCTGGAGAGTATTGAAAGAGAGTATGGTAGACACAGCGAAAGAAGTATGTGGAAGTTCAAAGAAGCATAGAAACACAAATGGTGATGCATGGTGGGATGCGGAAGTGGCAGCTTCCGTAGAGCAAAAGAAGAAAGCGTGGCTGGACTATGTCTCTTCTTTGAATCTGAATGACAGTATGACTGAACAGAAGAAAGAAATATATCGGCAATGTAAGAATGACACCAAGGCCTTAGTGAAAGAGAAACGTGATAGAGCAAGTATGAGTGCAGAAGATAGGCTGACTAAAAACTTCGAGGGTAACACCAAACTCTTTTGGAGGGAGGTGAAGAAGTCTCGGGGTGGTTGGTCAGCCTTCAGAATGAATAAAATAAGGTCTAAAGGTGGAGACATTCTTACACAAACACAAGACGTGTTAAGCCGATGGAGTGAATATTTTGGCGATATGTATGCGGATGCTACGGTTGGCGCCGGTGTCGCATGTGGTCTAGTAGATCAACATTCGGCGACGGCGTCCTCCGATGGCATCAGTATGGATGAAGTTGAATGGGCGATAAGAGGTTTGAGAAATGGTAAGGCAGCGGGCATTGATATGGTGTCTGCCGAGATGATCAAGCTTGGTGGCTTCTGTGTCCGGGAGGCGTTCCTGTTGCTCCTCAATTTATGTTGGAGCTCGGGAATGGTTCCCGGGGACTGGAATAGCGCAGTCATCGTGCCTTTGTTTAAAAACAAGGGTTCACGTTATGACTGCGCAAATTACAGAGCCATAAGCTTGACCAGTTTGGCAGCAAAAGTGTATGGTAAAATTATTGAAAGGAGAATGAGGATGGTGTCCGATGGTTTACTGTGTGAGACACAAGGAGGTTTCAGGAGTGGAAGGGGATGCATGGATCAAGTGTTCTCTCTGCGCAACATTGTGGAGAAGCATCTGGCCCTAGGTCAGAGGGTTTTCTGCAGTTTTGTGGATCTGGAGAGAGCATTTGACACGGTTGTACGAAAAGAACTTTGGGACATTTTACCGGAGTATGGTACTAACGGTAAACTGCTGCAGGCTGTGCAATCCAGTTACATGGGCTGTAGAGCCTGTGTGCGGCTGGATGATGGAATGTCGCCTTGGTTTGACGTCAATATCGGCGTTAAGCAGGGCTGCGTTCTATCGGCCAGGCTGTTTATCATATATCTGGATAAATGTCTCCAAAGGTTGAACGATATGAATGTGGGAGTCCAGATGGGTGACTCAGTGGTCTCTGCTTTGCTTTATGCAGATGATGCAGTCCTGCTGGCACAGTCAGCGACTGACCTGCAGACCCTAGTCGACACAATGACAGAAGATTGTAAGAAAAGGGGTCTACGCGTGAATGTGAGCAAAACCAAAATAATGGTCTTTGAAAGAGATGAAACCAGAACAGATATAAGAGTAACAATAGGTAATGATGTACTAGAGCAAGTGGATGAATTTGTATATCTTGGATGTGGATTTAGCCGAGATGGACGGTACACCACTGATATAGAGCGAAGAGTGAATGCGGGAAATAGAGTGAACGGAGCGTTGGGGCAACTTCTCGGCAGCCACCACCTCAGCCAGAAGGCACGTGTAGCAATACATAAAGCAGTGCTTGTCCCAACATTACTGTATGGAAGCGAGAGTTGGGTATGCAGAAAAGAGTATGAAAGTAGAATTAATGCGGTCGAAATGCGATCTCTTCGGAAAATCTGTGGAGTAAGGCTGACCGACCGCATTCGTAACGACGACGTAAGAGAGCGAGTAGTATGAAAGAGAGTATTGGTGTAAAGATGCGAAAGGGAATGCTCCGATGGTTCGGACATGTGGAAAGAATGCCGAACGAACGTCTGGTTAAGAAGATATACAATGCGAAAGTGGAAGGATGTAGGTACCGAGGGAGACCGAGACTAAGCTACCTAGACCAGATCGGTCAGGTACTGAAGGAAGGTGGAGTCAAGAATCTCCGTATCCGGCGAGCGTGTATGAAGAGAATTATGAATGTTGAGGAAGCGAGTGAAGTATGCAAAGATAGAGTTCTCTGGCACTCTGTTCTCTCTGCCTACCCTGCAAGGGATATGGCGTGATGATATGTATGTATGTATATATGCTAGTGTGCACCGTGTAAGCAGTTCTAAAGTATGAAGTTTTCGTTCTTCTCTCTGAGTATATTGTTCTGTGATACGGACGCTCAGAACTAATGGGAGAGTCATCGAGCTGGAGAAGGAAATGAGCAAAAGCCGATGGGACATTGTGGGATTATTAGAAGTGCGAAGACATGGTGAGTGCACGATAATCTTCCAGTCTGGAAATTTGCTCTTCTACCGGGATCACCCATCCCAAAGTGGTATAGGGTTTATCGTTCGTAGGTCTCTCATAGACAGCATGGAAAGGATCGAGAGTGTGTCGATATGGCGAGCATACCTTATATTCAGAATTATCAAACGATATTCGTTGAAGATCATAGAGGTTTACGCTCCGACTTCGACTTACACCGAAGATGATGTGGAGGCCTTTTACGATGAGGTCTCGAAAGCCATACACGTCCAAACCCTACTTCATTGTGGTTATGGGAGACTAACACGGAACTAGACAAAGGAAGTGATGATTAGTTGAGACTGCGGCAATATTGATATGGACAGAGAAACTGGAGGGACTAGATATTGGTTAATTTTCTGGAGGGGGAAAGCCTCTTTATGATGAATTCCTTATTCAGAAAGCACTCGCAAAGGAAGTAGAGCTGGATTAGCCCTGATAGTTCAACAAAAAACGAGTTAGACTTTATCTTGTCAGACAGACGATAGACATTCAATGATGTCTCAGTGATCAGCAGGATTTAAACTGGAAGTGAACACCGCATCGTACGAGGCACATTAAATATCCCTACAAAAGTCGAGCGGTCACGCTTAATGAAGTCTACCCTCCAACCTACACCTGTTCAATAGCAGAATCCAGAAAACTTTCAGCTGGAACTGCATAGTCGCTTCCAATGTCTAGACGAGTGTAAATCACCAAACAATATGAAGAACAGGTTCATGGAAGCTGTTCACGCAGTCGGGTTGAAGTTTTACAAGGCTCGCTGTGCAGATTGACCTAAAAAACTTTTTGAGCAAACACTCGAGCGCGTAAAGCGGAGAAAGGGTATGACGGTGCAGTCTTCAGCCAATTGGTTCAAATATAGGCAGCTAAATAGACAAATCTTCAAGTCCGTGCAACACGATATTCACCGATTTAATACACTCCGTATTAAAGAAGCGATAGCGGCAATGCGGCTTTAAAGTGATCGCACAAGATCTGTCTATTGGGCATAATGAAATGACTAAGCTGAAGACCGATGACAGCACTATCATTTGGGAGAGGTCGACAGGTTCTATGGACAGTTATATAAATCATCTCAGAACCCTTTTGTTAGCTTGGTCTAAAACCCCAGATCCAAGCTAACTCGGCACTATACCTGAGAAATCCTGGACGTCAGTTTGTACTTGATCAAAATGGCTCTCAAACAATTAAAGGTAAGGTACCGGGAATCTGCGAGACAGTCGTCTCGCGGAAGGAGGCAGCAGGACGGGTTGAAGAGAAAATCCTCTTTGGTGACACGTTCTGCCACTGGCGCATGGAGCGGTGCAGACGCAAGTACCTGCGCTTGATGCCGATCTAGCCGAGTCACCTAGGGTGACCGGACCGGATTGGGGAATAGTCTGTCACCCGCAGAGAGGCTGACCAAGCCAGGGCATCGACGGGGGATGGTACCCGAAACGGTAACGTGCCAGACTGGCCACGAACGTCAAGGATTCAGTACCAGTGGCCGCCCTAATGGAGATGAGGAAAAAATACGACGGGTTATGGGACCACGCGCCGCTCTTTCGTCGCCCGAGTGGAACGGACGGCATGTGTCCAGACTATAGCCTGCCAAATGAAAAGGGTTTATCTCTCTAATTGAGTGTGTATTATCTATGTCTGTATTTATCAGTGGTACATTTTATAAACTGATCTCTTGTCTCAAAACATTAAACTGGGAACGGGGACAGGAACATGAAAGTGTCATGACATGCTCTTGAATTATATTCATTCATTTGTTTGGTATATTGTAGTGTTATATTAAATAATTTTCTTGATATTTTCTGTCATACAGATAAAGCGTTGCAGTGTAGTGAATACTGAATATCATATAATAGGTCACGTGTATTATGATTTTCTAAAATTCCCCGACAAGTAATTTATTTGATTTGCGTCCAATTAATGGTAATGACTTAGCTACTGACGGACAGTGAGTAGTGATTATGAATAAGCTATTTAATATGAAGAAGTTTCCAATAATTAATGAAGAAAATTGTAAAAGTCTTGGCTCTATGGGCTTTGTTTCCTTTAAACCTAAACGGTCGAAAAAACTACAATATTATTTTACTCTGTGTTGCACAGATTAAGTTTGTCTAATTTTCTGATCTTGATGCGAAAGTCAATAAATAATAAGAAAACAATTGATTAGTCTGGGACAATATTAGCCTTTTATGAGTAAATTCAAGATTTATAATAATCGCTTTGACACGGTTATTTTATGGTCATTTGATATTATTGCGGTATTCCTCATTCGTTTGAAACATGTCTTCTGATGACTCTGATGATGAACCTTTATCAGTACTGGCGGCTAACAAGAAGCTTCATCCCGAGAAATACGAAGATGAGATACCAATAGCTTTAAATTTAACAGTCCCAAAGAAGAAAAAAAGAAACTCTCAACCAAAACGGCTTTCGATAACTATAAAACTCCAGAAGAGTGAACAAAATCCTGTAATAGAGCGCCCCGATGACGTCTGGCTTTACCTTAAGGATTTCAATCCTGCTGGACCATATAGTTGCTTATTATGTCCTGATTGGTTTATTAACAGATCTAAGATGATTCTGCATTACTGTCTCGATCACAAAAAAGATTTTTGTGGTATTTGTAGGTGAGTTTAATTTTCTTTAATGTGTCGTGTCGTGTTTATATTAGCCGGTCTCATGTTTATTATATGCTTTTAGGTACTTTGTGCCAGACAGAGACACTTGGAAGAGCCATGTAAAATTTCACACACCATGGCCTTGCTCTCAATGTGTTCTTAATTTTCAAACAGAAGCAGAATTACGCACACATCTTAAAACTGTTCACCAATTGGTGCATTGCCGACTTTGCCACTTTAGAGTATCTGATGGTGAATTATATGAGTCACATTTGTTACAAAAACATGTTATATCTAATTTAGAAAATAAAGATGAAGAAGTTTTATGGGCTTTGGAGGATGAAGGATGTTCAACATTCTCATGTATACTATGTTCTAAATCAGATAACACTATGAATATGTTCTTCAGTCACTATATGGGGTACCATCACTTTACTTTGAAATGTATCGCTGCCCTAATAGCTGGTAGAGATTTACCATTTGTAGTGCATGGAGCTAATATTAGACCTGAATTTATTCAAGAACAGTTGAAACGCCATCCACAGTTTGGATATATAGATTTTCAGTTAAAAGTACGGACTTGCATAGAATCTGATCCTTCTATGACTGAAACTAGAGATTTACTAAGAGCGCTAATACCAGAGATTAAACAAGAAAGTATATGCGGGGATGAAATAAAGGTCAATACCGAATCAAACTTAAAAGATGAAGCAATACTTAAAGCTTACGATGGTGATGAAGATTATGATGTAACATCGACAGAACTTGTTGTTTTAGAAAAATGTTACTTTGATTATATAAATTTAATTAAATCTGGAATTGACTCAAATAATGTTCATGAAAGTTCTAATATAAATTATCAAAAGGTTGCATCAGATCTTAATATGGATATAACATGTTCATTGTGTCAAGAAGTATACTTTAATGTACAAAGCTTTGTTACACATATGATCAAAATGCATTGTTTAAAATTTAAGCCTATATTTTCATGTAGAGTCTGTGGAGCGACATTTGACACTATGAATGAATTGAACAGTCATATTAGTCAGGAATTAGGTGACTTTGAAGACTTGTGGCTTTGTCAGTTTTGTGACAAGGAGTTTGACAATAGAGAGCAATCAAGGAAACATTTAACTGAACACTGGGACTTGTTGGAATATGACAATTGTTTTAGTCCACATTTGGGTTTCAAATGTATGTTTTGTCCAACTTTATTTTGGCATGAGACAGATAGAGAAGTTCATCAAGTAAGAGTACATTTCTCTAAGCATATGGATGGTTACTACAAATGTTGTATTTGCACTGAGGTGTTTAGTGATAAGGTAAAATTGGTCATTCTGTAAATATTTTCAGTTCTTTTCTATTAAAGTAGTAGCGTATTATAGTGGCAGGGCTAGACTGTTGACAGTTTTCTATATACAGACACATACCAGTCTGCTTGCGGTAGTACCACTCTCTCCCTGAAAATTGCCATCTGGGCAATGCCAATATGCTGTTGTGCTTCGTACCTTGAGCGAGAGAGCCAGTAGCCCAACTTTCTGGGTGGTTTTCGGGGTTTTCATTGTTAGGCAGTGGCCTAGTTGTACCCCTGGCATTGCAATGTGGACGACAGTAACACTTACCATCAGGTGTGCTGCTTGCTCGTTTGCCCCACGATCAGCAATAAAAGAAATTTCAATACCGTGTTAGTATGATGTATATCTATGTATGCATATTTAAGTATGTTATATATAAAAAAATCTCTTAGACAGCACTTTACAAATATAAAATTTTGTGATTTTATTTTATATATAATTTATACATACTTCTCTTGTCTGTAAAAATATTAACAGCATTTTTTTCGGGGTTGACAGCTCTCAGCACTCCCACCTAGTCCAGGTTAAGCTGTGACATCCATCTGCTTCGAATAGCTAAAAGATGGACACAAAAAATCGTATTTTACACTTAACTTACTTCTTTTTACATGAGAAAATCCTCAAGTTTTATGTAAATTCGGGTGATCTTGTTGCCCGAAGTGAGGACGAGAGGGTAAACCCTCGGGCGGGTCACCAAAGACAAAGATACGGGTTCCGGTGGCCCGCTCTCTTGGTGAAAAGAGGCGCATTGCGTGGTGGATTTATGAGGTTGTGTGTCGTATCTACTCTCACCCCGGACGGGTCTGGCGGGAAAGTGACCAGACCATAGTCCCAAAAAAAATATGTAAATAATCTCAATAATATTTTTAATATAATTAGTTTTCTTTTAATTTGTTTTTACAGATTTGGTTCATTCATCATTATTTGGAAAAACACACTACTTCAGAATTAGTTCCTCTTTACCTAATGAAGTGTTCCATATGCTGCTTGGTGCTGTCTGATGTTGATGATATGAGAAGTCACTTTAGAGATAATCATCCAGATGCTAAAAAGTTGTTTTGTTCTTTAGGCTTGTGTAAATATAGACCTTTAAGTCACAGGAAGAGTCTTAAGCTTCATTTACGGGTGAGAAATAATTTAATTAATTACTTACATATACAACTTTGGGGGCGTTCAAGTATTACGTAACGCAATTTGGGGGGAGGGGGGGTCTTGTAAAATGTTACAATGCGTTACATAGCTGGGAGGGGGGTTTAAACAACGCGTTACGTAACATTGTTATTTTATTAAATAAAAACTAGGGAATTAAAATTTCCCAAGTTGCCAAGTAAATTTTATTTTTTAGATGATGAATAAACAATATACACATGTATTGTGAGTTTGGAAGCTCTTTTTTTTATTTATTATTGCCGCAAATACGTTTAAAAACGGTCACTTGGGTGTTACGTAACGTTCAGGGAGGGGGCGGAGGGGGTACAGAGAAACGTTACGGCGCGTTACATGGGGCGGAGGGAGTATCAAAAATCTTTAAAAATTGCGTTACGTAATACTTGAACGCCCCCTTTCTTGTTCAAGCAGAATAAGAATGTAATTAATCATGACAAACTGAGTAAACTACATGAATTGACATGTAGTCTCTGTTATGAAATTTGTAGTATCTTAAGTGCATAAGGGATCTCACTTTCTGGGTGGTTGGGACTTGTAAACTTGTGACCTGTCATTTGTGTCTATTCTAAAGATATTTATGTGGTTGATAATGTATAAGCAGATGCATAAATTTGTCATTGTGAATGCAGATATGACAGCTGATATAATTCTATGTAACACAAGAACATATTGTGCCGATCCCACTTGATACTTAAAAACATATTTATTACCCCAAGTTAATAAGAGTAACAATTTGGACTTTGGTAAATAATAACCATTGCAAAAATAATATTTTTAAAGATATTTTTTGCAAATTAATTTACAATTTCCAAAGCACCTTATTCATCATCATTATCATCATTTCAGCCTATTGCCGTCCACTGCTGAACGTAGGCCTCCCTCATTTTACGCCACAGAGTGCGGTCCTGTGCTGCCTGTATCCAACGACGCCCAGCAACCTTCACTAGGTCGTCTGTCCACCTAGTGGGCGGGCGTCCCACACTGCGTCGTCCGGTACGTGGTCGCCACTCTAGAACCTTTCTTCCCCAGCGGTTGTCGGTTCTTCGATCGATGTGGCCTGCCCATTGCCACTTCAGCTTGCTAATTCTTCGTGCTATGTCGGTTACACCCGTTGGTCTGCGGATTTCCGTATTTCGGATTCTATTTCGCAGAGAAATCCCGAGCATAGCCCGCTCCATAGCACGCTGAGCGACTTTGAGCCTGGTTATGAGGCCTACATTTAGGGACCACGTTTCCGTGCCGTAAGTCATCACTGGTAACACACACTGGTCATAGACCTGTGTTTTCAAACACTGAGGTATGTTGGATGAGAAGATCCTCTTAAGTTTCCCGAACGCTGCCCAACTGAGTTGGATTCGTCGGCTGACCTCTTTCTCGAAATTAGATCTACCTAACTGGACTGTTTGTCCAAGGTAAACATAATGATCGACAATTTCGAGAATCGCATTGCCAACTAGGACCGGTACAGGAATGACATGGGCATTTGACATGACTTTCGTCTTGTCCATGTTCATTCGTAAACCCACTAGTTGGGATACACTGCTGAGATCGTTGAGCATGGTGCCCAGGTCCTCTATGGATTCTGCCATGACGACAATATCGTCTGCGAATCGAAGGTGAGTGATGTATTCGCCATTATGTTGATGCCGAGTCCGGTCCAGTGTAAAAGCTCATCGCACCTTATTAATCAGTAAAAATAAAGTAAATCTTTTATGAAATATATGAACTACTTTGTTTTCATATATAGCCAGTTTCGTGAAATTGAAGATAATATAGAATCATAGTTTGTCATAATTTTCACAGCACATTCTAGACAAACCAAAACATATATATTTTATTTGTATCACATTCTAGACAAACCAAAACATATATATTTTATTTGTAGCACATTCTAGACAAATCAAAATATATATATATATATATATATATATATATATATATATATATATATATATATATATATATATATTATTCGTAGCACATTCTAGCAAACTAAAAGATATATATTTTATTTGTAGCACATTCTATACAAACCAAAACATATATCTTTTATTCGTAGCACATTCTAGACAAACCAAAAGATATATATTTTATTTGTAGCACATTCTAGACAAACCAAAAGATATATATTTTATTAGTAGCACATTCTAGACAAACCGAAAGATATATATTTTATTCATAGCACATTCTAGACAAACCAAAACATATATATTTGCAGAACAATAAGTTGAGAAGAAATTTAAACAATAAGTTGAGTTGTTGGGTAGCAATTGTTATTTGACTATTACCACAATATTAAAATATTATTATACTAGTAATATTTGTAATGTACATGCATTATGAAATAGAAGAAAGAAATTTAAAGAGAAGAAATTTAAGAATATGTTTGATAATAATGAAATAAAAAAACACTAAGGAGTTAATGCTTGTGGAATTATTAGCAGAAGTGTTTATTTTTGTCTTTCTACTAATAGTTTAATTAAATGCTTGTAACTATATGAAATTCAATATAGTTTTAGTCTAACTTGTATATGAGCCATAAAAAAAATAGTCGACATTCAAGTTATATAAATAAGGTTTTTGTTATAGTCGATCCATAATCCTCGCTTTAGAAACGAACGTGGTCTGGAGTGCCCAACATGTGGCCGGGAATTCGCCACCTCCCGAGCTTGTGGGACTCATATGGCTCAAGCCCATGGTTCTGGCAAGTTCAAGTGTAAACTGTGCGAAGAACATTTACATACTATGGACGAAAGGTTAGTAATTGTTTTTTTAAAGACCTCGTCGCCTACTTAATATTAATACTTTAGAATGTATTAAAGTTATAATAGATCTTAGATGAACTGTGTTCAAAAAATGTCTATAAAAATGAAAAAAAAAGAACATCTCGCACTTAGAAATAATACAAACACAAGAATAAATATAATCCAGTAATACTTGTCTCATGAAGGACTTTACAAACACTTTATTAGTGTAGACACATAACATTCAGGCGCATTACAATTGTCTGTGTGTCACACAAAGACTGTCTTGGATGAGATTGAACCCGCAACACTAGGTCTGGTAATCCACTTCTTAGACCACTATATCATCTGTGCAGTAACTTTAATCTTTACAGCTCATGTATGTACTATCACTCAGTATGAACCTTCTTCATAGTTGAAGGCAATTTGGCCTGAGAGATAGTAATCTTTAGTCAAAAAAAAATTACTATTATCATTCACCTGCTCTTATCCCAATTACTTGAGGTCAACGAAAAATGTAAACATACTTATTGCAAAAGTTATTAGCAATAGTTTTATGACCGGTGGCCTGCCTGACATCAATCCTCTTGGAATGTAATTGTTTACCAAACAGCATCAAGTGGAATTAGGTCTATATAAACCCCCTTAATCGTCTTTTACGACATCCACGATGTAATATAAAAATTTATTTGATAATCAATCTATACATATCTCTTTTTTTATTGCTTATGATGACAACAAGCAAGCACACCTGACGGTAATTATTACTGCCGCCCATGGACCTTTACAATACCAACTGTATATCTATGCGGTTGCCTACCATCCTAAACCCACACAGAAAATTGAGCTGCCGGCTCTTTCGCTCACCGAATGAAACGTAACAGCAAATGGCCCTACACACTTATTACATACATATTATTGTTATTCTATTACAGAAAATTGCATTATCTCATCAGTCATCCTGGCCAACATCCATTTGTATGTTCAGAATGTGGCAAGTCATTCCAATATAAATCTTCACTATATATGCACAAGCAAGAACATGTACCAAACAAACAGAGCTTCACTTGCAGTTATTGCGGCAAGGTTTTCAAGGTGAGATAATTTTCGATACATTTGATATTTTAAGAGAAAGAAATCTCGAAATAAAACTCTACACCAACACCTCTGACCAACGTGGTAGAAGGTCAACTTCTCTCCTAGTGTGGAGAAGGCTCGAGCCTAGCAATGGGACATAATATGTGAGCTGAGATGATGATAAGTAATTTTTATTTTAAAGCTTGCCATTTAAAAGTCGCCAGTCCATCTACTCTAGTCTGATTTCACTTTTGGCTCTCTCTCTCTCTCTCCAATTATATTTGCCTTTAATCATTTTCAGTCGCTAATTTTGGGAGCTGTGGGGTTAACTCAAATTATTTATTCTCCTTAGTCAATATACATACATACACAGGCTAAATACTCAGGGCTTCCTTGAATTGAGAGCTACTAACTACATATACAATGCTGACCAGACAGCTTGGTATAAAGTTCAGGCAACTGGCCGACTCAGGCAGGCTCCTCGTGGGCTGGAGCTCAGCGCGAGTCACCGTGCTGGAGCACCGGCCTGCGAGGTGTTTCAAGTGCATGGCGGTCGGGCACACCCGGCCAACATGCACTAATTGCTTTGACTGCGGCGGACTCTGTTTCCGCTGCGGTCAGACTGGGCATATGGCGGCATCTTGCGCCGCCCCGCCCCACTGCCCCGCGTGTGCGGCGGGCAATAAGCCTGCCAAGCACCGCATGGGCTCTGGGGCATGCAGACCTCCGGCTTCGGCTCCAAAGGGGCGGAGCGGCCCTTCGACTCCGGCCGCTCCCGCTCCTAGCGCGGCCCGATCGCCCGCCGCAAGCCAGGAGGTGATAATGGACACAGCCCATTAATGGCTGCCCAGTCCACTCACCTCCTGCAGGCCAACACCAACCACTCCGCCGGTGCGCAGGATCTCCTCCTGCAATCCATGGCGGAGTGGTCGATCGGTGCAGCCGTAGTCGCGGAACCGTACGTCGTGCCTGATCGCCCCAATTGGGTGGTCAGCCGGAACGGAACCGCGGCAATCGTCACCTCCACGCAGCGGCACTTCCCGTCCTTATCCCTCTTGGATAGGGGCGAGGAATTTGTCGCGGCGGATTGGGGAGGGGTCACACTGTACAGCGTTTACCTCTCCCCTAACAGGAGAAAGGACGATTTCGGGGCCTCCCTCACCACCTTGGAGGCTTCGATACGGCGACTGGCACCGGGCCTCGTCCTGGTCCTGGGGGACTTCAACGCCAAATCCACGGCGTGGGGGTCCCCGATGACGGACGATCGCGGGCGGGCGATCGTGGAGTGGGCGGCGTCACTGGGCCTCTGTGTCCTAAACAGAGGCTCAGTGAACACGTGTGTGCGACAGCAGGGTGGGTCGATAGTGGACTTGTCGTTCGCTAGCCCCGCTGTCGCACCACGAGTGAGGAACTGGCGTGTCCTGGAGGAGGCGGAGACCCTGTCGGATCACCGTTACATCCGGATGGAGGTCTCCCCTCTCCGGGACCCCAGCAGGGGTCACAGGGCGGACCGAGCGCCCGCATTTCCGCGGTGGGCTGTGGGGCGGCTGGATAGGGACCTACTGGCGGAGGCGGCCATCGTGAACACGTGGCTGTCCTCACCACCCCTAGCGGACGGAGTGGACGTTGAGGCTGTCCGCATCCGCAGTGCGTTAACGCAGGTCTGCGATGCGGCCATGCCCAGGGTGCGGCGTCTACCTCCGAGGCAGGGGGTCTACTGGTGGTCCCCAAGACTGGCGGACCTTCGTGCGGCGTGCATTAGTGCCCGAAGGTCCTACACCCGCAGTCGGCGGCGTCGCCGCGATGTTGAGCGGGAGGGCCAGCTGTACGAGGCGTACCGCAGTGCGCGTACCGCCTTTCGGCTGGCCATCCGGTCCGCCAAGGACGCGAGTTGGCAGGAGATGCTGGACGGTCTTGACCGTGACCCCTGGGGTCGCCCGTATCGCGCGTCGCTGAATAAGCTTCGCGCGCAGGGCCCCCCCCCTCACCGAGACCCTCCAGCCCGACCTCCTTCGTAGAGTGGTCGAGGAGCTGTTCCCGCGGCAGTCGGAGCACACGCCCCCGGTCATGGCTTCGCCAGATCACGACCGGGAGGCCGTCGAGAGTGTTCCGCCCGTGACGGAGTCGGAAGTAGGGGCAGCCGTGGCGAAGATTCGTTCCGCCACCACGGCCCCCGGCCCGGACGGAATCCCAGTCCGGGTGTTGACGTTGCTCCTCGAGCATCTCGAACCTCGCCTGAGGCGACTGTTCAACGCCTGTCTGACGTCTGGACAGTTCCCTGAGTGCTGGAAGGAAGGGAGGTTGGTTCTCCTGCCAAAGCCGGGACGGCCCCCGGATTCGCCGTCGGCCTACAGGCCCATTGTGCTTCTGGACGATGTGGGTAAGTTGCTGGAGCGTGTCCTCGCTGCCCGCATCGTCCAACACCTGGAAGAGGTGGGGCCCGATCTGTCGGACGCTCAATTTGGGTTTCGAAGGGGGCGTTCGACCATCGGGGCCCTGCTACGCCTGAGGCAGACGGCCGCGGAGGCTGTCGCCGGCAAAGGAGTGCTGTTGGCGGTGTCGTTGGACATCGCCAACGCCTTCAATAGTCTGCCATTCAGCTGCATCAGGGAGGCGCTCCGGTTCCACGGAGTGCCCCTGTACCTCAGGCGGCTGGTGGCAGACTATTTGGAGGGGCGCAGTGTTCTCTACGCGAGCCCCGCAGGGGACATTGTGCGGACGCCCATGTCGTGCGGTGTTCCGCAGGGGTCGGTTCTGGGGCCGACTCTGTGGGACATCGGTTACGACTGGGCGTTGAGAGGGAGTCTCCCCCCCGGGCTGAGCGTTATTTGCTATGCTGACGACACGCTCGTCACAGCCCGGGGCAGGACATTCGAAGAGGCGGCGAGCCTGGCCACTCTCGGCACCGAGGAGATGGTCAGGCGAATCGAGGCGCTGGGGCTCAGGGTGGCCCTAAACAAGACGGAGGCCCTTTTATTCCATGGGCCCCGTGTGAGGCTGCCCATCGGCGCCTCGTTAGTCGTCAACTCCATCCACATCAGTATCCAGGCCCATATGAGGTACTTGGGTCTGGTGCTCGACGGGCGATGGTGGTTCCGGGAGCATTTTCGTCAAATTGCTCCCCGGCTGGTCGGCGCGGCGTCCGCCCTTTCTCGGCTCATGCCGAACGTGGGCGGACCCAGTTTTCAGGGCCGACGGCTGTATGCGGGGGTGATCCGCTCAATGGCCATGTACGGCGCACCCGTGTGGGCGAGGGCTCTGAACGCCCAACTCAGGGCGGTTCTGTGGAGGCCACACAGAGTCATGGCGGTCAGAGCCATTCGCGGGTACCGCACGGTGTCGACAGAGGCGGCGTGCCTATTGGCCGGGACACCCCCGTGGGACCTAGAGGCGGAGATGCTCTCCGACCTCTACCGGCGGGTTACCTCAATGCGCGAAGAGGGTGGCTCCCCATCGTTCAACGAGATAGCCACCTGGCGCGAGGACGCCCGCCGAGAAGTCATCGCCCGTTGGGCTACGCGGCTGGAGAGGCCTAGATACGGTGTTATTACCGCTGAGGCCCTCCGGCCCGTACTGATGGAGTGGATGGAGCGGCAGCACGGAGTCCTCTCTTTCCGGTTGGTGCAGGTCTTGTCGGGGCATGGTTGCTTCGGCAAGTACCTGCACACGGTCGTGCGGAGGGAGTGGACTCCGTCCTGCCACCATTGCAGTAGCGACGAGGACACGGCGCAACATACGCTCGAGGTATGTTCGGGCTGGGACGGGCAGCGCCGTGACCTCGTCGCTGTCATCGGTGCCGACCTGACGCTGCCGGCTGTTGCGCGAGCGATGGTCGACAGCGTCAGGAATTGGGACGCGGTCGCCGCCTTCTGCGAGGCTGTCATCTCGCAGAAGGAGGCGGCGGAACGGGCCCGGGAGGATTCCCGTGACCCGGGCCGCCGCCCGCGGCCGGGGCGGCGCAGGCGCGAGTACCTGCGCCTGATGCCGCCCTAACCGAGGCTTCGGGTGATCGGACCGGGGAATTGTCCGGTTACCCGACGTGAGGCCACCGCGTGAGGACGACGCCTCGACGGCGAAAGCTGTCGGGGCGTCGACAGGAGAGGAGCCCAAGAGGGCATACCGCCGAGCGGGCCACCGAAGACAAAGATCGGGTACCGGTGGCCCGCTCGTACGGCGAAGAAGAGGTGCTTGCAGGGTGGGTCAATGGGGTTGCGCGCCGCCTCTTCCGTCACCCCGGACCGATTTGGCGGGGTGCGACGTCCATAGCCCACCGCAAAAAAAAAAAAAAAAAAAAAAAGCTTGGTATAAAGTATTATTTCGAGTTTACTTCTTTTGCAAAAATATTACCTGCTCACACCACTTCCATCTCACCGCCCGCAAGGTAAAGGCAAGGTGTGTCCAGAACATAGCCTGTCAAAAAAGAAAAAGCATAGCTCTTTATGACTGCTTTGATTTTGAACTCAAGGGCTGTTTTGATCAATGTCCATTTCCCAGTACCTAGGGTTGACTTTTAGGTACTTATAACTAGTTCATTATCCACAGAAACGCGACTCGTATCGAGAGCACATCCAAATCCATGAAGGTCCACGTCACGCGTGTTCCTACTGCCCAATGCGGTTTGTTCAACGCTCCAATATGTTGCGACACGAGCGGCGACACACGGGCGAGCGACCATACGCGTGCCCACAATGTCCACGCACCTTCGCCGACAAGGGCGCATGCAATTCACACGCCAGGTAATTAACACACTATGTCTGGGTCTAGTTACCTGGGTAACTAACGCACAAAAGTTTACCAATAAGTAATTAGGGTTGCTTTCCATTTAGTTAACACAGAGGGACTCTGTGGTACATTGTGAGACACTGCCAAACACTGTGTAAAAGTTTAAATGAAACAGCTAGTTGTCTCAAAATAACACTAGAGTGCATCAATATCGCAAAATTATGGGCGTTGTATACCTAAATGCAAGTTCCTTGACAAAGTCTTGGCTCAATAATTTATAAACATAACCACATTATCAGGGCTCACTTCAATAGTGCAATATTTACATTTGAACATTTTTATTAAATTTTAATTAGCAGTAAGAGACAAGCTCAATTTAATAATCTCAAATAATACTACTAGAATATGCCGTAAATAAATTGCGAGGTTAAGTAATGATATTTAATTCAAGCAAAGTAGTACCTATATATTTAAAGTACTCTATGAAAGTAGGTAAGCATCTGTCAAACACCACTTTTTCGAGTGTCGAACAGTGTACGACTGTGTTCAACAGTGTCGTTGATCGAAAGCGTCACTTTTTGTGTTAAATGGAAAGCACACTAGGATACAAGAAGCGGTGTTAACATACCGACCTCCCGATCCGATTATTTCCTTAGTGCAGCCAGTCTTAAAAAACAAAATAAGGCACGATAGGTGTGACAGAGGTAAACATTGTATTACGGGCTCCGTGTACAGGTGATTATGCCGCAACGGATTGATCCGAGTAAATATGTATGTCGGCCTATGTTTACAGGTAACTAATGCACTAGGTACCGGGGGAGACCGAGACTAACCTACCTAGACCAGATCGGTCATGTACTGAAGGAAGGTGGAGTCAAGAGTCTCAGAAACCGGCGAGCGTGTATGAAGAGAATTATGAATGTTGAGGAAACGAGTGAAGTATGCAAAGATAGAGTTCTCTGGCACTCTGTTCTCTCTGCCTACCCTGCAAGGGATATGGCGTGATGATATGTATGTATGTATGCAATGCTCAATAGAATATAGGCTTCTTATTGATGTATATGGTTAGTTTTCTTATTTATATTTTTTTCGCAGAACACATTCGAGGGACACATCCTATGGCTGCGTGTACTGCGGCAAAACATTTGTACAGAAATCTAAACTCACTTATCATATAAGGAAACACACGGGAGAGAGTAAGTTTTGTGCTTTTATTTTATACTGAACGTTAAGCGGTAGTGAGGTCAAACACTCGTCTTTAGGTGGGTGACCATTTAAGAGTTATGAAACTTGGCGTGTTTCTGTTTCAAACGTGAACGGGTTTGATACCTATCATAGAATAAAAGTTATTTTAGCCTATCGCTTAACCTTTCGAACGTTTTGACACAGTTCTGTGGACCCCTCTTAAACTGTCTTGTCACAGATCTGTGCCCGTTTCTTTTTAACTACTTTTAATCCTTTCGGTCGCTGCGACAGACGACGTAATTTTTTTTGGCGCCGTCGTGACATTCGAAAGGTTAAAGTAGGTTAATTAAGTAGGCTATTAAACGCCAAAACTCCCCAACTTTACATTATTTATTCATAATATTTCACATAATGATGAATTCTTTATATCTTTTTATAATATTTTAATAACTTACCAACTTACGACGAGAGTGCGAATGATAATTTGGTTACTACACGCAACTGTTACGCTAGCTGAATAGTTTAGCATTTGGAATGGATTTGCAATAGTGCTTCAAGTCCTATGTAATTATATTTTGGTATGTATTCTATAAATATGATTTTGATTTGTATTAATTATATGTTTCAGATTTAGAAACATGCCCAATCTGCTCTAAGCTATTCACCAGTGCTTGTTCCTTGCGCGAGCATATGAAAATACACAATTCTAAGAAGAATACTATTAAATGTCCTTTATGTGGTGAGTTTATATATTGAAATTATATATTTTAGTGCTATATTAACACCTTATTTAGGTTCATAACTAGGTTTAAATATATTACTAAAGAATAAAAGCTAGACGAGGTGTAGAGATACATTAAAGCTAGACGGGGTGTAAAGATACATAAAAGCTAGACGGGGTGTAAAGATACATAAAAGCTAGATGGGGTGTAAAGATACATAAAAGTTAGACGGGGGTTTAAAAATATATAAAAGCTAGACGGGCTGTAAAGATACATAAAAGCTAGACGAGCTGTAAAGATACAGAAAAACTAGACGGGCTGTAAAGGTACATAAAAGCTAGATGGCTCTAAAGATACATAAAAGCTAGACAGGGTGTAAAGATACATAAAAGCTAGATGGTGTGTAAAGATACATTAATGCTAGACGAGGTGTAAAGATACATAAAAGCTAGGTGCAAAGGTAGAAATGACAAATTTGGAAAGTGTAATATTTTAATTATTCCTCAAACATTCTTCAATAGCATCATTAATTTATTTACATAAAATTATTAAAAGAAATCAATTTATGTCTAGCTCTTCTCAACTTCGTGAGAAAAATAGCTTAAGCGACTCCTATACCGCGTAATTGTTACACACTCTTCACTTTAACATGTGCACTGAATACGGGCAAGCTAAGTCGCTTAAGCTATTTATCTAGCGAACTTTAAGTTACATAAAAACGGCGTGAATAAAAAACGTTGCAAATCAAAAGTTTCATTTCAAGGTATTGAATATTTCTATGAAGACATGGGCCAGGTTATATGAGACTATATATTCTATGACTTGAAGAAAACTACTTTGACTAGTTCTTGAGCATTGTAAAAAAATCATTGAATAAGAAGTAAAGGATATGGTTGTGCCACCTTTCCCTCTAAATAGTTTTACGTAATAAATGAATGTTATTACCACGAAAAAGCAATGTGCGGTAACACATTTCTTTTTTTCATAACTCGTCACTACATGACAATTTATTAAAATTTCTACAACAGATCGCAAGTATCAAGACGAACGCTACATGTTGCGACATCTACGTACGTCCCACACTCAGGGGACTCACGCGTGTCCGATATGTGGCAAGTTGATGACGAGTCCAACCGCATTACGACATCATGTCATCACGCACAGCTCTTATAAAACCCTTAGTGTGAGTACATAGCAGATACCTAACGTATGATACTGTAATACAAAAAAAAATATTTCCCTTAAATAATGGTAAATAAAATTATGTTATTTTATTGCTGGCAATTTAGGTACTGTGTGGTAGCGGCTGGAGTTTTGGCGCGAATGTGGAAATGTCATGTCATGCTCTTGTATTATATTCATTTCTTTAGTGTTTTGTGGTGTTATATTGAATAATTTTGCTGGTATTTTATGCAATATGGTACAGTTAAAGTGCTGAAGTGTAGTGAATATGGTATAATAGTGGTTTACGTGTATTTTCATATTGTCCAAAATTCCCAAAGAAAATCATTGATTAGGTTATCAGCGCCCGATTAATGGTAACGACTTGACTTACTGACAGACAATGACTATTAAGGCTACATAATATGAAGAAATGATGAACAATGTATGAAAAATAATGAAATAAGACTTGGCTGTATGGGCTTTGATCTCTTTGCCTGTCCGAATGGACGAACAGAACCAAAAAAAAAAAAAAAAGTGGTAGCGGCTGCGAATACTACCAACACTTACTTTGCTCGTGGATGTCGTAAAAGACAGACGACTAAGAGCTTTATTTATTAACCTGAGCCAAGTCCACCTGATGCCTTTTAGTTAACAGTTACATTCCCAAGAGTGTTAATGTTAGGCAGGTGGCTGGTCATAAAACTTTTGCCAAAAACTATACCAACTCGCCTGATCAGTGTGGGTATAGTAGGTCAATTTCTCTCCTATTGCGGAGGAGGCTCGCGGCCAGCAGTGGGACACATATGAGCTGAGATGATGACGATGCATTGTTAAAGCTAGTCAAAATTGGATCAAATTACTGTAACAGTTCTTTTTTCATATCCACAACATAGTGCAAAATATGTCTTGGGAGCTATTCTCTATGGAAAATTTTGTATAAGTTCTTACACATCTCATATGTGTAAGGTTTAAATAAAGTATGGTGGTAATATAATAGCTTAGGGACGTCCATTAATCACGTGCTCTTTTTTAACTTTAGTGGTAATCGAACGCACAAAGCTTGGCGTTCCAAGTCTTCACCACTGAGTCAATTGTAAAGTTGCTGATACACAGTAGTATCATATTGTCTCTTTCGAAGGATCGATGTGCATTATTTATTGCCAAATTTTACGCGCCTGTTGTTATTCGCGCTTTATCTAATACCATATTCTAGCCCTAGCCCGATTTATTGTGGTAGGGCCACACTGTTGATAGTTCTCTATCTACAGCCGCAGGCAGGCCCGACCGGGGTGGTACCACACTCTCGCAGAATATCCACGTATGAATGGTGGCTTTTGCCGCTGTGCTTCGTTCGGTGAGCGAGAGAGCCGGAGCCTAACTTTCCGGGTGTGTTTTCGTGTGGTGGGTTCTGGTGATGCTTGAAATTTACGGTGGTAAGGTCTTGGTTGGGGCATTGGGCGTGAGGGGCTGATATGTGGTACAGGGAGACCCGGTGGGAATGGTCACCGCCGGCCACCTGCCGGTCAGCAGGGGACCCGAGCCCAGGACTATCCCCCCTGGGAGGCTGTCCCGCCAACCGGCGAAAATCCCGTTGCGGAGTCGTCGTGCCGGAGTGGGAAACCGGAGTGGAGCCCGACGACTACGGGCGGGGGGGCACCGGGGGCCCTTCCGTGCTTCGTGTCAGCTCCTCACAAAACCCACCCTCCAACCATGTACTAGGCCCCGCACTTTTTTTTTTTGGCATCACCGGACCCCATTCCACGAAAGTACACTCCCTTCCTCTTCTTATACAAAACCCATGAAAAGGAAACACAAAAAGAGAAGGTTTTACACGGCGGTCCCTCTATCCACATTTGACGTGGACTTTTGTAACATTAGGGGTTTACACAGCAATCTCGACGCCGTCCACCAACACCTCGAGACGGCGCGGCCTGCCTTGCTCTTTTTAACGGAGACGCAGATAAGTGCCCCGGATGATATTTCGTACCTAAATTATCCAGGCTACGAGTTGGAACACTCCTTCCACCGTAAAGCTGGGGTGTGCGTGTTCATCCGGGATGACATCTGTTGTCGCCGCCTTAGGGCCCTCGAGCATGGTGACCTGTCAATTTTATGGTTACGCATAGACTATGGAGGGTATACCCGCATCTACGCGTGCCTCTACAGGTCCCATGGCAGTGATTCAGGGTCAACTCAGTTATTCGAGAACGTTCAATGGGGGATTGACGAAATATTGGAGCAGTGTCCATCAGCGGAGGTGGTGGTTCTTGGAGACTTTAATGCTCATCATAAAGAGTGGTTGGGGTCCCGAACCACTAACCTCTTGGGTAGGCATCTCTTCAATATGGTCTCGGCCTATGGTCTCTCACAACTGGTAACACAGCCCACCCGTGTTCCAGACATTGAGAGCCATGAGCCGTCTCTACTGGATCTTCTGCTGACTACACACCAGCACGGATACCGGGTAGTGGTCGAAGCTCCTCTTGGGTCATCTGACCACTGCTTGGTCCGTAGCAAAGCCCCTATTGCGAGGCCTAATCGCTCTAAAGCGACTGGGACTCGCAGAGTCTGGCAATATAAGTCAGCAGATTGGGATAGGCTTCGCGAGTTCTACGCATCCTACCCATGGAAGCAGCTTTGCTTCGCCTCTAGGGACCCTGGCATTTGTGCGGATTGCGTTACCGATACCGTTATTACGGGGATGGAATTATTCATCCCCAACACCAAAATACCGGTCGGTGGCCGCAGCCGGCCTTGGTTTAATAAAACCTGCAGGACGGCTGCACAGCAAAAGCAGTCCGCATACCAGGCCTGGAATAGGGCCCAAAACTGTCGGGACCTAAATGTCAGGGAGGAGAAGCGAAAATTTAATGCTGCTTCTAGATCTAGTAAGAAGGCTATTGCCAGAGCCAAGGCGGAACATGTTGCCAGAATCGGCGAGCGATTGGAGAGCTATCCCGCCGGGAGTCGTGCATTCTGGTCGCTCGCCAAAGCTGCCCAAGGCAACTTCTGCCAGTCCAATCTCCCACCACTGCAGAAAAATGATGGCAGTCTAGCCCACAGTGCAAAGGAGAAGGCCGATCTTTTAGGTCAATTCTTTGCCTGTAACTCGACTTTGGACGCTGGAACCGCCACACCACCTATCATCCCGCGATGTGAAAGCTCTCTGCCTAAAATCCGCATTACGCAGCGAGCGGTGAGGCGGGAGCTGCGGCTAATAGACGTACATAAGTCGAGCGGGGCGGATGGCATCCCTGCAGTGGTCCTGAAAACGTGCGCCCCCGAGTTGACCCCCGTCCTCACGCGCTTATACCGACTTTCCTATGATACTTGTAGGGTTCCATCTTCGTGGAAGATAGCCCATGTCCACCCGATCCCGAAAAAGGGAGACCGGTCGGACCCGTCGAATTACAGGCCGATTGCGATTACATCCTTGCTCTCCAAGATAATGGAGAAAATAATCAACCATCAGCTTCTGCAGTACCTTGAGGATCATCAGCTGATCAGTGACCGCCAATATGGGTTTCGTCATGGTCGGTCGGCTGGTGATCTTCTTGTGTACCTCACACACCGTTGGGCGGAGGCCTTGGAGGGCAAGGGTGAGGCGCTAGCGTTCAGCCTAGATATCGCGAAGGCGTTCGACAGGGTTTGGCACAGGGCCCTTCTATCGAAGCTACCATCATATGGAATCCCCGAGGGACTCTGTAATTGGATCACCAGTTTTTTGGATGGTCGGAGCATAAAAGTAGTCGTCGATGGCTCCTGCTCCGAGACCATGCCCATTAATGCTGGTGTACCACAAGGCTCGGTGCTCTCCCCGACGTTGTTTATTCTGCATATCAATGACATGCTCTCCATAGAGAGTATTCGTTGCTATGCGGATGACAGCACGGGTGACGAGCGATACACCGAGCATCAGAATGTCCCTCGGAGTATGTTACAGGAAAGACGGGCTCAACTTGTGTCTGAAGTCGAGCGCTCTCTAGGGCGGGCCTCAAAATGGGGTGAACGGAATTTAGTCCAGTTCAACCCCACTAAGACACAAGTTTGCGCGTTCACTGCGAAGAAGGACCCTTTTATCATGGCGCCTCAGTTCCAAGGAGTAACTCTCCAAATCTCCGAGAGTATTGGGATCCTCGGCGTCGAGCTATCGAACAAAGTCCAGTTTGGGAGTCATTTGGAGGACAAAGCCAAATTGGCAAGCAAAAAGTTGGGCGTGCTGAGCAGGGCCAGGCGGTACTTCACGCCGAGTCAACGTCTTGTGCTATATAAAGCACAAGTTCGTCCTCACATGGAGTACTGCTCTCATCTCTGGGCAGGCGCGCCTAAATATCAGCTAGACCCACTTGACTCCCTACAAAGGCGGGCAGTTCGAATCGTCGGTGATCCCAATCTCACGGACAGACTAGAGTCGCTGGAGCGGCGGAGAGACTTTGGGTCACTCTGTGTACTCTACCGGCTCTTTCACGGGGAGTGCTCTGAGGAACTGTTTGACTTGGTACCACCGTCACCATTTTACCACCGTACCACTCGACACCGTAGCAGGGTTCATTCATTTCACCTGGAAACGATATGGTCCTCGACCGTACGTTTTCAGCGATCATTTCTCCCACGTACATGCAAGATCTGGAATGAACTACCTGCTGCTGTGTTTCCCGAGCGCTATGACATGTCCTTCTTCAAACGAGGTTTAAGAAGAGCTCTTCCTTCACGGTAGGCAGCGGCCTGGCTGTACCCCTGGTGTTGCTGGGTCCATGTGCAACAGCATTACTTACCATCAGGTGTGCTGTTTGCTCGTTTGTCACCGTAGACAAGAAAAAAAAAAAAAAAAAAAGCCCTATTGATAAGTTCAAATAAATTGTAAGATAAAATAAAATGGTTGTCCTTCAAATAGCCTTTGGATTTAACTTGGTAATGATAGTAGCTTCTCCACTATGAAAAGACAAACTCTTTTTAAAAATCTATAATTGTAATTAATAAAGTATATATACTGAACCTCAATCTTTATCACTTTTCAGTGTAAAATGTGCCCTAAAGTATGCTCAGTCAAAAGAACAATGTTAAAACATTTTCGAAGACGGCATGGTTTTAAAGGTACGGAGTCTATGAAAGAGTACTACACCCGATTGGATCCTAGAGAATGTAACTTAGGTCTTGATGAAGAAACAATGACAAATATATTCGGTCCTCCAAAGAAAATTGTAAACAATGTCATTGGTGACTTTGTCACAGTTACTAATAAGATATTGGAGCAAGTAAAGAAAAACAAGGATAAAAACGTTAAAAATATTAATGATGACGAAGATAAACAAAATGAGAATGCGAAATCTAATTCAGAAGATGAGGAGAAGAGTGAAAAAGATAAACTTGAAACGGATGGTGAAGACGATAAAGATATTACAACTTATGTTTTCAAAACTGAAGTGACAGATTATAATAACGAACACGGTGAAAATGAACTTGAACCAACTGATTTTGTGAGTGTTAAAATTGAACCAATGGAAGATGATGAAGCAGTTGAAAATTAAATTGCGATAGATCTTTTTACTTTTTAAAAAAATAACTTAAATGTTAAGAATACTTAGAGTATGTACATTGAAATGATATTCAATTTTCATAGATTTTTGAATTGTTAACTTTTCTGGACTGATATTGTGATCTATTTTCACACATTATTATTATTGTAAAATTGTGTTGACGTACTGAAGGAAGGTGGAGTCAAGAGTCTCCGAAACCGGCGCGCGTGTATGAAGAGAATTATGAATGTTGAGGAAGCGAGTGAAGTATGCAAGGATAGAGTTCTCTGGCACTCTGTTCTCTCAGCCTACCCTGCAAGGGATGTGGCGTGATGATATGTATGTATGGGTTGGGTTGACGTCGGATAGGCGACCAGTCACAAACTTAGCGATAACTTTTGCAGTATGGATGAAAAGAATAATGGATGTCTTTCACCTAAATAAAGGAGTCCCTATTATATGCGATCAGCGAAAAAACTACGTTGTTCGCATGTTTTTACTCGTAGATACGAAAGATGGTGATCAGACTGTAGAAGTTTGCGTAATTATTGAGCGTGAGTGAATGGTGCCCCTTTACTAGAGGGTCCTGGTACATTCAATGATAAACGACCATGATCATGAATAATTTCAGGTCAGATCTTACTGGAAAGCTCGTAATGTTGTTGTAATTTTATATATTGTTTTAAATTTTTTACAATCATCAGTATGATTATTTAAAATATATGAACCATTTATTTTATCTGTTAACGAGAAACTGTTACTAATTTACTGTTGTTATTTAATTTCTAAGAACATGCATAAACCATAGTAAAAACATGCATATAAATATACAGGTTGCCGATTTAATTAGTAGAATCCTTGAAGGGGGTGTATCAGACCATGATACACTATCCAAATCAGTAAAAAAAAAATAGTACCTAACTTTTGATTAAATCGCCTTAATGATAAGCGGTCAATACACTTGTACTATAAAAGTTCGATGTAGGCATATGCCTGAGTATATACTCATGCGTGTGACATTGAAATAGTAGGCAAATAGTCCCGCTCACGCTGCGCTTACCGCTGCGCAGCTGGGTCGAAATGTACCTATGTCAATGTACACTGGCAAACCTACTGTTTTGATAAGAAACAAATCACTATATCTCGGGATTTGGCAGAGCTAGGAGTCTGCAACTAACTTTAATGTTTTATATGACGTCATTCCTACACCTAGTTTAAGTTATTCTAGTAATAAAATCGGCACCTGTACATATAGACAGTAAAATCAGTGTAAACAATACATGAATCTTTCGTGTTTACTACATAAGAGTATGGTTTTACTTGCAACATAAATAAATTGCATAATATATTGAATCTGAATAAAACAAAATATGTTTTAATAATAACTTATGTTGTTTATTTTTACCTGACCAATACATATCAATACAGAATGTATTCATGTGTCAAATTAATTATGATACTTAGTATGACTTTCGTATGGTTGACTGCTACGTCGTGGGGGCAGCAAATACCAACCCTCACATTGCTCGTTAGTGTCGTAAAACACGACCAAGAGCTTTATTACATCATCCCTAGCTGTCATAAGAATTCATAAGATATTGCAAAAACTTTTGAAATATGTACAAAAGAGTTACATATTGTATCGACCCCAATTAAATGGGATAAGAGCTAGATGGTGATAATTTTATAAATATTAGAACTAAAGTGTGCATTACAACATTGCCCGTGGTAAATTAGAACTCTATGGGAAATGAAATTGTAACTTTGTTCAGTTAAATGTAGGATAATTATAATTAAATAAAAAAGTAAAAAAATATTTTAAAATGACATAAATAGATGAACGGATATTCTGTGAGTACAATAGACTAGTGACTAGAGATACTATATAGGGCTATTAGCATTGACTAGTGAGCATAGGCCTCTCAACATAAGACGAATAATATCAAAATCGCCACGCTTTTCAGATGGTATGTGCAGGTCAAATATCAAGTTTCTCTCAATCATGACATAGTGACAGACACGACTGAAACATTGATAGATCAATTAGTAAAGGGGAGGTAATAATATTTGCCCATTGGGATAAGGGGCCGTTCAAGTATTACGTAACGCAATTTCGGGCGAGGGGGGGTCTTGTTAATTGTTACAATGCATTACATAGTCGGGAGGGGGGTTCAAACAACGCGTTACGTAGCATTGTTTTTCTTATTAAATAAAAAACTAGGGAATTAAAATTTCCTAAGTTGACACGCAAATTTTAATTTTTTAGTTGATGAATGAACAACATACACATGTGTTGCGAGTTTGGCATCTCTTTTTTATTGCCTCAAGCACGTTTAAAAACGGTCACTTGGGTGTTTGTTACGTTACGTTCAGGGAGGGGAAGGGGGGTACAGACATACGTTACGACGCGTTACATGTGGGGGAGGGAGGATCAAAAATCTTCAAAAATTGCGTTACATAATACTTGAACGCCCTCTAAGTTACTGTATAGGCAATTTAGCAATATAAGGAACGGTCATTGTGAAGGAAATCGGTATAATATGGAAAGTTAATTTCAGAACGCTTTACAATCAGCTGTAAGCTGTCATAAAAATTATCAAAATAACTTGCCGTCATTTTGACAGATATAAGATATAACAATTTAGACTTTGACCTTACTAAATTAATTTTTGTTTTAACTACAGGTTAATAAATCCAGTAATGACTTAAGTATAAAAATAAGAAAAATAAATAAATGTCTAATAAGGATTTTAAGTGAATACAACCATGTTCAACCCTGCAACAACGGTGCGAAGGATCGATGTTTTGATTCGAATTTTAGGCAATCGCAAAGTAATTTTAAACGCTAATCCAGTGAGAGCGTATTCTAGTGCCGATAAAGTAACTATAGGAGATGTCAGTAAAGAGCTCAAGGATCCTAAAAAAGTTGAATATGTACCCAGAAAATATTGTAAGTTTTACAGAACTTTGTTCTATACCCTATATAACTTGTAATGGTTTGCTGTGGGCGATATTAGAATAGATAAATAGAAATATTATATTAGATTTCTCAACAAAGGGTTGCTGAACTTTGTTTAGCTCTTTACTTCTTTATACACCTGTTTCACATTTATGTATATAATTTTTTTTGTCTCAATAATTTTCATGGGTACTTTAAAACGAACTAAACACAGTACTTTGGACCTATTTCAGTTAGGCCCATTTGGTTGGCTTTAGCCTTGCAAATAATTTGATTTCAATTCATAGAAATCCAAGAAGAACTGAATTCAAGTAGGTAAGCTAGCCAAAACTATATTTTGGTTTTGTTCTGTCTGTGCAACAATTTATTTTATAAAGACATAATAAGTTGTAATTAAATATAATAAAAATATTACTAATCTGATTAGTAGGGACACATGCAACATTCAAGGCTATATATAAATTAATACAATTAAACTATTTACAACTTTTGGTTCCCAAGCAGGGTTGACGTCTGGTAGGCCGGTCATAAAACTATTGCCAATAACTTTTACAATATATTATACTATAAAAGAAGAGTACATATTGCATTGACCCCAAGCAATTGGAGTAAGAGTAGGAGAATGATGACAACTTTTGATAAGATGTTGAGTCATGTGAATGAAGGTCAATATAATTATTATTGAAAAAGGAAATATATAATACAATCTACCATAAGGTTAAAAGTATAAAATAATATTAAATAACAGTTGTTTGACTATTTTTGTTTTTTTTTTTTTAATATTTTAAAAATGCCAACATTTGAAGTTACCATACATACAGCTTAAAAATCCATTGTAGTAGAATTTATTAATTATTCTACTGTTTTATAACTAAATAGTATGCTATTAGAGTAATGTAATATGTCTTTTAGTGATAATAGAAGATGCAGAAATAAAGTCATTATCGCAAAACACACTCAGGAACTTAAGATGGATGATGCAAAAGGATCTACTTGGTCAAGATATGTTTTTACTAGGCAGACCAGGCCCAAGCAGGTATGTTATTATTATATTTTACCACTCAAAAGAAATGTTACCTTTTCTTTCATTTCTTCAGCCATCGAATCTAAATTACAAGTTGTTCAATGGTTTTTTTTTATTTATGTAAGAAATTATTAATTTTGCTATGTGTATATCATAGTTTATAATTTAATTGTTTGGATAGTGATTTTTCTCACTGGCAATGCTTTACTATATTTTATCGAGTTATTTAAATACAAGAATCCGCACTATAATTTTTTCATCATTCATCATTTCAGCTCATATATACCCAGTGTTGGGCTCAAGCCTCTCCCATAAATGGAGGGAAATTGACTTCCTATACCGCACTGGTACATTTACACTGGGACATTTTGATATAGGGTTTTGTTTCGAATTTGCCTTACTTCGCATAGATGTTATATGCGTTTTATATCCCTTAGCCGTCTCTTACGATCACCCACGGGTAAGATAGTGGGTGGTGCATTGTATTCTTACTCTGTCACCACATGCAAAATTTAACAACACTATAATTTTTAATTGGTCTATATTAAAAGAAGGCTTTCATTGGCAAACAAATAATTATTTTATTTAGGTTTCTCAATGAATAACAAAAACTTTAACAAATTAGTAATCATTTAGAGTTAAACAATGTTTGTGTTTCAGTTACATTAATATGATTAGTTCTCTCCAATTACTCTGTACAGTAACAGCTCTAAAAAGATTTCTTTTTGTTATCTATGGTTTTAAGTGAATCAATAAATAATTTGCTTGAAGGTAACTACTCCTCATATTTAGCATCGCCAAATGCTGATTGCCTCTAAAGATTCTCCAATAACATTTAACTTTAAAGAAAATGAACTGCACAGGGCTCAGCAAATATTATATAGGTTTAGTGCAGGGTAAACAAATGTAGGAAGGATGACGATATTATAAGGGTAGAAATGTGACGATGGTTAAGTCTGTCTGAATGTTTTAGAACGCATCTCACGATAAATACCATAGAACAGAGATCTGGAGTCTCTTTGCCACTTTAATAACTAAAGTTCATCTGTGCAATTGTTGTTAATGATTCAAACAGCACTTCTTTGTATCAACATGTATCAACATAACAAATCATTTAGAACAGGGTGCTTATCGATGGAGTAGTAATCTACCTATGAACATTTGCATTATATATAATACCAGTAGCTGCCTTGGCGTGAGTTAGCGCTTGGCTGATACTTTCCTGGGAAACTTATAACATCAACTGTGGTTGCCAATCTATTGGCGTGGTAGTCGTGTCATACCTGCTTGGGAGGTCCATTTTTCGACCCATATTTCGACCCATATATTTCAACCCATATTTATTTCGGCCCCTACCGTGAACCTTTTTGGACAGATAATACTCGCGGATCTCTGTATAACGTCAGCCATGCTTCAGTTGGTAGGTGATCCCTATTCCGTTAGAAATACTGAAGAATTATTGTAACATTTAATATATTTTAGGAGGAAAGTAGTATTACAATATCTGGAGTTAACTAAAAGAGAGCTGGAATATGTAGCTTTATCACGAGATACAACAGAGGCAGACCTCAAGCAAAGAAGGGAAATTCAGAGTTCTACAGCAAAATATTTCGATCAGGTATGTTTTATAAGGTTAATAAAGGATGTTTCCAATAAGTAGTCGTAGCATACTAATAGATAGCCCACTAAGTATTCTGCTATTATAAATATTAAAAAGTTCATGCTACAGGCGATCATTTATTTCTTTTTTTTTTGGCGCCGGGTTACAGTACGTTACGCCCCGCTAATCCGTCCGGGGCGACACAGAAGCGGCGCACGACCCCGTAGACCCCCCTTACAATATACGTTTCGACGCCGTGCGAGTAGGTCACTGGAACGCAGTCTTTTTCTTCGGTGGTCCACTCGGATTGTACAGGTGATCCTGAAGTATGTTTCGGTCGGATTACCCCCACTGGGTTTAAATTCTCTCTTAAAGGAAAATGAATGAATAAGTCATCGACGCATAGTTGCCTCGATAAATAGCCATATAACCATGACAGATAGAGAGAGACGCTATAACCATTGCAAATATTTTAGAAGATGCGTCGAGCGTAATGATACCCTCGTTCCATTGTATTACTAAAAGATTACCCAAAACCGAATTTTGCAAGTAGCAACTGCAAATGCGGATCAAAAATTTGATTAAAGGAATTTTGCATTCGTTTGTATTCGGTCTAGTATAAAGGGCGAGATAGCAATTTCAGCTAGCGGGATATCAATTCTAAATAAATAATAACGATTTTTGAAGGGTTTTGTCATATAAGAATACGAGTAGATTAATTCAAGGCAAATATTCAAATATATGCTAACTTGACGGTGTTTTCAGTTATGTACATAATGGACTCTCGTTTCTTCTGATTTTGCTTTAGATAGATATAATTTAAACGTCAATTTCGAGCGATGCTATATAATATTTAATTTCCATTACAATCATCTGTACGCAATCTTACCAAATAGTAAGTACTTAAGTACGTACTTAAGTACATAGTAAATACTTAAGACCTAAGTTATACAAGAGAAGTTCCTCTGTAGTGTTGATCTGTCAGAAAAAAGTTCGATAAACTGAGCTACTTACCCCTAGCCAATATTGGCAAATATTTGGCCATATCAATATTACTACGGTGTGGAAGTCTATATTTGGAATAAATCTTATATCTTCGGGCTTTATAACTTTCTATTACCTTATAGAGCGCTGTTCGAGCTGCAGTAGAAGGTCGCGTGCTTGTCTTAGAAGGAATAGAGAAGGCAGAGCGCAATGTTTTGCCAGTGCTCAACAATCTACTCGAAAACAGGGAGATGCATCTAGAAGATGGCAGATTTTTGGTGCCTGCAACTAGATATGATAAACTATTAGAGGTAAGGGAGAGGTTTCTACGGTTATTTGATTATTGTGATTACATATCACCGGTAGTATACTATGCCTAATGTAAAGACATGTTGTATCAATTGTGTTTATTTTGCAAATTAGTGTTACGTGGCCCACGTACAATAGCTGTTCCAAAAGCTAACTCTTTAATCATAGTCAAGGCTCTTATGTCTTGTACGGCTATATTCTCTGTCATCACATTCCTATTCTTATCCTAATTTATATGGAATTGACAAAGCATGTCTTTTAACCCCAAGACAGGTGGAAGAAAAGCCAAATTTGAGGCATCACTATCTTTTATAACCAAGCGCCTGACTGGCACCAAATTAGACTAGATGGATCTGTAAAACCAGCTGTCCGATCGGGGTAGAATGCCAAAATATAACAAATGGTTATATTTTGGCACTCTACCGACTATAGTTCTTTATCGTAGCGGAAGTCAAAACCGTTCCTATGTAAAATGCCTCTTAAGACAATTTACCGTCGGCTACTAACGTATGGGAGGTCTATCAGCTATCAGAAATTACAATTGTTGGTCTCTATATTAGTTCTAGAGGCATCCATGCACGAATCAGCACAGATCTTGAAATGTTGTATTCTGCTTAGGTTAAAAACGGGCAACTTTGCCTTAGGTTTATTTCGTAGGAGGAATACTCATGAATTTCTATAGTGCTAAACAAAATAAAGAGACGTCTCCATTGAATTTGTTTTTATACAAAGCCTTAATTTTTCTACTATAGTGGTTAAAAGTGTTACTTCCATAATTCTTATACGTTTTCAAATATTAACCTTAGGAACATGGTGCTGAAGAAGTATCGCGTTGGCGTTTAGTTCGTGTCGATGAGAATTTCCGAGTGATTGCACTTGGTCTTCCTGTACCACGGTACAGTGGGCAGCCACTCGACCCGCCTCTACGTTCCAGGTTCCAAGCAAGAGATGTCGCTACCATCGGATTCGGGGTGAGTAATAACCTTTTATTCACTTGGGTGAAAATAGATGTCGCTATCTTAAATCCTACTAATATTATAAATGTATAAGATTTTGAAATTTTTTGGTGGTTTATTATACAACCACGTGTAATCCGTTCAACAGATTAGAATGAAAATTGGCACACAGATCATTGCCTGGATTAACACATACTTTTTATCTTGGTAATATATTCCTTGGGATCATTTAGTTGACTGCACCGATGGCGTAATGGTTAAGATACCGACCTTCCATGCCAGTGCCGTGGGATCCATTCCAACGCAGGACAATACTTTGTGCGATTCACAAACTGTTATTCTGAGTCTGGGTTTAATTTGTCTGCCTTAATTATATGTTTGTAAAGTCCTCCGCAATGCAATGATTATTTCCTAAGGGCAGGCTGAGTTTTTTTAAAAAAAAATGTGTGAGTCACTTTTTATGCGTGCGAAGCCGCCAGCAGAAGCTAGTAATATTATAAATGCGAAAGTGAGTTTCATTGGATAGGCTGACTCGCTGTACTGAGTAATTATTATAAGTCGTCATTATAGATCATCATAAAAATACTATACACATTTTCAGGGATTCAGTTAATTTTAATATTCCGAAAGAAAGGCCCTAGGGGTATAAGCATAGTGAATTTGCCCTTGAAAGATATTGGGACAATACTGTGAGGATTTTTAGGTACTAATAAGATAATAAGATCCTGAAAGTTTCAGATCCCTAACCCAATTGGTATTCGGGAAAAAGCAAACTATCTAATAATCAGAAAAAATGAATATTCTCGGCAACGCGTGAATCGATTAATTTGAATTTTGGATATGTTTTGGGGGCTGATAGTACCTTCTAGGAAAAAAATTAAGAGCCATATCGGTTGATGAGAACCACAATAAAAATGACATTTTTGTTTTAATTTTGATTTTTAACTATGATACGAGTTTGGTACATTTATAAAACTATTTTTTTTGGATTCCTCATCCATTTTCTATGGAATTATGAATTTTTAAGATTTTTAAAAAAGGTATGCCATATTATATATTAGATAAAACCAGAACAGATGTAAGAGTAACAATAGGTAATGATGTACTAGAGCAAGTGGATGAATTTGTATATCTTGGATGTGGATTTAGCCGAGATGGAAGGTACACCACTGATATAGAGCGAAGAGTGAATGCGGGAAATAGAGTGAACGGAGCGTTGGGGCAACTTCTCGGCAGCCACCACCTCAGCCAGAAGGCACGTGTAGCAATACATAACGCAGTGCTTGTCCCAACATTACTGTATGGAAGCGAGAGTTGGGTATGCAGAAAAGAGTATGATAGTAAAATTAATGCGGTCGAAATGCGATCTCTGCGGAAAATCTGTGGAGTTAGGCTGACCGACCGCATTCGTAATGACGACGTAAGAGAGCGAGTAGGTATGAAAGAGAGTATTGGTGTAAAGATGCGAAAGGGAATGCTCCGATGGTTCGGACATGTGGAAAGAATGCCGAACGAACGCCTGGTTAAGAAGATATACAATGCGAAAGTGGAAGGATGTAGGTACCGAGGGAGACCGAGACTAACCTACCTAGACCAGATCGGTCATGTACTGAAGGAAGGTGGAGTCAAGAGTCTCCGAAACCGGCGAGCGTGTATGAAGAGAATTATGAATGTTGAGGAAGCGAGTGAAGTATGCAGAGATAGAGTTCTCTGGCACTCTGTTCTCTCTGTCTACCCTGCAAGGGATATGGCGTGATGATATGTATGTATGTATGTATGTATGCCATATTACAAAAAAATTAAAAACATGTGTTTTACGCTTAAAGCCTCGGTTTTGTGGTTTATATATGTTCTGTTTATAGATGGGCGTTTTCAGATTTTTAAGCAAACCGATACAAATTCGATTTCTGATATTGAAATCGATTTCAGAAATCGATTTCCAGAGTGGTTGGCGGAGCGAATTTACTTAGTTTCGTTCGATATTCGATGGTTTTAGTTATTTTAGCGTAGCAAACGAAAAACGCAAACGAACGTTCGTATTCAAAATATTTTCTTTAATTTCTTTGTTGATTGGATTTAGGTGTACGATTTTACTTCATGCTTTATCTAGGCTTAACTAGAGTACTAGACTAGCAAAAATGTTTTGTTTTGGATATGATTCAAAACTTTCTGGCGTATTTAAAAATGGTCATATTTACAACGATTTCATGATTATATTATATTGTGGTGCCTACCTATGCAATTTATCTAGGTCAAATAATTATAATGTAATTGAAAATAAATTATCTGGTTGTTTTATTTAATATATGACTCATTACACGTATCCACATAAACACAATATAATGTACATTTTTTTTCGTATGGTTTTTTCTTGCCATTTTACATTTAATAGTTATTTCTTATTTATCATCGAATCGTATGTATGATACTAATACGTTAGTATAGTATTGAATCATAAAATACCTATCTTATTATATAGTTCACGAGAGCACAAAAATAACATTACACGCACACCGCACGTGTCACCAAGGTCAAGTGTGCATTAAAACTCTCCAATAATTAAAAAAATCTATTTTACAAACACAAAACTTAAACTATCATTAAGTATTGTGTAATATTATCATGGAAATAGTTGCATTCTGATATAGATCTTATTCCCTGCCCCTTGTAATTCTGTTTCGTTTCAATCTTCCATTCATAGTTTCTTAGAAACCGTTAAAATCCAATAGTGATGACAATTCGCTTCATCTCTTTCACTACACTAAATGATCGCTTAGTTAGAATGAAAGGAGGCGAACTGATATAAGAAATGTATATAAGTGACAACATCGAGGCTTGAGCTTAAAACATACAAATAAATAGAATTTTTGTATAAAAAATGCTACACGTGCCTTCTGGCTGAGGTGGTGGCTGCCGAGAAGTTGCCCCAACGCTCCGTTCACTCTATTTCCCGCATTCACTCTTCGCTCTATATCAGTGGTGTACCTTCCATCTCGGCTAAATCCACATCCAAGATATACAAATTCATCCACTTGCTCTAGTACATCATTACCTATTGTTACTCTTACATCTGTTCTGGTTTTATCTAATATATAATATGGCATACCTTTTTTAAAAATCTTAAAAATTCATAATTCCATAGAAAATGGATGAGGAATCCAAAAAAAATAGTTTTATAAATGTACCAAACTCGTATCATAGTTAAAAATCAAAATTAAAACAAAAATGTCATTTTTATTGTGGTTCTCATCAACCGAAATAGCTCTTGATTTTTTTCCTAAAAGGTACTATCAGCCCCCAAAATATATCCAAAATTCAAATTCACGCGTTTCCGAGAATTATCATTTTTTCTGATTATTACATAGTTTGCTTTTTCCCGAATACCAATTGGGTTAGGGATCTGAAACTTTCAGGATCTTATTATATTATTAGTACCTAAAAATCCTCACAGTATCGTGCCAATATCTTTCAAGGGCAAATTCACTATGCTTATAGCCCTAGGGCCTTTAGTCAACCATTTCGTAGGTAAAACTAAGTAAATATGCATAAAAAGGTTGTAAAAGTATCGCATTGTTATAAAAAAAAGGCCTCAGTGCTGCAACCAATAGATTTTTCTTCTATATATCGAAATTTATGCTAGTATGAGGTACTATTTTGTCAGTATGAAATATCACCCACTATATTGTTTGAGAATGTTTGATAATACCTGACAAAAAATAATATTCCAAAATTAATGTTTTCTTTATAAAAATGTATTTTAAAACATTTTAATAAAACATCTGATGGAAATTGATTCACTCGCGTGTGTCCACCTTCAAGAATGTATGTTTATTAAAGTTTGTAAACATCCTGTTGCTAGGTTACAGTTATATACGTAATATATCTTCTACTAACGGTATTACTTACCGTTAGTAGAAGATTTATAACGCATATAACTATACTTTCGCACGATTCTTCTATTATATGATAATATGGTTGAATTGGAGATGAAAATCTAGATCACAGAAAGTCTTAAAAGAGTGAGTAACTGATATCGTCGAAAAAGTTTACTCAGGCAAATTTTTTTTTATGGGTTTTTTAGCCGTGCTATAATTAGAATACGATTAATAGTGTTTGAGGTCCCGTTAAAATAAACGAAATTTTCAGCTTTATGTTAGTAACTAGCTGATGCTCACGCTTTCATCCGCGTAATATACTTGAACCCTTCACTTTTGACTCTTTTAGTGACAGAAAAGGCGAGTGATGATTTTTAAAATTTAAATGACTATAACTTTTATTCTGATGTCAGATTTTAATGAATCAAACATTAAATATTGCTATGATCTGTGTTTAGTTTATTTATAAAATTGCGGTACAACCCGTTTAGTAAATTTAGAGAACTGCATATACAAGGTGGAGACGACCATACGACAATAATTTTAATCTAGTGTATCTGATGACTTGCCCAGCCTGTATACAAACTTTGAATACAATATGTCGTATAGTTTAGCCGCAGCACATTACTTTGTATTATTAACAATTTCCACACTCTGTATAAAAATTAAAATTATTCGCCTATCAAATGAGCTCCCGCGCCGCATCGGTATAAACTAATATGAAACTAGTACCTACATATCGCCATGTTTACCAGTTCAAGTCTTCCCCAAACGTAATACAAATCAATGCATATTATACCTTATTCCTAAGTCTTTATAAACCGTGTCATCAGACTTAGATGAGAAATTTAAAACTACCTAATGCGGCTTAATGGAAGAAGACCTCGGTCTCACGTTCAAAACTATTATAATAGGTCTGTAGGTCAGTGTGCCACCGTGATCCTGTGACGTGAATGTGCGTAATTAGACGCTTACTTTGTGTTAGAATAGTATTTCTTTCTCATTTACAATGCCTCGTTATAATTACACAGCTTCGGGTATACAGATATGATTTTAATTTATGGAGAATATCACGGAAATGCAGCTTTAACCATACGTACGTACCGAAAGAGATATGGAAACACACGTGTTTGTACTACCAATGGCCGGACTATTGTGCAAGCTGTCCAGAGGTTACGGGATAATCAATCCTTACTGCCTCATATGGATAGTGCTCCTTCGCGTGTAAGAGTCACCCTAGATGAACAAATTTTAAATTATTTTCTCGCAAATTTGACAGAGGTTGATAATGTGGAGAACTTAAAAAAAGGAATTGTACGATCTTTCGACAAGTTAAAATACATCGCCGTCAATGGCGACCTGTTAACAAGAGTTCGAAATAATATTTTAAATCGATATAATTTGTGCGTTCGGGTCCATGGCGCACATATCGAAAATTTAAAAGTTTAACGACCAAGTGAATTATTAAAGTTATCGTGATTATTTTAATAAAATAATCGAGTAAGAATGAATAGCGCCCAAACATTAAGTGTACGTATTTACCTACGTTTCGAAGTTGTAACATATGATACCACAAGGTCACTCGCGTGCCGACCACAGGTTAGTGAACTAATATTTACAAACGGTGTTCTATTTTGTTTCAATATTTATGATAAAAAGTTTGTTTGAAAAAAATGTTTTTTAAATATGCATGCGAGGACTTTTTTAATAGTTTCAAAATACTCCTATACACTAGTATTGACGGTGTTTTCATTTATTGTCGTATTGACGTCTCCACTCTGTATACACGCAGACACACAGACTTACAAACAGATATAAAATTCCAAAAATGATTTTTTGCATTCTGTCGGGCTTTTCTTACTGCCTATTATTCATTTTTTAAATAAATTTATCAAATATACAGACTCGTTGTTTCTTTCTTTTGAGTGAAAAGAAGATATATAGATAGGTACAAATATGTAATGTTTGTTATCTTAGACGCTTTGTGTACATACCAATGTTGAACTACAATAATCTCTACAATGTAAGCCAAATTAGCTTACTATACGTCTGGACACACGCCGTCCATTCCATCTGGGGCGATGGAAGGGCAGCGCAAGGCCCCATAACACACCGTATTCCAAACAGTTTGCAATAGAGTTTTTTTTTATCTGAGGATTTCCTTTTTTTTTTCTTAATACACTCGCAGTATAAGGAAAAGTTTATGATATATTCTAAAAATTGTAATAGGCAGAATCTATGTCGGTTATAGACTTTGAAACGATCCAACCGATGCGCCACAACTCGGTTTCATTAGAAGGGCTAATAATGCGAATATGAATTTACACCACGATTAAGTTGATATTCGACTTTTCCATATTTGTATCTTTTCAGAATATTGAAGTTTTAAAATTTTCAAATAACATAAAAAAAAATAGACAAATATATAAATAACTAATAAATAAACAATTTATTTAGCACATGCCGCTAGTGTAAAATAAAGTGTTAAGATTTAATATGGCAAACATGTTGAATTGGAAGAATAAGTGCACCGCTACTACTAAGTAATTTCCCCTTTAAGGACGGAAGTCTCAAAATAGTTAGAAGTTATTCTTGAACCGATTAAGGTATTACCATAAAGTAATAAAGACTCAAGTTGCTTTGGTTGTCTTTTGTTGTCGATGAGTAGAGTCAACGTACCTGTGACTTGGACTAACAAATGCATAGAGTTTCTATAATTATTTTAATTGTTATAAATTTTAGTTTGTAATAAAACAGTCATAATTATCTCGTACATTATATTATTCTCGACTGCATTGATCGGTGGCACAATGTACTTTAATGTAGTTGGTTATTTCTTGGTTATTAAAAATTCTATTATTACCTACATATAAAATTAATCAGAATATTTGTAAGATGTGCATTTACGTCTACAAATATTATAATTCTGTTTTATTATCAGCTTTCAAAATACGGCAATTATGTTTGCTTTTATGTTTGATTTATTATGTATTACCATGTTTTATTAATATGCACTTATTCATCATCATCGTCATTCTCCTACTTTATCCCAATTACTTTGGGTCGATACAATATGTATAATTCTTTCATAGTACATATTGTAAAAGTTATTGGCAATAGTTTTATGACCGACCAATCAGATGGAGTTGGCTCAGGTCGTTATAAGGCTCTTAGTAGTCTTTTACGAAATCCACGAGCAAAGTAAGGGTTGGTAGTATTCGTAGGCGCTACCACACAGCATTAATATTAATATGCACTTATTCATGTTTGCGAAATCCTTCATGTGTTCTTCTATTCCTATCAACAATCTACTATATACTTCTGATATGTGTACTTTTATAATTATAACTTATGTCGTGATTTAGAAAAAATAATAAATTATTATTTAATAATATTCTTAATTTGATATTCCTACTTTAATATATAAATGTGAATGTAAGTTTGTTTGTTACGCTTTCACGCTAAAACTACTTAACCGATCATCATGAAACATTGTACACATATTCTTGGAGGTATTAAAAGTAACATAGGATACCTTTTATTAAAAAAAAATCAAAATTTTTATATGAAAAAAAAAAAAATTGTTTGTCAATAAATCTCAAAATCTAGCTTCTTCAACGCCATCTAGCAGTCCAGTAATGAAGTTTCAACCCTGAGTATTGTAATACCGTTGCACTGTATTACCAACGGTCAAAAATAAATATAGGGGATCAAAAACTTTAGGAAAGTAACCTTTTACGCGGGCGAAGCCGCGGGCAGAAGCTAGTTCTCTATAAAAGAGGGTAAATAATAAAAATGGATAACTCGAAGAAAAAATCGTGTGTTAATTTGTCGCACCTGGTATAGTATTATTTTACTGGATATTTTAAAGATAATGACTATGTTAAAAATATATGTCTTTATAGAATTTTTAGGGCTTTACAGATAGTTATACTTTAAACCTATATACGATGCTGAGATATAAAAAACAATGTCTTACCAACGTCCTAAGCTAGAGTAAGAAAACTCGTATGTTTTATGTGCATGGATTCTAAAATGAGAATAGTCATGTACTTTAACAAACAGTAGAAATAACGTTCTTAATATTAGTTTTGAGTTTTAGATAGTAGAGGTTTGATTTAAAATTCGATAAAATTTTGCACAAAACAATTGATGTCGTTTAAGAAGTGAGAAGTTTGTTCGATTTGTTGTTTTTTTTTATTCATAAATATATATGATTTTTATAAATAACTAGCTTCTGCCAGCGGCTTCGCTCGCGTAAAAAGTTACTTTCCTAAAGATTTTCATCCCCTATTTTACCCCTTAAGGATAAATTTTTTACAAATTTTTAATGTCATATTTATTCATATCTACTCAATAGCTTAAAAACAACTTTCAAGTTTCTGGCTTTAAAAATGACGATACTTTTTTACAACTTTTCACCCCCTCTTTACAACCCTTTTTTGCATTAAAAAGTAGCCTATGTCCTTTGTCAGGTTCTAGACTATCTGTGTACCAAATTTCATTTAGATCGGTTCGGTAGTTTTGGCGTGAAAGAGCGACAGACAGACAGACAGAGTTACTTTCGCATTTATAATATTAGTAAGGATTTATAATATTAGTAAGGATTATGTTTCTTATTAAATGTATCTCTTCATATGTCATATTTGACGTGTAAGAGCAGTGCGGAAGCAGAAATACAAATATAATGAATCGCTGACATTTCAGTAAACAAGAATATAATAGAGGTACAAATAAAAATAATACGCAAAATAGGAAGGAAGACAAAATTTTACAATTTATTATGAAGCAATTTATAGGACGTCTGTGAGAGTAAACTTTCAGTCCTGCTAGTCGCAGTTGATTCTATTTTTTTCGGCAACTCAGGCATGAAAATATGCACTTGTCTTTTAGGATTTTTATTGACATCAGGTATCAATTTTTTGCTAAGCATATCCGCATACTGTTTTTCAACAGCACTTTTCTCAATAAAAACCTTTTGCCGCGTCTCGACGACATTCGTTCTCAAGTCTCTAGGTTTTTTGTTGTCTTTTATTTTGGCGCTGGTCTCGTGCCGTGGCGTGATCTTTGCATTCCGTGACTGTCGCGCATAGTTCTCGATCGTGTTCGCGGACGTCGGCACATAAAAATCGTGACGATCGATATTGCCACTTTGTTGCCCTTTTGAACTGTCCCCTCCTTTCGGAGTTGTTCGTCCGCCTTCTTTACGAATGTCAGTTGCTGTTTTAGATTTTGCCAACATATGCCGACGTTGCAGTTCTGGCCAACTGTGACGCGGTTGAGCCATCCTTTCTGCATTCTCAGGTGCTAACAGATCTATCTTACCAGCCAAGTCCAACCATTGGAGCACCCGTTCAGAAAGATCTGTATTCTCTCGTACATCAATCCTTGTCGTTTTGTTAGCTCTTAAATGCCTCATATTAATATCCAAACTATCGTTACTACTACGATGCGTTCCCGTTAAGGATTCTTCGTCCCCTTTCTCAAGAAATCTGCATTCGGATTCCTGATCCAATTGATTTAAATTCAATCTTTCTATATTCGCATGGGAAGTTCCTGGTCTGTTATTAATTCTCGACTTATCACTAGTGATGACAAGGTTTAATTTTCTTAAGCAATCTTGTAGATCGTCAGTACGATGACTGAGTCTTGAAGTTTTGGAAATATTAGTACCGCAGCTGGCTGAGGAGTTAGGTCGTCTTCTTTTTAGTTTGAGTAAATGAGGATCGTCGTGATTGAGAATAGCGTGTCTAAAACCGTCTACCCATACAGTACGAACGTACATAGGTTGCTGGGAAGATTGCCACAGCACGGGCATATTCCTACTTAAGCTAATGGACAAAGGCACGCGTCAAGCGACCCTTTCTGCTAGTGGCACTCCCCTGCTTCATAATTGATTCGTATCATCTATTTCGATGCTCGATTTCTGTGAAAAAAAAGTACACTTTTGTGTAATGGATTTTATGAGTAAATGATATTGTGTTAAATTTTCGATACATATGTGTGTTCGTATTTGTCTACCATAAATACGAACATATAAAGATGTATTGATATATAGATATCAATAATTAATATGGAATAAAAATAACATAGATATAAAATGTGGCCCATTTTATTATTTGTTTAGATAATATTTAAAGTACTAATAGATAGCATCGCGTCGCTTTTTAATATGTCTAAATAACAATAAGTTCTAGTTTTTATTTGATTGCATGTAAAAGAAATTTCCATTGAAATCTTCCAAGATATATATCGTTGGTCTTTCGACTGAATCTGATAAAATAATGCACCAGTTGCGAGATAGATAAATTTAAAAACTTAAACAATTTGGATTCGTTTGTCTATTTCTAATTTACTTTAAAAAGTGATGTATTATGGATTTTATCGTGTACCTATAATAAAAATACTACCTACCCTTAGATTTCTCATGGATATCGAAAAAGACGACTAAAAGCTTTTTATCGACTTAGTCCAACTTCACCTGATGCCATTTGGTCAGCAATGACCAATGTCATTTGGAGGAGTTGACGTCTGGCAAGCGGCCGGTAATAAAACTATTGCCAATAACTTTTGCAATATGTACCTGTACATATTGCGTAGACTCCAAATAATTGAGGTTAGAGAAGGAGAATAATTATGATGATTTATATTATTTGCAAAAAACTATTTTGAAAAGTATTTATAAAGTTGGGATTAAAAATAGTTCAATTATTTCTGTTTATACCATGAGATTATTAATTTATTTAATAGATATGCTATGCTCATTTTACGCTTGGCCTGTTGCTCGTAAACTGTTTTGATTGTTGTCGTCTTATAAGGTAACCATACGTTCATATTAATTGGCGGACATGCTTTTCAGAATTGTTTTTTTCTTAAGTTCTCTCTGTCTCGTATGAAAAAAATAATCTCGTAATGAAAAATAAATCGTTGTGTTGCGGTGGAATTTATAATTATATATTTAACATCCGAATTCGAATCAGATGCAATCAGACTGAAAATAATCAATTGGCGATGGGGTGAGCGTGGAACATTGCAGCCAGAAGACTCTGCTTATATGCCACATACGTAATCAATTACGCTACGTAAATACTAATTAAAATATTACGTTATTAGTCATTGGGATTAGAATAAGGCGTCGAAAAGAATTGATTCTCTAGTTAACTAATAATTAGGTTCTCGACCCAGCTTCATTAGGTGGTTAAGTTTAAAAAGTTTAATAACGTTTTCTTGATCGTATTATCCCTTTTAAGTGTACATATAAAGATAAAAACTGTTTTTCAAATTGGATTAATGAAATCTTATTAGAATCGGTTGAGTAATATTGGAGCTTAGAATGAAGAAATCTTATGACACAATTAAGACTAAAGATATGATGGTAATTAATGTTATCCGTATTCTTTAGAACTATCGTAATATAGAAGTTATATTTTCATCCCGTCGTGAAGGATACTCTTTTTGAAATAAAACTACTTTTACGGATTCTATCGCGTTTGTATTTGATTTATAATTTCCCGACGTTTCGAACACTTTACAGTGATCATGGTCACGGGAGGACTGGACATGATCACTGTAAAGTGTTCGAAACGTCGGGAAATTATAAATCAAATACAAACACGATAGAATCCGTAAAAGAAGTTTTATTTCAAATGTGTAATACTCGCGTAAACATTAGAGGGATACTCTTTATCAGATAGTGAAATATAAATGAACTGAGAAAACTGAGATTGTATATCTAAATGTTTAGTAACGCGGGAATATATAGAAGCGTGTTGGTACTTATAAATTACAATAAATAAAGTAGGGAGAGTGGAGGTAATGTTTAATATGTAGTTTTTTGGGTGTGGAACCGTGATTTGAATTCAAGTTCCAATTCAATTTTTCACCTTAAATTAATCCAAAAATCTACCATTGGATTAGAGCGTCATCGTAATTAAAAAGATCCGTTTAGAAACCCACTGAGGGTTTGTCTATTTAATTTTTTTTCTGACTTTTTACATATAAAATTTACATTTAATGTACACATATGATATAATCCATATTTTTTTTAAATAATCAGCCACTTTTACAACCCACAATTTTTTTACCTACCTGTCTAAATAGATTGGTCAATAAAAACGTGTGGAGTGATAACGAAATACAGGAAATAAGCCATGCGCCTAAACACATAATTGAATTAGCTACGAGGAAAACGCAGCAGTAAAATGGCAGCAATACCTTTGTTTCTATTATGCCGTTCAGAGTCGTGAAGTAAATAAATCATCATCATCATCATAATTATCATAGCCCATATATGTCCCACTGTTGGGCTCGGACCTCCTCCGTAATGTGAGGGAAGTTAACCTACTATACCGAGTTGGTCAGACGTGTTGGTATAGGGTTTTGTTTCGAGTTTTCCTTCTCTTGCATAGATGTTCTATGCGTTTTATATCCCTTAGTCGTCTCTTACGATCACCCACGGGTAAGATACGGGGTGGTGAATTATATTATTACTCCATCACCACTCGGATATAGATAAATTAAAATAAAGACTAAATTCTTAAACTTGTTCATTATGGTCAACCCCACTTTACTCCCTCTTAAACCATTCGAGGTGGCAGAAGTGACGACTTGCAGGCCTTTAACCTCCAACTACTATCGTATCTCTTTATCGCCTTTTGTATGGGCTGTCAGCTAAGTCAAAATCAAGTTCTTGCCTTCGGTAGAATATGGTCACCCTACACTACGTTTTGACATTGATTAATAGATAAAGATAGTAACGTGTACTTCTATCTAACGCGGGCATATTGCTGTCAAAGTTAGCACGGAATTGTAATTTTATTATATAAATACTCTTTGTTATTTTTTTTTTTCTACAAAATGGCAGAGTGACTAAGATGCCGACCTATCGTGCCCGTGTCGTAAGTTCGATTCCCACGAAAACTGCAGTGAAGGACTTTTGACGGGAATTTGAAAACGTCATGTGGTGCTCTTGTATTATATTCGATATCTTAGTGTTTTAACGTGTTATATTAGATAATTTTGATGGCATTTTATGTAATGTGATGGGGCAGTACTGGGATATAGTGAATATCATATAAAAGTGCTTTACAACGTTTTCGTTTTCTATCAAAATTCCGACAAGATACCATTAACAGTGTGGCCATTGCACTGTTAATGGTGACAATTTGACTTAGACAATGACTAACCTGACAAGACTATAAACGTAATAATAATTATAACTTGACACTGGCACCAATAGCTCGTATATGTAGCTGATTGCCAATATATAAGAAAAAGAAAGAAAGAAACTGCAGTAATTTGCAATTAACTATATGTTATTCACAAATAGTTGTTCTGAGTCTTGGTGTAATTTGTCTCCCTTAATTATGTGTTTGTAAAGTCCTCCGCAATACAAATATTGTCGTTGTATACATCGTATTACCTATTCTGGATAAGTCATTTAGGGGCAAAAAATTATCACAATTCGTGGGACGACGGAAAGTATTGCCGATGGATCTCGATTCAAGTAATATGTTGGAATAAATCTCCAAATATAAATTCTAATCCCTCGTGCGCTAATCGCTTTACATTCGCGAATGTATTTTTAACCAACTTCATTATAAATATTATATTATAGAATTCAAAAAAAAAAAACTATTTCTAAATCAAAAGGTAATCTATAATCTGGATGTGCATTTTAAAATATTTAATTAATGCTACTCATGAATTTATTTTAAGTTTAAAAGTTAGAATATGCTTGAGAGTAGGTGAAATAGATTTTATTCATTAATATATATATATATATTTGTTTCTGAATGTAACATAAAATATAACAATATATTTTCACTAGAAAAAGAAATGAAGCGAGTGAAGTATGCAAGGATAGAGTTCTCTGGCACTCTGTTCTCTCTGCCTACCCTGCAAGGGATATGGCGTGATGATATGCATGTATGTATGTAAGAAATGAAACCATTTACACTCGCTACTAATTCTGTGTAATTAACTCATATTAATTAATCATAATTAACCTATATTAATGGATAATTAACCTATATTGATGGATAATTAACCTATATTAACGGATAGTTAATATAGGTTAATTAATAATCAACCTATATTAATTTATTAATTCATCTATATTGATTAAAACCACGCCGGTACGATAACGGGCTTAAAAATATTTTACATCGAAGTTTTTTCACTTTTATTCATGCATCACCGATGTCTGCTCTTTAGAATTTGGTTCTTGAAATACTACGGGAACGTAAAGAAATGTGACTACTGCATTCTTACTCCGTGACTAATTATATACTGAAAATTATGTGCTTTGGAATTAATTATCAGAATATCTATTTAAAAGGAAGTTATTTACTCACAATGATTTATCATTATATCCCATAGGTACTAGAGCAACGTAGCATTTCGGTAGAACAATTACATACGTAGCAAATCACATTTTAATCAACTTGTATAAATTACTTTGACGTTAAGTCACAGATTAATGAAATAATTGATCGTATATTATATTATTTTCGAATATTTCTTCGACTTCAAATCATTCGACGTTAAGTCACAGATTAATAAAATAATTTATCGAAAATTATATTATTTTCGATTGGTTTAATACACGTCTTTACTTATTTCCTGATAACCAGTGACTGGTCGCCGAGTTTCTGTCACGCTTGGTTTTGTTGTGAAGCTTAGGCGGGTTACACACGCGATGACACAGTAAGTTGGATTTAAGGTTGAATATATTACCTAATATATCAAATCCATGAATCACTGGTAAGGTAAAATAGCTGGGGCTCTGTGTTGACGCTACTGTTTAATTTATTAATTTTAATTAATGTTCAGGATGCCAGAATAAAGAATATACGTTTTTATTGTAATAGTTATATTTTTGCGGTTGTTTTATGTATAGCTTTTATGGCGTAGGTTTGCGAGTGTTGTTCGTGACATTATTTGCTTAAAACCTGAATCGGGTGTAGAATTAATGGTTTTTCATTATTGAGTAGATTATTATACATCATTTTCATCATTTAGATTAGTATACATAATTTTCATTATTATGTAGGTACCGGGGGACACCAAGACTAACCTACCTAGACCAGATTGGTCACGTACTGAAGGAAGGTGGAGCCACGAGTCTCCGAAACCGGCGAGCGTGTATGAAAAGAATTATGAATGTTGAGGAAGCGAGTGAAGTATGCAAGGATAGAGTTCTCTGGCACTCTGTTCTCTCTGCCTACCCTGCAAGGGATATGGCGTGATGATATGTATGTATGTATGAGTATCATCAGTATAAATGTCCCACTGCTGGGTTCGGGCCTCCTCCAGTAGGAAAAGTGACCTACTACACCACGCAGGTCAGACGTGTTGGTATATAGTTTTATTTCGAGTTTTCCATCTCTTGCATAGATGTTATATGCATATTTTATCTCTTAGTCGTCTTTTACGATCACTCACGAGTTCTTACCCGATAGTTGGTGGTTAATTGTATTCTTACTCCGACACGACACGGAGATTCATTATCAGCCTATTAGAAATCCACTATTGGATGTACGCCGCTCCGCGACGGCGCAGGCCAGTTAGCGATCTCATATGGTGTTATAAGATGCCAATGAGAGTACTGCTGCTCATTCCCCTGGTTCCCCTTTAGCCGGTTTTTTCGACTTCTACGGGACAGTGAGGGGTGGTTGTCACTGCCGCATTATATTTCTAACACATCACCATACAGGAACGAATTTTGTATTAATAACAATTTATTCGTTTAGATAACATAGACTCACATAGGTAGCATCTCCTCATCTCCGTGAAAAATACGTTCATCAATTAGTACATTAAAAGAAAAAAATTAAAACATGTGTCCAAAATTCAAAATAAGAAAATAAAGTTACAATAAAATAATGATAAAAAAATATAAGCAAGAAATTTTCAATAACCACAAAGTCCGAGTTTATGCAATGGGCACAAACAAAAACATAATAGTATAAGCTCACTCCCGATTACGTAGAAATAAAAAAATATTTGGAAAATACAAAAGTGCACGCCTCATAGTTTTTATATTATTTATCATATCAGTCAATGCCATAAATGAAAATGAAAGAAAATAAATACTTTTAAAGTTTGGTGCCATTCTCGACGTAGTGCTAAACATAGCTGCTCGTTTACTCGTTTACTGTATGGGATTTGTTTCCATTGCCTGTCCGAATGGATGAACAAAAAAATGTAAATGAACCCAATTTTGATAAAGTATATATACAGGGTGTCCCAAAATTCAACGATAAGCTGGCACCAGCAGGTGGACCTACATATGACTACTCGAGAACAGAAAAGAAAAAAATTCTACCTTGATTTTTTTTTTCATTACGACAAAAAAACCAAAATCTTTAAAAATGGACATCCTTTATTATATTATTAAGTGCTATTGCTACAGTTTTACAAGTAATTCTGTGATTTTTTTTGTATTGGCAAGGTAAGTAGCACTACTATCGATCACAATCATTAAAAATTCCAGAATATCTATAGTTTTTACACAAAAATCAATCAAAACTATGTTTTTTTCATAAATTATGTAAGATTTTGACTTTCAGCTCACTTTCACTCATCATAGTGAAAAAAAAAAGTATGGACGCTACTGTGGCAAATAGTATTAAAAATTGGCGCATCTAACTACAATTCTAAAATGGTATAACATTCTAGACAAACTAGCCACAAAAATATACTTAGGTGTACTATTTCAAAATAACAACCATATTTCGAAAATTGTTAGTGTTGATAGTAATCACTTTTACTATGTAGCCAAAATGTTTTTGTAGCAAGTTCTCAGAATTTTAATGAGACATGTGCGTAGTCCATAAGTCCATAAAATAAGTTAGACAGAGATAGAGAGATTATACGTTAGAGGGAGATAGATAGATGCTAATTGTTTAGTAACATTAATGCAGGTGGAGAAGTAATTAATGTCCTCAGCAGCACAGCATGTCAGTATGCTCTACTTCTTTGTTTACTGCACACCGTTCTGTTTTATTTAAAGTGGCTCTGGTACTGACGACTTTTGGATTGAATTAAGTGACCTGGAAATTGACCTGACTTGGCATTATTTTAGACTGTGATTTTGTGTTTTTTTTAAAGAAGTTTTGCCTTATTTTCAAGTGTTTAGCATTCATCATGCCGCTACCATACACAGCGTTAGAATACGCTAATATGCACCTATTTATGGAGAATGCCGATGCAATGCCAACGCTGCTAGCAGATTATATCGAGCAAGGTACCCTAATCTTCAAAGGTATCCGGATTATCGCGTATTTATTAACGTGTATCAAGCTTTTTCGGAGGGTCGTATACCATCTGACAGGCGAAACGCTGGAAAACCTAGATCGGAACACGATGAAGAAGTTCTCAATGAAATAGAAAACGATTCAACTACCTCTGTACGTGCTGTACAAGCAGCAACGGGAATCCCAAAAAGTACTGCACATAGAATTTTAAAACGTCACGTCGTCGTGATGAAACAACCTGCAAGAAAGATGGATATTTAAATCTTCACAACCTTCATAGCTGGAACAATGAAAATCTGCACCTGGTGAGAGAAGACAATCCCAATACCAATTTAAGGTTAACCTATGGACTGGCATAATAAATGGCAAAGTGATAGGGCCCTTTGAGTTACAAGGAAACATAGATGGCAATAGTTATTTAAACTTCTTACAAAATGAGTTGCCAGGATTATTAGAAGATGTGCCCTTAAGTGATTTGCAAACCATGTGGTTTCAAAACGATGGTTGCCCAGCTCACTATGCCCGTCCTGTGCGAGAGTACTTAGACCAAGAGTACCCAGGGCGTTGGATCGGGCGACTTGGTCCTATCTTGTGGCCACCCCGTTCACCCGATCTAAATCCCCTGGACTTTTTCTATTGGGGTTGTCTAAAGGACAGAGTCTGCACAAAACCGATTGCAACCTTGGACGAGCTTCGCCATAAAATAATTCAGACTGTGGATCTACGGACTACGCACATGTCTCATTCAAATTCTGGGAACTTGCTACAAAAACATTTTGGCTACTTAGTAAAAGTGATTACTATCAACACTAACAATTTTCGAAATATGGTTGTTATTTTGAAATAGTACACCTAAGTATATTTTTGTGGCTAGTTTGCCTTGAATGTTATACCATTTTAGAATTGTAGTTAGTTGCGCCAATTTTTAATACTATTTGCCACAGTAGTGTCCATACTTTTTTTTTTCACTATGATGAGCGAAAGTGAGCTGAAAGTCAAAATCTTACATAATTTATGAAAAAAACATAGTTTTGATTGATTTTTGTGTAAAAACTATAGATATTCTGGAATTTTTAATGGTTGTGATCGATAGTAGTGCTACTTACCTTGCCAATACAAAAAAAAACACAGAATTACTTGTAAAACTGTAGCAATAGCACTTAATAATATAATAAAGGATGTCCATTTTTAAAGATTTTGGTTTTTTTGTCGTAATGAAAAAAAAAATCAAGGTAGAATTTTTTTCTTTTCTGTTCTCAAGTAGTCATATGTAGGTCCACCTGCTGGTGCCAGCTTATCGTTGAATTTTGGGACACCCTGTATACACTAATGACTAGCAGTTTAGTTTTTTATTAATTGCAATTAACCGACAAAGAATTACCAAGCCATTTTCGAAAGGAAACAGCGTTTTGCGGTATTAAAGCTTTTAAAAAAATAAATATTTTGATACATTAATTTTTACGGTCGTGATCCTGCCAGATCTAGAATATTTTATCCGACGTCTTCGAATATTTTTTTAATCAACTATTTTCTTACTTTAAACAAAATAACTGCTTTTTAAAAATATAAAATACGTTTAAACGAATGTTTTCTCTTGACATATGTATGATAATATTATCCTATGAGTGCTATGTGAGAAAAATACAATCATTTTTAGGTTTGAAAAGTGCTTGATTTTCATATATCGTGAGTAGAGCAAGACCTCAACGCTTCGCTTATGAGGCGCGAGTTCTACATTACACCTTCTTTAGGTATTCCATCCAGTATCTTTTAATTAAAAAATATATGCAAGTTTTTATATTGTCAACAAGCATATGGGTCTTATATTAAGTATCTTTTTCTAAATATATCGGTCGTATTTTTAAAATTAATATTTTCACTTTTAAACCCATGTGTATCCATCCTGCCATCAGCACGAACCTCCTTTATAATGAAAAAGAAATTGAGTCAATGTATGCACTTACCATGTCGAAAATATTTAATTTAGCGACAGGAACTGATTATTCCAACGGAGTCAGAACACATCTACTCGGATTCAAACAGTCGGATTTTATGTATAGCGTTTTGACTTAATCAGCAAAGAAACAGATAGAAATGCTTTCGCATTTAATCTTTGTGTTATTTAGATCACATGTCTAAAGCTAATAAAAACAAATATAAATCGTAAAATTTTAACGTCTTTTTTTTTAGGTAAATATATTGCGTACATTTTTTTTGTAAAATTTTAGGTTGTTTTTGTTATTTTTGTCTATCTACAACTAGTAAAACGCCAACGATTTTTTGAGTATACATATAATACTTGGTGATGAGTGGTAGCCGTGTGCTAAAGCACCAAAACTAAAGCCCTGAAACTAAAGCACCAAAATGTTTTTATCTCCACCTGCTCTTTTTTCGTCAGTGATATAAAAAAGTTAGTAATAAAAAATCATTACAAAAACAAAAAAAAAAGAATATAAACGGATTGTGTCAAGCCGTTTAACAAAAGTGATGACAGTAAGCTTACGTCTTTCCTGTTTTAGGGAAAAGTCAAGTGTGTCTTTTAAACTCCCTTAAAATATTAATAACTGATAAATCATTTAAAAATGATATTTTAAGTTTTAATTTGCAATCTTGTGGATTATCAAAGCCCTCTAACAAAATTGTTTTGTAAATAAAAAAAAAACGTCATTTTTTTTTAATTTTTTGCAATATGCCACTAAAACAAATTATAATCTACCAATATGGTGTAAGAGTTACTGTTTCAAGTTGATTTTGCTATTGGACTTTTCTACCCATTGTGTATCAGTAAATCAAGTCTTCGTTTTTCTTAGATGGATTCGTGTTATTTCACATTCACAATATTTTAGTATATTATCTGTATTACTTGACGTAAAATGCCAAATGAGAGTTTTAGAGGGAAAGTAAAAGTGTCTGTGCTCTTGTATTATATTCAATATGTTTATGTTTTAACGTGTTATATTAAGTAATTTTGATGGCATTTTATGTAATCTGATGCGCTGGTAGTACTGGGGTATAGTAAATATGATATAACAGTGCCTTACATATGTTTTCGTTTTTCACTAAAATTCCAAAATGATACCTTTAACAGTGTGGCCATGGCACTGTTGAAGGCGACGATGTGACTTACTGACGGATGATGCCTTTAAATGAAGTTAATCTATAAACAAAGATTTGGCTTAAGGTTTAGTAACCAGCCATAAACTCTAAAAAAAAAGGCAAATGATGTAATAAATAATACCATAAAACATTAACATTTTGAATGTAGAATCTATTCTATAATTGAAATTTTGGCAGTTCGAAATAATTTAATTAATTCGAAAATACCGCGTAGTGACTAGCCACTACTATAAGGGCCCCCGCTGATTGCGACTTTTTGTCGACGTGACTTTTTGTCACTCACTCAAGTGCAATGAAAACTATACTGAGTGCGCTCATTATGGTGACATGATAATATGGTGACAAATAGTTGCAGCGGCAAGCAACATCGGAGTGACGTGACTGTCACTCGCCCTGTACATTACTATGAGAGTCCACTCACTGGTGACTTTTTGTCACTCGGCGTCTCGGCCGGCGCCACGCGTTCGGAGTAGATGTATGTTATTTAAAGTATGGCTGTGTTTTGCTTTTAAAGATGTTGTCTTCTTTGCAAGAGGAAGATATTGACAATGAATTATTAATAGAGGAGGTAGAGAAGAGGCCTGCATTATATGCAAAAAACTTAAAGCAATATTCCGATGTAATTTTAAAAAGAAGGTTATGGGAGGAAACAGTATTTTACTCTTCTTTCCAACAAGAAGTTACAAAAATAACGACGAATTACAAAAATGAACGCGATTTGTTGCCCAAGAACAGATTAAGTCAGCGCATCGTGGGTGACAGCAGGTGACAGTAACAATAAGTCACGTCGACAAAAAGTCGCAATCAGCGGCGGCCCTTACCGCCAACCCCTATTTTAAAAAAAAAACATATATTTCTTCTTTCTTAGATTTTCTGTTAGTTCACCTTCACAATATTTTAGCGTTTTATCTCTATTACTTGACGTAAAATGCCAACTTATGTAATAAAACACTAAAATATTGAATATAGCCACCTCATGGTATTTTCATGTTGCTGCCAAAACCCTAACTTTACTTTGACACTTTCAGTCCATTACATTACATAAAAAGGTAACATTTTTTTTAATATAACACCATAAAACACTATAAATATTGAATATAGTTTAAAAGAACCACATGACCTTTTTGAATTCGCGCCGAAACTCCATTTAATTGTTAAAAAAGGTTTTAAAATGGTTGATGGAACCCGACCTTTTGGCAAAAGCTTCTAAATTACAATTTATTTCAGTTGATACGATGTTACATCACAAACTTAGTAATGTATTAGATTTTACATTTCTGGAAATTGATTGTGTAATGGAATTTGGGTTTTTCGTTCTCTTTTGTGTTAGTTTAATTCAGACAAGATAAAATTTCAATTTGACTCGAAATATATCGTAATTGTAATTATTGTCAGGGCCGTATAATCCACATTTGATTTAAGGTTGTATAATATTATTATCATCATCAGTCAGCTTTTTGTCGTCCACTGCTAGACGTAAGGCTCCCTCATAATTCGCCACAAGATCTGGTCCTGTGCCGTTTGCATCCAACAACAAATTAATTTAATAGTGGTAGGACTACGCTGTTGACAGATCCCTGTCTACAACCGCGGGCCGGTCCGTCCGGGGTAGTACCACACTCTCGCAGAAGATCGACGTCTGAGTAATAGCAATGTGCTATTGCGCTTCATTCGGTGAGCGGGAGAGTCGGAAGCCCAACTGAGTGGGTTTGAGGATTGTAATGGTAGGCAGCGGCCTAGCTATACCCTGGTATAGCAAAGGTCCATGGGCGGCAGTGATACTTACCACCAGGTGTACTGCTTGCTCGTTTGCCACCATAAGCAATAAAACAAAACAACCAGCAACTTTCACTAGGTCGGTCCACTTGGTGGATTAATTTCATACTAATAGTTTTTTTATTTTACAGGTTTTTATATAATTTTCAATGCTTGTATGTTCGGATAGAATTTTGCAAGCCTAATTTGATCTACTTCCCAGCGTCCAATTGAGATGACATTTGGTACATCTGTACCAAGTCATATGGTACTATTGAGCTAGCCTGATTATGTAGAAGGAAGGTGTTCATAGTAGCTAATAAATGCAACAAGATAAATACATTGTGTTTGGGATTTTTGAAATGATATTAATTATACTATGTCTCTGTTGATATTCAAGTTCTGATGATGAAGTAGCTCCTTTCTTGTAACAATATGGATATTTTGACAGATATTTCGACGGGAAAGTAAGGTTACACCTTCATTACAATGATAAAAAATCTTCAAATATATTTCATCATCATCATTTCAGCTCATACACGTTCCACTGTTTGGCTCGAACCTCTTCCGTAATGGGAGGGAAATTGACCTACTATACCACGCTGGTCAGACGTGTTCGTATAAGGTTTTATTTCGAGTGTTACTTCACTTGCATAGATGTTATATGCATTTTATATCCCTTAGTCATCTCTTACGATCACCCACGGGTAAGATAGGGGGTGGTGAATTGTATTTTTACTCCGTCACCATACGGATAATCAAATATATTAAATTGATTTTAATTGAAAGAATAACTAAAGTTCGTCTCTGTTGATTTCAGTATCAATACTTTTAATGACATGCAATTATTTGAATTACTCCTGTCGTGCTATAGGCAGTAATTTATTCATAAATATTAATGTATTGTAAATTTTACATAAATTCGATTCTATTAACATAATTTTGAAAGGTTAGGGGGCCCCCGTTGTAAATAGTTTGCGCACGAAACATTAAATTTTACGGTTGCAAATAAGTGGTTTTGTGGATTCGATGGAAGTTTGTGTTAAAAGCTTTAGTGTTGATGTTATCTGAGATTATACAGGCGATGTTTGCTTTTAATGTGTGTTAACACTGTTATACATTTGTTAAATATAAGTTTTAATCACTTTTTAACCGACTTCCAAAAAGGAGGAGGTTCTCAATTCGCAAAGGTTTGTTACGCGATAGCAACGCCAATTATGGATGGATTTTTATAATTCTTTCTTTCTTAGAAAGAGGATACTTTAAGTGTGGTCCCATATGCAGGGTATCAGGATCTGATGCTGGGATCCTGGGAAAATCGAGAGTAATTCCTTAAAATGTAGGGCAAGAATGCTGTTTCTGACGCCTCTGTACATAATTTATAGTACATCCAATCTAAGAAGTGCATTTTGACGTTTTGCATTTTTTAATACACAATAACCTCGGTCAAACGTTGATGACACATGATTGTAAACACGAAATCCGAAATTTTAAACAACTATTAAGTTATTTACATAATTAACATTGCCTTTCTTGTACAATAATACTTACATACATACCATCACGCCATGTCCCTTGCAGGGTAGGCAGAGAGAACAGAGTGCCAGAGAACTCTATCTTTGCATACTTCACTCGCTTCCTCAACATTCATAATTCTCTTCATACACGCTCGCCGGTTTCGGAGACTCTAGACTCCACTTTCCTTCAGTACATGACCGATCTGGTCTAGGTAGGTTAGTCTCGGTGTCCCCCGGTACCTACATCCTTTCACTTTCGCATTGTATATCTTCTTAACTAGACGTTCGTCATTCTTTCCACATGTCCGAACCATCGGAGCATTCCCTTTCGCATCTTTACACCAATACTCTCTTTCTTACTTACTCGCTCTCTTACGTCGTCGTTACGAATGCGATCGGTCAGCCTAACTCCACAGATTTTCCGTAGAGATCGCATTTCGACCGCATTAATTTTACTTTCATATTCTTTTCTGCATACACAACTCTCGCTTCCATACAGTAATGTTGGGACAAGCACTGCGTTATGTATTGCTACACGTGCCTTCTGGCTGAGGTAGTGGCTACCGAGAAGTTGCCCCAACGCTTTGTTCACTCTATTTCCCGCATTCACTCTTCGCTTTATATCAGTGGTGTACCTTCCATCTCGACTCCATCAAAATCCACATCCAAGATATACAAATTCTTCCACTTGCTCCAGTACATCATTACCTATTGTTACTCTTACATCTGTTCTGGCTTCATCTCTTTCAAAGACCATTAATCTAATGTTGAAACTCGTAATAATAATTTAAAATAAAAATAACATGATATAATTGTTATTCACGACCTAACAATGTCACTTCATCACGTTCTATACAGTAGTGCTTGACAACTTCCAATTCACGAATATCCAAATAATCGGTAAAAATATTAGAATAATACGATTAATCGAATAGAGATTTTGACAGAGATGTACATTTTGACACTTTGATTGATGAGGAAATAATTATTAATTTCGCGACGCTGATAATTCAAGTAATAGTAGTAATTCTTAATAAATAGCCATTTTCAAATCCAGTTTTTGTTTTTAAGTAACCTAATCCTACTAAATATGATGAATAGATTCTATGCTGAAATAATTAAATTTGTTTAGTACTAATTTAGCACTTAATTTATTCATCACCTTTTTGAAAAATAAAAAATAAACCGTTTATTAATTATAAAGAATCAATATCGATTTCGCAGTAAAATCGGATATTTTCGATAGCGATTATTTGGTTCACCTACCTAGACAACTTACTCAGACAGCTGTCAAAGTGCAGTTCTTAGATTAGACAGACTATAGTTTGATTATTTGTGTATGGAGATTATCTTTATGAGCTTTAGCTGGTAATACAACAATGTTACTAAGGAGTAAAATAAGGGTCATGGGATGAACATTTATATGGAAGTTTATCATTTTCAAAGTAGTTAAGTACGAAATTTCGCACACCTACATCTTTTTAGAAATAAAAGAATGTGTGTTAGCGTTTTTTCAAAATTTCACTACTAAGGAGTAGTATAAGTAGTATAAAATAGGTAAAAACAAGTGAAAAAAAAATAAAATATATTTTTTTAATTAATAAGTATTAATTATTTTTAAATATTATATTTTTTTTTCAATTTTGTTAAACTTTCGTGTATTACGCTAATACGTTGAGATCGTTGCTCCTCGATTTGGTTTGATAACGTTCGCGAATCAAACTGAGTCGCTGAGAATTACTTTCTGTAGTTTCATTACGCCTAGATAAGTTTGTGTATGCCCTCATCTGAGAAAGCCTATTGACCCGCTGCTCGTCACTCACATTTGTAATATTTATCCCATTTCCTAACCCCATTTTTCTTTAAACGAGTGTCTCTCTCGTCACTCGCATCTTCCAAACGGTGCTGTCTCATTCGAGCAGCCCGTTTACTAGGTCTACCTATTAAAAAAAAACTGAATTCAATTATTTTCCACTAAAAACCGGCAAATAAAAAAAATTTTTATAAAAAAAAACAAAAACCGACTTCAAAACTATGTCTACGATAAACGACATACAATAAACTTACACTAAAAAGTAGAAAATAATTTATTTTAATTTTTTTTTTTTTTATTTTTTTTTTTTTATTTTTTAAAGACACCACCCTGCACTAAGGAAATAAACCTTGTATTGCGGGGGACTTTACAAACATGCAATTAACGCAGACAAATTACACCCAGACTCAGAACAACACTTTATGGATCACACAAAGTAATGTCCTGCGTGGGAATCGAACCCACGGCACTGGCACGGAAGGTTGGTATCTTAACCACTACGCCATCTGTGCAGTCAAATCAATTAGTTTAATCTCAAAAGAATAACAGAACAATTTACGAAATTATAGTATACCTACCTATTTACAGGTAGGTATGTAAAAACTTATACTATGTCAAGAAAAATGGATAATAATATTATATTTTGTATTTCAAAGTAAGGAGCTTTGAAATATAATAAACGAAATTATCAATATTTATTTACAAGTACTATTTTTTTGGAGTCGGTGCCAGCTAAATCAAAATTAAATTCCCTTGCATAAATCTTTTAAGTGCATTAAATCATCAACGAAATCTGCCCGCGTTCGGGTAGTTCACTCAGTGACATCGCCCCTCTTTTCTCGCACCTGCCTCGCTCCGGCTATCGCCCTATTCGCAGTGATCGTCCATCTTTGCGTAGGTCAGGTAGGTACTGCGTGAGCCGCGTGATTTTCGCAAAGTAGAAAAACTGTCCTTGGCTGGCACCGACTCCAAAAAAATAGTACTTGTAAATAGATATTGATAATTTCGTTTATTATATTTCAAAGCTCCTTACTTTGAAATACAAAATATAATATTATTATCCATTTTTCTTGACATAGTATAAGTTTTTACATACCTACCTGTAAATAGGTAGGTATACTATAATTTCGTAAATTGTTCTGTTATTCTTTTGAGATTAAACTAATTAAAATAAATTATTTTCTACTTTTTAGTGTAAGTTTATTGTATGTCGTTTATCGTAGACATAGTTTTGAAGTTGGTTTTTGTTTTTTTTATAAATTTTTTTTTTGTAAAGTATTATTCTAATTTAGGCAATACTTTGTGCGATTCAGAAATTGTGGTTCTGAGCGTGGATGTAATTTGTGTCCGTTAATTATGTTTGTAAACTCCCCCAAAATACAAGGATTATTTCGTTCTTGATATTGTTTTTGATGAAAAAAAGAATTAGAGTCGTTACAAATAGTAATAACGGTTTGTAATTTTTACGCGAGTGCTACACATAATTATGACAGAAAACTAATTTAACTGAGTTTTTAGCATTTCGTGATCGTAAAAGGACAATGGTTTTACTATAACTGTAAATGCTGAAAGCCTTCGAAATGTTAGGATAGTAAAAATTAAATGCAAACGCGGAAAAATCGTAAAGATAGGCTTATTTCTTATATCGTAATGAGTTCTAAAATTGTCGAAATATTTACTATGTAATAGTACATTACTGCAGCGGCCAGCAAAAAGAGGAATTGATGGACGAACGTATAAATATGGGCCGAGGCACACATACGTAAGTCCATCAATTCCTAGTTGTGGCCAAGGCTTGTATAGTGCTTTTCTCAAATAATGCGCGTAAATTAAAACGAAGTAGTACTAAGTAGAACTGTATACATGACGAACAACGAACAAAATTTTTCACGTGCTAAAGGTTTCATTTGTTTTTATTTCATTATCAAACAGGTTTCTTTTTCAAGCCAGTTTGAAATTTAAATAAAACTTTGATAAGTTGCCTATTTGGTTACCATATTTGAAGTAACATTTCGTTCCATTTTTAAAATACCCGACAGATATAAATTTACATACCTATATATTTATTTGGCCGCTAAAATACGACAGATATGGATTTTCATACATTTTTGCCGGCCGCTGCTCGCTCAGTACAGCAATTTCGATTTATCTCGAAGAAGGTTGTCAAAATAATGCTCAAATTTCCAAGCATGTTTGAGAAAAGTGCATATATATATATCTTAATATATATAAATTACGCGTCACGTTGTTTGTCCGCGATGGACTCCTAAAGTACTTAACCGATTTTCATCAAATTTGCACAGCATGTGTAGTTTGATCCAACTTAAAAGATAGGATAGCTTTCTTCTCAATTTATAATCACAACATTATTTTATTGCAAATTATTTGTCTATTATTTGACAGTCACAATTATCTGTTATCTATTGACTGGATTGAGTAAGTATTTAATAGATAGCGCTATGTTAAACGTAGAAACGTTTCATATAAGCTACAATTAGCATAACCACCATGTGCTACTGAGGCTACCTTAGCCACAGCAACGCGTGGCCGGGTCTAGTATACTTATGTAATAGTAGTGCCGCACTGTTGACAGTTTTCTGTCTACAGCCGCAGGCCGGTCTGTCTGGGGTAGTACCCCACTCTCGGAGAATATTGACGTCTGAGCAGTGGCAATGTGATTTTGTGCACGATCTGTGAGTGAGAGTGCCGGAAGATTAACTTTATGTGGGTTTTGGTTGGTACGCAGTGACTTAGCTATACTTCTGTACTGCAAAGGTCCATAAGCGACAGTACCACTTACCGTGGGTGTGTTGCTTGCCTGTTTACCACCAAGAGAAAAAAAAAAACCTACTGTGTCCAATTGGTAATTTAACCAATTCTCGAACTCTTTCAGTCATACAAGAAAATTTCATCAAAATCGGTGCAGCAGCTGTTCAGCTACAAACACAGATACAGGGGAATTATGTATATCTCTATATCATCATTCTCCTGCTCTTACAATTACTCTGGGTTAACGCAATATGCGCTTCTCTTCTATCGTCATCATCATCATTCTCCAACTAATATCCCAATTACTTGGGGTCGATACAATATGTATTCTTATTTCATAGTACATATTGTAAAACTTATTGGTAATAGTTTTATGACCGGCCGCCTGCCAGACGCCAACCCTCCTTGGGAATGTAATTGTTGACCAAACGGCATCAGATGGAGTTGGCCCAGGTTGTTATAAGGCTCTTAGTCGTCTTTTACGACATCCACGAGCAAAGTAAGGGTTGGTAGTGTTCGTAGCCGCTATCACATAGCAATTTCCTACCTCAACATATAAATATAAAATAGATTTCATTATTATCATCTCAGCTCATATATGTCCCACTGTTGGGCTCGAACCTCCTTCATAATGGGAGTGAAATTAACTTATGGTAGGTACTATACCTTGCTAGTCAGACGTCTTGGTATAGGGTTTTGTTTCGAGTATTCCTTATCTTGCTTAAATGTTATATGCGTTTTATATTCCTTAATCGTCCAAATTACTGAAATTTTGCATTTAATATGCTTGATTATTTATAAAAACCGAATACGAGCGAAAAATGTCACAAGTGGGATTTGAACCCACACCTATTGGAAATTTTGGGATTTAGCACGATTGGGACGGATTTCCAATAGGTGTGGGTCCGAATCCCACTTGTTTTTTCGTTCCTTAATCGTATCTTACGATCACCCACGGATAAGATAGGTAAATTGTATTCTTACTCCGTCACCACACTAAAAAAAAGAGATTTAAAAATACATTTGTATGAATAGTTTTTCTATATTGTAAGTTTAAGACAGTTCAGGTTGGCACTATTGAACACGTAACCTATAGAATTTATGGTCGAAAATGATCTCGATCTTGTGTATAGACAAGTGCTTCACGGCTAATTTATTTCACGAGCGCCGTACCACCGAGTGTTGGGACGACGCAAATAGTTGTTGGAGATTGCTATCGTACGTTTCCAGTTCCTTATTTCAATAAGCTTAGGTTAAGTTTTTTTTTTTTTTTTTTTTAAGATCGAGACTCACCTACCTAGACCAGATCGGTCATGTACTGAAGGAAGGTGGAGCTAAGAGTCTCCGAAACCGGCGAGCGTGTATGAAGAGAATTATGTATGTTGAGGAAGCGAGTGAAGTATGCAAGGATAGAGTTCTCTGGAACTCTGTTCTCTCTGCCTACCCTGCAAGGGATATGGCGTGATGATATGTATGTATGTGAGTTTTTGTGTGAAATGTTATAGTATCGTATTATATCATCAGATTTATATCATCAGATTTATAATTTTATAAAAAAAAATGTTTTTGAATTAAATTTGTTGTCATAACGTGGGACTGGAACCCATAGCTTTTGCAATTCCGCTCCATTATCAACTAGACGAATCTGAGTCATCTTGCCGGATCTTTCTCAAGTGTGTGGCCCCCTTTCTGATCCGGTGGTAGCTTAATAGATTTGTTAGTTTTAAACTAGTAAGTTTCCACTATAATAATTATTATAAATTAAATGTTTAATAAAGTGAACATAAACAATATAACATTTTATATATAAAATCATTTTCTTTAAGTACCTACTGGCGTATTAAAAATGTGGGTCCAAATTTATTAACTAATACTATAGAGACTAGATATAAATCTCGGTAAAAACAAAGACTTGTTGGACGTGAGACACTTTATAGTGGTAGGACCATGCTGTTGACCGTTCTCTGTTTACAGCCGCAGGCCGGTCCGTCCGAGGTAGTACCACATTCTCGCCGAAGATCGACGCCTAAGTAATGGCAATGTGCTATTGCGCTTTGTTCGGTGAGCGAGAGAGCCAGCAGCCCAAGTGGGTGGGTTTGGGGATTGTAATTGTAGTCAGCGGCCTAGCTATACCCTTGATATAGCAAAGGTCCATGGGCAGCAGTGACACTTACCATCAGTTGTGCTGCTTGCTCGTTTGCCACCATAAGCAATAAAAAAAACACCTTAGTCCTCGGGAAATTAAAAATCAAATACAAATGCGATAGAATGCGTAAAAATAGTTTTATTTAAAATATATTACACATTTCACTCGCGTAAACATCAGAAATGATTGACTAGATGTATGATAATCAAGTTGTCACTCGTATTTTGTCATCTTTATTTGAGATGTGTGCCATCTATCGGACAATGTTTACAATTGTTCCGATCTAATACTCTAACTTTGTACTTAGAATTGTATATTATAATGACACGACCCTATTATCTAAATTACTAAGATTTAGCATTGAACATGCTAGTATATTTATGAACACTTGTTTATATTATTATTTTTGTTTTTATATAAATATATTATTTTCTTGTTTGGTGTCGAAGTAAGAATAATTCACCAGCTGATGTGGTCCGGCTAGACCAAGAAAATAGCTATATTCTTATTTTATATTTCTCTTTTTCTGCTATACCATTGTAATTGTCAATCTTGCTTGTAACATATACATATACAGGGTGGAAGTGGTCTGCTCCCGAAAACAAAAACAGGTGACTCTACTAGACCTATTTGTAATGATAGGCTAGAAAAAAAATCGGTTCGGATGAAAAACAAAATCTTTTTTACAGCATCTTTTGCGTTTTTCTACATTTTATCATATTAGGACAGTGCCGTGTAATGATAATTTCATAAAAAACACGTAACTTTACTCAGATGAGAAAAAACGCAATGTATTCAATAATCAAAACATCTGTTCGGCCGATACCTGCGTACCGGCGTGTAGGTTTCGGCTCAATACCGCGGTCATTCACCGCGGGCATGTAGGCATCAGACCTCTGGAACAGCTGATCTGAGTTTTGAATACATTGCGTATTTTCTCCTCTTAGTAAAGTTACGTATTTTTTTTGAAATTATCGTTACAAGGCACTGTCCTAATACGATGGTGTGTGGAAATCTTCCAAAAATTGTTGTAAAAAAAATATTTTTTCATCCGAATCGATTTTTTTTATAGCCTATCATTACAAGTAGGACTAGTAGGGTTACCTGTCTTTGTTTTCGGGAGCGGTCCACTTCCACCCTGTATGTAGTAGATAAATGGATATAAGATTTAAAATTGGACTAAACAGTAGTAAAAAATAGAATAAGAAGCCCCGGAAATTTGTATGGATTCCTATTTTTTAAGAATAAAAATGCGCTAACCCTCCTTTCCCCGTGTGCCATAAAACTGCACTGTACTTTAATTGCACTGATCTCGTAGTGAATAGGGTACCGAACTACTGTGCCAAGTGTAGTGGGTTCGATTCCCACGCGGAAAATACTTCGTGCTATGGGTAAATTTTTGCTCTGTGTCTGAGTATAATTTGTGACTTTATGTTAACTTAGTCGTGTTTTACTCCATCCACGGGTAAGATAGGGAGTGGTGAATTCTTATTCAGTCGCAAATACCATATAGGAAAGACCATAAAGTATAGAAGTATTGTGTAATTGATGACAATAACGCTAAATAAATAATTACACTATTTGACATATCATCATTCTCCTACTCTTATCCCAATTACTTGGTGTCGATACAATATGTACTCTTCTTTCATAGTACATATTGTAAAAGTTATTGGCAATAGTTTTATGACCGGCCGCCTGCCAGACGTCAACCCTCCTTAGAAATGTAATTGTTGACCAAACATCATCAGATGTAGCTGGACCAGGTCGTTATAAGGCTCTTAGTCGTCTTTTACGACATCCACGATCCAGCAAAATAAGGGTTGGTAGTATTCGTAGCTGTTAGCACACAGCATCATACATTGGCATATGATGCGTAAAATAGCGTAATTATTTATTTTAAACCTCAAATCAAGTTTATTCTTACAGTATACCTTTATACCTTTTTTTAAGAGAATACCCATTTTTTTTTTTTTTTTTTTTTTTTTGGTAGGCTATGGCCCGGTCACACGTCGCCCGTACCGCCCGGGGCGACGGAAGGGCAGCGCGTGGCCCCATAACCCACCGTATTCCCTCCCCATCGCCATTGGGCCGGCCACTGGTACCGCTTCCTTGCCTTCCGTGGCCAGCCCGGCGGGTTACCCTTTCGGGTACCATCCCCCGTCAACGCCCCAGCTAACTGCCGGGGCGTCGCCCTCACGCGGTCAGCCTCTCTGCGGGTGAAGGACTTTTCCCCGGTCCAGTCACCCGCGGCCTCGGCTAGGGCGGCATTAGGCGCAGATACTCGCGCCTCCGCCGCCCCAGGCGCCGGCGATGGAGCGTCTCACCGAAGAGGATTTCCTCTCGGAGTCGCCCCGCCGCCTCCTTCCGCGAGACAACTGTCTCGCAGAAGGCGGCGACCGCGTCCCAGTTCCTGACGCTGTCGAGCATCGCCTTAGCGATGGTCGGCAGCGCCAGGTCGGCACCGATGATCGCGACGAGTTCACGGCGCTGCTCTGCCCAGGCCACACAGACCTCGAGCGTGTGCTGCGCCGTGTCCTCGTCGCAATCGCAGTGGTGGCAGGACGGTGTACTCTCCCTCCTCACGACCGTGTGCAGGTACTTGCCGAAGCAACCATGCCCCGTCAAGTCCTGCACCAGTCGGAAGGAAAGGACCCCGTGCTGTCGACCCAACCACTCCATCAGCACTGGCCGGAAGGCCTCGATGGTCCGAACACCGAACCGAGGCCTTTCCAGCCGGATTGCCCAACGAGCAATAACGTCACGGCGGGCGTCGCCCCGCCAAGCGGCCATCTCACTAAGCGAGACGGTGCCGCCCCCTGCCCGCGTCGCTGACACCCGCCGGTACAGTCCGGCGAGCATCTCCGCCTCCAAGTGCCACGGAGGTGTTCCGGCCAACAGGCATGCTGCCTCCGTCGCCACCGTGCGGTATCCGCGTATGGCCCTGACCGCCATGGCCCGCTGTGGTCGCCATAGTAGAGCCCTAAGTCGGACGGTCAGGGACCCCGCCCACACGGGTGCGCCGTACAGGGCCATCGACCGGACCACCCCCGCGTACAGCAGTCGGCACGTAGCGCTGGGTCCGCCTACATTCGGCATAAGCCAGGATAGGGCGGACGCCGCGCCGACAAGCCGTGGAGCAAGCCGACGGAAATGCTCCCGGAACCACCATCGCCCGTCGAGCACCAGGCCCAAGTACCTCATATGGGCCCGGATGCTGATGGGAACCGAATTGACGGTGATCGAGGCGTCGGTGGGTGGACTGGTGCGGGGCCCATGGAATAATAAGGCCTCCGTCTTATCCAGGGCCACCCTTAGCCCCAGCGCCTCGATCCGCCTGACAATCTCCTCGGTGCCAAGAGTTGCCAGGCGTGCCGCCTCCTCCAGCGTCCCACCCCGGGCTGTGACGAGTGTATCGTCGGCGTAACAAATTACGCCCAGCCCGGGCGGGAGGCTCCCTCTCAACGCCCAGTCGTAGCCGATGCTCCACAAAGTCGGCCCCAAGACCGACCCCTGCGGAACACCGCACGACATGGGCGTTCGCACAACATCCCCTACTCGGTTCTTATAGAGGACGCTGCGCCCCTCCAAATAGTCTGCCACCAGCCGCCTCAGGTATACAGGCACCCCGTGATACCGGAGTGCCTCCCTGATGCAGCTGAATGGCAGACTATTGAATGCGTTGGCGATGTCTAGAGACACCGCCAACAGCACCCCACCGCCAGTGACAGCCTCCGCGACTACGGCCCTCAGGCGCAGCAAGGCTGCGATCGTCGAACGCCCCTTTCGGAAACCAAATTGGGCGTCCGACAGATCGGGGCCAACCTCGCTAAGGTGCTGGCCGATACGGGCAGCCAGGATCCTCTCCAACAGCTTACCCGCATCGTCCAGCAGCACGATCGGCCTATAGGCCGAGGCCGAGTCCGGAGACCCGGCTTCGGCAGGAGTACCAGCCTCCCCTCCTTCCAACACCCAGGGAACTGCCCAGACGATAAACACGCGTTGTACAGTCCCCCGAGGCGTGGACCCAGATGTTCGAGGACCAGGGCCAGCACCCGGTCGGGTACCCCGTCTGGCCCAGGAGCGGTGGTCTTGGCACGCATTCGCACCACCGCCGCCCCCATTTCCGTCTTCGTAACGGGCGGAACACTTTCGTAGTCGGCCACCCGGTCACTATTCGGCAGTGCCATGACCGGGGGCGTGTGTTCCGTCCGACGTGGGAATAGTTCCTCGACAACTCTGGTGAGGAGGCTGGGCTGGAGAGTCTCGGTGAGGGGGGGGGGGGCCCCGCGCGCGGAGCTTACTCAGCGCCGCATGATAGGGGCGACCCCAGGGGTCACGCTCGAGACTGTCCAGCATCTCCTGCCGACTAACGTCCTTGGCTTGACGGATGGCCAGCCTGAAGGCAGACCGCGCACTGCGGTAAGCCTCGTACAGCTGGCCCTCCCGCTCAGCGTCGCGGTGACGCCGCCGACTGCGGGTATAAGATCTCCGAGCACGTATGCACGCAGCTCGGAGCTCTGCCAACTCCCGGGACCACCAGGGAACCGCCCTCTTCGGGGGAAGACACCGTACACGGGGCATAGCCGCATCGCAAATCTGCGTTAACGCACAGCGAATGCGGCCAGCCTCGGCGTCCACCCCGTCCACCGAGGGCGGTGACGGCAGCCACGAATGCACAATGGCTGCCTCCACCAGTAGGTCCCGATCAAGTCGACCCACAGCCCACCGCGGAAAAGCGGGAGCTCCGTCTGCCGTGTGACCCCTGCTGGGAGAGAGAGAGAGAGCTTGTCCTGCGTTTGAAAAGAACTCGCGACACTGGCACGGTAGGTTAGTATCTTAAAGACTACGCAATCTGTGCAATCAAAAGCTTATCTGTATATTTCCTTTATGTCTAAATCTTATACTTTCGTTACCACAATATAACCCACAAGTAAACAGAAAACCATAATTGGTAGTCGTGGCATGCTAACAGTCTATTACTACTGCTAACAACGAAACAATTTAGCGCAATTAATGTATACTATTATTAATTTTGATGCCTCATTAACTGGATCAACTAATTTGTTCACAGAACAACACACGTGTAGTGGTGAACAAACTGAGGAGAGATTTATTAATTTTTGCCCTAAACATGTCTTAGTAATTTGGCTTTGACCTTTTATTACCCTGCTCTTATCCCAATTGCTTAGGGTCGACGCAATATGCCCTTTTCTTCCACACAATCCTATCAAATGCCATCTCTGCATTCACTCCCTTTGTCCGGTCGATGGCCCTGTACGGCGCACCGGTGTGGGCTGGGTCCCTCACCGTCCGACTCAGGGCTCTTCTGTGGCGACCACAGAGGGCCATGGCGGTCAGGGCTGTACGCGGGTACCGCACGGTGGCGACGGAGGCAGCGTGCCTGTTGGCCGGGAGTCCCCCGTGGGACCTGGAGGCGGAAATGCTCGCCGATTTGTATCGGCGGGTGTCGGGGGTGCGTGCGGAGGGCGGTGTGGTCTCTTTGAGGGAACTCACCGCCTGGCGCGTTGACGCCCGCCTAGATGTCATTGCCCGTTGGGCAGTCCGGCTGGAGAGGCCTCGGTTCGTTGTGCGGACCGTAGAAGCCTTCCGGCCGGTGCTGATGCAGTGGTTGGAACGGCGGCATGGGGTGCTCTCCTTCCGACTGGTGCAGGTTTTGACGGGGCATGGATGCTTCGCCAAATACCTGCACAAGGTCGTCAGGAGGGAGAGTACACCGTCCTGCCACCACTGCGATTGCGACGAAGACACGGCGTAGCATACGCTCGAGGTTTGTGCCGCTTGGGCAGAGCAGCGTCGTGAACTCGTCGCAATCATCGGTGCCGACCTGACGCTGCCGACCATCGCCAGGGCGATGCTCGACAGCGTCAGGAACTGGGATGCGGTCGCAACCTTCTGCGAGGCAGTAGTCTCGCGGAAGGAGGCGGCGGAGGGCGTGCGCGAGGAGCGTCTCCTCGACGGCGCGAGCCGCCGCCGGCGACTGGGGCGGCGCAGGCGCGATTACCTGCGCCTGGTGCCGCCCTAGCCAAGGCCGCGGGTGACTGGATCGGGGAATTAGTCCGTCACCCGCCGAGAGGCCGACCGCGTGAGGAAAGACCGACATCCTACCCGAGGGGGGGGATGTCGATAAATATATATAGATATATAGAATATTGATTTTATTAATTATTTCCTTACATCTTTTTATTCAAATCATTCATACATCATGACTTGTAATGTTTACACGAGTATTACACATTTGAAATTTTAAAAAAACTTTGTCCCGTATCACAGTCCTCCCGTGACCATGATCACTGTAAAGTGTTCGAAACGTCGGGAAATTAAAATTCAAATACAAATGCGATAGAATCCGTAAAAGTAGTTTTATTTCAAACATTCATACATCCATCAAATTAAAGAATGTTTGATAATACCAGTTAGAATGATCTTGAACAGGTGTATACAATGGCTCTTTGCCTGTCATGACATCGTCACTCCATCTGATGGAGGACCATCTTACATAAAAATCTACTGCAAAGAAAAAAAAACATCTATTTCTATAAACTAAATAAATGTGAACTTAAATATGTGTAGGTAAAATGTCAGACATAAGGAACAATAATGTGGATACAAAGTCGTAAATTCTCGTACTGCAAGTAATCACAATTACTTTCACAACTATATACCAATTACAATTTACACTAAGTGAACACACAAAGCAGCCCCAGGCAATCGCCTTTGCACAAACGACTACATGGTACTGGATGACACAGTAAACTGCTATCAGTTCAGTAGTACTAAGGATGACATAGTAACTGATAGATAATACTTCCCCGTGTGACTACGGGACAAGATCACAATTGTCACTACTCTTTTACTTGCATGTGGAATCCTTGGCCAGGAGTTCACCAAAAGAATGAGCAGCAGTTCTTCCTTTGGGAAATACGGCAACAGATAGTTCACTACAGATCTCGCACGTACGTAGGAGAAATGATCGTCGGAAACGTGCAGTCGTGGACCGCATCGTTTCCAAGCGAAATAGATGAACCTTGCTACGGTATCGGAAGACGCTCGATCTTAAACTGATTAAACAGACCAACAAACAAATAAATTACACGACTAGCGCACGACATGTGCACCGTGGCATGCGCGGGCTTAGACTGACTAAACCGCGCGCTCGCCTCTTTTTATAACAAGTTTGCGTGGCGGGGAATGCATGACGCGCTAGGAGGCGTGGTCAGTGAATATGTTAACACGTTGTAACATGTTTTAGCACGTGCAATAAACGCAAGTGCCGTCACGGCCATGCTGACGTGCGTACGTCCTCGTACGCGTCTTCATTAGTCATCTGGGAACAAATAAACAAACATCCTGGCAAGTTCCAGGTATAGCAATTACCAAAATTTTTTACAACAATATTTTTTAATTACAATATTTTCTATTAACTAACATCTTATCATGTCTGGTCCGGTTCACATTAACCCTTCAGATCGTACTGGACCAGTCAGCAGACCCTTCAGTTACAGATTTTACTAGACCAGATATTGATCTCTATAGCAAACTAGACCAGATCAATTCTCTATAGCAAGCTAGACCAGATCAATTCTCTATAGCAAGCTAGACCGGAATTGTCATTCCCTTTAGCCATATCATTGGACCGGCTCAAGCCCTACAATGATGGTAGGCCCCTTTTTCTTACTACTTCTTTTTTATTTTCTTTTGTTTTTCAATAGCACAGTTCACACGTTAACACCAATCAACAATAAATCACAAAGATTTATTTTACGACTAAGAGTCAATGGGGTTACACCCGTACATAGTCCGATCGTATCGTGGCAACAACTCACTCAACAACTGCCACAATTAACTAGTGGCAACAATTCACTGCAACAACTAACAGATTAACACCAACGACCGACTACTCGTCGATTGCAACCGCGAGACTTATAAACCCATTCGAGATTACCCGTTTTCAAAAACTAGAAGTACTAAATTTGCTTGACTCGATTATATAAATTACCAACACAAAATAAATGACTGTTTAATAAAAACTCTATTCATGCCGTTACGGCCGTCCTGCATTTTCACACTTCCTCGTGTGCAATGCTCTTATCCTTAGGCAACAGACAGATTACCATTAAGCTCGCCTCGGTCAACCTGACCAATTAATAAACCACTTCCTAGTTTGAAGAGGTTATACAAAGAGCTAACGCTCAATAATTACCACTTTCGCTTAACTTAAACACAACTCATCATTTTAAAGATACTGTCTCGTACACATCTGTCAGTGCCGTGCCTCACAGGGCAGACGGCTATACATTGTATAGTCCATACCATACAGGTTAGTCAAACGTCACACAGGCTAATGTGTATTACACATAGTTTGATGCTTACCACCTCCGTTAACTTACCACCGCCGTTAACGGTGTATCCAGACTCATCTAATTCTGAAGAAAGATCTAGTCCAAGATTCAATTCCAAAGGAACACGGCACTCACGCATAAATCTTAAGCGATCATGGACTTGCTTGGACGTCACATTGGAGTACAATGTCTTCAACACGTACCTGTCACCATCGAGCAGCTCTGTAAAATCATTTTTCAAAACCATTTTTTGATAAATCGTAAAAATTTCGTAAACTAGTAGTTCTACTACTACAATAGAGCTACTGTAAAGATAACTAGAACTCACAACACTTAGAAATCACGTTAGACATATTTCTTTATACATCATTACAAATTTATATTGGACTACCTTCAAATTCATATATCATGCAAAAATTTAAAATCTATGCTCAAAATTATCACTCGATGTACAAAATCTTACGATACCGGTTCAGGTTTCGACGTACACGACTACGTAATCTATGCGACGTCGGCATATTGGTATCACTTCACGCGCACACAAAATTAATCTTGTAGGGTAGATTCTTTGTTATATGAAAACGAAACATTTTAAAAGTAGATGACCAAACTGAGCAAGGTGGTTGTAGGCTTGGATACTTTATCCCATACTTCTGATGTAGGTAAAATGTCAGACATAAGGAACAATAATGTGGATACAAAGTCGTAAATTCTCGTACTGCAAGTAATCACAATTACTTTCACAACTATATACCAATTACAATTTACACTAAGTGAACACACAAAGCAGTCCCAGGCAATCGCCTTTGCACAAACGACTACATGGTACTGGATGACACAGTAAACTGCTATCAGTTCAGTAGTACTAAGGATGACATAGTAACTGATAGATAATACTTCCCCGTGTGACTACGGGACAAGATCACAATTGTCACTACTCTTTTACTTGCATGTGGAATCCTTGGCCAGGAGTTCACCAAAAGAATGAGCAGCAGTTCTTCCTTTGGGAAATACGGCAACAGATAGTTCACTACAGATCTCGCACGTACGTAGGAGAAATGATCGTCGGAAACGTGCAGTCGTGGACCGCATCGTTTCCAAGCGAAATAGATGAACCCTGCTACGGTATCGGAAGACGCTCGATCTTAAACTGATTAAACAGACCAACAAACAAATAAATTACACGACTAGCGCACGACATGTGCACCGTGGCACGCGCGGGCTTAGACTGACTAAACCGCGCGCTCGCCTCTTTTTATAACAAGTTTGCGTGGCGGGGAATGCATGACGCGCTAGGAGGCGTGGTCAGTGAATATGTTAACACGTTGTAACATGTTTTAGCACGTGCAATAAACGCAAGTGCCGTCATATGTATAATTTAGTTTTACGATGTCATATTTATGCGTATTTCCTTCTATTTAGGTCTCACAACTTTTCTTTGTTCTGTCGCGACGTATGTTGTATAATGTTACGATAAGATCTTAAGTCTAGGGCTCACATAAATTGTGCGTGTGGTAGCGCTTTAGGAATACGTAATATGACGCACTTTATTCCACCTTTACAATATAGTGAAAGATTATTTAAGGAGGATACATACATACATATCATCACGCCATATCCCTTGCAGGGTAGGCAGAGAGAACAGAGTGCCAGAGAACTCTATCTCTGCATACTTCACTCGCTTCCTCAACATTCATAATTCTCTTCATACACGCTCGCCGGTTTCGGAGACTCTTGACTCCACCTTCCTTCAGTACATGACCGATCTGGTCTAGGTAGGTTAGTCTCGGTCTCCCTCGGTACCTACATCCTTCCACTTTCGCATTGTATATCTTCTTAACCAGGCGTTCGTTCGGCATTCTTTCCACATGTCCGAACCATCGGAGCATTCCCTTTCGCATCTTTACACCAATACTCTCTTTCATACCTACTCGCTCTCTTACGTCGTCGTTACGAATGCGGTCGGTCAGCCTAACTCCACAGATTTTCCGCAGAGATCGCATTTCGACCGCATTAATTTTACTATCATACTCTTTTCTGCATACCCAACTCTCGCTTCCATACAGTAATGTTGGGACAAGCACTGCGTTATGTATTGCTACACGTGCCTTCTGGCTGAGGTGGTGGCTGCCGAGAAGTTGCCCCAACGCTCCGTTCACTCTATTTCCCGCATTCACTCTTCGCTCTATATCAGTGGTGTACCTTCCATCTCGACTAAATCCACATCCAAGATATACAAATTCATCCACAAATTCAAATTCAAAATTACTGAAATTTAGCATTTAATATGCTTGATTATTTATAAAAAAAAAACTTGATTACGAACGAAAAATGATTGGTCACATATGGGGATGCGAACTCACAACGTATTGGGAATCCGTTCCAATCGTGCTACCACTTACACCAACGTTAACTGTTGTAGGACATTCAATTTTCGCCTCGTATCTTATATGTGACAATCATTATTCGCTCGTAATCAAGTTTTTATAAATAAGGAGGTTAAGTCAAAAATATTTTGATTGAATCGAATGTTATGTTTTTTAATCGACCCTAGAAAGGTTTTAACACTCTTTTGGACGCCTTAAATTATTTACTTGTGCGCCAACTCGTCTACTAAGCATAGTGACTGTGATAATCTGCCTCATCTAACCTATATCCAACTGTGAATGTTAAAGACTAATGAATGGATAGATTTTTCTATATTACTGATGGGGAATGTGATCTCTACGGAAAATCTGTGGAGTTAGGCTGATCGATCGCATTCGTAACGATGACGTAAGAAGGGAGTAGGTATGGAAGAGAGTATTGGTGTAAAGATGCAAAAGGGAATGCTCCGATGGTTCGGACATGTGGAAAAAATGCCGAACGAACGTCTGGTTAAGAAGATATACAATGCGAAAGTGAAAGGATGTAGGTACCGGGGGAGACCGAGACTAACCTACCTAGACCAGATCGGTCATGTACTGAAGGAAGGTGGAGTCAAGAGTCTCCGAAACCGGCGAGCGTGTATGAAGAGAATTATGAATGTTGAGGAAGCGAGTGAAGTATGCAAGGATAGAGTTCTCTGGCACACTGTTCTCTCTGCCTACCCTGCAAGGGACATGGCGTGATGGTATGTATGTATGTATGTACTGATAGGGAATTAATGATGGGGTTTCAATCTCGATAATCTTTTGAAAAATACTTTCTAGCTTCCTTTCTTCTTTTTTCAACGAATACGGCCCAATTATAGCTATATACAAGTTGGAGACGACCATACAACAATAATTTTAATCTAGTGTATCTGATGACTTGCCCAGCCTGTATACAAACTTTGAATACAATATGTCGTATAGTTTAGCCGCAGCACATTACTTTGTATTATTAACAATTTCCACACTCTGTATAAAAATTAAAATTATTCGCCTATCAATGAGCTCCCGCGCCGCATCGGTATAAACTAATATGAAACTAGTACCTACATATGAACTTAAAAAAAGGAATTGTACGATCTTTCGACAAGTTAAAATATATCGCCGTCAATGGCGACCTGTTAACAAGAGTTCGAAATAATATTTTAAGACGATATAATTTGTGCGTTCGGGTCCATGGCGCACATATCGAAAATTTAAAAGTTTAACGACCACGTGAATTATTAAAGTTATCGTGATTATTTTAATAAAATAATCGAGTGAGAATGAATAGCGCCCAAACATTAAGTGTATGTATTTACCTACGTTTCGAAGTTGTAACATATGATACCACAAGGTCACTCGCGTGCCGACCACAGGTTAGTGAACTAATATTTACAAACGGTGTTCTATTTTGTTTCAATATTTATGATAAAAAGTTTGTTTGATAAAATTGTTTTTTAAATATGCATGCGAGGACTTTTTTAATAGTTTCAAAATACTCCTATACACTAGTATTGACGGTGTTTTCATTTATTGTCGTATTGACGTCTCCACTCTGTATATTCCATACGAGGACAGGGTAATTGGCCTAATATATCACATTGGCCAAGCCGTTTGGCAGAAATATGGTTCGTTTGCCTTTTCTGGCACGCGAGTAATTGTGAATTTTAGTATCAACTGTGGTTATATTTTATTCCAGTTCAAAATTTCATTATAAAAACTTATTTACGAGTGAAAAAGTTTATCGTGTGAGTAGCTATGCATGAAAATTAAATTGTGACTCACAATAGCGTTCATGGGAGAAATGCGAGTTACAATTTGGTTGTCATTTTAACCAACTCAAACTGGTCCAATTGCTAAGGCGGTTCAAACTGATTCCCAATAGATGTGGTAATCATTTTTAGCTCGTATATAAATCTTTAAAATAGTTCAGTATGTGAAATGTTAAATTTCGTTAATTTAAAAAAAAACAATTTAGTGGCTAAAGTTTTTGTAGCAGCTTGCAGCCAAATATAGCTGAAGTCCTCGTTCTCAAATGAACTAAAAATACTTTTATGCTCAGTTATTTTGCGTAGGCTTTAAGTCGTCATATTTTTTTTTGTAAAGTTTATAGCCTTTTTACGACTGTGTTTATGTTTTTAACTTTATTAGACCACACAAGTAAGGTGCTAAAACTTTGACCTTGGCATATATACTATGACCTTGGGGTTGTATTATCAATTGCTCTGCGTATTTAATACTAAATGTTAGATGTGACTGTTAAATATTAAACTGCTAGAACCAGAGTGTCCTAACTGCATTTTTGCAACTTTTAACTAATCGCAATTTCGTAATCTAAAAATGTTAATCTACAAAACCACAGCGTCCTAAAATTGTTTACAAGCTCTTAACAATAGAGGGCCGTACAAGTACATTTTCGGCTTATGTTCAAATCGATTAAATTGAATTGAATTTAATTTTAATTCCCTCCATATTGTTAAACATGGTTCTTGCAGTTAGGCCGCTCTGGTTCTAGCAGCTTCAAATATAAATTTATCCATATATTGTAATATTTTGAAGTAAAGAAGAACTACGCAATATTTATCTAAATTCAACCGACCTCAATAAATATAAAAAGGCAATCAATTAAAAATCAAAGAATAAAAAAGAACATATGAGGTTTTTTAAGCACATATAGTTTGCCATTTTTTATCTATTTAAAAAAAAAGGAAGAAGTTCTTAATTTGAATCTTTATTTTTATATAAATACATATTTAAGTAAAATAGTCTAGACGAATTTGAAAAATCGTTTTTGTTTTAGAGAGGTTTATGCTAAAATAGTCCCTATTGCATTTCTAAAAAATTTGATGTTTGATGATGAGTTTTAGCGACAGACAAAGCTACACTTTAATAAATGCCGACAAATCAATAGGGAATATGCACGTGACTCCAAAATGAACAAAATATTTTTTTTTGTAATCTTTATTGCTTAAAAAACATACCTATACAATTATTTTTGAAATTCATCATTATTTAACAGTGAAATTTAATTATCTAAAATCGGCTATTTTGAAATTCGCTCGCAAATTTCTAAAACGCGACGCGATTGGTTGTTCAAAACGTAACGTCATCGTACACTGGTATCAAGGTGTTTCTAGTGATTATTTTGTAGCGTTACCCAGTTATTTCATGAGTTATTAGTTTTATGTGTACAAGTATTAATCCTTGTGAATGAGAGACTTAACAAACGTCACTTTTTGTCCCTGTTCTAATGCCATTATTTTGTATTGCATATAATTCTCTTTATCTGAAACCTAATAGAAAGATAAATAATAAATAATTTCGAACTTTTCTCTTACTTTAATAAGTTACATGTTTTCATTCATAGGTATCATAGATGAATAAATATTATATTACCTACTTTTATGGATAAAGACCCATGTACCTATTAGATATTGGGAATATATCTTTAAGAACTTTACGTAAACTAGGTAGGTATGTGTACGTCGAAGTTTGTTAACAAAACAAGTATGTGCATGTAATTAAGGAAAAATGATTCTTTTATGTACTTCATCACTTGTCTAATGTGTTTACTTACGTTAAAATAATCTTCACAACAGTATAAACTGCTCAAACACGACACATTGTCTTTTCTCATCGCCTTGCATAATTTTTTTCTTAGGTATTTATTACATTTCTCGGCATAAAGAAATATACTTTGTTAGGTACAGTTTTGATAATATTTTGGCACATAGGAACGACACAATATTTAAAATACGGTTTTCTGTTCTTTTCCATGGTAATAAGTTGACTTTACACTCACTTTCTTAATTTTCAATAACTTCGTGAACCAAACATTTCGTTGTTGACATCCAACTTGTGTGTGTATTCTGACTTCACAGAAGCGCGTCATAATAGCCGAGTTTAAATCGCCCAAAAATGACAGTGATTTTAATAATTTTTTTTAGCTTAATGGTTTATATTTTGCATGTGTTATATTTATTTTTGGTAATGTAATAACTAGTAGAAACGATTAAAAAAAAAAATCATGCATATTCCCGATTACGACAACTGATATCGAATTATCTATGGATATCCTTCTTTTTTGTTCGAAAACTTTTAATCTTGTCTAATGTAAGTGTAAATATAGGAACGTTAATAATATAGTTTCTATTTAAGTGCTAAATAAATTCTAAAAAATCTTGAATGTATGTAGGCTATGGTCTGGACACACCCCGTCCATTCCATCCAGGGCGATGGAAGGGAGGCGTGTGGCCCCATAATCCACCGTATTCCCTCCCATCGCCATCCGGCCACTAGTTCCGCTTCTTTGACCTACATGGCCGACTTGGCAATAAAGGAAGCCCTACGAATGTTTTTACTCCGATTCCTTAAGCTAAATTGGATTTGCTGGGGTACTATCATACTCTACCAGAAAATAGATATCTGAATAGTAGCAATTTGCTCCCATGCACCCGGAGTGAGCGAGAGAGAGTGAGGAACAAATGTCCTCTCTCTCGGTTTTTGCCCTCATACTATTTGTTCAGATCCTGCATATGGCAGGCGTTGACTTGGCTCTACTCCTGGTATTGCAGAAGTCAATAATAATAGCCACCAAAACGCGTCTCAAAAAGATTAAATGTTTCAGGAACATCTCAACGCGTTAAAGGAAGAAGCTCCTCGAGTGGATCCAGTGAAATTAGAGCAACTTCTATCCGCTGCATATGCTCTCATCAGCCCCGAGCTGCAGCAGGTTAGCCTGCCAGACTTCCCAGTAGATAGTCTACATTTAGCCGCGCTTATACTGGTAAGTACAGTTAATGAAGTGCGGATCCCCGTACAAAAAAATAATTTCAAATAACGGATTAGTTTAAGTGGCAACCCCACTATGCCAAATGTCGTGAGTTTAAAAAAAATGATAGTTCCTTTTGCGGTTCCAATGATTTTTTAAAGTTTGATTGTTATTTGCATCTGTTAATTCTATTTTTGTAATTTCGTTTCCGTCGCAATACTTGTATGCAAGATACCCTTTTTTAATTTTTTTTTGCAATGGACTATGGACGTGGTCTCGCCACGCCAAATCGGTCCGGGGTGACGGAAGAGGCGGCGCGTGACCCCATAGACCCACCATGAAACACACCCCTCTTCGCCGTGCGAGCAGGCCACTGGTACCCGATCTTTGTCTTCGGTCGCCATGCAAGACACCCTGCATATATATTTTAGGCAGTAATTATATTCTTACACCGTCGTCATATGGGAAATAAAATCTGGTTATTGTCTTCTATAATCTTATAAACTAATATTGTCTTATAAACTAATTAAGTTCAAAATAATTTATTCAAGTTAATTGCTCTTTTGGTAGTGAATTGTCTTTTATATTTCGACGTTTATAATACATTTTATTTGCCAAACAAAATATTATGCGTAAATGCCCTTGATCGTCAGTTCCAGTCGGTTATATTATCACGCGATTCCGTCATCATAGCTTAACGCAAGGTCAATATTGGTGCGAGGATTGAGTATCAAAATTTATAGTTTGCTAATTATATATTATTGTAATAAATAGTTTTGCCATTTAATAATGTCTATGAATACTATACATTTTAATATTGTTTATGGTTCTTGTAAAAATGCTCTGAGAGATCTAGCTCGACTTAGGCAAGTGCCACTTAATACCGTGTAACAACGATTGCGTTCGTTTTTGTTTTTGACTTTAAACAGGCGACCGATTGTCAGGGAAAAGAATTATTCATCACAGTTTGGTTTGTTTTATTCATTTTGTTTTCAATTTATTCTCTTTGTTTTCTTTTATTGATTGCAATTAAAATTGTAAGCAATCAAATGCATTACTCAGAAGTATGTTTTCTTTTTTTTTTATTGCTATGGTAGCAAACAAGCATGCAGCGCACCAGATGGTAATTGTCACTGCCGCTAATGAACCTTTGCAATCCAAGGGTATAGCAAGGGTATAGCCAAACCAAGGGCCATACCAATACAAACCCCAAAACCACCCAGTTGGGCTGCCGGCTCTCTCGCTAACCGAACGAAGCGTAATAGCACATTGCCATTACTCAGACGTCGATCTTCAGCGAGAGTGTGGTACTACCCCAGACAAACCGGTCCGCGGCTGAATATGAATAATGATGATGATATGATGATGAAATGAAAGAGAAATAGCGTTTTATTTATTGTACTTATAAAGAGATAAGCTAAAAAGAAGGCTCTATTAAGGATCAAGTATCATGAATGTAATCATCGTTTCGTACTAAATGTTAGCTGAGTACTTAGCAGACCTCGACCAAAATTCGTCGAATTTTGCTCGAGCTACTACTACAGTTTAGAATAATATTTATTTAACGACAAGCTCGGAACATATTTGTCAGTAAAGTCCTTTAACTTTGCCAGACATCATTACAAACTTTAGCTGCTTAATAATTTTGATTGGACTCTGAAAACTTTCTTCGTTAACGTATTAAATTCGCAAATATCGTGTTTGGCCTCTATTAATTCGTGTTCATTTGCAAGGTTTTATGGAATTGAAAAGTTTGTAACTTATTATTATTCACTGTGATTATTAGCATAGCTAGTAGCAGCTATCAGATTTTAAGACATTTGTGAGTAAATTTAATTAATTTCAATTAATTATTTACTAGCAAGATTTTCGTTATTAATGCTAGCATTAGCTGTGTAGGCGAAATAATAGAGTGCCTTGTAGAAGTCTCGTCCTATCGACACGAAACCCACGCCACGCGTCTTTAACTTCTCAGTATTGCATCGTGTTAAATTATTTATTACTAGCTTCTGCCCGCTGCTTCGCCCGCGTAAAATGCTACTTATCTAAAGTTGAACTATTATCGCAAGGGAATACATTACTGGGATAAAAGAATCCTATATGTTAATCTAGGAAATGCTTGCAAAGGAAACATAAACATAAGTGATTTTACTGGTATAAGAAAAATTGGAAAATATAGAAAATAACAAAACAAAATTTATAGCTAACTTATATATAATGAAAATATAAGATGAGATATCATACAAATTTATAACAAAAAGCTGATCGCAGGAGACAGCATTTTTGTATTTAGCCAACTATGCGTCTGAGCTACGAGGCATGACACCTCGCAGAGCTACTGACAGCAGCCGGACAACGTAATGCCATTTTTATTTATATCTAATCAAAGGCAAAAAAAAAAATTCGTCAATCTAGCTTCTAAAATAATCAATTTCCATATAAACTTTCACCCCTATTTTTATTTACAAAAAAAAGAATAAATTTTTTACAAACTTTTAATGTCATATTTATTTATATCTAATCGACAGCCTCAAAATAAGTTTCAAGCTTCTGGCTTTAAAAATGACGATACTTCCTTACAACTTTTCATCCCCCTTTACAACCCTTTTTTTGCATTAAAAAGTAGCCTATGTCCTTTGTCAGGTTCTAGACTATCTGTGTACCAAATTTCATTTAGATCGGTTCAGTACCTAGTTTTGGCGTGAAAGAGCGACAGACAGACAGACAGAGTTACTTTCGCATTTATAATATTAGTAAGGATCAGTTGCATTAGAGGTATTCTTATATCTCTAGATATCCTGATGTCTGAGAACATTTAAATATTTTTTTTATAATATAGGACTAATCCCATCACACATTCCTACCATTGTAACTCCAGTAGGCTCGGATCCACAGTGGTCTCCATAAATGACACCGAGGTTTGACCCTCAGGCACACCCGGGAAATGATTTTAACTCTCTTGGGACCCGCAACAAAATTAATTAGAAAAAGTTAAAGAGGAGGAATTGGAAAGAATGATTCGACTTCCCTCCTAGAGAGCGGGAGACAGGTAAACAAAATGACTAGTCGGTTAATAAGTTAAAAGGCGTACAGCTAAGATAGGCACAGCAGTACGGTGCCACGGATACGGAAGAGATTAACGGAGCCTATATGTAAACCTTAAAATTGATTGCTACAGTAAGTATGGCAGAAACGCTTGAACGTATGAAAATTTTCTCGAGTTGCCATAAGGTCCGTATAGTATACTACTCCACAGGTGACTTATAAACTGTTTAACATAAGGTCACGCTCGTTTGGCCAGAGATCACACTCACAGAGAATGTGATGTGTTGATTGTTTATACTGGTGGTCAGGTGTGAAACATTGGCATAAAAGTGAGGTGCGAGTTTAAAACAAAATAATTTACTTTTAAAGTTATGGCAACTTTTAGAAGCCTGTTCGTTTATTTCGGTTTTTCGTTTCTAAATTTTCTTCATAATGTGCCGTTTTTTTGTTTGCAGGAAGGAAACTCAAATATACCGATACATAAATTAATCTACCTGCTATATCCTTATAATTCATTCCTCACAAGAGAGCATATAAAGAATGTGGAAGTAGTACTACAGAATCTTAACATCAATACTGGACCTGAATGGAATGTAGCTTTACACGGTGTTGAGCCAAAAGGAAATATAGGCGAGGTCACTATAGAGATTAACGGCGTCAAGTCACAATTTACTGTACCCTGTGGAGGTAGAAAAAAGTCTGTTAAAAATAAGGGTATAGTGAAGACTGCATATCAAACTCAGTTGTTGAATGAAGTTTTGCTTAGCCATAGCGTGGGAGATTTTTGTATTATTGGTAAGAGATTTTTTTTTACAAAATTAACTGGAGGATTTAGAATACGATATGTCACCACCCTCCTTACTTTCCTGTGAGATTTGTAAAAATCGGCTAAGATATTACTAGGAGAGTCACCGAATATAAGGACCTGGTACTGGTGGCCAGCTCACATGTCGATGGAAAGGTAACCTATATGACAGGTTGCACACCATCCTTTCCTTTGCCCCGGATAGATCGGGCGAGGTGTAATCAGACCATAGCCCAAAAAAAAAGATGATGATGAAGAATGGACAGTACCATTTTCTAAGGAAACTTATAACACCAAGTATCGGAAATCTGTCTTCAAAATTTGGCATTGATATACTCTTGAAGAGATCTCTCTCCATCATCATGGTAAATGTTACTGCCACCCATGGACCTTTGCGATACCAGTGGTACTGCTAGGCGGCAGCCTACCAATAGTTCCAAACTCATCCAGAAACATGGGTATCCGGCACTGTCGCTCACCGAATGAAGCACAGAAATACATTGCCACTGTTCAGGCGTCGATTTATTGCGAGAGTATGGTACTACTCCGGACGGACTGGTCTGCGGCTTCAGACACATAACTGTCAAGAGTACAGACCTACCACTATTAACCCCTCACGTGCCAGACTTCGCAGTACTCCCGAGTGCCCCGCGCTTTGTTTTATTAAAAAAGTTCAGTGAATTTTATGGTTTTACGTAAACTGTTATTGTTGCTATATTACAAGAAAATGTCAAATACAGTGCTAAAACAATTGCTAATTGTAGAACGTTTAATTGGAACAAACCTGTGTCCTAAAAACGCGTTGAGAATTTTTTGAAGTGAAAACTTCTTTAGGCGCGTTGAGCGTTTTTGGAGGGGAAAAACTTATAGGTTCGCGTCGCCGACATGCTAATGCTAATAGTATATCTATAGCTATATGAAAACTTCTTTAGGCGCGTTGAGCGTTTTTGGAGGGGTAAAACTTATAGGTTTTTATTTTTATATAAAAATTAGAAAATTATTATTATTTCAATTAGTCTTAAGTTAATAGTTTTCACTTCTATCGGCAGTCCCCATGACTGCCTGTTGTTTTTTTTTTTGGGTCAAACGGGTGTCCCAAATGCGCGTGAGGGATTAAAAACTTAAAGTCTGTTTAGGGACTCATCAATATGAAGGAGAAACTCAAGCTACTACTCACCATAACAGTTCTCCCGACCAGTTCGAAAGAATAATTGTGATGACTATTCTTTCTTACATATCAAAATATGAAAAAATACCTGTAACTGAAAAGAAGTCAATTGATTTCATTAATTTTAACTCTTCAGGTCCAAAGGGATGTGGAAAAAGTCTGTTAGTCGCACAACTCGCATCCTTATTAGGTTATACAATAGAACCTATAGTTCTGTACCAGGATATGACAGCCAGGGATTTGGTACAACAGCGTACTACTCTTGATAATGGCGATACAGTCTGGAGGAACTCCGCATTAGTTGAAGCTGCTTTGAAAGGACATATGGCAGTGTTGGATGGTTTGCATAGGATACATGCTAGCACACTTGCAGTATTGCATAGGTAAGCGTGATTAGAAGCTAATGTAAATAGAATATCTTTGTTGATCTTAAATCTTTACAAGGTTAGGGAACGTACCCTTATCCGTATGGTGACGGAATAAGAATACAATTCACCAATTCTTACCCGTGGGTGATCGTAAGAGACGACTAAGGAATATAAAACGCATATAAAATCTATACAAGAGAAGGAAAACTCTGAACAAAACCCTATACCAACACGTCTGACCAGCGTGGTATAGAAGGTCAATTTCCCTCCTATTGCGGAGGAGGCTCGAGCCCAATAGTGGGACATATATGAGCTGGAATGGAACGTACCCATATTACGTGGTCCATTTTCTAAAAATTTCTAACGTTTCATTTGCCGCTCGTAAACAAGTTTTTATAAATAATCTAGGAATTTAAATGTTATGTTTCATATTTTTGGATAATAGGGTTGTGTCATCGTTTAATACAATTCTAATTATAAAATTAGATTATTAAATCGGAAAATGATGACACATTGAGCCTAATATGTAAATATTTTCTGGTACCCTATACTATAGGGTTTTGTTTCGAGTTTTCCTTCTCTCGCATAGATATATATGTTTTATACCACTTAGTCACGTCTTTGTCTCTTTCGATCACCCACGGGTCTTACCCGTGTAAATCTATCTTAATAGGAGGTGGTGAATTGTATTCTTAGTCCGTTATCACACAGAAAATAATGTAGATGCTATATGCATATTATATCACTTGGTCATCTTTTAAATAAATCTATGGAGAAGATGAATATAAGTGAATTGTATCCTTCCTCCGTCACCACACAGATGGAGAAATTATTATTAACCTAGAATTGTCACGGCATCATGAAAGTCATGTTACTAGAAAGTCAGTAAACATAATACTGTAAGACTTATTAGAAGTTTTATTAGGTAAATAGGATAAGTCAATGACTTAGTTTTTTTTTGGCTTTTAGACTGGTACACGATAGGGAACTTCAGTTGCATGATGGAACAAGGCTATTACGGCATGACAGATACGACGACTTACTGAAATCTGGATTGACTGAACAGCAACTATCTGAAAGTGGAATCAAGAGGATACATCCTGCATTCAGGTATACATATTTTTTATATGAATGATCAAATATATGTAAAAAATATTATTATTCTACTTTCACTTTTAATACACTCACGAATTTTATCATGGTCTCATGTTTTATTCATCATCATCATCCATCCATCAGCCCGTAAACGTCCACTGTTGGACATAGGCCTCCCCACGAGAATGCCATTCAACACGGTCCCGCGCCACCTGCATCCAGCGGTTTTCTGCTACCTTGATAATGTCGTCAGTCCACCTAGTGGGGGGTCGTCCTACGCGGCGCCGTCTGATTCGTGGTCTCCACTCGACGACCTTTCTTCCCCAACGGTTGCCGGTTCGTCGAGCGATGTGGCCTGCCCATTGCCACTTCAACGCGCTAATTCTTCGGGCTATATCAGTTACACTCGTTTTTTTTTCATGTTTTATTATACATATAAATATCTAAAGATATATTTTTAATGACTCATATGCATTGCCAACTGAAAATCAGCGCTAAATGACTTATTTTCTATCTTCTGTAGAGATTTTCTGGCAAGACATTTTTATTATTTATAAAATTATTATGATTATTTTTTTTTATTTCAAGTTTATTATATTACTCTGTCTTTCTCTGTTGGCATAAAATTATTTCTTTCTTTCAAATAGTTGGAGAAATTCCTTGTAAACCATTCTACTCGGTGTTCATTCATTTATTAAGCGATCGACATTCACTTTTGGATGTGGATGTCTTTTTTGGCGTATAGACGAAAGATCACGAAAGATGATGGTGATACAATTGCTTTGCTTTGTAAGCGGGTTATCGATCGCCAATAGAAGGTTTTGGCGATCACGATTGATTTTATAAGTTACCTCAAATAGTGCTGCTATCCGCTTTTCTGGTGTTCCTATAGTCAGTTCTTATCTCCTACTGGAATTAAGAGTTGATAATACTCTTATGTTCGTTTTCATCAACAGTAACTATTTTTTAGGTAACTAATCCTAACACTTATTCCCACCATTGTAACTCCTGTAAGCCAAGATCCACAAGTGTCTCCATAAATGACACCGAGGTTTGACCCTCAGGCAGTCTGGTACTTCTGGTGCATTATCGTAAGGAAATACGAATATATACATTGACTCAGAGATTTCAAAATAGTGGTTTATTTATTACAGAGTTGTTGCGCTGGCTGAGCCGCCAGTTTTAGGTCGTGGACAGCTATGGTTGTCACCAGAGATTCTGAGTCTGTTTATATTCCATGAGATGAGGAATTTGAGTAAGAAGGAAGAGATATTTATTATCAATACTTTGGTGAGTAAATGGATCCATTTATTAAAAAAATAATCTTGGGCGCCTATCACCATCATCATCATTCTCCTGCTCTTATCCCAATTACTTGGGGTCGACGCAATATGTACTCCTCTTCCTACATATTGCAAGAGTTATTGGCAATAATTTTATGACCTGACGACAAACCTCCTTGGGAATGTAATTGTTGACCAAAGAGCATCAGGTGGTGTTGGCCCAGGTCGAAATAAGGCTCTTAGTCGTCTTTTACGACATTCACGAGCAAAGTAAGGATAGATAGTATTCGTAGCCGCTACCACACAGCAAATCTAGCTCCCATGAAAACTGTTAAACAATAAAAGAAAATTGTTTTAGAAGAAGAATAATATTTTATTTTAATAATATTTTTATACAATTGACAGTCAACTACGTAATAATATTTACATAACAACAACAACGAGACACTTTACAAAAACGTTTCTTTAGAAAAAGATTAGGTACATTATTTCCATAACCCGTCTCTACAAAGAGAATAATATATATTAGTACTAGCAGACCCGGCCACGCGTTGCTGTGGCTAAGGTAGCCTCAGTAATACGTGGTGGTTATGCTAATAAATTGTAGCTTATATGAAACATTTGTACGTTTAACATAGCGCCATCTATTAAACACTTACTCAATCCAGTCAACAGATAACGCCATTTGTTAGAATCATTTGGAGACAACAGATAATTGTGACTGTCAAATAATAGACAAATAATTTGCAATAAAATATATTGCGACTATAAATTGAGATGAAAGCTATCCTATCTTTTAAGTTGGATTAAACTACACATGCTGTGCAAATTTGATTAAAATCGGTTAAGTACTTTAGGAGTCCATCGCGGACAAACAACGTGACGCGTAATTTATATATATTAAGATAACTATTGATTGCACAGATGGCGTAGTGGTTAAGTTAACGACCTCCCGTGCCAGAGTCGTGGGTTCGATTCCCATGCAGAACAATATTTTGTGCGATCCACAAACTGTTGTTCTGAATCTGGATCTAATTTGTCTGCGTTAATTGCATGATTTTAAAGTCCCCCAGAATACAAGGATTATTTGTTTAGTGAAGGTCGGCCCTTAATTTTTTTTTTTTTAACTTTGAATGCTTTGAAATGGACGATGAATATGACTTTAACTTTAATAGACTTCGAGATATGCGTTATAGCATAGCTATTTTTTGACTTCGATTTAAATTTCGCAAAATTTGTTTTCAGTATGGCGAGATATCACAGCCACTACATTCAATAATAAACTTAGCGGATGAATTAAGAAGATCACAGGATAGTACATTGAAAAACTTATCATCCTCCCTCTCCACTCGCCAACTCCTTAGAATTGCCAGTAGAATGTCCAAATATCCCACAGATTCCGCTTATGAAACCATCCAAAGAACATTCCTTGCTAAATTTTTACCTAATTTAGCGAGGAGGGCTTTAGATGGCGCTAGTGCTAAATTAAGCATCGATCCACCAAAACGTTTAGGAATCTTTGGCAATAACCCTACCGAAACCAAAGTCAGTTGTTCCATCCAAAATAATATTCTAACTATTGGCAACACAAGTACTAAAATATATAAAACGGATGCATTGACTAAAGTTCCTGATATTTTATTCTATGATGTTCCACAACATATGAGGCTATTGGAATGGTTGTTACAAGATTTCCTTCTAGGAAACCATTTACTTTTAGTGGGGAATCAAGGTGTTGGTAAGAATAAAATAGCAGATAGGCTGCTGCAGCTATTAAATCGTCCTAGAGAATATATTCAGCTGCATAGAGACACTACAGTTCAGTCATTGACTGTCCAGCCCACGGTTAAAGACGGTATAGTAGTTTATGAAGATTCTCCACTAGTGAAAGCTGTCAAATATGGTCATGTTTTGGTTGTTGATGAAGCAGATAAAGCTCCTACACATGTAACGTGTATCTTGAAGACTTTAGTTGAAAATGGAGAAATGATACTGAGTGATGGTCGAAGAATAGTTCCAAAGAATATGCTAGAAAGTTCTGGAGGTGATGTGAACACGTTTATTCCGGTGCATGATGATTTTAGAATGATCGTTTTGGCAAATAGACCTGGTTTCCCGTTCTTGGGAAATGATTTCTTTGCTGCTTTGGGTAAGTTGTATGTAATTGTTATTACGCGTTAATCTTAGGAAAAACGTTTTTTTTTTAAAAAAAGCCACTTTTCTTTTCCCTTTATTTATGAAGCAATTTAACAATATGTAATAGCACTAAAATCTATTAAACGTGGTCTTTCAATGTCAGCCTCATAAAAAGCTTTGAAAGTCGTTCAGCGTGCTATGGAGCAGGCTATGCTGGGTATTACGTACATACATACATACATATCATCACGCCATATCCCTTGCTGGGTAGGCAGAGAGAACAGAGAGCCAGAGAACTCTATCCTTGCATATCACTCGCTTCATCAACATTAATAATGCTGGGTATTATTCTATGTAAAAAAATCTGGAATACGATAATCCGTAAATGGACGGGTGTAACCAACATAGCCCTATTTATTACTACGTTTAAATGGCAATAGGCAGACCAAATAGCTCTTCGAACCGACAGCCGCTCCTACGTTCGAAGTAGTACCACACTCTCGCAGAAGATCGACGTCTGAGCAATGGCAACGTGCTATTGTGATTCGTTCGGTGAACGAGAGAGCCGGAAGCCTAACTGGGTGGGTTTGGGTTTGTATTGGTAGGCAGCGGCCTACTTATACTCTTGGTATAGCAAAGATCTATGGCCGGCAGTAACACTATCAGGTGTGCTGCTTGCTCATTTGCCACCATAAGCAATAAACAATAATAATAGGAGGGCAATTGATTTATTTTACCCTCAGACGGTAACGTCGTTAATCAGACGGTTTGGTATAGGCTTTTATTTCTCCTTCTCCTTCTCCCACTTGAAATTTCACCTCAGCTCATATATGTTCCACTGTTGGGCTCGAGTCTCCTCCATAATGGGAGGCAAATTGACCTACTATACCACGCTGGTCAGATGTGTCTGTATAGGGTTTCGTTTCGAGTTTTGCTTCTTTGCATATTTGTTAAATGCATTTTATATCCCTTAGTCGTCTCTTACGATCACCCATGGGTAAGATAGGGGGTGATGAATTGTATTCTAACTCCACGGTGACGGAGTAAGAATACAATTCAAGTAAAGAAATATGTATAAAAATAACAAAATATGTGTTTGTAGGTGACCTATTCTCCTGTCACGCTGTTGATAATCCTTCAATAGATTCGGAGATGGAATTACTACGTTCTTATGGACCGGACGTGCCGAACGATGTTATGAAGAAACTAGTTCAAGCATTCGCTATACTTAGAGATAAAGCCGATCAGGGTCAGCTAACTTATCCATATTCAACGAGGGAACTTGTGAATATTGTCAAGCATCTTCAGGTAAGTGTGTTGGAAAGGAGCCATACATTATAATTAAAGATATATTTTCAGAACTGTGATGCTAATTAAAAAAAAATATAGAATATGAAATACAAAACGTTTAAAAAGTTTAAAACATTAATACTCGGTTCTAAAAAATATCCCTTGTATTACGGAGGACTCTACAAATATATAATTCACGGACACAGATTACACTTAAACTCAGAACAATAATTAGTGGATCACACAAAATATACTGCATGGGAATCGAACCGATGACACTGGCACGGTAAGTCGGTATCTTAACGACTACGCCATCTGTGTACTTGTGAAGTCAAAATTAAAAAGTAATCGGGTATTTATAAATAATTAAGCATATTAAATGCTAAAAATTTCAGTAATTTGAATAACAAGGTTGTGTCATCGTTTAATACAATTCTAACTGTAAAGTTTGAAGTATTAAGCCTATACAATGTGTAAACATTGTCCGGTAGATGGCATACGTCACCTTGAAGACGTAAGATATAATATGAAGCGAAATTTGCATGTCCTAAAATGGTTCACGATGGTGTAAGTGGCAGCACGATTGGGCCGGATTCCCAATAGGTGCGGGTTCGAACCCCGCTTGTGACATCATTTTTCGTTTCGTAATCGGGTATTTATAAATAATTAAGCATATTAAATGCTAAAAATTACAGTAATTTAAAAATAAATTTTACAAAAAAATCAATTTAATAGTGTAGGGTATTAAAAAGATGTGTGTAAAAATTTATCATTATTGTTCTTGTAAATAATAATTATTATCATCATAATATATACATAAGGGACCTCGTGTCTAGGGCCCGCACTCTGCCGAGAAGCCGAAAGTCCGTGGTAATCTAAACGAATACCATCAACATATACCGAATATATAACTAAAATGTTAATAAGCCGCGACGCAAAAAGAGGGGTGTTATTTATGTGTCTGTGAATCTCTGTTTGTATCATCGTAACTCCAAAACGAAAGGACCTGTTATGATGCGGTTTTTTTTTGTTTGAAAACTGATGTGATTCAGATGACTGTTAGCTACAAATTTATGAATATCTAGTTCAGGCATTTTAAGATAATCAGCTCTTTTTGTAAGTGTCGTAGCGATCTTAGAGACGTAATGAGTATTTGTTTCTTCTTCTTGATATCTTCAAACATACATGTGACTTAACATTTGTAAAACTCATGTATGATGGTATGGACCACTGAGATGACATAGACCACTGAGCTACTCCGATGATGGAGCTCGAAGGTAGGAGACGAAATCCTTAATTTATTAGTAAACCCATCAAGTTTTGGTTTATTGCAATCTTTTTAACTATTGTTTTTATTGCTTATGGTGGCAAACAAGCAAGCAGAACATCTGATGGTAAGTGTCACTACCGCCCATGGATCTTTGCAAGGGTATAGCTTAGGCCGCTGCCTGCCAATAAAATCCCCAAACCCACCCAGTTGGACTTCCGGCTCTCTCGCTCATCGCACGAAGCGCAATAGCACATTGCCATTCAGACATCGTCTTCTGAGAGAGTATGGTACTAGCCTGGACGGACCGGTCCGCCGCTGTAGACAGAGAACTGTCAAAAGCGTGGTCCTACCACTATTTGATTGGCTTTGGTAATAATCTCATAATAATGCAATATATACTTTATTTATTTGCTAGAAATATCCCGGCGAAGATCTTGCAACGGCTATTGGTAATGTATTTGACTTCGACCGCTACAGTAAAGATATGGCGGACACTTTACTAGAAGTCTTACACTCAAGTGGGTTGCCGGTAGAGGGCGTGCTTGAGGGACGTTCTAAGGAAGCACTCAAAAAGATACAGATGACTGTTGAAAGACATAGCGGGTAAGTATTTATGAACTAAAATTAAAATAAATTAATGCATTATCTTGTAGCCGAGTGCGTATCGTATAGCCGACTGTTTAGACCTCGGTCGAACTTATTATAGTCCTATCATATATTTTTAGTTTTAGTAAATATTAATATAATGTGGTGGCTTATTAGCTGAAGGCCAACATCTTTTACTAGACATCGCTGCGCAAATGTATATTTTTTTACAGATCATAATGTCTCAAAAGAACGTTTTTTTTTAATACTATGAGAGACTTTACAAATATCATATTAACGAACAAAAATTACACTCGGACTAATTTGTGGAAACTACAAAAATAATTTGGGAATATAACAATAATAATATAATATTAATTTGTGGATCACACAAAATTATCCCGCGTGGGAATATAACAATAATAATATTAAAGAATAATTTGTGGATCACACAACATTATCCCGCGTGGAAATATAACAATAATAATATAAAAATAATTTGTGGATCACACAACATTATCCCGCGTGGAAATATAACAATAATAATATAAGATTAATTTGTGGATCACACAAAATTATCCCGCGTGGGAATATAACAATAATAATATAAGAAAAATTTGTGGATCACACAAAATTATCCCGCGTGGAAATATAACAATAATAATATAAGATTAATTTGTGAATCACACAAAATTATCCCGCGTGGGAATATAACATTAATAATATAAGAAAAATTTGTGGATCACACAAAATTATCCCGCGTGGAAATATAACAATAATAATATAAGAATAAATTGTGGATCACACAAAATTATCCCGCGTGGAAATATAACAATAATAATATAAGAATAATTTGTGGATCACATAAAATTATCCCTCGTGGAAATATAACAATAATAATATAAGAACAATTTGTGGATCACACAAAATTATCCCGCGTGCGAATCCAACGCAAGACGCTTAGGTCGGGACGGATGATATAATAAAAATGATTGTCCATTTGCTGTCATATCCTTATTGTTTATTTCAGTGGCAGTATTTGTACATTTTTTTAACATGGATAATTTAATTCTAGTAAAGATGTATCTTCACCCAAGCACGGTAAAGAAGACCCTAAAAACGAACCCCATGTGGGTGGGAACACTTGGGCTGGTGGTACTGGCGGACGGGATACTGCTGGGCTCGGCGGCAAGGGGGGTCCGTATCGTCTTGATAAAGGACATGATGTGCATCAGGTAAAGACTTCTAATACTGACAGATTAAGAAAACAGCATGGTAAAACCCCCTTACATTCCAGCAGCAAATAGCAAAATAGGCTATCGGGTCTCCAGCAGAATAAGCAATAGCCCACAGATGCTTTAGTTGTCTAAAAATAAATTCTCATAATATGTTTTTTTGCGGTCCAAAAAATGATTGTTCTCCTATTTTAGATATTGTGTCCATTATTTGTACGTTTGTAAACTTCTTCGCCACACAAATATTTATTATTTAGTGGTTTTTTAAAGGAAATTAGTTTTGAAGGGAGTTTTGAAGCCTATATTAGTTATTCACCAGTGTGTTGATATAGTAAGAATACTGTTCACCACTTTCCCCTCTTAGCCGTGGGTGTTGAAAAGACAATTAAGCAATATGATATGCAGATAACATGGGTATGAATTAAGAAAAAGACAAAAAAAACCTTTTGCCAACACGTCTAACCAGCGTGGTATACTTGGTTAATTTTTCTTGCATTCTAGAGGAGGCTCGAGCTTAACAGGTACTTCTATGAGTTGAGATGATAAAGATACTGGCATGAGACTACAAAAAATATTCATCAGCTTTCAGAGGCCGAGAAGAATGACGTGCCAGAACACGTGAAACAAGCTGCAAGAGAGATGAACAGGAAGGCTTTTGAGGAGCGTCTCAAAGAGATCAACATGAGCGAGTACGATTCAAAGTTATACGATCAGTTCTATCGAGCTGTTCAACCGCAGGTTAGTTTTGTTATTACTTTTAGTGATAAATGTATGTCTATATTTACCAAAAACCTTTAAATTTTAGGTGATAAGATTAATGTTAACGTACTGTAAAATTGGAAGTAAAAGTTAAAATAATATAAACGAAGTTAAAAGAATACACATTTGTCTAAAGTATGGGTGTCTATAACTAAAGGTGATAATTTGTAAATAATGGGAGAAATTTCTCAATTTTTGTCTATCTTTTCCCAATTTTTGTCTATCTTTTCCCAATTTTTGTCTATCTTTTCCCAATTTTTGTCTATCTTTTCCCAATTTTTATCTATCTTTTCCCAATTTTTGTCTATCTTTTACCAATTTTTGTCTATTTTTTTCTCAATTTTTGTCTATTTTTTCCCAATTTTTGTCTATATTAACTCATAATCTTTGTCTTCTTAACTGATAAGATGATGATGAAATATTAAATTTTTATTTACAGATAGGTGCTTTACGTGGTGTGCTGGCAGAATTACAAGCTAAGAAGAAGGAGAGACAGTGGAGCCGACATCAGACTAGTGGAGAACTAGACGATGGAAAGATTATTGAAGGTTGCTTGAAACATTTCTTAGTTTAAAAGTATTTATATCTTCCTCGGCTTTGCATGGTTGCTAGGTATTAAAAGACTGAATAGTGTTTTCTTAACCATAATTCTTATCTTAAGGATACATCAAGGGTGCTATGCAGTACTGTAATAGTAGCCGAAGCTATTGGCTATATGAAAGGAAAATATATCCGAATAGTTAACCGAAAACGATATAAAAGATTGGTATAAGGTCGGTGTTTGTATGAGATGCGTCCCAATTGATTTACTGGAACCAGCCAAATTGACAGCCAAACGTAAGGCTATCCAAAGGGAAATAATAGGGATATGGTAATCACCACACTTAGCATTTTCCTTTTATAATTCATAACCGAAACTATTTGAAATTGTCGGATAATTCGAAATAAAATCACACGTATAACTGTATCTGAAACCGGTATAATGTTATTCTAATATCCGTAGCATATATTATCCAGATCTGAAACTTCATCTTCGCAACATCCTTAGTTCTTACCACTGTAGGACTTATTTGAGATATAAACTATCCTATCTTTTAAGTTAGACTAAATCACACAGTGTATTACATTTTCTTAACATCTATTGAAGAGTTTATCTCAAATAAATTACATGATATAGTATATGTATATACGAGATTGCATTCTTAAGCATCGAGTAGTGAAATGAAAATGAAAGGTTTTTCCGTCTTTCCACAAACGAGCAAGCAGTATATTTGTTAGTAAGAGTTACTTCTACTACTGCACAACTATGTCTTTGCCTATCAACAAAATCCTACCCAGAAAGTTCTGCTCTTTCGCTCACCAAAAGTGTGGTACTACCTCGGACGGACTGGCCCGCGGCTGTAGACAGAAAACTGTCAAAAATGTGGCCCTACTGCTATGAATTATATGTGCCGGATATGGAGACGGTTTAAAAATACGAGGTATCATAATCCTCCGCATTTTGGTGAGGATCCTAAAAACCGAGCGTAATTAATCTTCTGCTGGTGATCCAGTAGATGACTGAAGCATAATCTTGTATAAATCTTAACCCCAATTGGGATCGTTAACCCAGCTACCAAGCGTGGCAATTATAGCATTATCTTCTTTAGGAGGACCTATCTTAACAATGGACGTCGAACACCTGTTGGATGGATGGATGGATACAATTTTTATTAATGCTATTCAATAGGTTTAACTGGCGAGCGATCTATATATCGCCGTCGTACGGAGCAAGAACCACCGCCCGGTGCACCTCCGGATAAGCCGAAGCGTCTTAGACTTGTGTTGGATGTATCTGGCAGTATGTATAGGTATGGTCTTGAATAATTACTATTTAAAAAAAAAAACTTTATCATCATCATCTCACCATATATCCGTCTCATTGCTGGGCTTGAGGCTCCTTTATAAAAAGAGGGCAATTGAGCTACTTCACCACACTGGTCAGTCGGGTTGGTATAGGATTTTATATCGAATTTTACTTGCAGTGGTGTTTTATCCACATTATATCCCTTAGTATTAGGTGGTGGTAAAAAAATTTTTTTTTTTTACTCTTAATGGAAAACGAGCAAGCAGCGCACCTGATGGTAAGTGTTATTGCCGGCCATGGACCTTTGCAATATCAGAGGTACGGCTACGCCGCTGCCTACCAATAAAAAAAACCAACCCACAGAAAGTTGGGCTGCCGGCTCTGTCGTTCACCGAATGAAGCACAGAAGTACATTGCCACCGCTCAGACGTCAATTTTCTGCGAGAGTGTGGTATTAAACCGGCCCGTGGCTGTTGACAGAAAACTGTCAACAGTGGCCATATAATCGATTACTACATAAATACCTCCAATGAATTATAATAATTTCAGATTTAATTCATACGACGGTCGTCTAGAACGTTCCATGGAAGCTGTGGTGCTTTTAACAGAGGCACTTAAAGGTTACGAGGCTCGCATCAGATATGATATGTACGCGCATTCCGGTGAGGAGCACGCCTTGGAACTGATCCGCGTGGACCGACCACCTGATAATGAAAAGCAGAGGCTACAGGTATAACTTTTTTATGTTATTTTTCGTTGTATTGTATTGTTTTTCATGGTAGCCCGTCAGATGCACAGATGATTTATGCCTTTTCTCACCAACGACTCTTAAACTTTAGGTAACGCAAAGGCACACACAAGGCAATATAAATAAAACAAAACATTCAGGACAATAAAAAACATTGATGTTACATAATTAATCTTGAATAAAATTTTAAAACTTTATATAACACGGTTCTCCGAGTGGTGACGGAGTAAGAATACAATTCATCCCCTATCTTACCCGTGAGTGATCGTAAGCGACGACTAAGGGATATAAAACGCATATAACATCTATGCAAGAGAAGAAAATCTCAAAACAAAACCCTATGCCAATTAGTCTGACCAGCATGGTATAATAGGTTAATTTCCCTCCCATTACGGAGGAGGCCCGAGCCCAACAGTCGGACATATATAGGCTGTGATGATTATATAACACGTATGACGATCGATATAACACATGGCATCAAAGCTATGTGGTATTTATATTCCCCTGGGTGATACTTAAATTTAGGGTTCGATGATTTAATTAGTCTAAGTAGCGACAGCGAATATTTTACAATTTTTAACGCCAAATTACACAAATTTATGAGGCCAATAGCCATTTTTGTTCGGGCGTGGTATTTATGAAGATGGTCTCCTCATTGTTAATTTGCATATCAAGGATGGCGATTATCTTGGGGGTGGCTTATGTTTAAGAAAACCTCGATATGCCAATGTATATTTACCAGGTTTTTTACGTTATTCAACAGATTATTCGTACGATGCATGCCCACGCTCAGTTTTGTTGGTCCGGAGACAATACGCTGCCGGCAGCACGACATGCCATCAGCACACTCGCCACAGAAGATGCTGATGAGGCTATTCTACTCATACTTTCCGATGCTAACCTGAGGAGGTATATATTTTATGGTTTTGTCAAGTCTTTTAGGAGTTTAATATCATGGTTCGCCATCAGCTCATACAAGTCTCATGCTGAGAGGGAAATTGACTTACTATATCATGATAATTGGACAGTTTGTATTTTGAGTTTATTATATTCTGCAGTAATTCTATCTGCTAGGGATCCTTAGTCGTTTTTATGATCAAAAGAGAAACGGGCGATAACACATTGTCTACACATTTGGCACGGAATATTTGACTGCACAGGGCTTAATGGTTAAAATACTGACTTAAAATGCCAGGTGTCGTGGCTTCCATTCTCAGATTTCTATGCAGGACAACATTTTGTGCCATCTACAAGTTCTTAATCCGAGTGTAAATTGTGTACGTTAATTATATGTTTGTAGTCCCCTACAAGATAGGAATTATTTCCTTAATATAAGGTTGAAGTATTTTTAAAAAAAAATCGACAAATAATTATGTTGGACAACTCGAAACTAAAAACTTTAGGCCAATTCTTCTATTCAGTGTGTTTATAGGTTATTTATCACTGAATATAAGGGAAGCATCAAACTAGCATGTGAGTGAGTTTTATAGAAGAGAAAAGAACAATAACCATATTTATAGTTACTAATTCTTGCTTTTAATGTAAAATTTCAAGATTATCCAAAAGAGAATATTATGACATCATTGACGTCTGAGCAGTGGTAACGTGTTGCTATGCTTCTTCAGTGTGCGAGAGAACCGGAAGCCTAACTTTTTAGGTGGGTTTCGGTTTTTCATTGGTAGGCAAAGGCCTAGTTGTACCTTTAGTATTACTAAAGTTCATGGGCGGAAGTAACACTTACTATTATGTGTGCTACTTGCTCGTTGATGGGAATGCTCCGATGGTTCGGACATGTGGAAAGAATGCCGAACGAACGTCTGATTAAGAAGATATACAATGCGAAAGTGGAAGGATGTAGGTACCGGAGGAAACCGAGACTAACCTACGTAGACCAGATTGGTCACGTACTGAAGGAAGGTGGAGTCAAGAGTCTCCGAAACCGGCGAGCGTGTATGAAGAGAATTATGAATGTTGAGGAAGTGAGTCAAGTATGCAAGGATAGTGTTCTCTGGCACTCTGTTCTCTCTGCCTACCCTGCAAGAGATACGACGTGATGATATGTATGTATGTACTTGCTCGTTTGCCAGTAAGAACATTAAAAAAAAACCATAATTACCATGTTTACCATTTTCTGTAGTAGTAATATCAGAAATCTACGAGTATATAATGATTTTCTAATATCCGTATCCAGATCCGAAATATCTCTTAATATAAATACCCGCGACTCTTACGTCGCTCCGGACGGTTTAAGCAGGGTGATAGGCTGCCAGAAAAGGAATAATATTTACTTAAGTTCTAAAATTATATTTGTTATTTATTAGGTATGGCATCCAGCCAGAAGAATTGGGGTCCATTTTAACTTCAGATCATAGAGTTCAGGCGCATGTGATATTTATCGGCAGCTTGGGCGACGAAGCTACCTCGTAAGTATCAAATAGTAATCAGTATTATTATTTTTTTTTTTTATAATATTTTTTCTAGCATTTTGTTTTAGTAACCGCCCTTTTTTAACCTCCCTGACGTGGATTCAGTTATCACACAGGATAATTATATTTGCCATATAACTCAGCCGTTTCCAAGATTTTTATTATAAAGGAGATGTATATTAGCTTTATTTTTAATACATTTATATAAAATAGACTAATATGATGAAATCAATAAATAGCATTTATTTTCATATTGAGCTAGTTATAAAATGTAAATTTTATATATGAACATAGTATATGAACAGTAGGGTTGAGGTCGACATTTAGGGACCAGGTTTCTGTGCCATCACTAGTAACGCACCTCAGTGTCTGAAAGTACGGTAACTAATATACGGTCGTAGGACCGTATATTAGTTACCGTATATGTAGTAATATACTGTCTTTGTATGCTGTGCGGCAGCGAATACTATGAACACTTACATTACTCATGGATATCGTAAAAGACGACGTAAGAGTAAGAGTGGATAAAACATCTACTTGGGCCAACTCTATCTGATGGCGTCTGGTCAGCAATTACATTGCCAAGAAGGGTTGACGTCAGGCAGGCGGCTGGTCATAAAACTATTGACAATAACTTTTGCCAATATATACGAGTACATATTGCATCGACATCAAGTAATTGGAGTAAGAGCAGGGGAATGATGTTGATGATGAAATTTAAATATAATTTTTTTACAAATTTTATTAAGTTTTTGTTTTTGATTTTTATTTGCCCGACGTTTCGAATAAATGTCGGCGTACAGTAATCATAATAGAATATTATCAAAACTCTAGCAATATGTACGATAGAAGAGTACATGGTAAAGTACAGGGTAAACAGCTACGTTACGTAACGCGTAACGGTGCCTATCTGGCCGCTTTATAGGATTAAATAATGATACTGATAAAGTACAAACAACTGTGTGGTAGCGACTACGAATACTACCAACCCTACTTACTTTGCTCGTGGATGTCGTAAAAGATGACTAAGAGCCTTATAACGACGTTTTATTTTTGTTGACGCTGTGGAAACGCTTTTACGCGCTAACCCGTTCCCGGCGATTTCGAGATGGGAGGGAGCGTGGTACTCGCCAGCCGGCTAGTCCGACCGAAATACCCCCCAAGAACCACAGCGGCCCACTTCCGTGCTTTTACGGGGCGCCGGAGAGATCGTCTACTGACATTCGATCCGCGACGCCTCAACGCTTGGCCTTCTGGCCACGTCCTGTCGGGCCTCAAGGCGGTGGGAGGCGGTGCGCATAACGGCGCCTCCTCCTCCCCGGTCACCGGCGGCGGAGCGAGTCAGCGGACGCAAGCGCTTCGCGTTCCCGCGCCGCAGCCTCCTTTCTCGCCATGGCGGCCTCACAAAACGAGGCCATCGACGTCCAGCACTGACGGCCTGGGCCAACTCCATCTGATGCCGTTTGGTCAACAATTACATTCCCAAAGAGGGTCGACGTCTAGTAGGCGGCCGGTCATAAAACTATTGCCAATAACTTTTACAATATGTACTATGAAATAAGAGTACATATTGTATCGACTCCAAGTAATTGGGATAAGAGTAGGAGAATGATGATGAATAATGTACATACACAAAGTTCCAATATACATATTCAAGAATTGTAACTTAGAATAAAATATATTTTATAATCAATAAAAGTTTTTATTAATAAATAACCTTTCCTTACATTATCATATTAATATACATAAAATTTTAATAATAACCTAGACTTTTCTCAAGTTAAACAATTTTAATATTAAATAGTTCAACATAGATTAGTTTATCACTTCTATCGGGTGTCCTGAGATACACACGTATTTTTTTGATTGCAAGTAATTGTGATAAGTGCAGGATGAGGATGATGATGATGTTATGGAATGTATAATTTGTATGTTTTATTATTTTAGACTGCTCCGGCGATTACCAGCGGGTCACGCGCACGTGTGTATGGATGTCGCTTCGTTACCACAGATTATGCAGCAAATATTCGCATCGTCACTACTTCAATCATCGTTATAACACCAAATTAAAAAAAATATAGTACTATTATTATATTTTTGTTTATTTATTAATGTTATATAATATTGTATTTATACTTAGTGCCTTGGTTGTATTGTTTAAGTAAAAGAGCAGCTGTTTACATAGGCAGGTAGTATGGCTGATTGAGTAGTTAATTTGTGATCTGGTGCCGTTTGTGGGATCTGGTTCAGTCATAATCTTTTGCAATAAAAAAATATTTGAGAATTGATATAACGTGATTGATTCGAAGAACATCACAATGTAGTTAATACTTACTAAATATGTTGCTTTCAATTTTGTATAACAGTATTTAGTAAAAAAAATATAAAATTTCATTTGACGGACGAAAATTTTACGTAATAACGTCATAAGAAAACATTGATGAAAAATTGCATACTTTTATGAATTGAACAATCATAAAAAATGGTAACCATATTAACTTTTCACTTCACCTAATAAACAGTTTAAATCAAATTATTAAAATGCTAGAACGCTTAGGCCGATCGTGCCTCCCTATCGTTTGTTCCGTGCTCTCGCTTGCACGCTCGGCTCAGGCGGAACGTGACACTTTTCCGTGCGCGCAGATGGTGTTCATCGATTTATAAGACTATCGCGACAATAATAGACATACCGGTCGAGTTAAAAATAATACACAAATCGGCTGATTTTTTCACCGAATCTTCGCGGTGACGTTTTGATCCGGTGTTAGTTTATTGTATTAATTAAAAGTTAAATGTTAAAATTGACAATAATGTTCCAGAGGGGCTTATAATAATTAATTTTGAATTCGAATTTACTGATCTAATATGACATAGCGTGGTATAGTAGGTCAATTTTCTTTCCATTACGGAGGAGGCCCAACCCCCTGTTGGGCTAAGACATATTTGAGCTGAGATGATGATGACATTGACTTAATGTGAAAAGTCACCATTGCCGTGTTTGAAGTTGTTGCTGAATAAAATTTACTAACGTTGCTACCTCTTTCTCTTTTTATTTGAGGCTATTAACCAAATCCATCAGCAATTCAGTTCATATAGGTACATCCCTGCTGGCTTCGGATATCCTTTTTAATGGTAGACAAAATGATATTAGTCTATCAAACTCGTCAGACGGTTTGATATAAGGTTTTATTTCGAGTTTTTCTTCTGTTGCAGTGATGTTAAATCTTTTACATTATTTAGTTAACGTGAAAAGAAGGGTACGGACACAGTTTATTCTTACTAGGTCAACATACGGCAAATCCAAACCTAATCCATAGTTCAAATAAAAATTAATATTGAGCAGTACAAAAAACGTAGCGCCATGGTTTTCTTTTTCTTTTGTAAGCTGGTCTAGACATATCCAGTGCGTTCTGTACGAGGCATCATTGCAAAAGAAGGACATTCAAAATAAGCATATTCAAAATAATGTTCTATCCCAATACATTTGAGATTTGAGCAATGTTTATGTTTTTTCGTGTAGTGACGGAGTAAGAATACATTTCACCACCCCCTATCTTTCCCGTAGGTGATTGTAAAAGACGACTAAGGGATATAAAATGCATATAACATCTATGCAAGAGAAGGAATACTCGAAACAAAACCCTATACAAACACGTCTAATCAGCGTGGTATAGTAGGTCAATTTCGTTCCCATTATGGAAGAGGCTCGAGCCTAACAGTGGGACAAATATGAGCTGAGATAATGATGATGATGATGATGAATGTTTGAGTAGGTCAATTTTTGTCCTAATATGGCGGAGACTCGAGTGTAGCAGTAAGACAAATATGAACTGAAATCAGTCCAGTTTAATAAAGAACATTCCAATCTTTCTGTTAAAATGAATGTCATATCAATAGTTAGAGTATATTGATCGCATATTAGAGATAATTTGTAATCTATATTAATTATTTTTGGTTAATATGAATATTTGTATTATAATTTTATATATTTATATAAATATTGAATATACTTGTGGATATTGTTTTTATTATTGTGTTTTATTTTATTGAAGTTATTGGGCCGGTCACTGGTACTGCTCCCTTGGCATTCGCGGGTTACCCTTTCGGATACTAACCCCCGTCGACGCCCTGGCGTGCTGCCGGGGCGTCGCCCTCACGCAGTTAACCTCTGTGGGTGCCGAACTATTCCCCGGTCCAGTCACCCGATAATTATTACACTTAGCAGACGGTTTAGTCGCAGTTAGGTGTTATATCAGGAGAGAGCAGCTGCCCATTCTCCTGGTGAAACCTTAGACGATTTTTATGACCTCCACGAGTAAGCAAGGGGTGTCAACAATTGTATTCTTATCCCGTCGTGGGATTGTATTCATCCCATTAAGTTATTACTGAAAATCTATCTATAGTTTTGTGTTTCTATGTTAATGTACGCTTGAATCTACTTTCCGTGTGGTAACGGAGTAAGGAACAAATCGTCACTCCCTTTTCTTACCTGTCAGTTCAGTAAAAAACAATTAAAAGATATGATTTGCAGGTATTAACTTATGCAAGAGAAAGAAAACTCAAAATAAACACATATCTGACTAGCGTGGTATTTCTTTCTCGTAGAGGAGACTTGAGTCATCTCTACAATGCGCTTGCTTAGGTTTGAGCCCAGCAGTGGGATATGAGCTGAGATGCTAATAAATCGTACTTACACTTAAATCAAATATTATATAAATATTCGTTTCATTCAACTCGGCTTTTGAATAAATGGCACTTAGTACATCCGTGATTCTCTTAAGGGGTTAGGGGTAGTCAGAGACACGAAAAAATGAGAATTTTCAGTAATTTTTTTTTGCTATTAAATCATGTTATTTTACAAAAGTAATAATATGGCATTATTATACAATGTTTTGACTTGAAGTCAAGAAAACTTGAAAAAAAAAAATTATAATTACCAAAGTTATAGCTGTCTGTGTTGACCCAGTTTCAAAAAAAGATCCTTGCGGTGACTATTATAAGTCCTTGGAGATTCATCTAAAATCAATCGGATAAAAAAAAATAGTTTTATAAATAGATAATCCTGGGCCTGATCGAAGCTTTTTTTTTTTCAAAAATTAACAAAATGGCGGCCTCAGGAATTTTTTTTCTAGATTTTCGGGAAAAAATCAACAGTTAATTGGTCTTAAAAAAATCGAAATTTTTGAAAAAGAAAAAATCCTTCGATCAGGCCCGAATTTATTATGTATTCTAAAGGCTGTATAAATTTCATTAAAATATACTGAGCGGTTATCGAGTTACAGTTGTCACCAGTTCAAAAAACATAGTTTTGAGAAAAACGCATTTAAAGTTTCACACTAGATTTACGTACAGTAATACGAATTATTTAATCACTTACACCGAGTCATCTATTCCTGGGCCATATAATAGTTCTTCAGCCATTGTGGAAGTGGCATTTATAAATTTAGGTACTACTACATACATCAAAGGTTTAGTTCATGGATGACAATAAAACCCAAGAAACTGGTTGCTTGCAGCTGCCGCTAGCTACCTACTCCCGAGCGTTTTGGAGTGCCCGAGTGATCTTTGTTATTTGTCGAATAACTCGAAAAGTAATTATTTGATCAACTTCAAATTTTCAGAGAATATTTTTAAGATATTACACTTAACGAAAATGAAAAAAAAAAAAAAAATGTTTTTTTGAAAATCCTGACTACCCCTAACCCCTTAAATGATTATAGGCTATACCACAAACTAATGAATGAATAAAATAAGAGACATTCTTACACAAACACAAGACGTGTTAAGCCGATGGAGTGAATATTGTGGCGATATGTATGCGGATACTCGAGTTGGCGCCGATGTCGCATGTGGTTTAGTAGATCAACATTCAGCACCGGCGTCCTCCGATGGCATCAGTATGTATGAAGTTGAATGGGCGATAAGAAGTTTGAAAAATGGTAAGGCAGCGGGAATTGATATTGTGTCTGTCGAGATGATCAAGCTTGGTGGCTCCTGTGTCACGGGGTCTTCGGTAAGTACCTGCATAAAATTGGAAGAGAAGGGGCCCCAGGATGTCACGAGTGTGGCGCGCCAGTAGATCACACTCTGGAGGTATGCCCCGCCAGTAGATCACACTCTGGAGGTATGCCCCGCCTGGGGCCACGTCCTGACGTCGGTCGTTGCCGCCGCCGGCGGCTGGGTAGAGGGAGGCGCCATTATGCGCATCTCCTCCTACCGCCTTGTAGGGATGTGAGGTTCCTGGAAAAAAATCGATTAAATAAAAATCGTTTTTTTTTAATTTAATATTATATATCGATTTGCCGAAAATCGATTATAATCAAAATAAATAATCGATTTTTAAGAAAAATCGATTTTTTTTCTATTATTTAAAAATGTATATACTTTTCATATTCCAATAATAAACCTAAGAGATTCATATTAACAATTTATCAGATTAAAATCAAATAAAATTATATGCATAAAAAATCAACCAATTCAAATCTAAAAATTCATCAAAGCGAATATTCCTTTAAATTTTCAAGGTAAGGGGACGTCCATTAATCACGTGTTCTTTTTTTAGCATTTTTAAACCAACAACAAAACAAACCCGAGAAGGAATGAACAGAAAAGTATAATAGATTTACTTTTGGTAGACAGTCGCCTCCGAAACAAAATATTGGACGCAAGAGCCTACAGGGGCCCCACAGTCGATACGGACCACTATCTCGTTATTGCGAGATTTAGTGGTCTGTTCAGAAAGTGGGGGCACTGGCGAGAGCGTATCAACTTCGGACGGCTTGAAAGAATAAAGATTGAAAGTTTGCAGGAAGAGTGTGTGAGAGAAAAGTATGCAGAGGGTGTCCGAGAACGGCTGAGGATGGCAAGCCAGCCGCAATCGAACATTGAAGAATGCTGGAGAATATTGAATGAAAGTATGGTAGATACAGCGAAAGAAGTATGTGGAAGCTCAAAGAAGCATAGAAAAACAAATGGTGATACTTGGTGGGATGCGGAAGTAGCAACTTCCGTTGAGCAAAAGAAGAAAGCGTGGCTGGACTATGTCTCTTCTTTGAATCTGAATGACAGTATGACTGAACAGAAGAAAGAAATATATCGGTAATGTAAGAATGACACCAAGGCCTTAGTGAAAGAGAAACGTGATAGAGCGAATATGAGTGCAGAAGATAGGCTGGCTAAAAAATTCGAGGGTAGCACCAAACTCTTTTGGAGAGAGGTGAAGAGGTCTCGGGATGGTTGGTCAGCCTTCAGAATGAATAAAATAAGGTCTAAAGGTGGGGACATTCTTACACAAATACAAGACGTGTGAAGCCGATAGAGTGAATATTTTGGCGATATGTATGCGGATACTCGGGTTGGCGCCGGTGTTGCATGTGGTCTAGTAGATCAACATTCGGCACTGGCATCCTCCGATGGCATCAGTATGGATGAAGTTGAATGGGCTATAAGAAGTTTGAAAAATGGTAAGGCAGCGGGCATTGATATGGTGTCTGCCGCGGTGATCAAGCTCGGTGGCTCCTGTGTCTGGGAGGCGTTCCTGTTGTTCCTCAATTTATGTCGGAGCTCATGAATGGTTCCCAGGGACTAGAATAGCGCAGTCATCGTGCCTTTGTTTAAAAACAAGGGTTCACGTTATGACTGCTCAAATTACAGAGCCATAAGCTTGACCAGTTTGGCAGCAAAAGTGTACGCTAAAATTATTGGAAGGAGAATGAGGATGGAGTCCGATAGTTTACTATATAAGGCACAAGGAGGTTTTAGGAGTGGAAGGGGATGCATGGATCAAGTGTTCTCTCTGCGCAACATTGTGGAGAAGCATCTGGCTCTAGGTCAGAGGGTTTTCTGCAGTTTTGTGGATCTGGAGAAAACATTTGACACGGTTGCACGAAAGGAACTATGGGACATTTAACCGGAGTATGGTATTAACGGTAAACTTCTGCAGGCTGTGCAGTCCAGTTACATGGGCTGTAGAGCTTGTGTGCGGCTGGATCATTGAATGTCGCCTTGGTTTGACGTCAATATCGGCGTTAAGCAAGGGTGCGTTCTGTCAGTCAGGCTGTTTATCATATATCTGGATAAATGTCTCCAAAGGTTGAACGATATGAATGTGGGAGTCCAGATGGGCGACTCAGTGCTCAGTGCTCTGCTCTATGCAGATGATGCAATCCTGCTGGCGCAGTCAGCGACTGACCTGCAGAGCCTAGTCGACACAATGACAGAAGATTGCAAGAAAAGGGGTCTATGCATGAATGTGAATAAAACCAAAATAATGGTCTTTGAAAGAGATGAAGCCAGAACAGATGTAAGAGTAACAATAGGTAATGATGTACTAGAGCAAGTAGATGAATTTGTATATATTGGATGCGAATTTAGCCGAGATGGAAGGTACACCACTGATATAGAGCGAAGAGTAAATGCGGGAAATAGAGTGGACGGAGCGTTGAGACAACTTCTCGGTAGCCACCACCTCAGCCAGAAGGCACGTGTAGTAATACACAACTTGCTTGTCCCAACGTTACTAAAGGGAAGCGAGAGTTGGGTATACAGAAAAAAGGTATGAAAGTAAAATTAATCGATCGCAACCGTAACGGCGACGTAAGAGAGCGGGTAGGTATGAAAGAGAGTATTGGTGTAAAGATGCGAAAGGGAATGCTCCGATAGTTTGGGCATGTGGAAAGAATGCCGAACGAACGTCTGGTTAAGAAGATATATAATGCGAAAGTGGAAGGATGTAGGTACCGGGCGAGACCGAGACTAACCTACCTAGACCAGATCGGTCATGTACTGAAGGAAGGTGGAGTCAAGAGTCTCCGAAACCGGCGAGCGTGTATGAAGAGAATTATGAATGTTGAGGACGCGAGTGAAGTATGCAAGGATAGAGTTCTCTGGCACTCTGTTCTATCTGCCTACCCTGCAAGGGATAGGGCGTGATGATATGTATGTATGTACGTAACACAAACTATGTGACTGCCAGCCCTTAAGCATCAAAGTCTTCGTAAAAACCTCGAGTGAAAGAGTATTACCAGAAAATTATTTGTAGTGGCTTAAATTTTGGGACTGCCCGGCAAATTGCAATAAGCTAGCCCACTAATAAGCCTTCGCAATCTTAAAATTTAAATGACGAAATAAGGATTTGTTATAGCTCTCCTCCAGGATAAGGGTAAGGTATAAAAATCTTTTAAAAACTTTTGCATACAATCGTGAAATCAATTGTTTTAAACGCGTGAGCTGCAATCAGTATTGTTAAAGCTGTGGTCCATCCATTATCCCATGGATAGGTCACATTCTGTGCTTCATTCTTAGTTTAGGATGTGGATGTAGGATGACGCATGTGTTGTTAATACTTTCGATGGCATAAGATTAAATGACCAAACATAATGGTAACTAGTTGTTTCCGTTTTCCGTGTGGTGACGGAGTAAGAATACAATTCACCACTCCTATCTTACCCGTGAGTGATTGTGTGAGACGACTAAGGGATATAAAAACGCATATAACATCTATGCAAGAGAAGGAAAACTCGAAACAAAACCCTATACCAACACGTCTGACCCGCGTGGTATAGCAGGTCAATTTTCTCCCATTATGGCGGCGGTTCGAGCCCAACAGTGGGACATATATGAGCAGAGATGAAGATGATGAGTAGTTTCCGCTCATGGACTTGTGTAATACCAAGGATAGAGTCATTTGGGCCTGCGGCTGTTGCTCACTGAACGAGGAACAGTAGCAAATCCTTTCAGACGTCAATTTTTTGCGACAGTGTGGACGAAGAAATCATATTTAAAAATTATGAAACATATCTGACTTATTCAGGGTATTAATAAAGGACAAATGAGTGATTTTATTTACCTTTTAACTTTCTGTTTACAAATTAAATGATTTAGAATCTTAATTATGAATTATTATTTAGGAAAAGTACCCATACTAGGTGACCCATTTTTACAATTTTAACCCCAACGACCACCACTCATTATACAGAAAAGGCTCAATTTTATTCTAGCGTAGTATTTTTGAAGACACTTAAACAGGCCACGCGGTATGAGTACGGTCTCTTACGTGAAAGCTAAAGTGAGATGAGTAGAATAAACTTTTAAAGCATGAGACAACTAATATAGCTAGGTTCCTTCAAATCTACAGGCACAAAACCATTAGCAATTTGGTTCTGTCACTACTAGTTTCATTAGGATTAACTCGTCAGTTCTCTTATTGTGAAAATACTTATAACTAGCAGTGAAACGTGCCTAGGTTGAAGTATATGGTATTAATATTTTCTATTTTTATTGCCTATTAATTACGCGAGCAACATTTGTAATTTTCTTGCTCTTTGAGTGCTCATATAGCGTGAATTGTCGCTGCTTTAGTCATGGAAATGTGTTTGCATTCGTGCGTAAATTGCAACACGACTATTACTTTAAACCGTTGCCCAAATTACAGCGAACGCCGTCGTTGCACATAAAAATTGTGTGAAAATTGGATACACGAATGGAGAAATATTATATCTTCAAACGATAGAAATATTATTCTTTAATATATATAATTTTGGGATTTCTTTTCAAAAATAATATACTGACGTGTGATGATGGAGTAGGAATACAATTCGCCACACTCTTTGCTCTACCCGTACGTGTCGTAAAGTACGGCAAAGTGTTGTAATTTGCATATAGCATCTATGCAAGTGAAGGTAAACTCGAAATATACCCTGTACCAACCCGTCTACCCAACGTGGTATAGTTCATTTGTCCTCCTATTATGGAATAGACTCTAACCTAGAAGTGGGACTCAGCTCGAGAAATGAGACGAGACAACGAAGTACTTCAATGCTTTGTCAATTATTTTTGGTGGCAGTCACTCAGGGAGTCCACTTGATAGTAAGTTAGAAACTGAAATTGTTGACCAACGAATAAACTGCTAATACTGAAATATCGATTATTTGAGTTCAGTTTAGTATTACTAAGGATGTGGCGGGCATTTATAGGTGCAGATAGAGAGTGTCAAAAGACGTGGCTGTAATTTCAGCTCATATACTACCCTCAGCCCATATATGTCCCACTGTTGGGCTCGGCCCTCCTTCACAATGGAAAGGAAACTGACCTACTATACCACGCTGGTCAGATGTGTTGGTATAGGGTTTTGTTTCGAGTTTACCTTCTCTTGCATAGATGTTATATGCGTTTTATATCTCTGAGTCGTCTCGTACGATCCACGGGTAAGATAGGGGGTGGTGAATTTTATTCTTACTCCGTCACCACAAGGAAAGTAAAAGTAAATAGTAGGGATATTGACCTATTATACTATGCTTATCTGACAGCTTGGTTTCATATCGAGTTTTCATTTTATTGCATAGATGTCATCACTATTATATCCTTTAATCGTCTTTTACGATACTCACGGGTAAGAAATAGTGTGGTAAATAGTATTCTGCCTCCATAATCACATGGAAAGTCGTGGTTCTGCCATTAATAAATTCTCGTGTGGTGACTGATAAAGAAAAAACATGTTACTATCGTGTACTTTATTTCTCTTTTCATAGACAACACTATGTACTAAAGATTGTTGTATTGCGTGGGACTTTAGAAATATATAATTAACGGACACAAATTACATATAAACTCTAGACAACAATTTGTAGATCCTGCGTTAAATCGAACTTGTTACACTTAGCGTGGCAGGTCGGTATCTCAAACGCTACACCAACTGTGAAGTTAAAACTTACCTGTGTTGGGTGATCAAAAGAACAATGTGCAGTTAGAACATGAATAGAAACTTATAAGAGTAATTGCGATTAAATTGCGAATGGCGAACCCATCTGCCAAGTGTATGATTGTAACATTATTACGCCTTGTTCAACAGACATGACTTTGTCCCACAGTAACACTTCGTTAGGTCGATAGATGGATAGCACATTTCTTTATTTTAGACTCTTTGACTCAACAGACGTCTTTCTGTACACATTAAAAAAACATAAATTAAAATTGATGGCATCGCAGGATTTTAAGGATTTTTTTGGGCATGCTATGGTACTATCATGTGCCGCCTAATCCATCCAGGGTGATAGGAGGAACGGCTCATTTTGTACTGTTATTGCGTAAATTAATAAATATTTTGAACTTTAGAAGGATTTGAAAACTGTGTTTTCAGCTATTGTGACTTGAAAATAATTACAGATTTCAAAAAATATCTAATATTTCGTTTCTATTTTGTTCCTGCAGCTTTATACAGCGGCAATGGTTATACCGTAAAGCAACATATAAGTTGGTAAATTATGTAAACTGTGTTTCACCCTGGCAGGATAGATAGACTTAAATTTTTTTATGGATTTCAAAACCTCAAAAATAAGCGAAGCGTTGAGGTGATGCTCTACTCTCGATACATGAAAATCAAGGACTTTTTAAAACTAAAAATGACTGTATTTTCTCACACTACACTTAGATGATTATTTGATAAGTAGATTCTGTTTTGTTGTTGCAACTTTGTTTCTTCTTTCTTTGGCAACGGATTTTTCGTGCAGAAACAAATACTATAACCTTGCAATCTTTGAAAACTGTACTTCAAGCTGGCATGAATATTAAAGAATTAATATAAAAAAAAAACTTTAAAAAATTAAATTAATTTATCAGTGCCTACGTACAGCAACAAATCAGCACCAAGTTTTAATTGGTCTCTATATAAAAAGTATTTTTTTGCCGTTGCTATCTTTATATCAAGTTAGCAAAGATTACGATTTTTGGAGATCAAATTTAGCAACAAATTCGATATATAATTAGCAACAAATTCTCATCAGTGTTTTTGAATTATGCGCATTTACCACTACCAGCTTTATACCCTGCTTTATAGACCTGTTACATTAACTGATCGAGTCAGTATCAGAGATTGTATTCACAGCAATGCTAATCAAAGAACGATGATGGGACGCACGACTGGTTCCTACGTTACTGTACTGTCATTTACAGACAGCAAGGCACCTGTTATCGAATCATTAAAATATTGAGCTGAAAAAAAAATAAAAAGCATGAATTGCTAAGAAAGTACATTATAAACTACGAGTACCTACATATAAATATAACTATTTTATTTTTTTACTGTATAAATAATACATACATACATACATATCATCACGCCATATCCCTTGCAGGATAGGAGAACAGAGTGCCAGAGAACTCTATCCTTGCATACTTCACTCGCTTCTTCAACATTCATAATTCTCTTCATACACGCTCGCCGGTTTCGGAGACTCTTGACTCCATCTTCTTTCAGTACGTGACCAATCTGGTCTAGGTAGGTGAGTCTCGGTCTCTCCCGGTACCTACATCCTTCCACTTTCGCATTGTAATTGTAAAAATAATGTAGTATTTAATTAATTAATTAAACATAAAATATTTTGCAAAGTTCTCATTTGTGGCGCTGCTTAGGCCTGATGTGTATATTAAATTTATTCTGTTGTACATATTACATCACAATTCTTGTGATTGACATTAACCGAATTAAATAACGTTTTACTTTCAGCCAGTGTGTTACGCTATCTGCGTTTATTAAACGTATATGTATATCGAACGATTTTAACGCGGATAAATATTATGAAATCGTTTATTTTTATTTTTTTAAATTATATAAGCAGAAATTTTAATTCAATAGTGTATAACTATAGTAATATCTTACTAGAGTATTTTATTTTCTCAAAATATCAGTATCGTATTCGATAAGACCAATTTAGATTTATTAAATAGAAATATTTCTATGTGGTGACGGAGTAAGAATACAATTCACCACCCCCTATCTTACTCGTGGGTGATCGCACGAGACGACTAAGGGATACAAAACGCATATAACATCTATGCGAAAGAAGGAAAACTCGAAACAAAACCTTATACCAATACGTCTGACCAGCGTGGTATAGTAGGTCAATTACCCTCCCATTATGGAGGAGGCTCGAGCCCAATAGTGGGACATATATGAGATGAGATTATGATGATGATGATGAGATGATGAAATAGAAATATATGAAATTTGAAGCACTTCTACTAAAACACGATTCAGATTTTTTATATTAGAGGCTAATGAACTTTTATAATAATAATAATTGAATGAAATTTCTAGTCTTATAATATAGAACTTAGCTAAATTATATTCGTAGGGCCATTAATTCGTTCTCTCTCCCATTAACGTCAGATTATCTTCCTATCTGTCTACTTGACTGTCTGACAATGAACGAATACAGAGCGAACCTTTAACAGAGCCTACTTATATCCCATAAATATAGTGTGTGCCTCCGAAATATACCCAGTACCAACGTTATAATTACCAAGCTATGCTTTAAACTTAAAAAAATTTCATGTTGTAAAACAAAGGCTTTTATTATGATGTACCGTTGTACGGCTTATTATATTCAGTGGCGTAATCAATCGATACCAAAACCGGGGGAACCAGTTATTGAATAGATTGTTTAAGTTTGGTATTAAAATGTCGCATTTGCGAACTGTCTCAAGGTTGTATAATATATATAGTTACATAATAATTATTATTTAAGTATTATTATAAAAAGCATTAAGTAATTGTTTTATATAATTACGAATTGTATTTGAATCGTTAATATGATATTTTTGATAGAATTTCGTGTGATTTTTTTTTTGGTAAGAATATAGTCGTATATTCTATGGGTTGTGTGTCATATATTACAGTTCTCAGTTGTTACGCGTGTACCCTTGAGTAAATGTTACGATAGTGACAATATAAAAGTCGGTGTTTGGTTGCGCGGTCACTGCATACGGAGCCTTGCCCAAGTAAACACACGTCAGCATGAAGCTGTTTGCGTTCCTGTTCGTTGTACTTGCAGTGCTTGCGACGTTCACGGTTGTCGACTCAGCGTCAGTCAAGCAGGAATGTCCGGCAGACCACCTACTAGTCGTTAATAAGTGTATTAAAGTGAGTAAGCTTTGTTATTTCATTTAAAATTTATGTATAACTAAAGCTGGTTTAAAATTTTCGAGTCTGTCAATTATTGGCCTTCATTTAAAATAAAGAACTTTTATTTTTATTAACAAAAGTACTTTCATACTTTTATTTTTAATTAATAATATACATTTTAGCTTATTATTCCCAAAGGAGTTAAGTAAGGACGTAACACACCTATATTTTGTACGTAAAATGTGAAGTTTACCTAATAGAAGGCGCGTTTATTACTTTATGCCGGATACAATTATCGACTCGTATGTTGCTATTAGGAATTTCTTCACGGAAAATTCTAGTAATGTTTTGGTCGTTCGGATTTTTGTTGTGTAGTCCCATCCTTAATGACCAATGAAGCAATATTTATATATAAGTGCTTACTGCTTTTTTTTACATTTAGTATCTGTTTAATTTTAAAACTTTTAAGAAACTAGTAAGCATAATTAAATTTAAATTTGTTTAAATTATTGTTACGGGTCTTATCGCGTTTTAATTTTTTGTCTTTACTAACGTTTTGAGTATCTACTAGAGCTAAAATTTTTTTAACGATCAATTGTTGGACGTCATATACTTTAGCTCTCCTGTTGATCAATACTGAAAAGTATACCATAAGTCGGTGTAGTAAATACAAAATTAAAATGCGATATAATCCGTAGAAATTGTTATATTTCATATGCGTAATAATCGCGTAAATATCGTTATTAATTGTCGTGTGGTGACGGACTAAGAATACATTTCACCATCCCCTATCTTACCCGTGGGTGATAGTACGAGACGACTAAGGGATATAAAATGCATATAACATCTATGCGAGAGAAGGAAAACTCGAAACAAAGCCAACACGTCTGACCAGCGTGGTATAGTAGGTCAATTACCCTTCCATTATGGGGGAGGCCCGAGCTCAACAGTGGGACATATATGAGCTGAGATGATGATGATGACTTTTATTATTTTATGACTCGTACGTTGTAAATCGTGAAAGGGTTGGTAAGTGTGTAACAAACACATTTCATAATGAAACCGTTTTATTGCCACGTATTTATTTTAGTCTTTATTTTTAAAAGTGTAATTGCTCAAGTTGACTGTGTAACCCTCATTTCTACACGAATTATTTATTATGTTATTAAGATTATTAATAACCATTTTATACAGTATTATAGCCCAATTTTGGTGAGGCGAGAATACTGCTACTTATAAATATTATCGGCACAGGACCGCACTGTGTGGAGAAATATGAGGGAAGCCTACGTCAAACAGTGGACGACCAAATGACCAAAGGCTGAATGATGATCAATATTATGTGCTCTTAAACTTAAGTTTTCTATTTTTTTTATTATTGCTTGTGGAAAAGAATTAGTATGAAGGAAAAACTAGGTTTTTTTATTGCTTATAGTGGCAAATAAGCAGGTGTCCTACCTGATGGTAAGTGTTACTGTCGCTCATGAATCTTAAGAATACCAACGGTACAGCTAGGCCATTGCCAACCAACCCAAACCATTGTAGCTTACTTCCCTGGGATACGTAAATATCGCCAAAGGAATTACTAAGAAAATGGGCTGTAAATAATCTCCTATGAAAGTTATAATATCAACTGTAATCGCCTGGTCGTCTGTCAAACATGAAGATTATAATATTACTTCACATTGAAGACGCTTACGTCTAACTATGACGTCTGATGGAGGGATTGACGGATGATAATACTTCCTAAAATTTAGTACTTCTAACACTGCACTTATTAATTGATAGTGATACGCTTATATCACTGGAATAGGAAGTAGATACTTTATTCTTGCATTAAAGACAGTAGGTATATAAATTCCTATCATCATCCTCATCGTCTCAGCTTATATATCTCCCACTATTGTGCTCAAACCTCCTCCTGAATGAAAAGGCAATTGATTTATTATACAACGCTAATCAGTCGGGTTAGTATAGGTGGGTAAGTTTTGCTTTTGATATGACTATGCAAGAAAAAAAAAATTTCAATAAAAACCGTCTGAGTAGCGTGATATAGTAGATTAATTTCTCTCTCATGGTGGAGTAAGCTTCACCGAAGACAAAGATCGGGTACCGGTGGTCCGCTCGCACGGCGAAGAGAGGTGTCTGCAGGGTGGGTCCATGGGGTTGCGCGCCGCCTCTTCCGTCGCCCCGGGCCGATTTGCCGGGGCGCGACCACATCCATGGTCCCACCTAGCGAAAAAAAAAAAAAAAAAAAGATGGTGGAGTAAGCTTAAACTTATCAGTAAGATGTATATAGGCCGAGATGATGTTGAAAGAATCGCTATGAAAGCAACTGCCTCTATGAATGGAGACTACCATTTAGAAAAAGAAAATGACAATGTGTATAGCAGTTTGATCACCAAATTAATGAATTTTGAAATCTATATTGGTCAAGGGAACTCTCGGGAGCAGTTCTTCGCTATGTCTATAAATTAGATTAATCTGATTTCTCTCGGTATGTTTACAGTGTATGAGATATACCATGCCATCTTTTCCTTTGATTGAGTTTCATTACAAGAGAAGAAATATTCATAACAAAATTGTATGAAAAATTTTCTGCTAAACATGGCATAGTAAGTTGATTGTTAAGAAAGAAAGATTTGTACTCTTATTCGCTTGGTTCCTGGTTTTTGTATGACGAAAGCGCCTCGTTCACTACCAGTTTTGATATAGATATCGCGTGTTTATAATATATACGGAAATAAACTGGGTATAGTCGATGTCATAATTTCCGTGTATTACTACAATGTGGATTGCTTACGCAATGTGCTTTACGATTTTCGATTGAGTAGGGTGCGGTACGATTTTGCGTTTAAATTTTAATTAAATTAAAATTGTTGTTTTTACGAAATTGAAATACGACTTTATTACATTTTTATGGAATTTAAACAAATAATTTGAAATAAAACTACTTTTACGGATTCTATCGCGTTTGTATTTGATTTGTTCGAAACGTCGGGAAATTATAAATCAAATACAAACGTGATAGAATCCGTAAAAGTAGTTTTATTTCAAATGTGTAATACTCGCGTAAACATTAGAAGTCATTAAATAAATAAATTATAATAAACAAATTATTTATAATTATTAAAATTAATCTATTTACGGATTAAACTAAAAAAACAATGTAAATCCATCTATATATAATGGAATTAGGCTCAAGCAATATCCTGCTTGAGAACTCCGTTTTTTGAAGTTGATTAAATGGTTAGATTTTTGTTAATTGACGGTTGTGAGGTCTGCGTTCAATATTTATTTTGGATTTGGATTGATTTTCCGTCTGGAAGTTTCTTAGTCGAGTATTATGCGTATCATTCTTATATATGATTTACAGAAGACTGTTTAAGTTGTGCCCACTCGTTCGATTCCAATTCGGTTCAATTTTTGTATCGCAACCGTTTTTAGAACCAATTGCTATAAAAGCTCTTAGTGAAGAGCGTATATAATTATGATATTAAAAAAAATCGCTTATTACATGAGTTATTTATGACCTAAATTTATAACTATGTCTTATAAAAAAAACCATAGAAACAATAAATATCGAGTTCTCAATTATTTAAATATTTAAAAAAAGATGTGATTGCCATCTTTATTTAATTACAGAATGTATTTCGAAGTATTTCATTTTTTTATTTATCTATTAATTTGTTCTTGAAACACTCAAAAACTATTAAGAATTTCTTAAATTTTAGCGTAATAATAGTGTAAACCTTGCCGTAATAAATAAAGGATTAATTTAATGAAATATATCAACAAAATTACATACAAATTTTGTTATGGAGTCGGAGTCGTGGACACAGCTAACCTAATATATAAAAAAACTATATAACTATAATGAAGTTATTTAAAAATTCTCTATTTTTTTATCGTGTTATTATTCTAGTCATTGTTTCTATTAGAAAAATGTTATAATAATAATTAAAAAAAGAGTTGCCAAACTGCTGATTTCTAAACAAGGTAAATTTGTCGTCTAATCTAACAAGCCTTTGATCCATTTTTATGGGATAGTGTTTTGTTCTTTGTACAATACGCTTAAACCATTCGAGGCTATGGAAAGTCGGCGTGGGTATAAGCTACCGTATTATCTCAAATAAGCAATTGAATAGGACATCGGCACTGATTACTTGATTTGGCTGAAAGCCTTTGGTTCTAGACCTGTATTTGTAATAATTATGCTTATCTTAACTGAATCTAATATTAAATAATAAATTCAACTATATTATAAATAATAAATATTGTGTTTATTACTAATATAAATATAAAACCTTCATCATTATGTTATTATCACAGCTCATATATGTCCCACTGTTGGGCTCGAGCCTCCTCCATAATGGGAGGGAAAATGACCTACTATACCACGCTGGTCAGACGTGTTGGTATAGGGTTTTGCTTCGAGATTTCCTTTTCTTCTATAGATGTTATATGCCTTTTATATCCCATCTCTTATGATAGGGGGTGGTGAATTGTATTTTTACTCCGTCACCACACGAATTAAAATAAATCTTTATGTCAATTTATCTATATTATTTCTCAAAGTTATTTTTTGTCCTTATGTATTATTGACCATAATACCAACATAATTTTAATATTTAATACGTCATTTAGAAAGATTTTCCGTCTAAAAACAGGTAAAAAAAAATAATGATTTCTGATATTTATGCGAATATTACAAATTTGAAATAAAACTATTTTTAAACCTTCTATTCCGTTTGTATTTATTTTTTAATTTCCTGACGTTTCGAACACTTTATAGCCTCAGCATATAGACATGACCATGAATACTGTAAAATGTTCGAAACATCGAGAAATTGATAATCGAATATAAACCCGGTAGAACCAGTAATCCGCGTGGTGACGTAGTAAGAATACAATTCACCACCCCATATCTTATCTGTGGTTGATCGTACGAGACGACTAAGGGATATAAAACGTATATAACATCTATGCGAGAGAAAGAAAACTCGAAACAAAACCAACAACACAACACGTTTGACCAGCGTCGTATACGAGGTTAATTACTCTCCCATTATGGAGGAGGCCCCAGCCCAACAGTGGGACACATATGGGCTGAGATGATGATGAGATGAGAACCAGTAAATACGTAAATAAAAATGAATAATATTAGTAATTCTCTTAGAGGCAGGCGAATTGCTCTAGATTTCGTTAGAATAGTAAAAAAAATCTGTTATATTAATACACACACAGATTTTTAGTCAACAGAAATAGATATGTTTTTTAAAAAACGATTAATAAAGTCAATGTCATCTGCCTAAAGACCAGTTTTGATGTACAGTATTTGAAACATTGACATTTAATATACTATCATAACCTAACTTTCATAGATCGATTGACATTTGTACTTCTAACTACTTCTCCTTCTTCTTATATATTGGCAATCAGCTACTTATACGAGCTATTGACACTAAATTCAATCTATCTTAGATTAACAGAATGACCTTGGTTTTTTTATTACCTATGGTGGCAAAACGGGCAAGTAGCACATCTGATGGTAAAATAATTATGATCATTGTCAATATTATGATCACAAAAGTATTCAATTTCTTTCCTTGTTTTTTTTTTATTGTATATGGTGGCAATTGAGCAAACAGCAGCAACACACCTGATGGTGTATCACTGCCGCTCATGGACCTGTGCAATACCAGGATTATAGCTAGGCCTCTGCCTACCTACTAGACCAGGGGTCGCCAATCTTTGAGTCAGAAGAGCCAAAAATTTGAATTTATAAAAGTATAAAGTTTTTAAAGAGCCACAACTTTTTTTTTGCATCAATAATTTGTGCCTAATGCTCATTAATTAATACAGAATCATTTTTAAATGTTTTATTTACAAAATATTTATTTTTGCGTATAGAACTAAAGAGCCGCAACTTCACATCCAAAGAGCCGCATGTGGCTCGCGAGCCGTAGGTTGCCGACCTCTGTACTAGACCTAAACTAAACCTACCCAGTTGGGCTGCCGGCTCTCTCGCTCGCCGAAAGCGCAACAGCACATTGCCATTACTCAGGCGTCGATCTTCTGTGAGAGTGTGGTACTACCCCGGACGGACGGGCCCGCGGCTGAATACAGAAAACTATCAACAGCGTGGTCCTACCACTAAAAAACTATTCTTAATCGATTGCTTAGATTATGTTAAGATACAGACTTAACCGTTCCAGTGTCATAGGTTTAATTCTCAGTCAGTACAAAACTTTGTGCGATTAATAAATTGTTGTTCTGAAACATCATTCGCCTACTCTTATCCCAATTAATTGGAGTCGATAAAATATGTACTCTAAGAAATGAGCATATAAGAGGAAGTTTGAAAGTTGCGCCAGTGACGGAAAAGTTAAGGAGTGAAAGGTTAACATGGTATGGATATGTGATGAGACGGGATGAAAGAAATGTTGTGAGGAAAGTTTTAAATATGAATGTTGAAGGCTTTAGGGGTAAAGGAAGACCAAAGAAAAGATGGATGGACTGCGTGAGGTATGACATGGATAGACAGGGAGTGACTGCAGAGATGACGTCTGATAGGACTGTATGGAGGAAGATGACATATTGCGTCGACCCCAAGTAATTGGGATAAGAGCAAGATGATGATCATACAATATGATGTACTCTTCTTTCATAGTACATAATGTAGAAGTAATTGGCAATAGTTCTATGACCGGCTGCCTGCCAGACGTCAACCATCCTTGGGAATGTAATTGTTGACCCAAGGGCATCAGATCAAGTTAGCCCAAGTCGTTATAAGGCTCTTAGTCATCTTTTACGACATCCACGAGCAAAGTAAGGGTTGGTAGTATTCGCAGCCGCTATCACACAGCAATTTGGGTTGTAATTTGTGTCAGTCAAATTTTGTGTTTGTAAATTTCCCCGCAGTATAAGGATTATTTTCTTAGTGTCGAGTTGTTGTACAAAAAAGAATATCAGTAGTAATTGATGGAAAAATTCGTGACATTTTGTATTCTCAATCCGTTACTAAAAACCGGCGTGATAAATATGTATGATGTACTAATCTAATGGAAAATTTTATGATAACATTTGAAATCAATACTTTACGACAAGCCAAAGCTAGATGATGTATTAATATTTTAATGTATTCCATTGACCTATAAAATGATAATACAAAGACGGATTCTATTCCAAACTAAAGCAATTTCAATGTCACTATATCTCCATCCAATCACAATCTAAACGAGATAAACTTAAACTTGTTTTACTAGGAAATTATTTTCATAGAAATTACCATATTATATTTAGGGAGAACATCTCCCTAAATATAATATGGTAATTTCTACCAAGTAAGATGGACAGTATTTAGTATTTTCTTTCATATTAAGTATGAATTTTTGTTGTGTATTAGCGACTACGAATACTACCAACACTTAGATTGTTCGTAGGTGTCGTAAAAGAGGACCCACAATAATTGTTTACAATGACTTAGACCAACGCCATCTAGTTAACAATTAGCTTCTCTAGAATAGTTGATGTCAGGCAGATGGCTAGTCATACAACTGATATGAAAACTTGGTCAGGAGAATTTTTGATTACCTTGTTCTACTAGAAAGCCAATTCAATCACAGTTGAAAAGTATGAACGTCCGGAGGCTTGTTATTATATTCAAAATACTTATAATTTTAAAATGAAGCAAAGAAAAGTAGACCTCGGGGGACATTCTCCATCAGAAAATTGAAAGTTCTGCAGCAAATTGTCTGCAGTAGTTCTAGAGGTTGTATCACATAGAAATAAAAAGTTTTTCTTATATTCTTCAATCTTATCCCGCATTCTTTCCTTCCTTGACGTTTGCGGTGTATTGATCAATGGTGGGAAAGTGGTGGTTCCTTCATTTATTTTTAAAATAATAATGGATTTCCGCTGTATATCTTCTAATTAAATCAATTATCTTAAATTTATTTATTTACGTAACTATAAGCGGTAAGATAAGTCAGGGCTTCTTGCGATATGTACTTTTCATGCTCTGCTGATAATTAGTACATATTTTTAGAAAAATATCATTTAAATTTGTAATTAATTATTGTATAAAACATTTTATCTTGATGTAACCATTTTTGCATTTTGATAACGCAAAACTGTTTAACATTTCAGAATTTAAATGAAACCATTCAGTGAATTTCATTACCATTGTTCTTCAGTAATAATACGTCTATTACGTAAAGGCAATAATCATAAATATGTATAAGAAATATATATTTTTTAATATGTTAATAAATTACATAAATTATTTCTATTTTACAGTTGTCAAACCCCGATGAAGTCTTAAAGAAGAAGACCAGCTGAGAGCTTCGAAGGCAGCCATCGTAGAATAGCTATTTAATATACCAAATTCAATGTTTAATTGATGAAACAATTGTACAAGTTAATAATCTTAAGTCCGTATGGAATATATTATAAAGAATAATTATATTTTCTTTTCTTACATCATTATTAACCTTTTACAGAATGATTACTAACATTTAAGCTAATACATATGAAATATAACTATATTTATTATAGATTTTATTGCGGATTTATTTAATTTTTGTTTTCCTGAGCAGTTTAAACTCTTCAGCGTTCATACTCATGGCAGGATTAATATGTTTCATGTCAGATAATTCATCATTGAACGCTGAAAAATGTTTGAAACGTAAGGATAGTAATAAAACGCGATAAAAGCTGTAAAAATAACCTTTTAATAATTTATTGATGGGATTTGTTGGATATAAATCTACTCTTGAAAACACCATTTTCCTGTCCTGGGCCGTTACAGTGTAAGCAATGAAGTACTGAATGTATTGTCAAGTTATCTGTAAAGCCAGCTTTAATTATTTAAATTTTACAATTATTTGTGAAGAAAACAAAAACAGTTATTGATATATAGACTCGTTTATTTTTAAATAATAATACTATTTGACATATTAAAGCAATATCATATGCCATTTGACAGATTGTTCAGAAGCCCGTTTAGCTTACACGATAGGGGACGAAGCTTTAGCAGCATTATAATTAAACCATACAACAGCTAAAGGTTTTGGAGACTTGGGGAATACCTAGCGATTAGTCTATCACCCGGATGGAAATTTTCGAGGCGATTCAATTTAGTTATATTTTTCGATACGAGAGATTTTTTATCTGATTAATCTACATCATGTGTAATCCATAGTTTAATATGCAATCTGTCGCCACCGACAATTCCCCCTTTTTTTTATATGGTTGCGCTACGGTCGGCGCACTCGTCGCACCACTCCGTCCGGGGCGACAGAGGAGCGTAAGCACGCACACCAATGGCCGGCCCGACGGACCGACAATTCCCCTGTGGGATTCGTAAACCCGGCTATCTGAATGTCAGGTTTCATTGGAAATTTTAGCTCATTATAATAATATATTATAATTCAGTCTCTCTTCAAAAAATTATCTTAGGTGTACTTTACATAATATTGCTTTAATAACAATAATTACAAAGTTTGCGAGAGACTGGTGCCTAAAATAAGTTTTTATTTACAACAAAAAGAGTCTGTCACCATTACGCTAATTTCAATGGGCAATACGCTTGCTAAATGCTATGTAGCTATATGATATTACCACTCTGTCATGGGAAGGTTTATGGTCAATATTGAATTTCGATAAGTTATTCGATGAAATCTGAGTGTACCTCAAAAACAAAATATTATTATTATAATATTATAGTTTTAAACCATTACTTCTATTTCGTGTGTTCATGGAGTAAAAATACAATTCACCAACTTCTTTCTTACCCGTAGCTGTCGTTAAAAATGACTAAGGGATGTAATAAGCATACATCATTTATACAAGAGAAGGCAAAACTTGAAATAAAATCTATAATATTTACCAACTAGTGTGGTATAGTAGGTCAATTGCCCTTCTATATAACTAGATTTCTTTTACGCGTATCATTTTTATTGCGCAGTAAAAAATGTTAGCGTTAAGAAATTTTGTAGCATATAATTTATTGAGATAGTAGGAAAGCTTAAGGATGTCCATTAATTACGTGAAGCCTTTTAAAGGAGCCACCGAAGATAAAGATCGGGTACCGGTGGCCCGCTCGTACGGCGAAGAGAGGTGTTTGCAGGGTGGGTCTATGGGGTTGCGCGCCGCCTCTTCCGCCGCCCCGGACCGATTTGGCGGGGCGCGACCACGTCCATAGTCCACAGCAAAAATAAAATGCACTTTTTAAGGATATTGACCCCTATTCTCCTGGTGAGATGTCATGAAATTTATTTCCACTATTCCTTTACCTTAAAGCTTAAGGTATGAAGATTAATGGTATTCATATATTTGTCTTTTTCTTAATTGTATATAATTCTCTCATGTTTCGTGATGTCATCGTTATGACTCCGCGGAAGATCAGTGCTAGCTTCGGTCTGCAGTATCCTGCAGTATTCTGGAGCTGGGTCATTTTATGACGAGCAGTTATTATATTTAGTTTATGGATACTAAAATTTTATGTCAATTGGTTCGTTATAATAAAAAAAAATCTTTCTTTCTTACTCTCATGGTATTTTTTGTTTTCAAATCTTTTCGATTTTGGATTGTTACACGGACGTTGGGGTGGGTCTCACAGACCCGTTCATTAAATATTAATATTATTCTAATACTTTATAAATTTAATATCATATTTATTCGTATTAAGTTTTTAGGTATGTACGTAAATAAACCAAACACAAATATCATATTATATTATCTTTTAATCATATTTATTAGAGCTTTAAAAAAATAAAGACAAACATCAACTAAATTTTTCTTTTCTCCTTAAATATAGGTCTATAATTTTTAAATATAATTTTAATTGTAAATAAAAATAAAAAAAAAACAAACAAATACAAAAGGATAAATTCACGGATAATAATTAAAATAATATCTATACAAAATGGCGTGAAATTGTGACACCAACTGCGGGGATGGGTCTCACATACCCAATTCAATTTTGTGCACGTGTAACTCCCACTGTGGCTGTCGCACGACTATCCTGTTAACAGCGACACATAGAATAGCTCAACAGCTCCAGCTATTGAGAAGACCGGCAAATACACTTAGTAACCGAACTAGAAGCGAAATAAAATGTGACGGGTCTCACAGACCCAACCCCCATGACGCCGGGTTAATAAAATAACACACATGTTATTTTATTATTTTTATTATGGCGTAGACTCGAGTTTAGCAGTAGGATGATGACGATGACCATGATTGTTCAATAACATCCCGGGTGGAACTGAAGATTAGGGCTTGGCTTTTAGATAAATAGTTTACGGCAGGTTATAGGGTTGTATACCGTTTCGTATCTGCGTCCCACAGTGCTTGGTCCTCGGTCCGGTTCTGTGGAACATCGGATTCAATTGGCTCCTACGAGGTCGGCTTCTCCTCGAGATGGAGTGATCTGTTGTGCGGATGATACTCTCGTCACGGTGAGGAGATCTGACTTCCGGAAAGCTGCCCCATTGGCATAGGAAGGGGTTGTACTAGTCGTAGGCTGGATCAGCATCTTGGGCCTGAGGGCCTCGGTGGACATAATCGAGGCCCTCCTATTTCATAGCCCGGGTCGAGGTCCCTCCCGAGGAGCACACATCGGTGTGCCTAGATTCTGTATAGAAATTCGGGCCACATTTTGAGTCGTGCGGTCCATGGCGCTATATGGTGCTCCTATTTGGGCGGTGTTCCTCACCGCCCGCAATATGGCCCCTATGCGGAGACCGCAGAGGGCCATGGCGGTGAAGGTTATCAGGGATATCGTACGGTGTCCTAGACTACGGCGACGCCGTTGGCGGGCGACCCGCCAAAAATGCATTGTGGCAATGCTGAACCTGAACAAAAAACAAAAGTATATACCTGTCATCATCATTCTCCTGATCTTATTCCAATTACTAGGGGTCAACACAATATACACTCCTCATCTATCGTACATATTGCAAAAGTTATTGACAATCGTTTTATGACCGGCCATCTGCCTAATATCAACCCTCCTTGGGATGTGATTTTTAACCAAACAGCAAACTGCATCAAGTGGAGTTTGCTCAGGTCGATATAAAGTTTTTAGATGTTTTTTACGACATCCACGAGCAAAGCAAGGGTTGGTAGTATGATATAGTATATAAACCACGTCCCATCGTTTCTTAAGGTGGTGGGAGGAGGCGCGCATTACGACGCTTCCCCCTCCTCAGTCGTCGGTGGCGGAGCGAGATAGCAGGCGCAAGTGCTTCGCGTTCCCGCTTCGCAGCCTCTTTCCTTTCCATGACGGCCTCACAAAAGGAGATCATCGACGTCCAGCACCTGTCACTATCGACCATCTTTGAGATGATGATCGACAGCGATAGGTCTCTTCCAATGACCGCCGTCAGGACGTGGCGCTAGGGGCCCCAGGCGGGCATGCCTCCAGAGGGGCATCAAATTCGTGGCATCCTGGAGCTTTCAATTTTGTGCAGGTCCTTATGAAGACGAAGACTACGTGTCTTTTAAACACCTGCACCCTCCTAAGGGTTAGGCTGCCGTGCCTTCGATTAATCCAACGGTGGAGATGCGGCGCGACAACCTCCGCAGGCCCCTTGCCCTGCTACGGAGGACTCCAGATTCTCTCTCCACTGTCGGATGACTCCCCTTTGGGTCACTTCTAGAGCTCTGCCCAGTCTCCTTAATAGCTTATGTATCTGTGTCATCTAAAAATTGTTAAGCTAAGTTCATTGATCTTTAGGCACGTAGTTGATGTAATTGAGGTCAGTTTAATAACACATTAAAGAAATTTTAAGGTGCGTCTTATCTCAGCTAATAAAAGTTCAAAGTTAAGAATATGTATAGGTCGCACATACTCGTATATGTATAGGTACACATTATGCTTGTGTAATTATCAACTCAATATTATATTAAACACTTTACAACTTTTTTGCGGGGGTTTTTTTTTTTGGCGGCGGGCTACGGTACGTCAGACCCCGCTTTACCACACGGGTTTGGGCCTCCTCCTTATTTCAAGTCTTCTTTACGTTAACCGGCATGTAAAGAAGTAATGAATTGTATTCTTACTCTGTAGCTACACTAATAGTGGTAGGATCACGCTGTGGAGTCTGTCTACAGCCGCAGGCCGGGCCGCCCGGGGTAGCACCACACTCTCACAGAAGATCGACGTCTAAGTAATGCCAATGTGCTATTGCACTTTGTTCGGTGAGCGAGAAAGCTGGAACCCCAACTGGGGTGGGTTTGGGTTTGTATCGGTAGGCAGCGGCCTAGCTGTACTTTTGGTATTGCAAAGATCCATGGGCGGCAGTGACACACCATCAGGTGTGTTGCTGCTGTTTGCTCAATTGCCACCATATACAATAAAAAAAAAAACAAGGAAAGAAATTGAATACTTTTGTGATCATAATATTGATAATGATCATAATTATTTTATTCGAAATCAAGATAAAAAGAAAATAATAGATCAATGAAAATTCGCGTATTTTACTTTCTATATCAATAATTTGTTCTTTCGTCCTTTATAAACTTTCAACGTCTTCCTGTTGAGTATCAGTCTTTATAATTAGAATTAAAATACATATGATAGATAGATAGATATGTGCATGTGGTGTTTGCTTGCCGGGCGGGCCACCGAAGACAAATATCAGGTACTGGTGGCCCGCTCGTACGGCGAAGAGAGGTGTTTGCCGGGTGGGTCTATGGGGTTGCGCGCCGCCTCTTCCGTCACCCCGGACTGATTTGGCGGGCCGCGACCCCAACCATAGCCAACAGCAAAAAAAAAAAAATGTTGTGTTTGCTTATTATATAATGTAACATTTTTGTAAACGTATAAATCTAGAAATAAGAGGATGTATTACTGTTACATTTCTTAGCAAATCATATAATATAAATAAATAACAGAATTGAAATAGTTTTACTATATTCCATTAGGACAGATAATTTAGTCTACTCTCTATTTCGAGAAACACCTTAAAAAGTGAGTGTTCAACTCTTTACCTATAAATATAGAGATTATATTTATTTCTTTAGATTATTAATCTTTAAATTTCTGACTAGGTGAAGTTTTGAATTTATTGCAGAATTTGAAATAAAACTACTTTTACGGATTCTATCGCGTTTGTATTTGATTTATAATTTCCCGACGTTTCGAACACTTTACAGTGATCATGGTCACGGGAGGACTGAGGTGTCTTACGTCCAATATGTCATTGTTATTACAGAAATTTATTTATATCTACCCTATAAGATATTAAATTTTGACCCACATTTTTATACAAAATTAATACAATTCATTGCCAGTACAAAAAGAGAATGATTCTATATATAAAATTTATGTTGTTTATGATTTTTTATTATTAAGGTATTTAATTTATGATAATTATTATTGTGGCAATTTTACAATTTTTACAAAACTAACAAAAACTATTCAGCTACTACCGGATCGGAACGCGGCCACTCTGAGAAAGATCCGGCGAGAAAACTCAGGAGGCATGATACTAATTTTATTATTGAATTTTTGAGTGGCGGCCTGGCCTACTTTATCTTACTAAAATTAATTAAATTAAAATTTAACTATTATTGTGGGTCAAATCTATACATGCTTTATTGCAGAATTTTATATTGATTTTTAATTAATATAATCTAAATGAATTCAATAATTTTCTAATAAATTTCATCGGATTTTTTTGGACAAGTAGGAGAGAGAGAAAGAGAGAGAGAATATGGAATAGACAAATTTATTTATATAGAATTCAACATAACGATTTCCCAAGTCTGAAATAATACTTATTTCAAGATTTTACCCAATAAGTATTACTTCATGAGCGCAGGAGTCTTTCTCAAAGGCAAACAGTGTAATTTGTGAAGTCATGTTTTACACATTGCAATTAAAATGTCAGCGTTTATTAAAACTTAGCCAACATTATATAAATATTAATACATATAATGAATTAACTATACTTCTAGACTTTATGTCGAATAATATTCGGTAATGTTACGTAAGAATCTGTTATAATAATAATCTATATCGTAATTGTGTTGTGCCTAATTATAAATAATAATTGGCTGTAATAGTATCAACTTACGGTCTGTACGTATTTTAGGCAACGCGGCCATCTTTGCTGGATTCCAAGCAAATAGAAAAAAGAAAGATATAATTTATTGACAAAGTGTATGCACACATCATCATCTCAGCTCATATACGTCACACTGCCGGGCCCGAGCCTCCTCAATAATGGGAGGATAATTGATCTACTATGCCACGCTGGTCAGACGTGTTGGTATAGGGTTTTGTTTCGAGTTTTCCATCTCTCGCATAGATGTTATATGCGTTTTATATCCCTTAGACGTCTCATACGATCACCCACGGGTAAGATATATGGAGGTAAATAGTATTCTTACTCCGTCACCACACGGATAGCCTCCTCAATAATGGGAGGGTAATTGACCTACTATGCCACGCTGATCAGACGTGTTGGTATAAGGTTTTGTTTCGAGTTTGCCTTCTCTCACATAGATATTATATGCGTTTTATATCCCTTAGTCGTCTATTACGATCACCCACGGGTAAGATAGGGGGTGGTGAGTTGTATTCTTACTCTGTCACCACATGGAAAACAGTGTCTGCACACATAAGTATACTTTCTACAAACACAACAAAAGCGAAAAAATCCGACCCTTCTGGACAAAGTCCAGAAGGGTCGGATTTTTTCGCTGTGAATTAAGTATAGAATCGATAACTTTAAATGCTCTTGATGATAAATGAAACATACATACACACATATCATCACGCCATACCATTTGCAGGTTAGGCAGAGAGAAAAGAGTGCCAGAGAACTCAATCCTTGCATACTCGCTTCCTCAACATTCATAATTCTCTTCATATACGCTCGCAAGCAATTTAATAAATACACACTACTGAACAAATGGTGTAGTGGTTATAATAGTGACATACCATGCCAATAGTCAAGAGTTCGATTCCCACTCAGGACAATACTTTATGTGAATCAAAAATCATTGTTTTTAGTCTGGGCGTAATTTGTGTATATTAATTGTGTCTGTAAAGTCCCCCGCATAACAACAGGGTTTCCTTCCTTAGCCCAGAGTATTGTTGTTTATTGAATAAAATGTATAATTTTGATTAATCTGTTTTTTAATTAGGAATTCAATACCTAGTAATGATAGTTTAAGTTGAAAATTTTAATCAAGTAATATTATTTTTGTGCGGTGATGAAGTAAGAATACAATGCACCACTCCCTGTGTAGTTTACTATAGTGAAATCAGTTTAGGAGTCTAGAATTTACTAGTAAACCCACCCCGTTGGTTTGTTTTTAGAAGTCGATAAATAGCAGCGCCACCTGGTGGCGAGTTACATCAATGGGGATAGCAATAAAATTTTCATAATAGTCGTTCAAATAGTTACTGAGTTTAGCGATATCATATATACAAAACATCCTCTTTTATAGATATAGGTTATTTTCTATTGTATTTGAATAATTTTACCATAGTAATGTTAGGAAACAACTTCAATATCAGCATTTCTATTGGTGTAAAAATTACTTAGAACCTATGTGAATGAGTTCAGTGGGGGGACATATTACCTATTTGATTGACAACCGTGCACGAAAAAGTGTCATCTATGTTTCATAATTTAAACTACTTACGTGGCTTTAATTCAAAACAGAAATTAGGCACAGCGTTTGCAGTTGCTCTATTAGTCAGTTAGATGGCGCCAGTTGTATCAAATCAAAGCGTTGAAAGATTAACATAGAGCACAGAAAGTAGTGTTTCTTTATAGTTTGATTTGTTTCATTGTTCTGTATATGTCAGTTTCTTCAATGCGTATCATTTTTCATGTCATAGTAAAAAAGGATAAGGACAAGAAATGATGGAGAATAAGAGTATTGGGATAGTAAGAAATCTTAGGGGCGTCCATTAATTATATGAGGCATTCTTGAGATTTTTGACTACGTCTTTTCCCTTGATGAGGTATGGTCAGATTTGTTTGTCAACTTCCCCTTTCCCCTAAACATAGGTGAGATTTTTCAAAATAGTTAAGACTTAATAGAAATAGCAATATTTATTTTATTATTTTTAGTAAGACTAGTAAAGATTGTTTGATGATTTTAGATTAATCTAATTTACCCACATTTTTACATAATTATATCATTATCTCAACTCATATATGTCCCAGTGTAGGGCTCGAGCCTCCTCCATAATGGGAAGGAAATTGACCTACTATACGACGCTGGTCAGACGTGTTGGTATAGGGTTTTGTTTCGAGTTTTCTTTCTCTCGCATAGATGTTAAATGCCTTTCATATCCCTTAGTCGTCTCTTACGATCATCCACGGGTAAGATAGAGGGTGGGGAATTGTATTTTTACTCCGTCACCACACATGATTATATGCCTGAAAAAAAAATCTTGATAGTGATACTCCTCTCAAAAGAGATTTATTGAGATTCAGCTTAACCTCTTTCTTTCTTACGTAATTAATGGACGCCAACTTAAAAGAAAATTCTAATTTCTAGATGACAAATCTTTATTTGTGATCGATGTTTTGTTTGTCTTAAATGACTTAGGTATTTATTATTTTTAAGTTTATTGTTATTTCTCATCTTAGGTAATAAATATAATGCTTAAGTTTATTTATTTATTTATTTATTATGGACAAAACAGTTATACATTACAGTATTGATCTTAGTATACTAATATTATTAAATTAACATACGTATAACCGTCATCCTAACAGAAGACGTAATGGTGATAAAAAAAAGATACTGCACGGAGCAAGACGGACTGTTTGCACCGAAAAAGAAACAACAAAAAAAAACTTTGGAGCAAAAGTTTAAAATTAAAATATTAATAAAGAAATATACACATACAAAATTAAGGTTAACCTTTTGTAGTTCGTCATTACCTCATTACCCTTCTTAGTTGTATGAAAACTACATACATACAAACATATCATCACGCCATATCCCTTGCAGGGTAGGCAGAGAGAACAGAGTGCCAGAGAACTCTATCTCTGCATACTTCACTCGCTTCCTCAACATTCATAATTCTCTTCATACACGCTCGCCGGTTTCGGAGACTCTTGACTCCACCTTCCTTCAGTACATGACCGATCTGGTCTAGGTAGGTTAGTCTCGGTCTCCCTCGGTACCTACATCCTTCCACTTTCGCATTGTATATCTTCTTAACCAGGCGTTCGTTCGGCATTCTTTCCACATGTCCGAACCATTGGAGCATTCCCTTTCGCATCTTTACACCAATACTCTCTTTCATACCTACTCGCTCTCTTACGTCGTCGTTACGAATGCGGTCGGTCAGCCTGTGAAAGCAGCCAGTGTGAAAACTAATAGATTCGAAATATAACAATTATCCTTCAGAGCAACCATAACTTTTTTTTAATCTTAGATTAGATGGAAGTTAGATCATAACTTATGAAAAATACTCTAAGCTAGATTGTAATTGAGTCCTAGTAATAATCGAAGCTGATTTTTATACTTTCTACAAGCAAGTCAATGGTGGCTACAATTGTATTCTTATTCCTTTGTCATACATAGTGTCGCTATGGTCATACTTGGTGTAGTTAATGAAAAAAGGATATTGCCTTCTAGAATATTTAATAAAAAGAAAACTATGTAAATAGTTAGCGTTAATAAGCAATATGGCGATATTAACAAAGCAACCTTGGTAAACTGCATGATATTATTCCTTGGAGACCGGCGACCTTTTAAATTAAAACGTTAATAAAAGTAATGGGACTAGCCCATATTCTGACTCATAATATTTTATTATATATAGTATCGTTAGAGAAAATAATTAAGGGTGTTTTTATTTGCAAATTGAGGAATAGTGTGTTTGTTTGTGTGACTAAATTCTATTATGTTTGTGTGTGTATCGTTAATATAATGGTGAAAGCGCTTTGATGTAATTGAACACCAAAAGTATTTTCATTATGTATATTATCATTCATTTTTACAATATTACCTTCTCATTGACTATAAATGTATGTGGCTAAGACCCAACTTTATTTCAACGTTATACTTTTAAATACCCCTTTTTCCCTTCAATAGATCACATAGTATGGGTATATTCCTTTACTACACATGTAAATAATAAAAAAATTAGTCCTCCGTGTTGTGATGGAACAAGAATACACTTCACCATCCACTATCTGGCCCGTAGGGGTTGTAAAAGACAGGCCACCGAAGACAAAAATCGGGTACCGGTGGCCCGCTCGCACGGCGAAGAGAGGTGGATGCGAATTTGGCGGAGCGTGGCTACTCCATAGCCCACAGCAAAAAAAAAAAAACAAGGGGGTCGTAAAAGACAACTAAAGTATATAATGTAGAAATAATCTATATTTAAGAGAGGGAAAATTAGATATAAGAGCTGTACTAACACGCCTCACCAACGTGGTATATTAGGCCAGTATACCACTGTGAAAGAGACACGTGAACAAAAGTGGGACGGAAGTAGGGAGATTATTCCTTGCTGATCAGACGTATTATTTTCTTTCTATTGCTTGGATGTTATCAGCAAATTATACACCTTAGTCATCTTATGCTATTCCCAAGTTCGAGAAAGTCTACAGACTCCCTCTTTCTTTTTACCCTCTTTTTAATTTTACCCTTTAAGGGGTAAAATTTGATAAATGCTGCATCATGTGGTTATTAATTTTTATTGAAGTTTATTATAGGTATTTAAGTAATTTAAATGCTGCAATTCATGTTTCCATTTTAGTAGTTCCGACTAGTCAACTCAAGCAAAGCAAGCAAGCAAGGCAAGTCTGCTGCTGTTATCGTCATTTTTAATTCTAAGCTAGATGCTTCTCAAAAATCGAGTACAACAAATGTAAACAGCACTTTTCGATTGAAACGTATTCGAATTCAGAAGCTAACAATCGCAATAGTTTGTTACTAGATCAACCAGATAATTTTCATAATTATAAAATTTCTATTGAACACGTGAATAAATTTACCAAAATGGATCAAAATATTACATGTATAGTTTAATAATACATGAAATTGTACAAGAAATACGGTTCGGTTCGTCGATAATCCGATTCTTACGGATATGCGGATATATACTAGAGTAGTTGAAGCAATGAAAGGATCAGTCTAATCTCTTCCGTTGTGTCTTTTAACGTTACGTTCTTAGCTATTATTAATATATTACTCTTCATTTCAGAGTTTCATCTATTTTACCTGTATATCATATCTTCTATCGTTTAGCTTTTTTGCTATCCTCTGCTGGACGTAGGCCTCCACCACGAATAAGGCGATAGTGCGGTGTTATACGTTTCCCAGGAGAGAGAGAGAGAGAGAGAGAGAGAGAGAGCGAGCGAGAGAGAGAGAGAGCGAGAGAGAGAGAGAGAGAGAGAGAGAGAGAGAGAGAGAGGGAGAGAGCGAGAGCGAGCGAGAGAGAGAGAGAGAAAGAGAGCGAGCTTTCCAATCTCCTAATTATCCTTAGCAAATTTTAACGACTTCGATGGGCAAGTAAGACGTGCTGATAAATGTGTTTTTATCCCGTCGGGAAGGGAATAACTACACACAATACTTACAGCGTCTTTCTTTCAAGCCATAAGGCTCGAAACGAATTATCCGCTGGAGTTTTTTCTATTTATGAGCTAGAGAGCAATTTTCTATATAATAGTATTAATATCAATAGTTTAGCTATAATTCTGGTATTATTAAACTCAAAAACGATAATTATCACTTACCATCCGCTTAACTTTCTGCCACCATGCCTAATAAAGTAAGTAAAACTTAATATTAGAACTGAAGGATGAGCTCTTCATCATTAAAAATATAGTTATGTTTTTAAAATAATTATTAATTAAAAAAAAAATCTGCAAAGTGACTTTCACCCTCATGATAATGTCGTGTAAGTTTACAGTCATATCCATACAAAAAATATTGTAACAGGCCAAAGTACAATGTACATTTTAGATCTCGATAACTAATATGGAGATCTTATTAGAGCAACAGAAGATACAACAATTTTTAGTATAATTATTTCTGATATTTACGAGGGTATGACACATTTGAAATAAAAAAAAATTAACGGATTATATCGCGTTTGTATTTGATTTTTTTAACGAGAGGACTCTGTGAATCCCGTGATCATGAGAATCCCGTGACCATGGACGCTGTAAATAGCATGGAATTGAATGCAGTTTTCAATGGTGTAGTCTTAAAGGCTTAACCGCTAGGCTGGCGTGCCACCAGATCCTGGTTTGTCATATTAATGCGCAACTGGCAACCCGCCTGTATCTGGTGCCTAACCACATGATTTAAATAGCTCTTAAAATTAAATAAAAAACTATATTCATCCTTTTCTAACTTATAAGAATCAAATAGAGGATAGTCAAGTGTAGGTTTGTCAACCATAATACAGACACCATTTCATATAAAATTCTTATGCAATCGAGTCGACAGTTTGGCGGTTAGTCGGGTCACTTCTCCGTGGTGAACTGTCGTCATCAAAGTGTGTTTTTTGTTGTTATAATTAAGTATTTGGGAAAAACTGCAGCTTACAACATGGATGGGTAAGTAATAAACAATTTTTCAATTAGTGATTGTATCATTGTTAGCTTTTTTACACTAAATACTAATTTTATCAAACATTGTTGACCGTCCGCCACAACAGCGGCTATCTATTTTCATTTATAATTTAATAAAATTATATTAACTATTACTGTAATACTACACGTATCATTACTAACATTAATAAAAATGTGTTAACTAGTGTTAAATTTGTACAATATAAGATATAATTAACGTAATATTAAAATTAAATACACATTTGCCGTGTTCAAGGTCAGCGAAGTGGCATATATGTTGGTCGGTTGACTAGTATGGATAAGGCTAAGGTAGATGTGTGGTTTTGGTTAACTCATAACTTTTTTTGGTTCATGGACTTGTTTATGTTTTGCAATTTTTATTTAGTTTTAACATACGAGTATTCTTTTAATTTTTGCTTTTTATTTTTTTTATTTCGTGCTTTTGTATTGGATCAGTCCAATATCTCAAAGGCGTGGTGGAGGTGTGCGTACGCGTGGTGGAGGTGTCCGTACGCGTGGTAGAGGTGTGCGTACGCGTGGTGGGAGCAGTGAGCATCAGGTGCAGGGAAGCGTACATGGTGGAGGTGTGCGTATACTTGGTAGAGGCGTGCGTTCACGTGGTGGACGTGTGCGTACGCGTGGTGGGAGCAGTGGGCAACAGTTGGAAGGTAGTGGTCGTGGTCGTGGCCGTGGCCAAACCAGGCCAGTTGCAATAGACGAGTTAGTATTTATGTTTCTTTTCAATGCTTATTGGTTGCGTTTAAAAATATAAATATACCCACATTTGACGTCTTCATTTTTAGATTAAACTTGGTTCATATTGATGAGTTACCGACTGGCCACCAACTGGAAGAGCCTCTTCACATAAGAAGAAAGCGTGCTTGGAGCCCGTAAGTAACTTATTTTAGAGTATTATAATAATTCAAGGTGAATTTTATAACAATCACACAAATATTATAAATGTGAAAATTTGTATGTATATGTGTTAGTAGGTGTGTATAAGTATGTATCTTTGTTTGTTACTCCATCACGCTCTAACATCTGAACGAACTTGTATGTTTAGTATGTATATTCTTTAGGTCCTGGATTAACACATAGGCTACATTACGTCATAATCACCACATCTCATAGGTAACAGAGTGCAGCTAGTAATTATTTAAATGATAACATATATGACACAGCCATGTAGGAATAACTTTGCACAAGCTGTCACTTATAAACGAACAGTTTCTCTTGTTATTCATCAAACTTCAACAAATTTAAATTGTTTCTAAATATTTGATTTTAGGTACGCTGGTTCATCAAGTACGCCTTCCCGACTATCCGATGTGGCAGTGGCTAAGGATTTAGGCCTTCAGGAGCCACATCCTGTACATGACGTACACGATGTACAGGATGCCATAGAGGATGATGTTCAAGAAATTGAACTCGAAACATCATTAGTTATACCACCCTCTCCTGAAGTGTAAGTTGCTTACTTTCTATTACCATATTAGTACACACGTGCAATAATATAGTTATATAACTATTTCTAGGTTCGTTGAACGTGGTCCAGACGTAAGTTTTGCCAGTACGTCGCAAAACAGGAGTCCACGCCGTACCGTGCACCACCGGGGTCTTCGGGATAAAGAAATTTACACGTTTCTTTATAGTCTTGGTAAAGATCTGCTATACATATTTGTCTACAATAAATTTTGTCTCTGCCAAGGAATATATCTACTTTTTGTTTTTTTTTTTTGATCAGGAAGTGAATCAGAGGAAAGTGACGAAGAAGAGGTAATGGCTCCTGTAATCCCGAGAACCTACGTAAGCAGCATGGAAACACCCACAGATCCTGATGACCACGAGCTAAATGATAACAATTTAGGCCCTGACGAAACTACTGATATGTCAGCTACATATCAGCCTCATAGCATTTTTGATTTTCACTGGACAGCGTTTCCGCAAGCTCAAATTCCGCCTGAATTGAGAAGGGAAACGTTTTCCAACATTAACTGTGGTCCAACATCTCTGTTTGACAATCCCCTAGACACTTTTGCTGCTATATGGGATCTAGAATTTATGGAGTACATTGCTGCAGAGACAAATAGATATGCACAGGAGTTAGCGCAACACATGATGTTAAATAACAACCTCCAACCTCAAAGTCGCATCTGTGATTGGCGGGACACAAATCCCGATGAACTTTATGTTTATTTTGCTGTCGTGTTGGCAATGGGGGTTGTCATTAAAACCAAAATAGAAGAGTACTGGAGCGCTACTCCTGACATATTTTATACACCTGGTTTTAGTGCACACATGTCTTTAAGACGATTCCAGTTGTTATCAAAATGTCTACATTTCAATAATAATGGAGTCATGAGTACACTAGAACTGGATGCTTCTGCAGCAAAATTATATAAAATTCAGCCTGTAATATCACACCTGAATAGTAAATTCCAAAATATGTATAATTTGCATCAAAATCTTGCTTTAGATGAGTCTCTCCTGCAGTGGAAGGGTTGGTTGGATATAAATCAATTTATTCCAAACAAGGCCGCTGCAGTAGGGATTAAAACATATGAAATTTGCGAGTCTAGGACAGGTTATTTATGGAGATTCGAAGTGCATGCTCATAAAAAACCACCGTCTACACAGACTGACAAAAGCCCTCTAGACGCATTTACACCCGCAATAGTACTGAAACTTATAAATGGTCTTGAAAATAGGGGTCATACTCTATGGATGGACAATTTTTATAATTCACCAGCGCTTGCGCGTAAATTAAAATCTATAGGGTTTGACTGCGTTGGCACACTTCGAACCAACCGTCAGTTTGTGCCGGAAGCTCTAAGCAATTTAACCAAGGCGAATATGCGGCCTGGCCAGATTACTGGTTTTACATCGGGTGACATCGATCTCATGGTATGGCGAGATTCTAACCGCATTGCGATGATCTCGACGTACCATGGCAATGCAGTTAACACTATTCATGGGTCTACAAAACCCATCTTAATATTAGACTATAATATTATGATGGGTGGGGTAGATAAGAAGGACCAAATGCTGTCTATGTATCCGATTGAAAGAAAGAGAACCAGAATTTGGTACAAGAAGTTTTTCCGCAGGCTTTTAAATGTGTCTGTTCTAAATTGTTATATACTTGTAAAACATTTCACTTCTTCTTTTACTCACCGTTCTTTTCGTATAGCCCTTATTAAGTCCATTTTAGAAAAACACTCTCCTTCTTCTGTTGCACCTCTGGTTGTAGATGACCAAATTTACACAGTTCAGAAACATCATATAGCTGAATACCCGTTTCTGCCAGGAAGAAGTGGCCGGTTACGACGCAATTGTGCCGTGTGCTCAAAGCGGGTGCAAACATTTTGCGTAGGATGCAACAAGGCTTTTTGTTTGAGTTCTTGCTTTGTATCTGTGCATAAGTAGCGGTAGTTTTTTTTTTAACTTTAACTTAACTAAAATGTTAAATAATCATCATCGCTTAACATCAGGTGAGATAGTAGTCAAACGTTTGACTGTCATTAATAAAAAAAATTACAACTATTAAATAAAACGTTATCCGTGTGGTGACGGAGTAAGAATACAATTCACCACTCCCTATCTTGCCCGTGGATGTCGTAAAAGGCGACTAAGTGATATAATAAGCACATAACATCTGTGCAAGAGAAGGAAAACTTGAAATGAAACCCTATACCAACATGTCTGACCAGCATGGTATAGTAGGTCAAATTCCCTCCTGTTGTGGAGGAGGCCCGAGCCCAACAGTGGGACGTATTTGGGCTGCGATGATGATGATGATGATGATTAAATAAAACATATTTTTGAATTTGAATAACATATTAACATTTTAAATACTATCTATAACCACAATAAATTGATGTTACAATACACTTTAAAATTCAGATGTGATATTATACTCTGAAGTCTTATCCATACTAACCTTACTCGTAACCGCACTTTTTGCGCTGAAATTGTTAGATTTTATTGTTAATTTTATTAAAGTTTTTGTATAGCACTGTGCCCTTTTATTATAATTTTACTCGTAAACTTTATTGTGTTGTGTAATATAAATAACGCATGTCAATAAAAAACAAAAAAGTCGCTCAATAATGCTATTTCAAAGAGGACTAGTTTTAACCGTTATTTTTACGTGGTTTGTTTCTAGGCTAGAAATATAAACCAAGACATTTCACAGAACTCTGTACTTTTTACTGTATAATGTTCAAGAACCAAACTTTAAGAATAGCTATCGTTTCAAGTCATTTGGCCCAACATGTTTTCAGAAATCGATAATACACATGACCCTGTTTTTTGCCTAACACAGTCAATCCTAAGAACTGGGGCGTTTTTGTGATGGCTTGGGTATAAAAAATGTATTTGGAGATATTTGTTTTTGTATTATTTTTGTAATGTTGCACTATTATGTCATGTAAATAGGAATAAATACATTAAAATATTGGTTCATCTTTTTTTTTATACGTTATTGAACCCAAAAACCGGTAAAAATGTATTTACCCTAACTTTAAACCAGATTTATAGTACTTAAAATGATTTATTTTCACGAAATAATGATATCAGATTAATCAACAAACAGTAAAATTTAAAATTATATCTGTAAAAAAGAAGTTCCGATAGCAATTTTTTTAGATAAAAGCATTTTAATACCAATTGACCCGTAGTGCTCCCGCCTGTCGTCATACTGCTGCCAGATGTGACATTTTGCGCAAGATGGCTGTGCCAGCCTAGCGGTTAACTTAAATCATATTATTAGCTTAATATAAAACATACAATATTATTCGCTTGCTCTTACCCCAATTACATGGGGTCGATAAAATATGTTTATATACGCAATACGTATGGTAGCCATCTATGATCAAAAATAACAATAAATTTTAAAATAACTAAAGCAAAGCAGTTCGCACTAGTACGTAATATATCAACATGGGAACATGGCTGGCAACTAGTGCCTAATAAATCCTCAACTAATAGGTAGTACCTATTCGCACGGCTCTTTCAGTAATATATTATTAAATCGAGATGAAATTCTTGCCGATTCTGCGGTCACTTTAGACCAAATATAACTATAATTTAGTTTCAGTACGATGTACTTACGACGTATTAGTTTCAAATAATTTGGAAAATCCAAAATGGAAGTGCACGCCTCATAATTTTTATATTACTTATCATTTACAATAAATGAAAATGAAAGAAAAATAAATACTTTTGAAATATCGTGCTATTCTCAACGTAGTGCTAAACATAGCTGTTCGTTTACAATAGGCTTTATTGGATTTGTTTCCTTTGCCTGTCCGAATGGACGAACAAAAAAATCTAAACTAATCCAATTTTTATAAGGTATACATACATTAATGACTAAGCAATTTAGTTTTTTTATTAACTGTAATTAAACGACAAAGAATCACCAAGCCATTTTCGAAAGATAACCACGCATTGCGATTATGAAGCTTTTAAAAACAGAAATATTTTGATACATTATTTTTAACGGCCGTAATCGTGCCAGATCCAGAATAAATATCCGGACGTCCTCGAATATTTTTTTAATCAACTATTTTCTTTCTTTGTAGTGTCGGTTACGAATACTACCAACCCTTATTTGCTAGGGGGTGTCGTAAAAGACCATTAAGAGCTTTGTATTGACACAGGGGAACTCTATCAGATGTCGTCTGGTCTATAATTACATTCCCAAGGAGGGTTAATATTTAGCAGGCGGTCATAAAATGTGTAGTTATAAGACTATTGCCAAAATGTTTGCTATACATATATGTACGATGGACGGGCAGATCACGGATGCCAAGAAAGCGGTATCAGTGATCAGTCTAATGGCAATGAGAAGAGAACATGGTGAGTTATAGTACCGCACGCCGTCCTTCCGTCGCGGCGAATGGAAAGGGCGGGATGTGTCCAGACCAAATAACAAAAAAAAAAGTACGATGAAAGAATCACTCATATTTGGCCGACCTCAAGTAACTGGTCTAAGATCCGCCTGATGATGATGGTCTTTCGTAAATACTGATAATATAACATCCTTTAATGAGTAGAACGCTAAACCTAAACGTGTTTAGAATACGTAAACTATAGAATTGTGCGGACAACAATATTTTATTATCAAACCTAACTCAAATAAAATGATGTTTTTGACATGAAACGGTCCTGTCAAATACAGGTGGGATTCATGTTTGAATCGGTAAATTTGTTTTTGCAGTTGAAGCCACGATACAGATGAAAACGTCAGATGTTTTAAACATACGGTTCTGCAATTGTACGGTATCGTTGATATTTTATTTATTTTTTGTTTTGAAAAGACGTTACATAGCCTTAAGGAATAAATTTATTGTGTCAGAATGCCTTTGCAACTCTTAAAATTCATACATATTCCGTATTCGTCCCGATACATCACTTTAAAGTGAATGACATAAGGGTTTCAATAATGTTTTTTTTACTTCTCAGTTCATATAATTCTTACTATGTAATTAGAATCTGATCTATAAATAAATGAAAATTAGATTGTTATATGTCCATATTTAGGAAGGTCTCACGTCCAAATGAGATTTAAAAATACTTTTGTACACGCATTAGAAGTTACACTTCTTTGGTGTTTGTTACGATAAAAATCTTTTCAATAATTTTATCTTTCGCCTTATTCTACTTTTATAGAAAAAAAAAACGATACTAACAATAAAAAAAGGTACTTAATATATTGAAAGTTTTATTATAACGCATTGTCACGTTAAAAAACTAAAATGTTGACTATAGCTAACTTCAGGGTGTCGGTTTTTCGTGACGGTGTGCGCGCGCATCGTAAAAATTTACTCTCATCATTTTTCGCTAACGCGCCAAAAGAAGTATAACTTCAAAAATTTTTTAATTAAAAATAATATATTTGAAAGAAAATTGAAAATAAAATCTTTGTAATAATAAATACTTGTTGGACATGAGACATCTTGGTCAGTCTTCCCGTGACCATGAACGCTGTAAATGGTTCGAAACGTCGGGCAATTAAAGATTAAATACAAATGCGATAGAATTCGTTAAACATAGTTTTATTTCAAACTAGCGGACCCGGCACACTTCGTTCCGCCTAACAGTTAATGAATGAGATAAGCAGAATTCGATTAATTTAAAATTATTCAGTTATTTTTGGCTGTGGTAGCGGCTACAAATACTACCAACTTTGGTCGTGGATGTCGTATAAGACGACTAAGAGCCTTTATAACGACCTCGGCCAACTCCATCTGATGCCCTTAGGTCAACAATTACATTCCCAAGGAGGGTTGACGTCTGGTAGGCGGCCGGTCATAAAACTATTGCCAATAACTTTTACAATATGTACTATGAAAGAAGAGTACATGTTGTATCGACCCCAAGTAATTGGGATAAGAGTAGGAGAATCAAGAATAAATATGAATAATATATAAATTCAAATAATCAAGTATTTTAATAACGTGCCAGCAAGACGAAGAATTACCTTGTGTTATACGACATTTTCCTTCATATGTGTTGAAAATAAACTAATTGTTGATCTCTGAGATTTGATCGACGATTTCGCATTATTGTTGACAATGCGAAATCACGGCCGAATGCACGGCCTGCCTTGCTTTACTCTTGTGATTAAGAAGCGCGGAGTTGGGCCATAATATGTTTTATTATAACAATATTCGTAAAAATTCGTAACACTCGCACAAAACGAACTCTGACCGGTCAAATTTTGCACGCCTTATAAGCGAAGCGTTGAGGTCTTGCTCTACTCTCGATATATGAAAATCAAGCACTTTTCAAACCTAAAAATGATTTTATTTTTCTCACATTGTACTTATAGGATAATATTATCATACATATGTCAAGAAAAAACATTCGTTTAAACGTATTTGATATTTTTAAAAAGCAATTATTTTGTTTAAAGTAAGAAAATAGTTTATTAAAAAAAATATTCGAAGACGTCGGATAAAATATTTCGGATCTGGCAAGAAGAAAGTTTTGGCAAGAAGTTTTTTTAAGAGATACTTACTGTAATGAAATTCTTACACTAAAGATACCGATACCGGCACCGACTTCAAACCTATCAATAGATAGGACATACAAATGATATTATTTTAAGTTATTTTCTACTTTTCAGCTTTTGAAGTCGGTTTTTTTAAACGTAGTTTTTATTTTTATTTTTACTTTTTAGTATTACAGACACACATAAGTTGTCCTATTAGTAGCGGGGCTTGAGCTACTCGTTCATTTGTCGCACTCATACTTAAAGCTAATTTTAGACTTATATGATTTTCTCATGGATGCCATTATCAGAACTGAACCAAATTGAAATGAGACCACACGAGATGTACCAGCTTTCAAATAAAGGAAGAATCATTAAAATTACTTTACCCAGTCGAAAGTTATGAGGTCACAAACATAAAAAAAAATACAGACGAAACCTCCTCTTTTTTTGAAGTTGGTTAAAAATAATGAAAAGTTGTCACATGTCTGTTAACTTCAGTATCTTAAAAATATTGCATTTTTTTTTGTTTCTCTAACTTTTTGATGTGAAACTTTTTTATCGACGTATGGGAGAAATATTATATTGTAGCGTTTTTTCTGTTACGCGCCATATTTATTTTGAAGTGTAAAGCGCATGGGAGGGTTATCCGTGTGGTGACGGAGTAAGAATACAATTCGCCACCCCCCATTTTAACCGTGGGTGATCGTAAGAGACGACTAAGGTAAGGGATGTAAAACGCAAAGAACATCTTTGTAAGAGAAGGAAAACCTGAAACAGAACCCTATACCAACATGTCTGACCAGCGTGGTATAGTAGGTCAATTTTCCTCCCATTATGGTGGAGGCGCGAGCCCAATAGTGGGACATTATGAGCTGAGATTATAAACGCACGAAGGTAGAGAGAAGAGAGAGAGAGAGAGGGGGAGGAGAGGGAGAGAGAGAGAGAGAGAGAGAGAGAGAGAGAGAGAGAGAGAGAGAGAGAGAGAGAGAGAAGGAGAGAGGGAGAGAGATAAAGAGGCAGAGAGGGAGAGAAGCAAAAAGGAAGAAGAGAAGGAGAGAGGATTTTTAATAGTGGCAGGACCATACTCTTGACAGTTTTCTGTCTACAGCCGCGGGCCGGCCAGTCCGGGGTAGTACCACACTCTCGCAGAAGATTGGCAATGTGCTATTGCGCTACGTTCGGTGAGCGAGAGAGCCTGTAGCCCATGTGGGTGGGTTTGGGGATTGCAATGGTAGGCACCGGCCTAGTTATGACCTTGGTATAGCAAAGGTCAGTTGTGACACTTACCATCAGGTGTGCTTGCAGAGAGGGAGTGGGAGAAAGGAAGAGGGAGAGGGAGGGAGAAAAGAAGAGAGAGAGAGAGAGGGAGAAAGGAAGAGAGAAAGGGGGAGGGAGAAAGGAAGAGAGAGAGTGGGAGGGAGAAACGAAGAGAGAGAGAGGGGAGGGAGAAAGGAAGGGAGAGAGAGGGGAGGGAGAAAGGAAGGGAGAGAGAGAGAGAGAGAGAGAGAGAGAGAGAGAGTAGTTAGCCAAAGTGACACTTCTGATATGTGTACGTACTTTATAAGCACGCATAATATTTATGTATATTTTTAAAGTGCAATTTTATTTAATATTAGTACCAGATCTTGCTCAATGAAATAATTAATGCGCTTTATTTATCGTGCATATTATAGTGTTGACTAATAGTAACTGATAAATGTATAAAAATTAAGAGGCGTGCACTTTTGGATTTTCCAAATTATAATTTTAACTTTTCGCGGTATTTGCCAAACAAACCATTGCACCACGTAATGACGTGAACTGTCAGTTGCCATGGTTACATCATCAACAAATGGACGTTTAGCATTGATGTATTTTTAATAATATTTTTTTATTTGTTTATTAATATCATATTTTAATATCCTATTCCCGACGACAACAGACTCAAAAACATAAAAATTGGTGCAGCCATTCTCGAGTTATAAGTGTTGTAACTAACACAACTTTCTTTTATATATATAGATATGTAATACTCGCTTAAACATTAGAAATCATTAGATAATTTACTTTTATCTTTAAAAATAGAACGAATTAATAATTATATAGACGCCATTTTACTTACGTATATTACTCCTTTATCCGGACGATTTACAATGACAGACCTTCGTCTGACAGTTTTATTACTCTACCTGTGTAGTCACGTCTCTACTACAAAACATTGATGGTGTAGCGTGCGTAAATGTTGTTACAAACAGACATTTTGTATTTATTAATATATTTATTGAGAAAACCATAACGCCTTCTATCTTTTATCTATACTAATAAATATAGAGCCGGTTTTTTGTTCCGTTATACTGTGAAAACTACTGAACCGATCGGAATAATACTTATACCATAAGATGCAGTGTGTTTCGGAGAAGGTTTTAGTGTATGATGTAGTGATTACTTATCCAGAAAGGAGGGAAGCTGACGAGCAGCATAGCTCTACCACTAGGAAAATGTAAATATTTCTTTTAGTTTTATATTTTTTTTTAAATTGTTTTTCATTGCTAGTGGTGTCAAACGAGCAAGCAGCGCACCTGATGCTAAGTGCCACTGCTGCCCATGGATCTTTGCAATACCAAGGGTATAACTATGCCGCTACCTCCAAATATAGACCTCAAACCCACCCAATTGGAATTCCGGCTCTCTCGCTCACCGAACGAAACGCAATATCACAATGCTATTACTCATACATTGATTTTCTGCGAGAGTGTGGTAGAACCCCGGACGGACCGGCCCGCGGCTGTAGACAGAGAACTGTCAACAGCGTGGTTCTACCACTATTAGAATTGAAAATGTAGTTGTAGCTAAATATTGAGGATAGTGTTGATTAATTTAAATATTAACGGTAGCGATTGAAAACAACATTAAAAAAATGTTGTTTATTTTTTAATATTAAGTGATTTCTGGTGTTATCCCCAGTACAATACATATGAAATATAACTTATGCATTCTATCGCGTTTGTATTTGTTTTCTTTCAAGGCGTTACAAACACTTTTCAAATATTTATGACTAGCTTCTGCCCGCAGCTTTGGCCCCGTAAAAGGTTACTTTCCAAAATTTTTTCATCCCCTATTTTTATTTTACCCCTTAAGTACCCGTAAATTTTTACAAAATTTTAATATCATATTTATTTATATCTAATCAATAGCCTAAAAATAAGTTTAAGTCCACTCTTTTTTGCGTTAAAAAGTAGCATATGTCTTATATCAGGCTCTAGACTATCTGTATACCAAATTTCATTTAAATCGGTTCAGTAGTTTTGGCGTGAAAGAGCGACAGATATACAGGCAGACAGAGTTACTTTCACATTTATAATATTATATACATATCATCATGCCATATCCCTTGCAGGGCAGGCAGAGACAACATCTTATAATATTAGTAAGGATTAAGGGAATACTAAAGTAGTAAGTATTTCATGTCAAAAATGTCATCTTTATCCACAGAGGCTAGAGTCACATGTCATTATATTATAAGTCAGGTCACTCTACCTATAGCTCGATAGCAAAAAAAAATTCAGATATTAGTTTTTGTCGCCTTTGTAATTTAATATTTTGCATAATCTGATTAGAAGAACACCTCCCATATTAAGGTAATATATTTAATACATAATTAAGGCTAGACATACATACATACATACATAGCTTCACGCCTGTTTCCCTGAAGGGTAGGCAGAGACTACGGAGTGCCACAAACAACGATTCTGGCATACTTCCATCTCTTCATTCACACTCATAATAGTCTTTATGTATGCTCTACGATTACGAATACTCTTAATATGACCTCTCGTCACTACATCGCCAATTTGATCCGGAAAATCATGACGAGGTCTTCACCTTGTATTTGTCCCATTCACGCTTGCTTTATATATTTTCTTCGTCAACCTCTCCTCACTCATTCTTTCTAAGTGTCCAAATCATCTCACCATACCCCTTTTTGATCTTTGTCACTACTTCTTCATTCACACCACAGTGCTCTCTTATAAGGCTAGACGATTTAATAAAAATACGATTTGATCGAAATCCAATTATTTTATGGTGGCTAACGAATTTTAAGATCAAATATATCGATGTTATTAAAAGAAAGAGAGAAGAAACGGTGATTTAAAAGATATATGGAGTAGAATAATTTATAGATTTTAATTAAGTGAATGCTCCAGAGAGTGCTAGTGGAAGTCTACAACATCGTTTAATTACTTGTTCTAGTTTGTGGACTAATTTCTTTTTACGACTCAATCCTACTAGCTTAGAAAAATAATGGTGAACATCCCCTTGTACTTTATACTCAAATCTTAAGTAATTGTTTGTTGATAACTTAATTATTTATCATGTGACAATTAGATCAATAGAAAATTGGTTAAGTACGAGGGTAGTCGGCTGAAGTTCTTTAGCAAATTATAACACTAACTGCGATACCTAACTCGTTTGTAAAGTTGGCGGATATGGCGTTATCCCGATTTCCTGGTAACGCATATGTTCAACAAATATACGTTGATAGATGGTTGGAAAGAACTACGTGGTAGCAGCTACGAATATTACCAACCCTTACATTTGCTCGTGTATGTCGTAAAAGATGACTAAGAATCTTATAACAACCTGGGCCAACTCCATCTGATGCCGTTTGGTCAACAAAAACATTCCCAAAGAGGATTGACGTCTGGCAGGCGGCCGGTCATAAAACTATTGTCAATAACTTTTACAGTATGTACTATGAAAGAAGAGTACATATTGTTTCGAACCCAATTAATTGGGATACGAGTAGGAGAATGATGAGGTTGATAGATGGATGAATGAAATTTAAACCAAAACAGCCGTTGCACACATTGTGTACAGTCCGATCGAGTCATAGCAACTGCTAGTTGATATTGATGATATTGATAAATAAATAAATAAATAAATAAATAAATAAATAAATAAACAAACAAACAAACAAACAAACAAACAAACAAACAAAAGAACGAACGAACGAACGAACGAACGAACGAACGAACGAACGAACGAACGAACGAACGAACGAACGAACGAACGAACGAACGAACGAACGAACGAACGAACGAACGAACGAACGAACGAACGAACGAACGAACGAACGAACGAACGAACGAACGAACGAACGAACGAACGAACGAACGAACGAACGAACGAACGAACGAACGAACGAACGAACGAACGAACGAACGAACGAACGAACGAACGAACGAACGAACGAACGAACGAACGAACGAACGAACGAACGAACGAACGAACGAACGAACGAACGAACGAACGAACGAACGAACGAACGAACGAACGAACGAACGAACGAACGAACGAACGAACGAACGAACGAACGAACGAACGAACGAACGAACGAACGAACGAACGAACGAACGAACGAACGAACGAACGAACGAACGAACGAACGAACGAACGAACGAACGAACGAACGAACGAACGAACGAACGAACGAACGAACGAACGAACGAACGAACGAACGAACGAACGAACGAACGAACGAACGAACGAACGAACGAACGAACGAACGAACGAACGAACGAACGAACGAACGAACGAACGAACGAACGAACGAACGAACGAACGAACGAACGAACGAACGAACGAACGAACGAACGAACGAACGAACGAACGAACGAACGAACGAACGAACGAACGAACGAACGAACGAACGAACGAACGAACGAACGAACGAACGAACGAACGAACGAACGAACGAACGAACGAACGAACGAACGAACGAACGAACGAACGAACGAACGAACGAACGAACGAACGAACGAACGAACGAACGAACGAACGAACGAACGAACGAACGAACGAACGAACGAACGAACGAACGAACGAACGAACGAACGAACGAACGAACGAACGAACGAACGAACGAACGAACGAACGAACGAACGAACGAACGAACGAACGAACGAACGAACGAACGAACGAACGAACGAACGAACGAACGAACGAACGAACGAACGAACGAACGAACGAACGAACGAACGAACGAACGAACGAACGAACGAACGAACGAACGAACGAACGAACGAACGAACGAACGAACGAACGAACGAACGAACGAACGAACGAACGAACGAACGAACGAACGAACGAACGAACGAACGAACAAACAAACAAACAAACAAACAAACAAACAAACAAACAAACAAACAAACAAACAAACAAACAAACAAACAAACAAACAAACAAACAAACAAACAAACAAACAAACAAACAAACAAACAAACAAACAAACAAACAAACAAACAAACAAACAAACAAACAAACAAACAAACAAACAAACAAACAAACAAACAAACAAACAAACAAACAAACAAACAAACAAACAAACAAACAAACAAACAAACAAACAAACAAACAAACAAACAAACAAACAAACAAACAAACAAACAAACAAACAAACAAACAAACAAACAAACAAACAAACAAACAAACAAACAAACAAACAAACAAACAAACAAACAAACAAACAAACAAACAAACAAACAAACAAACAAACAAACAAACAAACAAACAAACAAACAAACAAACAAACAAACAAACAAACAAACAAACAAACAAACAAACAAACAAACAAACAAACAAACAAACAAACAAACAAACAAACAAACAAACAAACAAACAAACAAACAAACAAACAAACAAACAAACAAACAAACAAACAAACAAATAAATAAACAAATAAATAAACAAATAAATAAATAAATAAATAAATAAATAAATATTTAAATAAATAAATATTTAAATAAATAAATATTTAAATAAATAAATATTTAAATAAATAAATATTTAAATAAATAAATATTTAAATAAATAAATATTTAAATAAATAAATATTTAAATAAATAAATATTTAAATAAATAAATATTTAAATAAATAAATATTTAAATAAATAAATATTTAAATAAATAAATATTTAAATAAATAAATATTTAAATAAATTCCTCTTCAAGTTATTGGCAATAGTTTTATGACCGGCCGTCTGCTTTACATCCAACCTTCTTGAATGTAATTGTTGGCCAAACGCCATCAAGTGAAATTGGTCTAGGTCGACATTAAGCTCTTCGTCTTTTACTACATTCACGAGCAACGTAAGGGTTGGTAGTATTCGTAGCCGCTACCACACAGCAGTTACACCTAGTAATATATTATAGATACATTTTATTGAATAAATAATTGCTTTAATGGGTTAAGTTATAGCGTGATCAAGTTTTGGTTAATAGGTAAAAAGTATATTATCAATCCATAGTCATAAGTAAAAAAAAGCTGCTATATGTAATGAAATTGTCTGATAGTTCTTACTTGGGGACAAACCCTTATCAAGTAAGAATTGATCCTTATCAAAATCCCTTATCAAATAGTACATATGCTTTTATTGATTTAATTCTGAAGTTTACTCACGTACTATTTAGGTGAACATTATACATATGAAAAAATACTATTTTTTATTGATTTACGCATAGTATTTTAATTGTTGCTGGGTGGGCCACAGAAGACAAAGACCGGGTGGCGGTGGCCAACTCGCACGGCGACGATAGGTATATTGCGGGGCGGGTTTATAGGGTCGTGCGCCGCTTCATCTGTTGACCCGGACGGATTTAGTGGGACCATAGACCGCCGCAAAAAAAACAGTATTTTAATTGTATTTTTATTACGCCTACGTTTCGAATACTTTTCATTATTTATGATAATAGAATGAATAAGTTGTTGAATGTCTAACATGTTATCGTTGTTGTTTATCTATATACAGTACTAGCTTCTGCCCGTTCTTCGCGTAAAAGATTACTTTCCTAAAGTTTTTCATCCCCTATTTTTATTTTACCCCTTAAGGGTAATTTTTTCACGAAATTTTAATGTTATATTTATTTTAATCTAATTTTGATTACTAGACTATTGAGTCAGAAAATAAGTTTCAAGCTTGAAACTTCTGGCTGTAAAAATGGCGATAATTCCTTACAACTTTTCATCCCCCTTTACAACCTTTTTTCTCCGTGTGGTGACGGAGTAGAATACTATTCACCACCCCATATCTTACCCGTGGGTGATCGTACGAGACGACTAAGGGATATAAAACGCATACAACATCTATGCGAGAGAAGGAAAACTCGAAACAAAACCCTATACCAACACGTCTGACCAGCGCGGTATAGTAGGTTAACTTCCCTCCCACTGCGGAGGAGGCCCGAGCCCAATAGGGAGACATTTATGGGCTGTGATGATGATGATGATTACAACCTTTTTTTGCATTAAAAAGTAGCCTATGTCCTTTATCAGGCTCTAGACTATCAATGTACCAAATTTCATTTAGCGCGGTTCCGTAGTTTTGGCGTGAAAGAGCGACAGACAGACAGGCAGACAGAGTTACTTTCGCATTTATAATATTAGTAAGGATTACTTGTTGGATTTGATTCAATACTTTCATACAATATTAATTTTTATTCTGATCAATCCACATACATTGTGTTAGGAACTTCGAAGCGTACTCGAGCGCTCTTGCAGATGAGGAAAATTAACTACTAACTACACCACATTGGCCAGCCGGCCTGAATAACATTTTAAATCAAGTTTTCTTTCAATATAACAGAAGTAACAGAGTTTTATATGTATCAAAATGAAATTACGACTGTTCTGACCTTCTCAATTTCATAACTGGCGCCATAGAATGTTCAAAAATAGAATATGGTGAAAAAGTTAAAGTTATTAACCGACATCTAAAAGGAGGACGTTCTCATTCGGTGGATAAATCAAATCGGTGCCGGTGTCGGTGTTTTTAGTGTAGGAATTTTATTACAGTATGTAAACTGTTTATAATTTTGTTTTAGGGGTTGGCACCAATTTCAAACCTATCAATAGATATATTAAGTTACTAGCTTCTGCCCGCGGCCTCGCCAGCGTAAAAGGTTACTTTCCTAAAGTTTTTCATTCCCTATTTTTATTTTACCCCTTAAGGGTAAATTTTTACAGCATGTTAATGTCATATTTATTTATATCTAATCAATAGGCTAAAAATAAGTTTCCAGCTTCTGAATTTAAAAATGACGATGCTTCCTTACAACATTTCATCACCCTTTTCAACATTTTTTTGCATTAAAAAGCCTATGTCCTTTATCAGGCTCTAGACTATCTGTATACCAAATTTCATTTAGATCGGTTCAGTAGTTTTGGCGTGAAAGAGCGACAGACAAAGTTACTATCGCATTTATAATATTAGTAAGGATTTTATACTTTTCAGTTTTTGAAGTCGGATATTTTTAAAAGAAGTTTTTTTTTATCATCGGTTCCCATAAGCTGATATTAAGAATCCTTAGTTTATACACTGTTTGCCTGTACTAACAGAACAATTCAGTTTTCCTTCTTTAGTGTTGTGACAAAAACATTACCGTTTGTATGATGGTGATTAAGTGAATGATATTCACGCTATTCGACTATTAATAAATCCGATACGATAATATTATAACGATTAATGACTAGAAAATCGTCGAAACTATTTATATTTATTTATAAAGGAAATTGGTCTGTGAAATATGTGTAGCATTATTATGATGATGATTTGTGGTTAGTAAGTATATTTTTAATTTATTCCGTCTAATGCAATGTAATAATTTGTGCTCACTTTCAGTTAGAAAATAGAGATATCACGACGAAATTGACCATCGAAATATCATGATAATTGACATATCTACGTTGTAACTTTAGTTTAAAATAATTTATTATGTACTAGCAAACTTAGTATACTCTACTAACATGTTGTTATGTTGGTAGTTGTAGGAACACGCTGTTAACAGTTCTCTGTCTACAGCCGCGGGCCGGTCCGTCCGGGGTAGTACCACACTCTCGCAGAAGATCGACGTCGGAGTAATGGCGATGTGCTATTGTGTTTCGTTCGGTGAGCCGGAAGCCCAACTGGTGTGGATTTGGAGTTTGTAATGGTAGGCAGCGCCCTAGTTATAGTCTTGGTTATAACCACCTTTGCTGTAGCGAAGGTCCATGGGCGGCAGTGACACTTACCACGAGGTGTTCTGATTACTCGTTTGCCACCATAAGCAATTAAAAAAAAACACGTTATTTTGTTTATAGAAAATCGATATGGGGAGTTATATCAATGGAGATAGCATATAAACCTTCTTCATGAAAAATTACGCACACACACACACACACACACACACATATATATATATATATATATATATATATATATATATATATATATATACCATTTACGATGTCATACAAACATCCTCTTTTACAGATATAAAAGATAATGATGATTGTATGAAATTAATACAATAAACCCGTACCGGAACGTGGCGATAACTGAGGAGCTTTGGTAAGAAAAGACGTCGATTTTCTGCGAGAGTGTAGTACTATCCCAGATAGACTGGCCCGTGGCTGTACACAGAAAATTGTCAACACTGTGATCCTACCACTACTAAAAGAGATTGTGTTAGCAGCACCCGATAACGAGGCTAACTACTAGAACAGTCATTACTCTTATGGAGCAAAGGGATAAACCCGTTGCGCATAGCTGTCACATAGTGTTTCACTCACTATAACATATATTATGTCACCACATTACATCTATACCTACTTTGTTTATCAATCGCGTTCATAGGATTTCGACAGAAGATAAAAAATTAAGTTACTAGGAATCAAAAAATTAAAGAGCTAGAGTTTGCAGTTGGCTATAATTAACTAAAATTATCGGTTTGGTGACGGAGTAAGAATATAATATACCACCCCCTCTATCTTACCCATGTGTGATCGTAATAGACGATTAAGGGATATATAAAACGCATTTAACATTTATGGAAGAGAAAGAAAACTAGAAACAAAACCCTATGCCAATACGTTTGATCAGCGTAGGTCGATTTCCCTCCTATTACCTCGGAGGATCGAACACAACATTGGGACATACATATATGAGCCGAGATGAATGAATGAAAATCAATTAAAATACAATAATAATTAACTTAAATCGAATCGAATAGTGAATTTTTAAGCAAGGATTAATGGTTTATGAGAATCAATTAAGTTTGTAATTTTTCTTTTGGTTAAAGTATCGATAGTTTCAATGTATTCTATTTATTTTCGCAAGGAAAAAAAGTAAGAATTAATAAAAAAAAAATTGTCACATATTCGTTAAAGTTTTTGTTTTGCTTTTTCTATTCGTGGTTTTCTTCTAAGTTTGCCCTAGAGATGTATCCCGTTCCGTGGAAAGTTTGAAGGTAAAGGGATTGTATTAATTTAAAAGCTGCCAAAGCCACAGTTTGATATAGTTTCGAACTTAATAAGAATTATTCTTCTTAGTAATGAATGCGGGGATGTTCTTATAATTCTCAAATTTGACGGAGAATTCCCTTTAAAATGCATTTTTTTATATATAGGATTTTTTTTTATTGCTAATGGTGGCAAATGAGCAAGCAGTATACCTGATGGTAAGTGTTACTGCCGTCCATGGACCCCTGCAATACTAAGAGTATAGCCAGGCCACTGCCTACTTATACAAACTCCAAACCCACCCAGTTTGGCTTCCGGCTCTCTCGCTCACCTAACGATGCGCAATAGCACATTGCTATTACTCAGACGTCGATCTTCTGGGAGAGTGTGGTGCTACCCCGGACGGACCGACCCGCGGCTGTAGACATAGAACTGTGATCCTACCACTACTACTATTTGACAGATAATAATTTGCAATGCCAAGATAAGAGTATTTAAGCGAATATAATATTTTATTTTTTAATTACGCTAATATGAAAACCTATAGGAATTGCAGCCACAAGAATTATCTATAACTAAGCTAATAAATCATTTCTATAGATCGCTTCTCTAGGGCTATAGATCGTAGCCACCGAAGACAAAGATCGAGTACCGGTGGCCCACTCCCACGGCGAAGAGAGGTGTTTGCAGGGTGGGTCCATGGGGTTGCGTGCCGCCTCTTCCGTCACCCCGGGCTGATTTGCCGGGGCGCGACCACACATCCATGGTCCCACCTTGCGAAAAAAAAAAAAAAAATGGTGGGTCTATACGGTCACGCGCCGGCTCTTCCGTCGCCCCGGACCGATTTGGCGGGGCGTGACCACTCCATAGTCCACCGCAAAAAAAAGAAGGGCTATAAATCGTATCTGTAGGTCTTATTGCTACATTTTTTTTATAGATAAACAAGCAAACAAATTTTTAAATTTGAACAATTACATTTCCAAGGTGGGTTGACGTCAGGCAGGCGGTCATAGAACTACTAACAATAACTTTAGCAATATGTACGATGGAAGAAGAATATATATAGCACCAACTTAAAGTAATTAAGAGAACAGTAGGTTAGGTGATAATTTCACGACGCTGAAATTTCATATAATATATAACTATGTTTATTTAGTTTTTTTTGTTAAGTAATAATAAACCGTGGTGGGTGAGTGATTGTAAGAGACGATTAAGGGATATAAAACGCATATAACATTTATGCAAGAGAAGGAAAACACGAAACAAAATCCTATACCAAGACGTCTGACCAGGTATAGTAAGTTAATTTCCCTCCCATTACGGAGGAGGCCCGAGCCTAACAGTGGGACATATATGGGCTGTGATGATGATGATGATGGATAATAAACCTCAATAAGTATATTAAAAAGAAAATAACGATATTTAATTTCTAATTAACATTTTTTTATTTTTTTATTTTAATTTATATTTGGAAACATAATTTGCATTTTTGGTTTTGTACAAACTTAAACATAATCAGAGATAATGAATTGATGGGGTGCCATGTAATTACATTTTTCCGTAAAACCGTTATCCCGATGGACAATTATCTATTTAAAAAAGTAACAACAGAATATCCAATTAAGATATTTACAAATTTGAAAAAAAAGCGGGGTATTATGTATGATAAAATTTCCCCGCGTCACTGTTTGCCAGTAATGTGCCCAGAAGGCTGCCAGCTAATACCACGTTGAATGGCAATGAATAATCTTTTGTGCAAAGTACTTATAGGCCAGCCTTCTGATCACATGAAGCATCAATTAGTCTCTTCAAATCTCTTTGTCAAGTATTACGATTGTTTTGTTTTTATTTACAATTTATAGAGTACTAGCTTTTGCCCGTTTCGCCCGCATAAAAGGTTACTTTCCTAAAGTTTTTCATCCCTTATATTTATTTTACCTCTTAAGGGTAAATTTTTACAAAATTTTAGTGTCAAATTTATTTTTTTTTTTTTTTTTTTTTTTGGGGGTGGGCTACGGTCGGCGCACTCCTCGCACCACTCCATCCGGGGTGACAGAGGGGCGTAAGCGCGCACACCCGTAACCCACCCGTGACGTCGCCTTCGTCGTTGGGCCGACCACCGGAGCAGAGTGACTTGACGTCAGTGGTCGGCCCGACGGAATACCCCTGAGGAGTACCCTCTCCTCGACCGACATCCCCCCCTCGGGTAGGATGTCGGTCTTTCCTCACGCGGTCGGCCTCTCGGCGGGTGACGGACTAATTCCCCGATCCAGTCACCCGCGGCCTTGGCTAGGGCGGCATCAGGCGCAGGTAATCGCGCCTGCGCCGCCCCAGTCGCCGGCGGCGGCTCGCGCCGTCGAGGTTACGCTCCTCGCGCCGTCGAGGAGACGCTCCTCGCGCACGCGCTCCGCCGCCTCCTTCCGCGAGACTACTGCCTCGCAGAAGGTTGCGACCGCGTCCCAGTTCCTGACGCTGTCGAGCATCGCCCTGGCGATGGTCGGCAGCGTCAGGTCGGCACCGATGATTGCGACGAGTTCACGACACTGCTCTGCCCAAGCGGCACAAACCTCGAGCGTATGCTGCGCCGTGTCTTCGTCGCAATCGCAGTGGTGGCAGGACGGTGTACTCTCCCTCCTGACGACCTTGTGCAGGTATTTGGCGAAGCATCCATGCCCCGTCAAAACCTGCACCAGTCGGAAGGAGAGCACCCCGTGCCGCCGTTCCAACCACTGCATCAGCACCGGCCGGAAGGCCTCTACGGTCCGCACACCGAACCGAGGCCTCTCCAGCCGGACTGCCCAACGGGCAATGACATCTAGGCGGGCGTCAACGCGCCAGGCGGTGAGTTCCCTCAAAGAGACCACACCGCCCTCCATGCGCACCCCCGACACCCGCCGATACAAATCGGCGAGCATTTCTGCCTCCAGGTCCCACGGGGGACTCCCGGCCAACAGGCACGCTGCCTCCGTCGCCACCGTGCGGTACCCGCGTACAGCCCTGACCGCCATGGCCCTCTGTGGTCGCCACAGAAGAGCCCTGAGTCGGACGGTCAGGGACCCCGCCCACACCGGTGCGCCGTACAGGGCCATCGACCGGACGACCCCCGTGTACAGCTGTCGGCACGTAGCGCTCGGTCCGCCCACATTCGGCATTAGCCATGAAAGGGCGGACGCCGCGACGACGAGCCGCGGAGCGAGCCTATGGAAATGCTCCCGAAACCACCAATGCCCGTCGAGCACCAGGCCCAAATACCTCATATGGGCCCGGATGCTGATGTCAACCGAATTGACGGTGATCGAAACGCCGATGGGAGGGCCCATGCGGGGCCCATGGAACAAGAGGGCCTCCGTCTTGTCCAGGGCCACCCTCAACCCCAGCGCCTCGATCCGCCTGACGATCTCTTCGGTGCCGAGAGTCGCCAGGCCTGCCGCCTCCTCCAGCGTCCCACCGCGGGCTGTGACGAGCGTGTCGTCGGCGTAACAGATCACGCCTAGCCCGGGTGGGAGGCTCCCTCTCAACGCCCAGTCGTAGCCGATGTTCCACAGGGTGGGTCCAAGGACCGACCCCTGTGGGACACCGCACGTCATGGGCGTTCGCACAACGTCCCCTACTCGGTTGGTGTAGAGGACGCTGCGCCCCTCCAGATAGTCTGCCACTAGCCGCCTCAGGTAAACTGGCACTCCGTGGTATCGGAGCGCCTCCCTGATGCAGCTAAATGGCAGACTATTGAATGCGTTGGCGATGTCCAGGGACACCACCAACAGCACTCCTCCGCCGGCGACGGCCTCAGTCGCCATCTAATCAATAGCCTAAAAATAAGTTTCAAGCTTCTGGCTTTAAAAATGACGATACTTCCTTACAACTTTGCATCCCCCTTTATAACCCTTTTTGGATTAAAAAATAGTAGCCTATGTCCTTTATCAGGCACTAGACTATCTGTGTTCCAAATTTCATTTAGATCGGTTCAGTAGTTTTGGCGTGCAAGAGCGACAAACAGACAGACAGACAGAGTTACTTTCGCATTTATAATATTAGTAAGGATTTAATCTAGACTGTTTATACTGTAGTAATATATTATTAGAAAGATGAAGAGTCATTTTGTTTGAACCGCTTAATTTCAAAAACTAGAAAGAGGAAGAACTTTAAATGTTAAAAAGTCGTCAAAATGTTGCAATAATGTCTGTAAAGAGTTTTTCGTTATCACCGTTGTCGTAAAAACTGTTGGCATAACAAAAAAAGTGTGTGTTATTAATATTGATATTGTTACTAATATTAATTTTTGTAATATATATAATGAGGTAAGTTTTAAGTGTAAATGTTGAAGGCCATAAGGCTAAAAGAAGATAAAAGAAAACATAGATGGACTGCGTCAATTATGACATGGATAGAAAGAGAGTGGCTAAAGAGATGATCTCTGATCAGCGGCGGCTTTACCTATAGTGCAGAGGGTGCGGTGCACTCGGGTGCCGGGTGTTAGGGGGCGCCGAGAGCCGCTCGGGACATATAGAGCCTCCACTGTAACGCTCCGCACGGAGCGGGCGCACCGTTTGCAGCAAGTACCTAAACATCTAAAAATTTAGTGGGTGCGTTATTTGACAGGTTTGGGTAGATTGCATTGTCGCCATGCTCACTGTAACTTCATAATCCGATCGCGTTTACCTGGTTTAGTATCAAAACATTGAGACTAAGCATGCGACAATATTTCATTTTGTTTACGCATTTTGATATAAGAGGACGCCAGATTATCGATTGCACCCGAGCGCTATATGTGTTGGAGCCGCCCCTGCCTCTAATAGGACTATATGGAAGAAGAAGACATATTGCTTTGACCCCAAGTAATTGGGATACGAGCAAGATGATGATAATAATGTTATTAATGTTATGGGACGACATGGGCATACAAATAAAATAAAATATTTTGTATGTGGAAATAACACACGCATTTAAAGTGTTTTTTTTTATTGCTTATGACGGCAAACGAGCAAGCAGCTCACCTGATGGTAAGTGTCACTGCTGCCCTTGGACCTTTGCTAGGCTAGGCCACTGCCTATCAACCAAAACCACAAACCCACCCAAAAAGTTGGGATGCCGGCTCTCTCACTCACCCAACGAAGCGCAATAATAGCACATTACCATTGCTCGGACGTCGATCTTCTGCGAGAGTGTGGTACTACCCCAGACGGACCGGCCCGCAGCTGTAAACAGAGGACTGTCAATAGCGCGATCCTACCATAAATAGTAATTCAATATAATTATAGAAGAATTTTTGTTCTCTGCTTTATTTTATAGTTTTCGATAGCGTGTATGAAGTGAAAATCTCATGTGGCTAATTAGCTAGTTTTATATTTCACGCTAATATAAAATAAAATAATGTTTTATATATATATAGTAATAATAAATTTAGCTTAATGAAAGCCTCTTTTCACGCGATACAACTATTATTTGAAATGAATTGGTTAGTAATAATCTTTGGTTCGATTTTTTATGAACGTACGTTGTAGTATAACAATAGGAAATTAAAATGAAATCAATAAACGAATAACTGTGCTCGACGTGTAGAGTATTTGAAATCATCTTTTTTTATTTTCTTTTTTAATTTCGTTTTTTTATTTTTAATTCATATAAATTTCATAAATTAAAGCTGGATATGGCAGTCATCAACATCATCACAGCCCATATACGTCCCAATGTTGGGCTCGGGCCTCCTAAATAATAGGAGGGAAGTTAACCTATTATACCGCGCTGGTTAGACGTGTTGGGTTTTGTTTCGAGTTTTTCTTCTCTTGCATAGATGTTATATGCGATTTACATCCCTTGGTCGTCTCGTACGATCACCCACGGGTAAGATAAGGGGTGGTGAATTGTATTCTTACTCCATCACCACACGGATATGGCAGTGTAGATGGGGAAATAGGAAAAATAGAATTTAATAGTGCATATAATTGTTAGTAGTAAATGCTATTAGCAGCATGCTAATAGTCTTCTATCTGCAGTACTAAGTATCTGACGTACCCTCGCGGCAAATTTATGTCTGAGTAGTAGCAGTTTGCTACTATGAGTCAAATGATGAGCGAGGGAGTTGAAGGTCCAAATCTCCACCTTTACTGTAGGCAGTTACTTGAGTGTGTATTTAGTATTGCAAATATCCTTGACTGATAATTACCATTTACCATCAGGTGGGCCGCTTGTTCATCTTCTATTAAAGATAATAAAGAAAATCATATAGAGATAAAGTAACATAAAATACAATATATTATAAATACGATAAAATATAATATAATATAAATACGACGTAAGAGAGCGAGTAGGTATGAAAGAGAGTATTGGTGTAAAGATGCGAAAGGGAATGCTCCGATGGTTCGGACATGTGGAAAGAATGCCGAACGAACGTCTGGTTAAGAAGATATACAATGCGAAAGTGGAAGGATGTAGGTACCGGGGAAGACCGAGACTAACCTCCCTAGACCAGATTGGTCACGTACTGAAAGAAGGTGGAGTCAAGAGTCTCCGAAACCGGCAAGCGTGTATGAAGAGAATTATGAATGTTGAGGAAGCGAGTGAAGTATGCAAGGATAGCGTTGTTTTGGCACTCTGTTCTCTCTGCCTACCCTGCAAGGGATATGGTGCGATGATATGTATAAAATAATATGAAGTGTGTGATTTGGAAGAAAAAAATATATAAATACTAGTTAACTGACTTATTAACGTCGAGCCAAAACTACAGAAGTTACATAGAAACATGAAATTTTTGTAATATCTTTTTTTTTCTAACGTGAAGGTGGATGAAACGCTGTGGCAAAGTTTGTTTAGGGAGAAAAAAATATTCATCTATTTCCTACAAACTATAAACATTTGTCAATATTCATCCCTTAAAGTTTTAAAAACAGGGGATTTAATTTAACATTGATGTTTGAGAGATTGAACTAAAAGCAGCAATACTGCAAGATAAGGTAAATGTGAAATACAGCCTAGTACCGAATGGTACTTTTGAATATTTTTAAGCTGAGATACTATGTTGAAATTCAGTGTTGCTTTTTTAGAATGCCACGGAAAAGCTGAGAAATAGGTTTAATGAGATCTAGTATTAGAACCCGGAGTATGCTATCACTTCACTTCAACGAGATAACAATAATAGTGGTAGAACCACGCTGTTAACAGTTTTCTGTCTACAGCTGCGGGCCGGTCCGTCTGGGGTAGTACCACACTCTCGCAGAAGATCGACGTCTGAGTAATGGCAACGTGCAATTGCGCTTCGTTCGGTGAGCGAGAGAGCCGGAAGCCCGACTGGGTGGGTTTGGGGATTTTATTGGTAGGCAGCGGCCTAAATTATACCCTTGGTATTGCAAAGATCCATGGGCGGCAGTGACACTTACCATCAGGTGAGCTGCTAGCTCGATTGCCACCATAAGCAATAAAAAAAAATTAATACTCCAAGCGTAATTAATATCTTTAACAAAAACTTTATGTTATTTGAGATAAGTTGAAATTACGCAATGGATAAAATTACCTGCTCACATAAAGAAATACTGGAGCGATGTAGATTAACTAATACAATAAGAATGTATTACGAAAAGTTTTCTAATGATATCATCTGTAATTACCTCATCTTGTACTTAAGAAAACAAAAGTAATTCAGACAGAAAGTTACATATCTTAATAAATTTTCTTATATGAGCTTTATAAGCAATTGTTAAGCCTTTTTTAAGCTATTAGGGAATATATGAGTCTCCGAAACCGGCGAGCGTGTATGAAGAGAATTATGAATGTTGAGGAAGCGAGTGAAGTTTGCAAGGATAGAGTTCTCTAGCACTCTGTTATGTCTGCCTATCTTGCAAGGGATATGGCGTGATGATATGTATGTATGTATGCAAGCCTCTTAGATCTCTTTTCAGAGCTCAATTAATTAATCATCGTCATTATAATTTAAGTTCATACACGTCTCGTTGGTTGGTTCTAGTTTCCTCTTCATGATAAAATTGACCTAACAAACTACGCTGGTCAATCGAGTTGTTATTTTTTTTGGCAGCGGCCTGTGAAGTGCTCACACCCCGCTAAATCCGTCCGGGGCGACAGAAGAAGAGGCACGCGGTCCCATAGACCTACCTTATATATACCTCTCTTTGCCCAGCGAGCGGGCCACCAGGATCCGGTCTTTGTCTTCGGTGGCCCAAAAACGAGTTGATATAGGGTTTCCGAGTTTTCCTTCTCTTGCCTTGATGTTATATGGATATTATATTTCTTAGCCATCTTTTATGATACAAATGGCCATGTATGGGATGGTGAATTGTATTATTATTCCGTCATCACATAGAAAAATAACTAGTATTTTCTTGAATTATTTATGGTGACTTAAGAGACGATTTAGAGACGAGCAATCTCGAGATAGAAGTCTTTTGTAACCAAAAGAGGTGGTATAAAAGGCCCAATTATCTATCATAGAGAAGAATAGGGGTTGAGAGCCCTCAGCGCTTACCCACAGTCCGAGTAAAGTTGTCATAGCCACCTGAGGCTAACAACTAAGACACAAAAAAAAAACAGAGAAGAGGTTTCATTATGGATGTTGGCTTACAAGAATTACAATGGCGGGATGGTGTGGAGGGATTAGTCCCAACAAAAAAAAGGCTTCATGTGAGACAGTGAAATTTATATGAGCAGAAAACAAGATAGATATTCGCTTCTTACCAACTCTTGAAAGGAAAGCACAAAGCATTGATTTTAAAAAAGTCATATGTTGCCAAATTGTATGAGTCTCTGTCGTACTACTTTTTTGGCATGATATGACCATCAGAGCTCTTTTTTTATTGCTTATGGTGGCAAACGAGCAAGCAGCATACCTGATGGTAAGTGTCACTGCCGCACATAGACCTTTGGTAGGCCTGCCTACCAATACAAAGCTCAAACCCACCTATTTAGGCGTCCGGCTCTCTCGCTCACCGAACGAAGCCCAATAGCATATTGCCGTTACAGAAGTCGAGGGTGGTACTACCCCGGACGGATCGGCCCGCGGCTGTGGACAAAAGATTGTCAACTACCACTATTAAAAGAGATAATAACAAAGTAGCATGGTACTCTATAGTCTACTCTTCGAGTCTTGATTGGTTTACACACAGTACAGTACACGGTACAGTGAATATTTAACATACGTATTATAGACGGTCTGGGGGCTACGCTTTTGGGTACTAACTCATTGAGTGACGTATTAGAAGTCTCGAAAAGTTATATACATGGTAGGTCTTATTGTGGGTTGTTGGTGACTTATACCCTACTCAACTGTACGTAAAAGCTTGCTTTTTCTCTTGATTACAACAAAAGAGTAAGGTGTCGGCCGAAGCGCTGACAACTCATCACCTCAGAAATCTGCTCATAACTTGTAGAACTCACGCAAGGTGTATTTTGAAGCTTCATATTCTGCTGCCCTATACTCCTAGTAAAGGGCTGGACAGATAAAAAAAAGTATGTGTGTACTTATGTACACGCGTTAGAAGTTTATACTTATTTGGCGTAACAAGATAAAAATCTTTCTAAAAATTTTATATTTCGCCTTATTCTACGTTTGTAGAATAAACGACACTAACAATAAAAAAAAGGTATTTAATACATTGAAAGTTTTATTATAACGCATTATCTAGTTAAATAAAGTTTATATATAAGATATTTAATATCACAAAAAATCTAAAATGTTGACTATAGCTAACTTCAGGGTGTCGGTTTTTTGTGACGGTGTGCGCGCGCATCGTAAAAATTAAATTTCATAATTTTTCCCTAACGCGCCAAAAGAAGTATAACTTCAAAAAAAAAATACGACAATTGAGGTAAGTAGTACAGTATTTTTTTTTAATCTCTAAATAAGTTACCTAAAATATTCAAAAACAATATATCTAGGTAAATCTATCACAGTAGCCGTAATCCAAATAGAATTTACGTGGGTGTACTGAGAGGCGGTTGAAAGGTTTTATTGGGTTGACTGAGTAAATAAATAGGTGATTGTTTCAGAAATATTTTAATACCAACTTCATTTGGTATTTACAGATTTTTATTTTAACTTTCAAAAAGGATGGGTGTCTTTAAGTGTTCGTAAGTGATCCGTGTGGTGGGTAAGAATACAATTCATCATACCTCATCTTACGCGTGGGTGATCGTAAGAGACTAAGGGATGAAAGACGCTGAAAGACGGTATGAAAGACTAAGGGATGAAGATGGAATCTATGCAAGAGAAGACAAACTCGAAATAAAACCCTATAGCAATACGTCTCACTAGCGTAGTACATATAGTAGGTTAATTTCGCTCCCATTATGGACGTTCGAGACCAACAGTGGGACATATATGCTGAGATGATGAAATGTTACCAGCGATGACCTAAAGTACCGAAACGTGTTTACTAAATGTCGGCGTCCTAAAAACACGCTCAGTGTATTATAGAGGGGAGGTTGTACCCGATATTTCTCTACGTGATAAAATTCGAAATACGGAAATCCGCAGAAGAATGGGTGCAACCAACATAGCCCGAAGAATTAGCACATTGATGTGGCAAAGGCATTTTTCGTTTGTCGAACTGACAATCGTTGGGAAGAAAGGTTTTCGAATTGTGATTACGAAATGGACGACGCATTGTATGATGACCAAAGATGTGACCTATCTAAGGTACAAGTATCTGAAATACAGATACAAGATACTAAATACGTATTTCCATCTTGTATCTAAGATTATTTTTAAAAATTCATTTTGTGTCTTTTATTTAGATACCTTTTGTTTGGTATCTTAGTATTTTATAAATACTTTTCTGACAAAATACTTTTAGTAATATTTATTAAATTATAAAATTATTAGTTCAACATCTCATTTACTCATTTATTATGTCACATTTTTTAATAAACTGTGCTGGGCCTTTCATAATTTTTAATGTCTTTCTTTGTGTGTGTTTTTCATGTCTTCGCGAACAACTCAAAACAATTAATATCGCCATACAGTTTTACGAGTCACTTGTTTCAAATGCAGTGTTGTTATTGGTCAATTTCATTTTAGAGGACTTTGAAAATAATAATAGTTATTTTAGCGTTATTCAACTAACATTATTTTTAGATTGCATTTATGGGTACATAATAATCATTGACGTATAGCAAAAAAAAAAATTAAAAATCTTTCCTTTGGTATAAAAGTGTATCAAAAATCACTTTAGAGGGTTTTGAAACTATATCTTTCATCTCAGCGATTAACACGATTTATTCGTAAATAATATTAATGTCAATTATCAAAAATAAACTTAAATTCATTAAAATATAATCTTGTTTTCTTACAAACGTATTTTCATCTTAAGAAGTATTTAGAAGATACATATTTTGTATCTAGTATTTCAGATACTACTTTCAAAAGAATTTTATATCTGGTATCTCAAATACTTAATTTAAAAGTATCTTGAATTTTGTATCCCAGATACTTTGTACAGGGTAATTTGTACATCTCTGATGATGACTCTTCACTAGGTGGACTGACAACATTATGAAAGTGGCAGGAAGGCGTTGAATGCAGGTGGCATATGACTGTTCTGACTAGCATTTTTATGGGCAGGCCTATGTCGAACAGTAGACATCTAGGAGCTGATGAATGTTACTTAAATTATTTATATAATTGAAAAAAAAAACACCTAGAAATTTAAATTCCTACACAAATCTACCTGACTACTGAACTATGATGACAGAGTGATCAAGATTATAAAGATCAATTGAAAGAGAAAGATAATTGGAGTTTTAATTCTATTGAAAAAAAAAACACAAAGAAGTCCTCGTGACTGCCGACAGAAGTGAAAACTTAAACCTATGACAAAAAACAAATACAACATATAAAAACCGTGCCCCAGGGAGTATGTATGGGTGTGATCATACAATAAATACACATAATAAATATATTATATTATACATATATTATATTATTACTTCCTCTCCTATGGTCTACTCTCCCTCCGGCTTACGAATTTCCTCCTCTACGGTCTACCTCTAGGGTAGACGGAGGGCATCTTACGAATTTTCGATCAGGTCACGTGTCCTGACGCAAGTTTAACATTTTGTACCTATTTCTAAGTGTATAACGCCGCTCAAGAAATTATATTTAATTGTAATTTACAATATATATGTATATATATATATATATATATATATATATATATATATATATATATATATATATATATGTGTGTATATATATAAGAGATTTCCACCTATGTATTCACTCATCACCATATCTCTGGAACCATAAGGTCTAAAGACTTTAAATTTGGTAGGAATATTCCTTTCACTGAGTAGAGGTCAGCTAAGAGCGGATTTTACAAAATTCTACCAAGGGGGTGGCTGGGGTGTAAAAATTACACATTTCAAATATAGCTACCACAGATATAGTATTTGCTAGGAACATTTTTTCTGCCTTGTAAAGGTTGAAAGGATGAAGTAGGATTTTAAGAAAATTCCTTCTCCGAAAAGAATTCTATGTAGCGAAAGTAAACTATTCAACTGAAATGACGTAACCGAAGCGAAGCGAGGGCGGGTCGCTAGTATAATATACATTTTAAATTTTAGGTTTTTAAGCATACGAAAAATTAAATAATTTAATGGAAAATATAATTATAATTATAGATATTTATTATTTTGTGATTTATTGTTATTTTTTTTTAATTCTAAGTTAGACCTCAACCTATTCTATCGGTGAAAACTGCAAAAAGTTATGCAACAGTTTTTGTGTTATGCGTGCATACATACAAGTAGACAGACAGATAAAAATTCTAAAAAAAATTGCTTTGGCTTCTGTTGCTGTAAAATTAATATGGAGTTTAAAGACTTACATTAGGCTCTCTTCAACATCTAAAATGTACATGCATCACCTTGTTACAATTTTATTATATATATAGATGTTTCTGATAGTCTTTAGTGTAAATGACAAACAAATAGGCGATAAGAAATAATATTATTATGATTAAAACAAATCTTTAGAAGTTTTTATTATTTTCCGTTCCATTACGTATTTTGTTTTACGCCGAATTACTTAATTCTATTTGCACACTCAATGTAACTATCATTTCATAAAAAATCGAAGAGAATCGCTTGATAGTAGATGTACAAATTCAATTCATCCTGTATCTATGTTCTATCCAACCAGACGAATGAGCAAGCGAGATAGGAAGACTGATCCTTCAAAAGTTTGAAATTATTCGTAATAGAAAATCAACCGTATTTCTATAATGTTAAGGTGCATATTTAAATGACAGCTTTCATGCTTACGTCAGTAAGCTTTCAGATTATTGGTGTGTCCTTTTCACCCTGTTTCCACCACCGTGTAATCAGTCGCGTATATGCCGTCCACCGCGTCGCTCGCAACTGACTTTCAGTTAGCAAAAATATTTTACACACACTAAAAATACATTACACATATTTTTAAATACAATATACATTCAAAGTCGTAATAGCCATTGTTAATATAATACTATTAAAATAAATATAATAATTTATTTAAAATTCGCGAGTGTTTCCATAAGAATATTTGCGGTAAAAAGTATTTTAAGTATAATAAATATAACACAAAATTTTGAATACACATTTTTTTTTACGTGCTGAGAGAAAAAAACAAGAAAATAAACATGAAAACTTCATCGTTCTCTTTACGGGTGATGCGAAGGGTAAGTATATATATATACATTATAACTTATACAATATATTATGTATACTAAGTTTATACTTATCTTGTATATAATAAGTTATATGCGGTGAGTAACAGGTTGTGTCCGCGGTTGACTCCACAGGTTGGTCGTTGTCTTGACGTATCGATGACACTAACCGACCACACCCAGGCTTTTTTTCAGGATTTATAATTATTCTACCAATTAATCTTGATAAAAATACTTACATAACTATCAATATATTTTTACAATTGGATTACTGTAAAATAATATAAAATTTAGAACTAAAAATTGTATTTATTCAACAAGATTATTAAAACAATTGCCGTAAATAAAATTTTGTGTTATATTTCATCTTTTCATCCACCAATCAGTCTATCGACGTTCATAGTTGGTTATAGACATGGATCATAACAATTATTATTTTATCCACCTATTATTTATATTTATTTTGAACTGAATTTTGAATATTATTTTTTCATTATAGTATTATTATTATTTTGTAAAAGCAAAAAAAAAAAAATATTTTAAACTAATAAAATACTTAATATATATTACGTATATACATACATAATTTAGAAAAATACGTAAAATAATTAATTAAATTCTTTTACTTCTTATGTAGAAGAAATGTATATTGTAAAGCCATACTGTTGCCAGTTTTCTGTCTGCCAGCTATAAATGATCCGCTCGTCCTATTAGTATTATACACTCGTAAAACATCGTAATCTGAGTAGTAGCAATTAGCTACTGGGCTTGGTTTGGTGAGCGAGAGACCCGGAGATCCAAAACCAACTTACGGCCCATGCCTATCTTATGTTCAAGTTAGTCGTAGGTTTATACATGCTTTTAATATTGCAGAGGCCCATGAGTGCCAGTTAGCACGATCACTTACCATTAGGTCGTCTGTTTACTAACCTGTATCAATAAAAAAAAAACAGGTGAATATATTTAACATAGATACATATATAGGTGCATAGCCTCACGCCTGTTTCCCAGAGGCGTAGGCAGAGACTACGGGTTACCACAAACCACGATCTTGACATACCTCCATCGCTTCATTCACATTCATCACAGTCATCATGCATGCTCTACGGTTACGCGTACTCTTAATCTGACCTTTCGCTAACACATCGTCAATTTGATCCAGAAAAGTACGAGTCTTCCCCTTGTGATCGTCTCAGTCACACTCTCTTTGTATACTTGCTTAGTCAACCTTTCTTTACTCATTCTTTCCACGTGGCCAAACCACCTCAGCATACCCTTTTTTATCTTTGTCGCTACATCTTCATTCGCACCACATCGCTCTCTTATAACACTATTCCTGATTTTATCTTTCAGACATACACACCACTAGATAGATTTAACGCCTTTATATTATACATTGATATATTAATTTGAAATAAGTATTTTGTAACATCAAGTAACATAATAAATTTTGACTGTCAGTTTTATTTTGTTCTTCAATACAAAATTTTTTTTTTGACTAAGATGTCTAATGGGAGGGGGCAAAACAATGATAAATCTTCATCTCACTGTTGGTTTCATCCTTTTTTATTTTGAAAAGGAGATTGACCTAATATACCACGCTGTAAAACATAGAGACGAAAGGGTAATGAAAGAGCTTGGTCTACTACCCCATTAAACTAAAGTCAACACAAGCGTGGAGTCAATTACCATCAACCTAGACATAGACTTCCAAATTAAACAAATCATTAAATAAAACATCACAGACATTATTATCATCATCACAACATCACAGAGGACAGAAACATCTACAAATAGAAGGGTTTCACCAACAACAAGACCACCAGCGCCAAGAAGAAACCCTAAAAGACATGTTGTCGCTCAACATCTATGACACATTAATTGCGCTCTTCAAGCTTTATCCAATTGTAATAAAGCCACTTCAAGAACATTAATTTTATAAACAAACCACCATAACAATTAAATTAAATATAAAAAGAGCACGGACAAAAAGTCTGTGGAATAACATACTCATAATAAAAAAAAAAAAAAAATATATACCACGCTGCTCAGATGGGTTGGCATAAAGTTTTATTTCGAGTTTTTCTTCTCTTGCACTGATGTTACTTGTTTGAGTTCCTTAGTCCTCTTTTATATTTTGAACATGGTATTTTTACTCCGTCGGTATATATATATGGATAGTTTATTTAGTTTCCTCGTAACAAAATATAATATAAAATATAAAAGTAATTCTAAGTAAATTATTAAAGATATTTTTTAAATGATAGATAATCATGTGCTGAATTACTATATAGCCTAATTGCCCACTTCTGACGGATTGGCATAATTTAGTGTTTCGTTTCCTTTTCTTGCATCGGCGATATTAATGTAGATATGGCAATTGAACGTATCGATGGCAATGTTTTTATCTTTACACTAAAAACTATTTTGGGTGATTAGTATTTAATTATTCTGAGTATGGATGTTATTTGGGTTCGACAATTATATGTTTGTGCCCTCACTGACAAAAGTTTAATGTCTGCAAGGTGTGATTATTTTTTAATAAAATAAATAGACTCTTACGAAACAAGTGAGAAAAATGGTGAACATATCCTTAATTTATCACCTCACAAACATTGAAATCATTGTTCATAAGTTAATTAAGTTCATAACTCGCAACGAAACCCTATACCAACACGTCTGACCAGCGCGGTATAGTAGGTTAATTCCCTCCTATTACGGAGGAGGTCTGAGCCCAACAGTGGGACATTTATGGGCTGTGATGATGATGATGATGAAGTTAATTTTCAGTTACCTACGCTATAACTACAGTTTAACTAATAATTACGAATTATATTATAGTGTGCGATTGGAAAAATTTAAGTGTGGTTATTGAAACCTCACGAATTATCCATTGGTGTAAGTGTGTGATTGGTGTTATTGAAACCCCGAGTTCAAATCATAGATCAATAAGCAGTGTTTTATTCAGATATTTCTTAAAGAATTGTTAAGATTAAATAAAGCCTGTACCATTTCTAATAGATGGTCATAGATCTTCACAATATTGAACAGCTATAGAAAGCTTAAAGCAAATTGTGGGTGATTTTAATTTTATTTTATTCTTTCGTGGACAAAGTAGTAGTCCTTTATAGTAGAATAAACAACTCATTCACATTGTGCCGTAAATTTATTTCACGATGCCATACAAAGTGGCATTATAGTGTCTGAAACCAACAACTTCCTATGAATTTCACTATGTCCTAAGTTCATCCGATGTGCTACACTAGCTTTATAGTTTAGCTTAGTAATTTCCTAAAAGCATCATTCACCATTCTCCTACTCTTATCCCAATTACTTGGGGTCGATACAATATGTACACTTCTTTCATAGTCACTATTTCCTATAACTTTTACATATTGTAAAAGTTATTAGCAATAGTTTTATGACCGGCCGCCTGCTAGACGTCAATCCTCCTTGGAAATGTAATTGTTGACCAAACGGCATCAGATGGAGTTGGCCCAGGTCGTTATAAGGCTTTTAGTTGTCTTTTACGACATCCACGAGCAAAGTAAGGGTTGGTAGTATTCGTAGCAGCTACCACACAGTAATTTCTTAAAAGCTAAAAAGAAAATAAAAAGATGTTATCATCTTTTTGTTTCTATATTATTAAAATTGCTGACTATCTCATTAGTTCAGCAATATGCTGTTGTGATTATTACGACATAGTTTTGAATATTAGATCAGGTAAAAATAAAATATGATTGTGTGGTTTTATGAAACCACGGTAAAAGTGAAACATTTTTTCGCATTGTAGACCTTTAACTATAATTTTTTGGAAAAATATTCGATTTAGGATATTAAAAACGCTGATAAAACAAACAAATAGCGTGGAGCACTGGCAAAAAGAATAATAGTCTATACACTACACAGTCAGCGAACCACAGGCGCCGCCATATTGGCTTCGGCTGCTCTGTCAAGCGCCTTTCACTTTACACCTACTCCGCGGCCGACCATCACGCGACATGCAATAGATGGACGAAATTTTTTGAAGCGATGTAATAAAAGTTTCACATTAAAAAGTGTTTCTGATATTTTCTGTAGATTTATTCGTTTTACAGATTTTTTGTCAGGAAATCTCAGTACCTAGTTTGGGATTTAGCAACTTATACGGCGCACATAATCTATCTGTCCATTAGTCTGTTGACTTCTTTTGTTAACCTACCCAAAAGACGAGATTGCTATAGTTGCTACACTTGGTAGGTAAATAAGTGACTATGGTTAGTGACATAAGTTTCAGAATTGAGCGCTGACGCCCATTCCACTGCAGTTATCTCTTCATCATCACAGCCCATATACGTCCCACTGTTGGGCTCGGGCCTCCGTAATGGAAGGGAAATTAACCTACTATACCGTGCTGGTCAGACGTGTTGGTATAAGGTTTTGTTTTGAGTTTTGCTTCTTTGCATATTTGTTATATGCATTTTATATCCCTTAGTCGTCTCTTACGATCACCCACGGGTAAGATAGGGGGTGATGAATTGTATTCTTACTCCGTCACCACACGGATATATTTTATTATTTACGTTATCTCTTAGCTGGTTTTAATCCAACTGGTAACTAGTAGCAAGAGGTGGTGACAGATTCTATTCTTACATTTTCAGCATATGGGTAGGTATTGAATATAAGTTTCAGATAAGAGCACTCGCGCCCATTCCCTTGCTGTTATCCCTTAGCTGGTTTTAATGAATCCCAGTGGTATATACTAGCAAGATGATGACATATTCTATTCTTAACTTATTATCACACGTGTAGTTAGAATATACCTAAATAAAATTATTAAAATCTAGTTTTTCAATATAAAAACCGATTACGAGCGAAAAACGATTGTCACAAGTAGGATTCGAACCCATACCTATTGGACATCCGTTCCAATCGTGCTGCCACTGTTTTTCAATATTTTTTACGTGATAACTCGACGTAAGAGAGCGAGTAGGTATGAAAGAGAGTATTGGTGTAAAGATGCGAAAGGGAATGCTCCGATGGTTCGGACATGTGGAAAAAATGCCGAACGAACGCCTGTTTAAGAAGATATACAATGCGAAAGTTGAAGGATGTAGGTGCCGAGGGAGACCGAGACTAACCTACCTAGACTAACCTACCTAGACCAGATCGGTCATGTACTGAAGGAAGGTGGAGTCAAGAGTCTCCGAAACCGGCGAGCGTGTACGAAGAGAATTATGAATGTTGAGGAAGCGAGTGAAGTATGCAGAGATAGAGTTCTCTGGCACTCTGTTCTCTCTGCCTACCCTGCAAGGGATATGGCGTGATGATATGTATGTATGTATAACTCGACGTTATCTAGGTCAAACACTAATAATATTATTAAACTGCAAATAGGTACCCGTTAAACTCCTCTGCGAATATGTTACCCTTGATCTAGATAAGTAAATGGGTTATTTTTTTCTGAATCTACACTATTCCTTTAACTTCAAGTGTGTTATGATGATTTTTTAATCCTATAATTACAAAGTATCTATGTAAGAATAAAGCTGTGTGGTAGCGACTACGAATACTACCAACCCTTAGTTTACTCGTGGATGTCGTAAAAGACGACTAAGAGCCTTATAACGAACTGGATCAACTACAGCTGATGATGTTTGGTCAACGACTAAATTGCCAAGGAGGGTTGACGTCCGGTCATAAAACTATTGCCAATACATACATACATATCATCACGCCATATCCCTTGCAGGGTAGGCAGAGAGAACAGAGTGCCAGAGAACTCTATCTCTGCATACTTCACTCGCTTCCTCAACATTCATAATTCTCTTCATACACGCTCGCCGGTTTCGGAGACTCTTGACTCCACCTTCCTTCAGTACATGACCAATCTGGTCTAGGTAGGTTAGTCTCGGTCTCCCTCGGTACCTACATCCATCCACTTTCGCATTGTATATTTTCTTAACCAGGCGTTCGTTCGGCATTCTTTCCACATGTCTGAATCACCGGAGCATTCCCTTTCGCATCTTTACACCAATACTCTCTTTCATACCTACTCGCTCTCTTACGTCGTCGTTACGAATGCGGTCGGTCAGCCTAACTCCACAGATTTTCCGCAGAGATCGCATTTCGACCGCATTAATTTTACTATCATACTCTTTTCTGCATACCCAACTCTCGCTTCCATACAGTAATGTTGGGACAAGCACTGCGTTATGTATTGCTACACGTGCCTTCTGGCTGAGGTGGTGGCTGCCGAGAAGTTGCCCCAACGTTCCGTTCACTCTATTTCCCGCATTCACTCTTCGCTCTATATCAGTGGTGTACCTTCCATCTCGGCTAAATCCACATCCTAGATATTGAAAGAGATAAAACCAGAACAGATGTAAGAGTAATAATAGGTAATGATGTACTAGAGCAAGTGGATGAATTTGTATATCTCTTTGTATTGCCAATAACTTTTACAATATGTATTATGAAAGAAGAGTACATATTGTATTGACCCCAAGTAATTGGGATAATAGTAGGAGAATGATGATGATCTATGTAAGAATACAAATTACCACCCTACCCTATCTTACCTGTGGGTGATCGTAAGAGACGACTAAGGGATATAAAATGCATATAACATCTATGCGAGAGAAAAAAACTATAATAAAACCCTATACTAATACATTCGACCAGCGTAGTATAGTAGGTCAATTTCTCTTCCATTATGGAGGCTCGAGTCCAACAGTGGGACATATATGACTTAAGATGATGATTGATAGATGAATATAATTCACCACCCCCCCTTTCTTGACCGTGGGTGCCGTAAAAGATGCCTAAGGGATATATAGATAATACACTCATTTGCAAAAAAAACGGGCGGTTTTGATTTTCATTCATATTTAAAAAGATACAATACCAAAAAGGTTTCAATCGTTTGTACACGTTACTGGCCGGTTTTAAAAATGCTGTGGTATTTAAAAAAGTACGTTCTAAATTCAATTTTTCATTTGATGTTCATTTTTACAGAAAACCCCTTTTTATCCTACATTTTTGGCGCGAAGTTCCAGAAGTTAACATCGACTTTCATAACTTTTATTCAATTTTTATCGATTAATTTCATATCCTTGACTGTCAAAGCTTTATTTAATGCTGTTTGGCTGTATCAAAAATGGTAGATAAAGTGGTAAAAGCTACCAAAATTATCGCGCTGCTTGAAGAGGGTTGCAGCCAATGTTTCGTGGCTAGGAGGCTAAATGTTAGTCGCTCGACAGTCCAAAGGACCTGGCAGCGATATCAGGAGACTGGTTCCGTCGAGAGAAGGCCTGGTTCTGGAAGAAAACCATGTACCCAACCACGGGATGATCGTTTTCTTGTGAGTCGCGCATTGAGAAATCGCAAATCTTCGTATGTGGATCTTAAGAACAACCTCCAAGAAGTAAGAAATGTGCATGTCTATGGACGGTCAGGAGGAGGCTTCTCGCTGCCAATATACGCAGTCACCGCCCGGCCCGCGGCCCCAAATTACTCCGTGAGCACAGAGTTCACAGGCTTAGGTTCGCTAGAAATTGTGAATCATGGACTCAAGACGATTGGAATAGGGTTTTGTTCTCTGATGAAGCCAGGATATCTCTGTTCGGTGAAGATCGACGTCGGCGAGTGCTAAGAAGACAAGGAGAACGCTTTGCAGAGGCATGTTTCGAAGAAATCACACCTTATGGTGGGGGCTCTGTTATGTTTTGGGCAGGAATAAATTCAATGGATCGTACAGAGTTAGTCTTCATTGAAAACGGCTCACTGACTGGGCATCGATACATAACGGAAGTTCTAATTTCTCATGCACAACCCGCATTGGCCGCTCTAGGTGAAGACTGGATTTTTATGGACGACAATGCTCGCGCCCACCGATCCCGCGATGTTAATGCGTATGTGCAAGAGGTCGGCATTCGTCGTTTGGATTGGCCAGCTCGAAGTCCCGACCTCAATCCCATAGAGCATGTCTGGGACGTTCTGAAACGGCGTGTGAGATCAGTACACCCGGCTCCGCAGACCATCAGAGAGCTGAAGAATGTGATTACTGCGGAGTGGGAACGTATTCCGCAAGCAAGTATCCGGGATATACTCGCTAGCATGCCCAGACGAATTCAAGCTGTGATTTTAGCTAGAGGGGGTCACACTCGATACTAAACATTTATCTGCTTTTACTTTATTAAAGAAAAACAAACAAAAAAACTTTTTTATTTTTACTTCATGAGCATATGCACTACTAGCGAATATACACTACTAGCGAGGTTTAGCATTATTTCCCATAAATTGTATCTAAATTTTATGAAATACTGATGAAAACGATTATTTTCTTATTAATTTACCAAATTGTGTGGATAAAACTACCTATAATTATCAAACAAAGAAATATTAACATTTGAAATGGTTCATTGCTTAGGTGCCCGTTTTTTTTGCAAATGAGTGTATCTATGCAAGAGAAGTAAAACTCAAAATAAAACCTTATACCAACACGTCTGACCAGCGTGGTATAGTAGGTCAATTTCCCTCCTATGGTGCCTCCACCATGAGGCTTGAGTCCAGCAGTGGGATATATGTCTGCTGACAATGATGATGTTTGGATGTAGTTATAGATATAGGTGGCAGCAGCAGTTATAGATATAGGTGGCAGCAGCAGTGGCAGGTGGCGCTTAGTCCATTTTGTGTTAAGAAGTAAGTCAAATGATTGCTTTAGTAGGTAGGACCTATTCTATTGACAGAGACAATCAACCTTTCATCTGATAATAAAATGGCGACATGATCGAAAATGACGACCTATATGCCTTTTGGGTGTAAATTAATAAAATAAATTCACTTATTTGCTTAGTTGGAAAATGGATATTAAAAAATGTTGAGAAAATGATTAAAATAGAAAAACCAATCCTCCACAGGGAGAATCGTACGATACAATGACCATTAAATTACTAGTTCGAGCTCTTACCGCTAAATCAACCGTTGCTTGGAAAACATACTAATATATATGGCTTATACGGGGATCGCCCCGTATAAGTCCGTGTCAGCTATCGAGCTACTGCAACATTTTTATTTTTAAACGCTTGGTATTCTGGAGTGCCAATTTCGGGTACTGTAATTTATAGCCAAGCCCTAAATATCCTATTAATTTGAGCGAAATCTTGATAAGAAGTAAAGCAAGTCCTTTTGTGAGGATTTTAAACGTCATTGCAACAATTTGAGATACAGCTTTTTCTGCATAACGTGTACTAGTTCTAATTATCGGGACCAAATCTCTAAATAGATACACATGGTCCAGGTACTCTATTTCTTGCTATCCAATGTATGTATTACATTAAAATTTGTACTTCTTTTTCTCAATACGTACCATAATTTTACGAATTATATTTATTTATTTGATAAAGAAATTTCTTTTACATAGATCAGCTATATTTTGCAATAGTATTCAACCGTCTCTTTTTAAAATGCTTTCAAATAGCGTCCAAAGTAAATCAACTGTATTGAATCGAAATGGTACAGGTCACTAATTTACTCAGTCCTGCTCCCCGTTCCTTTTACCTGTACTCCGCAGGTCATTGATACCAAACAAGAATCGTGTTGATGAGCTTATTATAGAGCTATATATTGATTACATATGGCATGAATTCGATTCACTCGCGCGACAAGTCTTCGTAAAATCAATAAATTATTGTTTCGGGTGGTCTTATATGAAAAAAAAAATTAAATATTTACCGGCCTCATGTCATTCTAGCTGATACGTAGGTTGAACTGACCAGATATAATTCAGTACCTGTAAGAAAGTCCACTGCAAAGAAGTGACATTCTAGATTGTTCCATAAGGTTATTCACGTACTACCCTGAAAGAATAAGCCACCGAACGGGCCACGGTAGGCAGTTTAAAGTGACTGCATTCCACTCTAAAGGTGAAGAAATTAGTTTATTACTCCACAAGTTACAAAATTAGTACCCCTTTTTTCGCTGTACATCTGTCCATAACCCACCCAAGGCATCTATGACGGAGGCGGACTTTAGCTCTAGAATCTGCTATAACAAGTCTGTGCGCCTGTTAAGTATGCCACAATAACTGATTTCTTGAGTGTGGTAACTCGCCTGGCGGGTTATCCTTTCCGGTAAATACACTATTGACTTGAGGGTAACCAAACGCAATTTTGTCAGACTCCATCAGTCAATATTTCTACGTATGGCTGACTAATTCGTGGTGCAATAATCCGCAGCCTAGCCTTTTTTTGACAGACTATGGTCAAGATTCCGGCTTGCTGCCGAGGCGTCAAGCGCCGCCCTGCCAAGGGAGAGTATAAGAACTTATCATTTGAAGGCCAATCAAATTCAATAACATTTCAACTTTCTAATTGCGCTGAAGTCGTGGTAAGACGTTAGTATATCTAATAACGTAGCCGCTATCGTAGAGCTTTAAAACCATTGGCTACGAAATTATACGTAGCGAGCTACTACGAAAAGTTATTAGGATCAAACGCATTCGACCGATCCTAAACGTCCATTACTACATTCCAATATGAAATGTAATAAGGAAAGAAAGTCTTATATTTCACCGGTAACGTAATTGAAACGGCGTCATTTACACACAAAATGGATGGCGGATGACGTATTATTCGCGAGATTGCAAATATGGAATATAAATATACTAAAAGACTTGTACGAAAACTTCGTATCTTAGTAGAGGATTTATTATATAAACATAATCTAGAAATTTTAGATGGTTTGATAAACTAACATTCGTAGATGTTGATGGCATGTAGTTTGATGGCGAATACAATTATCATTTACCCGGACCGATTTGTCGGGGTCGGACCACATACATGGTTCACCTTGCATAAAAAAAGGGGTGTTCACGTTAGGCAGGCGGCCAGTTACAGCAACTATTGCCAAGATCTTTGAAAATGTATCGTAGGCATTACTGACACGTAATAGAATTAAGAAATTTGTTAAGTGAAAATTAATATTAAAATATTTATTTATATTTCGTCATTATTGAGGTAAATAATCTTGAATATCAAATGTTGAGGCGGCTACGAATACTACCAACACTTACATTGCTCGTGGGTGTCCTAAAAGACGATTAAGAAGTTTACATCGAGTTGGGCCAACTCTATCTTATGCCGTCTGGTCAACAATTACATTTTTAACGAGAGTTGACGTCACGCAGGCGGCAATTCGAAAGCGACAGGCTGAATGATAAATTATTGGCAAGCACATAGGTACTGGTTCTCACTTCATCATCATCATCATTACAGCCCATAAATGTCCTACTGTTGGGCTCGGGCCTCCTCCGTAATGGAAGAGAAATTAACCTACTATACCACGCTGGTCAGACGTGTTGTTATAGGGTTTTGCTCCGAGTTTTACTTCTCTCGCATAGATGTTATATGCGTTTTATATCCCTTAGTCGTCTCGTACTATCACCCACGGGTAAGATATGGGGTGGTGAATAGTATTCTTACTCCGTCACTACACGGATAAGACGGTTCTCATTTAGTCGCCTTTAATAATTCCTACGGCAAAATCGATAGAAATATAAGTAACAAGGGTCGTCAAATCATTCCGCACAGACAACTTTTAAATGACAACTGCTGACATAACAAAAATTGTCATCGATTTATAATGAAAATGATTAAACTTATTATTAATATGACTGCACAGAGGGCATAGTGGTTAAGATACCTGCCGTGTCAAGTGTCGCGAGTTCGATTCCCACATAGATCCATACTTTATGCGATCCATAATTTTTTTTTTGAGTCTGGTTATAATTTGTGTCTGTTAATTGTACGTTTGTAAAGTCCCTCGCAATACAAGGATTATTTCATTAATGCAGAGTGTTTTGTTTTTAAAAAGAAGACAATACCGTAGTTCTTTAAATAAAGTGCTAGCATTAAATATTCACAGGAGGCAAGCTGCGCAGCTAATCAAGTAATAAATAGTACTAATTACTTATTTGTCATATTTACGCAAGTATTACACATTTTAAATAAAACTATTTTTACGGATTCTATTGCGTTAGTATATGATTATTAATTTCCCGACGTTTCGAATACTTTAGAGCGTTCATGGTCACGGGAGAAATACGGTGTCTCATAACCAATAATAACGATGACTTGTTGGACGTAAGACACCTTAGTCCTCCTGTGACCATGAACGCTGTTAAGTATTCGAAGCGTCGGGAAATTAAAAATCAAATACAAACGTGATAGAATACGTAAAAGTAGTTTTATTGGAGGTTACTTCTTAAGAATCGATTTTCATATAAGGCACCCGGTATGAGAAAAATTTGAGGAGTAAAATCTAGTGATCGAATGACCTCGTTACGTTTTTGGTGCGCAACCTATTCTGCGCACCTTTCACTTTCTGACGTGAGATAATACTTCACTGAACAGTTTTAATAAATGTAAATAAAAATATTTATATTATTTTTAGTCAAATGAGCTTTGTTTTGCGCCTGTTTTAATAATCCTACTTAAGGAGTACCAGTCGTGCGTCGGAACTGATACACACACTTTTTTTTTCAAATGTGTAATACTTGCGTAAACATCAAAAATCATAATACTTATTTGTCTTCAAAGATAAATTGCAAATGACATATTTACTTGTAAAATGGTATGTATTTTTATGTAAGGAAGTTCGTTTAACTTATAGAACAAGTTCGTACATGGTACCGTTTTATGCACGAACTTTAACTTGTCATAAAATTCAGTTTAATGTGCTTTTAATGGTAATCAATTGTATTTCTTTTGCTTTTTCTTCGTAATCTAATAAAATATTTTACTAATTACTTTAGTTTTTAGTAATTTATGGTGATGAGTTTATAATTTATTATCACCATTTACATTCTTATGGTGAAGAAAACCGATTGAAGGATAACCCAGGAAACTAATCATCAGTTCTCTCTTGGGATACTTATAATATTACTTGTGATCGTCATTTCGCCTGCTGAGCCTAACAATTATCACAATTTTTTTTGGAAGGCAAGCTGCCCTGGGCAGAGGAATTTACGGCATACAATTGCACAATCGGCTATACACAGCCAGCCATATGGACTTCTGCTACCGAGTCCTTGGCTTCGTCGGCAATTATAACAAATCCTGGATTTATGAGATCTTCCTATATATGTGTGTGTGGTGGAGTATGTCTGCGTGTATATGTATGTATGTTTAAAATTAATTAAAATTGTTTAGTTGTTAAGTAGATCTTATTCTAATCATATATATCTTCTTAATATATATAAATTACGCGTCACGTTGTTTGTCCGCGATGGACTCCTAAAGTACTCAACCGACTTTAATCAAATTTGCACAATATGTGTCGTTTGATCCAACTTAAAAGATAGGGTAGCTTCCATCTCAATTTATAGTCGAAATATTATTTTATTGCAAGTTATTTGTCTATTATTTGGTAGTCACAATAATCTGTTATCTGCAAGCAATTCTAACAGATGGCGGTATCTGTTGATTGGATTGAAAAAGTATTTAATTGATGGCGCTATGTCAAACCTACAAACGTTTCCTATAAGCTACAATTTATTAGCATAACCACAACGTGTTACTGAGGCTACCTTAGCCACAGCAATGCATGGCCGGTTCTGCTATTATATATGTATATATATATATATATATATATATATATATATATATAGAGTCTTCGATCCTACAGTTAAACCGATAACACGATTTTGTGGGGCTACGTAATTATTAACATGTAGAAATTGTTTATATAATAAATACATAATTAGAATAAATATCCAGCAATAGACTTCAGCGATAGGCTAATGGATGGATGGATTTCAGCTAAAGAAGAAAGCATAATTAAATGATCCAAGTCGTAAATACCAAGATAAAACTACTTCCATCTATAATTATGTATTTTCTTTCGTCTTACAATGAAAAGTCTGGTGGTTGGAAAGTTCTTACGCAACATCGTACCTTTCCGTCGAGCTTCGGTTAAAATCGTGTACTTCTATTTATTCCACAGATCTACATACCATGTGTATTAGAAGTAATATTATTTCGTATGTTTTGCATTTTTATTATGGCATTCATTATTTGAAATTGGCATGTTTATTTAACATGCGTATACCTTGAATCATGATGGGATATTAGTCGATAATAAAATTTTCAAACATGTATATATATATCATATTATATTATATATATATATATATATATATATATCATATTTTAAATTTCATTGCCTATATTGACATTCATTGTTTAGGACAAACCGAGTACAAGGCCATAAAAAGATACGCTTATCACGTGATTTTTTAATCAAATCTTATTAAACGTATTCCCGGAGTATACTGCTGCTTATTTCCTTGGTGATCTTTCATTCAATATGTAGCAGACTATGGTCTGGACTCACCTCGTCCGATCCTTCCGTGGTGGTGAAAGGGTGGCATGCGATCCCATGGCTACCCGTATTACTTTACGGTACAGTATCGCTTCCTTGACTTCCGTAGCCGGTTAGGCTGTTGACGCTTTCGAATATAGCTTCTCGTCCACACTCCAGCAGTTTTATTAACAACTAATAATTTTATTAAGGCATCGCTCTCACACGTTCGACTTCTCTTTGCGAGTGATGGATTGATTGCCAGTCTGATTACCTACGACCTGGGCTAGGACGCAAGTATTCAAAATAGTCATCATCATCACAGCCCATAAAAGTCCCACTGTTGGGCTCGGGCCTCCTCCGTAATGGGAGGGAAATTAACCTACTATACCGCGCTGGTCAAACGTGTTGGTATATGGTTTGTTTCATAGAGAGGATACCAGTGAGAGTAGACTGCCGGATGGGCCACTGAAGAAAAAGACCGAGTATCAGTGACCCACCCGCACGGCGAAGAGAGGTATATTGAAGAGAGGTATATTCTTTTCCTTTCGCCCCGGACGGATTAGCGGGGTTTGACATGCCGTAGCCCGCCGCCAAAAAAAAAGTGGGTTTGTTTCAAGTTTTTGATGTTATATGCGTTTTTATATCCTTTAGTCGTCTCGTAAGATCACCTACGGGTAGACTGAACAGGTGAATTGTATTCTTACTCCGTCACCACACGGATATTCAAAATGGTAAGAGAGGCCAAATATATTCACAAGAAATATCATCATTATCCTTTGTTCAAAAATTCAAAAGCGCCTGCATAAAAACAACACGCATTTTTCTATCTTATGACTGTTCACGATATTACCACAGAAGATCGAAGATTCACAGTTTCAGCCGGATCGGTCGATCACATGATTACCATATAAAGAGATTAAACAACACGCATTTTTCTATCTTATGACTGTTCACGATATTACTACAGAAGATCGAAGATTCACAGTTTCAGCTGGATCGGTCGATCACATGATTACCATATAAAGAGATTAAACAACACGCATTTTTCTATCTTATGACTGTTCACGATATTACTACAGAAGATCGAAGATTCACAGTTTCAGCCGGATCGGTCAATCACATGATTACCATATAAAGAGATTTGTTTGCAGGCTACAGCTCTTATTTATGGTTACAATGTAATAATATATTTCTTTTTCGTGGAGGACGTTTCTCCACGAAGAATGTAAAATTACAATACACTTTGCGCCATTCTAGAGTAAGCTTCGTTAAGAGTGGTAGAAACACGCTGTGGACAGTTCTGTGTATACAGCCGCGGGCCAGTCCGTCCGGGGTAGTACCACACTCTCGCAGAAGATCGATGTCTAAGTAATGGCAATGTGCTATTGTGCTTAGTTCGGTGAGCGAGAGAGCCTGAAGCCCAACTGGGGTGGGTTTGGGGTTTGTATTGATAGGCAGCGGTCTAGCTATACCCTTGGTATTGCAAAGGTCCATGGGCGGCAGTGACATTTACCATCAGGTGCGCTGTCTGCTCGTTTGCCACCATGAGCAATAATAAAAATATACCTATATATAAAAAAGGTGTATTTATTTCAAACACCCAAAATTTAAGTGCAGCCAATAATTCAGATTATTCATCAAAGTTTTTTTCAGCAGCACCAATCCTAAGTCACTACTTCCTTCAACCTTTCGCCTCCCTCATAGAAAGCAATAATTCTTTGAAAGGTATTATGCCTTAATCGCTATGTTTGGCAACGAAATAACATATGCATTTGCATATGTTTCTTAGAAGACAACATCTGCTCACTCTCCTATTAAGACCCTTAGCTGATTTTTAAAACTTCTATGGACCAGCAGTGATAATTTTATTTATCTTGTCGTCACACGTCACATGATTTTTTTATTGCTCTTAGTAGCAAATGAGCGAGCAACACACCTGAGGATGAGTGTTACTGCCACCCATGGATCTGACCACTGCTTAATAATAAAAAACCCCAAACCCACCCAGAAAGTTGAGCTGCCGGTTCTCTTGCTCACTGAATGAAGCACAGTAGCACATAGCCACTGCTCATACGTCGATTTCCTGCCGTTAAGTTGAAAATAAAAATAGCTTTTCCTTATATCCTATTCCGCCTTGATTCCATCCCGTATTCCTTCCTTTCTTGAGGTGTACGGTATATTGATTAACCGTGGGCGTGGTGGATCTTTCTTCTTTTCCTCCATTTTAAGATAATAATGGATTTCCGCCATGTATTGCCTAATTAAATCAATTAAATAAAAATGGCTATTAGATCGTGGAAATAATAAACATAATAATAATGTTATAAATTTCCGTTCCATATTTGTTCCTCTATACGAGAACATTTCCAGTTTTCCAAGCGATTACATCTTTACCTTGTTATATCGTTTCCCGTAATCATATGGTTGGATGATAATCATATTTATATTTGCGAGATTCTTATTAAATATGTATTGATATTAATAATATATGGTAACCTGTAGCGACAGAGTAAGAATACGATTCATTTTCCCCTTTGATTATGGGATCTGGTACAGCCATAATCTTTTACTTTGTATTTGAATTTTACCTTATATCGAGTTTCAACGGAAGATAATTCTTACTAAACATGTTGTACTTTTTTTATAAAGAAATCAGTAAAGAAATAATAATAATAGACACACGATCAGCGTCTCTGCGAGTGACGGACTTTTCCCTGGTCCAGTCATCTGCGGCCTCGGCTAGCGTAGCATCAGGCGTAAGTACTCGCGCCTGTGCCGCTCCAGGCGGTGGCAGCGGAGCATGTCACCGCAGAGGATTTCTCAGACCCGCCCCGCCTCCTCCTTCAGCGAGACGACTATCTCGCAGAAGGCGGCGACCGCGTCCCAGTTGCTAACGCTATCGAGCATCGCCTTGGTACCAGATCCAACCCATGTCATGAAAGTTATAACAAAACACCGTTAAAATCTGTAAAAATATCCTTATTTCATGTAATACTCCCGTAAGTATTAGATATTATTAAATAAATATACAAGCAAGAAAATTCTCGAGCCCTAATAGTAATAAGATAATACGCACAGCGAGGGAGTGAAATAATTTGCCAGCGTTAGTGTTTTCATTTCGTTATGATGCTGTCTTCCAAACAAGAGTATAGAAGCTTTTACATACCTCTATGCTTTATAGTTACGATAAATTATTCCTTTCCACTGCATTATCTTTACTATTTTTATAAATAAATAAAGTTTGTAAATTTTATCTAGGGATGATTTTTGTAGACAATGAAGTCAAGGAAATAATCGGCTCTTTTGGCCAATTAAATTCTCTGAGAGGGGTAGATATATTTGTAAATAGATGATTTGAGCCCGCCCAAATTTGATTATATTCACTGAAAACATTTTACGGATTTCATCACATTTGTATTTGATTTTTAATTTCCTGACATTTGAAATACTTTACAGCGTTGATAGTCAAGGAAGGACTAAGGTGTCAAACAAAAATTCCTTGCCATTACAAAATTTATATCAAAAAGTGGGTCAAATTTATTAACTATAGCAGGGAGATATAAATCTCTGTAATAACGATGACTTGTTGGACGTGAGGTCCCTTAATCCTCCCGTGACTATGAACGCTATAAAGTGTTCAAAACGTCAGGAAAAAAAAATACAAACCCGATAAAATCACTTATAGAAATTTTCTTTATCGTTGTGTGATATTCAATATCTTTATGCCCAGCAAATATGTGACTCCCATAGTAGTACGTATATGCAAGTTCAAGTATACTACATTGCAAGGTCAGTCGAGGACTACACGTTTTACAGATAACTTGTTTATTATTCCCAAACCCTATATTCTGGTTAGCCCGTTAATAAAGTATTTATCAAATAATTTCAGCAAGCAAAATATAATAATAGATATATACTTATAATTTAGTTATTTGTCACTTACGGGTCCCGGGCCCGCGACAAAACCCTCGTGTTGTTGTGGGCTCGTCTAAAATTAAAGTTGTTAAAATTATATATATATAGGATGTAGGTACCGGGGGAGACCAAGACTAACCTACCTAGACCAGATTGGTCATGTACTGAAGAAAGGTGGAGTCAAGAGTCTCCGAAACGAGCGAGCGTGTTTGAAGAGAATTATGAATGTTGAGGAAGCGAGTGAAGCATGCAAGGAATGAGTTCTCTAGCACTCTGTTCTCTCTGCCTACCCTGCAAGGGATATGGCGTGATGCTATGTATGTATGTAGATATACATACCTCCCTAATTATATATACATTACCTTGTGTAATCTATAAATTATTGTTCTAAGACTGGGTCTAATTTGTGTCTGTTCAATTATATGTTCGTAGAATCCTCTGTAATACAAGAATTATTATATATTATTATTTGCTCAGTGCCGGGTGTCGACTTAAAAAAATAAGAATAATAGAATCCACAAAGTTCGCTTCGCTATAATTAACAGAACATGTATTGAAATTTCTGGCTTATTAGCTACTAATACGAAGCCGTATCACTAGTGGTGAACTAAGTCCGTATTTTCATAATTAAAATTAAGTAAGTATTAAGTTAGTATTATTACTACTTAAGTAAGTATTATTTAGTTTGTCGACTTGTAACGCTGTCGCATGAGAGTTTCGGGAACTGTGGAGAGTACAACTTTAATTTCAAATGTTGTAAACTTTGCTTATAACGTTAATTAGTTTGTATGACATTCTAGCTAATGTTATAAATTTGGAATGTGAGTCTATTTGTAACGCATACATTTATTAACATAAAAAAAAAACATTTCAAGTGGTCATGTAGTTCTTAGCTTGTCCGTGCGGTGACGGAGTAAGAATATAGTTCACCACCCCCTATCTTACCCGTGGGTGATCGTAAAAGACGACTAAGGGATATAAAACGCATATAACAATAGATGTTATATATATGTAAGAGATGGAAAACTCGACACAAAACCCTATACCAATACGTCTGACCAGCCTAGTATATCAGATTAATTTCCCTCCCATTACGGAGGGGTCTGAGCCCAACAATGGGACATATATGGTCTGTGATGATGATGTAGTTCTTAGCTAAAGAACGTAGTCAGACTATCGCATAATTTTCTTTTTCGCATTTATATGATCAGATTTTATAATAATTTTCATCACAGATTCAAAAAAATAATACGATTCACTAACCCTTTTTGTTCATTGGTGCCATAAAAGACGATTAAGCGATATAAAATTAATATAATTTCTATGAAAAGAAACGAAAACTTGAAATAAAACTCTATACCATCCCGTCTGACGAGCGTGGTATTAGGGCGATTTTCCTCCTATTTTGGAGGAGATAAGTGCTTAGCAGTGGATCATATATGAGCTAGGATGATGATGAATAATATATAGATAAAATTAAAAGCTAACTACTCTCTCATTCATCATTCTCCTACTCTTGTCCCAATTACTTGGGGTTGATATAATATGTACTCTTCTTTCATAGTACATATTGTAAAAATTATTAGCAATAGTTTTATGAACGGCCGCCTGCCAGACGTCAATCCTCCTTGGGAATGTAATTGTTGACCAAACGGCATCAGATGGAGTTGGTCCATATCGTTATAAGACTCTTAGTCATCGTAGCCGCTACCACACAGCTGCTCTCTATAAAGAGATATTCCAGAACGAATATATATACATAATTCTTTTTGTTGATAGTTTTGATACTTAATCTTCTTAAAAGTAATATGTAATAAAGGTGCAGATACAAAAACAGTTATCTAAAATATTAATGCTAAGACTAATTAAATTTTCCTCTAGGAAATTATATTAGGATTAGATGAAATTCCAAGCCATTATTTTTTATTAACAGTGTAGGTTTCTGTGAAATTTATTGTCTACTTAATGCCTTAGCTCTTCGTGCGATAAATGAAAGAGACGATGATGTGAATTAAAATATGTCTTCTTAAGAAAGTAATCTGTTAGGAAATGGGAGTAGTAAACCCTGTTTAAGAAGTATCAGGACAGTGGGAAACAGTCATATCCTGGGCAAATTCCTGCAAAAAATGCGAGCACTAATCTTTTTCTTGTTGGTGACGGGCTATGGAGTGATCACATGAGTGAGTATAGAAAAGTGTATAGACTCTACCCATAATAATATATGTTTTGCTTGGAAACGTGATGTGAATTTCCTTGATCCATGTCCCTTTTCCTTTTATGTAATTCATTTGCATTGTAGGTTGACATCAGCAGCCCACTCAGGCTCCAGTACTCCGCACTTAGCAGCTATGTAGATAGCGGACTGTTCATGCACGGTCCACCCGCGGCTATAATGTTATATAATATAAATATATAAATACGAATCAAATACAAACGCGATAGAATCCGTAAAAGTAGTTTTATTTCAAATGTGTAATACTCGCGTAAACATTAGAAGTCATTAAATAAGAATGATTAAATAAATTTGCTAAGAGAAATTGTGATAAACGTGTGAGGTAGTTCAGATATACTATTTAGTTAATAAATAATTATGTTTATCAGTTATAGGGGTACTGTTGACAGTTTTGTGTCTACAGACGCGTTCTTCTCTGTCGGGAGTAGTACCATATTCTCACAGAAAATCGACGTCTGAGCAGTGGCAATGTACTGTTTGCGTTTTTTTTTTATTTTTTCTTTTTTTATTATTTTTTTTTCTTATGGTGGCAAACGAGCAAGCAGTGCATCTGATGATAAGTGTTACTGTCGCCCATGGAACTTTGCTATACCATGGTATAGCTAGGCCGCTGCCTACCATTACAATCCACAAACCCATCCAATTGAGCTTCCGGCTCTCTCGCTCACCGAACGAAGCGCAATAGCACATTACCATTATTTATACGTCGATCTTCTGCGAGAGTGTGGTACTACCCAGGATGGACCGGCCCACGGCTGTAGATAGAGAACTTTCAACATCGTGGTCCTTATGAATCGTTTGTTCGGTAAGCGAGACAGCTGGATACTCGATTTTCTGCTTGGGTTTTGGTTAGTAAGCCAGCTTAGCTACAACCTTAATATTGCAAAGATGAGCATGAGAGGCAGTAACGCTTACCATCCAGGTGGGCCTGCTTATTTACCATCATAAGGAATAAAAAAAATGCTTATATTAAAAAAAAAACGCCATAATATTTTAACTTTTTAATACACTCGGTATTGTTCATCAAGTATCTATTAAAATTTAATCGTTTATCGTACAATTCATTACAATATCTTGTTATAATTAAAACGTAAACGTTATTGAGAACGGTTTAATATTTATTTTTTAATTAATTTCGGACGATGAACAAAGCCTTTATGCCTTAATTTATAATTTTAGCCGTAATTATTGTTATATTGCGTTATTATGTTTTGATCACATACAAAGGGTTATCGGTATTTATAAAAATAATTAGAGTTGAATTTATTAATCAGTAATTTTTTTTTGTTTTTGTTTATGGTGGCAGATGAGTAAGAAGCTCCCGGGATGGGGATTATTTGATACGCAGACACCCTCATCACGGTGAGGGGGGCGGTGACTTCCGTGACGCCGCCCGACTGGCAAGGGTCGGAGTAGCGCACGTCGTTGACCGGATTGGCAAGTTGGGCCTGAGGGTCTCATTGGAGAAGACAAAGGCCTTCCTATTTTATGGTCCCAACCAAGGTCTTCCCCGAGTGGCACAACTCAGTGTGCTTGGGGTTGCCGTGCCGGTGCAGACCCGGATGAAGTACCTGGGTCTGCACCTGGACAGTAAGTGGAATTTTGGGCCTCATTTTGCCCAGCTCGTCCCTAGGCTTTCAAAGTCGGCCACGGCGCTGGGTAGGCTTCTGCCCAATACTGGAGGTCCCGGATCGTTCTGCCGGTGGCTTTACGCCGGTATCTTGCGGTCTATGGCGCTGTATGGTGCCCCGATCTGGTCCCAGTCACTCACCGCCTCCAATAAGGCTTTACTACGCAAGGCGCAGAGGGTCATGGCGGTGAGGACAATACGGGGGTACCCTACGGTGTTCTGGACTGCAGCTACATTGTTGGCGGGCGATCCGCCTTGGTCACTTCAGGCTAGGGCTCAGGCGGAAGCCTAGCAGTTCTGCGCTGCGGCGCGGGCAAATGGCGTACGTGTCACCACGAGGGGACTGAGCAGGGCGAAAGAAGCAGCTTGAAGGGTAGTAGTCCGGCGGTGGAGGGAGGAACTAGAGTCCTCCGTAGCAGGATGGGGGACCGTTGAGGCGGTAGCGTACCACCTTCACCGCTGGACGACACGAAGGTACGGCAACCTGTCCTTCAGGCTGACGCAGGTACTTACCGGACACGGGGTCTTCGGCTTACCGAAGACCCCGTGTCCGGTACTTATACCTGCACCGAATTGGACGTGAAAACTGTTAATAGTGTGGCACTACCACTACAAAATTCTGAATACTTATGAATTTTTTTTCATACATACATACATATCATCACGCCATATCCCATGCAGGGTAGGCAGAGAGAACAGAGTGCCAGAGAACTCTATCCTTGCATACTTCATTCGTTTCCTCAACGTTCATAATTCTTTTCATACACTCTCGCCGGTTTCGGAGATTCTTGACTCCATCTTCCTTCAGTACGTGACCAATCTGGTCTAGGTTGGTTAGTCTCGGTCTCCCCCGGTACCTACATCCTTCCATTTTCGCATTGTATATCTTCTTAATCAGATGTTCGTTCGGCATTCTTTCCACATGTCCGAACCATTGGAGCATTCCCTTTAAATGATATTTTTTCATTGATAAATTTTAACCTGACATCAGATTTAATTTTTTTTAATTAAACTAGCAGTTAAGTCGTGATGGGTGCTGCTTGTGGGATCTGGTCCAATCATAATCTTTTACATTGTTTAAATTTTACATCATATTAAGGGCGAGAAGGGCATTACAGTGGAGCTAACAATTATTGATCATGTACTATTTTTTTATAAAAGAATCAGTAAAGAAATAATAAAAGACAAACACGCTGACTTTATTGCCGGATCCTCTCAGCAGCAGTTAGTTTCTGATCCGATGGTAGTTTATTGGATCAATTTAAAATGTTAAAACTGACAATATTTAGTGTCCTCGAATGATTGATATATAATAAATGAATTTAAGATTGAGTACAAAATTTTTACGGAAAAAATATATATATATATATGATAGATGAAAAATATAACTTAATTTCCTTGAAAATAAGTTTAATGAACTTAAAATGTGCCCGCGGCATGGTAAGGTGTGAAAATGGAATAATTTACACAAAGTGAGGTAGCACGGTGTCAACCGCAGCATCCTACCTCAGTAGTTGAAAACTATATACATTATTGTAAAATGTGATTAATGTTACACAATGTTTGCTTACAAACTAGAGCATGTGGGAGTAATTTTGAGATTGTGGTTATGTAAGAAACTAGCGGGTAAACATCCCATGCTATAAGTCCTATTAGTTGAAAAAGAAATATATTTAGATTCCATCTATCAGCCAGTAGAAGTCTCTTGCTAAACATAGGTCTCCCGCACTCAGAACGGTCCTGTACCACCTGCGTCTAACATGTCAGTCTACCTAGTGGGTTATTATATTGTTACATCATATTTAGTTTATTTATTGAATGAAAAAGAAAATTATGTTTATTTATTACTTACTTCTTTACTTTAATGCATATTTTGATTGTTTTTGTAAACATAAAGATATTATATACACATTTTTCCAACATAAGGACATCCATATGTATACATGGAGAAGGAATGAACAGAAAAGCATAATAGATTTAATTTTGGTAGACAGTCGCCTCCGAAGCAAAATATTGGACGCAAGAGCCTACAGGGGCCCCACAGTCGACACGGACCACTATCTCGTTATTGCGAGATTTAGTGGTCTGTTCAGAAAGTGGAGGCACTGGCGAGAGCGTGTCCACTTCGGAGGGCTTGAAAGAATAAAGGTTGAAAGGTTGCAAGAAGAGTGTGTAAGAGAAAAGTATGCAGAGGGTGTCCGAGAACGGCTGACGATGGCAAGCCAGCCGCAATCGGACATTGAAGAATGCTGGAGAGTATTGAAAGAGAGTATGGTAGATACAGCGAAAGAAGTATGTGGAAGTTCAAAGAAGCATAGAAAAACAAATGGTGATGCATGGTGGGATGCGGAAGTGGCAGCTTCCGTAGAGCAAAAGAAGAAAGCGTGGCTGGACTATGTCTCTTCTTTGAATCTGAATGACAGTATGACTGAACAGAAGAAAGAAATATATCGGCAATGTAAGAATGACACCAAGGCCTTAGTGAAAGAGAAACGTGATAGAGCAAGTATGAGTGCAGAAGATAGGCTGACTAAAAACTTCGAGGGTAACACCAAACTCTTTTGGAGGGAGGTGAAGAAGTCTCGGGGTGGTTGGTCAGCCTTCAGAATGAATAAAATAAGGTCTAAAGGTGGAGACATTCTTACACAAACACAAGACGTGTTAAGCCGATGGAGTGAATATTTTGGCGATATGTATGCGGATGCTACGGTTGGCGCCGGTGTTGGATGTGGTTTAGTAGATCAACATTCGACAACGGCGTCCTCCGATGGCATCAGTATGGATGAAGTTGAATGGGCGATAAGAAGTTTGAAAAATGGTAAGGCAGCGGGCATTGATATGGTGTCTGCCGAGATGATCAAGCTCGGTGGCTCTTGTGTCTGGGAGGCGTTCCTGTTGCTCCTCAATTTATGTTGGAGCTCGGGAATGGTTCCCAGGGACTGGAATAGCGCAGTCATCGTGCCTTTGTTTAAAAACAAGGGTTCACGTTATGACTGCGCAAATTACAGAGCCATAAGCTTGACCAGTTTGGCAGCAAAAGTGTATGGAAAAATTATTGAAAGGAGAATGAGGATGGTGTCCGATGGTTTACTGTGTGAGACACAAGGAGGTTTCAGGAGTGGAAGGGGATGCATGGATCAAGTGTTCTCTCTGCGCAACTTTGTGGAGAAGCATCTGGCTCTAGGCCAGAGGGTTTTCTGCAGTTTTGTGGATCTGGAGAGAGCATTTGACACGGTTGTACGAAAGGAACTTTGGGACATTTTACCGGAGTATGGTATTAACGGTAAACTGCTACAGGCTGTGCAGTCCAGTTACATGGGCTGTAGAGCCTGTGTGCGGCTGGATGATGGAATATCGCCTTGGTTTGACGTCAATATCGGCGTTAAGCAGGGGTGCGTTCTGTCAGCCAGGCTGTTTATCATATATCTGGATAAATGTCTCCAAAGATTGAACGATATGAATGTGGGAGTCCAGATGGGCGACTCAGTGGTCACTGCTCTGCTTTATGCAGATGATGCAGTCCTGCTGGCACAGTCAGCGACTGACCTGCAGACCCTAGTCGACACAATGACAGAAGATTGTAAGAAAAGGGGTCTACGCGTGAATGTGAGCAAAACCAAAATAATGGTCTTTGAAAGAGATAAAACCAGAACAGATGTAAGAGTAACAATAGGTAATGATGTACTAGAGCAAGTGGATGAATTTGTATATCTTGGATGTGGATTTAGCCGAGATGGAAGGTACACCACTGATATAGAGCGAAGAGTGAATGCGGGAAATAGAGTGAACGGAGCGTTGGGGGCAACTTCTCGGCAGCCACCACCTCAGCCAGAAGGCACGTGTAGCAATACATAACGCAGTGCTTGTCCCAACATTACTGTATGGAAGCGAGAGTTGGGTATGCAGAAAAGAGTATGATAGTAAAATTAATGCGGTCGAAATGCGATCTCTGCGGAAAATCTGTGGAGTTAGGCTGACCGACCGCATTCGTAACGACGACGTAAGAGAGCGAGTAGGTATGAAAGAGAGTATTGGTGTAAGGATGCGAAAGGGAATGCTCCGATGGTTCGGACATGTGGAAAGAATGCCGAACGAACGCCTGGTTAAGAAGATATACAATGCGAAAGTGGAAGGATGTAGGTACCGAGGGAGACCGAGACTAACCTACCTAGACCAGATCGGTCATGTACTGAAGGAAGGTGGAGTCAAGAGTCTCCGAAACCGGCGAGCGTGTATGAAGAGAATTATGAATGTTGAGGAAGCGAGTGAAGTATGCAGAGATAGAGTTCTCTGGCACTCTGTTCTCTCTGCCTACCCTGCAAGGGATATGGCGTGATGATATGTATGTATGTATGTATGTAAAGATTTTTACATGTGGAAAGAATGCCGAACGAATGCCTGGTTAAGAAGATATACAATGCGAAAGTGGAAGGATGTAGGTACCGGGGGAGACCGAGACTAACCTACCTAGACCAGATCGGTCATGTACTGAACGAAGGTGGAGTCAAGAGTCTCCGAAACCGGCGAGCATTTATGAAGAGAATAATGAATGTTGAGGAAGCGAGTGAAGTATGTAAGGATAGAGTTCTCTGGCACTCTGTTCTCTCTGCCTACCCTGCAAGGGATATGGCGTGATGATATGTATGTATGTAAAGATTTTAAGGTTTATATGTATGTGAATTCATTTTATAAACTACAATCATTGTCGCATAATTGCCATTCTAATGACACCGGTTGGATGGTTTCAAAGCCTATAACGGAGATATGTATAAATATTTTTTAGATTTATCATCATTCTCCTTCTCTTATCCCAATTACTTGGGGTCGATACAATACTCTTCTTTCAAAGTACATATTGTAAAAGTTATTGGCATTAGTTTTATGACCAGCCGCCTGCCAGACGTCAACCTCATATATAGACAACTTCCTCATGTTTTGATGGGGTTAAGAAAATAATATGTCACCAACTCTTATTTTCTCATGAGAATAGACAAAAAAATGCCCATCGGCGTCGAGGGAGTGGGTATCAGCATTTTCATTACTGATTGAGAAGCATACATCCAACTGTGGAACCTCAATAGGTGAGTGGATGGATGGATATAAGAGTGTATTCAAGATTCGATACGATTGTTTCGTCAAAATGAGACCAGTAGTATTATGTAATTAACGTTTATAAAAAGACCAGACACATATTTGCAATATTTAAGGTTCTAGATTCGCAGTGTAGGACGCCCTCCCACTAGGTGGACAGACGACCTGGTCAAGGTTGCTGGGCGTCGTTGGATGCAAGCGGCATAGGACCGTACTCTGTGACGTAACGTAAGGGAGGCCTATGTCCAGCAGTGGACGGCGATGGGCTGAAATGATGATGATGATGTAGGTTCCAGATTTAAATGCTGTGTCATTCATTATAAAATTAACATTTTCAGTATTAGCACAAGGTTATGTATGTTGACCTTTTTTATGCTGAACTTAAGTTATATATAAAATAATGTAAATATTTTCTACCTAACCTTTTGGAAATGAAGATCGCACCTGCTACTAATGGCGTTGGTGGACAAGCGGTTTAATATTGTGAATAATTTGAATGCGCCTTCTAGTTTTCGATTTATTACTAAACAACTTACTGAAAATATTGTAATATTATTCAGTAAACATATGCCACACGCATTACTTAAACGTTAAGCTTGTTTAATAAATTTATCAGAAAAATTTACTCATATTTAAATATTACCTTTTTTTTTTTTTTTTTTTTTTTTTTTGGGGCGGGTTACGGTCGGCACACTCCTCGCACCACTCCGTCCGGGGTGACAGAGGGGCGTAAGCATGCACACCCGTAACCCACCCGTGACGTCGCCTTCGTCGTTGGGCCAACCACCGGAGCAGAGTGACTTGACGTCAGTGGTTGGCCCGACGGAATACCCCTGAGGAGTACCCTCTCCTCGACCGACGTCCCCCCCTCGGGTAGGATGTCGGCCTTTTCTCACGCGGTCGGCCTCTCGGCGGGTGACGGACTAAATCCCCGATCCAGTCACCCGCGGCCTCGGCTAGGGCGGCATCAGGCGCAGGTAATCGCGCCTGCGCCGCCCCAGTCGCCGGCGGCGGCTCGCGTCGTCGAGGAGACGCTCCTCGCGCACGCGCTCCGCCGCCTCCTTCCGCGAGACTACTGCCTCGCAGAAGGATGCGACCGCGTCCCAGTTCCTGACGCTGTCGAGCATCGCCCTGGCGATGGTCGGCAGCGTCAGGTCAGCACCGATGATCGCGACGAGTTCACGACGCTGCTCTGCCCAAGCGGCACAAACCTCGAGCGTATGCTGCGCCGTGTCCTCGTCGCAATCGCAGTGGTGGCAGGACGGTGTACTCTCCCTCCTTACGACCGTGTGCAGGTATTTGGCGAAGCATCCATGCCCCGTCAAAACCTGCACCAGTCGGAAGGAGAGCACCCCGTGCCGCCGATTTAGCCACTGCATCAGCACCGGCCGGAAGGCCTCCACGGTCCGCACACCGAACCGAGGCCTCTCCAGCCGGACTGCCCAACGGGCAATGATGTCGCGGCGGGCGTCGACGCGCCAGGCGGTGTGCTCCCTCAACGAGACCACACCGCCCTCCGCTCGCACCCCCAACATCCGCCGATACAAACCGGCGAGCATTTCCGCTTCCAGGTCCCATGGAGGGGTCCCGGCCAATAGACACGCTGCCTCCGTCGACACCGTGCGGTACCCGCGTATGGCCCTGACCGCCATGGCCCTCTGTGGTCGCCACAGAAGAGCCCTGAGTCGGACGGTCAGGGATCCCGCCCACACCGGTGCGCCGTACAGGGCCATCGACCGGATGACCCCTGCGTACAGCTGTCGGCAGGTAGCGCTCGGTCCGCCCACATTCGGCATAAGCCATGATAGGGCGGACGCCGCGCCGACGAGCCGTGGAGCGAGTCTGCGGAAATGCTCCCGAAACCACCATCGCCCGTCGAGCACCAGGCCCAAATACCTCATATGGGCCCGGATGCTGATATCAACCGAATTGACGGTGATCGAGACGCCGATGGGAGGGCCCATGCGGGGCCCATGGAACAAGAGGGCCTCCGTCTTGTCCAGGGCCACCCTCAACCCCAGCGCCCCGATCCGCCTGACGATCTCCTCGGTGCCGAGAGTCGCCAGGCTTGCCGCCTCCTCCAGCGTCCCACCACGGGCTGTGACGAGCGTGTCGTCGGCGTAACATATCACGCCCAGCCCGGGCGGGAGGCTCCCCCTCAACGCCCAGTCGTAGCCGATGTTCCACAGGGTGGGTCCGAGGACCGACCCCTGCGGAACACCGCACGTCATGGGCGTTCGCACAACGTCCCCTACTCGGTTGGTGTAGAGGACGCTGCGCCCCTCCAAATAGTCTGCCACCAGCCGCCTCAGGTAAACTGGCACTCCGTGATATCGGAGCGCCTCCCTGACGCAGCTAAATGGCAGACTATTGAATGCGTTGGCGATGTCCAGGGACACCACCAACAGCACTCCCCCGCCGGTGACGGCCTCAGTCGCCACGTCCCTCAGGCGCAACAGAGCCGCGATCGTCGAACGACCCCTCCTAAACCCAAACTGGGCATCCGACAGATCGGGCCCCGTGCCGACGAGGTGCCGCTCGATGCGGGCAGCCAGCACCCTCTCCAATAGCTTGCCCGCATCGTCGAGCAGCACGATGGGCCTGTAGGCCGAGGCCGACTCTGGAGACCGTCCCGGCTTCGGCAGGAGCACCAGCCTCCCCTCCTTCCAACACCCAGGGAACCGCCCCGACGCTAAGCACGCGTCGAACAGCCCCCTGAGGCGGAGACCCAGGTGGTCGAGGACCAGGGCCAGCACGCGGTTGGGAACACCGTCGGGCCCGGGGGCGGTGGATTTTCCGCGCATGCGCGCCACCGCCGCCCCCATCTCGGGTTCCGTAATGGGCGGAACACTGTCATCGTCGGCCTCCCGGTCGGTGTCTGGCGGAGCCATGACCGGGGGCGTGTGTTCCGCCTGTCGCGGGAACAGATCCTCGACGACCCTGGTGAGGAGGCCGGGCTGGAGAGTCTCGGTGAGGGGAGGGCCCCGCGCGCGGAGCTTACTCAGCGCTGCGCGATAGGGGCGACCCCAGGGGTCACGATCGAGACCATCCAACATCTCCTGCCGACTGACGTCCTTGGCGGTACGGACGGCCAGCCTGAAGGCCGACCGCGCATTGCGGTAGCCCTCGTAAAGCCGGCTCTCCCGCTCCTCGTCACGATGGTGCCGCCGGCTGCGGGTGTAGGCCCTTCGGGCGCGTATACACGCGACCCGAAGATCCGCCAGCTCCCGGGACCACCAGTGGACAGCCCTCTTCGGGGGCAGACACCGCACACGGGGCATGGCCGCATCGCAAATCTGCGTCAAAGCATTGCGGATGCGGCCAGCCTCGGCGTCCACCCCGTCCAACTGGTGGGCAGAGGACAGCCACGAGTGAACGATGGCTGCCTCCGCCAGCAGGTCCCGGTCCAAACGACCCACAGCCCATCGCGGGAACGCGGAACGTCCGTCCGCCCCGTGACCCCTGCTGGGCGTCGGGAGGGTCTGAGAGACCTCAATCCGGATATATCGGTGGTCCGATAGGGTCTCAACCTCCTCAGCGACGCGCCAGCTCCTCACGCGTGCGGCGACAATGGGGCTAGCGAACGTCAAGTCCACTATCGACCCGCCCCGCTGACGCACGCACGTTTGCACCGAGCCCCTGTTCAACAAAGAGAGGCCCAGTGCCGCCGCCCACAATTCGACCGCCCGTCCTCGGTCGTCCGTCGCGGGGGACCCCCACGCCATGGACTTGGCGTTGAAGTCCCCCAGAACGAAGACTTGGCGCGGTGCCAGTCGCCGTAACGAGGCCTCCAAGATGGTGAGGGAGGCCCCGAAATCAGTCACGCTCCTGTTAGGGGAGAGATAGACTCCGAAAAGCGTAATCTCTCCCCATTCCGCCGCGACGTATCCGACGCCCCTGTCCCTAAGGGTCAGAGACGGCGAAGGCCACAACGTGGAGGCGACGATTGCCACAGTGCCGTCGGTGCTACCCAGCCAGTTAGGTCGGTCGGGCACCACGTACGGCTCCGCGGCTACGGCTACTCCTATCAACCACTCCGCCATGGCTTGCAGGAAAACATCCTGCGCACCGGCGCAGTGGTTGAGATTGGCTTGGAGGAGACGGGTGGATTCGTGGTCCATTAACAGACCGTATCCATCGTCTCCTCCTCCGTGCTAACGGGCGATCGGGTCGCGCTCGGAGCGGGCGCAGGCCCGGTCGATGGGCCGCCCCGCCCCTTTGGGGCCGATGCCGGGGGTCTGCAGTCCCCAGAGCCCATGCGGTGCTTGGCAGGCCTATTGCCTGCCGCACACGCGGGGCAGTGGGGCACCGCAGAGCACGATGCCGCCTGGTGTCCAGCCTGACCGCAGCGGAAGCATAACCCGCTGCAGTCGAAGCAGTTGCGACACGTCGGTCGGGTATGCCCGACCGCCATGCACTTATAACACCTCGCGGGCCGGGTTTCCAGCACAGTTACCCGCGCCGAACTCCAGCCCACGAGGAGCCTGCCTGAGTCGGCCAATTTCTTCACCGACTCCACCGGACATTGCACCCAGACAGCACCGACACCGCCCGGACCAGGGCGGATGGTGCCAATCCGGACAGTGTCCGAGGCACATCCAGTACACGCCACAATGGCCTCCTGAACGTCCTCCACCGTCACGGAATCGTCCAAACCCGTGAGGCGCATCTCTGCGCACTTGACGGGCCTGGCGATTCGGACTCCATCCTCCGGCCCGAACAGCCCCCTCAGCTTCAAGGCCACACTATCGGCTACCTTGACGCCCTCGGCCCCAGGGAACTCGAGAATACGAGCCCCTGTCCGAGCCTTGCGGGTCCTCGCCTCAACGCCTCCGATGTCGGAGACGTCCAGCTCCCGCCGGGCGCGTCTTAGGACGGCCTCATAGTTGAGGCCCCTCTCAGCCGCCTCAGGCAACACGGTAATGATGACCGCAGCTGTCTTCGGCGACTTGAGGCCCCTGCGCGACCTCTTTCCCCCTTTGCCGCCTCCCGCCTGGGGAGCGGCGGCCACAGCGGCACTCTTGGCCGCCGCTCTCCGCTTCTGGCCGCGCGCCTTCCTGCTGCGTTCAGCCACCTGCCAGCCCAGTTCGAGCCTGGCGGCAGCGCTGGGCGCAGCAGGCACAGTCGCGGGTGCGCCAGCCGGAGCCTGCAGTGTAGCCGCTGGCGCCGGCCACTGCCCGGCCATAGCGGGAGCCGGCACCGATATTTAAATATTACCTGCATATGTGTACATCATCTTTTTAAGAGCTCACTTTCGTTTCACTGCTGGTTTCAAGCCAACTCTACAACAGATTAGAAATTAACTTGCCACACCACGCTGGTCAGTCCCTTAGCCGTCTTTTCCTACGTTCACACGTAAGATAGGTGGTGAATTTTACTCTTACTCCGTCACCACAGGGATAAACATGTATTCAGTGAAAATCATTTTAATAATTGACTGCACAGATGGCAAAGTGGTTAAGATAATCTACCGTGTCAGTGCTGTAGGTTCGATTGCCATGCAGGGCAACACTTTGTGTGACCCATAAATTGTTGTTCTGAGTGCGGGTGAAATTTGTGTTTATTAAAGTGTTCGTGAGGTCCCCCGCAATACAATTAAAATGAATTATTTTTGAAGTTATACTTCTTTTGGTGCATTAGAGAAAAATGATGAGAGTAAATTTTTACTATGCGCGCCCACACCGTCACGAAAAACCGACACCCTGAAGTTAGCTATAGTCAACATTTTAGTTTTTTAACTAGATAATGCGATATAATAAAACTTTCAATGTATTAAATACCTGTTTTCTATTGTTTGTGTCGTTTTTTCTACAAACGTAGAATAAAGCGAAAGATAAGTTTTTGAAAAGATTTTTGTCTTGTTACGCCAAAAAAATGTAACTTCTAACGCGTGTACATGTACACACACACTTTTTAATTAAAATTAAAAAAATAGAAATATTAATATAATTTTAAAAGCTGAAAAATGCGGGCAATAGAGTGAACGGAGCGTTGGGACAACTTCTCGGTAGCCACCACCTCAGCCAGAAGGCACGTGTAGCAATACATACCGCAGTGCTTGTCCCAACATTACTATATGGAAGCGAGAGTTGGGTATGCAGAAAAGAGCATGAAAGTAAAATTAATGCGGTCGAAATGCGATCTCTACCGAAAATCTGTGGAGTTAGGTTGACCGACCGCATTCGCAACGACGACGTAAGAGAGCGAGTAGGCATGAAAGAGAGTGTTGGTGTAAAGATGCGAAAGGGAATGCGATGATCCGATGGTTCAGACATGTGGAAAGAATGCCGAACGAACGTCTGGTTAAGAAGATATACAATGCGAAAGTGGAAGGATGTATGTACCGGTGAGACTGAGACTAACCTACCCAGACCAGATCGGTCATGTACTGAAGGAAGGTGGAGTCAAGAGTCTCCGAAACCGGGGAGCGTGTATGAAGAGAATTATAAATGTTGAGGAAGCGAGTAAAGTATGCAAGGATAGAGTTCTCTGGCACTCTGTTCTCTCTACCTACCCTGCAAGGGATATGGCGTGATGATATGTATGTATGTAAAAGCTGAATATCTTATTGCACGTAGTAGTTCACAACTTTCAAGAACATAACTCAATATTATAACTCCATCAGTATCCCCTAGTGACAATTTTACTTAATGGTATCTTTTGTAGTTCAGCCAAAAAGCCTTTTTCGCATCGTTTTGCTTTTGTTGCCGTTCACTTTTGTGTAAAAGTTAAACTATTTTCAATAAATTGTCATGAAATAGGGGAAAGAACTTTTATAAAGACCTGGTCCAATTTTATTTAATGCCTATTGTTCAGTAATTACGTGCTCAGGAAGGGTTGATATAAGATAGAATAGCCAGTGGTAATAATTAGACTACTTATCTTGGTAATATGTCTTAAAGAGCGCTATGAGTTTTGGTACATAATTAAAAATCATCAATTCTTAATGAGCAGGTCACCTCACTTAACGAACGAATAATTGCTGGAAAAGAAAGGTCTTGAATTGCGACCACGTATCGAATGATAGTGTAAGCTTGCACTCCCACTAAGTGGACGTCAAATGGTGAAAGTCACTGAGATATTGGATGCGAGCAGCAAATGTGCGTGCCTTTTGACCATCTATGGGGGTGACCTATGTCCAAAAATCAGCAAAACGCTGAATGATGATGATGAAATATCCCTATTATTGCTATATTGTTTGCTTTTTGGTCACCAAATGCAGTTATAGAATATTACTGCAGCGGCCAGCAAAAGAGGAATTGATGGACGAACGTGTAAATACGTGGATACGTAAGTCCACCAATCCCTAGATGTGGCCAAGGCTTGTATAGTACTTTTCTCAAATAAGGCGCGGCAATTAAAACTAAGTAGTACTAAGTTGAACTGTATACATGACGAACAACGAACAACATTTTTCACGTTCTTAAAGGGTTCATTTGTTTTTTTTTTCATTATCAAACAGGTTTCTCTTTCAAGCCAGTTCGAAATTTAAATAAAACTCTGATTAGTTGCCTATTTGGTTGCCATGTTTTGGAGTAGTAAATCATTCCAATTTTAAAATACACGATAGATATGAATTTACATGTATGTTTATTTGACCACTAAAAAACGACAGTTATGGATTTTCTTACATTTTTTGCTGGCCGCTGCTCGCATGTATTTGGACAGTAAAGCAATTTCGATTTATCTCAAAGATGGTTGTCAAAATAATACTCAAAATTCCAAGCATGTTTGAGAAAAAAAACTAACGGCCCAAATGGTGTACAAATGTTAGTGATTTCTGTATATGTGTCGTGAGTTCAACTTCTACGCTATTCGTCAAAATGTGGGTGTTATTTGTAACCGACGTGTGTTTATTATGTGAGTGCTAAATAAAATTTGTGGTTGATATTACTCCATTATATATAAGCTACACGCCTACACAGAGCAAAGACCTAAGTAACCTAAATACTAAACAGACTAAACAAGCACACTATTTTCTTAGTGAATGTAGGATGTCAACTGTATAACATTTTAAACACAAAAGAAAGAATATTAGTTTTTTGTTGTAAAGCTTTCATGCTTTCACTGCCTAACCGTTTATTATGCAACTTTAGATTTTGTTGTGTGGTAGCGGTTACGAATACTACCAACCCTTACTTTGGTCTCGTGGCTATCGTAAAGATGACTAAAAGTTTTACATTATCCTGGGCTAACTCCATCTGATTTCGTCCGGTCAACAACTAAATTCCCAAGAGAATGACAGACAGGTACTTGGTAATATAAGTAATGCCAACTTTTGCAATATGCATGATGGAAATGGGGTACATATAGTATATATTAAGGGGTTAGGGGTAGTCAGAGACACAAAAAAATGAGAATTTTCAGTAATTTTTTTTTGCTATTAAATCATGTTATTTTACAAAAGTAAATAATATGGCATTATTATACAATGTTTTGACTTGAAGTCACGAAAATTTAAAAAAAAAATTATAATTTCCAAAGTTATAGCTGTCTGTGTTGACCCAGTTTCAAAAAAAGATCCTTGCGGTGACTATCATAAGTCCTTGGAGATTCATCTAAAATCAATCGGATGAAAAAAATAGTTTTATAAATAGATAATCCTGGGCCTGATCGAAGCTTTTTGTTTTTTTCGAAAATTAACAAAATGGCGGCCTCAGGAAATTTTTTTCTAGATTTTCGGGAAAAAATCAACAGTTAATTGGTCTTAAAAATTGAAATTTTTGAAAAAGCAAAAATCCTTCGATCAGGCCCGAGTTTATTATGTATTCTAAAGGCTGTATAAATTTCATTAAAATCTACTGAGCGGTTATCGAGTTACAGTTGTCAACAGTTCAAAAAACATAGTTTTGAGAAAAACGCATTTAAAGTTTCACACTAGATTTACGTACAGAAATACGAATTATTTAATCACTTACACGGAGTCATCTATTCCTGGGCCATATAATAGTTCTTCAGCCATTGTGGAAGTGGCATTTATAAATTTAGGTACTACTACATACATCAAAGGTTTAGTTCATGGATGACAATAAAACCCAAGAAACTGGTTGCTTGCAGCTGCCGCTAGCTACCAACTCCCGAGCGTTTTGAAGTGCCCGAGCGATCTTTTTTTTTTTTTTTTTTTTTTTTTTTTTTTTTATTGCTTATGGCGGCAAACGAGCAGACAGCACACCTGATGGTAAGTGTCACTGCCGCCCATGGACCTTTGCCAATGGTATAGCTAGGCCGCTGCCTACCAATACAACCCTGAACCCACCCCAGTTAGGCTTCCGGCTCTCTCGCTCACCGAACGAAGCGCAATAGCACATTGCTATTACTCAGACGTCGATCTTCTGCGAGAGTGTGGTACTACCCCGGACGGACCGGCCCGCAGCTGTAGACAGAGAACTGTCCACAGCGTGGTCCTACCACAATAAAAAAATCTTTGTTAAAGTTAAAAGATCTTTGTTATTTGTCGAATAACTCGAAAAGTAATTATCTGATCAACTTCAAATTTTCAGAGAATATTTTAATATTTTAAGATATTAAACTTAACGAAAATACAAAAAAACTGGGACTTGGACGTCGGTCGAGGAAAGGGTACTCCTCAGGGGTATTCCGTCGGGCCAACCACTGACGTCAAGTCACTCTGCTCCGGTGGTCGGCCCAACGACGAAGGCGACGTCACGGGTGGGTTACGGGTGTGCGTGCTTACGCCCCTCTGTCACCATCCCGGACGGAGTGGTGCGAGGAGTGTGCCGACCGTAACCCGCCCCCCCAAAAAAAAAATGGTATTTTAAAGTTCCATGGGCGGCAATGACTTACCATCAGGTGTGCTGCCTGTTCATATGCCACCATAAGTATTAAAAAGAAAACAGTGATGGTCAGTAGAGTCATGCCTATTTTTTTTTTCTTGCGGTGGACTACGGAGGTGGTCGCGCCCCACAAAACGGTTCGGGGCGAGAGAAAACCTCTCTTCACCGTGCGAGCGGGCCACCGGTACCCGATCTTTGTCTTCGGTGGAGTAGGGTCATGCCTGCGACACTGCCCTTTCTTTTTTGAGCATGTGATCTCTTAGGAGTTTGGGTCACTGCTTAAGAAACACAGCTTTGATCTCTAACCCTACATGTGTGCAAAGTATGTAGGGTAGTTTAAATCTAGAAAAATTTATTCTAAGAAAAATAAAATACGACAGTCGTTTACTTTCAAAAACACAGCCATAACTAGTATAGGATAAATATAAAAAAGTTCTTAACCACATAAATAGGAAAAAGAAATAAAATGTTTTCTCATGACAATAAATAAATGTTTCTAGAGATATACCAACGAGTCTGATTTTTATAGAATACAGACACGTCTACAACTTATCCACCCAAGATCCTTTAGTCAGAAGGACGTAGACACGTCACGTATGTATATGCCAAGGTTATACGCAAGGCCGTTTGTTTATACATATTTATATGTAGACTACACATTAAATTATAACCATACTCACATTTTTCCATTCTAAATATATTTTGGTAATTGTACACCCCATTTGCTGTACAGCAGCGGCTACAAATACTACGAACCCTTACTTTGCTCGTGGATGTCGACAAAGACGAATAAGAGCCTTATATCAACCTGGAACAACTCCATCCGATGCCGTTTGGTCAACAATTACATTCCCAAGGAGGGTTAACATTTGGCAGGCGGCCAGTCATAAAACTATTGCCTATAACTTTTACAATATGTACTATGAAAGAAGAGTAGCAAATTACATTTTTAAAGTCTGCCTGACTCTGGTCAGGCAGATGGCCGGTTATAAAACTATTGCCAATAGCTTATCCAATATGTATGAGTACATATTGTGTCGACCTCAAGTCATTGGGATAATAGCAGGAGAATGATGATGAATTGTATACCCCATTATATACCCCATAAGGGCATTATATGTACGAAATGTGTGGCAGAGAAATTGATTTGTACCGCGTACTTATAGATAGCTTTTTTATTTGTCTTTGATTTGCACTCATCATAATCATAACAGCTCATATATGTCCCACTGTTGGGCTCGAGCCTCCTCCATAATAATGGGAGGAAATTAACCTACTATACCACGTTGGTCAGACGTATTAATATAGAGTTTTGTTTTGAGTTTTCCTTCCTTTGCATAGATATTATATGCGTTTTATATCCCTTAGTCGTTTCATACGATGACCCACGGGCAAGGTAGGGGGTGGTGAATTTTATTCGTACTCCGTCACCACACGGATAAATAGATTTGGACTCACAATGCCTTATTAAAATTAGCGTGAGATTCCATAACTTGTCGGGTATCTTGCGGGCCTTCGATGTCTTAACTTCGTTGGCTTGTATCATTTTGACCCTATATTATAATCATCACCATCTCAACTCGTATATATGCCACCTCTAGGCCTGAGCCTCTTTCCTAATAGAAGGGTAAGTAGGTTAATTACCTACTACACCGCGCTGGTCAGACGTGTTTGCATAGGATTTAATTTAGAATCTTGCTTGTTCTTACTTATATGTATATTATATCCCTAAGTCGTCTTTTACGACATCTACGAGCAAAAAAAGGATTGGTGATTCGTATATTTACTCCGTCACCACACGGTCCATATATTTCTATCAGATAAAGCACAGCTCTTTACATTACAAAAGAAAAAGTGTTACTAAAAATTTAATTTAATAATTATAACCACAGTATATTTAAAACATCACAGAGACAAAAATATAGCTCTACATTTCACTCGTAAACGACTCTACTGTAAAGATAAGGTGTTCGTTACACTTTCGACTAAATCCCAACTCTACCTTAGTCAACGGCATTAATTATGTACCGCTACTAATGTAAGCGATTTATTAATTAAAGAGGCAATGAAATTTGCTTAAGTGATTATATTATTTGAATGTAGTTAACAATTTGTATAACGTATTATGTATATATATATATATATATATATATATATATATATATATATATATATATATATATATATATATATATATATATATATATATTATATATATATATATATACATAATATATATATATATATATATATATATATATATATATATATATATATATATATATATATATATATATATATAGCAAATATATACTTGTTAAGTTTATAAGACAAATATTGTTATATAAGCTATAATATATTGATAGTACACTAGAGCGTTGATTATCCGAACTAATTAGGGAGACATGTGTGTTCGGAAAACTGATATTTTCGGATAATCGAACTGTATTGATTCATGTATATTTACATACAAATGAATGCAAATCATATTTATATGTTTACTGGTAAAAGAATGTGCTGTACGTTAGCGTCTACGAATAATGCCAACAATTACTTTGCTCGTGGGTGTCGTAAAAGACGAATAAGAGTCTGGGCCTGCTCCTGGACCAACTCCATCTGATGCCGTTTGGTCAACAATTACAGTCCCAAGGAGGGTTGACGTCTGGCAGGCGGCCGGTCATGAAACTATTGCAAATAATTTTTACAATATGCACTATGGAAGGAGAGTATCTACATATTGTATCGACCCCAAGTAATTGTGATAAGAATAGGAGAATGATGATAATATTAACCTATTTCTCGTCATTAGAGGGTATAATCATTTTCAAAATTGCTAATCTAATATTAAAAATTATGGCAACCCTCAAATATTATGACAGCTACTTTATAATTACAAAAAAAAATACCTTTGAGTAATACATATAGTGCTTGAAAAAAAATCTTCAAAGGACTGTGGCAATTACGAACTCCTGCGGTTTCAATTGTCGTAGTTGATTTCGTTCATTCCTTCCCACATGCGAGGAGCATTGATAAAAAAAACGCTTTAAGTGATCGGTAGTGTATATAAGATAAAGGTAATTAGCTTATACTTCGCTGTCCAAAAGGGTTGATATATATATGGATTTCTTTAAATTTTTCCTATTCTTGAAGTGATGGCATAGCCATGGATAAGGATAGAGGTGACAATATTGTATTCTTACTTACATGAAAAGTATGTAGATATACTCGTAGTAATATGATATTCTATAATTGTCCTGCTTGCTTATTTTCTCTTTCGTGTGATGATGAATATGTCACCAAGCTCAAATTTCTCATGGGAATTATACAAAAAAATGTTAAGGAATTACCGAGTGAATAACAGTACTTGCCTTGGAAAATTATAACACTAATCGATACGATCGGCGATCTGACTGGCAAGCGAAGTAAATAAGGTATCATTCTATCCTTTTTCTCTTTTTGTGGTAGGCTATAGTCTGGGCACACACTGTCTATTGTGTGACAGAAGAACTACGCGCGGCCACATAACCTACCCTATCTCATACCCATCAGAATTGGACTGACCAGATACCGTCATCATTGACGTTCCAGTAACAAATAACAATATTGCCAGGGCGTTGATCTTATACAGATTTCTGCGGGTGGTGGATTAATCTGCGGTTCATCAACCCAAATTTCTTCCTTAGGGAGCTCTATATCTAAGAACAGACTTCGATTGACTGATGATGATCAAAATTTCTAATTAAAAACATTTGTGTCTGTCATCTAATGTTGGATGCTTCATAGGTATGATGAATACGAGTGTAAAGAGACTAATATTATATTGCTGTCGTGTTTAGTTTCAGTTGTAATTATTAAGACAGACGGTTTTGTCAAAGAAAATTATTAACATATAATACGGAAAGAGTAATCAGTGCAACAAGATTCATCTTATATTACGTAATATCTGACTGCACAGATAGTATAATAGTTAAAACATCAACCGTGCCGTAGACTGGATTCCCACGCAGGAATTGTTTAAGTACGATTATCAAAACAGTCGCAAAAAAAGCTCATTTGACTAAAAATAATATATATATATTTTTATTTACATTTATTAAAACTGTTCAGTGAAGTATTATCTCACGTCAGAAAGTGAAAGGTGTGCAGAATAGGTTGCGCACCAAAAACGTAATGAGGTCATTCGATCACTAAATTTTACTCCTCAAATTATTCTCATACTGGGCGCGCCTTATACGAAAATCGATTCTTAAGGAGAAAAGTCCAAAAATATTGAAGATAACTTTAATTATCATCTAATCATCATATCAGCTTGAATATATCCTACTGCTGGCCTCAAACCTCCTCCATATTGCACTTAGGTGCAGCAGGTGTAGTAACACCACGCTGGTCAGACGTGTTAGTATAAGGTTTTGTTTCGAAATTCCCTTCTCTTGTATATATGTTATATTGATTTTATATCCCTTAGTCATCACTCACGATCACCCACAGCTAAGACAGGGGGGTAGTGAATTGTACTCTATTTCCGTCACCACACTGTAGCTTAAATTAATTATATGTAAAATTATTCAAGTATATTCATCGCTGCACAAAGTTGTTATAACAAATTTATGCATGTTGAATGTATTTGATATAGTTTCTAAATGCATACGATGAAGTATAGAGAATTTCATTACAAATGGCGAATTCAATGGAATAAGCTTACCTTGTGTAAAATATGCGGAATTCAATTTGGAGAATATTCTAACGTAATATCATTCTGAAGAGATTGCTAACGTGTCAGTATTTAGCTTATGCTTGGCAATTTATTCGGCATATATATTTTGTTCACACATGTGACGTTTTAACAATAGCCATCCTTATAAATATATATTGAAGATTCTCAGTTATTAAATAAACATTATGAATATATTCTTTGGAAAAAGTTTATGGTGATTTCGCCAAAAAAACTATTGAACAAACGGCTTGTATATATATACAGAATAAATGCTATTTATTTTACTATTAATACATTTTGAACTTCCCTTTAAGTGTTAAGTTTTTTCGCTCGTATTCGGTTTTTATAAATAATCAAGCATATTAAATGCTAAATTTCAGTAATTTGAATAACAAGGTTGTGTCATCGTTTAATGCAATTCTAACTGCAAAGTTTGAAGTATTAAGCCTGTACAATGTGTAAACATTGTCGGGTACTCGGGTAGATGGTACACGTCTCCTTAAAAAAGATGTAAATATAATACCATACGAGAATTGTATGTCATACAATAGTTCACGGTGGTGTAAGTGGCAGCACGATTGGGACGAATTTCCAATGGGTGTGGGTTCGAATTCCACTTGTGACATTTTTCGCTCGTATTCCGTTTTTATAAACTTCCTTTAAGTGATTTTTGTAGAGAGAAATGTATATTATATTTTCATTGCTTATGGTGGCAAACGAGTAGACAGCACACCTGATGGTAAATGTCACAGCCGCCCATGGACCTTTGCAATACCAAAGACTAGACCGCTGCCTACCAATACAAACCCCAAACGTACACCAGTTGGGCTTCCGGCTCTCTCGCTCACCGAACGAAGCGCAATAACGCATTGCCATTACTCAGACGTCGATCTTCAGCGATAGTGTGGTACTACCTCGCACGGACCGTCCCGCGGCTGTAGACAGAGAACTGTTAACAGCGTGGTCCTATCACTAAGGAAACTGTAGTCATGGTTATTATAAATATTATATAAAATTATAGATTGCATGTAGCGGAGACCCAATTATTAACATGGATGTACGGCGTCATAAGATTGGATGTGGAATGAGCATGTAATAGAAACGTTGAAACTTGAACCAGTGACGGATAAGTTGAGGAGTGATCACTTGATCTGGTATAGATATGTGATGAAACGGGATGAAAGTAATGTTGTAAGGAAGGTTTTGAGCATGAATGTTGTAAGCCTTAGGGATAAAGCGATACCAAAGAAAAGATGGATGGACTGCTTGAAGTATTACATGGATAGGACAAGGAGTGACTACAGAGATGACCTCTGATGGGACTATATGGAAAAACAGGACGTATTGCGTCGACCCCAAGTAATTGAGATAAGATTAGGATGATGTTGAAGATTTAAAATTATAATAATTATTATAATTTTAAAAATAATAGGGAATATAAATTACACCCAGACTCAAAACAACAATTTGTGGTTTGGAAAAACAAGTATTGTCCTGCATGGGAATAGAACACGGCACTGTAATGGTAAGTAATATCTTAACCACTACGCCATATACAGTGAACTTTTTATATAAATAGTGATTATGTAAAATTTTATCGGTATTTTTACCCGACTGCAAAGGAGTGGTATTGTGTTTAATAGTCTATGTATATATGTATGTATGTTTGTATGTTCCTTTGAAGCACTATATATACCAAACGCCTGGGCCGATTTTTAGGATTCGCACGTCAATCGATTCCTCTTAATCCGGCGAGTGTCACTAAAGATATGACGTTATTGAAAATTCAATATGGCGACTACTGGACGCCATATTGTGAAAATTAAAAAAAATAAAGTCAACAAACTATATCGAGTGGGGTATCGTTAAATAGGTATTTAAAAATCATTTTTAGTTTTCTCTCAACATTTTTCGATTTAACTGGCCGTTTAGGATCTATATCGATTTAAAGTTTCGTAACAACCTTTCTCACATATAGGTTTTTTAGACAGTAGAAATTTACGATGAAAAGACGAAAAATTCATATAAATGGATGTGGATGGACATATACTGAAGTATCTAGTAGGTATATTGTCCAATATACCATAGGTAGTCCTACCTAAAGTATCTAATGTCTGATCACCAATTTCTAACGATATAGTATCTACTTTACTTCAGTCGAAAAACTATATAGTTAGGTTCTTACCTACTTATTAATAAATAAGATAACTATAGCTACCTAGGTATTTATAACCAAAAAGTATAAAATAAAAAAAAATGATTTAAAATCAAAAAACCCGACTGCGTAAAAAGTCACCAAAACTACGTACATAATAAAAAAAAACTGAAAAGAAAAAAACAAGCACTTAGATGTCCGGTGGTCTAGAATTCAGTTCAGTCGGGATCCATTGAAAAATTAGATTTGCTGTCGAATAAAGGATCCCGACTGAACTGAATTCTAGACCACCGGACATCTAAGTGCTTGCTTTTTTCTTTTCAGTTTTTTTTTTATTATGTACGTAGTTTTGGTGACTTTTTACGCAGGCGGGTTTTTTGATTTTTAATCATTTTTTTTTAGTTTAAATAATTATGCAACGATTTCTGGTTATAATGAATGCTTATCGACGTTCAGTCTAATCGACATGCTTGGTGGAAAGGTGGAAAAGTATAAGCGGAGATGGTTTTATGTTTCTCACCTGAGTGGAAAGCTGTTTCTCACCCGCTGGGAATTTTCTTAGGCGATTCTAATAACTCCCACGTAGAAAATATGTTTAACATGTTTTACAGCGTATAGTAACGTATTTACAAAATAATTGTTGCTTATACTTTTCGTTTGGTAAAAATTTTGATTTATAATGATTATCATTATACATTATGATTTTACTATAATAATTAATAAATATATATATATATATATGTATATACACTCATTTGCAAAAAAAACGGGCACCTAAGCAATGAACCATTTCAAATGTTAATATTTCTTTGTTTGATAATTATAGGTAGTTTTATCCACACAATTTGGTAAATTAATAAGAAAATAATCGTTTTCATCAGTAATTCATAAAATTTAGATACAATTTATGGAAAATAATGCTAAACCTCGCTAGTAGTGTATATTCGCTAGTAGTGCATATGCTCATGAAGTAAAAATAAAAAAGTTTTTTTGTTTGTTTTTCTTTAATAAAGTAAAAGCAGATAAATGTTTAGTATCGAGTGTGACCCCCTCTAGCTAAAATCACAGCTTGAATTCGTCTGGGCATGCTAGCGAGTATATCCCGGATACTTGCTTGCGGAATACGTTCCCACTCCGCAGTAATCACATTCTTCAGCTCTCTGATGGTCTGCGGAGCCGGGTGTACTGATCTCACACGCCGTTTCAGAACGTCCCAGACATGCTCTATGGGATTGAGGTCGGGACTTCGAGCTGGCCAATCCAAACGACGAATGCCGACCTCTTGCACATACGCATTAACATCGCGGGATCGGTGGGCGCGAGCATTGTCGTCCATAAAAATCGAGTCTTCACCTAGAGCGGCCAATGTGGGTTGTGCATGAGAAATTAGAACTTCCGTTATGTATCGATGCCCAGTCAGTGAGCCGTTTTCAATGAAGACTAACTCTGTACGATCCATTGAATTTATTCCTGCCCAAAACATAACAGAGCCCCCACCATAAGGTGTGATTTCTTCGAAACATGCCTCTGCAAAGCGTTCTCCTTGACTTCTTAGCACTCGCCGACGTCGATCTTCACCGAACAGAGATATCCTGGCTTCATCAGAGAACAAAACCCTATTCCAATCGTCTTGAGTCCATGATTCACAATTTCTAGCGAACCTAAGCCTGTGAACTCTGTGCTCACGGAGTAATTTGGGGCCGCGGGCCGGGCGGTGACTGCGTATATTGGCAGCGAGAAGCCTCCTCCTGACCGTCCATAGACTAATATGCACATTTCTTACTTCTTGGAGGTTGTTCTTAAGATCCACATACGAAGATTTGCGATTTCTCAATGCGCGACTCACAAGAAAACGATCATCCCGTGGTTGGGTACATGGTTTTCTTCCAGAACCAGGCCTTCTCTCGACGGAACCAGTCTCCTGATATCGCTGCCAGGTCCTTTGGACTGTCGAGCGACTAACATTTAGCCTCCTAGCCACGAAACATTGGCTGCAACCCTCTTCAAGCAGCGCGATAATTTTGGTAGCTTTTACCACTTTATCTACCATTTTTGATACAGCCAAACAGCATTAAATAAAGCTTTGACAGTCAAGGATATGAAATTAATCGATAAAAATTGAATAAAAGTTATGAAAGTCGATGTTAACTTCTGGAACTTCGCGCCAAAAATGTAGGATAAAAAGGGGTTTTCTGTAAAAATGAACATCAAATGAAAAATTGAATTTAGAACGTACTTTTTTAAATACCACAGCATTTTTAAAACCGGCCAGTAACGTGTACAAACGATTGAAACCTTTTTGGTATTGTATCTTTTTAAATATGAATGAAAATCAAAACCGCCCGTTTTTTTTGCAAATGAGTTTATATTATAGGACATGGGTTGCCTCTAGAAGTGGTTATAGAAAGTGACGGTTCTTCAAGAAGAATAATAAATAAAAGTAGAATTCATAAAAGCATTTCTTGCCCGTGGGTCTCATGAAAGACGTAAAAAGGATATATATAAAACTAGCTGACCAGGCCACGCGTTGCTGTGGCTAAGGTAGCCTCAGTAACACGTGGTGGTTATGCTAATAAATTGTAGCTTATATGAGACGTTTTTACGTTTAACATAGCGCCATCTATTAAATACTTACTCAATTCCGTCAACAGATACAGCCATCTGTTTGGAGATAACAGATAATTGTGACTGTCAAATAATAGACAAATAATTTGCAATAAAATAATATTGCAACTATAAATTGAGATGGAAGCTATCCTATCTTTTAAGTTGGATCAAACTACACATGTTGTGCAAATTTAATTGAAATCGGTTGAGTACTTTAGGAGTCCATCGCGGACAAACAACGTGACGCGTAATTCATATATATTAAGATAAATAAAAACCGACCAAGTGCGAGTTGTACTCGCGTACAATGACTTCCATACCATCATTCTCCTACTCTTGTCCCAATTATTTGGGGTAGATACAATATGTACTCCTCTTTCATAGTACATATTATAAAAGTTATTGGCAATAGTTTTATGACCGGCCGCCTGCTAGACCTCAACCCTCCTTGGGAATGTAATTGTTAATCAAACGGCATTACATGGAGTTGGCCGAGGTCGTTATAAGGCAAGCAAAGCAAGCAAGTAAGAGCAAAGTAAGGGTTGGTAGTATTCGTAGCCGCTACCACACAACTTAATAGGTTCCATACCATTATCTATAAAAACAAGTTTGTTGTTGAATGGGAGCCCTTTAAATATTTATTTTAGTTTTAGTATTTGTTGTTATAGTGGCAATAGAAATACATCATCTGTAAAAATTTCAACTGTCTAGCTATCACCGTTCTTGAGATACAGCCTGGTGACAGACGGACGGACGGACAGCGAAGTCTCAGTAATAGAGTCCCGTTTTTACCCTTTGGGTACTGAACCCTAAAAAATTATCTCAAGATAAGCAAAACTCGAATATTATATAGAACGTATACTAATTATAATGTAATGAACTAAGAAATTGGAAAAAAAATCTTTTTAAATTACTTTTTATTTCTTAAATTTGTTAATTGCCGAGACGTAGATAGGTAAAATATAGTAGCACTGTACGAAATAGGGTGTTGGTTAAATGTGAGAAGAAAGCAATGTCATGTCGAAAGTCAATTATTAAGGGTACTACGAAAGTTCCGAGGATCTATGTCTTTATAAATTAGAAGTTGTAATAGTTTTTAAGAAACTCTGCCCTATTAAATCTTTGTATCGGGGAGTACTTTACGAACCAATGTGTTTAACGAACACAAATTATATAAAGACTGCTATTTATCAGCCAATTTATACGCTATTGGGCGTGGGCTGCCTCATGAGGGGATAAAGCCATAATTGACACACGCTGGATGGATTTTTGTTTCGAGTGTTCTTTCTCTGGCATAGATGTTATATGTTTTTTTTATATCCCATAGTCGTCTCTTACGATCACCTACGAGTAAGATAGGGAATGGTGAATAGTATACTTAAGCCGTCACCAAATTAAAATTAAATTAAACCTATTGTTCATTTCATCCTCATAGTAGCAAGATTTGCAAGCTAGAACTTTGAACCCGGACAAATAAATCCACGAAAGAAATATCTGTGAGTGCTGTGTTTTCAATGCAAATAAATAATTATGGTACAAGTGTGCATTTTTCCTTTGAATAAATTTATTTCTACTCTTTGATTTGAAGAAGAAGTATATAATATAATGTCATAAAATGTATATTCTGTATTCGGGATAAATAAAATAAAACTTTTAATGTTGCAATATATAGGTTTATTGCTACTTGCGTAGTTATTACGTGCGTTACATGACCTAAATTATAACATACCTCACGGTTTATTGCTCAATAATATTGACATTTTGGGCGTTATATTTTTTTAGTGTTTCGCATTTGTATTCTCATGTAGGCAGATCGAGCAATATAGGAAATCAAGCGTATAGACCAACCACTTAATGACCGTCCGATAATACTGTTGTTTTTAAAGTGCAACTTTTATTACATCGTTCCAAACTTTTTCGTTTGTGTGTTGCATGTCGCGTAACGGTCGGCCGCGGAGTAGGGATAAAGTGGAAGGCGCTCGCCGGAGCAATATGGTGGCAATATATATATCATCTAAATAATTGTATATATTATGTATGTCGTACTCTAAAACACAGAGTTAAATTAAAATATTAGTTTGAGACCTAGTTATCATTTCCCAAAATCGTTCCCATTTTCCAAATTGAATATTATTCCAAAAATGTTTAGTTAAATGTCTACAATGCGAAAAAAGTTTCACTTTTACCGTGGTTTCATAAAGCCACAAACTATTTTATTTACTAGTGCATCGAAAGTCAAGGAAATGGTCCAGACCATAGTATAGCAATAGACTACACAGATGACGTACTGGTTAAGATATCGACTTTCAATGCCAGTGCCGTGTGTTCGATTCCTATGCAGAACAATACATTCCCCAAGGAGGGTTGACTTCTGGCAGGCGGCCAGTTATAAAACTATTGCCAATAACATTTAAATTATGTACTACTAGCCGACTCGGCCACGCGTTGCTGTGTCTAAGGTAGCCTCAGTAACACGTGCTAGCTATGCTAATAAATTGTAGCTTATATGAAAAATTTGTACGTTCAACATGGCACCATCTATTTAATACTTACTCCATCCAGTCAACAGATACCCATCTCTTAGAATCGTTTGGAGATAACAGATAATTGTGACTATCAAATAATAGACAAATAATTTGCAATAAAATAATATTGCGACTATATATTGAGATGGAAGCTATCCTATCTTTTAAGTTGGATCAAACTACACTTACTGTGCAAATTTGTTTAAAATCGGTTAAGTACTTTATGAGTCCATCGCGGACAAACAACGTGACGCGTAATTTATATTCATCCAACGGCTTTCTGCGACTCTTAAGATGTCGTCAGTCCACTTAGTCTGACTTAATACTTACTAATATTATAAAAGCGAAAGTAACTCTGTCTGTCGTCGCTCTTTCACGCCAAAATTACTGAACCGATCTAAATAAAATTTGGTACAAAGATAGTCTAGAGCCTGATAAAGGACATAAGGCTACTTTTTAATTCAAAAAAGGTTGTAAATGGAGATAAAAGTTGTAAGGAAGTATCATTTTTAAAGCCAGACGCTTGAAACTTATTTTTAGGCTATTGAGTAGATATAAATAAATATGACCTTAAAATTTTATAAAAAATTTACCCTTCAGGGGTAAAATAAAAATAGGAGATGAAAAACTTTAGGAAAGTCACCTTTTACGCAGGCGAAGCCGCGGGCAGAAGCTAGTCATTTATATGTGACAAAATGTATAGGAGAAATTTATATTTTTGCTCTAGCAACACATAAAAAATTCTACAAATATAGAAAAATAAATATACATTTGAATTTTAAAAGTTGCCTTTTATTTATTTATCTTAAAGAAAACTTCTGGTGTATTTTATTCAGGTCTTAGTCTTTGGTTTTGATCACATCTACTCTAAATCGTCCATGACGATGGTAGAGTGACGCGCCACTCTGTAGCCTACTGCAACCTACTGCCATTTAGGCTGAACCACTTACCTATACCGACTCAGCACCTCACTTTAGGGAAAAAAAGTCTTGCATCGCGTGCGTCCTTATAAAAACACAATAAATTTATTTAGACCAATCATCATCATCATCATCACAGCCCATAACTGTCTTACTATTTGGCTCAAGCCTCCTCCGTAATGGAAGGGAAATTAACCTACTATACCACGCTGGCCAGACGTGTTGGTATAGGGTTTTGTTTCGAGTTTTCCTTCTCTCGCATAGATTTTTATATGCGTTTTATATCCCTTAGTCGTCTCGTACGATCACCCACGGGTAAGATATGACGTGGTGAATAGTATTCTTACTCCGTCACTACACGGAAAATTAATCATCTGTGGATAAAGAATTATTTTATCTTATCGAATCCACGAAAATTGCCGTGATAGTTAGTCAGTTAGACCACTACGCCATTTGTACAGTCCATTCTGTTCACAGAAATGTTAGCTTCCCAACGTAACAGAAATTTTGTGTTATTTAAAATACAATTAAAAAGTTACAGTGACGCCGGAATGTGTCCCCATCAATTTTGACAGTATAACAGAGTTACTTGGATTCATATAAAGTTTCAGGAATTTTCGATGTCGATATGATGCGAGTTGAAAATTTATATGGTAATTATGTAATAGGACTGAAATGTTTTTTATATGCTATGCTTCAAGTTTCTTTTACTTCTCATCATCTCAGCTCATATATCCCACTATTGGGCTCGAGTCTCCTCCATAATCGGTGGGAAAATTGACGAACTACGCGTTCGTTTCGTTCGTACGAACGCGTTTTCCTTCTCTTGCATATATGTTATATGCGTTTTATATCCCTAAGTAGTTTCTTACGATCACCCACAGACAAGAAGGGGTGGTAAATTGTATTTTTACTCCGTCACCACATGTATAGACCTTTTCTCTTACATTGATGTTATTTAGTTATATACCTTAATAATGACGCAATAATGGGGGTGGCACAGCGAGCAATATGCCACGATCTAAGATGGGTACTAACTATGGTCATAATTCCTAAAAGTACCTAACAGTTATTTGTAATAACTTGTTTTGAATAAGAATTTCATTTAATAAGAAATTTTGAATAAGAGTTATAATGGTATATTAATGCAGCGGCCAGCAAAAGAGGCATTGATGGACGAACGTATAAATGTGTGGACCGAGGAGTAGCCGAGGAACACATACGTAAGTCCATCAATACCTAGTTGTGGCCAAAGCTTGTATAGTGCTTTTCTCAAATAATGTGCGAAAATTAAAACTAAGTAGTACTAAGTAGAACTGTATACATGACGAACAACGAACAACATTTTTCACGTGCTAAAGGGTCATTTGTTTTTTTTTTTCATTATCAAACAGGTTTCTTTTTCAAGTTAGTTCGATATTTAAATAAAATTCTGATAAGTTGGCTATTTAGTTAACATATTTTGAAGTAACAAATCGTTCAATTTTTAAAATACACTACTACGATAGATATGAATTTACATATATATTTATTTTTGGCCGCTAAAACAGGACAGATATGGATTTTCATACATTTCTTGCCGGCCGCTGCTCGTTCAGTACAACAATTTCGATTTACCTCAAAGAAGGTTGTCAAAATAATGCTCAAATTTCCAAGCTAGTTTGAGAAAATATGATTATTAATATATGTTTTATAAATATTTAATTATTTATAAATACCCGATTACGAAACGAAAAATGATGTCACAAGCGGGGTTCGAACCCGCACCTATTGGGAATCCGGCCCAATCGTGCTGCCACTTACACCATCGTGAATTATTTTAGAACATGCAAATTTCGCTTCATATTATATCTTACGTCTTCAAGGTGACGTATGCCATCTACCGGACAATGTTTACACATTGCTTAATACTTCAAACTTTACAGTTAGAATTTATTATTGTATTTATAAATAATTAAGCAAAAAAAGTGTTATAAGACAGCGCTGTGGTGTGAATGAAGAAGTAGCGACAAAGATAAAAAAGGGAATGCTGAGGTGGTTTGGCCACGTGGAAAGAATGAGAGAAGAAAGGTTGACTAAACAAGTATACAAAGCGAGTGTGAGTGGGACGATTGCAAGGGGAAGACCACGTCGTACCTTTCTGGATCAAATTGAAGATCTATTATCGAAAGGTCAAGTTAAGAGTACGCGTAACCGTAGAGCATGCATGAAGACTGTGATGAGTGTGAATGAAGCGATGGAGGTATGTCAGGATCGTGGTTTGTGGCAATCCGTAGTCTCTGCCTACCCCTCTGGGAAACAGGCTTGAGGCTATGTATGTATTAAGCATATTAAATGCCCTTGCCCTGCGAAAGCACTTATATTTTATATGAAATTAGCGTATCCACCCCGTTGGTTTGTTTGTAGAAGTCGATATATCGCAGCGGCGCCTATTGTAACCTGCGAAAATCTAGCAATAAACTCAGCGCTCTCTGAATTATTTAGGATACTACATTTAAATATAAATTGTATTTATGCTTAGTAAACATTAGTTCCACTGTGAATTATACGTACAAGTATTAGGTTACGAAAGCAATCAATGGGAGACGATTCATTTATCAGAGATGCGAATATTGAGAACTCTATCTTTGCATACTTCACTCGCTTCCGCAACATTCATAATTCTCTTCATACACGCTCGCCGGTTTCGGAGACTCTTGACTCCACCTTCCTTCAGTACATGACCGATCTGGTCTGTTAGTCTCGGTCGTCCCCGGTACTTACATCCTTCCACTTTCGCATTGTATATCTTGTTAACCAGACGTTCGTTCGGCATTCTTTCCACATGTCCGAACCATCGGAGCATTCCCTTTCGCATCTTTACACCAATACTCTCTTTCATACCTACTCGCTCTCTTACGTCGTCGTTACGAATGCGGTCGGTCAGCCTTACTCCACAGATTTTCCGCCGAGATCGCATTTCGACCGCATTAATTTTACTTTCATACTCTTTTCTGCATACCTAACTCTCGCTTCCATACAGTAATGTTGGGACAAGCACTGCGTTATGTATTGCTACACGTGCCTTCTGGCTGAGGTGGTGGCTACCGAGAAGTTGCCCCAACGCTCCGTTCACTCTATTTCCCGCATTCACGCTGAAGTAGAAGTATGTAATTTATATCATTCATTGAAGTATGCAAAGATAGAGTTCTCTGGCACTCTGTTCTCTCTGCCTACCCTGCAAGGGATATGGCGTGATGATATGTATGTATGTATGTAATATGAGATGAATTTCCAGCGTGATCAGAATGGATAAAATAAGGAATCACACTATTGACACTATTATAATAAACGAAATTTGATAGAAATGCATAAGAGAAAATTTGAAAGTTGCATCAGTGTTGGAGAAGTTAAAGAGTGAATGGCTGCTGGTATAGACATCTGATGACACATGATGGAAGTAATGCTCTGAGAAAGATTTTAAATTTAAATGTTTTACTTTTTCGGCTTTAATTTTTGACAGAGATCTCGTCTGATAAGGTTGTATGGAAGTAGGGAGGACATATTGCTTCAACTCCAAGTAATTGCTAAAAGAGCAGGAGGGTGATGATGATGACGATTTTATATAATATATATATAAATTTAAGTAAAACTGTGAAATAATCATTAAAAAATATACACAACTGGCAGACTCGGCCACATGTTGCTGTGGCTAAGGTAGCCTCAGTAACACGTGGTGGTTATGCTAATAAATTGTAGCTTATATGAAACGTTTAACATAGCGCCATATATTAAATACTTACTCAATCCAGTCAACAAATACCGTCATCTGTTAGAATCGTTTGGAGATAACAGATAATTGTGACTGTCAGATTAAGGCAAATAATCTGCAATAAATAAATATTGCGACTATAAATTGAGATGGAAGCTATCCTATCTTTTAAGTTGGATCAAACTACATATGTTGTGAAAATTTGATTAAAATCGGTTAAGTACTTTAGGAGTCCATCGCGGATAAACAACGTGACGCGTAATTTATATATATTAAGATTAAAGAAGTTATAAGTTTAGAAGTTGTAAATTCCCTTCCTGTAGTTGTTTAGGGCATGAAGATTGCGATGTTGACGTCACATTGTATTGCTCTCTCTGTCCAATATAAAATTGAAACGCTCAATATGAAAAACGTGCAATTGTCAGTTGTCTCTTAGTCGTCTTTTACGACATCCACGAGCAAATAAAAGTTGTCAGTATTCGTAGCCGCCGCCGCCCCACAAAAGTAGTTAATATCAATTTTATAGGTATCATATGAGAATGAATCGTCACGCTTTACTATGTAACGCACTTTGAGTAGGGTCAATTGACTATGGGGTTATTTTTAAAGTATGATACAAATGACGACAAAGAAAGGCGATTAATCCGCTCCCTGCAGTAAGGATCACCGCACAAAGAGCTCAGGTTGTACCCAAAAGGTAACCCGCTGCACGGGCCACCGATGATAAAAGTCAAATAGCGATGGCGAGCCCTTATGACGACAGAGAGTTACGTGCACGGCTATTAATGGAGTCGCACATCATCCTTTCCTATGCCCTAGACAGATTTACAGCTGGCCACCAAAGAAAAAAAGAAAAATTTACCAGAATACTATACACAATAAAAAAAAAGTTATTGTATTTGGTATTAATAATTTCGCCTTGCTCTCATTTCATTTGTTCTTAATAAGTATACATATTTTTTTTCAATGAGGTTTAATTTTCAACTTATAATTTAGCATTTATTTCATTCGAGCGAGTAATATACAGTACTTATTTATAGTACAACCAATACTTATATAATAGAGGCGAAGCCATAATGTACCTATTTCAAATTCAAAACAGGTGTTGAACAAAGTGCAATTAAGCGTTGCCTTCATATAAATTATGTGAAAGCCCGCAAGTTCCTTTCTAGCTTATTTAAGACACGAATACCGCAGTGCCTTGTAGACTGTTAGTCTATAACTATATATTACTACTAGCAGATCCGGCTGCTATGGCTAAGGTAGCTTCAGTAACACGTGGTGGTTATGCTAATAAATTGTGGTTTATATGAAACGTTTGTACATTTAACATAGCGCCATCTATTAAATACTTACTCAATCCAGTCACCAGTTATCGCCTTCTGTTAGAATCGTTTGGAGATAACAGATAATTGTTGCTGTCAAATAATAGACAAATAATTTGCAATAAAATAATATTGCAACTATAAATTGAGATGGAAACTATCCTATCTTTTAAGTAGGATCAAACTACACATGCTGTGTAAATTTGATTCAAATCAGTAAGGTACTTTAGGAGTCCATCGCGGACAAACAACGTGACGCGTAATTTATATATATATATATTAAGATTAGTTAACAGTTATGTAAGTGATAATGAAATAAGAATATAAGTGGTCACCATCCATTTTCTTCCCCCTTGGTAATCGTAATAGATGAGCTAGGTACACATGCAGTTAACAATCATCATCATACTCCTGCTCGTATCCCAATTAAGTAATTGGGATACGAGCAGGAGTACATATTGAAAAAGTTATTGGCAGTAGTTTTATGACCGGCTGTGTGCCTGACGTCAATCCTCCTTGGGAATGTAATTGTTGATCAAACGGCATCAGGTGGTGTTGGCCTAGGTTGGTATAAGGCTAATTGTCCGGTCACCCGACGTGAGGCCACCGCGTGAGGACGACGCCTCGACGGCGAAAGCTGTCGGGGCGTCGACAGGAGAGGAGCCCGAGAGGGCATACCGCCGAGCGGGCCACCGAAGACAACGATCGGGTACCGGTGGCCCGCTCGCACGGCGAAGAAGAGGTGATTGCAGGGTGGGTCAATGGGGTTGCGCGCCGCCTCTTCCGTCACCCCGGACCGATTTGGCGGGGTGCGACGTCCATAGCCCACCGCAAATAAAAAAAAAAGGGTTTTACGTCGAGACTGCCTTTGCTTGCGTAAAGGGTATTTACATGTCCATATCCTTTTCCGTGTGGTGACGGAGTAAGAATACTATTCACCACCCCATATCTAACCGTGGGTGATCGTACGAGACGACTAGGGGATATAAAACGCATATAACATCTATGCGAGAGAAGGAAAACTCGAAACAAGATCCTATACCAACACGTCTAACCAGCTCGGTATAGTAGGTTAATTTCCCTCACATTACGGAGGAGGCCCGAGCCCAACAGTGGGACATTTATCGGCTGTGATGATGATGATGATCCTTTACTCGTCTTTTATGATATCCATAGACAATAAAATAGGTGATTAATTGTATTATTATTTCACACGGAAATTAATATATGTTCTAATATACAGATTTCCTTGAATTTTCAATGCAAATCGAATATGTATGTATGCAGAATTCAAATCCGGTTCGTGTAGCCTCAGGGCATTTCACTATACAGTTGCTATTCGATTGATCACAGAATTAAATGTTAATTTGATTCGACTAGTCTCTTCCGGACTAAATACATTTAGAATTGTATTGATTATTACTGTATTATTGACATTGAGGTGTATGCAAATGTATCATCTAAATATGCTAATGTTATAAGATTCGATTTTGTTAAATGTTTTTGTCAAGTAATTAAGAATATAGAGTGTGTAAATTATTAATTTATTTATATACTAGCTTTTGCTCGCGTTTTCGCCCGCGTAAAAGTCCTATATATAAAATAGGAATATAAAATCCCCTATTTTTAATTTACCCCTTAAGGGTAATATTTTTACGAATTTTTAATCTCATTTTTTTTATATAAGCCAAATTTATTTACTTTACAACACTTTTTTGCATTAAAAAGTAGCTTATGTCCTTTATCTCTCATGGCTCTAGAGTATCTGTGTACCAAATTTCATTTAGATCGGTTCAGTAGTTTTGGCGTGAAAGAGCGACAGACAGACAGAGATACTTTCGCGTTTATAATATTAGTAAGGATTAGTTCTTAAAGATTTTTTTAATTGCTAATAGTGTCAAACGAGCGAGCAATATACAGGATGGTAAGTGTTACTGCCGCTCTTGAATTTTTGTAATAGGGTTATAGCCAAGGTTACAGCTTTTTTATTTTTTTTGTATTGCTGGGGAAACGCATTTACGCGCTATCCCCCATCGATGACCGACGGGTGGGAGTGTAGGACTCACTGGCCAGCTGAAGCCTGACCGGAATGTTCACTAAAACCATAGTGGCCCCTTCCGCGCTTTTAGGGGGCGCCGGAGAGATCGTCTACTGACATTCGATCCTCGGTACCCCAACGCTTGATCTCCTGGCCACGTCCTATAGTCCCTCAAGGCGGTGAGAGAAGGTGCGCATAACGGCGCCTCCTCCTCCCAAGTCACCGGCGGCAGAGCGAGTCGGTGGACGCAAGCGCCTCGCGTTTTCGCTCCGCGGCCTCCTTCCTTTCCATGATGGCCTCACAAAAGACGCCCAGCGACGACCAGCACCTGTCGCTATCATCTTTGAGATGATGGTCGACAAAGACAGATCTCTCTCAACGACCGCCGACAGGACGTGGCGCTGGGGCCCCCAGGCGGGCCATACCTTCAGAGTGTGACGCGCATCGTCTACTGGCGCACCACACTTTTGATATCCTGCGGCCCCTTCTCTTCCAATTCTGTGCAGGTACTTACCAAAGAGCCCGTGTCCGGTAAGTACCTGCACCATCCTAAAGCTTAGGCTGTCGTGCCTTCTATTAATCCAGCGGTGGAGATGTAGCGCAACCGCCGCCACAGTCCTCCGCTCTGCTACGGGGGACTCCAGATCTTCTCTCCACCGCCGGGTGACACCCTTCGACCAGGAGTACAGCTAGGCCGCTGCCTACACTAAAATCTACTACTAAAATTCCAAACTCATCTAGAAAGTTGGGCTGCCGGCTCTCTAGTTCACCGAATAAAGTGCAACAGTATATTGCTACTGCACAGACGTCAATTTTCTCCGAAAGTGGTACTGTCCGGGACAGACCGGCCAGACTCACACACCTGTCAATAAAGTGGCCCTACCACTATTTAGAATACAATATTTTTAATTATTCAAAACTATAAAATTAATTAAAAACTATTTAGAATTATATGAAATAAGATATAGCTAATATATCATCATCATTCTCCTACTCTTATCCCAATTGCTTGGGGTCGATACAATATGTACTCTTCTTTCATAGCACATATTGTAAAGGTTATTGCCAATATGGCAGGCCGCCTGCCAAACGTCAAACCTCCTTGCGAATGTAATTGTTGACCAAACGGCATCAGATGGAGTTGGCCCAGGTCGTTATAGGGCTCTTAGTCGTCTTTTACGACATCCACGAGCAAAGTAAGGGTTGGTAGTATTCGTAGCCGCTACCAAACAGCTAATATATAGCTAATATATATGTGTTGAAAATAAAGAAAAGATTAATCTTAATATGCCTATGGTAATTTGTAAATATTTATAATAAGGATTCTTATCTTTGGTGTAGCGTTAGATATACTGTCAGTAAGTATCATCATCTTAACTCATTTATGTCCCAATGTTGGGCTCGAGCCTCCTACGTAATGGGAGGAAAATTGACCTACTATACTATGCTGGTCAGACGTGTTGATATAAGGTTTTGTTTCGAGTTTTTCCATATCATGCATAGATGTTACATGCATTTTATAGTCGTTTCTTACGATCACCCACGGGTAAGATAGGGGTGGTGAATTCTATTCATACACCGTCACCACACGAAGAATAAAAAAGTATAATGGCGGTTAACTTTTGTTACAGTTTTTAGTCTTTTCAATTGTCAGGAAAAAGTTAACGATATGGATACAAAATACATTCAGATTCAGCACAAAAATTTTGATTAAAAAGGTAAATTGCACAAAGTATTATCTTGCGTGGCAATCATACTCGCGGCGCTAGAATAATAAGGCGGTATCTTAACCGCTATCCTTGAAATAGCAACATATGTATTAGCTTATTACTTCTTATGTGTAGTGTTTTTATGTAACTCACACCAATCTTGAGATGGTAATGTATCCTATATAGGCTATTGCCCTACAATGTTTGGATATAATATTAATATTTTATGAGAAATATAAAAAAGGCATGTATGCAGGAAGTGAAAGCTATGTATGCAGGAGCGCGAACAAATGTTCGGTCCGAAGCCGGCGTTACTGACGAGTTCAATGTGGCAGTAGGCTTGCACCAGGGATCGGCTATAAGCCCTTATCTATTCCTCCTGGTGATGGATGCTCTGACATCGGACATACAGGGGGAAGCACCTTGGTGTATGCTGTTTGCAGATGACATTGTTCTCGTCGGGGAGGACGCAGCTGAGGTACAGAGCAGACTGGAAAAATGGCAGGAGAGGTTGGAAAGAGTTGGCCTTAAGATCAGCCGTACCAAAACTGAACATTTGTTCTGTAACTTCGGTGGCTCTTCCCAATTCTCTCACATTGCCTTAGATGGGGTATCCCTACCGGTCTGCCCCGATTTTAAGTACTTAGGCTCGCTTCTCCAAAATGACGGCAATATCGACCGGGAAGTTAGTAGGAGAATGAATGCAGGCTGGATGAAATGGCGACAGGTTTCGGGAACAATATGCGACGCGCGGATGCCCCTTAAACTTAAGGGAAAAATTTACAAGAGTGTCATTAGACCTGTCGTTATGTATGGATCTGAATGTTGGGCATTGAAAAAGACGGATGAGAGACGATTGCATGCTACTGAGATGCGTATGTTAAGATGGATGTGTGGGGTGACAAGACTAGATAAGATACGAAATGAGTATATTAGGGGAAGTTTAAAAGTAGCACCAGTGATAGAGAAGTGTAGGAGCGCGAGATTGTCTTGGTATGGACATGTGATGAGGAGGGATGAAAGGCATGTGACAAGGAGGGTTACCAATATGCTTGTGGATGGGCGTAAGAGTCGTGGGAGACCCAAAAAAAGATGGATGGATTGTGTAAACGAGGATATGTGTATGAAAGTTGTGAGTGCAGATATGACGGCTGATAGAAGATTGTGGAAGGCAAGAACGTGTTGTGCCGACCCCACTTAGCGTGGGATGAGGGCAGGCAAATGATGATGATGAAATATAAAAAAGGCATAACGGCGAGCTTACATGTACATTTTAGTTGACGATAAGTGTTGCTTTAAAATCACATATATAATAGTAATATACTAGTTCTGACTTTATATTACAGTTAGTTAGTTAGTTAAATAGGGCCCACCTATTTATATTCTATATACAATATATATATATATATATATATATATATATATATATATAAGAGATTTCCACCTATGTATTGACTCATCACGATATCTCTAGAACCATAAGGTCTTCAGACTTAAAATTTGGTAAGAATATTCCTTTCGCCGAGTAAAGGTCAGCTAAGAAAGGATGGTGGTATGTATGTATATGATATGAAAGGTGGCAGACTATTTGGAGGGGCGCAGCGTCCTCTATAAGAACCGAGTAGGGGATGTTGTGCGAACGCCCATGTCGTGCGGTGTTCTGCAGGGGTCGGTCTTGGGGCCGACTTTGTGGAGCATCGGCTACGACTGGGCGTTGAGAGGGAGCCTCCCGCCCGGGCTGGACGTAATTTGTTACGCCGACGATACACTCGTCACAGCCCGGGGTGGGACGCTGGAGGAGGCGGCACGCCTGGCAACTCTTGGCACCGAGGAGATTGTCAGGCGGATCGAGGCGCTGGGGCTAAGGGTGGCCCTGGATAAGACGGAGGCCTTATTATTCCATGGGCCCCGCACCAGTCCACCCACCGACGCCTCGATCACCGTCAATTCGGTTCCCATCAGCATCCGGGCCCATATGATGTACTTGGGCCTGGTGCTCGACGGGCGATGGTGGTTCCGGGAGCATTTCCGTCGGCTTGCTCCACGGCTTGTCGGCGCGGCGTCCGCCCTATCCTGGCTTATGCCGAATGTGGGCGGACCCAGCGCTACGTGCCGACTGCTGTACGCGGGGGTAGTCCGGTCGATGGCCATGTACGGCGCACCCGTGTGGGCGGAGTTCCTGACCGTCCGACTTAGGGCTCTACTATGACGACCACAGCGGGCCATGGCGGTCAGGGCCATACGCGGATACCGCACGGTGGCGACGGAGGCAGCATGCCTGTTGGCCGGAACACCTCCGTGGGACTTGGAGGCGGAGATGCTCGCCGGACTGTACCGGCGGGTGTCAGCGATGCGGGCAGGGGGCGGCACCGTCTCGCTTAGTGAGATGGCCGCTTGGTGGGGCGACGCCCGCCGTGACGTTATTGCTCGTTGGGCAATCCGGCTGGAAAGGCCTTGGTTCGGTGTTCGGACCATCGAGGCCTTCCGGCCAGTGCTGATGGAGTGGTTGGATCGACAGCACGGGGTCCTTTCCTTCCGACTGGTGTAGGTCTTGACGGGGCATGGTTGCTTCGGCAAGTACCTGCACACGGGCGTGAGGAGGGAGAGGACACCGTCCTGCCACCACTGCGATTGCGACGAGGACACGGCGCAGCACACGCTCGAGGTCTGTGTGGCCAGGGCAGAGCAGCGCCTTGAACTCGTCGCGATCATCGGTGCCGACCTGGCGCTGCCGACCATCACTAAGGCGATGCTCGACAGCGTCAGGAACTGGGACGCGGTCGCCGCCTTCTGCGAGACAGTTGTCTCGCGGAAGGAGGCGGCGGGGCGACACCGAGAGGAAATCCTCTTCGGTGAGACGCTCCGTCGCCGGCGCCTGGGGTGGCGGAGGCGCGAGTATCTGCGCCTAATGCCGCCCTAGCCGAGGCCACGGGTGACTGGACCGGGGAATAGTCCTTCACCCGCAGAGAGGCTGACCGCGTGAGGGCGACGCCCCGGCAGTTAGCTGGGGCGTTGACGGGGGATGGTACCCGAAAGGGTAATCCGCCGGGCTGGCCACGGAAGGCAAGGAAGTGGTACCAGTGGCCGGCCCAATGGCGATGGGGAGGGAATACGGTGGGTTATGGGGCCACGTGCTGCCCTTCCGTCGCCCCGGACGGTGCGGACGACGTGTGACTGGGCCATAGCCTACCAAAAAAAAAAAAAAAAAGCTAAGAAAGGATTTAATGAAATTCCATCCGCAAGGGGTCCGCTGGGGTGTAAAAATCACACTTGTAAATATAGCCCCTACAGATTTGCTAACCTAAAAATCCTCATTTTTTTAGTAAAGAACTTACAGACTTGAATTTGGGTATACATATTTATGTTACGATGCAGAGATAAACCAAGAACGGCTTTTTAAAAATTCCACTCCTAAAGGGCATTGCGTAGGTTTTAACAAAAAAAATCCACATTTCCAAATACTGCCCCTACAGAAATGAAATTCTATGTGGACTGTCTTTCTGCCCCGTAAAGATCAGATGAAGTAGGATTTTAAAGAAATTCTTTCTCTGAGAGGAATTCTATCTAGCGAAAGTAAACTACACAACTGAACTGACGTAACCGAAGCGAAGCGAGGGTGGGTTCTTTTTTTTTTGTTGGTAACGCAGTGGTTGCGAAGAATGCATTTACGCACTTCCCCCGCCTGTCGGAAAAACAGACGAGGAGTGTGGGACTCGCTAGCCACGGGGTTAGAATACCCACTAAACTCCTTCCACTGTGATCGTTGTTAGCCGAGAGGGCTTTGACAGCTTAACCGGACTATGAAGCGAGGGTGGATCGCTAGTATGTAATATATTGGCTCAATCTGAAACTGATACTTGTGATAGAAGGGGATTAAAAACGAGAGGTTATTTTGGTATCGACATATAGCGAGAAGAGATTAAAGTATAGATGAAAAACATGTTCCGTATATTAATGGAATAAGAATACATAATTCACCATTCCTAATCCTCATCGTGGGTATTGTAAAAAACATCAAAGGGATATAAGATATGGATGACGTCTATTTCAGAGAAGGAAAGTTCGAAATAAAACCCTATACAAATATACGTAAATCAATCTCTTATTATGGAGGAGACTCAAACCTAGTAGTGGGATGCATATGAGTTGGGGGGCTGAGAATGATGAGAATGACGCTTTTAAATATTTGTGAAATCACAGGTTTTTCAAGATTATCGGAAACCAAAATTTCTGGGTAGGTTATGGTGGTAGGCAGTGAGTAGCCTAGTTGTACCCCTAATATTGCAAAGAGCGCCAGTAACACTTACCATCAGATGTGCTGCTTGCTCGTTTGCCACCATAAGCAATAACAGAAGGTAATCTAGAGAAAGAAAGTAAGTGAGAACAATTTTAAATCAAAATACAAATCTGCTTTACTAAAACGACAATTGGCTGGGGAAAATCTGACACAAACCTATTTAAACAATTTGAAATTAAAACAATATTTTATTTAAATAACCCAACAAATAATGCATTATATAGTTATATTAATACCTGCAAGTACGCCTACTCATATACACGAGCACTATCTTATACCATACATAGTAACACACAGTAGTATAACACACATACACACAAACACACACACACACAAACACACACACACACACACACACGCACACGCATACGCACACGCACACGCACACACACAATACAATAGATTCACGGGGATGGCTGAAAATCAGCGCTGTTCTTGTGACAGCAGAAGCTGAGCCAATTCCTTTTGCCTACTAGATATAATTTTGTTTATTATAATTGTTAGTTTTTAGTTTAAGTTCTGAAAAGGCAATAAATTATTATTATTATTGTATCTCCTTTTAATTCACGGGATCTTCCATAGGGAAGATGCCCGGTCCTTTGGGAGGCTTACATGGGGATATGGATCCAACACGCAGAGGCCTTTGGAGAAATTTAATCTAAATATTGGGATGGGATACCTACCGATGACATTCCACGTCTGCACTTACCATACGTGGAGTGCCAGCAGTAAGTGTAAAACTATTGTGTGATGATGGTATCTAATATATGAAATATGGGAGTGGGTGTTTAGTGGACTGGTTCATCTTAAATCTATGAATTTATAACTGTCGTCTGCCTTCAAACCCATGTTAAGAGCTGAACGGTGGCAGACGGTGACTCGCCAACTCACTGAATGGGCCCCCTAAATAGTCGCCACAGACACAAAAGTCATACGGGCAACAGAGGGCAACATTGATGTAAGTGGCTAGGGGTGTCGAGCGGTGCGGCGCCGGTTTCACCATTGAGTCTGCGATAAACAAACTCATGGTTTCTCCGTAATTATGCCCTTGAAAATGACACTTCCACCCCCGAGCATATAGCTCTGGCGACCCCTCTCTGATCAGCTGTTTAAGGCAAGCCAGAGCTGAGAGTCCTTCGGGCACTCTTCGGTTTCCACTCTAGCTAGCCAATGAAGGCCAGCTGGAGACGAGTCCCTGATCGACTCTCTGGAGTATTCAGGACCGCAGTGTCCGTTATTATTATTATTATCTAAGCGCTATGATTTTGTGAAAGTTTTACTACTGACCGCGGGTCTTCAACAACCATCTTTATTTAACAACATCATACAACGAAGATATGATCTAATGTTACAAAAAAAAGGTCAAGTCTCATAAAAGAGGCAATATAATTTATTTGTTTTTATTTGTTCTTTTTCTATGTAATAGAATTGTTCCTTTTTTCACAAAGAAACCTAACTTTTTTGTGTTGTGACTGAGTAAGAAGTCAATTCATTACACCAGTAATGGTAGAGCCACGCTGTTGACAGTATTCTGTTTACAGCCGCGAGCCAGTCCGTCTGGGGTAGTACCACACTTTCGCAAAAAACCGACGTTTGAGCAGTTGTAATGTGCTATAGTGCTTTTTTTTTTGGTAACGCAGTGGCTAAAAATGCATTTTTCGCATACCCGCCCGTACGGGGTATGTGGGACTCGCAGGCCCTGAAGGGGTCACTGAATACCCACTAAAAAACCAACTGCTCGCTGTTAGCCGTTGGGGCTTTTACAGCTGAACCGGACTGTGGGCGAGCCCGAGCGCTCTCAACCCGAGAATACGTCATGTGGTGCTCTTGTATTATATTCAATATCTTAGTGTTTTAATGTGTTATATTAGATAATTTTGATGCCATTTTATGTAATGTGATGCGGCGAACTACTGGGATGTAGTGAATATCATATAAAAGCGCTTTACAACGTTTTCGTTTTACATCAAAATTCCCACAAGATACCATTAACAGTGTGGCCTGTTAATGGCGACAATTTGACTTAGACAATGACTAACTTGAAAGACTAAAAACGTGAAGATATTTATAACTCGACACTGGCACCAATAGCTCGTATAAGTAGCTGATTGCCAATATATAAGAAGAAGAAGAAGAAGAGCCGGAAACTCCAATTTCTGGAGTGGGTCTTGATTGGTAGGCAGCGGGCTAGCTGTACCCCTGCTATAGCAAATGTTCATGAGCGGCAGCAACACTTACTGTCAGATGTACTGCTTCCTCATTTGCCGCCATAAGCAATAATAAACAAAACAAAAAACTTCCCTTATCAGTGGATATTGTAAAAAATCTAAAGGACTTAAGCAGATGACATCAATGCAATAGAAGGAAACCTCGTAATGAAACCCTATGATTGCTTTTTTAAAAGACAATACCCTGCTTTAAGAATATAAAGCTTGTATTTCGGCGAAATTTACAAACATATAATCATAGATAAAGATTATATCCAAACTCAGAAGAACTATATAGATGGCACAAATTATTGATCTATATGGGGGTCAAATTTGCGCCAATGGCAAAGCAGGTCGGTATCTTAACTACTATGCCATTGATACAATCAATTTCCCTATTTGGCTAATGTGGAAAATGGTACTACTTACTATTTTCCCTTACCTAGTGGAGGCTAGTAACCAAGATAATAAAATAGTGGGGTCAGAAAAAGAAGAAGATACTAGGCTGAGGCAACAGTTTGCGGGGGTGAACTGTTCGATGGCCATGTATGGCGCACCCGTGTGGGCGAGGGCTCTGAACGCCAGCTCAGGGCTGTTCTGTGGAGACCACAGGGAGCCATGGCGGTCAGAGCCATTCGCGGGTACCGCACGGTATCGACCGAGGCGGCATGCCTACTGGCCGGGACACCCCCGTGGGACCTAGAGGCGGAGATGCTCTCCGACCTCTACCGGCGGGTTACCTCAGTGCGCGACGAAGGTGGCTGCTCATCGTTGAGCGAGATAGCTACCTGGCACGAGAACACCCGCCGAGACGTCATCGCCCGTTGGGTTACGCGGCTGGAGAGGCCTAGACACGGTGTTGTTACCGTTGAGGCCCTCCGGCCCGTACTGATGGAGTGGCGGCACGGGGTCCTCTCTTTCCGACTGGTGCAGGTGTTGTCGGGGCACGGTTGCTTCGGCAAGTACCTGCACACGGTCGTGTGGAGGGAGTGGACTCCGTCCTGCCACCATTGCGGTAGTAACGAGGACACGGCGCAACATACGTTCGAGGAATGTTCGAGCTGGGACGGGCAGCGCCGCGACCTCGTCGCTATCATCGGTGCCGACCTGACGCTGCCGGCTGTTGCGAAAGCGATGGTCGACAGCGTCAGGAACTGGGACGCGGTCGTCGCCTTCTGCGAGGCTGTCATCTCGCAGAAGGAGCCAGCGGCCGGGGCGGCGCAGGCGCGAATATCTGCGCCTGATGCCGCCCTAACCAAGGCTTTGGGTGATCGGACCATGGAATTGTCCGGTTACCCGAGGTGAGGCCACCGCGTGAGGCTTTATTTCACTATATACCCATTCATTCATTCACTACATACACATTAACGTCATCATTTTCCTACTCTTATCCCAATTACTTGGGATCGATACAATATGTACTCTTCTTTCATATTACATATTGTAAAAGTTATTGGCAATAGTTTTATGACCAGCCGCCTGGCAGACGTCAACCCTCCTTGGGAATGTAATTGTTGGCGAAACGGCATCAGATGGAGTTGGCCCAGTATCATCATCACAGCTCATAAATGTCCCACTGTAGGGCTCGGGCCTCCTCAGTAATGGGAGGGAAATTAACCTACTATACCGCGCTGGTCAGACGTGTTGGTATAGGGTTTTGTTTTGAAGTTTTCCTTCTCTCGCATAGATGTTATAAGCGTTTTATATTCCTTAGTCGTCTTGTACGATCACTCACGGGTAATATAGGGTGGTGAATAGTATTCTTACTCCATCACCACATGGAGAGAGAGACATACATTAACGTATAGAAAACTACATTGATATGCAATGTAGATCCATATTTAAGGTATAGATACAATAATTTACAAAGCGAAACAAGAAGCTGTATGATTTAATACGTCACCAATGATTGAGTTTCAAAGTTACACGGAAACTCACGAAGTTTCACGAGCTTTCATTGCAAAGTTTAACTGATACGAAACGTAAGACTGAATTGAAACAGTAGTTCAAAAAGGAACTTACAGCTGTACGAACAGCTGTTATATTGCCTTTATTTTTGTTATCTGCCTTACATATTGATATAACTTGAGTTTAATTCAAAATACTGAAATTTAGCATTTAATATGCTTAATTATTTATAAAAACCCGATAACGAAGCAAAAAAAGACGTGAGTACAAGTGGGGTTCGAACCCACGCCTATTGGGAGTCCGGCCCTAATCGTGCTGCCACTTACACCACCGTGAACTATTTTAGGACATTCAAATCTCGCTTCGTATCATATTTACGTCTTTTCTAAGGAGACGTGCGCCATCTACCCGACAAGCTTACACATTGTATAGGCTTAATACTTCAAACTTTGCAGTTAGAATTGTATTAAACGATGACACAACCTTGTTATTCAAATTACTAAAATTTAGCATTTAATATGCTTAATTATTTATAAAAACTCGATTACGAAAGTTTGATTCGTTAATAAACTGCCTTCTTCTCATAGTCGCTAAGTACACATACTAGGAATGACGTCACTTTTAAAAGTATTTTTTTTTAAATACCTTTTTCATATGTCTCATTTTTCATGGGCTCGAGATTCCTTCACAATAAGAGAGAAACTTATCTACTGTGACATGCAGATCAGACAAGTTGGTACTCGATTTTATTTCAAGTTTTCCTACTCTTGCACAGATGTTATATGCATATTCCTTTATTCCTTTCTTCGTCTTTCACGACATCCACGTGTAAGATAGGGGATGGTATATCACATTCCTAAACAGAAAAAGAATTAAACACACATTACTATATGTAGGCTTACATCTTAATATTTACATAAATACATACATACACACATATCATCACGCCATATCCATTGCAGGGTAGACAGAGAGAACAGAGTGCCAGAGAACTCTATCCTTGCATACTTCACTCGCTTCCTCAACATTCATAATTCTCTTCATACACGCTCGCCGGTTTCGGAGACTCTTGACTCCACCTTCCTTCAGTACGTGACCAATCTGGTCTAGGTAGGTTAGTCTCGGTCTCACCCGGTACCTACATCCTTCCACTTTCGCCTCATCCATCGTCCACTGCTTAATATTTAAGCTTTTAAAAATACACAAAAAATATAGGATGGCTAAACCAGTATCTACCCCTTGCTATAAATGTATAAGATTAAAAAATATAAGCTGAAGTCAATCTAAGATGACGATGAACGATTTACGAATTCCCCTTATGGATATTCTTTTAAGAAAATTAATTGCCAAGATTACGTTTTTTTTTCATTCTATTTCAATTCCACTGAGATTTGGCTTATGATTTCTTAATCTCTGTGTTTATTTAAAATTATCGCTTATTTTATTTGAAAATGAAAGATACTTTATAAATTTCCTTTACAAAATAAGTCTAATATAATATTTATTCTTGCCCACTTCAGGGCTCTTCTTGAAAACTGTTTATTTTGCCTCCACGCCAATTAAATTCATTTTGGTAGCTCTAATTTGTTTATACATTTATAATTCAGTGCTTTTAACATTGATGGACAAGTTTGGTTTTATAATCCCTTTTTAGAATTAGTACGGCCATTTTATTTATTTTATTTCGGCAGTACTCGTCACTCTAATGAAACGAATTTAAAGTGCCGTGTAAGGTATTATATTGCCTATTTGATGAAAGTTTTTAAAATATAATCCATTGCCACAAGTTCCTTCGCCACCTTCCGGTAAGAATCGTAAGAACAAACCAAGAGTTCTTCTCTTAGGCATTAGTGGTTTCCCGTCTGGTGTAGGTAAATTAGGTAAATAAAAAAAGACCCGGGCCGCCGCCCGTGACTGGGGCGGCGCAGGCGCGAGTACCTGCGCCTGATGCCGCCCTAACCGAGGCTTCGGGTGATCGGACCGGGAATTGTCCGGTCACCCGACGTGAGGCCACCGCGTGAGGACGACGCCTCGACGGCGAAAGCTGTCGGGGCGTCGACAGGAGAGGAGCCCGAGAGGGCATACCGCCGAGCGGGCCACCGAAGACAAAGATCGGGTACCGGTGGCCCGCTCACACGGCGAAGAAGAGGTGCTTGCAGGGTGGGTCAATGGGGTTGCGCGCCGCCTCTTCCGTCACCCCGGACCGATTTGGCGGGGTGCGACGTCCATAGCCCACCACAAAAAAAAAAAAAAAAAAAAAAAAAAAAAAAAAAAAAGAGGAATTAGTGGTTTCCAGGGATAATTATAATAGCAAGTACGATCAATAACCCGCTTAATATGGCAAGTTGAGGGTATAATCTACCATATTCCATAGCCATTGCTTTTGGATTAACCACTGATACCGATTCGCTACAGTGGCTAAGAAAACACTAATCCCTGCATTGTGGGAGACTTTACAAACATATAATTATCGAACACAAATTAAACCTAGAATCAGGACAACCATTTATGGATACAAAGCATTGTTCTGCGTGGGAATTAAACCCGCGACACTTGTTAGGTCGAATTTTAACCACTAGGTTCGCAGTTAAAACTTTGATGGAAAGTTTGTTGGACGTGGTTTAAAAATGACTGCACAGATGGCTAAGTGGTTAAGATACTGACCTACCGCGCCAGAGCCATGGGTTTTATTCCCATTCAGGACAATACTTTGTGTGATCCACAAATTGTTATTTTGAGTCTGGGTATAATTTGTGTCCATTAAACTATATGTTTGTAAAGTCCCCCGTAATACAAGGATTATTTCCTTAGTGCCAGACGTTGTCATGTAAAAAAAAATCTACTAAAATAATTTATTATTCGTTAATAAAATAAATGAGGTTTACAATAGCCCAGTGTTATAAATGTTTGTGTCTAAAGGAATTGTCGATAGCGTATTATTGGATTTGGGGTCAAGTGCTAACTGTCATTAGAGGTTTGTCACGATACTCTCATTGACAAACACGATATCTGACATCGAGTGCTAAGGAAAACGCCTCAGCTAGTATTTTATTTGAAATAATAACAGTTAATTAATTAAAATAAGAATAAAATACATACAGAGCCTCACGTCTGTTTCCCAGAGGGGTAGGCAGAGACAACGGATTGCCACAAACCACGATCTTGACATACCTCCATCGTCTTATTCACGCTCATAACAGTCTTCATGCATGCTCTACGATTACGTATACTCTTAATATGACGTCTCTAATTTGGTCCAGAAAATATGACATGGTATTCCCCTTGTATTCGTCCATTTGCTTCGACATTTGCTACTCATTCATTCTTTCTCTTATTATATTCTAGCAATAAAATAATCTATACATATAATAAAAATGTAACGGATCGCTGTCTGTACATGGAAGATATATGAGAAAAAATCTTACTGGGACCTTTATCAACACTAATAGAACCCAAAACAATGATTTTTAAAATTTTTGTCTGTTTATCTGTTTGTCTGTGTGTTTGTGCACGCTAATCTCAGAAACGGCTTATCCGATTTAGACGCGGTTTTTGATAATATATTGTGGTAAGCTTCACTTAACATTTAGGCTTTATTTCATGTCAATTAGTTTATAAATAAAAAAGTTATGGCAATTTAAAAAAATATTCGGAGAAAAAAATCTTTATCGATTCTTTTCAAATTACGTACAAATTATCTTTAGTAAAAATAAACAAACACGTGTGCATTTGTTAATTTTCACCCTCTGGGGGTGTAAATTAGGCTTGCGAAGTGGGTTAGACGACTCAATAACTCATTAGCGCCAAACCGATATTATTGAAGCTGGCAACTTGAAATTTTGACAGGGGTTTCTTTCTATGACGTAGAGATTTACAAAGAAAAGATATTATGAAATTACACCCCTAAGGGGGTGGAACAGAGTGGCAAAGTTTGTATGGGGAGAAAAAATCTTTACTGATTCTTGTTAAATTACGAGTCGAATCAAATATTCTATGGTAATATCCAGCATTTGTTAATTTTCACCCTGTGGTAGTGTAAATTAGGCCTGTGAAGCGGGTTGAACGACTCATTACCACCATTCCGAAACTATTAAAGCTAGAAACATTAAATTTTGACGCACGTTTCTTTTTATGACATAGAGATTCAATATGATAGGATTTTATGAATTCCATCCCAAAGGGGGTATAACAAAGTGGCAAAGTGTGTATGGGGCGAAAATTTCTTTATCGATTCTTTTAAAATTACGTACAAATATTCTTCGTTAAAAATAAATAAACACGTGTTTCTCTCTCCCTCTCCATCAAACCTGCACCAGTGCCGTCGTGGCGACCAGTGCCCGCGTGAGAGCTCACACGATACACATAGTAGACGGCAATAGGTTCTTGCCTAAGGGTTTAAGATACAGGTTAAGTTTAGCTTCAAAAATGTTCACTCTATAACTCAAATAATAAATCATATCTAACGAGGTCGCAACTCTGCTGGTGAAACAGAACAGTCAAATAAAGGGTGGCGATAAGTATATTTTTATCCCATGGTACATACCGTAAATAGTATATTAAAGGCATAATTTGTAGAATGAACAGAACTTTGAACAACCTTTTCTTTAGGACCTGCTATGGTATATAGAATTATAGACACACCGCGCCCAATCCGTCTGAGGTGATGCGTGACCCATAGCGCGCCGTAAACGTACATCTACATTATGCGGGCGGGCCACCGCGACCGGGTATCATCTCGGGTCGAAGCCCTCATGCAGTGAACCTCAATAAAGGTACTCAAGCTTGCGCCGCCCAAAGCACCGACGGTAGAGCGTGTTAACGAAGAGTATTTTCTCTCGGGCCCACTCTATTGCCTAATTCCGTTGGACATCTAACTCGCAGAAGACAGCGACCGCATTCCACTTTCTGACGCTGTTAATCATCGTCCTAGCGATAAACCTTCAACACCTTGCATTGCTTTTATATTGCTTTTTCTATTGAATTCTGTCAGAGATGACTTCTGCGTGGACGAAGTCGCGGGCAAAAGCTAGCATATATATATATATATATATATATATATATATATATATATATATATATATATATATATATATATATATATATATATATATATATGTCAGAGATTTTTTTTTGTTTTTGGTAACGCAGTGGCGAAAAATGCTTTGACGCACCCCCGCCCGTGCGAGGAGTGTGGGACTCAAGCAGCCCCGGTGCGGATGTGAGACGTGCTTGACGACACATCTAATGAAACACGTTGATAGTTGACTTTAGACTAACTTTTATTTAGTTCATACATAGGTACAAAAGTGACTAATGTAATAACAGATGACGCTAGTTGTATTTCAATGTCATGTATAATAGAACATTTCAACACCACCACTCATTGAAATAAACACAATATTATAAAAAAAAAAAACTAACAAATAAACTTTATTTTACATTTCAAGTTTAATTTTGATTGTTATGTAAACCTAATTCCAACATAAATTTATAGTGTTTAACACTAGGCAAACTTTTTGTAAGAATATCTGCAGGCATACATGAGGTATTTAAATAAACAATTTTAATCAAATCATTTGCGACAGCTTCCCTGATAAAATGAAAGCGCACATCTATATGTTTACTTCTTTTATGACAGATAGAATTTTCAGTAAGCTTTTTTGCGCTCTGGTTATCATTATACAAAACTATAGGACACAAATGTTTTCCAGTGAGTTCAAAAAACACATTTTTAATAAAAATTGCTTCTTTACTAGCTTCACAGATTGCCATATACTCGGCTTCAGTGCTTGAAAGTGCCACTGTTTGTTGCTTTCGACACTCGTGTGAAATTACTCCTCCAGAGAGCTTAAAGTAAAAGCCTGTATAAGACCTTCTGTCAAGTATGTTAGAAGCCCAATCTGCATCTACATAACCAACTATATCTAATTCATCCTTAGTGTAAGTTAACCGATAAGACTTAGTTGCTTTTAAATATTTCAACACTCTTTTAGCATGCTGCCAGTGAATTTTATTAAAACAATTATTGTACTGACTCAAGTAACTAACACTAAATGAAATGTCAGGTCGTGTAAGTACAGAAAGGTACATGAGACTTCCAATTAATTGCTGATATGGATATTTTTCATCACAAATTTTACCTTTTTCTAATTTTAAATTTATTTCCATAGGCATTATGGATGTTTCATTACAGTTATTTAGACCAAATTTAATTAACAATTTATTAATAAATTCTTCTTGATCAATACTCAAACCATTTTCAAAAAATTCTACCCTTATACCTAAGCATTGCCTCAATTGACCTAGATCTTTTAGCTTAAATCTAGCACTTAATTGACATTTTAAATTATCTACTTCTGTGGAGCAGTTTGAAAACACAAAAAAATCATCAATAAACAAAGCTATGTAGGTAATTTTTTCTTCAACTGACTTCACAAATAGGCAAGGTTCATGTTTAGATTTTTTATAATTTAATTCTAGTAAGCACTCATCCACCTTTTTATACCAAGCTCGTGCAGATTGCTTTAAGCCGTATATGGCCCTTTTCAGTTTAAGAACTTTACCTTGAATAGCTAGGTTTGGTGGTGGCTGCATGTATACAGACTCTTCTAAATTACCATTTAGGAATGCTGTAGTTACATCATAATGGGTTATATTCATGTTCATTTTGACACTCAAAGCAAACAATAACTTTAAAACTGAATACCTTAATACAGGTGAGAAAGTTTCCTTAAAATCTACACCTTGTTTTTGGCTAAAGCCTTTTGCTACTAACCGGGCTCGATAACGCACTGTATTGTCACTGTTGAGTTTTTTCTTATATACCCATTTACACTGCACGACTGTGCCACTACTAGGTTTGTCTATCACTTCCCATGCATCACACTCACTAAACGATTGCATTTCATCCTCCATGGCCTTACACCATTCTTCTCGTTCTGGTCCATTTATAACATCCGTATATGTAAGATTTTCTTCAATATCTAGACATAAACTGGTATAACCATACCTATCTGGTTTCTTTCTGTCACGCTTCCCCGACATAATCTCCTCTGGCTGCTCAACTACTGTTTCATCAAAGGAAGTGTATAGGTCTTCAGAGCTAGAAGAAGAATCTTCATCAGGCACATATGTCACATCAGATTTGTTCATCTTAGGTTCAGGTTCAGGTATGTTAGATTCAGCATTATTACTCTCCTTTTCTTCCACCATTGCTTGGGTCATGTCTGTGGTTCTAGGAGTATTTTCTATGATAATAACATCTCTACTGGTGATTATCTTACATGTCTTGGGATTGTAGAGCCTGTAGCCCTTAACATTGCTTTCATATCCAACAAGTATATGTTTAACAGCTTTCTTGTCCCATTTTGCAGTCTTTATTTTTGGTGTATGGACCATTGCTGTACTACCAAACACTCTAATGTGGCTCATGTCTGGCTTTCTGCCCGTCCAAAGTTCGTATGGAGTTTTTGTCAATCCTGATGCCAATGACCTATTTCGCAGATACACAGCTGTGTTGACAGCTTCTGCCCAGAATTTTTTTGGCAAATCAGCGTCAAACAACATACACCGAGCTTTTTCCACCACTGTTCGGTTCATCCGTTCACACATTCCGTTTTGCTCCGGGGTGTACGGATTTGTCTTTTGATGCACTATTCCTGCTTTAGATAGAACACTTTCCATTTGTGAAGAGCAAAATTCACCACCATTATCTGTTCTCAATACTTTTAGGTACTTTCCAGTTTGTCGTTCTACTAACACTTTGAATTCCTTGAAGTATTTGAAGACTTCATCCTTGGTCTTTAGGAAAAAAACAAAAGCCATTTTGCTATAATCGTCGACGAAGAGTAAAAAATAGCGTGATAATCCAATTGAGACTTGCTCCATTGGTCCACATACGTCAGCATGGACTACCTCGAGCAAAGCTTCACTCCTGGTACCTTTGTGTTTAAACGGTAGCCTAGTCTGCTTACCCTCACAACAAGTAATACACTTGGATTTTTCAATCACAGCTCTGTCTTTATAGCTTATACCTTCAACTACACCATTTTTCATAGTGTCAAGGTCATTTTTATTGATATGTCCTAACCTTCTGTGCCATATTGCACTAGTTGTGTCTACAGCTGAGCCAGCAAACAACTTCTCAGGCTTGATGTGTAACCTATAAACTCCATTTACTAATTCTGCCTTACCGATCAGTACATTACGTCGATTGCGTATGTAGCAAACTTCTTCTTCGAAACAGACACTGTTTCCATTTCGGATTAGCTGACTAACTGATAAAAGGTTAGTAGTGAGTTTTGGTATGCACAACACATCTTTCACGGTAATATCATATTCTGAGTCGTCAACAACTGTCGTTATTGTAGTATTTCCTGTACACATTACGGGTACTGTCTCTCTGTTTGCAACTATTATATTCTTCACAATTGATTGATTTAGTGAAACATTCTCTATGCGATTTTTATTTACAATCATATGAGAGCTCGCTCCTGAGTCTATGTACCAATCTAAATGATGAAATTGATGATCTGGATTTAAAAATATAGCACTAAATGCATTTTCTGTTTTATTGCGACTGTTCTGAGGATTTTGGGGGCACTTATTCATAAAATGTCCGTTTTGTTTACATCGATAACACCGAATAATTTTTGTCGATTTCTGATTGGTCGACTCGTTCGAGTTTGAATTTATGCTCCGTTTTTCGTAGCGTTGGTTTTTACGACGCTGCAATCCTTTCGACAAAAAAGCACCGTCAGTGCTGCCAACTGAAGTTATTTCCATGTCAAGCAATTTTGCTTTAATGGCGTCGGTACTTATCTTCATGCCAGAATGCTCGATGGCCATTATCATTGGCGCGAATTTTTCACTAAGCCCTGCCAATAACAATGAGCCAACCCACTCGTCAGTGATATTAAATCCAGTACCTTTTAATTTTTGCGCTGTATCTACCGTTTGGGTTACATAGGCTGTCATCGAATCGCTATCTTCGAGCCTAATTGAAATAAGTTGACGTAGCAAACTGATTCGTCGTGTGAAACCTGAGTCGTCGAATAACATTTTTAGCCGATTCCATACTTCTTTTGCAGTTTTTTCATATTTAATATGCACATACAAAGAACTGTCGATGGTCATAATAAGTTTTGCTTTGGCCTTTTTTTGATCTGGAGAAATTGCATCCTCTGCCGTCGTCTCCTTGGTAATATCCACACCATCCAACAAAAGAAAATTCTCAGCTGCGAATGCCCATTCGTCATAGTTCTCCCTGCCTTTGAGTTTCGGCACGTTCACGATATAACTACCCGCCATTATAACCACGTTGCAGTATTTACGGCTTTTTAGCACTATTTTTATATACACTTAGTTGCGCACAGATTGTCCACGTAAATCTTGGAAAATGAAAATATGAACAGCAAATTTAACGATAAATTACGATTTTATAGCCCATAACCTAATGAAACACGTTGATAGTTGACTTTAGACTAACTTTTATTTAGTTCATACATAGGTACAAAAGTGACTAATGTAATAACAGATGACGCTAGTTGTATTTCAATGTCATGTATAATAGAACATTTCAACAACATCTGTGCAGAACTGAACGCGCGTGGTGCTTGAATTTATTTAGTTGCACGGTATTTTAATTATGCGATAACTCCTAAGATATTAGTCAAAATTGTATAGTATGAATGGCAATTATGTAGTGCATTAAATGCTTAAAGTAACTAACGTATTTTATTTGATAATGATTAATATCCTATGCATCTAAATAACTTTCAAATTATCACGTTACAATGTAGCATACATACATACATATCATCACGCGATATCCCTTGCAGGGTAGGCAGAGAGAGTGCGGCGACTACCTCCGAGGCAGGGGGTCTACTGGTGGTCCCCAAGACTGGCGGACCTTCGCGCGGCGTGTATCAGTGCCCGAAGGTCCCACACCCGCAGCCGGCGGCGTCACCGCGACGCTGAGCGGGAGGGCCAGCTGTACGAGGCGTACCGCAGTGCGCGTACTGCCTTTCGGCTGGCCATCCGAGCCGCCAAGGATGCGAGTTGGCAGGAGATGTTGGACGGTCTCGACCGTGACCCCTGGGGTCGCCCGTATCGCGCGTCGCTGAACAAGCTTCGCGCGCAGGCCCCCCCCCTCACCGAGACCCTCCAGCCCGACTTCCTCTGTAGGGTGATCGAGGAGCTATTTCCACGGCAGTCGGGACACACGCCCCCGGTCATGGCTTCGCCAGATCAAGACCGGGAGGCCGACGACGAGAGTGTTCCACCCGTGACGGAGTCGGAAGTGGGGGCGGCAGTGGCGCGGATTCGCTCCGCCACCACGGCCCCCGGCCCGGACGGAATACCAGTCCGGGTGTTGACGTCGCTCCTCGAGCACTTCGAGCCTCGCCTCAGGCAACTGTTCAACGCCTGTCTGACGTCTGGACGGTTCCCTGAGTGCTGGAAGGAGGGGAGGTTGGTTCTCCTGCCAAAGCCGGGACGGCCCCCGGATTTGCCGTCGGCCTATAGGCCCATCGTGCTTCTCGACGATGTGGGTAAGTTGCTGGAGCGTGTCCTCGCTGCCCGCATCGTCCGACACTTGGAGGAGGTGGGGCCCGATCTGTCGGACGCTCAATATGGGTTTAGGAGGGGGCGTTCGACCATCGGGGCCCTGCTACGCCTGAGGCAGACGGCCGCGGAGGCTGTCGCCGGCAAGGGAGTGCTGTTGGCGGTGTCGCTGGACATCGCCGACGCATTCAATAGTCTGCCATTCAGCTGCATCAAGGAGGCGCTCCGGTTCCATGGAGTGCCCCTGTACCTCAGGCGGCTGGTGGCAGACTATTTGGAGGGGCGCAGTATCCTCTGCGCGGGTCCCGCAGGGGACATTGTGCGAACGCCCATGTCGTGCGGTGTTCCGCAGGGGTCGGTTCTGGGGCCGACTCTGTGGGACATCGGGTACGACTGGGCGTTGAGAGGGAGTCTCCCCCCCGGGCTGAGCTTGGTGTGCTATGCTGACGACACGCTCGTCACAGCCCGGGGCAGGACACTCGAAGAGGTGGCGAGCCTGGCCACTCTCGGCACCGAGGAGATGGTCAGGCGAATCGAGGCGCTGGGGCTCAGGGTGGCCTTAAATAAGACGGAGGCCCTATTATTTCATGGGCCACGCGTAAGGCTGCTAACCGGCGCCTCGTTAGTCGTCATCTCCATCCAGATCAACATCCAGGCCCATATGAAGTACTTGGGTCTGGTGCTCGACGGGCGGTGGTGGTTCCGGGAGCATTTCCGACAGATTGCTCCCCGGCTGGTCGGCGCGGCGTCCGCCCTTTCTCGGCTCATGCCGAATGTAGGCGGACCCAGTTTCGAGGGCCGACGGCTGTATGCGGGGGTCATCCGCTCGATGGCCATGTACGGCGCACCCGTGTGGGCGAGGGCTCTGAACGCCCAGCTCAGGGCGGTTCTGTGGAGGCCACAGCGAGCCATGGCGGTCAGAGCCATTCGCGGGTACCGCACGGTGTCGACAGAGGCGGCGTGCCTATTGGCCGGGACACCCCCGTGGGACCTAGAGGCGGAGATGCTCTCCGACCTCTACCGGCGGGTTACCTCAGTGCGCGAGGAGGGTGGCTCCCCATCGTTGAGCGAGATAGCCACCTGGCGCGAGGACGCCCGCCGAGACGTCATCGCCCGTTGGGTTACGCGGCTGGAGAGGCCTAGACACGGTATCGTGACCGTCGAAGCCTTCCGGCCCGTATTGATGAAATGGATGGAGCGGCGGCACGGGGTCCTCACCTTCCGACTGGTGCAGGTGTTGACGGGGCACGGGTGCTTCGGGAAATACCTGCACACGGTCGTGTACAGGGAGTGGACTCCGGGCTGCCATCATTGCAGTAGTGACGAGGACACGGCGCAACATACGCTCGAGGAATGCTCGGGCTGGGACGGGCAGCGCCGCGACCTCGTCGCTATTATCGGTGCCGACCTGGCGCTACCGGCTGTCGCGAGGGCGATGGTCGACAGCGTCAGGAATTGGGACGCGGTCGCCGCCTTCTGCGAGGCTGTCATCTCGCGGAAGGAGGCGGCGGAACGAGTCAGGGAGGACTCCCGCGACCCGGGCCGCCGCCAGTGGCCGGGGCGGCGCAGGCGCGAATACCTGCGCCTGATGCCGCCCTAACCCAGGCCTCGGGTGATCGGACCGGGGAATTGTCCGGTCACCCGACGCGAGGCCACCGCGTGAGGGCGACGCCCCGCCCCGACGGCGAAATCTGTCGGGGCGTCGACGAGAGGATCCCGCGAGGGTAAACCGCCGAGCGGACCACCGAAGACAAAGATCGAGTACCGGTGGTCCGCACGGCGAAGAGAGAGGATTTTACGGTGGGTCTATGGGATCACGCGCCGCCTTCTCCGTCACCCCGGACCGATTTGGCGGGGCGAGACGCACCCATAGCCCACCAATAAAAAAAAAAAAAAAAAAAAAAAAAAAAAAGGGTAGGCAGAGAGAACAGAGTGCCAGAGAACTTTATCTTTGCACACTTCACTCGCTTCCTCAACATACATAATTCTCTTCATACACGCTCGCCGGTTTCGGAGACTCTTGACTCCACCTTCCTTCAGTACATGACCGATCTGGTCTAGGTAGGTTAGTCTCGATCTCCCCCGGTACCTACATCCTTCCACTTTCGTATTGTATATCTTCTTAATCAAACGTTCGTTCGGCATTCTTTCCACATGTCTGAACCATCGGAGTATTCTCTTTTGCATCTTTACACCAGTACTCTCTTTCATACCTACTCGCTCTCTTACGTCGTCGTTACGAATGCGATTGGTTAGCCTAATTCCACAGATTTTCCGTAGAGATCGCATTTCGACCGCATTAATTTTACTTTCATACTCTTTTCTGCATACCCAATTCTCGCTTCCATATAGTAATGTTGACACAAATATATATATATATATATATTAGCTTATCGGTACCTATATATAGCATCTAATATATCACTGCATATATCATACGGAAGCTATTCATGTGCGGGTTGAGTTTCAAAGCTATATATCTTCTGAAACTCTCTGTGTTAGTATAAGTAATTATTATGACATAACATGTATTTAGTTTCAATATCTTGGGTACATAAATTATTATATTAAGTACTTTACGTTTAAGAAGATATTGAATTACCAGAATTATGTGGTTTTATGTTATTTTATTTTATATACTGTGATAAAAAAAATAGTATAAAACATTTTTTTGTTATGTTCATTATTAATTATTTGATATTAATTTAAAAAATAAATGAATGTGATATATACAGGGTGTCCCAAAATTCAACGATAAGCTGGCACCAGCAGGTGGATCTACATATGACTACTCGAGAACAGAAAAGAAAAAAATTCTACCTTGTTTTTTTTTTTCATTACGACAAAAAAACCAAAATCTTTAAAAATGGACATCCTTTATTATATTATTAAGTGCTATTGCTACAGTTTTACAAGTAATTCTGTGATTTTTTTTGTATTGGCAAGGTAAGTAGCACTACTATCGATCACAACCATTAAAAATTCCAGAATATCTATAGTTTTTACACAAAAATCAATCAAAACTATGTTTTTTTCATAAATTATGTAAGATTTTGACTTTCAGCTCACTTTCACTCATCATAGTGAAAAAAAAAAGTATGGACACTACTGTGGCAAATAGTATTAAAAATTGGCGCAACTAACTACAATTCTAAAATGGTATAACATTCAAGGCAAACTAGCCACAAAAATATACTTAGGTGTACTATTTCAAAATAACAACCATATTTCGAAAATTGTTAGTGTTGATAGTAATCACTTTTACTATGTAGCCAAAATGTTTTTGTAGCAAGTTTTCAGAATTTGAATGAGACATGTGCGTAGTCCGTAGATCCACAGTCTGAATTATTTTATGGCGAAGCTCGTCCAAGGTTGCAATCGGTTTTGTGCAGACTCTGTCCTTTAGACAACCCCAATAGAAAAAGTCCAGGGGATTTAGATCGGGTGAACGGGGTGGCCACAAGATAGGACCAAGTCGCCCGATCCAACGCCCTGGGTACTCTTGGTCTAAGTACTCTCGCACAGGACGGGCATAGTGAGCTGGGCAACCATCGTTTTGAAACCACATGGTTTGCAAATCACTTAAGGGCACATCTTCTAATAATCCTGGCAACTCATTTTGTAAGAAGTTTAAATAACTATTGCCATCTATGTTTCCTTGTAACTCAAAGGGCCCTATCACTTTGCCATTTATTATGCCAGTCCATAGGTTAACCTTAAATTGGTATTGGGATTGTCTTCTCTCACCAGGTGCAGATTTTCATTGTTCCAGCTATGAAGATTGTGAAGATTTAAATATCCATCTTTCTTGCAGGTTGTTTCATCACGATGATGTGACGTTTTAAAATTCTATGTGCAGTACTTTTTGGGATTCCCGTTGCTGCTTGTACAGCACGTACAGAGGTAGTTGAATCGTTTTCTATTTCATTGAGAACTTCTTCATCGTGTTCCGATCTAGGTCCAGCGTTTCGCCTGTCAGATGGTATACGACCCTCCGAAAAAGCTTGATACACGTTAATAAATACGCGATAATCCGGATACCTTTGAAGATTAGGGTACCTTGCTCGATATAATCTGCTAGCAGCGTTGGCATTGCATCGGCATTCTCCATAAATTAGGTGCATATTAGTGTATTCTAACGCTGTGTATGGTAGCGGCATGATGAATGCTAAACACTTGAAAATAAGGCAAAACTTCTTTAAAAAAAAACACAAAATCACAGTCTAAAATAATGCCAAGTCAGGTCAATTTCCAGGTCACTTAATTCAATCCAAAAGTCGTCAGTACCAGAGCCACTTTAATTAAAACAGAACGGTGTGCAGTAAACAAAGAAGTAGAGCATACTGACTTGCTGTGCTGCTGAGGACATTAATTACTTCTCCACCTGCATTAATGTTACTAAACAATTAGCATCTATCTATCTCCCTCTAACGTATAATCTCTCTATCTCTGTCTAACTTATTTTATGGACTTATGGACTACGCACATGTCTCATTAATTCTGAGAACTTGCTACAAAAACATTTTGGCTACATAGTAAAAGTGATTACTATCAACACTAACAATTTTCGAAATATGGTTGTTATTTTGAAATAGTACACCTAAGTATATTTTTGTGGCTAGTTTGTCTAGAATGTTATACCATTTTAGAATTGTAGTTAGATGCGCCAATTTTTAATACTATTTGCCACAGTAGTGTCCATACTTTTTTTTTTCACTATGATGAGTGAAAGTGAGCTGAAAGTCAAAATCTTACATAATTTATGAAAAAAACATAGTTTTGATTGATTTTTGTGTAAAAACTATAGATATTCTGGAATTTTTAATGGTTGTGATCGATAGTAGTGCTACTTACCTTGCCAATACAAAAAAAATCACAGAATTACTTGTAAAACTGTAGCAATAGCACTTAATAATATAATAAAGGATGTCCATTTTTAAAGATTTTGGTTTTTTTGTCGTAATGAAAAAAAAAATCAAGGTAGAATTTTTTTCTTTTCTGTTCTCGAGTAGTCATATGTAGGTCCACCTGCTGGTGCCAGCTTATCGTTGAATTTTGGGACACCCTGTACATACACATATATATATATATATATATATATATATATATATATATATATATATATATATATATATATATATATATATATATACATATATATATATATATATATATATATATATACCTATATATATATATATATATATATATATCTATATATATATATATATATATATATATATATATAGATATATATATATCTATATATATATATATATATATATATATATATATATATATATATATATATATATATATATATAGATATATATATATATATATATATATATATCTATATATATATATATATATATACTACCATTTTCATATATTTTAAAAGAAAATCTTAAAAAAATCAAATCAGGTCTTTTATTAGATACTCTGTAGTATATATATATAAAATTAAAGTATTTGTTTGTAATTACGAATTAACAGTAGTTTCACTAAATGCATATGATAGCACACACGGAATTTATATAAAAAAAAAATTAATGTTTTATCTGTCTGTTTTTTCCAGTTAATTTTTGAATCAGTTGGACCGATTTTAATTTGACTTTCACTGGCAGATGACTCATGTTGGTGGTACTTAGGCTACTTTTGTTTTAGAAAAAAAATAGAGTGCCGCAAAAACAGTATTAAAACCGAGCCGAGTGACTTCAAGTGGGGGACTGAAGCCTGGTGAAGAACATAGGCTACCTTTGTATCAATAAACTAGGCGGGCAAAAGGAAGTTTCATATGAAAATATGTATTGATTGTTACAACATTCTAATTCGAAAAGAATAAAATTTCAAATGGAAAAAAAATGTTTTTAAATGAAAAATTAAAAAATAAAATTCATTTTAATATTAATATTAAGTATTCAAACTTTATTGAATTTTTTGCCTCGTCTTGAACTATATTCCTGATAAATATTACTAAAGAAAAATATTTTTTGACCTAACCTAGTATTTTATATATAGGTATAATATAATACAATATTCAGTGTTTTTATAAACGTATTTTGTCTATAAACGAGCCATCGTCGGAAAACAAATTACTAACAAGCTCTTTCCCGAACTCATCTTTCAAAATTTAATTTAATTATCAACTCCTCCAAAGTATACGTAAATACAATTGATGAAGAAGCTCTTAGTAACTTCAGGTACTTTGTATAAGTACCTAATACTTATCCAGTCTTTCACTTCAAAGTCAACTGCCAAGATTGTCCCTGTTTACCCCCTTAAAAACGTGAACCCCAAGTATAAAGCGTGTTTGCATATTTGATGAGTTTTGAAGGAAACTGTCGCTTGGGAGTGTTTCTTATAAGGTAGCTTGTAAGCATAGCGATTATATAAAACCTGATAGGTTATTGCAAAGAATATATGGAAATTTATTTTATATTTGGTTTAGGAAAAGACATGTCGGTTTCATGCTTTCACATATTAAGAATCAGATGTTATTATTCTTCTTTTCTTTGGTGAAATACTTTTATTTCAAGGGGTAAAAATAGGAGAGGGAAAGTCGATACATAATGGTATGCATTTCTTCTGTCTATTTTGGTTCAGTAAATCAATTTTTTAATGTAATATGATTGTAATGAAGGGTTCTTATGGTCCACACATCCTGATATATCTATCGTGTATTACGACAGTAATTTTCAAATAAAAACTATCTTCCCAATAACTCTTTATAACTTATGATAAGTCTAAATGACAATATTCGTTGCAAGAGAACATGAAAACAAAACATTTTGTATAGAAGGAATGTATTCTGGGAGGACCTAATGTCCCATGACCATGAACGCGTAAAAGTGTCGCAAAAGTCAGTGAAGAAAATAAACAACAAATCAATGAACCACGAAAAACAATATTATTTTAAAAGTGTAAGACTCGTGCAAACGTTAAAAATCATTATAGAATGGCCTCGATCAATTATCTTGACAGTTTGGTATATATAATAATAATATATTTATTAAGGAGTTTTATGCTCAGCAGTGGAATGTTTATGAATTGAAGGACTTAATAAATTAAAATAAACGAAAAAAATGTAGTGGGAAATCTAAATAATACCTACTTCTTTCCTGATATACATTTTGTACGGCCCGGTTTTTTTTTTTTTTTTTTTTTTTTTTTTTTGAATACATCCCAAACGATTCGTTCGCGGCAGTGAAAGGGTGACGTGAGACCTCAAAATCTACTGTACTACCTCCTCATAGATTCCCTACAGTGGTAATTTGCTGTTGCGTGTTTGGTGAGCGAGAGTGTCGGAAATTCAACTTTCTCGGCACGTTTTGGTTTGTAGCACTGGCCCAGCTGTACCACTGGTATTGCAAAGTTCCTTGAGCGCCAGTAACATTTACCATCAAGTATGCAGCTTATTCAATTACCACCATAAGCAATATGCCGAACGAACGTCTGGTTAAGAAGATATACAATGCGAAAGTGGAAGGATGCAGGTACCGGGGGAGACCAAGACTAACCTACCTAGACCAGATTGGTCACGTACTGAAGGAAGGTGGAATCAAGAGTCTCCGAAACCGGCGAGCGTGTATGAAGAGAATTATAAATGTTGAGGAAGCGAGTGAAGTATGCAAGGATAGAGTTCTCTGGCACTCTGTTCTATCTGCCTACCCTGCAAGGGATATGGCGTGATGATATGTATGTATGTATGTACCATAAGCAATAAAAGACATAACTGCTACCCGTTCTTTGAAATCGTTAGACATCCAGCAGTTTAAGGTTATGAATATCATCACAGACTGCTAACTGTTGTTGACAGTGGTAGACATCTAGCAGTTTAACCTTTTGGATATCGTCACGGTTCTCTAGCAACAGCGCCGCGGACGTCATCCTCACGCGTTCTGCCTCTTGGAAATAGTTGACTAATTCTTGGTTGGTCCACTTGGATCACGTTTACTATATGTAGCCATAGCGTGACATATATTATTTTTAGTGCAGGCAGAAAATATTTCATTACAGTAATATTGTTGAAGGCAGCACCTACTTACCATGCATGTTAACCTTTGATCTTAATGGCTTATAAATCTATATTACCGTTAAAGTATTATGTGATATTAATAAAATGCGTAAAAGAAGGTCAGGCTGTTATAAATAACAATATAATTAACCATTAAGCTGTGTGGTAGCGGCTACGAATACTACCAACCCTTATTTTGCTAGTGGATGTCGTAAAAGACGACTAAGAGTCTTATAACTAACCTGGACCAACTCCATCTGATGACGTTTGGTCAACAATTACATTCCCTAGGAGGGTTGACGTCTGGCAGGAGGCCGGTCATAAGGGGTACGACGCCAGAAACCTCCGCGTGGTGTACCCTGGGTGCGGGCGACAGTCCCCCAGATCCCTCTGTCGAATTGTCGCCCGTAGCGAATCTCTGGCGCGAGGGGGGGTTCCCCAGCGATGGGTTGAGCCCCAATTCGCTCCTGACCCTCTATTTGTAGAGGGTACAGGACGCGAAATTTCGGACGGGCCCGGTCACTCATTGATTTGAGGGCTGGGCAGGCTTATGCCACCGCCGACATATCGTAAACCTGATATCTTGCTTCAAGACAAGTTGTCGTGAGGCGTAGTATCAGGAGCGAGGGTCTTGGCTTAACCGCCCGGACCGCGAGGAAGACAACCTCTATAAAGAGTTCGAATCAACATTCGAATTCGGAAATCACCCAGAATCTTAAGTTCTGGCGTGCGGCGAGAAGATGCATGGCAGATGGGTTGTTCTGTCGTTAGCACGCTCCAGCCAGGGTACCGGCCGACCCCCTGGTTGGTAAATGTAGGCTTGCCCGGGTACAGGGATCTCTGCCCGGGTCGACGGTTTTTCTCCCATGCTCGTGGGAATTGATATGGATTTGCCTATTTTACTCTCAAAAGACGGGGATCCTACGGATTCCCACTCTACGGCCTTGCTAAGCCAACAGAAAACTGGCACAAACGACGCCTCGTCCTCAGGACTCGAGGCGTCCGCCGAGGGCCCGGCACCAACACAGGAGGCCCCAAAGACGAAGAGGCGTGGGAGACCCCCGAATAGGGGGAAGGCTTCCGGCGCCAAAAAGCGACAGGCGGAGCGGGAGGAGCGGCGGGCTCTCAGGGAGGCTGCCACCGCTGGACCCCAAGATGATGGCGGCGGATCTACTGCAGGGCCGTCAATGGACGAGGGCGACAGTAGTGTCGCAGAGCCGTCCAAAGATGAGGGCAGTGGATCTGCCGATAAAATGGACGAGTGCGGTAATTCCGCGGAGCCGTCCAAGGAGGTCGGTGCGATACTGACGGCAAGGGAGGAGGCCCTCCCCTCGAAGGTGCGAAAGCGCCCCCTGAACAGGGATGGCAGCTCGGGCGCCGATTCCGAGGGGAGTGTTGTCATCATGCCTCCTCCCAAGGTTCCGGCCTCTCGCAGAGGGCGAGGGGCCGTGGCGTCGGGTCGGGCGACCCACTCCCCAGCCGGCAGAGCAAGTGGAGGGGCGGAGGCTCGTAAGCGGGCCGACGACGAGGCGGCCGCCGCGAGGGTGCTGGAGGTGTTGTCCGGCATCCCTCCCACAGAAGTGGCGACCGCTGGCGCCCGCGCGAGCGGTGACGCCCTGGACATGGAGGCCCTGCAGGCCGAAAACGCCCGCCTAGGTGGCGAGGTGTCAGGCCTGCGGGCCCAGAACCGCCGCCTAGAATCGGAGCTGGGCGCGGTGAGGAGGGAAAACCGGATCCTCACCAAGGACGTGGCCGACCTAAAGGCGCAAATGGCGCGGCTTATGCCGCCTGCGCCACCTGCGTCGTCGGCCAATGCCGGCCGCCGAGACGTCGCCGCAGCCAAGCCGCCCCGAGGAGCTGGCAGGCCAGTGGTTCCCACCGCGCCGAAGAAGCCTCCGACCGCGGAGCGTGCGCCGCCGACCAACATCAGTGCCAGCACGCCAAATGTCGCCGTCGTGGAGCAGGCCCCGGCAGAGGTCCAGCCGGCAACACCGATCCCACTGCCTGCGGTGGGGGGCGTGTCGGACGAGGCCTTGCGCGCCATTATCGACACCGTCGGTAATATGGTAAATGCGCGCTTGGCCGTTCTGGAGGCAAGGCTGCCTCCGGAACCACGTGTTCGGCCGCCTCTCGCCGCGGACAAGCGGCCATATGCGGCACCAACCCCCGCCCCGCTACCCTGTCAGGGTGGCCGCGTGGGGGGGAGCTACGCCGCAGCCGCGGCTGGGCCCAAGCCCAAGGGGCCCGCTCCAAAGAGAAAGACGGCACCGGCTCCTGCCGGACCGCAGTCGTCGCCCGCACCGACACCGCCGGCGACGACCCGCGCACCCGCGACTGCGCCTTCCGCGCCTGGCACGCCCGCTGCGCCCGAACAGGGTTGGCAGGTGGCCGAGCGCGGCAGAAAGAGTCGCGGGCAGAGGAGGAGAGCGGCGGCCAAGCGCGCCGCTGAGGTCGTCGCCCCCCAGGCAGGAGCCGGAGGAGGCAGCAGCAGGTCGAAGAGGAAGAGGCCGCGCAAGGGGCTCCGGCCGCCGAAGACAGCCGCAGTGGTGATCACTGTGCTGCCTGAGGCGGCAGAAAGGGGCCTCAGCTATGAGGCCGTTCTGAGGAAAGCCCGGCAGGAGCTCGACGTCTCCGACATAGGAGGCGTCGAAGCCCGGACCCGCAAGGCCCGGACAGGGGCTCGGATTTTGGAGTTCCCTGGGGCCGAGGGCACCAGAACGGCCGATAGCGTGGCGTCGAAGCTGCGAGGTCTGTTCGCCGAGGAGGGTGGCGTCAAAATCGCCAGACCCGTAAAGTGCGCCGAAATGCGCATCGCGGGTTTGGATGACTCCGTGACGGTGGAAGACATCCGGGAGGCCATTGCCTCGAAAACCGGGTGTCCCATGGACACCGTCCGGGTTGGCGCCATCCGGCCCGGTCCGGGCGGCGTAGGTGCCGCCTGGGTGCAGTGCCCAGTGGAGTCGGTCAGGCAACTGGCCGACTCAGGCAGGCTCCTCGTGGGCTGGAGCTCAGCGCGAGTCACCGTGCTGGAGCACCGGCCTGCGAGGTGTTTCAAGTGCATGGCGGTCGGGCACACCCGGCCAACATGTACTAATTGCTTTGACTGCGGCGGACTCTGTTTCCGCTGCGGTCAGACTGGGCATATGGCGGCATCTTGCGCCGCCCCGCCCCACTGCCCCGCGTGTGCGGCGGGCAATAAGCCTGCCAAGCACCGCATGGGCTCTGGGGCGTGCAGACCTCCGGCTTCGGCTCCAAAGGGGCGGAGCGGCCCTTCGACTCCGGCCGCTCCCGCTCCTAGCGCGGCCCGATCGCCCGCCGCAAGCCAGGAGGTGATAATGGACACAGCCCATTAATGGCTGCCCAGTCCACTCACCTCCTGCAGGCCAACACCAACCACTCCGCCGGTGCGCAGGATCTCCTCCTGCAATCCATGGCGGAGTGGTCGATCGGTGCAGCCGTAGTCGCGGAACCGTACGTCGTGCCTGATCGCCCTAATTGGGTGGTCAGCCGGAACGGAACCGCGGCAATCGTCACCTCCACGCAGCGGCACTTCCCGTCCTTATCCCTCTTGGATAGGGGCGAGGAATTTGTCGCGGCGGATTGGGGAGGGGTCACACTGTACAGCGTTTACCTCTCCCCTAACAGGAGAATGGACGATTTCGGGGCCTCCCTCACCACCTTGGAGGCTTCGATACGGCGACTGGCACCGGGCCTCGTCCTGGTCCTGGGGGACTTCAACGCCAAATCCACGGCGTGGGGGTCCCCGATGACGGACGATCGCGGGCGGGCGATCGTGGAGTGGGCGGCGTCACTGGGCCTCTGTGTCCTAAACAGAGGCTCAGTGAACACGTGTGTGCGACAGCAGGGTGGGTCGATAGTGGACTTGTCGTTCGCTAGCCCCGCTGTCGCACCACGAGTGAGGAACTGGCGTGTCCTGGAGGAGGCGGAGACCCTGTCGGATCACCGTTACATCCGGATGGAGGTCTCCCCTCTCCGGGACCCCAGCAGGGGTCACAGGGCGGACCGAGCTCCCGCATTTCCGCGGTGGGCTGTGGGGCGGCTGGATAGGGACCTACTGGCGGAGGCGGCCATCGTGAACACGTGGCTGTCCTCACCACCCCTAGCGGACGGAGTGGACGTTGAGGCTGTCCGCATCCGCAGTGCGTTAACGCAGGTCTGCGATGCGGCCATGCCCAGGGTTCGGCGTCTACCTCCGAGGCAGGGGGTCTACTGGTGGTCCCCAAGACTGGCGGACCTTCGTGCGGCGTGCATTAGTGCCCGAAGGTCCTACACCCGCAGTCGGCGGCGTCGCCGCGATGTTGAGCGGGAGGGCCAGCTGTACGAGGCGTACCGCAGTGCGCGTACCGCCTTTCGGCTGGCCATCCGGTCCGCCAAGGACGCGAGTTGGCAGGAGATGCTGGACGGTCTTGACCGTGACCCCTGGGGTCGCCCGTATCGCGCGTCGCTGAATAAGCTTCGCGCGCAGGGCCCCCCCCTCACCGAGACCCTCCAGCCCGACCTCCTTCGTAGAGTGGTCGAGGAGCTGTTCCCGCGGCAGTCGGAGCACACGCCCCCGGTCATGGCTTCGCCAGATCACGACCGGGAGGCCGTCGAGAGTGTTCCGCCCGTGACGGAGTCGGAAGTGGGGGCAGCCGTGGCGAAGATTCGTTCCGCCACCACGGCCCCCGGCCCGGACGGAATCCCAGTCCGGGTGTTGACGTTGCTCCTCGAGCATCTCGAACCTCGCCTCAGGCGACTGTTCAACGCCTGTCTGACGTCTGGACAGTTTCCTGAGTGCTGGAAGGAAGGGAGGTTGGTTCTCCTGCCAAAGCCGGGACGGCCCCCGGATTCGCCGTCGGCCTACAGGCCCATTGTGCTTCTGGACGATGTGGGTAAGCTGCTGGAGCGTGTCCTCGCTGCCCGCATCGTCCAGCACCTGGAAGAGGTGGGGCCCGATCTGTCGGACGCTCAATTTGGGTTTCGAAGGGGGCGTTCGACCATCGGGGCCCTGCTACGCCTGAGGCAGACGGCCGCGGAGGCTGTCGCCGGCAAAGGAGTGCTGCTGGCGGTGCCGTTGGACATCGCCAACGCCTTCAATAGTCTGCCATTCAGCTGCATCAGGGAGGCGCTCCGGTTCCACGGAGTGCCCCTGTACCTCAGGCGGCTGGTGGCAGACTATTTGGAGGGGCGCAGTGTTCTCTACGCGAGCCCCGCAGGGGACATTGTGCGGACGCCCATGTCGTGCGGTGTTCCGCAGGGGTCGGTTCTGGGGCCGACTCTGTGGGACATCGGTTACGACTGGGCGTTGAGAGGGAGTCTCCCCCCCGGGCTGAGCGTTATTTGCTATGCTGACGACACGCTCGTCACAGCCCGGGGCAGGACATTCGAAGAGGCGGCGAGCCTGGCCACTCTCGGCACCGAGGAGATGGTCAGGCGAATCGAGGCGCTGGGGCTCAGGGTGGCCCTAAACAAGACGGAGGCCCTTTTATTCCATGGGCCCCGTGTGAGGCTGCCCATCGGCGCCTCGTTAGTCGTCAACTCCATCCACATCAGTATCCAGGCCCATATGAGGTACTTGGGTCTGGTGCTCGACGGGCGATGGTGGTTCCGGGAGCATTTTCGTCAAATTGCTCCCCGGCTGGTCGGCGCGGCGTCCGCCCTTTCTCGGCTCATGCCGAACGTGGGCGGACCCAGTTTTCAGGGCCGACGGCTGTATGCGGGGGTGATCCGCTCAATGGCCATGTACGGCGCACCCGTGTGGGCGAGGGCTCTGAACGCCCAACTCAGGGCGGTTCTGTGGAGGCCACAGAGAGTCATGGCGGTCAGAGCCATTCGCGGGTACCGCACGGTGTCGACGGCGTGCCTACTGGCCGGGACACCCCCGTGGGACCTAGAGGCGGAGATGCTCTCCGACCTCTACCGGCGGGTTACCTCAATGCGCGAAGAGGGTGGCTCCCCATCGTTCAACGAGATAGCCACCTGGCGCGAGGACGCCCGCCGAGAAGTCATCGCCCGTTGGGCTACGCGGCTGGAGAGGCCTAGATACGGTGTTATTACCGTTGAGGCCCTCCGGCCCGTACTGATGGAGTGGATGGAGCGGCAGCACGGAGTCCTCTCTTTCCGGTTGGTGCAGGTCTTGTCGGGGCATGGTTGCTTCGGCAAGTACCTGCACACGGTCGTGCGGAGGGAGTGGACTCCGTCCTGCCACCATTGCAGTAGCGACGAGGACACGGCGCAACATACGCTCGAGGTATGTTCGGGCTGGGACGGGCAGCGCCGTGACCTCGTCGCTGTCATCGGTGCCGACCTGACGCTGCCGGCTGTTGCGCGAGCGATGGTCGACAGCGTCAGGAATTGGGACGCGGTCGCCGCCTTCTGCGAGGCTGTCATCTCGCAGAAGGAGGCGGCGGAACGGGCCCGGGAGGATTCCCGTGACCCGGACCGCCGCCCGCGGCCGGGACGGCGCAGGCGCGAGTACCTGCGCCTGATGCCGCCCTAACCGAGGCTTCGGGTGATCGGACCGGGGAATTGTCCGGTTACCCGACGTGAGGCCACCGCGTGAGGACGACGCCTCGACGGCGAAAGCTGTCGGGGCGTCGACAGGAGAGGAGCCCAAGAGGCCATACCGCCGAGCGGGCCACCGAAGACAAAGATCGGGTACCGGTGGCCCGCTCGTACGGCGAAGAAGAGGTGCTTGCAGGGTGGGTCAATGGGGTTGCGCGCCGCCTCTTCCGTCACCCCGGACCGATTTGGCGGGGTGCGACGTCCATAGCCCACCGCAAAAAAAAAAAAAAAAAAAAAAAAAAAAAGGAGGCCGGTCATAAAACTATTGCCAATAACTTTTACAATATGTACTATGAAAGAAGAGTACTCATTGTATCGATCCCAAGTAATTGGGTTAAGAGTAGGAGAATGATGATTATGATGATAAATATTAACCATCATAGGGCGCCTGGTAGTATAATATAAAAACTAATGGATGTGAAAGGATTTTTATTAATTCTTTAAATGAAACCAAAATAAGTTTGGCATATTAAATTTGTGTCAGTTTAAATCATCATTTCATTTGCCTGGCCTCATCCCACGCTAAGCGGGGTCGGCTCAACATGTTCTTGTCCTCCACAAACTTCTATCATCCGTCCCATAGGCACTTACAACTTTCATACACAAATCCTCGTTTACGCAATCCATCCCTCTCTTTTTGGGACTCCCACGATTCTCACATACATCCACAAGTATATTGATAAACCTCCTTGTCACATACCTTTCATATCTCCACATCAAATTCAAATTCAAAATTCAAATTCAAATTAATTTATTATACATAAACCCTGCGAGGGCACTTACATATTGTAATTTTTTTTTCATTTAAAGTTAATCTAATAAACTACCACCGGATCGGAATGAGACCGCTACTGAGAAGATTCGGCAAGAAACTCAGTGGGTTTGTCTATTTATATTTTATCTATGTTATTATAATCACATGTTTATACCAAGAAAATATCGAGCTCCTATACTTCTCTATCATTGGTGCCACTTTTAAACTTCATCTATGTTAGCTTAAATTACTAAAATTAATTTGATATAGAATAATTTTCATTTTCTAATAGAATTAATATTAATTAATTGCTAACTAATAATATGGTGTCATATAAAAAAAGCCTCAAAACATCAATGAATATGAAGTATAGTCACATAACTTAGTTCTGTGATTACGAATGTACAGCATTATACATGTATGTACATAAAAACGTTCCAAACCTTACATGCGTAAATAAAAATTTAAGTTTTTTTTTTACTATTCTTATTATAAAACATAAATAATCGTCATCATTATTATTTTTATATTATTATATTTTAATTATTATAAGGGCGTAATATCTATACTTGGTAGGCGGGTAAGCGATCAAAGTGAGGTGTGAGCATTGAGAGTTGCTGTCCACTGTTTTTGTGAGTTGACCCTTGGCCGATTTCTACGACCGCCGGCACAGGCAAGTAAGTGTTGGCAATAATTTGTATTCTTATCTCGTCGTCATATGGGATTTAAAATACATTAGGACTTAAGTACAGAATAATATAGTTAGCTAGATGCTTTAATGATTACACGTCCACGTCTCGGACGGAACGGGCGGCGTGTGTCTGTATCATAGCATACTCAAAAAAATGACGTGGCCATAAATAGCCGAAAGCGGTGCGGCCAACCAAAGACAACAAAAAAAGAAAGGAAAAAATAACTGGTTTTAAAGCCATTCCCGGATTAAAACACCATTGGGTATTTTCCTTTTAATATTTTCAAGCAAATTGTGGCGATAAGATAGATAATAGATTTACTCATTTAATTCTTTAGTTTTATGATCATTTCTAACAACAGAATCATTTCCTTCTATTTCTATTTTATCATACATCCATTTTCTATTGTTCCTGCATTCATGACCACATTTGTTGGAACTACACTTAGGACATGGAAAATGACATCTTGAGCATGATTCATCAAGACAATCACATAAATCTTTGCCCGTTGCCGCTATTTGACCAGTTTCATTATACATGTTTTTATTTTTACGACCACAAGTCTTTATATTTAAATTTCTTCATGAATGGTTTCTATTTCTTTAATATATTGTATTATTATCTACGATTCTGTTAGCCATATAATACTCTATCGCCATGTAAATGATGACCAAATGATAAGAACTATTCCCTATATTAAAAGGCTATATTAAAAGGCTATCTGCCAGTGTTTTAGAATTTATTGACTTGTTTTTTTTTATTTATTCATCCAATGTTACGGAGATGTTAACGACTATTACGTAACTATGCGATACATTGTACAGATCACTTGGTGGTTAAGATACCGACCTTGAGTGCCAAGTGTCGTGGGCTTGATTCCTTCGCTACAACTATGTGCGATTCACAAACTGTTCTAGGTCTGAGTGTAATTTTTATCTGTTAATTGTATGTTTGTAAAATCCTCTCCAATACAATGATCATTTTCTTCATGAAGACTTTAAAAAAAAAAACAAAATCAAACAATCTATATATATATATCATCATCTTCATCATCATCACAGCCTATATATGTCCCACTGTTAGGCTCGGGCCTCCTCAGTAATGGGAGGGAAATTAACTTACTATACCGCGTTGGTTAGACGTGTTGGTGTAGGGTTTTGTTTCGAATTTTCCTTCTCTCGCATAGATGTTATATGCGTTTTATGCCCCTTAGTCGTCTCTTACGATCACCCACGGGTAAGATAGGGGGTGGTGTATTGTATTCTTACTCCGTCACCACTTGGATATATGTATATAGCTGCGATATATCTACATACCTATTTCAAGAGAAAGGTGCGTATAAAGATAATAATAAAAAAAACATCAGTAGAGTAGGCATACAAATAATCTCATAACTAATTCTATAGGCATAAAAAGTTTGCCTCGTATAAGGCTTTCCGAGAGAGTAATGTGTTCCGTATTCCTCAAAGATGTATTCTACTTTTTGTGTGGTAAGTTTATATAAAATTTAACAGTATGTAGTCACGTACTTTGCGGTCTAGAGATATGTGATATGGGTATAATATGTCCATTGATCTTGAGCTCTTATCTGTTTATAGGAATAATATAAGTCTACGAATTCAGTTACCAATGACATGAAAATGTAGTAGTTAATGTTAGAATATCATCTTACAAAAGTAAATAACAATATTTGTATGACCGAGCTTACTTCGACATTTTCTTTTTTGATGATTTTTGGCAAATATATTTTAATATTAAAAAAAATAATTGCTAAATAATATTTTTGGGGTTTCTCGTAGTTTACGGTAATCCCGGTTTTTGTTATGTTGTAGTAGATAATAGGTACTAAACCACTATAAAGTTTAACTGTTTATTTACTTTAAGTTTAATCTGAGTCGCTATCCGTGTGGTGACGGAGTAAGAATACAATTCGCCACCTCCTATCTTACCCGTGGGTGATCGTAAGAGACGACTAAGGGATATAAAACGCATATAACATCTATGCAAGAGACGAAAAACTGAAAACAAAACCTAAACCAACACGTCTGACCAGCGCGGTATAGTAGGTTAATTTCCTTCCCTTTACGGACGAGGCCCGAGCCCAACAGTGGGACATATATGGGCTGTGATGATGATGATGATCTGAGTCGCACCTTTCGTAATGTTAATAGTAATAATACACACGTTTGTGCATTACGGAGTATTGTTTACGACTACTTCATGTTAATTAGGTAGTAGGCCACCGAAGTTAAAAATCGGGTCCCGGTGGCCCGCTCGCACGGCGAAGAGAGAGGAGTTTTTACGGTGGGCCTATGGGGTCACGCGCCGCCTTCTCCGTCACCCCGGACCGATTTGGCGGGGCGAGACTAATCCATAGTCCACCAAAAAAAAAAAATGTTAATTAGGTAGTAGTACTTATAGTACGTAAATCGCTGTGTGACCAATTTTGGCTCGTAGGTACATAATAAAAAATATATATAAATAAATAATAGTTTAAAAACTAAAAAAACATGCTTTTATATATAAACTAAACTAAAACGTAGAAAATAACTTTTTTAATCATTCAAGTTAAGGTAGAGTGAGAAATAAAAGAAATTATTTTAGTGTAAAAAAAGCGTGGGGTGCCTGATGTTAACATTCCATTGATAGAGTCATGTGGGTAAGTAGGCACTGTGGGTATGTTGCGAAATATTTTCAGAAGACGAATGATCAAAGACAAAAATATTTCGCAACATACCCACAGTGCCTACTTACCCACATGACTATCAATACTATCGAACGTCTGGTTAAGAAGATATACAATGGGAAAGTGGAAGGATATAGGTACGGGGGGAGACCGAGACTCACCTACTTAGACCAGATCGGTCATGTACTGAAGGAAGGTGGAGTCAAAAGTCTCCGAAACCGGCGAGCGTGTATGAAGAGAATTATGAATGTTGAGGAAGCGAGTGAAGTATGCAAGGATATAGTTCTCTGGCACTCTGTTCTCTCTGCCTACTCTGCAAGGGATATGGCGTGATGATATGTATGTATGTATGTACTATTCAAAATTGCGTATTGTATATTAAAATTAATACACTGATATTGTCAATAAAATTGATACACTGATAGTCCATAATGTAAAATAAAACACAAAGCAGTCAAGAGGACTGTCGACAGAAATGAAAACTTAAACTATTCAAAAAAAAAAAATACAAAATAATAAAAAAAAGCGTGCCCCAGTGAGTGTGTATGGATGTGACCAGACCATAGCCAGCTGTCAGAAAAAAAATTGGAATGGTTAGCGAATAATTTCGCACAAATTGCTTTATTCATCGGTTTAAAAATACTCTTATTTATGTGGTTAAATACAATATTCTCCTTCGGTCTACTCTTCCTCCGTTTTACGAATTTCCTCTTCTACGGTCCACTATCCCATCGTCTTACGAATTTTCGATCAGGTCACGTGTCCTAACGCGAGTTTAACATGTTTTACCTATATGAAAAAAGTGCACAACGCCACTAAAGAAGTTTCCACTTCAATAATCTTTTTAAGAAATTGTACAAGATATGTAAATGTAAGTCAGTTAAAATATGAACTTTTACATCAGTTACTATTTTTAAAACTATATTTTTCTTTGTTACATATAGACATCATATTTCATGTAGTTTATCTATCACTAGATTGATAAGCATAAAAAAGGGTACCGGACCCTTTTTACAGCCAGATCAAATGTGCATACTATATCACACTTCAAGCGTCTACGAAAAGTAAGGTCGTGGAATGGACCGAAAAAGTCGGAGCTTTTGCCCAGCATAAATAAAACGGGAAGGATTTTTTTGTCCTCTAAACCTTTTTATTAGATATATGTATAGCTTTATATGGGTATATATGTATTATATGTTTATCAAATTTATTTATATATGTAGAGATAGTTTTTTTTAAGACAATATCCAAAGAAATAATTCTTGTATATTTTACAAACATATATTTAATAGACACAAATTACATCCACATTCAGAAGAATAAATTGTGGATCGCACAAAGCGAGGACAAGGAAGAGTTGCAAGGAGAGAGTTGACTCCGTCCTGCCAACAGTGCGGCAGCGACGAAGACACAGCGCAGCATACGCTCGAGGTTTGTTCGACACCCTCTCATTGCCGGCCGTCGTGAAAGCAATGGTCGACGATGAGAGGAATTGGGACGCGGTCGCCTCCTTCTGCAAGTACGTCATCTCACAGAAGAAAGCGGCGAAGCGAATCTGGGGAATCTCCTTCACGAGGATACGCACCGCCGCCGGTGACTGGGGTGGCATAGGCGTGAATACCTCCGCTTATGCTGTCCTAGCCAAGGCAGTGGGTGACCGGACCGGGGATTAGTCTGGTCGTCCCAGTGCGAGGTTACCGCGTGAGAACCCGGGAGGATAGACTCTAGAGATAGACTACTCGCGAGGGTAGACCGCCGGGTGGGTTACTGAAGAAAATGACCGCGTTTCAGTGACCCACCCGCACGGCGTCGAGAGGTATGTTATAGGGCGGGTCTAGGGGATCGTGCGCCGCTTCTCCTGTCGTATCGGACAGATTAACAGGGCGTGACCGGACCATAGCCCGGCCACATGAGTAAATAAACGTACAGAGACCAAACTTCTAAGGAGCGAGCAAAATTGTTACCTATTCTGGTAGGGTTGGCACATGAGGATGAAAATAAATACACAAAACGTTTGTCAGATTTTTTATGTATGGATATTTTTTTACAAATTGCTTACTAAATAGTTCTTTTTCTTGTAATTTTTTATTTTTAATAATTTGTTATATCTCTTAAGCGAATGATAAATTCTAAATCTAATATAAAGTTTCTTTCAATAATCAATGGGAAAGCACTTGCATGACATATCAAATTTACAATCTTGTATACGTTTTATTATATCACTACCAATATTAACAATATTTATTTCTAGATCGAAATATTCTCGAAATTTCTTCTCAAGCAATTCAACAAATGCGATGAAGTTTGTCAGGAGGTATTATTAAAAAAGCCAATTGTATACTGCTTTCGTTAAAGTCTTTGTAATGGCTGAAAAAAGAGTCTTTCCCCGTATACCATATATATAGGTTGTTCAGATCTATTTACATACAATGTCATTTTCAAAAAAAGATAGATATGTTTTTATTTTTTCGATTGTTGTTCATGCACACAGTACAATAAACCATATTTACACTCTTTCTAATTAATTCAAATTTAAACAAACACGCACGCCGCGATGCACAGCGAGCGGTGAGTGAGCCCTTTGAGCACTGGCCGAACCAGCCTAAACAGGTTTCGTTCCGTAAGTGACGAGCCGCCAGTGCTCACGCACACACGCGCATCATACTTGTAGTGATGTACCTAATATGGCGTGGTTGTTTGAATGTTTGTATCTGTATGTTTATTTACTCATGTGGCCCGGCTGCTTAAAAAAAAGATGGACTGACGATATATAAAAAGTCGCAAAGAATCGTTGAATGAAAGTTTTGAGTGGTATTACTCTATGTCTAACAATGGACTTCTGGTCGTAGATAGATGGCAAAAAGGTACATTTTTACGTAGTAGGTGTTATTACTGCCGTGTATAATTAAAAGTATTGTTAATTTTAATTTATTTTATTCTTTAAAAAAAACTGACCAGCAAAATAACTTTCTTCTCGTTTCAGTTACAAATAATTTTACATATCATATTTTATGAAAATTTTACAACCTCAAGGGATAAAAATAAGTTAATATATATTATATTTTTATGTAAAAATTTAGTTTCAACGAGTTTATTTCAAAACAAATATACCTAATTTGAGATCCAATCTTGTTTACCGAATAGAGTAAATTACTATTGATTTTTGGCATATAAAAGTATATAGAAGTGTATACAGAAGTGTAAGGTTGGAAATGTATTTGTATAATATTACATACATATCATCACGCCATATCCCTTGCAGGTTAGGCAGAGAGAACAGAGTGCCAGAGAACTTCTATCCTTGCATACTTCACTCGCTTCCTCAACATTCATAATTCTCTTCATACACGCTCGCCGGTTTCAGAGACTCATGACTCCACCTTCCTTCAGTACATGACCGATCTGGTCTAGGTAGGTTAGTCTCGGTCGCCCCCGGTACCTACATCCTTCCAATTTCGTATTGTATATCTTCTTAACCAGACGTTCGTTCGGCATTCTTTCCACATGTCCGAACCATCGGAGCATTCCCTTTCGCATCTTTACACCAATACTCTCTTTCATACCTATTCGCTCTCTTACGTCGTCGTTACAAATGCGGTCGGTCAGCCTTACTCCACAGATTTTCTGCAGAGATCGCATTTCGATCGCATTAATTTTACTTTCATACTCTTTTCTGCATACCCAACTCTCGCTTCCATACAGTAATGTTGGGACAAGCACTGCGTTATGTATTTGCTACACGTGCCTTCTGGCTGAGGTGGTGGCTACCGAGAAGTTGCCCCAATGCTCCGTTCACTCTATTTCCCGCATTCACTCTTCGCTCTATATCAGTGGTGTACCTTCCATCTCTCATATCCTTCCATTCTGTATAATATTGGTAACCTTATATCATATTGGCTAGAGTAATGGAACAATTTGTTTGAATTGCTAACACAATTTTTCACATTGCAATTTGAATTTTTGATAGGCTATGGTCCAGTCACACGCCGTCTACTCCATCCGGGGCGACGGAAAGGTGGCGCGCGGCCCCATAGCATACTATTTCCCCTCCCTATCGCCAATTTGAATATACGCTAAGATTTTGCCGTGTGATGACAGATAATAGTACAATAAGATGCAGTCCTTTAATTTGCTTTAGGAGTTATAAAAATGGTTTAAGTGATCACCAGGAGATTCGAACTCTTTTAGGAAACACACAACTCTTGGAATCTCCAACTACTGTCAAGCTTGGAGATTATGATATTATTTGTGTAGGTCAGTATCTTAACCAATGGACCGGGGAATAGTCCGTCACCCGCAGAGAGGCTGACCACGTGAGAGTGATGCCCTATGGACAGGATATGGTACCCGAAAGAGTAACCTGTCGCCTCGGATGGAATGGTCAGTAGTTACCTAAATCAAAATGAGAGATAAATTAACGATATATGAAACATAGTATGGAAAGAATAAAAATATACAATGTAACAATAGAATGTAAATTATAAAACTTATTTACAAGCAAATGTTTATGAGGACATAATGATTGCCACAATTGGGACTCGAGCATGCGCCTATTGAAACCCATTCCAATCGAAACATATGTTAACTTTGTTTTAATAGATGGCGCAAATTTCCCAATAAAAACAACAAAATATGAGTGAGAATTTGATTGTCATACGTCAGCTACTTAAAATGAATGTAAAGGATTTCCAATAGGTGTGGTCTCGGGTTCTACGTGTGACTATTATTGTTTGCTCGTTTTAAAAATAACCTGGCATGTTAAACGCTAAATCTTAAAATTTTACATGCAGTAACATTAACCAAATTACGCAATAAACCTTTTTATTACCACATAAATAATTATGTTATTTTGAAAGCCTACCTAAATATTTTCTAGTCGTAAAATAATATATAGAGTATGAAGAGATGTTATATCATGATGAGTAATGATTTTTAATGTTTACAAAAGAATTACAACTGTGGCTTGGTGGTAGCGGCTACGAATACTACCAACTGTTACTTTGCTCGTGGATGTCGTAAAAGATGACTAAGAGATTTATAACAACTTGGGCCAACTCCATCTGACGCCGTTTTGTCAACAATTACATTCCCAAGGAGGGTTGACGTCTGGTAGACGGCCGGTCATAAAACTATTGCAAATAACTTTTATAATATGTACTATGAAAGAAGAGTTCATATTGCCCAAGTAATTGGAATAAGAGTCATCATTATCATCACAGCCCATAAACGTCCCACTGTTGGGCTCGGGCCTTCTTCGTAATGGGAGGGAAATTAACCTACTATACCGCGCTGGTCAGACGTGTTGGTGTAGGTTTTTGTTTCGAGTTTTCCTTGTCTCGCATAGATGTTATATGCGTTTTATATTCCTTAGTCGTCTCGTACGATCACCCACGGGTAAGATATGGGGTGGTGAATAGTATTCTTACTTCGTCACCACACGGATGGAGGAGGAGGACATAGGTTTTTACTACCCAATGTAGTATTAGTTATTGGATTTTTAGCTATATTTTTGATATAAATACAAATTTCGATTTCTTAAAAACAAAAAACATCATCATTCTACTACTCTTATCCCAATTACTAGGGGTCGATTGAATATGTACTCTTTTTTTATAATACATATTGCTTAAGTTATTGGCAATAGTTTTATGACCGGCCGCTTGCCAGGCGTCAACCCTCCTTGGGAATGTAATTGTTGACCAAACGGCATCAGATGGAGTTGGACCAGATCGTTATAAGGCTCTTAGTCATCTTTTACGAAACCTACGAGCAAAGTAATGGTTGGTAGTATACGTAGTTGCTACCACACAGCGAAAAAAAAGGATATATGCTATCGAGATATATCTCGATTCAATCAAAATATAAGATTTTAAAAACAAAATACAAGTATAGAACCGCAATGCTATCTGTTAGAAATCTATTCAGAACTAAAGCTATTTCTAACTTAGATAGACAATCTCCGGACTATATTCCGGGTATTATGCGGGGTAAGTTGGTTACTGGCGTTCACTATCTGAGGAAAATATTACGTCATTATCGACGTAATATTTTCTTTTATCGTATCTTTCAGTTTATATGTTTGTTTTTTATTATAAATAGGTAATTGATTTATCAAAATGATGCCAAATATAGAAATTAACTGGGCAACAACTCAAAAAATTCAAGTATTTTAGAATAGAATCGAAGAAAGAATAATTGGAGTTACAAGAAGGCATTTAATGACTTACCTTATTATGTAGGGGATAACCAAAACATAGTGTTGTTCCCTGATGATACTTCCTTATTGTTTAAAATTAAAAGACAAATGATTAATTATGATGATGTGAACAACGCTCTGTCTAATGTTGTTCATTGGTTCAGTACAAACAACTTGGTTCTTAATGAAAAGAAAACCAAATGTATTAAATTTACCACACCTAATGTGAGACTAGTGGAAACCAATGTTCAAATGAAAGGTGTGGCCCTAGTGCTTGTAGAGTCCACGGCATTTTTGGGTATTACCATCGATACTAAACTCCATTGGGGTCCTCAGATTGAAAAATTATCAAGTAGGCTAAGCTCAGCGGCTTATGCGGTAAAAAACAATTCGAATGTTAACCGATATTGAAACGGCTAGAATTGTTTATTTCGCCTACTTCCATAGTCTTATGTCTTATGGAATATTGCTTTGGGTTTGCTCTGCAGATTTGAATAACATCTTTGTTCTTCAAAAACGGGCTGTCCGCGCGATTTATAATCTAAGGCCAAGATCTTCACTAAGAGAAAATTTAGGGACATAAACATTCTAACCGTTGTATCACAATTCATATACGAAAACATATTATATGTAAAAAAATATTGATTTTGATAAATATTCACCGTGTTAACACTAGGAATAAGGATAATCTAGTTATCTATCATACTCGCCTACAAAAAATTAGTAGGTCTTTCATGGGGCAATGTATACGCTTTTACAATAAACTGCTTAAAGATATCCAAGATATGCCAATGAATAAGTTCAAAAAGGCTATCAAAAATAGACATATCATCACGTCATATCCCTTGCAGGGTAGGCAGAGAGAACAGAGTGCCAGAGAACTCTATCTTTGCATACTTCACTCGCTTCCTCAACATTCATAATTCTCTTCATACACGCCCGCCGGTTACGTAGACTCTTGACTCCACCTTCCTTCAGTACATGACCGATCTAGGTAGGTTAGTCTCGGTCTCCCCCGGTAAGGTAAGAAGATATACACCAGACGTACGACGACGTAACGGTAAGGTAAGAAGATATATACCAGACGTTCGTTCGGCATTCTTTCCACATGTCCGAACCATCGGAGCATTCCCTTTCGCATTTTTACACCAATACTCTCTTTCATACCTACTCGCTCTCTTACGTCGTCGTTACGAATGCGGTCGGTCAGCCTAACTCCACAGATTAATAAAATAACATTATTATAAATGCCCATGTCATTTCTGTACCGGTCCTGGTTGGGAATGCGATTCTCGAAGTTGTCGATCACTATGTTTACCTAGGACAAACAGTCCAATTAGGTAGATCCAATTTCGAGAAAGAGGTCAGCCGACGAATCCAACTCGGCTGGGCAGCGTTCGGGAAACTTAGGAGGATCTTCTCGTCCAATATTCCGCAGTGTCTGAAAACAAAGGTTTATAACCAGTGTGTGTTACCAGCGATGACTTACGGAACTGAAACGTGGTCTCTAAATGTTGGCCTCGTCAAAAGGCTCAAAGTTGCTCAGCGTAGTCTCTGCCTACCCCACCGGGAAACAGGCGTGAAGCTATGTATGTATGTATAATAAGGGTTAAGAGTAATATTTTGTTGAAGGATAAGCTGTTAAAGAAAAACTAATTAATATAATCAAACTATTTAAACATTTTATAATTATTTCTTTAATAAGCATATAATTAAATTACAGTTATTGTTGTGATAATATAATTATTTTATATAAATAATTATCTTGTGGTGATGGAAATAATACGATTCAGCCCTAACGCTCAAGCGGGTGTAATAAATATAATTTAAGAATATTATCATCACCTCAGCTCAAAAGTCACACTATTGGACTCGAGCTTGTTCCATAAAAGGTAGTTCAAGAAAATGACTCAATACGCTTTTCAAACGTGTTGGTATAAGGTTTTATTTCGAGTCTTCTTTCTCTTGCCAATGCAAAAAGTGATAATATTGATGATGTGTGATTTGATGATGAAGTGATAATATTGATGACATATAATGTATATTATGTGCCTTAGTATTTTTTTACGACAGAAGCAAGAGAGAGTATGATAAATTTTATTATTCACCATCATCACCATCATTCAACAATACGCCGTCCACTTCTGAACACACCTATAGAATATAATATGGCCCAAAATATAATTAAATGTTACCAAATCTTACTTTGCTCGTAGATGTCGTAAAAGACGACTAAGAACCTTATTTCGACCTGGGCCAAAACCACCTGATGCCGTAAGGTAAACAATTACATTCCCAAGGAGGGTTGTCCTCAGGCAGGCGGCTGGTCATAAAATTATTGTCAATAATTGTTACAATATGTAGGAAGAGGATTACTTATTGCGTCCGCCCAAGTAATTGGGATAAGAGCAGGAGAATGATGATGAATATAATTAAATAACATACATACATACATATCATCACGCCATATCCCTTGCAGGGTAGGCAGAGAGAACAGAGTGCCAGAGAACTCTATCTTTGCATACTTCACTTGCTTCCTCAACATTCATAATTCTCTTCATACACGCTCGGTTACGGAGACTCTTGACTCCACCTTCCTTCAGTGCATGACCGATCTGGTCTAGGTAGGTTAGTCTCGGTCTCCCCCGGTACCTACATCCTTCCACTTTCGCATTGTATATCTTCTTAACCAGACGTTCGTTCGGCATTCTTTCCACATGTCCGAACCATCGGAGCATTCCCTTTCGCATCTTTACAACAATACTCTCTTTCATACCAACTCGCTCTCTTACGTCGTCGTTACGAATGCGGTCGGTCAGCCTAACTCCACAGATTAATAAAATAATATTATTATAAATGAAGAAAACCTTGAAACAAAATCCTAAGCCAACTCTTATGAGTTATGAGCCTAGCGTGGGATGATTAGCAGTGTCCTCAAATCAAATCAAATCATTTATTATGCATAAGCCCCATAGGAGGACTTACATATTGTCAATTTTACATTATTTTTTTTTTAATTAATTTTAATTAATCTACCACCAGATCGGAAAGCAGCTACATACTCAGAAGATCCGGCAAGAAACTCAATAGGCTCGTCTTTTTATTTTTTAATTATATATTTTCACGAAAGTGATTGGTTACATGTTTAATTTATGTTAGCTCCAGTGAGATGTTCTTCGAGTAAGGTTTTATTTCTTAAAATTTTGTATATAATATAAAATTAAAGTAGAGTATATATATAAAACAAAAAAGAAACAAAAATGGCTGGACAACTTCTGTGGGATAATTAGGCATTTCCTTCCATTGTGATGGAGGCCGTAGAGTTGTGGATATTACTTATATAGCCAGTTGCTAGCTGTGAGTTTGCTCGGTTACGATTGAGTAGTCACAATAAATATTGGAAAAACAAGCACTCACCTATTTCATTATTGTATAGCACCTGATATAGATGCTGAGGTGTGCTGCTTGATGTATTTCTATTTATGATACATAGATAAATCAATATGAATATTAAAAAGTGTTTAATCACTTTTAATGGTGCCGTTTGAGGTGTTTTGAAATGGAATATAGGAAAGAACACTCATTACTTTTCTACAGTTAATCAATTTACCGCACTTCATATGGAAGGAAAGGTCAAATTTAATTGCCAAAGATGTTCAAAAAGATTTGGTAAAATAATTTAAATTTAAACTTACAAAATTTTGCAATTTTTCAAATTAATATTAAAAAAAATATTTAAGAAGTTATCTCGTTCCATATTTTGTAACTTTAAACAAAATTAAATAGATGCTGCAAAACTAAATAGTGATGTTTATTTTTTTGTTTGATTGTTTTTCATATTTAGAACAATAAGTTTTAAAACTAAATTAAAGAAAAACAGAACAGCCAGTATTACAATAAGAAAAAGATTTTAATCTATTTTCAGCCTTTTTTATATGCCTCAAAGTTTGTCAATGTCTGTGTTTTTTTTTCATGCACATCATCTCAGCTCATATATGTCCCACTATTGGGCTCGAGCCTCTTCCATAATGGGACGGAAATTGACCTAGTATACCACGCTGGTCAGATGTGTTAATATATGATTTTGTTTCTAGCTTTTCTTCTCTTGCATAGATGTTATATGCGTTTTATATTCCTTAATCGTCTCTTACAATCACGACAGGGGATGTTGAATTGTATTCTTACTCCGTCACCACACGGAAAATATTGTACATATAATTTTAACTATATTTGATTTGAAACATATAATAATCTATGGCGAATAATCCCAACTAGCCTTGATTGTATACCAAACTAGGACAAATACACTAGTAAGATACAGACATTCGTGTGCATTGTATGAACCTTCGCCCTTTAGGATTCAGGTCAGTGTAATTGTATTAGTTTTATTCAGCTAGAAACTTATAAAATATTTTATATGAAAATCGTTGAAAACTCCATGACCAAAAGATATTATTAGATTTTATAGTCTGTTTATTGAAGCTGTTTCGTGTGGTGATGGAGTATGAATACAACTCACCACCCCCTATCCTACCCGTGGGTGATAGTAAGAGACGACCGAATGATACACAGATAACATCTATGCAATAGAAGGAAAACTCGAAACAAAACTCTATACTAATTAATTTGATCAGCGTGGTGTATTGCGTCGGTTTCTCTTCTACTGTGGAAGAGGCTCGAGCCTCATCAGTTGGAAGTACATGAGCTGAGATGATGAATAAATTCAAGTGTGAATTACAACAGGTTTATATATGCATTGAAACAATACAGAAGAACATACATATATTTACATATATATATGACGATGTCGCGACAATTGATGGTCTCCAAGCTATTAAACTGTCTGGATCAATACTATCTTCAAAAGTTAATACTAGATATATAGAAACATAACAGTTGACTGCAGGTATAGTACAGCGGTCTAAAGGCTGACTTTTCATCCGAGTGTTACAAGTTCAACCTCTACATAGGACAATTCTTTGTGCGATCTATAAATAATTGATCTGAAACTAATTGTGATTTGTGTTCTTAATTGTATGTATAAAAAGTCTTAAGTTCGGTCCACCCTGTGGGGGCCCATCTCACTGCGTCATACATTACGTGATTAGCATCCGAGAACTATTTTTACCTAGCGGTTATCAGTTCGTCGAGCGATGTGGCATGTCTATTGTTACTTCTACATGCTAATTCTTCATGCACATACATACATACATATCATCACGCTATATCCCTTGTAGGGTAGGCAGAGAGAACGGAGTGCCAGAGAAATCTATCCTTGCATACTTCACTCGCTTCCTCAACATTCATAATTCTCTTCATACACGCTCGCCGGTTTCGGAGACTCTTGACTCCACCTTCCTTCAGTACGTGGCCAATCTGGTCTAGGTAGGTTAGTCTCAGTCTCCCCCGGTACCTACATCCTTCCACTTTCGCATTGTATATCTTCTTAACTAGACGTTCGTTCGGAATTCTTTTCACATGCCCGAACCATCGGAGCATTCCTTTTCGCATCTTTACACCAATACTTTCTTTCATACCTACTCACTCTCTTACGTCGTCGTTACGAATGCGATCGGTCAGTTACAAGAACGTTATTAGTTAACTTTATTACAAGATAAATAATCTTTAAATAAAACTCTTTTCTGTGGTAGGACCACGCTGTTGACAGTTCTCTGTCTACAGCCACGGGCCGGTCCGTCCAGGGTAGTAGTGCCAGTATAGTAATGGTAGGCAGCCTAGTTTATACCCTTGGTATAGCAAAGGTCCTTGGGCAGCAGTGACATTTACCATCAGGTGTGCTGCTTGCTCGTTTACCACCATAAAAAATTAAAAAAAAAACCTGTTAGACTAGCATAAGTATAGTAGGTTAATTTCACACTTATTATAGAGACTGGTATATAAGGGGAAAGGTTTTTGGACTATAATATTATAGTATATATATATATATATATCTCAGTCGTTGATTGTGGCACCTACATGTAAGGTAGGGAGTGGTGTATTGTATTCTATATCCATGTGGTGACGGAGTAAGAATACAATTCACCACCCCCTGTCTTACGCGTGGGTGATCGTAAGAGACGGCTAAGGGATATAAAATGCATATAACATCTATGGGAGAAAAGGAAAACTCTAAACAAAACCCTATACCAAAATGTCTGATCAGCGTGGTATAGTAGGTTAATTTCCCTCCCATTATGGAAGAGGCTCGAGCCCAACAGTGGGACATATATGGGCTGTGATGATGATGATGATGATGATGCCTATAAAATTGTACCTAATAGGCTTGTCTTCTATTACGTGATAGGGAGGGGTTTACATGACAAAATGTGAGTGTGTTATACCTATATTTACAATGATAAAAAATAGCTTTTTTCTATTTTTAGCATCACGCTTTTGACCCGAAAAATTTAGGGAACGTACACACCCACAACTGGTCAAATCTATTAAAATTTAATGTTCAGTTTTATAATTCGTGCTAAATATTGAGCATCTATTAAAAAAATATGCAACTTAAAGAAAATTAATGAGTAATCTTTGATGTTTACGCGAAGGGCCACCGAAGACAAAGATCGGGTACCGGTGGCCCGATCGCACGGCGAAAAGAGGTGTTTGCAGGGTGGGTCCATGGGGTTGCGTGCCGCCTCTTCCGTCGCCCCGGACCGATTTGGTGGGGCACGACCACGTCCATAGCCCACCCCAAAAAAAAAAATGTTTACGCGAATGTGTGTAACATTTGAAATATAACTATTTTTATAGATTCTATCGCGTTTGTATTTGATTTTTAATTTACCGACGTTACCAACACTTGTTGCTAACACTTGTGTTTGAAATATCGGAAATTAAATATCAAATACAAACGTGATGGAATCGATAAAACTAGTTATTATATTAGAAAATGTATGCCCACGATTGGTACTTATAATCAACCTTGTGTTTTTTTTTTTGCAGAGATTATATTTCGACAAAGCCGTCCGGGCGATATTTGTGTAGATGGAGTGCCGTATTACATATCATAATCTATTGCCCGTGTGGTGACGGAATAAAAATACTATTCACCACCCCATATCTTCTTACCTATGATAAATAAATAAGGAATATAAAACGCATATAACATCTATGCGAGAGAAGGAAAACTCTATACAAAACTCTATACCAACACGTCTGACCAGCGCGGTATAGTAGGTTAATTTCCCTCCCACTACGGAGAAGGCCCGAGCCCAACAGTGGGACATTTATGGACTGTGATGATGATGATTACATATCTCTGCCTACTGAATGGGCCAATGACACTGATTTATGTTCACCCATGAGGAGAATCGGCAGTCAAAACGAAAGACTTCTTTCAATATTAAGAAAGAAAAAAATATTTCAAAGAAATACAAATAACAAAATATATTGTCAATATGCATAATCTTAATAATAACATAATTAATTCTTGGAAAAGCTTGAAATATAAAGATGCACGAACACTTTACGTATTTTCTTTTTTGAAGCGAAACCTTCTTTAGCGTCGTCGTGCACTTTTTTGGGATGGGTAAAAAATGTTTAACATTTTTTACCCATCCCAAAATCATCAACCCAAAACCATCCTCGCGTCAAAACACGTAACCTGATTGATTTTTTTTATATATCTATTTAAGAGAAAATATCTATGTAAGAGAAGGAAACCTTGAAATAAAACTCTAAATTAAGCCATCTGACTAACTAGTCAAAATGATCATGATCAAAATGATCTACTATAACTATAGTAGATATTTTTTTCTTCTCATATTAAGTAAAAGAATTCCAGCATCGGGGCATATGAACTAAGAACATGATGATGATCTGCGCTTATTTCTTTGGTAATAGGTTAGAATATAATGTGCCACCACTACTCTCTTTCCGTAGTTGTTAACACTAGCTGAGCGAATCACCAGGCAATTTTTTTTTTAATGACACCACCCTTTTTTATTTTTTTTTATTTTGCGGTGGGCTATGGACGTCGCACCCCGCCAAATCGGTCCGGGGTGATGGAAGAGGCGGCGCGCAACCCCATTGACCCACCCTGCAAGTACCTCTTCTTCACCGTGCGAGCGGGCCACCGGTACCCGATCTTTGTCTTCGGTGGCCCGCTCGGCGGTATGTCTCCTCTCCTGTCGACGCCCCGACAGTTTTCGCCGTCGAGGCGTCGTCCTCACGCGGTGGCCTCACGCCGCTGACCGGACAATTTTAATGACACCACCCTGTTCTAAGGAAATAATCCTTGTATTGCGGGGGCTTTACAAACATGCAATTAACGCAGACAAATTACACCCAGACTCAGAACAACACTTTGTGGATCACACAAAGTAATGTCCTGCGTGGGAATCGAATCCACGGCACTGGCACGGAAGGTCGGTATCTTAACCAATTCGCCATCTGTGCAGTCAATTGGCAGCAGCGCTCTTATAAGAACTTATAACACCAAATGCCATCTGAAATCCGTTATCTAAGCGTGGCGATTGTGGTGTTACTCTTACGAGTTGGTAAAAGTCTATTAGTAAAAGATGATAAGATGAAGATCAGCTCATATATGTCCCATGGTTAGGCTCGACCTACTATACCACGCTGGTCAGACGTGTTGGTATAGGATTATGTTTCGAGGTTTCCTTCGCCTGCATAGATGTTATATGTGTTTTATAGCCCTTAATCGTCTCTTACCATCAGCGACGAGTAAGATAGGGGTGCTGAATTGTATTTTTACTCTGTCATCACAGGGATAAAGGTAAAGTGGGCTCACCCGTATTATACGTGCCAAATATAGTAAATCCGATTTTATTTCAGGCGTTAATTCTATCCAGGCTCCCCACGGACGTCAAGGAATCGGTACCAATGGTCCAGACCATAGCCTGCCAAAAAAAAGGTGTTAATACTATAATTTTAAAAAGAAAACTTTTACGGATTTTTTTCTACAAAAAATAAGTCGATTTCACGAGATCTTTATGGAATTTGAATGATACTATTTCAGAGTGAACCTCTTGCAGACAAAGAACAATTCTGCAAATAATTCATTTATGACGAGCTTACAAAATTTGACAACAAATAAAAAAAAAATAAACGTCCAAAACGAGAACCTCCCTGTGGTCGTGGTAGTTTAATAGTTTTTGTTAGATTTTAAACTAGTGAATTACCACAATATAATAATTATCATAAACTAAATGTTTATTATAACGATCATAAGCAATATAAAAAAAAATTACATATAATAACCATTTTGTTTTTCTACTGGCAATAAATTTCTATTAAAATGTGAGTCAAACTTTTAATAACTGATACTGTAGCGGGTAGATATAAATTTCTGTAATAGCGATGACTTTTGGACGTAAGACATTTTAGTACTCTGTGGGAAAGTCCAAGATTTAACGATCGATCACTTACTGTACAAAGTTTTGCTCCGAATCGGATAGATGAATTGTGATCATGTATGTAAAGAGAAAACAATTAACATTGATTTACTTATTTCTGAAAAGTTTTCTATAAAAATAGAGAGAGAAGTGTCTCTTCAACAGTTCTCGCCGTATTGTGACCACAGAACAATATACTTAAGAGATTGTGACAAAGAGAGGGCATCAATCCTTATTCTGCTGTGGGTATTGTAAAAATTGATTAAATATTGTAAGCAGATAACAAGTGTAATTGCTGTGTGGTGATGGCTACATAGTTAAATGTAGTTAAATTGTAAGCAGAAGAAATCATTGTAGAAGAAGGGAAACTCGAAATAAAACGACATGTCAATTTGTGTAACCATAAACGATGTTTCTCAATATTGCATAACCAAAAAATAAAATCATCATTTTAGTTTATTTTTTATCACTGCTGACTCTATTACAACAGCGAAGGAAATTGGCCAACTATACCACGCTCTTTTGTTCACGCTGTGGAAACGTATTTACGCGTTTTTCTCCTTAGTTGCCTTTTCGATAACCACCAGCTCTTACGTAACGCTCCAATTCTTACGGAGGAGTTACGAGGAGTACACGAGAAATATACATTCATTCACAGAAATATATTATTCACGGCAAATATAAGCAGTTATCCGGCGACCATTAAAGTAATAAAGTGTTCGAAACGTCGGGAAATTTAAAATCAAATACAAACGCGATAGAATACGTAAAGGTAATCTTATTTCAAATGCGTAATACTTACTTAAATATCAAAAATCATAAAACAATTAATGTGACTTAAATTATTGAATAAAATAAGACAATATCGAAGTATTAATTGTGCTTAGATATTGTACAAAATATTGTTGACCAATTTTTAGTACGTTGAACGGTTGTTTGGATGAAAATATTCAAACTCAAAGTGGTATATAAAATTTTACAGTTTGTTAGCTATTATGGTATTTTTTCTATTGAAACTAAGTTCGAATGTATGTTCTGTATTAAAAATATGTTTTATTTCATCATCATCACAGCTCATAAATGTCCCACTATTGGGCTCGGGCCTCCTCCGTAATGGGAGGGAAGTTAACCTCGAGTTTTCCTTATCTCACATAGATGTTATATGCGTTTTATATCCCTTAGTTGTCTTGTTACGATCACCCACGGGTAAGATATGGGGTGGTGAATAGTATTCTTATTCCGTCACCACACGGAAAACATGTTTTAAAAAAATGTTTTGTCCGTTTATTATTATTTTTATTTGTAGTCTTACGTCTTTGTCGTCTAAGAGTATTGAATCATCTCTTATAATCTCACATCTTACTGAAGGTTTTGTAAACAATGGCTAAGCACCAACGAAAAGTCTTAATAATTGCGATCGTTAACCTTTCAAGAATGGCAATTGTTTGATTAACTCTCTCCGTGACGAGAACTATGCCTGCCTACCATAAGAAGTCGATAAGTTGTCGATTGGATGAATGAACTTATTTTTTTATAAATGTCCTTATTTTCTGTGGATTATTTTAGAATTTTTTAGAAAGAAACTCGAACTTTAGAACTGTGTTCAGTTATTAGTAATAGGTTAATCCTCTATTACTTAAGGTTAATGACTGCTCGGCTAAATATGAGTATGCCCACACCTATGCCTACTTCTTCGTAAATAAATGCGTAAGACTAATCATCATCATTCTCCTACTCTTATCCCAATTACTTGGGGTTGATACAATGTTATGTAATCGAAATCTAGGTGCACTTATATTGTACATATTTCCTTTACTCATTTTTCAAAGATAGAATGGAGAATATGCAAATAAACAATGTGAAGGTGACCGAATTTAATAATGATATCCATAGGTTTCCTTATACGCTGTGCGGTCTGTGAATTAAATCCGTAGACCACTTTTGAACATCAACCAAAATCTATTCCACCTCTTGGTGTCTATTAGGAGTTTATAAGTTATGGTTAGTTACTAAATAAATCAATTATACATTTAGGAGTCAACAGCGTCCTTAGCCCGACCAAAATTTTAGTATAATTTTACATACATACATACATATCATCACGTCATATCCCTTGCAGTGTAGGCAGAGAGAACAGAGTTCCAGAGAACTCTATCTTTGCATACTTCACTCGCTTCCTCGACATTCATAATTCTCTTCATACACGCTCGCCGGTTGCGGAGACTCTTGACTCCACCTTCCTTCAGTACATGACCGATCTGGTCTAGGTAGGTTAGTCTCGGTCTCTCTCGGTACCTACATCCTTCCACTTTCGCATTGTAAATCTTCTTAACCAGATGTTCGTTTGGCATTCTTTCCACATGTCCGAACCATTGGAGCATTCCTTTTAAATTATATTTTTTCATTGATAAATTTTAACCTGACATCAGATTTAATTTTTTTAAATTAAACTAGCAGTTAAGTCGTGATGGGTGCTGCTTGTGGGATCTGGTCCGTTCGGCATTCTTTCCACATGTCCTAACCATCGGAGCATTCCCTTTCACATCTTTACACCAATACTCTCTTTCGTATGAATCTACTCGCTCTCTTACGTCGTCGTTACGAATGCGGTCGGTCAGCCTAAGTATAATGTTGATTTAGTTATAACCAAATTAAAGTTGTATTTATAACGATTTTTTTTTTAAATTTATTTGTAGGTCTGGATACTCGCCGCCCATTCCGTTCGGGTCGACGAAAGGGCGATGGTCCCTCTTAATCGCCATTGGGTCCGCTACTGGTACCGCTTCCTTGACACCCGTGGCCAGGCGGGATATTTATAACGATACCTTCATTTCTAATCACAATGTTAATATTACAAGCTGGTATTAGCAGATTGGGTAGTACCATTTATCTATCCACATTCCATCAACGTCCTTCAAGTCTTTTCGACAAGAATGTGCTAACAACTTTTTTAGTGCATCTGGTGGACCAACGAATCAAAGTAAGTCGACCGCAATAACTATTTTAGTTATAAAATCCGATTACGAAATGAAAAATGATGTCGCAAGCGGGATTCAAACCCGCGTCTATTGGGATTCCGGCCCAATCGTGCTGCCACTGCACCTTCATTTCGTAATCGGATTTTATAAATAATTAAGCATATTAAGTGCTAAATTTCAGTAATTTAAATAACAAGGTTGTGCCATCGTTTAATACAATTCTAACTGTAAAGTTTGAAGTATTAAGCCTATAACAATGTGTAAACATTGTCGGATAGATAGCATACCGTCACCTTAAGACGTAAATATAATACGGAGTGAAATTTGCATGTCCTACAATTAGTCGCGGTGGTGCAGTGGCAGCACGATTGGGCCGGAATCCCAATAGACGCGGGTTCGAATCCCGCTTGCGACATCATTTTTCATTTCGTAATCGGATTTTATAAATAATTAAGCATATTAAGTGCTAAATTTCAGTAATTTAAACTATTTTAGTGTTGAAATTATTGTGAGTTTGACACATATTAGACAATTGTATTTTTCGGCAATACTCATGCATTAGAGTCGATTATGTCGACCCAGGTTTCGAGTATATCCGATGCTCATCATCAGGATGGACACAGCCCATTAATGGCTGCCCAGTCCACTCACCTCCTGCAGGCCAACACCAACCACTCCGTCGGTGCGCAGGATCGCCTCCTGCAATCCATGGCGGAGTGGTGGATCGGTGCAGCCGTAGTCGCAGAACCGTATGTCGTGCCTGATCGACCCAATTGGGTGGTCAGCCGGAACGGAACCGCGGCAATCGTCACCTCCACGCAGCGGCACTTCCCGTCCTTATCCCTCTTGGATAAGGGCGAGGAATTTGTCGCGGCGGATTGGGGAGGGGTCACGCTCTACAGTGTATACCTCTCCCCTACTAGGAGGATGGACGATTCCGGGTGGGTCGATAGTAGACTTGTCGTTCGCTAGCCCCGCTATCGCACCACAAGTGAGGAACTGGCGTGTCCTGGAGGAGGCGGAGACCCTGTCGGATCACCGGTACATCCGGATGGAGGTCTCCCTTCTCCGGGACCCCAGCAAGGGTCACAGGGCGGACTGAGCTCCCACATTGCCGCGGTGGGCTGTGGAGCGTCTGGATAGGGACCTACTGGCGGAGGCGGCCATCGTGAACACGTGGCTGTCCTCACCACCCCCAGCGGACGGAGTGGACGTTGAGGCTGTCCGCATCCGCAGTAGGTTAACGCAGGTCTGCGATGCGGCCATGCTCAGGGTGCGGCATCTACCTCCGAGGCAGGGGGTCTACTGGTGGTCCCCAAGACTGGCGGACCTTCGTGCGGCGTGCATTAGTGCCCGAAGGTCCTACACTCGCAGTCGGCGGCGTCGCCGCGATGTTGAGCGAGAGGGCCAGCTGTACGAGGCGTACCGCAGAGCGCGTACCGCCTTTCGGCTGGCCATCCGGTCCGCCAAGGACGCGAGTTGGCAGGAGATGCTGGACGGTCTCGACCGTGACCCCTGGGGTCACCCGTATCGCGCGTCGCTGAATAAGCTTCGCGCGCAGATTTGATATATATATAGATTGCTCCCCGGCTGGTCGGCGCGGCGTCCGCCCTTTCTCGGCTCATGCCGAACGTGGGCGGACCTAGTTTCGAGGGCCGACGGCTGTATGCGGGGGTGATCCGCTCAATAGCCATGTACGGCGCACCCGTGAGGGCTAGGGCTCTGAACGCCCAGCTCAGGGCGGTGCTGTGGAGGCCACAGCGAGCCATGGCGGTCAGAGCCATTCGCGGGTACCGCACGGTGTCTACCGAGGCGGCATGCCTATTGGCTGGGACATCCCCGTGGGACCTAAAGGCGGAGATGCTCTCCGACCTCTACCAGCGGGTTACCTCAATGCGCGAAGAGCCACCCTTTTCCTTCTCCCCATCGTTCAACGAGATTGCCACCTGGCGCGAGGACGCCCGCCGAGAAGTCATCGCCCGTTGGGCTACGCGGCTGGAGAGGCCTAGACACGGTGTCGTTACCGTTGAGGCCCTCCGGCCCGTACTGATGGAGTGGATGGAGCGGCGGCACGGAGTCCTCTCCTTTCGGATGGTGCAGGTATTGTCAGGGCACGGGTGCTTCGGTTTGTACCTGCACACGGTCGCGTATAGGGAATGGACTCCGGCCTGCCACCATTGCAGCAGTGACGAGGACACGGCGCAACACACGCTGGAGGTGTGTCCGAGCTGGGACGGGCAGCGCCGTGACCTCGTTGCTGTTATCGGTGCCGACCTGACGCTGCCGGCTGTCGCGAGGGCGATGGTCGACAGCGTCAGGAACTGGGACGCGGTCGCCGCCTTCTGCGAGGCTGTCATCTCTCAGAAGGAGGCGGCGGAACGAGTCCGGGAGGATTCCCGTGACCCAGGCCGCCACCAGCCGCCGAGGCGGCGCAGGCGCGAATACCTACGCCTGATGCCGCCCTAACCGAGGCTTCGGGTGATCGGACCGGGGAATTGTCCGGTCACCCGACGTGAGGCCACCGCGTGAGGGCGACGCCCCGACGGCGAAAGCTGTCGGGGCGTCGACACGAGAGGAAACCGTAAGGGTAAACCGCTGGGCGGGCCACCGAAGACAAAGATGGGGTACCAGTGGTCCGCTCGCACGCCGAAGAGAGGTGTTTGCAGGGTGGGTCCATTGGGTTGCACGCCGCCTCTTTTGTTGCCCCGGATGGATTTGTCGGGGCGCGACCACATCCATGATCCACCTTGCGGGAAAAAATAAATGCGGGTACCAACAGTACTAATACTTAATACTCATGGGTGTTATAAAAGACGATCAAGAGCATCACATCTGATGTTGTTTGGTCAACAATTACATTCTCAAGGAGGATTGATGTCAAGCAGGCGACTGATCATAAAACTATTGCCAAAACTATTTGCAATATATACGATTGAAGTAGAGTATCTATTGCGTTGATTCTGATGATGATGACTCGGTCCAATTGCCGACTTCTCTGCTAAGTATGAATCATTCCTTTTTTCGAACGCCTGACAGGATGATGGAAGAATAGACTCGTGGTTCTGTCAAAAAAACTATTAAAGTAACATATAAAATTTATGAATCATTATGATTCGACATTGTCATAACGTCCTTGGGATGTCAGATACAAAATACAACTACTCTCTTACCCATGAGTATGGTAAAAAAAAAACGTATGATTAAGGCATATCTTATACTGATAACATTACTGCCAGAGAAGAACAGCTTGAAATATAAGTGCTGCCTCCCTTTCGTCTCACCAGACAAAATGGATGGCATGCGTCCAGACCACAGCCTGAAAAAAAGGGCTTATTTTCACGGGAGAACTGTCATAAATCCTCCTATGACTATAATAACTCGGATGTGACTATGTACACTATTATCATCATCATCATCATCACAGCCCATAAATGTCCCACTGTTGGGCTCGGGCCTCCTCCGTAATGGGAGAGAAATTAACCTACTATACCGCGCTGGTCAGACGTGTTGGTGTACGGTTTTGTTTCGAGCTTTCCTTCTCTCGCATAGATGTTATATGCGTCTTATATCCCTAAGTCGTCTCGTACGATCACCCACGGGTAAGATATGGGGTGGTGAATAGTATTCTTACTCCGTCACCATACGGAAGACACTGTAAAATCCATAAAATTAATTTAATCTACTCTAGCGAAATTGATGGAACAGCTAGTTACGGTTATCCAACATTTTTCAGCGTTCAAGGTAATGGGAAGACTGTCATGAATATTAACAGTGACCATAAACGTTTAGACATGACTACGAATTTCATAAAATTCGTAAAAATAGTTTATTCCGCGCTAGCGAAGTTGCGGGAACAGTCAGTTACTATATGTATCATAGACGTTATATTGGGATTCTTTGAGTGTCAATATGCCGCAAGCTCAAACGAATCAATTTTCATTTAAGGTTTCATAGTCATCATTATCTTCAACAATCAACCATTCGTCGATAACAATAACTTTAGTCCTAACCACCACGCTTGACACATAAGTTGGCAATCGCATTGAGGCATTTCCCTGGAGAGAGCTACTATTCTTCTTATGATACCTTAAGACAATTTTTCCAACTCCCACGGGTAAGTAACGGGTGGCTATAAATGTATTCCTATCCTGTTCACTCGCGGAGAAGTTATAAAGCGTTTTATTCTTTCAATTTGTTTGTTGACAAAATACATATAAATTTTACTTTAGCACACCAACTTTTTTTTTTCCCCACCGCAAGGTGGACCATGGATGTGGTCGCGCCCCGACAAATCGTCCGGGGCGACAGAAGAGGCGGCACGCAACCCCATGGACCCACCCTGCAAACACCTCTCTTCGCCGTGTGAGCGGACTACCGGTACCCGATCTTTGACTTCGGTGGCCCGCCTTGCGGGTTCCTCTCTTGTCGATGCCCTGACAGCTTTCGCCGTCGGGGCATCGTCCTCACGCGGTGGCCTCACGTCGGGTGACCGGACAATTCCCCGGTCCGATCACCCGAAGCCTCGGTTAGGGCAGCATCAGGCGCAGATACTCGCGCCAACCGGAAAGAGAGGACTCCTTGCCGCCACTCCATCCACTCCGTCAATACGGGCCGGAGACCCTTTACGGTAAGAACACCGTGCCTAGGCCTCTCCAGCCGCGTACGTCGTCTCGGCGGGCGTCCTCGCGCCAGGTGGCTATCTCGCTAAGCGATGGGGAGCCACCTGCGTCGCGCACTGAGGTCACCCGCCGGTAGAGGTTGGAGAGCATCTCCGCCTTTACGTCCCACGGGGGTGTCCCGGCCAACACGCCTGCCGCCTCGGTCGACATGGTGCGGTATCCGCGGATGGCTCTGACCGTCATGATTCTCTGAAGGCGCCACAGAAAAGCCCTCAGCTGAAGGGTCATAGACCTTGCCCACACGGGTGCGCCGTACATGGCCATCGAGCGGGTCACCCCCGCATACAGCCGTCGGCCCTCAAAGCTGGGTCCGCCCACGTTCGGTATGAGCCGTATTACGGACGCCGCGCCGACCAGCCGGGGAGCAATTCGGCGGAAATACTCCCAGAACGCCCATCGCCCGTCCAGCACCAAGCCCAAGTACTTCATATGGGCCTGGATGCTGATGTGGATGTAGTTGACGACTATCGAGGCGCCAATAGGCGGCATTACACGGGGCCCATGGAATAGGAGGTCCTCCGTCTTATTTAGGGCCACCCTGAGCCCCAGCGCCTCGATTCGCCTGACCATCTCTTCGGTGCCGAGAGTGGCCAGGCTCACCGCCTATTCGAGTGTTCTGCCCCGGGCTGTGACGAGCGTATCGTCAGCATAGCATATCAAGCTCAGGCCGGGGGGGACACTCCCTCGCAACGCCCAGTCGTACCCGATATCCCACAGAGTTGACCCCAGAATCGACCCATGTGGAACACCGCACGACATGGGCGTCCGCACAATGTCCCCTGCGGGACCCGCGCAGAGGGCGCCCCTCCAAATAGTCCGCCACCAGCCGCCACAGTTACAAGGGCACCCCATGAAAGCGGAGTGCCTTCCTGATGCAGCTGAATGGCAGACTATTGAATGCGTTGGCGATGTCCAACGACACCGCCAACAGCACTCCTCCGCCGGTGACAGCCCCCGCGGCCGTCTGCCTCAATCGTAGCAGGGTCCCGATGGTCAAAACGCCCCCTTCTAAAGCCGAATTGAACGTCCGATAAATCGGGCTCCACCTCGTCCAGATGCTGGACGATGCGGGCAGCGAGGATGCGCTCTAGCAGCTTGCCCACATAGTCAAAGAGCACGATGGGTAGGTCGACGGCGAATCCGGGGGCCGTCTCGGCTTTGGTAGTAGAACCAACCTCCCCTCCTTCCAGTACTCAGGGAACCGTCCAGACGTCAAGCAAGTGTTGTACAATTGCCTGAGGCGAGGCTCGAGGTGCTCGAGGAGCGACGTCAGCACCCAGACTGGTTGGTATTCCGTCCGGGCCGGGGGCCGTGTTGGCGAGACGGATCCTCACCACAGCCGCCCCCACTTCCGACTCCGTCATGGGCGGAACACTAACGTCGGCCTCCCGGTCTTGATCTGGCGACGGCATGACCGGGGGCGTGTGCTCCAACTGCCGCGGAAACAACTCCTTGACCATCCTACAGAGGAAGTCAGGCTGGAGGGTCTCGGTGGGGCGGTTGCACTGCGCGCGAAGCTTGTTCAGTTACGCGCGATACGGGCGACCCCAGGTGTCACCGTCGAGACCGTCCAGCATCTCCTGCCAACTCGCACCCTTGGCGGCACACGCGGGGCAGTGGGGTGGGGCGGCGCAAGATGCCGCCACATGCCTGGTCTGCCCGCAGCGGAAACACAATCCGCCGCAGTCGAAGCAATTGGTACATGTTGGCCGGGTGTGCCCGACCGCCATGCACTTGAAGCACCTCGCAGGCCGGTGCTCAAGCACGGTTACCCGCGCCGAGCTCCAGCCCACGAAGAGCCTGCCTGAGCCGGCCAGTTGCCTGACCGACTCCACCGGGCACTGCGCCCAGGCAGCACCTACGCCGCCTGGACCGGGGCAAATGGCGCCAACCCGGACGCTGTCCATGGGACACCCGGTTTTCGAGGCAATGGCCTCCCGGATGTCTTCCACCGTCACAGAGTCATCTAGACCCGCGATGCGCATTTCGGTGCATTTGACGGGCCTGGCGATCTTGATGCCATTTAGCACATCAACTAGAATTTTCAAGAGAAACAATGTGTTTTTATACGCAATTGTCACATAAAAATATATCCAAATATATGACTATGTATACCTACTATGTAACCTTGGAATGTACGTGAGGCTTCTACGGCCTTCTGACTAAAGAATCTTAGATCATATAAGCTGTAGATTTTTTTGTATTGTTAGAAGGTCAGCTAATCTGTTTTGAAGGAAGTTTTGGGTCAAAAAATGTCAATGTAATTTATTGTATTATGACTACGGATATTAGGAATATGAAGTATCGTATTAGGATAATGATACTAGTATAACTTTATATTTAAGATGAAATTACTGATTTTAAATTAATTCGGATTATCCGATAGCTTCGATCGGACAAATTCTAATGGAATATAATATTTTTTTAGAGAATTACAAAAGGAAAATGCAAAGTAATGATTTGTTTTTATTTCTATGTTGTCAGATAGTACAATGTGAAGTGTTTCTTTCAGACTTTCAGATTCGGTTACACTTATTGAACTCTGAAACATGTTTGACTATGACTTACTCATCATTCTCTTGCTCTTATCCCAGCGCCTTGGGGTCAACGCAATATGTCCTCTTTTTCCATACAACCCTATCAGACGTCATCTCTGTAGTCACTCCCTGTTTTTACATATCATGCTTCACGCAGTCCATCCATCTTTTCTTTGGCCTCCCTTTATCCTTAGAGCTTTTAACATTCATACTCAAAACCTTCCTCGCAACATTTATTTATTTATTTATATTTAATTTCATTATTGCTAACAGCATGCCATACACAATAATAGACAATATTTTTATACAAACTGAGGAGAATAACATATTATAAAAGATGTATTGAATAATTACAATAAAGATAAAATATAATAAACTTGGATCAACATATACTACTGCTAATGGTCAGTGCCTCCACATACTTCTCGGCTACAGACATAAAACATCTCTCTGTACAAGAAAATAAGTCTAGTGAAGGTTCAGAGGCTAGTATCTCAACTTTCATCCCGTCTCATCATATGTCCATACCAGGTCAAACGTTCACTCCTTAATTTATTCGTCACTGGTACTCTTTCCTTGTCTTATCCGTTCTCGTTACGTCGTACATCCTCAACATTCGCATCTCCGCTACATGTAGTCTCTTTGACTATGACTTACTATATAGCTGTTTATTTTATTACCTGGTACGTAGTATATACAGTTCATGGAACAAAACAATATCAGGTATGACACTACTTATATATATTCCTGGAGTAGAAAGGTTTATATGAAATCAAATGAAAACAGGAAACGATGGGAATAGAAGGTTCTGGATTTCCAGCTCTCTGGAATTTAGTATAATAGTTAACGGCTACTCAGACAACTATTTCCTGCAAAGGTGCACAAACAGTCAAAAAAAATGTCTGGTTATGGAGGAGAGTGACTTAGCAGATTTTATATAAACTATTTTGCTATCTATATATTCAATCAATTTGAAGATCAAAGGATGATATTAATAATGGCATGAATATATAGAGCCTATAAAATTTTTATTAAAAAATTCTTCAATTTTGATCAACGCATACCTAAATATCTTGCTTTTGTAATATTCATTTTAGATAAGAAAATGTTATCATAAAACGAACTTCTTGCCTTGAAGCCACAGTTTTTACAGCCAAATTGTAATATATATCTGATAGACTATCTAGAGAAAATGCTTTTTACCGTACTCTTATATATTGGTTTAAATATTCTGAAGTTATTCATGATAAGAATAATGTAGTCATTAATGTTTGAGTTATAATTATATAAATGATATTTAAATCTATATCATTTCAGCTCATATACGTGCCACTGCTGGGCACAAGCTTCCTCCACATCATCATTCTCCTACTCTTATCCCAATTACTTAGGGTCGATATAATATGTACTCTTTTTTCATAGTACACATTGTAAAAGTTATTGGAAATCGTTTTATACCGGCCGACTGCCAGACATCAACTCTCCTTGGGAATGTAATTGTTAACCAAACGGCATCAGATGGAGTTGGCCCATCTATTACTCGTCTTTTACGACATCCCCGAGTAAAGTAAGGGTTATTTGAAGCCGTTACCATACAGCCAGCGAGCCTTCTCTACAATATGAGGGAAATTGACCTACTATACCACGCTGGTCAGATAAGTTGGTATAGGGTTTTGTTTCGAGTTTCCCTTATCTTGCATAGATGTTATACGTATATTATATCCCTTAGTCGTCTTTTACGACATCCGCGGTCAAGATACGGAGTGGTGAATTGTATGTTTTATTCCGTCAACACATAGATAAGTTATATAAATAATGAGGATTATCTTTTGTAATATACGTCCACAGCTGGACACACACTCCACAATAGAAGAGAAATTACCCTACTATACCACGCTGCGTAGGCTTTAATTTTGAGTTTATCTTCTATTTTATAGATGTTAGATGAATATTATATACTCTCACTATCATCATCTTAGCTCATATCATCATTCTCCTGCTGTTATCCCAATTACTTGGGGACGATACTACTGGTCAGACGTGTTGGTATGGGGTTTTGTTTCGAGTTATACTACCATTACTTTATGCGCTTTATATATCTTAGACGACTCTTAAGATTACCCACGGGTAAGATAGGGGTAGTGAATTGTATTTCGTTATCATACGGAAAACATAAAAACAATGAAATTTTAAAACTTATATGTAATTTTATAATCAAAAATAATTGTTTAAATAATAAATAAGTAATTATAAGCAACAACAAGCTAACTAGTTGTAACTAGTTTGTGACCTCCTCGAGTTTAGCAGCGCCCGAAAACAGTGTGTTACCAGCGATGATTTATGATACCAAAAAGTGGTCTTTGAACATTGGTCTCATTAATAGGTTGAAATTCAGTGTGGTGAAAAGAGGGCTACGCTTGAGAATTCTGTTTGTAATAAAATTTGGTATACGGTAATTCGTGAAGGAATGAATATATGTAATATATCCCGAAAAATTAAAATGTTAAAGTGGCAATGGGTAACCAAAAAGAAAGATCATCAAGTGGCGACTATGAATCGGACAAAGTAATGTAGCATGGTCACCTACCAGAATACTGACGATATACGTAAAAGTGTTAGGCATTTAACGCAACCCCGACTGGTCGGCGTGGCGTCCGCCCTATCGCATCTTATGCTGAACGTGGGCGGATCCAGCTTTGAAGGCTGACGGCTGTATGTGGGGGTGATCCGCTGAATAGACATGTACGGCGCACCCAAGTGGGCGAGGTCTCTTACCGTCCAGGTCAGGGCTTGTCTGTGGCGCCCAAATAGAGCCATGGCAGTCAGAGCCATCCGCGGATACCACACGGTGTCAACCGAGGCAGCATGTGAATTGGCCGGAACACCCCCGTGGGATCTGGTGGCGGAAATGCTCTCCGATCTTTACCGGCGGGTTTCTTTAGTACGCGACGAGGGTGGCTCCCTATCGCTCAACGAGATAGCCACCTGGTGCGAGGATGCCCGCCAAGACCTCATTGCCTGTTGGGTTACGCGGCTGAAGAGGCCTAGACACGGTGTTGTTACCCGTTGAGGCCCTCCGGCCCGTATTGATAGAATGGAGGGAGCGGCGGCACGGAGTCTTCTCTTTCCGGCTGGTGTAGGTCTTGTCGAGGTACAGTTGCTTCAGCAAGTACCTGCACACGGTCGCAAGGAGGAAGTTGACTCCGTCCTGCCAACAGTGCGGCAGTGCCAAGGACACATCGCAGCATACGCTCGAGGTATGTACGAGCTGGTCTCGGCAGCGCCGTGACCTCGTCGCTGTCATCTTCTGTCTGTCTCGATGCTGCCGGTTGTTGTAAAAGCGATGGTCGACGGCTAACACACGGTCGCCGCCTTCTGCTTGGCAGTCATCTCGCAGAAGGATGCGGCGGAACGTGTCGGGGAAGATTCCCTCCACGCGCACACGGGCGAATATCTGCACCTAATGCTGCCCTAGCCGAAGCATTGGGTGACTACTCCGGTCACCTGAAATGAGGCCACCGCGTGAGGACGATGCCCTGCGAAGAGAGGCGTTTTGCAGGGTAGGTCTATGTGATTGCGCGCTGCCTCTTGCGTCGTCCCGGACCGATTTGGCGGGGCGTGACCACCTCCATAGTCCACCGCAAAAAAAAAGACATTTAATGCAAGCGACACGGGTTCTGAACGTTAGTGTAACAGAGAAAACAAATATACTCGTAATCGTGGCAGTTACCAAGTTGATCGATTGAAGAAATTCATCCTCATTTCAGCTCATATATCTCCCCCTACTAGGCGCAAGCTTCCTCTACTAGTGTAGGTAAATTAATCTACTATATCACGCTAGTCAGACAGGTTAGTAATCAGTTTAATTTGAGTTTTTTTCTCGCAAGGTGAGGATGCAGATTGCTATTAAGGGCTAAAAGAAACAACAATATAAAAATTAAATTGTTAGCAATAAATTAATTTCTAAGTGAATTATTTCTAAACTAATTTCGTCTCGTAATATCCAATAATAAATTACAGCGAAGCTTCGTCTCTCTATAGAGACGTAATTTTTTGAAGAGCGAAAGAGATGGAGTGATTACAAATACGCCGAGAAGGCTGTTAACAAAATTGTGAAGTCATAGGGATAATTAGTTTGTTAAATAAAGTAATTAATGCGGGGAAGCGTTAGGACGTAAGCGTATAAGGGGGGTGGAGCTCATTGTATAATAATATTTGCAAATAATAAAAAAACTATTAATTGCTTAACTTTTTTTTAGCACAAGCCAATTGAAGGTTTGACGTGACTGTAGGGCTGGGAGGATTTCACGATTTTGTTTTTAATAAGCTATAGTCGGTTCATCACCTCGCCTGAACCTTTCGGGGTGACAAAAAAGCGTGATGAATTTTCCCAATTGTCAAATTATTCTTATCAACAATCGAGCGATACACCGATACTATTTTTTTATCTTCGGTGACTCGTCCAGCAAGTTTCCAATCCCCATCGAAACCACGGCAACAAAGTACAGAGGAGTCTCATAAACGACCAGGAACTGGCTTTAGCTGAGTCAGCATCCTGTACTGGTATGTTTTTAATTTAAATTCTTTGTTTGACCATTAGGTATCTTATCTTTTTTAGGTCTTTTTTTTTTTTTTTTTTTCCTCAGGGTAGACCATGGATGTGATCGCGCCCCGACAAATCCATCCGGGGCAGCAGAAGAGGCGGCGCGCAACCCCATGGACCCACCCTGCAAACACCTCTTTTCGCCGTGCGAGCGGGCCACCGGTACCCAATCTTTGTCTTCGGTGGCCATCTTTTTTAGGTCTAACGTTCTAGAAAGTCTTAGATATTAAGTATTCCATAAAAAAGTTGGGAATAAAAAAAAAAAAAATAATACCACTGTATCTAATAGAAATTCATGTCTTTGTCGTGATTCTCTAATGTGGTAATCGATTTCTCTTTCACTCACATTCTGACGGGAAATGTTTTATCGCGTCATCCATTAAACACTTCTATCTATACTAGTTATATCCGCGACTTTAGTTAAGTTAATGTAGATTGGGGTTTTCCGACGGAGTAAAAATACAATTCACCACCCCCTATCTTATCCGTGGGTGATCGTATGAGACGACTAAGGGATATAAAACGCATATAGTATCTATGCGAGAGAAGGAAACCTCGAAATAAAACCCTATACTAACAGGTCTGACCAGAGTGGTAGTTCAATTATCCTCTCATTATGGAGGAGGCTCGAGCCCAAGAGTGGGACATATATGAGCTGAAATGATAATGATAGGATTAGGTCAATTATTTTTTTCATCCTCTGGAAACAAGTTCAAGGAGTTGCATTATAACCTTTTCTGTGTCCTTGCCAACGTGTATATGAAACTTTAAGACAATTATTTATGTCTGTGGGATGTGAAAATGCAAAAAGAAATAAATTTGCATATATAATACAACTTAAGAATGAAAAGAAAATGATTAACAGGGGAATAATAAAAATATTTACAAAATAGAAAAGAATTCAGCGGTAATTTATCCGGAAGGCTGGCAGCATTATCACATTGAATATATATATTCTTACAAGACAGTTGGTTCCCCCCACACGGCAGCAGCCGAAATGTATAAATAGCCGGCGCAAAGCGGGTAGCGGGTCATTCTCGCTATCGGATTCGGACCGGCTTTAACTACCTCCTGTCGTTATATTTAATTTAAATGCATGGTGTTATTTGTTCATTTGTCAGATTTCTTTATTAAAAGTGATTTTCCCTTAGCTAATATTATTCATCTTTTTAAAAAATTAAATCCACTTCTGGTTCGTAAAATCAGAAGTGGGATTACCACGCGTTTCAGTGTCGCTTTTGCTATCATTCCTGACAGTAAGTTCATTTACTCAGTAAGTGTTATTTTAATTCATTCACTAAAGTGCCATTTTAAATCATATCGCTAAACGTTTTATTTCTTTTGTTGGGACTACCGTCACTTTGTTAAAAAAAATGTCGGGTCGCTCATTTAAATCTAGACAAATGGACAAAGAATCGCACCGTTGATTTTGCTACTATACTTTTTCAAGTTAAGAGTACTGACTCTTACCAGTTTTCTACCTATGCCTAGTATGCGCTCCAAAGAATTACGGGCCGAAAAGAGTGTAATCAGTTGGTGTTAAACAATACCGTGAAGTACGTCTCGGAGAAGCTCTCGGCATCGCGATCGCGTATCGTATCGATAGGTCGCGTCGTTCTCATGTTATTTCATTCCGGTTTAATCAAATCCGTACCAGACTACGTAGTTCGAAACGAAGGAGTAACCACAGTCGAAATCGAGATAGATTAACCCCCAGATCACCGTAAATTGGAGCGTTAACAGCGCTCTGATCACCGAGCCGAGCATCGTAGCGTCAAAGTCATAGTCGTTATAATTTTTCACCCTACGGTAACTGACAAGATTGTTGATGCCATCAGGTTGATCAACATCATGGTAAGGTTGAACCAAAGTTTTTATATTTCGAGGTCTGAGACAGATTTACATAATACAGACGACTGGTGCTCATAGGTTGATCATGTGAAATCTCTGAATAATTTGAGTGATCATGAATACCTTCGCCAAATAGGAAAGTAGACTTCTCTAAAAGAGAGTTTCACTTTAGACTATATTCGTTTATCTAATGAGTAACCAATGATCATTTGTGCTCATGGACACGCAATATGGCGAATAACATATGCGGTGTTTTTGTGAAAGTTTTGATGAATACTCTACGTAACCGCATATTACGCATTGTTCTTTATTTTCATCTACGAATTGTGGGCACTCTGCGATCGATTACTAACGACTATTGTGATTTATATTACTGACCCACACACCTAAGCATTTGATATCAATCATTTGAACTCAAATAACATGTCCTGATGGTAATCGTAGATCAAAACTTGATTTTGTACCAATGGTGTTCGAGCTCTGTTCCTTCTGTAAATATCATGGACACAAAATGCATGTGTTTTACGACATATGTCTGAAGGATGTAGTTCGAATGTCGCAAAGATTACTTTGCTTTGACTACATTGGTTATTCTGTCAGTGTCAGTTAATTATAACATAAAAATACTGGATTCTTAGTATTACTTCTAGTCAGGCATGACCGAGTCAGTTTTACAAGTTTTTAGATGTAGCATAACAGTCAGAATGGAGATGAAAACTTCCTCGTGACATTAATTTCAACTGACTTGCCCACACGAATGGCGTAGTGGTTGAGATATCGATCTGCCGTGCCGGTGTCGTGGATTTGACTTCCACGCATGACAATACTTTGTGTAGTTTGCTTATCACATAAAAAAAAGTCCCTAGAGCTCCATCTCAGCTGATTTAATCATGAACAAAACCAGACATACCTTTTTCAATAATTCATAGCAACGTTTTAGGTCGCTTACCGGAGTTAAATGGTTATAAATTCGTTTTAATTATTATTGAATTTTTTTACTAAATTTTCTTTATTATGTCCAATATATTGAATCAACATCATGGATTGGGTAAGTGACATAGCAAGCTCCCTGCACTATATTGCACCAGGTATTCACAGGTAAAACGGCCAAGTTGATAGATATTGTCGTACAATGCTTAATATGCTACGAGTTGAGGTTGGAAACAAGGGAGTACAATGGTCAGAGGTATTATGGGAGGTCCAACTGACCATTAGAAGATAGGACACCACCCGGTGTTCAGCATTGCAACTGCTTATTAGTGTAGAAACCGCAACACCTGTTATTAGATCTCTTGTAAGAGGTATTGCTTTTCAGGATTTCAGTTCCAGCAATTTTAATCAAGGAGTTCATGATGACACTAGGACGACTGCGCGCTGCTGGCAATTTGTCAGCGAATCAATTACGTCAAGACGCGTGAGTGTTTGAGAATAGACGTGAACCCCACACATACTCTGTGGGAGATCTTGTCTTAGTATGTAAGAATTCTCAGAGTACCGGCAAATTGAATTTAGGCATGTGCGGCCCGTGCAAGGTGATTACTGCATTGCCGCATCACCGAAACGAACTCTAGCTTTTGATAGGGTCGTATAGAAAAAGACCCACGCAGCCGCATATATTATGGTGCTGTGCCCGGTGAATGGACACTGAAAACTTGTGAAGTCTTCTTCCAAACTGGTGACTTACCATGATAATGTCATGCGAACCGCCTAAGTAGCATGCCTCTGAACATTATCATCTTAATTTTTCTGATGTCATGCTAACCGCCTTTGTAGCATGCCTCTGACATCACGTTATTTCAATAATGTCAAGCTAACCGCCTTTGTAGCATGCCTCTGACATCACGTTATTTCAATAATGTCAAGCTAACCGCCTTTGTAGCATGCCTCTGACATCACGTTATTTCAATAATGTCAAGCTAACCGCCTTTGTAGCATGCCTCTGACATCACGTTATTTCAATAATGTCAAGCTAACCGCCTTTGTAGCATGCCTCTGACATCACGTTATTTCAATGATGTCATGCTAACCGCCTTTGTAGCATGCCTCTGACATCACGTTATTTCAATAATGTCAAGCTAACCGCCTTTGTAGCATGCCTCTGACATCACGTTATTTCAATAATGTCAAGCTAACCGCCTTTGTAGCATGCCTCTGACATCACGTTATTTCAATAATGTCAAGCTAACCGCCTTTGTAGCATGCCTCTGACATCACGTTATTTCAATAATGTCAAGCTAACCGCCTTTGTAGCATGCCTCTGACATCACGTTATTTCAATAATGTCAAGCTAACCGCCTTTGTAGCATGCCTCTGACATCACGTTATTTCAATGATGTCATGCTAACCGCCTTTGTAGCATGCCTCTGACATCACGTTATTTCAATAATGTCAAGCTAACCGCCTTTGTAGCATGCCTCTGACATCACGTTATTTCAATAATGTCAAGCTAACCGCCTTTGTAGCATGCCTCTGACATCACGTTATTTCAATAATGTCAAGCTAACCGCCTTTGTAGCATGCCTTTGACATCACGTTATTTCAATGATGTCATGCTAACCGCCTTTGTAGCATGCCTCTGACATCACGTTATTTCAATAATGTCAAGCTAACCGCCTTTGTAGCATGCCTCTGACATCACATTATTTCAATAATGTCAAGCTAACCGCCTTTGTAGCATGCCTCTGATATCACATTATTTCAATAATGTCATGCTAACCGCCTCTGTAGCAGTGCCTCTGACATCCATGTAACTAATAATTTTATTTTAACTTTCAGCACTATCCTTAAATTATATGTAAATATGCACATGGTGCCTTGTACGGTGATAGCTCCACCGCCCATGGCGTGATTAACTTTGTTTCATTTTGAGGAATGTCTAATTGAATTCATATAACTTATGTCTCTAAAGTAATTAGAACTTAGGTAACTTTTGTTACTATTCCAATTTAAGTGTCACATCCTAATATTCTTGTCCATGATGCAAATTATCTAATGGATGTAGTTGCAAGTACATAGGCAATTGCATTGCGTTGTGTGATTTCAGATAATCATAGCGATTCCTAGGATGATATTGAGGGGCTGGGTGGTAAAGGTGATCCACTCATTGGAAGACCAGCGGTCGAGGACGCCCCGCAATCAGGAACGGCCGTCTTACAAGACAGTTGGTTCCCCCCACACGGCAGCAGCCGAAACGTATAAATAGCCGGCGCAAAGCGGGTAGCGGGTCATTCTCGCTATCGGATTCGGACCGGCTTTAACTACCTCCTGTCGTTATATTTAATTTAAATGCATGGTGTTATTTGTTCATTTGTCAGATTTCTTTATTAAAAGTGATTTTCCCTTAGCTAATATTATTCATCTTTTTAAAAAATTAAATCCACTTCTGGTTCGTAAAAATATATATATATATATAGGGAGAGCGTGATATTTAAAGGACGATATATTAATGGAATGTCAAGCAATCGGTTTCATTATTTTAGTTAGTTTATTAATTTTGATCATAGCTTGAGTGTGTTTAGTTGTGACACGATTAAATACGATAGAAGGTAGTTAAAAAATAAACAACCGTTAGATAGTTTACTTTTGAAGTGAGACGTGCCTTCATATCATTTGATCTGTGAGCGTTAGTAGCGATCGGTTGTATTGATTCATAACTCACTGCATTCCATGTTATTATTTTATATAGTGTTGGTAATTGGTGATAATATTGTGAGCCTCCTGATTTATTTTTTGATTAAAGTTGAGTGGACGAACTAGAAAATGAAGATCTGACGCCTCCCGTGTTCCCGCTGAGATCCGCAGCTCCCGCTGACACACACACATATATATATATATATATATATATATATATATATATATATATATATATATATATATATATATATATATATATATATATATATATATATATATATACACACATTTCACCTGGCCATCGCAAATACGTGGTTTCAAAAAAGCGAAGAGCACCTAACCACCTATAAAAGTTGCAACCACCGTACGCAGATCGATTACTTTCTTTTTAATAGAAGTCAGTTGTTCTGTGTACGAGATTGCAAGGTGCTGCCAGGCGAGGCACTGGTAACTCAGCATCGTCTTTTATTGCTAGAAATGCGCATAAAAACACGCCCCATTAACACCAGAAACTGCCCCCCTCCTAAGATAAGATGGAGTATGCTTGAAAGAAAAGAGTATGCAAGTAGGTTTAAACAAGTTGTGATAGATAAAATGATTGAAATGAATGATATGAAGGATAAATCTGTGAATGAATGTTGGAATGAAATGGCTAGCTGTATTAGAAATACAGCTAAAGGAATACTAGGAGAAACAAAAGGAAAAGGTATAATTGATAGGGATACATGGTGGTGGAATGAGGATGTGCAACAGATCTTGAAAGAAAAGAAGAATGTATTTAAGGAATGGCAGAAAGAAAACAATGAAAGATTGAAGGAAGCAAAAAAGATTGAATACAAGGTGTGCAAGAGAAAAGCTAAGCGGGCGATAGCTACTGCGAGAGCTCAGGCCGAAGACAAAATTTATAAGTCGTTAGATGGGCCTCAAGGACAAAAAACACTGTACCGCATAACTAAAGCCCGAGAAGAAAGAGCGAGAGATATTAGGCATATCAGGTGTATAAAAGATGAAACAGGTCAAGTTTTGATAAAAGAAGATGAAATAAAAGAACGTTGGAAGAGATATTTTGAAAGGTTAATGAACGAAGAGAATTTATGGAGTGGAGTGCTAGATGATGTGCCAGAGAACGTCGGCTTGATAGGATCAATTACAATAGATGAGGTAAGAGAAGCAGTGAGAAGCATGAAAAATGGAAAGTCTGCAGGGCCTGACGGTATACCAGTTGAAGTATGGAAAATTTTGGAAGAGGATGGATATATGTGGCTGACTTTGTTTTTCGATAAGCTGCTGCATGAGGAAGTAATCCCCAGTGAATGGTGCAATAGTACACTAGTGCCCATTTTTAAAAATAAGGGTGATGTCCAGGACTGCGGCAGTTATCGAGGAATAAAGCTCTTGTCGCACAGTATGAAAGTGTGGGAAAAAGTCATTGGGAAGCGATTGCGAGAAGAAAGTGAGATAACCCAAAACCAGTTCGGATTTATGTCGGACCGAGGGGCAACGGATGCCATATTTGCACTGCGCCAATTATGCGAAAAATATCGGGGTGCACATAGGAACTTGCACATGGTATTCGTTGACCTCGAAAAGGCTTATGACAGAATCTCGAAAGCGGTTTTGTGGTGGGCTCTGAAAGAGAAAAGTGTGCCTGTGAAGTATATTAGGTTAATCTGTGCAATGTACTGGCGATCCAGGTCGTATGTAAGATCTGCTGTTGGAGACTCTGACGGGTTCAACGTTGAGGTGGGCCTGCACCAAGGGTCGGCGCTAAGTCCCTACCTCTTCCTGTTGATAATTGATGCTTTAACATCGGAGATACAGGAAGAGGCACCCTGGAGCATGCTATTCGCTGATGACGTTGTTCTCGTCGGAGAAGATGGGCTTGAGATCCAGAGCATGCTGGAAAAGTGGCGCTGTAAGTTGGAGAATGTTGGCTTGAAAATCAGCAGACCTAAAACAGAATACATGTTCTGCGATTTCGGCGGTCTCTCCAATGTTACACCCATAGCTCTAGATGGAGTACTTATACCAGTATGCTCGAACTTTCGATACCTCGGTTCGCTTATCCAAAGCAGCGGCGACCTGGATCGTGCGGTGAAGCACAGAGTTGATGCGGGATGGATGAAATGGCGGCAGGTCACGGGTACAATATGTGATCCCAGAGTACCCCTTAAATTAAAGGGAAAAATTTACAAAATTTTAATAAGACCTGCTGTATTGTATGGATCAGCATGTTGGGCGACAAAAGCGACGGATGAGAGACGATTACATGTAGCGGAGATGCGAATGTTGAGATGGATGTACGGCGTGATGAGAATGGATAAGATAAGGAATGAGCATATAAGAGAATGTTTGAAAGTAGCGCCAGTGACGGATAAGTTAAGGAGTGAACGTTTGAGCTGGTATGGACATGTGATGAGACGGGATGAAAGAAATGTTGCGAGGAAGGTTTTGAGTATGAATGTTTAAGGCTTTAGGGGTAAAGGGAGACCAAAGAAAAGTTGGATGGACTGCGTGAAGCATGATATGTATAAACAGGGAGCGACTACAGAGATGACGTCTGATAGGGATGTATGGAAAAAGAGGACATATTGCGTCTACCCCAAGTAGTTGGGATAAGAGCAAGAGAATGATGATGATGATATACACACACACATATCGTCTGATCTTATATATCACTGTTGGGCTCGAGCCTCCTCCATAATGGAAGGAAATTTACCTACTATACCACGCTGGTCAGACGTGTTGGTATAGAGTTTTGTTTCGAGTTTTTCTTCTCTTGCATAGATGTTATATGCATTTTATATCCCTTAGTCGTCTCTTAAGATCACCCACGTATAAAATAGGGGATGGTGAATTGTATCTATTCTTACTCCGTTACTACACGGAACTCTTTTTTATTACCTAGTACTCTTTCCTATTTGCCTCCACCTAATATTCGGACATAAGATGTGACAACCAACAGTCCTATGTACTAAAGAAGCGAAGCAGGCTTTGATAAGGCTTTCTTCTTGATACACTACAGTGTTCTGCAGAAATCTATACATCAAGATAGACTATTTAATATACCGTCATATTTTAATTTTTTTTTTTTTTTTTTTTTTTATTGCTTATGGCGGCAAACGAGCAGACAGCACACCTGATGGTAAGTGTCACTGCCGCCCATGGACCGTTGCCAATGGTATAGCTAGGCAGCGGCCTAGCTATACAACCCTGAACCCACCCCAATTAGGCTTCCGGCTCTCTCGCTCACCGAACGAAGCGCAATAGCACATTGCTATTACTCAGACGTCGATCTTCTGCGAGAGTGTGGTACTACCCCGGACGGACCGGCCCGCGGCTGTAGACAGAGAACTGTCCACAGCGTGGTCCTACCACAATATCCTTTAGTATTCATTTAATGTATAAAGATAAAATAAAAAATATTGATCATCGATATTCAAATTTGTCTCTTCAGTTACTGATTACAGAGTATCTTTTTATATAACCTGATTCTTAATTATAAATGACATAAATTTAAATTCTGCTGTCTTGGTATAAGATTGGAAATCGGAGTATTATTTTAAGGCAATCATTAAATTTACGGTTAAATAAAGTAGGTCAGTTTTCTTGGAATGAATTTTAAATCAAAATTGCTTACATTTGTGAGTACTTTAATGATTTAACATGATTTCGTTTGAATTTAATTACAGTTAATGGAATAAAAGTTTATAACAGTTTAGTCAATTTTATTTATAAGTTTAGAAGAACATGAGTCGTCTTCTACTTTTCGATCAGATGTGAGGCGAAGGGTCTTCTGAATGTAATTAATGTCATATATAATATATATACATACATATTCATATAGAAATGGAATTTTATTGTTATTTTCTATGATGTAATATTTTTATTGAAATCATATTTTTATTATTAATTTTATGGTCAATGTTTGCTGTGTGGTAGTGAATACTACTATGCTATGAACACTACTAACAAAAGAGGACTATAACAGCTTTATATCGAGGGCTAACTCAACTTGATGTCGTTTGGTCCACAATTACATTCCCAAAGAGGGTTGATGTCAAACAGGCTTTAAATTATTGTAAATAACTTTTACAATATGTACGTTGGAAGAGAAGTATATATACAAGTAATTAGGATAAGAGCAGGCGAATATTGATGAATGATGATAAAAAACTAGGATAAACTATTTTCGAAAAGTTTCTTTTGCATCTTTTAATATTTCAGTTGCAATCATAATATTAATGTGCTTATAAATAAATTTATACTTAGTAGTAGTTTATATTTAAATTGCTAATATTTGGAAATGTTCTAACTCGCTATACAAATTTTGTCTATGTTTCGCAATTAAATCTCTCATATACTTAATTATTCTTATTTCTTCAAGTATTTCAACTTTATCAGATGTACTAAGGGCATTATATCTACCTGGGCCAACTTCACCTGATTCCGATTGGTCAACAATTAAATACCCAAGGATGGTTGACGCCAGGCAGGCGACTGGTCATAAAACTATTGCCAATAACTTTTGTGAGTTTCAGTAGAATGGATCGATGTACAAAATAGATTATGATTTTTTTTTCTTTTTTTATGTAATAAGAACTTGCTTCAAGCCAAATCTCAAGCTTCTTAGTCAACGGGAAGTATTCTACAATTTATATTTAGAGTATAAACGATGTAGGTACCGGGGGAGACCGAGACTAACCTATCTAGACCAGATCGGTCATGTACGGAAGGTGGAGTCAAGAGTCTCCGAGACCGGCGAGCGTGTATGAAGAGAACTATGAATGTTGAGGAAGCGAGTGAAGTATGCAAAGATAAAGTTCTCTGGCACTCTGTTCTCTCTGCCTACCCTGCAAGGTATATGGCGTGATGATATATATGTATGTATGTATAAACGAGCAAAACTTTTGAAATAAAGTTAATTTAAAACTTTGATTTATAGATGTAATTATTGACCAGACGATATCAGAAGGAGTTAGCCTAGGGCTATATAAACTTTATAGTCGCCTTTCACGACAAATAAGAGTAATGTGAGGGTTAAGTAGTAATCATAACTGCCAACACAGGAATTATAGCCTATAAAATGACTGCATAAACAAAATACAAATAAGGTTACAATTGACTTCAAAATGTTTAGATATTTTTTAGGTTAATGATGATTTTACAGTTATTTATCATTAGATTGTCTATTTTTATTTCAGACCTCCATTATTTATGGAATATAGGCCTTCGAAATTGTTCCAAAGCGTAATCGTGAGCAGAATTTACCTGCTTGCTATTTTAAGCACGATATCAATCCAACTCCTGGGATGCCATCTAACATTGTGTCGCCCGAATAGTACTTACCACTCAAAAATATTTACCCTAATCATTTCATTCATTATTCTCTTACTCTTATCACAATTACTTGGGGTCGGTACAATATATAATCTTCTTTCATAGTACATATTGTAAAAGTGATTGGCAATAGTTTTATGACCGGCCGCCTGCCAGACGGAAACCCTACTTGGGAATGTAATTGTTGACCAAACGGCATCAGATAAAGTTGGCCCAGGTCGTTATATGACTCTTAGTCGTCTTTTACGACATCCACGAGCAAAGTAAGGGTTGGTAGTATTCGTAGCCGCTACCACACAGCACTATATTTTCTCTAATATATGAGGGTTTATTCACCGCTGTGGCAGCTCCACTGCCATCTTAACATGCAGTATTTTCGAATTATATCGACTGTCACTGAAATTCTATGGATCTTTTAGATATTCATCTCAACCCATATATGTTCCACTGTTGGGCTCTCCTCCATAATGGTAGTGTAATTGACCTACTATACCACGCTGGTCAGACATATTGTTTTTTTTTGTTTATTGCTTATGGTGACAAACGAGCTAACAGCACACCTGATGTTAAGTGTCACCACTGCTCATGGATCTTTGCTATAACCATAGCTAGGCCGCTGCCTACCATTACAATCCCCAAACCCACCCAGTTGGGCTGCCGGCTCTCGCTCACCGAACGAGCGCAATAGCATATTGCCATTACTCAGACGTGGATCTTCTGCGAGAGTGTGGTACTGCCATGGACGGACCGGCCCGCGGCTGTAGACAGAGAACGGTCAACAGCGTGTACCACATTAAAAATAGGGTTTTGTTTCGAGTTTGTCTTCTCTCGCATAGATGTAATATGCGTTTTTATATCCCTTAGTCGTCTCGAACGATCACCCATGAGTAAGATAAAGAGAAAGAAGAAAGATAAGTAAGTAAGGGGGCGGTGAATGGCGGCGGAAAAATTTAGTTATTCTACATACATACATACCATCACACCATGTCCTTTGCAGGGTAGGCAGAGAGAACAGAATGCCAGAGAACTCTATCCTTGCATACTTCACTCGCTTCCTCAACATTCATAATTCTCTTCATACACGCTCGCCGGTTTCGGAGACTCTTGACTCCACCTTCCTTCAATATATGACCGATTTGGTCTAGGTAGATTAGTCTCGGTCTCCCCCGGTACCTACATTCTTCCACTTTCGCATTGTATATCTTCTTAACCAGACGTTCGTTCGGCATTCTTTCCGCATGTCCGAACCATCGGAGCATTCCCTTTCGCATCTTTACACCAATACTCTCTTTCATACTTACTCGTTCTCTTACGTCGTCATTACGAATGAGTTAACTTCGTTATTATCTTGTAGATAAATCTATCTCTCTATATTATGATATTACAAGTCATTGCGAGGTCAGCAATTTGTGTTTTCAGACATTGTACAGTATCGCATAAGAAGATCTTCCACAGTTCTGCACAAATAAATTAGATTCGTCTGGTGACCTCTTTTTCGAAATTGAATCTATTTAACTGATCTGTTTGTTTTAAGTAAACACATTGATTTAGATAAGTTCTAGAATCGCATTTCCAATAATGATATTATAGTGATATTTTAAACTGTACTATAATGAAATCTGAAATACGTGGCGTATTAAACTACTCTCAACGATTTTGATTTAATAATTCTTTGTGGGTTTATTACTATTAATTTCAGAGTATGGTATGTTATAATAATAATAATAATAGTTTTTATTGTTTTCTTTCAGAAAGGTATTATATTATTAATGTACAGAAATAATTACACTAGAACCATTGTTTGTGGGAGGCTGGTATTGCATCTAGGTTGTCATACAGATTACCAGGCCTGGATCACATTGAACATGACGTATAATCCTTTTTTTTTAATTATTTTCGTTAATAAACTTAAAAGAAACGTAAAATAATAGATAATGTTATGTGAGTGTGTTAGTTTATACGAGTACAATTTCATGATTAAATTCATCATATCGCTCGTTTGCCACCATAAGCTATAATAATTTAAAAAAGAAAGTTTTTTTTATTATTATTGCTTATGGTGGCAAATGAGGAGACAGCATACCTGACGGTAAGTGTTATTGCCGCCTATGGACTTTTGCTATACCAAAGGTATAGCTAGACCGCTGCCTATCATTACAAACCCCAAACCCACTCCAGTTGGGCTTCTGGCTCTCTCACTCACCGAACGAAACGCAATAGCACATTGCCATTACTCAGACGTCGATCTTCTGCGAGAGTGTGGTACTACCCCGGACGGACCGGCCCGCGGCTGTAGACAGAGAACTGACAACAACGTGGACCACTAACAATGTTTTCTTTGACAAAGGTATCTTATTATTAATGTACAGAAATAATTACACTAGAACCATTCTTAGTGGGCGACTGGTATTTGAACTAGGTTACTCTTTCATACAGATTACCAGGTCCTACCTGGATCGCACTGAGCATAACATGTAACATTTTTTTAATTATATTCGTTATTTTACATATTTTGCTAATAAACTTAAATACATACATACATACATACATGTCATCATGCCATATCCCTTGCAGGGTAGGCAGAGAGAACAGAGTGCCAGAGAACTCTATCTTTGCATACTTCACTCGCTTCCTCAACATTCATAATTCTCTTCATACACGCTCGCCGGTTTCGGAGACTCTTGACTCCACCTTCCTTCAGTACATTAAACTTAAAAGAAACCTAAAATAATAGATAATAATATGTGGGTGTGTATTGTAATTTATACGTGAAATTTCATGATTAAAAAAAATAGCAAACAGCAAATTGAACAAAAATAATGGCTCGATAATTTAAATTTAGTATATTTCACCACTTTTCCGTGTGGTGACGGAGTAAGAATACCTTTTACCACCACCTATCTTTCCCGTGGGTGATCGTAAGAGATAACTAAGGGATGTAAAATGCATATAACATCTATGCAAGAGAAGACAACTTGAAACAAAACCCTATTCCAACATGTCTGACCAGCGTGGTATAGTAGGTCAATTTCCCTCCTATTATGGAGGAGGCTCGAGCCCAACAGTGGGATATATATAAGCTGAGATGATGATATTTCACCAGTAGATATATTTGTGTACGAATTTATATATTGATCTTGAATCTTCAAGAATAGATTTAAGTAGATATTAGAGAAATTTAAATAATATTTTTAAGTACGCCAAAATGCATTGTTTTACCCAACATCAGGCAAGATTAATTAGATTAAACTTGACTAGTCGCAAGTATATGCGCCTGATATCACTCTAGTTGAGGCCACGGGTGGTTTGGCCGAGGAATAGACCGTTACCTGTAAAGAGGCAGACCGCGCGAGGGCGGTGCCTCGGTAGCAAGCCGGGGCGTCGATGGAAGATAGTAGTAGAAAGCAGAGCCGGGTTGGCTACAGACTTCAAGGATTCGAAACCAGTGGTCGGCTGAATATCGATGAGGAGGGAATATGGTGGGTTATGGGACTGTATGCCACTCTTTCGTCACCCCGGATGAAATGGCGTATCCAGGTTACCAAAAAAAAAAGCTTGACTTGCATGAGGTGATGTTTAGTATGGTGAAAAATGAAATATCTCTTCACAACAATCGTATTATTTTCGATTCTTTTTACTCTCATAGTGAATATTATCTGTCACATCTTAGTGGTTACGATACAATATTATGAGGGGTGATGGTGGTGGTACATTTTTTATTAATAGACTCAATCGATCTATCCATCTATCTATCAGCGTTTAAACGACTGTTACTGGGCACAGTCCACGAGGTGGGAATATTGCTGTTATTCATATCGGCTTAATAGGCGGGTCAGCGTAGTTGCTATTATTCGAGAAAATGCTGGTGCTTACGTTTATAAGGTTTCCGTAGGTAGTTTTTACGACTCACATAGAAAAATAATAGGTGATGACTCCTCCTATTATAATCCATTACCATGCGATATCTGTTATTGTTGTAATAACCATCGTTATCATAACCATCTATTCCCGCACGGCGTCGAGAGGTATATTGTAGGGCGGGTCTACGGGGTCTTGCGCCGCTTTGCCTGTCGCCCCGGACGGAATAGCGGGGTTTGACGTACCGTAGCCCGCCGCCAAAAAAAAAAAATCAACCATTTATTACTAAAATATTAGAACGAATAAATTGTAAGAAACTTTTTGAAATGTCTACGCATCAATGACAAGATTGAGTCATATTTAATAAATTTAGCTTCGTATAGCCTCTGGCACTGACTTGTTACATGATATCGGTGAAAGATTTTTAACGACAAAATCTTTCGGAGTACATACTCGTACCTATAAAATATATTTACTGTATATTGAGAAATTCATATGTGTGTTATATCATTTTATAGATTCATCATCCTTCCAACCCATATATGTCCCACTGTGCGGCTCGGGCCTCCTCCGTAATGGGTGGGAAGTTAACCTATTATACCGCGCTGGTCAGACGTGTTGGTAGGGTTTTATTTTAAGTATTCTTTCTCTTGCATAGATGTTATATGTATTTCATGCCACTTAGTCGATTTATATGATAACCACGGGCAATGCAGTAAAGGGGATAGTGAATTTTATTCTTACTAGAGAGTAAGAAAAGAGCTTATATAAATAAGGGTTTCATAATAAATTAATAACTATTATTAGTATCTAAACAGTCACCATGACAACGGCGATTGAGGTTTCTTAATAGACAAATTAAAATTTTCCGTGTGGTGACGGAGTAAGAATACTATTCACCACCCCATATCTTGCCCGTGGGTGATCGTAGACTAAGGGATATAAAACGCATATAACATCTATGCGAGAGAAGGAAAACTCTAAACAAGTGGTAGGTTAATTTCCCTTCCATTACGGAGGAGGCCCGAGCTCAACAGTGGGACATTTATGGGCTGTGATGATGATGATGATGAATAGACAAAAAAATTGTCCGATTTGCTAACATTTCTTTGTCATGAGATATTATTATATACTCGTATTATAACTTACAACCTTACTTGATATTATTTCATATTCTATATTAAAGATTTTTGGAATTGAAGTGGTAGTTCCCGAGATTTAAGCGTTCAAACAAACAAATAAACTCTTCAGTGTTATGATAGTAGTTAATATCGACCTCTGCCAACTCTATCTGAGGTCCGCTCAACAATTATATTCCCAAGGAGTGTTGAGTAGCTTTTGCACTATGGAGTAAATATTGCGTCGACCTCAAGTTGAGCAGAATGATAATGATACTACCATTTTTGTTTAAATAAAACTGTTTTGCACAATAAAATATAATCGTGGGTTTTTTTTTAAAGAAAACCAAATTCTACTTACTCAAAATTAAAATATAATAATTATCATTCTAAACTTAAGATACAAAGAGGCCATCGTATGACATAAATCGCCGCACCGCTATTACTGGTCTCCTGTGATGGTTTGGCCAGGAATAATAAAAGTTTAGGGCCCCGTTAAATAAATGGCGATATTAAACGCTACATTGAGAAAGTTAAATAGGAAACGTTTTAAGATCCATTAACTCAAATATTTGGTTTAAATTTTATATTGGTGTTCATGCTGCCAATACATACTTTTCATACAGCAATGTAGACATTAGATTAAGTTCATTTAATCAGCCTATCAACTTACGATATTGGTCATAGCCCCCACAGTAGAAAATTTTCGAGGGAAATTTATTTATTGTTATGTGATGTGTGTACTATAGCTGTGGAACGTATGTGATGATTATTATAAAGAACTCAGCATAGCTAGTTTATACAAAAACAGATGTGAACTCCACGTAAACGAAGTTGCTGGTTCATTTAATGCAATGCATTAGATATTTTATTATTTTTTTCTAATGCTAGTGCGAAGTTTTAATAGATTTATATTAACAAAATTACTTCGGTCCCAATTGAAAACAAGACTACTTTTCATCGAGTTGATCCACTCTCCTAATTATAGAAAAAAACATACAATTCTTTTGCTGCTTTTCGCTTTCTTATATGAGTTATAAAAACCAACTGATAGATGGCCAAGAAAAGGGCAAGCCTTAGCGAAAATTGTAACACGCATAACGATCATCCAACCATTTGTCAAATATGGCAACTGTGTTTTTTCTCCCTTAGGGAGATATGTAACTAATAGTGAATATCGATTGATGATATTTTCTTTAAGACTCTGTTCTTAGAAAATAATTCTTGTATGACCGGGGAATTTATAAAAACATAATTAATGAACACAGATAACATCAAGACATATCATCATCATCTTGCTCTTATCCCAATTACTTGGGGTCGACGCAATATGTCATCTTCAACTATACAGTCATATCAGACGTCATCTCTGCAGTCACTCCCTGTCTATCCATGTCATGGCTCACGCAATCCATCCATCTTTTCTTTGATCTTCCTTTACTCCTAAAGTCTTCAATATCAAGACTGAGAATAACAATTTGTGGATTGAACAAAATATTTTCCTGGAAATGGAGTTTACGGATCTTGATTCGGTAGGTTAGTATTGGTTGGTTGATTCGAAATAATCTAAAGTTGTTAAAACCATCAGCGGGTAACAATTAATCACACAAAAAAAAAAGAATAAAAAAAACGTTTTAATGAAATAAAGCTTTCATCATAATCATCAATGCTCATATATGCCCCACTGTTGGGCTCGAGCCTCCTCCATAATTGTGGGGAAGTTGACCTAATATACCACGCTGGTCAGATGTATTGTTATAGTGTTTTGTTTCGAGCTTTTCTTCTCTCGCATAGATATTATATGCGTTTTATATCCCTTAGTCGTTTCTTACGATCACCCACGGGTTAGATAAGGGGTGGTTATTTGTGTTCTTACTTCGTCACCACACGGATATAACAAAGCTTTAATACTGCATTAATAATTATGGACTACAATTTTTTTTTAAATAACATAATAGAATCGTTTTGATGCGTATCTAAAAAAAATATTTGATCTGACTGAATTTTAAAAGTTATTTTTAGTTTTTACTAAAGCTCAGATTTTAAGTAACATTTGGCGAACCTATTTTCAATATCTAATTATTATTACCATCATCATCTAAGCTGATATACGTGTCACAAGTTGGTTGTTTACAGTGGGAGAGTAAGCAATCCATAATACCACGCTGGTGAGTTGTGGTCAAAGAATGTTTTTACTAGTGCCTTTTCTTCCAGTGATGTTATCTGCTGACGTACTGTGGTCGTCTTTCACCATTACCTACGGGAAAAGATAAATTGCCGATCACTGTATTATTATTTTGTCATGACACTGAAGCATTGATATTGAAAATGCTTTAGATATTATCTAAGGTGTAGATTTCGTAGATGAAAACGCCTTTTTTCTCAGTTTATACAGGGTACCGATTTTATTACTAGAATAACTTGAACTAGGTGTAGGAATGACGTCATATAAAACATTAAAGTTGGTTGCAGATTCCTAGCTATGCCCAATCCCGAGATATAGTGATTTGTTTCTTATCAAAACAGTAGGTTTGTCAGCGTACATTGGTACATTTAGACCCAGCTGTACGGCGGTGAGCGCAGCGAGCGCTGGACTATTTGCCTACTAGTTCAATGTCACACTCATGAGTATATGTCTACATCGAACTTTTATAGTACAAGTGTATTTATTAACTGCTGATCAGTAGGGCAATTTAATTAAAAGTTAAGTACTATTTTTTTTACTGATTTCGGTAGTGTATCATGGTCTGATACACCCCCTTCAAGGATTCTACTAATTAAATTGGCAACCTGTATATGTTCCACTGACTGGCTCGAGCCTCCTCCAAATTGGAAGGAAATTTACCTACTATACCACGCTGGTCAGATGGATTGTTATAGCGTTTAATTTCGACTTATCCTTCTCTTATTTATATGTTAAATGCATATTTTATCCTTTAATAATCTTTTACGATATCCACAGGCAAGAAATACGGGTGAATTCTTACTCCGTCACCACACGGTCGTCGTGACACATCTAAGATTTTATATTTTTGAAAATACATTCAATGTACACACATAATACACAAATAATTCAAATTTATATCCTTATTAATCATATTATTATGCTATTTTTTTCTCTAAGTTACTCTATTTTTATAGCTTGAAACCACAATTTCAGTAAAAAGGGGAATAATTGTAAGCTCTTCGATGTAGCAAGATCTATTACTTTGTTTTTGCGAGTGAAATCTTTTAGTATTAAAAATAGCAGCATAATTAACTTTAATTAAAAAGAATAAATTAAAATTTTCAAATAAAACACGCCAGAGCAAATTGCTTTTCACGGTTACAGATACGAAATTTGAGCTAAATTCATAATTTTATATAACAACATTTTATTATATAGCTGTTTAAGTCACCTTTTTTTTTTCCTCGCAAGGTGGACCATGGATTTGGTCGCGCCCCGGCAAATCGGCCCGGGGCGACGGAAGATGCGGCGCGCAACCCCATGGACCCACCCTGCAAACACCTCTCTTCGCCGTGCGAGCGGGCCACCGGTACCCGATCTTTGTCTTCGGTGGCCAGCTATTTAAGTCACCTTGCGATTTACATTAAAAAAAAAAAGACTAACGTTCCAATTTATAATTGAGTTTCGTAGCCCATATACAGAAAACTAATACCACATTATGCTTTTGGAATTACAACGCAATAAAGCGGCAATCACGTCTTTAATCATAAGTTATGGTCTCAAGTTTGGCCGCTTTCATTACTCTAATTTAACTTAATGAATAAATATAAACACATTTAGTAATTGAGTGCACAGATTGGGAAGTGGTTTGCGTACCAGCCTTATATATTCTGTGTGATGGGTTTGGACTGCTCAATCCACAGCTAGTGCTTGTTTAGCTGGTTGTCACGAGAAAATAAGCTAGTCACTCGGGGAGTAGGAGAAATATCTACATGAATTGTCATAAATATATTTTATACATGATTGTTGTGTGTTTTAACTTAATTCTGGGTGTAGTAAAAGGCAATTGCATCAATCTGGAATAACTCTAGCGGAGTTACTAAAGAGGGTTAACCTAAAGTAGGTGTCCGCTCATAAAATTATTATGTACATATCATCACGCCATATCTCTTGCAGGGTAGGCAGAGAGAACAGTGCTAGAGAACTCTTGCATACTTCACTTGCTTCCTCAATATTAATAATTCTCTTCATACACGCTCGCCGGTTTCGAAGACTCTTGACTTCACCTTCCTTCAGTACATGACCGATCTGGTCTAGGTAGGTTAGTCTCAGTCTCCCCCGGTACCTACATCCTTCTACTTTCGCATTGTATATGTATCTTCTTAACCAGACGTTCGTTCGGCATTCTTTCCACATGTCTGAACGCATTCTCATCTTTACACCAATACTCTCTTTCATACCTACTCGCTCTCTTACGTTGTCGTTACAAATGCGGTCGGTCAGCCTTACTCCAAAGATTTTCCGCAGAGATCGCGTTTCGACCACATTAATTTTACTTTTATACTCTTTTCTGTATACCCAACTCTCGCTTCCATACAGTAATGTTGGGACAAGCACTGCGTTATGTATTGCTACACGTGCCTTCTGGCTGAGGTGGTGGTTGCCGAGAAGTTGCCCCAACGCTCCGTTCACTCTATTTCCGGCATTCACTCTTCGCTCTATATCAGTGGTGTACCTTCCATCTCGGCTATATCCACATCCAAGATATACAAATTCATCCACTTGCTCTAGTACATCATTACCTATTGTTACTCTTACATCTGTTCTGGTTTCATCTCTTTCAAAGACCATTATTTTGGTTTTGCACACATTCACGCGTAGACCCCTTTTCTTACAATCTTCTGTCATTGTGTCGACCAGGGTCTGCAGGTCAGTCGCTGACTGTGGCAGCAGGACTGCATCATCTGCATAGAGCAGAGCAGTGACCACTGAGTCGCCCATCTGGACTCCCACATTCATATCGTTCAACCTTTGGAGACATTTATCCAGATATATGATAAACAGCTTGGCTGACAGAACGCACCCCTGCTTAACGCCGATATTGACGTCAAACCAAGGCGACATTCCATCATCCAGCCGCACACAGGCTCTACAGCCCATGTAACTGGACCGCACAGCCTGTAGCAGTTTACCGTTAATACCATACTCCGGTAAAACGTCCCAAAGTTCCTTTCGTACAACCGTGTCAAATGCTCTCTCTAGATCCACAAAACTGCAGAAAACACTCTGACCTAGAGCCAGATGCTTCTCCACAATGTTGCGCAGAGAGAACACTTAATCCATGCATCCCCTTCCACTTCTGAAACCTCCTTGTGTCTCACACAGTAAACCATAATAATAGTATACCTAAAATATATATATAAAATAATAATAGTAAATAATAAGCTTTTTATATATATTTTTCTAAAAATATTCCTATTTAAAGCTAAGTTTCCCGAACGCTGCCCAGCCGAGTTGGATTCGTCGGCTGACCTCTTTCTCGAAATTGGATCTACCTAATTGAACTGTTTGTCCTAGGTAAACATAGTGATCGACAACTTCGAGAATCGCATTCCCAACCAGGACCGGTACAGAAATGACATGGGCATTAGACATGATTTTCGTCTTGTCCATGTTCATTTGCAGCCCTACTAGTTGGGAGACCTTAGGAGGATCTTCTCGTCTAATATTCCGCAGTGTCTGAAAACAAAGGTTTATAACCAGTGTGTGTTACCAGCGATGACTTACGGCACTGAAACGTGGTCTCTAAATGTCGGCCTCATAACAAGGCTCAAAGTCGCTCAGCGTGCTATGGAGAGGGCTATGCTCGGTATTTCTCTACGTGATAAAATCCGAAATACGGAAATCCGTAGAAGAACGGGTGTAACCGACATAGCCCTAAGGATTAGCACGTTGAAGTGGCAATGGGCAGGCCACATCGCTCGACGAACCGACAACCGTTGGGGAAAAAAGGTTCTCGAGTGGCGACCACGAATCGGACGACGCAGCGTAGGACGACCCCCCACTCGGTGGACTGATGACCTCATCAAGGTCGCAGGAAACCGCTGGATGCAGGTGGCACAGGACCGTTATAGATGGCATTCTCGTGGGGAGGCCTATGTCCAACAGTGGACGTTTACAGGCTGATGGATGGATGGATGAAAGCTAAGTTTTTAATTATTCCTATTTAAAGCTAAGTTTTAAATTAAAAATATTTATAGAAAAAAATAGAATAAGGAATTAAAAATTACAAAAGGCGGAATGAGTCATCGAAAAATGCCTCCACATCACTGTTCCCCGGTAATGTGCCCAGAAGACTACCAGCATTACCACGTTGAATGGCAATGCTAATCTTTTGTGCAAAATATAGGCCAACCCTATGGATTACGTGAAGTAGCGATTAATCTTTTTTAATAAAATGCTTTACAATAATATAATAACTTAAATAGCGTAGATGAAAAGGGAAAGCTTGATCAACATGAATTGCTGCATTGCAGCATGCATGCTAACTATATTACAAAATATATAGAAAAAGCCGTAAGGATGATGATCTCTGATATTTACACGAGTATTTTTTTTTTATATATAAATACACCATCCTTTTTTTTTTTTTTTTTTTTTTTTTTGGTGGGCTATGGGTGCGTTTCGGCCCGCCAAATCGGTCCGGTGTGACGGAGAAGGCGGCGCGTGACCCCATAGACCCACTGTAAAATCCTCTCTCTTCGCCATGCGAGCGAACCACCGGTACCCGATCTTTGTCTTCGATGGCCATAAATACACCATCCTGGATTGCGTGAAGCATGATATGGATAGACAGTGAGTGACTACAGAGATAACGTCTGATAGGGCTGTATGGAAAAAGAGGAAATATTGCGTCGAACCCAAGTAGTTGGGATAAGAGCAAGATAATGATGATGATGAAATACACCACTCTACGCTAAGAAAATAATCCTTATATTACGGGAGACTTTATAAACATGCAATTAACGTAGAGAAATTACACCCAAACTCAGAACAACACTTTGTGGATCGCACAAAGTATTGTCCTACGTAGGAATCGAACCCACGGCACTGGCACGGATGATCGGTATCTTAATCACTACGCCATCTGTACAGTCAAATAGTATTACATACATACATACATATCATCACGCCATATCTCTTGCAGGGTAGGCAGAGAGAACAGAGTGCCAGAGAACTCTATCTTTGCATACTTCACTCGCTTCCTCTACATTCATAATTCTCTTCATACATGCTCGCCGGTTTTGGAGACTCTTGACACCACCTTCCTTCAGTACATGACCGATCTGGTCTAGGTAGGTTAGTCTCGGTCTCCCCCGGTACCTACATCCTTCCACTTTCGCATTGTATATCTTCTTAACCAGACGTTCGTTCGGCATTCTTTCCACATGTCCGAACCATCGGAGCATTCATATTACATACACATTTGAAATAAAACTATTTTTATGGATTCAATCGCATTTGTACAGTTCTCACGACTATGAAGGATGTAGTGTTCAAAAAGTTGACAAATAAAACATCAAATACGTGATGGAATCCGTAATAGTAGTTTAATTTCTATAAGAATGAAATAAAACTAGTTTTTCGAGAGGATACCTACCTCATCGTTACTATGAATGATAAAAAAATGTATGAAACAAGGGGAAAGTAAAAACCAAATACCTGTTAAAAATCTTAAAAATTATTTTATTTCACATAATTATGTAATACTCATGTAACCATTAGAAATCATTGTAATTGCCTTATTTCCTGTAATCCCTTATTTAGGATAAAGCAGGCATGAGGCTTTTAAAATATCCTAAAAGTTTTAATTCAAATAGATGGAAACGAGGGCTTATAAAAAAATAATTTGGATAAATTTTATTCATTTGACTTCTAAAGAAGAGTCTCCTAAAGTTAAAGCCAAATTTAAAATTGGCTTTTTCAATTAGACGATTTCATATGGAATGACCAAGGTTTTTCGAAATTCCTCAAACCACAAATTCTATCATGTACTAACTATTCCATAAGTGATGATGAATTAAGAGTATGTCAATTACTTTTCCTTTGAAAAGGTAAAAACCAGATAAAAATCACTAGAAAAAAGGAACACCGGTACTCTATTAGATAATTTTAACCCTAACTGCGATAATAGACTTGATTTCGAGACAATTATAGCGTTGCTACCAATGATGATGCTTTTGTATATCCAATAGTGAATTTAGGCATCAATTTATCCAATCCTCCATCAGAAGGATGGATGAATTGATTCCAAATTGATTGAAATAGGGTTATATTTTAAAACAGGAAATTTAAGGTTGATGATAAATTGTATTCTTAACTCCATCACCATCCACATATATATATATATATATATATATATATATATATATATATATATATATATATATATATATATAGCGAAAGTATTAAATGTCTTTTTCAATTATATCTATTACTTTTATTTCTCTCTGAACTAATTTAATTTCCCACATTAACCGCTCCATTAGATGGGATTGTCCAGGATAGTTTCATTAAGAAAGAATTTACAATATAGTGCCAGAATTACCCTTGACCCGTTAACATTAAAAGCTTTTTGGAGCTTTGAATGAATTCCTTCTAAGCTCTTCATTCCCTTTATTATCTTCCCTTGAAAATTCCTAGCCTAATGACGTAACTTCCCCATTTGTTTATTCACCGCTGACCGTTAACCTTCTTGGCTCAAGTTTTATTAACAAAAGCTGAAATAGACGGCGAATGAAATTTTTATTTGTGTTTTTACAATGAACTCAAAATTAAAACCGAAACTTTGCTAATATAATTAAGTACCTCGTTTATTTTTTCTTTTCTTTCTGTAAATAAGAATTAGTTATTTTGTGGTTTTGTAATTTTTTTGGTAGCCAAAATTAGTTTGGAGATGTAAAAAATAGGACTATATTTATCACAAGGCCTTTACGTAATGCTACGCTAAGCATTTTATGTGCGTAGGTGTATGAAGTACCACTTAAATTTTAGCTGAAATTTGTTTTATTAAAGAAAACTGACGCTTATCCCACAAATTCACTCGCATTATAGTTTAATTATTTTCCTATATAGTTCATTCATCATCATCATCATCTCAGCTCATATATGTCCCACTGTTGGGCTAGAACCTCCTCCATAATGGGAGGGAAATTTAGCAACTACACCACGCTGGTCAGATGTGTTGGTATAAGGTTTAATTTCAAGTTTTCCTTCTCTTGGATAGATGTTATATACTTATTTTATTCCTTAGTCGTCTCTTACTATCACCCACGGGTAAGATAGGGTGGTGAATTGTATTCTTACTCCGTCACTACACAGAAACTATATAGTTACGTACGTCATAATGGCAGATGTTGATTATTTTTCTCAAACATGACATTAAAATCGGTCGAGCTCTTTCATAAATTCGCAAATGCATAGAAACATATGGACAAATAAAAATAACAAAAATGATTATTAATTTACCTATATAGGATTATATACACACGAGTTTATTTACAATTTACTAATTAAATTGTTACTTTGACTTTAAAAAGAAGCATTTCAATTTTATTTATCTATATAGATTTAGGATGAGATAGGCAACCGCTTATCGAGTGCGCTACTCGAGTGGCGACCATTAAACGCGACCATTGGTGACTCAATCCACTCTCTAGATGCGGTTAATAACCGTAGCCACTAGTGGCTCACTGACCACTAATCACAGCTTCTGTCATCACTTTTGACTATAGGATTCCGTTAATTACGTCAGTTTATTCATAGAGGTCAAACGCGTTTGTTGAGATGGAAATAGTCTTAATTTCATTATTGTCAATTGTTATTTTAATATGTAAAACTACACTGATTTAAAAGAAATTGAGATTCAATTCATAGCCATTTCTCGGTTTATCCAATTCGATTTTCTGGAAATGAATGTGGGTAACACAATTTGTTTTTCGCAGAATTAAAATGTCATCTGGATAAATTTATTTTAACAATTTAAAATACTGTTTTAGAAATCCAGTGACTGTGGCTAAGTTTGCGCGCGTAACGTCGAAACGCGGCCACTAGTGAGCATGACTGACTCAGTGGTTTGTAGCTCGGATGTGAACATTTGAACACTTGGTTTGCGTCGATACTAGCAAGCATTAGTGGCCTGGTCTACGACAGCTTTTTTTGGGGCCGGCTGTGGTATAGTTACATCCTACCCAACACCATAACCTGCCCTGGACGTACCCCCTCTAGGTCGAGCGGGCAGGCAACTGTAATCCAATCTTTTTCGTCAGTCGCCCGTCTGGTGGGTTACCTTATGGGGTATCATCTCAAGACGCCTCGACGGGGAAAGCCACCTTCACGCAATGCATTCATCATCTTAGAAATCAAGAAGGTATACGCTACACAGCTTATGAGAAAAATGATGGAAAAATTTAGCCAAACATATAACGATGTCGCTGTTTCAATTTATTTAACTTCATGTTATATTAAAATAGACTGTTTTAGAATAGAAATATAGTTTATTTTTCAATGTTCTGTTAGTAGAGGCATAAAAGCAAATTGTTTGTACGGTCCGTAAGGGGAGTGCTAACGGTTATAAGTAGCGCAGAAGGACACTTATATTCCTCACGGAAAATCATGTGTCTTTAAGCATTTTAATGAATGATTTATTTCATTATAATAAAACTAATTTGGCTGCACGGATGCATCGTGTCACACTGACACGTGATATGGGTTCGATTTCCATGCAGGACAATACTTTGTGAGATCTACAAATTGTTACCGGTCTAGGAGTAACTAAAAAACCATAAATTGTATATTTGTATATATTGCCGCAATACAAGAATTATTTCCTTACAATTAGTGCAGGGTGTTGTCAGAATAAGAAATGAATTTTATCTTTTTTTTTAGCCTTGTCAGTTGTAGTAGGGTCTGTTGACAAGTTTCTATTTACAACCGCTGTCTAGACTTACTGAGCATAGGATAATAAGGTATATGAATAGTGTCATTATATTTTTAATGTCATGTCATATAAATTGAACAGAAGCTTCAGAATAGTTTTTTTTATTGCTTATGTTGGTAAAAGAGCAAGCAGCACACCTAATGGTAAGTGCTACTGCTGTCACTCATGGACCTTGATAATACGAAAGGTACAGCTAGGTCGCTACCTACCGACCCAAATCCACTCAGAAAGTTAAGCTCTGTCGCCCACCGAATGAAGCGCAACAGCAGCTATTGCTCAAACGTCGATTTTCAGCGAGAGTGTGGTACTACTCCAGACGCACCGACCCGGGGATATAGACAGAAAACTGTCAAAAGCGTGGTCTTACCACTATTAAACTGTTTCACAATCGGCGCCCTACCTGACGTCTACTAAACTTTGAAATGTAATTGTAGACGAGACAGATGAAGTCTTAGTCTTAATCGTAATACTCTTAATCGTCTTTTACGACACTCACGAGCAACTTAAGGATTAGTAATATTTGTAGCCACTACCACACACACACAATAAATTAGAATGTAGAAAAACGCACAGCTTAACCCTGACTATGACCTATGAGCGCTGAAGGCGCTCAACCCGGATTGCCAAACGGTTTTCTTTTTTTGTTCACGTAGTGGTTTTAAAATGCGCTTACGCACTAACCCCCGCACGACGGGGAGTATGAGACTCGCCAACCCCGGGGCTGGAATACCCACTAAAAAGTCCACTGCGGATGCTGTTAGCCGAGATGGCTTTGACAGCTTTACACGAACAATGGGTGAGCGCTGAGGGTTCCCAACCCGAATATAGCCACACGGTTTTTTTTTTGGTAACGCAGTGGCTAAAAATTCATTTTTCGCTTACCCGCCCGTACGGGGTATGTGGGAATCGCAGGCCCTGAAGGGAAGACTGAATACCCACTAAAAAACCAACTGCGAGCTATTAGCCGTAGGGGATTTTACAGCTGAACCGGACTGCGGGCGAGCCCGAGGGCTCTCAACCCGAGTGAAGTGTGTTGTTAAGCGACATCGCCCGAGGGCTGCCCCTGTGGGGAACGGACCTCGACTCGGGCGTCGCTGAAGGCAAGGTGGACGTGGACGTGCCCACCTTTGGATCGGTGACTATTATACGCCGTGATTTCGCACCTCGACGGCGAGGACGAAACCGCGGATATTTGAGTGAGATGGCCTCGCGGGCGGCGTAGGCTTTTGTTTGGACGAGCGTTATAGCGTCGTCATCGTCATTGAGGATGTGACGCGGACGTCGAATTTTTGAGATACGCGATGGGGTATAGGAAGCCGCCCCAACCACTAATTGGTTAGAGTGTGTCATGGCAGTGTCAAAGTAACTCTGGGAGCACCGCTTCATAACGATTCATTCTGCACGATGGTCGGCAGTTCGAGGTCGATGTGAAGATCGGCGTTTCGAATGAACCACGGTGTTCCCGTAGCTCGGCGCATGAACCTATTCTGAACGGCCTGTAACCTATGGATCCTGTGTGCCTTAGTATGCGCGAACACTACGCTCGCATAGGTCATGATCGGCCGTATGCAAGCGGTGTATAGGCGGACCTTGCTGCTCAAGGGTAGTTTAGACCTAGCATTGAGTAGACTGTGGAGGAGTCCCATCACAAAAGCTGCACGCGCGCGGACACGCTTTATGTGAGGGACGAAGCTGAGTCGGTCGTCAAGGGTCAAACCCAAGTATTTGGCTTGCCTACTCCTAGAGACAGGCTTGCCAAAGAGCTTGAGAGGAGGTATGCTATTTATAGAGTAGATACGGGCAGTTCTACGAGTGAACATGACCGCCTGACTCTTTTCGGGATTGATTTCAATTCTCCATTTCCTGAACCAATAGGATAGGGCGGTAACCGCTGTTTGGAGAGTCTTAACTACAGCTGTCAGGGTCCTGCCTGCATAGTAGAGTGCGGTGACGTCAGCGTAAAGCGCTTTATGGACTCTGTTAAATTGGGGCATATCGCTAGCATATAGCGTAAATAGGAATGGGGAGAGGACCGATCCCTGAGGGATGCCGGCCTTGATAGGGTGGGAGGTAGACAGCGTACCTTCCACCCTGTAGCGAAAGCTGCGATGACTCAAGTAGTCATGTATTATAAGGATTAAGTAATCGGGGAGCTTTAGACGATAAAGCTTGTGAATGAGGCCCTCGTGCCACACTTTATCGAATGCTTTCGCTACGTCTAGGAATAATACACCGGTGAACCTGTTCATCATGAACTGACCACTTGTGTATTCCACCAATCTGTGGACTTGTTGTACGCAACTGTGCCTCGCACGGAAGCCGAATTGCGTGTCTGGAATGAGGTTGTTATCCTCGGCGAATGTTCTAAGTCTGCTAAGGACTATGCGCTCATAAAGCTTGCCTAATTCTTTTAGTAGACTTATCGGGCGTTTAGCCACACGGAGCTCGTTCGCTTTCTTTTATATGTATCTTAAAACAAGTTTGCGTGGTGGGGAGCGAATAACGCGCTAGGTGGCGCTGTCAGTGAACAATTTGTCAACATGTTTCCGCTTAGCATGTACGATAAACGCAAGTACCATCATGTATTTTAAAATATATATTTATTTACTTCAATATTAACAATTAAAGGTTAATGATTCGTCGTATAATAATATAAATTCCTTGACTTTTAATAAATACTTAAAGCCACAAATATTTACAAAACATTCTAAAAAAAGAATACTCGTAAGTTTTTCTTTTAGATCATTTTTAGCAAAATGTATTGATTTGCTTAAGAAAGTATAAAACCCGCTTCAGAAAGTAATACCTACGAATCATAATATGTATATTTATGAGCATAAATATTAGGTTTTTTTTTTTTTTCTTATTACTTATGGTGGCAAACGAGCAGACAGCACACCCGATGGTAAGTGTCACTGCCGCCCATGGACCTTTGCCAATGGTATAGCTAGGCCGCTGCCTACCAATACAAACCCCGAACCCACCCCAGTTGGGCTATTAGGTTTTAGGTTAATATTATAAAGCATTTGCAAGAAGCAAAAAGCTCATCATCATCATCGCCATCTGTTAGAATCGTTTGGAGATAAAAGCAAAAGCAACTAAAATACAAATTTACTCTAAGAACCGATGCTGTTATTTAGAACACCGAACCAATATTTATAAAATAAAAGCAAACGATACTGCTCATCCTGTTTCCGTTATCTTTATTATTATGTTGTGAGAAAAGCGAAAGTGTTTCGAATAACCTTCAGTCAGTATTGGTGGTACACAACTTATTATCGTAAAATGGTGTTACTTGAATAATTTCGTCGAGTTCACAAGGATTCAGAGATAAAGAAAACAAAAATCTTAGCTTCGTTAGAACAAAATTTAGTTGTTCAAATCTTGCTTGTGTAACCGCTGGTTATTTTGTAGATTTTCTTTTCACGGTACTTTCAATTTACAATAAATTTATGGAAATGATTTAGTTTCCCGTTTAGTTTTTCAATCATCAACATAATTTTCTAATAAATATAATCTAATAACATTGAAAATTATAATTGTATTTTAAAATGATCAGTATATTTTCCAGGTAAGCAGTAATACACCACTATCTTATGCAAAGGCATACCTTTTACCATAGTAAAAGATGACTATGGGATATAATACTAAAATAACATTTGAGATGAAGGAAAATTCGAAATAATACCCTGTACCAACATGTCTGACCAGCATGGTATACTAGATCGATTTCCCTCTCATTATGGAAGAGGCTCGTGTCCAACAGTGGGACATATTTGAGCTGAGATGATGATGAGATAATGACTTGTAAATACATACATAATAGGAAATATTTTTTCATCGTAAGAGCCACTTAATGCAATTAAATTTTATGGCATGGTCTTACCATTTCTGTTATTCTCTAGAAACACCTTTTTAATTCATCATTTTACATCTCAAATTATTAATAATTATTAATCCATCACTTTACGTCTCGAATAATTATTAATTCTTAATCCATCAATTTACATTCCGAATATAATTCGGAATATAATTTACATTCCGAAATTTATTCTTAATCCATTACTTTACATATCGAATTATAAATAATTCATTATCCATCAATTTACATTTCGAATAATAATTAATTCTTAATCTATCACTTTACATTACGAGTTATAATTATCTCTTAATCCATTACTTTGCTTCGAATTATGATTAATTCTTAATCTAACACTATATCACGAATTATAATTCATTCTTAATCCATTACTTTACAATTCGAATTATAATTAATTCTCAATCCGTCACTTTACATCTCGAATTATAATTAATTCTTAATCCATCACTTTACATCTCGAAATATAATTAATTCTTAATCCATCACTTTACATGTCGGACTATAATTGATTCTTAATCTATCACTTTATATCTCGCATCTTAATTATTTGAGGTAATCCTAATCATTTGTAAATATATAATAGAAAACATTATTTTTTCGTAAATACAGTATTTGTGTACGAAATATAGAATTCTTCTAATATAATTTACTTGACGAGAACAATATGTGATTGGTTCGTCACTAATAATATTTTACGCGCCCCTCACCAAGAAATTCGATGACGTCTTTGTGTTGAACTGTGTATGCGTAGGTAAACGATATTACCTGTCTGTTTATATATAACAATTCGTTAAGAGAAATAGAGTACATATGACGTGATTGATCGTGTTTACCCATTTATATTCCAAAGTGAACGACTAATATCAATCAATTTATATTTTAATGCTTTCAGTACGCAAGCAATAAAATTAGAATTTTTCTACGTATTAGGGTTCTTCTGTGAACTACAGAGGGCGATGGCGGTTAAGGCCATACGCGGATACCGCCGCGTGATGGCCGCAACTCCTCCGGAGGACTTGGAGGCGAATATACTTGCCGGGCTGTACTGGCGTTGATGAAATGGATGGCACGGAGTCTTTTCCTTCCGACTGGTTGTAAGTCTTGACGGGGCATGGTTGCTTCGGCAAGTAAATGCACATGATCGTAAGGAGGGAGAGAGTACACCGTCCTGCCATCTCTACGATTGCGACGAAGACACGGCGCAGCACACGCTCGAGGTTTGTGTAGCCTAGGCAGAACAGCGCGGGCCACCGAAGACAAAGATCGGGTCCCGGTGGCTCGCTCGCTACCCGATCGAGAGGAGACCAACCCGAAGAGAGGAGTTGCACAGTGGGTCTATAAGGGTCACGAGCCACCTCTTCCGTCACCCCGGACCGATTTGCCGGGGCGAGACGCATCCATAATCCACTGCCAAAAAAAAAAGCAGAATAGCGCCGTGAACTCGTCGCAATCACCGGTATCGACCAGATGCTGCCGATGTGTATACAATACTTACCAATCGATATGTTAAGTGATATTGAGTAACATACATTATTAAAATCAGCAAAAAATCTACATCGACTGGTCATACTATAATAGTGTTAGAAAGAGACTTGTTGTCGCTTGCTAACTAAAATAAATCACAATAATAAAATTTTCAGCGAACAATCGATTATATTTTTTTTAATTTACTAGCCGACCCGGCCATGCGTTGCTGTGGCTAAGGTAGCCTCAGTAACAAGTGGTGGTTATGCTAATAAATTGTAGCTTATAGGAAACGTTTGTACGTTTTACATAGCGTCATCTATTATATACTTACTCAATCCAGTCAACACATAGCGCCATCTGTTAGAATCATTTGGAGATAACAGATAATTGTGACTGTCAAATAATAGACAAATAATTTGCAATAAAATAATATTGCGACTATAAATTGAGATGGTATCTATTATCTATCCTATCTTTTAAGTTGGATCAAACTATACATGCTGTGCAAATTTGATTAAAATCGGTTAAGTACTTTAGGAGAACATCGCGGATAAACAACGTGACGCGTAATTCATATATGAAGATAAGATAAGAAGAAGATAAATAACTATATTTTAATTAACATGTCGCTTGGAAGTTATTACCTTTGAAGCGTCGGTATATATATAAATAAACAAAATATAAAAATCCTCTTTAGTATCAATGTAATTGATCGTTATATGTAATTAGTTTTTATGACAAGAGCGACCAATGTTTCGATTGTTAGCATTTGTGAATAGTGGCATAATACGTGTTCACAAATAAAATGTATATATTTTTATTACGGTACATTTTACTGTTCGGTTTTAATAAACTTTGATATTTGGTTATTCTTTTTTTATTGATTTGACTTTGAGGGTAGATGAGCAGGCAGACCGCCTAATGACAAGAGATAACTGCTTTTCATGGATCTCTGCAATATCATTGGCTCAGCCAGTCCCACAATAAAGATTTTAGGTAAGAGTCTCTTGTTCAGTGAAAGAAACGAAACAAATGGGCCCTAACCATCCATCCACCCATCAGCCCGTAAACGTCCACTCTTGGACATAGACTTCCCCAAGAGAATGCCATTCCAAACGGTCCTGTGCCAGCTGCATCCAACGGTTTCCTGTGACCTTCGTCATTTCATCAGTCCACCTATTAGGGGGTCGCCCTACGCTGCGTCGTCCGATACCTGGTCGCCACTCAACAACCTGTCTTCCCCAACGGTTGTAGGTTCGTCGAGCGATGTGGCCTGCCGATTGCCACTTCAACGTGTTAATTCTTCGGGCTATGTTGGTTACACCCGTTCTTCTACGGATTTCCGTGTTCCCGATTTTATCACTTAGAGAAATACCGAGCATAGCCCTTCCATATCACGCTGACTGACTTTGAACCTTTATACGAGGCCAACATTTAGAGACCACGTTTCAGTGCCGTAAGTCATCGCTAGTAACATACATTGGTTATAAACTTTTGTTTTCAGATAGTGCAGAATATTAGACGAGAAGATCCTCCTAAGTTTCTTGAACGCTGCCCAGGCAAATTGGATTCGTCGGCTGACCTCTTCCTCGAATTTGGATCTAACTAATTGAACTGTTTGTCCTAGGTAAACATATTGATCGAAAATTTCGAGAATCGCATTCCCAATCAGGACCGGTACAGAAATGACATGGGCATTAGCATAATTTTCGTCTTGATGGACAAGACGAAAATTCATTTTCAGCCCTACTAGTTGGGGGACCTTGCTGAGGTCATTGAGCATGGTGCCAAGGTCCTCCAGGGATTCTGCCAAGACTACGATATCATCTGCGAATCGTGATGTATGCGCCATTGGTGTTCATGCCGAGTCCGGTCCAGTCTAAGAGCTTGAAGACATCTTCCAGCGCAGTGGTGAACAGCTGCGGAGAGATAAAGTCTCCCTCGCCTTTCTGCAGCTGGATCGGTTTCGTTCTCTTATCCAGAATGCGGACCGACATAGTAGCGTTTTTATACAAACACTTCAGTACTTCGATATATCGATAGTCAATTTGGCACCTTTGAAGGGACTGCAGCCCTGCCCAAGTTTCAACAGAATCAAAAAGCTTTCTTATAATCCACAAACGCTAGACACAGAGGCCGATTATACTCCTCGGTCTTCTGTATAATCTGGCGGAGCGTGTGGATGGGGGCTCTAACACCTCATGTGGAATAAAAATAAATATATAATTATAAATATGAATATGAAATGAATTCCCATGTTATTTCACCTTATTATTATACGAAATCACACCTTAACGGAGAGTATGGAATCATGGTTTTTATTTATTATGGCCTTATGTTCTGTGGTGGCCGTGTATGCTGTTATCGCCGACGATTCGTTTATTTATGGGTGTAGAGAAGAAACTGTCAGCAGCATGGTTCTACCCCTAGATCTTGTTGCCCCTATCAAAATAAAGGTATTTTGTCTTGTCGTTATCCTAAATTTTGTGGATTTTTAATATGGTATATTGTGTTACCCTTTCAATTTAAAGCTATCTCATTTTTTATTCAACAGCTCTTGTATGATATTATAAACAAAATCTTTAATTTAAAAACACTTTAGGTATACATACATACATACATACATATCATCACGCCATATCCCTTGCAGGGTAGTCAGAGAGAACAGAGTGCCAGAGAACTCTATCTCTGCATACTTCACTCGCTTCCTCAACATTCATAATTCTCTTCATACACGCTCGCCGGTTTCGGAGACTCTTGACTCCACCTTCCTTCAGTACATGACCGATCTGGTGTGGGTAGGTTAGTCTCGGTCTCCCTCGGTACCTACATCCTTCCACTTTCGCATTGTATATCTTCTTAACCAGACGTTCGTTCGGCATTCTTTCCACATGTCCGAACCATCGGAGCATGCCCTTTCGCATCTTTACACCAATACTCTCTTTCATACCTACTCGCTCTCTTACGTCGTCGTTACGAATGTGGTCGGTCAGCCTAACTCCATAGATTTTCCGCAGAGATCGCATTTCGACCGCATTAATTTTACTTTCATACTCTTTTCTGCATACCCAACTCTCGCTTCTATACAGTAATGTTGGGACAAGCACTGCGTTATGTATTGCTACACGTGCCTTCTGGCTGAGGTGGTGGCTGGCGAGAAGTTACCCCAACGCTCCGTTCACTCTATTTCCCGCAATCACTCTTCGCTCTATATCAGTGGTGTACCTTCCATCTAGTTATACATTTCTTTTTTTTAATATTTTTAAATTCAAATAATAAAATCTCTAATTTCATAATAATTATTTATTTAGCTTATCCATGTTGGGATAATGGCTAGCTAATAAAACTTTTGTGGCATTAGTGATAATAATAAATTATGTTGTTTATTATTTAGTATTTACAGAACTGACCGCACTTATCCACGAAGCTTTAGCCATTCATTTTGTTACCAACTCTAAATGAATACGTTGCCCCCAATACCCTTTTCAACGAAAAAGGCATGCCAAAACCAACGCGTGTTTACATTTAAGATATAATATTTAAATTTAAAACGATAATAAGGTTTTATGGTAAAATGATTTTAATAGAAAATCATCATTCTATTACTCTTGTCGCAATCACTTGGGGTCGATAGAATATGTACTCTTCTTTCATAGTACATATTGTAAAAGTTATTGGCTATAGTTTTATGATCGGCCGCCTGCCGGACGTCAAACCTCCTTGGGAATGTAATTGTTGACCAAACGGCATCAGATGGAGTTGGCCCGGGTTGTTATAAGGCTCTTAGTCGTCTTTTACAAGATCTATGAGCAAAGTAAGGGTTGGTAGTATTCGTAGCCGTTACCACATAGCGATTTTTATATCAAATCGAGATGAAATATTTAAATATAGGATTTAGGTGTTGGAACGAGATTTTCGGGTATTGCAGGAATTTAATATTACAAATGAAATATTCGAATAGTGTAATGGACGAAGAGTGATCTCGTTTACCAAGCGTGGGCTTGAATCTTAAACGGGTAAATATATATGAGATTTATAGTTCATCACAGTCCATAAATATCCCACTGTTGGGCCGGGCCTCCTCCGTAATGGGAGGGAAATTAACCTACTATACCGAGCGGGTCAGACGTGTTGGTATAGGCTCTTGTTTCGAGTTTTCCTTCTCTCGCATAGATGTTATATGCGTTTTATATCCCTTAGTCGTCTCGTACGATCATCCACGCGTAAGATATGGGGTGGTGAATAATATTCTTACTCCGTCACCACACGGAAAATTTATATTTTGGTTGGTTTAAATTACCATAACTTTTCATTACTTTTTTGTTGTTCTCATCACACGGCTCTAGAAGTAAGTACAGAATGCTTCTAGAATTGAATCTTTAATTTCTAAATCTGCCTCTGCATAATATAATATGCTATATAGTAAATTTTTAATCGCCTATGGTGTTATATGAGTAAGCAGTAATCTGATGGTGAGTGATACTGTCGCTCATGGACTTTAGTCAAAGGCCACCAGGGTAGAAACTCCTCTTTTTGAAGCTTGTTTAAAGAAAGACATGTCATAGCCTGCGGAAAATACTATAACAGGTTTTTCTTTACTACTAAGTTAAACAGTTCCTCAGAGAATTTCTTTCATCATGAGGATGGCTGTTGCCATAATTGCTGTCCTTGACAGGCCAACTGACGATCATAGTTCGTTTTAAGAGTTTCCCAAGGGAAAATTGCTGTTTATTTCCTTGGTTTTCTTTTTCCGTAAAGTGACGGAGTAAGAGTATCTACTATTCACTATCCCATATCTTACCCATGGGTGATCGTACAAGACGACTAAAGGATATAAAACGCATATAACATCTATGCGAGAGAAGGAAAACTTGAAACGAAACCCTATACCAATAAGTCTGACCAGCGCGGTATGCTAGGTTAATTTCCCTCCCTTTACGGAGGAGGCCCTAGCCCAACAGTGGTACATTTATGGGCTGTAATGATGATGGTGATGATGAATCTTTAGAAGATTATTGTGATTCGCAAGGGGAGGTAAGAGCCAGTAATAAATTGTATTCTTAATCCATTTCATTTTTAATCATATATGTTTCCCTGCTGGGTTCGAGTCTCCTCCACACTAGGAGGGAAATTGACCTACTACATCACGCTGGTCAGACGTTTTGGTATAGGGTTCTATTTCAAATTTTCCTTTTCTTACATAGATGTTGTATGCATATTTTATCCCTTAGTCATCTTTTACGATCACCCACGCGTAAGATAGAGGCTGGTGAATTATACTCTTACTCCGTCACCATACAGAAAATTCTTAATGCATTACCAGCAAACAGTATTGAATTAACTGCGCATATCATCATCATTTTCCTACTCTTATCCCAAATACTTGGGGTCGATACAATATGTACTCTTTCGAAGGAGTACATATTGTAAAAGTTATTGGCAATAGTTTTATGACCGGCCGTCTGCCAAACGTCAACCCTCCTTGGGAATGTAATTGTTGACCAAATGGCATCAGATGGAGTTGGCCCAGGTCGTTATAAGGCTCTTAGTCGTCTTTTACGACACCCACGAGCAAAGTAAGGGTTGGTAGTATTCATAGCCGCTACCACACAGCAATTAACTACACATATAAGGCAAAAAGAAAACTTTCTTTTAAATCTAATAAACAGTTTGTTTTTTTATATAGAGGCATTATAAATTATATTATATTTTTTTAAAGGTCTTGAAATGCTCCGATGGTTCGGACATGTGGAAAGAATGCCAAACGAACGTCTGGTTAAGAAGATATATAATGCGAAAGTGGAAGGATATAGGTACCGGGGAGACCGAGACTCACCTACCTAGACCAGATTGGTCATGTATTGAAGGAAGGTGGAGTCAAGAGTCTCCGAAACTGGCGAGCGTGTATGAAGAGAATTATGAATATTAAGGAAACGAGTGAAGTATGCAAGGATAGAGTTCTCTGGCACTCTGTTCTCTCTGCCTACCTTGCAAGGGATATGGCGTGATGATACGTATGTGTAAAGATCTTGAAAGCCTCAAAATGGATTCATAAATCCGTATTTTAGTATACTTGTTAATATTCACGTAATTTGCAAGTTGTCTGCACATTACATGGTATGTAATATACATAATTCATGAGCACACCGCGTACATAAACAGCTGGTCGCGTTATTGAATTATGATACATTTTACCAGCGCCATTTTGTATGGTGTAATCCTTACTAATATTATAAATGCGAAAGTAACTCTGTCTGTCTGTCGCTCTTTCACGCCAAAACTACCGAACCGATCTAAATGCAATTTGGTACACAGATATTCTAGAGCCTGATAAAGGATATAGGCTACTTTTTAATGCAAAAAAGGGTTGTAAAGGGGGATGAAAAGTTGTAAAGATGTATCGTCATTTTTAAAGCCAGAACAGCTTGAAACTTATTTTTAGGGATTAGATATAAATAAATATTACATTAACATTTTGTACATTTTTTTGGATTTGGATTGAATGTAAAACTTTAGGTAAGTAACCTTTTAAGCGCTAGCTAGTTTAGTTTATAAGTAAAAGAAGCTATAAATAATAAATGTCTTAAAATAATAGAGTGCATAGCGTAGCATTAAGGCCTTATACATAGAAATTTATAGAGGTTTTTAATAAAATCGCAACAAACAAATTTACTAAAAATGTTTGAAAACTCTTTTTAAAATAACAGTATAAGAAAGTAAAAAATACAAAAGACATAAGTGTTGCTAAAATTATGGCCAAGCAAATTCTTTGATCAAAGTTTACGTCAAAATTTTCGTCAAGAGTAAACATTCTATGTGGAATTGTGAGATGGTCATATACATTATACATATCTGTATAGTATAAACGATTGGGGTTTCTAAGAACCTCTCTACTCCAAACGGCGTGTATACATATCCCGAATTCAGATGCATCCAATTCTCTGTGAGTGTCACTCCATCGTATTTGCCCATTTCCCTTTAATAAACTTGTGTGTTTAAAAAAGGGATGTTTGTATTTATTTAGGCCCCATACCTTATTCAGTGGCATCAGAAGTTATTATACTAGCATTTCTAATACGTTGATAGCGCTTATTATGTATACCCAAGTGGATCAACGCAGAGAATATCTATTCATAAAGCTATAGGAAATTAGTCATTATCTGTCTCCAACCAAATAACTAATTTCCACTGCTAAAAGCCATACAGAGTCTATAGAGTACTGTATTTCTCTAATAGTTTATTCCGTTTCCATTTTCGAAACGGATGGTCCTATGGCTTTTGTAGGGATGCTTAATTAAGTAGATTAGTATTAGTGTTTGTTTTACGTTTCAAGTACTTATATCCTTATTTCGAAATCGAAATTTTCACATTACTTATATTTAATTTAATGATTTCTAATGTTTACGCGAGTATTATATATTTGAAATTAAACTTGTTTTACGAATTCTATTGCGTTTGTATTTGATTTTTAATTTCCCGACGTTTCGAACTTTACAATGGGCTCGGTCCTCCCGTGACCATGAACGCTAAAAATCGAAATTAAAAATCAAATACAAACGCGACAGAATCCGTAAAACTAGTTTTATATTTAAAAAAATTACAAACTAGCAATGAATAGTTTGGATTTTTTTATAAAATTGGCTATTGGATATTGCTTGAGTAAGCTTTAGCTTGTAAGGTCTTCAAGTTGGTTGTAGACGTAGATGTAAGAAACTTTGATTATGTACTTAAACATATGTAGTTTTGTAAATAGCTCCTGAATTTCTAAGAATCCTTTTGCTTCATTTTATATTTTCCTCATGATCCCTCCTAAATTCTGAGTGTCAAATAAATATTTTCCAAATCTGTAGACGCAGTAAGTCCAATAATTTGTTATAGCTATCGTACCGTTGATACATCGTGACGTCCGTCTTTATGAGCAAACTCGACAGATGACACTTATTTGAAAGAGACACATGGATAAATAAGTTGGTTGCTGATACATTTTTCTTCTAACTTTTTTGTATTGACAATACACTACTAATATTAGCTATTATCTATTAAAGTCTTAGATTTCGTGGACGACTTTAGTGAAGCGTTGACTATTTTATGAAATATAGTACAGTTGAAGTGCTGAAGTGTAATGAATAAGATATACTCTTAATAGTGCTTTACGTGTATTTACTGTTTTGACAAAATTCCCAAAGAAATCATAATTTCGTAATCAGCGCCCAATTAATAGCAACAACTTGACTTATCAACGGATAGTGATTATTAATAAGCTACTCAACGAAAAAGTGTTAAATAATATGAATAAAATTAAATAAGACATGGATGTATGCGCTTTGTTGCTTTTGCCTGTCCGAATGAACGAACAGAACAAAAAATAATGGAGTGTTGACTCTAGAAGTTTTATTTCGAATGACTCCATAGATGACAGTAGTTTTCCAGACAGGGCGTAATCTGTTACGCTGACTATACACTCGTCACAGCCCAGGGTGGAACGCTAGAAGAGGCGCCACGCCTGGCAACTCTTGACACCGAGGAGATTGTCAGGCGGATCGAGGTGCTTGGGTTAAAGGTGGCCCTGGATAAGACGGCGGCCCTATTGTTCCATGAGCCCCGCACCAGTCCACCCATTGACGCCTTATCACCATCAATTTGGTTCCCATCAGAATCCGGGCCCAAATAAAGTACTTGGGCCTGGTGCTCGACGGGCGATCATGGTTCCGGGAGCATTGCCGTCGACTTGCTCTACGGCTTGTCAGCGTGGCGTCCGCCCTATCCGGGCTTATGCCAATTGTGGGTGGAACCAGCGCTACGTGCCGACTGCTGTACGCGGAGGTGATACGATCGATGGACCTGTACGGCTCACCCATGTGGGCGGGGTCCCTGACCATCATACTTAGGGTCCTCCTGTGGCGACCACAAAGGGCTATGGCAGTCAGCGCTATACGCGGATACCGCATGGTGGTGACGGAAGCAGCGTCCCTGTTGGCCGGAACTCCCCCGTGCGACTTGGAGGTGGAGATTCTCACTGGACTGTATCGGTGGGTGTCAGCGAGGCGGGCGGGGGGCGGCACCGTCTCGCCAAGCGAGATGGCCGCCTGGCGGGGCGATGCCCGCCGTGACTTCATTGCCCGTTGGGCAATCCGGCTGGACAGGCCTGGGTTCGGTGTTCATACCGTTTAAGCCTTTTGGCCGATGCTGATGGAGTGGTTGTGTCAGCAGCACTGATTCTTTCCTTCCGACTGGTGCAAGTCTTGACCCGGTTGTGAGGAGAGAGATGACACCGTCCTGCCACCACTGCGATTGCGACGAGGACACGGCGCAGCACACGGTGACCATCACTAAGGCCATGCTCGACAGCGTCACGAATTGGAATGCGGTCGCCACCGCCACCTGCTAGACAGTTGTCTCGTGGAAAGAGGCGGTGGGGCAGCTCCAAGAGGAACTCCTTTTGGATGAAGTGCTCCGCCGCCGGCGCCTGGAGAGGCGCAGGCACGAATACTTGCCCCTGATGCCACCCTAGCCGAGGCCGCGGGTGACTGGACCGAGGAATAGTCCGTCACCCGCAGAGAAGCTGACCGCCTGAGGGTGATGCCCCGCCAGTTAGCCGGGGCGTCGACGCAATACAAGATTAGTTTCTTGGTCTCAAAAAAGATTTATAACACACAGCACAACTAATTATTTGTTATTGTGATATTACACCCTATTAAGTATCTATTATTGTGATATTGCTTTTCTTTTACCCAACAAATTGGCTTAAGAACATGCTTAGTTATATAAAACCTGAAATTGTGCCTGCCTGGTCAGACAAAGACATGAGATACAATCCTAATGAGACTGTAAAAATAATAATGGAATTGTTATTTTTCTGAGAGACGATCGGGATCTAGTACATAAAACGTTTTAATTTATCTATCTATCGAATATAAATTATAACATTTCGATGGTGTTATTAAGTCGCCACCGAAGTTAAAAATCGGGTCCCGGTGACCCGCTCGCACGGCGAAGAGAGAGGAGTTTTTACGGTGGGTCTATGGGGTCACGCGCCGCCTTTAGCGTCACCCCGGACCGATTTGGCGGGGCGAGACTAATCCATAGTCCACCAATAAAAAAAAAAAAATGGTGTTATTAAGTCAGTGGAAATTTTTATGGTTTTATTTATAGATATACATACATATCATCACGCCATATCCCTTGCAGGGTAGGCAGAGAGAACAGAGTGCCAGAGAACTCTATCTCTGCATACTTCACTCGCTTCCTCAACATTCATATTTCTCTTCATACACGCTCGCCGGTTTCGGAGACTCTTGACTTCACCTTCCTTCAGTATATGACCGATCTGGTCTAGATAGGTTAGTCTCGGTCTCCCTCGGTACCTACATCCTTCCACTTTCGCATTGTATATCTTCTTAACCAGACGTTCGTTCGGCATTCTTTCCACATGTCCGAACTATCGGAGCATTCCCTTTCGCATCTTTACACCAATACTCTCTTTCATACCTACTCGCTCTCTTACGTCGTCGTTACGAATGCGGTCGGTCAGCCTAACTCCACAGATTTTCCGCAGAGATCGCATTTCGACCGCATTAATTTTACTTTCATACTCTTTTCTGCATACCCAACTCTCGCTTCCATACAGTAATGTTGGGACAAGCACTGCGTTATGTATTGCTACACGTACTTTCTGGCTGAGGTGGTGGCTGCCGAGAAAAATTAAATGAAGTTAATTTATAAACTAAAATTTGAATTACAGGTAATCGGGTTTTTTTTAAATGACTTAAAGGTCTTAGTAACCAAACAATAAACTCAAAAAAAAAACAATTTTTATCAAACACATTGGTATAAAGAGTAAAACCGCCTAAACGCCGCTTCTGAACCATTGTAAAATATTAAATAATATGTAATTTTAATTACTTTCATAAATGAATATACAGAAGAGGGATTTTATAAAAATCGAGCAAAATATTAAAAATACATTGTATAAAAATCTCTTTCATATTTAACTTTATTGTTTATTATTATAGCGGTAATACAGATTCAATTACATACATTGTTTTTACAATATTCCTTTGATAATTCACCCTTACTTTAACGTAGGGAATATAAAAATCAGTTGAGCCACGAAATTTGGTAGTACTCTTTTTGGGAATTTAGAATATCTGCTATATCCAAACCACCCGCAACCTTTGCGATTATATATATTACACTAGCTTCTGGCCGCGGCTTCGCCCGCGAAAAGGTTACTTTCCTAAGCTTTCCATCATCTATTTTTATTTTACCCCTTAAGCGTACAATTTTTACAAAGTCAAATTTATTTATATCTAATCAATAACTTTTTTTTTTTTTTTTTTTTTTGGGGTTGGGCTACGGTCGACGCACTCCTCGCACCACTCCATCCGGGGTGACAGAGGGGCGTAAGCGCGCACACCCGTAACCTACCCGTGACGTCGCCTTCGTCGTTGGGCCGACCACCGGAGCAGAGTGACTTGACGTCAGTGGTCGGCCCGACGGAATACCCCTGAGGAGTACCCTCTCCTCGACCGACATCCCCCCCATGGGTAGGATGTCGGTCTTTCCTCACGCGGTCGGCCTCTCGGCGGGTGACGGACTACTTCCCCGATTCAGTCACCCGCGGCCTTGGCTAGGGCGGCATCAGGCGCAGGTAATCGCGCCTGCGCCGCCCCAGTCGCCGGCGGCGGCTCGCGCTGTCGAGGAGACGCTCCTCGCGCACGCGCTCCGCCGCCTCCTGCCGCGAGACTACTACCTCGCAGAAGGATGCGACCGCGTCCCAGTTCCTGACGCTGTCGAGCATCGCCCTGGCGATGGTCGGAAGCGTCAGGTCGGCATCGATGATTGCGACGAGTTCACGACGCTGCTCTGCCCAAGCGGCACAAACCTCGAGCGTATGTTGCGCCGTGTCTTCGTCGCAATCGCAGTGGTGGCAGGACGGTATACTCTCCCTCCTCGTCAGAAGCAGGTATTTGGCGCCTTGAGCCGTGGCCTTGGGACCTTGTGCAGGTATTTGGCGAAGCATCCATGCCCCCTCAAAACCCGCACCAGTCGGAAGGAGAGCACCCCGTGCCGCCGTTCCAACCACTGCATCATCACCGGCCGGAAGGCCTCTACGGTCCGCACACCGAACCGAGGCCTCTCCAGCCGGACTGCCCAACGGGCAATGACATCAAGGCGGGCGTCAACGCGCCAGGCGGTGAGTTCCCTCAAAGAGACCACACCGCCCTCCGCGCGCACCCCCGACACCCGCCGATACAAATCGGCGAGCATTTCCGCCTCCAGGTCCCACGGGGGACTCCCGGCCAACAGGCACGCTGCCTCCGTCGCCACCGTGCGGTACCCGCGTACAGCCCTGACCGCCATGGCCCTCTGTGGTCGCCACAGAAGAGCCCTGAGTCGGACGGTCAGGGACCCCGCCCACACCGGCGCGCCGTACAGGGCCATCGACTGGACGACCCCCGTGTACAGCTGTCGGCACGTAGCGCTCGGTCCGCCCATATTCGGCATAAGCCATGAAAGGGCGGACGCCGCGCCAACGAGCCGCGGAGCGAGCCTGCGGCAATGCTCCCGAAACCTCTAATCAATACCCTAAAAATAAGTTTCAAGCTTCTGGCTTTAAAAATGACGATACTTCCTTACAACTTTTTATCCCCCTTTACAACCCTTTTTTTGCATTAAAAAGTAGCCTATGTCTTTTATCAGGTTCTAGACTATCTGTGTACCATATTTCATTTAGATCGGTTCAGCGGTTTTGGCGTGAAAGAGCGACAGACAGACCGACAAACAGAGTTACTTTCGCATTCGCTATTAGTAAGGAAGTAAGGATTATTTTCTTCGGATAGATATCTATTTAATATTGGGCAATTATAGACTAGTGGAGTGAATAAACCTGATAAATATAATGTCTAAATTACTTTTGATTGACTGTTACAGAAATTAACTATTAGCCACAACCTCTTTTCTTGTTTATTATTGCAAACGAGCAAGCAGTACACCTGATGATAAGTGTTACTGTCGCCTATGGATCATTGCAATACAAAGGTATAGCTAGGCCGCTTTTTACCAACCAAAACCCACCCAAGTAGTGCATCTGACTCTATCGCTCACCAAACGAAGTGCACCAGCACATTGTCACTACTCAGACGTCGATTTTCCGCGTCTGATGTCATAGATTTGACCCTTTTGTTTTTTAGTTGGGGAGAAAAAAAATGGATTATAAAAAGAAATAATGGACTATATACTATTGCTATTGCTGTGTGGTAGCGGCTACGAATACTACCAACCTTTACTTTGCTCGTGGATGTCGTAAAAGACGACTAAGATACTTATAACGACCTGGGCCACCTCCATCTGATGCCGTTTGGTCAACAATTACATTCCCAAGGAGGGTTGACGTCTGGCAGGCGGCCGATCATAAAAATATTGTCAATAACTTTTACAATATGTACTATGAAAAAAGAGTACATATTGTATCGACCCCAAATGATTGGGATAAGAGTAGGAGAATGATGATACTACGTCGATCAAGATGTTTAAAGGGTTTTATTTCGGGCTTCCCTTCTCAATAGAAGTAGAAGCGTAAACAGATTACGTTACTACAACTAGTAACGTAGTTTGTTTACGCTTCTCAGTTGACTTTTATGAATACTGGAACAAGAGCGGTGGCTATTTGATTAGTCATTATACAGATATTCTTATTACTATCTAGTATATTGCCCTATAAATTTTATTATACAACGTTTAAATAAGATATATTAAAATATACAATGCAAAAATGGAAGGATGTAGGTACCGGGGGAGACCGAGACTAACCTACCTAGACCAGATTGGTCACGTATTGAAGGAAGGTGGAGTCAAGAGTCTCCAAAACCGGGGAGCGTGTATGAAGAGAATTATGAATATTGAGGAAGCGAGTGAAGTATGCAAGGATAGAGTTCTCTGGCACTCTGTTCTCTCTGCCTACCCTGCAAGGGATATGGCGTGTTGATATGTATGTTTGTATGAATGTGTGTTTAATTAAAAAGAAAAAAATGAGATTAAAACGAACAGATATTTAGTTTCGAGTTAAAACACAAAAGATTTACAGAACATTTATTCGCTCTTTTAAAATGTTTCCACAGAGTAGTTGAATAATGCATAAATTAATTAAAACTGTTTTGGCACTAAGACTTTTCACTTTAGACAATAATATATTACGGTATTTAGCGATCCGTATGTCACTTTATGGACCTTCACTTGAATTTGGCAATGTGCCAGCCTTACAACGGTCTAAAGGAATTGTTTTTGAGCATTCACAATAAAATCTATGGAGTGTAATGTTTGTCGTTCTACTATAATTATACATACATACATACATACATATCATCACGCCATATCCCTTGCAGGGTAGGCAGAGAGAACAGAGTGCCAGAGAACTCTATCTCTGCATACTTCACTCGCTTCCTCAACATTCATAATTCTCTTCATACACGCTCGCCGGTTTCGGAGACTCTTGACTCCACCTTCCTTCAGTACCTGACCGATCTGGTCTAGGTAGGTTAGTCTCGGTCTCCCTCGGTACCTACATCCTTCCACTTTCGCATTGTATATCTTCTTAACCAGACGTTCGTTCGGCATTCTTTCCACATGTCCGAACCATCGGAGCATTCCCTTTCGCATCTTTACACCAATACTCTCTTTCATACCTACTCGCTCTCTTACGTCGTCGTTACGAATGCGGTCGGTAAGCCTAACTCCACAGATTTTCCGGAGAGATCGCATTTCGACCGCATTAATTTTACTTTCATACTCTTTTCTGCATACCCAACTCTCGCTTCCATATAGTAATGTTGGGACAAGCACTGCGTTATGTATTGCTACACGTGCCTTCTGGCTGAGGTGGTGGCTGCCGAGAAGTTGCCCCAACGCTCCGTTCACTCTATTTCCCGCATTCACTCTTCGCTCTATATCAGTGGTGTACCTTCCATCTCGGCTAAATCCACATCCAAGATATACAAATTCATCCACTTGCTCTAGTACATCATTACCTATTGTTACTCTTACATCTGTTCTGGCTTCATCTCTTTCAAAGACCATTATTTTGGTTCTGCTCACATTCACGCGTAGACCCCTTTTCTTACAATCTTCTGTCATTGTGTCGACTAGGGTCTGCAGGTCAGTCGCTGACTGTGCCAGCAGGACTGCATCATCTGCATAAAGCAGAGCAGAGACCGCTGAGTCACCCATCTGGACTCCCACATTCATATCGTTCAACCTTTGGAGACATTTATCCAGGTATATGATAAACAGCCTTTTTTTTTTTTTTTTTTTTTTTTTTCGGTGGGCAATGGACGTCGCACCCCGCCAAATCGGTCCGGGGTGACGGAAGAGGCGGCGCGCAACCCCATTGACCCACCCTGCAAGCACCTCTTCTTCGCCGTACGAGCGGGCCACCGGTACCCGATCTTTGTCTTCGGTGGCCCGCTCGGCGGTATGCCCTCTTGGGCTCCTCTCCTGTCGACGCCCCGACAGCTTTCGCCGTCGAGGCGTCGTCCTCACGCGGTGGCCTCACGTCGGGTGACCGGACAATTCCCCGGTCCGATCACCCGAAGCCTCGGTTAGGGCGGCATCAGGCGCAGGTACTCGCGCCTGCGCCGCCCCGATATGATAAACAGCCTGGCTGATAGAACGCAGTCCTGCTTAACGCCAATATTGACGTCAAACCAAGGCGACATTCCATCATCCAGCCGCACACAGGCTCTACAGCCCATGTAACTGGATTGCACAGCCTGCAGCAGTTTACCGTTAATACCATACTCCGGTAAAATGTCCCAAAGTTCCTTTCGTACAACCGTGTCAAATGCTCTCTCCAGATCCACAAAACTGCAGAAAACCCTCTGACCTAGGGCCAGATGCTTCTCCACAATGTTGCGCAGAGAGAACACTTGATCCATGCATCCCCTTCCACTCCTGAAACCTCCTTGTGTCTCACACAGTAAACCATCGGACACCATCCTCATTCTCCTTTCAATAATTTTACCATACACTTTTGCTGCCAAACTGGTCAAGCTTATGGCTCTGTAATTTGCGCAGTCATAACGTGAACCCTTGTTTTTAAACAAAGGCACGATGACTGCGCTATTCCAGTCCCCGGGAACCATTCCCGATCTCCAACATAAATTGAGGAGCATCAGGAACGCCTCCCGGACACAGGAGCCACCAAGCTTGATCATCTCGGCAGACACCATATCAATGCCCGCTGCCTTACCATTTTTTAAACTTCTTATCGCCCATTCAACTTTATCCATACTGATGCCATCGGAGGACGCCGTCGCCGAATGTTGATCTACTAGACCACATGCGACACCGGCGCCAACCGCAGCATCCGCATACATATCGCCAAAATATTCACTCCATCGGCTTAACACGTCTTGTGTTTGTGTAAGAATGTCTCCACCTTTAGACCTTATTTTATTCATTCTGAAGGCTGACCAACCACCCCGAGACTGCTTCACCTCCCTCCAAAAGAGTTTGGTGTTACCCTCGAAGTTTTTAGTCAGCCTATCTTCTGCACTCATACTTGCTCTATCACGTTTCTCTTTCACTAAGGCCTTGGTGTCATTCTTACATTGCCGATATATTTCTTTCTTCTGTTCAGTCATACTGTCATTCAGATTCAAAGAAGAGACATAGTCCAGCCACGCTTTCTTCTTTTGCTCTACGGAAGCTGCCACTTCCGCATCCCACCATGCATCACCATTTGTGTTTCTATGCTTCTTTGAACTTCCACATACTTCTTTTGCTGTGTCTACCATACTCTCTTTCAATACTCTCCAGCATTCTTCAACGTCCGATTGCGGCTGGCTTGCCATCGTCAGCCGTTCTCGGACACCCTCTGCATACTTTTCTCTTACACACTCTTCTTGCAACCTTTCAACCTTTATTCTTTCAAGCCCTCCGAAGTGGACACGCTCTCGCCAGTGCCTCCACTTTCTGAACAGACCACTAAATCTCGCAATAACGAGATAGTGGTCCGTATCGACTGTGGGGCCCCTGTAGGCTCTTGCGTCCAATATTTTGCTTCGGAGGCGACTGTCTACCAAAATTAAATCTATTATACTTTTCTGTTCATTCCTTCTCCATGTATACATATGGATGTCCTTATGTTGGAAAAATGTGTTTGACACAATAAGGTTTCTCTCCATGCATACATCCGCTATGAGCCTACCTGCGTCGTTCACTCTCTTATCACCAAATGGACCAAGTACGTCCTCATAGTCGGGACGCTTGGTCCCCACCCATCCGTTCAAATCTCCGCATACAATCACGCGTTCACTGGTTTCTGCCATATCCAGAACTTCCCTAACATTATCCCAAAACTTCTCTAGGTCTGATGCCACCGAGGATCCTACGGGAGCATATGCTACAACCATGAATACCTTGGTGACACCAAGTTTTATACGGACCCAAAGAAGTCTGGGATCATACATTCCGTAATCCTTCACACCTGAGGCCAAGCGAGAGGACAGCAGTACTCCTACCCCCATGCTGGCTCGATCGCTCTGTGGTACACCAGACCACAGAGCCATCCCGCCACCAGGAAGATCGCAGGCGTCGCTGCCCCTTCGCTTGGTCTCTGTTACACAGAGCACGTCTAGCTGTTTGTCCGCCATGACGGATATCAGCTCGTGCAACTTACCTTCCACACAACCTCTTACATTCCACATGCCCACCCGGCACTCTGCTCTCCTCGACTCGCCTGACTGGGCAAGGCGTGATGGGTGGCGGCCCCCATCGCCGCAACTGCCGAAGTTCGTACCGACGGGGGCGGGTCGGTACGCGTCGCCTCCGGAGGACGCCCTAACCCGCATTGCGGTACGCATTTTGCGAGATACTATAATTATTGTGGTTGAAATTCTAGTGGGCAGTATCTAGGTAGCCTTTCTGCTTTGATGCTTTCATAATGCCTTTGCGGAATAGGGTGAGTAGACAGATAAAATTAAATTTTTAAAGTTAAAGGCATTTGCCGACTCATTTGTGAAGCGAATGGCAATTTCACTTTTTGGGGAGTCTGGGACTGTGCAACGACGGACGTCCATAGGCTGATGAATAGATGCATATAATACTATTACTATCTTAAATGTTTTATTTTATTGTATTACCGTGGAATTAATTATAGAGGAGAGAGAGTTTCCGTGTGGTGACGAAGTAAGAATACTATTCATCAACCTATATCTTACCCAAGGGTGATCATACGAGACGACTTAGGGGTGTATAATATTGGTAGGCTTCTGCCAAATACTGGCGGTCCAGGGTCGTCCTGCCGGCGGTTGTACGCCGGAGTCGTGCGGTCCATGGCACTGTATGGTGCCCCTATCTGGTCGGAGTCCCTCACTACACGCAATAGGGCCCTCCTGCGACGTCCGCAGAGGGCCATGGCGGTGAGGGTCATTAGGGGCTACCGTACAGTGTCCTGGACTGCAGCGACACTGCTGGCGGGCGACCCGCCTTGGCCGCTCGCGGCTAAGGCTTTGGCAGAGACCTATCAGCTGCGCGCTGCGGCGCGGGCCGCAAGTCTCCGCAAGGAGGCTGGGCAGAGATCTTGAAGTGGCCCGAAGAGGAGTCATCTGGCGGTGGAGAGAGGATCTGGAGTCCCCCGTAGCAGGGCGGGGGACTGTGGAGGCGGTTGCACCACATTTCCACCGCTGGATCAGTAGGAGGCACGGCAGCCTAACCTTTAGGATGGCGCAGGTGCTTACCGGACACGGGGTCTTCGGTAAGTACCTGCATAGAATTGGAAGAGAAGGGGCCCCAGGATGTCACGAGTGTGGCGCGCCAGTAGATGATGCGCGTCACACTCTGGAGGTATGCCCCGCCTGGGGTCCCCAGCGCCACGTCCTGTCGGAGGTCGTTGGAGGAGACCTGTCGCTGTCGACCATCATCTCCAGGATGCTTGACAGCGACAGGTGCTGGGCGTCGATGGCCTCCTTTTGTGAGGCCGTCATGGAGAGGAAGGAGGCTGCGGAGCGGGAACGCGAGGCACTTGCGTCCGCTGACTCGCTCCGCCGCCGGCGACCGGGGAGGAGAAGGCGCCGTTATGCGCACCTCCTCCCACCGCCTTGAGGACCGACTGGACGTGGCCAAAAGGCCAAGCGTTGGGGCGTCAGGGATCGAATGTCAGTAGACGATCTCTCTGGCGTCCCGTAAAAGCGCGGAAGGAGGCCGCTGTGGTTTTAGTGGGTATTCCGGTGGTACAGCCTAACCGGCGAGTCCCACACTACCTCCCGTCCACCAGCTTTAGTGCGTAAATGCGTTTCCACAGCGTCAAAAAAAAAAAAAAAAAAAAAATAAGGGTGTATAATGCATATAACATCTATGCGAGAGAAGGAAAACTCGAAACAAAACCCTATACCAACACGTCTAATCAGCGCGGTATAATAGGTTAATTTCCCTCCCATTCCAGAGGAGGTACGAGCCCAACAGTGGGACATTTATGGGATGTGAAGAATGAATTAATGAATTATAGAGAAGGAAAAGAGAGAAAGAAATCTCGAAATGTCAATACCAACTTGTTTGCCCAGCGTGATATAGTAGGTCATCTTCCTTCGTATTGTGGAGCAAGCTCGAGCCCAGCAATGGGACTTATATGAGCCAATATAATAAATAATAGATTCAGATTAATTTTACTGCACTAATACCTGCCTCCCACGCTAAGCGTCGTCGGTTCGTTTCCTACAACGAACTATACTTTGTATGATCAACAAGATGGTGTTCTGATTCTTGGTGTAATTTGTTTGTTTGTAAAGTCCTCCGTAATGAAGAAGCATTCGTTCCTTAGTGCACGGAATATCCTGTGAATACCATACAAAAAGATTATAGTTTTTTAACAAAAATAAAAACCATCCACTACTTACAAAGAAAAATTCTTCTAGCTATCTATTATCTACTGGGCAGGGGCGACTTTACCTATAGAGCAGAGGGTGCGGTGCACCTGGGCGCCGGGTGTTAGGGGGCGCCGAGAGCCGCTCGGGACATATAGAGCCTCTACTGTAACGCTCCGCACGGAGCGGGCGCACCGTTTGCAGCGAGTACATAAACATCTATAAATGTAGTGGGTGCGTTATTTGACAAGCTTGGGTAGATTGCTTTGTCGCTATGCTCACTGTAACTTCATAATCCGATCGCGTTTACCTGGTTTAGTATCAAAACAACGAGACTAAGCATGCGACAATGCATTCCAGCGAGGTTCGGAATTTAGTCGAACGTGTTGTAACTATCAACTTATTCCATTTTGTTCACGCATTTTGATACAAGAGGGTGCCAGATTATTCATTGCACCCGGGCCCTATATGTGCTAGAGCCACCTCTGTTACTGGGTACTATGAATACGTTCTTTGCTCTCATTCCTTCGCCTCCAGGAGGATTTGGCCACGATTTCTGGTAGCTTCTTGGGATTAGAGGCGCTTAGGCTTGCCTCAAAAAGAAATGCGCTCGGAATATACTTAATTATATAGTTATTTCCTAATAAAAATCTATAAACGCATGGTTGGTTACGATGTTCATCATCATGATTATCCTTTCAGCTCATACACACACTGTTAGGCTCGAACCTTATCCAAATGGAAGGGAAATTAACCTACTACACCACGCTAATCTGACGTGTTGGTGTAAGGTTTTGTTTCTAATAGTTTTCATTCTCTTGCATAGATGTTATATACGTTTTATGTCCTTTAGTTGCCTTGCGATCACGCTCGGGTAAGATAGGGGTGGTGCATTGTATTTTTCCACATGGACGATATTATAGTAGGCTAATTTCCTAGGCCACCGAAGATAAAAACCAGGTTCCGGTAGCCCACTTGTACGGAGAAAGAAAGGTACAGGTATGTAGAGCGGGTCTATGGGGGCGCGCGCCGTTCTTTGTGTCGCCCCGGACGGAGTTAACGGAGTGTGACCATATCATTGCATTTTCTTTTTTTTATATTGCTTATAGTGGCAAACGAGCAAGCAGCACATCTGATGGTAACTGTTACTGCCGCCCATGGACCTTTGCTATACCAGGGGTATAGCTAGGCTACTGTCTACCATTATAATCCCTAAACCCACCTAGTTAGGTTTCCGGCTCTCTCGCTCACCGAACAAAGCGCAATAGCACATTGCCATTGCTCAGACATCGATCTTCTGCGAGAGTGTGGTATTACCCCGGACGGACCGGCCCGCGGTTGTAGACAGAGAACCGTCAACAGCGTGGTCCTACCATAGTATGCCACCAAATAGGCTAATTTCCTTACCATTTTGAAGGAGTATTTTGTTCAGTAGTAAAAAATATGAATGATATTAATAAACTAGCTTTAGACGCACAAATACTTTGAGAATCATATTTAAATAATTTATTGGGGCTTCGGGCAAACCTATAACAACGCCAATGAAAAAAAAATCTTCAAAGTCACGACGTATTCCTTTGAAACTTCCTTTTTGTTTGCCATTGTGTATTGAAATCAAATTACTTTGACATAGTTAAAACGTTGTGCTTCTGAGATGCGATTTTATATTTACGTAATAATATATTCTTACCCTTTCTGCACGCGCGTGATAGATTTTCTAGTATTACGATAATAAGGGATAGCTTTTAATGACCAAATTAATTACATACATACATATCATCACGCCATATCCCTTGCAGGGTAGGCATACAGCCTTGCATACTTCACTCGTTTCCTCAATATTCATAATTATCTTAATAAACGCCTTCAGTACATGACCGATCTGGTCTAGGTAGGTTAGTCTCGGTCTCCCTCGGTACCTACATCCTTCCACTTTCGCATTGTATATCTTCTTAACCAGACGTTCGTTCGGCATTCTTTCTACATGTCCGAACCATCGGAGCATTCCCTTTCGCATCTTTACACCAATACTCTCTTTCATACTTACTCGCTCTCTTACGTCGTCGTTACGAATGCGGTCGGTCAGCCTAACTCCACAGATTTTCCGCAGAGATCGCATTTCGACCGCATTAATTTTACTTTCATACTCTTTTCTGCATACCCAACTCTCGCTTCCATACAGTAATGTTGGGACAAGCACTGCGTTATGTATTGCTACACGTGCCTTCTGGCTGAGGTGGTGGCTGCCGAGAAGTTGCCCCAACACTCCGTTCACTCTATTTCCCGCATTCACTCTTCGCTCTATATCAGTGGTGTACCTTCCATCTCGGCTAAATCCACATCCAAGATATACAAATTCATCCACTTGCTCTAGTACATCATTACCTATTGTTACTCTTACATCTGTTCTGGTTTCATCTCTTTCAAAGACCATTATATTGGTTTTGCTCACATTCACGCGTAGACCCAAATTAATTAAGTGTAATAATTTACTTTAACTTTGTAAGGTTATTAGCCATGAAATAGAATATTTTATTATTAGGAATATAGGAAATAAATAGAAACATAATAAAGTATCTTTGCTTTATTTTGTAACAACAAAAGGTATATAATATTTACAGGTCCACTACAAATTATCATAGAATAGGTGAATATTCTATTTAGTAAAATAGAATATCACCAGAATATTCACACATATACATATATATATATGTATATTACACATCATAAATACAATCAAGTACAAAAGTAAAGTGAAAATGGCTTACGTAACTTAGTTGTCACTAGATCCTTCTCGTACTACAGCTTGGAGTACCGATAATGAAAAAAAATCTTTATTTCTTTTTTGGTAACGCAGTGGCTAAAAATGCATTTTTCGCATACCCGCCCGTACGGGGTATGTGGGACTCGCAGGCCCTGAAGGGGACACTGAAAACCGACAAAAAAGACCAACTGCGATAGCTGTTAGCCGCAGATGGCTTTTACAGCTTTACGCGGACAATGGGTGAGCCCGAAGGCTCTCAACCCTATGAAAAATAATCTACGCGGACCGTGTATTTATACCTATGTTGACCGTTGTTCAAACGATCCGTTAGATTCAAAATTAATCCTTTTAAAATGTAGTGTTAGGTTTTTTACTTTGAATATTACAAAATACATATAAAATAATGACATATAAAAGAATGAGTGAGATAAAGAGTTTTAAGAATAAAGTTATGGTTATAATGCAATATTAATTACTAAAGTATAATAAACTATCACGCGCACACTTACACGCTATTTTTTTTTAATACATAGATACATCACGCCATATCCCTTGCATGGTAGGTAGAGAGAACAAAGTGCCAGAGAACTCTATCCTTGCAGGGTTGGCAGAGAGAACAGAGTGCCAGAGAACTCTATCCTTGCATACTTCACTCATTTCCTCAACATTCATAATTATCTTAATAAACGCTCGACGGTTTCGGAGACTCTTGACTCCACCTTCCTTCAGTACGTGATCAATCTGATCTAGGTAGGTTAGTCTCGGTATCCCCCGGTACCTACATCCTTCATCCTTCCACTTTCGCATTGTATATCTTCTATTTTAATATATTATTACGTATTTAGATTTTTTTTTATGTAAAGTATTTTTTAGTTTCAAGTTATACTAAGTAATATTACTAATACGAATATAAGTGTATTTCATTATTATATTATACATTCGTTTGTTACTTAACTAATCGTAAAGAAAATGTATTTATATTATTCGAGCTTAGCGCTCTAAAGTGGAGAATTTATTGCCTCAAAAGAAAATATATTGACTTAAATTTATAATAAAATTGAATAATGACATCTATATTAACGGCAGTGTACCTGTGCGTATAATTATGGCTTTGCTATAAAGACGACTAAGGGATATAAAACGCATTTAACATCTATGCTAGAGAAGGAAAACTTGAAACAAAACCCTATACTAATACGTCGGACCAGCGCGGTATAGTAGGTTAACATCCCTCCCATTACGGAGGAGACCCGAGCCCAACAGTGGGACATATATGGGCTGTGATGATGATCATGATGTATGTATGTAATAAGTTTAATGAGTATTTTAAAACATCTGTTGTCGAAAGTACATTTTTAATGAAAATTACAAAAACAAGTTCACAAAAACATTAAAATTATACCATAATAATTCAGCTAAATATCATAGAAGTTTGTTAAAATTGAAAAAAAGTGTTTAAGAGATATAAACTTTCAAACATAAACACTTCAGATAACTGCATATCAAAGTTTGTTAATAATGAAAACATAATATTTATTTACGAAGCCATACATTTTCATAGATATGTAAAAACAATTGAGATTTTCGTCAATAATGGTTTCTTTTTTGCAAATGTAATACTATATTTACTTTCCAGTATAATAGGTATATAATGTGTTACCTACTTCTTACATTTCCGGCTAAGAAACGCATGAGAAGGCAATCTCGAAATATCAACATGTGTTGGGGAATATTAGGCTTGAAAATTAAATAATTATTTACGACAATATAAAAACGATGTATTTCGTTCAATGACTGATTACAGAAAGGCAGAAGGTACGTAAAATTAATATTGTTTTATAATGTTGAACCAATCTTGTGGATACTTCATAAATGTATAATATAATGGCACCTTATTTGAATTGATGTCTTGTAGCATTGTGTAAATGGCAAACTGCTAATTTACATATACTAGATTGATTAGCGTGATACGGGTATGTTTTAGTAGGTTAGTGCGGTCACGCCCAGCTACTCCGTCCGTGGCGACGGGATAAGCGGCGAACGACCCCGTAAACTCACCCTGCAACATACCTCTAGACACCATGCGGGTGGGTCATTGGAACGCGTGTTTTTCTTCAGTTGCCTATCTGGCGGTCTATCCTCATGGTTATCCTCTCGAGTCGACCCTTCCACTTCCACTCTGGATCTCCTCCAGCTTTTAGCTCATTAATGTGACGTATATAAGCTGAGTTGATTATGTGTTTTTATATATACTTACTAGCTGTCTTCCGGATAAATAATCACCAATGTATCATATATTAAAACCTCAAGAGAAGAGTAGTAAGAGAGCGAGTAGGTATGAAAGAGAGTATTGGTGTAAAGATACGAAAGGGAATGCTCCGATGGTTCGGACATGTGGAAAGAATGCCGAACGAACGTCTGGTTAAGAAGATATACAATGCGAAAGTGGAAGGATGTAGGTACCGAGGGAGACCGAGACTAACCTACCTAGACCAGATCGGTCATATACTGAAGGAAGGTGGAGTCACAGAGAGTTTTACATCCCTTAGTCGTCTCGTACGATCACCCACGGGTAAGATAGGGGGTGGTGAATTATATTCTTACTCCGTCACCACACGGATGATATATAGGTATATACCCACGCTAAAGCAAATGTTACTGAGTGATGACGGAGTAAGAACAAAATTCACTACATTAAATCATAAACAAAAGTTTGTTTGTCACATTAGTACCGTAAAAGTCCTTGACACAATTTTTGAAACATCATATAGTTACATTGTCTCATGGTTGGCAAGATTGGCCCTGAATTTGAGGGCCAGCTCTTACTTAGAGGATTTATTTGCAAGCGAGAGTCGACCTCGCTAATAAATTGTCTGACATTAATAAATTGTTTTGTAAAAAATATATTGTACATTAGAAAATGAAAGTAATGGTGTTTTAATTTTTTTGTGTAAGCATAATAAATACGCGGTTATTTAAAAATATACTTATTTAGTTATTAGCTTCTGCCAGCGGCTTCGCCCGCGTAAAAGGTTACTTTTCTAAAGTTTTTTATCCCCTATTTTTATTTTATCCCTTAAGGGTAATTCTTTTACAAAATGTTTCATATTTATTTATATCTAATCAATAACCATAAATGAAGTTTCAAGCGCCTGCTCTAAAAATGACGATACTTCCTTACAACTTTTCATCCCCCTTTACATCCCTTCTTTGCATTAAAAATAGCATAGCCTATGTCCTTTATCAGGCTATAGACTATCTGTGTACCAGATTTCATTTAGATCGGTTCAGTAGTTTTTGCGTGAAAGAGCGACAAACAGACAGAGTTACTTTCGCATTTATAATATTAGTAAGGATTTATTTTCTTCAAATATATTTTCTTGGATCTCATTATTGTATATTGTTTTGTAAATATGTTATTACAAAATTGAGGTCCTCTGTAAACACTTTTTTGTCATACTCCGATGAGTCCGGGGACTCTGCGGCGGAGGGATCTGCGAGCGACCTCATAACCTGCCGGGCAGCTACTGGTAACCGGTCCTTGGTGTCGGTGACCTGTCTGGTGAACTAACCTTTCGGGTAACATCAAATCGAAGCCCTGACAATTTTCGCCTAAGATTTTTCAATAAAAAAATAGATTTACCAAGTCCGAATTTCTCTCATCGTTGATTTCGACTTGCTCACAATTTAGGATTTACCTATGTATATACCTATATACCTACTATCTACCTACCTATTACCTATATATAGTATGTCTCTTAAGACATAGTAAATGTTGAAAAATAGCCACAGCTAAATGTGTTCGATGTATAGCGTGGAACTCGTAGGCAGTTTGTAATTCCGCTATTTACATTTACTACTCGACGGAACCTATTTTCTTGAAAATGATTCTTACAAAGTTATCTATCTTGATGTGCTTTTCCCCCATTCTACTGTTTGACAATGGCCTCATATAGGGAAAATTGGAGTCTATTTATTAAAAAATCCAAACAAATTTTTTGATGCATCAACCGTCATTAACATAAAAATGAATATTAAAAGCAAAAATAAAAATAATCCCATCTAAGAAACGCGAATTAGCCATCATTGAATTATATTGATTTCTCTAATATTTACACATTAAAATAAAACTACTTTTACGGATTCTATCGCGTTTGTATTTGATTTTTAATTGCCCGACGTTTCGAACACTTTACAGTGATCATGGTCACGATCACGATCATGGTCCTCCCGTGACCATGATCACTGTAAAGTGTTCGAAACGTCGGGAAATTATTATTATTATTATTATCTTTATTTAAACTTACACCTACTTAATACATTTCTAAATATAATATAAAAAAATAATATATTTAAAAATATAAAAAGCGTGTTGACCCACCGGCAGCGAATACAGGGACCAAGCCGCCGGTGGTTAGGGCTCCAAAGAGAGGAACTTTCTCACGATGCGTGCCGTGTCGAGCAACACCGCTTTCTGCATCAGACCCCCAATCCAACTACCTAACGCGAGCCTCTTAAGGTGTTGAGCGAGGTTCTTGGCAATTAGACCATTGGTCGAAATGACTATCGGTACAACGATTGCCGTGTCTACATCCCACATGTCGACAATCTCGTGAGCTAAGTCTTGATATTTTATTTGTTTATCTTTCTCAGCTTTCACGAGATTCCCGTCATGAGGAACAGTAAAATCGACAATCATTGCACGGCGCTGTAGCCGATCTATCACCACGATGTCTGGTTTATTAGCCACAACGGTTCTATCAGTGATAATAGATCGGTCCCAGTACAATGTGGCAAGACCATTTTCGAGAACTGGCTGAGGTATATACCTGTAGTACGGCACTTCTGTGCTTACAAGTCTATATAACAAAGCAAGTTGCTGATGGATGATCCTGGCTACTTGGTTGTGTCTATGCAAGTACTCGCCGTTAGCAAGACGTGAACAACCGGAAACGATATGCCTGAGGGACTCGCCTGGTAGGTGACACGCCCGACAAATATCAGCCGTGCCATCCCTCAAGATATATTTCCGGTAGTTATTCGTCTTGATAACTTCGTCAGCAATTGCACAGACAAAACCTTCGGTTTCTCCAAAGAGATTACCGAATTGTAACCAGGTCACAGAGGCTGAGAAATCTACTTCCGAGGCATTTAGGGCTCCGTAGAACCTGCCATGCAGCTCCTTGCTCTGCCATATACTCTCGCGATCTTTGGTGCTTAGTACTGCAGGTTTATGCCAGTTCTCTTTAGCCAACCCAAGCGGGGTGAGCCCGTTATCCACTGCTACCACATCAAGATGCATACCACTCGTCATCTTGAGGAAATAATCCCTGAGGTTGTATATTTCGCGATTATGGAGGGTTTTAGCATTTAGAAAGCCTCGACCCCCACATTTTCGCGGAATATACAACCTCATTACTGATGAACGAGGATGATGCATCCTATGTGATGTCAATAGAGTACGAACTTTCCTGTCCAAGGCGTCCAATTCGGTTTGAGTCCACTTGAGTATGCCAAAGGAGTACATTAGAATCGGCATGACCCATGCGTTGTAGGCACGCACCTTATTGCCGCCCGATAAAAGACTATTTAAAACCTTCTTCAGGCGGCCAAAGAAACGTTCCCGCAACGTTCGTTTCATGTCCGATTCATTAATGTTCAAAGCCTGTGACATACCCAAGTACTTATAGGTATCAGTTACTTGAAGTGGTCTAAATTGTAGAGTATTGAAGAGTTGACCTCTATCAACCTCCACTATCCCACCATGTTTTACATGCATGACAGCACATTTATCTACACCAAACTCCATTTTGATAGAACTACTAAAAGTTTCAGTGACTTTTAGTAATTTCACCAATTGTGGGTTATTTGGTGCAAACATTTTCAGGTCATCCATGTAAAGCAGGTGAGATATTATTTGACCACCTCTTCGTAACCTGCAGCCTAACCCTGAATGTTCTAGTAAGATACTAAGAGGATTCAGTGCTAGGCAGAACCAAAGAGGACTCAAACTGTCACCCTGAAATATGCCCCGCCTGATGTATATCGGTTCGCTACTCCCTAGATTCAGTCGGTGCATTGGATATTTCAGAAACGTTTTCCATTGCCCCATACAAGACTTCAAGAAAGTGCATAGAAGTGAATTAATTTTGTACAACTCCAGCACTCTCAAGAGCCACGCATGCGGCACGGAGTCAAACGCTTTCCTGTAATCTATCCAACATACCGACAGATCTTTTCGGTTGCGACGAACTTGTTGACTAATAGCCGTGTCTATTAGGAGGAGCTCCTTAGTACCACGTCCCCCATTCCTACATCCATTCTGAGAGATAGACATAACCGAATTTAATTGAACATGTTTAGCAATTTTGTTACTCAGAATAGATGTAAGAAGCTTATAGACCGATGGCAAACACGTTATCGGTCTATAGTTACATGGTTCAGTGGTACTACCTGTTTTATGGAGCAAGTGAGTAATGCCAGTCGTCATGAATTCCGGCAACGTCCCAGACACTAAAGCCGACTGAAAGTGAGATGCCAAACGAGCATGAGCACTGTGTAACCATTTTAACCAGAAGTTATGCAGTCCATCCGGTCCTGGTGATTTCCAATTAGATAAGGAACGGACTGCACAGGTTACATCATCTTTGTCTATTAAAACATTTTCCATTTGTGGAATATTCTCACATGCTCGTTTGACATCCCATTATTATTATTATTATTATAGTGACGGAGTAAGAATATAATCCATCATGATCCACGTCTTCCTAACCCAAGGCTGTCATAAAAACAATTAAGAGTTGTAAGCAGCAAACATTTAAGTAAGAAACTGAAAATCTATATTTATAAAAAAAAATGTTTGTATATATGACATCGCAAAATTGAGAAACTAAATGACTGATCATTATGAAAATTGTTATGTAGGTATATGTATTGTTTCACGAAGAAGGTTTACATGCTATCCCCATTGATGTAACTCACTACTAGGTGTCGCTGCGTTATATGGACTTCTACAAACCAACCAACTGCTTGGTTTGCTAGTTTGAAATAAAACTCTAAACCTACCTATTTGACCATCGATTAATATGAAAATAGCTCTAGTAAGATCTGAAACCAACGTGCTAGATTTGCTAGTTTGAAATCAAATTCTAAATCTACTTATTTGAACATAAAAAAATATTATAAAAATATATTTTGAACGTAAAATTTTACATGTGCAAAGACATTTTTTTTTTTTTGGCGGCAGTCTACGGTACGTCAAACCCCGCTAATCCGTCCGGGGCGACAGGAAAAGCGGCGTAAGACCCCGTAGACCCGCCCTACAATATACCTCTCGACGCCGTGCGGGTGGGTCACTGGTACGCGGTCTTTTACTTCAGTGGCCCACCCGGCGGTCTACCCTCACGGGTATCCTCGTTGTAATGTCGACGCCCGGACAGTTTGCACCGTCGGGGCGTCGTCCTCAAGCGGTGGCCTCGCTCCCAGGGCGACCAGACTAATCCCCGGTCCGGTCACCCGCTGCCTCGGCTAGGGCGGCATGAGGCGGAGGTATTCACGCCTCCGCCGCCCCAGTCGCCGGTGGCGGCGCGAATCCTCGAAGAGAAGTTCCTCTCGGATTCGCTCCGCCGCTTCCTTCTGCGAGATGACGTCCTCGCAGAAGGCGGCGACCGCGTCCCAATTCCTCTCGCTGTCGACCATCGCTTTCACGACGGCCGGCAGCGAGAGGTCGGCACCGATAGCAGCGACAAGGGCACGGCGCTGCTGAGCCCAGGTCACGCAGACCTCGAGCGTATGCTGCGCCGTGTCCCGGTCGCTGCCACACTGTTGGCAGGACGGAGTCGTCTCCATCCTTGCGACTGTGTACAGGTACTTGCCGAAGCAACCGTGCCCCGTCAAGACCTGCACCAGCCGGAAAGAGAGGACTCCGTGCCGCCTCTCCAGCCACTCCATCAGTACGGGCCGGACGGCCTCGATGACTCGTAATCCGAATCGAGGCCGCTCCAGCCGTGTTGCCCAACGGGAAAGAACCTCCCGGCGAGCGTCCTCACGCCAGGTGGCCAATTCGCTAGGCGAAACATCGCCACCTTCTTCGCGAATGTGCAAAGACATACGGAAAATCAAGAACTTATTTTTATAATCTACACAGACACATTGTTAATAGTAGGTCTGTAAAGAACACATAATTAATTTAGTTAAAACGTTTGGGCGTAGAAAAAATAAAATTAAATTTTACAAACGCGATTGGGTAATGTGTTCAGGCTTAGAGTATAATCTTTTTTAATGTTTTAAGGTCGAAATATTTTTAGTTATTGTAATAAATTTTTGATGTTATTATGTAAATATATAATATATATATATATATATATATATATATATATATATATATATATATATATATATATATACTGTCCCTTTCTCACTGTCCCTCACACTGTCCCTTCACTCACTGTCCCTTTCTTGCCCGTGGGAGTTCTTAAAATGGACTGAGGGAACACCATGATAATAGGTGGCAGCCCTCTCTTCGCAAATGTATAAAATTTTACTACAATCACCAACCCGCTTTACAAGCGTAGCGATTGTGGTAACGCCTCCCTTAATGGTTACACTCTATGGCATTATAGTGGACGGAGAAAGGCTGAATGATGATGATGAAGTTTCAATATGTGAATATAACTAATTAAATGTGAACCAATTGTTATAATAAATGTAGAGCTCTAAAATTTAGTTACAATAAAATTCGAAACATTACAATTACTAACAGCGCCATCTAGTTTTTAAATAAGAAACTACGTGAAACCTAGAACTTCCTGTTACTGGAAAAACAACGCTCATTTAGTTGTTAAGCATGCTGCATAGATGGCAGTAGTACAACGAAAAACTTTGGAACTTTATTAAGAGGTATTTTTTATGAGGGTTAGAAATATGTTTAATTAAAATAAAAATTGTAGTATTATAAGTATTTATATAATTATAATATAATTTTTTTAAGTTTCAAACTGTCACCCACCGCCGTGGGTACCGGGCCGCGTGTCCGCCTTAAATGTCCGGGATAATGACAGGGTAGCGTATTTTTTGCCAGGAATATGAAAGTGTCCCTAGGCGAGGCAGCGATTACCCGATCGGACCGGGACTAGTCCCGTCACCCGAAGTGAGGCCACCGCGTGAGGACGATGCCCAAACTGCGAAAGCTGTTACCTTCACGGGTTCCTCTCGAGTCGATGACTTGAGAAGAACCCGTGAGGGTAAACCGCCGGACGGGCCCCCGAAGACAAAGATCGGGTACCAGTGACCCGGTCGCACGGCGAAGAGAGGTGCTTGCAGAGTGGGTCTTTGAAGTTACGCGCCGCCTCTTTCATCGCCCCAGACCAATTTGGCGGGGCGCGACCACATCCATAGTCCACCGCAAGGAAAAAAAAAAGAAAATGAAAGTGTCGTGTAGTGCTCTTGTATAATATTCAATGCCTTAGTGATTTCACGAGTAATACCTACTAAATAATTTTGGTGGCATTTTATATAATGTGACGCGAAGAAACTGGTGGGATGCAGTAAATATGAGAAGAAAGTGTTTTAGAACATTTTCATTTGCTACCAAAATTCTCAGAAAATATCAGTAGTACTGTTGAAGGTGACGATTTAACTTAATGACGAATAATGACTATTATGATAAGACGTTAAGAAAGTGATAACCTTGGACGAAAAATGTAACTCGTCACTGGCAACAATAGCTCGTAAGTACAAGTAGTTGATTGCCAATACAAAAAACTAGAAGACAGGGCGGCGAGTATAATTACTCGCCACCCTTTTTTTTTTTTTTTTTGCGGTGGGCTATGGACGTCGCACCCCGCCAAATCGGTCCGGGGTAACAGAAGAGGCGGTGTGCAACTCCATTGACCCACCCTGCAAGCACCTCTTCTTCGCCGTGCGAGCGGGCCACCGGTACCCGATCTTTGTCTTCGGTGGCCCGCTCGGCGGTATTATTACTCGCCACCCTGTAAGGAATGTACTACTAGCTAATGCTAGTAGTACCTTCCTTATTACTTTCTATCATCTTTTTTCTTTTTTCTTTCTATCATCTCAGCTCATATATGTCACACTGCTGAGCATGAGTCTCCTTCTTACTCGGAGGGAAATTGACATTAACACCACACTAGTCAGACATGTTGGTATAGGGTATTATTTCTAGTTTGCCCTTCTCTTGTTTAAATGTTATATGAATATTTTATGCCTTAGTCCTCTTTTATGATTACCCACGGGTAAGATAGAGGGCGGTGAATTGTATTATTACTCCGTCATCACACGGAAAGTCAAAACACTCCAAATCGTTTTAAATTTATTAATGGAGACTGATTCTATGACATTTTTATCAGGTGGTATTTTGTAACAATTCTACTTTAGTCCTACTAAAGTTTATGTAATAAAATACAGATGTATTTATTGTTTAGTCCTTCTGAGTTGAAAAGGTGAGACTTGTAAAAATCGTTACTATGACATCATGGGATTTTTAGCCCTGTATCTTTCCTTAGCATCAGTATTTTAAAATCTGCATATATTATAACATGAAGCGTCGTTATCGCAAAACTCGTTTTCGAACGGCTGCACATCCTCAATTTATACTCCAGGGAGATAGATAAGGTGCGAAATGTGTTTTTCCCTTTAATCTTTTGAACATTTTTCGATACCGTCATATTGAAAGAGAAGTGACTGAAAAATACTTTTTATATATTTATATTATATATTTATATCTTCTTTTTCTATACCAATAAATGGTAAGCCGTTTATTTTTGTTCATTTATACTGCAAAAACTACTGAATCATGAGTTAACAAACATGCAATAAAGCAGACAAATTATATCCAGACTCAGAACAACGGTTTGCGGATCGCACAGAGTATTGTCTGTGTATCGAATCCATGCACAGAAGAACTTAACCACTACGCTATCTGTGCAGTCAAATAATTCACCGTTCTCTCTCTTTCTTGCTCGTGGATAAAAGACGAATATCCATATACATATAATATCTACGCAAGAGAAATAAATGTCAAAATAAAAGTTATATCCACTGCGTTTGACTAGCGTACCATAGTGGGACAATTTCCTTCCTACTGTGGAGGAGGCTCGAATCCAATAGTGAGAAGTATAAAAGCTGAGTTGATGATACCTTTTTAGTGTCAGGTCCACAATATTGACAGTTTTCTGTTTACAGACGTGGGCCGGTCCATCCGGTTTAGTATCACACCAAAGAGTAAAGTTATTAAATTGAAAAAGAGTGGCAACTCGATGATAAAATATGCATGTATGGAAAGTGCTGCCACCCAGAGTTTAGGCGGTGAACTAAAGTTGAAGTAATATATATACATATCTACATGTGTATGTGTAATTACATAGAATTTTCTTTTACTATGAAAGCTACCCTGAAATATAAAAAAACACATATCAGCTGATAATTGAACAATAATAATATCAGCCTAACATTGAAAATTGAGATAATTTTCAGAAAAATATCAATAACCGAAAATAGATCGATGACAATAAGTACCTACGCTAGGAACAAAAAATAATAATTTTCAGTTGTCAAACGTTTGACAGGCAGGACAAAATGGCAGCAGTTAAGTTTGTACAACCAATCTGTAGGCGGCGCGGCGGTCAGTAAAAATAAATAATGTTTTAAGTGTGCGCCCCCAGTATCATACTCTCACAGAAAATCGACAACTGAGAAGCGGCAATATCTTGCTGTGCTTCGTTCGGTGAGCGAGAGAGCCGGCAACCCAATTTTCTCGGTGGGTTTTGGGTTTTTTTATTGATAGACAGTGGCCTAGCTGTACTCTTAGTATTGCAAAGGTTCATGGGTGGCATTAACGCTTACAATCAGGATTGTTGATAGCAATCAACAAACATTGTGTTATATTTTTTTATTGGTCTTGATGGCAAATGAGCACATTGCCATCAAGACCAATAAAAAAATATCACGCTAGTCAGACGGATTGGATATCAAGTTTTTCTTTATTTATAGTATAATTTATTACTTATATATGACTTTAAATTACTGAAATTTAGCATTTAATATGCTTAATTATTTATAAAACCCGATTACGAAGCGAAAAATGATGTCACAAGCGGGATTCGAACCCGCGCCTATTGGGATTCCGGCGCAATCGTGCTGCCACTACACCACCGTGACTTATTGTAGGACATGCAAATTTCGCTTTTGTATCATATTTACGTCTTAAAGTGACGGTATGCTATCTACCCGACAATGTTTACACATTGTTATAGGCTTAATACTTCAAACTTTACAGTTAGAATTGTATTAAACGACGACACAACCTTGTTATTTAAATTACTGAAATTTAGCATTTAATATGCTTAATTATTATATATATATATGTATATATATATATATATATATATATATATATATATATATATATATATATATATATAATTGTAAACACGGTGGTGTAGTGGCAGCACGATTGGGCCGGAATCCCAATAGGCGCGGGTTCGAATCCCGCTTGTGACATCATTTTTCGCTTCGTAATCGGGTTTTATAAATATATATGATTTCTTTGCATCCCTTAGCCTTACCTTTTACTCTACTTTTCGCTCTACCTTTTACAAAAGAATTGTTGGTAAATGGTATTCTTATAATATTACCACATCTAAATTATTATGTCAGTATTATATAATAAGCTTCTAGTCGATTGAATGTCAGTATAATGTTAAAACTTTTTAAAATTTTCAACCTGAAAAACGTATAAAGGAGGATAAAATGGCGCGTGATAAGGAAATTCGATTTCTTTCATGCTAAATATAATATTGGTAGCTATACCTCCGTCTAGTACGAAGCGTAAAATGTTAGAGATTTTTCTTAATTGGAAATTAAATGATTATTATTTTTGGTGGAAAATAGTTTATTAATAACTACTAATTATTGTTTCCATCTAAAGCTATGAAAAATAAACAACAGAATATAATACATATTTCAGTTATTATAAGATATCATCATCATTCTCCTACTCTTATCCCAATTAGTTGGGGTCGATACAATATGTACTCTTCTTTCATAGTACAAATTGTAAAAGTTATTAGCAATAGTTTTATGACCGGCCGCCTGCCAGGCGTCAACTCTCCTTGGGAATGTAATTATTGACCAAACGGCATCAAATAGACTTGGCTCAGGTCGTTATAAGTCTCTTAATCGTCTTTTACGACATCCACGAGCAAAGTTAGGGTTGGTAGTATTCGTAGCCGCTATCACACAGGTACTAGTTATAATAAGATATATAGAATTAAAAATATTTGTATTAACATTTTTTTTTTTCGTTGGTAGTTAGTTTGCTTGGGTTGATCCAAAACTTGCGAACTGAAATTTTTAAGATTTGAACCAAACAAACTTAATTTAAATTAAACCCAGTTTCTTATTTTTTATGTTGGCAATCATTAACTAATATTTTGGGCCATTTTTGTCAGTGTCGAGTTACATTTTCTTCAAAAATTATAAGTTTCTTCAAAAATTATTTAACATAACACGTAAAAACACAAAAATGTTTTATATTATATTGCCCACATCCCAGCAGTTCCGTCACATCACATTACATAAAAGCCATTAAAATGATTTAATATAGCACGTTAAAGCACTACAATATTGAATATAATACAAGACCACCATATGACACATTCATAATCCCGCCAAAAGTCCTACTTATTATTTAATTTAATCTCCATAACTGAAATAAATAACTATAATCTATAATTCAATGAAATGTCAGGATATATGACGATATGCCTGCCTTTTTTTTTTTTTGCCGTGGGCTATGGATGTCGCACCCCGCCAAATCGGTCCGGGGTGACGGAAGAAGCGGCGCGCAACCCCATTGATCCACCCTGCAAGCACCTCTTCTTCGCCGTGCGAGCGGGCCACCGGTACCCGATCTTTGTCTTCGGTGGCCCGCTCGGCGGTATGCCCTCTCGGGCTCCTCTCCTGTCGACGCCCCGACAGCTTTCGCCGTCCAGGCGTCGTCCTCACGCGGTGGCCTCACGTCGGGCGACCGGACAATTCCCCGGTCCGATCACCCGAAGCCTCGGTAAGGGCCTACGGGGTTACGATATGCCTGCCTGATAACTGCTCATTTATTCTGTCATAGAGGTTCATAACATTACCAGCGGTTTAGTGTGGTAAATTTATAACATTAATGTATACAATTTTATTATTTTTGATGGCAGACAAGCTTATCTGATGAAGTAATAACTATTGCTCTTGAAGCTCTATAATAACAGGTGCAAGGAAAGGTTGCTGGCTAACGTAAGATAGAGTTTGGGCCACCAACTCTTTTCATAACCGAATGAGGCGCAAATAGGTATCTAGTATTCAGACGTCGATTTATTCAGTATAATGACGGAATAAGAATACTTTTCTACTACTAGTAAGAGTATATCTTACCCATGGGTCTCGTAATAGACCATCAAGTGATTAAATATACATAAAATAAAAGATTATCCGTGTGGTGATGGAGTAAAAATACTATTCACCATCCCCTATCTAACCTGTGGGTGATCATACGAGACGACTAAGGGATATAAAACGCATATAACATCTATGTGAGAGAAGGAAAACTCGAAACAAAACCCTATACCAACACGTCTGACCAGCGTGGTATAGTAGGTCAATTACCCTCCCATTATGAAGGAGGCTCGAGCCCCACAGTGGGACATATAAGAGCTGAGATGAAAATAAAAGAAGGATAACTGGAAATAAAATTCTATACCAAACCGTGTAACCAGCGTGGTGTAGTAGGCTCAAGCCCAGAGGTGGAATCTATATGAGCATGTTGTAAGATGAGACGTGGACTTTTCTGCGAAAGTGTGTTACCACTATATATGAGCCAGGTTTTGTGACTGCAGACAGAAAATTGTCAGTAGTGTGGTCGTATCACTATTATGATACTAATGATTGAAATTAATTATGCTTATGATAGAAATTAATGATTAATAATATCTACTAATGATAGAAATTAATTATAGTTTCAAATAGTGTCAATAATCGTATTGTTCTAATAATGCTATTTTGTTATTACAGGTATGTATTAATAGTGAATTGATATCAAGCATCAGAGGGATCATTCATCCATCAACATTAATATAAGTTATAATTAAATTGGTGAGTAATTTTCATAATAAACCATTAATTTGATCAATATTAATAATTAACACGGGCACCTATTATTTATATTTGGATCAATGAGTAGATATTTACACGAAGTAACACAAAATTCTATTTAAAGATTAAATTATTTATTAAAGTTAATCCTTCATGTTATTAAGTTAATTTACGATAAGATTAACTTCAAAGTAGGTATGAAAGAGAGTATTGGTGTAAAGATGCGAAAGGGCATGCTCCGATGGTTCGGACATGTGGAAAGAATGCCGAACGAACGTCTGGTTTAGAAGATATACAATGCGAAAGTGGAAGGATGTAGGTACCGAGGGAGACCGAGACTAACCTACCTAGACCAGATCGGTCATGTACTGGAGGAAGGTGGAGTCAAGAGTCTCCAAAACCGGCGAGCGTGTATGAAGAGAATTATGAATGTTGAGGAAGCGAGTGAAGTATGCAGAGATAGAGTTCTCTGGCACTCTGTTCTCTCTGCCTACCCTGCAAGGGATATGGCGTGATGATATGTATGTATTAACTTCAAATATTGCTCTCGCTCTGGAAATATTATATTTTAACTTGCATTAATTGGGTCTGGTTTCGTTGTAACTGACAGCGAATTATAACCAGTTAATTACATTTTCAAATGTCAGAATACAGTAATAGGTTTGTAAAGATTTATTTTTGAGGTATATTAATGTTTTATTTATATATTTTAATTAAAGGTTTATTAAATTTTAATAAATACATGTATTGTAGGCATTTTTACTTATACTTGGACGGCGATTTTTGCACAGTGCGGCAATGGATTCCCGGTTTGGAAGACTCCGAACTTTTAGTAGTAAAATGATGTACCGATGCCTGGTACAGATGGAGTATGGTAGATCTATGATTTCAAAGCAGGTTAATAATAGTTTATGTAAATAATAGTTTTTTTGATCTGTGTCTGCGAGTAAATTCTGTTCATAAGTCTAATGTAAATAAATCCGGGATACATGAATTTGTTCTTTAGTGTTAAGTGAAATGTTAAAAAAACTTAGTGTAGATTACTGTAGCGGTACCACTGACCGTAATTAATGAGGAAATTTATCTCGTTACGGAATTAAGTCTGCTATTGAACATGGAATGAGAGTGGACAGCGTTAATTTTGTTTAATTATATGCAAAATTTTACGTGTGGTGACGGAGTTAGAATACTATTCACCACCCCATATCGTACCCGTGGGTGATCGTACGAGACGACTAAGGGATATAAAACGCATATAACATCTATGCGAGAGAGGGAAAACTCGAAACAAAACCCTATACCAACATGTCCGACCAGCGCGGTATAGTAGGTTAATTTCCCTCCCATTACGGAGGAGGCCCGAGCCCAACAGTGGGACATTTATGGGCTGTGATGATGATGATGAATTGTTATTTGATTGATATTTGTCGATAAGATTAATAGGGAAGAATACCTTTTCCAATATGGTGATCGGACAATGGTCGTCACTCTTTTCTTAACTATTGATAAAGTAAAATTAATAAAGTTATAAAAGCAGATAATATCTCTGTACAACTCGAAATGAAACTCTAATTGAAATTCATTTATTATGCATATTGTCAGTTTTAAAATTTTAAATGAATCCAATAAATTACCAGCTGTAATCCAATAACCTCACAATCTTTGATGCATAAGTACCTGAATGTTTACAAAGAAATAAGTATAAGTATTTTTTTATTTATATCTAAGATATATGCACGTAATTATTCGGTGACTATGAATAGTATGTAAAGTATAAAAAAAAACCTAAATTCGTAAAAATAGTTGTTTTTTTTTGGTGTAATTGATACATCTAATTATTATCATTGACCTATGACACATATTTCAATAGTATTTTTAGTCACACTTAATATAGAGCGTGCTTATCAGCCACTTATTTTTAGTTTATTTTTTATTTACATTTTTTACACTTTGCACTAAGGAAATAATCATTGTGAATCATTATAAGTAATTAAACACCAACACCAACCGTACGATTAATCTATCGCACAATGCCTTATAAATCAAAATTATTATTAAGAATAAATACCAGAAAAACCTCCATAAACTCAATATTACCTATTGGATTAAAATTCCGAATCAGAAACCTCAATTACAATCACACGTCATTAAAACTAAAATAGAATAACAGAAAGAAAATAATAATTCAATTAAAAAAAAAACGTCTTAAAGTTTCTAAATGAATACCTTACTAGCTACTATATTATTATTTGTCTTATGAACACATATAATATTATATGTTATGATAAGTTTCTGACGTGCCGATAATAATAAGTTATTATTATAGCGGCAACACGCACCAACCATTACTTATTATCGTGTCAAATAATAGACAATAAAGATATATCTTGAACTTGCTTTATGAGAAATGACATTGCTAGCTTGTTATTAGTTTATGAACACATGTGATGGATAATTTTTACCTGTCATAATTTCTCACATATCGTAAGCAGACGTTTTATATATTTACTTATGGTAATGATTAACGTCGTCTTTTCAATTTATACACTGTGTCGATTTTATTACTAGAATAACTTAAACTAGGTGTAGGATGACGTCATAAAAAACATTAAAGTCAGTTGCAAAGTTCTAGCTCTGCTCAATCCCGAGATAAAGTATTTGTTTCTTATCAAAAAGTAGGTTTGTCACCGTTCATTGATTTCGACCCAGCGGTGCGGCGGCGAGCGCAGCGCGAGCGGGAAAATTTGCCTACTAGTTCAGTGTCACACGCATGAGTATATGCCTACATGGAATTTTTATAGTACAAGTGTATTGACCGCTTATCAGTATGGCAATTTAATCAAACTTAGGTACTATTTTTGAAGTGAAAACTTCTTTAGGCGAGTTGAGCGTTTTTGGAGGGGAAAAACTTATAGGTTTGCGTCACCGACATGCTAATGCTAATAGTATACTTATCTATAGCTATGTGAAAACTTCTTTAGGCGCGTTGGGCGTTTTTGGAGGGGAAACACTTATAGGTTCGCGTCACCGACATACTAATGCTAATAGTATATCTATAGCTATGTGAAAACTTCTTTAGGCGCGTTGGGCGTTTTTGGATGGGAAAAACTTATAGGTTCGCGTTACTGACATGCTAATGCTAATAGTATATCTATAGCTATATGAAAACTTCTTTAGGCGCGTTGGGCGTTTTTGGAGGGGAAACACTTATAGGTTCGCGTCACCGACATGCTAATGCTAATAGTATATCTATAGCTATGAGTAGTCAGACTGGCGCACGCGCAGTGGCCTGTGTACACGTATACACTAATACGTTATATATCTCTGACTGTATCATGTGCGCATTGGACGTTTGGATGGGTATAATTTCATGAGTTCACGTCACCAACATGCTATAATAGCAGTACATTTATATTCATAAGTGGACCGAATTATTATTATTTCAATTAGTCTTAAGTTAATAGTTTTCACTTCTATCGGCAGTCCCCATGACTGCCTGTTGTTTTTTTTTTACTGATTTAGATAGTGTATCATGGTCTGATACACCTTCAAGGATTCTACTAATTAAATCGGCAACCTGTATATGTATATACCTCTGGTGGTCTCTGTGTAGAGACGGAGTAAAAATGAAGATATAAAATCTATGCAAGAAAAGGAAAACTTGAAACGAAACCATAGGGTTTCGTTTCAAGTGTTGGTTATACCGACGTGTTGGTCTATACCAACACGCTGATCAGACGTGTTGGTATAGACCAACACGTCTGATCAGCGTGTTTGTAGTAGATTAATTTCCCTTCCGTTTGGAGCAGGATCGAGCCCAACAGTGGGACGTGTATGAGCTGAGATGAAGATGATTCCCTCTGGAGCTTAAGCCTTCTTTTTTTTTGTTATATGTTCTGGCAATAAGTTACTCATACGAGCCATTGTTGCAAGTGTTGAGTTACAATTCTCTTTACATCTTTAGTTTCTTCATGTTTGTCATTGTTCGTCTGTAAGTCAAATCGTCACCATCAACAGTGCTATGATCACATTACTAATGGTATCTTCTGGGAATTATGGAAAACGAAAACGTTGTTGAGCACTTTTATATAATATCCTCTACATTCCAGTAGGTCCTTCGAATCACATTATATAAAACGTCATCAATATTATCTAATATAACACATTAAAACACTAAGATATTAAATATAATACAAGACTACCACATGACGCTTTCGCATTCCCGCCAAAAGTTCCCTTGAGCCTTTTCCGTAATAGGAGGAAAGTTTACTTACTATACCACGTTTGTTTTTTGCGCTGTGGATATCAGTTGGGTCGTGTCATCGTTTATCATCGAAATTGTATTTCAACCGCAAATTTAGACAATTTAAACAAAATAATATGTGAACATTTGCTGATAGATGGCGCGTGGAACATCTCTCATCTATCTCAAAAACGACAATAAGAACGATAATTTGGTTATCCAACGTTAATGCCCACGCTCGTCTAATTTGTAATATAATTAGAACGGATTTTTTAATAAAAATGGATTCAAGTCTCATATGTGGCAATCATTTTTTGCATGCAAACAAGTCTATAAATAACATACATACATACATACATATCATCACGCCATATCCCTTGCAGGGTAGGTAGAGAGAACAGAGTGCCATCTCATCATGCCTCTATCATCATCATGCCTCTATCTCTGCATACTTCACTCGCTTCCTCAACATTCATAATTCTCTTCATACACGCTCGCCGGTTTCGGAGACTCTTGACTCCACCTTCCTTCAGTACATGACCGATCTGGTCTAGGTAGGTTAGTCTCGGTCTCCCTCGGTACCTACATCCTTCCACTTTCGCATTGTATATCTTCTTAACCAGGCGTTCGTTCGGCATTCTTTCCACATGTCCGAACCATCGGAGCAGATCAGAACGATGATCAGATCAGAGTCTATAAATAAGCATGTTAAATATCCCAGTAATTAAAAAAAAAGTTTTACTTATTACTTACGAATCTTGGTTCCAACAAAAAAAAAACGATATGATTTCGCTATATGATTACTTGAAGAAATGTTCAAGAACCGACATGAAATTTGAAGCTGTACGTGGTAAAAGATATATAAGTTATAATTGAGTTGACGAGAAACTCATTAATAAGAAGCAGGATACCTAAAATTTGGCTGCTATAGTCTTTATTTTTAAAGACTATAAGTTACATAGACGGTGGCGTAACCCGTGTGGCGACGGGATAGAATACATGTGTCGCCACCCCTTGCTTGCCCGTGGGAGTCGTAAAAATCGACTAAGGGTTCACCAGGAGAGTGGGCAGCAGCTCTCTCCTGGGAAACGTATTACACCACACTGCGATCGCCAACCCGCCTGCCAAGCGTGGCGATTACGGCTTTAACCCCTTATGAGCAACACAAATAGAGAAACGGCCCCCAGTCACGGCAGCTCCGCTATCCTACAGGCTCATCGTGGTAGCGGGCCTGGTAGCGATGGAGTAGGGGGTGCGAAGAATCTCCGGCAGCGATCCGGCTACCAATCAAAACGACCTTTGGCCCTGGTAACACACAACATTCGGACACTCAGGACCGATGAGAAGGTCATCGAGCTGGAAGAGGAATTGAGCAAAATCCGCTGGGACATTTTAGGATTATCAGAAGTGCGAAGAGAGGGCGAGGGCACGATAATCCTACGTTCTGGAAACTTGCTCTTCTACCGGGAGGGTGATCACCCGTCCCAAGGTGGTATAGGGTTTATCGTTCGCAGGTCTCTCGTAGGCAACGTGGAGAGGATCGAGAGTGTGTCGGCAAGGGTAGCATACCTTATACTCAGAATTACCAAACGGTATTCGTTGAAGGTCATACAGGTATACGCACCGACCTCGGCATACTCCGACGACGAGGTGGAGGTCTTTTACGAGGATATCTCGAAAGCCATACACGCGTCCAAAACCCACTTCACGGTGGTTATGGGAGACTTTAACGCGAAACTAGGCAAAGGGAGTGATGATGAGTTGAGAGTGGGGAAACATGGATATGGACAGAGAAACCAGAGGGGCCAGAAACTGGCTGAATTTCTGGAGAAGGAAAGCCTCTTTATGATGAATTCCTTCTTCAGAAAACAGCCACAAAGGAAATGGACCTGGATTAGCCCCGATGGTTCAACAAAAAACGAGATAGACTTCATCTTGTCGGACAAACGACATATATTTAATGATGTCTCAGTGATCAGCCGGATTAAAACTGGGAGCGATCACCGAATAGTACGAGGCACATTAAATATCCACACAAAAGTCGAACGGTCACGCTTGATGAAGTCTACCCTCCGACCTACACCTGTCCAATACCAGAACCTCGAAAACTTTCAACTCGAACTACACAATCGCTTCGAATGTCTAGACGAGTGCGAATCTCCGAACGATATAAACAACAGGTTCGTGGAAACTGTCCACGCGGTTGGGTCGAAATTTTTCAAGGCTCACCGCGCTAATAGACCTAAAAAACTTTCTGATCAGACTCTCAAGCTCATGGAGCGGAGAAAAGAAATGACAGTACAGTCTTCAGCCGATTGGTCCGAACACAGGCAGCTAAATAGGCAGATCTCCAGGTCTGTGCGTCGCGATATTCGCCAATTTAATACGCTCCGTATTAAAGAAGCGATAGAGCGGAATCGTGGCTCAAAAGTGTTCGCACAAGATCTGTCTATCGGGCAAAGCCAAATGACTAAGCTGAAGACCGATGACGGCACTGTCATTTCATCCCAAAGTGAGATCTTGGGAGAGGTCGAAAGGTTCTATGGACAGTTATATAAAACATCCCGAAATCCTGTTGTCGGCTTGGTCCAAGATCCCAGATCCAAGCTAACTCGGCACTATACCGAAGAAATCCCGGACATTAGCTTGTGCGAGATCAGAATGGCTCTCGAACAACTAAGAAACGGTAAGGCACCGGGAGATGACGGAATTACGGCAGAGCTCCTGAAGGCAGGCGGCAAGCCGGTCTTAAAAGCCCTTCAGAAGCTATTTAATTCCGTTATCCTCGGGGGCGACGTTCCAGAGTCGTGGACCAGGAGTGTGGTGGTGCTGTTCTTCAAGAAGGGCGACAAAGCTCTTCTAAAGAACTACAGACCCATCTCACTCTTGAGCCACGTCTACAAGTTGTTTTCGAGAGTCATTACCAATCGACTCACGTGCAAGCTTGATGACTTCCAGCCGCCCGAACAAGCTGGCTTCCGAAAAGGCTATAGCACCATAGACCATATCCTCACGCTTCGGCAGATTATCCAGAAGACCGAGGAGTACAATCGGCCTCTGTGTATAGCGTTTGTGGACTATGAGAAAGCCTTTGATTCAGTCGAAACTTGGGCGGTGCTGCAGTCCCTTCAGCGGTGCCAAATCGACCATCGTTATATCGAAGTGCTGAAGTGTTTGTATAGAAACGCCACAATGTCAGTCCGTATTCGGGATAAGAGTACGAAACCGATCCAGTTGCAGAAAGGCGTGAGACAGGGAGACGTCATCTCTCCGAAACTGTTCACCACTGCACTGGAAGATGTCTTCAAGCTTTTAGACTGGACCGGACTCGGCATCAACATCAATGGCGAATACATCACTCACCTTCGATTCGCAGACGATATTGTCGTCATGGCAGAATCCATGGAGGACCTGGGCACCATGCTCAACGATCTCAGCAGGGTATCCCAACTAGTGGGTTTACGAATGAACATGGACAAGACGAAAGTCATGTCAAATGCCCATGTCATTCCTGTACCGGTCCTAGTTGGCAATGCGATTCTCGAAATTGTCGATCATTATGTTTACCTTGGACAAACAGTCCAGTTAGGTAGATCCAATTTCGAGAAAGAGGTCAGCCGACGAATCCAACTCGGTTGGGCAGCGTTCGGGAAACTTAAGAAGATCTTCTCATCCAACATACCTCAGTGTTTGAAAACACAGGTCTATGACCAGTGTGTGTTACCAGTGATGACTTACGGCACGGAAACGTGGTCCCTAAATGTAGGCCTCATAACCAGGCTCAAAGTCGCTCAGCGTGCTATGGAGCGGGCTATGCTCGGGATTTCTCTGCGAGATAGAATCCGAAATACGGAAATCCGCAGACGAACGGGTGTAACCGACATAGCACGAAGAATTAGCACGCTGAAGTGGCAATGGGCAGGCCACATCGCTCGAAGAACCGACAACCGCTGGGGAAAAAAGGTTCTAGAGTGGCGACCACGTACCGGACGACGCAGTGTGGGACGCCCCCCCACTAGGTGGACAGACGACCTAGTGAAGGTTGCTGGGCGTCGTTGGATACAGGCGGCACAGGACCGCACTCTGTGGCGTAAAATGAGGGAGGCCTACGTTCAGCAGTGGACGGCAATAGGCTGAAATGAAGTTACATAGAATTCTGGATCTGAAGTTGCATTATTGTACGTGTATATATTTGTGGGGGAAGTGGAAATGGAATCACTCTTTCCAACTCCTCCTCTTTAACCTTTTCTAATTAAATTTGTTGCGGGTCCCAAGACAATTAAAATCATATCCCGGGACTGCCTCAGGGTTAAACCTCGGTGGCATTTATGGAGAACATTGTGGATCCTGGCTTACAGGAGTTACAATGGTGGGAATGTGTGGTGGGATTAGTGTATATATTTCATTTTTAACACGTTTTTATAAGCTTAGTATTTATGTAAGTTTGTTTATATGAATCTAATATACGAAATGTTTGAAAGATATTTTTACCCATTTGAAATAAAACTATTTTTATAGATTCTATCGTGTTTGTATTTAATTTTTAATTTACCGTCGTTTTAAATACTTTACAACGTTCATAGTCACGAGAGGACTGTTCTGATTGAAAGAGGACTTTTTGTTTGACCGTGGACTATGGATGCGTCTCGTCCCGCCAAATCGGTCCGGGGTGACGGAAGAGACGACGAGTGACCCCACAGACCCACCATGCAAACTCCTCTCTTCGCCGTGCGAGCGGGCCACCGGTACCCGATCATTGTCTTTGGTGGAAGATTGGAAGAGGACTGGAGTAGGAGGAAAATATAAGGAGTAAAAATATTGTAGTTTCATTTCAAATAATATTATTATAATTGGACATAATTTTCGTAGTTATTTATGTTTATAAAATCCTTTAAGATACAAACAATACTTCCCGCGACGGGTGGAGCACACAAAAATCCACCGCCCCCGGGCCCGACGGTGTTCCCAACCGCGTGCTGACCCTGGTCCTCGACCACCTGTGTCTCCGCCTCAGGGGACTGTTCGACGCGAGGTTTAGCGTCCGGGCGGTTCCCTGGATTCTGGAAGGAGGGGAGGCTGGTGCTCCTGCCGAAACCGGGACGGTCTCCAGAGTCGGCCTCGGCCTACAGGCCTATCGAGCTGCTCGACGATGCGGGCAAGCTATTGGAGAGGATGCTGGATGCCCGCATCGAGCGGCACCTCGTTGGCACGGGGCCCGATCTGTCGGACGCCCAGTTTGGGTTCAGGAGGGGTCGTTTGACGATCGCGGCTCTGCTGCACCTGAGGGCCGTGGCGACTGAGGCCGTCGCTGGCGGAGGAGTGCTGTTGGTGGTGTCCCTGGACATCGCCAACGCATTAAATAATCTGCCATTTAGCTGCATCAGGGAGGCGCTTCGATACCACGGAGTGCCAGTTTACCTGAGGCGGCTAGTGGCAGACTATCTGGGGCGGCGCAAGCGTGATTACCTGCGCCTGATGCCGCCCTAGCCGAGGCCGCAGGTGACTGGATCGGGGAATTAGTCCGTCACCCGCCGAGAGGCCGACCGCGTGAGGAATGACCGACATCCTATACCCGAGGGGGGGGGGACGTCAGTCGAGGAGAGGGTACCCCTCAAGGGTATTCCGTCGGGCCGACCACTGACGTCAAGTCACTCTGCTCCGGTGGTCGGCCCAACGACGAAGGCGATGTCACAGGTGGGTTACGGGTGTGCGTGCTTACGCCCCTCTGTCATCCCGGATGGAGTGGTGCGAGGAGTGCGCCGTCCGTAGCCCACCCAAAAAAAAAAAAGAAAAAAAGATACAATACTTTATCACTTAATACAGATTTTAATTATTCTTTAAAATATTTTATGATATTGTTACAGTATGTCCTATGAGTAGTTGCTGTGTGGGGACATAAAAAACAGCTGAGTTTTACATTCACCCAGGCCCAGTATAACTGATGTCCTCTAAACCCGATTATGAAGCAAAAATGACGTCACAAGCGGGATTTGAACCCACACTGGATTACCGGATACATTGGAAGTCCGGCCCAATCGTGCTGCCACTTACACCACCGTCAACTATTGTAGGCCATTCAAATCTCGCTTCGTATCATATTTACGTCCTTAAGAAGACGTGTGCCATCTACCCGACAATGTTTACTACACATTGTATGGGCTTAACTGCCCGTGCACGACCTTGCCGCTCACAGCAGTGGCTAAGCGCGGGGCGGCGAGCAGTAAAATCAAAAGTATAAAAATGTTTGAAGCACGCCACGAGACGCCGCTCATAGCGAAAACGCGCGCGGTATTTGAGCGAATCGCTACAGCGGCGCGCGGTGTGGTGAGCTAAGTGAACAAAAGTACTAGTGAATGAGTGCGACTCCACGAAACACAGCGGCGCGGACAAGTGGTATAGGAGAGACGTACTCAGCGGCGAAGATGAAAACAAAAAAATTTAGACGATTTTGTGGCGGTAATGGATACCGAGGCATTATATACTTATATATGCTGCAGAATATTTTACAATAGCTTACCAATAACTTTTGTAATGTACTAATGAATGTAGTATATATTGCGTCGACCCTAAATAATTGGAATAAGAGTAATATGATGATGAGGATGATAGGATATGTCGAAATATGTTTTTGTAAAAAGTAAAAATATTACACATACATACATACATATCATCACGCCACATCCCTTGCAGGGTAGACAGAGAGAACAGAGTGCCAGTGTACTATATCCTTGCATACTTCAGTCGCTTCCTCAACATTCATAACTCTCTTCATACATGCTCGCCGGTTTCGGAGACTCTTGACTCCACCTACCTTCGGTACGTGACCAATCTGGTCTAGGTACGTTAGTCTCTCCGCGGTGGGCTGTGGGTCGTCTTGATAGGGACCTACTGGCGGAGGCGGCCATCGTTCACACGTGGCTGTCCTCACCACTCCCAGCGGACGGAGTGAACGCCGAGGCTGTCCGCATCCGCGGTGCGTTAACGCAGATCTGTGATGCAGCCATGCCCAGGGTGCGGCGTCTAAATTGTCCAGTCACCCGACGTGAGGCCACCGCGTGAAGACGACGCCTCGATGGCGAAAGCTGCCCGAAGGTCCTACACCCACAGCCGGCGGCGTCACCGCGACGCTGAGCGAGAAGGCCAGCTGTACGAGGCGTACCGTAGTGCGCGGACTGCCTTTCGGCTGACCATCCGAGCCGCCAAGGGTGCGAGTTGGCAGGAGATGCTGGACGGTCTCGACCATGACCCCTGGGGTCGCCTGCATCGTGCGTCGCTGAACAAGCTTCGCGCGCAGGGCCCCCTCCTCACCAGGACCCTCCAGCGCGACTTCCTCTGTAGGGTGGTCGAGGAGCTGTTTCCGCGGCAGTCGGAATACACGCCCCGATCATGGCTTCGCCAGATCAAGACTGGGAGGCCGACGAAAGTGTTCCGTCCGTGACGGAGTCGGAAGGGGGGGCGGCTGTGGCGCGGATTCGTTCCACCACCACGGCCCCCGGCCCGGACGAAATACCAGTCCGGGTGCTGACGTCACTCCTCGAGCACCTCGAGCCTCGCCTCAGGCAACTGTACAACGCCTGTTTGGCATCTGGACGGTTCCCTGAGTGCTGGAAGGAGGGGCGGTTGGTTCTCCTGCCAAAGCCGGGACAGATTCTGGATTCGCCATCGGCCTACAGACCCATCGTGCTCCTTGACGATGTGGGTAAGCTGCTGGAGCACATCCTCGCTGCCCGCATTCGCTGCCGCTCAATTCGGTTTTAGAAGGGGGCGTTCGACCACCGGGGCCCTGTTACGACTGAGGCAGACGGCCGCGGAGGCTGTCACCGGCGGAGGAGTGCTGTTGGCGGTCTCGATGGACATCGCCAACGCATTCAATAGTCTGCCATTCATGGAGATTTCATGGGGTGCCCTTGGCGGCTGGTGGCGGACTATTTGGAGGGGCGCAGTGTTCTCTGCGTGGGTCCCGCAGGGGACATTGCGGACGCCCATGTCGTGCGGTGTTCCACAGGGGTCGGTTCTGGGGCCGACACTGTGGGACATCGGGTACGACTGGGCGTTGAGAGGGAGTCTCCCCCCCGGGCTGAGCTTGATATGCTATACTAACGATACGCTCGTCACAGCCCGGGGCAGGACACTCGAAGAGGTGGCGAGCCTGGCCACTCTCGGCACCAAGGAGATGGTCAGGCGGATCGAGGCGCTGGGGCTCAGGGTGGCCTTAAATAAGACGGAGGCCCTATTATTCCATGGGCCACGCGTAAGGCTGCCAATCGGCGCTTCGTTAGTCGTCAACTCCATCCAGATCAGTATCCAGGCCCATATGAAGTACTTGGGTCTGGTGCTTGACGGGCGATGGTGGTTCCGGGAGCATTTTCGCCGAATTGCTCCCTGGCTGGTTGGCGCGGCGTCCGCCCTATCACGGCTCATGCCAAACGTGGGCGGACCTAGCTTCGAGGGCCGACGGCTGTATGCGGGGATAATCCGTTCGATAGCGATGTACGGCGCACCCGTGTAGGCGAGGGCTCTGAACGCCCAGCTCAGGGCTGGTCTGTGAAGACCACAGAGAGCCATGGTGGTCAGAGCCATTCGCGGGTACCACACGGTATTGACCGAGGCGGCATGCCTACTGGACGGGACACCCCCGTGGGACCTAGAGGCGGAGATGCTCTCCAACCTCTACTGGCGGGTTACCTCAGTGCGCGACGAAGGTGGCTCACCATCGTTGAGCGAGATAGCCACCTGGCGCGAGGACGCCCGCCGAGACGTCATCGCTCGTTGGGTTACGCGGCTGGAGAGGCCTAGACACGGTGTTGTTACTGTTGAGGCCCTCCGGCCCGTTCTGATGGAGTAGATGGAGCGGCGGCATGGGGTCCTTTCCTTTCAGCTGGTGCAGGTGTTGTCGGGGCACGGATGCTTCGGCTTGTACCTGCACACGGTCGCGTATAGGGAGTGGTCTCCGTCATGCTACCATTGCAGCAGTGACGAGGACACCGCGCAACATATGCTCGAGTTATGTCCGAGCTGGGACGGGCAGCGCCGTGACCTCGTCGCTGTTATCGGTGCCGACCTGACGCTGCTGGCTGTCGCGAAAGCGATGTTCGACAGCGTCAGGAACTGGGACGCGGTCGCCGCCTTCTGCGAGGCTGTCATCTCGCGGAAGGAGGCGACTGAACGAGTCCGGGAGGATTCCCGTGACCCGGGCCGTCTTCAGCGGCCGGGGCTGCGCAGGCGCGAATATCTGCGCCTGATGCCGCCCTAACCGAGGCTTCGGGTGATCGGACCGGAGAATTCTCCGGTCACCCGACGTGAGGCCACCGCGTGAGGGCGACGCCCCGACGGCGAAAGCTGTCGGGGCGTCGACACGAGAGGAACCCGTAAGGGTAAACCGCCGGGCGGGCCACCGAAGACAAAGATCGGGTACCGGTGGCCCGCTCGCACGGCGAAGAGAGGTGTTTGCAGGGTGGGTCCATGGGGTTGCGCGCCGCCTCTTCCGTCGCCGGGCCGATTTACCGAGGCGCGAAAACATCCATGGTCCCAGCTTGCGAAAAAAAAAAAAAAAAGGTACGTTAGTCTCAGACTCCTCCGATACCTACATCCTACCATACCTACATCAGTAAAAATATTGGGTCTTTGAATCTCGTAACTCTTGCGAAGCTTCAAATAAACATACCCTTTAAAGACAGTAGCTCTAGAAGCTATATAAGTATTACAGAAGAGTTTTTTAAAACCCCTATGCGCTAGAATACCGAATATAAAATCCTCGTTGACCTATTTTCGTAATCGAATTCCATCTAAAAACTTTTACTACAACTTTATATGTTCGTTACGACATCGTTATAATATATGGGGCTTTCAATAACTAAAAATAATACTAACTTTTCCTTTTTATTGATAGCATTGTATAAATTTTATTGTTGAGCATAAATGTTCCTTTCTTAGATTCATGGGATTTTTAATATCTGTAAAAGACTACACTTCTTTAGGCCAGCAGTACCCAGTCCTTGTGATTGGTGGCCTATCCAATGGGTTACTATTTCGGGTGTTATCTCGTATCAGGTCATTTTTGCTGTCTCTCTCTCTGATAGGCTAATTCCCAGTTCATTTACTCGCTACCTCAGTCGAGACGGCATCATTCGCACATGTGCTGCCCGATGGGCTCAACAGCAGTAGTTATTAATTTATATATCACGGCAGATTTTGAAAACATATTTAATTGTTAACCTACCGACATGGACTATTAGATATAAGTATCTCTAAAGGAAAATAATGCTACAACCGTCACTTTTGGCAGGCAAGAAAGAACTCGCAGTCATTCTCATACGTTTCCCATGAGAGTGCGGCTGTTTATTCTCCTCTTGTTTCTTTAGGTGGATATTACGTCGCCCAAAATGTAGGAGATAACAACATAATCTGTTCTTAATAGATAAAAATTACATTCGAGCAGAAGAAACAATTTATGGTGACGATTTCTGAAGTTTATGTGAGTATTAAATAATTTGAAATAAAACTATTCAAATTACTGAAATTTTTAGCATTTAATATGCTTAATTATTTATAAATACCCGATTACGAAACGAAAAATGATGTCACAAGTGGGGTTCGAACTCGCACCTATTGGGAATCCGACCCAACCGTGCTGCCACTTACACCATCGTGAACTATTTTAGGACATGCAAATTTCGATTCATATTATATCTTACGTCTTCAAGGTGACGTATGCCATCTATCGGACAATCTTGAAGACGTAAGATATAATATGAATCGAAATTTGCATGTCCTAAAATAGTTCACGATGGTGTAAGTGGCAGCACGGTTGGGCCGGATTCCCAATAGGTGCGGGTTCGAACCCCGCTTGTGACATCATTTTTCGTTTCATATCGGGTATTTATAAATAAAACTATTTTTACGGATTTTATAGCGTTTGTCTTTGATATTTAATTTCCTGACGTATTATATTCATCATCATCATCATCATCTCAGCTCGTATACATCTCACTGTTGGGCTCGAGCCTCCTCCATAATGGGAGGGAAATTGACCTACTATACCACACTGCTCGGATGTGTTGGTAGTTTTGTGTTAAGTTTTCCTTCTCTTGCATAGATGTTAAATATGTTTTACATCCCTTAGTCCTCTCTTACGATCACTCACGATTAAGATAGGGTGTGGCGAATAGTATTCTTACTCCGTCACCATACGGATAATATTATGGCAATTAAAAACTAACATAACTAGCAAGCTACCATCTAATCGGGACGCGCCTACACTGAATAAGATCCGGAAAGAACACTCAATAGGCATAATAATAATTATTGACTTTTAAAAGGCAGCTTAGTCCAATCAGACTATATAACGATACATATTTGATATTCTATGCTATCATGACTGAGTCTGCTCTAATGACAGCATCTGCTATCTGCCAGTAATATCCTACTCAGAAATCTTGCACAAGTTCTAATTTCACTATGCTAATAAAAACCAAGCCACTATGGTAGTTGAATATTCTTGATGGTAGTAGTCCATTGAAAAGGCACATAACATAGTATGCACACGCATAAAAGGCACATAGATTGTTTGGTAGACTTTTTTAGGATTTTGGGGATCCACCTGAAACAACAGAGCGGATTTTGCGGCCGTACAAAGGCAGTTCACAAAAAAGTTAAAATAGTACATATATTTTGTATACTTATCCAGTTAGCTTTTGCTAAGAGCATATCTAAGCCACTTAATTATGATTTAGTTAGTGGTGCTAAGGGAGGAGCTGTTTGCCGCCTTAGTTTAATAGGAAACATGAGGGTAGGCGTATCCTAAATGGAAGACTAGTCAGATATGGGCAACTGATCATTCAACTGGAATCTCCATGATGCTAGTGGTCCTTTTATAAGGCGGAGACCCATGCTGACTTGAGCGTCATTTTAACTATAGTTTTATTGATAAAATTTCATTTTAGTGATTAAATTTTGAAGTAATTACAAAAATAGTGTATATAATAATTCAAAATTATTCGTAATAATAAATTAAAATTTAATTATTTATTATTGAAGACTAAGTGAAAATTGAAATAATTAATGTAGTTACTATATGATAATTTCATTCACCACTTAATCCCAATGTAGATTAATTAAAATCCACGAAACGTTTAAGATTACACCTACGTTATAAAATCGACGCATTTCACTACATTGTGCGCGCGCAATTCTAAGCATGGAAGGCTTTACTCCGCCGGCAGTCGGCAGCCGGGCCGCGCGCTCCCTAAAGCTAAAGTAAACATTATCGCAATATAAACAAAATACGAAAGCCCTGGCTGTATGCAACTCCGATAAATAAAACATTACTTTAAAAAAAGAAAAATCTTTTGAACCCATCACTACGCTTTCGCACCATATTGAACTGTCAAAGTGCATTCAAAAAAGGAATTGAAAATTTAAAGCAATAATAAAAAGTGTTATTAGTTATTTAGGTAATGAACGTTAGTTGCTAAACTCGTTTTTAAATGGTGGTTTCGAGTTATTGTTGTCGGTTTGAAGTTATGTGAGTATTTAAAAAAATAAATGCTAAGTACATCTTACGTAAGGACAGCGAACCGCTGGAAATCTAGTTTCATCCCTGGGGAAGAATTATTAACTTTTTAATTTATTTCGATTCGTTCAAAATCTTAAATTATTAAAAAATGTTATTAAAAAAATGTAAAAACACATTTGAAACTGTTTTAGTATTTTTTTTAATTAGTAATAATAACAGCTTATTAACTTAGAAGTATGAATGAAGATATTTGGATACGCACTGTCTCAAGTTCGAACGGAAGCCTCACTTCAGATATTAGATTTTATAGTTATTATTAACTGAATTATAACATATGATATAATTTAAATGGTGAAATAAAACATTATACCTACATACCTGAAAGAACTTCTAAAATACTTGAAAATTCTGTCTCCTCTGAGCCAGCGTGGTGAACTTTTATCACCAAATACTTATCGTTCCAGAAACAAGTCTAAATTTAATTGTTCAATCTATGGAAACCCAGCTCCAACCTTATTCAACCATTAGCAGGCAGTTTATTATCACTGGATAATACTATAATCGCCACAATTCACAAATGAGTTGGCGATCGTAGTTGGTATTATAAATTGCCCAATAGAAAACTGATATCAATTTGCCTGGTAATCTTGCAGCCGGTTTTTATGGCTTTCATATGGCCAAGTAAGTAATGGTAATACATTGTATTCTTAACTGTTCACTTTATGGGGTGGGCAATTATAAATAGCAGATAGTGTTAACTGGCAAGATGATAAACCATCGTTCATTCATCATTTTAGGCTATATATCCCACTAGCTCGAACCTCTTTCGTAATGAAAAAGGTTTTTTTTTTCTAAAAGACACCACCCTGCACTAAGGAAATTTGTATTGCGAGGGACTTTACATACATGCAATTAACGCAGACAACAATTTATTAGAGGGTTTTATATCAAGTTTTCCTTCTCTTGTATAAATGTTATATGCATATTATATCTCTTACTAGTCTTTTATGACCCTACGAGTAAGAGAACCCGTCTCTTCGTGACCTTAGATAAGTAACAAGATATAAGTTTTATCAGTCCATATGACTTCCACTGTTGGACACAAATAATTGCCACGATGGGAGGGACATTGACCCTTTATATTAAGTTGGTCAGATAGGGTAGCGAATTTATTTTCTAGTTTGCTATATTTTACAGTGAGTGTATTTAGCAGAGATGGAAGGTACACCACTGATATAGAGCGAAGAGTGAATGCGGGAAATAGAGTGAACGGAGCGTTGGGGCAACTTCTCGGTAGCCACCATCTCAGCCAGAAGGCACGTGTAGCAATACATAATGTAGTGCTTGTTCCAACATTACTGTATGGAAGCGAGAGTTGGGTATGCAGAAAAGAGTATAAAAGTAAAATTAATGCGGTCGAAATGCGATCTCTACGGAAAATCTGTGGAGTTAGGCTGATCGATCGCATTCGTAATGACGACATAAGAGAGCGAGTAGGTATGAAAGAGAGTATTGGTGTAAAGATGCGAAAGGGAATGCTCCGATGGTTCAGACATGTGGAAAGAATGCCGAACGAACGTCTGGTTAAGAAGATATACAATGCGAAAGTGGAAGGATGTAGGTACCGAGGGAGACCGAGACTAACCTACCTAGACCAGATCGGTCATGTACTGAAGGAAGGTGGAGTCAAGAGTCTCCGAAACCGGCGAGTGTGTATGAACAGAATTATGAATGTATACATATATATATATATCTATATATACACTCGATAAAAGAATAGATAAATACATAAGAGTATTTAGTATTTGCTGAAAATATGATGGAAATTGTCATATATTACCTGTTTCAACATAAAAATCAGAAACAGCTCTTTTTTTTTCGCGATAGCGTATGGTGTAGTCACACCCCGCCCCTGAGGCGACGGAAGGAATGGTGTGTAACCACATAACTGACGTGTACCTCTCTAACACCATGTGGGCGGAACCCTGGTGTCTTATCTTTGTCATCGGTCTTGTTTGACAAGAAAGCACACCTTTCTGACAAATATCAACCAAGACATCTGACTTTTTAAATTACAAATTTCGGAGTAATCGTTAATTATTATTTTACGAATCATGAGTACGGAAAATTTTAGCAAAGGCACACCGAGTTTTTGCTTCACTGAAGATAAAGACTCAGTATCGATAATCTGCCCAATTGGTGACAGAGAGATGGGATTGGCAGCTTATGTGGTTGGACGCCCTTGACGGTTTTGGCGGGGTATCCACCAAAACGTGGTCACGTTTAGCTATTGGATGATATGATACATCTCTGACATTTAATATCAGTCATCATAATCATTCATGAATAGCGGAAGTTATTCTGCAGATACTACACAAATACCCAAGTCCTTAAAAAGTTTTTATTTTTTATAAGAAAGATGATATACATGAACTACGATTTTGAATGACGTATTAGTCTAAAAGTATTTTCGAATTTATTGAACGAACAAAATTTATTATTCGTAAATGTAAAGATGGACGGCTAAGATAGATTGATAGAAAAAGTTCCGTACTACATAGGTCTAAAATTCAGCTTCTTTTTCAACAGATAAAAGCATGGGTCCGTCAGGAAATTTAATGTATTTTACTTGCGGTACGGGAAAGAATTATCAGTATACATACTTTTTTATTGGTAGCAAACCAGCGAGTAAACCATTTGATGGAAGTGGTAACGACTGTATCTTGATCATAATTGCTTACTATAATATTGGGTTTGATCTTCTTCGTATATTCAACAAATCTGGCTAACAGAGTCGTTTTGTTCTGAAAAAGCTAAACTAAGTATCGCTTCAGGTTAAAAATTGTCAAACAGCAGCTTGTCTTCACCCTAGAAGGAGGTATCGTTTTGAATTTTCAATACACTTAGGACGTCACAGTTTCCGGATACACTGTCATCGCTGAATCGCGTCACGGTGTAGGCTATCTTTACTGTCATATTCTCCGTCCATTAGAAGTCGTCATTATTTGATTTGTTTCATCATAGACTATCATTTGTCGATGTTTGAGTGACATTTCTACTTTAATTGTTGTATATCATAATGAGACAGAGATTAGTTTACTACACTATACTGACCACATGTGAATGTAGAGGTTTACTTCGGCTCTGCCTTCTCTGCTATTAATTTACCTGACTACATCAGCATTTTCTTATTGGGTGATCGCTACTTCTACAATTAGAGGAAAAAATATATTATTATAACTGGCTAGATGAGTATGCTATGCATACTCCTATGCTTTATTTAATTACCATTGAAGAGATTGAGATAATAGAATCTGTGGTATGTTCGCCAAGATAGAAAGGATCCAACGGCAGGTTCTTTAGAGGATGAAGGTACTCAAATTACCCGATGGTTGCCTCGATCAGCGTTGAATGATGCGCAGAACATTTTGCTTTCCAAATAAAAAAAAATGGTAAAGGGTTTTGTTTAGTTTCCTATTTTTACGGTAATATTATCTGCTTATATTCTCAAATTATATAATGCTCGTAAGAAAAAAAGAAATAGCGAATTGTATAAATATGATTGAATGCTAACAAAAGTTCCATTTAATACCTCACCTTCTCGCAATATGAAATTTATGGATTTCATTACATCTAAGTACAATAAGTGATTGAATAATATTGAATATGAGGAAGATATTGTAAGTGTTCTACAACTTATGTATCGTATGTTTTTATGGTAATTTCTAACATAAATTTATCTAAATGCATTGTCATAATGTAATAAGGAAAACCATTGTGTTGGCTTTTTAAAACAACCAATCTACCTTTGTGTATCATCATCATTATCACAGCCCATATATGTCCCACTGTTGGGCTCGGATCTCCTCCGTAATGGAAGGAAAATTAACCTACTATACCGCGCTGGTCAGACGTGTTGGTATAGGGTTTTGTTTCGAGTTTTTCTTCTCTTGCATAGATGTTATATGCATTTTATATCCCTTAGTCGTCTCGTACGATCACCCACGGGTACGATAGGGGGTGGTAAATTGTATTCTTACTCCGTCACCACACGGATATAGGATATAGAAAACCTCTGTGTATAAGTAGATTGTGTTTAGATAGACTGGTCGATTGGAGTTCCCGTAGATTTAGTTTTATTATCTAGCGGTAATGTTTCATAATCATTTTTAAATTATGATAACTTTTGTGACTGTTACATATTTCAATGAAATAAAGTCAGTGTTGGTCTACAGCCGCCTATTAATCCGCTAACTAATTTAATAGTTTAGATTATTATATTACACATCATCACAGCTCATATATGTCCCACTGTTGGGCTCGAGCCTCCTCCATAATAGGAGGGAATTTTACCTACTATACCACGCTGGTCAGACGTGTTGGTATATGGTTTTGTTTCGAGTTTTCCATCTCTTGCTGTTTAAGCGTTTTTTTATCCCTTAGTCGTCTCGTACGATCACCCACGGGTAAGATTGGGGGTGGTGAAATGTTATCTTACTCCGTCACCACACGGAAATTTATTATATTATAATTATATTATACAAATAGACAAAAATTAAAAAAAAAATGTATGTGTACTTTCTGCGACTGTTATAGGTATAAATATGAGCAATTTAAGCCCGCAATATTATTCATGTGGAAAACTGTCTAAAGTGTCATATGCCGTACTCTGATTTCTAATTCACAAAGAACTTTACGTTCTGTCGGACTTAAAATAAATTTAAGGGTCAAGTTTTATCAGTGATACCGTTGACTCACTCAATATTCAGAGAAGGGAGGGAATGCTGGAGCATAGCACTTGCACAAAGATCGTAATTGCGTTCGTTAAGATGACACGTTCTTTAAAAATAAAGAATTGTAAGTTCGGCGAAATGAACCTGCATTCTTTATGGTTGATATATACGAGAAAATTAAATCAATTTTTGTACGTAACTTCTTTGTACCAAATTGAAAACGTTTAGTTATTTTTCGTCATTAGAGTAAATCGATCCATTATCAACAGGAAGAGGTAAGGATTTAACGCCGACCCTTGTTGCAGACCCACCCCAACACTGAACTTTTCGGAGTTTCCAACAGCTGATCTTATGTACGACCTACATCGTCGGTCGTCACTAGAGGATACGATGAGCAGGATCCCGGGATCCGGGATCCCGGGATCCTGCTCATATTTTAGTCCCCAAATTTTCGGGATCAAATTTAATGAATCCCGGGATTTTCAGGATTGATACATTTTTTAAATTAGTCAATATAAATGTGCGTGAGACGAAACGCACTTACCTTGATTTGATGTTTTAACAGCCACCTTGTTTACACGGCTGATTTCACTTAGAATACACATATTATTAATTGATTCATACTAAGTAATTTCATTTGTTTTTATTAACGACCAGATTATGTATAATTTTTATTTATGTCTCATCATTCTCTTACTCTTATCCCAATTACTTGGGGTCGATACAATATGTAGGTACTCTTCTTTCATACTTCTAGTACTTATTGTAAAAGGTATTGGCAATAGTTTTACGACCGGCCGCCTGCCAGACGTCAACCCTCCTGGGGAATGTAATTGTTGACTCAACGGCATCAGATAGAATTGGCCCGTGTCGTTATAAGGCTCTTAGTCGTCTTTTCGACATCAACGAGCAAAGTAAGGGTTGGTAGTATTTGCAGCCGCTACCACACAGCACTATCTTTTTATTTATGTCTACCAAAGTTAATATTTTTATCTATCTATCAACCTATTGATATCCATTTGTAGATATTTACTTTCCCATAGTGGGTTATATTGTCATATTAATCACGCTTGATAAGAGGTTTGGCGATCGCAGTGGGTGATATAAATTATAGAGAAGAGTGCCGCTGTCTTTTCTCCTGAGGATCCCTTAGTAGAATTTCACAGATCTCACAGGCAAATTAAGCAGTGGTGTATTCTTAGCCCACTTTTAAAGAAGAATAAAAATTTTATATGTGGGTGTATATATATATATATATACACACATATACAATATGTATACCTATATATATATATATATATATTGCTTGTTTTTGAAATCCCATTAACAAGTATTCATTGAAACTTACCCTTTTTCATCAAACTTTCATTCTGCTTAGTTACACAATATGATGTTTTTTATTCCAGTACTGTTAATAGTCTAACATATATCTAACTAGTTCGTAAAGGTGTTTCTAGAATCATTAGTACATAAATCGATCGTCTAACTGTTAAAGAAAACATTAGATAGAGACTTCGACAATATGCAATGAATGCATACGTAATAATTAAGTACGCTATTCAATAAAAAGTTTTATAAGCTAATGGATGGATGAAACATATAATATATAAAGACTTATGGTCTTTATATATTATAATAATTTATATTATATAAAGTGTTAGTGGGTAAATAGAAAGTATAATTTCTTATCTCTATGCAAGTGTTAAGAATATAAAATTAAACTATTTTTAATAGATTTTATCATAAATGCTAATTGTTAAATTTAGAGTCGTAAACATATCGCAAGGGGATCTTATAAAAATGTGCAAGTTAATACTTGATAGCAATTTTAAGTTCTTTGCACGAGAATTTTAAATATTATGTATTCATATCAATCGTCGTCGCATTTTTCCCGAGAGTCTCTCTAGGGATTTGATTCTGTTGCAGTGCTTTTACCTTAATAACTTTATATCACATTTTATTTTATATGTAAAACGTAATTTATAAAATTAGAAACTTTGAACGCGTTTATGTTTAAAAGTATATATATATATATATATATATATATATATATATATATATATATATATATACGAATTATCTAAAAAATGGCCGATCACAGAGTGATCGCACGAAATAGATATATATTTGGGGATGAAAGTGTCATTTTTCAAAATCGTAATTACTTTTGTTGCCTGATGGCTTGGCTTGTATATCTATCGTGACTGCTTAGCCGTATTAGTTACCGACGAGTTACCGCCTATTAAGTTTGTTCTACACTATATGGTATTGAAGGCAAACTAGAGATTGAAAGTCAATAGTGTTTTAATGTAGACCAGTATAACAGTCCACTAAGCATCCAACCTCATAGTTATATATATTAAATAATTAAGACGCAATAGTTTACCTACGTGTAAACGTAGACTTTTTCCATGTGGTGACGGAGTAAGAATATAATTCACCACCCCCTATCTTACCCGTGGGTGATCATACGAGACGACTAAGGGATAAGGAAGCAAAACTCGAAACAAAACCCTATACCAATACGTCTGACTAAGCTTAATTTCCATAATATTATCCGTGTGGTGACGGAGTAAGAATACTATTCGTCACACCCTATCTTAATCGTGAGTGATCGTAAGAGAGGACTAAGGGATGTAAAACATATTTAACATCTATGCAAGAGAAGGAAAACTTAACACAAAACTACCAACACATCCGAGCAGTGTGGTATAGTAGGTCAATTTCCCTACCATTATGGAAGAGGCTCGAGCCCAACAGTGGGACATATATGAGCTGAGATGATGATGATGAAACGTGGGATGTTCTCGTTAGATTAAATTCCTCCAGTCTTCTGCGTGATACATTCATGACCCGTATTAATTATCCTAATGACTTATATTCTAACTTTCCGTGAGAACTGATAAAGATATTATAATAAAAGTTACAATTACAAATAATAGTCTAATTTCGTGTAAAACATGATAAAATAACGAATGAATAAATTCTCTTCCATCGCATTGAATAAATTAAAAATGTTTGATGAACTTGGTGTCTACAATTCGAATGTTATAAATTTATAATTAATTAAAATCTATATAGCTATTAATAGTTTAGTTGATATTGAAAGCATGGCCATTTATTAAATAAAATAGTTAGTTCTAATGTTTACGCGAGTATTACACATTTAAAATAAAACTACATTTACGGATTCTATCGCGTTTGCATTTGATTTATAATTTCCCGACGTTTCGAACACTTTACAGTGATCATGGTCTGATCACTCAACAGTCCTCCCGTGACCAAATACAAACGCGATAGAATCCGTAAATGTAGTTTTATTTAAAATAGTTAGCTTACTTAAATACGACTATTTACATAAATGTGATTTACATCTTGTCATGATCATCATTCTCCTACTCTTATCCCAATCACTTGGGAACGATACAATATGTACTCTTGTTTCATAGTACATATTGTAAAAGTTATTGGCAATAGTTTTATGACCGGCCACTTGCCAGATGTCAACCCTCCTTGGGAATGTAATTGTTGACCAAACGGCATCAGATGGAGTTGGCTCAGGTCATCATAAGGCTCTTAGTCGTCTTTTACGACATCCACGAGAAAAGTTAGGGTTGCTTGTATTTGTAGCCGCTACTACACAGCTACATAGCTTTACATCTTGTCATATAGAATATTTTTTAGTGGTAGGGCCAAATTGTTGACAGTTTTCTTTTTACAGCTGCGGGCTGGTCCATCCAGGGTAGTACCACACTCTTGTAGAAAATGGCGTTTGCTCGATGAGCGAGAGAGTTGGAAGCCTAAAATTCTGAGTGTGTAACAACAACTTAAAACGCGAGAAAAAAGTCAGCCGTTGAATATAATAACCGATATATTCTGAGGTGACATGGCAGAGTAACATCACTCGCTGAATCAAAAAATGTTGGTGAAGAAACTTTCTCTTATGTAGACCACGTATTGGATAACGCAGTTTAGAATATTTATTTTATATGGTGGACTCTTAACTTGGACGTTGACAGGCTTTGCAGTATTATATTATTTACCATTCTTTGCAAGTTTAAGTCTAAAAGTGCACGTCGAAAGATTGATAAAGAGTCCTGTATATCAGTTTTTTTTGCACCTATTGTATTATTTTAGGGGTGGCTTTTGTGTTTTTTGAGCATTAAGCTGAGCATACGGCGGATTACGTGCCTTCATACTGCCCTTTCATCAGCCCGGGTAGCCGAGTAGGTTGCAGTCAGACTATAGTCTCTTCAGAACTATCCAAAGAATCTTTTATAAGTAAGTGGCATGCTTATCGCATAAAACTAAATCTTTCTTTATTTTGTTTTATCAGAATTTTAATTATAGTAATGATAAGTCATGATATTGAGAGTTTACCGCTTACAATCATAAATGGGATGCTTTATTCGAGGCAGGGATATATTGATAAAATATCGAAATCTGAGTAGTAGTTGTTTATAACTGCGCTTTGTTCCTATCCTCATTCCATTTTCTGCAATTGCCTACCTTATTACAATACGCAACGGTGTTGTTAAACCTATCAACAGCGATTATTACTTGCCTACAAAATGGACTGCCTATACGACAGCTTGAAAAGGCAAAAAAAATATATATATATGAAAACGTAAAGTAATATATATTTTTCTAAAGCCTTGTTATTTCACACAACATTGCAGCAGGTTGACTTACACGAGGAAACGGTGACAGACTTTTGATAAATGACATTCGCTATTCTCGTCTCGCTGTCACAGTAAATAACTATAAATATATCACCTTCCAAGAATGTGTTTCATACACAAAGGAGCAGGTAAACGCTACGAAAAATAATTTTCTTTCTTTTATCTTACATTATATTTTTGATGCGACGGGATGAAAGTAATGAAGTGAGGACAGTTTTTAGTATGAATGTTGAAGGAGTTGGATGAAAGAGTAGACCGAAGTACAGACATATAGATTGAGTGAAATATGATATAAGTAAAGGAGTGAAAGCAGGGAACACCTTATAGGATTGTATGATAGAAATGGAAGTATTGCCTCAACCCTTAGCAATTGGGATAAGAGCAGGATAATAACGATTATAATAGAATTATATGAAACTAATTTCAAATTCTCTCAGGAGAATGCCACTGCCAATTGTACTTACTGGTGATTTATCAAACGATTTCACAACTCCCATGGGAAAGTAAGGGGCGATAAAATATACTATTCTTAATCCCTCTTTGAATGGGTTTGTTAATCCATAACTATCACGTTATAATAATATCGTAATTTCATGCCTCATGCCTTTCCGTGTGGTGACGGAGTAAGAATACTATTCACCACCCCATATCTTACCCGTGGGTGATCGTACGAGACGACTAAGGGATATAAAACGCATATAACATCTATGCGAGAGAAGGAAAACTCGAAACAAAACCCTATACCAACACGTCTGACCAGCGCGGTATAGTAGGTTAATTTCCCTCCCATTACGGAGGAGGCCCGAGCCCAAAAATGGGACATTAGGGGCTGTGATGATGCCTCTTGGGTGGATAATTTATATAACTTCATTCCTTACTCGGCTCTTTACTCTTACGAATATCTTTCTTTATCTTATCCTAAACTATAATATTTTAATCAAATGACATCAATAAATCTGCCTCTCTTTGATCTTATCAATAAATAGTGTATGAATTTATATACAATATGTAAAAAGCTATTTCGATGCATAAAATAAATTGTGACACAAAAATTTTACGGATTCAAAGATAAAAAAAACATATGACATATCAATATATCTTAGATATTTACGTCCTATTCTTGTGTCGCGATGCGAGTTCTACGTTGAAACTTGTTTGCCAAAAAGCAATGAATTTGTCCTGTTTCCGCTATCAAACGTTGTGACTTGAATGCAAGTGTGAACGAAAAATAAAATATATCACTTATAGAACTGTAAAAGTTGATTAATTTTTGTGTGAATAAAATTCTCCACCCGCTTTTGGTAGTAAGGGGTGATATGCAAATAACTTCAATGCCAGAGACGAAAACCTCGAAATAAATCCCTCAAAGCCAATACATCTGACCAGCGTGATATAAGTGGGTCAATTTGCCTCCCATAATTAAGGAAGCCCAAGTTTTATATTGGGATTTATGTGATCGATGATGATGAAAAGTTGGTTGTTTCTTCTTCTTCGTCTATATATACTTCATGGGCCCTCTTTCAAATGAGGTAAATTAGCCTACCAACTGCAGCATACCATCCAGAGGGTTTGGTATAAGGTCTTTTAGTGTTATCATTCTCTCGCAGTTGTATTATCAAAAATAACATTCTTTTGTTTATTTTGACGATACTCATATCAAAGGAAGTGATGGTGACCAGAATATTCTTAGTTCGTTTTTGCACGGATAACGCTTGGTTATTTGAAAACGTTCTTTTTTGGGTTTTTTTGGTTAAATAATCTTTATTTTGTCTAACATACTGTAAGGCAAAAGTTCTACTCCGTTTTCCCGATAGTTTCACTATTACGGCCAGAATTGTGTAGATTAAAAAAATATAAATTAATACATATCTATCTGTCAGCCTTTTGTCGTTCTTTATTGAATGTAAACCGCTCCATAAAATGCCATATAACGCTGATTTGTGATGCCTGAATCCAATGGCCTCAACAACGGTAAGTTAGTTGTCAATTCACCTGGCGAGAAGTGGTTCAGCTCTGACTTAATCGGCACGTGAAACTTTTTACCAACAGTTGTTAGTTCGACGAATAATGTGCCGTGCCCATTGTCACTTCTAAGTACTAATTCTTCGGGCTATGTTGGTTACACCCGTTTCTCTGAGGCCGATATTTAAAGACCACGTTACAGTGCCGCCGATTCAGACCAACATATTGATATTTTTATGTAATTACAAACACTTCTACGTACTTACAAGCACTTCTACGTACTAAACTAGTACTACGTACTACTTCGAGTAAAACTATGATGTACATAAAGAAACTGCTGCCATTGAACATATTTGTATATAGTACTTAGGAGTCATTTTTTGCATATAATTGTAGTTTCTTCAGGACCGAAAAATATTTTTCTTGTTCTCAGCTGATATATGTATGTACCACTGTTGGGTATCAACTTTCTCCAGATGAGTGAAATTAGGATACTAACCAAATATACATTTGTGCTAGGTACTACACCTTTTTATTTTTCTTTTTTTTGCGGTGGGCTATGGATGTGGTCGCGCCCTGCCAAATCGGTCCGGGGCGACGTAAGAGACGGCGCGCAACCCGGTGCGCAACGACGGCGGTGAAGAGAGGACCCACCCTGCAAACACCTCTTTTCACCGTGCGAGCGGGCCACCGGTACCCGATCTTTGTCATCGGTGGCACTAGGTATTATACCTAGAAGTCAATTATTTTTTTTGTATAATTGCATTTTCTTTAGTATAAAAATATATTTTTCCTCTTCTTCTTAGCCGATATATGTTCCAATATTTGGTATCGGCCTTCTACAGATGAGTGAAATTATTCTACTATACAAACTAAATGAGTTGGCGTTGTCATTTATTTCAAGCTTTCTTTCTCTTGTAGTGATTTGACCTGCTTATATTTTAGCTTTAGTATTTTTTTTTAGTACACCAATGCCTCCTTCACCTTACGAATATCATCATCGCCACTAGTCTTCCTCCTTCACCACACGAATATCATCATAGCAAATATTTATTAGATAAACTTAATAAGCAAAGTCCATCATTTCATCATTCATCATTTCAGCCTATCGTCGTCCACTACTGGATATAGGCCTCCCTCATGTTACGCCACAAAGTGAGCAAAGTCCTATTTCATTATATTTAATAGAAATCTTTAGCGCCGCTTCATGGAGATTTGAAATAAATATATATAAGAATCTCTTATTAAAATATGCTCATATATATTCTGTTTAATATTGATCTGTAAGAAATATATTCTGCATGAGTGTAACGATCGGTATGTAGCTTATTGGTAGTTAATTTATTTTCTGATGATTTTTCACAATTCATAAAGAAAAAAATATATACTTTGAATAACTTAAAATTAAAAGGATAAGAATTAACATTAATTTTTGAAGTGAAAACTTCTTTAGGCGCGTTGAGCGTTTTTGGAGGGGAAAAACTTATAGGTTCGCGTCACCGACATGCTAATGCTAATAGTATATCTATAGCTATGTCAAAACTTCTTTAGGCGCGTTGAGCGTTTTTGGAGGGGAAAAACTTATAGGTTCGCGTCACCGACATGCTAATGCTAATATTATATCTATAGCTATGTCAAAACTTCTTTAGGCGCGTTGAGCGTTTTTGGAGGGGAAAAAGTTATAGGTTCGCGTCACCGACATGCTAATGCTAATAGTATATCTATAGTATCATTGTGGTTTAAAGGTTATCTTACTAGCGTGGTAAAACCGATTCCTAGATGTTCGATAATATTTTTTATTTTTATATAAAAATTAGAAAATTATTATTATTTCAATTAGTCTTAAGTTAATAGTTTTCACTTCTATCGCCAGTCCCCATGACTGCCTATTTTTTTTTTTAATAATTTAGGTTCCGTAGGGTCATTTTTTTAACAGTTTTCTGTCTATAGCCGCGGGCCAGCCCGTCTGGGATAGTAACACTCACTATCGGATGTGCTGTTTGCTTGTTTGTCAACATAAAAAGTAAAAATATAACTGATATTTATCTTATAATATTTGTTTCCGTTAAGAGGTCAAAGTGTGACTAAAAATCTCTCTCAATAATCTGACTATTAATTTAAATGTATTAATTTAACTTTTATTACTTTCATTTTTTTTCAAAATAGTTTAATATGGGAGGTAGAAAATTATAAATTGTTATGTAGCGCAATAAGCTATAAATAGATATAACTATCTTTTATTCACGTCGAAAATTCTAAATTCAAAATTTCGAAAATTCTATCAGTCAATTTGCAAAATCTTTTAATTCACTAAACATCGATTTCTTTAAATTTATAAATTTATTGTCTTACTTTTATATGATTTTTCAAATAACTTAGGTATATGGAAAGTTGAAAATAAATGTATGATGTAAACATTTACACAATTATGATTATGTATAACAAATTATAAATTGTTTCTAATTGAGGAGGAGTAATCTGTCTGTAATCACAGATAATTTATTTAAAAATGACGTAAGAGAAACTCACTGATTTGCATACCATACATATATGAAAAAAACATAAAGCAGTCATGAGGACTACCGACAGAAGTGAAAATCTATGAAAAAAAAACAAATATAAAAAATAAAAAAGTATGCCCCAGAGAGTATATATGAGTGTGACCATACCATAGCTAGCCGTCAAAAAATAACTATTAAAAGCTATTGAATAAAAACTATTGAATAATTGATAATAATGAATAATAACAATTATTAAATATAAATTGAATATAAGTAAACACAGCAGTGAAGAGCGGCTGTATCTCTATGACTCGGGTACGCTCGGCAGTCCCGAGTTCATCCGATCGAGCGTTACACTTTCAAAGCGTGACGGATCAGCCTCACAGCCTATGAAAAAATCTGTGTGCGGTGCGCCAAAAGAAGTTTTCACTTCAAAAACGTGTTTTGGTATTCACGTTAATTGAAATTGCCACATATCAGAGAAAAATAAGCATATTTTCTACCTTTTAAAGTGTTTATAAATGAAATGTATTAAATATTAGTGTAATTCTAGTTTTATAAACATATTAAATGATACCAAACACGGAAAGTCCATTTGATTATTTATCAATGGTCATAAATATTTAATTTATATTCCGACTGTACTTTCCCACTGATGCAACTAATATCGTGAAGTTTTACAGAAATATATGGATGGTCAAACTTTTAAATTATCTAGGTGATTGTTTTTATATGTATGAAAATTATCTTGATATTTTTTTATTGCATATGGGGGCAAACGATCTCATGGTAAATGTTACTGCTGTCCATGGACCTTTGCAACAGCGAGGTTATAGCTAGGCCACAGCCTACCAATATAAACCGTAAACACCAGTTGGGCTACCAGCCCTCTTACTCACAGAACGAAGCACAATAGCACATTGCCATTACTCAGACGTCGATCTTCTTCGTGAGTGTGGTACTACTCCGGATGGACCGGCATGTGGCTGTAGAACACTGAACACAGAACATCTTCAACAGCGTGATCCTACCACTAAATAGGAATTATAAGAATTTTAGGCAAATATTACGCCAGTCTAATTGAAAACTAAATATGTTGTGTGAAATGTTCGTTCATTCAAATAAACTAATGATACCGTAATTAAGTATGTATAAGATTAACTTAGTAAGAGAAAATTATATGGCAATATGAAATACGGAAAATAAACAAGAATATAATCATCATCAACTTGCTCTTATCTCAATTTAATTGTGGTCGACGCAATATGTCTTCTCCTTCCATACAACCCTATCAGACGTCATCTCTGTGGTCATTCCTTGTCTATCTATGTCATGTTTCACGCAGTCCATCCATCTTTTCTTCAGTCTTCCCTAACTCCAAAAGTCTTCAACATTCATGCTTAAAATACTTCCTGACAACATTACTTTCATCCCGTCGCATCACATGTCCATACCTTGTCAATCTTTCACTCCTTAACTTTTCCGTCACCGGCGCAACTTTCAAACTTCCTCTTATATATTCATTTCTTACCTGACGCTGCCGACCATCGCCAGGGCGATGCTCGACAGCGTCAGGAACTGGGACGCGGTCGCAACCTTCTGCGAGGCAGTAGTCTCGCGGAAGGAGGCGGCGGAGCGCGTGCGCGAGGAGCGTCTCCTCGACGGCGCGAGCCGCCGCCGGCGACTGGGGCGGCGCAGGCGCGATTACCTGCGCCTGATGCCGCCCTAGCCAAGGCCGCGGGTGACTGGATCGGGGAATTAGTCCGTCACCCGCCGAGAGGCCGACCGCGTGAGGAAAGACCGACATCCTACCCGAGGGGGGGATGTCGGTCGAGGAGAGGGTACTCCTCAGGGGTATTCCGTCGGGCCGACCACTGACGTCAAGTCACTCTGCTCCGGTGGTCGGCCCAACGACGAAGGCGACGTCACGGGTGGGTTACGGGTGTGCGCGCTTACGCCCCTCTGTCACCCCGGACGGAGAGGTGCGAGGAGTGCGCCGACCGTAGCCCACCCCCCAAAAAAAAAAAAAAAAATATATTCATTTCTTATTTTATCCATTCCAATAACCAAGAATATAATAAAGGAGAAAAAAGAATGATGCAAAAGGGTGATAATTATTAATTTAGAGTTATGTATCCTTTCAAAAAGATTGAAGGTCTCGTTTAATTGAAAATATATCTGCAATTACTTCTTAATAGTTGTACACTAAATATTAATAGTAGGTTAGAGCTATTTTATGTTTCATACGAACAGAATTTAAGCAAAGGATAACTTTTATATTACCCTCTGATTAGCTATATAGCTTTGTGGTAGCGGCTACGAATACTACTAACCCTTACTTTACCCGTGGATGTCGTAAAATACGACTAAGAGCCTTATAACGACCTTTTTTTTGTCGCTGTGAAAAGGCATTTACGCGCTATCCCCCGTCGGTGATAGACAGGGGGGAGTGTGGGACTCACCGGCTTGCTGAAACCTGAAAACCGGAATACACACTAAAACCACAGTGGACCCTCCCAACGACTGCTGACAGGACGTGACGCTGGGGCGCCCAGGCGGGGCATACTTCCAAAGTGTAGCGCGCATCGTCTATTGGCACGCCACACTCCTGACATCCTGGGGTCCCTTCTCTTTCAATTCTGTGCACGTACTTACCGAAGACCCCGTGTCCGGTAAGCATCTGCACCATCCTAAAACTTAGGCTGCCGTGCCTTTTATTAATCTAGCGGTGGAGATGCGGCGCTACCGCCTCCACAGTCCCCCGCTCTGCTACGGGAGACTCCAGTTCCTCTCTCCACCGCCGGTTGACATCGCTTCGAGCCACTTCCAGTCGGCCCGCGCCGCAACACGCAGCCGGTAGACTTGCACCAGGGCCTTAGCCACAAATGGCCAAGGCGGGTCACCCGCCAGCAATGTTGCCGCGGTCCACGAAACCGTACGGTAGCCCCTGATAGCCCTCACCACCATGGCACTCTGCGGACGTCGCAGAAGGGCCCTGTTGCGGGCGGTGAGGGAGTCCGCCCATATAGGGGCACCATACAGTGCCATGGACCATACGACTGCGGCGTATAATCGCCGCGAGACGACCCGGGACAGCCTTATAATGACCTGGGTCAACTCCATCTGATGCCTTTTGGTCAACAATTACATTCCCAAGGAGGGTAGACGTCTGGCAGGCGGCCGGTTATAAAACTATTGCCAATAACTTTTACAATGTGTGCTATGAAAGAAAAGTACATATTGTATCGACCGAGATGAATGCGATAAGAGTGGTTGAATGATTTATAAAAACCCGATTACAAAGTGAAAAATGATAATAAATATGATACGAAGCGAAATTTGAATGTCCTACAATAGTTCACGGTGGTGTAAGTGGCAGCACGATTGGGCCGGACTCCCAATAAGTGAGGGTTTGAATCCCGCTTGTGACATCATTTTTCGCTTCGTAATCAGGTTTTTATAAATAATTAAGCATATTAGATGCTAAAATTTCAGTAATTTCAATAGTTGAATGATGATGATTGGCCCGCAGGTAACCAGAAACTGTAGTATTTATATTTACAATTAATTTTGAAATAAATGATCTGTCAAGGAAAACCATGCAAAAACATATCCTGAACCTCACAACCGTAAAATAAGCAGTCTCCACATAATCACTGACAATGTAACAGTTCTACTTTCTTACAATTATGAAAAAACAATGCGCTAAAGCCTCCCCGGTTGGCGACGATCCAAACTGCTTTATTAAGCTGTGTGTTCCTGACAAATTAATTCGAAATGTTTTCTTCCATTATTGAGCTTGGCCTTTTAGGCTTTTGGGAAATTAGATTTGGTTATTTCATAATAAGTTCAAATAGATTGAAGCTTGCCCCTTTTATTTTGTGGCAAACGGTTATATTGTCGCTAGCAACATACCGCGAAACTGCAAAAAATAGTTCAGTTAATTTTTTTTTTTGTCTAACTGCATAAATGGCGTAATGGTTAAGATACCCACGGTGCCAGTGTCGTGAATTTGAGTCCCATGCACCACAAAACTTTGTGCGAACCATAAATAGTTGTAATAAGTCTGCGTGTAATTTGTGTCCGCTAATAGTATTTTTGTAAAGTCCCTAAATTATATTTATAAAGTCTCTAGCAATACAAGGATTTTATTTCTTTGGTGCCGGTCTTTTTAGTTTTATTAATAACTAGCCTAATTAAATCTCCTAAAAATAAGTGATTTACTTAAAAGTGTATTTACCTAAACATCTTGTTTAAAATTTTATTAGCATCTTAATAAATAGGCAGTGCAACTGTGATATACAATTATACTCATATTATAACTATCATCCTTTTTTTCTGTGTAGTGACAAAGCAAGAACTCAAAGTATCGTAAAAGACGACCAAGGTTCATTATATGCATATAACATCGATGCAAGAGAAGAAATAGTCAATATAAAAATGAATGCTAATAAGTCTGACCAGCGTGATATACTAGGCCAATTTCTCCCCCACTATGAAAGAAACATGAAGTTAACAATGAGACGTATATGAACTAAAAAAAGGAAGAAATGTCGTCCGCTATTGAACATAGTCCTCCTTATAGTGAGGATAGATATAACAGTTTTAAATTGCCTCTAAAACTTTCCTAAAGATGTTCTAAGAAGTCAGTAAGTACTAACTTTATTACTTGATCATAAATAATGGTCAAGTCGTAACAAACTAGAGTAATTATTGTTTAATTGTTCACGGCCAATCCTAGTAATTGATGGGTCTGAGGAGTATAAAGTTTCTAATTACCGGGTTGATAGCAAGACTTTTCCTGAAACAAATATTACTTAAGCTTTTCAGCTCAAAGGTATATAATACAACTACTGAATTTTAGTGATTTCATTTCGTGTATTGGAATATTAAGATAAGCAAAAAGTAATAATATTATAGATTGATGAATATATCGAATTCAAATGTGTTTTAAATTTGCAATTAATTTAAAAAACTCAACGCTAGATGGAATCCATGACGGATTAACTTGAGTTAAATTTAAACGACCATAGTCTGAAATAGTCCTATCATGCAATAGATTAAACAGAAATGGCTCTCAGCAGTTAATTACAGACCATAGAATTGGGCAAAGGTGTTAAACGTTTACTTGTGGCAAATGTGCGACCACTGAGTACAAGGCAACGCTGAGAATGGTGGTCGAATGAATTCAGTGTATTCCATTTGCTAAAATACAGCTTGCATTATTTCGCATGCTTAATGCTTAATAGGTTACTTGTTGAATATTTTGCCACCGAGTTGTTTATCTCTTGCAGTCGTAAAAACTGGCTCAAGGGGCACCAGGATTGTGAGTTCTCTTAGAATACTTATAAAATCTACTAAAAACGTAAATCTGCCTGCTAATCTTAATAGTGGTAGGACGACACTGTTGACAGATTTCGGAGTTGTAACTCACTCTTGTAGAAAATCGACGCCTGAGCAATGTGGTGCTATGCTTCGTTTGGTGAGCGAGAGAGCCGGCAGCTCAACTTTCTGGGTGTTTTTAGGGTTTCATTGGTAGGCAATGGCCTAGCTGTACATATGGTATAACTAAGCTCTATGGCTCAAAGTCGCTCAGCGTGCTATGGAGAGGGCTATGCTCAGTATTTCTCTACGTGATAAAATCCGAAATACGGAAATCCGTAGAAGAACGGGTGTAACCGACATAGCCCGAAGAATTAGCACGTTGAAGTGGCAATGGGCAGGCCACATCGCTCGACGAACTGACAACCGTTGGGGAAAAAAGGTTCTCGAGTGGCGACCACGAATCGAACGACGCAGCGTAGGACGACCCCCCACTCGGTGGACTGATGACCTCATCAAGGTCGCAGGAAACCGTTGGATGCAGGTGGCACAGGACCGTTATAGATGGCATTCTCGTGGGGAGGCCTATGTCCAACAGTGGACGTTTACGGGCTGATGGATGGATGGATGGAAGCTCTATGGGTGGCAGTAGCACTTACTATCAGGCGTGCTGTTTGCTTGTTTGATATAATAAGCAATAAAAAATAACTAATAATTACGGTATTACCCGTCATTGAGGAAGTCTGTGTACAATAGCGGACGATTATGGTGGGATACTGATCTGATAGGCGTATAGGCTCAGGCTTTAAAGGTTTATGAAGCTGCATAAAACGTCTGATTCAGTGGATACATTAAGTTAGTGTTATATTACATAAATCTTTGACACAAATGGTGTTCAGTAAGAAGCTCCTCCTTTTCAGTTAATATAAGTCCCTCTGTTGGGCTCAAAATGAGACGAACGAGACGGGAGAGTAATTGTCTATACTGTTCTCGTAGCGAATGATCTGCATTAAACTTGACGTTACTGGGAGCTACGAGGCTACGCCGTAGAAGTATCAACAGTTAATTGTATAACTCTAATCATTGTATCAGTATTTGTATTTCAAGACATGATTATATTAAAAAAGTCTTTAAAAAAATTAAATTCTCAAATGGGAAAGTTTCATTAAATAACTTTGACACCTGTTTCATTTCTGGTGTCTCACACGAGGTAACTTTAAGTTATTTTGAAGTAGTTATTTTTGTAAATGCATTTCTTTTGTTTTTATCATTCATATTATTCAGTGCCCGATATATTCTTGTACTCTTTTCAGTTCTAAATTGTAGGGTATAATTGTAACAGTTTCCGTACATCCCGCTTCAAAATAATTCGCTTAATGGAATGCCGATGTGATTTGCCTAATACAAATAATTATTATATTAATCTGTGAAATGTCATCATTCTCCTACTTTTACATGGAATTTTGGGCCACACTTTGCCCAGCTCGTCCCGTGGCTCGTGGAGGTGGCCGCGTCTCTAGGTAGGCTTCAGCCGAACACTGGCGGTCCAGGATCGTCCTGCTGGCGATTGTACGCCGGAATTGTGCGGTCTATGGCACTCTATGGTGCCCCTATTTAGTCGGAGTCTCTCACTGCCCGCAACAGGGCCCTCCTGCGTCGTCCGCAGAGGGCCATGGCGGTGAGGGCCATTAGCATCTACCGTACGGTGTCTTGGACTACAGCGATACTGTTGGCGGGTGACCCGCCTTGGTCGCATATGGCTAAGGCCTTGGCGGAGGCCTACCGGCTGCGCGTTGTGGCGCGCGCCAGCGGCGAGCAATCTCCGCCAGGAGACTGGGCAGAGCTTTGGAAGTTTCCCGAATGGGAGTCATCTGGCGGTGGCGGGAGGATCTGGAGTCCCCCGTAGCAGGGCGGGGAACTGTGAAGGTGGTCGCGCCGCATCTCCACTGCTGGATTAGTAGGAGGCACGGCAGCACCTTTAGGGTGGTGCAGGTGCTTACCGGACACGGGGTCTTCGGTAAGTACCTGCATAAAATTGAAAGAGAAGGGGCCCCAGGATGTCACGAGTGTGGCGCGCCAGTAGATGATGCGCGTCACACTTTGGAGGTATGCCCCGCCTGGGGGCCTCAGCGCCACGTCCTGACATCGGTCGTCGGGGGAGACCTATCGCTGTCGACTATCATGTCAAAAATGCTTGACAGCGACAGGTGCTGGGAGACGATGGCCTCCTTCTGTGAGGCCGTCATGGAGAGAAATGAGGCTGCGGAGCGGGAATGCAAGAGGCTTGCGCCCGCTGAATCGCTACGCCGCCGGCGGCTGGGTAGGGGCAGGCGCCGTTATGCGCATCTCCTCCCACCGTCTTGAGGACCGACTGGGCGTGGCCAAAAGGCCAAGCGTTGGGGCGTCGGGGATCGAATGTCAGTAGACGATCTCTCCGGCGTCCCGTAAAAGCGCGGAAAGGGGCCGCTGTGGTTTTAGTGGGTATTCCGGTCGGACTAGCCGGCCGGCGAGTCCCACACACCCTCACGTCACGAAAAAAAAAAATCATTTTCCTACTCTTATTCCAATCACTTGGGGTTGATACAAAATGTACTCTTCTTTTTTGGCAACAGTTGTATAACCGGTCACCGCCTCTGCCAGATGTCAACCCTCTTTGAGAAGGTAATTGTTGATCAAACGGCATCAGATTGAGTTGGCCCAGGTCGTTATATGGCTCTCAGTCGGCTTTTACGACATCCACGAGAAAAGTAAGGGTTGGTAGTATTCCTAGCCACTACCACACAGCAATAAATATATATGGATCTATGAAATATAATGTGGAATTTGATTTAAAAGATGATAATAAATGGAAATGTAGTGCTATTTTGTAAAGTATACTAGTTTCGATTTTTGGAGTTTACTTTAGAGTCCCAATGAAACCAGGGTAGGTTTCATTGGGACTCTAAAGTAAACTAATTAGTGATTGTTCATTAGAATAAATATGCAGATGATATATGAGTGTGACTACGTAATAAATCTTAGTAATAGGGTATTGTGACATATTCTATATTAGTCGGCCGCTATAAAAACAAACATTTACATACAAATAAAAGATTCAAAAGCTTAAGTACACCATAATAAAGTTCTTATAAATCAATAAGAAAAACTTATAATTATACTATACCACGTTAAACAACACGCTTTGTCAAAGTTTAATTTGCGACCCCAAGAATTAATCATATGATAATAATACGTCATCGAAAATATGTATTTGAAAAGGTAGAGCTAATTTAACTATTAGGTTAACTAACACCTATTTTAAAAGATTATGATAGAAATTTTTGATAAATAATAATTTATTTTTCTGATAGTAAGTAATAGTTTAGTAAGCCATATTCATTGTTAACCATAATATAATGAAACAACAAATACTCATTAAAACAATTTAATGAAACACCAATATTTAGTTTTGTTTATTTTAAAGGATGATAAAAAAAATTGGTGCAGAAATTTATCTCTTTAGTGTAAATCTAAATTAATATTTTAAATATGAAGAGCGTATTCGCTTTGTAACTAGCACCTTAAATTTGAATTGAATTATTAGAATTTTACAGTCTAATTATTAAAATAGTTTAAAGGCTATCAAATAATAAGTAATACTCTTTATATAAAACAGAATGAAATATGTTAAGAAACTTTATATGGTGTGGTGACCATTATTACTTTCTCGTGAATGTGGTATAAACTAGCTGAGAAATTTTGCTTATACGAATGAAACGTTTTTCTAGATCTTAATCTTCTCTATGGCAGAGCAGTGAAATAGAATCAATCTAAAACAAGATTTTTCTTTTTGGTATCATCTTCATCATTCAGTATTTCATGGTCCACTGTTGACCTTAAGCCTTCCACATAAGTGAGGGATAATGCCGTAGTTGCCACACTTGATGGGCGGTTTGACAATCGGAGTGAAGTGCCCTACGTTTCCCAGGAGAAAATTGCTACCCACTCTCCTCGTGATACCCTTAGCTAATTTTAACTACTTCTATGGACAAGTAAAGAGTGCAAACATTGTGTTGTTATCCCATCCCCACGTGCGGGAAAAGGGGGCACAAAAGCTTAATATTTGAGAAACACTGTTAAGTAGAGGTTACGGGTTCATGTTATGATTATGTCAAAGTTAATGGTAAACTAAGTTGTTGCGTGTGAAGTTAGACCTGCTTGTTTTACTCGTATCGTAAGTACTTAGAAACAATAAATAGAAAATTTAACACGGTAAAAGCCTTATGGTTTTTCCTCTCATTTCATATGTCTTTTTTTTTTTTTTTTTTTTTTTTTTTTTTTTGGTGGACTATGGATTAGCCTCGCCCCGCCAAATCGGCCCGGGGTGACGGAGAAGGCGGCGCGTGACCCCATAGACCCACCGTAAAACTCCTCTCTCTTCGCCGTGCGAGCGGGTCACCGGGACCCGATTTTTAACTTCGGTGGCCCGCCCGGCGGTTCACCCTCGCGGGTTCCTCTCGTCGACGCCCCGACAGATTTCGCCGTCGGGGCGTCGCCCTCACGCGGTGGCCTCACGTCGGGTGACCGGACAATTCCCCGGTCCGATCACCCGAAGCCTCGGTTAGGGCGGCATCAGGCGCAGGTATTCGCGCCTGCGCCGCCCCGGCCGCTGGCGGCGGCCCGGGGCGCGGGAATCCTCCCTTGCCCGTTCCGCCGCTTCCTTCTGCGAGATGACAGCCTCGCAGAAGGCGGCGACCGCGTCCCAGTTCCTGATGCTGTCGACCATCGCCCTCGCGACGGCCGGCAGCGTCAGGTCGGCACCGATGACAGCGACGAGGTCACGGCGCTGCAGCTCCCATCCTGGACACACCTCCAGCGTGTGTTGCGCCGTGTCCTCGTCACTCCTGCAGTGGTGGCAGGCCGGAGTCCACTCCCTATACACGACCCTGTGCAGGTACAACCCGAAACACCCGTGCCCCGTCAATACCTGCACCAGCCGAAAGGTGAGGACTCCGTGCCGCCGCTCCATCCACTCTATCAATACGGGCCGGAGGGCCTCAACGGTCTCCACACCGTGCCTAGGCCCCTCCAGCCGCGTAGCCCAACGGGCGATGACGTCTCGGCGGGCATCCACGCGCCAGGTGGCTATCTCGCTCAACGATGGGGAGCCACCTTCCTCGCGCGCTGTGATAACCCGCCGGTAGAGGTCGGAGAGCATCTCCGCCTCTAGGTCCCACGGGGGTGTCCCGGCCAACAGGCACGCCGCCTCTGTCGACACCGTGCGGTACCCGCGAATGGCTCTGACCGCCATGGCTCTCTGTGGCCTCCACAGAACCGCCCTGAGCTGGGCGTTCAGAGCCCTCGCCCACACGGGTGCGCCGTACATGGCCATCGAGCGGATGACCCCCGCATACAGCCGTCGGCCCTCGAAACTGGGTCCGCCCACGTTCGGCATGAGTCGAGAAAGGGCGGACGCCGCGCCGACAAGCCGGGGAGCAATCTGTCGGAAATGCTCCCGGAACCACCATCGCCCGTCGAGCACCAGACCTAAGTACCTCATATGGGCCTGGATGCTGATGTGGATGGAGTTTACCACTATCGAGGCGCCGATGGGTAGCCTCACACGGGGCCCATGGAAAAGTAGGGCCTCCGTCTTGTTTAGGGCCACCCTGAGCCCCAGCGCCTCGATCCGCCTGACCATCTCCTCGGTGCCGAGAGTGGCCAGGCTCGCCGCCTCTTCGAGTGTCCTGCCCCGGGCTGTGACGAGCGTGTCGTCAGCGTAGCACACCAAGCTCAGCCCGGGGGGGAGACTCCCTCTCAACGCCCAGTCGTACCCGATGTCCCACAGGGTCGGCCCGAGAACCGACCCCTGTGGAACACCGCACGACATGGGCGTCCGCACAATGTCCCCTGCGGGACCCGCGCAGAGGATACTGCGGCCCTCCAAATAGTCTGCCACCAGCCGCCTGAGGTACAGGGGCACTCCATGGAACCGGAGCGCCTCCCTGATGCAGCCGAATGGCAGACTATTGAATGCGTTGGCGATGTCCAACGACACCGCCAACAGCACTCCCTTCCCGGCGACGGCCTCCGCGGCCGCCTGCCTCAGGCGTAATAGGGCCCCGATGGTCGAACGCCCCCTCCGAAACCCATACTGAGCGTCCGACAGATCGGGCCCCACCTCCTCCAGGTGTCGGACGATGCGGGCAGCGAGCACACGCTCCAGCAGCTTACCCACATCGTCGAGGAGCACGATGGGCCTGTAGGCTGACGGCAAATCCGGGGACCGTCCCGGCTTTGGCAGGAGAACCAACCTCCCTTCCTTCCAGCACTCAGGGAACCGTCCAGACGTCAGACAGGCGTTGAACAGCTGCCTGAGGCGAGGCTCGAAGTGCTCGAGGAGCGACGTCAGCACCCGGACTGGAATTCCGTCCGGGCCGGGGGCCGTGGTGGCGGAACGAATCTTCGCCACGGCCGCCCCCACTTCCGACTCCGTCACGGGCGGAACACTCTCGTCGTCGTCGGCCTCCCGGTCCTGATCTGGCGGAGCCATGACCGGGGGCGTGTGTTCCGACTGCCGTGGAAACAGCTCCTCGACCACCCTACGAAGGAAGTCGGGCTGGAGGGTCTCGGTGAGGGGGCGGGCCCGCGCGCGAAGCTTGTTCAGCGCCGCGCGATATGGGCGACCCCAGGGGTCACGGTCGAGACCGTCCAGCATCTCCTGCCAACTCGCGCCCTTGGCGGCTCGGATGGCCAGCCGAAAGGCAGTCCGCGCACTGCGGTACGCCTCGTACAGCTGGCCCTCCCGCTCGACGTCGCGGTGACGCCGCCGGCTGCGGGTGTAGGACCTTCGGGCACTGATACACGCCGCACGAAGGTCCGCCAGTCTTGGGGACCACCAGTAGACCCCCTGCCTCGGAGGCGGACGCCGCCGCACTCTGGGCATGGCCGCATCGCAGATCTGCGTTAACGCACTGCGAATGCGGACAGCCTCAGCGTCCACTCCGTCTGCTGGGGGTGGTGAGGACAGCCACGTACTGACAATGGCCGCCTCCGCCAGTAGATCCCTGTCAAGACGACCCACAGCCCACCGCGGAAACGCGGGAGCTCCGTCCGCCCTGTGACCCCTACCGGGTTCCCGGGGGGAGACCTCCATCCGGATGTACCGGTGGTCCGACAGGGTCTCCGCCTCCTCCAGGACACTCCAGTTCCTCACCCGTGGCGCGACAGCGGGGCTAGCGAACGACAAGTCCACTATCGACCCGCCCTGCCGCCGCACACACGTGTTCACCGAGCCTCTGTTCAGAACACAGAGGCCCAGTGAAGCCGCCCACTCGTTGACCGCCCGCCCGCGGTCGTCCGTCGTAGGGGACCCCCACGCCGTGGATTTGGCGTTGAAGTCCCCCAGAACCAGGACGAGGCCCGGTGCCAGTCGCCGTATCGAGGCCTCCAAGGTGGTGAGTGAGGCCCCGAAATCGTCCATCCTCCTAGTGGGGGAGAGGTATACGCTGTAGAGCGTGACCCCTCCCCACTCCGCCGCGACAAATTCCTCGCCCCTATCCAAAAGGGACAAGGACGGGAAGTGCCGCTGCGTTGAGACGACGATTGCCGCAGTACCGTTTCGACTGACCACCCAATTGGGGCGATCAGGCACGGCGTACGGTTCCGCGACTACGGCTGCACCAATCGACCACTCCGCCATGGATTGCAGGAGGAGATCCTGCGCTCCGGCGGAGTGGTTGGTGTTGGCCTGCAGGAGGAGGTGCATGGCTGGTGTACCCATTATCGGGTTGTGTCCATGACCTCCTCGCCAGCGGGCGATCGGACCGCGCTAGGAGCGGGAGCGGCCGTGGTCGTAGGGCCGCCCCGCGCCTTTGGGGCCGAAGCTGGAGGTTTGCACGCCCCAGAGCCCATGCGGTGCTTGGCGGGCTTATTGTCCGCCGCACACGCGGGGCAGTGGGGCGGGGCGGCGCAAGATGCCGCCACGTGCCCGGTCTGACCGCAGCGGAAACACAATCCGCCGCAGTCGAAGCAATTAGTGCACGTCGGTCGAGTGTGTCCGACCGCCATGCACTTGTAGCACCTCGCGGGCCGGTGCTCAAGCACGGTTACCCGCGCCGAGCTCCAGCCCACGAGGAGCCTGCCTGAGCCGGCCAGTTGCCAGCCAGCCTGACCGACTCCACCGGGCACTGCGCCCAGGCAGCACCTACGCCACCCGGACCGGGACGAATGGCACCGACCCGGACGGTGTCTATGGGACACCCGGTTTTCGAGGCAATAGCCTCCCGGATGTCTTCCACCGTCACCGAATCGTCCAAACCCGAAATGCGCATTTCGGCGCACTTGACGGGCCTGGCGATCTTGATGCCACCCTCCACGGCGAATAAACCTCGCAGCTTCTCGGCCACGCTGTCGGCCGTCTTGGCGCCCTCGGCCCCTGGGAACTCGAGAATTCGAGCCCCCGTCCGGGCCTTGCGGGTCCTGGCTTCGACGCCTCCAATATCGGAGACGTCTAGCTCCCGCCGGGCCTTCCTCAAGACGGCCTCGTAGCTGAGGCCCTTCTCGGCCGCCTCGGGCAGCACAGTGATCACCACTGCGGCCGTCTTCGGCGACTTGAGCCCCTTGCGCGGTCTCTTCTTCCGTCCGGCTCCTGCCTGTGGAGCGGGGACCTCAGCGGCGCGCTTGGCCTCCGCTCTCCTTCTTTGGCCGCGACTCCTTCTGTCGCGCTCGGCCACCTGCCAACCCTGTTCGGGTACGGCAGTCGTGCCAGACCCGGAAGGTCTCGTCGCAGCCTCGCTGGTCGTCGCCGGCGGTGTTATTGCGGGCGACTTCAGCGGTCCGGCAGGAGCCGGAGCCGTCTTCCTCCTCAGGGCGGGTCCCTTCGGAGCTGGGCCGGGGCCTTTGGGCTTAGGCCCGGCCGCGGCCGCGGCGTAGCTCCCCACGCGGCCACCCTGACAAGGCAGCGGGGCGGGGGCTGGTGCCACATGCGGCCGCTTGTCCGCGGCGAGAGGTGGTCGGACACGTGGTTCTGGAGGCAACCTCGCCTCCAGAACGGCGAAGCGCGCATCGACGAGCTTGCCCACTGCGCCGATGATTTTGGCGAGGGCCTCGTCCGATATGCCTCCCACCTCAAACGGGGTCGGCTGAGCCTCCTCAGGGGCCCGTTCTACGGCGCCTGGCGGCTTTGGCGCCGCAGGGGCGCTAGCCGGCGGCAAGCGGTCCGCGGGGAGAGGCGTCAACCTCACCACCGGGACAGGGAGTCTCGCCGCGGCGACTGCGCCAGCATCAGCCGGCGGCGCGCGCTTCGCGGCGGCAGGCGTCTTCCTCGCCGCGGGGACGGGTGTGACGGTGACGCCATCACCCAACGTCGTCGGCGCCGCAGCGCGAGGCGGCTTTGGCGCCGCAGCGGCCGCTGAGTAGCCGGTCTTGGCTGGTGGCGCGGCTGGCGCAGGCGACACGAACAGCGCCACCTGCGCCTTGAGGTCGGCCACGTCGATCAGCAACTGACGGTTTGCCCGACGCATCTCCGCCAGCATGTCGCCCAGGTTCCTGTTTCGGGTCCGCAGGCCTGACATCTCGCCTCTAAGGCGGACATTTTCGGCCTGTAGATCCGTGGCGTCACCGGCGCGGACAGCGACCGCCGCCGCCCTTTCTACAGCCGAGGTCCCTCGCCCTCTTCGGGAGGCCATGATCTTAGGTGGAGGCATGTTGGCCACGCTCCCCTCGGTTTCGGCGCTCGAGCTGCCTCCCTTACTCAGGGGGCGCTTTCGCACCTGCGAGGGGAGGGCCTCCTCCTTCTTAGTCGCGGTCGCCGGCGGCGTCTTTGCTGCTAGACGCGCCGACGACCTAGTGGGGCCTTCACCAGCCGACCCGCTTTCCTCTTTGGACGGCCCTGCGGGAATATCACCGCCCTCGTCCATTCTGACGGTAGATCCGCCGCCCTCGTCTTCGGACGGCTCTGCGACATCGCTGTCGCCCTCGTCCGTCGACGGCTCTGCTGCGAGTCTACCGTCCTTCTTCTCTTCAGCGGCGGCAGCCTCCCTGCGCGCCCGCCGCTCCTCCAGCCGCCTTTTGTGGCTCAGGCCGTTGCCCCGAGACTTTCGAGGCGACCTCCTCTTCTTCTTCTGGGCCTCCACGGTTTGTGCCGGGCCCTCGGCAGACGCCTCAAGTCCTGAGGACGAGGCGTCGTCTTGGTCAGTTTTTGATCGGCTTGACCGGGCCTTGGGGTGAGGATCGCTACAATCCCCGTCGTTTTTTTTAATTAATTTTTCAGCATCCATTATTGATCCCACCTTTATGGGAGATACAATACGTCGACCCGGGCAGAGATCCCTTTACCCGGGCAAGCCTACATTTACCAACCAGGGGGTCAGCCGGTACCCTGGCTGGAGCGTGCTAACGACAGAACAACCCATCTGCCATGCATCTTCTCGCCGCACGCCAGAACTTAAGATTCTGGGTGATTTCCGAGTCCGAATGTTACTTCGAACTCTTTATAGAGGTTGTCTTCCTCGCGGTCCGGGCGGTTAAGCCAAGACCCTCGCTCCTGAAACTAAGACAAGCAAAGAATCAGGTTTACGATGTGTGGGCGGTGGCATGTGCCTGCCCAGCCCTCAAATGAATGAGTGACTGAGCCCGTCCCAATGTTTCGCGTCCTATACCCTCTACTACGACTGTAGTAGAGTAAGGAGCGAAATCGCGCAGATATTCGCTACGGACGACAATACAACAGAAGAACTGGGGACCGCCGCCCGCACCCAGGGTACACCGCGTGGAGGTTTCTGGGATAGTACCCCCTCATTTCATATGTCTAATATTCGCATAAAAATCAGAAGGCACTCAATGGGCTTTACTGATAAAATATTTCAATTATGTATATAGGTAGGTATTTATAATATGAATGATGGAGTAGAAGTAATGGAATTAGAAAGTATTTTAGCATGTTTTGTTGTTTTATATTTTAGCTATTAGCCACGGGTTGGTTTTACAGCTTTGCTCTGACTAAGGGTGAGCGTTGAGGGCTTTCAATCTGGAAAAAGTTAAGCGACATCGCCCAAATGCTACCCCCGTGTGTTTCATTCTAACATTAAATTATTTAGTGGTAGAACTACGCTGTTGACAGTTTTCTATCTGCAGCCGCGAGTTGGTCAATCTGGGGGAAGTACCACACTCTCGCAGAAGATCGACGTCTGAGTAGTGGCAATGTGCTATTGTGCTTCGTTCGGTGAGTGAGAGAGCCGGAAGTCCAACTGGCTGGATTTGGGGTTTGTATTGATAGGCACCCGTCTAGCTATACCCTTGGTATTTCAAAGGTCTATGGGCAGCAGAAACACTTACCATCAGGTGCGCTGCTTGCTAGTTTGCCACCAAGATCAATAAAAAAAAAATATTGAATTAATTTTGTATTTTTATAGCTCATATTTCCCCATATATTTTAAGTTCCTCGTAATTGATGAGGAACCATTAGCTTTACTAAACAAAATTGCAGACTTCATATCTGCTTTTCTAATTACATCTTACGTAACATTTCTCTAGAGTATTTAAGGAAAAGCAAGTTTAGAGAAACTAGATAAAGCTATCTAAAATTGTGGGCTAGTAATGCCGGGGAAAGAATAAAAATAATGAACGTACCCTTTCTACCTTTTTTTTTTTTTTTTTTTTTTTGTGGTGGGCTATGGACGTCGCACCCCGCCAAATCGGCCCGGGGTGACGGAAGAGGCGGCGCGCAACCCCATTGACCCACCCTGCAAGCACCTCTTCTTCGCCGTGTGAGCGGGCCACCGGTACCCGATCTTTGTCTTCGGTGGCCCGCTCGGCGGTATGCCCTCTCGGGCTCCTCTCCTGTCGACGCCCCGACAGCTTTCGCCGTCGAGGCGTCGTCTTCACGCGGTGGCCTCACGTCGGGTGACCGGACAATTCCCCGGTCCGATCACCCGAAGCCTCGGTTAGGGCGGCATCAGGCGCAGGTACTCGCGCCTGCGCCGCCCCGGCCGCGAGCGGCGGCCCGGGTCACGGGAATCCTCCCGGGCCCGTTCCGCCGCCTCCTTCTGCGAGATGACAGCCTCGCAGAAGGCGGCGACCGCGTCCCAATTCCTGACGCTGTCGACCATCGCTCGCGCAACAGCCGGCAGCGTCAGGTCGGCACCGATGACAGCGACGAGGTCACGGCGCTGCCCGTCCCAGCCCGAACATACCTCGAGCGTATGTTGCGCCGTGTCCTCGTCGCTACTACAATGGTGGCAGGACGGAGTCAACTCCCTCCGCACGACCGTGTGCAGGTACTTGCCGAAGCAACCATGCCCCGACAAGACCTGCACCAACCGGAAAGAGAGGACTCCGTGCCGCCGCTCCATCCACTCCATCAGTACGGGCCGGAGAGCCTCAACGGTAAAAACACCGTGTCTAGGCCTCTCCAGCCGCGTAGCCCAACGGGCGATGACTTCTCGGCGGGCGTCCTCGCGCCAGGTGGCTATCTCGTTAAACGATGGGGAGCCACCCTCTTCGCGCATTGAGGCAACCCGCCGGTAGAGGTCGGAGAGCATCTCCGCCTCTAGGTCCCACGGGGGTGTCCCGGCCAATAGGCACGCCGCCTCTGTCGACACCGTGCGGTACCCGCGAATGGCTCTGACCGCCATGGCTCGCTGTGGCCTCCACAGCACCGCCCTGAGCTGGGCGTTCAGAGCCCTCGCCCACACGGGTGCGCCGTACATGGCCATTGAGCGGATCACCCCCGCATACAGCCGTCGGCCCTCGAAACTGGGTCCGCCCACATTCGGCATGAGCCGAGAGAGGGCGGACGCCGCGCCGACCAGCCGGGGAGCAATTTGGCGAAAATGCTCCCGGAACCACCATCGCCCGTCGAGCACCAGACCCAAGTACCTCATATGGGCCTGGATACTGATGTGGATGGAGTTGACGACTAACGAGGCGCCAATGGGCAGCCTAACACGGGGCCCATGGAATAGCAGGGCCTCCGTCTTGTTTAGGGCCACCCTGAGCCCCAGCGCCTCGATTCGCCTGACCATCTCCTCGGTGCCGAGAGTGGCCAGGCTCGCCGCCTCTTCGAATGTCCTGCCCCGGGCTGTGACGAGCGTGTCGTCAGCATAGCAAATAACGCTCAGCCCGGGGGGGAGACTCCCTCTCAACGCCCAGTCGTACCCGATGTCCCACAGAGTCGGCCCCAGAACCGACCCCTGCGGAACACCGCACGACATGGGCGTCCGCACAATGTCCCCTGCGGGGCTCGCGTAGAGAACACTGCGCCCCTCCAAATAGTCTGCCACCAGCCGCCTGAGGTACAGGGGCACTCCATGGAACCGGAGCGCCTCCCTGATGCAGCTGAATGGCAGACTATTGAAGGCGTTGGCGATGTCCAACGACACCGCCAACAGCACTCCTTTGCCGGCGACAACCTCCGCGGCCGTCTGCCTCAGGCGTAGCAGGGCCCCGATGGTCGAACGCCCCCTCCGAAACCCAAATTGAGCGTCCGACAGATCGGGCCCCACCTCCTCCAGGTGCCGGACGATGCGGGCAGCGAGGACACGCTCCAGCAGTTTACCCACATCGTCCAGAAGCACAATGGGCCTGTAGGCCGACGGCGAATCCGGGGGCCGTCCCGGCTTTGGCAGGAGAACCAACCTCCCTTCCTTCCAGCACTCAGGGAACTGTCCAGACGTCAGACAGGCGTTGAACAGTCGCCTGAGGCGAGGTTCGAGATGCTCGAGGAGCAACGTCAACACCCGGACTGGGACTCCGTCCGGGCCGGGGGCCGTGGTGGCGGAACGAATCTTCGCCACGGCTGCCCCCACTTCCGACTCCGTCACGGGCGGAACACTCTCGACGGCCTCCCGGTCGTGATCTGGCGAAGCCATGACCGGGGGCGTGTGCTCCGACTGCTGCGGGAACAGCTCCTCGACCACTCTACGAAGGAGGTCGGGCTGGAGGGTCTCGGTGAGGGGGGGGCCCTGCGCGCGAAGCTTGTTCAGCGACGCGCGATACGGGCGACCCCAGGGGTCACGGTCGAGACCGTCCAGCATCTCCTGCCAACTTGCGTCCTTGGCGGACCGGATGGCCAGCCGAAAGGCGGTACGCGCACTGCGGTACGCCTCGTACAGCTGGCCCTCCCGCTCAACATCGCGGCGACGCCGCCGACTGCGGGTGTAGGACCTTCGGGCACTAATGCACGCCGCACGAAGGTCCGCCAGTCTTGGGGACCACCAGTAGACCCCCTGCCTCGGAGGTAGACGCCGCACCCTGGGCATGGCCGCATCGCAGACCTGCGTTAGCGCACTGCGGATGCGGACAGCCTCAACGTCCACTCCGTCCGCTGGGGGTGGTGAGGACAGCCACGTGTTCACGATGGCCGCCTCCGCCAGTAGGTCCCTATCCAGCCGCCCCACAGCCCACCGCGGAAATGCGGGAGCCCGGTCCGCCCTGTGACCCCTGCTGGGGTCCCGGAGAGGGGAGACCTCCATCCGGATGTATCGGTGATCCGACAGGGTCTCCGCCTCCTCCAGGACACGCCAGTTCCTCACTCGTGGTGCGACAGCGGGGCTAGCGAACGACAAGTCCACTATCGACCCACCCTGCTGTCGCACACACGTGTTCACTGAGCCTTTGTTTAGGACACAGAGGCCCAGTGACGCCGCCCACTCCACGATCGCCCGCCCGCGATCGTCCGTCATCGGGGACCCCCACGCCGTGGATTTGGCGTTGAAGTCCCCCAGGACCAGGACGAGGCCCGGTGCCAGTCGCCGTATCGAAGCCTCCAAGGTGGTGAGGGAGGCCCCGAAATCGTCCATCCTCCTATTAGGGGAGAGGTATACACTGTAGAGCGTGACCCCTCCCCAGTCCGCCGCGACAAATTCCTCGCCCCTATCCAAGAGGGATAAGGACGGGAAGCGCCGCTGCGTGGAGGTGACGATTGCCGCGGTTCCGTTCCGGCTGACCACCCAATTGGGGCGATCAGGCACGACGTACGGTTCCGCGACTACGGCTGCACCGATCGACCACTCCGCCATGGATTGCAGGAGGAGATCCTGCGCACCGGCGGAGTGGTTGGTGTTGGCCTGCAGGAGGTGAGTGGACTGAGCAGCCATTAATGGGCTGTGTCCATCATCACCTCCTGGCTTGCGGTGGGCGATCGGGCCGCGCTAGGAGCGGGAGCGGCCGGAGTCGAAGGGCCGCTCCGCCCCTTTGGAGCCGAAGCCGGAGGTCTGCATGCCCCAGAGCCCATGCGGTGCTTGGCGGGCTTATTGCCCGCCGCACACGCGGGGCAGTAGGGCGGGGCGGCGCAAGATGCCGCCATATGCCCAGTCTGACCGCAGCGGAAACAGAGTCCGCCGCAGTCAAAGCAATTAGTGCATGTTGGCCGGGTGTGCCCGACCGCCATGCACTTGAAACACCTCGCAGGCCGGTGCTCCAGCACGGTGACTCGCGCTGAGCTCCAGCCCACGAGGAGCCTGCCTGAGTCGGCCAGTTGCCTGACCGACTCCACTGGGCACTGCACCCAGGCAGCACCTACGCCGCCCGGACCGGGCCGGATGGCGCCAACCCGGACGGTGTCCATGGGACACCCGGTTTTCGAGGCAATGGCCTCCCGGATGTCTTCCACCGTCACGGAGTCGTCCAAACCCGCGATGCGCATTTCGGCGCACTTTACGGGTCTGGCGATTTTGACGCCACCCTCCTCGGCGAACAGACCTCGCAGCTTCGACGCCACGCTATCGGCCGTCCTGGTGCCCTCGGCCCCAGGGAACTCTAAGATCCGAGCCCCTGTCCGGGCCTTGCGGGTCCTGGCTTCGACGCCTCCTATGTCGGAGACGTCGAGCTCCCGCCGGGCTTTCTTCAGAACGGCCTCATAGCTGAGGCCCCTTTCTGCCGCCTCAGGCAGCACAGTGATCACCACTGCGGCTGTCTTCGGCGGCCGGAGCCCCTTGCGCGGCCTCTTCTTCTTCGTGCCGCCTCCTGCGGCTCCTGCCTGGGGGGCGACGACCTCAGCGGCGCGCTTGGCCGCCGCTCTCCTCCTCTGGCCGCGACTCTTTCTGCCGCGCTCGGCCACCTGCCAACCTTGTTCGGGCGTAGCGGGCGTGCCGGGCGCTGAGGGCGTAGTCACGGCCGCGCTAGTCGTCGCCGGCGGTGTTGGTGCGGGCGACGACTTCGTTGCGGCAGGAGCCGGTGCCGTCTTTCTCTTTGGAGCGGGCCCCTTGGGCTTGGGTCCAGCCGCGGCTGCGGCGTAGCTCCCCCCCACGCGGCCACCCTGACAGGGTAGTGGGGCGGGGGTTGGTGCCGCATACGGCCGCTTGTCCCCGGCGAGAGGCGGCCGAACTCGTGGTTCCGGAGGCAGTCTTGCCTCCAGAACGGCCAAGCGCGCATTGACCATATTCCCTATGGTGTCTATAATGGCGCGCAAGGCCTCGTCCGACACGCCCCCCACCGCAGGCAGTGGGATCGGTGTTACCGGCTGGACCTCTGCCGGGGCCTGCTCCACGACGGTGACATTTGGCGGGCTGGTGCTGGTCGACGGCGTCTTCGGCGCGGCGGCAACCGATGGACGGCCAGCACCTCGGGGCGGCTTCGGGACGGCGACGACGGCGACGGTTCCTCGGCGGCCAGCATTGACCGGCGGCGCAGGTGGCGCAGGCGGCACGAGCCGCGTCATTTGGGCCTTTAGGTCGGCCACGTCCTTGGTGAGGAGGCGGTTAGTCCTCCGTACCGCGGCCAACTCTGACTCCAAACGGCGATTCTGGGCCCGCAGGCCCGACACCTCGCCACCAAGGCGGGCGTTTTCGGCCTGCAGGGCCTCCATGTTCGTGGCTGGGGCACTCGTGCGGGCACCAGCAGCCGCCACTTCGGTGGGAGGGATGCCGGACAACACCCCCAGCACCCTCGCGGCAGCCGCCTCGTTGTCGGCCCGCCTACCAGCCTCCGCCCCTCCATGCATTCCGCCGGCCGGGGAGTGGGTCGTCCTGCCCGTCGTCGCGGCTCCTCGCCCTCTGCGAGACGCCGGCACTTTAGGGGGAGGCATGATCACCACGCTCCCCTCGGAATCGGCGCCCGAGCTGCCCTCCTTGCTCAGGGGGCGCTTCCGCATTTTCGAGGGGAGGGCCTCCACCCTGACAGTCAGGACCGCCGCTGCAAGATGCGGTGATGACCTGGCGGGGGCGGTTTCCTCAACCGACCCGCTGACTTTCTTGGACGGCTCTGCGGAATCGCCCTCGTCCATTTTTTCGGCAGATCCACTGCCCTCATCCTTGGACGGCTCTGCGACACTACTGTCGCCCTCGTCCATTGACGGCCCTGCAGTAGATCCGCCGCCATCATCTTGGGGTCCAGCGGTGGTAGCCTCCCTGAGAGCCCGCCGCTGCTCCCGCTCCGCCTGTTGCTTTTTGGCGCCGGAAGACTTCCCCCTATTGGGGGGCCTCCCACGCCTCTTCGTCTTTGGGGCCTCCTTGGTCTGAGCCGGGCCCTCGGCGGACGCCTCAAGTCCTGAGGACGAGGCGTCGTTGTCAGTTTTACGTTGGCTTGACAAGGCCGTGATGTGGGAATCCGCTGGATTCCCGTCTGGTAAAATATTTTTATGCAAATCCATTTGATTCCCACGAGTATGGGAGAACTAACGGTCGACCCGGGCAGAGATCCCTGTACCCGGGCAAGCCTACATTTACCAACCAGGGGGTCGGCCGGTACCCTGGCTGGAGCGTGCTAGGAACAGAATACCCCATCTGCCATGCATCCTCTCGCCGCACGCCAGAACTTAGGATTCTGGGTAATTTCCGAATTCGAATGTCGAATTCTTTATAGAGGTTGTCTTCCTCGCGGTCCGGGCGGTTAAGCCAAGACCCTCGCTCCTGAAACTACGCCTCACGACAATATGTCTTGAAGCAAGATATCAGGTTTACGATATGTCGGCGGTGGCATAATCCTGCCCAGCCCTCAAATTAATGAATGACCGGGCCCGTCCGAGATTTCGCGTCCTGTACCCTCTACAACTAGAGGGTCAGGAGCGAATTGGGGCTCAACCCATTGCTGGGGAACCCCCCCTCGCGCCAGAGATTCGCTACGGGCGACAATTCAACAGAGGGATCTGGGGGACTGTCGCCCGCACCCAGGGTACACCACGCGGAGGTTTCTGGCATCGTACCCCGTACCCTTTCTACCTCCGACAATAAAACGGAAGGAAAAGAAATATAGAGTACACTTGCTCAAGCAGTAGTTCAACAATGGATATAAAAGATATTCTAATATGAATTAAATATCACAACACTTTTAGTAAAATTCCGCCAACTTACAATAAAACTAAAGCTATGAAATAGGTATACTACGGTGGCATACGTTTTAAATTTTATTAGGTGATAAAATTATATATAAGGCGTGGGTAGGATGTAAAATATCGTGATAGGCTATGGGCTAGGATCTTAAACGTAGATGCTTTTAGTATTATAGGGTAAATTGCTTTCAGCAATGACCTTTTTAATGTGAATTCTTTCACTCTGTATTCTTAATCTGTCCGGATACAGCGGAATGAATGTGATATGGTACTTAGAGTAAGAATATTGTAAATGTGTTCAGTTTTCTGTTGAAAGTCGTTAATATTTTTATGATACGCCGCGTGTAAGCGGCGCGATATAACATAATGTATTAGTTTTGCATATCTATACATAGTATAAATGTCACCATCGTTGTGTTTACGCTTAGATCTTTTAAACTATGCAACAGATTTTATCGTCAATAGATAGTGTAATTCAAGAGGAAGGCTTATATATATAATACATGAATATTGAAAATTATAATTTTTTTTCAAAAAAAAATATATATATATATATTGACTTGCGCCAACTCCCCAGATGACGTTCCCATATATACTTGGAGCAACTCCACCTGATGTCCTTTGTTCAACAATTGCATTCCCAAGGAGTGTTAACACCAGGCAGGTGTCTGGTCATAGAATTATTGACAATAACTTTTGCAATATGTACGAGCACATAGTAATTGGAATAAGAAGATTTTCTTCTAGAATGATGATGATGAATTCAAAAATTCAAATTTTCGAGTATAGTTAGTTCGTGATCTTAAACAGTTTCACGTTTCATGCGGACAAACATTGTAGTCCAAAGCTACAACTATATATAATATAAAAGCACTATTAAGGAACGGCCTTCCGTTCATTTCGATTAGAATCACAGTATATCAAAATAAATTCCACTTTCGCACGCAATCGTCACTATGAGTTTAAAATAATTATAATAATATTTGAAATTAAGTTACCTTCTATTATAAATAAGTTTTTCAATAGTTTGCCGTATTTTCTGCGCTTCTTTTAAGGACATTACTAATGCTAATAGAGGTAGGACCACGCTGTTGACAATTCTCTGTCTACAGCCGCGGGCTGGTCCGCCCAGGGTAGTACCACACTCTCGCAGAAGACCGAGGTTTATAATGGTAGGCAGTGGCCTAGCTATATCCTTGGTATAGCAAAGGTCCACGGGCGGCCGTGACACTTACCATCAGCTGTGCTGCTTGATCGTTTGCCACCATAAGCGATAAAAAAACTAAAGAATAAGTCATTGTTTATGATAACTGACCATAAATAATGTGTTTTTTTTTTATATCAAATCGTTTTATTTTTGTACTGGCAATGAATTTATATCAAAAATGTGGATCAAAATTTAATAATTAATTCTGTAGAGTACATATAAATCTCTGTATTATTGATGACTTTGTTGAACGTAAGACGCCATAGTCCCCCGTGCCGTCGGAAAATTAAAAATCAAATACAAACGTTATAGAATACGTAAAAATAGTATTATTTCAAATGTGTAGTATTCTCATATATAATATTGATGTAAGGTCAAATTAAGACTACGCGTAACTGCAAAGCATGCATGAAGACTGTGATGAGTGTGAATGAAGCGATGGAGGTATTTCAGGATCGTGGTTTGTGGTAATCCGTAGTCTCTGCCTACCCCTCTGGGAAACAGGCGTGAGGCTATGTATGTATGTTTGTATGTAATATTCACGTAAATATACTGTCCTGGTGTGCTTCTTTTGGTAAACGTAAAAGCCGGAAGCTTTTCGGGGTGAATTTTGGTTGATAGGCAGCAGCTAGCTCTCCATCATTCTTGGTATTGCAGGGGTCCATGAGCGGCAGTAACACCTACCATCAGGTGTGTTGCTTGCTCGTTTGCCAGTTGTAAAATGGTTACCTTTTGATGCTTTAGCTAATAATTTAAATCCCTACTAATATATAAATGTGAATGTAAGTTTATTTGTTACGCTTTCACGCTAAAACTACTCAACCGATCATAATGAAACATTGTACACATATTCTTGGAGGTATTAAAAGTAACATAGGATACTTTTTTGTAAAAAAACATCAAAATTTTTATATGAAAAATAAAAAAATTGTTTGTCAAAAAATCTCAAAATCTAGCTTCTTCAACGCCATCTAGCAGTCCAGTAATGAAGTTCCAACCCTGAGTATTGTAATACCGTTGCACTGTATTACCGACGGTCAAAAATAAAAATAGGGGATCAAAAACTTTAGGAAAGTAACCTTTTACGCGGGCGAAGCCGCGGGCAAAAGCTAGTAAATAATAAATAATCAGTGTGCTAAAACACTGATTACTTTTCATTTACCTAAAACATGTATACATTAGAGTTCTCTGGCACTCTGTTCTCTCTGCCTACCCTGCAAGGGATATGGCGTGATGGTATGTATGTATGCATACATTGAAAACATATTACATTTATCGTAATTGTAAAATAAATAGTTTACGAATTTATTATTTTTATTTAATTTTATTATTTATTATTTTTACTTGTGTTAATATTGGATAAGACGCGATATGACATAATATAATTTGACTGATGTCATTATCGGCGTAAACAAATGAACGAAGCGAAGCAAAACAAAGTGGACCGTTGTTGTTTAGAGTTGGTGACAATGACGTCACTAAGTTAAGCAAAATGACATTTCTCTTATACTGTACGAGATTTTACTTAAGTATTTTTTATCAGCCTATCAAAATTTACGGTTACACTTAGCATTATTAGTTTGCTGTGCTGGCCATGGATGTCAAGGTTTCAGTACCATTTCCCGGTCCAATGGTGATGGTGATGGAATACGGTGGGTTATGAGGCTCTCTCCTATCCGTGTGGTGACGGAGTAAGAATACAATTCGTCACCCCCTATCTTACCCGGGTGATCGTAAGAGACGACTAAGGGATATAAAACGCATATAAAATCTATGCAAGAGAAGGAAAACTTGAAACAAAACCCTGTACCAACACGTCTGACCAGCGCGGTATAGTAGGTCAATTTCCCTCCCATTACGGAGGAGGCCCGAGCCCAACAGTGGGACATATATGGGCTGTGATGATGATGATGGGACTTCGCGCCGCCCTTCTGTCGCCCCGGACAAGATGGATGTCGTGGCGGTGTGTGTCTAGATCAGCCAAAGAAAGCATTATTAGATTTCTAAAAGAGTGAGTCACCTATTGTCGATCAGTCAAGTGATTTTTATTATTTCCACTTCTAAGAATGAGAGTTATAATAATCTTAGTTTTTTTTTTGTTGACGCTGTGGAAACGCTTTTACGCGCTAACCCCTTCCCGCCGATGTCGAGACGGGAGGGAGTGTGGGACTCGCCAGCCGGCTAGTCCGACCGGAATACCCACTAAAACCACAGCGGCCCCCTTCCGCGCTTTTACGGGGCGCCGGAGAGATCGTCTACTGACATTCGATCCCCGACGCCCCAACGCTTGACCTTCTGGCCACGTCCTGTCGGTCCTCAAGGCAGTGGGAGGAGGTGCGCATAACGACGCCTCCTCCTCCCCGGTCGCCGGCGGCGGAGCGAGTCAGCGGATGCAAGCGCCTCGCGTTCCCGCTCCGCAGCCTCCTTTCTCTCCATGACGGCCTCACAAAACGAGGCCATCGACGTCCAGCACCTGTCGCTGTCGAGCATCTTGGAGATGATGATCGACAGCGACAGGTCTATTACAACGAACGCCGACAGAGCGTTGCGCTGGGGCCCCCAGGCGGGGCAAACCTCCAGAGTGTGACGCGCATCATCTACTGGCGCGCCACACTCGTGACATCCTGGGGCCCCTTCTCTTCCAATTTTATGCAGGTACTTACCGAAAACCCCGTGTCCGGTAAGCACCTGCACCATCCTGAATAATAATCTTACTTGGGTTAATGGCTGGTAGCATATTACATTCTCAACTGATTACCGTATTATGAAAAATTACTGGTGACTCTAGTAATAGAAAAGGATTAGTATAATTTCGAACACATAATAAAATTGCAAATAATGGGATGTAATAAAAAGAATAGGGATGTAATGAATAAGAAAGCTGTACGTTTGGCGTTGGAGTCAAAATACTGTATTCTTGTGTCATCCCTCAAAAAAGTTTAGGGGGCGTCTATTAATTACGCGAGGTATTTTTGAGGTTTTTTTTTGAAACTGCGAGCTGAGATGTCGTATGATTTTTCTCAATCCTTTCCCCCACTTCCCTAATCTCATGTGAGATTTTTCAAATTAGGACTAGGTTATAAAGGTCAGTCATTTAACTTAATTTTCAAGCAGTTTTATACCATATTCTGCTAAAAAAAAATACGTGAGATTTGCTAAGATCTCTTCTCTCCCCGTAGAGAGATTAAGTAAGATTCGGCTCGACCCCCTCCCCCTCTGAATACCTTACGTAATTAATGGACGTCCCCTTATGGGTATCATTGTCGTTGTATTGTATCCATTTGTGAATAACGTATAACTAGAGTATGTAAAATATAATATTTGATTATCTTAAATAATATTTTAATGCATAGACTAAAGTTCTCAACATTTCACTTTGTGTTACTATTTATATACTTAGCCATCCAATTTATATCAAGAAACTCAAGCCTTCCTTGTTAAAATCTCCAACGACGATAATACTCGGTATTTTGTTTCAAACAACTCTACAGTTACAACAACCAAATAACCAAGACCCCAGAAAGTCTAAACAAACTACTTATACGAAATATTAAAATATTATTTAGGTAGTATAGAAAAGGTTCCTTAATCTTGGTTGCCATACTTGGGTTCAAGCCAAGTGCACGAAAATTTCGCTCTCAGACTATCTATTTAATATTTTCCGTATTTCACCGGAAACTTTTGCTCGAAACAATTGCAAATAATTTTAAAATACGTTTAATTCTTTTGCTTGTTTCATTTAGATCTTATGATAAATTAAAATATTTTATTCTCAGAGTTTCGGACTCATAAAAAGACTCAAAGACATTCAACGTGTTATGAAGAAGTTATGTAATTTGAAATACGGAAATTTCTAGAAGCACGGGTGTAACCTTGTATTGACATAGGTAGCCACTTAGCTCGTCGGATCCACACCCAAAAGTGGCGACTTCGAATCGGACGAGGCATTGTAGGACTCACTAGGTGGATTGATGATGTCTCAAAAGTGAAAGAGACCCGCGTTGGATACAAGTGGCACAGAATTGTTCTGAGAGTGGCATTCTCGTGAGGAGTCCTATATCTAACAGTAGATGTCTATAGGCTGATGGATGGATGGATGAATGATCTTTTCTTAGTGCATGTACATATGTCCAACGGTTTTATTTGGAATTTTCTTTCTCTTGCTATGTTCTTTTTGCGTTATCCACTCAATAGGAGGCGGGTGGTGACCATGGTATACTTATTCCATCATTCCACGAATATAATACACAATAATAAATATAAATAAGTAAGATATATTATCGTTGTTATTTAAGTATCTCGGTAACTTAATATATAAAAGTCACGTTTCACGTTGTTCATTCACGGTAATCTCTGTAAGCACCAAATCGATTTTAATACGTGTGAATATATCTGGTTGGTTTCAGCTTAAAAGATAACATATTCCTTTTTAGCTGGGGTATAAAATTTTACATGTAATATGTTTTTATCTTTGAAACCAATTGTGAATATCTTTGAAGTTTAAGTTTGAATTTTTTACCTCAAACCGATCTTGCAAACGTTCCTATTTTTGATCTCACTTATGGTTAGTTTTCATCCAGTCCCCCTTTTTGGGATAATCTAATTGATTGAATTAGGCAATACAAGGCGGAAATCCATCATTATTAGAAAATGGAGGCAAGGAAGGAAGACCCACCACTTTCCCACGGTTAATCAATATACCCTACACCTCAAGAAAGGAAAGAATACGGGCCTCGTTTAGAGGCGAAACACGTGTCGAATCTTTATTCGAAGTTCTGCGGAAAATTGCAAATTGAAGTTCTGGAGGGTGCTCATCATAAATGTAAGATTTCCTTAAATCCTATTCCACCTTGATTCCATTCCGTATTCCTTCCTTTCTTGAGGTGTACGGTATATTGATTAACCGTGGGAGAGTGGTTGGTCTTCCTTCCTTTCTTCCATTTTCTAATAATTTTGGTATAATGGAAGAGCTGACTTCAGCTCAATCTCTCCTATTGAGCGGAAATTCAGTACAGATTTTCATTTTGATTGAAATATAGTGTGGATGGACTAATTCTCGGACGATTTACAGAGGCATGCATCAGGCGGATGGGAGACGTTAATTTAAATATTCGAAAGTTACCCAATACGTTCAGAAATAAGGGTTCAATGTACATTTAATATGCTTATGCATGTTATGCGATTGTTTTAACCATATATGTAATTGTAACGTGTGATTTGAAAAATTATTCACGCGACCATTCACATATGTATGTGCCTATTATAAACATATTCATAAATTATTTAACTACCTATTAATTTCATGTTTTATTTGCTATTTACATATTACGGCTACGCATTTGTACCTAATATCGATATTGTATGTCGTATATATATATGTATGTATATATAAAAGCAATTTACAATGTGCTAGTTTCTGTCCGCACTCGAATAATTGTTACGTCTTAACGTACAAGAAATAAAAAATAATAATAATAATGATATCATTCTAATTTTTTTGAATATGCCTATTATAGATAGATAATGGATATGTTATATAATTAATAACTCTCGGGAGGTAGGTACGTCACCCTTAAACGTATTCCAGGTCTAACGTCTAACCGAACTCAGCATGCCCCTGATAAGTGTTATCCAATGGTCTCTGCTGGGTTCATTTCACAAAGTCTAGCTAACTCGGCTGTAGCTGCGATCAGTCTTCGAAGGGCGGTGTTCTAGAACCCTGGAATCACGTAGATAGGGTGAACAATAAGTAGTCATCCTTAAACGTATCGTGACTGCGGCGAGACGGATAATGTCAGCAGAAGCGACTGGATCGGTTATAGGGATCTAGGTGAGACAGTCACGGTATTATTAATGAAGCACTAAATATTTCGTTAGGTGAATTTAAATTATACTAAGTTTCTGCTCTGTTTTTTTTGCCTACCGCAAAAAAGGGCTTCTCACTGCACTGGAGCTAATATGGACTAAACATGTATCCAATAATATTTAAGAAAACATATAATTTAAAAAAATGACGAGATAAGAAGATCCGATAAGAAACTCAGCGGGAGTTTCTTGTCGGATCTTCTCAGTTTGTGGCGGCTTTCCGATCCGGTGGTAGATTAATTTAAAAAAATATGTAAAATTGTCAATATGGTGCCCTTAAGAGCTTATGCATAATAAATGATTTGGTTTGATTTGATTCTCCTTCTATTTCTAATAATTAATAAAAACACAACTTATCCAATACGGGGTTATTATAATTCAAAGTGAATTTAATAAGTTTATTACTTCTTCAGCGAAGGTTGGTAGATTGTAGGGTTAAAGATATATTTCAATAGTAGTTATAGTCGCGCACGAGTAGCGTGTGCGAGCTCCAGCATGCTAAAGTGAGGCGCCGCGCTCGGCACTCTCCGGCCGTCGATCTAAGTTTACCCTCCTTGGTTTTACGATAACGTAACATAATCTTCATTCTCTTTTACCTCTCTTATCCCAATTATTTGCGGTTTACGCAATATATATTTCTCTCCTCTCGTACATATTTCAAATACTTATTGATAGCAGTTTTATGACCGGCCTGACGTCAATTCTCCTTGTGAATGTACTCGTTGACCACATGGTATCAGGTGTAGTGGGCCTTTTTTTTTTTTTTGTTTACGCTGTGGAAATGCTTTTGCGCACATCCCCCGCCAGTGACAGACGGGGGGGTGTGTGGGACTCGCCGGCCATGAGATTGACGGCCGGAATACCCACTAAAACCTAACAGCGGTCCCTTCCGCGCTTTTACGGGATGCCGGAGAGATCGTCTATTGACATTCTATCCCCGACACCCCTACGCTTAGCCATCTGGCCACGACCAGTCAGCCGTCAAGGCGGTGGGAGGAGGTGCGCGTAGCGGCGCCTCCCTCTCCCTGGTCGCCGCCGGCGGAGCGAGTTCGCAGACGCGAGTGCTTCGCGTTCTCGCTCCGCGGCCTCCTTTGCAGAGATGACTTCCTCGCAAAAGGAGGCCATCGACGTCCAGTGCCTGTCGCTGTCAAGCATCTTGTTGATGACGGTTGACAACGACAGGTCCGCTCCAATGACCGCCGACAGGTCGCGGCGCTGAGGCCCCCAGGCGGGACATACCTCCAGGGTGTGACGCGCGTCATCGATTTGCGCGCCACACTCATGGCATCCAGGGGCCTCTTCACGTCCAATTCGGTGCAGGTACTTACCGAAGACCCCGTGTCCGGTAAGTACCTGCATCAGCCTGAAGGACAGGTTGCCGTGCCTTCGTGTCGTCCAGCGGTGAAGGTGGGGCGCTACCGCCTCAACGGTCCCTCGTCGTGCTACGGGGGACTCTAGTTCCTCCCTCCACCGCTGGACTAGTGCCCTTTGAGCCACTTCTTTCGCCCTGCTCAGTCCCCTCATGGTGATGCGTTCAACATTTGCCCGCGCCGCAGCGCAGAACTGGTAGGCTTCCGCCTGAGCCCTAGCCTGAAGTGACCAGGACGGATCACCGCCAACAATGCAGCTGCAGTCCAGGACAAGGTGTAGTGGGCCTAGGTCAATATAATATACTCGTCTTTTACGACGATGCACGATCAAAGAACGGGTTGGTAGTATTCATAGCCACTAGCATACAGCAGCTGGAGTAATATAGAATAAAAATAATTTCACCAATTCCCCACCCTATATTATTCTTCCCTTCAAAAAATAACCTATTACCGTCGCTATTGATCCATAATTGTCCCATATATGGTTGTACCAAATGCAGTATTATAATCTGAATTATTGTAATATTGTTTAATCATTACTATCATACTATTGTTCATATAATTTCACAATTTATAAAACTAATGAAATGAATTTGTCTTAAAACCTCCTTCATTATGAGAGCAAAAATGGTCTACTATACCTTTTTTTTTTGGTGGACTATGGATGCGTCTCGCCCCGCCGAATCGGTCCGGGGTGACGGAAAGGCGGCGCGTGACCCCATAGACCCACCGTAAAACACCTCTATCTTCGCCGTGCGAGCGGACCACCGGTACTCGATTTTTGACTTCGGTGGCCATGGTTTACTATACCTCGCTGTTCAAAAGGTTTGATATAGGATTCATTTTGAACTTTCATTTTCTTATGTAAATGTTATTTGCATATAATATTCTTCAGATGGCTTTTACGGGAAGCGGCACCAGTGGCCGGAGCAATGGTGATAGGGAGAGGAAACAGTGGGTTATGGGGCCACGCGCCGCCCTTCCGTGGCCCCGGATGAAATGAGAGCGTGCGTCCAGACCATAGCTTATCAATAAATAAAAAGAGATAATTTTCACGACACTTTGAATAAGATAGGGTATGGTGAGTTGTATTCTTACTCCATCAGCACATGGCAAATAATTGAAGTTATCATTATGATATTTTTTTTAAGATCAGGATTATTCTAATCATCTGCCTCCCAGAATTCCGTGTGGTTACGGAGTAAGTATACAGTTCAACACTCCATCCATCCGTGGATAATCGTAAGAGACGACTAAGAGATATAAAACCCGTATGATATATATATATATATATATATATATATATATATATATATATGTGTGTATATATATCATATATATATATATATATATATATATATGCCAGAGAAGGAAAACTCGAAAGGAAATTCGATACCAATACGTCTGACCAGCGTGGTATAGTAAGGTCAATTTCCCTCCCATTACGAAGGAGGCTCGAGTCTAACAGTGGGACTTGTATGAGCTGAGATGATGATCAGATGTCTGGACAAAGGCCTACCCTCGAAGTGGGATAGTACATATTTGTCCCGCTTGGCAGGCGACTGTAGTTGATGATATAAGTTTTTTAGAAGAGACCTGCTGCCTATTCTTCTATTACTACCTTAATTTATTTATATGACACCCACGAGAAAATGGGGTGGTAACAAACTATATTCTTTACCTTTTACCTTACGGGAAAGGCAGATTAAAATTGTATTTTTAGTTTAGTAACAATCTATATTGTATACGCTTTTGTTCGTGTAATTATACCGTTGTATCTATTTTTAGTATTTCAACTTTCTGACGAATGACTTGGCGGAGAGAGGTACGAAAATGGAGTTTATATTTTTGTTGCCGTATTTTAGTGAGTTTTCAATATGTTTGTCTAATTTATTTGACGGAGTACATTCATGTGTATGTAATGTTCAGAAGTGTAGTGATTTTAGTTTAATTTAGACTTTTAAGTAGTTTATCAGCCGTTCTCATTAAAATAAAAAAGTAGAAAGAATTATAATATCAGTCTTCGACTTAGGTTGGTTCTCCGTGTGTTGATTAAAATTATTGATAGCGCTAGCGTTATATACAAAATAAAAAATAGTTTTAAATAACTAACTACTGATCTAAAAAAATATAAATAAGCTTGAACTAAAGTTATCTAAAATCTCTTTAGGTCATGCTAATTTTCAATTCTTTCAAATAAAATACAACAATTAATGTTTAAATAAGTTCACGTGCTTAGGATGTGTTTGCATGTTGGTTTTCATTGGCTTCTCACGCGATTGGTTCTCGGTAATGCGATTCCAACGCCTCCTACTTTAATTAATTAGCAAGAACCAAAAATATTTTGTAGTGTATTCTGTTACAAAATAGTCCGGTCGGTAAACGTTCATTAGTAAAGTTTAGGCATTTATTACGTTTCACAATTTTTATACACGGTGACATTTACGTCATCTTACAAAAGCAGTTCAGTTGACGTATCCAGTATCTACTATTCATTCATACAATTAAAAGGTTAAACAAAATATTTACTCGACTAATTTTTAATAAAATTATTATAAATAATTAAAATAATTACTAATTAAATATAAGAGAACAGCATGTAGCGAGTGGTAGGCTACCTACTCGACATAACCTACGTACTCTGTAGGTACCTACTACCTAGGTGTAGGTACACTTTGGAATAGCAGTCCACGTGGACTTGGTAGCTGTGATTGGTTAAAGTAATAATGTTAACCAATCATTATTATGCGGAATGCCGTATGATTTCTGTTGTTTAAAATGTAGACATTATAAACAAATTGTTAAAAATATCAACTTTAATTCATTTTATTTTGTTATTTTTTTACCACTACTATTGATCAATTAAATATGTGAAATATGTTTCTTTGGTCGGATACTTTTATGGCACTTCTTTTGTAAGACGATAATATAAATGTCACGGTGTATAGACTAGCTGCCTTTTTATATAGATAATTTTTTTTATAAAACCCGATTACGAAGCGAAAAATGATGTCACAAGCGGGATTCGAACCCGCGCATATTGGGATTCCGGCCCAACCGTGCTGCCACTACACCACCGTGAACTATTGTAGGACATGCAAATTTCGCTTCGTATCTTATTTACGTCTTTAAGGTGACATGCGTCATCTACCCGACAATGTTTACACATTGTTATAGGCTTAATACTTCAAACTTTGCAGTTAGAATTGTATTAAACGATGACACAACCTTGTTATTCAAATTACTGAAATTTAGCATTTAATATGCTTAATTATTTATAAAACCCGATTACGAAGCGAAAAATGATGTCACAAGCGAGATTCGAACCCGCGCCTATTGGGATTCCGGCCCAATCGTGCTGCCACTACACCACCGTGAACTATTGTAGGACTTGCAAATTTCGCTTCGCATCATATTTACGTCCTTAAAGTGAAATGCGTCATCTACCCGACAATGTTTACACATTGTTAAAGGCTTAATACTTCAAACTTTGCAGTTAGAATTGTTTAAAATTTTCGCTTCGTAATCGAGTTTTATAAATAATTAAGCATATTACATACATACATATCATCACGCCATATCCCTTGCAGGGTAGGCAGAGAGAACAGAGTGCCAGAGAACTCTATCTCTGCATACTTCACTCGCTTCCTCAACATTCATAATTCTCTTAATACACGCTCGCCGGTTTCGGAGACTCTTGACTCCACCTTCCTTCAGTACATGACCGATCTGGTCTAGGTAGGTTAGTCTCGGTCTCCCTCGGTACCTACATCCTTCCACTTTCGCATTGTATATCTTCTTAACCAGGCGTTCGTTCGGCATTCTTTCCACATGTCCGAACCATCGGAGCATTCCCTTTCGCATCTTTACACCAATACTCTCTTTCATACCTACTCGCTCTCTTACGTCGTCGTTACGAATGCGGTCGGTCAGCCTAACTCCACAGATTTTCCGCAGAGATCGCATTTCGACCGCATTAATTTTACTATCATACTCTTTTCTGCATACCCAACTCTCGCTTCCATACAGTAATGTTGGGACAAGCACTGCGTTATGTATTGCTACACGTGCCTTCTGGCTGAGGTGGTGGCTGCCGAGAAGTTGCCCCAACGCTCCGTTCACTCTATTTCCCGCATTCACTCTTCGCTCTATATCAGTGGTGTACCTTCCATCTCGGCTAAATCCACATCCAAGATATACAAATTCATCCACTTGCTCTAGTACATCATTACCTATTGTTACTCTTACATCTGTTCTGGTTTTATCTCTTTCAAAGACCATTATTTTGGTTTTGCTCACATTTACGCGTAGACCAGCATTAAGCATATTAAATGCTAATTTTCAGTAATTTGAATAACAAGGTTGTGTCATCGTTTAATACAATTCTAACTGCAAAGTTTGAAGTATTAAGCCTATAACAATGTGTAAACATTGTCGGGTAGATGACGCATCTCACCTTAAAGACGTAAATATGATACAAAGCGAAATTTACATGTCCTACAATAGTTCACGGTGGTGTAGTGGCAGCACAATTGGGCCGGAATCCCAATAGGCGCGGGTTCGAACCCCGCTTGTGACATCATTTTTCGCTTCGTAATCGGGTTTTATAAATAATTAAGCATATAAAATGCTAAATTTCAGTAATTTAGATAGGTACATTTTTATATAGGTAGCTACCCTTGTAGCGATAGGATAAGAATACCGCAATGTTGTCGCAAACGCGATAAAATCCCTAAAAATAGTTTTATTTCAAATGTATAATACTCGCATATACATCAGAAATCATTAAGCTGCCTTTCTCTATGTTTTTCTTTTATTTTTTTAAATTGTTATCTTTCCTCCTGCACTAAGGCAAATAATCTTTGTATTGAGGGGGAATAATATGCAATTTAATAGATGCAAATTATTCCCAGACTTAGAACAACAATTTGTGGATAGTAGAAAAGTATTGCACTATGTAAGAAACGAACCCACGACACTGACCTATAGGTCAGTATTTTAACCACTACGCCATCTCTGCAATTCCTGGTGGTCGATCGGCAGTAAGAAATTGAGCACCAGTGGTCTCCTGGGATAATTTGGACACCAAATGCTACCTACCACCAGTGTTACTGTATAGACATATTGTAAGACGTGATTCCCCTTTGGGTGGTATATGTTCAATAGATGTCGCCGATAGGCTGATTCGACCCGCAAGGCCATTACACATAAATTGCCGCGGTTTCGTCCTCGGCGTCGAGGTGTGAAATCGCGACGCATAAAGTCAATAAACCAAGAGCTTTGCTGTATTGTTATCAAAAGTAATATTTTTTTCTCGATAACATAAAGTTAAATTATATAACTTGATAAAATTAAAGTTTTTTTATTTGCTTAAAATTGTAATAACCGCTAATAGCCCATTTATATTCACTGAAACCGAATAAAAGTTCTTGTAAGCAGTTAAAATTTATTATAGGGGTTCATAAAATTAAATGTTGGTTTCATGAACTTGAAATGTATGTAGCGTGATATATAAAAAAAAGGTATCAACGTAATTTCTTTACTGTTGAAAAATCTGAAATAATTTTCATAATATTTGAAATAAAACTACTTTTACGGATTCTATCGCGTTTGTATTTGATTTATTTTTACAAACGCGATAGAATCCGTAAAAGTAGTTTTATTTCAAATGTGTAATACTCGCTTAAACATTAGAAGTCTTCACAATATTTGCTATATAGCGTGTCAAACATAGCTCTTCTTGCGAGGAGGGCTGTATTCAAAACAATTTAATTTCAATTTAAAAGTTCTTTATTTTATAATGATAGTAAACATATGTACAAACTAGTGTACATATTTCAGTAGTGGTAGGACCACGCTGTTGACAGTTCTCTGTCTACAGCCGCGGGCCGGTCCGTCCGGGGTAGTACCACACTCGCCGAGCGGGCCACTGAAGACAAAGATCGGGTACCGGTGGCCCGCTCGCACGGCGAAGAAGAGGTGCTTGCTGGGTGGGTTGATGGGGTTGCGCGCCGCCTTTTCCGTCACCCCGGACCGATTTGGCGGGGTGCGACGTCCATAGCCCACCGCAAAAAAAAAGGGATAGTGCCACACTCTCGCAGAAGATCAACGTCTGAGTAATGGCAATGTGCTATCGCGCTTCGTTCGGTGAGCGACAGAGCCGGAAGTCCATCTGGGATTGGTTTGGGATTTGTATTGGTAAGTAGTGGCCTAGTTATAGGTATAGGTACTCTTGATTTTGAAAGGTCCATGGGCGGCAGTGACACTTACTATCAGGTGTGCTGTCTGCTCGTTTGCCACCATAAGCAATAAAAAAAAACATATAATCCTATTAAGACAATCATTATATAATTCAAAATTGTTTTAAACTACACAACTTATTACAAAAACTTTTAAAATGATTTAAATTACATATATATAATAATAAAAAAAAGGATTATGAAATTATTTATAGACAATTATGATGTAGCTAAACGTTAGTTAAACTGATACATGATGCAAGTAAACTTTAGAAGAGACTTACATTACGCAAAAATTTTTATTAATTTAAGTATATAAGCCTTTATTTTAGTTCAATAATATTAGCTTAAATTGAAATTTGGCAGTGCCTATGAATATTACTATCTACCTTTTTTTTTGGTAGACTATGGATCTGTCTCGCTCCGCCAAATCGGTCTGGGGTGGCGGAAGAGGCGGCGCGTGACCCCATAGGCCCAACATGCAAACTTCTCTCTTCGCCGTACGAGCGGGCCACCAATACCCGATCTTTGTCTTCGGTGGCCCATCTACAACATACCTTGTATTATTTGAGTACGGACGGTGTAAGAATATAATTCACCACCTACTTTCGTCTCTATTGGTATTTTAAACGTCCTGTTGCTGCCACATATATGTAGAGGGATGATAGATACATTGTTATTATATATCACTACTTCACTCTATCATTCATGTAATAAAGCAACTGATACAGTTTTCGTATTCATAGAATGGTGCAGTGCTTGATAAAAAGCTAATCGCATTTTGCTCAATATGTATCATATGAAACAAATTACAATCGTTAAGGAAAAGATAAACCTTTTCCTGCATGATATACAGAATCTTCTTTTACTTATAATGTGTTCGTATATTTTGTTTATTTCTCTTTATGGCGTTTCGTGGCAATGAAACGATTTCTGATGGTCACTGATTTTTAATATATAATTACACAAGGTGTATATATTTTTTAGAGTTTTTAATATTTCGAGTAATTAAACATTGAAAAATATTAAGTTTCGTGATGATGTTGAAAGAAGAGTAAATGCTGTTAATAAAATGAATCGGGTACTGTACGCCTTTATGAGAGGTAGAAATGTGTCCAAAAAGGCACGTTTGGCTGTACATATAGTACAGCCAAACGTAATGCTGTAGAAATCTCTTCTAATTTTGTCTTTCAGACTCACATCATACATACTAAATCTATGATGAGAGTCTGAATGATAAACTTAGGAATGTTATAAGAGAGCGCTGTGGTGTGAATGAAGAAGTAATGAGAGAGATCGTAAAGGGTATGCTTATATGGTGTGGACATGTATAAAGAATGAGTGAGGAGAGGTTGACAAAGCAAATATATAAAAGAAAATGCAAATGGAACGAATACAAGGGGAAGACCATATCATACTTATCTGGACTAAATTGGAGAGTTGTTGACGAGAGCTCATATTAAGAGTATCCATAATCGTAAAGCATGCATGAAAATAGTTATGCGTGTGAATGAACCGATGTATTCATAGTCACTGCCTACTCCTCTGGAAAATAAGTGTAAGGTTGTATGTATGTAAGTTTTTTTTTTAAATTTATTGTAAGTCTTTCCACAGACTTTTTGTCCGTGCTCTTTTTATGTTTATGATTGTTATGGTGGTTTGTTTACAAAAATATTTTTCTTGAAGTGGCTTTATTACAGTTGGTTAAAGCTTTAAGAGAGACGTGTCATACATAGATGTTAAGTGACTACTTGTCTTTTTGGGGTGTCTTCTTGGCGCTGGTGGTCTTATTATAAGCGAAACCCTTCTACTTGTAGATGTTGTTGTCCTCTGTGGTGTAGTTATGATGATATGTCAATTAGGTTGGTGGTGATTAACTCCATGCTTGTGTTGACTTCGGATTATTGGGATAATAGACCAAGCTCTTTCATTACCCTCTTGTCTCTATGTTTTACCGCCATCTTCTAGTATGTAAGTGTTCTCTGTATGTAAGTTTCATGTGAAAAACTTATTAAAATTAAAACACAATTGCGTGTCAAAAATAAGTTAAGTGTAGTGCAATGCGGTAAAAATTTGTAATTTTGTTACAATTATAGACCTAATATCTTTGTTTGTTTGAAAGTTAACGTTTTTAATTTGTATAAAAACGCTTTGCATGTTCAAATAGCGTTATTTTATATGATCAATTGGTTTATTTCTTCGAAGTTTATAATGTTGTCAATATATAACTTTTTTATAATTATACTTCAAAAAATATTACAATGAATATTTCCAAGTAAAATATCGTTATAAATTATCGGATATTACGAGACATAAAAGACAAAAAATGTCCTACGTTTTGCGATAAAAAAAGAAAATTTATCGCAGACGTCGTCATTCGATTCCAAGATGTTCGAGCAACTTAAAACGTAATAGACTTATTTATTATTGATTCGATTCTTATTGCTTTGAATCTTAGGTCATTGATCTATTTGGAGATAGTCCAGAGCATTACAATTGGACCTATAACCGACTTATTATCCAGTATGAAATCTGTAATGACATTTAATATTTTGCAAGTTCTTAGTTTATTCATTAGCTGTGTGCTAGTGGCTACGAATACTACCAACCCTTACTTTGCTCATGGATGTCGTAAAAGACGACTAAGAGCCTTATAATGACCTGAACCAATTCCATCTGATGCCGTTAGGTCAATAATTACATTCCCAAGGAGGGTTGACGTCTGGCAGGCGTCTGGTCATAAAACTATTGCCAATAACTTTTACGATATGTACTATGAAAGAAGAGTTCATATTGCATCGACCCCAAGTAATTGGGATAAGAGTAGGAGAATGATGATGATGTTATAAGTTTATTCATGTATATAAGGTATACAAAAATCAATGTGTGTATGTTTGTTCTCTATGCAATCCAAACCGGCTAGACTGATTTGATTGAATTTTCAAAAAAATCTTGAAATTAAAAGATTGATAGCGACCAGATCAATAGAAGATTTAATTTTTTATTATTTTTATATGTTACCAATAATAATAATATTTATATAATAATATAATTTTATATGTTACCAATATTTTGATAAATCAATTCATGAGACTAGTTATTCGCTCCAAACACCATGTCTCCCTGAATAAATGGAGTTTCTGAGATGAAATTTGCTTCTTTGTAATTATTAATTGATAATTAAATAGATATCAGACCCATTTTTATAACACTCACGGGTAAGGCTGGTAACAATTGTATTTATTCCATGCCGCTATTTTTTTTAAATAAAATATATTTGTTTATGTATTAAAGTCATAAATATATTTTACTAAACACAAGTGAATTCTATTATATTTCAATGCATATAAAAACATCTCTTTGATCGCAATAGGTAAATAAGAAATTGCTTTAGGAATATTTATTATATTTTTTTTAAAAGTTTGATTATATTTAAAAGTCTGATTAGAACCTTTTGAGATTTATGATCCGCCTACTCAAATAATCCACATATTACTCTCCAAAGAGCTTCCCAGCGAAACGATTTCGTTTAAAATTCGTTACTTTTCGTGAAATAAAAATATAAATTCAGTCGTTACAGGGCAGTATTTTGTAAGAGGTTTTCATTAAAGTGTCAACGCCGATTCTAGCCGTGCCGGTCGACTGACGGATGTGTACGGTCATTTTTTATCCGGACGAAGAAAGATTAAGGTGACCTCATTCAAGCTTTACGTTTTGGTCCCTTAATTAAAGAAAAACGTAATTTTATTTTGTTTTCTGATTTGGGTATCTTCGTGACACATTCTGTTTTAACAACTGGTCTTTTGTTTAACTAATAATTTCTATTCAATTAATTGAAATGAATTTTAAGTGAATATAAAAGTGCTTCCCACCAATTAAAGCTGTTCTAGATGAAATTAAATATTTTGCTGTGTATTTTTTAATGAGCTGTGTGGGAGCGGCTACGAATATTACCAACACTTTCTTTGCTCGTGGATGTCGTAAAAGACGACTAAGAGCCTTATAATAACCTGGGCCAACTCGATCTGATGCCGTTTGGTCAACAATTACATACCCAAGGAGGGTTAACGTCTGGCAGTCCGGTCATAAAACTATTGCCAATAACTTTTACGATATGTAGTATGAAAGAAGAGTACATATTGTATCGACCCCGAGTAATTGGGATAAGAGTAGGAGAATGATGATGATTTTTTAATGGTTGATTAATCTACAAGACTCGTAAATGGTTCCAGAGCTGAATATCGAATAGAGCTTTATCGCAGTTTCAAGCATAGCACTTGATAATTAAATAATTTTAATTATAAACCTGTTGACGTTTAATATTGAACATAGGCCTCTCTAATTAGCTAATTAATGTGAAAATTACTTTTAATAAATTCTTTGAAGAAACTTTGTTTAAAGGTTTTTATAAAATATAATTCGTGACAATATTGTGCGTCCACAGATACTGTCCAAACTGATTATTTCACCAGCAACAGCGATTTAAAAAGCATTCTACTAATCGCCTGTACATAAATCTGCTTGACAACTCCCTGGGGTGAGGTAGAAATCGTTTTGAAATCGGAAAACTGCCGAGGTTCTAACAAAGACATTTTTTGTGTCACCATTTTTCTTATTAGAGCAATAGCGGCATTCTAGGTCAAGAGATGTTATACAATTAGTTTTTTATTTGTGTAAATTATATACGGGATTTTGAATGATAGGTAATATTTTAATAAACAGGCCTCATTCTTTATATAACATTAATATCATTAGAGATTGTACTGATGGTGGATTTATCTAGATATATTCTAAAGCGAGGAACGTTTTTCTTTCTCTACGCAGGACAATTCTTTTTATGATGTAAAAATTGTTATTTTAAGACCTGTCCTTGACTAAAACTTTTGTTATTTGTGGGTGATAACGAAGAGCTATTTTGCTGCCGCCTATATTAATAAATATCTAAAAATCACCGAGGATATCCTATATAGTCAACATATATACGTCATTATAATAAATAATAATTTATATTTGTAATAAAATATACTCAAGAAACTAATTAATGTGCCGACTACGAAAAAGACTAAGAGTTTTATATCTATCTGGGTCGATTCTATCTGATGCCGTTTGGCCAACAATTACATTTCCAAGAATAGTATATATTATGTCAGGCAGGCGGTCGGTTATAAAATTGCAAACATATTTACAATATATATATATATATATATATATATATATATATATATATCTAGCTTCTGCCCGCGACTTCGTCCGCGTGGAATGGTTACTTTGGGCTAACGTTAACTTCAACTCGCGTATTCGTTTACGTAAAAGGTGGAAATATTTTTAAATAATACATACGTTAAAGCTGTTTTAGGTACCTACATGACCCTTTTATTAGTAAGAGTAGAATATTTAACCTTAAGTAAAATAATAATAATAATCGTTATTGAAAACTAAATACATATGACAGTTGACATAGATGTCTTTGCCTCTTGAATTAGGTAATACCTGTGTTTCAAGAGACAGTTCCTTCCCGAAATACATAAATCTTGAACATCAAATTATTTTACAGTAACATACATTATAAATAATGAATATATATATCTTACGTAATAAAGACTAATGATAAAGAAATCTATAATAAATGAATGAGTGAGAATTAACGTGTTAGTGAGCGCGCTCACACGTTGTGTGTGTGTGTGTGCGTGTATATGTGTGTGTTGTGCGTTTGTTTGTGTGTGTGTGTGCGTGTGTTTGTGTGTGTGTGTGTGTGTGTGTGTTTGTGTGTGTGTGTGTACGTGTGTGTATGTGTGTGTGTGTGTGGTGTGCGTGTGTTTGTGATGTAGTGTGCGTGCATGTATGTGTTTCTTTTTTTTTGTGTGTATTTGTAGTTACGCGAAATAAGTATTTAAAAGTGATTCAAGTTTGACGTAATCCATATAATGCAATGTAGTACCATATAAAGTATTGCAAGTAAAAGTATTGGGCCTTATCTATACTTTCTATAGATATATACAATGTATGTATATTATACATACATACATACACTTACGCCTATTTACGATTACACATACTTTTAATGTGTATGAAATCGCTGTGTGGTAGCGGCTATGAATACTACCAATCCTCACTTTGCTTGTGGATGTCGTAAAAGACGACTAAGAGCCTTATAACGACTTGGGCCAACTCCATCTGATGCCGTTTGGTCAACAATTACATTCCCAATTAGGGTTGACGTCTGGCAGGCGGCCGGTCATAAAACTATTGCCAATAACTTTTATAATATGTACTATGAATGAAGAGTACTTATTGTATCGACCCCAAGTAATTGGGATAAGAGTAGGAGAATGATGATGATGATGACCTCTCGTGAACAAATCGCCAATTTGGTCCAGAAAAGGTCTTCCCCTTGTATTCGTCCCAGTCACGATTGCTTTATATGTTTGCTTCGTCAACCTCTGCCCACTCATTATTTCTTCCACTTCGTGTCCAACCCACCTCAGCATACCAGCGCTCTTTTATAACATTATACCTAATTTTATCTTTCATACTTACATCACACACAGCTTACGAAGAGCTGTCAGCTCTACAGCATTTATTCTATTTTCATGTCTTCCCCGCCAAATCTAACTTTCACTGCCATACATGAGGGCAGGCACTAATACTTCCTATACTTATTATTATTATTTAGGATGTGTAAAGCCGACGGAAGGTCATGAAAAGAAAACAAAACTAAAAATGTAGTGTGTGCAGAAGTACTTTGAAATAACATTAGTTTGAGTTTTTTTTGAATATAAGATTATAAGATCCAGTATTTTTATCGTAAATGCGCGCCCAGTACTTGATCATTATTTTGCTGCGATGTTATTTTTAAACTGCGATATTTCCTAAGATATTCATTGAAATCAAATAATGTAAAGAGCAATTTTGTTTTAAATTAAATACTTGTGATGAATAACTCATTTATTTGGATAAGGATTAATATTATGTTTATAAAAACACCTTCGAAAATATCACATTATTTTAAAACAAATTTGATTAGCATAAAAAAGGTTATAGTGAGCCAATCTTAAAAGATAGACATATGCTGTCGCGGACTTTTATTTAGAACTTTGAAAGGGGAATAATTATGTAGTACATAATTTTTGCGCAACTTTAACCGTTTACGCAGCGGAAGCTCTCAAAAGGAAACATAAACCCGATTTTTACACATTCATCATTGTTTCTCTGCTCCTATTGGTCGCAGCGTAATGTTATATAGCCTAAAGCCTTCCTCTATAAATGGACTATCCAACAAAAAAAGAATTTTTCAAATCGGACCAGTGGTTCCTGAGATTAGCGCGTTTAAACAAACAAACAAACAAACAAACAAACAAACAAACAAACAAACTCTTCCGCTTTATAATATTAGTATAGATTAGTATAGATAGGACCACGCTGTGGACAGTTCTCTGTCTACAGCCGCGGGCCGGTCCGTCCGGGGTAGTACCACACTCTCGCAGAAGATTGACGTCTGAGTTACGGAAATGTGCTGTTGCGCTTCGTTCGGTGAGCGAGAGAGCCGGAAGCCCAACTGAGGTGGGTTTGGGGTTTGTATTGATAGGCAGCGGCCTAGCTATACCCTTAGTATTGCAAAGGTCCATGAGTGGCAGTGACACTTACCATCAGGTGTGCTGTCTGCTCGTTTGCCACCACAAGCAATAAAAAAAAAAATAGAAACGTATATATATATATATATATGTATATATATATATCCATTTGAAAATCAGCGCCAGGGCTTTGTATCTTGCCACCGAAGACAAAGATCGGGTACCGGTGGCCTGCTCGCACGGCGAAGAGAGAAGTTTTGCATGGTGGGTCTATGGGGTCGCGCGCCGCCTCTTCCGTCATCCCGGCCCGGTTTGGCGGGGCGAGACCACATCCATAGCCCACCGCAAAAAAAAGGGGGGTTTGTATCTTGGCACATGCTGAAATGGAATCCTGGTTGATACATTTTCCATATACATAGTCTCTTGTTATTTTTGTATAATTTTGTAATTTGTTAAAGCAATCAATATTTTTTTCTTTCTTTCCTTTCCTTCTTTCTATATACGTGCAATAAATAAAAAATGACAATAAATTAGACATGTGGAGTTGTAAAGACACATAATAGTAATGAAACTTTTATTTTACTGCGAAATATTTTATTTATTCATTAAACAGTTTTGAATAGCATAGATTATATTTATTTTCATTCATTTATTTATATATATTTATGAAAACGAGAAAAACGAATATACCTTTTTTTTTCAAGACCGCCATAAAAAAAACCTACTTGATTGCCGAAATGTATCTACGTGTATTCCTTACACCTATACACTATAATGATGAATACGGGTAAATACGCAATATAGAAGTAGTTTAAACTCTTTTTCTAGCAAACTTTTAATCCCACAAAAATGTTGTAGTTCATAATTTTAAAACTCTTACTAAATAAAAACAAAAACACTTCAAAAAAAAAAATAATCTAATTAAAAATTTTCACTTCAAATATTTTTACCTGAAAAAAAATACAACGTGCAAAGTTAATCGTGGTAAATTATTATTTGAAGCTTTTGAACAATTTCGCAGCAATTTGCGTCGGTATGTTCACCCGTCACCCGTACATTGCCGCGGCAAGCATCAGGTAGTTAGTTATTATACATTTGCAAATATTTTGTAGCTTGACGACTGTTATATTTGGAAATACCTGTTCCGTGTGGTGACGGAAATAGAATGCAATTCACTATCCATTTCTATCCCGTCAGTTTCGCAAAAGACTGATTTGATATCAATCTTTTGCGAAAAATATCAGGGCTATTTTATAAAAAAATAGCCAAAACTAAGCCTTTTTTGTTTCTCGCTTATTATTTTATATCAGAAGTTATTTTCTTTAGTTCTGTTTATTTTCATTAGTTTTTAACGAGAACAAAATAAATGCTTTTCTTTCTTTCTTTCTATATATAGATAATAACGAGGTAAGTGACAGAAAATTTTGCATAATTGGTCTGGCCAGCGTGGAGAAATAACGAACCGAGCTCAGCAATTCGACGTATTTGAGCAAAGAGGAAGATATTTCAAAAAGATGTTTTTATTCAATAACATGACTGTTCATATTTCAGCTTATAAATTTCTTACTGTTAAGTTCGAATCTTTTCTACAGCGGGTAAAAATTGATCTACAATGCTGGTTAGACGAGATGAAATGGTGTTGCATTTCGAGTTTTCCTTTTCATGCATAGATGTTATTTGTACATTATATCTCTTAATCAACTTTTATGACATCCACAAGTAAGAGAGGAAATGGTTAATCGTATTCTTACTCTGATATCAAGCAGATTATGACCGTTATATTATAAACTACCTTCTGCCTGTTGCTTCGTCCGCGTAAAGAACTTCCTCAAAGTTGAATCATTATCCCAATGGAACACATTACCGAGATAAAAAGTATCTCATGTCTAAATCCAGCAATTAGTCTATATCTGTGCCAATTTTTATTAAAATCAGTTCAACAGTTTACGCGTGATCGAGTAAACACAACCAAAAATCTTCATAAACTTTGACATTTATATTATTAGTAGGATAACAAACACTCTTCCCGTGACTATAAATGCTGTGAAGTATCAGAAATCACTACCTATTTATTTTATTTGCTATGGTATATCCATAATGGCCACCGAAGAGAAAGATCGGGTGCAAGTGGCCCGCTCGCACGGCGAAGAGGGGCGCTTTGCAGGGTGGGTCCATGGGGTCACGCGCCGCCTCTTTCGTCGCCCCGGACCGATTTGGTGGGTTGTGACCAACTCCATAGACCACAAAAAAGAAAAAGGTATATCCATAATATTATAGACTAATTTGAATTCTGAAATCCAAAAGTTAAGGTAATATTATAAATACGAATATTAATTCGGTTTTTAATGCTTTCACGCCTTACTACTCAATCCACTGTTTTGAAATTTAATAAATATATGTTATCAACATACATGTGTTATAGAAAAAGAACATAGTATCATTTACGCAGGATAAAGTACTGTGTTTTAAGGTTAGGAAATTTGATTGACGAAATCTAAATAACACAATCTAAATTTTGTATACTTGTTTTTAGAGTTACAATGAAGGACCTTTTAGGAAGAAAGAAAGTACTGTTCTCGCGGGATAGAAAATTACTGACATAAATCTATATTAATACATGCATAGCTATATACGGCCATAGTTATTAAGTGTTTTTTTTTTTTATTGCTTTTGGTGGCAAACGAGTAAGCAGTATACCTGATGGTAAGTGTTACTGCCGCCCATGGACCTTTGCATAACCAGGGGTATAGCTAAGCCGCTGCCTACCTATACATATCCCAAACTCAACCAGTTGGGTTTCCGGCTCTCTCGCTGACTGAACGAAGCGCAACAGCATATAGCCATTGCTCGTCGATCTTCTGCGAGATTGTGGTACTATCCCGGATGGACAGGCCCACAGCTGTAGACAGAAAACTGTCAACAGCGTGATCCTAGTAGGGCCACACTGTTGACGTAGTACGTACGTACTACACTCTCGCAGAAAATTGACGTCTGAGCAGTGGCAATATGCTGTTGTACTTCGTTCGATGAACGAGAGAGCCGGCAGCCCACCTTTCTCGGTGGGTTTGGGTTGTCATTGGTAGGCAAAGGTCTGCACCCCTGATATTACTAAGGTTCATAGGCGGCAGTAACATTTATCATCAGGTGTACTGCTTGCTCGTTTGCCACCATAAGCAATAATAAAAAATAAATGTATTTTCATTTGGACATATTTTTGCTTCAAAAATGTTTATTCGGTGTTTAAAATTCGAAGAATTACTTTTGTAATTAGTACATTTTCTATGTTACTCTACGAACTAAATTACATTTTATAATATATCTAGATAATATTCGTTCCCTAAAAAATAAATCCAACGGGTCATTTTTTTAATCACAATCATTGATGTATAGATTTGTCAATAAACTTGAATATCGCCTACCTTTCACCCTTCAGCGCTTATATTTTGATAGCGTTCTTTCTTTGTATCTCCATTTCTATTTGAGTTACGCGGCTCATTTCTATCTAAAGAGTACTCGTTGAAATGATGCTATATTTTTTCAGCTTTTTCATTTATATTAGTGGAATTATTGAAGGATTAGTAGAGTGAAAAGATAGACGTGAATTTTCAACTTGATTTCATATTTTCTGTAACATTCAACTTACGTTATAATTATTTTAATAGAAACATAATTTTGAAACCTCGTCGTAAAAAAAGTTGTTACAAATTCTACGTATCTGTTTGTTTGTGGCATCGTAGCTCCTAAATAAATTGACTGAATACGATGTAGTTTTTTTTATTTGCAAGATGACGTGATCAAAATAGATCTTAGCTACAATTTATATATATATAGATAGAAGCTATCCTATCTTTTAGGTGGGATCAAACTACACATGCTGTGCAAATTTGATTAAAATCGGTTAAGTGCTTTAGAAGTCCATCGCGGACAAACAACGTGACACGTAATTTATATATATTAAGAAGATCTGTTCCGATATTTCAAGGTCATAAGTTCTTTGTGAACTGTCGTAGGATCTATGATATATGAGGGGTATTTATTTTAATTATGTAACCTCTACAACACAAATACTACAAACTACTTTGATATTAGAAATCGATATCCTGGATTGTTTACTACTAAACTGATCAAGTTTGGGTTCATTGGATTCTTCTTTTTTTTACACATTCTTACATACCTACATATTGTAACTCCTATAAGTCAGGATCCACTTAACTAGTTTTGTTTATTATTCCTGTAAATTATAAAAAAAACACCATTAATCACGTATTTATAAATAAAGAATGGTAACTACTAGAGGCCCAATAAGAAAATAAAACGCCGTCCTACGCTTCGTAGCCAGATCGCGGCCGGAGATTCTTAGCACCCCATGCCCTACCAACGACGGGTCTGCTACCAATATGAGCCTGTGGATTCGCGGAACTACCTATTACTAATAGTTCCGCCGTGGCTATTTTAGCGTCCATATTGTTTAGGGGAGGATTATGCTATAATATCCACACTTAGCCAGAGGTTTGGCGATTGTAGTAGGTGTTATTACGCTTCCCAGGAGGTAAGTGTCCATCCTCCTGGTGAGACTTGTAGTCGATTTTTTCGACTCCCATGAGCAAATAAGGGCTGATGACAATTGTACTCGTATCCTGTCACGACACGCCACATGGATGGATAGAAGTAGAACAACATTTGGTGGAGTAACTAGAGTCCTCTAATAATTTAATTTTAGGAAGATTCTTAGTCGAGATAAAGGTTTCTTATGTGAACAACAACATATACATATGTACAGAAAAATATGTATAGATACATTATCTTCATCATCATCATCATCACAGCCCATAAATTTCCCACTATTCAGCTCGGACCTCCTCTGTAATAGGAGGGAAATTAACCTACTATACCGCGCTGGTCAGACGTGTTGGTATAGGGTTTAGTTTCGAGTTTTCCTTCTCTCGCATAGATGTTATATGCGTTTTATATCCCTTAGTCGTCTCGTACGATTACCCATGGCTAAGATATGGGTAGGTGAATAGTATTCTTACTCCGTCACCACACGGAAAAGATACATTATATATTAATAGAATAATCTGTGGAGTTAGGCTGACCGACCGCATTTGCAACGACGACGTAAGAGAGCGAGTAGGTATGAAATAGAGTATTGGTGTAAAGATGCGAAAAGGAATGCTCCGATGGTTCGGACATGTAGAAAGAATGCCGAACGAACGTCTGGTTAAGAAGATATACAATGCGAAAGTGTAAGGATGTAGGCACCGAGGGAGACCGGGACTCACTTACCTAGACCAAATTGGTCACGTACTGAAGGAAGGTGGAGTCAAGAATCTCCGAAATAGACAAGCGTGTATGAAGAGAATTATGAATGTTGAGGAAGCGAGTGAAGTATACAAGGATAGAGTTCTCTGGCACTCTGTTCTCTCTGCCTACCCTGCAAGGGATATGGCGTGATGATATGTATGTATGTATGTGTATGTAGAATAATAATAACAATAAATTAACTTTTCTCAATATTTCGTGTTTAGTAAGCAAGTAAGACGTGGTCTAACGCCAGCAAAGCAATAACTCAACGTTATAGCATTCGGTCCTTGGAAACTATCCAGATTTCTCTATTAGATCTGTAATTGGAAGTTTCATTGTATCAGGTAGTGCTGACCTAAATAATAAATTTTGATCTTCAAAATCGAAAAGGTTTCGTTTTAACATTAGTCATGTTACTCTTTTTTTTAGGTTTGCTATCGTACGGTTTTAATCTACCCAGTTGTCTAGTTTAATTAAAACAGGGGTCCATAATTCATGACTTCTTTTTCACCTCTCCAATAATTCACTACAATATTCCACTGGAATGATTTTTTTTACTTTGGTTGAAGGCACCCTTGAATCAAAGTAAAAGAAATCATCCCGCGTAAAATATTCTATTTAAATGGTTTTATTTTGAGTTTTTATTCCTTTGATTTAACTGCACAGATGGGCTATGAAACTTACCCACCATGCCAATGGCGTGGCTTCGATTCCCACACAGAAAAATTCTTTGCGCGATATACAAATTATTGTTAAGAGTTATTGAGTCTTTTTTTTGCGGTGAACTATGGATGCGTCTCGTCCCGTCAAATCGGTCCGGCGTGACGGGAGAGACGGCGTGTGACCCCATAGACCCACCATGCAAACTCCTCACTTCGCCGTGCGAGCGGGCCACCGGTACCCGATCTTTGTCTTCGGTGGTCAAGAGTTATTGAGTCTGGCTGTAATTTGTGTCCGTTAGTAATATATTTGAAAATCCCCCACAACACAAGGACTATTTATTTAGTACCGAGACTTGTTTAAAAAAAATATATCACCACACGTAAAATATTTTGTGGGAATCACAAATTGTTGCTCAGAGTTTAAGTCTAATTTGTATCCGTTACATTGTATATTTGGAAAATCCTTCGCAATGTAAGGATTATTGCCTCAGCTGAGTGTAAATTGAAATATAGTTCCTTAAGAAGATTTAATTATATTATACTGAATACTTTAACCAAGTATCAAGAGTAAAGTATATCTGAAAATATCAAAAAAACGCCTTACTGTGAATTTCCGACTTCCTTACTAGCGACCATATATATAGGATTACAGAGACGTTTGAACGGTCAGCTTATCCGGATTTGTGCATGAGCCATGCTCGATGGTATTCTTAATTGCTTTGGTGGATATAATTTCTTGGTCGGTTGGTATTACGCTCGAACTAAGAGCTAACACTAAATATTTTATCTATATTTAAGTTAAATATTATCCGACTAATGGCTACACAGATTTCATAGTGGTTAGGATACGTATTGTGCAAAGTATCATGTGTTCGATTACCAAGCTGTACAATGTGATTCACAAAGTGTGTGATTCACAAAGTGTTGTTCTGAATCTGGTTGTACATACATACATACATATCATCACACCATATCCCTTGCAGGGTAGGCAGAGAGAACAGAGTGCCAGAGAACTCTATCCTTACCTACTTCACTCGCTTCCTCAACATTCATAATTCTCTTCATACACGCTCGCCGGTTTCGGAGACTCTTGACTCCACCTTCCTTCAGTACATGACAGATCTGGTCTAGGTAGGTGCATCTGGTTGTCATTTATATATTATGTGTTCGTAAAGTGCCTCGCAATACAAAGATTTTTAGTGCAGGAGGTTTGTCTTTTTTTAAACTAAATTATGTATAATAATAAAAAAAAAACCATGTGGTGATGGCCACCACCTCAGCCAGAAGGCACGTGTAGCAATACATAACGCAGTGCTTGTCCCAACATTACTATATGGAAGCGAGAGTTGGGTATGCAGAAAAGAGTATGAAAGTAAAATTAATGCGGTTGAAATGCGATCTCTACGGAAAATCTGTGGAGTTAGGCTGACCGACCGCATTCGTAACGATGACGTAAGAGAGCGAATAGGTATGAAAGAGAGTATTGGTGTAAAGATGCGAAAGTGGAAGGATGTAGGTATCGGGGGAGACCGAGACTCACCTACTTAGACCAGATCGGTCATTTACTGAAGGAAGGTGGAGTCAAGAGTCTCCGAAACCAGCGAGCGTGTACGAAGAGAATTATGAATGTTGAGGAAGCGAGTGAAGTATGCAAGGATAGAGTTCTCTGGCACTCTGTTCTCTCTGCCTACCCTGCAAGGGATATGGCGTGATGATATGTATGTACGAAATAATCGTTAAAACTTATGTAATATGTATGATCGAAGAAAAGTATCTGAACTTCAAGTAATTGGGATAAGAAAGGGATGATGATGATTCCGTTAAACATTACTTCATCCATTCAACCATCTCTCCCATAGCCTATCATCAATATTTGACACAAACTTCCTCGCCAAAAGAAATGATGGCATAACAGGCAGGTTCGTAATCACTTTACTGCCGGGCGGGCCACCGAAGACAAAGATCGGGTACCGATGGCTCGCTCGCACGGCGAAGAGAGGAGTTTTGCATGGTGGGGCTCGTAATCACTATTGGTATTAAGAGATCCCTAGCAAATCACTGCTGCCCAGATATTTGGTGCTATCGATTCAATACAATAATAGGTGGCGACATATTGCATTCTCATGTATTATTACGTTATTTAAATATTGCCATATATCTAAAATATAAAGTCTGGTCAGAATATAATAAATTCTCAAATGACGAGGCTCAGTATTTAAAGTAAAGGCGATTCTGTGAGCCTTTTAAATGGAAGCCCAAGCCACAAGAGGCTTATCTAGAACGGAACTGAAGTACAAAGGGACCGGGATATAGAATTTTATACTTTAGTATAAAATACTTGTGAAATTTATATGTAGGTATTTTCATCTTTGTACATTATAAACTTTTGTTATGGTAATAATATCATCATCATCACAGCCCGTAAATGTCCCACTGTTGGGCTCGAGCCTCCTCCGTAATGGAAGGGAAATTAACCTACTATACCGCGCTGTTCAGACGTGTTGGTATAGGGTTTTGTTTCGAGTTTTCCTTCTCTCGCATAGATGTTATATGCGTTTTATATCCCCTAGTCGTCTTGTACGATCACCCACGGTTAGATATGGGGTGGTGAATAGTATTCTTACTCCGTCACCGCACGGAAAGGAATAATATGTTTAGTCTATAATTAAAACTTTGTATGTCGAGGAACTAAGTATAAAATGTTCATCACTTTAACCTTTTCAATGGATATAATAAATATTGATTAAGGATGATGAATGATGAAGGTATGTAAACAGATGACATAGCAGCAAGAGATGCAAAACTCGAAACTTTATACCAAACCGTCAAACCAGCGTGGCAAATTTCATTTTTTTAAATAATGTTCGTTCTCGGTAGTGGTTATAGGACTTGGCAAGCGAAGCGGATTTAAAATATCATCATCTTAGTTCATATACGTTGCTAAGCTTGAGTCCCTCAGCTATAGAAGTGAAATTTACTCGTATCTATTATTACACGTTTGTTAAGCGAGTTAGTTTAGGGCAATTCATTATGGAGGAGGCTCGAGCTCAACAGTGGGACATATATGAGCTGAGATTATGATGATGATGACATAACTATTTTTACGGATTCTATCGCGTTTGTATTTGATTTTTAATTACTCAACGTTTTTAACACTTTATAGCGTTCATGGTTACGAGAAGACTAAGGTTTCTCACGTCCAATAAGTCATCGTTATTACAGAGATTTATATCTACCCGCTACAGTATCAGTTATTAAATTTTTACCCATATTTTTAATACAATACAAACGCGATAGAATCCGTAAAAATAGTTTTATTTCAAACTAGCCGACCCGGCACACTTCGTTCAGCCTAACAGTCAATGAATGAGCAGATTTCGATTAATTCGACATTATTAATGTATTGTTATTGTCATTAAAATACTTGATTTTTTAAATTTATATATTATTGTAAAAAATAATATATAAACTTAAAAAAATCGAGAATTTTAATGAAGTTGCTGGTGTAAAACTAAAGACCACCTTGTGACATACGACATTATTCTCCTTGCGCATTGAAAATGATCTAATTGTTGTTCTCTGAGATTTGCTCCCCGATTTCGTATTGTCAACTGAGCCTTTTCACGGGCTGCCTGAATTTGTGATTGAGAAGCACGAAGTCGGACATACTAACGTGGCACTCTTCACTTATAATATATCGTTCTTCTTTAGCGGTTTCATTCGCGATGTTTAAAATCCTAATTGCATTATGGCTTTGAAAGGAAAGATTACATCTTCTTGGTCAAAACTTTGTTAATAATAATTTCGACACAATAAGATTTATTATATTAACACATACATACATACATATCATCACGCCATATCCCTTGCAGGGTAGGCAGAGAGAACAGAGTGCCAGAGAACTCTATCTCTGCATACTTCACTCGCTTCCTCAACATTCATAATTCTCTTCATACACGCTCGCCGGTTTCGGAGACTCTTGACTCCACCTTCCTTCAGTACATGACCGATCTGGTCTAGGTAGGTTAGTCTCGGTCTCCCTCGGTACCTACATCCTTCCACTTTCGCATTGTATATCTTCTTAACCAGGCGTTCGTTTGGCATTCTTTCCACATGTCCGAACCATCGGAGCATTCACTTTCGCACCAATACTCTCTTTCATACCTACTCGCTCTCTTACGTCGTCGTTACGAATGCGGTCGGTCAGCCTAACTCCACAGATTTTCCGCAGAGATCGCATTTCGACCGCATTAATTTTACTATCATACTCTTTTCTGCATACCCAACTCTCGTTTCCATACAGTAATTTTGGGACAAGCACTGCGTTATGTATTGCTACACGTGCCTTCTGGCTGAGGTGGTGGCTGCCGAGAAATTGCCCCAACGCTCCGTTCACTCTATTTCCCGCATTCACTCTTCGCTCTATATCAGTGGTGTACCTTCCATCTCGGCTAAATCCACATCCAAGATATACAAATTCATCCACTTGCTCTAGTACATCATTACCTATTGTTACTCTTACATCTGTTCTGGTTTTATCTCTTTCAAAGACCATTATTTTGGTTTTGCTCACATTCACGCATAGACCCCTATTCTTACAATCTTCTGTCATTGTATCGACTAGGGTCTGCAGGTCAGTCGCTGACTGTGCCAGCAGGACTGCATCATCTGCATAAAGCAGAGCAGTGACCACTGAGTCGCCCATCTGGACTCCCACATTCATATCGTTCAACCTTTGGAGACATTTATCCAGATATATGATAAACAGCCTGGCTGACAGAACGCACCCCTGCTTAACGCCGATATTGACGTCAAACCAAGGCGACATTCCATCATCCAGCCGCACACAGGCTCTACAGCCCATGTAACTGGACTGCACAGCCTGTAGCAGTTTACCGCTAATACCATACTCCGGTAAAATGTCCCAAAGTTCCTTTCGTACAACCGTGTCAAATGCTCTCTCCAGATCCACAAAACTGCAGAAAACCCTCTGACCTAGAGTCAGATGCTTCTCCACAATGTTGCGCAGAGACAACACTTGATCCATGCATCCCCTTCCACTCCTAAAACCTCCTTGTGTCTCACACAGTAAACCATCGGACACCATCCTCATTCTCCTTTCAATAATTTTTCCATACACTTTTGCTGCCAAACTGGTCAAGCTTATGGCTCTGTAATTTGCTCAGTCATAACGTGAACCCTTGTTTTTAAACAAAGGCACGATGACTGCGCTATTCCAGTCCCTGGGAACCATTCCCAACATAAATTGAGGAGCAACAGGAACGCCTCCCAGACACAAGAGCCACCAAGCTTGATCATCTCGGCAGACACCATATCAATGCCCGCTGCCTTACCATTTTTCAAACTTCTTATCGCCCATTCAACTTCATCCATACTGATGCCATCGGAGGACGCCGTTGTCGAATGTTGATCTACTAAACCACATCCAACACCGGCGCCAACCGTAGCATCCGCATACATATCGCCAAAATATTCACTCCATCGGCTTAACACGTCTTTTGTTTGTGTAAGAATGTCTCCACCTTTAGACCTTATTTTATTCATTCTGAAGGCTGACCAACCACCCCGAGACTTCTTCACCTCCCTCCAAAAGAGTTTGGTGTTACCCTCGAAGTTTTTAGTCAGCCTATCTTCTGCACTTATACTTGCTCTATCACGTTTCTCTTTCACTAAGGCCTTGGTGTCATTCTTACATTGCCGATATATTTCTTTCTTCTGTTCAGTCATACTGTCATTCAGATTCAAAGAAGAGACATAGTCCAGCCACGCTTTCTTCTTTTGCTCTACGGAAGCTGCCACTTCCGCATCCCACCATGCATCACCATTTGTTTTTCTATGCTTCTTTGACTTTCCACATACTTCTTTCGCTGTATCTACCATACTCTCTTTCAATACTCTCCAGCATTCTTCAATGTCCGATTGCGGCTGGCTTGCCATCGTCAGCCATTCTCGGACACCCTCTGCATACTTTTCTCTTACACACTCTTCTTGCAACCTTTCAACCTTTATTCTTTCAAGCCCTCCGAAGTGCACACGCTCTCGCCAGTGCCTCCACTTTCTGAACAGACCACTAAATCTCGCAATAACGAGATAGTGGTCCGTATCGACTGTGGGGCCCCTGTAGGCTCTTGCGTCCAATATTTTGCTTCGGAGGCGACTGTCTACCAAAATTAAATCTATTATGCTTTTCTGTTCATTCCTTCTCCATGTATACATATGGATGTCCTTATGTTGGAAAAATGTATTTTACACAATAAGGTTTCTCTCCATGCATACATCCGCTATGAGCCTACCTGCGTCGTTCACTCTCTTATCACCAAATGGACCAAGTACGTCCTCATAGTCGGGACGCTTGGTCCCCACCCATCCGTTCAAATCTCCGCATACAATCACGCGTTCACTGGTTTCTGCCATATCCAGAACTTCCCTAACATTGTCCCAAAACTTCTCTAGGTCTGATGCCATCGAGGATCCTACGGGAGCATATGCTACAACCATGAATACCTTGGTGACACCTAGTTTTATACGGACCCAGAGAAGTCTGGGATCATACATTCCGTAATCCTTCACACCTGAGGCCAAGCGAGAGGACAACAGCACTCCTACCCCCATGCTGGCTCGATCGCTCTGTGGTACACCAGACCACAGAGCCATCCCGCCACTAGGAAGATCGCAGGCGTCGCTGCCCCTTCGCTTGGTCTCTGTTACACAGAGCACGTCTAGCTGTTTGTCCGCCATGACGGATATCAGCTCGTGCAACTTACCTTCCACACAACCTCTTACATTCCACGTGCCCACCCGGCACTCCGTTCTCCTCGACTCGTCTAACTGGGCAAGGCGTGATGGGTGGCGGCCCCCATCGCCGCAACTGCCGATGTTCGTACCGACGGGGGCGGGTCGGTACGCGTCGCCTCCGGGGGACGCCCTAACCCGCATTGCGGTACGCATATCGAGCCGGATTAGCAGTCTAATTAGACTGGCAGGGGACGCGAACGAGCACGCTCCGGACTATGCCCCCCTATTATTTAATTATATTAATACTCGTAAAAACTCGTAGCACTTGCAACTCACACTCACAAACAGACATGAGCTTACATGAGCTGTCAGTTATGTTTTGTTATATCGTGAACAAATGAACTAAACGTTCATTTGGAAGTCTCTATATTTTTAAAATCATATAATTTTATTTATTAATTAATTATTACAATATGCACTGGAAGCATATATATGAAGTCATGTCAGTTATTTTTTTTTTATAAATAAGATAACACCCAACAATAAGGTAATAATCCTTGTATAAATGCCCCCGCAGGAATTTCCAAACATATAATGTACATAAATTACACTCAGACTTAAAACAACAATTTGTGGGTCACACAATATATTGTCCCGCATGGGAATCAAACCCACGACACAGGTACGGTGGGTTGGTATATTAACCACTTCACCAACTATGCATACTTAGATATTTAGAAGCTACTAAGAAAAATACATATTTACAGAAATATATGTTTATTTCTATAATAGAAATGATGAATGCTAGTAGTTCGATGGAATGACACAGCAAAACGTATATGGGATAAGTTTATCGAAGTGCGTGTTAAATATTATCATACAATATTATTATATCTTGTTTACTTTATAGGTTCATAAAGTTAAAGAATTAGGAGTATTATTTACGAAGAAAAATTTAACTACATACATTATTCTGATCTGTTATTGAGTTCAACTCTAAATTACTCTAAAAACATTTAAAGTAGATGAGTTGTTTAGGGTGCTATTATTATTTGGTATTATTAGATGGCGTTATTAATTAAGTTATTGACTAATCGCGAGTTCAATTGCTACGCAGGACAATATTTGTTCGACCTAAATATAGTTTTTTAAATCTAAGTGTAATTTGTATTCGTTAATTATGTTTGTAAAATTGCCCGCAGTAAAATGATGATTTTATTGCCGTATAATGACGGAGTAAGAGTACAATTTCCTAGCTACTTGTTTACCCGTGCCTGTGGTACAGGATGACTAGAGAATATATAAATAATAATATAAAAGAGAGGGAAAGCTACACCAATCTATTTGACGAGCGTGTTAGGTCAGTTCTTCTACTATTGTGGAAAAAGCTCGAGTCCAGTAGTGGGACGTATATAAAGAATATTTATTATTTTTGAAAATGTTTACAATCTATATCGTATTATTTCATTGTGTTACTTTCATCTTTAAAGCTATTGTTGTTTATTGTTGGGAACAGGGATTCCTATGTGGATATAGATCTACCGTGCTAGTATCGTGGGTTCGATTTCTACGTAGGACAAAGGACAATACTTTGTGTGATCTAAAAATTGTTGTTATAAGTCTGGGCGTCATTTGTGTCCGTTAAATTGAATGTTAGTAAAGTCCCCCGCAGTACAGAAATTATTTCCTTAATGCCGGGTGATTTCTATAATAAAGATCATCTAGGGAATTGGTGACCTCTATCGATACTATAAGTTTTCCAAGAGGTTTTCAAATTTTTAAGGGTGGTGAGACTTAATATTTTGTGAATCAAAGAATCCCCTTTTTGCTGTTTAATATTTTTATAACTAATTCACACTAGAATCTAAAAATTTTCTCGTGGTACGTGACTTGGCACTTGCCAAGCACGAACGCTGCGTCATAATATTTCATCATTGTGACGTCACGATTGATAGCCTGCGCCCCGAACGCTAATACTCTTCAATTCATCACATATTACGGCTTAGACGATGACCTAGTATAACAGCTTTTGCTTTAAGTCTGAGAGAGACTTAGTTTGATATAAGCGGGCAGTTTCTTCGTCCCATTTTATTAAGAGTATAATAATAATATCTAAAGTTTAAGTAAGCCAAGAAGAAACCCCAAAAGACATGTTGTCGCTCAACATCTATGACACATGAATTGCGCTCTTCGAGCTTTATCCAAATGTAATAAAGCCACTTCAAGAACATTAATTTTATAAACAAACCACCATAACAATTAAATCAAACATAAAAAGAGCACGGACAAAAGTCTGTGGAATAACATACTCATAATAAAAAAAAAAGTTTAAGTAAGAATTACATACACATACATATCATCACGCCATATCCCTTGCAGGGTAGGCAGAGAGGACACACCTGTAATTATAAAACTGTAGTTTATTTTTTTGTCTGTACGAACGAGGTAATACCAAAAACTACCAGTTGGATTTTAAAAAGTCTTGTAATGTCACATAGACTGTTAATACTAGAAGTTATAATGTGTGTGTACATGCATGCTAGCGTACGTGCGTGTGTGAATACGTGCGTGCACGTGTACGTGCGTGCGTGTGCGCGTGTTTGCGTGATTATGAGTATGTGTGTCTCTTCCGATATTGATTTGAGATCTCATTTCGCATTGATGTTGTCTATACCATACTTTGGTTGTTTTTTACTAATCCCATGAGAAAGGAAGGGAAGGTGACATTACACATTCTTCAATCGTTGATAAACTGTGTTAAACTCTACTATTACTCGAAAAAATATTTTTCCTGCTATTTTAATAAATATGTAATTAGATACAATATAAGTGGTAGGACCACGGTGTTGACAGTTTTCTGTCTGCAGCCGCGGGCCGGTCCGTCCGGGGTAGTACCACACTCTCGCAGAAGATCGACGTCTGAGTAATGGCCATGTGCTATTGCGCTTCGTTCGGTAAGCGAGAGAACCGGAAGCCCAACTGGGTGGGTTTGGTTTTGTATTGGTAGGCAGCGGCCTAGCTATACCCTTGGTATTGCAAAGATCCATGGTCGGCAGTAACTTTACCATCAGGTCTGCTGCTTGCTCGTTAGCCACCATATGTAATAAAAAAAGGGAAAAATAATTATATTTTTTTTACAAACCTCATTTGTGCTTATAAAAAAGTATCATTTACATCATTATTTTAATTAATCCCACCAACTTTGCATTTTATCGCCTTTTTGTACAACAGATACAAATTAAATGAAGTACCTACTTTAAAAAAATATTTTTAATTTTTGATTAAACTTGTACTTAACGAATAAAAATCACATTTATTATTGTAAAATGAACCGTAATATATAACTGATAAGGTGTGATTTAGGAGTGTTTCGTGCTCAGAGTGGCTAAGTCAAATCTGCGTAAAGAGGCCTTTTATTCAGAGGTAAGTTAAACGTTCCTTTAGTGGGGCTCTTCGAGATAAAGTTATTTATTATGAAAGGTATAAATAGGAGCTTGTTTAGGCTTTGTGGAGCAAAATGCTTTTGTATTTATATAAAAGAAGGCTTACTTATATAGTTATCCTTTACGAGCATAACAAAAGTGGAGAAATGATATGCTATTAAAATGTTAATAATTTGTTAAGTATATTTAATTTTTTTATTTTGTATTGTTTTAAAATCAGAATCCTTCATGTTATAATGTTATAAAAAAGGGGGAAAAGAACAAAAAGAGAAGAAAATGGCAAGTAATGAGAATAGGTAGTTTATATTAATAATAGAATCTATAGAATGTTTTTTAGAAAGCTATTAGAAATTAGACTTAACCAATGTTTTCTTCCCGTGATCTCTCAGTCGGTTTTAAAACTGCAGAGAAAATAAAGCATGACAACACTGATAAAATATAAACAGATTTACATAACTCTTATACTCTTAGTATATATACTAGTCACAAAAATTAAAGGATATAAAATAAAAATCCAAATTTTTGGGTGATTTTCAACGAGCTGTAACTCCGAGGAAAATAGTTGTACAGAAAAAATAAAAAAAAGCAAATTGTAGCTCTAAGTGTCTAGTTTTCAGATATGACTATAAATTTTTTTTATCATGTCCAGGTCTGGAGAAATTCTAAGAAAACAACCAAAAAAAAATTTTTCAATTTTTTTTTTTCGTCTAAAAAAAGGTCCACGGGCTTCAAAAAAATTCTTTTGAGTGTTTCGTTCAAAAGCTCTTTTAGAGAATTTAATACTCTTTAATTTGACGTATTCAAAAAGCCTGTACAATGATTTGCCACGGAGTTATCGTCCATCAAAGCAAAAAAGATCTTTTTAACTTTGATAATCAATAACTCCGGAAATAATGATTGTATAGAAAATTGAAGGAAAGTTTTGAAAACTGCACAATATTTTCTATAAGAAAATGTAAACATATTTTAGAAAAAAAAATTTTTGAATTGAAAACTCGGACTGAAAAAAAAGACAAAAATTCGCATAATTAAGGATATTTGGATAACTTGGTATAACTTTGGATAAAATGGATGAACGAAAGATGTCGTCGGTAATTTTTTAACCTCAAAGTGTCCCCTAAAATCCCTCAAAAATTCAAAGCGCTGCGATTTTTTTTTCATTGTGCCGCGAAGCTTCAAATTCTTTGTTTTTGCAAAAATCACCATTATGAGCAATTTTGTGATTTTTATTAATTTTTTCAATGGAAAATTTTTTTTCTCTCTAAAATCCTTATTTTTTTGATCAAAAAGATTAACTGTTTAAGAAGTTTGAAAAAAAAAAGATCAGTCATTATTTCAAGAGATATTGATTATCAAAGTTAAAAAGATCTTTTTTGCTTTGATTGACGATAACTCCGCGACAAATCGTTGTACAGGCTTTTTGAATACGTCAAATTAAAGAGTATTAAATTCTCTAAAAGAGTTTTTGAACGAAACAATCAAAAAAATTTTTTTGAAGCCCGTGGACCTTTTTTTAGACGAGAATAAATTTGAAAAATTTTTTTTTGGTAGTTTTCTTAGGATTTCTCCAGACCTGGACATGACAAAATTTTTTTTATAGTCGTATCTAAAAACTAGATACTTGGAGCTACAATTTACTTTTTTTATTTTTTCTGTACGACCATTTTCCTCGGAGTTACAGCTCGTTAACAATAACCCAAAAATTTGGATTTTTTTTTATATCCCTTAATTTTTGTGACTGTGTATATATGTTTCACTGTTGAACACTAGCCTCCTCAACAATTCGATTGATCGTCATATCCGTTTACCCTAGTACGGACACCAAACCTTGATAAAGTACCTATCTAAAATTTTTGCAACACATTAAATATAGCTGTAATGTTTTGTGATTCTTTATGAAGAGAAATAAATAGCTATAGTCCGGTCTAATTAGAACAAAAAATAAGAGTAAAGCTACATAAAGTCCCAACAAGCTGAAAATCAGTAAGATTGTTTAAAATATGATTAAAAATAATATTTGAAAGTTCCCCATCGTTCCCCTGTATGGAAAAAAAATTCAAGTTCAAGGGTCAAGAAAATGAGTTTATCGCGATTTTCAGCAAAACGGTATGTTTTATCATAAAATACATCAGACAAAAATTATACATCATAAAATTATCTACAAAAAATGTATCAATACTTTTTTTCTTACGAGCAACCATTTTTGAGATATAACGATTCAAAAAGTTGTAATCATCATTATGCATGAGTACGCCACGTATATACGAGTACATCTCTACAGTTGTAATATATGTTAAAATATACAGATTTTGATATTAACAACTCAGTTGCTACTCATCAACATCTTTTTCAGGTATATTACCAAGTTCAAGAGTGGCTTGGTTATCAGCTAGACCGCTAGGGTCTCAGCCAGACGGGGGTTGGAAATTGGTCATATTCTTATAGTTATAACTTATGTATATTTTATATTATAGATGTAAGTTACAATGACCGATAGAAACACATTTTAACAAATATTACAACTTTAGAGATGTACTCGTATATACGTGGCGTACTCATGCATATTATGACGATTACAACTTTTTGAATCGTTATATCTCAAAAATGGTGGCTCGTAGGAAAAAAAGTATTGATATATTTATTGTAGATAATTATATGATCTATAATTTTTGTCTGAAGTATTTTATGATAAAACTTACCGTTTTGCTGAAAATCTCGAAAATCTCATTTTTTTTGACCTTTGACCTTGAATTTTTTCCATACAGGGGAAAAATGGGGAACTGTCAGATTTTATTTTTAATCAATCTTACTAATTTTCAGCTTGTTGGTCATTTATGTAGCTTCGAATGTCTAAATTGACCGGACTATTACTATAATTATTTTAATGTTGTGACGGAGTATATAAAAGTTTGAATCTTGGCAGGTGTTATATTATTATCATTATTATTAATGGAAGGCAAGTTGATCTAGTGTACCGCGCTGGTCAGACAGATTGCCACAGAATTCTATGTCGAGATTGTCTTCTCTTTCATTAATGTAATCTGTATATTGTATTCCTTAATAGTCTTTTATGGTATCCATAAGCAAAAAAAAAAGTGTGATAAATTGTATTCTAATTCCGTCACCACGTAACTCATACTTCACTACAATTTAATGTATATTCTAGACGTCTATAATCCTTTAGATTTCACTTAATCATTAATACAGCAATTCACGTTAATCTCTAATAACGCTGATACAGCAGTTTCTTGCTGTTACGCCTATATCGGGAAATTAAATTGATATTACACGCTAAACAATCACGCTTGTAAGAAGAGGGCTGGCAGCTATCGAGGAGGTTCATTTTGTACTTAATATCTCATCAATCACTATTAAAAATGTGCAAGTCATTATTGAAAGTGTTGTATCGAAATATTTCTGTTATCATAAATATACTTGATTAAGAGGATTTGTTTAATTAATTTTTGTGTACGTTTATATGTGATGGTATTTCTGCTAAACTGTTATACAGAATTGAATGACATGTTAATGTATATTTGTGTGAGTTCTCGATTGATATATTGTTAAATTTTGGGAGTAAGATTTGTTTACGCGAATATTAGGCATTTGAAATAAAACTGACTGCACAGATGGCGTGGTGGTTAAGATACCGACTTCCCGTGCCAGTGTTCTGGGTTCGATTGCTACGCATGATAATACTTTGTGCAATCCATGAACTGTTGTTCTGAGTCTGGGTGTAATTTGATTGCGTTCATTATGTTTGTAATCACTTAGTGCACTTAATGCTAGTGCTTACTTATTGCTTGTATATATTTCCTTAGTGCATGTGTTTAAAAAAAATGAAAACTAATTTATTACTAGGATTGTCGAGAGAGTCCTCCCGTGACCACAGACGATGTAATGTCCAATATGTCATTGTTATTACACACATTTTATATCTACCTAATAAGATATTAAATTTTGACCCACATTTTTATTAATTTGTATTAAAAATGTGAGTCAAAATTTAATATCTTATAGAGTAGATATAAAATTCCCGTGACCATGATCACTGTAATGTATTCGAAACGTCGGGAAATTAAAAATTAAATACAAACGTGATAGAATCCGTAAATATAGTTTTATTTCAAATTTGAATTAAGTAGGTTATAATCCATCAAAGACAAGGGAGCCGGTATAGTTTCTCCACCCGAATTACAATTATCAGATACAGTACGGCAGTTATAGGGTTCCACGCCCTCCTTGCCGCGGTCCCGGATGGTTTAGGTAGGGTATGATTAGATTATATATAGTCTGTTCATCCAAAAAAAGAACAAAATATGATAGATTCTGATAGGAAGTTGATCACCAATAATAACCTACTCCTTATCTTTAACATAATTTTTTGAAGAAACTATTCTTTAAATTACTGAAATTTAGCATTTAATATGCTTAATTATTTATAAAACCCGATTACGAAATGAAAAATGATGTCACAAGCGGGATTCGAACCCGCGCCTATTGGGATTCCGGCCCAATCGTGCTGCAGTTTTCAGTAATTTAAATAACAAGGTTGTGTCATCGTTTAATACAATTCTAACTATAAAGTTTTAAGTATTAAGCCCATAACAATGTGTAAACATTGTCGGGTAGATAGCATACCGTCACCTTAAGACGTAAATATGATACGAAGTGAAATTTGCATGTCCTACAATTAGTCACGGTGGTGTAGTGGCAGCACGATTGGGCCGGAATCCCAAGAGGCGCGGGTTCGAATCCCGCTTGTGACATCATTTTTCATTTCGTAATCGGGTTTTATAAAGAAACTATTCTTGTTTTTTTCCATTCTTATCATTTTTCGCATAACCATAGATAGTTATGTATATGATATATATGTATAGCTGATAACCAGCTATACATGTATATGAAACATAGATGTTTCAGGACTAACATCTCAGCTCATACACGTCCCACTATTGAGCTCGAGCCTCCTCCAAATTGCAGGGATATTCACTTTACCACTCTATTCAGACGTTTTGTTGCGAGTTTTCCTTCTATTGCATAGATGTTATATGCGTTTTATATCTCTTAGTCGTCTCTTACGATCACCCACGGGTAAGATAGGGGGTGGTGATTTGTATTCTTACTCAGGCACCACATAAATTTTCTCTTAAATGAGTTGGCTTGTAGTTTTATGCATTGATGTTATCTGCATATCAATGTGATACCTTAACCTCTTCTTCTCTTCTAAAAAAACAGTGTTATAAAAAGTGTATAAAAAAACAGCACTGTTTTTTTTTGGGTAGATTATGGTCCGGACACACGCCGACTTATAACACTGATAAGAAAAAAAAAATAAGCTGTAAATTGTGTTCTTACTCATCATGGTATGGATCGTCTGATTTAATATTTGTTTGTAATAAAAAGAAAATGAAAAAGAAATTACAATATTACATTTATATAACTTTATTATTGTTGAACCTTTTAAATCATTCTGTCTACAATAAATTTCCTTAAATACACTTACAATTTTGACCAATAAAACCCCGCTTACATAGCTTCAATTACGTAAATATATTTTTAATAGAAACTCGAATGTTGGCACCAATACAACGAGTTTAATTGGCAATTAATACATAAACCGCAACAAAGGCAAAACCAGCTATGGTTGTGGAACTGCAAATACAAGTACAACATATATACAAGGCTTAGGTATATATCATATTTATATATAATATATGTCCCACTGCTGGCCTTGTGCCTTACGATCACCCACGGGTAAGATAGGGGGTGGTGAATTGTATTCTTACTCCGTCACCGAACTTCATAAATCTATATATATATATATATATATATATATATATATATATATATATATATATCCCTATCCCTACTAATATATAAATGTGAATGTAAGTTTGTTTGTTATGCTTTCACGCTAAAACTACTCAACCGATCATCATGAAACATTGTACACATATTCTTGGAGGTATTAAAAGTAACATAGGATACTTTTTATTAAAAACAAATCAAAATTTTTATATGAAAAATAAAAAAATTGTTTGTCAAAAAATCTCAAAATATAGCTTCTTCAACGCCATCTAGCAGTCCAGTAATGAAGTTCCAACCCTGAGTATTGTAATACCGTTGCACTATATTACTGACGGTCAAAAATGAAAATGGGGGATCAAAAACTTTAGGAAAGTAACCTTTTACGCGGGCGAAGCCGCGGGCAGAAGCTAGTATATACAGGGTGTCCCAAAATTCAACGATAAGCTGGCACCAGCAGGTGGACCTACATATGACTACTCGAGAACAGAAAAGAAAAAAATTCTACCTTGATTTTTTTTTTCATTACGACAAAAAAACCAAAATCTTTAAAAATGGACATCCTTTATTATATTATTAAGTGCTATTGCTACAGTTTTACAAGTAATTCTGTGATTTTTTTTGTATTGGCAAGGTAAGTAGCACTACTATCGATCACAACCATTAAAAATTCCAGAATATCTATAGTTTTTACACAAAAATCAATCAAAACTATGTTTTTTTCATAAATTATGTAAGATTTTGACTTTCAGCTCACTTTCACTCATCATAGTGAAAAAAAAAAGTATGGACGCTACTGTGGCAAATAGTATTAAAAATTGGCGCATCTAACTACAATTCTAAAATGGTATAACATTCTAGACAAACTAGCCACAAAAATATACTTAGGTGTACTATTTCAAAATAACAACCATATTTCGAAAATTGTTAGTGTTGATAGTAATCACTTTTACTATGTAGCCAAAATGTTTTTGTAGCAAGTTCTCAGAATTTTAATGAGACATGTGCGTAGTCCATAAGTCCATAAAATAAGTTAGACAGAGATAGAGAGATTATACGTTAGAGGGAGATAGATAGATGCTAATTGTTTAGTAACATTAATGCAGGTGGAGAAGTAATTAATGTCCTCAGCAGCACAGCAAGTCAGTATGCTCTACTTCTTTGTTTACTGCACACCGTTCTGTTTTAATTAAAGTGGCTCTGGTACTGACGACTTTTGGATTGAATTAAGTGACCTGGAAATTGACCTGACTTGGCATTATTTTAGACTGTGATTTTGTGTTTTTTTTTAAAGAAGTTTTGCCTTATTTTCAAGTGTTTAGCATTCATCATGCCGCTACCATACACAGCGTTAGAATACGCTAATATGCACCTAATTTATGGAGAATGCCGATGCAATGCCAACGCTGCTAGCAGATTATATCGAGCAAGGTACCCTAATCTTCAAAGGTATCCGGATTATCGCGTATTTATTAACGTGTATCAAGCTTTTTCGGAGGGTCGTATACCATCTGACAGGCGAAACGCTGGAAAACCTAGATCGGAACACGATGAAGAAGTTCTCAATGAAATAGAAAACGATTCAACTACCTCTGTACGTGCTGTACAAGCAGCAACGGGTATCCCAAAAAGTACTGCACATAGAATTTTAAAACGTCACGTCGTCGTGATGAAACAACCTGCAAGAAAGATGGATATTTAAATCTTCACAATCTTCATAGCTGGAACAATGAAAATCTGCACCTGGTGAGAGAAGACAATTCCAATACCAATTTAAGATTAACCTATGGACTGGCATAATAAATGGCAAAGTGATAGGGCCCTTTGAGTTACAAGGAAACATAGATGGCAATAGTTATTTAAACTTCTTACAAAATGAGTTGCCAGGATTATTAGAAGATGTGCCCTTAAGTGATTTGCAAACCATGTGGTTTCAAAACGATGGTTGCCCAGCTCACTATGCCCGTCCTGTGCGAGAGTACTTAGACCAAGAGTACCCAGGGCGTTGGATCGGGCGACTTGGTCCTATCTTGTGGCCACCCCGTTCACCCGATCTAAATCCCCTGGACTTTTTCTATTGGGGTTGTCTAAAGGACAGAGTCTGCACAAAACCGATTGCAACCTTGGACGAGCTTCGCCATAAAATAATTCAGACTGTGGATCTACGGACTACGCACATGTCTCATTCAAATTCTGGGAACTTGCTACAAAAACATTTTGGCTACTTAGTAAAAGTGATTACTATCAACACTAACAATTTTCGAAATATGGTTGTTATTTTGAAATAGTACACCTAAGTATATTTTTGTGGCTAGTTTGCCTTGAATGTTATACCATTTTAGAATTGTAGTTAGTTGCGCCAATTTTTAATACTATTTGCCACAGTAGTGTCCATACTTTTTTTTTCCACTATGATGAGTGAAAGTGAGCTGAAAGTCAAAATCTTACATAATTTATGAAAAAAACATAGTTTTGATTGATTTTTGTGTAAAAACTATAGATATTCTGGAATTTTTAATGGTTGTGATCGATAGTAGTGCTACTTACCTTGCCAATACAAAAAAAATCACAGAATTACTTGTAAAACTGTAGCAATAGCACTTAATAATATAATAAAGGATGTCCATTTTTAAAGATTTTGGTTTTTTTGCCGTAATGAAAAAAAAAATCAAGGTAGAATTTTTTTCTTTTCTGTTCTCGAGTAGTCATATGTAGGTCCACCTGCTGGTGCCAGCTTATCGTTGAATTTTGGGACACCCTGTATATAGGTATATAAGAGACTTCTACCTACGTATTGACTCACCACGATATCTCTGGAACTATAAGGCCTACAGGCTTTAAATTTGGTAGGAATACTCTTTTCGTCGAGTAAAGGTCAGCTAAGAACGGATTTCACGAAATTCCTTCCGCTAGGAGGCTTGCTGGGGTGTAAAAAAAAAAACATATTTTTTAAATATAGCTCCTAGAAACTTGAATTTTTGTAAGCATATTTATTTTACGATACAGAGGTAAACCAAGACCGCTTTTTAAAAATTCCACCCCTAAATTTGCCTTAAATTTAATTTATTAGGTTAGGTAGTTTAGCAAGTCTTCTAAAAAATTAAAACTCGCCACAACATTACATTCATCCCGCCTCATCATATGTACACACAACATCAGACGTCCAGTTTTTAGTTTTTCCTTCATTGACGCAACTTTTAAACTTACTTTTATAAACGTTCATTCCTTATGTTATCCATTCTCGTCACGCGGCACATCTATCCCAGTATTCGCATCTGCCAACATCATAAAGATATCTCTCTCAATCGCTTTTGTAGTTCAACATGATCCATACAAAATAGCATATCTTATCAGGGTTTTTGTTGATTTTGCTCATTAATTTAAGGCCTATTTTTGAGTGTCAAGATTAATTTATTAGAATCGTGGTTTGATTTAAAAAGTACTTGGGAGTTGTATATATATAAGTTAATAGTTGTATATATATAAGTTATAAGTTAATAAGTTATAAGTTAAGTATATATATAGTTATATATATATAAGTTGTATATTAAAAAGTACTTGGGAGTTGTATTGCATATATATACTTATATAGAATATATATCTTCTTTTCGTTTGTTTATGTTATTTAGTTTTGAAAAAGGGCTGTAATAACCGACTACCTGGAATTAGCTTCTATTAAGTTAGTTGAGAGGAAGTCCTAGAGGAGTCGTCAGCTGACCACCGAAGACAAAGATCGGGTACCGGTGGTCCGCTCGCACGGCGAAGAGAGAGGCGTTTTACGGTGGGTCTATGGGGTTACGCGCCGCCTTTTCGTCACCCCGGACCGATTTGGCGGGGCGAGACGCATCCATAGTCCACCAATAAAAAAAAAAAAGAGGAGTTGTTAGCTTATTTAAAATTCATAACATCAATTTTAATCATCAATCGGATTGTTAAGCATAGCTATAATCGCTCGGAGCGAGGCCACGCCGCGTAAGGACGATGTCCCCACGGCGAAAGCTGCTGCATCGACTCCAGCGGATACCCGCGAAAATAAACCGCCGGGCGATCCACCGAAAAAAAAGACTGGGTTCCAGTGGCCCGTTCATTCGGCGTAGAGAAATACTTGCAGGGCGGGTCTTCTGTCGCCACGGATGGTTCTAGCGAGGTGTGACCGTTTCGTTGCAAGATTAATTAATCATAGATAAAAGTAAACATATCCTGGTGACGGAGTAAGAATACAATTCATTCATCCCTGTTTTATCCGTAGGTGTCTTAAAAGATGACTATGCATATAACGTTTCTGCAAAAGAATGATAACTCGAAAACGACCCTATACCAACACGTCTGATCAACGAGATATAGTAGATTAGTTTTCCTCCTATTTTGGAGGAGACTCGGCAGTAGGTGTACGTAAGTTGTGATAATGTAGAAAAGGAAAACAAAATGTATAATCATCTTATGTTCCTTATTTGTTTATATTTTAAAGAGTAAGCACTAATCTTTACCTGTAAGCAGTGATCTGACTGATTCGATACAGCTTATTTTGACATCATCTAACTTTTTAATATATTTTACATCGGAATTTCAAACTTTCGTGGTAGATTTTAATGGGCTCGAGCCCTTTATGTAATAAGAGGAAAATCGACCTACTATACCATGCTGGTCAGACGTGTTGGTATAGGGTTTTGTTTCAAGATTGCCTTCTCTTATATAGATGTAAAATGTGTTTTATATCCCTTAGTCATAGCTTATGATCACCCACGGGTAAGATGATTTGTATGATTTGTATTCTTACTCCGTCACCACACGGATAATTTTAAGTATTACATGATGAATATCTATAAAATAAATTCTAATCCAATTTTGGAATCTCTAAAATTAATAAAAGTATATAAAATGAAATTAAAGAGAAAAACCACGTTTCACGTTTCATGTGTATATGAAATATTCCTTGCGGCTGATACACTCCGATAAAATCCACAGTATTTATCATCCTGAAAATAGCAGGTTAAAATATTCGAAATAGCTGTTATTTTTACGACCACATCACACGACAGTATTTCATTTATTTAAATGTTGAATAAAATATTGAGTACTTGAAAAAATAACGAAATAAAATTATACGTGGAAAAATTTAGTGCAATTTTTTGTTTAGTTCAATAATCATTAATATTTTTTTTATTATTCTTAAATTACAATACTTTGCATGTCAGAAAATAATTCTTGTATTGTAAAAGACTTTTAAAACACATAATTAACGGACACAAAATCAGACTCAGAAGAACAATTTGTGGATCGCGCTAATTATCCTGCGTGGAAATTAAACCAGCGACAATTGACACAGTAAGTCGGTATAGTAAACTACAACATCGATGCAGTATTACAAACACTTTCAATTCGGGTTACTTCACAAACCTACAATTAACTAATATAATTATTTACCTTTACTCAGATGAAGCATTTATTCTTTCTTTTTCTAGTAGGTGTTCTCTGCTTGGACGACTGCTCTGCTTGAAAGCTGTCGGGGCGTCGACTCGAGAGGAATCCGCAAGGGTAAACTGCCGGGCGGGCCACCGAAGACAAAGATCGGGTACCGGTGGCCCGCTCGCACGGCGAAGAGAGGTGTTTCGCATGGTGGGTCTATGGGGTAGTGCGCCGCCTCTTTCCTCGGGTCGATTTGGCGGGGCGAGACCACATCCATAATCCACCGCAAAAAAAGAGAAGTGTTCCCTGCTTACACCCAATAATTGATTCTTACTAAATAGTAATACTATATATCCTCGGAAAAAAAGAATGGTTACGATTGTATTTTGACTCCGTTACTACACGAAGATATATATGTATATAGTTCTTAGCAAATTTTCGGATAATTATTTTTTATATCATCATCACAGCCCATAAATGTCCCACTGTTGGGCTCGGGCCTCCTCCGTAATGGGAGGGAAATTAACCTACTATACCACGCTGGTCAGACGTGTTGGTATAGGGTTTTGTTCCGAGTTTTCCTCCTCTCGCATGGATGTTATATGCGTTTTATATCCTTTAGTCGTCTCGTACGATCACCCACAGGTAAGATATGGGGTGGTGAATAGTATTCTTACTCCGTCACCACACGGATAATATTTTTTATATATTAAGCTGTAATAATATAGTACCGTAAGATATTCAACAAAATTATACTCTCTATTCTTATCATTGGATAATAAATTAGGAATATAAATTTATGGAAATTTATCTTGAACCTCACAATTACAAGAAATCAGCCGTAAACTTTCGCCTCAGCAGATTGCCTGCGGGTATTAGGGATTTTTTTCGCAAATGCCACTAGAATTGGACTTCTTTAATCTGTCTTTCTGATTCTCAATTACGTTGATTTCAGCTATCTTGCTTACAGTAATACATTTGACAAACTTAAGCGATATTTTTTTTTGTATAAAATTTATTTTTAATTTAAGAAAATATGATGATATTCTAAGATAAAATGAGATGTTAGGATGTTTAGGATTAGTAACTTTCTATATCTTCATCATACTGCTTACATCGCAAATACTTAGGGTCGACGCCATATGTACAACTCTTCCATCGTACATATTCCAACATTTAGTAACAATAGTTATATAACCGGCCGGCAGCCTGACATCAAGACTTATTGGGAATGTAATTATTGACTAGAAGACATCAGATGCAGTTCATCCAGGTTGATACTCGTAGTTGTCTTTTACGACACTCATGAATAATGACAGGATTGGTGGTATACGTAGCTGCTTCCACACAACACTAACTTCATATATCGATGATTGCATATTAAACTTATAAAAATTACCATAGTCATAATTTACTCTATGTATTTATACATATGTTGTATAAGTTCTAAAGCATGAATTTCAAATATGTTCGCTATTATTTACAACTATTATTGTGCAATAGTATTACAATCAGGTGTACTTTTTGCTCGTTTGCCGTCATAGGAAAAAAAAACACAAAGCAGTCATGAGAACTGCCGACAGAAGTGAAAACTTAAACCTATGAAAATAATGAATATTATAAATTAAAATAGAACAACAAGTACGTATTTCAGCTAATTTCATGACGCTCACACTATTTACTTCGCTGCATAGCAAGAATACTATGCGCATGTGCTTGGGATCTACCGACTCACTCTCTTTTTCTCTCCTACTTTCTATCTTTGTGTATCCTTCTTTCTTTCTCCCTCTTGCGTTGGAATATTGAACGCTACTCGTTGCTAATGCTCGCGCTGGCCTGTAACAGGTATACTATGCGCATGCGTTCGAGTCCCATTGCGTTAAACGTTTAACGCAACCTTGTTGGAAGTCGTAGTAGAAATATAAATAAATTAAAAAAAAGTAGGAATGTCTCAAATGTGGAGATTTTACTGTGTGGTAGCAGCTAAGAGTACTACCAACCCTTACTTTGCTCGTTAATGTCGTAAAAGACGACTAAGAGCTCCATATCGATCTAGGCCAACTCCACCCAATGCCGTTAGGTCAACAACTACATTTCCAAGTGGGGTTGACGTCAGGCAGGTGGCCGGTCATAATACTATTGCCAATAACTTTTGCAATATGTACAATAGAAGCAAAGTACATATTGTGTCGACCCCAAGTAATTGGGATAAGAGCAGGTGAATGATGACGTCTCAAATGTGGAGATTAATTTATTATGTTATCTGCTATTTTAGTCTATATATGTGCATATCATAAATAACTATGGAGTTAATGTTAGAAAATATCTTTACCACATTGTTCAGACAAATTGATATAAGTTCTTGTTTCAAGTTTTTATTTTCTCTTGCTATAGTGGCACCTAATCACATCCCTTAATCGTTCTTTATGACGTAACAGAGATAGAATTTAAAATTAACAACCTTAGAGTTAAAATTAGAGTAACTATAAGGTTCAAATTACTGAAATTTTTAGCATTTAATATGCTTAATTATTTATAAATACCCGATTACGAAACGAAAAATGATGTTACAAGCGGGGTTCTAACCCGCGCCTATTGGGAATCCGGCCCAATCGTGCTGCCACTTACACCATCGTGACCTATTTTAGGACATGCAAATTTCGCTTCATATTATATCTTACGTCTTCAAGGTGACGTATGCCATCTAGCGGACAATGTTTACACATTGTATAGGCTAAGGCTAGGTAAGTGGCAGCACGATTGGGCCGGATTCCCAATAGGCGCGGGTTCGAACCCCGCTTGTGACATCATTTTTCGTTTCGTAATCGGGTATTTATAAATAATTAAGCATATTAAATGCTAAAAAATTCAGTAATTTGAACCTTAGAGTTACTCTAATTTTTAGTGGTACGACCACGCTGTTGTCAATTTTCTGTCTACAGCCGCGGGCCGGTCCGTCCGGTGCAGTACCACACTCTCACAGAAGATCGACGTCTCAGTACTGGTAATCTATTGCGCTTCGTTCGGTGAGTGAGAGAGCCGAAAGTCCAACTAGGCGGGTTTGGGTTTGTATTGGTAGGCAGCGGCCTAGCTATATCCATGATATTGCAAAGGTCCATGGGTGGCAGTAATAGTTACCATCAGGTATTGCTCGTTTACCACCATAATCAATAAAAAAAAAATTGTGTAACTTAACACACTCTCAAAACGCCAGAAGTTCTTGTGATAGATTTATTGGTCTTCATATTATTTTAATTTACTTATTAAGATACCATATTAATTGCTTTTATTCAATGTTTTATTCATCCACCTTATACTAAAATAGTTATCTTCATCATCGTCATCATCATCTAAACGTCTCCTCGACGACGCGAGCCGCCGCCGGCGACTGGGGCGGTGCAGGCGCGATTACCTGCGCCTGATGCCGCCCTAGCCGAGGCCGCGGGTGACTGGATCGGGGAATTAGTCCGTCACCCGCCGAGAGGCCGACCGCGTGAGGAAAGACCGACATCCTACCCGAGGGGGGGGACGTCGGTCGAGGAGAGGGTACTCCTCAGGGGTATTCCGTCGGGCCAACCACTGACGTCAAGTCACTCTGCTCCGGTGGTTGGCCCAACGACGAAGGCCACGACACGGGTGGGTTACGGGTGCGCGTGATTACGCCACTCTGTCACCCCGGACGGAGTGGTGCGAGGAGTGTGCCGACCGTAACCCAACCCAAAAAAAAAAAAAAAATCATCATCTAAACTCATATACGTCGCATTGCTGGACTCTAGCCTTCTCCGCAATAAAAGGGCAATTGACCTGCTATACCACACTGATCCAATTGGTTGGTATATGGTCTGTTTTGAGTTTTCGCTCTCTTAATATACAAATGCATAACATACTGCTTAGTCGTTTTTTATGTCATTCGCGGGTAAAATGTGATGAATTGTATTCTTACTCAACGCGAAAAACAAATGAAACCGTTAACCTTAGGTAAAAAAGTATCTTTTTGTCGGGACGTCAACGTAGACAATACATGAAAGGATAACACGCCGGTGCAGCAACGGTTATCAAGAAAGCGGTATCCGTGGCCGGACCGATAGCGAAGGGAAGGGAACACGATAGATTATGGGGCACCACGCCCTTTCATTGCTTCAGAGGGAATGGGCGGAAAGTACCCAGACGATAGCCTTTTTTTTTTGCGATGGGCTATGGACGTCGCACCCCGCCAAATCGGTCCGGGGTGACGGAAGAGGCGGCGCGCAACCGCATTGACCCACCCTGCAAGCACCTCTTCTTCGCCGTGCGAGCGGGCCACCGGTACCAGATCTTTGTCTTCGGTGGCCCGCTCGGCGGTTTGCCCTCTCAGGCTCCTCTGCTGTCGACGCCCCGACAGCTTTCGCCGTCGAGGCGTCGTCCTCACGCGGTGGCCTCACGTCGGGTGACCGGACAATTCCCCGGTCTGATCACCCGTAGCCTCGGTTAGGGCGGCATCAGGCGCAGGTACTCGCGCCTGCGCCGCCCCGGCCGCGGGCGGCGGCCCGGGTCACGGGCATCCTCCCGGGCCCGTTCCGCCGCCTGCTTCTGTGAGATGACAGCCTCGCAGAAGGCGGCAACCGCGTCCCAATTCCTGACGCTGTCGACCATCGCTCGCGCAACAGCCGGCAGCGTTAGGTCGGCACTGATGACAGCGACGAGGTCACGGCGCTGCCCGTCCCAGCCCGAACATACCTCGAGCGTATGTGGCGCCGTGTCCTCGTCGCTACTGCAATGGTGGCAGGACGGAGTCCACTCCCTCCGCACGACCGTGTGCAGGTACTTGTCGAAGCAACCATACCCCGACAAGACCTGCACCAACCGGAAAGAGAGGACTCCGTGCCGCCGCTCCATCCACTCTATCAGTACGGGCTGGAGGGCCTCAACTTGCAATGCCGCCTCGGTAGACACCGTGCGGTACCCGCGAATGGCTCTGACCGCCATGGCTCGCTGTGACCTCCACAGTATAGCCCTGAGGTGGGCGTTCAGAGCCCTCGCCCACACGGGTGCGCCGTACATGGCCATTGAGCGGATCACCTCCGCATACAGGCGTCGGCCCTCGAAACTGGGTCCGCCCACGTTCGGCATGAGCCGAGAAAGGGCGGACGCCGCGCCGACCAGCCGGGGAGCAATTTGACGAAAATGCTCCCGGGACGACCATCGCCCGTCGAGCACCAGACCCAAGTACCTCATATGGGTCTGGATACTGATGTGGATGGAGTTGACGACCAACCCAGACGATAGCCTGCCAGAAAAAAAATAAAAAAAAATATCTAAAACCTTTACGTTAAAGATATTTAGCTGTTAGACTCACTACCATATTACAAATTTCGTGGACCAAAATCAATATATGTTATATTGATTTTGGTTCACGAAACTTTTCAGTTCAGTTAATTCGTTTCCCGATTCGCGTAGAAATTATGGGACAGAATTTCTTGATAGTGTATTCTCAATAGTAACGTATAGGATGATTTTTATCATAAAATACTGCACGAAAAACTCGCTGGCACAGCCAATCTTATGTAAGATAAAATACAAGACTTTTGTAATTCTTTGCAAACTTGGAAGTTCTTAGAATAAAATGTCTATTGAATAACATTTTGAATCATTAATGTTACCATATTCTGGCAACCATATGACTAAGATTATGTTAATTTAATCTATTTTATATGGTATCACTAAAACATCCGTTATTTTCTTTTTATTTCTTTATAAAATCAAACATTACTGTATGGAAGCGAGAGTTGGGTATGCAGAAAAGAGTATGAAAGTGAAGAGCACGATCGGACCGGACTTCCAATAGGTGCGGGTTCCAACCCCGCTTGTGACATCATTTTTCGTTACGTAATCGGGTTTTGATAAAAAAAAAAGAAAAAAATCTCTTTATATCTTGCTCTTGTTTCACACAAATGTATGACACGATATGTGCTCTGTATCGTATATATTGCAAAAGTTTTGAGCATTAGTTTTATGAGCGGCCGCCAGCCTGATACCAAAATTCCTTAAAAATATAATTGTTGACCAGACAGCATCAGATAGAGTTGGTTCAGGTCGATGTTCTTAGTCATCCTTTATGACAACCACGTGAAATATAAGGATTGGTAGTATTCGTAATCACCACCAACACATTACAATATTATATATCGAATATTAATGGTTATTTACAATAATTCATATAAATCTTACCCGTGGGTCATCAAAAGTAACGACTAAGGGATATAAAATGCATATATATAACATCTATGCAAGAGAAGGAAAACTGGCAACTAAACCTTGTATCAACATGTCTGAACAGCGTGGTATAGTATTTCCCTTCCGTTATAGAGGAGGCTCGAGCCCAACAGTGGGACGTATATGGACTGAGATGATGATGATAAGATCTACGAAATTTATCATCATTCTCTTATCCCAATTACTTAGGGTCGATACAATATGTACTCTTCTTTCGTAGTACATATCGTTTAATGCTAGGACTATGCTTGCTTGCTATTGCGGTCCGGTCCTTTCGGGGTATTACCACACTCTCGCAGAAAATCGACGTCCGAATAATGGCAATGTGTTATTGCGCTTCATTCGGTGAGCGAGTGAGGCGGAAGCCTTTTTTTTTTCGCAAGGTGGGACCATGGATGTAGTCGCGCCCCGGCAAATCGGCCCGGGGCGACGGAAGAGGCGGCGCGCAACCCCATGGACCCACCCTGCAAACATCTCTCTTCGCCGTGCGAGCGGACCAACGGTACCCGATCTTTGTCTTCGGTGGCCCGCCCGGCGATATACCCTCTCGGGTTCCTCTCTCGTCGACGCCCCGACAGCTTTCGCCGTCGAGGCGTCGCCCTCACGTGGTGGCCTCACGTCGGGTGACCGGACAATGCCCCGGTCCGATCACCCTTTGGGATTTTTATTGGTAGGTAGCGGCCTAGCTATACCCTGGGTATTGCAAAGGTCCATGGGTGGCAGTAACACTTACCACCAAGTGTGCTACTTGCTCGTTTGCCACCATAAGCAATAAAAAAAAGTATTGTAAAAATTTCTATATTATTATTACCGTACTAAGCTGTGTCAAAGAATTTGACTTCATAAAATCAGTCAATTATCTATTCTAGTTCTGAATATTCTACAGACAATATTTAAATGCAATTAACTAAATGATAAACGAAGTTAAAATATCGTTCTCGTTGCGAGGACTAGGTACTACAACGACTTTCATTTCTCAGTCGATTTTCGTTTCTGGGCTACGATTAATTTCAACTTCGTAATTTGTAGCGCTTATATTTTGATTTATTGCTGAATATTCATTTTAATTTAACATTTACAACCCAGTTTTGTATCATGTTTTGTTGGTTGAATACTGCTAATAGTTTATATTATGTTTTTTTTTTGTTGAATATAGTGATAACATGAACGTACGTCGAGTGTTATAAGTTCGATTTACAGATCAGTTCTTCTTGCGATTAATAAATGATTATTTCGAGTTTTAGAGTCATTGATATCTATATCTAATCATATGGGTTGGAAAGTCATCACCATCATCATCACAGCCCATAAATATCCCACTGTTGGGCTCGGGCCTCCTCCCCAGTGGGAGGGAAATTAACCTAACGGAAACCGCGCTGGTCAGATGTGTTGGTATAGGGTTTTGTTTCGAGTTTTCCTTCTCTCGCATATACATATGTTATATGCATTTTATATCCCTTAGTCGTCTCGTAAGATCACCTACGGGTAAGATATGTGGTGGTGAATAGTATTTTTACTCCATCACCACACGGAATAGTCATCACCAATGAATCATTTATTCCTTAATGTAGGTCTTAAAGATACATGTATTAGTATTCAAAAATAGAATAGGGGATGGCACCTTTGCGATGTGACCATGTGCTCACGAAAGACATTAAGGCCAGACTTCTGTTTGAAGAAATCATACATAAAGACTATAATGAGTACGAATGAGGCAGACATATCAGGATTGCGGCAGATGCAAATTTTTTAGCCTGCTCTTGTAGAACAAGTGTGAGCCTATGAATGTTTATTTTAAGATTTTAGCATATTTTCTTGTTCTATGTATAACCTGAATTGTAAGGAGTAATAAATAAATATTATATATATATATATATATATATATATATATATATATATATATATATATATATATATATATATATATATATATATATATATATATATATATATATATTATTATATAAGATTTGTATGAATTAGTCACTCACCTAAATATCTAGAGAAAATAAATGCATAACAAAATTTCAATGTCTATTTGCATTAGAGACGGTGAAAAAAGAATTAGGTATTTAAATGAAAACTGAAGAAAATGTATGAACCTATTGTAATAGGGTCGAATTTTAATTCTAACTGTTTCTGGCAGAATACCAAATTCTTCACGGACAGATTGCTATCTGACCTCCACAACGAAAAGTGTAAAAGATATTCTAATGGATACACTATTATTTCTGTGTCTGTATTATCTAGTCTTTGACCATTGTGTGAACATCATATTTCTCTTGTTTGCGTATATTTAAAATACATAGTCATTACAAGTTATTATCTTCGTTCTAATAAAAGAAACTAGCTTATGTTCGCGCTGTTACATGCGTAAAAAGTAACTTTCCCAAAGTTGAAATACTATCGCAAAGGAATTATTACCGAGACTGATGGTGACATAGAATACTTCTTGTATTCTATGTCACCATTCTCCTACTCTTATCCCAATTATTTGGGGTAGATATAATATCTACTCTTCTTTTATGGCACATATTGTAAAAGTTATTGGCTACAGTTTTATGGCCGGCCGCCTGCCAGATGCCAACCCTCCTTGGGAATGTTATTGTTGACCAAACGGCATCAGATAGACTTGGTACAGGTCGTAATAAGGCTCCTAGTCGTCTTTTACGACATCCACGAGCAAAGTAAGGATTGGTGGTATTCGTAGTCACTTTTTTTTTTTTTTGGCGGCGGGCTACGGTACGTCAAACCCCGCTATTCCGTCCGGGGCGACAGGAAAAGCGGCGCAAGACCCCGTAAACCCGCCCTACAATATACCTCTCCACGCCGTGCGGGTGGGTCACTGGTACGCGGTCTTTTTCTTCAGTGGCCCACCCGGCGGTCTACCCTCACGGGTATCCTCGCTGATGTCGACGCCCGGACAATTTGTACCGTCGGGGCGTCGTCCTCGCGCGGTGGCCTCGCTCCCAGGGTGACCAGACTAATCCCCGGTCCGGTCACCCGCTGCCTCGGCTAGGGGTCACTACCACACAATCACAGAAGTATTCTATGTATTAATCCAGTAAATGGTCTAACTATGAACCAATTTTTATCTAAATCTATTTAATGGTTTAAGCGTGATTGAGTAACAAACAAACATCTGCCCAAAATTTCACATTTATAATATTATTAGGATTATTAATCCATATCCATATTATATAATAATTGAAATATATTGCATAATATCTTCTTAATTTTATTATTAAAAACAATAGAACACATATTTGATTTGTTGAAAAATTAATGAAAAAGCCCGTAAAATGTGACTTTACAATATTTTTTTTTTTACAAAATTATTCTAAAGGAACAGATTACCTGGATAAAAAGTATCCTATGTGTTCATTCAGTAAATGCTCTACCTATCTGCCAATATTCATTGAAATCTGTTTAAAGGTTTACGCGTGATGAAGTAACGAACATCCAAAAACCCAAAAATCTTCACACATAATATTATAGTAGGATTTTATAAAACTTTTTTAATTATTACAATTATGTTTAGATTCATAAAATATTTACTGTATATATAAATCAACATATAAAAACGCATAGGCGTTTTTATATGTTGATTTTATATGTTGATGAACTATAGAGTTCTCTTGGGAAGTTGGTTAGTAAGTATAAACCATATAGTTTGTTTACATAAACTAGAGATTCAATAGCGCCGCAGTAGGATAGATGACAGAAGGTCCGGCAGCCGGTAATGCAGCACAGGTCATGTACGACAAGCTTTTGTTGTAGCCATACAATTGCATAACGTTGATATTATTGATTTTGCATCGAAATATAACGAATTTACTATTAAATGATTTATTTATATTTTTTGAATAGATTAGGCGATGTGGAAGGTACACCACTGATATAATAATTTAATATACTAATATAATATATAAGAGTGAATGCGGAAAATAGAGTGAACAGAGCGTTGGGGCAACTTCTCGGTAGCCACCACCTCAGCTAGAAGGCACGTGTAGCAATACATAACGCAGTGCTTGTCCCAATATTACTATATGGAAGTGAAATTTGGGTATGCAGAAAAGAGCATGAAAGTAAAATTAATGCGGTCGAAATGCTCTACGGAAACACTGTGGAGTTAGGCTGACCGACCGCATTCGTAACGACGACGTAAGAGAGCGAGTAGGTATGAAAGAGAGTATTGGTGTAAAGATGCGAAAGGGAATGCTCCGATGGTTCGAACATGTGGAAAGAATGCCGAACGAACGTCTGGTTAAGAAGATATACAATGCGAAAGTGGAAGGATGTAGGTACCGAGGGAGACCGAGACTAACCTACCTAGACCAGATCGGTCATGTACTGAAGGAAGGTGGAGTCAAGAGTCTTCGAAACCGGCGAGCGTGTATGAAGAGAATTATGAATGTTGAGGAAGCGAGTGAAGTATGCAGAGATAGAGTTCTCTGGCACTCTGTTCTCTCTGCCTACCCTGCAAGGGATATGGCGTGATGATATGTATGTATGTATGTATAGGTAAAGTTAGTTATGAAACTCAATTCGTAAAAAGTTAAACTGATTAATTAAGCAGGTAACAGTTTAGGGTAACATTAAAACTTCATCCCTCTAGTGTATAATAACGTGTACAATGCCGGTGAGATTACATGACGATTTGCATGAAATGTTACACCCGTGGGAGTTGTAGTTCATAATGCTGAGATTATGACTGAGTTTTGAATACTACGAGCCCTTCGCGTCTGTTGAGATGTGTATATTTGAATGTGAAAATATTAGGGTAGAACGGAGGGATTTTGAGAGGTATTTTCTATCAAATTTGGATCAGAATATTTGAAAATAGCGAACTTTTGATTTGTACTAAAACGTGGAAGAGAATTAAAAACGAGAGCAAAATTTGTTCTAGAAAATTTTGGATATAAGTATTTGATTACTTATATTTATTATTTATTAATGTATTGAAATATAGAAAGAATATAGAAATATTAACTTGAATTACCAAGGTGGTCAAAAGGATTGGTATAGGCTTAAATTAATCTCCATATAATAAACCCTTAGTTGTGTTTTACCTCACCTATGAGTAAGGTAGTGGTTACTGAATTGTATTCCTACTCAGTAAATACACGTTAAAATAAAAAAAAAATAACGAGCTTGAATAATAACAAATTATAAATAGACACATTAATCCTTTTAAATCTACGAGTAAGTAGAATTACAACCCATCTTAACAAGCACTAAAGATTTCAACCTAAAAACTTAAGTACATTCCCCTGTATCAATGAAAATTATATTAAAGTACATTTTACGGCAAGGAAAGGATCGAACCCTCTTCTAATATTTCCGATTCAACTACCGTGACGGGTTAGATATTCGGCACCAATTTTGTATTGATGAATGAATCTCCAATTTGCGGGATCGGTCGGCGGCTATAGGAACAGGAAACCTTTCACAATTCAGTCACGGTTTTGAGCATATAAAATTTAGTGGTGATTTGAATAATTTGATTACTCTATAATCTCCATACGTTTTATTTGATTTCCATCCTGATATTATAATAATAATATTCCTTTATATTTTGTTAGTGGATATCAGTAAAAACTTAAGAACTAGTGTTAGTAACATTGACATATTGAGTTAACTTACGATCTAAGAACAAAACTGTTGGTCGTCTGAGTCTGAGGGTATCTATGGCCACCGAAGACAAAGATCGGGTACCGGTGGCCCGCTCTTACGGCGAAGAGAGGTGTTCTTGTAGGGTGGGTCTATGGGGTTGCGCACCGCCTACCTATTCTGTCTGACTGATTTGGCGGGGCGCAACCACATCCATAGTCCACCGCAAGAAAAAAAATACTATGATATTATAAATAAGTTTGTTTTGTAAGGATTTTAGCACGATTTAATTTTATTTATGCTATCGTAACACTTCGCAGCTTTTTAATATTTATGGTTACGGCAAGATTAAGGTATTTAGCGTTCTACACATTACCGTTATAATTAACGTCTTAGGAGCGAGAAGGTTGTTCCACTAACAGCTTTTTTTACGGCGGCGGGCTATGGAGTAGTCACACTCCGCTAATTTTGTCCGGGGCAACAGAAGAAGCGGCGCGCTACACTATAGAGGCATCCTACATGTGCCTCTCTTCGCCGAGCGGGCGGACCACCGAAACCCGGTCTTTATCTTCGGTGGCCCGCCCGGCGGTTTACCTTAACGAATAGCCTATCGAGTCGATGCTCCAGCAGCTTTCGCCGTCGGGGCATCGTCCTCACGCTGTGTAGCCTCGCTTCGGGCGACCAAACTAAACCGCGGTACGGTCCAGACTAAACCTCGGCTAGGTCATCTACTAACAAACTCTTATAATCGTAAAAAAAGTTATCATCGTCATCATTTCAGCCTATTACCGTCCACTGCTGAACGTAGGCCTCCCTCATTTTACGCCACAGAGTGCGGTCCAGTGCCGCCTGCATCCAACGACGCCCAGCAACCTTCACTAGGTCGTCCGTCCACCTAGTGGGGGTTAGCGTCCCACACTGCGTCGTCCGGTACGTGGTCGCCACTCTAGAACCTTTCTTCCCCAGCGCTTGTCGGTTCTTCGAGCGATGTGGCCTGCCCATTGCCACTTCAGCGTGCTAATTCTTCGTGATATGTCGGTTATACCCGTTCGTCTGCGGATTTCCGTATTTCGGATTCTATCTCGCAGAGAAATCCCGAGCATAGCCCGCTCCATAGCACGCTGAGCGACTTTGAGCCTGGTTATGAGGCCTACATTTAGGGACCACGTTTCCGTGTCGTAAGACATCACTGGTAACACACACTGGTCATAGACCTGTGTTTTCAAACACTGAGGTATGTTGGATGAGAAGATCCTCTTAAGTTTCCCGAACGCTGCCCAACCGAGTTGGATTCGTCGGCTGACCTCTTTAAAAAAGTTATATTTATATAAAATTTTGAACTAATATGGTTCGTAATTTTTCTTTCCAGTAACGGTTGAGGGTGGCTGTGGAATAGACTTTCTGTATCCAAGATTAACCTTGGGCTACTTTACTCCTATTAAAATAACTTTCTGTCAATCGATTATTATTATAGTAAAAGCAACTTAAGCAATAAACTAACTAATAATTAAACTTAAGTAATGCATCACTAGAGCATCAAAGAAATAAGTGTTCTGATTCGCTATTAACATTCTCCTAGAAAAAGCTTTAAAAACGTACAACATGTAAAGAGATTATTTATATTCTTTAATGACGAAATAAGGATGTTTTATTAAATTAAAAATTAATTTTGTAATAATTAAATTTATATAAAGTTAACATAACGTCTTTATAAGACAGAATTCAAACTCATAACTATTGGAAATTAATGGGTTTTCGGAACGGTTGAAACGCCAACTGCTGTAAAAGTTTAGCTAATGTGGGCGTTACCCATAGCAACCATGTTCAATGTGAAAACATGTTTTGATAGATGGCGCGGTAAAAGGTCTCCATAAAAACGAGAATGCGATCAAAAATTTGGTTACTAAGAACCACACTAGCTGAATTGGTATAGTGGTTGAAACAACTTTTCAATCACACTTTTAGATACAAGTCTCATGTATTGCAATATATATATATATATATATATATATATATATATATATATATATATATATATATATATATATATTTGGTTTGTATATATTGTTATATACCTAATCAACCTAACATGTTAATGTTAGATACTACACCTACCCAAAAATTAATAAATAAGTAAGTTTATTCTGAAATCTACTAACAACGGATTTAGTTCTTACTTTTGCAGTAGTTACCTCTATTCAAAGGTTCAAGAGCTACCTCTATCTCTTTTTTACATCATTATTAGTGGTAGGACTACGCTGTTGGCAGTTCTGCATCTACAGCCGCAGGCCGATCGGTCCGGGGTAGTACCACACTCTCGCAGAAGATCGACGTCTGAGTAATGGATTTATGCTATTGCGCTTCATTCGGTGAGCAAGAGCGTCAGAAGCCCAACAGGGTGGGTTTGGGGTTCGTATTGGTAGGCAGCAGCCTAGCTATACTCTTGGTATTGCAAAGGTCCATGGGCGGCAGTAACACTTACCATCAGGTGTGCTGCTTGATCGTTTGCCACCATTAGCAATTAAAAAAAATCTTTCCATAAACGATTAGTTTTAATTCCAATAAAAAGCATGTCACACTAATAAATGCCGATGTTTACGCCAGTATTTACACATTTGAAAATCAAATATTGTTTTGAAATAAAACTACTTTTACTAATTCTATCGCGTTTGTATTTGATTTTTAATTTCCCGACGTTTCGAACACTTTACAGTCTTCATGGTCACGGGAGGACTCGATGCACACACACACGAAGACGTTCATAATCCTCCCGTGACCTTAAATACTGTAAAGTGTTCGAAACGTCGAGTAAATCAAACACCAATAGAATTTGTAAAAATTGTTTTATTTTTCAAGCATTTGACAATCTTCTAATACTAAAGCTGCATTTTTAGAATTTCTAAACTACATTAGATAACTAAAGATTGCGATACGAATTATGTAGAATAGTGACCCATAAACAGACTAAAGCTGTCAACCCTATCCGCATCACATAAGTTTTGTAACTTTAGGGTTGTCATCAATGGATAATTACTGTTGTATATATTTTTCAAAATACATTAGGTAAATACAATTACGAAGTAAAGGTGATTATTGTATTAAGAAATATTATTTAACTAGCGTCCAGGCTTTAATTTTAGATTTTTTTAATTTTATATATTAATTACCTTCTGTCAAACCGTGTGGTTAAGTGGAGTAAGAAGCTTAATTTCTTATTGTCTTTTGGTTTCTTCTATTTGATATTTAAAGTTTGAGGTTTTGACTTTATATACAACAGTATTTCAGCCTTTTATCTAAAATTTTTTCACAGGCTTCGCATATATCATGAAAATTAGCAGTGCCCAAAATTTCGCGTTGCTATGCGCATTAGTTTCGGCTACATACTTTTCAGGCCCTTAGGATGAGAATTGCCAAAAATTCTATCTGAGTGCTTGCTGCATAATGAGAGGGAAATTAACCTACTATACCGCGTTGGTCAGACGTGTTGGTATAGATCGAGTTTTCCTTATCTCGCATACATGTTATATGCGTTTTATATCCCTTAGTCATCTCGTACGATCACCCATGGGTAAAATATGGGGTGGTAATACTATTCTTACTCCGTCACCACATGGAAAGTATATAATTTAATATACTCATCATATATTAAACAAATGAATGCGTTAAATGTTTATTTGGTCATAGCAAGTATTTATCATTCCTAGATATTTTATTTTATTAATATGTCAACCCTATCAACTTAATTTAAACAACGGTGACGTAATCTTGTCAGGGTTAACACACAAACTGGGGCAAGTGATGTTTCGGAACGTGCTATTTCTTTTACCAGTCACGAAAAATACTTGCTTGTTTTAACTGTACTTTTAAAGTCTAAAAATTTTATTTATCTTAATTTTTATATATATTTTTTTCAATATTTCATATATTTTTTTATATCCAACTACAATTTTCAAAAAAAAAAAATCTAAAAATATTTGTGAACTAAACTCGGTGATCCAGATATTATTTTAAAAGTTATCGTCATCTTCATAGTCGTCATCGTCACAGCCCATAAATGTCCCACTGTTGGGCTCTAGCCTCCTACATAATGGGATGGAAATTAACCTACTATACCGCGCTGGTTAGACGTGTTGGTATAGGGTTTTGTTTCGAGTTTTCCTTCTCTCGCATAGAAATAATTATATCGCATAGAAATATTGGAGTTAACTCCTCAAGAATCGATTTTCATATAAGGCGCCCGCCCAGTATGAGAAAAATTGAAGAGTAAAATCTTGTGATCGAATGACCTCGTTACGTTTTGGTGCGCAACCTATTCTGCGCACCTTTCACTTTCTGACGTGAGATAATACCTCACTGAACAGTTTTAATAAATATAAATATTAATAAATATTTCATATATATATATATATTATTTTTAGTTAAATGAGCTTTTTTTGCGCCTGTTTTGATAATCGTACTTAAAGAGTAAACTCCAGTTGTGCGTCGGAGCTGACACACACACTTTTTTTATTAATATTTTTTTAATATCCAAATACAATAAAAATAAATCCTAAAAATTAGTGAACTCATCATTTTATCATCATCATTTTAAAAGTTATGTATGGCCTATATATGTTGCATGACTTGCATTCAAGTTGCAAATCGAACAATAAACTATCATATAATAGATCACAAACAGTATTTATCACTATAGAAGGGAAACTATGAACTTGTGTATAACTTATCACAACAGGTAGACATCTAACGATTCATATTTGAACGGAGAGTTTTACTCAACATCTTTATCAGACTATTATTGTGTTGTGTTATATGCTATTTTATATTAAATATTTAATTAAAATAAAACTATTTTTATGAAACGTCGGCAGATTAACAATCAAATTCAAACGTGGTAGAATCACTAAGAATAGTTTTATTTCAAATGTGTAATACTCGCGAAAACGTCAGAAATGTATTATTAATTTTCATCATCATCTTAGCTCATACATGTCTCACTGTTGGGCTCGAGCCTCCTCCATAATACAGAGAGGGAAATTGATTTACTAATCCACACTTGTCAGGAGTGTTGGTATAGGGCCTAGGTAGGCAACCTGCGGCTTGCGAGCCGCATGCGGCTTTTTGGATGTGAAATTACGGCTTTTAGTTCTATACGTAAAAAATATTTTTTAAAGAAAACATTTAAAAGTGCTTCTGATTTGATTAACGAGGATTAGGCACAAACTATAGTCGGCAAAAAAAAAATTGTGGCTCTTTAAAAATTTTCGATTCCAAAGGTTGCCCACCCCTGGTATAGGGTGTCGAGCTTTCCTTCTCTTGCATAGATGTTATATGAGTTTTATATCCCTTAGTCGTCTCGTAAAATCTCTTATAATATAGATGTTATAGGCAACTTAATCATCTTTTATGACATTCATGGGTAAGATGAGATGGTGAATTGTATTCTTACTCTGTCACCACACGGCAATTATTTATTTATTTTATTATTTCATATTAAAACTAATTATTAAATCTTGGTATCACTACTTTGATAATGATGCCGACATGACAGTTAAAATAAATACTTGGAACTATGAGGATATATATATATATATATATATATATATATATATAATGGCTAGAAAATTGTCTGGTTTGATAATCTATTTTATATTACTATAAACGGAAGGGTCTGGATTTTTGAACGAATTTTCTTGAATGAGATAAAAAAATATCCTATGTGTTAATCCAGAAAATTGTTTATCTGTATACCAATGTTCATCCAAATCTGTTCAGCGGTTTACGCGTGATTGTGTAGCAAATATATCTTCACAGAATTTTAAATATATAATATTAGTAGGATATCATGTACATTGAAAAAGATTAGGCTGAAACACATATTGCTGTAGTAAATAGCGCAATATTGCCTATAAATGCTAGTACTAGCGGTAGGACAATCTGTTGACAGATTTCTGTCTACAGCCGCGGGCCGGTCCGTCCGGGGTAGTACCACACTTACGCAGAAAATGGTCGCCTTTTTTTTTGCGGTGGGCTATAGATGTTGTCGCGCTCCGCCAAATTGATCCGGGGTGATGGAAGAGGCGGCGCGTAACCCTATAGACCCATCCTGCAAACACCACTCTTCGCCGTGCGAGCGGGTCACCGGTACCCGATTTTTGTCTTCGGTGGCAGAAAATCGACGCCTGAGCAGTGGCAATATGCTGCTATGCTTCGTTTGATGAGAGCCCAACTTCCTGGTTAGTTTTAGCATTTTCATTGGTAGGCCGCAGCCTTGCTATACACCTGTTATTTCAGAGGTCCATGGGCGGCAGTAACACTTACCATCAGGTGTGCTGCTTGTTCGTTTGTCACCAAGAGCGATAAAAAAAAAAGTAAAATGGGCAATATTTCATAACACTGGCTATTAAGCGTACTGCATTCGCTGTTGTTATGACAACTGCTGTGATAACAGGTATTATTATTAATGCAATAGTATGACGCGGTATTACATACAATAGTATTGTATTATCTACGTAAATGATACTTCTGGCGCAGCTATTTTGTGAATACAAGTAAAAAACAACTTAGAACTGAAATTAAACCAAGCACTCTAATCGCTAAACTTACTAAGCACTTCACTTAATTCTAGGAAACTTCCTCACTTAATACTTGCACTTGTTACGATCTGAATAAAACTCTATCTAGGAACTTCGCCCTTTAGGAATTAGCGGTTTTATTTTACTTATGTAAGTAGTTTTACGTATGGTGACGGAGTAAGAATACAATTCAGCAAACCTTATCTTACCCGTGGGCGATCGTACGAGACGACTAAGGGATATTAAACGCATATTACATCTATTCGAGAGAAGGAAAACTCGAAACAAAACCCAGCGTGGTATAGTAGGTCAATTGCCCTCTCATAGCAAACTTATCTTCACAAAATTTTACATATATATAATATCAGTAGGATGCATATATAATATATGTACATTGAGAAAGATTAGTCTGAAACACATATTGCTGTGGTAAATAGCGCAATAGTGCCTATAAATGCTAGTACTAGCGGTAGGAAATACTGTTGATAGATTTCTGTCTACAACCGCGGGCCGGTCCGTCCGGGGTAGTACCACACTCTCGCAGAAGATCGACGTCTGAGTAATAGCAATGTGCTATTGCACTTCGTTTGGTGAGCGAAAGAACCGGAAGCCCTACTGGGTGGGTTTCTGGTTTGTATTGGTAGGCAGCGGCATCGCTATACCCTTGGTATTACAAAGGTACATTGGTGGCAGTGATACTTACCACCAGGTGTGCTGCTTGCTCGTTTGCCACCATAAGCATTAAGATAAAGAAAAAATAGAGTATGGATGTAATTTGTTTGCGTTAATTATATGTTTGCAAAGTCTCCCCGCAATACAAGGGTTATTTCTTTAGTACAGGTTGGTGTTTAACTCGTTAGCTGCCATGTCAGTCACATGTGCCTGACAGGCGTAGTACTTGTCTAGGCCACGTCAGTCATTGGTGAGTGACACCATAGCACCAAGTTCAAATGGCCTCAGCAAGCCATCCGTCACGATTTGCGAGTGTTTTTCTATACAAAATGACTGACATGACCCCTAGCTAACTACTTGCAGCTTGGCCCGCAAATTGTATGTGTGCCTAATTATGCCTGACGTAATTTTATCTTTAGATATTTTAAAGAAACAAATACGTAAATAATTACAAAATCAATTTTTGATGCCATTTAAGTGGTTTTTACTGTAAAATCAGGTTTGAAAATATATCGTCATAATTTTTTTTACTTGGCAGTTAAAGTGTTAAAAAAAATTAAGGTAACTATTGATATGATTAAATTAATCTATCAAGCTAGCCAGCTAGAAAATATTATATTTCTAATTCTTCTCCATATCGTATATACGCTAATATTTGAGACTAGCCATTCATCATAATAGAAATTGGACTTTACTAAGAGTAGTAAGTCCGCTTTTCCTTTTAAACTTGCCCAACTATCTGACAGTTTCCCATTGTGGTTTGATATATTGTATATCATTCATCATCATTCGCCTACTTTTATCCCAATTATTTGGGGTCGACACAATATGTATAAATACTTATTACAAAAAAAAATGATTGGAAGCAGTTTCATGATCGGCCACTTGCCTGACGTCACGCATCAGATGGTTTTGGCCCAGGTTGTTATAAGGCTCTTAGTCGTCTTTTACGACATCCACGAGCAAAGTAAGGGTTGGTAGTATTCATAGCCGCTACCACACACTTTATTTTTTTATATATTACCAATATTTAACAAATATAAAGAATATATGTGTATGAATATTATCCATAAAATGAATGATTGGATAAAAAATTACATCAGATATTTTTTTTACTTAAACGTCGTTTTTTCAAGTGAATGAGCGAAATTGAGCTTCGTTCTCATAGCCGGTAATACTCGCAACTACTCGTATCGGAATTCGTGCGTTAGAAGCCATTCAGGGGCTGAGCCCATTTACGTAATTGGCAGCGTGGATGTGTGTCGGTTTGTCGCATTCGTATTGAAAACTGTTTATATATGAGTAAGGTTGGGCTGGGTTTGCTTATTTATAGTAAGAAATCATTTCAATGTCTCCCCTCCCTATTGAATTTACAAAGAGTTGATATGCCAGCATTGGCTTAAGACTACAATTATATCACATTTAGACTGATAGATAGATAGATACACTTTTTATTATATACATTACAAAAGATAGAATGTTGTGTGATATCGGCTACGAATACTATCAACCCTTACTTCCTTTACTTTGCTTGTGGATGTCGTAAAAGACGACTAAGAGTTTTATATTGACCTGGGTCAATTCCACCTGATGCCAATACGTCAACAATTATATTTCCAAGGAGAGTTGACATCAGGCAGGTGGCCGGTCATAAAGTTATTGCCAATAACTTTTGAAATATGTATTTTGATATATTTTTTTTTATTTTTTTTTAGACACCACCCTGTACTAAGGAAATAAACCTTGTATTGCGGGGGACTTTACAAACATGCAATTAACGCAGACAAATTACACCCAGACTCAGAACAACACTTTGTGGATCACACAAAGTAATGTCCTGCGTGGGAATCGAACCCACGGCACTGGCACGGAAGGTCGGTATCTTAACCACTACGCCATCTGTGTACTCAGATCAGATATATTGCGTCGATCACAAGTAATTGGTTCAGGAAAAATGATGGTGGTTACAAAAGATAGAACCTACGAGATGTTATCATTATGTTCAATGGTTCATTGATCAGTTTATAGATGTATATTGCAGTTGGTATTATGAGGTTACCAGAAGATTATTTCCATTCATTCTCTTGGTAATGCCTGATAGTAAGATGCGATGTAAAAATTTATTCTCAACACATTACACATGCATCAAAAAAAAATTACTACTAGATATACTTATACGCCTTCAAACTGTATATATTTTAGGTTGACCGCGTGAGGGTGACGTTCCGGCAGATAGCCAGGGCGTCGGCGTCAGGTGGTACCTGAAAGTATAACCCACTGGGTTTGATGGTGAGGTGAATATGGTGGGTTATGGGGCCACGCGCTGCCCTTCTGTTACTCCGGATGGTACAGATAGCGTCCAGACCATAACCTACCAAAACAAAAAGAAAAGGTTTATAACTTAAAATGTTTAAAGGCTTTTTCAAAATACTATAATCTTATTATCCAGTAGATGTTCTATTGCTAGGCGTATGCCTTTTCTATAAAGACAGTTTTTTTTTGTAATATCCATTATGTTTTTTAATTTTATGTTTTTCTCTCTGATTAATGTATACATTGGATTGGATGCAGATGGCACAAGACCATTGCAAATGGCATTCTCGTGGGCAGGCCTATGTCCAACAGTGGACGTTTACGGGCTGATAGATGGATGGATAATGTATAAAAGATTTTTAACGTAACTTATTGCCGCGATACACTATTAGCAAAATAATAGAAACCTGATTTAAATAAATATTGACATTTTGAATAGAATATTCCAGTGTCATACTGGTATATCTTTTTTTTCTATAAATAACTATTTTTATAAATAATTTCTTAGATTTTTTTGATATATAGGAACGGAATGAACGACATACTACTTTTCCACGATTTCTCAGAAAGGCAAGAAGATAGGACAGGATCAAAAATGTGTTATATGGTTTATTACTTTCAAAATTTCATGCATTATTCCATAAATTTCAAATATTCAACACGAATTTTGCATCTAAACGACACAGAATGCGACACAAGATCCTCAGGATGGTTCGGTTACAAAAGGGCACTTTAAGCCGAAGTAATTATATCCACTTTAGTTCTCTCTTGAGGCGTGCGTTATATTGATTAACCATGGGAAATTGTTGTATGTCCCACTGTGGGGCTCGAGCCTCCTCCACAAAGGGATGGAAATTGACCTACTATAGCACGCTAATTAGACATGTTGGTATAAGATTTTGTTTCGAGTTTTCTTTCTCTTGAATATCTATGATGTTATATGCGTTTCATGTCCCTGAGTCGTCTCTTACGATCACCCACGGGTAAGATAGGGGGTCGTGAATTGTATTCTTACCCCGTCACCATACGGAAAACTCCTTTCATCCATTTCAAAATAAAAATCTATTGCGTCAATATATCAACAAATTTAATCAATTGACTTCATAGAAATCATTGTACAAAATGGCGATAATTTAATCACACAACATACATGTTTAATTAAATTTTATTATTCACATAACTTATGTTTATACGAAATAAACTTAGTTAACTTGAAGTAAAATGAAGAAACTAAGTCAACTAACATTAATGTCACTCAAGATAACTTTTGTTGAGATGTTTCATGAGTAGGTACACAAGGTATAACATAGTTTTGTCCCTTCCTTAGAGATACGACATTCATAGTTTGTGTTTGAGAATTAAATGTGGCTTAGTGAGAAATATTCTCTAATTGAAATTTCTTTAACTCAAGATATAAAACTAATATGTTTTCTTATATTATTGAAACTAATTGTAGTTGTAGATTTTTTTGTTTATGTTGGCATATGAGCAAGCAACTGATGATAAGCGTTACTGTCGCCCATGGGCTTTTGCAATACCAGGGATTTAATTAGGCCACTGCCTGTTAATCAAAAGACAACTAGGCTGGGCTTCCAGCTCTCTTGCTCACCGAATAAAGCGCAACATCACCTTATCACTGCTCATATTTCGTTTTTCTGCGAGAGTGTGGTACTACCCCAGAAGGCCTAGCCCACGGCTGTGGACAGAAAACTGTCCACATTGTGGTTTAACTACTGCTATATACACCCTTCTTCCTCACCTGATCGCTTTTTGGGTTCCGTTTCTATCGTTCCATATTGGAGAAATGAAATTTAACATTAATTTAATTTCATCATCATCATCTCAGCCCATATATGTCTCAATGTTGGGTTCGGGCCTCCTCTATAATGGGAGGGTAATTCACTTACTATACCACGCTAGTCAGACGTGTTGGTTTAGGGTTTTGTTTCGGGTTTTCCTTCTCTTGCATAGATGTTATATGCACTTTATATCCCTTAGTCGTCTCGTACAAACGGTAGTGAATTGTATTCTTACTCCATCACCACGCGGACAATTATATAATTTATTGGTGGTTTAACATAATGATTTCTAATGTTTACTCGAGTATTACACATTTGAAATAAATCCTTCCCGTGATCATGAACGCTGTAAAGTGTTCAAAACGTCAGGAAATTAAACATCAAATACAAACGCGATAGAATCCTTAAAACTATGTTTATTGGTGGTTCTAAAATAACAGCATTTGCTTTGACTTCCATGAAAGCAATCATGGTTCTAGAGTTAAGGAAATTACAATGTTGGGAATATGAGATTATTAGTGACAATAAAAATATAAAGAGCATATATACAGACATACATACATATCATCACGCCATATACCTTGCAGGGTAGGCAGAGAGAACAGAGTGCCAGAGAACTCTATTCTTGCATACTTAACTCGCTTCCTTAACATTCATAATTCTCTTCATACACGCTTGCCGGTTTCGGAGACTCTTGCTCTACCTTCCTTCAGTACGTGACCAAGATCATATATTAGTGTCAATAAAAGCGCAAATAACCATAACTGAAAAGAACCATTAAAAATATTTCGCAAAAATATTTAATCATCTAAATATATGTTTAAATTTCAAACGATAATCAATTTTATTTTCCTCATATCGCTGTCGACGGGAATTCAGATTTTTTTTCGATAGCTTGCCGATTTTCAACCGACCCATGTCGACGCGAATAAGAAACGTGGCAAGTTTTTTAATCAATTTCTGCCGAACCGAGAAATATATTTTATTCAATCAACTAAATGTCAAGAGCAGTAATTTTTTTTTCAAGATATAAAATTGATGTAAATATAACATACTGAACTAGTTACATTAGTTTTATTATTATGTTGTGGTTTTAAAAAATCATTAATTGTTAGCTGAGTGTTAGGCTTATTAATAGAGATACCGGGCGGGCCACCAAAGACAAAGATCGGGTAGGTACCGGTGGCCCGCTCGCACGGCGAAGAGAGGAGTTTGCATCGTGGGTCTATGGGGTCATGCGCCGCCTCTTCCGTCACCCTGGACCGATTTGGCGGAGTGAGACGCATCCATAGTCCACCGCAAAAAAAAGGCTTGTTAATAGACGTAATTTCGTTATGCAATATCTAGTACTAATGATGTACTAGAGCAAGTGGATGAATTTACATATCTTGGATGTGGATTTAGCCGAGATGGAAGGTACACCACTGATATAGAGCGAAGAGTGAATGCGGGAAATAGAGTGAACGGAGCGTTGGGACAACTTCTCGGCAGCCACCACCTCAGCCAGAAGGCACGTGTAGCAATACATAACGCTGTGCTTGTCCCAACATTACTGTACGGAAGCGAGAGTTGGGTATGCAGAAAAGAGTATGAAAGTAAAATTAATACGGTCGAAATGCGATCTCTGCGGAAAATCTGTAGAGTTAGGCTGACCGACCGCATTCGTAATGACGACGTAAGAGAGCGAGTAGGTATGAAAGAGAGTATTGGTGTAAAGATGCGAAAGGGAATGCTCCGATTGTTCGGACATGTGGAAAGAATGCCGAACGAACGTCTGGTTAAGAAGATATACAATGCAAAAGTGGAAGGATGTAGGTACCGAGGGAGACCGAGACTAATCTACCTAGACCAGATCGGTCATGTACTGAAGGAAGGTGGAGTCAAGAGTCTCCGAAACCGGCGAGCGTGTATGAAGAGAATTATGAATGTTGAGGAAGCGAGTGAAGTATGCAGAGATTCTCTGGCACTCTGTTCTCTCTGCCTACCCTGCAAGAGATATGGCGTGATGATATGTATGTATGTATGTGTGTATGTATGTATGTAGTACTAATTTATATGTGTTTTTTTTTTCATTGTGAAGGTATCTTTTGCCTTGTTTTTCTCGTTTATTCTCTATAGATTAATGATGATATAGTGATGTAAAATAATATATGTATCTTTAAAAGATAACCTAAGCTCTATATATAAGAAAGGAGGTATTAATTATCATGAGTGATTATTATTTCATAAATTGGTTTATTCTAAACATATAATATATTATTGTATAATAAAATACTTAATAAATTATGTGGTCAAGAATACCACCAACCCTCGTATTACTTGTGTCGTGTTGTTGTAAAAGATAACTAAGGGTTTTATATTGATTTTGGCCAACTTTATCTGATGCCGTCTGTTCAACAATTACGGTTGGCGTCAGGCAGGCAAATCAAATACTCAGGTCTGTAATACCTTTAAGTTGTAATAAAATCAAACTTCTATGTCAACGCAATCAAACGAAACAGCAATTTATGCAGCATATTTTCAAACTCACAACTACTTGCAAGGTAATCAAAACCTAAAGGATACTTCAAGTCGACCTTGAAATTTGTTATGAAGCAATGTTTTATAGCACATATAAAGGAAAAATTCAGAAAACCCTAAATGTTTAGTTACATCACATTTTTTTTTTAGTTTTACGGAACCCTTCGTGCGCTAATACAATTTGCACTTGGCCGATTTTTAGTGATAGGACCACGCTGTTGACAGTTCTCTTTCTACAGTCGCGGGCCGGTCCGTCCGGGGTAGTACCACTCTCTCGCAGAAGATCGACGTATGAGTAATGGCAATGTGCTATTGCGCTTCGTTCGGTGAGCGAGAGAGCCGGAAGCCCAACTGGGTGGGTTTGGGGATTTTATTGGTAGGCAGCGGCCTAGCTACCCTTAGTATTGCAAATGTCCATGGGCGGCAGTGACACTTACCATCAGGTGTGTTGTTTTCTCGTTTGCCACTATAAGAAATTTTAAAAAATACTACGTTGACCCCAAGTAATTGGGATGAGAGCAGAATGATGATGATGATGATTGCCTAATAAAATAAAACAAAAAATGCAATAAAATCTTAGTGGTGATAGCTTCATAATAAAATATATTACAATAATGTGTGTTAATATTCTTGTTTTTCTACAGGACACGATTTAAAATCGTAGGTAGATTTATATACTTTTATAGAAAACAATACTTAAGACAATTCTTATGCCAATCCTTTTCAGCGTGATATAGTGGGTTAATTACCCTTCCATTCTGAATAGCTTGGCGCCCAATAGTGAGACGGTTGCAAAGAAAAAAGTGTATGTGTCAGCTCCGACGCACGACTGGAGTTTACTCCTTAAGTACGATTATCAAAACAGGCGCAAATATATATATATATATATATATATATATATATTTATTTTCATTTATTAAAACTATTCAGTGAAGTATTATCTCACGTCAGAAAGTGAAAGGTACGCAGAATAGGTTACGCACCAAAAACGTAACGAGGTCATTCGATCACTAGATTTTACTCCTCAAATTTTTCTCATACCAAGCGCCTTATATGAAAATCGATTCTTAAGGAGTAAACTCCAAAAAATGCTTTATGAACATGAAACATACTTACATATAGGTCGAGCTGTTTTAGTTACAAAAATTAAGCAAACTTAGGAAATAAATATCTATTTGCGAAACCGTTGTTGTTCTAATTGTCCTAAAAGCCTTTGCGCTGTCCGGGCAGCCAAATTATGCGATCAATTTCTACCAAAACTTAATTCGAGATCATTTTTTATCCGATCCAAAACGTCGGGCGCAATCTTGCCTAACCTAAGATGAAATTGCTTTAACTGATTAGTTTATACATTTCTAAAATAATATTTCTACATGTGGTAACATAATAAGTATCTGTGTGGTAACGGCTACAAATACTATAAAGCATTACTTTGCTCGTGGATGTCGTAAAAGACTACTAAGAACCTTATAACGACCTCGGCCAACTCAGTCTGATGCCGTTTGGTCAACAATTACATTCTCAAGAAGGGTTGAAGTCTGGTAGGCGGCCGGTCATAAAACTATTGCCAATAATTTTTACAATATGTACTATGAAAGAAGAATACATGTTTTATCGACCCCAAGTAATTAGGATAAGAGCAGGAGAATCAATGATAGTTAGATTATTCATGTATATAAGGTATACAAAAATCAATGTGTATATGTTTGTTCTCTATGCACTCCAAACCGGCTAGACAGATTTTGATTGAATTTTCAAAAAAATCTTGAAATTAAAAGTTTGATAGCGAACAATAGAAAATATTTTTTTTTATTAATTTTTTAGTTACCGATAATAATAATATTTATATAATAATATGTAGACGAATGGGTTAGTCATGAGGAATAGAAATGCGAATATACTGTAAGTAATCACAATTACCTTCCCACCTAAATATATGCTAGTTGCATCTGGTCATAAAACTATTGCTAATAATTTTTACAATATTAACCTACTATGAAAGAAGAGTACTTGATTTATCGACACTAAGCAATTGGGATAAGAATAGGAGAATAATGATGTGGTAACGTAATAAGAATTGTATCTGTCTGGGCTGTAATTCCTTATTTCACATATTTCTTGGCGCAAGGATTAGCTGAGGGATCATTGTCTTCACTTTCGCTTATATAGATCCCAGTATAGCAGCCTAGGTTGTATTTTTCGATTCCCATGGGCAAAAAAGGTGTTCATGAATTGTATTCTTATTACGTCACGTCACGGAAAGCTGAGGGTTCAATAGAAAAATATTCAGCAGCGCTCTGCTGGAACTTTTATGACAACATTATTTGTTAAGTTGCCAATTTTGGCAATTATGTTTATCTGAGGCTTATGAAGAACTATCCAATAGTGGAGATCAATAAATGATAAGTGAATGTAAGTATTAAAAATGAAACGAATATTTGAAATTATTTCTTGATGTACCGAATTGATTTTCCGTGTGGTGACGAAGTAAGAACACAATTCACCACCCCTTATCTAACCCGTGGGTGTTCGTACGAGACGATTAAGGGATATAAAACTCATATAACATCTATGCGAGAGAAGAAAACTTCGAAACAAAACCCTATACCAACACGTTCGACCAGCGTGGTATATGGGTCCATTGCCCTTCCAATATGGAGGAGGCTCGAGCCCAACAGTGGAACGTATATGAGTTGAGATAATGATTGGTGGTCTGGAGTATAATCCCCCTAACTTTTTACAAATGATGTGTTCATTTAATTATAGATTATAAATGTTTTTAAAGTTATTGAGTCTATTCTATATTATGTGTAATTTCTTTCTAATCGCGTTTGAATGGTATTAAAATTCGCATGGTTATTTTGTGTATTAATTTTTTTATTGCTTATGCTAACGAGCAAATACCACACCTGATGGTAAGCCTCACTGCCGCCCATGCAACTTTGCAATACCAAAGGTATAGCCAGACCACTGCCCACCAATATAAACCCCAAATCCACCCCAGTTGGGCTACCGGCTTTTTCACTCACCGTACAAAGCGCAATAGCACATTACAATTACTCAGACGTCGATCTTCTGCAAAAGTGTGATACTACCCCGGACGGACCGGCCCGCGGCTGTAGAAAGTGAAATGTCTACAGCGTGGTCCGGTAGGACTTTTGCGTGGATATCGTAAAATATTATGAGATGTAAATAACATCACCGAAGTATAACTCTATATCTATATCTCTCTGTATCTATCCATTACCTCAATCGTAATGGGAATGTATAGAGAAATAATGCTAATCGCTTCCCTTCGGTAGGCTAGCAAACGCAATTGATGTTTAAATCATAATCAATTGTTAAGATTGGCTCAAGAAATGAAGTAGTGTTATATTTTTAATTTGTCACCACATGAAAAGGGACCGTGTGAGATAGGTAAGCTGAAAAAGCTGTGTGTACTTTCAAAACTATGTGAAAAAGATGATGACGTCAACTTAATTAAAAAAGAAAAACAATAGGCAGTCATGGGGACTGCCGATAGAAGTGAAAACTATTAACTTAAGACTAATTGAAATAATAATAATTTTCTAATTTTTATATAAAAATAAAAAATATTATCGAACATCTAGGAATTGGTTTTACCACGCTAGTAAGATAACCTTTAAAACACAATGATACTATAGATATACTATTAGCATTAGCATGTCGGTGACGCGAACCTGTAAGTTTTTCCCCTCCAAAAACGCTCAACGCGCCTAAAGAAGTTTTCACATAGCTATAGATATACTATTAGCATTAGCATGTCGGTGACGCGAACCTATAAGTTTTTCCCCTCCAAAAACGCTCAACGCGCCTAAAGAAGTTTTCACTTCAAAAATCACGTCCACGTCACTTTTGAATTACGTAGTCAATAATTTCTGATTACTTTTATTTAAAACTGTTTACGTCAAGTTATATATTTAAATAAATCTAATTAAAATATAATAACATGTCACTGTAGAATTTTTGCGTGATACTGGATCAAATTAATAGATATACAAAAATTTCAAAAAATATTAAATTGTGTTCTGCTAATGCCCATTTTTTACTGTTTCAATTATTCTTTACTGTTTTGTTATAAGTAAAATTAAATAATTTTAAACATTATGAAATACTAGCTTGATGCCCATGACTTTATCTGCATAATATTCTTGAATTTACCCTTTTATTGACATAAAGGCGAGCGACATTTTTTTAATTTAAATGACCATAACTTTTTTAACTGACATCAGATTTTAATGAAACAAAAACTAAATGTTGCTCTGATCTAAGCTTAATCAATTTTTGAAACCTGCGGTTCAATCCCTTCAATAATTTTAGAGATTAGCGTGTACATACATACAACAGACATACAGTCATACAGAGAAACAAAAATTCCAAAAAATATTTTCTATGTTCTCTTGGGCTTTTCTTACTGCATCTACTCATTTTTAATAAATTTATCAAATTTACAAACACGTGGTTTCTATTCACTTATTATACAGGGTGTCCCAAAATTCAACGATAAGCCGGCACCAGCAGGTGCACCTATATATGACTACTCGAGAACAAAAAAGAAAAAAATTCTACCTTGATTTTTTTTTTCATTACGACAATAAAACCGATTTCTTTAAAAATCGTCATCTTTTATTATATTATTAAGTGCCATTGCTACAATTTTACAAGTAATTCTGTGATTTTTTTTGTATTGGCAAGGTAAGTAGCACTACTATCGATCACAACCATTAAAAATTCCAGAATATCTATAGTTTTTACACAAAAATCAACCAAAACTATGTTTTTTTCATAAATTATGTAAAATTTTGACTTTCAGCTCACTTTCACTCATCACAGTGAAAAAAAAAAGTATGGACACTACTGTGGCAAATAGTATTAAAAATTGGCGCAACTAACTACAATTCTAAAATGGTATAACATTCTAGGCAAACTAGCCACAAAAATATACTTAGGTGTACTATTTCAAAATAACAACCATATTTCGAAAATTGTTAGTGTTGATAGTAATCACTTCTACTATGTAGCCAAAATGTTTTTGTTGCAAGTTCTCAGAATTTGAATGAGACATGTGCGTGGTCCATAAGATAACATAAGTTAGACAGAGATAGATATAGAGAGATTAGAATTTACTATATTATTAAAATTACAATAAATGTTCGAATTGTTTGCCATTGGCAGTAATGCAGGCACGACATCGCCTTAAAAATGAACGTTTTATTTTTCTTGCATATCTGATTCTGTTCATGTGATCCACAGCCTGAATTATTTTTTGGCGAAGCTCGTCCAAGGTTGCAATGGGTTTTGAGTAGACTCTGTCCTTTAGACAACCCCAATAGAAAAAGTCCAGGGGATTTAGATCGGGTGAACGGGGTGGCCAAAAGATAGGACCAAGTCGCCCGATCCAACGCCCTGGGTACTCTTGGTCTAAGTACTCTCGCACAGGGCGGGCATAGTGAGCTGGGCAACCATCGTTTTGAAACCACATGTTTTGCAAATCACTTAAGGGCACGTCTTCTAATAATCCTGGTAACTCATTTTGTAAGAAGTTCAAATAGCTATTGCCATCTATGTTTCCTTGTAACTCAAAGGGCCCTATCACTTTTCCATTTATTATGCCCGTCCATAGGTTAACCTTAAATTGATATTGGGATTTGTCTTCTCTCACCAGGTGCGGATTTTCATTGTTCCAGCTATGAAGATTGTGAAGATTTAAATAGCCATCTTTCTTGCAGGTTGTTTCATCCGACCATAAAACTTTGTCTAAGAATTGGGGATCTTCCCTGTGTTTTTGCAGCATTACACGGCAAAATGCGACCTGCAGTGGATAGCCCCGCGGTAATAACGCCTGCACGCGCCTGTAATGATATGGATGAAGCTGGTGACGTTTTAAAATTCTATGTGCAGTACTTTTTGGAATTCCCGTTGCTGCTTGTATGGCACGTACAGAGGTAGTTGTATCGCTTTCTATTTCATTGAGAACTTCTTCATCGTGTTCCGATCTAGGTCTTCCAGCGTTTCTCCTGTCAGATGGTATACGACCCTACGAAAATGCTTGATGCACGTTAATAAATACGCGATAATCCGGATACCTTTGAAGAGTAGGGTACCTTGCTCGATATAATCTGCTAGCAGCGTTGGCATTGCATCGGCATTCTCCATAAATTAGGTGCATATTAGCGTATTCTAACGCTGTATATGGTAGCGGCATAATGAATGCCAAACACTTGAAAATAAGGCAAAACTTCTTTAAAAAAACACAAAATCACAGTCTAAAATAATGCCAAGTCAGGTCAATTTCCAGGTCACTTAATTCAATCCAAAGTCGTTAGTACCAGAGCCACTTTAATTAAAACAGAACGGTGTGCAGTAAACAAAGAAGTAGAGCGTACTGACTTGCTGTGCTGCTGAGGACATTAATTACTTCTCTACCTGCATTAATGTTACTATACAATTAACATCTATCTATCTCCCTCTAACGTATAATCTCTCTATCTCTGTCTAACTTATGTTATCTTATGGACCACGCACATGTCTCATTCAAATTCTGAGAACTTGCAATAAAAACATTTTGGCTACATAGTAGAAGTGATTACTATCAACACTAACAATTTTCGAAATATGGTTGTTATTTTGAAATAGTACACCTAAGTATATTTTTGTGGCTAGTTTGCCTAGAATGTTATACCATTTTAGAATTGTAGTTAGTTGCGCCAATTTTTAATACTATTTGCCACAGTAGTGTCCATACTTTTTTTTTTCACTGTGATGAGTGAAAGTGAGCTGAAAGTCAAAATCTTACATAATTTATGAAAAAAACATAGTTTTCGTTGATTTTTGTGTAAAAACTATAGATATTCTGGAATTTTTAATGGTTGTGATCGATAGTAGTGCTACTTACCTTGCCAATACAAAAAAAATCACAGAATTACTTGTAAAATTGTAGCAATGGTACTTAATAATATAATAAAAGATGACGATTTTTAAAGAAATCGGTTTTTTTGTCGTAATGAAAAAAAAAATCAAGGTAGAATTTTTTTCTTTTTTGTTCTCGAGTAGTCATATATAGGTGCACCTGCTGGTGCCGGCTTATCGTTGAATTTTGGGACACCCTGTATATACAGATATAGATTACTTAGATTCTGAATAGTAAGGGTTTAAAATCCAAATGTTAAGCTAACTTTTAACGACCTGGATTTGTTGTTTAAAAAGTTTATCTCAAATAGTTTTCAATTTAACTCAAGCGCAACCTTTTTCAGTTTTATATTTACTTTTTCTAACCCTAAGTTCAAGTTTGTTTAGAAATTTTAATGAAATCCTAGAATTATCTTGGGAATTTAAACATGAGTACAAACGGGGTATAATTTATTTAAATTCTTGCATTATATCTTTTACCAGAAATATTTAATGAATATGTATATTAATGAACTACGTTTGTTTTAATGAAAGGTCATCGCCCTCATCAGAGGTAACTTTATAAACATCACACAAACAACCCCATACATTCTAATGTAAGTAACTATTTATAGAACATGCAATTATTGCCTTTAAATCTCAAATCCCTCAAGGCATGACAATCGTAAACAATGCGATTTAAATATTCATAGTGATGTCATTGACTTATAATTATTAACAGGGTCACATTCACCTGGTAAGTTTCTATAATCATATTATTAATTTAAAGGGATTCAAACCCACACCTATTAGAAATCCGTTCCAATCGTGCTGCCACTTACACTTGTATGTACGTACGAATCCCACTTGTGTCAATAATTATTCGCTCGTAATCGGGTTTTTATAAATAATCAAGCATATTAAATGCTAAATTTCAGTAATTTGAATTTAAAGGTATTTTCGATTTGATAGTCAATCAGATAGATGGCCATTTGGCCAATCTTAAAATTAATCAATACTCTTTGCAGCATATTTTTACTTCAACTACTTGTGTTAGAGCAAGAAGAAGAGAAAGAAGATATACTGGGCCCCTTATAATTATTTTTATTACAACGCCTTTTTTTTGTGGCAGGTTCTATTCGTCTGGCAAAGATCGGGTACCGGTAGTCCGCTCGCACGGCGAAGAAGAGGTGCTTGCAGGGTGGGTTAATGGGGTTGCGCGCCGCCTCTTCCGTCACCCCGGACCGATTTGGCGGGGTGTGACTTCCATAGCCCACCACAAAAAAAAAAAAAAAAAAAGGTTCTATTCGTCTGGAGTGATAGAAAGCGACCGCGTATAGCCTACCACATTTCCTCCTCATTGCCATTGGATTGACTAGTGGTATTGATTCCTTGGGCTAAATGGTTAGTCGTGGATTACCTTTGCCTGCCTTCATGAGGATTACAACAATGAATGAATTCTTGTATCATTGCCAATTTTTCTGTCTTATTGTTGATAGTTATTTGTCTACAACTGCGGGTTGGCCCCTCTGGGGTACTCACAACACACTCTCGCAGAAAATCGATGTCTATGCGGTGGCAATTTGTTGCACTTGTTTCGGTGAGCATGAGAGCATGAAGCCCCACCTTCTGGGTGGGTTTTGGCTGGTAGGCAACCTAGTTATACCGTTGGTATTGCAAAGGTCCAAGAGCGGCAGTAACACTTACTATCAGGTGTAATACATGCTCGTTTACCATCCTGAGCAGTAAAAAATAAAATATTTATGAGCAAAGTATTTTCAAAGTATTTTCCTTGTGGTGATTGAGTAAGAATATAATTCACCACCCCCTATCTTACCCGTGAGTGATCGTAAGAGACGACTTAGGGATATAAAATGCATACAATATCTTTTGGCCTATGCAAGAAGAAGCAAAACTTGAAATAAAATTCTCCACCAACACGTCTGACCAGCTTAGGTATGGTAGGTCAATTTCCCTCTCATTATGTAGGAGGCTTGAGCCCAACAGTGGGTCATATATGAGCTGAGATGATGAGCAAAGTATTTCGCTTCAAAATATTCTTAAGTGTTAAATTCATGTTAACCATTTTAAGTATAATCTTATTCAAACTGCCAGTAATTGTATTAGAATCAAAAACTTTGATCTTCACTTTAGAAATAGTTTAAAATATGAAAGCTTTTTACTAACTGAATTATATCTGCTTAATTTAATAATAAAAAATTGGTTTCTAGACGCAATATCTTATATTAAAATCTTATAAAGTAATATGTATCAGAATTTTTTTTCAACTAAAATACTTTTAAGGTTTTAATCCAAGAAATAGCGATTCAAATTTTCACCAGTCTATCGGTTATCCTAAGTTTTAACGAATTAAAGCTTTTTGTTTGTCGGCTCGTCCTTTTAAAATGGGAAAATCGGATGTCTAGTGGCTTATAGGATCCTAAGCCGTACTTTGCAAGGTGATAAAATAAGAATACAGTTCACATATTACACATATTATCATCATCATCAGGTCATATTTGTCCTGCTGCTGGGTTCGAGCCCCCTCGTCAATTTTCCGTGAAAGTGTGGAAGTATCCCAGTAGCACTGGCCCACGGCTGTAGACATACAGAAAACTATGACCAGTTTAGCCCTACCACTCTCATATATGGAGAAGGATGAGGATCTATCTGAGGAATTGTTAGACTTGGTACCACAGTCAGGATCTTATTTCACCATACTGCTTACACCGGGTCGTTGTGATCTTCAACTGTACATTTTCAGCGATCATTTCTCGCACATACATGAAGGATTGGGAATGAAATACCTGTTGCCGTGTTTCCTGAGCGCTATGATAAATTTGTCTTTAAATAAGATTTAAGAAGAGCACTTTCTTCATGATAGTCATGGTTTGGCTGTACCTCTGGTATTGCTAAGGCCCATGACTGGCAGTATCACTTATCATCAACGTTCAACGTTCAATTCAATTGGAAGTGAAGTGGATCTCTTTAATGATACACTTCATAAATATAAAAGGAGAGTGTTGTCATCACTGAATTCCATTTAACTCTTTCAAATACTTCAATTATATTAACCATTTCAACATTCTAACTTTCTTTCTTTTTTTTCTTTCTTTTGTTTCTTTTTTTTTTTAATAGTTTGTTTCTGCAATTTGTTGCCATTTCTGTCCACGCAGTGATTGCTTAAGAATTGAGCATTTAGTTTAATTTTATGTTATATTTATATTTTAATATCTAAAATGTATCAATTACTAGCTGTCCTAAAATGAATAAATAAATAAATAAATCATCAGTTGTGTGACTTACTCGTTTGCCACCATAAGCAAAAAAATACTGTAATAAACAGTACATGAATTTGCGATATAAAAAGGCAACATATGTGTTAGAGGTAGTTTATAGTTGGACTTGAGAAGTCTGAAATGAAGTCACCGAAAATCTGTCTCTATATTTATTAATAATGTACATATACAATGTAACAAAGCGTTTGTAACTTTGTAGCTGCACCCCAACTTATCCAATTAGAGCTGTGTCCGTCGCGTGTAAAGGTCGAAATGTATGTCGACATTTTATAAGGCTCCTAAGATGCCTATAAATAGTCGTTCTTTTTTTTCATCTTTTTTTCTCAGCGTGATGTCTTAGTTAATATAACATTACATACATTAATTTTATGTTACAAGACAGATTGTTTGATTAGAAACGATGCTTTAGTGAAAATACTTATTTAAAAAAAAAAAAAAACAACAACCTACATAAAGGAAATCATTCTGGTATTGCTAACTTTACAATTAATGAAGGCAAATTATGCCCGGACTCAAAACAACTTTGTGGTTCACGCAAGTATTGTTTTATGTGGGAATCGAAACAAGAGCACTGGCATGGTAGGTCGAAATCTTAATTATTACCTTCTCTGCACAGTGACATCGCGGTCAAAAGATAGAGTGACACCGTACGTTGTAGATTCGAATTCGTGGCACTCACTTCGGACACCTTAGTATGATTGGGGATGGAATACGGTGGGTTATAGGGCCCCACGCTGCCCCTCCGTCACCCCGGATGGAACGGGCGGCGTGTGTCCAGACCATAACCAACTCTGGTCCATAGTCTGGTCAATAATTACATTTTCAATGAGTGTTATTGTCAATAACTTTTGAAATATGTATGATGGAAATGAAGAACATATTGCGACGACCCCAAGTAATTGGGATAACACCAGTATCATTATGATAACTTAGAAATAAATAATCAACACTCGATAATTAACCCTGTATCCATAGTTGATTGTAAAAAAGGATTAAGGACCATAAACAACTAAGGGGCGCAAGCAGATAATATTGTGGCCACCGAAGACAAGCACCCGAGTACCGGTGGTCCGCTCGCACGGCGAAGAGAGGTGCTTGCAGGGTGGGGTTGCGCGCCGCCTCTTCTATCGCCCCGGACCGATTTATCGGGGCGCGACCACATCCATGGTCCACCTTGCAAGGGTAAAGAAAAAAAAAAGAAAAAAAAAAGCAGATAATATTGTAATATATAATGCTTTCAGATATAATACGATTGTAATATTATAGATTTGTTAGGTTTTATAATATTTAGAACAACCTATTGCTCTAACTCCGTGTTGCTTCCACCAATGCACGCTTCGCAATTAATTACTATGATTCGTACTTCACAACGTAATGTCGTACGTGCCCCACCACCCAAAATATTAATTGTCAAACACTTTCGTTTTTTTTTTTTTTTGGTTCTATTCGTCCATTCGGACAGGCAAAGGGATCAAAGCCCATACAGCCAAGTCTTATTTAATTATTTTTCATATTTTGTTCATCATTTCTTCATAATATGTAGCCTTAATAGTCATTGTCTGTCAGTAAATCAAGTCGTTACCATTAATCGGGCGCTGATAACCAATTCAATGATTTTCTTTGGGAATTTTGGGCAAATATGAAAATACACGTAAACTACTATTATACCATATTCACTACACTTCAGCACTTTAAGTGTACCATATTGCATAAAATACCAGCAAAATTATTCAATATAACACCACAAAACACTAAAGAAATGAATATAATACAAGAGCGTGACATGACATTTCCACATTCGCGCCAAAACTCCAAACACTTTCGTTTAAAATAGTGTTGCCATCTTTTCAATCATATAGTTCTCAGGTGTTGCCAGTTTTTTAAAGATGGCGCCACTGATTCGATTGCCATTTAATTAACCCAAGTCAATCAACAACTTGCAGGTAGTTATAATGTATGATTTGTAACATATGACATGACACTTCTTGAGAAATCATGACAAATATTTACATGAGTATCTATATGTATGAAAATTCATAAAAGTATCTTTACGGATTTAATTGCTTTGATATATAATTTTTACTTTCCCGACATTTCTAATATTGTCCAGTACTCTTTGTTACTGGATGAAATATGTAATACTGAAAATTGGTTCGATATTGCATTTAACTATTCATATCGATTGTTTGCTGCACTTAATTCAAGCGTCCTATCGATTCTGTTTTAATAGAAGGTTATTGAATTAGTAACTACTAAGGCCAGCCTCAATTATTTGTTTTTAAACTCATTCTCTGTATTGATAGTATAGATTAATGTACAATGAGTAATAAATAAAAATAAAAATAGAATATTTTTAGTTTTTATACTTCCAAAAAGGAATTTAAGATATAATATCTGTATATGAATACTTAATATAATTTGTAAATGTAGGTATTTTGAGTAATATATAGGTTATAAGAGCTTGATAGAGACTTTTCGCGGCACACTTGTGCGTTTTGGGCAATAGTGAACAGTCGTGTAACCATTTTAGAAGCTAAATGTATAATTATAATATTTTACACATACACTACAATATAATTCGATATATTAATTTAAATCTAGATATACGTTCTTCATATTGGCTACCCTATAGATGAATAATATAACCATTACATTGAGCGTACTTAACTCCACTTCCATATCATGTCACTTGATCAACAATTACATTCCTAAGCAGGGGTAACGTCACGCAGGCTCCTGGTCTATAATATCGAACTATAATAGTTTTATCTATTGTCAAAATTTTTGTGCCCGCGGCTTCGCCCGCGTAAAAGGTTACTTTCCTAAAGTTGTTGATCCCCTATTTTTATTTTTGACCGTCGGTAATACAGTGCAACGGTATTACAATACTCAGGGTTGGAACTTCATTACTGGACTGCTAGATGGCGTTGAAGAAGCTAGATTTTGAGATTTTTTGACAAACATTTTTTTTATTTTTCATATAAAAATTTTGATTTTTTTTTAATAAAAAGTATCCTATGTTACTTTTAATACCTCCAAGAATATGTGTACAATGTTTCAAGATGATCGGTTGAGTAGTTTTAGCGTGAAAGCGTAACAAACAAACTTACATTCACATTTATGTATTAGTAGGGATGGGAAAAGAGTATATACTGCATCGACCTTAAGTAATTAAGATAAGAGCAGAATGATGATTTATCTTTAAAGCAAAAATTATTATCATCATCATCATCATCTCAGCTCATATATGTTCCACAAATGGGCCCGAGCCTCCTCCATAATGGAAGGCAAATTGACGTACTACAGCACGCTGGTCAGACGTGTTGGTATAGGGTTTAGTTTCGAGTTTTCATTCTCTTGCATAGATGTTATATGCGTTTTGTATCCCTTAGTCATTTCTTACGATCACCGGTAAGATAGGGGATGATGAATTGTATTGTTACTCCGTCATCGCACAGAAAACAAATTACTTCATATAATTATTTTTTTTTACATGATGTAATTAAAACAAATTACTTGAGTATTTTTTTTTATATCATTTATTGTAAACTAAACCTTTTTACTGAAGTAGAAAATACATTTGAGGTTAGCACATGTCCCTCGTATGATGCTTCTATATAAGAGTACTCGTCTAAAGTGTGGGACTTTGTTCCGTGCTCTTCAGCAAATATTGGATTTTATCTCATTTGAGATGTCCCTTCAAATACATACAAAGTGTTAGTTCAATTATTCTGTTACATATTTTTATGATTTTTATATGCCTGTTTGTGACATTTTTGATTAAAAGCTGTATACATTCTACTGCTCAGCTTGACTTCCTCAAAAATACGTGGAAAATTGACGCATTTATTACACTAGTCAAATAGCATAATATTGGCATTTATTTTTATGTAGAGATATCATTCTTTTGATGTATAATCACACGCTGGTAACGTGTTGGTATAGGGTTTTCTTTTCAGTTTTCCATCACTTGCACAGATGTTACATGCATTTTTAACCGACTTCTAAAAGGAGGAGGTTCTCAATTCGATTAGGTGTTTTTATGTATGTACACCGATTACGCTGAGATTTATAATTCGGTTTACGTGATTCATCTTTAGTTTGATGTGGAATAGTTGCCATTTATTTCCATAAAAAAATAAGATAGTTTGGCACAGTAGTTTTCATTTTATGATATTTTTATTATTTATGTTATCGAAAGCACCTATGTAAAACTACATAGCAAGATGTCGCAATAAGTGGGATTCACCCCACTACTAATTAGAACGCCATAGCATGTTAAATTCATTAAACTTACTGCAAAAGTGTATACCTTTCGTAGTCCTACCCATAGCTACTTAAAAAAAATATTAAGTATTTAATATATGACAATAAAAAGCAAAGAAATTTTACAGTTACCTAATGTAATCAAGAAAAGTCCTACTGTAGTTTACAGAAAAACCTATTAGAGACACTAAAAAGTAAATAAAAAAGAAACTACGTTTAGAACACCGACTTCAAGAACTAAAACAATTAAATAAAAAAAATGAATAAAAAAATCAAAATACCCGACTGCGTAAAAAGTCACCAAAACTACGTACATAATAAAAAAACTGAAAAGAAAAAAACAAGCACTTAGATGTCCGGTGGTCTAGAATTCCATAATATATTATTGAATAAATACTATAAACCTTTATTCGACAGCAAATCTAATTTTTCAATGGATCCCGACTGTTCAGTAGTCATATTCTATTATTAAAATATATTTCATTTTCTGCAATAGTATTTATTCAATAATATATTATGGAATTCTAGACCACCGGACGTCTAAGTGCTTGTTTTTTTCTTTTCAGTTTTTTTATTATGTACGTAGTTTTGGTGACTTTTTACGCAGTCGGGTATTTTGATTTTTTTAATCATTTTTTTTATTTTACACTTTTTAGTTATAAATACCTAGGTAGCTATAGTTATCTTATTTATTAATAAGTAGGTAAGTACCTAACTATATATAGTTTTTCGACTGAAGTTGAGTACTAAATCGTTAGAAATTGGAGATGGGCGACCGCGTCAGACATTAGATACTTTAGGTAGGACTACCTATAGTATATTGGACATTATACCTACTAGATACTTCAGTATATGTCCATCCACATCCAGGTATATGAATTTTTCGTCTTTTCATCGTAAATTTCTACTGTCTAAAAAACCTATATGTGAGAAAGGTTGTTACGAAACTTTAAATCGATATAGATCCTAAACGGCCAGTCAAATCGAAAAATGTTGAGAGAAAACTAAAAATGATTTTTAAAAACCTATTTAACGATACTCCACTCGATATAGTTTGTTGACTTTAATTTTTTTAATTTTCTCAATATGGCGTCCAGTAGTCGCCATATTGAATTTTCAATAACGTCATATCTTTAGTGACACTTGCCGGATTAAAAGGAATCGATTGACGTGCGAATCATAAAAATCGGCCCAGGCGTTTGGTATATATGTCGGCGCGAGCAATAAACAACGACAAAATTACGTCACAATAAACATGTTCTGACATGTAACACGTGTTGTCAACGACACGCCCCTCTACTACGTCACCGCTGACTATAAAAGCAAGCGTTCTTGCCTCCGGAGCTCAGATGCGAGCGACTTCTAGTACGTGACGGATCGCTCCTGCGTAGTTACAAAACGCTCTGAGTTTCTTAGAAATTCACATCGATTGTTTTAAATAAGTTGTTCGTAAATATAAAAGTGATTGCATAAAGATTGTACTATCATTTTACAATGTCGTCACCCTCTAACCACGACACAAATATAACATCAGAAGTGGGATACCACGCGAAGACCGCAATAATGACGTCATCCAGGTTATGGCAAATACTTTTAAGGCCGCGATGAACGATATGATTGCTCAGTTATCCCATGACCATCGGTCTACCTTGTCAGAGTTGATGAATGTAATGAGATCCCAACAAAATCAGCGCGTGCGTATTGCAGATGTCTATTTTCCAACATATGACCCTGATACTGGGATTGACGTCCGTGATTGGGTTGATCTCATCTCACGAACTCAAAGTGAATATGGGTTAAAAGACCATGAAGTGAGGCTCAAAGCGGCTAGTGTTCTTTTAGGCCGTGCAAAAACTTGGGCCGACAGCAGTCTTCTTCGAACGACAACATGGGCAGAGATGCGTGATGACATGCTACAAACTTTCGAACCTGAATCAAGGTACTTTGCTGAAGTTTTAAGATTCCGGAATTACACACTTGAAAACGCAGACAATGTACAAGATTATATATCCAACATCTGGCGAATGTTTAAAAGGATCGTGAAACCTAATCCAACGGAACAAGATGCTGTCGAATTCGTAATTGGAAGCATTGGTGATGAAAGAATCCGCATAGAGCTTCTTAATAGTAAATCAAGTTCAGTTCCAGAGTTAATTGCCATAGCCAAAACTATTAGGAAACGCAAAATTTTCCCACCTAGAGATAATGAAAATGTTAAGCGACCTCGTTTAGAATTACATCGCGAAAAGACGAACGTGGTCTGTTATGTCTGTGGCAAATCCGGTCACTTTGCCAGACATTGCTCAGTGAATGCCGTAAGACGCGGAACATCTACGGCAACTACACCAGTTTCGTCAACAAGAAACGTGCACGTAGAGCCGGTTAAAGAATGCTCTTATTGTAACGGTACTCGTCATACTATTGAGACTTGCTTTAAAAGGATTGCTGATGAACAAAGCAATAAAAGAGTTAACCTTTGTGGGACCAATAAAGCCATGCCATCCAACATAATAGAAGTCGAGATCGGTCAAATATCATTAGGCTGTATTTTTGATAGTGGGGCGGACTGCTCCTTGATTCAAGAATCCGTAGCTGCCGGTATTCCAGGTCAAAGGAAAAGCATCTCCAAATGCTTAAAAGGTATTGGGCCAGTTCCAATTTACTCTCATACACAAATAAATACTGAGTGCAAGATAAACCTAGAGATAAATAAATCTTAGTCAAAAAGAAAAACGGACAAGATCGTCTATGCGTCGACTACCGGGAGTTGAATGCTAACACGATCCGCGACCACTACCCGTTACCGCTTATTTCAGATCAACTTGATAAGCTCGCTGATGCAAAATATTTTTGCTGCCTTGACATGGCAGCCGGGTTCCACCAAATTCCCGTGGCCGAAGACTCCATTGAAAAGACTGCCTTTATTACATCAGATGGACAGTATGAATATCAGACTATGCCGTTTGGATTGACGAATGCTCCCTCTGTGTATCAACGATGTATTGATAAAGCACTTGGGCCTTTGAGAGGAGAAGCAGCTCTAGTCTATATGGATGATGTTTTGATACCAGGAAGATCGGTTACAGAAACCCTGCAAAGGCTAGACTCTGTGCTAAAAAGTCTCGGCGAATCTGGGTTTGCTATAAATCTCAATAAGTGTTCATTTATGAAGAGATCGATAGAATACTTAGGGTATATCATAACCGATGGGCAAGTGAGACCTGACCCTTTGAAAGTTGATGCCTTGGCAAGATCTCCGGTTCCCAGAAATATCAAACAGCTTAGGCAATTTAATGGACTAGCAGGATATTTCAGAAGATTCGTTCCGGGTTTCTCCTCGGAGATGGCACCGCTTTACGAATTGACGAAAACCGGCGCTAAATGGGAGTGGACCGAGCGTCATGAATCTGCTAGGATGAAAATAATTCACTTCTTAACACGGGCACCACTTCTCACAATTTTTCAGGAAGGTTTACCGATTGAACTACACACTGATGCAAGTGCTTCAGGTTTTGGTGGCATATTAATTCAAGTCAAAGATGGACGACAACATGTCGTCGGATATTTTAGTCAAAGAACCACTAAACCCGAATCAAACTATCATTCTTACGAATTAGAAACATTGGCCGTAGTTAGATCAGTAAAACATTTTCGCCACTTCTTATATGGTAGAAAGTTCACTATTATTACTGACTGCAATGCTTTGAAGGCGTCCCGGTATAAACAAGAATTATTACCTCGTATTCATCGGTGGTGGGCCTTTCTACAGCACTATGATTTTGATGTGGAATATCGCAAGGGTGAAAAATTGAAACATGCAGATTTTTTTAGTAGAAATCCAGTGAACCAAAATATTCTGAACTTAACAACTGATAAAGATTGGTTAATAATGGAACAACACCGGGATCCTACTCTAAGTGTGATTATTCAAAACATCCATCGGAATGACAACCAAGAAGCGGATCATGTAATTAAAGATGAAATTTTGTGTCGGAAGGTGAAACTGGATAACGGAAGCACCAAAATATTAAAGGTAATACCACGATCTTACCAATGGAGTATAATTAACCATTATCACGAAGCTCTAAAACATTTTGGATGGGAGAAAACTTTTCTGAAGCTCAAAGAACAATTTTGGTTCGAAAAAATGAGTATGAAAACTCGCAATTTCATAGAAAATTGTATAGTATGTAAAACCATGAAAGGAACTTCTGGTGCAGCACAAATCGAATTACATCCTATTGAAAAGGTACCGGAACCGTTTCACACTATTCATGTTGATATCACCGGCAAATTAAGCGGATCATCATCTGATAAAGAATATGTTTTCGTAGCTGTAGATGCATTCTCAAAATTTGTAATTTTAAAATTTGCAACTAAGAAAAATCAGGAGTCTGCCTTAGAACATTTAAAGGAAATTATATTTCTATTTGGAGCTCCCAAAAGAATAATCGTCGATGGTGACGGTGCATTTGTTTCGCAATATGAAAAGTACTGTATTCAATTTGGTATTGAGTTACATCATACTGCAGCGTATACGAGTAGAGCAAATGGACAGGTAGAGAGAGTTATGCGAGTCATTAAAGATGGGCTTACAGTAATCAGTAACATACAAAAAGATCATTGGCAGTATTCTTTAGGAGCTTTACAACTTGCTATCAATTGCACAGTATCAAAAACTACAGGTAAAAGCCCAATTGAAATTCTCACAGGCAAAAACGGTTGTGTACCTCCAGAATTAATTTCTATTATCGATGCAGAAAATGAAAGAGTAGATTTTGAATCATTAAGAAAAGTGATCTTTGCAAGGATGACCGAACAGTCCAATAAATCTAAAGCAAGATTCGACAGCAATAAGGCTAAAGTTAATAGATTTAAAAAAGGACAATACGTTCTCGTTAAAGAACCAGTTCGCTTAGGTACCAAGTTAAGCCAAAAGTTTGGAGGACCTTATGAGGTGAAAAAGGTACTCCCTAATGATCGCTACGAAATCAAGAGAATTACAGGTCGTGGTCGACCCAGAAAAGTAGCCCACGAGCATCTAAGAGCAGCTCCAGACTTCGGCAAACAAAACGAACTAGCCGTGTCGGCGGAGGAGCTTGAGGAAACTGATAGCATTGGGAACTAAAGTATCTGATCCGTCGGTATTTATTATGTTTGCTTTTGTGATCATTGCATGAAGTTACTGTCTTTTTTTTTTTTTTTTTATACGAAAAGTTTCGAGGCCAAATACATGGGCACCAGCGTGCAGGCATGGTTGTCCATAAATCTCAAATGTGAAAGGCGTCGAGGCTGAAATACATGAACACCAGCGTGTAGGCTTGGTTGTTCGTGAATACCAGCGTGTAGGCTTGGTTGTTCGTGAATACCAGCGTGTAGGCTTGGTTGCCCATGAACACCAGCGTGTAGGCTTGGCTGTTCATGGACACCAGCGTGTAGGCTTGGCTGTTCATGGACACCAGCGTGTAGGCTTGGCTGTTCGTGGACACCAGAGTGTAGGCTTGGTTGTTCATATATCTTAAAAGTTAAGGGCGTAGAGGCCATACTCGGGAACGCCAGCGTGCAGGCTTGGACGTTCAGACATTTCGAATGTTAAGCACGTTGAGTTCCGATGCAGGAACACCAGTGTGCAAGCTTGGTTGTTTATACGGATCTTCAAAACATCTAATTCGAACTTAGGAATATAAACTTATAAGTTAGTTTGATTAGGTGATTAAAAACAGTGTGTTGATATTAGATGTGAGAGGGTTTAGTAAACTAACTTCTTCATTAGTAAAAAAAAAATACCTACAAACAATATGTGTAATATTTAAAAATATTTGACGCATAGACGCGTCTTGTGCAGTATGGCCGTGTCGGCGCGAGCAATAAACAACGACAAAATTACGTCACAATAAACATGTTCTGACATGTAACACGTGTTGTCAACGACACGCCCCTCTACTACGTCACCGCTGACTATAAAAGCAAGCGTTCTTGCCTCCGGAGCTCAGATGCGAGCGACTTCTAGTACGTGACGGATCGCTCCTGCGTAGTTACAAAACGCTCTGAGTTTCTTAGAAATTCACATCGATTGTTTTAAATAAGTTGTTCGTAAATATAAAAGTGATTGCATAAAGATTGTACTATCATTTTACAATGTCGTCACCCTCTAACCACGACACAAATATAACATATATAGTGCTTCAAAGGAACATACAAACATACATACATAGACTGTTAAACACAATACCACTCCTTTGCAGTCGGGTAATAACGATACGATAAAAAATTACAATGAATTTGAGTGAAATTATCTAATTTCGTAATTTCTATAACATTATGGATCTATCGCTGTCAGTTATCTACTAATTAATGTAATTCATAGTCTGTTATAATACCGCATTTAAAATTCGAACATTATTTAATTAAAACGTTTTATGTAAAGAAAGATTAAATTTTCCTTGAAATTTTGGTTTTTGTAATAAATCTGTACTGAAGATAATTTAATATTATTAGATCACTGCCAGTATTATGAGTTATAAATAGATTATTTTGCATACTTACAGACTCTTTATACCGAAAAGATAAAATTGGGTAAAGTGGCAGATAAATAATATAGGTACCGGGCGAGACCGAGATTAACTTATCTAGACCAGATTGGTCACGTACTGAAGGAAGGTAGAGTCTAGAGTCTCCGAAACCGGCGAGCGTCTATGAAGAGAATTATGAATGTTGAGGAGTACTCTGGCACTCTGTTCTCTCTGCCTACCCTGCAAGGGATATGGCGTGATGATATGTATGTATGTGTATGTATAAATAATATTTTTCGGCTTATATACGTTCTTCTGTTGGGCACGATGAATATAGGCGTTTATTTAGACTTTTTTCTTTTTAAATGCATAATCTGCCACTAAGAAAACAATCCTCGTATTGCAGGGGACCTTAAAAAAATAGAATTTAATGGACACAAATTACACGCAGACTCAGAACACCAGTTTTTTTTTGATCACACAAAGTGTTAGCCTTCATGTGAATCAAACCCGCGGCACTCAAATTGTAGTTCGGTATCTTAACCCCTTCGCCATCTCTGCAGACAGTTTCTTCCTCCTAGTAGATTATTGTCATTATTGAAATTATTATCCTTTTCCTACTGTTATGCCAATTACTTGAGGTCGACGCAATATGTACTCCTCTTTCATCGTACATATTGCGCAAAGTTATTGACAACCGTTTTATAACCGACAACCTGCCTGTATCAACCCTCCTTGGGAATGTAATTCTTAACCAGACAGCACCAGTTGGCTCAGGCTATAAATCTCTTAATCGTATTTTACTTCATCCACGAGTAACGTGACGGCTGGTAGTAGTGTTACCCAAATCCAAGACCAAGACGAGACTTGGACTAACCTTGGTCTTAGTCTTGCATGGGTTACTACTGTATTGTCTTAGTGCTAGACCAAGATGAGACTCAGACTAGCCTTGGTTTTGTCTTGCAGCATCACACCTGGTCTCATCTTGGTCTTGGTATTGCACACTCAAGTCTTGGTCTTGGTCTTGCAGCAAGAGTGTCGCATGTTTTACAAGTCTCGCAACTAGAATAACCAATACTTAAATAATGATTTTTATCTATATTTATGGCAATTATAGTATACATTTTACCCGTCATTATACGGACAAAATTAGCCTACCATTTACATACATTATTTGAATATATTTACCCATGTACCCTCACGTAATCCAACACAATAAAACCTCTCTTCCTTTTCAAATGTATTTTATGAAAAGTCTTTTTAATCATTTTGAAAGAGGTAGATCTTTCTAAAGCTCTCTTATAATCCCTATGTAGCCTTCAGCATTCAACAATACATGATACGTAACCTCGTATGGAATTTAAATGCTATGAATATTTTGTGATAGAAAATTATTCTTATATATTTTATCGTATTTATTGTATAGAAGTACTGCCTCTATGTACATATAATCCTTACTAATATTATAAATGCGAAAGTAACTCTGTCAGTCTGTCTGTCGCTCTTTCACTCCAAAACTACTGAACCGATCGGAATGAAATTTACTACACAGATAGTCTAGAGCCTGATAAAGTACATAGGCTACTTTTCAATGCAAAAAATGGTTGTAAAGGGGGTTGAAAAGTAGTAAGGATTCATCGTCACTTTTAAAGCCAGAAACTTTAAACATATTTTAGGTTATTGAGTAGATATATATAAATATTAGAGTAGATATATATAAATATTAGAGTAGATATATATAATATTAGTTTATTGTGGTAGGACCACGCTGTGGACAGTTCTCTGTCTACAGCCGCGGGCCGGTCCGTCCGGGGTAGTACCACACTCTCGCAGAAGATCGACGTCTGAGTAATAGCAATGTGCTATTGCGCTTCGTTCGGTGAGCGAGAGAGCCGGAAGCCTAACTGGGGTGGGTTCAGGGTTGTATTGGTAGGCAGCGGCCTAGCTATACCATTGGCAAAGGTCCATGGGCGGCAGTGACACTTATCATCAGGTGTGCTGTCTGCTCGTTTGCCGCCATAAGCAATAAAAAAAAAAAAAAAAAAAAATAAAAATAGGGAATGCAAAACTTTAGGAAAGTAACCTTTTACGCGGGCGAAACCGCGGGCAGAAGCTAGTGATATAATAAATATGTATTAACCTATATATGAAATAAACTATCTGGCTTATTTAATATTAACAATTATAGGTAATAATATAGTTGTAGGTACAGAGGGAGACCTAGACTAACCTACCTAGACCAGATCGGTCATGTACTGAAGGAAGGTGGAGTCAAGAGTCTCCGAAACCGGCGAGCGTGTATGAAGAGAATTATGTATGTTGAGGAAGCGAGTGAAGTATGCAGAGATAGAGTTCTCTGGTACTCTGTTCTCTCTGCCTACCCTGCAAGGGATATGGCGTGATGATATGTATGTATATCATCATCATCTCAGCTCATATATGTGTCACTGTTGAGCTCGAGCCTCCTCCATAATGCGAGGGAAATTGACCTACTATACCACGCTGGTCAGACGTATTGGTATAGGGTTTTGTTTCCAGTTTTCCTTCTCTTACATAGACGTTATATGCGTTTTTCATCCCTTAGCCGTCTCTTAGGATTAACCACGGGTAAAATAGGGGGTGGTGAATCGTATTCTTATCCTGTCACGATTATATATACATACATACATACATATCATCACGCCATATCCCTTGCAGGGTAGGCAGAGAACAGAGTACCAGAAAACTCTATCCTTGCATACTTCACTCGCTTCCTCAACATTCATAATTCTTTTCATACACGCTCGACGGTTTCGGAGACTCTTGAATCCACCTTCCTTCAGTACGTGACCAATCTGGTCTAGGTAGGTGAGTCTCGGTCTAGCCCGGTACCTTCCATCCTACCACTTTCGCATTGTATATCTTCTTAACCAAACGTTCGTTCGGCATTCTTTCCACATGTCCGAACCATAGGAGCATTCCCTTTCGCATCTTTACACCAATACTCTCTTTCATACCTACGATTATATATAAATAAATAATTTTCGCAGATTATCTATAAATTATATAAAATAAAATAAGTTGCTGCCGTTGTCTGTACTCATAGAATATTTGAACTATGTAACGGCTTTAGATACTGTTTTCGTTAATATATAAAATGATTCAAGAGGAATGTATATTTATTAGGATAAGAATTTATAACCATGGACCTTTTTTATAGATCTTATTAAGAGTTACAATTTTGCAGTATATTATTCTGATTAATCTTGTAATAAGGCTTAAACGGCGTTTGCTATAAAAAAAAAATAAACGTCCCACTACGGGGATTGAGTCTTCCTTCCTTTTTATTAGGAGAGAAATCGAGTATATGACGCTGTTCCGATGTGTTGGCGTTGGTTTTGTTTCAAATTTTATAAGCCCATATCTAAATATTATGGCCGTATAAAATTATATTCATCACTCTATCTTGCCCTTGGTCGTCTTTTACGACACCCATGGGCAAGATAGGCAGTGACGAATTGTATTCTCACTGTCTTCGTTTTTCCACACGGAATTAAAGTATTTATAATACTACAAAATTTCAAACAAACAAGTAGATTAAGACTAAGATAACTACGTGTGATCAAATTGTGTTTGAGACGGTTCAGTGCCGGATACGTCAGCTGGAATAATAGCATGAATTTGCGGTGATTTTGAACATATTTTACTGTTTGGTATATAATATCGACATAGCAATAGCGGAAACTAAATTTTATAATATGTTGTGGTGAATAAATAAATTATTATTATTAAAATCTAAATATTAAATACAATTTTAAGCATTAACACAATATATATCGAGTATTGCATGTAATTAATTATATTATCGGTGACTGACTAAGAATGACTACCTACATTTTTATCATGGTAATACCATAGGTTTCCGTGTGGTGACGGAGTACGAATACAATTCACCACCCCATATCTTACCCATGGGTGGTCGTATGAGACGACTAAATGATATAAAACGTATTTAAAATCTATGCAAGAGAAGGAAAACTCGAAAAAACAACCCTATACCAACACGTCTGACCAGCGTGGTATAGTAGGTCAATTTCCCTCTAATTATGGAGTAGACTCGAAACCAACAATGGGACATATGAGCTGAAATTATACTGCATGATGAATACCATAGTATTTTAGAACACTTTTAAAATTTGTACAATAGAGCGGCTGTTCGGTTTGATAGTTTTACTACAAATTGGGAATGGCTAGCACATATGCTTTAATATCTGTTGGTATATGGTGAACAATAGCTGACAGGAAATTACAATGACCATTGTTTGCTCATATTGCTAGTATAAGATCTGGCTGCAAGATTACTACGTTCACGTAGGTTTAATCAAAACCAAATTTATATGTACGAGTATGTATTATTGTAAAATTGAGTAATTGAGTATGCTTGTTAGTTTAAACTCACTATTAGGTAGTATAACAATGATTCTAAAAAAAAAAAATTGTGTTAGTCTACTCATTAGTTATGGGTTGGCCATGGGCTGGCCACATCGCTCGAAGAACCGACAACTGCTGGGGAAAAAAAGGTTCTAGAGTGGCGACCTCGTACCGGACGACGCAGTGTAGGACGCCCCCCCACTAGGTGGACAGACGATCTAGTGAAAATTGCTGGGCGTCGATGGATGCAGACGGCACAGAACCGCACTCTGTGGCATACCATGAGGGAGGCCTATGTCCAGCAGTGGACGGCGATGGTCTGAAGTGATGATGATGACTTATTAGTCTACTTAATAATAGGACCACACTGTTGACAGTTTTGTCCGCAGCCGTGGGCTGGTCTTTCCGGGGTAGTACCTACTATCCTCTCGCAGAAAATCGACTTCTGAGCAGTGACAATGTGCTATTGTTCTTCGATAGGTGAGCAAGAGAACCGGCGACCCAACTTTCTGAATGGATTTGGGGTTTTTTTTTTTTTGAAAAGACACCACCCTGCACTAAGGCAATACACCTTGTATTGCGGGGGACTTTACAAACATGCAATTAACGCAGAAAATTACACCCAGACTCAGAACAACACTTTGTGGATCACAAAAAGTATTGTCCTGCGTGGGAATCGAACCTACGGCACTGGCACGGAAGGTCGGTATCTTAACCACTACGCCATCTGTGCAGTCAAGTTTACTTGCCATGGGCGGCCGTAACACTTATCATCAGGTATGCTGCTTGCTCGTTTGCCACCATCAGCAATAAAAAAAAATCAGCGCAGTCACCGTTGTCATGACAACTGTTGAGATAACAAAAATGGTGACTGATGTACTGTGTGATATTATTAATGTTGGAATTATTATTCATGATATGACAATGTGAGTATTTAAACAAAGTGATAAGATGAAATATGTAGGTATTTAATTCACGCAATCGAAGCAGCTACCACAGTTAGTTTTTACAAATAATCTTACTAATATTATAAATGGATATTGGATGTTTCTTATTTAATCACGTGTAAATCGTTGATTTCAATGAAATTTGGCACATAGATTGGCCATTTCCTGGATAAACACATAGTTTAGTTTTTATCCCAGTAATGTATTTCCTTGGAATAAAATTTCAACCTTCGAAAAATCTCTTTTTACGTGGACGAAGCCGCGGGCAGAAGGTAGTTATAAATAAGGGAATACATTTAGAATAAATTTTTGTGAAAACATAAAGTTGCTGTTAGTATTTTTAAATTAAAATAATATTAATTGATAAATATTTTTTGTAATTATATACAGTGCAAAATACACATACATTTCTTTTGAATGATGAAATATTTATCATCTCAACTCATATGTCCCACTGTTGACTTCGAGCCTCCTCCATAATGGGAAGGAAATTGACCTACTGTACCACGCTGGTCAAACGTGTTGGTATAGGGTTTTATTTCAAGTTTTCGTTCTCTTACATAGATGTTATATGCGTTTTATATCCTTTATGTCGTCTATTACGATGACCCAAGGGTAAAATAGGGGCTGATGTACTTTATTCTTACTCCGTCGCCACATGGGGAATGTTGGAATATAAAATTTTGTCGCAAATATGAATTGCTAACTGTTATCTTTGCGGTAAAGTTGCGGTTATATGCGCTCCGGTAACCACTTGTATTGCTATGATCTGATTAATCTGGCACTAATGAATTATTGTATAATATTTCATTCATTATTTTGAGTTCATATAAATTCCACTGCTGAGTTCGAACCTTTTCAAAATTGTGAAGGAAATTGTCCCACCATACTGGTTCGATGGATTAGCATAGAGGTTTTTATCTTGAACTTTTTGCTTCAGCTATCGATGTTATCTGCATGCCATATCCTTTAGAAGTCTCGTTGTCCACGGACAATAAGGGGGTGGTGGTGAGGTATAGTCTAATTTTGTCACTATAGATAAAATTGTATAAAATTAGCAGCGTAATTATATCTGTGTGACTAAGATTACGATGGGATTCCCATCCATCTATCAACTGATTTATATTCTCTATAGGAAATTCCTTTAAGGGAGGCAACATGAAAATCACTTCGTATAAGGCTTGGGCTACTGAGTTTACGGGCTCAGTTGTTGTTATTATTTATCCAAGAGCATTCTGCTTATTCTCTAAAGATCTTTCAATCGTTTCATACGAGTCCCGCAGTGTAGTAAGGGATGGTAACAATAGCGTTATTAAAAAACAGAATAAAGAAGGAGTTAAGAAAGAATTTATGCTATATCAATACTCATATTGGGCAGAGTTCATTATCATCATTCGCCTACTATTATCCCAATTATTTGGGGTCGATACATTATGTACTCTTCTTTCATAGTAAATATTGTAAAAGTTATTGACAATAGTTTTATGACAGGTACTCTGCCAGACGCCAATCCTCCTTAGGAATGTAATTGTTGACCAAAAACAATCAGATGGAATTGGCCCAAGTCGTTATAAGGCTTTTAGTCATCTTTTATGACATCCACGAGCAAAGTAAGTGTTAGTAGTATTCATAGCCGCTACCACACAGCTATTGAAAGCTAGATATTAACTAGCTTTCAATAGCTGTGTGGTAGCGGCTAAGTCACGGTGGTGTAGTGGCAGCACGATTGGGCCGGAATCCCAATAGGCGCGGGTTCGAATCCCGCTTGTGACATCCTTTTTCATTTCGTAATCAGGTTTTATAATAGATATTAACTTTTAATATATTCAAGCCGATAACAATATCGTGAAACAATTCAGATATTTCAGGTGTATCATCAATTAAAGTCGTTCAATTATAGTAATAAAAAGTGATAAGTTATATTATTAAAAAGTGATAAGTTTTATGTTTGATTGGAACAACGAAAAGAGCAATAAATTGTTGTGTTAAAAATTAATAAAAAAAAATAAAAAATAAAATATCAATCTATCCAGCTTAAGTGTAATATCGATTTAAGTAAAATAGAAATTTAGTTCTCAAATAAATCAATTAAAAAAAAGAAGCAATTAAATTAGTCAATTATATAATAATAAATTCTGTGATTGTTTTAAACATTAAATTATTATACGTTTAAATTGTTTCATACTTAATTAAATTGAAATAAAAAGTGATATTGTAAATAACGTAAAATAAGACTGATCATCGTAAAGAGAAGGCATTTATTTGGGTCCAAAATGGCGTTTGCTGCTGCTCGTATGATACTGAAGGACAAAAGGCGAAAGGCTTCGAAGGAAGACTTCAGAGACCCCAGAAACAGAAGCAAGGTATTTTATAATATTTAAAATACTTATCTAATTTTATTTATTTTTACGTTAAATAATCTGTAATTAATTTAATATTATCGTTTTAATACATTATTTAAAAATTTTTTTTTTAAACGTTAATTTTTATCATATTTTATATTTATATAGTTAAATTTACATTTATTTTAAAGCTTTACAGTTAACTTAAATTTATTGCTTAAGACAATCCTGTCAAACGAAATTTATTTATTTATTAATTTTTTTTTATTTGTATAATAAAATTCATGACTGGTTATAGTAATTTTATTATTAAAATATTAATTGGATCGGCGTTAATGTAACTAAACCAGCTTTACTAAAGATTAATCCAGTAATTAATTCATAACATTGCTCTAGTTAATTCTGTAATGTAAAATGCGGTCGAGTTTAAATTAATGACTTGGTTTTATCTATTGGTGGACGTCTATAGAAATGCACAAATAAACTATTTTAGTATTTATTTTTTAATAGATATCTTTTTAATAGATTTATATAACTTGACATTTTGATGCTTTATTAAAGAAAGGTTTAAATCAAATCTCTAAAATTTAGGAATGGGAATTTATGAAAACTATAGAAATGTACCTTTGTCGAAGGAGGAACTTATCCTCCCAAAGATTTGATGAATATATTATTATAAGTTTTTCAATACCTTTGAAAGTTTATTTTTTGCTCTGTGGTAGTGGCTAAGAATAATACCAACCTTTACTTTGCTCGTGGATGTCGTAAAAGGCGACTAAAAGCCTTATAACGACTTAGGCCAGCTCCATCTGTTGCCGTTTGGTCAACAATTATATTCTCAAGGAGGCTTGACGTCTAGCAGGCTGCAGGTCATACAACTATTGCCAATAACTTTTACAATATGTACTATGAAAGAAGATCGACCCCAAGTAATTGGGATGGGATAGGATAGAATGATGACCTTTTAAAGTTTAGTTTTTACATGTTTTCGAAATGTATAAAGCAATTGTCGACGATATGCTATTCTAAGTTGCTGAATATATCTATATTAGGCGTTTGCTTTTAACACTGGCAGTTAATACAATTTTTCGAATAGTTATTAGTATAAATATAAAAGAATACACAGTGATCTATAACGACTTTTAAAAAAATCGAGACTCCCCTTTAAAAATCTGTTGATTAAATGTCAATAGAATCTCTTTTTACCAGTAAAAAATGAATGTAGCCTAGGATATAATTCTGAACAGTTCATTAGTACGCTTCGTTCGGAAATTGCTCATTAAGTCACGTCAAACTTCATGGATAAATAGGGCGCCCCTTATACCGTAGCCATAGTCAATTTGGGATTCTTTTGTAATAAAAAATTTAAATGAAAATGTTATCGTTTTATAGCTTCGTGAAATATCGTCAAATTTTTATTTGCATGGGAAGGCTTTTATTAAATGAATTATATGAAAACGTGTGGCATTGAAGTATTTTTTTTAGGGTTAACTATTTAAGGATTACATAAAAGAAAAACATACTTAGTAAATCTCTATAAAAGACTTTAATTAATACTATCCTATTTTCTTTTTGTCGTTTTAAATATATTTACGACAAATTTTACTATTAAAAAACGTGAAAACACTAGAATTATCGTATAGTAACTCATTATTCTCCTACTCTTATCCTAATTACTTGTGGTCGATACAATATGTACTCTTCTTTCATAGTACATATTGTAAAAGTTATTGGCAATAGTTTTATGACCTGCCGCCTGCCAGACGTTAACTCTCCTTGGGAACGTAATTATTGACCAAACAGCATCAGATGGAGTTGACCCAGGTCGATATAAAGGCTCTTAGTCATCTTTTACAACATCGAGTACAGTAAGAGTTGGTAGTATTCGTAGCCGCTACCACACATCTGGTTTATTATCGTATCGTATAATTATCATAAAGTAACTAATTAAAAATAATCAGCACATAAGTAATAGAGCGTATACTTTTCCATATGGTAACAGAGTAAGAATATAATTCACATTTCTTGCCCATAAATGTCGTAAAAGATGACTAAGAGATGATATGTAGATAATATCGATTGCAAGAAAAGGAAAACTCCATATAAAACTCTATGCCAATCTGTTTTACCAGCGTGGCACAGTAGGTTAATTTCCTTCCATTGTGGATGAAATGAGAGACTAACAGTGGGACTTATATGAGTTGATGATGATACTTTGATAATAAACCACACTCTTTTCACTAGGAATCATGTAGATGTTTTTTTTAACAGCACTCCACAAGGACGCATAGATACTTGATTATTTTTTATTCTTTTTAGTTTAAGCTCTTATACCATAGAGATAAGGCCTTATGCCGCAGAGAACTATAAATATTCAATTGATAATCGACTACTAGGGGATTAATCAAGTAGCACTTAGTATAGGAAGCCACTATAAAACCGTTCTGATGCTATTTATATTTAGTACTTGCAAAAAAAGAGCCACATGGACAGTTGTCTGTCGACAGTCACGGGCCAGTCCGTCCGGGAAAGTGCCACAATCTCGCTGAAAATCTCTATTTATGGATCTTTGCAATACCAGATATTGTAAAGGTCCATGGGCAGGTATTGCTTGTACCATGTGCCATGAGGAATACAACAAATCTGTATTAGTCAATATAAGATACATTTCCGTGACATTAAAAATTCGTTCTTTCAAAAGTCTTCATCATCATATCATCATCATCACAGCCCATATATGTATGTCTTACTGTTGGGTTCGGGCCTCCTCCGTAATGGGAAGGAAATTATTTTACTATATCGCGCTTGACAGACGTGTCGGTATAGGGATTTTGTTTCGAGTTCTTCTTCTCTTGTATAGATGTTATATGCGTTTTATATCCCTTAGTCGTCTCTTACGATCACCCACGGGTAGTATAAGGGGTGGTGAATTGTATTCTTACTCCGTCACCACACGGATAAAAATTTTATAGTCTAGAATTTATTTTAGAATACCGAGTAGGATGGCGAAATTATTGACTAATTGATTTGAAAATGACGCTGTTTGTATTCAACGATAATGCCAACGATGCAAAGAGGTTTTGTTTAGAGTTTTCCTTCTCTAGCATAGATGTTATATGCGTTTTATATCCCTTAGTCGTCTCTTATGGATAAGATGACTGCACAGATGGCGCAACGGTTAAGATACCGACCTTACGTGCCAGTGGCGTGGGTTCGATTCCCTCGTGGGACAATACTTTGTGCGCTCCACAAAGTAATGTTCTGAGTCTGGGTGTAATTTGTCTGCGTTAATTGCATGTTTGTAAAGTCCCCCGCGATACAAGCATTATTTCCTTAGTGTAGGGTAGTGCTTTTTAAAAAAAAAAAAAAGATAGGGCTTGGCGAATTGTATTCTTACTCCGTCACCACATGGATGATTTCACTTTACTGTCAAGATATGCTTGGTACGACATCACATTTTGATAGAATTATACTTCATTAATTATATATGTTACGTGATGGTGTAATAAGTAGCCTTGTGGCGTTAACTCGTTTGTTACTTATCTGGGCGTGGAACGAGAAATCATTATGAACTTTAACGAGCATTCACCTTTTAAAGGTTTCGCTTGTTATCTAAAAGTCTAGTTTTTGTACATTTAGGTTTTAGTTGGAACTAAGTAGTATTTTGCAGGGTACTTACATCTCTCTTTTCAATTATCAACATATTTATTATCAGCTTATTTTTAGATACAATTCACATATCCTATTAGCCTGTAGACGTCTACTGTTGGACATATTCCTCCCCACGAGAATGATACTCAAAATGGTCATGTACTTTAGATACAATACGCTTCAATTAATTCATCGATTTGGGGGGCATAGTCCGGAGCGTGCTCGTTCGCGTCCCTTGCCAGTCTAATTAGACTGCTAATCCGGCTCGAAATGCGTACCGCAATGCGGGTTAGGGCGTCCCCCGGAGGCGACGCGTACCGACCCGCCCCCGTCGGTACGAACATCGGCAGTTGCGGCGATGGGGGCCGCCACCCATCACGCCTTGCCCAGTTAGGCGAGTCGAGGAGAACGGAGTGCCGGGTGGGCACGTGGAATGTAAGAGGTTGTGTGGAAGGTAAGTTGCACGAGCTGATATCCGTCATGGCGGACAAACAGCTAGACGTGCTCTGTGTAACAGAGACCAAGCGAAGGGGCAGCGACGCCTGCGATCTTCCTGGTGGCGGGATGGCTCTGTGGTCTGGTGTACCACAGAGCGATCGAGCCAGCATGGGGGTAGGAGTGCTGTTGTCCTCTCGCTTGGCCTCAGGTGTGAAGGATTACGGAATGTATGATCCCAGACTTCTCTGGGTCCGTATAAAACTAGGTGTCACCAAGGTATTCATGGTTGTAGCATATGCTCCCGTAGGATCCTCGGTGGCATCAGACCTAGAGAAGTTTTGGGACAATGTTAGGGAAGTTCTGGATATGGCAGAAACCAGTGAACGCGTGATTGTATGCGGAGATTTGAACGGATGGGTGGGGACCAAGCGTCCCGACTATGAGGACGTACTTGGTCCATTTGGTGATAAGAGAGTGAACGACGCAGGTAGGCTCATAGCGGATGTATGCATGGAGAGAAACCTTATTGTGTCAAACACATTTTTCCAACATAAGGACATCCATATGTATACATGGAGAAGGAATGAACAGAAAAGCATAATAGATTTAATTTTGGTAGACAGTCGCCTCCGAAGCAAAATATTGGACGCAAGAGCCTACAGGGGCCCCACAGTCGACACGGACCACTATCTCGTTATTGCGAGATTTAGTGGTCTGTTCAGAAAGTGGAGGCACTGGCGAGAGCGTGTCCACTTCGGAGGGCTTGAAAGAATAAAGGTTGAAAGGTTGCAAGAAGAGTGTGTAAGAGAAAAGTATGCAGAGGGTGTCCGAGAACGGCTGACGATGGCAAGCCAGCCGCAATCGGACATTGAAGAATGCTGGAGAGTATTGAAAGAGAGTATGGTAGATACAGCGAAAGAAGTATGTGGAAGTTCAAAGAAGCATAGAAAAACAAATGGTGATGCATGGTGGGATGCGGAAGTGGCAGCTTCCGTAGAGCAAAAGAAGAAAGCGTGGCTGGACTATGTCTCTTCTTTGAATCTGAATGACAGTATGACTGAACAGAAGAAAGAAATATATCGGCAATGTAAGAATGACACCAAGGCCTTAGTGAAAGAGAAACGTGATAGAGCAAGTATGAGTGCAGAAGATAGGCTGACTAAAAACTTCGAGGGTAACACCAAACTCTTTTGGAGGGAGGTGAAGAAGTCTCGGGGTGGTTGGTCAGCCTTCAGAATGAATAAAATAAGGTCTAAAGGTGGAGACATTCTTACACAAACACAAGACGTGTTAAGCCGATGGAGTGAATATTTTGGCGATATGTATGCGGATGCTACGGTTGGCGCCGGTGTTGGATGTGGTTTAGTAGATCAACATTCGACAACGGCGTCCTCCGATGGCATCAGTATGGATGAAGTTGAATGGGCGATAAGAAGTTTGAAAAATGGTAAGGCAGCGGGCATTGATATGGTGTCTGCCGAGATGATCAAGCTTGGTGGCTCTTGTGTCTGGGAGGCGTTCCTGTTGCTCCTCAATTTATGTTGGAGCTCGGGAATGGTTCCCAGGGACTGGAATAGCGCAGTCATCGTGCCTTTGTTTAAAAACAAGGGTTCACGTTATGACTGCGCAAATTACAGAGCCATAAGCTTGACCAGTTTGGCAGCAAAAGTGTATGGAAAAATTATTGAAAGGAGAATGAGGATGGTGTCCGATGGTTTACTGTGTGAGACACAAGGAGGTTTCAGGAGTGGAAGGGGATGCATGGATCAAGTGTTCTCTCTGCGCAACATTGTGGAGAAGCATCTGGCTCTAGGTCAGAGGGTTTTCTGCAGTTTTGTGGATCTGGAGAGAGCATTTGACACGGTTGTACGAAAGGAACTTTGGGACATTTTACCGGAGTATGGTATTAACGGTAAACTGCTACAGGCTGTGCAGTCCAGTTACATGGGCTGTAGAGCCTGTGTGCGGCTGGATGATGGAATGTCGCCTTGGTTTGACGTCAATATCGGCGTTAAGCAGGGGTGCGTTCTGTCAGCCAGGCTGTTTATCATATATCTGGATAAATGTCTCCAAAGGTTGAACGATATGAATGTGGGAGTCCAGATGGGCGACTCAGTGGTCACTGCTCTGCTTTATGCAGATGATGCAGTCCTGCTGGCACAGTCAGCGATTGACCTGCAGACCCTAGTCGACACAATGACAGAAGATTGTAAGAAAAGGGGTCTACGCGTGAATGTGAGCAAAACCAAAATAATGGTCTTTGAAAGAGATAAAACCAGAACAGATGTAAGAGTAACAATAGGTAATGATGTACTAGAGCAAGTGGTCATCCACTTGCTTTGTATATCTTGGATGTGGATTTAGCCGAGATGGAAGGTACACCACTGATATAGAGCGAAGAGTGAATGCGGGAAATAGAGTGAACGGAGCGTTGGGGCAACTTCTCGGCAGCCACCACCTCAGCCAGAAGGCACGTGTAGCAATACATAACGCAGTGCTTGTCCCAACATTACTGTATGGAAGCGAGAGTTGGGTATGCAGAAAAGAGTATGATAGTAAAATTAATGCGGTCGAAATGCGATCTCTGCGGAAAATCTGTGGAGTTAGGCTGACCGACCGCATTCGTAACGACGACGTAAGAGAGCGAGTAGGTATGAAAGAGAGTATTGGTGTAAAGATGCGAAAGGGAATGCTCCGATGGTTCGGACATGTGGAAAGAATGCCGAACGAACGCCTGGTTAAGAAGATATACAATGCGAAAGTGGAAGGATGTAGGTACCGAGGGAGACCGAGACTAACCTACCTAGACCAGATCGGTCATGTACTGAAGGAAGGTGGAGTCAAGAGTCTCCGAAACCGGCGAGCGTGTATGAAGAGAATTATGAATGTTGAGGAAGCGAGTGAAGTATGCAGAGATAGAGTTCTCTGGCACTCTGTTCTCTCTGCCTACCCTGCAAGGGATATGGCGTGATGATATGTATGTATGTTAATTCATCGATCCCTCTCATATTTTATTATTATTATATACAGGCATCTGAAAATTGTGTAAATCTGTCCCGCTTGATTCGCTGATTCATTTGTTACCCTTACTAGAGTAAGGGTCTCTATAATGTCATCAGTCCAACTGGCGGAGTGCCCTACTCTGCCTTATTGGATCAGTGGGCATTACTTGAGAATTTTTCTTCCATAACGGTTGTCGATAGTTCTTTGGTAGTGGCTACGAATACTACTAACCCTTACTTTGCTCATGTACGTCGTAAAAGACGACTAGAGCTTTATTTCGACCTGGGTCAACACCATTTGATGCCGTTCGGTCAACAATTACACTCCCAAGGTGGTTTGACGTCAGGTCATAAAACTATTGCCACTAACTTTTGCAATATGTAGACAGAAGAGTACATATTGCGCCGAGCCCAAGTGTTTGGGATAAGAGCATGAGAATGATGAACGATTGTCGTTACGCCATATGATGTGACTTTCCCAATGCCACTTCAGCATGCTACTAAGTAACTGAAATATTTGCGTGTACTATTAATTTAATTATTTTTTAGCATTAACCTGCGCTTAGGAAATAATTTTTGCATTGTCTTTACAAAAATACAATTAACAGACAGAAATTACTCCAAGATGCAAAACAAAAATTTGCGGATCAAAAAGTTGACAAAGTCACCTTGCGTGGGGATTGATTCGATAACATTGCCACAGTAGATCGATATGTTAAATATTACGCCATCTGTGCAGTCATGTACATACTTATTTTTTATATTAAAAACTACTTTACTATCAACAATTTAACTCAAGTTTTTATAACATAATGGAGAAAAATATACCTTTTATCTGTCAATAACATTCGTATTTTTTATTCTGTCCGTGTGGCGACGGAGTAAGAATACAATTCGCCACCCTCTATCTTACCCGTGGGTGATCGTATGAGACTAAGGGATATAAAACGCAAATAACATCTATGCAAGAAAAGGAAAACTCGAAACAAAACCCTATATCAACTCGTCTGACCAGCGTGGTATAGTAGATTAATTTTCCTCCCATTACAGAGGAGGCTCGAGCCCAACAGTGGGACATAAATGGGCTGTGATGATGATGATGACATTCGTGTTTCACAATTTGATTTTAACATCTAAGAAATAATTGTATCCTAAAGTGAATGATCGCCCATTATACGAGAATTTTCATGTCCAATATTTCAACAATATTGTGATAGTGAATGGATTTCTTTATGGATCATGATATAATTATAATTGCATTTGTTTTATGTCAGAAATATTTTTTTACATCTCAGTAAACCTTTCTGCTTGAAACTTTGACACATTATACTAAGCATGGGTTACTACTACGCCATCTATTGATAGATAATAAAAGTATCTAAACATAAATTTAGGACTCATTGTCGGACTTATGACGGTAATTTGAAAACGTCATGTGGTGCTCTCGTATTATATTCGATATCTTAGTGTTTTAACGTGTTATATTAGGTAATTTTGATGGCATTTTTTTATAATGTGATGCGTCGGAACTACTGGGATGTAGCGAATATCATATAAAAGTGCTTTACAACGTTTTCGTTTTCCATCAAAATTCCCACAAGATAAATACACACTGTTAATGGTTAGCAGTGTGTCCATAGCACTGTTGATGGCGACAATTTGACTTAGACCATGTCTAACTTGAAAGACTAAAAACGTGAAGATATATAACTCGACGCTGGCACCAATAGCTCGTATAAGTAGCTGATTGCCAATACATAAGAAGAAGAAGGATTCGTTGTCCTCAGTAACTTAAATGTGATTATCTCAGCTTATATACTTTTGTCTCTCTTCCACAGTAGGCGAGAAATTGGCTTAGTATACCTGCTTACTCAAACGGGTTGGTACAGGGTTTCATTTTGAGTTTTTATTCTCTTGAGTAAGTTCTTATAAGCTATAGGCTTATAAAAAATATCATCATCATTCTCCTACTCTTATCCCAATTACTTGGGGTCGATACAATATGTATTTTTATTTCATAGTACATATTGTAAAAGTTATTGGCAATAGTTTTATGACCGGCCGCCTGCCAGACGTCAGCCTTCCTTAGGAATGTAATTGTTGACCAAACGGCATCAGATGGAGTTGGCCCAGGTCATTATAAGCTTGGCACTGGACGTCGATGGCCTCCTTTTGCGAGGAAGTCATCTCTGCAAAGGAGGCCACGGAGTGGGAACGCGAAGCACTCGCGGCTGCGAACTTGCTCCGCCGGCGGCGACCAGGGAGAGGGAGAGGCGCCGCTACGCGCACCTCCTCCCACCGTCTTGACGGCTGACTAGTCGTGGCGAGATGGCCAAGCGTAGGGTTGTCGGGGATAGAATATCATTAGACGATCTCTCTGGCAACCCGTAAGTTTTAGTGGGTATTCTGGCCGCCAACATCTATGGCCGGCGAGTCCCACACACCCCCCCGCGTATGTAACTGGCGGGGGATATTGCGTAAAAGCATTTCCACAGAGTAAACAAAAAAAGAAAGGTCATTATAAGCTTTCTAGTCAGTCGTCTTTTACGACTCCCAAGGGCAAATTAAGGATTGGTAGTATTCGTAGCCGCTACCACACAGCTAAGCCTACATATATAACTTTTAAACGTCTTTTATGATAGTTACGGGCAAACTGAGAGGTATTGAATTGTGTTATTTCTCCATTACTACACGAAACAGTAACAGTTCACTATGACCAACTATACGACTGTTGAAAGTAATGTCCCTGGTTTAATTTGATAAAAAATTCACTACAGTGTTCGATTCCTACGCTGAACAATACTTTGTGCGATCTACTAAGTATTGCCTAACGAATTATTTATTTATTGATTTGATTGAGCTATCTGATTTAATTATAATTTATAGATCTTGGTGTGGTCATGCTCACTAAAAAGGTCGCTGACTGCGGTAGCTACGTGAGCGGGTCTCTCCCCTCCCTCGAATGTGGTTGAGGGGCGTGATAGCTGCTTTAGTAGTTTACTCGTGATCGGGTGCCGCTTGTGGAATCTGGTCCAACCATTTCTGTTCTTTTTTGTTTTTTTTGTTTGTTAATTTTATATTTAAATTTTAAAAAATAAATCTTTACTCGAAGGGCATCTCACTGGAGTTAATAGGGACAAACATATATCCAATAATATTTAAGAAAATATGTAATTTAAAAAAAATGACGAGCCCGCTGAGTTTCTTGCCGGATCTTCTCAGTTTGTGGCGGCTTTCCGATCCGGTGGTAAATTAATTTAAAAAAAAATGTAATATTGACAATATGTAAGTGCCCTTTTAGGGCTTATGCATAATAAATGATTTGATTTGATTGTTCTGAGTCTGGGTGTAATATGTCTGCGTTAATTATATGTTTCTAAAGTCCCTCACAATACAAGGATTATTTCCTTAGCGCATAGTAATGTTTACTCAAAAAAAGAAATTGATAAAAATATATTAGTTTCTTAGCAATGAAATAGGGCTTCATTCAAAAAATTGGCACGACATGCAGGCCATTTCTATGGAAAAGGCCTTGAAGGCGAGAATAAATGCGTGAATCTATATTAATACAAAATATATATAGAAAATATACAAACCCAAAACATTCTATAAAGGGAAATGTTATTCAAATCAACTCTCTTGACAAGCAAATGGATCTGTAGATTTGGTTGAAATTCTAGCCTTTGGGAATTGAAAAGTTGGAGCGGAAAATCGTAACTGGATGGGACGGTGGGACGTTTAGACTAACATTCACATCAACTGTATTGATTGACAAAGCTGACGATAAATTAAAATGGTTTTTAGAGCTATAGTGCAAGAGAATTTTTATTAAGGAACCTTTAAACTACGTTTTTATTGTAGCTTATGGTAACAATCGAGAAGTTATATGGTAGCGGCTACGAAAACTAACAACCCTTACTTTGCTCATGGATATCGCAAAAGACGACTAAGAGCCTTACAACGACCTGGGCCAAGTCCACCTGATGACGTTTGGTCAACAATTATATTCCCAAGAAGGTTTGATGTCAGCAGGTGGTCGGTCAGAAAACTATTGCCAATAACTTTTACAATATATATCTACTATGAAAGAAGAGTACATATTGTGTCGACATCAAGTAATTGCGATAAGAGTAGGAGAATGATGATTATGGTAAGAATCGAGCAATCAGCACATCTGATGGTAAGTGTTACTGCCGCCCATGGAGCTTTGCAAAATTAGGAGTATAGCTAGGCCGCTACCTACCAACCAAAATCCACCCAAGTTAACTTCAGGCTCTCTCACTCACTGTTTTTTTTTTTTTTTTTTTTTTTTTTTGGTGTGTCTTAGTTGTTAGCCTCAGATGGCTATGACAACTCTACTCTCTCTGAGGGCTCGTCTCACTCACTGAATGGAATACAACAGTATATTGCCACTGCTCAAATGTCGATTTGCTGCGAGTGTTTGAAACTACCCCAGTACGGACCAGCCCGCGGCTGCGGACAGACAGTTATCAACAATGTAGACCTACTACTATAGTTTTTCTGTAACAAGGAATCTATAATCCGGTTGAATATTTAGTCATTTATAAATTATAAATGCCCACTCTTCTGCTCTTCTTATATCTTTTTTTGATACGACTACGGAGTCTGTTTGTCAAATATTCATCCATCAATCCATCAGTCAGTAAACATCCACTATTGGACATACGCTTCTACACGAGAACGCTACTCAAAACGCTCCTGTGCCACATTTAACATGTCGTCAGTCACCTAGTAGGGGGTCGACCTACGCTACGTCGTCCGTATTGTGGTTGCCATTCGAGAATCTTTCTTCCCAAACGGTTGTCGGTCGGTAAAATATAATTAGTTTTATTTTGATTTAGTTGAAATCTATACATATAATAAAAATGTAACGAATCGCTGTCTGTACATGGAAGATATATGAGAAAAAATATTACTGGGATCTTTATCAACACAAATAGAACCCTAAACAATGATTGTTATAATTTTTGTCTGTCTATCTGTTTGTCTGTGCGTTTGTGCACGCTAATCTCACGGCTTATCAGATTTAGACGCGGTTTTCGTTTATATATTGTGGTAAGCTTCACTTAACATTTAGGCTTTATTTCATGTCAATTGGTTTATAAAAAAAAAAGTTATGTCAATTTAAAAAATGCTAGGGAAAAAAAAACTTTATCGATTCTTTTTAAATTACGAACAAATATTATTCAGTAAAAATAAATAAACACGTGTTTCAGCATTTGTTAATTGTCACCCTCTGGGGGTGTAAATTAGGCCTGCGAAGCGGGTTGGACGACTCATTAAGTCATTAGCGCCAAGCCGATATTATTGAAGCTGGCAACTTGAAATTTTGACAGTGGTTTCTTTCTATGACGTAGAGATTTACTAAGAAAGGATTTTACGAAATTACACCCCTAAAGGGGTGGAACAGAGTGACAAAGTTTGTATGGGAAGAAAACAAATCTTTATTGATTCTTTTCAAATTACGAGTCGAATCAAATATTCTATGGTAATATCCGGCATTTGTCAATTTTCACCCTCTAGTTTAGTTTTAAATTAGGCCCGTGAAGAGGGTTGAACGACTCATTACCGCCAAACCGAAACTATTAAAGCTAGAAACATTAAATTTTGACGCACGTTTCTTTTTATGACAGAAATTCAATATGAAAGGATTTTATGAATGCCGCCCTTAAGAGGGTGGCCTGTGCGGGGCGAAAAATTCTTTATCGATTTTTTCAAATTACGTACAAATATTCTTCGGTAAAAATAAATAAACACGTGTTTCTCTCTCCCCCTCCATTAACCCCGCACCAGTACCGGCGTAGCGACCAGTGCCGTCATGAGAGCTCACACGATACACATAGTAGACGGCAATAGGTTCTTGCCTAAGGGTTTAAGATATAGGTTAAGTATAGCTTCAAAAATGATCACTCTATAACTTAAATAATAAATCATATCTAACGAGGTCGAAACTCTGCTGGTGAAACAGAACAGTCAATTATTCCATGATCATACCGTAAATAGTATATGAAAGGCAATATAATTTGTAGAATGAATAGAACTTTGAACAACCTTTTTCTTTAGTGTCCGGCTATGGTATATAGACACACCGCGCCCAATCCGTCCGAGGTGACGCGTGACCCCATAGCGCGCCGTACACGTACATCTACGTTATGCGGGCGGGCCATCGCAACCGAGTATCATCTCGAGTCGAAGCCCTCATGCAGTGAACCTCAATATAGGTACTCACGCTTGCACCGCCTAAAGCACCGACGATAGAGCGTGTCAACGTAGAGTATTTTCTCTCGGACCACGAAACTGACGAAATTAGCCGTTGGCGGACGAATTTCGTCAAACATCGATGGCAACGGCGGCCATGATGGATGGTTACCTGCGTTATAAGTATAGTTTCGCTGATCGATCGATAGATCTATGACTCGTTAATTATTGTTTGTTTATATTAAGCAATTGTTTTTTATCTTTGTTTTGGTTCTATTCTATATTGTGTGTACAGTGTGTGGTGTGAGTGAAAATGAGCATAAACATTGATTATATTAAAGACAATAACAAAACTTTTCAAAATAAAATTGATATAAAATAGGCCGGACCGTCAAGACCTTTTTAAAATTTAAAACAAAAGTGCAAATCTAAAAATTAAACATTTACGCGAAGTTTTAAAAGTGAAATGTAAAGTGTATATTTATAAAATTACAATAACTGACTTCAAAAATATACCTACGATAAACGATATACAATAAATTTACACTAAAAAGTAGAAAATAATTCTTTTAATTAGTTTAATCTCAAAAGAATAACATAACAATTTACGAAATTATAGTATACCTACCTATTCACAGGTAGGTATGTAAAAACTTATACTGTGTCAAGAAAAATGGATAATAATATTATATTTTGTATTTCAAAGCAAGGAGCATTGAAATATAATAAACGAAATTATTAATATTTATTTACAAGTACTATTTTTTTGGATTCGGTGCCAGCTAAGGACAGTTTTTCTACTTTGCGAACATCACGTGGCTCACGCAATACCTACCTGACCTATGCAAAGATGGACGATCACTACGAATAGGGCGATAGCCCGAGCGAGGCAGGTGCGAGAAAGGAGAGGTGATGTCACTGAGTGAACTACCCGAACGCGGGCAGATTTCGTTGATGATTTAATGCGCTTAAAAGATTTATGCAGGGGAATTTTATTTGGATTTAGCTGGCACCGACTCCAAAAAAAACAGTACTTGTAAAAAATATTAATTTCGTTTATTATATTTCAATGCTCCTTGCTTTGAAATACAAAATATAATATTATTATCCATTTTTCTTGACACAGTATAAGTTTTTACATACCTACCTGTGAATAGGTAGGTATACTATAATTTCGTAAATTGTTATGTTATTCTTTTGAGATTAAACTAATTAAAAGAATTATTTTCTACTTTTTAGTGTAAGTTTATTGTATATCGTTTATCGTAGGTATAGTTATGAAGTCGGATTTTGTATTTTTTTTTTAATATTTTTTATTTGCTCGTTTTTAGTGGAACATGAGGGAATTCAGATTTTTTTTAAAATAGGTAGACCTAGTTATAACAATAAAATCTAAAAGGAATATTCATTGCTTTTAATCTATTGTTTGCGCTAGGTACACGATCAAAAAATAAATAAATTTATTAAACTTTCTTATTAATTTAAAAGTCACACCTCTCAAGTCAAAATTTTAACAATTAAATCCCATATATCCTAAATTACTTATTAAGTTATAAACTTTTTTCTATTTTCCTTAACATTCAAGTTATCGAGATTCATCTGTAAGTACAAAATTCTCATATGTCGATTGAAGTCTGACCTCAGCTGAATCTCTTAAAGTACTCTCGGTTATAAGTTGCCAAATGATGCCATTGTATCAAGAAATGAATAAAAGTAAAAAATAATATTGGCAAGTTAGTATAAACGTTTGTAAGGTATCTCCACCGGGCTGGCCATGGATGGTAAGGAGGCGGTACCAGTGGCCGGCCCAATGGCGATGGGGTGGATATACGGTGGGTTATGGGGCCACGCGCTGCCCTTCTGTCGCCTCGGACGGAGCGGGCAACGTTTGTCCGGGCCATAGCTTACCAAAAAAAAAAAAAAAGTATCTTATGAGAATAGGTTAATGGATGAAGGGATCATCCATAAACCTATTCTCCTGGGGATCTATGCCGGTTTTAACGATTCTCATGGAAAGATAAAGGATAATAAGCCATTGCAGTCTTAACCTTTTATCAAAAGAGTTAAGGCAGTTATAATATATCCATATTTTGTTAGTATCAATAAAAACTTAAGAAATAGTGTTAGTAAAATTGACATAATTAACTTATAATCTATAAACAAAACTAAACAGAAACTGTTGGTAGTCCGAACCTGAGAGTGTCTACTTAACTGCATGCAGTCGTATCCAACGGATTGGAGATTCCCACCAATCAGCCAAACCCTTTATTATATTTTATTATAGTTATAAATTGTAACATAAAATGATAATAAGCATAAGTTATGAAAAGGAGGCATTTATGATTATTTTTACTTCCTACATTCAAGTGTGGATAAAAACTTCGGATAAACATTGTTGCCAAATAAAAACCGATACCGTCATTTTTTGGCCCAAATCACAGCAGGGTTGTTCCCTAGAGCTCCATATTTCTTGACGCATGTCCGCTACCATTTAATGTTCAATGTCTAGTTCCGAGGGTAGATAAAATTTATTTGTTCAGCTTTCGATTTCAGATATTTCGGAAGTGGCCTTGTTAGGAAAGTCGACGTTATTGCAGACACAAATCACCGTAAAATACGTTTCAATTGATTGTTACGTTGTTCTATTTATATATTATAAATAAAACAGTAATCTTTCTTAAAAGTGTTTCTTATCATTTATAAAATATTTTTTTTTCAAATTTATCAATTTTAAAAACGTAAAATTATCAAAATGGAAGGATGTAGGTACCGGGGGTGACCGAGACTAACCTACCTAGACCAGATTAGTCACGTACTGAAGGAAGGTGGACTCAAGAGTCACCGAAACCGGTGAGCGTGTATGAAAAGAATTATGAATGTTGAGGAAGCGAGTGAAGTATGCAAGGATAGAGTTCTCTGGCACTCTGTTCTCTCTGCCTACCCTGCAAGGAATATAGCGTGATGATATGTATGTATATGTATGTAAAATTATCAAAGGATATAAACGTGTCATTGCTAGGTTGCAGTTTCATAGTAAAAATCATCTACTAACAGAGCGAAATACCAAATGCAAAAAAAAGATAGACAATATAAAACTTAGTAGGTATTGGTGGAGCTACACTGTTGAGAGTTTTCTATATAAAGCCGCAGCCTGTTCCATCGGGGTAGTACTAGAAGAACCCGAAGTGAAAATTTCTGGATTTTGGTTGGTAGGTAGCAGCCTAGCTATACCCATGGTATTGTAAGGTCCGGGAGCGGCAGTAACACTTACCATTAGGTGCGCTGCTTTCTCGTTTGCCACCATAAGCAATAAAAAAGTAGCCTATTGTTATACTCTTAGAACGAGAATAGGTATTGAATTGTATTCTTATATCGTCACTACAAAGAAATCAATCCTAAAATTATTCTACCCTTTAAGATAATCTTTCTATAACAAAAGGCGGGTCACTATCAGATTTATTTTTATATATAAACATCTTAAGTAGCACTACAAAAGAATTTCGGTTTCGGCTACAATTTACTCAGCCCTTCAAACCGGCTTTGGATAAGTACCTGATACACAATCGAAAAAATATATCTTAATATTTTATCATATATTATTATACAAAGGAGTTTAAGAGGTACTAAATACCGTTGAGTATCTTGATCTTATAAGGAAAAGGGGATGAAACATATCAAATCCCTTCAGGGACAAACAAAAAGAACCTTGAGATAACAATTCGACCTTCGAAGTGTTTTCCTATTTCCCTTTGCTCATAGCAACTATTTTTATGTTCATGAATATTCATTGGATAAAGACGGCCTCAAGTAACTTGTTAGCATAGGAATAATTTTTCTCTTTCTATTATATTAGGGCCTTCATTTATTTGGAAAGTTATATAAATGAGGGGAAACCATTATTTTCAGTACATATACATTCCAATGGGTTTTAGTTGAGAGAAATTAACTTACTATGCTAACCAACTCATACATGTTCACATAGATTTTCGCTCTAGTTTTATTTTTATGACAGTGATGTTCTCTGCTTTTCCGTGTGGTGACGGAGTAAGGATATTATTCACCACCCCCTATCTTACCCGTGGGTGATCGTACAATACGACTAAGGGATATAAAATGCATATAACATATATGCGAGAGAAGGAAAACTCGAAACAAAACCCTATACCAACACGTCTGACCAGCGTGGTATAGCAGGTCAATTACCTTTGCATTATGGAGGAGGCCTGAGCCCAACAGTGGGACATATATGGGCTGAGATGATGATGATGATGTTCTCTGTTTATATTTTTTGTTTTTTTTTTTTCTCAAAGGCACTGGAGTGACTAATTATTGTGTTATATGAAAATTTACTATTATATAATTAGCAGACACAAATAACATTCAGAGTTAAAACAATTATTTATGGATCGCACAAAGAACTGTCCTAAGTAGGGATTGCATCTACGATGTTCAGAGAGAGAGGTAGCTCCTTAAACCACTTTTATCAGACAACAATTAACAGTCAGGCAAGCATCCTTGTATGCGGAGGACTTTTGAAATATAAAATTAAGAGAAGATAAATAATAATTAGCTTTCACTTAAACATCCCTGTGGAGAAGAAAAGAATCGTTATATTCTTCATTCACCCATCAGCTTGTGGACTCATTCGCTGTTGAACATAGGGCCCCCACGACAATGCCACTCAAAACAGTCTCATGCTACCGATATTCAATAGCTTCCTGCGAATTTCAAAATGTGGTCAGTCCACCTAGTGGGTCGTTCTACGCTGCGTCGTTCGTTTCGTGGTCGCCATTGGAGGTTCTTTCTTCCTAAAAATTATTGGGTCAACGAGCAATGTTCTGCCTAACAATTGTCGGTTTGACGAGCAATGTGGCCTACCCATTGCAACTTTAATTTACTAACTCTTCAGATTATGTTATTTACAATCGCTCTTCTACGGATTTCCGTTCCGGATTTTATCACGCAGAGAAGTACTGAGCATAGAGCTTTTCATAGCTCGCTGAGTGACTTTGAGCATTTTTATGAGGCTCACATTTAAAGACGTTTCACTATCGTAAGTCATCGCTGGTGGAGGCGCTGGTTATAAATCTTTGTTTTCAGATACTGCAGTAGTTGATTGAATGCTACCCAGCCGAGTTGGATTCATCGACGGATATACATATATTCTGGCCATGTTACAATTTCTTTTTTATTCTTTTTCCAATATACGTTCTACTGTTGGTGGCATTTTCCATAATCAGACAAACATTGATTTACCATGATGTTTTCTCTTTGCTTTAAGCTACTTCCCTTTCTCGTAATAATGGGAGAGTACATGTAGAATGAAATCATTAAAAAAAATTAAATTACTGAAATTTAGCATTTAATATGCTTAATTATTTATAAAACCCGATAACGAAGCGAAAAATGATGTCACAAGCGGGGTTCGAACCCGCGCCTATTGGGATTCCGGCCCAATCGTGCTGCCACTACACCACCGTGACTTATTATAGGACATGCAAATTTCGCTTCGTATCATATTTACGTCTTAAGGTGACGGTATGCTATCTACCCGACAATGTTTACACATTGTTATAGGCTTAATACTTCAAACTTTGCAGTTAGAATTGTATTAAACGATGACACAACCTTGTTAGCATTTAATATGCTTAATTATTTATAAAACCCGATTACGGTTTGTTTTAAAAAACGTCTTTTTACATTAAGGAATATTTTTTATATTTTGATGAACCTTATAAAACTAGTATTATATTTCATTGTGGATCAATATATTATACACTAATTTTACACTAAGCAGATAAAAACTTCTGTACTCGTACAACATTTCCATGTTAAATACCAAAATCCTGCCGTGTTTCTGAATATTATAAGGTATTCGAGACACCGACTGTAAATACTAAATTAAAAATGATAAAATCGATATTTTATTTTATAAAGTATTAAGTTTGCAATAGGATATGTACACGATGAGTCGAAAAAGGACTCCAGTCATATACAGAATGTGTACAAAAGCGTATGTTATTTCATGTTCGGTTATTAGTAGTTCCGCCGCACGTCCGCCCAATATCCGCTACAGGAGGCCACACTTCCGCCCCGAGGCTATGGTTACACATACAGAAGGAATTTTGTACCATGCATCATAGATTATTGGAAAGTTCGACTGAAGAATTACTATTTAAGCATATTTAAAGATAGCTCTTTTAATTAATTCATTAGGCAATATGGTCACTAAGTGACAAAGCCTACAATAAATAAATAAAAACATTATTAACCTCATCGCAACTGCGACAAAGTAAGGTTGACTATGGGTACTGTATGCTATAGAACTGAATCTAATGGTTCAGACGAGAGATTTAATTTTGACAAATGCCATTTTTAAGAAATAGTACAATAAGATACCATATGTGGAGATATGGTGTACGAGTGACATATAAGTGCAAAGATAGCAGTGCTGAAAATACCAATCTACCGTGCCAAGTGTCATGGTTTGGATTTCAACGGAGGACAATGCGACCCATATATTATTGTTATCAGTATAAGTAATAATTTGCACGTTGACTGTACAGATCAATTCAGCTGCACGCTCACTGCTCAGATTTACTTTGACTACACAGATTAACTTTAATAGCACAGATGGCGTAGCGGTTAAGATACCGACGTTCCGTGCCAGTGCCGTGGGCTCGATTCCTACGCAGGACAATACTTTATGCGATCCATAAACTATTGTTCTGAGTCTGGGTGCAATTTGTCTGCGTTAACGATATGTTTGTAAAGTCCACAGCAATACAAGGATTATTTACTTAGGGCGGGGCGCGTTTTAAAAAGAAATAGTGTTCATAGATTGTATGTCTATAAATTTTCTCACAATACAAGCATTATTTTCTTAGTGCAAAGTGTGGCCTTTATTAAAAAAAAAATACTGTTACAATAGTTAGGGGTATACGATCTATATTATATAACGTAATTTTTATTCATATTTAATAGAGAGCAAGCCTATTATGTTAACTGGGCATAGATCCAAATTTTTAGCTTATTGAGATTTGTGCCGAAAATTTGTAAAGATTGCAAAGAATACTGATGTAAGTTGTAGCATCATCATGATCACTCAACCTCTTGACATCCATTGCTGGACATAGGCTTCTCTCATACTTCACCACAAAGTGTAGTGCTGTACCGCCGGTATCCCACCAACCTTCATCAAGTCGTCGATCACCTAGTGGACTGGCGTTCTACTTTGCATCGCCCGATATGCGGTCGCCACTCTCGAGTGTTAGGTTCTCGAACCTTACTTCCCAATCGGTTATCGATTCGTCGAGCAATATCGCTGGTCATTGACACTTCAGCATGCTAATTCTTCATGCTATGGTTTCAACTGTTCTTCAATGATTTAATCTTGCTGAGAAATATCGCGCATAGCCTACTCCATAGCACGTTGAGCGACTTTGAGCTTAGTCATGAGGCCTACATTTAGTGAAAATGTTTTGGTGCCATAAGTTATCACCGGTAACACACACTGGTCATAATAATATCCTCATAAAGTTTCTGAACGCTTCCTAGCCGAGTTGGATTTGTCAGTTAACCTCTTTCTCGAAATTGGATCTACCTACCTGGAGTGTTTGACTAAACATAATGATTGACCACTTCGAGAATCGCATTACCCACTAAGGCCGGTATTATAATGATATGGGTATTTGATATGATTTTCCTCATGTTATTGTTTATTCGTAAACCCACCACTGAGATCGTTGAGCATGGTGCCGAGTCCGGTTCAGTTTAAGAGTTTGAAAATATCTTCCAATGCAGTGGTGAAGAATTTCGGAGAGATGACGCCTCCTTGTGTCACACCTTTCAGCAATTTGATCAGTTTCGTACTCTTTCCCCCCAGATGTGAACTGACATTGTGACGTTCCTTTACAAACATTTTAGCACTTCGATGTAACGAGCAGGGCTAATGGGACTACAGTACCGCCCAAATTTGACAGAATCGAAAGCTTTCTCATAGTCCACAAACGCTGCGCAGGGAAGCCAATTGTACTCCTCGATCTTCTGGAAAATTTGCCGAAGCATGTGAATGTGGTCTATGGTACTTTATCCTTTTTGGAAACCGGCTTGTTTAGGCGGCTGGATGTCATCGAGGTAGCTCGTGAGTCGGGATGTAATGACTTTTGAAAACAAATTATAGATGTGACTCAAGAAAAAGATGAGTCTGTGGTTTATTTAGAAAAGCTTTATCGCCATTCTTGAAGAATAGCAGCATCACAGTCATGGTCCACGTCTTTGAAACATTGTCCACGAAAACGATGTAACTAAAAAACTTTTGACCTTTTAAAACTGGTTTTCCAGCTGCCTTTAGAAGTTCTGCCGTAGTTCCGTCACCTTACTGTTTTTGTAGGATAGTAGAGCTGACGTGGCTGGGGGTCATTTGTGTTTTGTAGCTCATTTATAAGGGGGGCGATCGCAGTGAAGTGTTATAGGTTTCACATGAAAAAGCTGCTGCCCGCTCCCCTAGTAAACCCGTAGCCATTTTTTACGACATCCAAGGGCAAGTAAATGGTGACGACATTGGTATTCTTATCTCGTCGCTACATGGCAAAGCTGTAGTTGATACTATATTATTATTTAAATATGTCAAATAACAATGTGCTTGATAAACTAAACTCAAAATCATCCATTTCCCTTCGCGGTGACCTAGTTAGTTGTTCCAAAGGCTCATGAGGTCGGTTGGTATATATGTCTTTAATTAACAGAGATTCAAATGTTTGCGGTGTAATGACATTGCATCGAACGGTTTTATGCTGACAAATATCAAAGACTTTAGTTAAGATAGAGTACATACAATAAAATCATTGCAATGGACAATTTTTATTTTATTGCCCAATTTTGACAATAAATCTAATAGCTTTTTAACATGATACCTAAATTATTAAAAAAAAAACGAAAATAGTGAGAAATTATAAAAAGGAAATTAATAAATATTATTTTTATTTGAAATTGTGAAATACAGATTAGATAGAAATTTTTGTTTATATTTTCTAAATATAATATAATATCACTTATAAAAACTTATTTACGAGCCAAAAGTGACTCTCACGCGTGCGATTCGAACTCACAGCCATTGGAAATCGTCCTACCCTATAGACAAGTATGAGCTGTCATATGACATTCAATTTGTTTTATGCATTATTTTGTCGTCTTTATTAGAGACGTGTGCCACCTATTGGACAATGGTTACACAATGTACAGATTTAAAATCGTTTAATACAATTCTAATTTTTCAATTAGAATTGTATTAAACGATAACACAATCCTATTATTCAATTTACTGGGATTTAGCTTTTATCATGCTAGATTATTTTATAGCATTTTAAATTTTATATTACAGCATTTTAAATTTTCAGTATGAAATATTAACATTTCATTTTCTATTGTACCACTAAAGTAACTTCACTCAATCAAAAATGACAATGGAAGTTTTTAATATCTCCCTCCCTAAGTACGCTAGATGTTATGACCACTGACATTTGAAATAGACCACCGCTGGTGTTCAGTGACGTAATGAAAGATGAGAAAACGGAACCGAGCTTCCTACCAAGATTAAAGTCCAGATAATAATCTGTTATAACATATTTGAGTTCTACTTTATCAATATTTTTAATTTGCGATAACTGTACAACGAAATTTTATTTTATTATCTTTTATATTCTGTTGGGAATTGATTTACTATCATTATTTTTAATCTATAGTATCATCATCATCATCGCAGCTCATATACGTCCCACCATTGGGCTCGAGCCTCCTCCGCAATTAAAAGAAAATTGACCTACTATACCACGCTGGTCAGTATTGGTATAGGGTTTTATTTTAAGTTTTCTTCTCTCGCATAGATATTATATGTGTTTTATATCCCGTAGTCGTCTCTTACGATCACCCACGGGTAAGATAGTGTGGAAAGTGGTGAATTGTATTCTTATTCTGTCACCATACGAAAAAATCTATTATATACCATTGTGGTTTATGGTGGCGGCTACAAATACTATCAACCAGTAAATGGGTCGTGGGTTCCCTGAAGGCGATTAACAGATGCTGTCTGGTCTATATATTAAGTTTATAAAACTATTGTCAATAATTTTTTTGTATTGCTTATGGTGGCTAACAAGCAAGCAGCACACCTGGTGGTAAGTGTTACTGCCAGCCATGGACCTTTGCAATATCAAGGTTAAGCTAGGCCGTTGCCTACCAATATAAACCCCAAACACACCCCAATTGGGCTTCCGGCTCCCTCGCTGACCGAACGAAGCGCAATAGCACATGGCCATTACTCAGACGTTGATTTTCTGCGAGTGGTACTACCCCGGAGAGACCGGCCCGCGGCTGTTGATAGAATATTGTCAACAACGTAGTCCTACCACAAAATGTCATCAGTGTCGTCCTACCACTAAATATGTACAATGGAAGAAGAGCACGTATTGCGTTAACCTCAAATAATTAGGCTACAAGGATATATAGATAATGAACGCTTCATTTTTGTTTATTAATACTGATTAATAAATTTCCTGGTCTGTTGAGAAAATTAATATATAATTTTATATATATAAATTTATATATATATTGATTTTTCTTATTTAACAATTAAAATATAATGACGCAATAATTATCCTATAAAGTGCTTTAAAATAGCAGTCAGTTAGGGATGTTCAAACATCACTTTCTTTCATTTCCTAGGCATAATGTAAAGAGTTTGACTACAAAAGAAGGAAAAGTAGAATTAGAATTATATATCAACCATTCTGGTCTATGGAAGATAGTTGGAGATTTTCCTTCTGATTTGGGTTAAGCAAGATACTTAATAATGGGACATATATGTGTATACATATATTTCCCATTATTAGGCTGAAATATAAGACGTAGAACGGGATAGTACCACACTCTCGCAGAAAATCGACGTGTGAGCAGTTGTAATGAGTTGGCCACCGAAGAAAAAGACCACGTTCCGGTGACCCATCCGCACGGCGCTGAGATATACGTTGTAGAGCGGTTCTACGGGGTCGTGCTCCGCTTCTTCCGTCGCCCCGGAACGATAGCGGGGCGTGGCGCCAAAAAAATGGCAATGTGTTGTTGCACTACGTTTGATGAGCGATAGAGCTGGAATTCTAATTTTCTGGGCGGGTGTTGGCTGGTAGGCGACCTAACTGAACCCTTGGTATTGCAAATGTCCATAAGTCGGAGTAACATTTACCATCACATATACTGCTTACTCGTTTGCCACCATTACCCATAAAAAAAAACTAAAAGCAGTTTTTGATACAGAGAAAGTGTTTTTTTTGGTTTTTTCATTAATATTTTAAGATAATATTAGTTTCGTTTCTACCTCGGCTACAGCTAAATAACAATTTCTTGTCAAAATATTTGATTTCTGATCTGGTGAAAGATTATGTTTAGATATGAAATAAGATTCAATATTAAAAAAAAATACAAAGTAAATGCCACTTTTGGTGTCTAACATAGAATTTATAAAAAATGGAGCTGATATCATAAAAAAAGTGTGTGTGTCAGCTCCGACGCACGACTGGAGTTTACTCCTTAAGTACGATTATCAAAACAGGCGCAAAAAAAAGCTCATTTGAATAAAAATAATATATATATATATATATATATATTTACATTTATTAAAACTGTTCAGTGAAGTATTATCTCACTTCTGAAAGTGAAAAGTGCGCAGAATATTTTTTCTCATACCGGGCGCCTTATATGAAAATCGATTCTTAAGGATTAAAATTCAAATAATAAATTAAATTTAAATTAATTATTTGAAGTTGATTATTTTAGTTGAATAATATTATAATAATAATATGTACACAATATACTAACATTTTATCTAGCATTGTACCACACGGTAGCGGCTAAGGCTACTACCAACCCTTACTTTGCTCGTGGATGTCGTAAAAGACGACTAAGAGCCTTATAATGACCTGGGCTAACTCCATCGGATGCCGTTTGGTCAACAATTACATTCCCAAGGAGGGTTGACGTTTGGCAGGTGGCTGGTCATGAAACTATTGCCAATAGCTTTTAGAATAAGTACTATGAAATAAGAGTACATATTGTATCGACCCCAAGTAATTGGAATAAGAGTAGGAGAATGATAACTATCATTTTAGCAATCAAATATTAATGAAACTAATTCATCATCACAACCCATAAATGTCCCACTGTTGGGCTCGGGCCTCCTCCGTAATGGGCGAGAAATAAACCTACTATACCGCGCTGGTTAGACGTGTTGGTATAGGGTTTTGTTTCGAGTTTTCCTTCTCTTGCATAGATGCTACATGCATTTTATATCCCTTAGTCGTCTCTTACGATCACCCACAGGAAAGACAGGGGGTGGTGAATTGTATTCTTATTCCGTCACCACACGGATAGAAACTAATTAAAGAAAACTATTAAACTGATTTTATACCAAGATTTCTGTATCCATGTAAACGTAAAAATATGAAAAAGGTATTTATTGGATGCGGAAATATTAAAAATCTATTTTTCGCAACGTCAAAATATGTATAATTACATTTTGTTTATGAAGTCTAAACGACAGTTGGTTCGCGGAGAAAATAATATCCTTACAAATCAACTTAGGCTTCTAATTTAATCTCAATACAATTGGAATAACACTATTATTATAAAATCTTCCGAATTAATATTTTAAGTATATTTTTTATTACATATTTTGCATAAAATGTTTTTTGAACATCTCTAGATTGAGGTAAATCAATAAATTCATATGATTTATATGTGAAAGGTCCCTAAATAATTAGTTCAATTGGCAGTTCATAACTAACAATACATAAATCACTATCACTAATATTAACATGATCACTACTATAATTTACAATACTATCCATGGAATCATGTTATTCGTCATTAATCATTCTCCAGTGCTGCCTGAATCGATATTGATCACAGAGCATGTAAATAAAATTAATTTATCGTGTGTGATGAATTTCAATATATATTACTTTTCATTTTATTTTAACGATTTTATCTTGCTGGTTTTTAAATTTAATTATATTAACGCAAAGTAAGTAATATTTTAATTATATAAATTCTAAGGAATAAGTTATTTTTTTGTCACGGTATATATAAAAAAAAACACACACTTTATATTTTTCCCGTGATAGTAGACTGTTGGGAAACTAGAACTATTGGGTTTACGTCTTCCCACGGGAAAATAATGCCGTAACCGTCATACTTGGCTGGCATCGCAGGTGGCCGGATGCGAGATTAGTCCTATATAGAAGTTGATTGCATTAGGGTCTCGTTCCGGTGTTTTGTTACTGGGAAACCGACGGAGGTACCCGAAAGAATCGCCCTCTGAATGAGCTGCAGCGGTTATTTCGGTTACGGTGGTACAATCAATGAGCGGTGAGGAGTGATAGGGTAGATGATGGGGATGGATGCCGGGCCTGTGTCGTCCCGAAGGGTTTGTGTGGCACGCGACCTGTTATAAATAAAAAGTAAAGCTATCCTATCCATTAGCTATCCATTCTCTTGGTGATCCCTTAGCTAGTTCGGCCAGAAAATAAGATATTGTACTCTTAACCTCACATCACATCAAGAAATAAAAATAGCAATATATATATATATATATATATATATATATATATGCAGACCTAGCATACAGACATACATACATACCTTGCAGGGTAGGCAGAGAGAACAGAGTGCCAGAGAACTCTATCCTTGCATACTTCACTCGCTTCCTCAACATTCATAATTCTCATCATACACGCTCGCCAGTAGTAGTACAGATTTTCGGTAGAGATCGCATTTCGACCGCATTAATTTTACTTTCATACTCTTTTCTGCATACCCAACTCTCGCTTCCATACAGTAATGTTGGGACAAGCACTGCGTTATGTATTGCTACACGTGCCTTCTGGCTGAGGTGGTGGCTACCGAGAAGTTGCCCCAACGCTCCATTCACTCTATTTCCCGCATTCACTCTTCGCGCTATATCAGTGGTGTACCTTCCATCTCGGCTAAATCCACATTCAACATATACAAATTCATCCACTTGCTCCAGTACATCATTACCTATTGTTACTTTACATCTGTTCTGGCTTCATCTCTTTCAAAGACCATTATTTTGGTTTTGCTCACATTCACGCGTAGACCCCTTTAGCATTACATTACCATTACATTATCCATTACCATTACTTTACCCCTTTATATATATATATATATATATATAATATATATATATATATATATATATATAAAGAATCTGCCATAATACCTTTTGTTCAGCAACTAAGCAAATTCTAAATGGACAACAGTCCATATTAGCAAAATACTTGAAATCTTCGGCTGGCTAGTTTATAATATTTAAATAATTAACTTGAAGATCACTTGATATGTTGTCAAGCATATTTAAACCGTAAAAGAATTGATAAACTAAATAACAAATTTAAAACAGTCGACATCAAAAAGTTTGTGTCTGACATCTTCTGACGCCTTACGTCAGGGGATCCTGTGAAGAATGATAGGCACAACGGCCCGAGGGAATTCTCTCAACTCACCGCGTTGTATCGAGACTTTAAACGAGTTATCGACTTTGTAATATAATAAAGGGTTGCTGAAGAAAACGTAGAAAATGATATGTAGGTGTGTGTTCCTTTTTAATAAACTTATAAGTAAGAGTATAAGATTAACCTAGTTAGAATATTCACAGCTTTTATGCAGGTGTTTTATTTTATATATCTTAAAACAATTTTTATAGTTACATTTACAAATTATTAAATACACAACTAAGCACAAAATGTCAAGTTATGCAATCTGTCAATATTTAAATTTTATTATATTGACTTGTCTTTGAAAATAATATAATGCTACTAAATTTAAAACTAAATAATCGTTGCTTTACGTAATTATGGACTAGAGTTCATGGCCTGTGGCCTACAATTACAGCACAAAGAGATGTGAGGAGAACAAAATAGAAATGTTATTTTATACATCGATAAACAATTTGTAACAATATTGGTAGCAACATTTTAAAAATATACACCCATTTTTACATACGTATGTAAAAAATAAAATATATGTTAATAATTAAAAATCAACTATTAAAACCTGTCTACAGATTAGTGTATAATACTAAAAACTAACTTAATAAAAGAATAATAAAACATATTTAATAAATGAAGAGTATGTAATAATTGTGAGAATTAAACTTTGAAACATAAATACAATTTAGTTATCACAAAATTTTTAAAGAAGAAATACTTCAAAAATTGAAGATTCAAATAGATTTAAGCCGGATCATACTGGATTTACATTTCTAACTTCAACAAGAATTTCATATCGGCAAATGATATATTGTCTTCCTTCGGTATATTTTATTATAGCTCACTGAAGTTGAAGCATAACTTTATAAGTTAGAAACTGATTTTAACATTGCGGTTATTAACTAAGTAAAATTTTAACTTCAACTGTTGATCTAAGTTCAGCAATAATAAATTATTGTGATGATTTCTGATGTTTACGCGATTATTACATATTTGAAATAAAACTATTTTTACGGATTCCATAGCGCTTTTATTTGGATTTTAATTTCCCGACGTATTGAATGCTGTTAGCATCCAAGGTTCAGTCTTTCTGTCATTATGAACGCTGTAAAGTGTTCGAAATATCGGGAAATTAAAACTCCAACATAAATGTGATAGAATTCTTAAAAATATTTTTATTTCGAATTATTGTTATTTAAATATTTATGTTTCAGGTGTTCCAGTATTGTGTTTAACACAAAAATAACTATTAATGCTAATTATCACATTGATATCAGCTAATTGTTACAGTCAATATCTGTTGTACATAAATGTTGCTGATCGTCTTGGCAAAAGCTTTAAATGTTAAACAATTTTATCAATATTACTATTATGAGTATGATTACTTCCTATACTTGTAATTGTAATTTTAGATTGATGGTGTATACTGTATAGATTTTATGGTGCGTTATTTTTAACTGAAAGTGTACTGTTGAATAATTTAATAATTAAATGTTAATAATTTAATAATTAAATGATTATAATTTAAAATATAAATGTTTATAATTTAGTAATTAAATGTTTATAATTTTAAAATTCAATGTTGTAATTTAATAATTAAATGTTCATAATTTAATAATTAAATATTCATTATTTATTTCAACAAATTGTAAGTTACTAAATTTCAACATTACACTTTATATATGTTAATAAAACGTACAAATTTTTCAATATTAATTTTTCTTCTCCACAAAATTTATAAAAATCACTTAAATGTTAATTGCAAACTATCTATCTTGCTTCCCTCTGGCAATATGATAACTAAAATTTCACTGTTTTTTGATGTTTATATTTATTTACACAAACAAAAAAATGCTTGCATTGGATTGTTATGTGTTTGGTAGCTAACCTTGGTCTTTTGCACACCATAAGTATTTCACAGACATTCATATATATTTAAATATATATACCAAAATTATAAAGCACCACTATTTATCAAAATCCTTACTCTAATTATTTTTTTATTGCTTTAATTAAAAATAATATCTAATATATTTTTAAACTAACTAAAATGGTTCTTTTTTTTTAATGTCTTCCAGGGATATTGTTTAAAATACTTTGGTGTGTTTAAAACTCCAAGTTCGGCTAAGATATTTGTGCATATATGCATTATAACTGTTTCCTGTATGCTCGACCAATAAGATTAGATATGCTGCACCTTTTCCTATCTCTTTACTCTATTGCTATGCCATATAATAATACAAGCTGTGTTAGATAGTAAAATAGTCAACAAAAAACTTAAATAATTAAAATTATTCCATTACCTACTACAATTGAATATTAATGTATGAATAAAAATATAAAAAGGATACTTTATGCATTTTAATAAAGTTTGCTTTCGTTATAAAATACCGTTAAATGGTATTTATGTCGAAATTATTAGAAAATATGAACTACAATTCAGAAAAAAAAAATCATAATAATTATAATTATTAAAATGACATTTTCATATCAATAGGTACATTTTTTTCATACGAGAAATCGCTATTTAATCAGTTTAAAATAAATAGTATTCGCTAATATAAAGTAAAAAAAAAATCTTATGTAACGTGTACTTTATATAAAATTTCATTTAATAAATCGCTTAATGTTTTTCCAAGAAGCGAAATCGTAAATTTTGAGCTTTTAAGTAATTAAAGAAGACGCTGCCATTCAATAAGATATACGATCATTGCCACTGGTGAAATACTTTAAAAACAAACATATAAAATTTAAAATTTGCAATATTTTTATTTACATAACACGTTACTATAATAATTTTAATATGTTGTTTCGCAGTGGCATTAATGTTCCAATAAAAACCTGTAAAACATATAATAAAAATGTTGTTTAAGATAATAAAATATAAATATACACTTATTTGAAAGAAAAAGAATGAATGGTATAATAATAATACGAATTTAGTGAAAAGTAATGAAAATTGTCATTGATGATAAAATTACCCTTGATCATATATATAGAACGACAATCAATCACAAAGCGATGTTTGACTTCAATTACATTAACCAACGGTAACTTTTCTATTAACAAAAGAAAAACTAAATATCCATTAATCATTTTAAGATATATAGAGTATCAGTCTTTATGTCAAACGTATTTTTTTTTTAATAATTACAACTAGGGAACACAGCTTGTTAATAGAGCACGTTAATCTTCTTGGTCGTTATTACAAAAGCTGTGTGTGCTAGTGTATAGGAACGACTGTTTCTTCTTGCAGGCTCGGAGCGCTAGCACCAGTAGCTTTAGGAGTGTAAGTCAGGTAATGAAAGTAAATGCTTTATCACGCCTGTCCATTCAACATATCAAATATTTGATTTGGTTCGTTTTGGTCGGTAATGATTTTTATATTATAATATAGTTTTCTGTATATTATTGTGTTACGTATTACTATATTTTTAAACATACTCAGAGAATAAAACTTCGTTTAGTGTGATTGTTGAATAAATGAATAATAAAATTTTAATAATAAATAAATTGTCTTATTATAATTATCATCATTTAGATGACAAGAGATTGAAGTAAAGCAATTTTTAGTCACTGAGGTAATAGTTTATGAAAATCATTGCCAATATTTACTTATGTCATGAGCCATTTGCGTTATGAATTATAGTTTTTTTAGCAGTAGACCATCAACGTAGACAGCTGTTCATAGCAGGTAAGTAATGGCCACATTGCAATACACAAATCATAATAGAATTTTTACTTATTTTAGGAAGTATGCGAAACAATATGGGGCATCAGTCATCATTATTTTATTTAAAAATCTTTATAATATTTATTTAAAATTTCATAACTGCAAGCAAATCACATCGTTATTTGTTTTTTAATAAAATTTTTTATGATTTAATTTAAAAAATATTTTAATAGCAAATATTTTAAAGTATGAAAAATAATTCTCTATTACATATTTTGGAGCATATTATTTGGTAATCTAATTGAGAGTATCTTGAATCTAGCCTGAAAATAGGGCTGCCAAATTGAGTGATCGACTAGATATCTAAAAAAGGTATAAGGCCCAAGATCTTGAGTATATGCGTAATCAGTTACGAATCGATTTCGATTAGCTCTTAAGCGTAGCAATCGAGTATATATTCAGATCACTTTATTCAATCGAAAGATTTGTTGAAGTTTATGACCTTAAGATTTAATTCAATTTATTTCTATACTTTTTCCAATTTAATGTGGTGGTTCTAAATAGAAACTGCTGCTGTGCGGTAGTGGTTATGAATACTACCAACCTTTATAATAATCGTGGATGTCATGAAACACGACTAAGAGTTTTATATCGTCCTAGGCTAACTTTCAAATAAAATCTGATGCCGTTTAATCAGTAATTGGATACCTAAGGAGACTGAAAACAGGCAGGCGGGCAGTCATAAAACTATTGCAAATAACTTTCAGAATTATGTATAGTGGAAACAGAGTACATATTGTGTCGACCCCAAGTAATTGGGATAAGAGCAGGATGATATTGATAATGATGTTCTAATCAGAACATAATAATATTTTCGTAAGCGTGTGGTGCCGAAGCAAAAATATAATTCGCCATCTCATCTCTTGCCCGGAGACGTCGCCAGAGATGACTGAGGGATCTAATCTGCAAGAGATAACAGCAAGAGAAGGATATGAGATATAGTAGGTAAATTTCCCTTATATTGTGGAGAGGGCTTGCGTCCAGCAGTGAGACGTATCTGAGCCGAGATGAATGTTTTTGAAGAGTCTGGTATGCTATCATTTTATAGAGATAATGAAGCAGAGGAAAAGAAAAATATAAGGGCATATCTCTTATATTTTTTCTTTCCTCTACGGCTAGTTCAGCGTACTAAATTTACGTATTTATTTGTACTTCTCAAGTATGGAAAATCTACTTGCTTCTTAAATGATAAATATGGACAGTTCATTATCTGAACAGATGCTGGCCTAAGTTTTACGCTGTGTGGTAGCGGATACGAATACTTCCAACCCTTACTTTGCTCGTGGATATTGTAAAAGACGACTAAGAGCCTTATAACGACCTGGGCCAACTCCATCTGATACCGTTTGGTCAAAAATTACATTTCCAAGGAGGGTTGATGTCTGGAAGGCGGCGCGTCATAAAAATATTGCTAATAACTTTTACAATATATACTATGAAAGAAGAGGACATATTGTATCGACCCCAAGTAATTGAGATAAGAGTAGGAGAATAATGATGCTGGCCTAAGATTGAAGTATGCTTGCAGGTTCCTAAAGTGAGGTCTAGGAGCATAATTAAAGCTGAGCTATCTATCTATGTCCATTTTTAGACATGTATTTCCACAAAAATGAAATATGTCGCGTTTGGTGGGTGGTAAGGCGATCACAGTTGAATGCTTTACCAGCAGAATGCTATTGCCGTTTCCACCGATGAGCCTTTAGCCAGTTTTGACTTCTACAGGCAATTAAAAGGTTCGGCAATTAAAAGGTACGGCAAATAAAAATTTATACTATTCTTTATTACTCTTCTTTTATTACTATATGGGGAGTGAAGTCTTTTGGATCTGATTGGGTTTGGGGATTTTATTGGTATGCAGCGGTCTAAGCTATACCCTGCTACCTTTTTTTTTTTTTTGATGGACTATGGTTGCGTCTTGCCCCGCCAAATCGGTCCGGGGTGACGGAAAGGCGGCGCATGACCCCATAGACCCACCATAAAACTCCTCTCTTCGCCGTGCGAGCGGGCCACTGGTACCCGATCTTTGACTTCGGTGACCCGCCCGGCATACCCTATTACCATTGGTATAGCAAAGGTCCATGGGCGGCAGTGACACTTACCATCAGGTGTGCTGCTTGCTCGTTTGCCACCACAAGCAATAAAAAAAAAACAACATCTATACAAGAGAAGAAAACCTCAAAATAAGGAGGTCAATTTCCCTCCTATTTTGGAGGACGATCGAGTATAACACTGGGATATATATATATGTGTCGATACGACTTGACAGACACATTCCTTCGTTTCTTTATCATATTTTTTTACATTGTACATTTAGTTTGTCAGTAGTCGTTCAGAAAAATGTATATACTAAAAATATCTTGACGTACTTTTTAATTAATTTCTATTTCCTTAGTCATGACTCTGTTTAGTGAAAGCAATTATTATATACTTTATATATTAAAACACATTTTATTAATATAATTTCTAAATTATAACAATTACAAGGCAATAAAATGTTTAATAGATAATTATATTACAGAAATATATATATATTATTATTTAATATATAACATACATACATACATATCATCACGCCATATCCCTTGCAGGGTAGGCAGAGAGAACAGAGTGCCAGAGAACTCTATCTCTGCATACTTCACTCGCTTCCTCAACATTCATAATTCTCTTCATACACGCTCGCCGGTTTCGGAGACTTGGGGGGCATAGTCCGGAGCGTGCTCGTTCGCGTCCCCTGCCAGTCTAATTAGACTGCTAATCCGGCTCGAAATGCGTACCGCAATGCGGGTTAGGGCGTCCCCCGGAGGCGACGCGTACCGACCCGCCCCCGTCGGTACGAACATCGGCAGTTGCGGCGATGGGGGCCGCCACCCATCACGCCTTGCCCAGTTAGGCGAGTCGAGGAGAACGGAGTGCCGGGTGGGCACGTGGAATGTTTAATACCTATATAGATTTATTTAATTCATTCGTAAATTTATTTTTTATATTAATTTACACAGGTAGCTATAAATACTACCAACCCTTACATTAGCCGTATTTATCGTAAAAGGCGACTAAAAATTTTACATTGATCTGTGCCAACTTTATGAGATACCGTTTGGTTCACAATTATATTTCCAAGGAGGACTGATGCCAGGCAAATAGCCAGTCATAAAACTAGTATCAACGCTTTTGCAATACGTACTATGGAATGAGAATATATATTGCGTCGACTCCAAATAATTGGGATAAAGAAGGATGATGATGATAATTATATATTATATACTGTTTTTATACTGTATATAGTTACAGCTTAGCAGCAGCAGTGTGGTAGTGGCTACGAATACTTCCAACCCTTACTTTGCTCGTGGTTGTCGTAAAATACGCCTTATAACGACCTGGGCCAACTCCATCTGCTGCCGTTTGGTTAACAATTGCATTCCCAAGGAGCGTTGACGTCTGGCAGGCGGTCGGTTATATAACTAGTGCCAATAACCATTACAATATGTACGATGAAGGAAGAGTACATACTGTGTCGACCCCAGATAATTGGGATAGGAGTAGAAGAATGATGAGGATACTGTATATAGTTAAGATATTAGATTTATTCGAATATACTTGTTCATGTAATTGTGAATTTACATTTAGACTAATTAATAAATTCTTATTAGTGGATACATGCAAACATTTTGCATAAATAGAGGATTTATTACTTGAATAACTGTCACCTATCAATTGTATGTTTAAATACTAATAAACATATTCAAGTTCTACTTAAGAGAATCAACAATTATTTTTGTAGACAAATATTATTTAATTTACAATATGTATTATTCGTGTGGTGACGGAGTAAGAATACAATTCACCACCCCCTATTTTAACCGTGGATGATTGTAAGAGACGACTAAGGGATATAAAACGCATATAACATAATGACTTCTAATGTTTACGCGAGTATTACACATTTGAAATAAAACTACTTTTACGGATTCTATCGCGTTTGTATTTGATTTATAATTTCCCGACGTTTCGAACACTTTACAGTGATCATGGTCACGGGAGGACTGAGGTCTCTTACGTCCAATATGTCATTGTTATTACAGAAATTTATTTATATCTACCCTATAAGATATTGAATTTTGACCCACATTTTTATACAAAATTAATACAATTCATTGCCAGTACAAAAAGAGAATGATTCTATATATAAAATTTATGTTGTTTATGATTTTTTATTATTAAGGTATTTAATTTATGATAATTATTATTGTGGCAATTTTACAATTTTTACAAAACTAACAAAAACTATTCAGCTATCAGAGTGGCCGCGTTCCGATCCGGTAGTAAATATATCCGGGAAATTATAAATCAAATACAAACGCGATAGAATCCGTAAAAGTAGTTTTATTTCAAACGCATATAACATCTACGCAATAGAAGGAAAACTCGAAACAAAACCCTATACCAACACGTCTGACCAACGTGGTATAGTAGGTCAATTTCCCTCCCATTATGGAAGAAGCCCGAGCCCAGTAGTGGGACATATGTGGGCTGAGATGATGATGATGAATCAAGAAATAAAAATACATCACCCCATTTTCTTTGTGGTATCAAGACTCTGTAATAGAGGTCGTTGATTATATATATTTAAATGAGTATGTAAGTATCTCTCAGATTTTATACATCACCAAAGATAAGGTCAAAGAATCAGAACTAGTGACCAGTAGAATGGCAGTCCAGTCCTGTGGGTTATGGGGTCGCATGCCACCTTTTCGTCACCCAAACAGGTTGAATGTGTCCAAACTGTGGCCTACCACAAAAAAAGTTTTCACGTCGTTTAACCGCCCTGAATATGGGACATAATTAGCAGAAGAATTGTGTATGTAAAGAGCCTTGAAACGCAAAGATTCCTTAATGCATGTTCTTTGCCTAAAAAGGACCATCTCAATTAATTATAACCTTTGTTAAAAACGGTCCTTTTCACCGTATTTCTTAAGGCGACATTGTCACAGCTTTTACCTTCCAACAAAGGTATAATGGGCCCATCAATGACAATCTACATTTTCACCTGTCACACCTCGCAATATATACATTACCTCGTATACTAAGGATCTCGTTTATTTAGGCGTACCCGGTACTTATTTATGGCGGTACCCTAACAGATTGTATTATTTCCAACACCTATCTTCACGATGTCTTGAGGATAAATTTGACTTTACGAAAATATACCCATTTCACTTTACTAAGCACTAATTATTTTAATGTATTCTGTTTATATTTTTTCTAAAATAGAAGTATTAAACTATTTATGAAAACAAAATAAAAGGTTTATAAAACTACTAGTGACCCGCCCTCGCTTCGCTTCGGTTACGTCAGTTTAGTTGTGTAGTTTACTTTCGCTACATTCTATGTGTTCCTTTCGGAAAAAGAATTTTCAATTTATAAATTTAAATTTTCTAAGAATTAATTTTCTGACGTTTCAAATAATTCACAGCTTGGTCACAGGAATACTAAGGTTCTCACGTCCAACAAGTCATCGTTATCACAGAGATTTATATCCACACGCTACAGTATTAGTTATAAAATGTTGATTTACATTTTTTTGATAAAAATCATTGCCAGTACAAAAAGAAAATGATTGTATATAAAAAATAATTTGGTTTATTGACAATTATTATTAAACATTATATTTATGACATGTTTTATATTATGACAATTTATTAGTTTAAAAACTAGGAAATCTATTGAGCTATTATCGGATAGGAATGGGGCCATACTGAAAAAGATTTCTTTGCCGGATTTTAATAGTTTTATTTCAAATGTTAAAAGAAAAATTTTCATTTTATCGTTTTTCAGCTCAAACTCTTATATTTATAGGATTTTCAAATTTCAGTCTCATAAAAAGTTCACGACGAACAATAGGATATTGAAGTGGCAATAGGAAGGCTACGTCATTCATTGAACTGACAACCGTTGGATACGAAAGGTTCTCAAAAGCTTAAAATTTCTTCAAAACGATATTAACCTTTGGTGGTGCTGACCATCGAGGTTGAGAATCGGTACTAGTTGTCAGTCCAATGGCGAAGGGGAGGCAATATGGTAGAATATTGAAGCGCACATCGCCCTGCTGTCGCCCCGGATGGACTGGGCGAGGTGGTTGTTTCTCTCGATGATTTCTCAGATTCGTGAATTTTTGTGACTGATATTGAAAAGATGAAAACGAAAAGATGAATGACTTTACAAACATACAATTAACGCACACACATTATATACAGATTGAGAACAATAATTAAATCATTATTAAAAGCATTGTTCTGTGTGGGAATTAAATATAAGATATTTAGCACGATAGATTGGTATCTTAATCACTTAATCTGTATAGTCATTCTCCTACTCTTATCCCAATTACTTGGGGTCGATACAATACGTACTCTTCTTTCATAGTACATATTGTATAAGTTATTGGCAATAGTTTTATGACCGGCCGCCTGTCAGACGTCAACCCTCTTTGAGAATGTAATTGTTGACCAAATGGCATCAGATGGACTTAGCCCAGGTCGTTATAAGACCGGTTGGTGCAGGTCTTGTCGGGGCATGGATGCTTCGGCAAGTACCTGCACACGGTCGTGCGGAGGGACTGTACTCCGTCCTGCCACCATTGCAGTAGCGACGAGGACACGGCGCAACATACGCTCGAGGTATGTTCGGGCTGGGACGGGCAGCGCCGTGACCTCGTCGCTGTCATCGGTGCCGACCTGACGCTGCCGGCTGTTGCGCAAGCGATGATCGACAGCGTCAGGAATTGGGACGCGATCGCCGCCTTCTGCGAGGCTGTCATCTCACAGAAGGAGGCGGCGGAACGGGCCCGGGAGGATTCCCGTGACCCGGGCCGCCGCCCGCGGCCGGGGCGGCGCAGGCGCGAGTACCTGCGCCTGATGCCGCCCTAACTGAGGCTTCGGGTGATCGGACCGGGGAATTGTCCGGTCACCCGACGTGAGGCCACCGCGTGAGGACGACGCCTCGACGGAGAAAGCTGTCGGGGCGTCGACAGGAGAGGAGCCCGAGAGGGCATACCGCCGAGCGGGCCACCGAAGACAAAGATCGGGTACCGGTGGCCCGCTCGCACGGCGAAGAAGAGGTGCTTGCAGGGTGGGTCAATGGGGTTGCGCGCCGCCTCTTCCGTCACCCCGGACCGATTTGGCGGGGTGCGACGTCCATTGCCCACAGCAAAAAAAAAAAAGAAAAAAAAAAGGTCGTTATAAGACTCTTAGTTGTCTTTTACGACATCCACGAGCAAAGTAAGGGTTGGTAGTATTCGTAGCCGCTACCACACAGCTAATGCAGACTTATAACAATAATTAGAGCATCATTAAAATAATTGTTCTGTGTGAGAATTTAATATGCGATATTTAACACGATAGATTGGTATCTTAACCACTTCATCTGTATAGTCAACATAATGTAGTATAAGGAAAATATAACAAAGTTATTTAAAGATTTTCTATTTCACAAAGTTGAAAAGAGGAAAAACGCCTACAGCGCCGTCGTTAACTAGAGAATATTTAAACTTAGATGAACCAAACGAGTGTGTATGCGTGTATATGTATACGTGTGTACAGAGGTATCGTTTTAAACACCTTGCAAACTACTTACACTAGTTAACTCACACATTTTTTATAATTACCTTTAGTAATTTCGCTGTGTGGTATCGTTTACGAGTACTACCAATCCTTATTTTAGTCATGGCTGTCGTAAAAAGAATAACTAAGAGCTTAATATTAACCTGTGCCAACACCACCTGATGCCGTTTAGTCAACAATAACTTTCCCAAGGAGGGTTGACGTCAAGCAAGCGGCCAGTCATAAAACTATTGCCAATAACTTTTGCAATATTTAGAAAGAGGAGTACATATTGTGTCGACCCACAAGTAATTGAGATAAGAGCAGGAGAACGATGGATTACCTTTTGTAATTGATAAATTGACCATCTGATGTTAAGAAGTAATTGCCGCTTATGAATCCAGAATACCAGGGGTACTGTCGACTCGCTGATTGAGATTTTGGCTCTCTCACTAACTGTGCAAATCGCATTAGCAAGTTACTAGTACTCAGGCTTTGTTTATCGAGATTATGGTACTATATCAGACGACTTGGCCCATTTAAGACTGCAGACAGAAAATAGCAATACCTATCACTGTATTCCTCAAACATTTTATTTTTTGCTATTTTTATTCGACATCTATTTTTGTGTATTTAATTTTAAAATAAGAAATAAAATGGTTTATCTGTATTTTTATTGCATTGTTATTTGATTTATTATATTAAGATGACGTGCAAAATCTCAGTCCTCCCGTATTCATGAACATTAAAAATATTCGACGAGCAAATAAAAAACTAAATTCAAACCCGAATAAGTCCTTAAAAAAATATATATTTCATTTTTTTTACTTTTTATTTAAAGACGAACGAAAGAGAACAGAGTGCCAGAGAACTCTATCTTTGCATACTTCACTCGCTTCCTCAACATTCATAATTCTCTTCATACACGCTCGCCGGTTTCGGAGACTCTTGACTCCACCTTCCTTCAGTACGCGAGCAATCTGGTCAATACGTAATTTGCGTACATTAATTATGTTTGTAAAGTTCCCCGCAATATCCTTCGGATGTACATACATACATATCATCACGCCATATCCCTTGCAGGGTAGGCAGAGAGAACAGAGTGCCAGAGAACTCTATCCTTGCATACTTCACTCGCTTCCTCAACATTCATAATTCTCTTCATACACGCTCGCCGGTTTTGGAGACTCTTGACTCCATCTTCCTTCAGTACTTGACCAATCTGGTCTAGGTAAGTTAGTCTCGGTCACCCCCGGTACCTTCATCCTTCCACTTTCGCATTGTATATCTTCTTAATCAGATGTTTGTTCGGTAAATTCTTATTTTAATAAAGGCTTATACGAAATCTATTTTTGTTTAACTTCAATTATTATACTTTCTTAATATTCTGAATACTATAAACAGTATGATTTGGAGAGGAGTAAATTTTTTAAAATCAATATTGATATTATAAAAAATTGACAACTAAAACTGTACGACGTAAACAAATATCTCTTATAGTAAAGATAAAATATTCTGCCTTCGTTATTCTGCCTATTATCTTCTTACAGTTTGCCTATCTGAAGGCAGATATAATAGTTCTATTGGAAATAAAGTTTATCGCTATATAGCTAAATTTCCAAATATCACGTGTTATTTCTCAAATAAAATCATTTCCATTCACAATTTTATATATAATACTAGCAGACTCGGCCACGCGTTGCTGTGGCTTAGGTAGCCTCAGTAGCGCGTGGTGGTTATGCTAATAAATTGTAGCTTATATGAAACGTTTGTACGTTTAACATAGCGCCATCTATTAAATACTTGCTCAATTCAGTCAACAAATACCGCCATCTATTAGAATCGTTTGCAGATAACAGATAATTGTGACTGTCAAATAATAGACAAATAAGTTTCAATAAAATAATATTACTATAAATTGAGATGGAAGCTATCCTATCTTTTAAGTTGGATCAAACTACACATGCTGTGCAAATTTGATTAAAATCGGTTAAGTACTTTAGGAGTCCATCGCGGACAAACAACGTGACGCGTAATTTATATATATTAAGACTAGCAGACCCGGCCACGCATTGCTGTGGCTAAGGTAGCCTCAGTAACACGTGGTGATTATGCTAATAAATTGTAACTTATATGAAACGTTTGTACGTTTAACATAGCCCCATCTATTAAATACTTACTCAATCCAGTCAACAGATACCGCCATCTATTAGAATCGTTTGGAGATTATTGTGACTATCAAATAATAGACAAATAATTTACAATAAAATAATATTGCGACTATAAATTGAGATGGAAGCTATCCTATCTTTTAAGTTGGATCAAACTACACATGCTGTGCAAATTAGATTAAAATCGGTTTAGTACTTTAGGAGTCCATCGCGAACAAACAACGTGACGCGTAATTTATATATATTAAGATAAACACAATTTTATGCCTTTTGGCATGTATCGTCATGAAATTTTGACTACAGATGACACAATGCTTAAAACTCATGTTGAAAGATGTCGGTGAACCTACAACTATTAAGTAGGTAATACTTGGCAACATAAATGACAAACAACATTGACGTTATTTATTTTTTGTTAATGTCGTCATCATCATCATCTACTCAGCACACATATGTTCCTATGTTTGGTTCGGGCCTCCTCCATAATGGGAGAACAATTGACCTATCACGCTGACCAGACGTGTTAGTATAGGGTTTTATTTCAAGGTTTTCTTCTATTGCACAGATGCCATATGCATATTATACCCCTTAATCGTGTTTTACCATATCTACGGGTAAAAGAGAGGGTGGTGAATTGTACTTTTAATGCGTCAACGCACGTAAATATTCTTTTATGTTAATTCGTGTTAATTAAGAATATAAGTAACAACTAAGGCTATAAATTAAACACAAAATCAAAGTAATGTGTTATTTATATTACGTTAAATGTCTCTAAACTTAAACATGTAAGATACAAATACTGGACCAATTATCACAAATTTCATTGTCTTATGTCAGTACATACATATCATCACGCCATATCCCTTGCAGGGTAGGCAGAGAGGAAAGAGTGCCAGAGAACTCTATCCTTACATACTTCACTCGCTTCCTCAACATTCATAATTCTCTTCATACACGCTCGCCGGTTTTGGAGACTCTTGACTCCATCTTCCATCAGTACGTGACCGATCTGGTCTAGATAAGATAGTCTCAGTCTCCCTCGGTACCAATTATTTCTCCTCTTATGTCAGAGTATTTTAATATTATATATTTTGGCATCAGTATTATGCATGGATCATAAGATAGTTGTTTTTTTCTTATGTCTACAATGTACCATTCTGACTTGGCAGTTTCATTATAGATACCTAATCATCAGGATCAGGCTGTGAGACGTCTAATGTTGTACCAGAATCTTGTCAATTTTTAAATGGTAGCAGAAACAACCCTATGTATATTTATGAAGAGTCCAAGGCGGTTTACATTTTCTTTGTACAATTGACGTTGGATGTTTCATGTTTTAATTAAGACCTCTCTTTTCCTTTTGTCTTTGTAAGGCTTTGTACGACTTTAAAGGGGAAAAAATTATAATGTGGTGGTACTTACGCAACGAACTTTGTTGAGTTTTGTTGTTTTTATTCAACTTACAAGTAGGTTATATCGTGGGTAATAATTATTAGATGGTAATCTAATGATAGTGGTCCGTATCTTATTAATTATATAATAATTTTTAATGTTTAAGCCAGTATTACACATTTGGAATAAAACTATATTATTTTTAGTATACCATCGCGTTTGTATTTGATTTTTATTTTCACAATGTTTCGAATTCTTTACAGCGTTCTTGTTCATGGAAGGACTAATTAGGTATATATTATTTTGACTTATTAATTGTAGTTTATTTTACGATCTTTCATTTCTTTTTCAAAGACCATCTTTTACTTAGGAAGTAAATCTTGGGGTACGATGCCAGAAACCTCCGCGTGGTGTACCCTGGGTGCGGGCGACAGTCCCCCAGATCCCTCTGTTGAATTGTCGCCCGTAGCGAATCTCTGGCGCGAGGGGGGGTTCCCCAGCAATGGGTTGAGCCCCAATTCGCTCCTGACCCTCTAATTGTAGAGGGTACAGGACGCGAAATCTCGGACGGGCCCGGTCATTCATTAATTTGAGGGCTGGGCAGGCTTATGCCACCGCCGACATATCGTAAACCTGATATCTTGCTTCAAGACATATTGTCGTGAGGCGTAGTTTCAGGAGCGAGGGTCTTGGCTTAACCGCCCGGACCGCGAGGAAGACAACCTCTATAAAGAATTCGACATTCGAATTCGGAAATTACCCAGAATCCTAAGTTCTGGCGTGCGGCGAGAGGATGCATGGCAGATGGGGTATTCTGTTCCTAGCACGCTCCAGCCAGGGTACCGGCCGACCCCCTGGTTGGTAAATGTAGGCTTGCCCGGGTACAGGGATCTCTGCCCGGGTCGACCGTTAGTTCTCCCATACTCGTGGGAATCAAATGGATTTGCCTAAAAACTCTTTACCAGACGGGAATCCAGCGGATTCTCACATCACGGCCTTGTCAAGCCAACGTAAAACTGACAACGACGCCTCGTCCTCAGGACTTGAGGCGTCCGCCGAGGGCCCGGCACAGACCAAGGAGGCCCCAAAGACGAAGAGGCGTGGGAGGCCCCCGAATAGGGGGAAGGCTTCCGGCGCCAAAAAGCGACAGGCGGAGCGGGAGGAGCGGCTGGCTCTCAGGGAGGCTACCACCGCTGGACCCCAAGATGATGGCGGCGGATCTACTGCAGGGCCGTCAATGGACGAGGGCGACAGTAGTGTCGCAGAGCCGTCCAAAGATGAGGGCAGTGGATCTGCCGAAAAAATGGACGAGGGCGATTCCGCAGAGCCGTCCAAGAAAGTCAGCGGGTCGGTTGAGGAAACCGCCCCCGCCAGGTCATCACCGCATCTTGCAGCGGCGGTCCTGACTGTCAGGGTGGAGGCCCTCCCCTCGAAAATGCGGAAGCGCCCCCTGAGCAAGGAGGGCAGCTCGGGCGCCGATTCTGAGGGGAGCGTGGTGATCATGCCTCCCCCTAAAGTGCCGGCGTCTCGCAGAGGGCGACGAGCCGCGACGACGGGCAGGACGACTCATTCCCCGGCCGGCGGAATGCATAGAGTGGCGGAGGCTGGTAGGCGGGCCGACAACGAGGCGGCTGCCGCGAGGGTGCTGGGGGTGTTGTCCGGCATCCCTCCCACCGAAGTGGCGGCCGCTGGTGCCCGCACGAGTGCCCCAGCCGCGAACGTGGAGGCCCTGCAGGCCGAAAACGCCCGCCTTGGTGGCGAGGTGTCAGGCCTGCGGGCCCAGAACCGCCGTTTGGAGTCAGAGTTGGCCGCGGTACGGAGGACCAACCGCCTCCTTACTAAGGACGTGGCCGACCTAAAGGCCCAAATGGCGCGGCTCGTGCCGCCTGCGCCATCTGCGCCGTCGGTCAATGCTGGCCGCCAAGGAACCGTCGCCGTCGTCGCCGCCCCGAAGCCGCCTCGAGGTGCTGGCCGTCCATCGGTTGCCGCCGCGCCGAAGACGCCGCCGACCAGCACAAGCCCGCCAAATGTCGCCGTCGTAGAGCAGGCCCCGGCAGAGGTCCAGCCGGTAACGCTAATCCCGTTGCCCGCGGTGGGGGGCGTGTCGGACGAGGCCTTGCGCGCCATTATCGACACGATCGGTAATATGGTCAATGCGCGCTTGGCCGTTCTGGAGGCAAGGCTGCCTCCAGAACCACGTGTTCGACCGCCTCTCGCCGCGGACAAGCGGCCATATGCGGCACCAGCCCCCGCCCCACTGCCTTGTCAGGGTGGCCGCGTGGGAGGCAGCTACGCCGCGGCCGCGGCTGGACCCAAACAAAAGGGGCCTAGCCCTAAAAAGAAGTCGGCACCGGCTCCTGCCGTGCCGCAGTCGTCGCCCGCATCAACACCGCCGATGACGACTAGCGCACCCACGACCGCGCCTCCCGCGCCTGCCATGCCCGCTGCGCCCGAACAGGGTTGGCAGGTGGCCGAGCGCGGCAAGAAGAGTCGCGGCCAGAGGAGGAGAGCGGTGGCCAAGCGCGCCGCTGAGGTCTCCGCTCCCCAGGCAGGAGCCGAAGGAGGCGGGAGGAAGAGGAAGAGGCCGCGCAAGGGGCTCCGGCCGCCGAAGACAGCCGCAGTGGTGATCACTGTGCTGCCTGAGGCGGCAGAAAGGGGCCTCAGCTATGAGGCCGTCCTGCGGAAAGCCCGGCGGGAGCTTGACGTCTCCGACATAGGAGGCGTCGAAGCCAGGACCCGCAAGGCCCGGACAGGGGCTCGGATTCTGGAGTTCCCTGGGGCCGAGGGCACCAGGACGGCCGATAGCGTGGCGTCGAAGCTGCGAGGTTTGTTCGCCGAGGAGGGTGGCGTGAAAATCGCCAGACCCGTGAAGTGCGCCGAAATGCGCATCGCGGGTCTGGACGACTCCGTGACGGTGGAAGACATCCGGGAGGCCATTGCCTCGAAAACCGGGTGTCCCCTGGACACCGTCCGAGTTGGTGCCATCCGACCCGGTCCGGGCGGCGTAGGTGCCGCCTGGGTGCAGTGCCCAGTGGAGTCGGTCAGGCAACTGGCCGGCTCAGGCAGGCTCCTTGTGGGCTGGAGCTCAGCGCGAGTCACCGTGCTGGAGCACCGGCCTGCGAGGTGTTTCAAGTGCATGGCGGTCGGGCATACCCGGCCAACATGCACTAATTGCTTTGACTGCGGCGGACTCTGTTTCCGCTGCGGTCAGACTGGGCACATGGCGGCATCTTGCGCCGCCCCGCTCCACTGCCCCGCGTGTGCGGCGGGCAATAAGCCTGCCAAGCACCGCATGGGCTCTGGGGCGTGCAGACCTCCGGCTTCGGCTCCAAAGGGGCGGAGCGGCCCTTCGACTCCGGCCGCTTCAGCTCCTAGCGCGGCCCGATCGCCCGCCGCAAGCCAGGAGGTGATAATGGACACGGCCCATTAATGGCTGCCCAGTCCACTCACCTCCTGCAGGCCAACACCGACCACTCCGCCGGTGCGCAGGATCTCCTCCTGCAATCCATGGCGGAGTGGTCGATCGGTGCAGCCGTAGTCGCGGAACCGTACGTCGTGCCTGATCGCCCCAATTGGGTGGTCAGCCGGAACGGAACCGCGGCAATCGTCACCTCCACGCAGCGGCACTTCCCGTCCTTATCCCTCTTGGATAGGGGCGAGGAATTTGTCGCGGCGGATTGGGGAGGGGTCACACTGTACAGCGTTTACCTCTCCCCTAACAGGAGAATGGACGATTTCGGGGCCTCCCTCACCACCTTGGAGGCTTCGATACGGCGACTGGCACCAGGCCTCGTCCTGGTCCTGGGGGACTTCAACGCCAAATCCACGGCGTGGGGGTCCCCGATGACGGACGATCGCGGGCGGGCGATCGTGGAGTGGGCGGCGTCACTGGGCCTCTGTGTCCTAAACAGAGGCTCAGTGAACACGTGTGTGCGACAGCAGGGTGGGTCGATAGTGGACTTGTCGTTCGCTAGCCCCGCTGTCGCACCACGAGTGAGGAACTGGCGTGTCCTGGAGGAGGCGGAGACCCTGTCGGATCACCGTTACATCCGGATGGAGGTCTCCCCTCTCCGGGACCCCAGCAGGGGTCACAGGGCGGACCGAGCTCCCGCATTTCCGCGGTGGGCTGTGGGGCGGCTGGATAGGGACCTACTGGCGGAGGCGGCCATCGTGAACACGTGGCTGTCCTCACCCCCCCCAGCGGACGGAGTGGACGTCGAGGCTGTCCGCATCCGCAGTGCGTTAACGCAGGTCTGCGATGCGGCCATGCCCAGGGTGCGGCGTCTACCTCCGAGGCAGGGGGTCTACTGGTGGTCCCCAAGACTGGCGGACCTTCGTGCGGCGTGCATTAGTGCCCGAAGGTCCTACACCCGCAGTCGGCGGCGTCGCCGCGATGTTGAGCGGGAGGGCCAGCTGTACGAGGCGTACCGCAGTGCGCGTACCGCCTTTCGGCTGGCCATCCGGTCCGCCAAGGACGCGAGTTGGCAGGAGATGCTGGACGGTCTCGACCGTGACCCCTGGGGTCGCCCGTATCGCGCGTCGCTGAATAAGCTTCGCGCGCAGGGCCCCCCCCTCACCGAGACCCTCCAGCCCGACCTCCTTCGTAGAGTGGTCGAGGAGCTGTTCCCGCAGCAGTCGGAGCACACGGTCCCCGGTCATGGCTTCGCCAGATCACGACCGGGAGGCCATCGAGAGTGTTCCGCCCGTGACGGAGTCGGAAGTGGGGTCAGCCGTGGCGAAGATTCGTTCCGCCACCACGGCCCCCGGCCCGGACGGAGTCCCAGTCCGGGTGTTGACATTGCTCCTCGAGCATCTCGAACCTCGCCTCAGGCGACTGTTCAACGCCTGTCTGACGTCTGGACGGTTCCCTGAGTGCTGGAAGGAAGGGAGGTTGGTTCTCCTGCCAAAGCCGGGACGGCCCCCGGATTCGCCGTCGGCCTACAGGCCCATTGTGCTTCTGGACGATGTGGGTAAGCTGCTGGAGCGTGTCCTCGCTGCCCGCATCGTCCAGCACCTGGAGGAGGTGGGGCCCGATCTGTCCGACGCTCAGTTTGGGTTTCGGAGGGGGCGTTCGACCATCGGGGCCCTGCTACGCCTGAGGCAGACGGCCGCGGAGGCTGTCGCCGGCAAAGGAGTGGTTGGCGGTGTCGTTGGACATCGCCAACGCCTTCAATAGTCTGCCATTCAGCTGCATCAGGGAGGCACTCCGGTTCCATGGAGTGCCCCTGTACCTCAGGCGGCTGGTGGCAGACTATTTGGAGGGGCGCAGTGTCCTCTACGCGAGCCCCGCAGGGGACATTGTGCGGACGCCCATGTCGTGCGGTGTTCCGCAGGGGTCGGTTCTGGGGCCGACTCTGTGGGACATCGGTTACGACTGGGCGTTAAGAGGGAGTCTCCCCCCCGGGCTGAGCGTTATTTGCTATGCTGACGACACGCTCGTCACAGCCCGGGGCAGGACACTCGAAGAGGCGGCGAGCCTGGCCACTCTCGGCACCGAGGAGATGGTCAGGCGAATTGAGGCGCTGGGGCTCAGGGTGGCCCTAAACAAGACGGAGGCCCTAATATTCCATGGGCCCCGTGTGAGGCTGCCCATCGGCGCCTCGTTAGTCGTCAACTCCATCCACATCAGTATCCAGGCCCATATGAGGTACTTGGGCCTGGTGCTCGACGGGCGATGGTGGTTCCGGGAGCATTTCCGTCAAATTGCTCCCCGGCTGGTCGGCGCGGCGTCCGCCCTTTCTCGGCTCATGCCGAACGTGGGCGGACCCAGTTTCGAGGGCCGACGGCTGTATGCGGGGGTGATCCGCTCAATGGCCATGTACGGCGCACCCGTGTGGGCGAGGGCTCTGAACGCCCAGCTCAGGGCGGTGCTGTGGAGGCCACAGCGAGCCATGGCGGTCAGAGCCATTCGCGGGTACCGCACGGTGTCTACCGAGGCGGCATGCCTATTGGCCGGGACACCCCCGTGGGACCTAGAGGCGGAGATGCTCTCCGACCTCTACCGGCGGGTTACCTCAATGCGCGAAGAGGGTGGCTCCCCATCGTTCAACGAGATAGCCACCTGGCGCGAGGACGCCCGCCGAGAAGTCATCGCCCGTTGGGCTACGCGGCTGGAGAGGCCTAGACACGGTGTTTTTACCGTTGAGGCCCTCCGGCCCGTACTGATGGAGTGGATGGAGCGGCGGCACGGAGTCCTCTCTTTCCGGTTGGTGCAGGTCTTGTCGGGGCATGGTTGCTTCGGCAAGTACCTGCACACGGTCGTGCGGAGGGAGTGGACTCCGTCCTGCCACCATTGCAGTAGCGACGAGGACACGGCGCAACATACGCTCGAGGTATGTTCGGGCTGGGACGGGCAGCGCCGTGACCTCGTCGCTGTCATCGGTGCCGACCTGACGCTGCCGACTGTTGCGCGAGCAATGGTCGACAGCGTCAGGAATTGGGACGCGGTCGCCGCCTTCTGCGAGGCTGTCATCTCGCAGAAGGAGGCGGCCGAACGGGCCCGGGAGGATTCCCGTGACCCGGGCCGCCGCCCGCGGCCGGGGCGGCGCAGGCGCGAGTACCTGCGCCTGATGCCGCCCTAACCGAGGCTTCGGGTGATCGGACCGGGGAATTGTCCGATCACCCGACGTGAGGCCACCGCGTGAGGACGACGCCTCGACGGCGAAAGCTGTCGGGGCGTCGACAAGAGAGGAGCCCGAGAGGGCATACCGCCGAGCGGGCCACCGAAGACAAAGATCGGGTACCGGTGGCCCGCTCGCACGGCGAAGAAGAGGTGCTTGCAGGGTGGGTCAATGGGGTCGTGCGCCGCCTCTTCCGTCACCCCGGACCGATTTGGCGGGGTGCGACGTCCATAACCCACCGCAAAAAAAAAAAAAAAAAGGAAGTAAATCTTGTATTGTGGAGGACTTTGGAATTAACGAATGCGAAACGACATCCAGACTCAGAACGACAATTTGTTGATCGCGTAAAGTTTTATCTTATATGAGAATCGAACCACGACACTAGCATATATAGGTTATCTTAACCACTACGTCAAATTAATATTTTATTAAATAAAATAAAATAATAATTACCATGTTAAGTAATCTATTACACTACGTACCGAAGTAAACTAGTCGGTACGTACTTAATAAGTATTTGGTGATTTTTCCATTTATAATAATAACCCTTGTAATATATACTTATATTTTTAAATACATTCCATTATTTAATACCCGTGTGGTAATGGAATGATAAAATAATGTGTTACCATAATTTATTATCTGGAAATCATAAAAACATATTGGGGGATTACTAGTAGGTTCTTTAAAGCCTCCTTCATAATACACTAGTCACAAAAATTAAGGGATATAAAAAAAATTCCAAATTTTTGGGTTATATTTAACGAGCTGTAACTCCGAAGAAAATGGTCGTACAGAAAAAATAAAAAAAGTAAATTGTAGCTCCAAGTGTCTAGTTTTCAGATATGACTATAAAAAAATTTTGTCATGTCCAGGTCTGGAGAAATCCTAAGAAAACAACCAAAAAAAAATTTTTAAAATTTATTCTCGTCTAAAAAAAGGTCCACGGGCTTCAAAAAATTTTTTTTTATTGTTTCGTTCAAAAACTCTTTTAGAGAATTTAATACTCTTTAATTTGACGTATTCAAAAAGCTTGTACAACGATTTGTCGCGGAGTTATCGTCAATCAAAGCAAAAAAGATCTTTTTAACTTTGATAATCAATATCTCTTGAAATAATGACTGATCTTTTTTTTTTTAAACTTCTTAAACAGTTAATCTTTTTGATCAAAAACATAAAGATTTTAGAGAGAAAAAAATTTTTCCATTGAAAAAATTAATAAAAATCACAAAATTGCTCATAATGGTGATTTTTGCAAAAACAAAGAATTTGAAGCTTCGGGGCACAATGAAAAAAAAATTGCAGCGCTTTGCATTTTTGAGGGATTTTAGGGGACACTTTGGGGTTAAAAAATTACCGACGATATCTTTCGTTCATCCATTTTATCCAAAGTTATACCAAGTTATCCAAATATCCTTAATTATGCGAATTTTTGTCTTTTTTTCAGTCCGAGTTTGCAATTCAAAATTTTTTTTTCTAAAAGATGTTTCCATTTTCTTATAGAGAATATTGTGCAGTTTTCAAAACCTTCCTTCAATTTTCTATACAATCGTTATTTCCGGAGTTATTGATTATCAAAGTTAAAAAGATCTTTTTTGCTTTGATGGACGATAACTCCGCGGCAAATCATTGTACAGGCTTTTTGAATACGTCAAATTAAAGAGTATTAAATTCTCTAAAAGAACTTTTGAACGAAACAATAAAAAAAAATTTTTTGAAGCCCGTGGACCTTTTTTTAGACGAGAATAAATTTAAAAAATTTTTTTTTGGTTGTTTTCTTAGGATTTCTCCAGACCTGGACATGACAAAATTTTTTTATAGTCATATCTGAAAACTAGACACTTGGAGCTACAATTTGCTTTTTTTATTTTTTCTGTACAACTATTTTCCTCGGAGTTACAGCTCGTTGAAAATCACCCAAAAATTTGGATTTTTTTTTATATCCTTTAATTTTTGTGACTAGTATATAATACACACATTTAAAACATTTTTCATTTTTTCTTTAAAACTAATAAAAAAATTAAATTAAAAACTAATTAACTAATTAAAAAATACATGTAATTTGTATGCGTTAATTGCATGTTTGTGAAGTCCCCCGCAATACAAGGTTTATTTCCTTAGTGTAGGTGGTGTCCATAAAAAAAAAAAAACCTTAGTTGTAATGTTTTATTTCATATACTTTATTATTTTGTAAGAAAAAAAATATTAATTATTTTTATATATTTAGAATATTATTTTCTTTTTCTTTATTTATAATTTGGAATTAAATTAAAAAAAAACAATGACACTAATATATACTTTTATTGCTGTGATTATTACATTAAGTTTCGCTTGTCACTTCATTACCTAATCACCAGTCATCATGGCCATGAATTCTGAAACAGTCATTATGTTAATCTTTAAAGATATCCTTTAATATTATATCTTATTAATGTTAATTCAGCTTTTATTTACGTGATTACATAAATGTAGCCATCTTTTAATGAAAATTAGTGGCACTATTTCCGTGTAAGCGTTCGGTGACCTATTTTTCGTATCGTGACGAATATAATTCACTAACCCCTATTTTACCCGTGGGTGTCGCCACAGATAATAATGCGTATATGAATTAAATATATATGCAAAAGAAGGAAAACTTGAAATAACATTGTTAGTATAGGGATACTAACACGTCTAACCAGCATAATATAGCAGTTAAATTTCCCTCTCATTGTGGAGGATGCTCGATTCCAGCAGTGGGCTGTATATATAGCCTATATAGAATTATATAGCAGTGTACATATCATCTCAGATTCATCATCATTCTCCTAATCTTGTCCCAATTACTTGGGGGGATACACTAGAGAGATACTCTTCTTTCATAATACATATTGTAAAAGTTATTGGCAATAGTTTTATGACCGGCCGCCTGCCAGACGTCAACCCTCCTTGGGAATGTAATTGTTGACCAAACGGCATCAGATAGAGTTGGCTCAGGTCGTTATAAGGCTCTTAATCGTTTTTTACGACATCCACAAGCAAAGTAAGGGTTGTTAGTATTCTTAGCCGCTGCCACATAGCTCAATCAGCTCATCTCAGATTATACATATGTATAATCTGAGACAATACACTCCTATATACTTCTTCTGTACGTGTGTTACGTATGAAGTTGTCGTAAACGGCAAGGCCGGTTGATTTTTGTGTGTTAAATACACATGAATGGGTGGATAAACACACATGCTGCATTCAATAATAATTTATGTTTTCATTGGGAGCCACTTGATGGTGTTAAACCGCGCAAGCAATTCTTCATTCATACACAACGGTGTTTGTGGTCATATAGTTGTATAAAATTATAAGCATGTAGCTGGACTGCCTGAGGGTCAAACCTCGGTGTCATTTATAGTGACCATTGTGGATCCTGGCTTACAGGAGTTACAATGGTGGGAATGTGTGGTGGGATTAGTCCCATAAAAAAAAAAAAGCATGTAGCTAAAATTATTTTAACGGATGTCTTGGTCTGATTTTTTTTTTCTTTATTTAAAAAAGGCACAATGCTGAACTAAGGAAATAATTCTTGTATTGCGTGACTTTCATTATCATCATCATCATTATCATCATCTCAGCTCATATATGTCCCACTGTTGGGCTCGAGCCTCCTCCATAATGGGAGGGAAATTAACCTACTACGCTGGTCAGACGTATTGGTATAGGCATTTGTTTCGAGTTTTCCTTCTCTTGCATAGATGTTATATGCATTTTATATCCCTTAGTCGTCTCTTACGATCACCTACGAGTAATAATATAGGGGTTCTGAATAGTATTCTTACTTCGTCATCACACGGAAATTGCGCGACTTCACAAACATATAATTAATGCAGACTAATTATGTCTCTTAATTTCAGACTAAGGAATCCCAAGAATTTATGAAAAAAAGAAATTTAGACAAGAATTTACGTTCTAAAATGACTACTGTATACTTAAAAAAAAAAAACAAACTGAAAATGACTACTTTACGAGAATCGACGTAAAACAGCAATTTTTAATTTAGTTTTTTTTTTAATTCCTGTTCAAATTTCTTCTTTTCCTGTATGTATTGTAGTTTAAAATGATGACCAATACATACCATCAAAATCGACAGTTCCTGACGAGTCTGTGTCTATCTCAGCAATCATCTCATCTACTTGATCGGGCGTGAGTTGTTCATCTAAAGCAGCCAAAATTTCTCTAAGGCTTGATGTGGGGATATAACCATTGCCTGTAAATGTTTTTACATTTTTAATACATAATATAATGACTCCAGACATGAACGCGAGTATTACATATTTTATCCGTGTAGTGACGGAGTAAGAATACTATTCACCAACCCATATCTTACCTGTGGGTGATCGTACGAGACGACTAAGGGATATATAACGCATATAACATCTATGCGAGAGAAGAAAAACTCGGAACAAAACCCTATACCAACACGTCTGACCAGCGTGATATAGTAGGTTAATATCCCTCCCATTACGGAGGAGGCCCGAGCCCAACAGTGGGATATTTATGGGCTGTGATGATGATGATGATGATTACACATTTAAAATAAAAAAAAAATCTATGAATTTTATCGTGTTTGTTTATTTTTAGCATTTTAAAGCGTTAATAGCATTCATGATAACGGGAAAACAATCTTGCCGTGATAATGAATACTTTAAAGTGTTCGTAACGTCAAATCGTTGCAAGAGAGGGAAAACTCGAAATAAAATCATATACCAACGAGTAAATAGTGTGGTTATAGTAGGTCACTTTCCGTCCCATCTAGAAAGAGGAGGGCTTGAGTCTAGCAGTGGGGCGTATATAAGCTAAGATTAATTAGCACTAATGGACGTTTGTAATATCTAAGTTACATCTAGGTTTCAACTTAACTTAAAGAGTAAAACCTAATGCAAAGCGCAGCAGCAAATTACTACTATTTAGATGTCGATTTTCTGAAAGAGAGACTTTTTTTTTATTGATTATGGTGGCAAACGAGCAGACAGCACAACTGATGGTAAGTGTCAATGCTGCCCATGGACCTTTGCAATACCAAAGCCGGGTATCGACTTCGCGCTCCTGGTGCGCGTGCCATGAATGACCGCGCCGAGAGTGCGTTCCACGGTACGCGTTCCAAATATATAAACTATACCAACCAAGCGCGCCTGGCGCGCGAGGCAACTGTTCTAGTGTTTGATCGTTCCTCATGCAGGCATCGTATGCGAGCAGCCGCAGCGTTAAAAGTTATTCACAGTATTATGTATAAGAGAAAACAGAAACGAAGAGTGCGTTGTTGGATGAAAAAGTTTTACCGAAAAAGGATGCAGTATGGAATGACACTTATGACAGATATGCACCTATTTATTACGATGCAAAGAACTTTTGCTACTACATTGACGTCTTTGGTTATCCATCGCTTCGAACGCAACAAATACACAAAATACTTTCGTGACCGTCTCAACTGGCGTGCGCGCCACGTTTGATACGCGGCCAAAAAACCGACAACAGACGGAACGACCCGCTCCATGCTCGAGCATTCCAACGAACACATTGGCGCGCGATCCAAAGTGGTATCCATTTTGCGCGGCCAGAATGCGCGCCAATGTTCGTACTTTTGGAGCGCGAAGTCGATATGCGGCTTAAAGGTATAGCTAGGCAATATAAACCCCAAACCCACCCCAGTTGGGCTTTCGACTCTCTTGCTCACCGAACGAAGTGCAACAGCACATTGCCATTACTCAGACGTCGATCTTTTGCGAGAGTGTGGTACTACCCCGGACGGACCGGTCCGCCGCTGTAGACAGAGAACTGTCAACAGCGTCGTAGTGGTCCTACCACTATTAAAACTCGTCTAAGGTTACCAATCTAAGACGATCTGACTTATTTATAGCTGCAACCAGGCATTATCATCAGCATGGCATTGATAGAGACATGATGGATTAAGAATATATTTCACTCGTCTTAACTAATACTAAAAAATCTCAGCAGATAACATGACTTAAAAGAATAAGAAAATGCTAAGCCATCTTATGTTATTAGTTACAGTAAGTCAATTTCTCTGTAATTTTGGAGTAGAATATCAAATAAGAATCATTACTCACAAGATGATATTTATCATTCAAAAACTCATTTAATATATAGAAACAATTTTATATTAGGCAAAATTGAAAAAAAAAAGTTAATTTAATGAATAAATGAAGTTAACTTCGTGAAGAAAAAAACAAATCCAATATAGGGAAGAAAATGTTAGTACATTATCGTTTAAGAAATATTTCCAATATTAAAGAGTTTTAACACGAAAAAATCTCTTTAATTTACAACAAAAAATAAAAAGTGCGTGCGTAAAAAGTACACATGTCAGAAGTGAAGCTTCTTTGGCAAACTGATTTTTAAATTTCTTTTACATAATACATCAACTAATGCGTGTATTTTTCTCGATCTTCCTTTCTATCTCCTTCTCTCTCACTCGCTCTCTTCCTCCTCTCGCTCTATGGTTATGAGACGTTTGCTCTCCTCTCTCTCTCTTCCTCTCTCACTCACTCTCACTCTCTCTCTCTCTCTCTCTCTCTCTCTCTCTCACTCTCTCTCTCTCTCTCACTCACTCTCACTCTGACTCTCTCTCTCTCTCACTCTCTCTCTCTCTCACACACTCTCTCTCTCTCTCACACTCTCTCTCTCTCTCTCTCTCTCTCTTTCGATCTTTCTCACTTGCTTGCTCCCTACTCTCGCTCCATAGCTCTCAGTCAGTCTCAATCTCTCTCCCATATTGCGTTTCATCTGTAAAAAAAAAAATACCCTCATGCGCGCAAAGGAGTTTCACTTCAAAAATTCAACTATGTTTTTAAATTGATAATTGCTGAAATACACGACCTTTACTTTTGCAATATGTGAGAATTATTGGCTTCCAGCCATTGTATAATATTAAAAGTAGTTATATTTAAATCTGTTCCAAAAGTACGTATACTTTTATGATATATTATTAGTGACAGATTATTATTAAGTATCAACAGTAATAATAAATAGACTAATTTAAATTTCAATTTTTTTTTGACGTTTTACAATATCTTGTTCATTTTTAAATCTATACGTATTGTAATAGTTATAGTATTTTATTTGTCAAAGTATTTTCCGTGTGGTGACGGAGTAAGAATACAATTCACCACCCCTAACTTACCCGTGGGTGATCGTAAGAGACGACTAAGGAATTTAAAACGCATATAACATCTATGCAAGAGAAGGAAAACTCGAAACAAAACACTATACCAACACGTCTGACTAGCGTGGTGTAGTAGGTCAATTTCCCTCCCATTATGGAGGAAGCTCGAGCCCAGTAGTGGGACATATATGAGCTGAAATGATGATGATGATGACATATTGTAAAATTTTAAATGACCGATATCTGTATATTATTGTATAATGAATATTAGTAACATAAAAATACTGATAGTTTATCATATTAAATCTAACGTGGAGAGTTTATAAGCACAATAGAATTCAAAACAAAAAAATTGTATATTTTTTGTATGTTTTTATGTTTGCTGTGTGGTAGCTAGCGGCTACGAATACTACCAACCTTTACTTTACTCGTGGAGGTCGTAAAAGATGTCTTGGGTCAATTCTGCCTGATGCCGTTTAGTCAATAATTACATTCCCAAAGAAGTTTGACATCAGACAGACGGCTGGTCATAAAACTATTGTTAATAACTTTTACAATGTGTACGATATAAGACCAGTGCATACGAGAATGACACTTAGAACAGTCCTGTATCACTTGCATCCAATGGCTTTTTGCGAATTTTAATATATCGTCAGACCACCCAGTACGGAGTTGCCGTCTTTTAAATATAGATGTATCTAACTATTTGTCCTTGTTTCAACTATAAACTATACAAAACTTGACTTAGACTGCACAGGATGGCATAGTAGACATTCCGTGCCATTGTCGTGGGTTCGATTCCTACGCAGGTCAAAACTTTGTGCGATCCACAAAGTGTGGTTCTGAGTCTAGGTGTAATTTATCTGTGTTAATTGCATATTTGTAAAGTCACCTGCAATACAAGGATTATTTCCTTAGTGCAGGGTGGTGTATTTTTTTTAACAAAAAAAAAACTTTAAAGATGGGTTGATAGAAAAATTTATGTTAAATGTTCCTTCTCTAGTATGATGTTAATTAATTGCGTCTCTTAGTCGTTTCTTACCATCATCTACACATAAAAAGGGGGTGGAGAATTATATGCTTACTCCATCACTACACGGATAGTATAGTTACTACAAAAACTACATAGATGGCGTAGTTGTTAAAATATCAACCTTCCATACCAGTGACGTAGGTTTTCGATCAAATTACACCTAGATTCAGTACAACACGTTGTGGCACAACGTATTTTCCTGCGTAGGAATCGAACCTACAATATTGACTTTGGTTTTTTTGATTGGTATCTTGACCAATACATGTGCCGTAACTATCTTTTATGGATTCATTCCTTATTTTATCCATCCTTGTCAAGCCGAATATACATCACAAAATTAGCATCTCTGCTACATGCAGTCTCTTATCCGTTGCATTTGTAGCAAAATATACTACAAAATACCTATGAGAACCCCTAAGCACACATGCTACAGAGCCCATTAGAACCCATAAGAAAGCATGCTACAAAAGGCCTTTGAGAACCCCTAAGAAAACATGCCACACAAGCCTATGACTACTCCTAAGAAAATATACTACAAACGGCCTATGAGAAATCTTAAGAAAAAATACTACATAAGACATATAAGAAAACATGCTACAGAGCCTATGAGAATCCCTAAGAAAACCTGCTATAAAATATGAGAAGTCCTAAGAAAATTAGCTATAAAAGCCCTATATTCCACAGCGAATGTCTTTTAAAGGTTGATCAGAACAATTTTATCCGTCTTGTATACAATATATAGAAAATTCTCTTCGCATTATCATTAAGATCACTGGCATATGTCCATCACTTGAGGTGGGCGCAATTCATATACTTCCAAAAGTATATACCGCATTCATTTTCTTCCCAAATCTCATGTCTCTGTCTAACCATATATTTCTATTTATCATTTAGCCTATATTTTATGATTATTATACATACATATCATCACGCCATATCCCTTGCAGGGTAGGCAGAGAGAACAGAGTGCCAGAGAACTCTATCCTTGCATACTTCACTCGCTTCCTCAACATTCATAATTCTCTTCATACACGCTCGCCGGTTTCGGAGACTCTTGACTCCACCTTCCTTCAGTACGTGATCGATCTGGTCTAGGTAGGTTAGCCTCGGTCTCCCCTGGTACCTACATCCTTCCACTTTCGCATTGTATATCTTATTATTATAAGCTATTATAATTATATTATTATAATAAGCTATGTGGTAGCGACTGCGAATACTGCCAACTTAAAATAAATTGCTCATGAATGTCATAAACACGACTAAGATCTTTATATCGACCTGAGCCGACGACTGATGTCTTCTAGTCAACAATTACATTCCCAAGGAGAATTAATGCCAGGCAAACGGCTGGTCATAAAACTATTGCCAATAACTTTTGCAATATGTTCAATGAAGGAGTTGTATGACCCCAAGTAATTGGGATAAGAGAGAGGATAATGATGATTTTATTATTATATGCCTCAAAATAGTGATATATTTTATGCAAGAGTCTATACCTACCTGAAAAGTTTTTCGTATGCTACTAATTTAAACCAATTATTGTTTTTATATTTGCTACTCTCTTTTATCTTCGCTGTTTTTATCTCAATTAACATATTAACCAAAACCCTTGATACTTTGTATTCTTACTCTATCAACATACAGAGTATCATAGTTATACAAACAAATGAGGCTAGGGCGGCGACAGGCGCAGGTAGGCTGACCGACAGGTGCCGGTGGGACGATAGGAGTTAGCAGTCGGCTGGCAAGAGGAGCGAGACGACTGTTTCGCAGAAGGCGGCGGCCACGTCCCAGTTCCTGATGGTGTTAAGAATCGCCTCAGAGATGGCCAGCGGCGCCAGGTCGGCACCGATGATTGCGACCAGTTCACGGCGTTGCTTTGCCCAGGTTACACAGACCTGGCGCGTGTCCTGCGCCCTGTCCTCGTCGCAATCACAGTGGTGGTAGGACGGTGTTCTTTCCCTCCTCACGCCCGTGTGCAGGTACTTGCAAAAACCACCATGCCCCGTCAAGATCTGCACCAGTCGGTAGGAAAGGATCCCGTACTACCAACCCAACCACCCCATCAGCACCGGTCGGAAGGCCTCGACGGTCCGAATACCGAATCGAGGCCTCTCCAGCCAGATTGTTCAATGGGGTGTACCGGCTAACATGCACGCTGACTCCGTCGCCACTGTGCGGTATCCGCGTATGGCCTTGACCGCCATAGCCCTCTGTGGTCGCTGTAAGTAAAGTGAAGATAGTCCTAAGTCGGACGACCAGAAACCCCGACCACACGGCTGCGCCGTACAGGGATGTCGATCGGAAGGAACGCCGCACGATAGTGCCGACCCCAGGGGTCACGCACGAGACTGTCCATCATCTCCTGCCGACTGAGGTCCTTGGTCTGACGGATGGCCAGCCGGAAGGCAGACCGTGCACTGCGGTAAGCCTCGTACAGCTGGGCCTCCCGCCCAGCGTCGTGGTGACGTCACCGACTGCGGGTATACAAAAAAATGATACGAAAAATTTATTCAGTAAAAAAACATATATAAATTTGCCAACTTTTTAAAATTAATAAAACCCATGATTAAAGGATTTTTTTTAATAATAAATAGCAATAAATTATCTTATTGCGTAAACGTTGATCAAATGATCGTGTTACGAATCGATTTGATGAGAGCTAAAATGATCGTTTTTCGGGCTGCATTTGATTAAGAGTGGTCACTTACCACTACCATATAATTTTAAAAGTGAAAAATATATTTTTCTTTTACCTTGATGACACCTAAAGTAGTATGACTATGTTTTTTTTTTGGGTTGGGTTACGGTCGGCATTCTCGCACCACTCTCTCTCTCCTTGAAGTATGACTATGTAAAGAATCGTTTCTTTTCAGAAAATTTCTCAAAACTATACTTTCTTTCCGTAATTAAAGTATTGTTTTGAGAAAAGTTTTAATGTATTTGTGTATGGTGTTAGGGGAAATAGAAGACCAAAGAAAAGATATATGGATTAGATGAATCATAGCATAGATAGAAAGTGAGTAAACGAATTTGATAGAGTTATGTGGAACAAGAGTATTGTATCAATTCTAAGTAATTAGGTACGAGCTTGATTATAGGATGTGATGATGATGATTTTTTGTAAGCTATAGTATCAAACTCAATCTAACTAGCTATTTGAGGTGATTATAAGACAGATTGTGGCCTTATACCTCACAATACTCGCCTTCATGAGATGCTATAATCGTCAGCTTTGGCAAGTTAAATCGGGTTAGCAATAGCAGCTGGTGCTATGTCATGAGAATCAGTTCAAATGAGAGTACTGCTAACTAGTCTCCTGATGCGCTCTTAGTCAGTTTTTGCAAGAGAAAAGTAAAAGTACTGCACATTGGTTTCTGAATCCTTCACTACCTGCTATCCATTTTAATTTCATGGTTCGCCTAGTGGCTACTTCAAGTTACTGCTACTTTAATATCATCTTGGAGCATTTGAGGATGCCGTGTCTATACGGTAATTCTCTCCTCACGTATCAAAATATTCCTCTTTTCTCTAATTTAATAGTGGTAGGACCAAGCTGTTGACAGATTTCTGTCTGCATCCGCGGGCCGGTCTGTCCAGGGTAGTACCATACTCTCGCAGAAGATCGACGTCTGAGTAATAGCAATGTGCTATTGTGCTTCGTTCAGTGAGCGGGAGAGCCCGAAGCCCAACGAGGTGGGTTTGAGGATTGTATTGGTAGGCAGCGGCCTAGCTATACCCTTGATATTGCAAAGGTCCTTGGGCGGCAGTAACACTTACAATCAGGTGTAGTGGTTTCTCGTTTGCCACCATTAGCAAGAAAAAAAGTCCTATGTAAAATAGTTATGCGGTAAGCTGAACAATACCAACACATATGACCAGTGGGGTATAGTAGGATAATTCATCTCCCATTATGGAAGAGGCTCGAGTGTAGTAGTATGATGGATATGGACTGAGATGATGATGATAAACTAATGAATAGGAGTCATAAAAGTTATCTTGAGATTGTTAATATAGAATAGCTTGAAGTTCGTTTCAAAAAATATTTAATCAAAATATTTTTGTCTACCTTGATGTAAGGTATGTGTTGGCAAATTTAATCTCTTGCACGCAATTTTACTGACTGTAAATACTATATAAAATTAAATGTCATCATAATTTACATACAAATATAACTATTGTAGATCATAAATTTATATTTTTATTTCATTTAAGATTGTCACAGTTTACCCAATTTTATTATTTTGTTTATCGTTTTCACGCAGTATTTCAATCGTCAGTCCTTAGTAGGGGCTTTGGCGGTATTCCAACGAATCGATGTGCTGGCTATTGCGAACAATTATCACTGGAAGCTTGGAGATACATCGTAAATTGAATACTATGGCTTACGAGATTAAACCGCAGTTTAAAAATGATGAGTAGAATATTGATTTTATTTTTCAAGGGTCGGTAAATACTTTTCAGCTAATCTGGGTAGCATCGCTTTATAGTACACATTGTTAAAACAGAATTGAATAAAACTGTAATGTATCATTAAATGGGACAAAGTACACACACACACATATATAAATTATTATCATCATTTAAATTACTGAAATTTAGCATTTAATATGCTTAATTATTTATAAAACCCGTTTACGAAATGAAAAATGATGTCACAAGCGGGATTCGAAACCGCGTTCGCAGCACGATTGGGCCGGAATCCCAATAGGCGCGGATTCGAATCCCGCTTGTGACATCATTTTTCATTTCGTAAACGGGTTTTATAAATAATTAAGCATATTAAATGCTAAATTTCAGTAATTTAAATAACAAGGTTGTGTCATCGTTTAATACAATTCTAACTGTAAAGTTTGAAGTATTAAGCCTATAACAATGTGTAAACATTGTCGGGTAGATAGCATACCGTCACCTTAAGACGTAAATTTGATACGAAGTGAAATTTGCATGTCCTACAATTAGTCACGGTGGTGTAGTGGCAGCACGATTGGGCTGGAATCCCAATAGGCGCGGGTTCGAATCCCGCTTGTGACATTATTTTTCATTTCGTAAACGGGTATTATCATCATTACTTACTCTTATCCCAATTACTTGTGGTCGATACAATATGTACTCTTCTTTCATAGTATATATTGTAAAAGTTATTGGCAATAGTTGTCATCATCATTTATCATGATTTCAACTTTCCCTTCTCTCGCATATTGTCATATATGTATTTATTAGTTCTCTTTTAACACATCCTTCAGAGAAGATGAATGATGACATATTATATATATATTCCGTCATTACGTTGACAAGTTATCTGACCCAATTTTATAATGTCGCTTAACCTAATTCAAATTTAAATCATTTATTAGATCCAAATAACTACTACCGAATTTGAACAGACCACACTCAGAAGATCCGCCAAGAAAATCGGTGGATTTGTCTATTTTTTATTTATTTTTAGTGTTCCGTACCTCGAAAGAAAAAAACGGAACACTTATAGGATAACTTTGTTGTCCATCCGTCTGTCCGTCCGTCCGTCTGTCCGTCTGTCTGTCTGTCAAAACTCTTTGTCTCAGGAACGGGTGGAGGTATCAAGCTGAAATATATATATCAAATAGAACAGGTCTACTGTCCCTTGGAGCTGTGAAAAAATCAAACTTCTAAGCTAACGCAATCAAAAGATATAGTTGTCTATGTTGCAAATTTCTGCAAATTTTCGACACTCAAGGGAATCAAAACCTACAGGGTACTTCTCGTGAACTCAGAATCTTGAAATTTGGTACGAAGCAATGTCTTATAGCACAGATAAAGGAAAAATTGTGAAAACCGTAAATTTTTAATTATACAAAAATATTTTTAATAATTTTAAAGTTACTACCTCTTTCCTCCTGAACTGTGTAGAGGTATTAAATTGAAATTCATATCAAATACCCAAGTATATAATACCTTTAAGCTGTAACAAAATCCAACTTCTATGTCAACGCAATCAAAAGAAACAGCAATTTAAGCCGCATATTTTCAAACTCGCAACTACTTGCAAGGGAATCAAAACCTAAAGAGTACTTCCAGTCGATCTAGAATCTTGAAATTTGGCATGAAGCAATTTTTATAGCACATAAAAGAAAAATTCAGAAAGCCTTAAATTTTTAGTTACATCACATTTTTTTTTTGTTTGCCGGAACCCTTCGTGCGCAAGTACAACTCACACTTGGTCGATTTTTTTACTCAGGTACTACTTTTATAAAAAAAATGCATACAATGTGCCTGGTAAGTATTAGTGTGATGCATTTCAAACTACGATAGTATTATTCTCAAATATATTGCAAAAAAAAAATATAGTTGAACCAGATCTCTCAAGTCCATCACTCCCATCAACCACATTAGAGGGAAACGAGAGACCTGCTTCATATAGATTCTCCAATTTCCTCAATTGAAAAATAAAAACAGCTTAACAATATCCAATATTGTTACTGCAAAAGTTTCTATATGGTATTGATTTTATGTAGCACAAATTGCAAATACAAAACAACCAATGGTTTGAAACAAATCACCAACAATACAGAACTCAACTTATACAGAATTCCCACACAAACTAAATCGAACATTCGCCGCCAAATATTCAAATATATATTCTAAATACTGTAATGATAGAAATGAAAATCGGATTACGTTATTTTACTTAAATGTTTTGTTTTGTAGTGATTTGTCGTATAAGTGTTTGTATAGAGGTAATGTTTTTAACTTGTTATATTAGCATTTTTATAATACTTAATTGGTTTAGGTTTCGTGTGGTGACGGAGTAAGAATACTATTCACCACCCCATACCTTATACGTGGGTGATCGTACGAGACGACTAAAGGATATAAAATGCATATAACATCTATGCGAGAGAAGCAAAACTCGAAACAAAACCCTACCAACACGTCTGACCAGCGCGGTATAATCGGTGAGCGTGTTGTAACTATCAACCTATTCCATTTTGTTCACGCATTTTGATACAAGAGGGTGATTGCACCCGGGCGCTACATGTGCTAGAGCCACCCCTGCCCTATACTAACACGTCTGACCAGCGTGGTATAGTAGGCTAATTTCCCTCCTATTACGGAGAAGTCCCGAGCCGAACAGTAGGACATTTATGGACTGTGATGATGATGATGAATTGGTTTAGTGGGACACATTTCATAGATAAGCGTGAGATGATAGTTTCAAATACTGATTTATATAGAAGGCTTAATGAGATTTTGTGATAAAATTCTCACTAGCACGTTTAACTTTAAGCATTATGCTTTACGAAATCACATTATATTATCATAATTTTCTTAATTTACTCATGGGTGTCGTAAAAGACGCCTAAAATTTTCAATATGCATATAAAATTTAAGTAAAGGAAATCTTGAAATGAAACCATGTGCGTATGTCACACATACATACATATCATCATGCCATATCCCTTGCAGGGTAGGCAGAGAGAACAGAGTGCTAGAGAACTCTATCTCTGCATACTTCACTCGCTTCCTCAACATTCATAATTCTCTTCATACACGCTCACCGGTTTCGGAGACTCTTGACTCCACCTTCCTTCAGTACATGACTGATCTGGTCTAGGTAGGTTAGTCTCGGTCTCCCTCGGTACCTACATCCTTCCACTTTCGCATTGTATATCTTCTTAACCAGACGTTCGTTCGGCATTCTTTCCATGTCCGAACCATCAGAGCATTCCCTTTCGCATCTTTACACCAATACTTTCTTTCATACCTAAATATATAAGTATGTCACACCTGCGTGGTATATTAAATCATATGCCCGCATATTGTGATAGAGACTCACACGCAACAGTAGAACATGTAATCTGTGACGATGCTATCGGATGCAGCGGTGTCAAAATTTTTAGTCTGATAGGACTAAAAATTATGACACCGAATACACTTTCGTCTTCAATCTAGTAACTTATTTTATAGTTTATGGTGGCAAACAAGCAAGCAGCTCTCCTGATGGTAAGTGTTACTGACGCCCATGGACGTTTGCAATACCAAAAGTATAACTAGGCTGCTGCCTACCAATACAAACCCCAAACCCACCCATTTGGACTTCCGGCTCTCTCACTCACCGAATGAAGCGCAACAGCATAATGCCATTACTCAGACGTTAATCTTCTGCTAGAGTGTGGTACTACCTCGGACGGACCAACCCGTAGCTGTAGACAGAAGACTGTCAACAGCGTGGTCCTACCACTTAAGAAAACACATCGGCAATTATTAAATATCTTTTCGCGGACATAATTACAAGCTTTCAAGGTAAATTGTTATTAAATTAATTAGGGAATAATATTAAAAATATTAATTACAAGTTAAATTTAAAACATAATTATTACATTATATGTATAGTGTATGCGTGTAATATTATAATTAATCGCCTAACTTCTAGAATAGTTATACGACTGCTCTCTACGACCCGCAACGCACAAGTGCCTCGCGACAAGTCTCTACCAAGCTCTTATACCCACATATTATTCGATCTACCCACATTCCAAATTATATTAATTATACATGCACTACAATATGAAAGCAAAATTAATTACACAAAAAAATTAGAGGTGTCGTGAAATACTGAAATATATACTAAAATAATGAATAAATTTGTATATTATAGTAATATTTTTGTTGGGTTGAGAGTACAGTATATCACCATTTTTTCCTTTCATTGTGAGACAGAAAAACCAACTCGAGGATCACCAGGAGAATAAATAAAAATATACTCCTTATTTTTGGTCGGATATAGTCTGGCCATTCCCCGCCCATACTTAGGTATGGGTACGGGCGAGAGAAGGGCAAGACAATTCATCATTCTCCTACTCTCATCCCAATTACTCGGGGTCGATACAATATGTACTCTTCTTTCATAGTACATATTGTAAAAGTTATTGGTAATAGTTTTATGACCGACTGCAGACTCTTAAGACAATTATAATACCTAATAGCCCAGTTATCAAACGTATCGGGTTATAATATTATCATCTAATGAGGCGAGTTATATTCAACAGTGGAAGATCGATAATCAAAAGGATATAATAATTTTTAAACAAAAAATGATTTTAGTTTTAAAACTAACAAGACAAGCTGCGAAAGAAAATAATCAACATTTTTATTATTAATAATGAAACTACAAAGAAATATATTTCCTCTACCAGTTTATGATGACAACAAACATGTGATTTGTCGCTGAAAATTGAAAAAACTAAATTTTGTTATATTGCAAACATAAATTTCTTTGACTTTATTCTAATACGACGAGCATTTCTTAAACAATTAGACAGATAAATATTACGTACATTAGTCAACGTTCATGTGAAATTTGTATATCATCATTTGACCTACAAAAATATATATCACAAAAACATCGTTAAAATAACGATAAATAAAAGCGGGAATTGTTTTGTTTTTTAGTCATATGTAATTTCTGTGAATCCTATTATATTTTTCTCAACAATTTCTGATACATTACCTAGTATTTGCGTTAGTTATTTTCAAGCATACGTACTTGAATTTATTTTCGCAATGATATCTGAATCTACTTTTGATCTATTTTGATTTTTTAAATTATGAAGCACTGTAAAATATATACTCGTAAATTTAAGAACACTCAAAGCAACATTTTAAATATTTTTTAGATTGTAAAGATAGATTTTAAATAAAAAAATATTAGTAACTTTTATTGCAATATCAGTGACTTTAATTATATACCACTGATTTTCCACTAAGCTATGTAGCCTTTCTCTTACTTGACTAGAAGTTTGACCTTTAATCTTCGTAGCGACGGATGGATGGAGATTACTGTATTAAAATTAAAAAGTTAGTTCATTGACAAGGGCAATGAAGCTATGTATATCAATCAGTTGAAATAAAAATTATCACAAATCCATGATTAATACATAACTTTAAATGCATGATGACTTTAGTATTCCTACTTTAATGGCATTGGACTAAAAGAAGGATGGTCGAAATAGTGACCCCTCAAGGTGTATATCATATCAGTCTCTTTTGGGTCTGTTTTGTTTGTGTCCACAAATTAATGTTGTTTACCTGTTCTTCATTCATTCATTCTTCTCTATCAATTATATGTTCGTGAAGCCCCTCATGAGATAAGAATTTATTCAATTCTTCAATGTTATCTTAACCAAATACAACTGTTCAAAAATTATACATAATGACATTCATTCTTCATTAGAACAAATTATGACTTCATTATAAGAAGGACACAATAAGAAAACAAATAAACCAATTGCTTTATAAAACGCATAATACAGCGGTTATAAATTAAGTAGTCAACAAGAACTTTGAATTAAATTTTAATGGTATTGTTTCGTCGGGCCGAAGAATGGAATTAACAGTTATAAATAAGTATTCCGGCGCCATTTTATTTATGAGACATTAAAATCCTATATCAAAATTATACTAAGTGATGTTGAAAGACAATTATCGTTGTTGATGAAAATTATATTCGCGAACTTATTTTTATCAATTACAATTTGTTTTTAAAGTAAATCTTAATATAATTCATTATTATATGAAGCGGTAGTAAGTCTAACTACAAATAGTATTGCATATTGTGAATTTTGTAGATTGGAAAGGTTAAGTCAGCTTATATTTGACTGTTTTGTAAAACAATGATAATTCAGAATATAAACTTAAAATATACATCCTTTTCTAGGAAATTAGAATTATTATCATAGTTGTTAGTGATGTGTTATGAATGCGCTTCGGATTAGCCTAATTCATTATAATAACTAACATTTTCTCTTATTTTTCCATCTTAAATTCGTCTATAGCTTCAATATTTTGAGCAAATGTAAAATATGTAAATTTCTTGATCAATTATATCAGATATAGTTTAAATAGGGGGTTTAGTGTGTAATCAAGGGCTACTAAAGCTAGATATGCTTGGTGGTTGAAAGAAAGATGAAAATGGTGAGAGCGAGTCATCACTTGCCTGCCCTCATCCCACGCTAAGTGGGGTCGGCACAACACGTTCTTTCTTTCACACAATCTTCTATCAGCCGTCATATCTGCACTCACAACTTTCATACACATATCCACGTTTACATAATCCATCTATCTTTTTTTGGTTCTTCCACGACTCTTGCGCCCATCCACAAGCATATTGGTAACCCTCCTTAGCACATGCCTTTCATCCCTCCTCATCACATGTCCATACCAAGACAATCTCGCGCTCCTACACTTCTCTATCACTGGTGCTACTTTTAAACTTCCCCTAATATACTCATTTCGTATCTTATCTAGTATTGTCACCCCACACATCCATCTTAACATACGCATCTCAGTAGCATGCAATCGTCTCTTATCCGTCTTTTTCAATGCCCAACATTCAGATCCATACATAATGTCAGAGAAAATGATGAGAGCGAGTAACTTGTAACTAACTTAACTTAACTTAAAGTAACTGCTTGATAATTAAATAGGAACTAATCTCGGTTTAATATTATTTTTTAACAACTAGATTCAGTTTTCTCTGTCTGGCAGAAAATCCACGTCTAAGCAGTGACAAAGTGCTGTTGCACTTCGGCGCTTCGTTCGGTAAGAGAGAGAGTCAAAAAACCTTTATACGGGGATCTTAGTTGGTAGGTAGCAGCTTAGCCGTACCATTGGTATTGAAAAGGTCCATAAGCGGCTGTAACCCTTACCAGCAGGTGTAATGCTTGCTCGTTTGCCACTGTTAGCAATAAAAATAAAGGAATGGGCGACAGCACGACTTGGTTCGATTCCCAATAAAAAGACTATTACTGGATAATATCTTCGTTTTCAAATGGAATAAATTCCATTCTTAGGCACGAGTTTCCTTCATATTACAATACGATTTGTTTTAGCAACCGTGATCAAATTATTCAGGAAGTATATCTTACCCTCTTTGTCATAAAGTCTGAAGGCTTCCTTAAGTTCTTTCTGTAATGCTTCATCATCTTCATCTAAAAAGTGAGTAGCTACTCGGACGAATGAGGCGAAATTCAATTTGCCGCATCCTGGAAATAAAAATAATTATACATCGTATTCTTCAGTTTATATACTTGCTTTCTTCATCATCTTCGTCATCATCATCTCAGCAGGAGGGAAATTGACGTACTATAGCACGCTGGTCAGGCGTGTTGATATAGGGTTTTATTTCGGGTTTTCTTTCTTTTACATAGATGTTATATGCATATATTATCCCTTAGTCGTCTCTTATGATCACCCACCGGTAAGATAGGGGGTGGTGAATTCTATTACTATTCCGTTACCACACGGACAAACTTGCTTTCTTATGGAAGGAATACAATACACCTATTTCACTTTTAAAACACATGCGAAAAGGCATAGCTTCATATTGCATTTTTATAAATAGCCACAGAGATGAATGAAAAATCACCTAACGCCTTATAACGTAATAATAAATGCTAGCGTAATCGCAAATTTGCAAAATTCCTGCCACTAGAGGCAACCTACCATTCTACCTCTCTATTTTTTTTATAATTAAGACTGCCAAGACCTGACTTGTGTTCGAAGTTAAGGCAAAGCCCTGGCAGTGTATTTTATTATTCCTTACGATTAACCTTTTTTTTTATGCTTATGGTGGCAAACGAGCAAGCAGCATACCTGATGGTATGTCACTGCCGCCCATGGACCTTTGTAATACCAAGAGTATAGCTAAGTCGCTGCCTACCAATATAAAACCCAAACCCAGCCAGTTGGGCTTCCGGCTCTCTCACTCACCGAACGAAGCGCAATAGCACATTGTTATTACTCATACGACGATCTTCTGCGAGATTGTGGTACTACCCCGGGGTAGTACCACAGAAGGGACCGGCCTGCGGCTGCAGACAGAGAACTGTCAACAGCGTGATCCTACTACTATTTGCCTTCTCCAAAAAAAAAAGAAAATATAATAAGTTTATAAATATACCCCAGAAGGATAATAATTACAAATTTATTTATATATCTTTAAAAATTGAGTGAAAAGGATTAACTTTTAACACATAAAGATAAGAATATGAAACTTTCTTTTTTTTTTCTTTTTTTTGTGTGTTTTAGTTGTTAGCCTCAGATGGCTATGACAACTTTACCCGGACTGCGGGTGAGCGCTGAGGGCTCTCAACCCGTTAATATGAAACCAGTAATCCTTTCATTATAACTGACAAACTCCCAAATCGCTTCCCATAAATTTTCTGTGGATGCAATAAGTTACTCTATATTAGGATGACGTAACAAAACTTTGACTGTTAGTTGGTGAAGTAAGTTGGGAACTTGCAATTTCTTGCATATCTATGGATTGACGCTCGTAGATACGACGTAACTGTAGCTATGCTCTGAAGTATAAAGTATGGGTTGCAATGACAGCGATTGAGAGAGAAACTTGATAAGATAATTTTCGGCAATAGTTTTTTTAACTCAAACATATAATAAAAATAAGATCTAGGCGTCTATATCACAACTAAGGGCTATTTAAAACACGGTGGTGAAGCGATGTATGGTTATTATAAATAGCCTTTTTTTTTTTTACTGTGGGCTATGGACGTGGTCGCGCCCCGCCATATCGGTCCGGGGTGATGAAAGAGGTGGCGCGCAACCCCATAGACCCACCCTGCAAGCACCTTTCTTCACCGTGCGAGCGGGCCACCGGTACCCGATCTTTGTCTTCGGTGGCCCGCCCGGCGGTGTTGTTATAAATAGCCTCGAAGTGATATAACCACGTTTTGATTACTGGCAGCACCGGTGATAATGTATTACAAATTTAGGAGAGCAAATATTGTCACTAAAAAAGGTACTATAGCCACCAACAACCTTAGAATATTTTTCAGGCGGCCACCTGCCAGACGCCAACCCTTTTTGGTAAAATGTAATTGTTGACCAAACATCATCAGATGGAGTTGGCCCAGGTCCTTATAAGACTCTTAGTCGTCTATTACGACATCCATGAGCAAAGTAAGGGTTGGAAGTATTCGTAGCTGTTACTCGTGATATCAGCTCGTGATATAAAGAGAATAAAATTATACCATGGTAGATGCTTATAACTAATCCTTACTATTCCTTACTAATATTATAAATTCGAAAGTAACTTGGTCTGTCTGTCTGTCTATCGCTCTTTCACGCCAAAACTACTGAACCGATCTAAATAAAATTTGATACACAGATAGTCTAGAGCCTGATAAAGGACATAGGCTACTTTTTAATGCAAAAAAAGGGTTGTAAAGGGGGATGAAAAGTTGTAAGGAAGTATCGTCATTTTTAAAGCCAGAACCTTGAAATTTATTTTTAGACTATTCATTAGGTGTAAATAAATATAACATTAAAATTATGTAAAAAAAATACCATTCAGGGGTTAAATTTAAATAGGGGATGAAAAACTTTAGGAAAGTAACCATTTACGCGGATGAAGCCGCGGGAAGAAGCTAGTAAGATATAAGAAGAAAGATATAAGACTTCTTAGAATCAATATTACTTTAATCTTACTTTCAAAGAGCTTGGGTGTATTGTGCGTGTTTGTTTTAAATTAGCTTTTATAATAAACTTATCGCTGTCAAACTGACCGCATGCCACAAACCAAGAACATCTGGGCGCTTCACTAATTACTATCCTAATTGCTCTTCGTGTCATTTGTAATGTAAGCCATCACAGCATGTTAATTACGAGCGTCTTTGTTAAGAAAAATATTTTTGTTAATTATCATATATGTATATTATGAATAATTATCTTCTCCATGTAGTAATGAAGTTATAATATAATGTCATTCATTATTTTGCTATGATTATCGTATAAATAAATTAGGAGGCAGTAACAGAGAAGGAAAACTTAAAATATCTCTATGTCGATCTATTTAGTCAGAATTATACAGTAGAATAAACGACATTATCTGGAGAGAACTCTTACCCAACAATTTGATATATAGTACAAACATAAAATATAGAACACCTTGATCCATCCAAGACTAATAATACCCACCAAGGGCCAATAATACCCATTAAAGGCTAGTACCCTGATTCTTGTGATGCACGCCATCATTCCGTCGCCTTGGGCGGTTCGAGTGGAATATTATCATACCATTGCCTAGCAAAAAAGTATGAAAATTATAGAAAGAGCTCTAACTTGGGTTCTTGCAAGTTAAGGCAGATTTGCAGATTACCATACTGCTATACAGTTACCTAGGCTGGACGTTTGAATATCAAACCACAACTAATCCGTTAATAAAAAAAATCTAAAATGATGGTTATTAAATGGTATTGAAAGATTTCAGCTATAATCGCACGAATGGGTAACACAATTGTTAGTCGCAGATGTGTAGCATGTAATTCACGTTGACTAATGTCAGCGGGAACTACCACTTAATTTTTATTCCACAGTGATACAGGATGAGCTTTCATTACATTAAGCATTATCTACTAACCCTTCTGCTCTAGTGCTAAGTAGAGAGCTAAGTTGAAAGAATAATGATAAATGGGAGACGGAGAACTCAATATATACGGTAATGCTATGGATATAATCGGTTTTGTTGCCGCAGGTAACGAGAGATTATCCCAGTAAGTGTTGGCGTACTTATATAAAAATATAAACTATCCAAGGAACTATTCAAATAATTCTTTTTTCATCAAAATATATGCATCTTTTTAGTGGTTTAGTTAATTAAAGGAGTTATGCATACAAATGTATTTTTATACATTTAACCTACTTGAATATTTTTTTTTTGTATTTAAATAAGCAAGCGTTAAGAGCCACAATTTGCCGCGTCAAAATGTAAAAAGGCATCTCTTTTTTTCTAAGCCATCTCATAATCTCTTGAGTTTGAAGTAAAGCCGATACTTGACCCTACACTTAGGACGATGCTTTTTTATTTTATTATACTTGAAAAAGTTGAAATTTAAATTTAGATTTCTTAAGTCCCTATTGTATATCATTAAACTTCAAATATTTCTATATATTTTATGAAAATTATGAAAAATAAATATTAAACATAGTATTGAGCGTGGTAAAGAGAAGTAATAAGGGACTGCCATAAAGTGGTCTATGGTTCAGGCTTGTGACGTGCTCTCTAAGTTGATTTTTGTGAATCTACACAGGGGCACACGTCTTCAAGTACCACTGCAGGGATGCCATTGACCCGTTTGACTTATTGACATCTAGAAACTATATTATATAATGTATAATGTGAACTATATAATTGCTCAATGATCTCAGCAGGATATTCCAGCTAGTGGGTTTACGAATGAACATGGACAAGACGAAAGGCATGTCAAATGCCCAAGTCATTCCTGTACCGGTCCTAGTTGGCAATGCGATTCTCGAAGTTGTCGATCAGTATGTTTACCTTGGACAAACAGTCCAAGGTAAACATAGGTTAGGCACATTCAATTTCGAGAAACAAGTAAGCCGACCAATCCAACTCGGCTGGGTAGTGGTCGGGATACTTAAGAGGATCTTCTCGTATAATATATCTTAGTGTCTGAAAACACAGGTTTACGACTAGTGTGTGTTACCAGTGATGACTTACAGCTGAAAACGTGGTTCCTAAATGTAGGCCTCATAATCAAGCTCAAAGTCGCTCACCGTGCTATGGAGCGGGCTATGCTTGAGATTTCTCTGCCAGATAGAATCCGGAATACGGAAATCCGCAGAAAAACGGGTGTAACCGACATAACACGAAGAATAAGCACGCTGAAGTGGCAATGAGCAGAACGACCCGACAACCGCTGGGAAGAAAGGTTCTCCAGTGGCGACCGCGTATCGAACGACACAGTATAGGACGCCCCTCCACTAGGTGGACAGACAACCTGGCGAAAGTTGCTGAGCGTCGTTGGATGCAGGCGGCATAGGACCGCACTCTGTGGCGTTACATGAGGGAGGCCTACGTCCAACAGTGGACGGCGATAAGCTGAATTATGATGATGATAATGATAATGATGATGATAATGTGAATGTATAATGTGAATTCAAGGCTTTTAGTGTAATCGCAAGACGATGATTTAGCGATTTCCGCGTTTAGAGTCAAAAAGGACACAAACAGTTGGCCTAGAAGATGAGCCTCCTCCTTTGTACTGTGAGCTGAAGAATGTCATTGTGTTTCGGAAATGGTGGGTAATTAGACTGGCAGAAGTTGCGTTGGATAGCCTTTGATGGTTACCAGAATGCAGAACTGTCAGCGGGATAGCTTTTTACTTGCTCATTATTCTTGGCAGTATGTTTTCTTTCGAGACATACTGCCAAGTCAATAAGTGGCATTCAATTTTTATTTTTCCTCTTTTGTATTTGAATTCCGACATTTCAAGAACCTTACTTGCGATTGACCTGCAGAACCTAGTCGACACAATGATAGAAGATTGTAAGAAAAGGGGTCTACGCGTGAATGTGAGCAAAACCAAAATAATGGTCTTTGAAAGAGATGAAGCCAGAACAGATGTAAGAGTAACAATAGGTAATGATGTACTAGAGCAAATGGATGAATTTGTATATCTTGGATGTGGATTTAGCCGAGATGGAAGGTACACCACTGATATAGAACGAAGAGTGAATGCGGGAAATAGAGTGAACGGAGCGTTGGGACAACTTCTCGGTAGCCACCACCTCAGCCAGAAGGCACGTGTAGCAATACATAACGCAGTGCTTGTCCCAACATTACTGTATGGAAGCGAGAGTTGGGTATGCAGAAAAGAGTATGAAAGTAAAATTAATGCGGTCGAAATGCGATCTCTACGGAAAATCTGTGGAGTTAGGCTGACCGACCGCAACTGGAGTCCCCCGTTGCAGGGCGGTGGACTGTGGAGGCGGTTGCGCCGTATCTCCACCGCTGGATTAATAGAAGGCACGGCAGCCTATGCTTCAGGATGGTGCAGGTGCTTACCGGACACGGGGTCTTCGGTAAGTACCTGCACAGAATTGGAAGAAAAGGGACCCCAGGATGTCACGAGTGTGGCGCGCCGTTAGATGATGCGCGTCACACTCTGGAGATATGACCCGCCTGGGGTCCCCAGCGCCACGTCCTGATGGAGGTCATTGGGAGAGACCTGTCGCTGTCAACCATCATCTCGAAGATGCTTGACAGCGACAGGTGCTGGTCGTCGATGGCCTCCTTTTGTGAGGCCATCATGGAAAGGAAGGAGGCCGCGGAGCGGGAACGCGAGGCGCTTGCGTCCGCTGACTCAATCCGCGGCCGGCGACCGGGGAGGAGGAGGCGCCGTTATGCGCACCTCCTTACACCGCCTTAAGGGTTGACAGGACGTGGCCAGAAGGCCAAGCGTTGGGGTGCGGGGATCGAATGTCAGTAGACGATCTTTCCAGCGCCCCGTAAAAGCGCGGAAGGGGCCGCTGTGATTTTAGTGGGTATTCCGGTCGGGCAGCTGACCGGCGAGTTCCACACTCCCCCCCGTCTATCACCAGCGGGGTATAGCGCATAAATGCGTTTCCTCAGCGCATAAGAAAAAAAAAAAACTCTGACCGACCGCATTCGTAACGGCGACGTCAGAGAGCGAGTAGGTATGAAAGAGAGTATTGGTGTAAAGATACGAAAGGGAATGCTCCGATGATTCGGACATGTGGAAAGAATGCCGAACGAACGTCTGGTTAAAAAGATATACAATGCGAAAGTGGAAGGATGTAGGTACCGGGGGAGACCGAGACTCACCTACCTAGACCAGATCGGTCATGTACTGAAGGAAGGTTGAGTCAAGAGTCTCCGAAACCGGCTAGCGTGTATGAAGAGAATTATAAATGTTGAGGAAGCGAGTGAAGTATGCAAGGATAGAGTTTTCTGGCACTCTGTTCTCTCTGCCTACCCTGCAAGAGATATGGCGTGATTATACGTATGTATGTATGTAGGAACCTTATTTTGGTTTTGGTACGTGGACTGCTTTTGGCGTGCCACTTTGCATGTTTTATTAAACAAAGGACTGTCACGGCCGCCAACGAACATTTTAGTTTTGGGAATGAATAATGCCTTCCCCGTTTCAGTGAACCATTCCATACAAACGTCAGAATTTGTGGAGGAGAAACAAAGGATAGCTCTATATGTAGGGCAGTTTTCCACTCCGACACGACGACAAAATTACGGGATTTTCGCCGATTAATTAAACAGCCTCCGAAAGGAGATGATCCTGGCGACCATAAGCACAGGGTTTTCTTGTACTTCATAGCAGTCCTCACGCTCAATGTTCCAACAAAGACTTCACCATAAGTTTTAAGCATCATCAAAGCACAAGCAAACACGTTGGATAAACGGCCGTCTCGCTTATCAAACGAAGTGCAATAAGAAATTACTGTTACTCAAATGTCGATTTTCTGCGAGAATGTGGTACTATTACGGATGGGTCCCTCTATGACTGCAGACAGAGAACTGTCAATAATATGGCCCTTACCACTATTAAATATACGTCCCATTATTGGGTTCTAAGGGGAGATAAAGAATCCTATACTTGTTAGATGAGGTGGTTATCACATCGAGTGAGTTTTGTTTACATTAAAGAAAAAGTGTGTGTGTGTCAGCTCCGACGCACGACTGGAGTTTACTCCTTAAGTACGATTATCAAAACAGGCGCAAAAAAAGCTCATTTGACTAAAAATAATATATATATATATATATATATATATATATATATATATATATATATATATATATATATATATATATATATATATATTTATTTACATTTATTAAAACTGTTCAGTGAAGTATTATCTCACGTCAGAAAGTGAAAGGTGCGCAGAATAGGTTGCGAACCAAAAACGTAACTAGGTCATTCGATCTCCAGATTTTACTCCTCAATTTTTTTTCATACCAGGCGCCTTATATGAAAATCGATTCTTAAGGAGTAAACAACTCCAAAAATTTAAATTTAATTTAGTTTGAATGGGATAAATATTTTTTATAGAATGTTGCTATGTGAATTTTGCTCAGTGACCTTTAAAATATCATGTTAACGATGTCCGTAGTGACAAATTCAACAGAAATAACACCAGTTAATCTCACCTTAACGCGTCTAAAGAGTGTATTTTATGAGCACGAGACGTGATGCTCACAAAATGGTCTGTTTTCATTCCAAAATGGTTGCTCGTTTATTCTTGACATTTTTATTCACTGTTGACATCATCGTTTGTCAGTAAGCGTAACATTAAAAAAAACTATATTACTGATATATTAATGATTGTTTGTGTCATTTCATCATTTCGATGGTTTGCTTCCGATATGTTGTAATCCCATATAACATATTACAGTTCTTATGAGTTTATTATGTCATTTTGAATCTGTCATAAAATGAATGCGAATAATTTTTCATTTTTTATATTATTTATTGATATTTTAGTGGTGATTTGTAGGTAATCCAACGCAGCTAATAAATACATTTGTTTTTCATGGTATTAAAGTTTGATTTTTGAGTACCGTGGATATATAATTATTTAGCTAGCTTTCTCGGCAATTCGTAAAACAATATTTTTTATAACTAATTGCTATTGATGATAGAGCAGTAGTGAATAAATTAAAAGTATTTTAAAAGCGTTATATTTCTTTATGCTTCGCTGTTTTTGACAATGATGAATAATGGACATTTTGTAGTTATTGATATTCAAAATGGCGTAAAATTTACGCGTATAATATATAGTTAAAATAACGTATTTAATGTTCGTAAATTGTTTGAATGTCTATTCAAATTATCTGTTAATATTGGAATTTAGACTATAATAAATAGCATCAACATATTTTACATCTTGATAATGATGAGAATTGAATAAAATTATCATCATATAATTTACTCAGTATTTCTTGAATATCACGAAGAATCTAAAGTTATATTTTTATACTGACGTAAATTACTTTGTCACGGTAATTTCCGTTGGATCTTGCGTCCTTCAATTAGACGCAAACGCCATCTGCCGACGGAAATAACTGACAGCCAGAACTCGTGTCTTTTACTAAGAAGTTTTAATACTTATAAATTGACGAGATTAAACATAAAGTATGTCTACCTATGTAATTTTATAATCTTAGTGTTTAATTTTATGTGTGTTGATGGAATAAGTATATAATCTATCATTGCTGACCGTGGATATTGTCAAAAAAATACTAAATGATATACCTATATATGTACGTAAAATCAATAATATAGTTTTATATAATATAGCTGTGTGATAACGGCAACGAATACTACCAACCCTTACTTTGCTCGTGATCGTAAAAGACGACTAAGTGCCTTATAACGACCTGGGCCAATTCCATCTGATGCCGTTTGGTTAACAAATACATTCCCAATGAGGATTGATGTCTGGCAGGCGGCCGGACATAAAACTTTGCCAATATCTTTTACAATATGTACTATGAAAGAAGAGTACATATTGTATCGACCCCAAGTAATTGGGATAAGAGTAGGAGAATGATGTACGTAATATCAAGTGAAGGAAACTTGAGATAAAACCCTATACCAATATTTCTGACTAACAACCCTATTATAGTTGACTTACTATACCAATAGTAATTTCCCTCCTATTCCGGAAGAGGCTCGTCTCCAGCATGGAGTTACATATGAGTGGAGATAAAATAAGTAATGATTGCTTAATTATCAATATTTCATTTAAAATGAATACCAAATCTAGATGTAGCTACTGATCTCCTAGTACCTAATAGATTATTTAAGCTATTGCATAAATATTTTTATTATTCTGTTTGCACAGGCGATGTAGTGGTTAAGATATCGACTTGTTCTGCCAGTGCTAGGTTCGATTCCCATGCAGAATAATATTTTGTATGATCTACAAATTCTTATTCTAAGTCTGGATGTAAGTTGTGTTCGTTATCTTTATGTTTGTGAGGTCCACTGTTATATGGAGATTGTTTTTCATTTAAGAAATAGAAACAGTATTAATTTTCAATATTCATTCGTCTGTATTTAGAATAAAATATGTCTGCCATCCTTGGCACTCATACTAATCCATAGTAGACATAAAAACCACATACCTAGCATAGCAATTATATCATCACGTGCTTATTGAAAAGCCTATATGATATCATTAGACTAATGAAATAATTCATTATTAAAATGGCTGATATACAACAAAAAATATATAAAGTTTACCTTCAGCATCTTCGCTGTCTAGCATTTGATCCAATTCCAAATCATCAAAGTTATGTACCATTGTGCTCAATATCGTTTGTACCTTCTCTTTCTCAATTTTTCCTTCCTTCTGTGAGTCGAACATGCTGAACGCCTGCCGTAGCACTGTGGGTAAAATATATTTTTTATTTTAAACAGTTCATAAATAAAAATAATTAACTATAACCTAAGACCTTATTTCCACTTATTAGGGATTAGAATAATATCAAGTACATAAAATTTAATAATAAAAATAAATCTTAAAACTATAAAAATAAATAAAAAAAAAAACCATCAATTATGATATTTATTTAAATCTAACATTTATTTATTTAAAATATACTCATCATCATCATTCATTGCTCTTATCCCAATTACTTGGGGTCGACACAATATGTCATCTTCCTTCATACAATCCTATTAGATGTCATCTTTGTAGTTACCCCCTGACTGTTTCTGTCATGCCTCACGCAGTCCATCCATCTTTTCTTTGGTCTTCCTTTACCCCTAAATCCATTCACAAAACTTTCCTCACAACATTACTTTTATCCCGCCTCATCACATGTCCATACCATGTCAGACGTTCACTCCTTAAAGCTTTCCGTCACTTGCGCAACATTCAAATTATTTAATATCTACTCACTAAGTCAAAAAATAAGATTTATATTTAACTAGCTTCTGCCCGCGGCTTCGCCCGCGTAAAAGTTTACTTTCCTAAAGTTATTGATCCCCTATTTTTATTTTTGACCGTCGGTAATACAGTGCAACGGTATTACAATACTCAGGGTTGGAACTTCATTACTGGACTACTAGATGGCGTTGAAGAAGCTAGATTTTGAGATTTTTTGACAAACATTTTTTTTATTTTTCATATAAAAAAATTGATTTTTTTTTTAATAAAAAGTATCCTATGTTACATTTATTACCTCCAAGAATATGTGCACAATGTTTCATGATGATCGGTTGAGTAGTTTTAGCGTGAAAGCGTAACAAACAAACTTACATTCACATTTATATATTAGTAGGGATAGTATGGCTCTGTGGTATCGGCGACGAATACTATTAACTCTTACTTTGCTCGTCGATGTCGTAAGATGCGACTAAGAGCCTTATAACAACCTGGGCCAACTCCATCTGATGACGTTTGGTCAGCAATTGCACTCCCAGGGAGGATTGACGTTTGGCAGGTGGCCCGTCATAAAACTATCGCCAATCACTTTTACAATATGTACTATGAAGGAGAAGCATATCGATCCCAAGTAATTTGGATAAGAGTAGGAGAATGGTGATGATTCAATAGTATCTATTTTACTTACCATATTTTATACTTAATAATAAAAATAAATCCTAGTTCAATGAAAGTAATTCATAAAAACCTGATTACGAGCGAAAAATAATTGTCACAAATGGGATTCGAACCCACACCTATTGGAAATCCGTCCCGATCGTGCTTCGGATTTCCAATAGGTGTGGGTTTGAATCCCACTATTGACAATTATTATTCGCTCGTAATCGGGTTTTTATAAATAATGAAGCATATTAAATGCTAAATTTCAGTAATTGCCATGAAAATAAATTAAAAATCTTATCAATTATGATATTTCGTTAAATATAATAGTTATTTATTTAATATTTATTCATTAGGTAAAAAAATATGAATTATATTTAATAATTTCTTAAGAAGGTTTGAACATCAGGCAAGCGGTCGGTCGTAACACTATTGCCAATAACTTTTGTAATATGTACGAAGAATAGTTCACATTACGTCGACCCCAAGTAATTGGGATAAGAGCTGAAGACTGAACTCAACTAAATTTTAAATTTAAAAATCGTCATTAAATGGACAAATTTAACGTTCATTATAATAATCTATTAAATTTAAAATTATATTCAAATTTAAAGAAGTTAATAAAGTCTTCTCTCCTTTCGTGACCATGAACGCTGTAAAATATTCAAAATGTCAGGAAATTTAATATCAAATACAAACGCGATAGAATCCGTAAAACTAGTTTCATTTCAAATATGTAATACTCGCGTAGACATTAGAAATCATTAAATTAATAAAGGCGTATCATTTTTACATTAACCTGAGATATCCATTCATAAGTTTAAAAACGTAGGTAATAAATAAAAACTAATTTCGGTAATATACAAAACCGAACTCAAAATTAGTTAACGATTTTATGCTTTTCGTATTTAATTTCAAAACTTAAGCAATCAAAGTCGACTATTTACTAAAAGGCTTTTGTAAAACAAATCATTTAACTCAGTAACATAGCAGTAACAAGCTATTAAGTTTAAGTAAACTAAGTACTTAAAAGCACTTGGTTTTGTAAATGTAGCGCTACTTGAAGGCGCAATATACTGCTTTATAAACTACAAGCCTATACAAAGTGCTCTGCTTTTGTGATAGAATTAATTTTTATTTTTAATTTACGTTATGAAACTCATAGTTATTTACGAAAGTATAAACAAAAGTGTTGAACATCCATACTTAGTATATTTCTGATATTTACGCGTATGTTACGTAATGTTTACGAGTATTACACATTTGAAATAATACTATTTTACGGATTTTATTGCGTTTATATTTGATTTTTAGTTACCCGGCGTTAGTACAGCGCCCATGGTTGCGCGTGGACTTGTCCCAGTGTGCTAATGAAATGAGAATACAATGACTGACTTTTACTTTGCTATGTCTTGAAAAATGACTGAGAGATCATGAGGAAAATGGGTATAAGTAATTTTTTGGACATCTTAGAGCCTTATTCCCTCTTAGGGAACCCTATATCCAGCAATTAATGTAGATAGGCTGATAGATAAGTAATCAAAATTATTTAATAGCTATAGTTTTAAACATCTAATACGGCTAATTGATTTAAAATTAATAATAAATGGGAACGCCAGTAAAATGTCAAAGAAATTAAATGATATAATTATTATTATAACAGTAACTTAAAATGGATGGGAACTAGAACTTAACTAATGGAAGCGAGAGTTGGGTATGCAGAAAAGAGTATCATAGTAAAATTAATGCGGTCGAAATGCGATCTCTGCGGAAAATCTGTGGAGTTAGGCTGACCGACCGCATTCGTAACGACGACGTAAGAGAGCGAGTAGGTATGAAAGAGAGTATTGGTGTAAAGATGCGAAAGGGAATGCTCCGATGGTTCGGACATGTGGAAAGAATGCCGAACGAACGCCTGGTTAAGAAGATATACAATGCGAAAGTGGAAGGATGTAGGTACCGAGGGAGACCGAGACTAACCTACCTAGACCAGATCGGTCATGTACTGAAGGAAGGTGGAGTCAAGAGTCTCCGAAACCGGCGAGCGTGTATGAAGAGAATTATGAATGTTGAGGAAGCGAGTGAAGTATGCAGAGATAGAGTTCTCTGGCACTCTGTTCTCTCTGCCTACCCTGCAAGGGATATGGCGTGATGATATGTATGTATAAATAGTCATTGATTTTTTTTCTTTAAAATCTTTCTGGTTATTACTTAATGATCAGCAGTTTATTAATAGGTACGTGTCTGTACACAGGGATATGATAAATATTTTATATATTATATATATATATATATATATATACATACATACATATCATCACGCCATATCCCTTGCAGAGTAGGCAGAGAGAACAGAGTGCCAGAGAACTCTATCCTTGCATACTTCACTCGCTTCCTCAACATTAATAATTCTCTTCATACACGCTCGCCGGGTTCGGAAACTCTTGACTCCACCTTCCTTCAGTACGTGACTAATCTGGTCTAGGTAGGTTAGTCTCGGACTCCCCCGGTACCTACATCCTTCTACTATTATATATATAGAATAATAATATCAAAACCTAACATAACGAGCTAATCAGATATATCCACAAGACCCCAAGTGCCAGGATTGGCTACTAAATTATCTTTTAACGCGATTGTCGCAGCCATTTCCATATTAAATAGAGATAAATAGGCCTGTTATGTATTATTTATTATCGTGGATTCTATGTAGATTACTTTAGAACGCAAGGTGAAGCCAGCTAAATTGCAGGTATTTGTCACAATTTAACATTTTGTTGAAGGATTGCAGTTTTAGAATATAAATTAAAGCTAAGAATTTATAAGTAATTTAATTTATAGCTAAGAATATTTCATCATCATCGTTATCACAGCCCATATATGTCCCACTGTTGGACTCGGGCCTCCTTCGTATTGGAAGAGAAATTTCTCTTCCAATACGAAGGAGGCCCGAGTCGAGTAGGTTAATTAACCTAATATACCACGCTGGTCAGACGTGTTGGTATAGGGTTTTGTTTCGAGTTTTCCTTCTCTTGCATAGATGTTATATGCGTTTTATATCCCTTAGTCGTCTCGTACGATCACCCATGGGTAAGATAGGGGGTGGTGAATTATATTCTTACTCTGTCACCACACGGAAATTGGAAGAATATTTAATTCTTTAATTTTATTGACTTCAACGTTAAACAAGGAAGCAGTATTTGATGGTAAATGGTAATTGTCACTAATGGAAATAAAACTATGAACCGCTGTTAGAAGAAATAAGAAGTAATACGATAAAATATGTAATAATTTCACTATTTAATATAAGCTTCAAAAAAAATAGCGCGTAGATCGGCCCTGTTGCTGCTTCCAGGTGTCTTTTGTGGCTCTCATGATGTCAAAAGACTACCTAAGTGGCTACCGTCTATACTGTGTCATCCGAATAATATATTGCCTAAATTTTTTTGATTACTATCGATTTTGAATGACGAGAATTTATTTAATTTTTATTAGCGTGTATGAAGAGAATTATGAATGTTGAGGAAGCGAGTGAAGTATGCAAAGATAGAGTTCTCTGGCACTCTGTTCTCTCTGCCTAACTTGCAAGAGATATGGCGTGATTATATGTATGCATGTACGTACTATCGATTTTCTATGAATTGCCGCATTTTCAGTCTCTTTTTGTAAAGAAATTTCTAGAATATTTCTCTCCTCAGCACGTTTTTTTTTTATAGCTTATGGTGGCAAACGAGCAGACAGCACACCTGATGGTAAATGTCACTGCCGCCCATGGACCTTTACAATATAAAGATAGCTAGACCGCTGCCTACAATACAAATCCCAAACCCTCCCCAGTTGGGCTTCCGGCTCTCTCGCTCACCGAACGAAGCGCAATAGCACATTGCCATTACTCACACATCGATCTTCTGCGAGATTGTGGTACTAGCCTTTTTTTTTTGCGGTGGACTACGGACGACGGGCGACGAAAGAGGCGGCGCGCAACCCCATAGACCCACCCTGCAAACACCTCTCTTCGCTGTGCGAGCGGGCCACCGGTAACCGATCTTTGTCATCGGTGGGCGAGTGTGGTACTACCCTGGACGGACCGGCCCGCGGGGTCCTACCACTATTCAAACGCTCGTTCTATAACTTTGAGCTCATATATGCTCTATTGCTGGGTTTGAAACCCATTCATAACAGGAGAACAATTGATGTACCCTACGCTGGACTCAACAATATAGACTTTCATATAAGGTTGATATTTGGAAATCACGTTTCAGTACCGTGTCAATAGATAATTAAGTCAAATTATTCATATCAGATTTATTGAATTATTATTGATGAGTTTACAGTCACTAATGAATTCAACTACAATCAGGCCTCTGGTATTGAATATATGATAAGGATGTATTAGGGAAGTAAACTAATAGGCGACTAACTAAATTTGTTCATTAATATCACATTTTGTAATACATGTTTGAGTATTTACAAAATAATCATTAGAATATTGAATTATGAGTACAACTCGACTGCACAGATGGTTTATTAGTAATAGTGGTAGGACCACGCTGTGGAAAGTTTTCTGTCTACAGCCGCGGGCCGGTCTATCCGGGGTAGTACCACACTCTCACAGAAGATCGACGTCTGAGTAATGGCAATGTGCTATTGCATTTCGTTCGGTGAGCGAGAGAGCCGGAAGCACAACTGGGATGGATTTGTATTAGTAGGCAGCGGTCTAGCTATAACCTTGATATTGCAAAGGTCCATGGGTGGCAGTGACACAATCAGGTGTGTTGTCTGCTCGTTTGCCACCAAAAGGTATAAAAAAAAAGATACCAACCTTTCGTGCTAATGCCATGAGTTAAATTCCTACGGAGGACAATACTTTGTGCTATCCATAAAATGTTCTGAGTCTGAGTGTAATTTGTCTGCGTGAATTTCCTTAGAGTAAGGTGGTGTCTTTTAAGAAAGAAAATAAAAAAGAAAAGAAAATGATGATGATATTTTCTAACTTAATTATATAATTATATAGACGGGCCAATCGTATTCGTAATGACGACGTAAGAGAGCGAGTAGGTATGAAAGAGAGTATTGGTGTAAAGATGCGAAAGGGACTGCTCCGATGGTTCGAACATGTGGAAAGAATTCCGAACGAACATCTGGTCAAGAAAATATATACAATGCGAAAGTGGAAGGATGTAGGTACCGGGGGAGACCGAGACTCGCCTACCTAGACCAGATTGGTCACGTACTGAAGGTACGTACTGAAGGTGGAGTCAAGAGTCTCCGAAACCGGCGAGCGTGTATGAAGAAAATTATGAATGTTGAGGAAGCGAGTGAAGTATGCAAGGATAGACTTCTCTGGCACTATGTTCTCTCTGCCTACGATATGGCATGATGATATGTATGTATGTGTATGTAAATAAGTAATATATAAGCAAAGGAAAACTCGAAACAAAACCCTATACCAACACGTCTGACCAGCGTGGTATAGTAGGTCAATTTCCCTTTCATTACGGAGGAGGCTCGAGTCAAACAGTGGGACAGATATATGAGCTGAGATGATGATGAGATGATGAAATAAGTATCGACATGCGTTGAGACAAGAGTTATTTTAAAAAAAATATTGTCTGTATGTAGTCTGTATCAATTATTCTGATGAAAGTTTTATCTCTAAATGCATAATTTTTATTGATGATAAAATAATATGAATTAAAATAAAAATATTAATTCATTAAGAGGTGGAATAATTAAATTTATTCAAATAGTTTCGTGCAATGTAGAGTTTAACGGAGAATGCTATTAATTTGCATACAGATAACTAAATTATTTAAATATTGAAATTATTATAATTATTAATGCTGCATTATATCACCATTCTCCTACTCTTATCCCAATTACTTGAGGTTGATACAGTATGTACTCTTATTTCATAGTACATATTGTGAAAGTGTGGTGTAGGTAGGTTCTCCCCCGGTACCTACATCTTTCCACTTTCATGCATTCACTTCATTTTCATCATTATTACTTATTTACAATATCGATAATATCGATTTTTAAGACATTACACATAAATTTTGAACATAAAAGGTTAAACCATCAGAGAACCTCTCTGTTAAGAGTTTTATTTCGATTTTTTACTTTTATATATGTTGTATCCAATAAAACCGACAGGCAAGAAATAATGAATTGTATTCCTAATGCATGAACTTCATCATCATCATCACCGCAGCTAAAATATGTCCCATTATTTGGCTCAAGCCTCCTCCATAATGAGAGGGAAATTGATCTACTATACCATGCTGGTTAGACGTGTTGATAAAGGGTTTTATTTCGAGATTTTCCTCTCTTGCATAGATGTTTTATATCTCTTAGTCGTCTCTTACGATCATCCACGGGTATGATGGATGGATGGATGATGCATGCATAAACATAGAAACTTCTAATTTTATATAATTTTATACAATAGTTTTTGAGTTATAAGGCAACAAATTAAAATACAGCTATGACATTTAACGTGGGTGAAAATTAATAACGCCATGCACCAATGAAATTAAGGTAATTAAGTACAGCAGTGAAATGAATTGCTGCACCATTTTGTGCTAAGCGGAGATGAAATTAGCTTATAAATGGCACTTAATTAGTTCACGTATATGACGCCCATACGTAATACCTACGATTTGGTATATTATTTCCATTATATAATTATTTAAATGGTTCATAAAGAAATTTATTGATTTTGGTGTTGTTTTAATTCACTGTGTGATAGTTACTACGAATTCTACTATTTATTATATTTATGTAAGGCAAGGAAAACTGGAAACTAATTCTATACCAACACGTTTGAACAGCGTAGTATAGTAGTTAAATTTCTCTCCCATTATGGAGAAGGCTCGAACCCAACATTGAGATCTATGAGCTGAGATGATGAAGATACGAGATAATGCTTTAATAAGATTACATGTGCTAACACAACAAAATTAAAATCTACACCATCATCACAGCCCATAAATGTTCCCACTGTTGGGCTCGGGCCTCCTTCGTAATGGGAGGGAAATTAACCTACTATACCGCGCTGGTCAGACGTGTTGGTATAGGGTTATGTTTCGAGTTTTCCTTCTCTTGTATAGATGTTTTATGCATTTTTTATATCCCTTAGTCGTCTCGTACGATCACCCATGGGTAAGATACGGGGTGGTGATTAGTATTCTTAATCCGTCACCACATTGAAATTAAAAAAAAACTCTACAAAGAAAAATAAAAATCTATGTTATAATGATTTCAGGTAGTCAGGTCAATTGACGCCTTCTTTTGGAATGTAATTATTCACCAATAGTATCATATGGAAAACCCAGGTAAACCTCTTAGTCGTTTTTTACGTTACCAACGAGCAATATAAACGTTGGTATTATTCGAAACCGCTAACATAGAAATAAATAAAACGTCTGATAGCCATGATTCTGGAAAATCTGATTGAAGGAATGTAAGTCTGGCAAATTCAAATATAAGCATTCTTTTCATCTAGCGATCCATATTCGGAATTTGTGATTTGAAGTAAATATAACATAACCTACATGAGAGTAAAATATTTTGTTCAATTGGTTATTTCTTTCGCTTTTCTTCATATTAGTTGAGTAGCTTGTGATACCAAAAATATGTGCAAGCAATAAAAAAGTTTTAGCAATATGACATAAAATTGCAAAAGTTTGTTGTATCGTATCTTTATACGGTTCATACAAGTTATATCTAGACGTAACCAAAATAAAAAGAAATGTGTGTGTCAGCTCCGACGCACGACTGGAGTTTACTCCTTAAGTACGATTATCAAAACAGGCGCAAAAAAAGCTCATTTGACTAAAAATAATATAAGTATATATTTTTATTTACATTTAAAATAATTAATTAAAACTGTTCAGTGAAGTATTATCTCACGTCAGAACGTGAAAGGTGCGCAGAATAGGTTGCGCACCAAAAACGTAACGAGGTCATTCGATCACTAGATTTTACTCCTCAATTTTTTCTCATACCGGGCGCCTTATATGAAAATCGATTTTTAAGGAGTCCAAAAATAAAATATTTTTGGTGTTTTTTTTTGTTAGTTTTCCTATTCCTTTTATGTATTAGCAATCAACTACTTCTGCGAGCTATTATTGCCAGTGCCGAGTTATAATTATCTTCACGTCTTTAATCTCTTTAGTTTAGTCATTATCCGTCAGTAAGTCAAATCGTCACTATCAACAGAGTACTATGGTCACACTGTTAATGGTATCTTCTGGGAAATTTGGTAGAAAACGAAATCGTTGAAAAGCACTTTTATATCATATTCACTACATCCTAGCAGTTCCGTCGCATCATATTACATAAAATATCATCATAATTATCTAACAAAATATGTTAAAAAAACTAAGACATCGAATATAGTACGAGACCATACGACATTTTCAGATTCCCGCCAAAAATCCCTTTGTAAGTTTTTTAATGTGTATTTGTTCTGTTTTCTTTTTATTGCAACGGTGGCATTATTCCTAATTTTATTACTGTATCGGCGAATTGACTATTCAATGTCAATGTATAAATCATTTTATTATCGTGAATTCATCCTCGGTTTTTATTTTATGGCATTTTGCCGATTCTTTCATCTAAGAGCTTTTGGAGGCGGCCAAAATATAACGATCCAAGCTGATATAAAAAATAATATACTTACTGATAATTTGAGAGTCATCAGTTGTATTTCTGCGGTTTGTTAAACGCGAACACGACTGAAACAATTAAAATGATTATTAAAATAAAAAATAATAGAATTAAAATTATTTTTTAAAAGCCAATACACAAAGTAATAAGCAAATTCAAAATAAAAAATGATTTTAAGAAAATATTTAAAACGTACCATTTTAAAATTTGTTTGAATATTTAAAAGGATTTATTATTTTTTAATTGGCGGGCTCTAGACAAGGCGCGCGCGACGTGAATACTAAAACTGATCGTTTAGAAATACGTTCGAAATTTAAAGGAAGTAAGTACTATTACGCACACAAAGCATTATCTAAAAATATTGATTGCCGTAGGCTTGTAGCGGCGTATAGTTTAAAAAGAAAAAAATATCTAAACAACTAGACAAACAATAGACACTCATTAGCTGGTTATAAGACTGAAAAAGTAATTTGATGAAAATTGAATGATAAGTGTATAGTGTTTATAATGTATAGATTAGAGGTCAAGACTTTTGGAATTTTATTAGAATGGACTTATTATTTCAAATAGAATACGCTCCTTACAAATCCGTATAAAATATCATGAAAATTATACATTCTATAAGGAAGTAAATAGGATTACATGTAGGTAATCGCATTTGACAGTTCTGTGCCTAACGCGATTACACGCTATATCACGGCTTTATCCAATTGAGTGCTTACGTTTGATGTAGAATTTAACCTCATTATTAAAATTCAAATGCCTATAAAATTAATCTGTACATGACAGAAGGTAATGCAAAATTTTGACTGATAATATATAATTATTTTTTTTGTATAGATTCTATATGGATAATTTTCCTCCTATTTTGTTGACTAATGCCAGAAATAGAACATATTTTTTTGACTATGAAATAAAATCTTATAATATGAAACTTATTATACGGTTAAGGTTAATTAATATTTATAACCAATTTTACTTTAAAAAGATACATTAAATTGAAACAAAAAAATATTGTACGTAATTTCAATTTTAACACTGTCTTCTATTTTATGATAGTTTTTTAATGATTTTTATTTAGTGCATAAATTACTAAAAGCAATAAACGTCATTGATAGCACCTTATTACCGCAAAGAGCCACAATATTTGTTTAAGTTAAAGTGTTATATTTAATATTTTCAGCTTAAATAATTTCTTTTTGAATAATACGCAAACTTTTGGAGTATTATTTAAGTAATATTAACATCGACCTCACATTTTTATCACTGTATAGGTAAAGTATCTGTTCTTTCTCTAGATAGAGACAAAAATATAATGGAATACGGAGAAGCTGATATTCGGCGTTAGCTTAAATTTTCTTTAAAATGTTATAATATCTAGGTAGTTATCGCGAATAGTTTCTATTATTTATTTAATTTAAAATATTAAAAATTAATTTTTCTTTTTTTAAATAATATACGTTGCTACTAATCAAACACATGATTCAAAATATAGTTAGTAATTAAATCTGTATCTCTCTATGAATATGAGAAAAAGAAAACAAAGAGATCTTGATGTTGATTTTAATAGAAAAAAACATGTAATAAAAATGGATGTATGTATTTTTATGAATATGTTTTAAACTATTAAGTCTATACAATGTGTAAACATTGTCCGATAGATGGCATACGTCACCTTGAAGACGTAAGATATAATATGATTCGAAATTTGCATGTCCTAAAATAGTTCACAATGGTGTAAGTGGTAGCACGGTTGGGCCGGATTCCCAATAGGTGCGGGTTCGAACCCCGCTTGTGACATCATTTTTCGTTTCGTATCGGGTATTTATAAATGTTTTAAACTATTTTAAGTTTGATAAAAGCATCAATAGGGATCATCTTTGGGACATAAGAAAATATTTAATTTAAATAAAATTTTTGTTAATTGATTTTGTGTGACGACGTTGATTTTGATGATACAGCAAACAAATGGTTATGAAAATATTTTTAATGCATTTATGTTTTAATATTTCAAAATAAATAGATAAAAAATATGCAAACATAAAAAAAAATCTTAAATTTATGAACATTTATTAATTATTTTTTTAATAATTTTAAATGAAGATTATGAGTTTTTATTAAATATATACGTTTTTTGGTTAGAAATGCGAGCTTAACAGCGTTTGGAGAGTAGAAGATACCTACACTGAATCGTGTGGGAATCCTCTACTCACAGAAGCCATACTTGTTCGGTACGAATACGACTAGTGAAGCATATAATTGACTCATTTGTCAGAGTAAGATGATCAGGCATTATAAATACCATCCCCTAATCAGCTCTTAGGTATCCATTGTTAAAATAGGCCTCCCAAAAGAATGGCATTCAGAATAGTCCTGTTCTACTTACATCCAAAACTTCCTGTGAATTTTAAGAGGTCGTCAGTCAACCTAATTTCGCTCTACGCCACGTCGTTCAATTCCTAATCACCACTTGCGTACAATACCTAAATAATTAATCATAATTATAGCGTATTTTTTTCTGAGAGTAAATAAGATGAACGTTCATTATTACAATTAAAAAGAGATTCGGTCGAAAATCAGAACAAAAACAAAAGGTTAAGTTAATTATTATTTTTACAGCTGGCAATTGACTTAGGCAATTTCCTTAGAGATTAAACGTGGAAAGATATTTTTTTTGAAGATATTAACTTTTAGTAATATAATTTGGATTTCCCTTTTGGGGTGATTGGCTTAGAATGTAATATCTTATCTTCTCTTAATTTCTCGTGGGTATCGTAAGATAGGAGTAACATCATCATCATAATAGATAAGCTCGAGTTTCCTAGAAATTAGAGGGAAATTGAACTACTCTTTCGCGCTGGTCAGATGGGTTGGTTTAATATTATTTAATATAAATAATATTATTTTTCCTTCGTTTGTATAGATTATATCCCTATCTAGGTTATATCCCTTAATCATCGGCACGACGTCCATGGGTAAGATAGGGGGTGGTGAATTTTATTCTTTCTTCGTCATCATATGGAAAATATAGGAGTATAGTCAGCAATTATCTTTTAGTAAACCTATCATCAAATACGTTTACTATGAAGGTTGCGAAGCTTAAAAATTATGTTATTATTAACTTTTGGTGCGGTTTTTATTCAAAATACATTAATGGGATGATAGATAAATAGAAAAAAAAAAATATTGCACAGATGGCAGAGTGGTCTAAGTAGATTTTCTTGCCGAGGTTCAATACCAACGCAGGCTAGTTCTTAGTGTGATCCACAAATGATTTTTTTAATTCTGTGTAATAGTTTTATTCATTATTTTTATATATATCTACTATGTCATCATCATTCTCCTATTCATATCCCAATTACTTGGGGTCGAAATAGTATGTACTCTTCTTTCATAGTACATATCTATTGTAAAAGTTATTGGCAATAGTTAGGTCGTTATAAGGCTTTTAGTCATCTTTTACGACATCCACGATGATGATGACACAAAGTAAGGGTCAGTAGTTTTCATAGCCGCTACCACACCATACAGCTATTATATAATAACTCCGTGTGGTGAGAGTAAAAATTCAATTCACCAACTAATATCATGTGGAGGTTGTAAAGGAATCTAAGGGGAATAATATGCATATAACATCAACAACAGCAAGAGGAAAAACTTAAATTTAAACTCTATAACAACTCGTCTGACTAGCGGCGTGTAATCGGTCCATTTCCCTCCTATTGTCGCTAAACCCAGTAGTGGTATTTATATGTGATAATGATGATTCATAGTTCTATAAATAAGGCAATCAACGCCCTCTATCAGTTATAAGCCTCCCCAATATACCGCTTCAAAAAACCATTTGCCCTTTGCTTTCAATAGCTCTGTGCTATTTTTATACTCGTAATCAAACAAAGGTTTTTCAGCTTAATATTGGAAGCCACCACTAAACGTATCTCTTTATTTTCACATAAACTACTGGAAATATTATTATCATCTTATTTTTATTCTAATTACGCGGGATGGACCCAATATATACTTTTTTCTATCGTACTACATATTGCAAAAGTTATGGCAATAATTCTATGAACGGTCGTCTACCTGACGTTAATATTCCTTGAGAATATAATTGTTCACCAGACAGCATCAAATGTAGTTGGTTCAGATCGATGTAAAGCTTTTAATCCTATTTTATAACACCAATGTAAAGTCATAAGTAATAAGGTTAGAATTATAATTAGATTTAACTATAATATAATTCAGTCTTCTTCATATATTAGATAGGTAGACCAACGAACTATAATAATTTAAAAGTTAAACGTTACTGAGGTTTACTTTCAATGAATAAGAATCTTTAAAGCCATTTAAATGTTAAATTTTATTCTATTCTCAATATAAATACAGGAAAATACAGGACGTCGTTCATAAAATTTTAAAATTTCATATCTACTGAAAATCCCTAAAGCGCTGGCGTAAACCGCTATAATAAACGACCCGAGGGGATATTACTGAAATCGCCGCTTCTGAACACCAATTTCATTTTCCGCTGCTGAAACATGCAGATATGGGTATTTTCGAATGCCTTATAATAGTAGTATTATATCCCATAATTATGTAGCGGCGAAAAAGATAATATAACACCTATCTTTTACGGTTTCCATCAGAATTTTTGGCGACTGCTGGCTAGAAGTTTAAAAGTGTGTACGGATTTTAGTCCTCAAATATAGTCAAAAATAAATTATTAAAGGAAGTGTTTTAGTTAGTTGAGGCAGTGATTTTAAAAACGAATTTCTTATCATCAAAATTAGAATAACCAGTTAGAATAATAGGTTTGGATGTCTTAGAGGCTTATATATTTGTCAGTTTCTATCAAAGATAATCGATCAGACTCTTTTGAACTAGTCTCTTTAATGATGCCTGCTGCTGCATAATAAGAGTCAGTTATTTCTTATTAAGATTAAATACTGAATTCATTGAAGTATCAACTATATACTTAAGATACAGACAATTATGGTCAAAATAGAAATTCCTCACAGAAATATAAATTGTACATTAATATTTTGATATTGGTTCTTACACAGTGTAAGCCTTATCTTTGCATTTGTCTTAATGCTGCTCCTATCCTGATTATTTGGAGGTCAACGCAATATGTACTCCTATATCATCGTAAATATTGCAAAAGCTATTGGCAATAGTTTTATGACTAGCCGTTTGTCTGAGAATTGTAATTGTTGACAAAATGACATCAGATAGAGTTGGCCCAGGTCGATAACAAGTTTTTAGTCGTCATTTACGACATCCACGAGCGATGTAAGGATTGGTAGTATTCGTAACTACTATCACAGAGCAATCTTAAGCCGTTACTATGTATAATATAAATAAGATAACTTCGCTAATATACAGAAATTTATTTCACAAAATAATCGTATAATTCTTTGAACTTGAATCTCATTATCAAAATTGCATATTTTTGATACTAGAATAACAAAAAATTGAAACTAAAAATTTTAAATTTGAAATTCCCTTCAATACTCAAACAGTGAGTGTAAAGTTTAGTGACACTATTTATCTTTAGTATTCAACGCGTAAACGGGCTAAATCATTGTTCAAACGATAAGGGTGAGTCTGATTTAAGTCGTTTAATTTATGCATAGAGTTGACTGTTACGTGCTTGTGATCCATGATGCTTGGTTTGGTATGTTTAACTTTAGTATATTGTGCTACCATTAGCATATCAGGATTTATCTCTAAAATGTGTGGTTCTCATAATTTGCTTGCTTCTTTAAATAATTTAAATTAAAGGATAGAATTTCATTATGGATTTCTGATGTTTACGCGTAAGCGTATTAGATATTTGGAATAAAACTATTTTTATGGATTCTATCGCGTTTGTATTTGTATTTAATCTGCTTTTTTTGCTGTAAAGTGTTCGGCATGTGGACAAATTAAAAATCAAATACAAAGGCGCTATATATTGTAAAAGTAGTTTTATTTCTTTTTGCGTTATTTAAAAAAAAAGTGTGTAGAGTGACTAATCCGTACGGCTTCATTTCTAAGTAAATTAAGACATATAAAGTCTTCTATTACTGTTAATAAATGAATATAGTAATTGCAGAAAATATCATCTTAACTTGTATTACCTAAGCCAAAGCCTCCGATAAAATGTTCTGTTGCTTGGATCGAGTCTCCTGTATAATAGGAAGGAAATCGACCTACCAAAATAATGGTCTTTGAAAGAGATGAAGCCAGAACAGATGTAAGAGTAACAATAGGTAATGTACTGGAGCAAGTGGATGAATTTGTATATCTTGGATGTGGATTTAGCCGAGATGGAAGGTACAACATTCATATACAGCGAAGAGTGAATGCGGGAAATAGAGTGAAAGGAGCGTTGGGGCAACTTCTCGGTAGCCACCACCTCAGCCAGAAGGCACGTGTAGCAATACATAACGCAGTGCTTGTCCCAACATTACTGTATGGAAGCGAGAGTTGGGTATGCAGAAAAGAGTATGAAAGTAAAATTAAGGCGGTCGAAATGCGATCTCTGCGGAAAATCTGTCACCACACGGATAATTTTTATGCATGAGGAAAAAAAGTGATAGATGACTAGTCCTTTCCGTTAAGTTCTACGACCGAATATTTAACATCGTTATATCTGAGTTGTATTAATATTGACAATGATACGAACAGGAGGAAGAAATACTATTGTTAGTTTACATCCATAAGTGAAATGAGCAGACTTAAAGACCGTTTCCTCCCTTTATTTTTTCGTATATACCTATGTTATTCAATACTGTAGTATCCACTATGTTCATATTATAATATCGTGTAAATATCCTAATAACTAAGCAAGCGACTGTAATTGAATACACATATGGCGCCGACCTATTGTGTTACCGATCTATCATGCGTTCGATTCTCATGCAGGACAATACATTCTGCGATCCGCAATACTTCCGTTCTGAGTCTGAATGTAATTTATCTACTTTAATTATATGTCTGTAAAATCCTAAGCAATACACAAAGGATATTTATATTTTCTTGGTACAGTTTTTAAAAATAATATCTTTAAAAAATAAAATAGTTAATAAAGTATTTAGATAATAGAAAATATAATTATTCATACGCTTATGAACCAAAAACACCATGTGTTATCGGCGCTAACAGCAAATTTATCATTGATTACATATAGCCTTTTTTTTTTTACGGTGGACTATGGACGTGGTCGTGCCCAGCCAAATCGGTCCAGGGTGACGGAAGAGGCGGCGCGCAACCCCAAAGACCCAACCTGCAAACACCTCTTTTACCCGATCTTTGTCATCGGTGGCCCGATTACATATAGCCTACATATTATTGAGTTAGGAATTATTAATAATGGATAAAATAAGAAACGAACATATTAGAGGAAGTTTGAAAGTTGCACCAGTGACGGAAAAGTTAAGGAGTTAACGGTTGACATACAAAGTAACATTGTGAGGGAAGTTTTATGTATGAAGACCAAAGAAAAGATGAATGGACTGCGTGAGTCATGACATGTATAGACAGCGAGTGACTGCAGAGATGATGTATAATTGGATTGTATGGAAGACAATGACATAGAATTGTTCGGGACTTTTGACGGGAATTTGAAAACGTCATGTGGTGCTCTTGTATTATATTCGATATCTTAGTGTTTTAACGTATTATATTAGATAATTTTGATGACATTTTATATAATATGATGTGCGGAAATACTGGGATGTAGTGAATATCATATAAAAGTGCTTTACAACGTTTTCGTTTTCCATCAAAATTCCCACAAGATACTATTAACAGTGTGGCCATTGCACTGTTAATGGTGACAATTTGACTTAGACAACGACTGACTTGAAAGACTAAAAACGTGAAAATATTTATAACTTGACACTGGCACCAATAGCTCGTATATGTAGCTGATTGCCAATACATAAGAAGAAGAAGACGATGACATATTGCGTCGATCCCAAGTAATAGGATAAGAGCAAGACGATGATGAAGATGCTTACTGAGTTATGACGGGGATGTAGCAAAAATAGGCTACACATTATTTCTGTTATTATAGAAATTATTTCTAAAGATATGATTTGTTTAGTTAATGTCATTTTGCTACAATAAGCTATACTGAAATAATAAACATGCCACAATAAATATACTAACGATTATATTTTAATTTATAATTTATCCTAATTATTGTTCTTACCACTTCACTTAGATCGTATAAAGGACGGCTAAATAAAATTTATACATAACACTGGAAAGAAACGCCGAAATAAAACATAGACGGTTTGAGGGAGAAGCATGAAGAGAATAGAAAACATTAGCCGTTTGAAACAGAAGTATAGAAAGAGCAGGATTTAATAATGGAACGTGGGATCTTAAAGAAGATAAATTATTATTACTGTAAGGAAATTTTATTAAATTTTATATTGATAATTGCTTAAAAAAGAAATACTCAAAGTATTGTGTGGTAGCGGCTACGAATATTACCAACCCTTATTTTGCTCGTAGATGTCGTAAAAGACGACTAATCAATTATATCGACCTCGGTAACTCCGCATGATGCCGTTTGGTCAACAATTACATTCCTAAGCAGGCTTGACATCAGGCAAGCGGCTGTTCATAAAATTATTACCAATAACTTTTGCAATGTACGTAATATCATCATCATCATTACCCTGCTCTTATACCAATTACTTGGGGTCGACGCAATATGTCCTTTTCTTCCACTCAATCCTATCCGATGTCATCTCTGCGTTCACTCCCTTTCTATTCATATCATGCTTCACGCAATCCATCCATCTTTTCTTCGGTCTTCCCTTACCCCTAAAGCCTTCAACATTCATACTTAAAACTCTTCTCCCAACATTACATTCATCCCGTCTCATCACATGTCCATACCAAGTCAGGCGTTCACTTTTCAACTTTTCCGTCACTGGCGCCACTTTCAAACTTCCTCTTATATACTCATTTCTTACCTTATCCATTCTCGTCAGGCCACACATCCATCTTAACATTCGCATCTCTGCTACATGCAGCCGTCTCTCATCCGTCGCTTTTGTAGCCCAACATGCTGACCCATACAATACGGCAGGCCTTATTAAGGTTTTGTATATTTTACTTTTTAATTTTAAGGGTACTTGAGTGTCACATATGGTACCTGTGACCTGCCGCCATTTCATCCATCCCGCGTCAATTCTGTGCTTCACCGCACGATCCAAGTCGCCATTGCTTTGGATAAGCGAACCGAGGTATCGAAAGTTGGAGCATACTGGTATAGGTACTCCATCTAGAGATATGGGTGTAAAATTGGAGAGACCGCCGAAATCGCAGAACATGCACTCTGTTTTTGTTCTGCTGATTTTCAAGCCAACGTTCTCCAATCTACAGCGCCATTTTTCCAGCATGCTCTGTACCTCAAGCCCATCTTCTCAATGTACGTAATATATGATTACTAAAATACTAATAGTTAATATTTTACGTTATTATTAGCAGTAAATTAATTTATATAATATATGATACTATTAAATCTGTTCTTATTATCTTATAATCCTTCTGGGAAATAAAAGTAGAAGATTAATCAAAAAGTTTCTCATATAACTGAAGAACGTTGTAACAAAGTTATCGCGTGCAAATTTATACTTCTTGCCAAAATTTATAGTTAGTTTCGAGTAGGCTCGTCTTCCGTCTCTCCTACGGACAAATGTGAACGAAAGTTTTATAGCACTACAAAATAAATTGCAGACAAGTTTTTTTTTTTCACATACGCGTACATGTTAAAGAGAAAAATATCGTTGATATTTTTAATTTTATGAGTTGTGGCTATAAGGAAGCTAAGTTGGACATGTGCGTATGTATATATTTCAAAATTACATCTTCTAAAATATTTATGTGAAAATAGTATTTTAATTTTATAGATTTTTTTTTGCGTTAGAGTATTGTTTGAAAAATTCTCTTGGCCTACAACTTTTGACTTTGAATATTGTAGAAAAATTTATAACGAAAATCTATTATTTATTGCATGCCTCATAACACGCAGCGTGTGGGTGTGCTTTACTATCGAAATGATGCCATACTAGATTCTTTCAATACAAAAAGAGTTCTTTTTCTTGATATTCACAAAATTCACTAGAAAATTTACGAAAAATTTAAGATTTTTATAAAATTGTATATAATGGCTCTTTTTAATAAATTGGTTCTATCTTCGTCCGTTTGCTGTGCGTGTACTAATTTTTTTTTATTTCTAATATTTTCAAATTAATTTATTTCGTTATTTCTAATCTTTAAAATAATTTCGATATTAATTATATCATCAAACTAACAAAAATCTGTTTGCACTGAATTCACTGTCGAGATTTTTTTTTTTTTAGCATATAAATAACAAGCAACTCGCTTGTATTTATATTATATTTTTATAAATTATATGTTTAGTCCGTCAGTCCGTCGTCCGAGTGAAAAGTAACTTTCGCAATATATAATCCCAAAGGAAATAATATATTATCCCAAGGGAACATATTACTGGCATAAAAAATATCCTATATGTTAATCCAGGAAATGGTATATTTATGTGCCAAATTTCATCTAAATTTGTTTAACGGTTTATGTATTATTGAGTAATAAACATCTAAACATGATTATAAACTTTCACATTTATAATAATAGCAAGAAGAGTAAGATTAATAAGATGATATGCGTATGTAGCGTCGACCATTTGGATTGCCAAAATATTCCTTAATTAGTCTTATACCTATGTTTGTGTTATTGGGTATCCTGTTTTACGATCACAGTAAGATAGGGGGTGATGAAATGTATTCTTACTCCGTCACCACACTGAAGTAGAGTATATAGTTAATTGTCATAAATTAATCTGTCTTTCTGTTGTCCGTGTGGTGACGGAGTAAGAATACTATTCACCACCCCATATTCTACCCGTGGGTGATCGTACGAGACGACTAAGGGATAGAAAACGCATATAACATCTATGCGAGAAAAGTAAAACTCAAAACAAAACCCTATACCAACACGTCTGACCAGCGCGGTATGGCAGGTTAATTTCCCTTCCATTACGGAGCAGGCCCCAGCCCGACAGTGGGACATTTATGGGCTGTGATGATGATGAGTCTGTCTTTTACATTAGGTAATTTGGAAAAATATCACGGTAAGATTAGAGGGACGTAGGGAAGCTCTTGACGATGCCGCTTCAACAACGAGTGTGCGACTGAGGTCTGGGGAAAGTGTGTTCTTTATCAAAAATCAAGCGGGCGTATCCGCGGGCGGAAGCTAGTTATAATATGAAACAGAGTAGAACTCTGTTTCATATTCAGCATAAACATATTTTTTAGTGGTAGGACCACGCTGTTGACATCTTTATATCTACAGCCGCCGGCCTGTCCAGGGTTTTTTCTTATTGCTTATGATGGCAAACGAGCAAGTAACACACCTGATGATAAGTGTTACTGCCACCTATGGACCTTTTCAATATCAAGGGCTATTACTTAGGCCGCTGCCTATCAATAAAATCTCCACACCCACCCAGTTGGGCTTCCGATTCTCTCACTCACCGAACGAAGCGCAATAGCACACTGTCATTACTCAGACGACGATCTTCTGCGAGAGTGTGGTACTACTTTCTCTGTCTACAGCCACGTGCCGATCCGTCCGCGGTAGTACCACACTCACAAAAGATCGACGTCTAAGTAATATCAATGTGCATTTCGTTCAGTGAGTGAGATAGCCAGAAGCCCAACTGGATGGGTTTGGGGTTTGTAATGGTAGGCAGCGGCCTAGCTATAGCCTTGGTTAGAGCAAAGGTCCATGGGTGGCAGTGACACTTACCCATTAGGTATGCTACTTGCACGTTTGACAACATTAACAATAAAAAAAACGTAGAAGCATAATTGATCACCCCTAATTTTGCCGCATTTACCTTAACCCATTCCTTAAAAATAGGACAGTGGGGAGGAATGGGTTAACCCATTAACAAGATAGCTGTATACAATAATTAAGCATATTAAATGCTAAATTTCAGTAATTTAAATAACAAGGTTGTGTCATCGTTTAATACAATTCTAACTGTAAAGTTTTAAGTATTAAGCCTATAACAATGTGTAAACATTGTCGGGTAGATAGCATACCGTCACCTTAAGACGTAAATATAATACGAAGTGAAATTTGCATGTCCTACAATTAGTCACGGTGGTGTAGTGGCAGCACGATTGGGCCGGAATCCCAATAGGCGCGGGTTCGAATCCCGCTTGTGACATCATTTTTCATTTTGTAATCGGATTTTATAAAAGATAGCTGTAGCTAACGGGGCAGATAAAAATTTCTAGCCTAATAATACTCATTCAATATGTTTTATCTCTGTGTCTGTGTATCATGACTGAACATGATAGGCATTTCTGCTCTCATTATGTAAGAGACCCGTGGCCTTAAACCAGTCGTAAATAACGTGAAGAAGAATTAGAATTTACGCTATTAATTAGTAAATCTATTCAATAATTGTATACAATATGTTTTTTTTTTAATACAACATTCCTAAGCTAAGGGAATAATCCTCTCGGGCTGGTCACAGATGTCAAGGAATCGGTACCAGTGGCCGACCCAATGACAATAGGGAGGGAATACGGTAGGTTATGGGGCAATATGCTACCCTTCCATCACCCCGGATGGAACCGACCGCGTGTGTCCAGACCTGTATGCCTGCCAAAAAAAGGCAATAATCCTTGTTTTACTGGGCATAAAAAATATAATTAACACAAATTACACCGAGACTCAAAACAAAAATTTGTATATTGCACAAATTATTGTTCTACTTGAGAATGGAATTCAGAACACTCATCACGGTATATCGATATCTTTATTATCACGCCATCTATGCAGGCATAAAATAAATGGACATAAATAAAAAAAATATGCGTGCATACAAAGTATACATATCAGAAGTGAAACTTTGGCAAACTATTTTTTAAATCTATTTTACATACATCAACCAATAGCGTGTACTCTCTCCCTCTCTCTCTCTCTCTCCCTCTCTATCCCTCTCTCCCCCCTGTCCACCCTCTCTCTCTCTCTCTCCCTCTCTATCCCTCTCTCCCCCCTGTCCACCCTCTCTCTCTATCTCTCCCCCTCTCTCGCTCTATTTCTCTTTATCCCTCTCTCTCCCCCCCTCTCTCTCTATCTCTCTCTCTATCCCTCTGTATCTCTCTAGTGGGGGCTCAGATAGTGGGGATGCTACGAAGAGTCTCACAAAGAGGAGACCGAGAACGTCTAATGTGTTCTATCTCATTCTCCCGCCGCTGAATCCTATACATTTATGTGTTTGTGTCTCTATGGACTTATTCTTTCGTTTCATCGAATTTGAAATCACAACGATTCTAAAGAAGATTCACTTCAAAAAATTTATATAATACGTATATTCACAGTGACCTAATTTTTTTTTTCATATAGAAAGCACGATTCGGTATAAGACATTATATGGAGCTTAGTTTATACACTTAATTCGCCTTTATCTAACCTTTTTTCTATCTTAGAACCTTTATGAGGTGTCGGAGTAAGAATTCGTAGTTCTAAAAACATTCACAACTTAGTACATACGTGTTGTTATTAAAAGTTCGTGTTTAGAGCATACACGTTATTTTTGCAGATTTCGAAAAAGGAGAAGTTTAGAAAAACTTAGAATGTATATTTATTAATGAATTTTCCGTGTGGTGACGAAATAAGAATACAATCCACCACCATCCAATCTTAGCCGTGGGTAATCGTAAGAGACGACTAAGGGATATAAAACGCATATAACATCTATGTAAGAGAAGGAAAACTTGAAACTAAACCCTATACCAATACGTCTAACCATTGTGGTATAGTAGGTCAATTTCCCTCCCATTATGGAGGTGGCTTGAGCCCAACAGTGGGACATACATATATGAACTGAGATGATTCAGGTATTACGTCTTTGTTTAGGAAAGACGAATTAATTGTATTACAGTATTTTTGTGTCGGGTTTTTTACAATTTTTAATTCTATTTATATTTCATACATTTTAAGATAGAATTATTTAAGTCGAATCCAATATGCCCAAACTTGGTGTGTTACTAATAGGTAATCCATTTCATCTACTTTATTATCAGAATAACTCAGTACTTAATGATATATGAGTACTTTAGAAGATATATAATATAAAAGTAAATACCTATTAGCTACTTTAGCATAGCATGGTTGCTTCCTCTCGCTGCAGTTTGATTTAAAGTGCGTCTTCTTTTTCAACCACGGAATGGCACATTCTTCAAATAAAATAATACTTGTTCGTAACAGGTAAGGTCTGCTTAGTACCTTAGTGATAAGGGTTCAGGGTCGTCATGTACTTTTGGTATTTTAGTGAAATGATACGGCCATACTGTTTGAGTGCTGTCTATATTCTATATATAAAAACTTATGCTAATATAATGCGCATTATAATGTAAAGTGTAAGCTTAACAAAATTATATTATAAAAGAACATACATATGAAAATCAACTTAAGGATTATAATAGATTATTTAATATACACTACATGCGTCTAAGATGACTACGGCAGCTAAAAACAAAAGAGCTAATGATCTTGAAATGCCAGAATAAGATATAAATTATAGTTCTCCCTGTCTCGATCATTTATATTCAAACAAATGAATTGTTTTTTAGTTTTAGTTATGCATAAGCATAGCGTAGTAGATAACTACTAACATGCTCCTTGAAATCAACCTAGTGAACCCAAGCACGTTATGTTTGTTATAAGTTTTCTAAAAGTTTAGTTCTCTGAAGACCATCCGGGCTGCCGGTATAGGTCAACGTAACTATATTACAAGATTATAACCTCCATGAAACCTACACATCAAAACTAAACCTACTCATCGAGTCCCTGGACTCTAAATACGATATGTCTGCTTTAAATTTTTGAAGAGTTGGGTTCTCTATAGACTATCCTGGTTGCAGTACTAGCTCAAGATTTCTATATAATTGTCATTTTAAGGATTATACTGGAATATGTGAAGTTTAGTCGTATTTTATGTACAAAATAATTTACATCTTTTTCAAAAGGAGCTCACACTCTTCAAACGGCTAAATCGATTTTTATCAACACAGTCAAGAACCACTGCAAGTAAATTCACATTCACGTCAAACAATTTTTATCTAAATCGATCCATCCATTCGGCAGTTACGATGCTACAGACATACAATAACGTCAAATTTATTTAACCCCACTTTTTACCTCGGAGGTTAATAAAAATAAATAAGCACGAGATAGTTTTAAACGAAATATATATTTATCATAAAGCGGTGCTTTCGCTATATATAAAATTTACGTATTTTTATCTGAATTATGTCACTGTCAACCAAAAGGTATGATAGGATCAAGAAGCTAATACGTTACTTTTATAGGACAGTATTATACATTTAAGTAGACATCTCGATACATTCCTATTTCAGTTGTTGTTCTACCTAATACTTTCAATAAGTCTCAAGTTTCTTCTGAGTTTTAGAATTAATTACGCTATTTGCTTGCCGTGCTTGGGAGGACTGTTGGCGATTACAATTACCCAACCTTGATGTTCCTTTAGATGGGTTTTACAGCTCCCTTGTAAAGAGGAATGCCCATTGAAGTATGGAGTACGGTTTCACGTTGTACATTAATGAAAGATACCTTGTTTAGTTGGGCTTTAAATGTATATTCTATTACAAACAAATATATGTCCCTACATCGCCGGGTTACTGCACAAAAGGTCTATGAAACTCATTAAATTAGGTTATTTTTTTCAGATTAAAGGGGAATGAGTATTTACGGGTTTGTTTAGAACAGCAACCAAATTATTATCAAAAATCAAGGTTTAAATTATCATATCCTATTTATAATATGAAATCATAATAACGCCAGATATAATATGCTATATTGTACGCGACGCTATATTGTATTTTCAACCCGACAAGGGAATTTAAAAATACTTTGGAATTAATTTAAAAATACTACTACACTTATTTTGCACTAAATTCATTTGAAATATTTTTATTGATCACAGGCACGCAACAAGCCAGCCGACGGCGGAGGCCATGTCAATCAGAAGAACGCAGCTGGACAAAAAACTGCTACAACATGTCAAAAAGGTAATCTTAATATATGGTTTATAATTATCTTGACTTGCAATAGTCGTTAGTGTGGCTACACTAATATGATCTGATCTTAATAAACTCTATTGAATCTTGTCCAATAAAATCTCAACTTCTCTTCCAAATAAGCCCCCATATTGAGATCGTAACTAATCCACTATGAAAATTAATTTGACATACTATATACCCCATTAGTTAAACGCGTTTTATTAAAATATTTTTTATTCTATTGCAGTTATTCTTTTTTTTTTTAAAGACAATAGAAGTATAATTTAAGGATAATTTTGCATTAAGGAAATAGTCCTTATATTGCGAGAAGCTTTGCAAACATATATGTAATGGAGACAAATTAAATCCAGACTCGAAATAATAATTTGTGGATAGCACAAAGTAGTATCCTGCATGTGTCTCGAGCCTATAAGACCTAGGACGGTCGGTTAGTGTATCATAATTAATCTTGTCTACTTACATTCTATAATTGGCTTTCTGAATCTTAATAATAATTCTCATTTTAAGGTGGCCCAAAAACTCCAGTCAAGCCTTCAGCGCAGAAAGGGGCAGCAAAAACTGCTCCTCCCAAGCAAGCCGCAGCGGCGGCAGCAGTTAAAACTCCACAAGGCAAAAAGAAGAAAGGACATAAGCATCAACAATATGAACTCATTGTCACCATCAACCTGGTAATTGAGAATATTTAATAATATTCTAATATATGTGAAACAAAAATACTGTGCGGTAGCTACAAATACTACCACCCCCTAAAATTGCTCGATGTTGTAAAAAACGGCTAAGAGTTTTACATCGACTTGGGCCAATTCCATTTAATGCCGTCTGCTCAACAATTACATTCTCAAGAAGGCTTGATGACAGGTAAGCGACCGATCATAAAACTAAAGCTATTGCACGCCTCATAAGCGAAGCGTTAAGCTCTACTAATGATATATGAAAATCAAGAACTTTCATACCTAAAAATGATTGTGTTTTTTTCACATTGCACTTATAGGATAATATTATCATACACATGTCAAGAAAAAACATTCATTTAAACGTATTTAATATTTTTAAAAGCAATTATTTTGTTTAAAGTAAGAAAATAGTTGATTAAAAAAATATTCGAGGATGTCTGGATATTTATTCTGGATCTGGTACGATTACGAGCGTAAAAATTAATGTATCAAAATATTTCATTTTTGTAAAGCTTCATAATCGCAAATGGCTTGGTAATTCTTTGTCGTTTAATTGTAATTAATAAAAAACTAAACTGCTTAGTCATTAGTGTATGTATACCTTATGAAAATTGGTATCGTTTACATTTTTTTGTTCGTCCATTCGGACAGGCAAATAGTAAATGATATAAAAATTATGAGGCGTGCACTTATGGATTTTCCAAATAATATTACATTTGCAATATGTACGATGGAAGTGAAGTACATATTGCGTTGACCCCAAGGGTTTATCCCTTCAGGATCCCAGCAGGATGATGAAGATGTATCATTGTACATGTAACATTTATGTAGGTATATCTTAAGTGTTACATAAAATTTAGATGTGGTTTTTAAAAACGGGCATTAAAGCTACAAGTTCGCTAAGAAAGATTTCCTTAGTAAATATATTTTAAAACGTATCTTTTCTATAATTTCTTTTCGTTTCAATGCTACGTGAGTGAATCAAAAAACTTTGCAACATAAAGAGCTCAAATAAATTACGGTCCCGCTAAGCTTTATAATCACGTCTCAAGTAAATTTATCATCTACAAGTCATTCAGTATTCAACAAAAATAAATCAATTTATGATATAAATTCATCAATTCACAAGAGAATTTAAATTACATCAAGAGAATTTCGTTATGCAAATAAATGATAAATTTATAAAAGGAAATGTTTTCTTTTCTTTTGTATCCGCTATTTATATATTTATTAAATCTCCCGCGATATAAATATTTATTGATTAATGCGGGTAGGTTGTTTTAATTTCAGTATAAAATGAAAGTAAGCTACGAATGTAGTCGCGTTATATAAATGCGTTAGTTTATAACGAAATCAATTTTGTTGCCAGGGAAATAAGCATTTTTATTTGCCTTTTTTTAGTGAAATGTAATAAAGGATTATGTATTGCCATAGTACTAGATTTATAAAGTTCCTCATGGATATGATAGTATGCAATAGCCTGATGAAAAAACTTTACGATCAGTAAAACATTTCTTATGCTTTACTTACTAATCCAATATAGTGATCAAATCAAATCAAATCATTTATTATATAAATATATAATAAGTCCCATAGGGGCACTTACATATTGTCAGTTTTACATTATTGTTTTTTTAATTTAATTTAATTAATCTACCACCGGATCAGAAAGCAGCCACACACTGAGAAGATCCGGCAAGAAACTCAGTGAGCGCGTTATTTTTTTTTAAATTATATATTTTCACGAAAGTGATTGGTTACAAGTTTAGTTTATGTTAGCTCCGGTGACATGTCCTTCGAGTAAAGATTCATTTCTTAATTTTTTTGTCAGCAGCAGCTTTATTTCAGCTTTTATTCTTCATCACCAATGATGGACTATTGAACATAAGCCTCACCAACTGTGATTATAATGCTCTAATACTTAGAATAATAACACATAGAAACCTATTCCACTCACAAAATTTGTGCTACTAAATTGGTGACAAAAATTTCACCCTACGCCGGCCTGTTCCGTAGTGTGCAAGATTATGTTCCATTTTATAGTAGTCTGCGTGTATACTAATGTAATCGCAAGCACACATTTTATAGTAGTGTGCGCGTGTATTCGTGTAAGCGCTTGCACACTTATAGGATTTTTGGATTTTATTTTAAACACTTAAAGTACCGAACTATCTTTCTATCTTTTTATTCTAAAGCTCTAATAGCTATGCTTGATAGATAGATCGGCAATCACAGTTGATCTAATGAATTTCCCAGAAGAGTAATATGCTGAATAACTGGCTAAGAGATCATCAAGATAATATGTTTCGTTATAATAGCTACCATTAGCCAGTTTCTATGACTACTAGTTAAAAGTAAGGGCTGAGAAAACGTTGTACTCTTAACTGATCAGTCAACAAGTAGTCAATTTATATTATAGAACCTCAAATGTCATAAAAATATTACAATATAACGTTTTATCTGAGATTCTTAATTAATACTAAGTAAATGCGAAAGGGAATGTTCCGATGGTTGGGACATGTGGTAAAAATGCCGAACAAACGTCTGGTTAAGAAGATATACAATGCGAAAGTGGAAGGATGTAGGTACCTGGGGAGACCGAGCCTAACCTACCTAGACCAGATCGGTCATGTACTGAAGGAAGGTGGAGTCAAGAGTCTCCGAAACCGGCGAGCGTGTATGAAGAGAATTATGAATGTTGAGGAAGCTAGTGAAGTATGCAAAGATAGAGTTCTCTGGCACTCTGTTCTCTCTGTGTACCCTGCAAGGGATATGGCGTGATGATATGTATGTATGTAAGTAAATTATGTTAAACTGTACTGCACTACACTCCATTGGACAACTATTAGTAAAGTTTCTACTACAACAACTCCACTTTAGATTAGCCTACATAACTACGCTTTTAGCACCATCTAAAGCTAAGGCTATAACTTAATAGCTTATAATCCGCAGACGTTCTTCAGTTTATATAAATAGATTACTGGAATTAAAAACTATTAAGAGAGAAGAGAAATAAGAGTATAATAACTTGCTTCCATTTATAAGTCTTATAATAGCTATGCATGAAGTATCAAGTTAAAATTGAAGACGGTAATTGATTTAATACTTAACATTTTATTGGATGCTTCTGCACAAGCAGTTTAGTTTTGAATTCTCCATCTCTTTTCCGTGGTTGCTTCTACTTACATATATATATATATCCTCATAACCCACCGTATTTTTCATCGAAATTAGGTCGACCACTGGTACCGCTTCTTTAACATCCCCGCTCACCCGCGATACTACACCTATTACGGTATTACTTTGCAAACAATATCTTTTGTTTTTCTTTTGGATGCTAGAGTTACCAGGCCTCTCTGTGAGTTTACTAGGAAGCATGTCACATACAACTGCCCCTGGGAGAAGCAGCTTTCTCTCAAATCTACTCCCGCTACCTTAAGAATATGACCTCGAGCTTTGTTTATGGTTATTGCGAAGCAGACTTTAATGGCAAACTGCACTCTCTGAAATTCGAAGGAGTAATGTGATGGTATTGGGAGAATCCTAGAAGAAATACAGACTCTGCTCAAGAACAACCGATCAGTATAGTTGACCCGATTACATTGTAATGCAATGTTTTTTCTTGCAAGCTGGTGGCATTGTATAATTTTGGCGCGCCAGCTTTCAATTTTAAGATGTGAGTTGGAAGACCGGGAGCCTTCAGAGTATTCAAGAACTCGCCTGGTTGTCGGACTCGGGGTTTATAACTTATTCGAAAGATTTATTTTAATATTCGACCCCTTTGAATTATTGAAAATATTTGCAAGTAAATAGTATAAAGAAATCGAAACGACCATAATAGTGCACATAGGAAGGTCATGTCGTCTTGCGACTAATCTGATCAGCATTAACATCCTGTCGCCTTATCGTTTCTTACTGATTGTTCCTAATATAACTCAGCCTTTCTGTCTCGATTTTTACAAATATATTGATTAAACCCTAACTAAACAGCGAAAAAAAATATAGAACATGACTATCTCTCTTTTCTAATCATTATGCGGTAAAAATACCTCGCCAAAGTAAAATTAAAACGGGTAATATATCTTATGAGCGATGGATTTCAGTTGTACGATGCAATGTGTTATCGTGGCTTTCAATTACAATATTCGGCTTAGAATATTGCTGTCCAACAATTTAAAATTTCAAACTCTACGTTCCTAAGACGCCGTGTCCTAAAATTGTATGACCTCTTTATAGCTTAGAAACTTTCAAATGCCGTGTTAATACAGTATTATGACTTTTGAGACATTCCAATTTTAAAGAGTATTTCCATTGTACCAGGCTTTTAAGTGAGTTCAACCTCTTCAGGGTTCCGTACCAAAAGCGTAAAACACCAGCTAAGGCTTCACCGTCCGTCCGTCTGTCCATCTGTCTATCATCAGGCTATATTTCATGAACCATGATAGTTAAACAGCAGTCAGACAGAAATTTTCACAGATGATGTGTTTCTGTTGCCGCTATAACGACAAATACTAAAAAACAAAATAAAATAAATATTTAAGGGGTGCTCCCACACGAAAAACGTGATTTTGGCTCCTTTTTGCTCCATACATTTTTTTATTCTCTATTTTTGTACTTTTGCCTTTTAAATTTTTTTTAAATTATTTTAAGTAGGTATATTTAAATATATCTTCCAAAACACACTTATAAGAAAATACCGAGCAAGGCTCGGTCCTCCAGATCTTATATATATATATATATATATATATATACATACATACATACATATCATCACGCCATATCCCTTGCAGGGTAGGCAGAGAGAACAGAGTGCCAGAGAGCTCTATCTCTGCATACTTCACTCGCTTCCTCAACATTCATAATTCTCTTCATACACGCTCGCCGGTTTCGGAGACTCTTGCCTCCACCTTCCTTCAGTACCTGACCGATCTGGTCTAGGTAGGTTAGTGTCGGTCTCCCTCGGTACCTACATCCTTCCACTTTCGCATTGTATATCTTCTTAACCAGACGTTCGTTCGGCATTCTTTCCACATGTCCGAACCATCGGAGCATTCCCTTTCGCATCTTTACACCAATACTCTCTTTCATACCTACTCGCTCTCTTACGTCGTCGTTACGAATGCGGTCGGTCAGCCTAACTCCACAGATTTTCCGAAGAGATCGCATTTCGACCGCATTAATTTTACTTTCATACTCTTTTCTGCATACCCAACTCTCGCTTCCATACAGTAATGTTGGGACAAGCACTGCGTTATGTATTGCTACACGTGCCTTCTGGCTGAGGTGGTGGTTGCCGAGAAGTTGCCCCAACGCTCCGTTCACTCTATTGCCCGCATTCACTCTTCGCTCTATATCAGTGGTGTACCGTCCATCTCGGCTAAATCCACATCCAAGATATACAAATTCATCCACTTGCTCTAGTACATCATTACCTATTGTTACTCTTACATCTGTTCTGGCTTCATCTCTTTCAAAGACCATTATTTTGGTTTTACTCACATTCACGCGTAGACCGTATATATATATATATATATATATATATATATATATATATATATATATATATATATCCCTTCATTGACCATATATTTGGACTATAAAGAAAAACGAAATATATTTTAACTAATTTTCCTCAAGAGTTACGTCCACAACACGTTCATCGGTAAATTTATTACAACATTCTTGACATTCTAAAACTTTACTGTGAAACTGACGTTGTAACAAAATTATAAAAACCTATTTTATATATTAATAAAAAAAAAAACAATAAACTTGTTATTTAATTGAAATACTTTTGTCACCAAGAAATTTTAAGTGGATCTTGGAATAATGTATGACAGGAGCAACAGCGAGAGATAGGCTACATCATTGTAATTGATTGAAATACAAGAACAAAACATTTTTAATCCATTTGTTTAAAGTTAGAGACAGATTTTTTTAGTCATTTGAGCTGTGCAAAAATACACTATCGCATTCCTCCGCCTATAAAAGTTCACGGCCTATCAGAATAACGTCAAGTATTCTGTTAACAATAGTCAACAACAACAGATCGATGTCAAATACTAAGACCAAAATGAGACTAAGACCAAGTAGAGCATTCCTAAAGGGTTATGGCTTGCTGTGTTGATAAGCATAATGTACTGTGTAATGGGGATGCTACACTTGAGCCCAAAGACGTCTTCATATTTAGGAATTTGATGCAAGTACTCACGAACGCACATGCCCACGAATGTCTGTCTGAATCTGAATGAATCTGAATATGAGGTTGCCATGTTACTACATTAATCCAACAGTAAAGATGAATCATACACACACATTTCACTATTGCCTGTTTTGCTTTAGCTTTAGATTCCACCAGTGGTTCTTCGGACTTAATTATCACACAATCTATTTGGTAATGACTTCAATTTATCTCGCACTGCAACAAGAAACGAGCAGACTTTCAAAGATAGCGCATCCATTATTTGTCTTCAATTTTAGTTCAGTCATCATTCATCATTTCAGCTCATATACGTCCCACTGTTGAGCTCGAGTCTCCTCTATAGTGGCAGGGAAATTAACCTACTGTACCACGCTGGTAAAACGTGGTATTATAGGGTTTTGTATCGAGATTTCCTTCTCTTGCATAGTGCTAAACGCGTTTTATATTCAGTACTCAGTCCTCTCTTACGATCACCCACGGGTAAGATAGGGGGTGATGAATTGTATTTTTACTCCGTCATCACACGGAAAGTTAAACTTCAGTATCGATTTCAAATAGATCGGTGGTTTGAGATCTATTTGAACTTGATACCTCAATGTTTAGAGACCTTGCTTTTACAGTTAAACTATTGTTGTTTTTATCAGCCAATAAAATGTTTTAGAAGTAACAACTTCAGAGTTTTTCGCAAGAACACAGATTCCATTAGGCGATAAATTGGATTCAATGTTGGTAGTCTTTGTTACGTTCCCATTGCACCAAGTTGCGATTGAAAACCAAACGGGGGAGTTTTATTTTATCTTTGCTTCAGATCAGTAGGAACGCTTACTGAAGCATTACTTTATGGCTTTATGTATATATGTATGTTTCGTTTCAACACATCGTTATCTGCTTCGCAATAATAAATGCAGTCCGAGTTTTTCGACAGGTATTTATAAAGTGATGTGTAGCTTCTCCGTTAAGATTTTTCAGTTATATTTTGAAAATTTCCTATCACATTTTCTTTTTTGTTTTTAAATCTCCCAAAAACTGAGGGTAGATGTAATGATTTAAGAGTTATATTTAAATTAGGCCTCATTGTGTAAAATATCAATAATTAATTTAGAATGACTTTTGAAGTCTGTAATAATAAGTCTAGTTGGAGGGTACAGCAAAGGTTCTTCAATTTTGCTCCTATGTCTTATCCAACAGAATAAACTTGGGATCGAACTTATTCTACGATAATGGCTTGTACAATAGCAGATGATAAAATAATGAAAAAAAATCCAAAAATAATCGATTTTTATTAAATCTAAATTCTAAAACAGTATAATTGGCCGAATTATCCGAAGAGCCGTGTTAGGTAGTTCTGATTCCTGTACAATATGAAAATAATTTTTAATAATGTTAATAATAATTTTTAATAACAATTCTAAATATAATAATAATAATTTTCTCTGCGCTCCACGAATTATTGATTTGAGTCTGTGAGAGCTTTCTAATATGTGGTCGTCTCTCCGTCTTTAAAAAAACTTAGTCTTTTCTTGATGAAATCTTGCATTATTTTATGTAAACTTAATGATGAATATTGATTAATAGACTGAATAGATTATGAATACATGATTATATTTATAATATAGGCACCAATAGAGGGGTACTCAGTAAATAAGAAAAAAAAACAACAGGCAGTCATGGAGACTGCCTATACAAGTGAAAACTATTAACTTAAGACTAATTGAAATAATAATAATTTTCTAATCTTTATATAAAATTAAAAACCTATAAGTTTTTCCCCTCCAAAAACGCTCAACGCGCCTAAAGAAGTTTTCATATATCTATAGATATACTATTAGCATTAGCATGTCGGTGACGCAAACCTATAAGTTTTTCCCCTCCAAAAACGCTCAACGCGCCTAAAGAGGTTTCCACATAGCTATAGATATACTATTTGCATTAGCATGTTGGTGACGCGAACCTATAAGTTTTTCCCCTCCAAAAACGCTCAACGCGCCTAAAGAAATTTTCACTTCAAAAATCGTCTGCTAATTAACGACCTCATCGAACAATATTGCCTCGTTTAGATTCGCGCTCTTATAGGAAACATGAAGCCTGGAACTATGCCAGGCAGAGAGCAATAGATTGGTTTCTATTGCTTCTATTAGGTGGGATTGAATATTACGTGCGAATATGTGGATGCATAACATATATAAAAAGAAGATATTCTTCTATTCTTGTTTATTGTTGAAAATTTCTACCTGTTTCTCACTAAAGCGATATAATGTAAAGTTCAAATGCCATATATCCTGAATTCTCAATTTCCTTGTCATCATTATCGGCTTTTTACTCCTAATAAATTTAGTTATGCAGCCATCTCCAATACAATTACTGCTGATTTTTTATTTTTGCCTAATTGGGAAAACCTTTTGTGTGTGCCATGTATTACCCTAAGTTGGAGAGCAATGAAATTATACCTATAAAATCCATATAGCTACTAAAACTCAGATGTTTCTTTACCTTACCTATTATCGGTGGGAGGATTGTATTCGTCACAGTTTAGTCAGTCCAGCTAAGTCTAATTCCGTTTCTGGCTGCTCCGTCTTAGTTTTGAGGCATGAATATCTCAAAAGATTTGCTCGTCGATCGAGCGTAAACTGACCTTTTGAATTCCTTTCGGCCTCCTCAAGTCAACACTTATGGCAAATGGAGATCATTTAGCGTCTTTCGACGCCCAATGCGTATTCCATGGGGCAGTGTAAGTCTCTGTTACATCGTATCTCTCATCTTATCTCATTTGCTGTAAATAATTTATTTATTTATAAATACTTATGACTCAATATAAAACTTATAAGAAAACGGAGATGTGATTAGCTTTGTAGCAATTAAATCCGAAATATTCATTTAACGTTGACTGCTAAATATATTTCTTTTTTGAAATACTTTTTTAATTTTTTTTACATTTGTTACTTAAACCCTTAAATAAACATAAACGGGGAATACACAAAATTTATGATTCAATGAATTGTACGTATGAATGTTAGGGTTTTATGGTTCAGGAAACATTTTTATTATTCATTTTCACAGGTGCGTATCCGTATGAGAAGTGTTGCCCCATTTTACGATATAACGGATAGGCAATAAATGCGACCCCGCTTGTGGTGTCGTTAAAATAGGATTTAACATGTTTAGTATGTTTATTTAGCTTCACGTGACAACAAAAAAGTGGTTTATTAACTTTCAGCCATAAATGTAAGTCAAATGATTTTTGAAGTGAAAACATCTTTAGCGGTGTTGTGCACTCTTTTGGGATGGGTCATCATCATCAGAGCCCATATATGTCCCACTGTTGGGCTCGGGCCTCCTCCGTAATGGGAGGGAAATTAACCTACTATACCGCGCTGGTCAGACGTGTCGGTATAGGGTTTTGTTTCGAATTTTCCTTCTCTTGCATAGATGTCATATGCGTTTTATATCCCTTAGTCGTCTCTTACGATCACCCATGGGTAAGGTTAAGGTGGTGAATAGTATTCTTATTCCATCACCACACGGATTTGGCATGGGTAAAAATGTTAAACTCGCGTCAGGACACGTGACCTGATCGAATATTCGTAAGACGAAGGGATAGTAGACCGTAGGAGAATATCGTATTTAACCACATAAACGATAGTACGTTTATAATGATAAATAAAGCAATTTGTGCGAACTTATTCCCTAACCATTCCAAAGTATTGTTTTAAACGGCTAGCTATGATAATATATGGTCACACCTATACATACTCTGTGGGCACGCTTTCTATTTTTTTTTGTATTTTTTAGTATAGTTATATTAGTTCAGCGCCTAAATCTTTAAAACGCTAACAGTATTATTGCAAAATATTATATACAGGCGTGATTAATAAAAATATTTTTACCGATACTTGCACTAGAGCGAGTAGGTATGAAAGAGAGTATTGGTGTAAAGATGCGAAAGGGAATGCTCCGATGGTTCGGAAATGTGGAAAGAATGCCGAACGAACGCCTGGTTAAGAAGATATACAATGCGAAAGTGGAAGGATGTAGGTACCGAGGGAGACCGAGACTAACCTACCTAGACCAGATCGGTCATGTACTGAAGGAAGGTGGAGTCAAGAGTCTCCGAAACCGGCGAGCGTGAATGAAGAGAATTATGAATGTTGAGGAAGCGAGTGAAGTATGCAGAGATAGAGTTCTCTGGCACTCTGTTCTCTCTGCCTACCCTGCAAGGGATATGGCGTGATGATATGTATGTATGTACCTATACATACTCTGTGGGCACGCTTTCTATTTTTTTTGTATTTTTTAGTATAGTTATATTAGTTCAGCGCCTAAATCTTTAAAACGCTAACAGTATTATTGCAAAATATTATATACAGGCATGATTAATAAAAATATTTTTATCGATACTTTTTATTGTGTTATAGCTGGACAACGGTTTTACTTATTACTTTTCTTTCTTTCTTTTTATAAAAACACCACCCTATACTAAGGCAATAATTCTTGTATTGCGTGTGACTTTACAAACATGTAATTAACTTAACGCAGACAAATTACAATCAGATTCAGAACAACACTTTGTGGATCGCACAAAATGTTGTCCTTTTTTTTTTTTTTTTTTTGGGGTGGGTTATGGTCGGCGCTCTTCTCGCACCACTCCGTCCGGGGCGACAGAGGGGCGTAGGGGTGTCCACTTTGAAAAAACATCGATGTTTTTTTCGATTCGATAAATCGAAACTGTACATCGATGTCTTTCGATGTATCGGATGAAAAAAACATCGATGTTTTTAAACATCGAGTACTTTTTCTAAAGTCATATCAAAAGTGTTACTTCTAAAAAAAAAAAGAAAAAGGTCTTTTTTGTGGCATTTATACCAGGGATGTTACGGAGCTTCGACTCCGACTCCGTTAAATCGGAACTTCCGATTATTATTACACCTTCTGTTCCGACTTCGGCTCCGACACTTTTAAATCGGAGGTTTTATTCGAAGGGCGAAGCATAATATAGCGGCGACGGCCTGCGTCGACTGTTATGAACAGGTTGTCACGCGGGGACGTATAAGTATTAGTGATGATCCCTAACTGTGGTGGAAAGTAAATGGAAATACAAAATTCCAGCCCCTTCACTCAATTGCCCGCCAATATTTGTCGTGTCCACCAGGCTCGATAGCGAGCCAACAACTTTTTAGTGGCGCTGGCCTAATCTACGACTCGTTAAGAAATAGATTGAACGGAGGCAAAGCTTCAAAGCTTTTATTCGTGAAGTAGGTATAATACACTACTTATGGAGTCAATTCATTTAATTTATACTATGCTATACACACAATCACAAAGTAGCATATTATATATGCTACTTTGTGATTTAATTCATTTATTTTAATTTCTTGTTTATTTGGAAACATGCCAATTTTTTTTCATTGTTTGTGTTTTATTTTATAATCAAAAAATTAAAATTAAAAGAATTTACTGAATATTTTTTTATTTGTCCTTAAATAAAAAATCTCTCTCCTGCCACCACTTCTGACCCTGCCTCCGCCTCCGGTTCCGACTCCGATAAATCAAATTTAAAAACTCTGACTCCGCCTTCGGTTCCGATAAAATTACCTCCGTTACATCCCTGATTTATACCTATTCCAATCCCTTATAAAACTGACTTCTAAAAAAAAGGTCCTTTTTGTGGCATTTATACCTATTCCACAGTCCCTTATCAAACAGATTTCTAAAAAAAAAAAAAAGATTTTTTTTGTGGCATTTACTGGTTATCATCGTTTCGATGTTTTATGAAAAAACATCGATACATCGAGTATTTCGATAGCTCTTCAAAACATCGGATCGATTCGATGTATCGCATTGTAAACATCGATGTTTTCGATGCATCGATGTATATCGAATATCCCTAGAGGGGCGTACGCACGCATACCCGTAACCCACCCACGAACCTCGCCTACGTCGTTGGACCGGCCACTGGAGCAGCGTGAACTTGTCGTCAGTGGCCGGCGCGACGGAATACCCCCTGAGAGGTACCCTCCCCTTAAGCGACGTCCCAAGGGGCGGACATCGGTCCCTCCTCGCGCGGTCAGCCTCTCGGCGGGTGACGGACTAATTCCCCGGTCCACAAAATGTTGTCCTGCGCAGGAATCGAACCCACGACAGTGGCACGGAAGATTGCTATCTTAACCACTACGCCATCTGTGCAGTCGATTTCAGAATTATAGAGAATTTATTTTATATAGATAGATTAAGTATGTTAAAAGAAAATCATCATCATCATCCTCCTCTTATCCTAATTGCTTGGGATCGACACAATATATGTTATTCTTGTATTGTATATATTGCAAAAGTTTTGCCAATAGTTTTATGACCGGTCGTCTGCTTGAGGTTAATCCTCCTTGGCATTGTATGACATGGTAGCATTACATGTAGGTGAGCCAGGTCGTTCTAAAGCTCTTAGTCGACTCTTACGCCACCCACGAGCAATCTAAGGGATGGTAGAATTCGTAGCCGCCCACATCAAGTACTTTAAAAGAATAAAAATTTACAAAAATCTGGTTATATATATTTAAAAGTAAGAAACTTTTTTTTTATATTTAAAAAGTTGTTTCGGATTTTCATACAAAAATATATAATTTTGTTACTATAGGACGTCTATTTAAGACAGTAACTATTATAAAATAAAATGAAGTTTAGTGTAAGAGTACTTCCACAAAAACGACGTAATTGGGTATTGTACATTAAAAGTTATTTCGGATTGCTAATAGACAATTTCTTTCATACATTCCGTAGGCAATTATTAAAATGATCCTAATATTGCTATACTTTTTATTAAAAGTTAAATCTCTTTAAGACTACTGTAGAAATTCCAAATAATAGCTCTTTAATCCTTGATAATTAAAACTTTTAATAGTTCTTTTAAACGAGTCATTTCGTAGTAATAAGTAGATATAGCAAAGTTTACATTTCTTTGTAACAGATGGCGCTGTAAGTATTAAAAATACTTTTACTGTTTTTTTACAGTCCATAATGAAATTTGAATTACAAATATTAAATCAAATTATACAATAATGACAGACTGGATCAATTACTACTATATAAAGACGTTGTTTTACATTTTTCTTAGCGCATTTCACAGCATGGAGGTGAAGAAGTCTCGGGGTGGTTGGTCAGCCTTCAGAATGAATAAAATAAGGTCTAAAGGTGGAGACATTCTTACAGAAACACAAGACGTGTTAAGCCGATGGAGTGAATATTTTGGCGATATGTATGCGGATGCTACGGTTGGCGCCGGTGTTGGATGTGGTTTAGTAGATCAACATTCGACAACGGCGTCCTCCGATGGCATCAGTATGGATGAAGTTGAATGGGCGATAAGAAGTTTGAAAAATGGTAAGGCAGCGGGCATTGATATGGTGTCTGCCGAGATGATCAAGCTTGGTGGCTCTTGGGTCTGGGAGGCGTTCCTGTTGCTCCTCAATTTATGTTGGAGCTCGGGAATGGTTCCCAGGGACTGGAATAGCGCGGTCATCGTGCCTTTGTTTAAAAACAAGGGTTCACGTTATGACTGCGCAAATTACAGAGCCATAAGCTTGACCAGTTTGGCAGCAAAAGTGTATGGAAAAATTATTGAAAGGAGAATGAGGATGGTGTCCGATGGTTTACTGTGTGAGACACAAGGAGGTTTCAGGAGTGGAAGGGGATGCATGGATCAAGTGTTCTCTCTGCGCAACATTGTGGAGAAGCATCTGGCTCTAGGTCAGAGGGTTTTCTGCAGTTTTGTGGATCTGGAGAGAGCATTTGACACGGTTGTACGAAAGGAACTTTGGGACATTTTACCGGAGTATGGTATTAACGGTAAACTGCTACAGGCTGTGCAGTCCAGTTACATGGGCTGTAGAGCCTGTGTGCGGCTGAATGATGGAATGTCGCCTTGGTTTGACGTCAATATCGGCGTTAAGCAGGGGTGCGTTCTGTCAGCCAGGCTGTTTATCATATATCTGGATAAATGTCTCCAAAGGTTGAACGATATGAATGTGGGAGTCCAGATGGGCGACTCAGTGGTCACTGCTCTGCTTTATGCAGATGATGCAGTCCTGCTGGCACAGTCAGCGATTGACCTGCAGACCCTAGTCGACACAATGACAGAAGATTGTAAGAAAAGGGGTCTACGCGTGAATGTGAGCAAAACCAAAATAATGGTCTTTGAAAGAGATAAAACCAGAACAGATGTAAGAGTAACAATAGGTAATGATGTACTAGAGCAAGTGGATGAATTTGTATATCTTGGATGTGGATTTAGCCGAGATGGAAGGTACACCACTGATATAGAGCGAAGAGTGAATGCGGGAAATAGAGTGAACGGAGCGTTGGGGCAACTTCTCGGCAGCCACCACCTCAGCCAGAAGGCACGTGTAGCAATACATAACGCAGTGCTTGTCCCAACATTACTGTATGGAAGCGAGAGTTGGGTATGCAGAAAAGAGTATGATAGTAAAATTAATGCGGTCGAAATGCGATCTCTGCGGAAAATCTGTGGAGTTAGGCTGACCGACCGCATTCGTAACGACGACGTAAGAGAGCGAGTAGGTATGAAAGAGAGTATTGGTGTAAAGATGCGAAAGGGAATGCTCCGATGGTTCGGACATGTGGAAAGAATGCCGAACGAACGCCTGGTTAAGAAGATATACAATGCGAAAGTGGAAGGATGTAGGTACCGAGGGAGACCGAGACTAACCTACCTAGACCAGATCGGTCATGTACTGAAGGAAGGTGGAGTCAAGAGTCTCCGAAACCGGCGAGCGTGTATGAAGAGAATTATGAATGTTGAGGAAGCGAGTGAAGTATGCAGAGATAGAGCTCTCTGGCACTCTGTTCTCTCTGCCTACCCTGCAAGGGATATGGCGTGATGATATGTATGTATGTATGTATGTATTTCACAGCATACATGCCCCCGAAAAATGATACAAAAAGAAATAATACTTTGGCACATGAAAATAAATATCTATATTTGTTACAAGCTAAATAGCACTTTTCTGAAAAGAATTAGAGTTTATTTTAAATTGATAAATATCGGGTCATTAGGTAACATCACGACTGATGAGTCTATAATTTTGCCGCCAACACTTCGTTCCAAATGGTACAAGACGTGCCAAGATGACGTTTCAATGATTATTTGTTCTACATAGACCACAAAATATGGCTAACAAATAATATAACGGCAATATTTATTCAAGTTTATAGTATTACAATTAAAGATAATGAAAAATGGAGACGTCTTAATAGATTATTTAAAAAAAATATTCAGACTGCGGATTATTCCACCAACTGCAGAGAGGCCGATCAAGTGATGGAAGTGGGTACCTGAAAATGTAATTTGCCTCCACCAAAGTTAAGGAATCTGTACCGGTGACCCGCTCATTCATTAATATATACCTACTAAAAACAGTGTGTATAGTTTTTATGTAAAACAGTAGCTGGACGCAATTTTTCAAATAATTTTAATACAAAAAGTTTTAAGATATAACAAGAGATTTCAATAGTTTTTTTTTTTATATTTTCAACAAGTTTTAACATATTATTAATCTAATAGTCAAAGAAATCTACTTTAATAAATGGCAGAAATAAATAAACTTAATCATTGAGCCGTTCATTGAGCGAATAGATTGAAGTAATTTTATATAGTCATATATTTTTATTATTGAAAGAGTAAAAGGAGGTCTAAATATATTTCGCTATAAAATCTTTAACCTCGTGTAGTAGACGACGAGCCTAAGGCCGTTAGCTAGGCATTATTCTGAATTTTAAGCTTAGTACTGAGAATTGTCGAAGAAAATTCTCGATAAAAGAGAACATTATGCTGCCAAATAAACTTTTAAATATATTACGATATTTTTTATGTTAAAATATAAATTTTCATAGATGAAATACCTAGATTAGATCAAATGAAGAATCCAATAATAGTTAAGAATACCTTTATAATTTAACCAAAAAACTATAAATGCAAAGTTTAAAAGTCTTAAAAGTACGTTCGTTCGTTTAAAGGTAAAAAAAAATATACTTAACAACTTAGTTTCTTTTTTTAGTGTCTTTTATTTCTCTACATTGTATTGCATTGCATTATTTCCAAGGGCGTAGTCAGGATTTTTTATAGAGACAGTCCTAGACTATATTGTTTTAATCGTGGTTTTTAACATATGAGTATCTGAAATAAAACTACATTTACGGATTCTATCGCGTTTGTATTTGATTTATAATTTCCCGACGTTTCGAACACTTTACAGTGATCATGGTTACAGTCCTCCCGTGACCATGATCACTGTAAAGTGTTCGAAACGTCGGGAAATTATAAATCAAATACAAACGCGATAGAATCCGTAAATGTAGTTTTTATTTCAAATGTGTAATACTCGCGTAAACATTAGAAGTCATTATATGAGTATCTCACATTAGTAGTGGATGTGAGGTAAAAATTAAAAACAAAATATAACTAGAAACAGCTTCATTACTTGACGAGTAAAATGCGTGGTTCTTCACAAAATCTATTTGAAACTTCTCTTACAATTTTTTTTTTGAATAATTTTCCAGTGTACGCTTAACATACACAGTAGGTACGTTTAAATGGTTTTCGGTCATCGTAGACCTCAGCCACGTTTTAACACGTCGCAGAGTAGAAAAAGACCGTTTTATATTATTACTTGCTTGTACACGGTTATGCCAACGAAATAATTATGGCTTTTTTGCTTGCCGGAAAGAAAGTGTCCGCCTCTTTTCATACATCAGTAAAGTCTAATTTTTCTAAACCTTCTCTTTCCATACCTTTATCCTTCCAAACTTTATGCCATAATTCCGCTTCATGCTCAAAAAGAGGAAGATCATAGCACTGGCAGAAATCTTGCGATGAATGACGCGTGCATCTGCATCAGTTGCCTCCCCTGGATACGGAGTGAGCCCCGTATCCCGCTCCGCTACTATCGCGAGGTATTATTAATTAGCTTAAGTTAAGTAACGTAAGTCCGCCTTTTACTATTTTTGTGCAAATGTCATAAATAAATAAATAAAAGTGGCTGTTGTCTAATATATACACTTATCTGAATAAAAAATACACCAAACTAATTAGATGCAGATTTCAAAAACTGAAAATATAAAATATGTTATTTTAATAATTAGATTTTTTTGGTTGCACACATTGTAGAACAGACATCTTAGCCATTACAAATGAAAATAATTTAAATATAGAAAACTACTAATATTCGTACTGAAAAAGTTGCGTCGCATGTTTAATATAAGACAGTGCTATAACGTGAATTAATTAAGAAATATTAAATAAAAAAAGGTTTATTTGTTACTTTTAAAAGTATCGATATTTGTGTCAATAATAAAGTGTTGTAATTCTTTAGTTTCTGTGGCATAAATACTAAATTAAAAATAAGTTAATTGTGGCGCGAAAATATTTGCAAGTATTATATATTTGACAGACTCATTTATTTTCAAGTATAAACAATAAGTAGGTATTCATTGAGTTTAAAAAATGTGTTAATAATAACGGTATTGTAAAGAGAGTTTGTTTATAGTTTTAAAAAAAATATGTTATTATTATTTTTTTCTCATTGACAGCCAGGTATGTTTCTACGACTTTTATACATAATATCAGTTACATAAATACTCATATTAATTACTCGCCAATATACTTGATAACAGTTTCACTGAGTCGTTAACATTTCAAAATCTAAAACGTGCAAATAGAATGCATTTATTAAGAAATTAAATTGTTAACATAGATAGTTAAAAACGCTAAGTTTAGCATAATTAATTTGGATTTTTGCTTATTTTTTTTAATAACCTATAAATATACGTGCTAAAACTTTTGACAATTTGAATATGACTTCCTACAGTTTAAATTTATATGGGATGGACATATGATTTTTTCATATGGTGAAAGTGACCACACCACACAATAAGATTTTTTTTCAAAGATTACAATTTCCTTCTCTCGCATAGATGTTATATGCGTTTTATATCCCTTAGTCGTCTCGTATGATCACCCACGGTTGAGATAGGGGGTAGTTAATTGTATTCTTACTCCGTCACCACACGGACAATTTACGATACTACCGGCCAAAAAAGGGGGGTAGTGCATTGTATTCTCACTTTATCCCCGTAAATAACGTGAGAGATATTCTTTGAATGAAACTGGTACTATACTTAAGACGTCAACTATCATGAAAGAACTATACTTGAGTGCCTTCTACAAATGCTTGTTCAGAATCTAGGAATAATGTGTTCATAAATAGTTCGTTTCTAAAGTGTTCCTTTTTGTTCATTATGTGGTGACTGTTTTGGCATATAATATCATGAGCGCTACCCTGTAGCAGCATTCTTTAACAATCCACTTTCCCAGCATGGCGGTCATAGAATTATCGGCCTTTTAAAGGGGACGCCTAAATCCAGCAGTACGTTCATGATCGAAAATGCTCTGCTATACAGGTATTTAGAGCAGGATGTGTGGTCTTGAAAAAAAAAATAAAACCAAAATCGGGTGTGTGCGTAAGATCACACTACAGACATTTTTAACGATAGAAATTACGCAAATCTTGCAATTATTCTGATAAATTTTGCTCTAACTGGTCGGTCATTTATATAGTACTTTAAAAATGCTTCTTTAGTCGACAAAAACTGACTAAACTCGAGCGAAGTATTTACAAGCATTAAACAAAAAAAAAATGCATAGCGCGCCTATAGAAGCTTTTATTACATTCTTAGTTTCAAAAATGTCTTTGAAAAGTTAAATAAGTAAATTTCAATATGTATTCCACATTCCATAAATTTATGAAACTAAGAATGTAATGAAATATTGCAAGGCCAAGACGATGGAATATTGTCGCAGAATGTTATTACAACATTTTTGTTGAAGATGCCGTACGTATATCCGCAAGCAAAATATCGTAAACATGCGAGCCTTGAAAAAAAAAATGTCACGTAACGGTTTCCTGTTAAACGTCAAAGAAATTCAAAAATAGAACAGATAAAAGGAAACGTTGAAATATACATAATAATATGAACTATATCGTATCTACATTATGACTACAAGCCATGTTTGTACTACATTACACCTCATGTACAGACTACAGACTTACAAACAGTTTGCCTATAGACGTCAACTGTTTGATATAGTCTTCCTAGGCAAAGGGCAAGTATGCCAATATTGCCACGTTTGGCAATTATAAAATTAACTGTGATTGCCAACCCGCCCAGGTTAGTAATTAAAGCTGATATTATAAATTTCCTGAGAGGGTACTGTTGCACATTCTCGTGGAAATCGCTCAGATTGTTTTTAAAACACATACGGGGAAGAAAAGATAGTACCTATTATTTTTTACACTAATTTTTTTTTGTTTAATTGTTTCATTATAAACTATGAAACTTTTCCATAAGAGAGAATATATTTGCATAACTTATATTAGAGAAGAGAGATATTTTATTAGAGATAATAGGAAGCTTGACCGTATATTTAATTAAAAAAACCCTGTGACAATATGTCTGATGAGCTGAGATAGATGGCCGTTTTTTTTTTCAATTTAATTAAACAGGAAAGATTTTATAGATGACCCAAAAGAAAAACTGATGACCGGCATAGTAGGACAGTATTGTTTACATTTTAAACTTGAGTTGTGACTTAATATGTCTCTATATTAGGTACTGTTTTTTTTTTTTATGATAATACCCTTATTTTGCACGCCTCATAAGGGAAGCGTTGAGGTGATGCTCAACGCCCGATATATGAAAGTCAAGAATTTTTTGAATTAAAAAAGAACTAAAAGTGACTGTATTTTTATTACACTGCACTTATAGGTAAATATTATGATACATATGTTTAGAAAAATATTCGTTTAAACGTATTTGATATTTTTAAAAGCCAATTATTTTGTTTAAAGTAAGAAAAATGTTGATTAAAAAAAATATTGGAGGACGTCCGAATGTCGTTCCTTATGAATCTGGTACTCTCACGACCGTTAAAATTAGTGTATCGAAGTGTTTTTTTTAAAGCCTGGTAATCATAATGCGCTGTTTCCTTTCGAAAATGGCTTGGTAATTCCTTGCAAAATTTCAAAAGCATTTTTATTTTCATTTATGGCATTGACTAATAGTAGGTAAATGATAAATAATAAGAAAAAACAATAATAAAACTTATTATAACACGTACCGTATAAAAAGAAGAAACAAAAAAAATAGACACTGGCTATTAAGAAATAACATTAGACGATAAATACGCGTATTAGATATGGTAATAGTAATAGTAGATATTGGTAGGAATAATAGATATGATGATTTAATTTCTTTTTTAAATACGCTACTGTGATATAGATAGATTTAGTCTAGATTGCTGTTTCCAGGATTTAATTTTGATCCGGCCTAAAAAAGAATGTTTTATTAAGTATATAATTATGAATATACGTATATAAGAATATCTCTCTCACACACACACACACACATTTACACACACATACACATATCATCACGCCATATCCCTTGCAGTGTAGGCATATATATACATACAAGAATATCTCGAGAAATTAATTTTTAAAAAGCTCGAAATTTAAAACGATATACGATTAACGTCTATAAATATAATACATTACTGCAGCGGCCAGCAAAAGAGGCATTGGTGGACGAACGTGTAAATGTGGGCAGAGGCGTAGCTGAGGCACACATTCATAAGTCCATCAATTCCTAGTTGTGGCCAAGGCTTGTATAGTACTTTTCTCAAATAATGCGCGGAAATTAAAACTAAGTAGTACTGAGTAGAACTGTATACATGACGAACCACGAACAACATTTTTCACGTGCTAAAGGATTCATTTGTTTTTTTATTATTAAACAGGTTTCTTTTTCAAGCTAGTTCGAAATTTAAACAAAACTTTGATAAGTTACAGCCTATTTGGTTGCCATGTTTTGTAGTCTGAAATCGTTCCATTTTTAAAATACCTACACTATATTTAGTAGTTATTCAGTACCGCAATTTCGATTTATCTCGAAGAATGTCGTCAAAATAATGCTTAAATTACCACGCATGTTTGAGAAAAATAAATTAACGTAAGTACCTATAGATTTAAAAGACCTTTCAAAAATTTAGAATTTAAATAAATTAATTGAAGCACAGATAATTATTATTAAAAGTATTGGCCGTAAATATGTAAATTATTATACCTACATAAAGTAATTAAAACCGCATATAAATAAATTTACTTTATATATAATTATTTTATATTATTATTTTATATTACATATTTTATATTAATTAAAATATATACTTTATATATAATTATTAACGATTTCAATTTAATTTATATATAATGGTTATTTAGGGGTCTCAATATACCGAGTTCCGATGGCCCGCTTGCTCGGCGTGGAGAGGTACATGTAGGGCGAGTCTATGAGGTCGCGCGCCGCTTCGCCTGTCGCCCCGGACGGATTTAGCGGGGCGAAAACACTAAATAGCCCGCCGCCAAAAAAAAAAAAAGTTTTAGTACAAAGTTTATTTAACTATTATAAATCTGGGGTATAAGTCTGGGTCTATAGACATACTTACCAATGAGGAGGTTAATACAGAGAGTTATGGCGCTCTTCATCATCCCATACGCATTGGACGGAACTTGTGCAGATGTCTATCAAAGACAAATAAAAAACATAAATACTTAAATTAATTTACAGATATTATTAAAACTTTTGATTGCAAATAAATAAATTAATGTAAAAACAATTATTAAAAGTTTATAACAATCAAATAGTCATGGCGGCTACTACAAAAACGGATGAAATTTATAACAAAGAATACAGGCGATTGAGAAGACTCACCAGTGATTTGGCGATACGACAAGTATCTGTACGTATTTACATTTTAATATTTATTAACAAAACTAACAATTGCTCTTTGGTAACCTGATATAAGCCTGCGGTTGTGGATCATGAAGTCACATATTCTAATACTCGATAGGGACAAGAAAGAAATATATATTTTTGGATTTTCAAAGATTTCTTCAATTTTGAGAATTTTTTCATGAAAATAATGGTTAAATATACAACAGTTGTAATGCATCGCCACTTAAACTTTTGGATGTGAAAGTGTGGAGCTATATAATAATTGAATATTAATCATGATCCTTTAATTTAGGGCTATATTTCTACTGTAATTTTATTAAGTTATAATTAATACGATCTGATTATGAAAAAGAGTATGTCAATTTGCAGCTATTTTCTTCATACAAAATGTTTAGTTTTAAATTACTGAGACAGCAATTAAAATGTTATATTATTTATAAAACCTTGTTTTGCATGCGAAAAATGCTTACCACACATTGGAATTTGAAATAACATCTAGTGGAAATCCGTTTCAATTGTTTTATAAACTTAGACGAGCGTAGCCCCACGTATAATATAACCATAGTTTTCATGTCTATCTTTGTTTTTTTGGAGATGTTCTACACGCCATCTATCGGTGAAGTGTTGAAAACATTATTTCGATTAAATACACTCATTTTTCTATATAATATTGTAACTTTTTTAATTTTAATTGGCATGGGCACCCGCTGAATTGTCTATTCACATCCATGAATGAGTGGGTTTGTACATCAGACCAGTAGTAATTTACATAATTGCTTAAGCAGCAGATAACACAATCAACTCGGATGCTTGCTCATTTATTTCTAAAACAATAAAAGAGAGGAAACATCAAAATATAACAGAATAATGATTATAGAAACATTATTGATAAATTTACTTCAAGATTTAATATTTGTCGCACTTATCCACTTTTGTTTTCGGAAGAAATGTCTCGAATTGTTACAGTATTTTATTTTAATATTATTGATGATTCTATCCATTAGACATCTTTATTATAAAAAAAATCATTATTTTTTTCTGAATCAACATTTGGTTAATAAAAACCACTTGACTTTTCAGTAAAATGAAATGTACTCTGATTGCATTAAAAATATAGAATATATCAATTATAAGTCAAAAATATTGTGATTATCTTATTACATTTTTGTCATAATTTAATTTCTGACCATCCCTAGCAATATTTTTTCACTCAAAGCTTGCTATTAAAATTACTGAAATTTAGCATTAAACATTCTTCATTATTGATAAAAACTTTATTACAAGCAAAAACTTAATGTCATACATGGCATTCGAACCAACACCTATTGGAAATCCGCTTCAATCGTGTTACCACTTACACCAGCGTGAGCTGTTGTATGACATTCAATTTTCAGTTCGTATTATATTTTCGTTTTTAAAAGAGACGTGTACCATCTACCCGACAATGTTATTAAACTTTCCCACAAAAAATCACAATAAGTAGTACACAATTTGAAACTATTAATATTTGAATATAAAAAGCTTAAGCTCTATATTTATTTCTAAATATTACATGGCGAATAGTGGGTATATTTCATCTCTATTTCGGCAAAAGAAAAGTTGTACGACTACAATAAATGATGTTTCACTAATATCGATTTTTTAATCAAATATTTGCCTATTTCTTATATATTAACAAGTTTGTTTTTCTATTTCAGTCAGAATATGGCCTCACTGAAGAGCAAGTTGCAGGTAATACATAAATAAATTAATATATATATATTGAATAATTAAGTGTAATATAATTAATATGTGATTTGGCGGTGGCGATTACGAATACTAGTAACGCATATTGGTCATAGGAGACGTAGAATATGCCTAAGAGCTTTATATATTCATCATCATTATCTCAGCCCAAATACGTCCCACTTCTGAGCTTTGGGTCTCCTCCATAAAGGGAGGGCAATTGACATACTATAACACGCTGGTCAGACGTGTTGGTACAGGGTTTTGTTTAGAATTTTCCTTCTCTCGAATAGATGTTATATGTGTTTTATATTCCTTAGTCGTCTCTTACGATCACCCACGGGCAAGATACGGAGTGGGGAATTGTATTCTTACTTCGTCACCACATGGAAATAAGCTTTATATTAACCTAGGCTAACTTCATCTGATGCCGTCTGGTCAACAATTGTTTTGTCAGGCATTATGGCGTTAGGCAGAAAGCTGGTCCAACTATTGCCAAAACATTTGCAATACGTACGATGGAAGATTACGTATGAAGTTGACCTCAAGTAATTGGGAAGAGTACGATGATGATGACGTGTTAAACTTTAAATTATATGATTTGTTTTTACGTGTTACATTTAAATTAAACCAAAATAATGCTTATACTATATTGAAATTTCAATGATTAGCAATGTATGTGCGTAATCTAGACTTCCCGGGTTCACGGTATACCAAATACTAACAATACAAAACAGAGGACAAACAGAGAATAAATATATTGACTAAGACAATATGTAGGCCAATAAAAGTGCAGTATCGTGTCATTTCAACGCATGCTGATTGGCTAGAGGCTTTTTTATGTCAATTAGTTTATAAATAAAAAAGTTATGTCAATTTAAAAAAAAATCGGAGAAAAAAACCTTTATCGATTCTTTTCAAATTACGTAAAAATTATCTTCAGTAAAAAGAAATAAACACGTGTTTCAGCATTTGTTGATTTTCACCCTCTGGGGTGTAAATTAGGCCTGCAAAGCGGGTTGGACGACTCATTAAGTCATTAGCGCCAAGCCGATATTATTGAAGCTGGCAACTTGAAATGTTGACAGTGGTTTCTTTCTATGACTTAGAGATTTACTAAGAAAGGATTTTACGAAATTATACCCCTAAGGGGGTGGAACAGAGTGACAAAGTTTGTATGGGAAGAAAACAAATCTTTTTGATTCTTTTCAAATTACGAGTCGAATCAAATATTCTATGGTAATATCCGGCATTTGTCAATTTTCACCCTCTAGTTTAGTTTTAAATTAGGCCCGTGAAGAGGGTTGAACGACTCAATACTGCCAAGCCGAAACTATTAAAGCTAGAAACATTAAATTTTGAAGCACGTTTCTATGTATGACATAGAGATTCAATATGAAAAGATTTTATGAATTCCGCCCCTAAGAGGGTGTAACAAAGCGGCAAAGTGTGTATGGGGAGAAAATTTCTTTATCGATTCTTTTCATATTACGTACAAATATTCTTCGGTAAAAATAAATAAACACGTGTTTCTCTCTCCCTCTCCATTAACCCCGCACCAGTGCCGGCGTGAGAGCTCACACGATACACATAGTTGACAGCAATAGGTTCTTGTCTAATGGTTTAAGATACAGGTTAAGTTTAGCTTCAAAAATGTTCACTTTATAACTCAAATAATAAATCATATCTAAGGAGGTCGCAACTCTGCTGTTGAAACAAAACAGTCAAATAAAGGATGGCGATAATTATATTTTTATCCCATGGTCATACCGTAAATAGTATATTAATGGCAATATAATTTGTAGAATGAATAGGACTTTGAACCACCTTTTTCTTTAGGGACCGGCTATGGTATATAGACACACGCGCGCCGTACACGTACATCTACGTTGTGCAGGCGGGCCACCGCAACCGGGTATCATCTCGAGTCGAAGCCAGACGGTACAGCGTGTCAACCTAGAGTACTTTCTCTCAGACCCACCCTATTGCCTAATTCCGTTAGACAACTAACTCGCAGAAGGTGGCGACCGCATCCCAGTTTCTAACGCTGTTGATTATCGTTCTAGCGACAAACCTTCAACACCTTGCATTGATTTTTCTATTTAACTCTGTCAGAGATGACTTCTGCGTGGACGAAGTTGCGGGTAAAAGCTAGTTATATAATATAATAAAAGGTTTGTCTAATTGTCGGAAGTCGTGTCGCGTTCAAATCATAAACGTGGGAGAACCCACTTTGCCAGCGACCTCCCGAGCCGAGGTCCGTACCCCACAGGGGGTGCCCTCGGGAACGGTCGCTTAACTTTTTACGGGTTGAGAGCCCTCAGCGCTCACCCACAGTCCGGGTAAAATTGTCATAGCCATCTGAGGCTAACAACTAAGACACACAAAAAAAAAAAAAAAAAATTAGGAATCATCGATGTTGAAGTATTGCATGCGACTGTATGCAGTTAAATAGACACCTTAAAGATATGACGGCCAACGATTGGTTTCAGTATCAAATTAATTTATTACGTCCATGTTTGTTGTGTGTTAACATTAGTTTTTAAATTTTCCTCAATGGTATCAATAAAATATGGACTTCAATAATTCCGAAATAAATTATTATTATAATTTTTTCGGTGAACGTGGAAAAGTACAGTTTATCAACACAATTGGTGTTGATTATTTGGGTTTAGTCTAGGTATTGTCTATTAGAGTTATAAGAAACAACTAATTGACGAGAACAAATAATCTTAATGATTTGCCGTCATACAATTAAAAAAAGTAAGAATAGTATAAGGTGAATAAAGTATACTCAGATACCATCTATACAAGAGAGGGGAAATTTGTAATAAAACCTACCCTACACCGCACTAATCGTATACTCTATAGGTACCTCACTAATCTTACTAGCTTGATATAGTGCAACATTTTCCCTCCTATTGTGGAGGAGGCTCGAGTCTAACAGTGTATATACGCAGATGAAATAAATGTTACTTGAAAATAATTTTGTTTCAAAATAATACAAGTGAAAATAAAATATTTTTTTACTCTTTAATTTCCTGTGAGAGTTAAGAAAGTGGGCTGAGCCATCACCACAGTAGCAGAACAGGCACCACCCACCCTCATATAAGGCTACGTTCAACAGTGGACGTCAATAGCTTGACGTATATAACACATACCTAGATATTTACGCTCAATTTGGATATAATTTGTGTTGTAAGATATGAATGACGACCGTAAAGTTTAACTCTGATTTATAATTTTATAATCTTTAATACGTCTGAATTTAATGTTTCATTTCACTTATAAGAGTTATCAAGAATATTCCTAACCTAATTGCTATTATTTGCTTGACAGAATTCAAAGAAGCATTCATGCTCTTCGACAAGGATGAAGATGGTACAATCACGATGGCTGAACTCGGTGTTGTAATGAGATCACTTGGCCAGAGACCTTCAGGTAAGAATATATTTTATTTTAAAGTGCACTTAACTTTTAAATACTCAATTGCTTTACCACAGTGACCTAACGTCTAGGAATATCTATTCCGATAACCTGTGCTTATTCGAGGTATGCGTATATTAATAATAATAATATGTTACTATACTTCATGCTATGAATTTCGTGAAGGCTGAATAACGTCATCTCAGCCCCAGAGGAGGCATGAGTCCAAAAGTTGTGCCTCCTCTACAATTGGAGATAAATTAACCTAGTATGTGGCGCTGGTCAGACGTGTTGGTATAGGGTATTACGTCAAGTTTTTCTTCTATTGCATCGGTACTAACTACATATCATATTCCATAATTGTCTTTTATAACACCCACGGGCAAGAGAGCTAATGGTGAACTGTATTCTTACTCTATCACAACACTGATATCATCATCATTATCCTGCTCTTATCTCAATTGCTTGGAGTCGACAGAGTATGTTCTCTCCTTCGTCGTCACGCTTCAAGCAGCCCATCCACCTTTTTTTCTAGCCTCCATTTACCCCTAAAGCCTTCAATCTCTAAACTTAAAACATTCGATATAAGTTACTTTCGTCCTGTCTCATTACATATCCTTACCACGTCAAGCGTTTATTTCTGGTTGGCGCTGGCGCAAGTTTTAAACTTTCTCTTATATGTTCTCAATCCTTATTTCATTAATTCACGTCACGCCATACATCCGTCTCAGCATTCACATCTCTGCTAAATGCATTCGTCATTCGTTAGTTTTGTAGTATACTAAAAAAAAATAAACAGATAAAAATGGAAACCAATTCACAAGATGATCAACATATGGGATGTGAAATCTACGATATTCGTACTGATAGTTATTTTACTTAACGGGCTGAAAGTCAAGAGCTTTCAACCAATACGTTAATACGCCAGCGTTAGGTACTTGGATAAAATACTTGTAGTAAATTTAATAGCATAATTGATACTTTTATTCGTACAGAATGCTATGGAAAGGACTATGTTTAATATTTTTCTATGAGATAAAATTTAAAATATTTTTCATATTTTCGAGAATCTATTAATTGGTTAGCATGGAGTGGTTATATTCTCAAATGGCGACTAGATAGTAGACAAAACAGTAGACAAAACTTCCCACAATATTGCATTATGTGTATTCTCTGAGGAAAAGATAAGTCACATTCTGCTTTAGAATGATTGGCAGAAAAGATATTATAAATTTAAAACTTAATGGTCTGAAATAATAAAATTTATTACTTTCCATGTGGTTATGAAGTAAGAACACAATTCATCACCCTATCTTCTCTATGGGTATTGGCAAAGACGACTAAAGGATTATAGTATGTAAGAGAAGGAAGACAAAATAAAACTCTATACCAATCTGTCTGACCAGCGTGGTATAGTAAGACAATTGCCCTTCTGATGTGAAGGAGAGAGGAGAGTAGAGCCAAGTTGTGGAACATATGTTATATGACGGTTATTTGAAAGTTTATATGTGTGTGTTAAATTATTGAAAGGAGAATGAGGATGGTGTCCGATGGTTTACTGTGTGAGACACAAGGAGGTTTCAGGAGTGGAAGGGGATGCATGGATCAAGTGTTCTCTCTGCGCAATATTGTGGAGAAGCATCTGGCTTTAGGTCAGAGGGTTTTCTGCAGTTTTGTGGATCTGGAGAGAGCATTTGACACGGTTGTACGAAAGGAACTTTGGGACATTTTACCGGAGTATGGTATTAGCGGTAAACTGCTACAGGCTGTGCAGTCCAGTTACATGGGCTGTAGAGCCTGTGTGCGGCTGGATGATGGAATGTCGCCTTGGTTTGACGTCAATATCGGCGTTAAGCAGGGGTGCGTTCTGTCAGCCAGGCTGTTTATCATATATCTGGATAAATGTCTCCAAAGGTTGAACGATATGAATGTGGGAGTCCAGATGGGCGACTCAGTGGTCACTGCTCTGCTTTATGCAGATGATGCAATCCTGCTGGCACAGTCAGCGACTGACCTGCAGACCCTAGTCGACACAATGACAGAAGATTGTAAGAAAAGGGGTCTACGCGTGAATGTGAGCAAAACCAAAATAATGGTCTTTGAAAGAGATAAAACCAGAACAGATGTAAGAGTAACAATAGGTAATGATGTACTAGAGCAAGTGGATGAATTTGTATATCTTGGATGTGGATTTAGCCGAGATGGAAGGTACACCACTGATATAGAGCGAAGAGTGAATGCGGGAAATAGAGTGAACGGAGCGTTGGGGCAACTTCTCGGTAGCCACCAACTCAGCCAGAAGGCACGTGTAGCAATACATAACGCAGTGCTTGTCCCAACATTACTGTATGGAAGCGAGAGTTGGGTATGCAGAAAAGAGTATGATAGTAAAATTAATGCGGTCGAAATGCGATCTCTGCGGAAAATCTGTGGAGTTAGGCTGACCGACGGCATTCGTAACGACGACGTAAGAGAGCGAGTAGGTATGAAAGAGAGTATTGGTGTAAAGATGCGAAAGAGAATGCTCCGATGGTTCGGACATGTGGAAAGAATGCCGAACGAACGCCTGGTCAAGAAGATATACAATGCGAAAGTGGAAGGATGTAGGTACCGAGGGAGACCGAGACTAACCTACCTTTTTTTTTTTTTTTTTTTTTTTTTGCGGTGGGCTATGGACGTCGCACCCCGCCAAATCGGTCCAGGGTGACGGATGACCCACCCTGCAAGCACCTGTTAGCCCGCTCGGCGGTATGCCCTCTCGGGCTCCTCTCCTGTCGACGCCCCGACAGCTTTCGCCGTCGAGGCGTCGTCCTCACGCGGTGGCCTCACGTCGGGTGACCGGACAATTCCCCAGTCCGATCACCCGAAGCCTCGGTTAGGGCGGCATCAGGCGCAGGTACTTGCGCCTGCGCCGCCCCAGCCGCGGGCGGCGGCCCGGGTCACGGGAATCCTCCCGGGCCCGTTCCGCCGCCTCCTTCTGCGAGATGACAGCCTCGCAGAAGGCGGCGACCACGTCCCAATTCCTGACGCTGTCGACCATCGCTAGCGCAACAGCCGGCAGCGTCAGGTCGGCACCGATGACAGCGACGAGGTCACGGCGCTGCCCGTCCCAGCCCGAACATACCTCGAGCGTATGTTGCGCCGTGTCCTCGTCGCTACTGCAATGGTGGCAGGACGGAGTCAACTCCCTCCGCACGACCGTGTGCAGGTACTTGCCGAAGCAACCATGCCCCGACAAGACCTGCACCAACCGGAAAGAGAGGACTCCGTGCCGCCGCTTCATCCACTCCATCAGTACGGGCCGGAGGGCCTCAACGGTAAAAACACCGTGTCTAGGCCTCTCCAGCCGCGTAGCCCAACGGGCGATGACTTCTCGGCGGGCGTCCTCGCACCAGGTGGCTATCTCGTTGAATGATGGGGAGCCACCCTCTTCGCACATTGAGGTAACCCGCCGGTAGAGGTCGGAGAGCATCTCCGCCTCTAGGTCCCACGGGGGTGTCCCGGCCAATAGGCATGCCGCCTCGGTAGACACCGTGCGGTACCCGAGAATGGCTCTGACCGCCATGGCTCGCTGTGGCCTCCACAGCACCGCCCTGAGCTGGGCGTTCAGAGCCCTCGCCCACACGGGTGCGCCGTACATGGCCATTGAGCGGATCACCCCCGCATACAGCCGTCGGCCCTCGAAACTGGGTCCGCCCACGTTCGGCATGAGCCGAGAAAGGGCGGACGCCGCGCCGACCAGCCGGGGAGCAATTTGACGAAAATGCTCCCGGAACCACCTTCGCCCGTCGAGCACCAGACCCAAGTACCTCATATGGGCCTGGATACTGATGTGGATGGAGTTGACGACTAACGAGGCGCCGATGGGCAGCCTCACACGGGGCCCATGGAATAGTAGGGCCTCCGTCTTGTTTAGGGCTACCCTGAGCCCCAGCGCCTCAATTCGCCTGACCATCTCCTCGATGCCGAGAGTGGCCAGGCTCGCCGCCTCTTCGAGTGTCCTGCCCCGGGCTGTGACGAGCGTGTCGTCAGCATAGAAAATAACGCTCAGCCCGGGGGAGAGTCTCCCTCTCAACGCCCAGTCGTACCCGATGTCCCACAGAGTCGGCCCCAGAACCGATCCCTGCGGAACACCGCACGACATGGGCGTCCGCACAATGTCCCCTGCGGGGCTCGCGTAGAGAACACTGCGCCCCTCCAAATAGTCTGCCACCAGCCGCCTAAGGTACAGGGGCACTCCATGGAACCGGAGCGCCTCCCTGATGCAGCTGAATGGCAGACTATTGAAGGCGTTGGCGATGTCCAACGACACCGCCAACAGCACTCTTTTGCCGGCGACAGCCTCCGCGGCCGTCTGCCTCAGGCGTAGCAGGGCCCCGATGGTCGAACGCCCTCTCCGAAACCCAAATTGAGCGTCCGACAGATCGGGCCCCACCTCCTCCAGGTGCCGGACGATGCGGGCAGCGAGGACACGCTCCGGCAGCTTACCCACATCGTCCAGAAGCACAATGGGCCTGTAGGCCGACGGCGAATCCGAGGGCCGTCCCGGCTTTGGCAGGAGAACCAACCTCCCTTCCTTCCAGCACTCAGGGAACTGTCCAGACGTCAGACAGGCGTTGAACAGTCGCCTGAGGCGAGGTTCGAGATGCTCGAGGAGCAACGTCAACACCCGGACTGGGACTCCGTTCGGGCCGGGGGCCGTGGTGGCGGAACGAATCTTCGCCACGGCTGCCCCCACTTCCGACTCCGTCACGGGCGGAACACTCTCGACGGCCTCCCGGTCGTGATCTGGCAAAGCCATGACCGGGGGCGAGTGCTCCGACTGCCGCGGGAACAGCTCCTCGACCACTCTACGAAGGAGGTTGGGCTGGAGGGTCTCGGTGAGGGGGGGCCCTGCGCGCGAAGCTTATTCAGCGACGCGCGATACGGGCGACCCCAGGGGTCACGATCGAGACCGTCCAGCATCTCTTGCCAACTCGCGTCCTTGGCGGACCGGATGGCCAGCCGAAAGGCGGTACGCGCACTGCAGTACGCCTCGTACAGCTGGCCCTCCCGCTCAACATCACGGCGACGCCGCCTACTGCGGGTGTAGGACCTTCGGGCACTAATGCACGCTGCACGAAGGTCCGCCAGTCTTGGGGACCACCAGTAGACCCTCTGCCTCGGAGGTAGACGCCGCACCCTGGGCATGACCGCATCGCAGACCTGCGTTAACGCACTGCGGATGCGGACAGCCTCAACGTCCACTCCGTCTGCTGGGGGTGGTGAGGACAGCCACGTGTTCACGATGGCCGCCTCCGCCAGTAGGTCCCTATCCAGACGCCCTACAGCCCACTGCGGAAATGCGGGAGCCCGGTCCGCCCTGTGACCCCTGCTGGGGTCCCGGAGAGGGGAGACCTCCATCCGGATGTATCGGTGATCCGACAGGGTCTCCGCCTCCTCTAGGACACGCCAGTTCCTCACTCGTGGTGTGACAGCGGGGCTAGCGAACGACAAGTCCACTATCGACCCACCCTGCTGTCGCACACACGTGTTCACTGAGCCTCTGTTTAGGACACAGAGGCCCAGTGACGCCGCCCACTCCACGATCTCCCGCCCGCGATCGTCCGTCATCGGGGACCTCCACGCCGTGGATTTGGCGTTGAAGTCCCCCAGGACCAGGACGAGGACCGGTGACAGTCGCCGTATCGAAGCCTCCAAGGTGGTGAGGGAGGCCCCGAAATCGTCCATTCTCCTGTTAGGGGAGAGGTAAACGCTGTAGAGTGTGACCCCTCCCCATTCCGCAGCGACAAATTTCTCGCCCCTATCCAAAAGGGATAAGGACGGGAAGCGCCGCTGCGTGGAGGTGATGATTGCCGCGGTTCCGTTCCGGCTGACCACCCAATTGGGGCGATCAGGCACGACGTACGGTTCCGCGACTACAGCTGCACCGATCGACCACTCCGCCATGGATTGCAGGAGGAGATCCTGCGCACCGGCGGAGTGGTTGGTGTTGGCCTGCATGAGGTGAGTGGACTGGGCAGCCATTAATGGGCCGTGTCCATCATCACCTCCTGGCTTGCGGCGGGCGATTGGGCCGCGCTAGGAGTGGGAGCGGCCGGAGTCGAAGGGCCGCTCCGCCCCTTTGGAGCCGAAGCCGGAGGTCTGCACGCCCCAGAGCCCATGCGGTGCTTGGCAGGCTTATTGCCCGCCGCACACGCGGGGCAGTGGGGCGGGGCGGCACAAGATGCCGCCATATGCCCAGTCTGACCGCAGCGGAAACAGAGTCCGCCGCAGTCAAAGCAATTAGTGCATGTTGGCCGGGTGTGCCCGACCGCCATGCACTTGAAACACCTCGCAGGCCGGTGCTCCAGCACGGTGACTCGCGCTGAGCTCCAGCCCACGAGGAGCCTGCCTGAGTCAGCCAGTTGCCTGACCGACTCTACTGGGCACTGCACCCAGGCGGCACCTACGCCGCCCGGACCGGGCCGGATGGCGCCAATCCGGACGGTGTCCATGGGACACCCGGTTTTCGAGGCAATGGCCTTCCGGATGTCTTCCACCGTCACGGAGTCGTCCAAACCCGCGATGCGCATTTCGGCGCACTTTACGGGTCTGGCGATTTTGACGCCACCCTCCTCGACGAACAGACCTCGCAACTTCGACGCCACGCTATCGGCCGTCCTGGTGCCCTCGGCCCCAGGGAACTCTAAGATCCGAGCCCCTGTACGGGCCTTGCGGGTCCTGGCTTTCCTCAGAACGGCCTCATAGCTGAGGCCCCTTTCTGCCGCCTCAGGCAGCACAGTGATCACCACTGCGGCTGTCTTCGGCGGCCGGAGCCCCTTGCGCGGCCTCTTCCTCTTCGTGCCGCCTCCTCCGGCTCCTGCCTGGTGGGCGACGACCTCAGTGGCGCGCTTGGCCGCCGCTCTCCTCCTCTGGCCGCGACTCTTTCTGCCGCGCTCGGCCACCTGCCAACCCTGTTCGGACGTAGCGGGCGTGCCGGGCGCTGGGGGCGTAGTCGCGGCCGCGCTAGTCGTCGCTGGCGGTGTTGGTGCTGGCGACGGCTGCAGTCCGGCAGGAGCCGGTGCCGTCTTCTTTTTGGTCGGAGCGGGCCCCTTCTGTTTTGGCCCAGCCGCGGCCGCGGCGTAGCTTCCCCCCACACGGCCACCCTGACAAGGCAGCGGGGCGGGAGCTGGTGCCGCATATAGCTGTTTATCCGCGGCGAGAGGCGGTCGAACACGTGGTTCTGGAGGCAGCCTTGCCTCCAGAACGGCCAAGCGCGCATTGACCATATTACCGACGGTGTCGATAATGGCGCGCAAGGCCTCATCCGACACACCCCCCACCGCGGGCAGCGGGGTCGGTGTCACCGGCTGGACCTCTGCCGTGGCCTGCTCTACGACGTTTCGCGGGCTGACGCTGGTCGGCGGCACACGCTCCGTGGACGGAGGCGTCTTCGGCGCGGCGGCGATCGCAGGGCAGCCAGCGCCTCGGGGCGGTTTTGGAGCGGCGACAGCTCCTCGAGGGCCAGGACTGGCCGGCGGCGCAGGTGGCGCGGGCGGCACGAGCCGCGCCATTTGGGCCCTCAGCTCGCCCACATCCTTTGCGAGGACGCGGTTGGCCCTCCGCACCGCGGCCAGCTCCGACTCCAGCCGGCGGTTCTGGGCCCGCAGGCCTGACACCTCGCCACCAAGGCGGGTGTTTTCGGCCTGCAGGGCCTCCATATTTGCGGCTGGGGCGCTCGCGCGGGCACCAGCGGCCGCCACTTCGGTGGGAGGGATGCCGGACAACACCCCCAGCACCCTCGCGGCGGCCGCCTCGTTATCGGCCCGCCTGCCAGCCTCAGCCTCTCCACGCACTCCGCCGGCCGGGGAGTGGGTCGCCCTTCCCGACGCCGCGGCCCCTCGCCCTCTGCGAGAGGCCGGCACTTTAGGAGGAGGCATGATGACCACGCTCCCCTCGGAATCGGCGCCTGAGCTGCCCTCCCTATTTAGGGGGCGCTGCCGCACCTTCGAGGGGAGGGCCTCCTCCCTTGCCGTCATTATCTCGGCGACCTCCTTGGACAGCTCCGCGGAACCACCGTACTCGTCCATTTTTTCGGCAGATCCACTGCCCTCATCTTTGGACGGCTCTGCGACACTACTGTCGCCCTCGTCCATTGACGGCTCTGCAGTGGATCTGCCGCCGTCTTCCTCCAGTTTGGCGGCAGCGGCGTCCTCCTTCTGCGCCCTCCGCTCCGCCATACGCTTCCTTCCTGTCAAAGAAGCCTTTCCCGTCAACCAGTTGGCCCGTTTCCGGTACTTCCTCGGCTTCTTCTTTTGGGCCTCCGTAGTCTGTGCCGGGCCCTCGGCGGACGCCTCAAGTCCTGAGGACGAGGCGTCGTTGTCAGTTTTACGTTGGCTTGACAAGGCCGTGATGTGGGAATCCGCTGGATTCCCGTCTGGTGTAGGTGAATTAGGTAAATCCATATGGTTCCCACGAGTCTGGGAGAAATAAATCGTCGACCCGGGCAGAGATCCCTGTACCCGGGCAAGCCTACATTTACCAATCAGGGGGTCGGCCGGTACCCTGGCTGGAGCGTGCTAACGACAGAACAACCCATCTGCCATGCATCTTCTCGCCGCACGCCAGAACTTAAGATTCTGGGTGATTTCCGAATTCGAATGTTAATTCGAACTCTTTATAGAGGTTGTCTTCCTCGCGGTCCGGGCGGTTAAGCCAAGACCCTCGTTCCTGATACTACGCCTCACGACAACTTGTCTTGAAGCAAGATATCAGGTTTACGATATGTCGGCGGTGGCGTAAGCCTGCCCAGCCCACAAATTAATGAGCGACTGGGCCCGTCCGAAATTTCGCCTCCTGTACCCTCTACAAATAGAGGGTCAGGAGCGAATTGGGGCTCAACCCATCACTGGGGAACCCCCCCTCGCGCCAGAGATTCGCTACGGGCGACAATTCGACAGAGGGATCTGGAGGACTGTCGCCCGCACCCAGAGTACACCACGCGGAGGTTTCTGGCGTCGTACCCCGAGACTAACCTACCTAGACCAGATCGGTCATGTACTGAAGGAAGGTGGAGTCAAGAGTCTCCGAAACCGGCGAGCGTGTATGAAGAGAACTATGAATGTTGAGGAAGCGAGTGAAGTATGCAGAGATAGAGTTCTCTGGCACTCTGTTCTCTCTGCCTACCCTGCAAGGGATATGGCGTGATGATATGTATGTATGTATGTATGTTATATGTGTCAAAAGTAAGAAGTAATCTGCAGCCGCAACAACTTGAGAAAAAAGTAATTATAAATATTTCTTTTTAGTCTCCCACGATGTAAAGACTTGACTGCAACGATGGTTTAGTGATTAAGATAATATATACTTTGTGCAATCCATAAACTGTTGTTCTGAGTCTGGTTGTAATTTGTGAGAATTAATACTATGTCTTTAAAGTCTACCGCAATACAAGAATTATTTTCTTAGTGCAAGGTGGTGTTTAAAAAAATCAAATTATACCTTAATGCTGGCTGTTAAAAAAAAAGAAAAATTTTAATCGGCAACAAAATATTTTCTCTATATAGGATAGAGAAATTTATTGAAAATTGATTGCAAAAGTTTTCAAGGGGGATTAATTATAAGTTCGGCGCAAAAGTTTAAAGTTGGGTCAAATTCTTTTAAAATGTTATCGAAATATCTTTTACTTATGAATAAATCTAGATGCATAATTTATTGAAAATATAGGATATAATTACAATGCTTTTATAATTGATTGAATTAGGCGATACATGACGGCAATCGATTATCATTTTAAAATTGAGGAGCAGAAAGAAGATCCACCACTTCCCTCGGTTAATCAATATACGACAGAACTCGAGAAAAGAAAGAATACGGGATATTATAAAGGTGGAATAGGATATAAGGCAATCTTACTTCTGTGAAGAGCAGCCTCTAGAATTTCAACTTGCAATTTCGCAGAAATGCGAATAATTATTCGACACGTGTTTTGCCTCTAAACGACGCAACCTCAAAACGTTTCTGCTTCAAATGCACCAAAAGTGGTGGTGGGTCTCCCTTCCTTTCCTCCATTTTAAAATAAAATACTTTTAAAGAGCTCTTTAATGTATTTGTGTGAGCTCCCTTATTTACACTAACCGTATTAATTGGGTGTTCTTTTTGTGTTTGTGAGATTTATTATTTAGAAAGAGCTATCAAACAAAACAATGTCCCATGAGACCCAAGGAATATCAATCCTACTTTGACGGTAGTCATCACGAGGACAAAGCATAGTTCTTCAATTATAAACCTAAAGAATTGATTTAAAATAAAATTTCACCCTATATTTTTCATTGAAATCACGTGCCATTTAAAAAATAAAAAAAATCAAAGTATTGGTGGCAATTAGAGAAGAGTTTAAATTGCCGACGCTTCAGCAGCAGTAATTGCTGAAGCATCGCCATCAAATGGATTCTGAAGGGATAAACGGACGGGCCACCGAAGATAAAGACCGATGTACCGGTGGCTAGCCCACTTATGGAATAAGAGATACGTGTACGGTAGGTTATGGGATTGCACGCCATCCCTTCCATCGCCTTAGATGAATCGTGCAGCGCTTTACCATGCCATAGCCTGGCCCCAAAAATAGCAGTTTAAATTAAGGTAAACTATAGAAAACCTAAAGACAGGTTTTCTTTACTAGCCTGAAATCTGACCTCTGATTAGAACAATACGTTTATGCTACATTAACAAACTAAGCAGTTCAAAGTAGTATATACTTTAAAACCTTAGATATATTTAACGCTTAATTAATACCCTATTAACTTGTTTGCCTTCCTTTTTGTTTATTACTTATGGTGGCAAACGAGCAAACAGCACAGCTGATGGTAAGTGTCACTGCCGCCCATGTACCTTTGCAATACCAAGGGTATATAGCTATAGCTTAAGCCGCTGCCTACTAATAAAATCCCCAAACCCACCCAGTTGGACTTCCGGCTCTCTCGCTCACCGAACCAAGCGAAATAGCACATTGCTTAAACGTCGATCTTCTGCGAGAGTGTGGTACTAACCTGGACCGACCGGCCTGCGACTGTAGACAGAAAACTGTCATCAGCGTGGTCCTACCACTATTAACCTTTTTCCTTAAAAATAATATGTGTTAAAATATTCTAGGTGCAAAAACTATGTTTACATTATGCAAGTAGAATAATTTCTTTCATTATTTGTTATAATTATATATATATATTTCTTTCATTTTTATGTGAACAAGTGATAAGTGATAATTACATAATAAATAATTTAGTAAATACTATGAATTTCCTTATAAATCTTAAAGACCATGAACTCGAAATAAATATTGAAAGCCAAAGTTTTGTTCGAGAACAAAAATATTGAGTTCAATGTTACCTCGTTTACATCATTCACGTAATGTCATGATGTTTGCCAAAACAACGACAATACAAGTCAATTATAAACCGAGGCAATGACACTATTTATATTTAAATGTACTTGAAAAGCGTATTAAGAAAATAAAAAGAAAATATTTTTAAGAAAATGATAAAAAGAACCAACTAGGCCCCGGCGAGATTCGAACTCACGATCTCCTGTTTACTAGACAGGCGCTTTAACCAACTAAGCCACGGCGCCGACGAACTCAAGTGTCGAAATTACTATTCTATATCCAAACACTCCTCTACATCCATTTTGTCATTGTATTTTCTATATCAGTCTTAGTTAAGTATTAAATACAAAATAGAATGAAAAAGTGCCTATTAAATATAAAATATCTTCTATATTTAAGTTTTCGGTAAAGATTTCACCTTTTTTATCATTCATTTCTATTAAAAAAGTCTGTATATATTATTGGCTTTTCAAATAAATATGACAATATTATTTGAATATTCCATATATAACCGTAGGCTTTACAATGATAAGCAGTAAAGTATAAGAGGTTCTATGATAAAACCTAGTAATAGAACATGATTTTTATCATTTGGGAACATGCTTTTGTTTGGTTTTGTTGGGCTTTGTTTGGTTGGTAGAGGGGATGTGGTGGGGAAAATAAAATGAAAGTTTTTTTTTTCTTGTAATTGTCCAAGGCTTATAAAAAAACAATTTTAATTAAACATCAATTAAATAATTTCAGTACATTGTTTATACATAGGTGAAGCTACACTGAAGTGATTCACTAAAAACACACCTATCCGGAAACAAAATTATCTTTCTAAAACCATGATAAAAATATTGAAGCCGTTATCAATTAGTTTTAATAATAAACGATTTTGGATAACAGCCAAATAACTATCGCGTGTATCATAATTATTCACAAACTGAAAACATCTACAGGTATTTTATTCAAAGTGATTATGATTCTAATTTTATAGTCTATGGTTCAAAATATAGATAAGATGAGAATATTCCATCGTTGTCTATGATATCTATAGAAGAACAAGCAGCATCCGATGATAAAAATTGATAATAGCAGATGGAAATTGCTGCATGCAACAGCATAGATAAGCTGAAATTTATTTATATGTTCCCTTAGAATTTACGCTAAGTGATTTCAAATAAAACTAGTATTGGCAATTTTATCATCATCATCATCATCATCTCAGGACACATACCTACATCCCACTGCTGGATTCGAACCTCCTCTACGCTGATCGGGTAGAGTTTTATTTCGAATTTTCCCTTTCTTACATATATGTTTAATTATATGTATATTATCGTTTAGTTGTCTTTTACGATCACGGGTAAGATAGAGAAAGAATGCAATTTATCACACCCTATCTTACCTTGTGGGTGTCGCAAAAGACGATTAAGGTATATGATAAGCAGCTAACATCACTTGAGGAGAAGAAAAACTCGAAATTAAACCCTATGGTAGACAGTCTGACCAGCGTGATATAGTAGCTCACTTTTCCTCATGTTGTGGAGGAGGCTCGAGCGCAGTAGTGAGACAAATATTAGCTGTAATGAATGAATGAATTAATTAATGGTATTCTTACTCCGTCATCATATCATCATCATCATCACAGCCCATAAATGTCCCACTGTTGAGCTCGGGCCTCCTCCGTAATGGGAGGGAAATTAACTTACTATACCACGCTGGTCAGACGTGTTGGTATAGGGTTTTGTTTCGAGTTTTCCTTCTCTCGCATAAATGTTATATGTATTTTATATCCTCTAGTCATCTCGTACGATCACCCACGGGTAAGATATGGGGGGGTGAATAGTATTCTTACTCCGTCACCACACGGAAAACGTCACCATATATAAAATTGGTAATTTCCTAAATTTTAATCCAACGAAACAAAAGGCCGTAGGGGGTTTTGTCCAATATTTGGCGATACTTTTTCGTCTACCACGAGAAAGCAATGCATGGTGACAATATCATTCTTAACCTAGCATCGCACGCGGTATTCGTTATACGACGTTTAAAACATCAGCCTATTTCCAAATTTTGATCATTAGGCTGGCTACGTTTTATGATTATGCCCACGCTCATATTTCTAACAAAATATTAAGTGCTGCATTCTATACAGGGTGGAAGTGGACCGCTCCCGAAAACAAAGACAGGTGACCCTACTAGTCCTACTTGTAATGATAGGCTAGAAAAAAAATCGATCAGGATGAAAAACAAAATTTTTTTTTCACAAATATTTTTAAGTTTTTTTCACATTCCATCGTATAACGACAACTCGATAAAAAAATACGTAACTATACTCAGATGAGAAAAGACGCAATCTATTCAAAACTTAGGATCATATGTTCAAGAGTTCAACGACCTCAAGTGGTGAAAAAAATTTTTTTTTGTACCGAATCGATTTTTTTTTCTAGCCTATCATTACAAGTAGGACTAGTTGGATTACCTGTCTTCGTTTTCGGGAGCGGTCCACTTACACCCTGTATATTCTGCTGAGATATTCTTCGATCTCTCCTTCTCTGTTAATAGCAGGATATAATTAATAAGACCTATATAATTATCCATTTGGTGACGGAGTTAGAATACAATTTACCACTACCTATCTTAGCCGTGGGTGATCGTCAGAGACGACTAAGGGTTATAAAATGTATATAACATATATTCAAGAGAAGGAAAACTCGAAACAAAACCCTATATCAACACGTCTGACCAGCGCGGTATAGAAGGTTAATGTCCTTCCCATTACGAATGAGTAGCCCCGAGCCCAACAGTGGTACATACCATGGGCTGTGATGATGATGATGATGATGAATGACCATGAAACAAGGTATTGCTTCATACAAAGAATCTAATTTTGAAAGTCTATTCTAGGCCATCCAATTATATGTAGATAAAATATTTATATTACCAATTTCACTCATAGTGATAAAAGTGACTAAGAGCATATACTAAACGAGCATTTAAAATAGTACTGTCCTTCAGTTAAGTTGAATAGTTAAAGAAAACTGTCTATAAATATAAAGTACTGATAATTTCTTATTATTATTGATTACACTAAATCGGTAAGTCATTTTTACATAAATAATCTTTTGTATTTTTTTCTTATTGCTTACGGTGGCAAACGAGGAAGCAGTATACATCATGGTAAGTGTTACTGCCGCCCATGGACCTTTGCAATCCCAAGGGTATATCTTAGCTTAGGCCGCTGCCTAACAATAAAATCCCCAAATCCACCCAGTTGGGCTTCCGGCTCTCTCTCTTACCGAACGAAGCGCAATAGCACATCGCCATTACTCAGACGTCGATCTTCTGCGAGAGTGTGATACTACCCCGGACGGACCGACCCGTGTCTGTAGACAGAAAACTGTCAACAACACTATTAGAATTTATTCTATTCTATTGTATTTATAATATACTAGTTATTGCGGCTTCACTCGCGTGTTATTACGTACAGTCTACATGTTAAACTAAAAAAAAAATATGTATATTAATTTATGTCATAAATTCATAATTTATAAATATAGAAATTTATTTAATTACCATAAATTTAATGTTTAATAATCACTGACCAAAAATAATAACAATATTTTTAATGTAGAATAATTTTATTTTTGTGATGGCAATGAATTTTTATCAATTTGTGGATCAAAATTGAATAACTAATACTATAGCGGGGAGATACAATATTTGTAATAAGTCCTTCCTTGACCATGAATGCTGGAAAGTGTGTGTGGGCAATTAAAAATCAAATTCAAACGCGATAGAATTCATAAAAATAGTTTTGTTTCAAATTTATAATATCAGTTAAGAGTTCATTGCTAACAGTAGCGTGGACTATTAATTAACTATAAAGAAACCCACGCTGCCTTGCAATTTCCAATTAACGGAGAAGTCCTTCATTATTTGCCTAACTTCTTACGTGACTTCATACAATATTGTCTTAAGTTGTATCTCATTTACGTGATCGGATTGTTATAAAATCTAGACATACCAGTTTTTAAGGTTGGTCAATAAAACATAATGTAATCGATTTTGTTAAAATTGGTGCCGCAAATTTCACGTAATGGAGTAATTAGCATACAGAGAAACATATACATACAGAAAGACATTTATATCGTTCTTGAACCAATTCCCACTGATGGCATTTGGTCAACAATTACATACATACATACATATCATCACGCCTAATCCCTTACAGGGTAGGCAGAGAGAACAGAGTGCCAGAGAACTCTATCTCTGCATACTTCACTCGCTTCCTCAACATTCATAATTCTCTTTATACACGCTCGCCGGTTTCGGAGACTCTTGACTCCACCTTCATTCAGTACATGACCGATCTGGTCTAGGTAGGTTAGTCTCGGTCTCCCTCGGTACCTACATCCTTCCACTTTCGCATTGTATATCTTCTTAACCAGACGTTCGTTCGGCATTCTTTCCACATGTCCGAACCATCGGAGCATTCCCTTTCGCATCTATACACCAATACTCTCTTTCATACCTACTCGCTCTCTTACGTCGTCGTTACGAATGCGGTCGGTCAGCCTAACTCCACAGATTTTCCGCAGAGATCGCATTTCGACCACATTAATTTTACTTTCATACTCTTTTCTGCATACCCAACTCTCGCTTCCATACAGTAATGTTGGGACAAGCACTGCGTTATGTATTGCTACACGTGCCTTCTGGCTGAGGTGGTGGCTGCCGAGAAGTTGCCCCAACGCTCCGTTTACTCTATTTCCCGCATTCACTCTTCGCTCTATATCAACAATTACATTCCAAAAGGTAGTAAGTAGGAGAGAGAAAGAGTGTGTCGGTAGCTCCCAAACACATGCGCGTGGTATTCTTGCTATAATACAGCGAAGTAAACAGTGTGAGCGTCGTGAAATTAGCTGAAATACGTACTTGTTGTTCTATTTTAATTTATAATATTCATTATTTTCAAACGTTTAAGTATTCACTTCTGTCGGCAGTCCTCATGACTGCTTTGTGTTTTTTTTTTATTAAAACACAACAACCGCCACTAAGGAAATTTGCTGAGACTTTAAAAACATTAAGACATATATTACACCCGAACATAGAACAGAAATTTTTGGATCGCACAAATTATTGAATCGAACCCACGTCACTAATACAGCAGGTCGGTATTTTGACCAATACGTCATCTGTGCAGTCGAATTCATTTTTACTAGTTTTGTATTTTGTTCTTATAAGTTTCATCATTCATCATCATCACAGCCCATATATGCCCCACTGTTGGGCCTCCTCCATAATGGGAGTGAAATTAATCTGCTAAACCGCGCTGGCCAGACGTGTTGGTATAAGGTTTTATTTCGAGTTTTCCTTCTCTTGCATAGATATTATATGCATTTTATATCCTTTAGTCATCTCTTACGATCACCCACGGCTAAGATAGGGGATGGTGAATTGTATTCCTTCTCTGTCACCACATGGATAATTATATAGATCTTATTAATTATATCCTGCTATTAACAGAGAAGGAAAGATCCAAGAATATCTCAGCAGAATATATAGATTACAGCACTTAATATTCTGTTAGAAATATAGTCGTGGGCATAATCATTAAACGTAGTCTGCCTAATGATCAGAATTTGGAAATAGGTTGATGTTTTAAGCGTCGTATTGTATTCTTACTCCGTCACTACTTATAAGTTTATATTACTGTAAAAACTGTGAAGAGTTTATTATAATGCGCTAATGTTAAGAATTAGAATTACGGCAGGATAAGTCTCATGCTGAATCTCTACCGCCGCGCTGGCCACGGATGGCAAGGAAGCGGTACCAGTGGCCGGCCCAATGGCGATGGGGAGGGAATACGGTGGGTTATGGGGCCACGCGCTGCCCTTCCGTCGCCCCGGATGGATCGGGCGACGTGTGTCCGGGCCTGAGCCCATCCAAAAAAAAATGCTGAATCTCTAAACTATTAACCATTGTTGGAATTAAACTCGCATGTATGGACAATCAATTTCAATAAGACTTCCCTTGAAGGCAGCTTAATTATTTGACTTAAGTGATTAATAAAGGCTTGTAAGCATTCTGATGTTCTAAATATAAGTATCTGATCTGGAATTTAATTTTTGTTTTAAGACAATGCCAAAGAAATAATAATTGTACTTCGGGGATCTTTACAAATGTATAATTAAAGCAGAAAAAAAGGCAAATTACAACTAGACTCAGAACAACAGATTGTGAATCGCACAAAGTATTAAAAGTATTATCCTTTATGGGATTCGAACCCAAGACACTAGTTTTTTTTTTTTTTTTGTGTGTGACTTAGTTGTTAGCCTCAGATGGCTATGACAACTTTACCCGGACTGTGGGTGAGCGCTGAGGGCTCTCAACCCGTATGCCCCAAGACACTAGTACGGCGAGTCGATATTTCAAACACTAAGCCATCTGTGCAGTAGTTACAAAATTAAAAAAAAAATAATTGATAATACAATTTGGTAACAATGTTATCTGTGAAACAAATATAGGTATAACACGTACGAGTAATTTTCATATTTATTTACGAGCGAATTACTTTTTGTGTGGGAGATAAAACCTTGTTTCCGGACAATGTAAATACATTGTTCAAGTTTATTGTAAATAAGTTCACTTTACTTGGTTATATTTTTGTGTACTTGCGCCCGTAAAATATTAATATTGCTGTCTTCTTGTAAATTTATATAACTACTAGTTTTATATTCGCGTGAAAAGTAACTTTCCCAAAGTTGAACTATTATCCCATAGGAGCACATTACTGGGATAATAAGTATCCTATGCATTAATACAGAAAATAGTCTACTTATTTACTCATTTTCATCCAAATCTGCTCAATGGCTTTCTCGTGATTGAGTAAGAGACTTCTAAAAATCTTCACAAATTTTCGTATAATATTAGCAGGATAAGATTATAAATCTGAAGAGTTTATTTGTTTTCAACGCGCAAATCTCAGAAACTGCTAGTTTGATTCCAAATAAATCTTATTGTATTAGATTTTATATTAATCTACAAGGATCATAAAATTTATCACTTATTAATATATACATAGTCACAGCTAGATATTATATCTACTGCGATATCACAACGATATATTATGGATATTATTACTAGCTTCATAGAACGAAATAAGTGTCCAAATTATAAATTAATAGCAAAAAATGTGTAAACTATATATAAAAGTATATCTGTTGACACAGCCGGAACTTAACAGATAAGTATAATAGTAACCGAAGCTAAAAGAAGCAAAAAATCATGACATGTATTGAAAGAGAGTGAAGAGATGACACCCGATAAGATTCTGTGCAAACAGAGGACATATTGCGGCGACTCCAAGTAGTTAGCATAAGAATAGGGCGATGACGATGATGAAATATAGCTGAATATCTATTTATACCGGAATATTCAATTTGTTAACTATTTATTAAATTAAGAGTTACGGCGTATGGGCGCAGCTGTAACAATGTAAAATTTATAGAATCTTCCTTGTTTATAACTAGCTGTGCCTGAAGCTTTGCATGCGTGGATTTCATAGTCCCGCAATATTAATAACAAGATAAAGGTTAATATCATTATCAATGACCATCTTTGATATTTCAATAGTCGCTATGATGACGAAGACTTAAATATTCAGTATTTAATGCCTCAAAATGTATTACAACAATAACCAGACTAAATACCATTTTTTTGGCATCTAACTGGAAGGTTCCGAGGTTAATGCGTTTAATTATACAAATTAACATATACATTTTTTTCGTTGCTAATTTTCAAAATCCATCAGGTGACAGGATCAGAATCAGAATCATTTATTGCTTTACTGTTACATTTTGTGCAGATGTTATTACAATTATATATTTAGTATTGAACGGTATACCTATATTGGGCATGCAATAGTATAGTATTATACATATATTTTATTAGTTATATTTTTATTGTTCATGCAATTAAATTAATAAGAAAAAATCTATACTATAAAGTTCTTGATAGTATTACAATATTTAATACATTGATTAATTAATATCATTAGATTATTTAATACATTACATTTATTTATTAAAATTATAAAAGACTATTATATAGTTATAGTTCATCTAATCTAAGAAGTGCATTTTGACGTTTTGCATTTTTTAATACACAATAACCTTGGTCAAACGTATACACATGATTGCAAACAATAAATCTGAAATTTTAAACAACTATTAAGTTATTTACATAATTAACATTGCGGGTGACTTTCTTGTACAATAATCGATTGTTTAATACTAATTTAGCACTTAATTAATTCATCACCTTTTTAAAAAATAAACCGATTATTAATTATAAAGAATCAATATCGATTTCTCAGTAAAATCGAATACTTTCGATAGCGATTATTTGGTTCACATACCTAGACAACTTACTCCGACAGCTGTCAAAGTGCACTTCTTAGATTAGATAGACTATAGTTACAATTTGTCATTTAAAAATTCGTCTATATAATAATAACATTTTTCAATTAGTAATTTATTGAGTACATTTTTAAATTTTATAAAAGGCAGATTTTTTGTATTATCTGGTATTTGGTTATATATGCTTGATGAAACACCAAAGAAGCTCTTCTGCATCAAAGAGGTTTTACATTTTACCTGGCAAAGTTGGTATCTATATTGAGCACGTATGGGGTTTGTTCTTACTGCTGATAATTTTCTAAATAGGTAGGGATTTGCCTTCACAAATAGAGCAGTTTCCAGAATCTACAATGAAGGCAAGGTTAATATTTTTAGGGACTTAAAATAAGGTAAACAGCTGTCTACAGTTTTTAAACCACACATTGATCTTATGCAGCGTTTTTGGATTTTAAAGACAAGTTCCCTATCAGTAGATCGACCCCAAAAAATAACTCCATAACGGAGAATTGAGGCAACCAGCCCATGATAAGCGTTCAGTAGTGTCTCAGTATTAACCTTTTTAGATAATTGAAAGAGTGCATATGTGGATTTACTAAAACGTATACATATTTCTTTAATATGGGGCAGAGTAAGAATACAATACATTACGAGGGGTAGGGGTCTTGACCGTAGGTCGGGGTTATAAAATATAAGATAAGATAAGATGACGAATCAGAGAAAATTCGAAATAAAAACCCTTACCAACCCCTATGACCAGCAGGGTGATATAGTAGAATCAATTCCTCTCCCATTGTGAATTAAATTTTAGCTCAGCAGTGGGACCGTATAAGCTGAGATGGTGAAGATGATGACTATGATTATATAGCAACGTGCTATTGCGCTTCGTTCGGTGAGTGAGAGAGCTGGAAGCCCAACTGGGTGGGTTTGGGGTTTAAAATCGTAGGCAGCGGCTTAGCTATACCCTTGATATGCAAAGGTCCATGGGCAGCAGTGACACTTACCATCAGGTGTGCTGTTTGCTCGTTTGCCACTATAAGCAATAAAAAAAAAAACAACAACATCACACATTAAGAGATATAATTTCTTATTAAATTAAATTAATGAATACAAATTTCAGTCAAACTAAGTACAATTAATTATTAGTGGATGAAAAACTATCCTTCGTGGGGCTCTATACCACGAAGAGCAAATCGTAATATATGACACTTGGTATAAAAGATCGCTAATTAACACCAGGTACACCCTAAAATTAAAAATACCTCAGTCGTCATTCTCCTGCTCTTATCCCAATTACTTGGGGTCGATGTAATATGTACTCCTCTTCCTACATACATACATATCATCACGCCATATCCCTTGCAGGGTAGGCAGAGAGAACAGAGTGCCAGAGAACTCTATCTCTGCATTCTTCACTCGCTTCCTCAACATTCATAATTCTCTTCATACACGCTCGCCGGTTTCGGAGACTCTTGACTCCACCTTCCTTCAGTACATGACCGATCTGGTCTAGGTAGGTTAGTCTCGGTCTCCCTCGGTACCTACATCCTTCCACTTTCGCATTGTATATCTTCTTAACCAGACGTTCGTTCGGCATTCTTTCCACATGTCCGAACCATCGGAGCATTCCCTTTCGCATCTTTACACAAATACTCTCTTTCATACCTACTCGCTCCTCTTCCTACATATTGCAAAAGTTATTGGCAATAGTTTTATGACCGGCCGCCTGCCTGAAGTCAACCCTCCCTGGGAATGTAATTGTTGACCAAACGGCACCAGATGGAGTTGGCCCAGGTCGTTATAATCTTAGTGGTCTTTTACAACACCCACGAGCAAAGTAAGGGTTGGTAGAATTCGAAGCTACCACACAGCTACTAAATATTTCCATCCGAATCGTTGGCATGGCATCAGGTGATGTTATCGTAGGTCAATATGAACTTCTTAGTCGTCTTTTATGACACCCCCGAACAAAGTAAGGGTTGTTAGTATTTCTAGCCGCTACCACACAGCAAAAAATTACATGAATATAAATATTAAAAATACCTTTTTTTTTTTTTTTTTTTGGGGGTGGGTTACGTTCGGCACACTCCTCGCACCACTCCGTCCGGGGTGACAGAGGGGCGTAAGCATGCACACCCGTAACCCACCCGTGACGTCGCCTTCGTCGTTGGGCCAACCACCGGAGCAGAGTGACTTGACGTCAGTGGTTGGCCCGACGGAATACCCCTGAGGAGTACCTTCTCCTCGACCGACGTCCCCCCCTCGGGTAGGATGTCGGTCTTTCCTCACGCGGTCGGCCTCTCGGCGGGTGACGGATTAAATCCCCGATCCAGTCACCCGCGGCCTCGGCTAGGGCGGCATCAGGCGCAGGTAATCGCGCCTGCGCCGCCCCAGTCGCCGGCGGCGGCTCGCGTCGTCGAGGAGACGCTCCTCGCGCACGCGCTCCGCCGCCTCCTTCCGCGAGACTACTGCCTCGCAGAAGGATGCGACCGCGTCCCAGTTCCTGACGCTGTCGAGCATCGCCCTGGCGATGGTCGGCAGCGTCAGGTCAGCACCGATGATTGTGACGAGTTCACGACGCTGCCCTGCCCAAGCGGCACAAACCTCGAGCGTATGCTGCGCCGTGTCCTCGTCGCAATCGCAGTGGTGGCAGGACGGTGTACTCTCCCTCCTTACGACCGCGTGCAGGTATTTGGCGAAGCATCCATGCCCCGTCAAAACCTGCACCAGTCGGAAGGAGAGCACCCCGTGCCGCCGATTTAGCCACTGCATCAGCACCGGCCGGAAGGCCTCCACGGTCCGCACACCGAACCGAGGCCTCTCCAGCCGGACTGCCCAACGGGCAATGATGTCGCGGCGGGCGTCGACGCGCCAGGCGGTGTGCTCCCTCAACGAGACCACACCGCCCTCCGCTCGCACCCCCAACATCCGCCGATACAAACCGGCGAGCATTTCCGCTTCCAGGTCCCATGGAGGGGTCCCGGCTAATAGACACGCTGCCTCCGTCGACACCGTGCGGTACCCGCGTATGGCCCTGACCGCCATGGCCCTCTGTGGTCGCCACAGAAGAGCCCTGAGTCGGACGGTCAGGGATCCCGCCCACACCGGTGCGCCGTACAGGGCCATCGACCTGATGACCCCTGCGTACAGCTGTCGGCAGGTAGCGCTCGGTCCGCCCACATTCGGCATAAGCCATGATAGGGCGGACGCCGCGCCGACGAGCCGTGGAGCGAGTCTGCGGAAATGCTCCCGGAACCACCATCGCCCGTCGAGCACCAGGCCCAAATACCTCATATGGGCCCGGATGCTGATATCAACCGAATTGACGGTGATCGAGACGCCGATGGGAGGACTCATGCGGGGCCCATGGAACAAGAGAGCCTCCGTCTTGTCCAGGGCCACCCTCAACCCCAGCGCCCCGATCCGCCTGACGATCTCCTCGGTGCCGAGAGTCGCCAGGCTTGCCGCCTCCTCCAGCGTCCCACCACGGGCTGTGACGAGCGTGTCGTCGGCGTAACATATCACGCCCAGCCCGGGCGGGAGGCTCCCCCTCAACGCCCAGTCGTAGCCGATGTTCCACAGGGTGGATCCGAGGACCGACCCCTGCGGAACACCGCACGTCATGGGCGTTCGCACAACGTCCCCTACTCGGTTGGTGTAGAGGACGCTGCGCCCCTCCAATTAAAAATAAGGTATTTTTAGTAGCATTTTGTAAAGAAAATATTTAAAAAAAAAAATATATCATAAATTAAATAGAATAATAATCGATTGAATTAGGCGATACATGGCGGAAATCCATTATTATTATAAAATGGAGGAGAGGAAGGCAAACCCACCACTTTCCCACGGTTAATCAATATACCGTACACCTCAAGAAAGGAAGGAATACGTGATGGGATCAAGGTGGAATAGGATATAAGAAAATCTTACTCCTGTGATGACCACCGCCTCCAGAACTTCTACTTGCAATTTTCCGCAGAACTTCGAATAAAGATTCGACACGTGTTTCGCCTCTAAACGAGGCATCCTTCATTTCTTGAGGTGTACGGTATATTGATTAACCGTGGGAAAATGGTGGGTTTTCCTTCCTCTCCTCCATTTTATAATAAGAATAATAATCGTTTTCAAAGAATCAAATTGAACTTCTTAAGTGATTGTTATAATAACGCAGTATATTTTAATGTTAAGGTCGTATTGACATAATGGTGATTTCATTATAGTTTCCTTTTTTTCCAAGCCCTTTTGACCATGACGCCATGATTGTAGCAATGATCCAATAACCATGAACGTTATAATTATTGTATAAAGTAAAGAACTAATCATCTATATTAACCGAATGATGGTGAATTTAAATATCTATCGGACGCTTACTTTTCTATAAGAATATTTAAAATAAACTAATGGATCACTAGGAATATTAATAGCAGAAGTTTTATGTATAATTTATACCATCACTGTTTTTATCCCAAAAGTTGTGTAGCTACCAACTATTACTTTGCTCGTGGATGTCGTAAAAGACGACTAAGAGCCTTATAACGACCTAGGCCAACTTCATCTGATGCCGTTCAGTCAATAATTGCATTTCCAAGGAGGGTTGACGTCTGGCAGGCGGCCGGTCATAAAACTATTGCCAATAACTTGTAGGTACAATATGTACTATGAAAGAAGAATACATACTGTATCGACCCCAAGTAATTGGGATAAGAGTAGGAGAATGATGATGACTGCTTTTACCCCAATTACTTGAGGTCCATGCCATATATTTTCTGTGTGGTGACGGAGTAAGAATATAACTCACCACCCCCTATCTTACATATGGGTGATCGTAAAAAACGACTAAGGGATATAAAAGCGCATATAATATCTATACAAGAAAAAGAAAACTCGTAACTAAACCCTATACCATAACGTCTGACCAGCGTGGTATAGTAGTCAATTTCCCTTCCATTATAGAGGAGGCTCGTACTTAATAGTGGAGATGATGTCATATATACCTACTTTTCTTCCATCGTACATATTACAAAAGTTTTCGTTTGACTGATGTTAATCTTTTTGGGCAAAATAATTGATGAGCAGATGGCATTAGATAGAGTTAGTTCAGATCTATGTTAAGCTCTTAGTCATCTTTTACGACACCCAATAATAGTGGTAGAGCCCCAGTGTTGATAGTTTTCTGTCTACAGCCGGATTCTGGATAGGTATGATGTCCATGGGCGGTAGTAACATATACTTATCATCAGATGATTTGCTTGATCTTTTGCCATTTATAAGCGTTAAAAAAATACCCACGAGTAAATGTAAGGATAAGTACTATTCGTAACCGCCAATATACGTGTGGCAGTTACGAATAAGAAAAAATATACCCTTTGTGAAAAAAAATATATCAAATAGAATCAATATTAATATGAAAAAAGTTTTTACAGATATTATCATCATTCTCCTACTCTTATCACAATTACTTGGGGTCGATACAATATGTACTCTTCTTTCATAGTACATATTGTAAAAGTTATTGGCAATCGTTTTATGACCGGCTGCCTGCCAGACGTCAACCCTCCTTGGGAATATAATTGTTGACTGAACGGCATCAGATAGAGTTGGCCCAGGTGGTTATCTCTTAGTCGTCTTTTACGACATCCACGAACAAAGTAAGGGTTGGTAGTAATCTTAGCCGCTACCACACAGCAATTTGATTATCAATGCAATTTGATTATAATATTTATTTGATTATCATATACTTTAACACTAGAAAGACGGGAAAATCTAACTACCTACAAAGACGGCAACCGGTCAAATGACTCCTCCAATTTATTAATTTTTTATTTTATTTTAAGTGTTAAAAATGGTAACTATAGTAATAAAACAGGGTTTAATGTATGATTTATTATAATATTTATATACAATTTTTACATTTTAACTTTTTGTTTACGTTACAAGAGCCGCAAAGTGGCTTTTTACAAGTGTCGCATACTTTATTAATTTTATTTTTGTACATTGGTACGAAATATTCTCGCCTATTCTGAGTTGCCGGCTTTTGAGTAGAAGATCAAGACGTAGAAAGTATAGACTCTTCAGGCAATTGTTGATGTCCAGAAAGTCTTGCTTCAATTTCTACTTAATCGCTAAGTTCACTTGCTAAACTCAGTATGAAATTCCTTCGTTTTATGTAGGTACCTGACATTTTCTTATACAAAATGAAAGTATTTACCCTGCTAGGTCTAATATATTGAAAAAACTTGTTCAGGCTACCTTCAAGATGCCGCTTTGACACTATATTTTTTTGCCATCTGGTCACTGGTCAGCCACATCTACGCCGTACTTGGTAGCATTGTAAAAAGTCAGCTTCTGGCTATTTCTTTTATTAGCGTCTATTTCAACATTATTATGTAACGTGCTAAGCAATAAAACATTCTTGTTTCGTTTTCCTCGATAAATTGTGCGTGTACCTATAACTATCAGATTTCAGGATTTTTATTTCAAACTAAGTCATATGAAATAATTTGACGTAGGGCTACGTCATTGCTACTACTTCCTTGCTCAGTTATGATATTGTGCCTTGCTCGGCGATCACGTTGAGTTGACTCCATTTGAAACGTATACCAGGTACCGTCGGTTGAAGTGATAAGACCATGAAGCTCAGAATCATCCGAAGTATGTCTCCTACGCCTTGACCACGAGAAAAGTGGTACCGGACAATCATCGCCATTATCGCGTTTTGCACTTTCAGAGCCACAACCCGATTCATATTCTCGAATGTTTTGTAAGAATGAAAGTATTTCTTCACCCTGAACCCTTTGAGACATTGTCCACTGATTACTTACAATAATTTCGACTAAATTCACAGGTAGTCGAACTGCCTTTAGCCAATTTAGTTACTGTACTGACTCCTTTGACTAACAAACTACAAACAAATGATAAGCGTAGTAGTAAGCGTAGTAGTAGCCTAATTTATATTCTACCTTCTCACGTTACAATTCATCATCATCATCATCATATCAGCTCATATATGTCCCACTGTTGGGCTCGAGCCTCCTCCATAATGGGAGGGTAATTGACGTATTATACCACGCTGGGCAGACGTGTTGATATAGGGTTTTATTTCAAGTTTCCCTTCTCTTGCATAGATGTTATATGTATTTTATATCCCTTACTCGTCTCTTACGATCACCCATGGGTAAGATAGGGTGTGGTGAATTGTATTCTTGCTCCATCACCAGACGTTACAATTATAAACACTTATCGGATCTCAGCGGTCAAATGACTGCCGCCGTCTTTGTAGGTATATCAATATTTTAAATAATAAACAAAAGCGATGCGAGTAAGTTTCATACATAATTTCATTTAACTACTAATATTAAGAAAAGTCACAAAGTATTAATACATTAACTCAAATGGTTTTTGAAATAATCAACATTTAAATCCAAATTGCAGTCAAATGACTGCTCCCGTCTTTCTAGTGTTAAAACAAAAATATGGTTATGAATTTCAGAAACGGAGCTACAAGACATGGTGAAAGGAGTTGATCAAGATGGCAACGGCACCATAGAGTTCAATGAATTTCTCCAAATGATGTCTAAAAAGATGCGTGTTGCTGATGGAGAAGATGAACTGAAAGAGGCTTTCAAGTAATATATTTATACACTATATCGATTTCTCCATCCCGTTCTCCATGCATATTGACCTCTACTATTGGATACAGGCCTCCATAAGTATGCACATGTCATAAACGGTTCGCTTACAGACGAATTGGCGATCACACTTGGTGTTATGAGCTTCCGAGAAAGGCATGGTGCAGAGAAATGCTGCTATCCATTCTCCTGGTGATAACTTAGCCGGCTTTTACAACTGCCATGCAAAAATAATTGTTAGTAGTATATAATACTTTTAGCCGTTCTCTACATCGATGAATGTGGTATTTTACACCCTCAGCCGGATAAAGAAACCGATAAATTAACATTAAAAGATCTCGATTTAAAATCTGTGATGTAATTTAGTAATTGTTGTTGTTGTTCAGACCGGTTTGGTTTTGGTTTAGGGTTTTATTTCAAGTTTACCTTTGCTTGCATAGACGTTATACGCATACAATAAGTTAGTTAGTACAATAAGTTTAATAGTGGTAGGACCACGCTGTTGACAGTTTTCTGTCAACAGCCACGGGCCGGTCCATCAGGAGTAGTACCAAACTCTCGCAGAAGATCGACGTCTAAACAATGGCAATGTGCTGTTGCGCTTCGTTCGGTGAGTGAGAGAGCCGGAAGCCCAACGGGGTGGTTTTGGGGTTTATATTGGTAGACAGCGGCTTAGCTATAATCCTGGTGCAGCAAAGGTCCATGAACCCATATTTTTTTGACTTAGAAATAATGAATTATTATTGTAACTAAATTTATTCGATTGTCATTTGTTTAAAATAAATAATTAAATCTATTGGTTCCATGTTTCTTATATAATATGCCACGCAAAACTGGCAATGACAGCTAGTATTATATATGTCATAATCTTTACTAATATCATATTATAAATGCGAAAGTAACTCTGTCTGTCTGTCTGTATGTCGCTCTCTCAAGCCATAACTACTGAACTAGTGAACCGATCTAAATGATATTTGATACACAGATAGTCTAGAGCCATAGGACATAGGGCGGAAGGCTAAATTTTAATGCAAAAAAGGGTTGTAAAGGGGGATTAAAAGTTGTAAGGAAGTACCGTCATTTTTAAAGCTAGAAGCTTGAAACTTATTTTAGGCTATTGTTTAGATATAAATAAATATGACATTAAAATTTTGTAAAAAAATTACCCTTAAGGAATAAAATAAAAATAGGGAATGAAAAACTTTAGGAAATTAACCTTTTATGCGGGCGAAGCCGTGGGCAGAAGTTAGTTAAAAATATATATTTTTTACCACAACATTAAGCTAAATACTATAACGCTCTGTTTATGAATAAATAAATAAATAATATTATTAAAATATGAATATTTATTATTCAAATAATAAAATACTTCATAATTATTTCAGAGTATTCGATAAGAACAACGATGGATTGATATCTTCAGTAGAGTTACGTCATGTTATGACAAATTTAGGTGAGCGGCTGAGCGAGGAAGAAGTTGATGACATGATCCGTGAGGCGGACCTTGATGGCGATGGCATGGTCAACTACGCTGGTATGTATTATAATCTTTTTAACTTTTTGCTCCGACCTTGAGATTAGTGAAAGTCCAGCTTAGAATAATTTACATGTTCCATAAGTTGATCGAGTATTAATATAATGTCACCATTCCTTCTTTTCCTGTTGGTAGCTTATTTTTTTTATTGTTTGTGATGGCAAACGAGCAAGCGGCACACTTGATGTTAAGTGTCACTGCCGCCCATGGACCTTTAGCTCAGCCACTGCCTAACAACATAAACCCCAAACTCACCCAGATGGGCTTCCAGCTCTCTCGCTTACCGAATGAAGGGTAATAGCAGATTACCATTACTCAGACGTCGATCTACTGCGAGAGTGTGACACTACGCCGTACGGACCCGCCCGTGGCTGTAGAAAGAGACTGTCAACAGCGTGGTCCTACCACTGTCAAATAAATAGATAGACATAGAATAAAGAATCCGAACCTATAATGTTTAATTATTTGTTTCTTTTTTTTTACTAAGACAACTAGATAAGGAGCTGGTGAATTATTAATACTCACTTAGTTATCACAGAAAAAATTAATATTATGTAGTTATATGAAATTAATATGTTTTTTTTTTGTTTTATTGCCCTTGGTGGCAAACATGTAAGCAGCACACTTGATGGTAAGTGTTACTGCTGCCCATGGACCTTTGCAATGCCAGGAGAATAGCTAGGTCGCTGCTTACCAATGAAAATCCCAAGCATACATAGAAAACTGGGCTTGGCTATTATTATCTGATAGTGTTTTTAGGCGTATAATGATAAACATTTCGTAATGCATAGCGAGATAAGAAATCTCATCATCTCAAATCATATATGTCCCACTATTGGGCTTAAACCTCCTCCATAATGGGCAATATATTTACTATACCACATTGATCAGACGTGTTGGTATAGGATTTTGTTTCGAGTTTTCCTTCTTTTACATATATGTTCTATGCGTTTTATATCCCTGAGTCATCTCTAACGATCACCCATGGATAAAATAGGGGGTGGTGATTTGTATTCTTATTCCGTCACTAGACGGAATTGCCCATCACACTTGCATTTTATTTTATAATGGAGTTGTATAGTTCGGAGTCCATGTATGTATTTGCGTATTTTTTTAAATTATATCATATATGTATTTCAGAGTTCGTAACAATATTGACGTCGAAAAACTAGTATGCAGAGTCCAGGCCGAAGAGAGATGTTCCCGGAAGCCAGTGCCCTTATTCGTACCTTACAAAGTACGGGGGAAAAGAAACTCTTATATAATATAAATAAAGTTATAAATGTGTTAACGTGACATATTGTTTTAGTAAGCGCTTGGTGGCAGTGTATACGTACCCTTATTTCTGTCTAGTATATTATGATGGCAATGAAAATATTGCAGCTTAGTTGGAAAACGGCATACGAATCAATGTAATTTAAAATATTTTATTTTAAATTTAATCGTAGATAACGGACCATAAATATAATAATTCATTATTAAATAAGTTTAATAAACACGATTATTAAACTTAAAATATAATTTAATAATAAAATAAATCATAATTAGTTAAATTATTATACACGATGGACGAAAGTTAAAAAAAATATCGATTATTGTTGTTCAAATCATTGTCTATGAGTTAATTTACATCTCAAATTATAATATTCGATTATTCTTTAGAATCAGTGTTGTGCTTCTTTTAGTGAACGCAAATCGACATTGGACACTCTATAACTCGAAACTCGCTAAGTCATATCCTCAGTAAGTCGATTACTCTCTTAAGTAAGTAGCTCGTATTCTCACTAAATTGAAAATATGATTCGTTACCGCCGAATCCCTATACACGCTGCATCTTGGATCTTTTACACTTTATAACTCGAACAAAACGTTATTACCCGGTGAGATACTAATAGTACATATTTATAGTTTATTATATGTAATATATGTAATGTAATATATTATATTACATTAAATATATTACATATATTACTTAAATTTCACGAAGAAAGTCAGTCGTAGTTAGTAGAATATTATAACATGTTAGATGGGATTCCTTGAACTCAGCAAATATGAAAAAGGAATATTCGATACTTCTAATCAATTGTTTAAGCTTCATACAGATGTAATAAATGTATCATTATTAAATTTACTAATCTACAACAAAATCACCATCTTTTCGTCAAAATGTTAAATCCTCTTAATCTCGATATTACTCGTTAAGTCGAGATCTAATTAAATCACAATTCTTTGCATTTTTTTATTGGATTTAGAATGATCGAGATTCCAATGTAGGTACATTAAATATTTTGAGATAAAATGAACATAATTGCGACTAAAATATCTAAAAGCATAGAATCTTTTCGTTTTAATCCATATTTGTATAGTGATCACAGCCGGACTGATCTCGATTTAAATAAATTAATTATAGTTCATAAGTATTTACAGAGAATTTTTCTTTAGCAAACCATATTCAATGTCGTTGTATAAATGTAAATTAAAATCGTGGCTTGTTGGTTAATATGTAGTATGCTTAAGGGCTACCTCATATATATATGTAGACTGAAAAAGCCTTGATATCAAGTTATTTTTAACTTGCATAGATCATTACTAAATTAATCTACATGAGGTTTTATCTGTATACCACAATTATCATTATTATTGTAATAATTAAATAAATTTTAAAATTCACAAATTATTTAGCGTAATCTTTTCTAAGTTTTACGTATTTCATATTTCGTGACCGATTAAAAATGTTAGAAACATTAGCAAATTAAAAAAAAAACAAATACGAAAGCGGATAAAATACAAATAATTTTTTGAAATTTATTTAGCGTATTTTTTTTCATTTTTAAGTATTTTATATTCCGTGCCCATGGTTGAAAAGTGTTAAAAACGTTGACAAATAAACTAAAAGCAAGTACATATACAAGTGAAAATAAAATAAAAGCACATATAAAAGTGGTAAATTCCATAAAAATTGTTTTATTTAGAATATTAGGTGTTTTGGCAAACCAATTTTTTGTATATGTTGAGCGTCAAAATTAATTAGTTTCAAGATAATGTATAAATGTATTTTATATTGATACATTGGTTATTTACTTGTATTTTAATACAATATTATAACAATACACGCTAGTACAAGATTTTTGAGTTTCTTGTCAAAAACTAATGAAACAGTACAATAGGAAGAAATCATTTAATTGTATGCCACTGTATAATTATCGAGAGTAAATAAAACATTAACTCTAGTATATTGAATCGAGACAAAATGTATTTTTCTTTGGATTAATTTTCAAATAAAATATTAATAATTACTATTTTTATTCATCTTGAGTTTATAATACTTTCGATATGATATTAATTTCATTCAATATTAGTCATTAATAGAAGCTCAATCATAATATAGAAGCCATTTAGATAAGTTGAGATCCATTTGTATATCTAAACATGACATTAATAAATCATAAATAAGACTAATTACCATTGAACATTTAGAAAATTGTGGTATAATTATTAAGTACATATACATAAACATACAATGTTTTGCTTTCAATGTGCTTAAATTTGTGAAATAATTCAATACTAAATATTCGTAGAATTATATTGAATACATTATTATTATTTGAAATATAAAATAGATATAACATTATCAAAAAAAAAAATCTTATAATCATTTTATATAACAAAAATATTTTATATATTTTGATTATATTTGTTTTTTTTTTACCATTTTTTAACAAACGGGAAGCAGGGTTCACTGCCTGTTTATTTTGTATTGGTTATTTATTTTTTAATTCCTTCTTTTTTTTTAATAGAATAATATTAATCGTAACTGTAGAAATAAATGCCTTAGAATTAATTAGACTCAAAAAATGTACATCTCAATGTCCCGCTTTTATATTCATATTACGTTAAATGTTTTCAAATCATATATTTGCATAAATTTTAGGAGAAAATTAGATGAAAATAGAAACTAATAAATAAATAATTAACATAGACAGTAAAATAATAAACATGAATTCGGTTGTGTCAACATTTTTTTTTTTGTAAAAAAAAATATATATAAATGTCAAAATTTCTAGAATCGTACGTATACACGTTGTGTGAATTTGTGTATGTAGATTTAGAAAATGTATGTCGATATGTATACCGCAAGGTTTTGTTTAGTCTTCCAAATAAAGTGGAGTTTGACTGAACTAAATGTTGAGCCAAATGATAACAATGAGTTCATTAATATTACGTGGAATCGAAATAAAATATTTATAAATAGTGTATAACTAAGATAATATTAATGGATCACAATTAAAAATATTAAATTAATAAAAAGGAATTTTATCAAAAATCACTCGAAAAAGGGTAAGGTACATTTAAAAAAGATTTAAAAATAAAATTTGTACATTTTGCTAAGCTATGAAAAATTTTAACGAATAAACTAATGTATTAGCTGGTTATCTTAATGTACTATTCGTACCTTGTTTATTTTGCCAGATGATAATTATTAAGAAAATAACTGCGAAAGATTTAGTGTTGGAGATAACTTAGAAGCAAGCGTCTATATGTTAAGTATATACTTACGTTGAAGTTTATTTTACTACATATATTGCATGTTGTATGTACCTATTTATTTTCTGTCTTAGTCTATGATATTCACGTCTGTAGTCAAAAACTATCAAAATAAATTAATTGTTTTTACATTTATTTAGATATCTGTATCAGTTTTATATTGTAACTTAGATTGACAACCCTTATTCTAATTTTTATACCTAAATAATTTTTGTATTTTAATTTAATAAAACTAAATAATTTTAAGAAAATTAACTATAATTAATTTTGATGTTTACGCGAGTATAACGCATATGATATAAAAGTATTCTTACGGATTTTATCGCGGACTTACGTGGCCATAAACTCTTTACAGTATTTAGGCCGTGATCGTTAAAAAGTGTAATAGTGGGGAATATAAAAATCAAATAAGCGTGCGAGAAAATCTGTAAAAATAATTTCGTTTCAGAATTATCTATATAAAATAATATACGGAAATGGCAGAGATTTACAATAATACCACAAATGTAGATAAAAATCGATGAATTTGCTTAAGTTATTAATAAGATGGATATTACTTAGGCTAGATCATAAACAATTTTAAGCATCACCGGGACCTCTCTATAGTCTACAATCCGATGATGTTTTATTATAATGATGGCTTTCAAACTTCTATATGTATTTTTTATAACATTCACATTTTTCACGCTATTTTACTTCTAGGGATCTTATATTTTTTTAAGTTGTCTTTTTCGCAGCCCTAGTAATAAGCGAACTCTCTTTCCTTAATAGTAATAATCTTAATCTCTTCTAAACAAAGCACTAATTTCTAATATATTAACTTAATTTCAAAATTATGACTTGTGGTATCCTTATGACAGTAGCGTCCTTTATATTTTTCAAAATGTCCGTAACACAGCTGGTAGTATTACAATAATTTCTATTATAAAAGTGATTAAAAAATGAAAACATTCACAAAATGTCTACCTAACGACTTCATCAAATGATAGGCTATAAACTACCATTACATTTCTATGAATGCTAAAAGCTTACCTTAAGAAACTACCAAAAGAACTTGCCTTGAATGATGTAATTATTCGACGTGTATAAATCAAAGGTCCTTAATAGCTCAATATCTTTGGCAACAAGGCATTCTCTAGGCATTTAATAAGCCTCGTCGCTGTCATCGGTGCCGACCTGACGCTGCCGGGTGTCGTGAAAGCGATGGTCGACAGCGTCAGGAATTGGGATGCGGTCGCCGCCTTCTGCAAGGCTGTCATCTCGCAGAAGGAGGCGGTGGAACGAGTCCGGGAGGATTCCCGTGACCCGGGCCACCGCTAGCGCCGGGGCGGCGTAGGCGCGAATATCTGCGCCTGGTGCCGCCCTAACCGAGGCTTCGGGTGATCGGACCGGGGAATTGTCCAGTCACCCGACGTGAGGACGGCGTGAGGGCGACGCCCTGACGGCGAAAGCTGTCGGGGCATCGACGAGAGAGGAATCCGCAAGGGTATACCGCCGGGCGGGCCACCGAAGACAAAGATCGGGTACCGGTGGCCCGCTCATACGGCGAGGAGAGGTGCTTGCAGGGTGGGTCCATGGGGTTGTGCGCCGCCTCTTTTGTCACCCCGGATCGATTTGTCGGGGCGCGACCACATTCATGGTCCAGTCTGCAAAGAAAAAAAAAAGGTATTTAATAAGCCTTTTAAACCGAAGTACTGTCAACCTTCAGCTCTGATCAACTTTGCATATGCCTTGGTCTCTACTTAAGAAATATTTTACGAGTATTTATACTGTTGTCGAATTCACCGCTAAAATTTCATTAAGAATAGTGACTAGTTCAGCCTGGAGGCAATACAATTTGAATACCTTTGAATATGAAGTATCATGTTTCAGGAACTATCCAATTGGAGAGATCGGAGTCTTTAAATTCAATACGATCAAACTGGAAACATGTTTCAACACTTAAAAAAGGTAGCAGTTCTCTTTAGTATCTACTTTCAATATAATTTTAAGTCATTCATTTGTGATGGGTTGGTGGGCTTTTCCGATATCTTCAATCCATATGATGGCAAGCCGTCTTATATTACATGCATAAGCATAGCATGCTGCTTAAGTGTTGTTATAAGGCCAAGGTATAGGGGTCATGTTTCTGTGACATAAAATATCGCCTTTTAAAGATACCCTTCACCAAAGTCAAGGAATAGTTTTCAATGTTCTGCTCAACAAATTGAAAGGATAAAAGGAAAACACAGTGAAGAGGCTTTTCAACACTACGGACGATTGGACAGAGTGTCATTGAAAAATAAAGATAATATACACTAGTCCCTTATTTTCAGTACAGGCACTACGGAATATTGATCAAAATGAGGTCTGACCATAATGACTAAACAATTTCGAAAAGTTCATCTCCAAATAAAATGAATACTGAACAGATATGGGCATTAGATACGACTTTTTTTTTCCATATTTGTATATCTGAGTACGTAGTTGGGCATATTTAATTAAATAATGTTGAAGAGCATAGTATGATGGAGGTTTTCAAGGGTTCTGCCAGGATAACAAAGGGGTAAGATATATAATGCTGATATTTTACAGCGGGTGGGTCTATATGTACCTGATAGGTATGTGTGGCGAAGACGACGACCACGCCTGCTAGCAGTGCCTCGCGTCCGTAAAAACCTACTGCTTGAGGCGCCACTGTCGCGTGCACTTCGAACTATAAATAGTGTTTCTGAAGAAATAGACATATTTTGTTGTTCTCTGAATGAATTTACAAAAACCGCTTTACATATCATATGTTACACAAATAATTAAAGTTTATTTGATAAAAGATTTATAAAATGTTATATGTTATAATTTTAACTTATTTTTTGTTACCACGCTATTGCATTAGGCAAATCCTGTAATGATAGTTGTGTGTATGATAAATAAATAAATAAATAACGCCATCATCTGCAAATTGTTATTGATTGATATATTGTTGACACCAAGTTAGATTTACATTAAGATCTTGAAAACATATTTTAATACGAATCGTGAATGGTTTTTAAGACATTACATTTCCGTACCTAACATCTTGCAGAAATACTCTTATCTTGAATATGATTGAAAGTGCGGGTGGGTCGTGACTTTTTATAGATATGTCGAAATTTTGATACATTGTCCATCTTATAATGGCTGAAAGGACTGTCGAGGCACCCTATTTTTTTATTCTGTTGCAGTATATGTTTTCATATAGATACGCCAAATACGTTATTTAAAAAGTATTATATTTATATTTTGTATTTAAATTACCTATTATTAATTCGCAATTAATGTATTTAATAATTATTGTATATATATATATATACCTATATATCTGTATTTTTATAAATATCACCATAAAAAACCATTTTATGACAATAAAATTAATATATCAGTTATAAATTAAGTCAATTTTAAATTTTATCGTATTTATATTTAATTTTAAATAAGTAAAATTTAATGAAAAATATTTTAAAATTGTAATATATTTACAATGTATTTTATATTAAAGAATTATTTATTAAGTGAATATTTTTAAATTAATACGGTACAAATTTATTTGAGAATCATTCATAATAAATATATATAATATATACCATAAGTATATAGCTATTAATATATTATATTAACTCAAATTGGAATCAGACCTGAATCTGAATGACGTTTACTAATTTGTTTATCTATGGTCTTAATAGAGTTGGCTTTATTTGATTAATCGGGTTTTTAACATCGTTATACACTCATTAACCTACCAAACCTTAGCCTAAATTAATCAATTTGGTTAATAGATTTTATAAGCATTGTAAACCGGCAAATTTTCTCTATTAATAAACTTACGGCACTAACATAACAGACATTGGCCGAATGACGCAAACTAGTTGCATAGCCATTATTTAAAACGAAGAAGAATCTTGAAAGAAATTTGATACGCAAATATACCAGTTCCATTTAGAAATTTTAAAAATGATAATAGACTCATTAGTCATCTATTTCAGTTGAATTTCTCCTAGATACTTACTCATTGAACATTAGTTTTGTTTTCAAAAATCTTAGACATAATTTTTACATAACTTATTTGCTTTTTCACCATATGAAAAAAATACTTTAGCGCGATAACCTGTGATGTTATGACGCAAAGCTATACTTTTTTTTATCAAATTTTATTTTATTATTTAAAAATATATTTATTCCTTATCAAGATCAATCGAGAAATAACATAGAAAATAGTAATTTACCATAAGATATCACAATAAACTAGATAATTATATTGAAATAGTGATAATCATCATTTTTTAAAATGTCATTTGTTTCTCAAGTTGTAACCACTGTTTCAAATATAGGGTATATTTGAAACAGTTATTCTTTTCAGGAAATTAACGCGAACGAAGATGTCACTATCTTCATTGATACGTGTTTTTTGTATATCAAGATTTAAAAAGAGATTTTAATTTTAATTTGAATTTTTATTTAAGTATGAAATTACAAAATTCGAATATTGCTTCGTTATTAACTGTTATTGATTAGTGCATTTCAAAAAAACACTTAATTTTTTTACTTAGGGTTGTCGATTCAAGTGGAAAATAATAAAATACTAATATAACAAAATGGATATTATACTCATGTTAATGCATTATATATGTAATTTTTATTATGTTAGGAGCCTAATAAAGACATTTTAATGGATATACTCAAATATTGATATTAAAAATTTAGTCATTTACCACAAAAAAAAATGGAAGGAAAATATAAAAATCATATTGAATGTATAAAGTTTTAAGCAAGTTAAATAATCGATGTAATTAGATGAATATACAAAGCTTCGTATGAAAAAAAAGAAGGATTTTAATAAAATTGATATGAGATGCAATGTGTTTTAATTTCAATCGTTATACATACATACATATCATCACGCCATATCCCTTGGAGGTTAGGCAAAGAGAACAGAGTGCCAGAGAACTCTATCCTTGCATAATTCACTCGCTTCCTCAACATTCATAATTCTCTTCATACACGCTCGCCGGTTTCGGAGACTCTCGACTCCACCTTCCTTCTGATCTGGTCTAGGTAGGTTAGTCTCGGTCTCCCCCGGTATCTACATCTTTCCACTTTTGCATTGTATATCTTTTTAACCAGACGTTCGTTCGGCATACAATACTTTAATTATTATTATAGATTCTACAGATGGTGTAATAGTTAAAATACCGCCTTGCCATGCCAAGAGTAGTGGCTTCGATTCCCATGCAGGAAAATACTTTGTGTGATCCACAAATTGTTGTTTCGAATCTGGAATTTGTATCCGTTCATATTATTTGTACATAAAGTGCCCCACAATACAAGAATTATTTCGTTTGAGCAGTGTGCTTTAAAAAAATGTTCTCATAAATAACTTGACTGTTTCTTTTTAATTCAAAAATATTATCATCATCATGTACCACTTTTATAATATTTCACCATCGTTGAACGTAAGTATATTCCAAAAATGAGGGGAGAGTGCCGTTATCATCATGCTCGATAGGCGGGTTGGCGATTGTCGTATTATATGTGTCCCAAAAGGCTGTTGCCCACTTCCCATGTTGAAACTCTCAGCTGCTATTCCAAGAGCAATTATAAACTGGCGATAAATCTAATAGTAAAAGATAATTTAATTCTTTAGCTGTAGGGCAAATAGGGCTCTTTAATTCCTTCGTTTAGTTCACAAACACGTAAATTAAAATTAAAAATAATAATGAAATACTAATAATATCAAATTAAATCAGGTCTACAATTATAATATACCCAAAATTTTCTTCATACTTTAAGTTATCCTGTTAAATAAAAATAGCTACAATACAAAATAACATACATACATACATATCATCACGCCATATCCCTTGCAGGGTAGGCAGAGAGAACAGAGTGCCAGAGAACTCTATCTTTGCATACTTCACTCGCTTCCTCAAGATTCATAATTCTCTTCATACACGCTCGCCGGTTTCGGAGACTTTTGACTCCACCTTCCTTCAGTACATGACCGATCTGGTCTAGGTAGGTTAGCCTCGGTCTGCCCCGGTACCTACATCCTTCCACTTTTGCATTGTATATCTTCTTAACCAGACGTTCGTTCGGCATTCTTTTCACATGTCCGAACCATCGGAGCATTCCCTTTCGCATACAAAATAAGATAATTAAAAATATGTAGTTAATTTAAAAACAGTTCATAATAAATTTACCAATACATTATCGTTATCGAAAATTTCGTCAGCGTTTGAACTTATATGTGATAGTAGTATTTACGAAAGGCATATTAATATTTTGTTTTATTCATATTATTACAATCAGTATTGTATGTAAAGACCACGCCTCGTTTGTCAGTACATTGAACAGAGACGAATTTCATACTATATTATATTATTTTTCTATATAGTGACAGAGTAAAATTATAAAATGTCTTTGTTTTGCCCGTAGTTTATCGATAACTAAGGGACACGCAAACAGAAAATTATTTTATGACGTCAGCCGTTATAGAGACTGTAATTAATGACCAGACGGCAGCAGATAGATTTGGCCTACGTCAGTGTAGCGCTCATAGTTTCCTTTTACGATACTCATACGCAGTGTAAACCTAGCAGTTTAAAGATTCTGTATTGACTGCTCTTTAACTTACGAATATTATCTTATGGTTGTAAATATAAATACGTTAATTTTGAAATACGGCCCTGTCTTAGTCGCGTGCGCATGCTGTAGGTACATGTTTCACCACGGCGCGCCTCCATTCTTATCACGCTCCACGCGCCTGTGAGTATCGAACATTTAGAGTGGAGATGGATTTATTTTCACATAAAACTTTAAAAAAAATACTTTTAAAGTTTAGTCGTTAAATATTGATTTTAATACTTAAGATGCTAGCTATAGTGACCTCTAATATAGAATTTTAAATTAAGAATTTATTTCCTTGGAAAGTCAATTAGTTTCGTACAGCTAACTAATCTTTTTTAAATTTAACTACATCATTTTGCAGAATACATAATTTTTGGTAATTTTTTAATGGATATAAATAATTCAATATATATTACAGCATTAAAATTACCTTTTTAAAATGCTTTAAATCGTGTTATGATGTGTTAAGAATACAATGTAAAAAAAAAGTTAAGAACTATCAGGAGAAAAGTCATTAGCAATCTTTTGAGGGACTCATAATATTAAACTGTTATAATCAAATTGAAAGCGAAGCGCTGTGATTATGGAATTATCTCTCTTGGAAAAGCTTAATGTCCAAAAGTAAATGTCAATAGACTAATAGATGAAAAGTAAAGAAAGAATAAATATTTAGCTCTCGTGTTACCAAGTTAGCTAGCGTTACCAAAATATTGGATGGATGATATCAAATAATTGTAAACTTTATTTAAAACATGGACCAATAATAATATAATCCTAGGCTTCTGAATTAGGTCCACCGAAGTTAAAATCGAGTACCGGTGGTCCGCTCGCACGGCGAAGAGAGAAGGTTTTACGGTGGGTCTATGGGGTCACGCGCCGCCTTTTCCGTCACCCCGGACCGACTTGGCGGGGCGAGACGCATCCATAGCCCACCAATAAAAAAAAAAAAAAAAGGCTTCTGAATAGGTACTGACCTTTATTTCAGGATATAATATCCAAATTATACATTATATAACGACTAAAATATAAATATGATGACTATAATCCTAATGGTGCCAAGTGCCACTAACGATCAAACGACTTTAAACTTGAATAATAGCATTTTAGAGTTCATATTTCTATATAAATATAGGTAGAATGGAAACCTACAATGAAAATAAGATCGTGCATACTTTTTTCAAGTGCCGGATTGATTTATGAACGTCCAAGGCCGCGTACTTGAATATGTTTGTTTATTTAGAATATTAAAAGATATTAAAAGGGGCCGTTTCCACACTATCGTAGCTATATCAAAATCTATACCACACGTTCACGTACTACAATGATAATTTGATGATAAGACATATCAAATGTTATCATGTTAATGCATATTTAAGATGGATTTAATTTGTATTTGATGGACACTTAAGTGTTTAACTAGTATGTGTATCACACTTCCATATATTCGCAAAACTTTATTCCCAACACTATAACCCAACACAGTCTCTTGTACCTCAGTATCTATAAAGAGTCTCCATAAAGAGAGTCGAAAATGCATGTCGCCCCAGGTAACACATTTAATTGTCTTGAGACCCAAAAAAATTTTAGTTATACTATCAGGATGTATTTGGAAAATCAACTACCCACCTCTGGAAAGCGAGAGACATGAAACAAAATTGACGTACAAGCCAATAAATAAGAGAGTGAATAGCTATGAAAAGCGCAGCAGTACACCATGGATATGATAGAACATAATAAGCAACAAAAATGACAGGGTCTATATGTAAGCCTAAAGATTGATTGCAGGGTTACTAAATAAAATAATTGTTAAAAAGTTTTTTTGGAGGGTATAAAGCCGAATTGAGCCTCTCAAAGACTATTGCACATAGGCCTCTCCAGAGCGAGATAATGCTACTATTGTATTCTTAAGCCATCAAAATGCGACCACTGACGTCAAGTCACCCTGCTCCGGTGGTCGGCCCAACGACGAAGGCGACGTGACACGGGTGGGTTACGGGTGTGTGTGCTTACGCCCCTCTATCGCCCCAGACGGTGTGGTGCGAGGAGTGCGTCGATCGTAAACCACCCCCAAAAAAAAGCCATCAAAATGCAAGGAAAAGACATTCCTAATAATATATTTCATGTATTTTATGAAGATAAATTGAGTTTTACAGGTACAAATCAAAATTCCTAACCTTCGAAGGACCAATTATGAGATCATGTTTATTAAATTAACAGCATCCAACTGGTAAGTAATGGATAGATGAACATAGAAGAATAGTAGCTGTAATGTGACTGCTTTTTTTTCGAAAGGGCAGCGCGTGGCCCCATAACCCACCGTATTCCCTCCCATCGCCATTGGGCCGGCCACTGGTACCGCTTCCTTGCCATCCGTGGCCAGCCCGAATTGCAGCGGAGATTGCTTTAAAAATATAGCATTTTATAAACGTAAATTAAATCGTCCGTAGGACTTGAATCCGCGTCTATTGGAAGTCCGATCCAATAATTGGAAAAAGCATACAAATATCTTCTTTATAAATAATATATTCATAATCATCATAAACAATATCTTCATTGTCATAATCATCATCATCATCATCATAAACTATGATGTAAACACGTACTTTCGAATGCTCGAGACTTTATCAACTAGTTCTGTAAATTGATCTATTACGCTGGTCAGACGTGTTGGTAAAGGGTTGTATTTAGTATTTCTTTCTCTCACAGTGATTTTAGATTTTTGCGATTTTCACATGGATCAATAAGTATTGATACGCATTAATAAGCATCATCAAACGTTGCAAACATGTCAAACATCTACTAACGTTGTCACAAAATTTCGAAAGAGTTGCGAAAGAATAAAATCAAAAGGCAATCAGCTACATTGATAGTATGGTTAAAAGATCTAATTATATCTTGTTTATATATATTTAATAAGCAATACAAATAATTAATCTAAATCTAGATTACCATATAAGCTATTACATATTGATATGTAATAAATTATCTTTGTAAAACGAATTTTGTAATTAATAAATACTAATACCAATTTAGTAAGCATAGGATTAATGATGAATTTGATAAAAAATATAGTAATATTGAAGGATATATTAAATATTTAAATAAATCTTTTACAAAATTTGAAAGTGAATGTTTTGAATCGAAACAAATAATCTACAGTCATCGTTTAAACTCTTTTTTGGTAGCGGGCTACGGTGTGGTCATGCCCCGCTAATCCGTCCGGGATGACAGAAGAAGTGGCGCACGACCCCTTGGACCCGCCCAACAATATACCTATCGACGCCGAATGGGGGGTCACCAGAACCCGGTCTTTGTTTTCGGTGGCCCACTCGGCGGTCTACCCTCGCAGATATCCGTTCGAAATGACAGCTACTCGTCTTGACCAATAAGTCTTGAGGCAGGGCATCGTCCTCACGCTGTAGCTTCGCTCCGGCGCGACTAGACTAATCCCCAGTCCGGTCACCCGCTGCCTCAGTTAGGGATCGTTTAACCCGTGGTCATGGAGGTCGAAAAGTGTTACATGGACGTTGGGGTGGGTCTCACAGACCGGTTCATTAGATATCATAATTATTCTAATATTTAATAAATTTAATATAATATTTATTCATGTTTAGTTTTTTAGATATTTACGTAAATCAAAAAAAAACACAAATATCGTATTATATTATGTTTTAATCATATTTATTAGAGCTTTCAAAAAAGAACGACAAATATCAACAAACTTTTTCTCAAAATTCTTTTATTAATTAACAATTATTTTTAATGTTTTAATGGCACTTTTTTGTAGGAAACTAAATTATCTTTAGAAGAAAATAACAATTAATTACTCCGAATCATTATCTTTGGTACAGCCAGCATAGAAAGGTACTATATGTTCTAAACAAATATATTTGTTGCAACTCTCGTAGATGTAGTTTGTTTTACGGTCTTTCTTGGCTGGACACTCGTGATACGTTTTGCGAATATTAGCCTTTTTTGCCGGAGGTTCCCTTGAATATTCACCAAAAATATTTTTTTTTCCAACACGTAGAAGCTCTGATACATTATGGCGAATATAGGTGTTCTATAACAAGGCCGAGGGGTAGGATTTTTATAAATCGCATTCATTTTGTTTTTGAAAAACTATTATTAATTTTGTTTATTACTAGGCCTTCCGAAATCAAACTTGAAAATTGGAATCAGACTCATAAATCGAAAGAATAAGCTGTCTTTCTACTTCTTCTCGATCCATTTTTACTAAGTACCTACAAAAAAAACGTAAATAAAATACATTGAACTACATATCAACAATTTTAATTGTAAATAACAACAAAATACAAATACAAAAGGATAAGTTCACGAGTAATAATAAAATAATATCTATACAAAATGGCGCGAAATTGTGACACCAACTGCGGGGATGGGTCTCACATACCTTATTCAATTTCATGCACCTGTAACTCTCACTATGGCTATCGCACTACTATCCTGTTATTTGTGAAACATAGAAAAGCTCAACAGCTCCAGCTATTGAGAAGAACGGCAAATTTGCACACTTAGTAACTGAACTAGAAGCGAAATAAAATGTGACGGGTCTCACAGACCCAACCCCCATATGCCGAGTTAAAAACCTACCATTAAAATATAACAATAAGAATGCCTATCATTTCGAATGGACTAACAAATTGTCGTTTCGATCATCGAACAAATAATCCATTACCGAATTCCTCTTCGTTTGAATTTCATTCTAAAGTCTTGGTGCGGTATTGCACGGATGGCGGTATTCTTATCAATGAAGCTTTGTTACTCACCGTACGTAAGGTCATGATGTAGATGGTCAGCTGAAAGTTATAGAGTCTATACTGCAGTACTTTCATTATACTCTTTAATTGGGAATCGGTATTCTACAGCTTTCTCCGGTAAATTCTTTGAGTTCCTGGTAAAGTACTTATACAATAGGGTCAATGAAAAAATACACATTTACTCTCTCAATAAACATCATTGTAAAAAGACCTTAATTAACATGTTGGCTGAAAACTCTTAATTATGAGGAAACTGAAGACTTGATACACGTCCTAACATAGGTATAGAATATATTATATATATACACACACACACACGCACACACACTAGATACACACAGCATTCACACATATACACCTACACACCCACACCACAGATACAAAAGCACACAAATTAATTTAAGTAAATTAGAATATATTGTATAAGAAAAAAAGTGGAATTAACTAAACACCAACTCATCTGGAGTTAGGAGAGGCTGGTAATCTGTCATACAGGTCGTCCTAGTACAGATGCCAGTCTCTCACATAGATACTAACAATTCTTTTGTTAATTATCCTAGATTAAGAACCATTTGTTACTTTTCTGTGTGAGAGAGAAATAAAAAAAGCTATTATTATACTATACAGCAAGACGAGCTGTCGCTAGACCATGCCTAGTTAAAAAAAAACTGAGTTTTTACAAGGGATTGATCCAATTAATCAGCAATCAACTTATTGGTCTTTCCGTGCGGTGACGGAGCAAGAATACAATTCACCACCTCTTATCTTACTCATGGGTGATCGTAAAAGACGATTAAGGGTTAAAATATGTATATAACATTTATGCAAGAGAAGTGGATCTTGAAATAAGACCCTATATACCAACACGTATGACCAGCGTGGTGTAGTAGGTCATTTTACCTTCGAGTGTGGAGGAGGCTCAAGCCCTGCAGTAGGTCATATATGAACTGAGATGTAGATGATGATGAACGTATTATAGTGACAGGTTAAGAATACACTGTGTCGCTACGGGTATCATGACATGGGTAACGAAATCACATTTTAACTTAAATTCAAATGATTTATTAGAAACTCTGCGGTGTTTTTCACATATAATGTTTATATTTTATATTAAAATTAATCTAATAATCTACTCCCGGATCGGCAAGCGACAGTCACTGAGAAAAATGGCAAGAACCTTAGCAATCTCTTTATATATTTCTCTTTACGTAAAATAATATATATCTACAACAAATTTAGTGAGTATTAGCGTGATGCCCTTCATTCATCATTTAATTATCTTGAAATGATTGAAATAACATCGCATAATCTTCAAAAGCTTTATAAATAAAGTGAAATAGTCTGAGAAATTATAAGATATTAACCAGCATTTCTTTAGTAAATCAACCATTACAAATTAGTATAGAGATGATAAAAGTTAAGTATCAAGTCTCCCTAATTCTGAGTAGAGTATACGAGTATCTATCAATAAATGATAATAGCATAGGTCATAAATATCTGACTTTTATTTTCTTAGTATTTCTGTACGATGCAAAAACGTATGCAACAGGACAGGAAATGGTAAATAAGAAGTGTGTGCATGAATGTATATGAGTGCGTGTGTGTGTATATGTGTGTTTTTATGCATGTGTATGTTTCTGTGTGCGCCTATACATTTGTATGAGTGTAAATTTAATTCTAATTTTATGTACAGTCAAATTACTACACGTGAGCAAATACTGCACGCTAAAATGTATTTGCCAAAGATAAAAATACAACTTGCCATAAAAAAGATTAGGGTGCATTGTCATGTAAGTTTAATGACCATAAATTATGTAGATTAATCCATAGAGCTAATAATAATATTATGTAAGCTAATATTAGTTACATTGACAATAAAATGCATTGATCCTATGTAATTCATTTAAAAAAATGTTTAATCATACTGCAAGGAGACGGAGATGAAGGCGGCGGTGGCACATATGCATACCAAGACCGTTGCTCCTGGGCCAGATAGACAATCCGTCCAGTCCATCTCAAGGCCCTTTGTGGTGACCACAAAGGGCCGTGGAGGTTTAGCCAGCTGGTGCTGATGAAGTGGTTAAGTCGGCGGCACTAGGTCCACTCCTGGCGACTGGTGCAGGTATTGACGGGGCATGGTTGCTTCGACAAGTACCTGCGCATGTTCGCGAGTTGAGAGAGGACACTGTCCTGTTACTACTGGGACTACAACGAGAACACGGCCTAGCACATGATCGACTGGGCAGGCTGGCCTGGGCAGAGTAGCGTCCTGAACTCGCCGTAATCATTGGAGCCGACCTGACGCTGCCGACTATCGTTAAAACGATACTCGATAGCGTCAGGATCTTGGACACAGTCGCCACCTTCTGCGAGGCAGACGTCTCACGTAAGGAGGTGGTAGGGTGTATGAGAGAGGAGATTTTCCATGCTGACACACTCCACCGCCAGAGCATTGGGCAGTACAGGCCGATTCCGATTTAGTCGAGGTCGCGGGTGTATGGGCGGTGATTAGTTAGCTACTCATAAAAAGGTTGACCGCTTAAGGGCGACGTCCCAACAACACAACACAGTTATTTCCTGCCGGGACATCGATGGAGATCATCTCCATCGATGTCCACCTGCAAGGGTAACCCGCTGGGCTGGCCACGGGTGTCAAGGAAGCTGTACTAGTGGTCGGTTCAATGCAGATAGGAAGGGAATATGTTGAGTTATGGGACCGCAGGCCACCGTCGTCGTTCCCGACGGAATGAGCGGGTCGTCCAGACCATAGCCTGCCAAAAAAAAAATCGCATACTACAAAAATATACATTTGCATACTGTTTATTCATCGTGTGGAGATTGCTAGTTTAAAAATATCACTACCTTATTCCATCGTAGTACCAGAAACCGGCTCAGAGAATTACCGGGACTTCGACACGCTCTCTTGTAAAAGCCATAACACCAAATTCAATTCCAGAATACAAAGTGTAGCGATTACGGCATTATTTCAACTAGATGAGGCTTCTGTTAAACAGTGGACTTCGAAGAACTGTAATAAGGATGGATAGGTTATGTTTTCATATATTAGCAATAAAATTTCATGTATCCAATAGATAAACGAATATGTATTATACTAATTAATTAATTTATAATTGACTGTGCGGATTTTTAGTCATCCAAGTAGCAATCTTCCATACAGGAGGGTTCGATTCTCAAATGGGACGATTGTGATGCACAAATGATTATAATTTGAGTGTAACGTATGTCTATATTGTACATTAATTGTTTTTTTTTTCATTGTAACAGAAAGCATATCACTAATCTTATGGTGACAGGTTCAGAATACAAGGTGTATACCTTGCATTGCTCAATACCTTTCCGTTTAGATCGCAAAAGAAATTGAATCACAGCTGCACTTTTCAAAACTAGTTGCAATCGCCTATCTGCCTACCAAGCATAACGATTATGGAACTATTTTCCCTTCAAGAGCTTATATCTACGAGAAAATTGTAAGATTAGTGAAATAAAACTATTTTAACAGATTCTATCGCGTTTGTATTTGATTTTTATCTTCCCGACGTTTTGAATACTTTACAGCATTCATCACATTTATGTACAGAGATTTATGTAATAACGATGACTACTGGACGTGAGACACCTTAATCCTCCATTGACCATGAATAATACTCGCGGCAACATTAGAAATCATTAACATTGATGAATAGAAGGAAGAGTAAAACAAGGACTCACAGAAAATACTCACAGAACATAACCTCGAACAAAATTTTATTCTCCAACTATTTATCAAGGTACTTTGCCGAAAAGTTTACCATGACTTTTACCTTTAAATAGAGAAAATTATTTCAAAACGAAGACCATAATTATGCTTCCTATTGCCGGAAACGAATTTGCATAATAAGGAAGCAGCAATTGTATTAAAATTCCTAACTGAGGTCATGAGCAATTTTAATATTTAAAAACACCACAATTTTATATTCATCCACGCTAAAAAAAAAGTTAAATATATAGTATTTAATTAAGTTAATTAATTATTTTTATCACAACAGTCATTGTCATAAAATTAATATGTTTATTTTCAGGGCCACAATAAAAATTTCCCGCGTATATGTTTGACGCAATGTTGCAAACAAAAATGCAAAACTTTTTTTTACTAGAAGGATAACTTTATGTACAATTATTCTTATAATTACTTTATCTTATAATTAATAAATGAGGAATATAAAATAAATAAAGAATATATTCTACACTTTGTACTACATTTAAAAAGTAATAACAGAATAAACAGTTAAAACATTTACATACATACATACCATCACGCCATGTCCTTTGCAGGGTAGGCAGAGAGAACTGAGTGCCAGAGAACTCTATCCTTGCCTACTTCACTCGCTTCCTCAATATTCATAATTCTCTTCATACACGCTCGCCGGTTTCGGAGACTCTTGACTCCACCTTCCTTCAGTACATGACCGATTTGGTCTAGGTAGGTTTGGTAAAACATTTACAAAAATAGGAAATAAAAGAAAGAGGCAACAAAAAGGTCCTTAGCATCTCTGCCTACCGTGTTTAGAATACTGGGGACATTGTCACGTTATATGACCAAATTTTTATACAAAATATAGGTCAGCCTTCTGATCACGGGAAGTATCAGTTAATCTCTTCGCAATCTCTTTAAAAATACAATGAGCATTAAGATCCCACAGCCTGAACGTTTCCATCCCAAACAGCTCGAAAATATAATAATAATTTAATACAAAAAACCTCTGATCGTAATTCCTTGATATCAAATACAGATTTTTTTTGGCGACATAACTGAGCGTTTGTTCTACTGACCCCGAATCTCAAGTAAATTACTTTCATTGTAAACACATATGAACTGACCTCACCATTGATACATAATACATTCTATCAAATGATATTGACCTATGTACGTGTTTATTATTTGTGATTTGTATACCTTGTAACAAAATGACAAAAGGGCTTATTTAAATATTATATAAAAAATGTGACGCGGTATTTACATTTTTAATAATGAAAAAGTATGAGATTGTCGTTATGTATGAATATGGATACGGCAATTATTGTATACCATTGTAGTTATTTCAACTAACGGTCTTGTAAGTAGAGATTTTACATACATACATACATACCATCACGTCATGTCCTTTGCAGGGTAAGCAGAGAGAACAGAGTGCCAGAGAACTCTATCCTTGCATACTTCACTCGCTTTCTCAACATTCATAATTCTCTTCATATACGCTCGCCGATTTTGGAGACTCTTGACTCCACCTTCCTTCAGTAGAGATTTTAATGAGCAAAAAGCCCACCAACTTTTTAAAAATAGATATTTTGACGTGAGACTTTTCGATTGAAAATGAAATTGCTTTTTCGGTATTAAGTCAAAATAAGAAGGAAAAAAATAAATATTTTAAATGAAAAAAAAAACCAGTATATTTGGAACATAAAAAGGTAATTTTTCAACAAATTTCATGATGAAAACATTTTTTTTTTGTAAAAGATAAAAATAAAAAACCAAGAATTCTTTTAATTTTTCACATAAATTTTGTGGTTATGTGAAAAAAGTGTAAATACAAAAGTTGTAGATTGTTTTATTACCTACAACTTTACCGTTTAACTTTTTTCTATAGGACTTGTAGTTTTTCCGGAATACAACATATATAAACTGCGTGGTACATAAATTTCCTTCTCACAGTGTAAGAGGCTCGAGCTTAGCTGCTCTGAAATATATATAAGCTAAAGGTGATAATAATGAATTAGCGATCAAATATTCCTATTTGTTTTAAAACAATAATGTATTTGTACTTCTTTAACACGTTAGCTGCGGTAAAATATTTTTCTAACTGTCCATTGGTGCTTTAATAGATACATTCGACCTGTCGCACGACAATTTTATGATGCGTTATGGGGTCGAAAATATCTGTTTGGCATTCTTCTTTTAAAAGTAATTTATCTATAAAATTAAAATTATTTTATTTCTCGTTTATATAATTTTCTTATCAAAATTAATAGCAATACATGAAGTTACGATAGTAAATGAATTTGACCAGTAACTTTTTAGTATTTCGGAGTTGTTTTTTTCGGATGTTTTTGACCCGATATCAGCACCAATTCGTAAATATATCGACAGAATTAAAGGGATGGCCTGAGGGATATTAAATAAAAGTCGATGTTGAAATATTTCTTATTGTAATACAAAATACAAGCTATATACTATTTAAAACATTACAACATTTAAATTAAAGTATTTCAAACGTTCAAAAAAACAAGAAAAATATTGATATGTTATGATATACTATGTAATAATTTATGTTTATCATTATAACAATCACGACACATTGTTTTCATGCAACCCTCACATCTTGTTTTTACCTTCTTCACTCTTTTGGCGGCGTCTTTGCTATTCAAACTTTGCCGAAGTTTATCATAACATCCCGAACAGTTTCGTTTTTTATCACCCATTTCTAAACTGTGAAGCGAAACAGTGGTTGGGGCTAAAGAAGTTTCATTATTGTGTGATGCTTTTGAAAATTTTTCTATAATGTGCTCTACAAATTGTTTTTTGCTTATTTTTGTTTCGTTTTTAAGGTTATAAATGATCCAAGCATTAATTATGCTAGTTCCAAATAGTAACTCCATAATTACTTTTCTGTACCACTTAAGACCTCTTTTAAGAGTAGAGTAATAAGATGACATTTGATCACTATAATCGATCCCTTTTTTATAGCGATTGTAAGTGAGGATACATTCAGGTTTCATAACTTCAATATGCGTGCCTCTACGTATTTTTCCAGTTAGCTTTAGGGTCGCATCATGATTTTTACATGTACTCAACATTAGTACTGGGCGTTTATCAAGCCACTTTATTATTCGGATTCCTTTACTATTAATCTTTCCTACAATTTCACCCTTCTTTAGTTTTTTACCTATTACCGATTTTGGTAAACCTCGCCTATTCGCACGCATAGTTCCGCAAATAAATGTCTTTTTGCTAATTAAAGCTTCAGATAAACCAATAGATGTGTAAAAATTATCAACTATGACAATTCTACCTGTATCCTCAAAACTTGTTATTAACTTCATGACCACATTATGCGCATGATTTAACTCTCTTCCACCATCACTTTTGCCTGTATAGATATTGATGTTAAATGTATAACCTTCTGGTGTGCACGCTTTGTAAAGTTTAACACCGTACTTATGTGTTTGATTTTTTATGTATTGGCGGAATTTTAATCTTCCTCTCCATGGTATCATGGTTTCATCAATAACCAACACTTTGCCAGGTTTCAATACCGTTTTATACTGAACAAGTAATTTTTCATATATATCCCGGATCTTATGCAACTTATCGCTTTCACTGGTGTTGTCACTGAAATGCCAGAATTTTAACAAAAGCAAAAATCTATCTCTACTCATAATTGATGCTATAAACTCATTCCTATAAATTGCTTTTTTGGACCAGTAGTCATTTATTTTAGGTACTCTAACTAGACCCATCGCTAATAAAATAGCTAGAAATTTATACATTTCTTCTTGGTTTGTGGGTTTCCAGAGTTTAGAACGAGATTTTTCTTTAATAAGTTCAGATTCTAAACACTTATATGCATATTTATTCGTTTCAAGGACCATTTTATCAATAATCTCACTAGTTAGAAATAATTTATAATAATCGACTGGATCAATAGTATTGATTGGTACAAATACTTCTATATTACCTGCAAACTCTTCAAAATTTAATAGATTATTATCCGTTATATCTCTCCATTCTTCATCTTCACTATAACCTGTACTTGATATTATATCTTCAGCTGCAGGTTCATAGTTTACTTCCGATAGTGAGTCCTCCGATGTCATTTGAGATACCGAATTAGACGACTCATGACTGGACGGAATACAATTATCAGAATCATTGCTGGATTGTATATCGCTCACTAGACGTACCTCATATTGATCTTGATTCCTTGTAACGGTACTAACATTCATATTAAAATTAGGTAATTCATTAACAGTACCTGTTGCGTAATTGTCCTCTCTCTGCGAAGGTGATGATAGTAGGTTCAAAAACTTATCTTCATTAAAAGATGAATTGAGTGAAGTCAAATTAGATATACCAATATCACTGAATGAGCCACATCTACTTGTCAACGCTGAGGATGTATTATTTTCATCTTTTCTCTTACATAGAACATCTACTTCGCTTGTGAGTATCTTTTGTTTTTTTTTGTGGCTTTTGGGTGTAGAAAATATTAAGGTCTTCATCACTAAATATTGGAGAATTATTTTCAAATCTTTTAGTTTTGATATTACTGCAAGATGATTTTACAATAATATCTTCAGATATTTGAATAGGTTGAAGACGAGAGGTACTCGGTACAATTTCTGTTTGAAGTACTCGTAAAGTATTTCCTGTAGATGGGCTTGTGTAGATGGCTGTAGAATTAACGGATTTCTTATGCATTTTATTCTCATTTTGGTCTTTTGTAGAATATTCGGTTGTTCCTTTTTGGTCTTCCATTTTTTTATTACTACTTTCATGACTATACATCAAGTATCTTTTAGATTTCTTCATTTCTTATTATAGTAATTAAAAACTGTTTAAACGTAATCACAACCACCCACTACCACTTCACTATTTATTTTAATGAAAAACTCAGTGCGTCAATCAGGTCATCGGGCATCGGGTCATAAAGATCCGATAAACGCACTAGACTGTAATATTTGACTTACAGTGCGTATCGGGTTGAAAAGATCCGATAAGTACATTAGGTATTTTTTTAATAATACTTGACGTGAAAATTCCAAAACTGTATTTATCTCTGTTGTAGTGCTGAAAATATGATATATATCCGTCCCGCACCAACGGTTTGAACGGTATTATTAAAGACGCACCAAGGGCTAGATATACATAAGATATTTTCGACCCGATATAGCAGCTAAGGTGTTAAAAACTGGTTATTGCCTAAATAAAACGAAAATGATGCACTTTTTATATCAAAATATTCATTTTTTTAGTATAACTATGTGAGAATTTGTTCGCAACAATAGTGGTAATTCCAGAATATTATTATGTTTCGGTCTATAGATATTTTTAATATGATTAAATTTAAATCTACAGAAACTATTTAATCACTTTGGCACAACCTTTGTCCTCTTTGTTCGTTATATAGCTTTTAATTAGTTTATTGTAACTAATAGAGAAGATTATCCGTGTGGTGACGGAGTAAGAATACAATTAACCACCCCTATATCTCTACTCATAATTGATGCTATAAACTCATTCCTATAAATTGCTTTTTTGGACCAGTAGTCATTTATTTTAGGTACTCTAACTAGACCCATCGCTAATAAAATAGCTAGAAATTTATACATTTCTTCTTGGTTTGTGGGTTTCCAGAGTTTAGAACGAGATTTTTCTTTAATAAGTTCAGATTCTAAACACTTATATGCATATTTATTCGTTTCAAGGACCATTTTATCAATAATCTCACTAGTTAGAAATAATTTATAATAATCGACTGGATCAATAGTATTGATTGGTACAAATACTTCTATATTACCTGCAAACTCTTCAAAATTTAATAGATTATTATCCGTTATATCTCTCCATTCTTCATCTTCACTATAACCTGTACTTGATATTATATCTTCAGCTGCAGGTTCATAGTTTACTTCCGATAGTGAGTCCTCCGATGTCATTTGAGATACCGAATTAGACGACTCATGACTGGACGGAATACAATTATCAGAATCATTGCTGGATTGTATATCGCTCACTAGACGTACCTCATATTGATCTTGATTCCTTGTAACGGTACTAACATTCATATTAAAATTAGGTAATTCATTAACAGTACCTGTTGCGTAATTGTCCTCTCTCTGCGAAGGTGATGATAGTAGGTTCAAAAACTTATCTTCATTAAAAGATGAATTGAGTGAAGTCAAATTAGATATACCAATATCACTGAATGAGCCACATCTACTTGTCAACGCTGAGGATGTATTATTTTCATCTTTTCTCTTACATAGAACATCTACTTCGCTTGTGAGTATCTTTTGTTTTTTTTTGTGGCTTTTGGGTGTAGAAAATATTAAGGTCTTCATCACTAAATATTGGAGAATTATTTTCAAATCTTTTAGTTTTGATATTACTGCAAGATGATTTTACAATAATATCTTCAGATATTTGAATAGGTTGAAGACGAGAGGTACTCGGTACAATTTCTGTTTGAAGTACTCGTAAAGTATTTCCTGTAGATGGGCTTGTGTAGATGGCTGTAGAATTAACGGATTTCTTATGCATTTTATTCTCATTTTGGTCTTTTGTAGAATATTCGGTTGTTCCTTTTTGGTCTTCCATTTTTTTATTACTACTTTCATGACTATACATCAAGTATCTTTTAGATTTCTTCATTTCTTATTATAGTAATTAAAAACTGTTTAAACGTAATCACAACCACCCACTACCACTTCACTATTTATTTTAATGAAAAACTCAGTGCGTCAATCAGGTCATCGGGCATCGGGTCATAAAGATCCGATAAACGCACTAGACTGTAATATTTGACTTACAGTGCGTATCGGGTTGAAAAGATCCGATAAGTACATTAGGTATTTTTTTAATAATACTTGACGTGAAAATTCCAAAACTGTATTTATCTCTGTTGTAGTGCTGAAAATATGATATATATCCGTCCCGCACCAACGGTTTGAACGGTATTATTAAAGACGCACCAAGGGCTACATATAAATAAGATATTTTCGACCCGATATAGCAGCTAAGGTGTTAAAAACTGGTTATTGCCTGAATAAAACGAAAATGATGCACTTTTTATATCAAAATATTCATTTTTTTAGTATAATTATGTGAGAATTTGTTCGCAACAATAGTGGTAATTCCAGAATATTATTATGTTTCGGTCTATAGATATTTTTAATATGATTAAATTTAAATCTACAGAAACTATTTAATCACTTTGGCACAACCTTTGTCCTCTTTGTTCGTTATATAGCTTTTAATTAGTTTATTGTAACTAATAGAGAAGATTATCCGTGTGGTGACGGAGTAAGAATACAATTAACCACCCCTATCTTACCCGTGGATGATCGTAAGAAACGACTAAGGGATTTAAAATACATATAACATCTATGCAACAGAAGGAAAACTCGAAACAAAACCCTATACCAATACGTCTGACCAGCGTGATATAGTAGGTCAATTTTCCTCCCATTATGGAGAAAGCTCGAGCCCAATGGTGGGACATATATGAGCTGAGATTAATAGAGAAAAGGAAAGAACATTTCAAATTAAGTCATAATCAGGTCCACTGTAAATCAATCAAGTTCAAGATTTCAAAAATTCTGAACAGTAATGAATATTTCTCCAACATCATCATTTCGACCTTTCACTATCCATTGTTGGATGCAACCCCCCTCATAGAAAGCTATATAGCGCAGTCATTCAATGTAGATACTATCACTACGCTGGTAAGTGGATTGGCTATCATGAATCTTTGCAATACCAAGGGTACAGCTAGGCTGCTGCCTGACAATACAAACTCTAAGCCCACCCAATTGAGCTCACGGCTCTCTCGCTCACCGAACGAAGCGCAATAGCACATTGCCGTTACTCAGACGTCGATTTTCTGCGAGAGTGTGGTACTACACCGGACGGACCGGCCCGCGGCTGTAGACAGAGAATTATCAACAGCGTGATCCTATCATTATTAAATATATTTAGTATATAAAATTAAGCATGAATTAGTAAATCTTTTGCAGTCATCATCATTCTCCTACTCTTATCACCATTGCTTGAGATCGGCGTAATAATCCTCTCTTTTATTGTACATATTACAAAAAGTATTGGCATTAGTATTATGACCGCTCACCTATATGACGTCAACCTTCCTTGGTAATGAAATTGTTGCCCAGATGGTATCAGGTGACCCAGGTCGAAGTAAAGCTCCTTGTAGTCTTTTTTGACTTCCACGAGCATGGAAAGAGTTGATAGTATTCATAATAGCTATAAAACAACACACACACAGGGTAAGTTAATCATTTCTAGTATTTTTTTAAATATACTACCCTTTTTTTTTTCCTTTGCAAGGTGGACCATGGATGTGGTCGCGTCCCGGCAAATCGGCCTGGGGCGACAGAAGAGGCGGCGCACAACCCCATGGACCCACCACAAGACCCACCCTGCAAACACCTCTTCGCCGTGCAAGCGGGCCACCGTTACCCAATCTTTGTCTTCGGTGGCCAAAGACACCACCCTGCACTAAAGGAATAATTCTTGTATTGCGGGGGACATTAAAAACATATAATTAACGCAGACAAATTACACACAGATTCAGAACAACAAATTGTGGATGCGCACAAAATTTCGTCTTGCGTAGGAATCGAACTCATGGCTCTGGCCTGGAAGGTTGCTATCTTAACCACTACGGCATTTGCGTAGTCGTATTATAATCCATTGTTATCTTTTCTTTCCTAGCAGGTCTTAAAAGTGCTGAATAATGGGCGTAAACAAATAATATCGAATCAAGAAAACAATTTTTGGAAAGGAAACTTTTAAACTTCTAATAGTGGTAGGACCACGCTGTTGACAGTTTTCTGTCTACAGCCGCGGGCCGGTCCGTCCGGGGTAGTACCACACTCTCGCAGAAGATCGACCGACGTCTGAGTAGTGGCAATGTGCTATTGCGCTTCGTTCGGTGAGCGAGAGAACCGGAAGCCTAAGTGGGTGGGTTTGGTGATTTTATTGGTAGGCAGCGGCCTAAGCTATACTCTTGATATTGCGAAGGTCCATGGGCGGCTGTAACACTTACCATCAGGTGTGCTGCTTGCTCGTTAGCCACGTTGAGCAATAAAAAAAAGGTCAATACTCCTCGTATTTTGAAGGAGTTTCTACCCAAAAGTGAGACAGAAGAAGTAAAGTATAAGTAATATTATGAATAAATATAATCTACACATGCACTACCTATGGTTTTATTAATCTCTAAAGAGGATACCAGTAATAACTCGCTCATATTGTTATGCATTTGAATATTCAAAGACTACCTGACCCTATGATCTTCGACCTTAATAGAAGACCTACTTTATTACTAACTGCGTTTTATGGTTTAATGACATGTATTTATTCGGAATATATTTTAAAACTAGTAAAAGTTTGAAAGTTGCGCCAATGACGGCAAAGTTAAGGAGTGAAAGATTGACATGGTATAGACATGTGATGAGACGGGATGAAAGTAATATTGTGAGGAAAGCTTTAAGTATGAATGTTGAAGGCTTAAAAGGTAAGGGAAGACCGAAGAAAAGATGGATGGACTGCGTGAAACATGACATGGATAGACAAGGAGTGACCATAGAGATAACGTCTGATAGAGTTGTATGGAAGGAGAAGACATATTGCGTCGACCCCAAATAAATTGGGATAAAAGCAAGTTGATGATGATATTTTAAAACTAGTAGCTCTGTGTGGTGACGGATTAAGAGTAAAATATTGTCACCAGTTTTTCCTACTTCAGGGCTATCGTATAAGCCACCGAAGACAAAGATCGGGTACCGGTGGCCCGCTCGCACGGCAAAGAGAGGAGTCCTTGCACGGTGGGTCTGTGGGGCTGCGTACCGTCTTTTCCGTCGCCCCGGACCGATTTGGCGGAGCACGACCACATTAATAGCCCACCGCAAGGAAAAAACCAAAAAAGTTTTTTGGTTTTTTTTGAAAATGTAAGTCTTACTGCAATAAAAAGAAAAGTCGGAACAAATGGCTATACTCTAAGTTAGCGTAATCATTATCATCATCATTACAGCCCATATATGTCCCACTGTTGGGCTCGGGCCTCCTCCGCAATGGGAGGGAAATTAACCTACTATACCGCCCGCGCTGGTCAGACGTGTTGGTATAGGGTTTTGTTTCGAGTATTCCTTCTCTCGCATAGATGTTATATACGTTTTATATCCCTTAGTCGTCTCTTACGATCACCCACGGATAAGGATAAGATAGGGGGTGGTGAATTGTATTCTTACTCCGTCACCACACGGAATAGTTAGCGTAATACAGAATAATAATTACCATCTAATTCCAGGCCTACGTCACTCCATGTACTTACGCGCTATAATTGCCTACCGCCCGACCAAGCGGTCGCGGGCCGTTTGCGGACCAAATTCAGTGCGGTTTTCGCAAGCGAAGCGTATGCACGTTGTTAAATTTTATTCGTTCCATTCGTTTGTACGTGTACCTACGATGGCGTCTGGTGCCTTATATGCAAAATGGGTGCAAATCAAGTAAAAAAGGGGGGGTAAAAAATATTACATATTCGAAGTCCCACATTTAATTAAATGTATCAAGAATAACTTACTGACAAATAATTTTGTACACGATGAAGAAATATATCTAGGGAACTAATCTAACTAATCAGGCTATGCAAGGATTTGAAGAAAGAAGGCATTAATTTTATGTTTACGAGACGCTTAAATCAGGATTGCCTACAAAAAAATTTTGGCACCGCCCTCAACAGGGTAGTAATTGTCGAGACCCTACACCGATACAGTTCATGAGGGCATTCTCAAAATTATTCCTTTGAAATATGCTTTTTTTTGTGTGTCTTAGTTGTTAGCCTCAGATGGCTATGACAACTTTACCCGGACTTTGGGTGAGCGCTGAGGGCTCTCAACCCGGCAGAACTCATGAATTTTATCGAAGAGGCAGCCCTGTGATTGCTGTGGGATCGCGAGGTGCGAAGCAATTACAATTGTACGCTTGAGCATTTAGGCACATGTTAGCATGCAGCAGTTGCTGACGCGACAAAGTAGGCTATTATAGCAGTAGGTATTGGTAATTTTCTATCGAGTGAAGTATCTGTTATTTAGTAATCTGTGCTAATTCTGAGGGCAATCCATATCGTATATGGTATTTAAAGAAACTTTGAAGAATTATTTTTAAGTGTAAAAATAGTACACATATTTATAAAAACCCGATTACGAAGCGAAAAAGGATGTCACAAGCAGGATTCGAACCCGCACCTATTGGGAGTCCAGCCCAATCGTGCTGCCACTTACACCACCGTGAACTATTGTAGGACATTCAAATTTCGCTTCGTATCATATTTACGTCTTTAAGGTGACGTGTGCCATCTACCCGACAATGTGACATAATTTTTCGCTTCGTAATCGGGTTTTTATAAATATTCAAGCAAGAAATTTAGCATTTAATATATGCTAAATTTCAGTAATTTGAGTAGTACACATATATTAACCTACTTATATTAAAGTATGAGCATATCACAGTCCGCTATTGTATATGGACCACAGCGATGAGTACATTACGATAAATGTCACCACTTGACAAGCGGATTGCATAACCTACTTATGGATCACCCAGAAAATCTTACACTATTTGTGCTGCTAGCAAATTTTTACGACTCCGATGGAAAAATATAGTTCTAAATAAAAACTGAAGATTCCGCAAGCAGTGCAAACCCACTCATATGTTAACTAACAAGGTCATCATCATTCTCCTACTCTTATCCTAATTACTTGTGGTCGATATAATAGGTACTCCTTTTTTATAGTATATATTGTAGAAGTTATTGGGAATAGTTTTATGACCGGCCGCCTGCTAGACGTCAACCCTTCTTGGAAATGTAATTGTTGACCAAACGGCATCAGATTGAGTTGGCTAATAAGGCTCTTAGTCGTCTTTTACAACATCTACGAGCAAAGGCGCTAAGACACTATAAACATATAATTAACGCAGATAAATTACACCCAGAATTAGAACAATACTTTCTGGTTTGCACAAAGTATTGTCCAACGTAGGAATCAAACCCACGGCACTGGTACGGAAGATCGGTATCTTAACCACTACGCCATTTGTGCTTCAAATTGGCTTATTTACCGACGTCCTCCCCCGGGGGGGACGTCGTTCAAGGAGAGGGTAGCCCTCAGGGAGTATTCCGTCTGGCCAGCCACTGACGACAAGTTCACGCTGCTCCGATGGCCGGTCCAACGACGAAGGCGAGGTTCACGGGTGGCTTACGGGTGTGCGTGCTTACGCCCCTCTGTCGCCCCGGACGGAGTGGTGCGAGAAGTGCGCTGACCGTAGCCCACCCCAAAAAGAAAAAAAAAATGGCTTATTTAGAAGAATAAATGGGTATGCAATTTTGTTGTAGATTCGATACAGTTTATTTTTTACTCAATTACTTGTTATCAATGTTGCATCCTTGATCACGTGCAAATCATAATAAACCTCATTACTATACCACGCTGGTCAGACGTGTTGTTATAGACTTTTATATCGAGTTTTCTTTCTCCTGCAGTGATGATATTTGATTGCGTCTCTTAGTCATTTCTTACATGCTCCCACGGGTAAGAAAAGGAGTGGTAAATTGTATCTATTATTACTCCTTCACCATACGGATAAATAATACGAATAACATCGACGATCTCACTAAGGCAATCCTTTAAAATGCAATCGTCTATCAAATTACTAAAATTTAGCATTTAAAATGCTTGATTAATTAAAAAAAAATCCTTGAATACGAGCGAAAAATTATTGTCACACAAGGGTTTCGAATATTAAATGCTAAATTTCAGTAATTTGAATAATAGGGTCGTGTCATAGTTTATACAATTCTAACTGCAAAGTTAGAGTATTAAATCTGTACAATATGTAAACAATGTCGGGTAGATGGCACACGTTCTTTTAAAGACGAAAATATAATCTCAGCCGAAAATTAAAAGTCATCCGACAGCTCACGCTGGTGTAAGTGGTAGCACGATTGGAACGGTTCTCCAAAAGGCGTGCGTTCGAATCCCATGTGTAACAATCATTTTTCACTAGTAATGAAGTGTTTATAAATAATGCAATCGCTGAATACGATAGTGGTACTGGATAGCGTCGAACCAGATTGCTATATATTAATATTAGTCTGGATAAAGCTCGTTATTTACAATAGATTAATATGAGAAGCAAAAATATCCTAAAAATTACTTATACAGGGTGGAAGGGGACCACTCCCGAAAATAAAGACAGGTAACCCTACTAGTTCTACTTGTAATGATAGCCTAGAAAAAAAATCGATTCGGATGAAAAAAAATTTTTTTTTTCACCACGCGAGGTCGTTGAACTCTTGAACATATGATCGTGAGTTTTGAATAGATTGCGTCTTTTCTCATCTGAGTAAATTTACGTATTTTTTATGGAATTATCGTTACATGGCACTGTCCTAATACAATGGAATGTGAAAAAAATCTTAAAATTCGTCGCGAAATAAAAAAATCTTTTTCATCCGATTCGTTTTTTTTTTCTAGCCTATCATTACAAGTAGGACTAGTAGGGTCACCTGTCTTTGTTTTCGGGAGCGGTCCACTTCCACCCTGTGTGTAGTTACGGAGTAAGAATAAAATTCAACGTCTCCTATCTTGCCGTGGGTGATCGTAAGAGACGACTAAGGGATATAAAACGCATATAATAACTAGTAAGAGAAGGAAAATCTTTACTAACACACACATCATCATTCTCCTATTCTTATTCCAATTAGTTGGGGTCGATACAATATGTACTGATCTTTCATAGTACCTACATATTAATAAATAGTTTTATGACCGGCCGGCTACCAGATGTCAACCCTTTTTTTTTTTTTTTTTTTTTTTTTTTTTTTTTTTATTGGTGGGCTATGGGTGCGTCTCGCCCCGCTGAATCGGTCCGGGGTGACGGAAAGGCGGCGCGTGACCCCATAGACCCACCGTAAAACCTTCTCTCTTCGCCGTGCGAGCGGACCACCGGTACTCGATTTTAACTTCGGTGGCCCGCCCGGCGGTTTACCCTCGCGGGTTCCTCTCGTCGACGCCCCGACAGATTTCGCCGTCGGGGCGTCGCCCTCACGCGGTGGCCTCACGTCGGGTGACCGGACAATTCCCCGGTCCGATCACCCGAGGCCTCGGTTAGGGCGGCATCAGGCGCAGGTATTCGCGCCTGCGCCGCCCCGGCCGCTGACGGCGGCCCGGGTCGCGGGATTCCTCCCGGACTCGTTCCGCCGCCTCCTTCTGCGAGATGACAGCCTCGCAGAAGGCGGCGACCGCGTCCCAGTTCCTGACGCTGTCGACCATCGCTCTCGCGACAGCCGGCAGCGTCAGGTTGGCACCGATAACAGCGACGAGGTCACGGCGCTGCCGGTCAAAGCCCGGACACGCCTCCAGCGTGTGTTGCGCCGTGTCCTCGTCACTGCTGCAATGGTGGCAGAACGAAGTCCACTCCCTACACGCGACCGTGTGCAGGTAAAAGCCGAAGCATCCGTGCCCCGACAACACCTGCACCAGTCGAAAGGAGAGGACTCCGTGCCGCCGCTCCATCCACTCCATCAATACGGGTGGACTGACATCGTACCAGATGCCGTACTGACATCGTACCAGATGTCAACCCTGCTTGGAAATGTAATTGTTGACCAAACGGCATCAGACGGAGTTGGCCTAGGTCGTTATAAGGCTCTTAGTTGTCTTTTACGACATCCATGAGCAAATTAAGGATTGGTAGTATTCGTAGCTGCAACCACACAGCAATATACGATATTATTAATAAATGTATTTTCTTTCTTTCGTTCTATGTTTACATAAATATCCAAAATTATAGTATACCTACCTAATTTAATAATTATTTACGTTATTTATAGTTGTATGACTGTTAATCGCGTTTGTTTTTTTTTTATTTGTTTTGACGAGTTCACGCCCCACGGGTGTGTCAATGGGAAGTCGAGATATAAAGCTAAATGTATAATAAGTATAATGTAATACTAACAAGATAAAAGTTTAAAAACAGTGTAAAGATAAGAAATGCGTCAGAAGTGATCGTGCTGTTTGTACCCACGGGCCATAAGCATGATGGTTACACAGGGCGAACAGTTTCATTATGAAATTATGTATGTCATATGACTTTTACCATTTTTTTATCGGGAGACTAACATTTGCCTTCCAAATACAAAGAGCTAATTATCCTACGAAAAAATGTGTATTATAAGTTCAACTTGTTTGTGTATTTATATTTATATATCTATCTGTGGTATCGTAGCTCCTAAACGAATGGACCGATATTGATTAGTGCTGCCCGAATGCAAGACTCTTGAAAGTCTCGCAAGTCTTGCAACTCTCGCTGTTATAATAACACATAGTCACTTGTTTTGATTGAAAAAATTGAAATGAAAAATCCAACTAAATTAATGAAATTCCATTCATCTAGTGACACTAACTGTACAACTATCAATAATTAGGTATATACCACTTAAAGAGAGTGGGCCTACAATCACACTTAAATATCATGAGACTATTTAAAATAACAGAAAATTATTTCCCCGTGTACTTATAAAGAATACAAAATGTTGATAATCTTTACTTTGCCAAAGGGATGATAAAATGCTATCTTTTTTTTTTTGGGGGGCGGGTTACGGTCCGCACACTCCTCGCACCACTCCGTCCGGGGTGACAGAGGGGCGTAAGCACGCACACCCGTAACCCACCCGTGACGTCGCCTTCGTCGTTGGGCCAACCACCGGAGCAGAGTGACTTGACGTCAATGGTTGGCCCGACGGAATACCCCTGAGGAGTACCCTCTCCTCGACCGACGTCCCCCCCTCGGGTAGGATGTCGGTCTTTCCTCACGTGGTCGGCCTCTCGGTGGGTGACTGACTAATTCCCCGATTCAGTCACCCGCGGCCTCGGCTAGGGCGGCATCAGGTGCAGGTAATCGCGCCTGCGCCGCCCCAGTCGCCGGCGGCGGCTCGCGTCGTCGAGGAGACGTTCCTCGCGCACGCGCTCCGCCGCCTCCTTCCGCGAGACTACTGCCTCGCAGAAGGATGCGACCGCGTCCCAGTTCCTGGCGCTGTCGCAGCATCGCCCTGGCGATGGTCGGCAGCGTCAGGTCAGCACCGATGATTGTGACGAGTTCACGACGCTGCTCTGCCTAAGCGGCACAAACCTCGAGCGTATGCTGCGCCGTGTCCTCGTCGCAATCGCAGTGGTGGCAGGACGGTGTACTCTCCCTCCTTACGACCGTGTACAGGTATTTGACGAAGCATCCATGCCCCGTCAAAACCTGCACCAGTGGGAAGGAGAGCACCCCGTGCCGCCGTTTTAGCCACTGTATCAGCACCGGCCGGAAGGCCTCCACGGTCCGCACACCGAACCGAGGCCTCTCCAGCCGGACTGCCCAACGGGTAATGACTTCGCGGCGGGCGTCGACGCGCCAGGCGGTGTGCTCCCTCAACGAGACCACACCGCCCTCCGCTCGCACCCCCAACATCCGCCGATACAAACCGGCGAGCATTTCTGCTTCCAGGTCCCATGGAGGGGTCTCGGCCAACAGACACGCTGCCTCCGTCGACACCGTGCGGTACCCGCGTATGGCCCTGACCGCCATGGCCCTCTGTGGTCGCCACAGAAGAGCCCTGAGTCGGACGGACAGGGACCCCGCCCACACCGGGGCGCCGTACAGGGCCATCGACCGGATGACCCCTGCGTACAGCTGTCGACAGGTAGCGCTCGGTCCGCCCACATTCGGCATAAGCCATGATAGGGGGGACGCCGCGCCGACGAGCCGTGGAGCGAGTCTGCGGAAAATAAAATGCTATCTTAGGGAGCAATACGAGACACTGGCAGTGAGTTTTGGTCTTGCATTTGGGCAACACTAATTGCGATGTGATTTTTTTTGCTTGAAAGCTGATACGATCGGAATGGTTCTTAACTATTATTTATGAATATCTGTTCAGGTGTATCAAGGTCATCAGCTTTTTTATTAGCTGCCTTAAGGATCTTAGACGTATATTTGATATTTACATTACTTTCAAACATATACATAATTTAATATTTAAAACGACGACGAAAGAGAGCGAGTAGGTATGAAAGAGAGTATTGGTGTAAAGATGCGAAAGGCACTGCTCCGATGGTTCGGACATGTGGAAAGAATGCCGAACGAACGTCTGGTTAAGAAGATATACAATGCGAAAGTGGGGGGATGTAGGTACCGGGGACGACCGAGACTAACTTATCTAGGCCAGATTGGTCATGTAATGAGGGAAGGTGGAGTCAAGAGTCTCCGAAACCGACGAGCGTGTGTGAAGAGAATTATGAATGTTGAGGAAGCGAGTGAAGTATGCAAGGATAGAGTTCTCTGGCACTCTGTTCTCTCTACCTACCCTGCAAAGGATATGGCGTGATGATATGTATGTAATATTTAAAACAGCCACTAGCTGGATAATACGTGGATTGTGGTACTATCGAGCTAGTCTGATGATGGAATTTAAAAGTTGTAGACGAAATTCTGGATTGCTTATTCAGTAAACCCATAAAGTTTAGTCTCATTTTATTCGTCTTAACTGGTTCTATTCATATTTACGTGCGTGCGTTACATTACATATTTTTACGTGGCCTTACTTAGTTTTTATTTATTTTATCAGCAATCATGTCAATTTAAATTCTTTATATCGACAGTCAGTCTAACAAGAATACTGAGTATTATATAGTCCGTCTATATTGCAACAAATTACATAAAAAGACTACCTACCACTATTTGGATTAATTTCGTAATTAATGCCAACGAAACAAAGTTTCTCGTTGTTCTTGAGAAGGCTTATGTGCATATAATCCAGAATAATTTCAAAATTTTCTTGTCATGGTGCTATGTATTGAGCCAGAAAATGGTCTATCTATTTCTTAAATTTCATCCAAATCTGCTCAACAATGTACGCCTAATTGAGTAATAAACTTTCAAACATCTTCACAAACTTTTACATCAGCAATATTATTTAATTGGTAATGCTCCCGTGACCATGAACGTTGAAATATCATTGAACCGCCATGAACGCAAAAAATAATATATAAACGCCACAAAATCACTAAAAATAGTTCATATCCTATATATAAAACTCACTTAAACATCTGAAACTATTATTATTCAATTGATTAGACATAACAATCAAAGAATGATCCTTACCTACACTTCAGTTCCAGTCTGCCGCGAGATTTACAACGGGTAACATGTCCAAACAAACTTAAGATTTTACCTTACATTATGATATCAGAACACGCTGTATATTAAAAAATTAACTATAAATCGTCTGAAGTGAGTTAATCTTCACAGTTGTGTGTATCTATCTCTGCGTTAGAGTTAGCAGTGTTGTACACAATGATATTTTCTATACTTTTCGTCTTGACCGTCAGCGATTATGTCAATTTACGTAAGTTATAATTTCTAAGACTGTGACAGCACTTAAGCGGTATTATCCACAATAGGATAATATACTGTCCATACTGTATTGCAATTTCTGTATATCATAGTTTTATCAATGATTTATCCCGTTTGATATCCGAATTAAGTGTACTAAAAAGATAATAGAAAAATTATTATCTTAGTCATATAACCTTTTATACCTCTCACTGAAGAGCTTCAGTATCTCCATATTGAGAGGGGAAATTAACCGATTATATTTTATCACACTCATAACCTCAGCTCATATATTCCCCACAGCTGAGCTCAAGACTCCTCAATAATAGGAGTGAAATTAACGTACTACACCACGCTAGTCAAACGTGTTGGTATAGGATTTTATTTCAAGTTTTCCTTCTCTTGCTATAATATTATATGCATATTTTATCCCTTAGTCGTCTTTACGATATCCACAGGTAAGATAGGGCGTGGTGAATTGTATCATTCGGCCGTCACCACACGGAAAACCTACTATATTAACCTTAAATTAATAAAACGGGTACCCCGGGCTGAGAGCTCTCAGCGCTCACCCATAGTCCGGGTTAAGCTGTGACAGCCATCTGCGGCTAATAGCCAAAAGAGAGACACAAAACAAAACGGGTACTATAGGAACTTGATAGATAATTCTGAGGATTTTTTTTAATATATTACATTGTAAAATTATTCGTGTGATGATGGAATAAGCATATAATGATCACGAAGGTAGTAATAGGTGACTGTTTTTTTCTCCTCCCATTGTGGAGAAGGGTCAAGATAGCAATGGGTCATGTATGAGCTTAAATGAAGATCAAGTATATGTTTAAGAGACATTAAAATAAATAGACATTATTCAAATGAAAAATAATGAGTATTAAAATTGCAGTCCTATTAAAAAAATATTTATATGTTTTGGAGTTTACTCCTTAAGAATCGATTTTCATATAAGGCGCCCGGTATAAGAAAAAATTGAGGAGTAAAATTTAGTGATCGAATGACCTCGTTACGTTTTTGGTGCGCAACCTATTCTGCGCACCTTTCACTTTCTGACGTGAGATAATACTTCACTGAACAGTTTTAATAAATGTAAATAAATATATATATATATTATTTTTAGTTAAATGAGCTTTTTTTGCGCCTGTTTTGATAATCGTACTTAAGGAGTAAACTCCAGTCGTGCGTTGGAGCTGACACACACACTTTTTTTTTTAAATTTGTATATTACGAGTTTAATTAAATATGATAGGTATAAAAAGTGGTAGGACCACGCTGTTGACAGTTCTCTGTCTACAGCCGCGGGCCGGTCCGTCCAGGGTAGTACTACACTCTCGCAGAAGATCGACGTCTGAGTAATGGCAATATGCTATTGCACTTCGTTCGGTGAGCTAGAGAGTCGGAAGCCCAATTGGGTGACTTTGGGGTTTATATTGGTAGGCAGCGGCCTAGCTATACCCTTGGTATTGCAAAGGTCGATGGGCGGCAGTGACACTCAACAGCAGGTGTACCATTTGCTCGTATTCAGCCACAAGTAATAAAAAAAAATATGTGCGATTAAAAAATTAGAAAGCTCGAACATCTTCATAAAAGTACATAATTATTATTTTAAACGCATAGTGACGGTGAAAGAAGATAGCTCAACACCTACTTTCTCCCTTAGTTACCATAAAAGATTACTTTAGAGTATAAAATGTAGATAAATATCTTACCAGAGAAGGAAAACTCGACATAAAACCAATCAGCCGTCCAACTAAAGTGGTTTAGTAGGTCAATTTGCCTACCATTGAGGAGAACGTTCGAGTTGAACAAACACAAATATTTTATACCAATGAATTTACATATTTATCTATGAAAGAGAAGGCTGTCTGCCTGACAAGCGTAAAGCAGTAAGTCCATTCTATTGTGGAGGATATTCGAGCCCAATAGTGGTACATATTTGAACTAAGATGATAATGATTTCATATCATTAATTGTTAAATTTTTTAAAGGATATTCTTATTGAAATTATTATATCATTCATTATCATTTCACCTCATATATGTCGCACTATTGGGCTCAGGCCTCCTACGTAATAGGAGAGGAATTAAACTTACTAAACCGCGCTGGTCAGACGTGTTGGTATAGGATTTTGTTTCGAGTTTTCCTTCTCTTGCATAGATGTTATATGCGTTTTCTATCCCTTAGTCGTCTCCTACGATCACCCACGGGCAAGATAGGGGGTAGTGAATGGTATTTATTCTTACTCCGTCACCACACGGAAAATCATTATATATTTTACGGTATAACCTTATAAACACATCTTTAGCTTTTTGTCATCTTTGATGGTACAAAAACAAGAAGCGCACGTGAAAGTAAGTGGTTACTGCTGCACATGAACCTCTACAATATACCAGGTACTACCAGGTCGGGGCCAACTATAAGGTGGGCTTCTGGTTCTCTCGCTTATCGACTGAAGTGCAACAGGAAAGTCCTTTGGTTCCCATGAACGTGGAACAATATATATATATATATATATATATATATATATATATATATATATATATATATATATATATATATATATATATACATATATACATATATATATATATATATATATATATATATATATATATATATATATATCCCTTAATAGTTGCAGACAGAAAAATATCAGCCGTCTAGCCCTAAAAAACTAACTATTCATTTAGCTCTAATCTAAAATAATGAAGATATTTACGGTAAAAGTGTCTTATATATGTTCAAACACTTGTTCAGAATAATAAAAAAATGTAGTTACAGCGTACAAGGTTAGAAGAGCAGTACCTTCCATGTTATCACTTTGATAACCTTCAAATATCAGTCTATACGTTGTCATTTGAAGTTCAATGCATTTTATTTAAATGAAAACAATTAGTATTTTAAACAATTTCTACTAATAATAAGGTTTCATAGCTGCTTTTATTATAAATATTGACATACTTTAAATGGGTCATAATCTTAAGTAATAAAAACTATATATTTCAGTTAAATGTTATCAGTATCATCATCATCAAGATTCAACGTCTTGCCTTTCGCTGCTAGAAGCATGCCTCCAACCATTGAACGCTATAAGGCACAGTCATTCATACATACATACATATCATCAAACCATATCCCTTGCAGGTTAGGCAGAGAGAACAGAGTGCCAGAGAACTCTATCTTTGCATACTTCACTCGCTTCCTCATCACTCATAATTCTCTTCATACACGCTTGCCGGTTTCCGAGACTCTTGACTCCACCTTCTTTCAGTACTTGACCAATCTGGTCTAAGTAGGTTAGTCTCGGTCTCCCCCGGTACCTACATCCTTCCACTTTCGCATTATATATCTTCTTAACCAGACGTTCGTTTGGCATTCTTTCCACATGTCCGAACCATCGGAGCATTCCCTTTCGCATCTTTACACCAATACTCTCTTTCATACCTACTCGTTCTCTTACATCATCGTTACGACGTTACGTTACGAACAGTGATTTATTGAATGGTTTATTACCATAATCGCACGATTGGCAAGTGAACAGTCGCTGTACAATATTAAACATCTCCCAAGAGAGCGTTACCACTCAATTTCCTTGTATCAATTCACCTCTAAATCCAACTCTTGGCTACACAGATGGCGTAATAGTTAAGATACCGACCTATCGTGCTAATGCCGTGGGTGCAATTCCTACTTGGGATATTTTGTGGGATCCACAAAGTGTTGTACTGAGTCTGGGTGTAATTTTTCAGCGTTAACTACATGTTTGTAATGTCTCCCGCAATACAAAGATTATTTCCTTAGTGCAAGCTGAGGTGTTTAAAAAAAAACTCTATGCGATATCCGGTCGCCACGCGGAGTAATTAATATAAACATCTTAAATTATAATAGAGTTACGAAATGAATTATTATTTAAAAATTCCTCATATGGACGACACTCACGGCTAATAGAAGTAATTCAGGCCGACTTATGCCCCATTCAACACTACAAGACGAGGGCAGAATAGCATAGGATTCATGTATTTATAGTCCGTCAATTTATTTGCCAGTGCCAGTGTGTGTTACCAGCGATGACTTACGGCACTGAAACACGGGTCTCTAAATGTTGGCCTCATAAAAGGCTCAAAGTCACTTAGCGTGCTATAGAAAGGGCTATGCTCGGAATTTCTCTACGTGAATGAAATCCGGAATACGGAAATCCGTAGAAGAACTGGTGTAACTGACATAGCCCGTAGAATTAGCACGTCGAAGTGGCAATGGGCAGGCCACATCGCTCGACGAACTGACAACCGTTGGGGAAGAAAGTTTCTCGAGTGGCGACTACGAATCGGACGGCGCAGCGTAGGACGCCCCAACTAGGTGGACTGACGATATTATCAAGGTCGCAGGAAACCGTTAGATGCATGTGGCTTGGTATGGAATGGCATTCTTCTGGGGGCGCCTATATCCAATAGAGGCGGTTTACCGGCTGATGTATGGATGAATGGATGAATTTATTTACCTATTTACCTCCCTTTTTGTTTATTCTGTGCTCTCTTTATTTGTTGGGTATATTATTTTAGGTTGTCAAAAAAATAATTTATAAATTTAGTATTAATTCGGCTGTCTACTTTTGGCTATCAAAAATGACAAAATATGCATTCGAATACGCTATATATTTTCGCATCTGTAATATTATTAGTACTTCAGAGCTCAAGTGGGACACAATGCTTCTATAGTTGAAAGCGTAATTGTGACTGACGTTTGTTCAAGTTCATCTGGTGAAACTTCCTCATCCTAGTTCATCTTTTCTCAACCTATTAATATTTATTTACAGTTCGGCCGATATTTTGTAAGATATTGAAAATAATATCTTGACCATATTCAAATTTATATTAATTATCTTTGATATAACACCTAAACCTTTGGTATATTTAATAAATATCCACTAATTTATAATCTGTGATTTATAAGCAATAATAGGAATAGTCTAGATTCCCAAGAAGGGTTATCTGACAGGCGGCCGGTCATAAAACTATTGCCAATAACTTTTACAATATGTATTATGAAAGAAGAGTATCGACCCCAAATAATTGGGATAAAAGTAGGAAAATGATGAATTATGAATAGAAATAGTCTAGTAAAGTTACAACTGCAAAACTAGTCGTTCCAACTATAGTTGGATGCATAAAATGACAAAAGATAGTGATGACATTAAAAGTTAAGATAAATTAACGATTAAGAGCTCAAATTCCTTTTTATTGCTTTTGATAAAATACAAACAAGTAAGCTAACCAAATAATATTTGTGTTAGCAGAGGGTTATAGACTTCAACAATATCAGAGATCTAGCCCAGTTGTTGTGTACTGGTGCGATTTGGAGAAAACCTGCGTCTCTCCTGCTCATTGAACGAAACGTGGTAGCAAATAGCTACTGTTTAAATTATCTACTATATTTACTGCATCAATACTTGCTGTGTTGTAGCGGCTACGAATACTACCAACCTTTACTTTGCTCTTGAATGTCGTAAAGACGACTAAGAGCCTTACGACCTGGGCCAACTCCATCTGATGCCGTTTGGTCAACTATTACATTCCCAAGAAAGGTTGACGTCTGGCAGTCGGCTGGTCATATAACTATTGCCAATAATATTTACAATATATACTGTGAAAGAAGACGTACATATTGTATCGACCTCAAGTAGTTAGGATAAAAGTAGGAGAATGATGATGATGATGATTTACTGCAGCAATTGTCTGTGAGAGGTCGGTATATGGGTTTATTGCTGAGCTGTAGGTACATAACGGACGCAAGAACCTCTATGAAAAAAAGGAAAACTTTTAATAAAACTATTTACCAGCCCGTATAGCTTACATCACCTACATGGTATAGTAGGTCAACTTTCCTCCCATATTATAGAAGGTTCCCAGCAGTGGGAATGATTTGTACTGACATGATAATGATGCAGAAGATACAATAGTGGTAGGACCACGCTATGGATAGTTCTATGTCTACAGCCGCGGGCCGATTCGTCCGGGGTAGTACCACACACTCACAGAAGATCGACGTCCGAGTAATGGCAATATGCTATTGCACTTCGAGTCGGGAGCCCAATTGGGGTGGGTTTGGGATTTATATTGGTAGGCAGCGGCCTAGCTGTACCTTTGGTATTGCATAGGTCCAAGGGCGGCAGTGACACTTATCACCAGGTGTGCTGTTTGCTCGTTTGCCACCATAAACAATAAAAAAAAGGTACTGTAAAAAAATTAATCATCGTCAATATCATCTTGCTCTTATCCCAATTACTTGAGGTCGACGCAATATGTCGTCCTCCTCCATACAGTCCTATCAGACGTCATCTCTGCAGTCACTCCTTGTCCATCCATGTCATGCCTCACACAGTCCATCCATCTTTTTTTTGCTCTTCCTCTACGTCTAAAACCTTCAACATTCATATTTAAAACTTTCCACACAACATTACTTTCATCCCGTCTTATCACATGTTTATACCATGTCAACCTTTCACCCATTAACTTTTCCGTCACTGGCGCAACTTTAAAAAAAAATTATATGAATGTAAAATTTGTAAAGGCAATCTAAACATCCGGCATCAACATACCTTAACAGTTTCATGGCTTCTTTGAAGTTGTCATAAAAATATGTCATATTCAATTCTTTTATAAACAAGAACCTGACGTTTTAATCTTTTCATTGTCACTACATATTAAATAACAAATATTATTGTGGAGGAAAAAAACAATAAAATATTTATTTAACATTGTTTTTTTTTCCTCCGACCCTTGGTAGGATTATCTCATCAGTCAAGTAGCAATGGTGAATGATAATATATTCACCACAAGGTTTCTGGTTTAATTCTTTATTCAGTAATATGTAAAAGAGTATGCTGAGATGGTTTGGACACTTAGAAAGAATGAGTGAAGAGAGGTTGACGAAGAAAATATATAAAGCAAGCGTGAGTGGGACGAATACAAGGGGAAGACCTCGTCATAATTTTCTGGATCAAATTAGCGCTGTATTGACGAGAGGTTATATTAAGAGTATGCGTAATCGTAGAGTATGCATGAAGACTGTTATGAGTGTGAATGAAGCGATGGAAGTATGCCAGGATCGTGGTTCGTGGCAATCCGTAGTCTCTGCCTACCCCTCTGGGAAACAGGCGTGAAGCTATGTATGTATGTAGTAATATGTAGGCAATATAACGATTCACTATAACGATTTTATTCTCAATTATCCGTGTGTTGACGGAGAAAGAATACGATTCACCACCCCTGTGTTACCCGTGGGTAAATCGTAAAAGACGACTAAGGGATATAAAATGCATATAACATCTATGCAAGACAAGGAAAACTGGAAACAAAACCCTATACCTACTTTATTTTTTATTTTTTTTATTTTTTAAGTTGATTAATTATTATAAAAGCGTACCTATACTATGCCTCATAAAAGACCAACTAATACTATAGACCTACTAATTCTATAGAGACTGAAAGTATGGATAACTAGATTTCCTTATTTCTAGTGTTCACATTATATCCGCTCAATGGCCATGTACGGCGCACCCGTGTGGGCGAGGTCTCTGACCGTCCAGCTTTTCTGGGCTATTCTGTGGCGCCCACAGAGAGCCATGGCGGTCAGAGCCATCCGCGGATACCGCACAGTGTCAACCGTGACGGCATGCGTGTTGGCCGGGACACCCCCGTGGGACATAGAGGCGGAGATGTTCTCCGACCTCCACCGGCGGGTTACCTCAGTGCGCGACGAGGGTGACTCCCCATCGCTTAGCGAGATAGCCACCTGTTGCGAGGACGCCCGCCGAGACGTCATCGCCCGTTGGGTTACGCGGCTGGAGAGGCCTAGGCACGGTGTTCTTACCGTTGAGGCCCTCCGGCCCGTATTGACGGAGTGGATGGAGCAGCGGCACGGGGTCCTCTCTTTCCGGCTGGTGCAGGTGTTCTCGGTGCACGGCTGCTTCGGCAAATACCTGCACAAGGTCGTACGGAGGGAGTCGACTCCGTCCTACCACCAGTGTGGCAGTGACGAGGACACGGTGCAACACATGCTGGAGGTCTGCGTGACCTGGGCCCGGCAACGCCGTGACCTCGTCACTGTCATCGGTGCCGACTTGACGCTGCTGGCTGTCGCGAAAGCGATGGTCGACAGCGTCAGGAACTGGGACGCGGTCGCCGCATTCTGTGAGGCTGTCATCTCGAAGAAGGAGGCGGCGGAACGAGTTCGGGAGGATTCCCTTGACTCGGGCCGCCGCCAGCGGCCGGGGCGGCGCAGGCGCAAATATCTGCGCCTGATGCCACCCTAACCGAGGCTTCGGGTGATCGAACCGGGGAATTGTCCGATCACCCGACGTGAGGCCACCGCGTGAGGACGACAGCTTTCGCCGTCGGGGTGTCGACACGAGAGGAACGCGAGAGGAACGCGCAAGGGTAAACCACCGGGCGGGCCACCGAAGACAAAGACCGGGTACCGGTGGCCCACTCAGAGGTGTTTGCAGGGTGGGTTCATTGGGTTGCGCGTCGCCTCTTCTGTCGCCCCGGACCGATTTGTCGGGGTGCGACCACATTCATGGTCCACCTTGCGGAAAAAAATTAATAAATAAATAATAAGTGTTCACATTATGAATGTCACTATGTTTTCCAAATTTGTTCATTTTATTTTCGTTTTCCATTTGTAATGGTGCGGTAATATATTCTTAAACTATATTTGAGTGTATATCCATACTCGTATATTATCTTACATTATCATTCCCTCAGGTTCCAGTCACGCTACAGCGCATCTGAGACTAACGCATACAATTTCTATGGCCAATAAAACTTATTGTGCAATCGATTATGAGTAAATAAAGTATTCATTTCAGATTGGTTGCCTATGTGATTAGACTCATGTATTTTTATGTCTCATTGGAATCTGACATCATGCCAAAATTCAGCATTATTCATATGTTATTTAATTTATAAAACTACTAAGTCTACTACTAACTTGGTTAAAACTTAGTTACGAGCGAAAACTATTAGAATAACTATTGGACCTCTGTTCCAATTGTCCTACTATTTCAATAAGTGTGTGCTATCGTATGACAATCAAATTGGACCCCGTATTGTTTTGTCGTCTTTATGGAAGATGTATGCCATCTATTGGACAAAGATTACACATTATACCGTTTTAATACTCTAGCTTTAAAGTTAGGATTGTATTAAACGATGACACGACCCTGTTATCCAAATTATTGTACTACATTACGATTGAAATGATATCTTTCTTTTGGATCATTTTCACGGGCGTACTGTTATTTACTATTTATATATTTTAATACCTAGTAAAATAATCTTTTCAAAATTTTACTTAGGCATTCATTTTAAACTATTTAATAATATTTAGAAAGCAATAAAGAAACATTTTTTTTTATAACGGGCCAACTGACATACAATTTTAGTATCAATAAACTATATATTATAACTTTCTCTAAAATACCCAAGGAGGGTTGACGTCTGACAGGCGGCTGGTCATAAAACTATTGCCAATACCTTTTACTATATGTACTATGAAAGAAGAGTACATATTGTATTGACCCCAAATAATTAGGATAAGAATAGGAGAATGATGATTTATAATAGAAATTTACTCACAAGTGTCTAACCCGATTCTTCTAATGATTATCAAACTCTGACAATTGTATCTGCCAGCTCTCATAGTGTAGGTCTCCTAAACTTATGCTATTAATTACATACATACAAATAATCACGCCATATCCCTTGCAGGGTAGGCAGAGAGAAGAGAGTGCCAGAGAACTCTATCTTTGCATACTTCACTTGCTTCCTCAACATTAATAATTCTCTTCATACACGCTTGCCGGTTTCTGAGACTCTCGACTCCACCTTCCTTCAGTAAGTGACCAATCTGGTCTAGGTAGGTTAGTCTCGGTCTCCCTCGGTACCTACAATTATAGCTACTATTATTATCTTTATTTGTCAATTTCCAGCCATTTAAATTCTATATAATTAATATGAATTTATTATGACATAATTCTGTCACTAAATTAGTTGATAGAAGCTACCAGCTACCATTTACATAAACAACTTGATTGGGAGTAGTAAAATTAATATTTCTTTCACTTACATGCTTGTTGTACAAGTTTGTGATACAAACCGGTAATAATCATATTATATGATATTATATTTACCTTATATATATATATATATATATATATATATATATATATATATATATATATATATATATATATATATATATATATATTATTGACATAAATACTTAAGACATATTGCATCTAACGGAACAAGTTTTGCATATTCAATACTGAGAATTTATTTGCAATAACCATGGAAAGTTGTTATAGCAAAGTAGAATCAGCGTGGATTTAAATTAATTACATCATAGTATTTTAGTTAAGAATCGCAAATACTATTTTCATTTTTTTTATTGCTTATAGTGACAAACAGGCAAGCAGCACACCTGATGGTAAGTGTTACTACCGCCCATAGACCTTTGCAATACCAAGGGTATAGCTAGGCTACGCTGCCTGCCAATACAAACCCAAACCCACCCAGTTAGGCTTCCGGCTCTCTCGCTTACCGAACGAACCGCAATAGCATATATTATGCAGAAGTCGATCTTCTGTGAGAGTGTGGTACTACCCTGGACGGACCGGCCCGCGGCTGTACACAGAGAACTGGCAACAGCGTGGTCCTACCACTAATAGATAAGGCTTGAAATGCACTCAGAAGGTCCGATAATTTGCAGGTCTTTCATGGGGGAATGTATGGCCTCTACAATAAACTATCCAAACTTTGTAAAAAAGGGTTTTATAAAAACTCAGATTATCTACATAGAGATCAGACCGGTTATGAGCAGCTCCTTATTCAGTAATATTTACGTAATTCTAATGAAATTATTATGCACAGTTTAATTATGTTATAACTACTATAATTATAAAACATGGCGTGTTTTGACTAACGAATTAGATTTTTGTTATGGAGCGGATATTTCCATTCCCTCCAAGTTGGCTAAGGGGATTGATTGCTACTCTAGTAGTTACATCGTGATCAAATGCCGCTTATGTGATATTTATTTATTTATATACTTTAGTTGATATAGTCTAGCCATAACCGTTAATATTTAAAAATTATATTATATTGTGATTCGATATTAACTTACTTTGCTCGTGGGTGTCGTAAAAGACGACTAAGAATTCCATGTCGACCTGGAATGACACCACCTGATGCCGTTTTGGTCAACAATTACATTCCCAAGGAAGGTTGATGTCAGGCAGGCGACCGGTCGTAAAACTATTGCCAATAAATTTTATAATATATATAGGAAGTGGAGGATATATTGAATCGACCCCAAGTAATTGTGATAAGAGTAGGATAATACATACATACATACATATCATCACGCCATATCCCTTGCAGGGTAGGCAGAGAGAACAGAGTGCCAGAGAACTCTATCTCTGCATACTTCACTCGCTTCCTCAACATTCATAATTCTCTTCATACACGCTCGCCGGTTTCGGAGACTCTTGACTCCACCTTCCTTCAGTACATGACCGATCTGGTCTAGGTAGGTTATTCTTGGTCTCCCTCGGTACCTACATCTAAATATATATATATATACATATATATGTATATATGAAGAAGTAGTGACAAAGATAAAAAAGGGTATGCTGAGGTGGTTCGGACACGTGGAAAGAATGAGTGAAGAAAGGTTGACTAAACAAGTATACAAAGCGAGTGTGAGTGGGACGATTACAAGGGGAAGACCACGTCGTATTTTCCTGGATCAAATCGAAGATGTGTTAGTGAAAGGTCAGATTAAGAGTACGCGTAATCGTAGAGCATGCATGAAGACTGTGATGAGTGTGAATGAAGCGATGGAGGTATGTCAGGATCGTGGTTTGTGGCAATCCGTAGTCTCTGCCTACCCCTCAGGGAAACAGGCGTGAGGCTATGTATGTATGTATGTATGTATGTATATATATATATATATATTAGCCCTTAGTCGACTTTTACAATCACCCACGGGTAAGATAGGAGTGATGGATTGTATTCTACTCCGTCATTACACGGAAATTATATATAATAAACTATAATCAATTTGTAAATGCCCCGCGGGGTATATGCATAATATATTTTGAATTTAAATCTGTATTTCAATTTATATAATGTCTTAAATAATTATTTATTCACCTCTTCAGTTATCATCGTATAGACGTCTTACATATCTAAGACGAGACATATATATGTATAATCTTCTTATTCTGGTAACATAATTTACGTAACATTTCTACTCGTCACGAATTAAATTATATATTTTTAGGTTTGCCGGAATTGCAATCGCTTGAAGAACAGCGCTATTAAATAATAATGTTCAAATTCCTACCCTTTTACGAGTATGTTTTGGAAAGATAAAGTGCATTAAGTAAATATCATCCATCAATTAGCCAACATCTCCTATTGAACATCCAGGAAATTTCCTTGAGAATATTACTAGGACCACTTTTTTAATAATATACCACCATGCACTAAGCAAGTAATACAAGGAAGAACCAATCCTTGTATTACTGGGGACTCTAAAAACATGCAACTAACGCAGACAAATTACACACAGACTCCGAAGAACAGATTTTGGATCTTGATTATGGATTTGCGTGTTAATCAAATCCACGAAACTGGCACGGAAGGTCGGTATCTTAATAACTACGCCATCTGTGCAGTCAATTTGCATGTAACGGTTTTGTACGACTTTTATGACGTCATCAGTTGACCTGGTGGTTGACTGTCTACTTAGTCTAATCCACACTTGTAATTTGAGAAACTGCCTTGTCCAACGGTTGTCGGTTCAATAATGAAATAGTGTAAACGTACACACGTTGCGGCCGTCTTGTTCTTATCGATTGAATTTGGTTTGATATGCTACCGCGAGTCATAGACATTTTAATTAATATACAAAACGTCGTAGTTACCAGTCGCAAAATGTTGTATCGAGTGCTCCTACGTTAAATTGTCATCCAAATACAAATGACTTTGACTTTGACTGCATATATGGCGTAATGGTTAAGATTCCGTCCTGATGACCTTCCGTGCCAGTGCCGTGGGTTCGATTCCCACGTAGGACAATACTTTGTGTGATCTACAAAATATTGTTCTGAGTCTGGGTGTAATTTGACTGCGTTAATTGCATGTTTGTAAAGTCCTCCTCAATACAAGGATTATTTCCTTAGTGCTGGGTGGACGATGGATGGTGGATATTTAGGGGTTTACGCGTGAATGTGAGCAAAACCAAAATAATGGTCTTTGAAAGAGACGAAGCCAGAACAGATGTGAGAGTAACAATAGGTAATGATATACTAGAGCAAGTGGATGAATTTGTATATCTTGGATGTGGATTTAGCCGAGATGGAAGGTACACCACTGATATAGAACGAAGAGTGAATGCGGGAAAAAGAGTGAACGGAGCGTAGGGGCAACTTCTCGGCAGCCACCACCTCAGCCAGAAGGCACGTGCAACAATACATAACGCAGTGCTTGTCCCAACATTACTGTATGGAAGCGAGAGTTGGGTATGCAGAAAAGAGTATGAAAGTAAAATTAATGCGGTCGAAATGCGATCTCTGCGGAAAATCTGTGGAGTTAGGCTGACCGACCGCATTCGTAACGACGACGTAAGAGAGCGAGTAGGTATGAAAGAGAGTATTGGTGTAAAGATGCGAAAGGGAATGCTCCGATGGTTCGGACATGTGGAAAGAATGCCGAACGAACGTCTGGTTAAGAAGATATACAATGCGAAAGTGGAAGGATGTAGGTACCGAGTGAGACCGAGACTAACCTACCTAGACCAGATCGGTCATGTACTGAAGGAAGGTGGAGTCAAGAGTCTCCGAAACCGGCGAGCGTGTATGAAGAGAATTATGAATGTTGAGGAAGCGAATGAAGTATGCAGAGATAGAGTTCTCTGGCACTCTGTTCTCTCTGCCTACCCTGCAAGGGATATGGCGTGATGATATGTATGTATGTATGTATTTATTATTTTTTTATAAATCATAAGAAAATGTATAAAAAAAAAGCGAGAGAAGGAAAACTCGAAACAAAACCCTGTACTAACAAGTCTGACCAGCGTGCTATAGTGGGTCAATTTCAATCTCATTATGAAGGAGGCTTGAGCCCAACAGTGAGATATATACGAGCTGAGATAATGATGAAGATTAAAAAAAAAATTAAGGAAATAATCTTTCTATACTTCTGCCTCAACATATCATTTCAACTCATATACATTCTAATGCTGGGCTTCTCCATAAATGGAGGGAAATTGACGTAGGTACGATATCAAGGTGATCAGATGGTTTGGTCTATACCAATAACGCAGACAAATTATACCCAAACTCAGAACAACACTTTGTGAATCGCACAAAGAATTATCCTGCATGGGAATCGAATCCACGGCACTGGCACGGAAGGTCGGTATATAATATAATATATAATATTAAAATATATAATATAAGATATATAATGCGAAAGTGGAAGGATGTAGGTACCGAGGGAGACCGAGACTAACCTACCTGACCAGATCGGTCAGGTACTAAAGGAAGGTGGAGTCAAGAGTCTCCGAAACCGGCGAGCGTGTATGAAGAGAATTATGAATGTTGAGGAAGCGAGTGAACTATGCAGAGATAGAGTTCTCTGGCACTTTGTTCTCTCTGCCTACCCTGCAAGGGATATGGCGTGATGATATGTATGTATGTATGTAAAATATATAATATTAAAATTAAATCCTACGGTTTTATTTTGAATTTTGATTCTCTTATAATGATGTTATGTACTTATCATATACCTTAGTTGTCTTTCACACACAGTGGCAAGAGAATGATGAATTATATTCCTACATCATCACCACAGGGGTTAATAAAATATTTATTATTTTCAACTATCGAATATAAATATTAAAGAACATAAACATTGAAAAAGTAATAATAAAAATAATAATTTAGGGGGCCCATTCAGTGAGTTGGCGAGTCACCGTCTGCCACCGTTCATCTCTTAACATGGGTTTGAAGGCAGACGACAGTTTATAATTTCATAGATATAAGATGAACCAGTCCACTAAGCACCCACTTCCATATTCATATATTAGATACCATCATCACACAATAGTTTTACACTTAGTGCTGGCATTCCACGTATGTTATGTGCAGACGTGGAATGTCATCGGTAGGTGTCCCATCCCAATATTTAGATTAAATTTCTCTAAAGGCCTCTGCGTGTTGGATCCATATCCCCATGTAAGCCTACCAAAGGACCGGGTATCTTCCCTACGGAAGATCCCGTGAATAAATGGAGATAAAATAATAATAATTTTCCTCGGTTTTCTTGAATCTATTAAACAAACAATTTTATACGGTCGCTGATACTTGTAATAAACAGCTTGTGTCAATAACTCGAAGTAACGAATAAAGTATGGGTATCGTCATATTCACGTTGTGAACAATAGATAGCCTTGGCCGTCACACCAAAGTAAAGATACTTAGCAATTGTCATTTTTAATAATTATTGTATTTAAAGAAACAATCGCGATAACCGTATAACATACCGAATCAAATTTTAAACTTATTGTACAAATAGTAACTGCCAGCCATTTCACCTGTGTAATGTCTGTTCCCATGGGAATATGGGGATACAATATAAGCCTAAGATACTCGCTAATAATGTAGTGTTCAACTAGTTGTCGGGCTGGCCGCAGATGGCAAGGAAGCGGTACCAATGGCGATGGGTGGAAACACGGTGGGTTATGGCGCACACGCTGCCCTTTCGTCGCCCCGGATAGAACGGGCGGCGTGTGTGCGAACCATAGCCTATACAAAATAAAATCTTTTTAGTCGTTTAAGAATAAAAGCGTAATAAATAAAAAAATAAATTTACATTTACAATATTAGTTTTTTTACTTTTATATACGAAAATCCGAAGAAAACGGTTTTATTTGTGATTATCTCTATCTATTTATATACTTATGAGTGTGTCCAAAAACAAGGACTTGATGACGCTAGGTGAGATGCGAACGGCCTAACTAACTTTTGAAATAAACTATTTTTACGCATTCTATCGCGTTTGTATTTGATTTTTAATTTTCCGACGTTTTACACTTTACAGCGTTCATGGTCGCGGGAGAAACAATGTATCACACGTACAATAAGTCATCGCTATTACAGAGATTTATTTCTACCCGTTACTGTATCAATTATTAAATTTAGACACACAATTTTAATATAAATTAATTGCCAATACAAAAAGAAAAATACTGAACATTGTAAATGTAAAAAAAAAATCATTCCCTTTACAAAAACAAAAAATATAAAATTTTATATCGTTAATGATCACATTTAGTTTATGATAATTATTATTATATTGTAGCAATTTACTAGTTTATAAATTAAGAAATCTATTTAGCTACCACCAAATCGTTACGCGGCCACTCTGAGAATGATCCAGCAAGAAAACTCAATGGGCATAAGGCTTAATAGGACTTACAACAACAATAACTTTTTTTTTGTACTGGCATAAAATTAAAAAGAATAAAAGACAATAAATTAACGTTGATACAATTAAGCGGTTTTATCACATGCAGCAATTTCATTCAGCCAATTTTTTTTTGACGGCTGTCCATGGAGTAATCGCGACCCGCTAATCCGCCCGGGGCGACAGAAGAAGCGGCGCGCGACCCCATAGACCTGCCCTACATTCAAGTTGACAAACTTTTAAGTTGATCTTCGGTGAAATCAAAATAGCTAGCGTCAGCGTAATCAATAATAGGAAGAAGTATGGACTGTGGTAGAGCAATTTTAGTTGCAGTTAGAAGGAAATTGCGAAGTCTGTTTAGAGATACAGCAGAAGCGAACATTTTGCGACTAACGTTTTGTATCTGAACAGTAGCTGACTTATATGGTAGTCTTCCAAAAAAAAAAACGCTGTCATATTTATCTCCACAAATAACGAGCAACTTATGATATTAAGTATGAAATTATGTATATAAAGGTTAAAATGCATTAAAACCTGATTCACCAGTTTATGTATAGTGCATTTTAAAGCGTTGTTAAACTTTCCAACTTTTGTTGTTAAACTTTCCAAGTCTATAAATGTTGGTGTCTTATAAGCTATTATATGAGTTAATATATCGTTGTAAAACTTCTAATATAACACATGTTTTAATTTAAATACAATTAGAATATTTTTACGATATATATATATATATATATATATATATATATATATATATATATATATATATATATATGTGTATATATATATATATAATAGATATATATCTTCTTAATATATATAAATTACGCATCACGTTGTTTGTCCGCGATGGACTCCTAAAGTACTTAACCGATTTCAATCAAATTTGCACAGCATATGTAGTTTGATCCAACTTAAAAGATAGGATAGCTTCCATCTCAATTTGTATTCGCAATATTATTTTATTGCAAATTATTTGTTTATTTTTTGACAGTCACAATTAGATTGATAGACTATTGCCCGTTCCAATCACCCGCAGCCTTGGCTAGGGCGGCATCAGGCGCAGGTACTTGCGCCTGCAAAGAATTGTAATTTAGGTGTCTGCATAGTTAGAAGGCTTAACTGCGTTTCACTTATTCTTGTAAACAAAAACTCTCGTTTGAAGAATTGCATGTCTGAAGTGAGATTTATTTAGCTGTACAAAAATTTTACATATACATATATGTATATATGAAAAGAAAATACAATCTATATAATGTAAATAAAAGAATATTAATAAATACGTCTACAGAGAGAGAAGGAAAACACGAAACAAAATCCTATACCATCACGTCTGACTAGCACAGTATTGTAGATCAATTTCCTCCCACTATGAAGGAGGCTCGAGCCCAAAAGTGGGACATATGTGAGCTGAGATAATGATGAGATGATATACGTCTATACCCATATATCTAAGCGTAACTATCATGCGTATTCAATGCAGTTTTGATCTGACAGAAAAACCCGAATTCAGAAGGGCCTAACTTATCTAATGCAAAATTTATTTTCAAAAGAAAAGATTTACAATAATCCTAGCACCTTTTTTTTTATTTCAAAAACAAACTAAGAAACGAATCTTTATATTGCGGGAGACATTAAAATATATAATTAACAGACACAAATTATATTTAGACTAAGAAATATAATTTGTGGATCATACAAAGCAATGTCTTGCATGGGAATCGAACCCGCGAAACTGGGCACGGTATGTCGGTATCTTAACTGCCACGCCATCTATATTCGACTCTCTGTTATGGGAATGACTCCATAACAGTCAAGCTTAACTAGCCAATTGGGTATTCCATGAGCTTCCCAAAATATCTGTGCTGCCCATTTTCCTAGCGCTCTCTTAGCTGTCTTTTATGATTTCTATTAACAAGTAAAAGGAATGAGAAAGTTAACTCATATTGTATTCCCAACCCGTCATCATATGGATGTAGAAATTACATAAGTGGAAGGTACAGTTAGAAATTTTAAATGAACCTCGAAAATTAATAATTGACTAACTGAAAATTAATAATTGACTACACAAATGGCGTGGGGGTTAAGATACCGACCATTATAGTTTTTGCGATCCACAAATAAAAAGAGCTCTGAGTTCGGGTGTAATTTGTTTACGTTAATTATATGTTTGTAAAATTCCCCGCAATACAAGGATTATTTCGTTTCTACAGTGTGATGTTCAAATAATTAAAAACAAGAGATATTTTTCTCCTTTTTTTTTTCAAATTCAAAATTATATGATGAATTATAACACAATTATATTACAGAATGAATAAATTCATTGTTATAAAACATGTAATTGTACATTGACATCTTTTATTTTACTTTCTAACCTTTCTATACATCTGTGTACTTAATATAAAAATACATACCACCTTCGTAGTATAAACTATGTCCCGAAGCTGTAATTATATACGACGTGTATGCCAAATGTCAGTAGGGAATTACCGAGGGCGAGGTATTTACCGCGAGTAAGTTTACAAATTGAGGAAATAAAGTGTGCGTTGATTTCTTGATATTAACTTGATATTATCTTAAGGAAAAACAACTTCGTTTAATGAACGGCCTCCTCCACTTAGTGAATGTGATAAATTTTAAAATTATTTTTTTTTCTTTTTTTTTTAAAAGTCTTACATAAGATTTTTTTATATTAATAACAGTTAGATGTAGGACCACGTTGTTGATAGTATTTTGGCTGCAACCATGGTTCGGTCCGTCCGGGGTAGTACCACATTCTTGGAGAAGAACGACGTCTGAGCAATGGAAATTTGCTGTTACGCTTCGTTCAGTGAGTGAGAGAAGCCCAACTAGGTGGGTTTGGGGTATGTATTGGTAGGCAGCGGCTTAGCTATACCCCTGGTATTGCAAAGGACCATGGGCGGCAGTAACTAAGAGTCACATAAGCCATCAGGTGTGTTGCTTGCTAGTTTGCCTCTAAAAACAATAATAAAAAAAAAGTGTGTGTGTCAGCTCCGACGCACGACTGGAGTTTACTCCTTAAGTACGATTATCGAAACAAGCGCAAAAAAAGCTCATTTGACTAAAAATAATATATATATATTTATTTATATTTATTAACACTATTCAGTGAAGTATTATCTCACGTCAGAAAGTGAAAGGTGCGCAAAATAGGTTGCGCACCAAAAACGTAACGAGGTCATTCGATCACTAGATTTTACTCCTCAAATTTTTCTCATACCGGGCGCCTTATATGAAAATCGATTCTTAAGGAGTAAACTCCAAAAACAAAACGTTTTCTTAATGCAATTTTTTTCTTGCTTATTTTACTGTATCTTATCTGATCCTCATCTATTTGTTTTGATAGTATTTTACCGTGGATTCTACATCTCACCTAGTGACAGCATTCTGTATTTTTTACTGCACCAGACGTACCCTGGTTATTTAATTTCTGTGGTTGAATAGTAGAATTTTAATTATTCCAAGACACAACTACCATTAGACCGAAGCAATCTAAAATCATAATCATCTTATAAAATTAGTACCTATTTATGAATGTAAATAACTAAAAGTTAATTAATATCATTATTAATTAAAAAAAAAAAAAAAACAATTTGAAATATTGAAATATTAAAAAAATAAATTTGATATGAAATTACAATATTTTTCACGATTTCATTAAAAACGCAATCTAAAAACATTAATCAAATAACAAAAACTATGAACAAGTTTTAAATTAGTTGTTTGATGGTTGTCTCATTATCTTTTAATAATAGATACACGAACCAATAACTAAAAAATGAGTGGATGGTAAGACAGATCAATAACTACGTCGTTATGTGGCTATATCCTAAATCACAAAATCAGCCTACTTTTTTAATATATTAGGTTTCTTAAACTGTAATTTATACAGATTAACTCTAACACAAAATGTGTGTTTGATGTAGCACCAAAAAAAAAAAAAATTCAATAAAATACGCATTGAAATAAAAAATGTCTCTAAACCAATTTAAAATATGCATCCATAGGATTCCAGTAAGAAAATTATGTAATTCACCAAATATTTTGATAATTTAACATGACATTTTTAGTTAATAATATGCCATCTTAATAATTCGACATTTTAATAATATTATACTTATTTCCGATATTTTTTTTAATCCTTACTAATATTATAAATGCGAAAGTAACTCTGTCTGTCTGTCTGTCGCTCTTTCACGCCAAAACTACTGAACCGATCTAAATGAAATTTAGTACACAGATCATCTAGAGCTTGATAAAGGCAACTTTTTAATGCAAAAAAAGGGTTGTAAAGGGGGATGAAAAGTTGTAAAGAATTATCTTCATTTTTAAAGCCAGAAGCTTGAAACTTATTTTTAGGCTATTGATTAGATATAAATAACTATGACATTAAAATTTCGTAAAAAATTTTCCCTTAAGGGATAAAATAAAAATAGGGGATAAAAACTTTAGGAAAATAACCTCTTACGCGGGCGAAGCCGCAGGCAGAAGCTAGTATTTTTATATATTGCAATTTTATTCATGAATGATGTATGTTTCATTTTTAACAATCATTTTTATTTCTCTTGTTTATTTCTTTGTATATCTAACTGACCATTTAATTCGTATATCATTGAATTAAGGCATAGTGAATTGACTATTATTAGGCTGTATATATTTTACAAATAAATATTATTCTATACTATTTTTTTTTAGTACCAATGAAATGCCCAAACCCACACAGAAAGATAGGTTGCCGGCTCACTCGCTCACCGAACGATGTGAAATAGCACATTGCCATTGCTCAGATATCAATTGTCTGTAAGAATATTATACTAGCCCGGACATCGACCCGCTGAAGACAGAATCGCCAACAGTGTGGCCCTACTCACTAATATATTCCCTACCACTAATATATTCTCAGCTTATAAGAATTTCCTGATAAGTCCTAAAACGCATTACGTAACTAGTGTATACTTTTTCATTTCGTAATCGAGTTTTATAAATAATTAAGCATATTAAATGCTAAATTTCAGTAATTTAAATAACAAGGTTGTGTCATCGTTTAATACAATTCTAACTGTAAAGTTTGAAGTATTAAGCCTATAACAATGTGTAAACATTGTCGGGTAGATAGCATACCGTCACCTTAAGACGTAAATATGATACAAAGTGAAATTTGCATGTCCTACAATTAGTCACGGTAGTGTAGTGGCAGCATGATTGGGCCGGAATCCCAATAGGCGCGGGTTCGAATCCCGCTTGTGACATCATTTTTCACTTCGTAATCGAGTTTTATAAATAGTGTATACTATAATATTATTAAGAGTCATATGTTTCTTCCATCAGATTTAAAAGAGATTTACTAAAATAAAACGAAGCCTTAATGCTCTGTTAAATTCTGAGCTGTGTAATGTAAATAAAAAACAAATTACACCTGTTAAGTCCAACTGCAGTGCAAAAGGCTGTTTCACGTTACAAGATATGAACCGTCGATTGGTCATTCATCCTCTTCATGGTTTTAAGCCCTCGAAGTTTAAATGCCGTGCAGTTGATAAAAAGACTTGCGCGCGCGTAGACGACTAGTGATGGCGCGAAATACGATTAACTTGATATTCGTCGTTTCGGCTGTTTTGGCCGTTACCGTTGTTACAGGTGCGTAAATATATTTGTATGTGTATAAGTGTAGATGTGTAGTGTATTTTTAATTATTTAATATATAAAAATGTGTAATAGTTAATTTTTAAAGTGTCACAGAAAAATTATAAATTTCTCAGTTTTTTTATAGTTTATGGTGTCATTTTTTTTTGACATCGCATACCTTTATTTTTTTATCCTATTATGCAATTCTGTGTTTAGAGTTTATAGTAAATACTTAATTTAATATTTTAGTATTCCTTTAGTTAAGCAATGAATTACATAACTTAGGCGATCGGTATGAAATAATGATATTCTGGTAACATTTTTATGTTGCGAAATTTTTTATTTTGTCATTTCTCAAATATCACGTAGATTTTTTTTGATGATGGCATATTATTATGATCACAGATATATAATTATAGATTTTAAACTGGTGATATTACAAAACATGAAATTTTTTTTTAATTTTTTTTTTTACACGATGCACTAAGGAAATAATCCTTGCATTGCGGGGAACTTAACAAAAATAATTAACGCAGACCATTTGCACCTAGACTCAGAGGAACACTTTGTGGATCTCCCAAAATATTGTCCTTGATAGGAATTGAACCCATTGCCCTGACACGGAAGGACGATATATTAACCACTGCACCATCTGTGCAGTCATACATAATATAGAGTAAAAACTGAAAACGCAATTAAAATTCAAATATCATCATCATTCTCCTACTCTTATCAAAATTACTTGGGGTCGATACAATATGTACTCTTCTTTCATAGTACATATTCTAAAAGTTATTGGCAATAGTTTTATGACCGGCAGCCTGCCAGACGTCAACCCTTCTTGGGAATAAATTAAAATTCAAACATTATATTTTATAAGAAAACTAACTGAGTTCAAAATATCTTGTAACGTCATTTATTTTTAAAGTTTCTTTAATTATTCTATCCTTTAAGTTGAAAGTGAGCATATCTATATTATTGCAACATTTCATCAATGTCGTTTACACGTGTTCAAAAATTACCGTGAACGAACATTAAAACATATGATTACAATATATATCTATTATACTAACTATTCGGTTCGTATGGTGATGGAATAAGAATACAATTCACCACACCCTATCTTACCCGTGGGTGATCGTAAAATACGATTAAAGGATATAAAATGGTATATAACATAATTATGTACAAGAGAAGGAAAATTCAAAATAAAGGCTCTATACCAACACGTCTGACCAGCGTGGTATAATTGGTCAATTTCCCTTCCATTATAGAGGAGGCTCGAGCCCAACAGTTGGACATATATGAACTGAGATGGAAGGTGGAATGGAATCGGATTCGGTTAGACTTCGCACGAGTGAAAAGTATGAAAAATGTGGAAATGTTTTAGTTACCATATTTCTTTAAGGATCATATTCTTATCTCGCACATGACCCACTGCTGAGCTTATGCTTCCCTCTAATAGGAGTAAAACTGATCTTCCACCAGCGTGGTATACGCTGGTCAGATGGATTGTCATAGGATTTTATGTAATTTTCCTTCTCTTACGTACCTACTACTAACTTAGTCCACTTTTATGATATTCACTCACTGAAAAGAAGCTTTTTTTACATACATACCATCACGCCATGACCTTTGCAGGGTAGGCAGAGAGAACAGAGTGCCAGAGAACTCTATCCTTGCATACTTCACTCGCTTCCTCGACATACATAATTCTCTTCATACACGCTCGCCGGTTTCGGAGACTTTTGACTCCACCTTCCTTCAGTACATGACTGATCTGGTCTAGATAGGTTGGTCTCGGCCTCCCCCGGTACTTACATCCTTCCACTTTCGCATTGTATATCTTCTTAACCAGACGTTCGTTTGGCATTCTTTCCACATGTCTGAACCATCGGAGCATTCCCTTTCGCATTTTTACACCAATACTCTCTTTCATAATATTAATATATGAACTATATATTGTATCACTAATATGTATACCAGCTACTAACTCTAAAATTGCTAGTGAGAGTCATAAAAGATGACTGGAAGCTCTACATCGACCTAGGCTAACTCCGTCTGATACCGTCTGGTTTACAATTATATTCCCAAGACGTCAGGCAAGTGACCGGTCATTAAACTATTGCCAATAACCATTTGCAATATGTACGATGGAAGAAGAATGGATAATGGGTCGACCCAAATAATTGATATAGTGAAACACTAATGCTTTCCTCTCTTAAGAGATGGTTACAGGATATTTAGCAAACGACATAATTTTATAAGAAGGAAAATTCAATATTTTATGACAACCCTGATAATATTTTACGCAAATTACGATTAAGCTAGGAATAGCGAATAGTTAATAAAAAAATCTTTCTCCTACTAATATAGAACTTTATAAAAATTCATTATTCGAGTGAAAAATGATTACCTACCATGTGAGGGACTTGAACCCATATCTTCTAAAAATTTTTTCGAATCGTATTATCAATTAGCCAAGTGTGCTGTTACGACATGACAGTCAAATTATCGCTCGCATTATTGCAAACGCTCGTCACATTAGAAAACCATGCTCGTCAAATTAGTAAAACAATTGGAATATATTTTCAATATTTGTGGTTTCAAGGCTCACGTATGGTAATCATTTTGTAGTTGCAAAATAAGTTTTTATGAATAATGTAACATTTTAAATGCAAAATTTTAGTATTTAAAATTTTGTAATAGATAATTCTTCCACGCCGCTATTTTATCTCACTAAATATCAAAGAGTTGTTCGGATCATAAGCAACAGAAAAAAAAGCCACTCTTAATATGGTATTCCATTAATATTATTATTACTTCTTTGTTAACCTTTACTTTGTTGGATAAAGGCGTAAAATTATAAAAAGTAGAGTAATGACAAAGTTTGTGTCATTTAAAATATTAAACAATGAACAAAATTCATAGTCATTATTTTAAAACTAATAGTTAGTGGTGTATTTCTTCATTTATCAGTAATAATATTTAGAAATTATGTTGTAGTCACGTTTATAGAAACACTGTTATGATAAGTCACCTTTCTTCTACAAATAAAGCATGTTTCATCATATATTTTAATACTTTGTTGAATTATTGATCAGATATATATAATTAAGATAATTTCATGATTGAGCAACCTTTTCGAAGTAAAACTTCTTTGGATTCCTTTGGAACATAAACGAGTTACGGCGGGAGCGACGTTCGTTAAAAAAATAACCAGCAGTCAAGTACATACTATCTCGAGATGTTCGTATCGTTTTATTAATTAAAGTATGTTCCTTTTTATCATATTGGACAGATGAACGGTGACTTAAATTTTCGGGTTAAAATATTTCAGATATATCAATAGTTTACTAAGCTAAGTCCGCCATTTGTAGGGAGGCTGATCATATGATGGCAATGTCTCTGCTCTTTATTGCCGGGATATTGACGCGAAATAGATATCAAAAACAGTAACCCATCGGGTATCCGCCGCAGTCACGGGATCGTTTCCGGTGATCCGCTTACGCTGCCTTTTTGTCGCACCGGAAGGTTCAGGCTGAGTGGCCTGATTATAGTCTGACAAAATATAATGGTAGGGAGAGTACTGAAAGAATAATCCGCTAGGTGAACCATTGAACGCTATTCTAGACTGTGTCGGTAGTTTGTTTAAAGGTGGGGAACACAAAACGAATAGTCCAATATAATGATCCAGTCTCTGCCAGAGCCTGCCGAAAAAAAAGCAGTAACTAACCCTCGACTAATGCCTCCTAAGTGTTATGTAATACATATGTCGATCGACTTATAGGCGAAAGTTTAGAATCATTATTTTTAGTCGCTTGATACTCCACCTTTGGAGAAAGTAAGTGGTTGGGACATATTTTATCACACTTATTTGACAAACTATATTTTTATATCAAACTAGCAAACCTAACCTGCTGGTTTATTTTTAGAAGTTGATATACCGCCTGGTGGCGAGTTACATCAATGGGGATAGCATATAAACCTTCTCCGTGATAAAATACATATATACATACTAATTAACATAATGATCGGTTAAATAGTTTCTGAGTTTAGCAATGCCATATATACAAACATCCTGTTTTAAAAATATAGATTTAAAAACTATTCATGATTAATACACAGTATTAATATTAAATTATTGAAATTATAATAATATTTCATTTCAACAGAGGATGTGATGCCCAAATCTGCGAAAGTCCTGGACACGGTAATGACACCGGTTTATATACCCGCAGAAGAAAAACACGGCTCGTATTGGAAAAAATCCGCTGTAAAAACATTGAAAGAAAAGTTGAAAGAAACACCGAATATCAATAAAGCGAAGAATGGTATTTTATTTATTGGTGATGGTATGTCTTTGGCGACAATAATGGCTGCTAGAACATTCTCTGGTCAACTAGAGCGGTCTCTTGGCGAAGAATCAGTTTTGGATTTCGAGAATTTCCCTGTCTCTGGATTAGCTCGGGTAAGTTATTTAAGTTATTTTATTTCAAATAAGGTATATATTATTACATAGATTCTTTCCCTAAATCATGAAAATTAAGCCGTTATATTATAATTTATAAAGAATATACATAATAAATAAAAAGTAGGCGTGAGAAATGAAATGGGGTTATTTAATCTCTATAATTAACATTGAGAAAATAGTGTGAGACATTAAAATATGATATTACTTCATCATCATCACAGACCATATATACCCCACTGTTGGGTTCGGGCTTCCTCCGTAATGGGAGGGCAATAAATCTGGCCACCGAAGTTAAAATTGAGTACCGGTGGTCCGCTCGCACGGCGAAGAGAGAAGGTTTTACGGTGGGTCTATGGGGTCACGCGCCGCCTTTCCGTCACCCCGGACCGATTCGGTGGGGCGAGACGCATCCATAGCCCACCAATAAAATAAAAAAAAGGGCAATAAATCTACTATACCACGCTGGTCAGACGTGTTGGTATAGGGTTTTGTTTCGAGTTTTCCTTCTCTTGCATAGATGTTATATACTATTTACATCCCCTAGTCGTCCCGTACAATCACCCATGGCCAAGATAGGGGGTGGTGAATTGTATTCTTACTCCGTCACCACTCGGAAAAGCTAATATACGTCCCACTATTGGGCTCGAGCTTCCTTCATAATAGACGTGAAGGTAACATACCATGCCGGTCAGACGGGTATAGGGTTTATTTCGAATTTTTCTTATCTTGCATATATATACATATACATATATATATATATATATATATATATATATATATATATATATATATATATATATATATATATATATATATATATATATATATATATATATATATATGTATATTTATATATATATATTATATCCCTGAGGCGTCGTTTACGACACCCAGCCCACCACCCATTGGGTAAAGATAAGAGTCGTAAATTTTTCTTACTCCGTTAATATACAAATATTACGTATACAAAACAGTATCAATGTATCAAATAAGGTTTACTCTTTAAATATTTCAAGAGGAAATTTTCACGGTATTGAAGAAAATCGTCAATTTTATGAGTTGGCTTTGCTATTGTCTTAAAACTCTGATACGTTATTATGTGACAATAAAATTAATTAAATAATTTAGGGGATTTACCAAAACTATACCTAAATCACTATTTTACAATGGCGCTACGTTACACTTTCATTTTAATTCAACAAAAAATCCCCCTTAATTATTCACTATATCATGTACTGATGAAGAAAATTATTCCAATTATAGTTATGCCCGCTAGTTTAGATTACTTACTGTCTAATTACTATTTTTAGTAGTGGTAGCACGCTGTTGACAGTCTTCTGTCTACAGCCGCGGGCTGGTCCGTCCGGGGTAGTACCACACTCTCGCAGAAGATCAACGTCTGAGCAATGGCAATGTGCTTTTGCGCTTCGTTCGGTGAACGACAGAGCCGGAAGCCTAAGTGGGTGGGTTTGGGGTTTATATTAGTAGGCAGCGGCCTAGCTCTACTTCTGGTATAGCAAAGGTCTATAGGCGGCTGTAACACTTACCATCAGGTGTGCTGCTTGCTCGTTTGCCACCAACAGCAATAAAAAAATATCTACATTATTATTTTTTACAGTATTAATATACATAATATAAATCCGTTATCATGATGGTTGTTGTGACAACAATTTTAAACTAGACGCATTAACTAAATCGTTGTATTCCCGATTTGCTAACATTGATAGTCAAAAGTTGGCAATTATATATTACAGTAATATAATTTATATCCTATAACAGCTCGATAAATACGCTTGGAAACGGCAGTAAATAAATAAATAAATAAGTATTTTTATGATAACGGCATAGCTAACTGTTAAAATGAATATTTACCTAAGATTAGCATATGCAAATAAAGTATGTCTTGTGTTTTCTTCAGTTTTACTATAATTACAGAGATTATACCTTTTCAATTAGAAAATATACAATGCGAAAGTGGAAAAATGAACGGATTTCCAATATAAAAATAGATGTGGGTTCGAATCCCACTTGTGACAATCATTTTTTGCTCGTAATCGAGTTTTTATAAATATTCAAGCATATTAAATGCAAAACGTCAGTAATTTTAATTACCTGTATATACATTTTTAACAATCCCCTTTGTCATAAATACAAAAACATTAAATAAGTAAACAAAAAAAAAATGGGAAAATAGCTAAAGTAATCATTGAAAACTTGTTTTCCTTGACATGAAACTGGTCTTAAAGTAAATGCAAAATGAAGATTATTTGTACGTTCATTTACCTTTTATAAATTCAACATCAGTTTATTATAAGGAAAGACTGTAATAGTTTCGCTGTGAAACATATTATACCATACATGCAGCTTAATAGCGTCTCTTGTTGAACGTAGGCCAAAATGGGCAATGTGCCATAATTAATTTCCTAGAAGACTTTTGTCGATTTTTACAATGCCAATTAAAAGATAATTGGTGGCTAGATATTGTATTCGTAACCTGTATATGTTGATATAAATATATTATACGCACTCTAAATACATTTATTCTCCTACTCTTATCCCAATTACTTGGGGTCGATACAATATGTACTCTTGTTTCATACTACATATTCTAATATTACAATATTGTAATGGTGATGATTGGCAATAGTTTTATGAGCGGCCGCCTGCCAGACGTCAACCCTCCTTGGGAATGTAATTGTTGATTAAACGACATCAGATAGAGTTGACCCAAGTCATTATAAGGACCCACTCTAAATACATGTCTAGCGAAATCTGCTAAAAGTTAATGATAAAATAAAACTGCTTTTATGGATTTTATCACGTTTTTTATTTTGTTTTTTAATTGCCCAAAGTTTCGAACACTATACAGTGATCATAAAAACGGAAGGACAATCAAATACAAACGTAGTTTTATTTCCAATGTGTATTATTCGCGTAAATATCTAATAGTGGTAGGACCACGCTGTTGACTGTTTTCTGTCTACAGCCGCGGGACGGTCCGTCCGGGGTAGTACCACACTCTCGCAGAAGTCTTAGTAATGGCAATGTGCTATTGCGCTTCGTTCGGTGAGCGAGAGAGGCGGAAGCCCAACTGGATGGTGTTGGGGATTTTATTGGTAGGCAGCGGCCTAAGTTATAACCTTGGTATATCAAAAGTCCTTGGGCGGCACTGACACTTACCATCAGGTGTGCTGTTTGCTCGTTTGCCACCATAAGTAATAAAAATAAAAAAAAAAACAAAAATATTATTAAGCATAACGTTAATGCTGTCAAAACTCACAACCGCCCAAAAGGCGGTAGAAGGCTATGCGGCTGCATGGTGTTTTATCACACCAAGGCGATTTGGTAAGGGTGTGATCTGATTAAAGCTTATCAAAAAAATATAAGCCTGTTTAAATTGGATTACCATTTAAAATGGATTACCATCATAATGGTAATCCATTTTGTTTGTAATAAGCTTCTGTTTGCACTGTTGTTCACCGTCTAAGATGATAGCAGGACAGCTAAGACTTTATTTATTTTCCATACAATCTCTGTTCATCTTTTGAATGAGTACAGTGATTTATACTTTCACAATTCCAGTATTTAGGTGCAGCCTGACAAGCTTTATTACGCGACCTAGTGGACTAACGAGTTAGATTGTAGCTAGCGGATATAATCTACTAGTTGGTATTACTTGATAGAGAAAACGAGTCTGGCCTTGTTAGTTCACTGTAATAATTATGTCTACAAATATCTAGTAATATCTAATAAGATAGCAATATGCTTGATTCCTATTGCATGGAAATAATAGTATAGCGGGCCGCCATTATTTTTATAAAATGCATAAAAATATGTGCCGTGTGGTGGCGACTACTAAAACGATCAAACATTACATTGATCTTGGATGTCGTAAAAGACGACTAAGAGTTTTACATAGACAGGGATCAACTCCATGGTGTTGTGACCGTCGAGGCCCTCCGGCCCGTACTGATGGAATGGATGGAGCGGCGGCACGGGGTCCTCACCTTCCGACTGGTGCAGGTGTTAACGGGGCACGGGTGTTTCGGGAAATACCTGCACACGGTCGTGTACAGGGAATGGACTCCGGACTGCCATCATTGCAGTAGTGACGAGGACACGGCGCAACATACGCTCGAGGAATGCTCGGGCTGGGACGGGCAGCGTCGCGACCTCGTCGCTATTATCGGTGCCGACCTGACGCTGCCGGCTGTCGCGAGGGCGATGGTCGACAGCGTCAGGAATTGGGACGCGGTAGTGCCGCCCTAACCGAGGCTTCGGGTGATCGGACCGGGGAATTGTCCGGTCACCCGACGCGAGGCCACCGCGTGAGGACGACGCCTCGACGGCGAAATCTGTCGGGGCGTCAACAGGAGAGGAGCCCGAGAGGGCATACCGCCGAGCGGGCCACCGAAGACAAAGATCGGGTACCGGTGGCCCGCTCGCACGGCGAAGAAGAGGTGCTTGCAGGGTGGGTCAATAGGGTTGCGCGCCGCCTCTTCCGTCACCCCGGACCGATGGCGGCGTGCGACGTCCATGGCCCACCACAAGAAAAAAAAAAAAAAAGTGATCAACTCCATCTGATGCTGTGAACAATTACATTATCAAAGAGAATTGTTGTCAGACAGAGGGCTGATTATAAAACTATTACAAAAACTTTAATATATACGATGCAAAATATACGACAGAAGAATAGTACTCGTATATTTTACATCGATAACAAGTAATTAGGATAAAAGCAAGATGATGATGAATTTCCGTGTGGTGATAGAGTAAGAATACCATCCTCTATCTTACCCGTGGATAATCGCAAAAGACGACTAAGGGATATAAAACGCATATAACATATATGCTAGAGAAAGAAAACTCGAAACAAAACCCTATACCAACACGTCTGACCAGCATGGTATAGTAAGTCAATTTTTTCCATTACGGAGGAGACTCGAGCCCAACAGTGAGACATATATGAGTTGAAATCTATAATGAATAAATTTATGCATTCGTTATCACATATTTTCCCGTAGGTTACTTAACATGTGCCACCGAAGACAAAGATTGGGTACCGGTGGCCCGCTCGCACTGCGAAGAGAGGTGTTTGCAGGGTGGGTCTATGGGGTTGCGCGCCGCCTCTTCCGTCGCCTCGGATCGATTTGGCGGGGCGCGACCACGCCCATTGTCTACCCCAAAAAAAGGGGTTACTTAACATGCGACTAAGATATTTAAGCCGATAACCCCACTATAAGAAAACCTTTGCTTACCAGTCTGGTAGAATAGAACAGTATGCCAATTTATTCCAATTGTAAAGTAGATCCAGTCAGTGATGAGAAAAATATGTATCATCATTCTCCTACTCTTATCCCAATTACTTGGGGTTGATACAATATGTACTCTTTTTTCATATTACGTATTGTAAATATTATTGGCCATAGTTTTATGACCGGCCGCCTGCCAGACGTCAAACCTCCTTGGGAATGTAATTGTTGATCAAACGGCATCAGATAGAGTTGACCAAAGTCGTTATAAGGCTCTTAGTCGTCTTTTATGACATCCACGAGCAAAGTAAGGGTTGGTTGTATTCTTAGCCGCTACCACACAGCTTTGATGAGAAAAAAAATATGTATATCGTACTAAAATAGATTTATAAATAAAAGTAAAAAGCTTCATAGGGGAAATAAACTGTATTGATGATAGGAGTGACGAAAGGAGAATAATGAAAAACATAATGAAATAATTAAACTATCTACGTATATTAATTTAGTGTAATTACTTGGATGTTATAGCCAGATTAAGATAACTATTCAACTGATAAATACAAAAAAGCCGTTCAATTAACCTATTGATTCTTTAATCTACAGTATCATCGTGATAATTCTGAAACATACAAATAGTAAAATTCTTTATTGCTAATTATGATAAAAAAAAATCTTAGCGGTAAAGCGACGCTGGTAGTTTCCTACCTGCAACCCCAAACGGGTACCAGATAAACCATCTGGCGTACCATATTCTTATGAAACATCATCATCATCAGTGTCTGTGTAGTATCAGGGTGCTGCTATGTTTCGTTCGATGAGCGAAAGAGCCGAAGGTTCAACCTTACTTTACCTCCCTATGTTTCTGGTGTTGAAAGGATCTATGAGCTGCTCACTCATCCACGATCATATACGTCCCACTGTTGGGCTCGAGCCTCCTCCATAATGGGAGGGTACAACACCTACAGTGTTGTTACCGTTGAGGCCCTCCGGCCCGTACTGACGGAGTGGATGGAGTGGCGGCACGGAGTCCTCTCTTTCCGGCTGGTGCAGGTGTTGTCGGTGCACGGTTGGTTCGGCAAGTAGCTGCACATGGTCGCAAGGAGGGAGTTGACTCCGTTCTGCCACCAGTGCGGCAGTGACGAGGACACGGTGTAGTACACGCTCGAGGTCTGGACCTGGGCTCAGCAGCGCTGTGACCTCGTCGTTGTCATCGGAACTGGGACGCGATCGCCGCCTTCTGCGAGGCTATCATCTCGCAGGCGGCGGAACGAGCCCGGGAGATTTCCCGGGAGGATTCCATGCGGACTCGGGCCGTCACCGGCGCCTCGGGCGGCGCAGACGCGAATACCTGCGCTTGATGCCACCCTAGCCGAGGCTTCGGGTGTTCGGACCGCGAGGGTAAACCGCCGGGCAAGCCACTGAAGGCAAAGATCGGGTACCGGTGGCCCGCTCGTACGGTGAAGAGAGGAGTCCTTGCATGGTGGGTCTGCGGGATTGCGTACTGTCTTTTCCGTCCCCCCGGACCGATTTGGCGGAGCGCGACCACATCCATAGCCCACGGCAAGGAGAAGAATACAAAAAAAAGGTAATTGACCTACTATACCACGCTGGTGAGACGTGTTGGTATAGGTTTTTGCTTCGAGTTTTCCTTCTCTCAAATCATATGAGTTTTATATCTATTAGTCGTCTCGTAAGATCAACCCACGGGTAAGATAGGAGGTAGTGAATTGTATTCTTACTCCGTCACCACACGGAAAAATGTAAAATAAAACTGTAATGAGCAATTATGGAGGTAATATCTTTATTGCAATTAGATATATCTATAGGTATGGACGCCTTCGATAGAGAGAAAATAAGTAATAGTTATCTATCCTAAATTAGACTTTCTTGGGCTAGCTATTGCCCGGCGATGGCAGGATGGCGTGAGGTCCCTTTACGCTGAGTCGCTTCTCTCTGCCTATTGAGTGAGTCACCAGAACCGATGACCCAAACGGTTCAACCAGAAAGTTTCGATTACGTCTCTCCATTGTCCGCCCAGTAGCTTCAACTAAGGCACCAACAGGTGTCTTATTATCAAACCTAAGGAATAGCGAATTTTATCAAGCCTATAACATTCTTTAGGTTCCTATGGGCAAACTTATCCATGGCAACTTTATACATATTCTGCCAAATCTGGTTGAGCTAAAGTCGACACTTATACAATTGAATATAATGAAGGTCATGAGGACAATATTAAACTTATTAATGTTTTCCTTTCATAGTGTTACTATTAAGAACACAATACGTCATATAAAGCAGCCGACTAATTGAGTTGGTGTCTGACGTTGTACACGTCTATCTACATCATCATATATATATATATATATATATATATATATATATATATATATATATATATATATATATATATATATATACATATATATATATATATATATATATATATATATATATATATATATATATATATATATATATGTATATATATATATATATATATATATGAATTATATATATATATATATATATATATATATATATATATATAATTCATATGTACGTGTGTATGTCACTGACCTCCAACTAAGCGGCTAGACGGCTTTTCTTGAAATTTATTGTGTGAATTCAAGTGGATTCGAGAATGGTTTAGATCCGTAATTGGCCCCAGTAGGTGGCACTGCGATCAAGCTGTAGGATTTTTACTTTTCATACATTGACTGTTAGGCGGAACGAAGTTCGCTGGGTCCGCTGGGATATATGTTATGTCACAGAGCAATAATTATACAAATTATATCATCATCATTCAGCTCATATATGTCCTACTGCTGGGCTCGAGCCTCCTCCATAATGGGAGGGTAATTGACCTACTATACCACGCTGGTCAGACGTATTGGTATAGGGTTTTGTTTCGAGGTTTCCTTCTCTCGCATAGATGTTATATGCATTTTATATCCCTTAGCCGTCTCGTACGATCACCCACGGGTAAGATAGGGGGTGGTGAATTGTATTCTTACTCTGTCATCATACGGCAAATACAAATTATATACAGTATTATATTATAGGTTGTTACAAAAATTGTTCTATATAGCAATTGTCATACATAGGAACAGAAGCTATGACATTGGATACGGGCAGTTGCTACTTAAATCACTATTCCGTTTGTACAGTTATTACGGGTTGAGAGCCCTCAGCGCTCACCCACAGTCCGGGTAAAGTTGTCATAGCCATCTGAGGCTAACAACTAAGACACACAAAAAAAAAATTTACAGTTATTACTAAATAAAGTCTTGGCTAATATCGAATAATAACAAAATGGTATTATTACTTATGTTAAATAATCACAACAAAACCAAAATGAATGTTTTTCTTTACCACGTTTTTCTTAGCATTGCGTCATAGATCTGTGATCACTAAATTAGTTAACGTACAATTTTGAACTCTATTTTAAATCGTTAAGTTATATAATTATTTGTTTAAATTGTAATCAATTACGCGGCAACACAAACTTTCTTCCGATTTAACGTAAACATTTTATGTCAAGTAAATGTCTTACTATTCGAAAGACTACCGCGTGACATTTCGTGACTGGCAATCATAAGATTTGCGGGTTTAACTTTATAAAATTCTTATGTAATATTCCAGTTTGAAACTGTTCCCATTCAGCTCTAATTTTCAACAAGAACTAAAGATTATATGACAAGGCGTGTAGTTACAATCTATAACTACCTCTTACGCAGTAACCACTTTAATATATTTTTTTTGTGGTAGGAACACGCTATTGACAGTTCTGTGTCTACAGCCGCGGGCCGGTCCGTCCGGGGTAGTACCACACTCTCGCAGAAAATTGATGTCTGAGTATGGCAATGTGCTATTGCGCTTCGTTCGGTGAGAAATTTGGAAGCCCAATTGGGTGGGTTTGGGGTTTCTATTGGTAGGCATCGCAAAGGTCCAAGGGCGACAGTGACACTTACCACCAGTTGTGCTGCTTGCTCGTTTGCCACCATAATTAATAAAAAAAGCAAAATAATATTACACTCTATGGGAGTCCTAAAAACCAGTGATTATAACTTTGTATAATGGATGTCGGTATGCTGATGGATAGAGGGATTAACTGGACTGTAAAAACTATGACAAATATAAGATAAGCAAAGATGAATTATAATTTTTAGGCAAATAAAAAACAGTAACGATACGATGTTTTTAATACGTTACTAGAAAAACGCTGTTATCATAAAGAATGTGGTAATTACAAAATTGTATTAAATTCTTAAAAAGTGGATAACGAATATTATAGCAATAAATATATCTATAACTAATTTATACCAAAGAATCCACTATCATCCATCATCATCATTCAGTCTTTTGTCATACGCTGCTGGACGTAGACCTTAGTCATATTTCACTACAAAGTGCGGCCCTGTGCCGCTCGCATCCAACAACTCCTAGACCTTCAGCGATTCGTTTGTCCACCTGATGTCTGATATACGGGCGACACTCGAGAACCTTTCTTCCCCAACGGTTATCATAAATTCTTGATTGGTTTGGTAGTTATATTATGATTATACCCTACCATCCAGTATGGTAGATAACCAGACTCTCGTATTCACTTCTGAACCTATAAACATCCCACTTTTGTATTCAGGCCTTCTTTAATTAAGATAATTAATTAACCTTCAATGCAGGTCAGATGAATTGGCATAGAATTTTATTTCGAAATTTCTTTACATTATTATCATCTTAATCAATTATTAGGATACTACGGGAAGGTATACCAATATATTAAATTATATATTAAATTCAAATTACCGAAATTTTTAGCATTTAATATGCTTAATTATTTATAAATACCCGATTACGAAACGAAAAATTTCAATAATTTGAATAACAAGGTTGTGTCATCGTTTAATACAATTCTAACTGTAAAGTTTGAAGTATTAAGCCTATACAACGTGTAAACATTGTCCGCTAGATGGCATACGTCACCTTGAAGACGTAAGATATAATATGAAGCGAAATTTGCATGTCCTAAAATAGTTCACGATGGTGTAAGTGGCAGCACGATTGGGCCGGATTCCCAATAGGTGCGGGTTCGAACCCCACTTGTGACATCATTTTTCGTTTCGTAATCGAGTATTTATATATATTAAATTTCAAATAGGTACTTAAATTATAGTAACCATTTCAACTTTCCAACTTTCTAACTTTCTTGCTTTTTTTTTATAATGAAGAATCAGGATTTATTTTGTTTCATTCTTTTTTATAGTTTGTTTTCGTAATTTATTGCCATTTCTGTGCATTCTGTGATAACTAGATTGAACATTTAGTTCAATTTTATGTTATACTAGCAGACCCGGCCACGCGTTGCTGTGGCTAAGGAAGCCTCAGTAACACGTGGTGGTTATGCTAATAAATTGTAGGTTATATGAAACGTTTGTACATTTAACATAGCGCCATATATTAAATACTTACTCAATGCAGTCAAAAGATACCGCCATCTGTTAGAATCGTTTGGAGATAACAGATAATTGTGACAGTCAAATAATAGACAAATAATATTGGGACTATAAATCGAAATGGAAGCTATCCTATCTTTTAAGTTGGATCAAACTACACATGCTGTGCAAATTTGATTAAAATCGGTTGAGTACTTTAGGAGTCCATGGCGGATCAACAACGTGATGCGTAATTTATATATATTGAGATTTATATTTTAATTTTACAATGTATCAATTACTGTCCTTAAATGAATAAATAAATAAGTAAAATCTTTTTTAATGGCCTGTGGTGCTAAGGAAATAATTTTAGTATCGCAGGGAACTTTACAAACATATAATTTACAAATTACACACAAACTCAGACAAACAGTGTGTGAACGCATAGAGTATTGTCTGCGTGGGAATCAAACCCACGACACTGGCACGATAGGTTAATATCTTAAACACTACGCGATCTGTGCAGTCAATATTCCACCACCAGACGGGTAGCCTACTTTACCATAATTACATTACGACTGCAATATAGTATGTAAAAGTGAAGCAAAAAATAATTCTGGAAGTGACGCACATTTTTTGTTATAAGATAAAAAATTGTTCAACTGAAGGCTGATCCGCCTTTTTACGTTAGAAAACGGTTTGGCGCCATAAAATGCAGCTACCTTGAGAAACTACACTTTTTATGCTGGTTAGATGTTCACTCGCTGTAATATTTACTTGCATGCTTATTCCTGCCGTGAACAACTTAGATATTTATTAGTGTTGAAATGATCGTGAGTTTGACATATGTTAGACAAATATATTTTTACGGTAATACTCACGCGTTAGAGTTGATTATATCGCCCGGGTTTCCTCGCAGTACACGTCAGCTTGCAGACGCAGCTGCACACTCGCCCTGAAAATGAGCATCGGATATGCTCGAAACCCTGGTCGAAATAATCGACTCTAACGCATGAGTATTGCCATAAGAATACATTTGCCTAACTTAGAGGATAGTTCAGGGGGAGCTACAACCCGCGTGAGGGCGACGCTTCGACGGCGAAAGCTGTCGGGACGTCGACACGAGAGGAACCCACGAGGGTAAACCGCCGAGCGGGCCACCGAAGACAAAGATCGGGTACCGGTAGTCCGCTCGCACGGCGAAGAGAGGCATTTGCAGGGTGGGTTTATGGGGTTGCATGCCGCCTATTCCGTCACCCCGGACCGATTTGGCGGGGTGCGACCACGTCCATAGCCCACCGAAAAAAAAAGGGGTGCTACATCAATGTCTTATGCCAGTCACCCAATGCAGTTTTATGTTGGAAACTAGTAGCTAAATGTTTCTTTTAACAATAAAATTACTATGCAGTTTTGGTGACGTCATTTAAAATTTGAAACTTGCGAGGCAAGGTGCAATTTGAAATTATAGCTTTATCTTGTTCTCTCTTACAGCAGTAAAACAATATAATTTTCTCTGTGATATCACTATGTCATTGAGAATGTGTAATATTATGTATTTTAAAGTTAAAATATCCTTGAAACATTATTGGTAGGTCTTCGTATCTATTCAATTGGTCTTTTATTCAACCTGTATGTCTTAATTAAGACAATTTCTATTTAGTGTAATACAAAAACGAATTGGTGAGTAAATTTATCTATTCTATTAATTTGCACATGGATTAATGACAGTTGTAAATTGCCGCGAGACAACAGGTAGGTATGTAAGATAATAATACGTACTATATTACTATAACGATCACTTTATTTGTGTGTTGGACTCGTTAATCTCAGGACTTACAAGTTGAACATACATACATATCATCACGCCATATCGCTTGCAGGGTAGGCAGAGAGAACAGAGTGCCAGAGAACTCTATTTTTGCATACTTCACTCGCTTCCTCAATATTCATAACGCTCTTCATACACGCTCTTCATACACGCTCGCCGGTTTCGGAGAGTCTTGACTTACAAGTTGAAAACAAAATTAATTGATAATTAGATTCTATTAACAGTTTGCCTCAAAATGCTAAGAATATAATTCTGCCACATATCAGCAAAATGCTTAAAGATAATATAATTAATTCGAGACTGTTAAAACCTTGCAAAATATTTTTTTTTATCAAAACAACTGTAGAAGTAACAACTTTATATTAAATTGTCATTGAAGTATCCGTACATTGAATGTTGTTTTAAAATAAAAGATACTGTAATTAAAAATAAAGACTTTTTTTTTTTGGGGTTGGGCCACGGTCGGCGCACTCCTCGCACCACTCCATCCGGGGTGATAGAGGGGCGTAAGCGCGCACACCCGTAACCCACCCGTGACGTCGCCTTCGTCGTTGGGCCGACCACCGGAGCAGAGTGACTTGACGTCAGTGGTCGGCCCGACGGGATACCCCTGAGGAGTACCCTCTCCTCGACCGACATCCCACCCTCGGGTAGGATGTCGGTCGCAATTTGCGAAAAAAAATTTGCAATTGTCCTACCATTGAGCTAAGTGTGAACTGTCGTATGACAATCAAATTGTGACTCCTATTATTTTGCCATCTACTGGACAACGATTACTGCTTCGCACATATAAATATGCTAGCTCGTGGAATAACATTTACACGTTCTGATTCCTAAATACAACTTGGTATCCAGTAGATGGTACATGTCGTTTATTTTTCGTTCCTAAACAAGTTTTTATAAAGAACTTAGTATGTTAAATGGCAAAACTCAGTAGCAGTTTCAGTGATTTAGTGGGTAAGGGATGCGAATGTTTATCATAACACTTCAGCTTCGAATAATGATTTTTTATAACAATATTCCTTCACATATTCCCGACTAAAAAAAAAGTATGGTTCAACCAGATCATGTATCTGGACCCGATCAGGATAGAATGAGGCATGCCGGATCCGGCGAACCCTATCAGGACCAGGTCTGGTCCTGATCAGGATAGCCTGATGTGAAATAACATCAAGTATGGTAAGGCATACCGGATCAGGATCAGATCAGGACCAAATAAGGATAGCCTGATGTGAAATATCATTAAGTATGGTAAGGCATACCGGATTAGGACCAGATTAGGACCAAATAAGGATAGCCTGATGTAAAATATCATCAAGTATGGTAAGGCATACCGGATCAGGACCAGGTCAGGACCAAATAAGGATAGCCTGATGTGAAACATCATCAAGTATGGTAAAGAACACCGGATCAGGACCAGGTCAGGACCAAATAAGGATAGCCTGATGTGTAATATCATCAAGTATGGTAAGGCATACCGGACCTGTAATAACCATTCTAACATTTAATGTTTTGGGTCATAAATTGTTGATGGCGTTAGTAAAATGACGTCATTATCTGAATCGCGGTGTTAAGATTCTCCGAAGCGTAATGACATCGCCTAATATTAAATTAGTTGTTATCGAATCAGATCAAAACAGATCGATCAGGTCATGGATGAGGATCAGGAATGCCTCATCTGGTCCCGATAAGGTTTTCCTGATCGGGTCCAGATATATCTTCTGCGTTACATACCTTATCTGGTTCAGATCGGGAATGTCCGGTCCGGTCCTGCTAAGGAAGACGAAAAAATTTCTAGTCGGGTTGCCTTCATTGTAATTCTTGTAGACATATAAGGATTCCACAGATATATTAATAATAAGAAAATCGATGTCTTAGCACTAAGCAGCATTTTCTGGGAGAGTGTGGTACCACACCGAATGAACTTGTCCGTGGCTGTAGACAAAAAATCTCAACAGTGTGGCTCTACCAATATAATTACATTAGATAGGTACACTTCTGTAAGAATAATACAGGTCACCTTTTCCTGAAATATAAAGACCGAACTGCGGAAGATTCTATTGTCAATTTGGCCTTGTTACTTGTGTGTATATATCACCTTGAACGTGACTAAGGCTGCGGTCAAGTGCTTGAGCGATACAGAAAAACTACATTTGAATAATCCTATATACCAAAGTTAACAAAACAAGAATAAGCATTTAATGAACCATTTAATATTGTTTTAGAAAAGTATAGCACAAACACTAATACATTAATTATACATACTATTACATACATAAATTATTTTTTTATGAGTTCTAAAAAATATTTCAAAAGTAAGTTTTTGAAAAAAGAAATTGTAAATTAAAAAAACTGTATCATAAAACTTAACAGCTTAATATCTGTGAACTTTACAGCTTTTATAATGCTTCTATTATTAATTTGTTTATACAAAAAGTAAATTACCTAAAACAATTTGAAATTACACTTTAGTGTAGGGACTTTAGTTCTTCTTGTACCAAAGTAAAGATATCCTGGTTCAAATAAGGATTTAGCATTTGTGCCAACAATTCCTCATTTATCGGTCTACCGTTTAGGAAACTATACATCAAGTGTGCATATATAACATCTTTATTTTCTTAATTATTTCGTCTCTTTGATTTTTTTAGTATAAAATATTCCTAATTATTATAAGAACATATGATTTTATATTTTCTAAAGATTATTCGTAAGGTGGTTCTGAATTTTTAAAGTTTTGTTAATAATACTTACCTGAAATATAAAAGGTATATAATATCTATGCAAGAGAAGAAAAACTAGAAACAAAACCCAACCACCAAACCATATATATATATATATATATATATATCAGAATTATATTTCATATATAAATAACTATATATAAATAAACAAACACCAATATAGATATTATAATATTTCTCAGAAGTCTTTTTAATAACAGTATTATAATTGAACACGTGATGTCTCAAGCCGTCATGCACGAGGTATGATTGGTTCAGGATCTTAATGATATGCAAATTTCTTTAACAATATAAGGAAGGAAACATCGGATATTATCTTCATTGTAATTACTGCAGTGCACAACGGGTAATGTTCTTACTCATGGCCATTGCAATTTGAAGGTATTTTTGCCTTTATAAGGAAGGATTCAAGCATTAAATTTAAAAAAATTAACATTTAATCAAATAAAGCCGTACTGCTGCGCTTATCGTAGCTGTACAACTCTTAATTATTGGCTGACTAATCAATATTGCTTTCTGTCTCCCACTTTGCCTGGGAGGGAAGTGGAATCACTCTTTTTCCAACTCCTTCCTCTTTAACTTTTCTAATTAAACTTGTAGCGGATTTCAAGACAATTGAAATCGTTTCCCGGGACTGCCTGAGGGTCAAACCTCGGTGTCATTTTTGGTGACTATTGTGGATCCTGGATCCTGGTTTGCAGGAGTTACAATGGTGGGAATGTGTGGTGGAATTAGTCCAAAAAAATTAATCAAATAAACGGGAGAAAATAGTTCTTTTAGTCCTATTTTATCATGTAATTTTCCCTTTAGGCGCTTGATTATATAAGCCTAACCCTGCTTATTAGTTATAATCTAAAAATGGTACGACCACAATTTTGACAGTTTTCTGTTTACGCAGGCCGATCTATCCAGGTTGAATTATAATTAACATACATACATACATATCATAACGCCATATCCCTTGCAGGGTATGTAGAGAGAACAGAGTACCAGAGAACTCTATCCTTGCATACTTTATTCGCTTCTTCAACATTCATAATTACATTTAATTTTTCATTATATATTATGATAGAATATATGTATGAAGCTTTATACAACTTTAATGTATTATTATAACGTCTTGTACCGAATCATACGTCAAAACATCAAATAACTTCATAAATAAATTCTCAAAGAACCCAAGAAAAATCCGTGTATTTAAACTTTAAAATATAAAAATCCTAACTTCCACCTATTCATCATCTCATCATCATCTCATATACGTCGCACTATTGGGCTCAAGCCTCCTCCATAACGGGAGGAAAATTAATCTACTATATCACGCTGGTCAGACGTGTTGGTATAGGGTTTTATTTCAAGTTTTCCTTCTCTTGTATATATGTTATATGTCTTTTGTACCCCTTAGTCGTCTTTTACGATCACCCACGAGTAAGATGGTGCTTGGTAATTTCTATTCTTACTCCGTCAACACACGGATTGCCTCCACTTATATAATGAATGACACATATTTTAATAGGATAACAAAGGAAAAATAAATAAGCAGTTAATATATTAATATATATTATGATATATAATCATTATCATCTTATTTTATATCCACTGTTGGACTCGAGCCCCCTCCACGGTGGGAGAGATAATGACATATAGCGTTGTTCAAACTGATTGGGTTTAATTTTGAGTTTTATATTATACTAACTTCTGCCCGCGGCTTCGCCTGAGTAAAATGTTACTTTCCTAAAGTTCTTTATTCCCTATTTTTATTTTACCACTTAAGGGTAAATTTTTACAACATGTTAATGCCATATTTATTTATATCTAATAGCTTAAAAATAAGTTTTAAGTTTCTGGCTTTAAAAATGACGATACCTTCTTACAACTTTTCATTCCCCTTTCAACCCTTTTTTGCATTAAAAAGTAGCCTATGTCCTTTATCAGACTCTAGACTATCTGTGTACTAAATTCGTTTTAGATCGGTTCAGTAAATCGTGAAAGAGCGACAGACAAACAGAATTACTTTCACATTTATAATATTAGTTTTACTTTTGTTAGCCACAGCTTTAGATTATCATGAGCCCTTCAACGTTTAATGCGACGAACAACTTTTCTTTGTATTCAACTCTAACACCTTACTTAACTACTAGCACTTTCAAGAATCTACCCCCAAGCATCTTTGTGGTATATTAGCGTAAAGTTCACAATCTGCCCACCTTTTTTTTTTTTTTTGTTTTATTCCCGCAAGGACCATGGATGATGGATGTGGTCGCGCCCCGACAAAAACGTCCGGGGCGACAGAAGAAGCGGCACGCAACCCCATGGACCCACCCTGCAAACTCCTCTCTTCGCCGTGCGAGCGGGCCACCGGTACAATCTGCCCACCTAAGCAACTATACTTTCGTATGGTGACGGAGTAAGAATACAATTCACCACCCATTGTCTTACCCGTGGGTGATCGTACGAGACGACTAAGAGATATAAAACGCATATAATATCTATGCAAGAGAAGGAAAACTCGAAACAAAACCCTATATCAACACGTCTGACCTTAATCTCCTTCCAATTACCGAGGAGGCCCGAGCCCAACAGTGGGACATATATGAGCTGTGATGATGATGATGATGAAGCAACTATTTGGACTTATTTTCCCTAAGACTGTAATGTAATTTACCATTAGACGTAATTTTAGTAAATACTAGGTATAATACTAGGTAATAAAAACTAGGTCAACTTTATATTTCATTCTCTACTCTATTATCATTTCAGACGTACTGCATCGACGCTCAAGTACCTGACTCTGCTTGTACAGCTACGGCCTACCTGACTGGAGTGAAGACTAAATACGGTGTGATTGGACTCGATGGCAATGTGACTAGAGGTTCTTGTAGTCCACAACTTTACCCACCGAATTGGTCAAATTCTATTGGACAGTGGGCTTTAGAGTCTGGATTAGATGTTGGTATGTACTTGAAATTTATTTAGTTATTTAAATTACTGAAATTTAGCATTTAATATGCTTAATTATTTATAAAATCTTTTTTCATTTCGTAATCGGATTTTATAAATAATTAAGCATATTAAATGCTAAATTTCAGTAATTTAAATAACAAGGTTGTGTCATCGTTTAATACAATTCTAACTGTAAAGTTTGAAGTATTAAGCCTATAACAATGTGTAAACATTGTCGGGTAGATAGCATACCGTCACCTTAAGACGTAAATACAATACGAAATGAAATTTGCATGTCCTACAATTAGTCGCGGTAGTGTAGTGGCAGCACGATTGGGCCGGAATCCCAATAGGCGCGGGTTCGAATCCCGCTTGCGACATCATTTTTCATTTCGTAATCGGATTTTATAAATAATTATTTAGTTATGTTTTATTAAATCTATGTATACTCGGACGTCGGTCATCGTCATCATCTCAGCTCATATATGTCCCACTGTTAGGCTTGTGTCTTCTCCGTAATGGGAGGGAAATTGACCTACTATACCATGCTGATGAAACGTGTTGGTATAGGAATTTGTTTCGAGTTTTCCTTCTCTTGTATAGATGTTATATACTATTTATATCCCTTAGTCATCTCTTATGATCACCCAGGGATAAAATAGAGGGTGGTGAGTTGTATTCTTACTCCGTCACCATACGGATTCGGACGTCGATGGCCACACGAAAACCTTTCTTACGAAACGAGAACCATTTGTGTTTGTGTTTTGTGGCCTGTCCATTGCTAGTAGTCTGCTAAGCATTAGTTTGTGTTGAGTTACTCTCATTTTTCTAAGGTATTTGCTTTTATTTAGTTGCGAAAAGCCGACCAGATTTCTCTTTGAGCTTTCTTATGGCGTTGTGGTGTGTGTATTGTGGCATATCTTATTCATAACATAAAAAAAAATATGTGAAAATGACAAAATAATCCATTCATTAATTAGCTTTATATATTTTATTGCTTTTGGTGGTAAACGAGCAAGCAGCACACCTGGTAGTAAATGTTACTGCCGCCCATGGACCTTTGCAATTCCAGGGGTAAAATTAGGCCGCTGCCTACATATCCCAAAGCTAACCTGAAAGATGGCCTTCCAGCTCTCTCGCTCACCGAACGACGCACTGCAGCAAATTGCCACTGCTCAGGCGTGGATTTCCTGCAAGAGTGTGGTACTAACTCGAAAGAACCAGCCCGCGGCTGTGGATAGAAAACTGTCTACAGTGAGGTCCCATCTCTATTAAGTTATTTATATGAACCTTAATGGATACGGTGTTTTATAAATAAGCAAAATAAGTACTAATTACTTTTTTTTTAAATACAATATATACAGAACCGTGAAGCTTATTGTCTGAGTTGTGATAACTTTATCTGAACGTTGCAATTTCTTGTCATATCCCACGCATCGATCTATTGAAAAATGAAACTGATACTACTGTACTATTTTAGATATGTTCATTAACCCATAGTTTCTGATGACTTTACTGTAATCAATTGACTAAAAATACTTCGCTGATTAAATTAAACGTTGTTGTACTTACATCCCTTAACAATTTTAAACTGTAATGTCACGAAGAAAAGATTTAGCAATCGTACAATGCTTGCCATCACCGTGAGTTCTTTGACCATCATTATGTTGAAATTTCATAATTTACGTATGTTTTTCATAACGCTATTTCTTATCCTTTTTTGTTGCGTCATCATAAATCTTATGAAATAAAATTATTTTAACTGTTTATTTATAGTTTTTCCGTGTGGTGACGGAGTAAGAATACTATTCAACACCCCATATCTTACCCGTGGCTGATCGTACGAAAAAACTAAGAGATATAAAACGTATATAACATCTATGCGACAGAAAGAAAACTCGAAATAAAACCCTATACGAACACGTCTGACCAGCGTGGTATAGTAGGTTATTTACCCTCCCATTACGGAGGAGCCCGAGCCCAACAGTGGGACGTTTATAGGCTGTGATGATGATAGAGTTTGTATTTGATTGTGTTTTTAATTACGGCAGTTTGGAGGACTTCCTATATCCATGAATGTTGAGAAATGTTGAAATACAAGTAACTATAAATCAAATACAAATGCGTTAAAATCTGTAATGTTAGCTTTATATGAGAAATATTTAATACACTAGTTAATATCAAAAATCATTATCTTTATTTAAAGTAACTAATTAATTTTAATTTTAATTTAATTTAATTTAAAGACACCACACTTTTTTTTTTTTTTTTTTTTGCGGTGGGCTATATATGGACGTCGCACCCCGCCAAATCGGTCCGGGGTGACGGAAGAGGCGGTGCGCAAACACCACCCTGCACTAAGGAAATAAACCTTGTATTGCGGGGGACTTTACAAACATGCAATTAACGCAGACAAATTACACCCAGACTCAGAACAACACTTTGTGGATCACACGAAGTAATATCCTGCGTGGGAATCGAACCCACGGCACTGGCACGGAAGGTCGGTATCTTAACCACTACGCCATCTGTGCAGTCAATTACAGTAATTATTGTAAAAAAATAATAATGTATATTATTTCAATTGTGTAAAGTTTGACGAAATAATAAATGTAATGAGTTTACATGGTTTTGCATTGACGTATGTGTACGTATGGTATAGGTTTTCGTACATTTTAAGAAACAATGAATCATTATCATATGAATACAAATAATTATTGAAAAGTAAAATAAGTTATTTATTTTCAATGTTATGCTCTGCTATTAGACGATATTATATTGTATGAAAACTCTATTAGTAGGAATACGGAAAAAAAATAATTACATTATTTTTGCTGCTTTTTATTTACCATGATTCAAAGTAAACGATCAATGATATGAATGAATGTCGTATTATAAATGAAAATAAGAGCTAATATTCATCATCATCATTTCAGCCCATCGCCGTCCACTGCTGGACGTAGGCCTCCCTCATGGTGCGCCACAGAGTGCGATCCTGTGCCGTCTGCATCCATCAAGCTAATATTAATTTCTGTTAAAACCATTACGTCAATGATTATGGCAGCCTTATTTGTATATGTTTCTCTCTTTATTTTATATAGGGTACTTTCCGTGTGGTGACGGAGTAAGAATACAATTCAATACCCCTTGTGTTACCCGTGGGTGGACGACTAAGGCATAAATATGCAGCATCTACATAAATAAAACCCTATACCAACACATCTGACCAGCGTGGTGTAGTAGGTAAATTTTCCTCTTAGTATGGAAGAGGCTTACGATGCCTCGACGGTGAAAGCTGTCGGGGCGTCGACACGAGAGGAACCCGCGAGGGTAAACCGCCGGGCGGGCCACCGAAGACAAAGATCGGGTACCGGTGGCCCGCTCGCACGGCGAAGAGAGGTGTTTGCAGGGTGGGTGTACGGGGTTGCGCACCGCCTCTTCCGTCGCCCGGACCGATTTGTCGGGGCGCAACCACGTCCATAGCCCAGCGCAAAAAAAAAGTATGGAAGAGCTCGAGTCCAGCAGTGTGACGTATGTGAGCTAAGATGTTGATGATAATGATGATTTATACAGGTTTTAGCCTTAATTATCTTTTATGAAAGTATTCTAAGACAGAAGGACAGTGGTCATTAATATTCTATAGTAGGAAACTCTTCTGGAGTGGGTCCAAATCAACTTGGGTTATATGTAAGGAATCTTATTAAAGTTATTAATATGGCGTTTTTATATTTTTAGGGTTAGTGACAACGACTCGTGTTACGCATGCGTCTCCAGCGGGGATGTTTGCACACACTTCTGAAAGAAACTGGGAAGCAGATGTGGATGTACCTGAAGAGTGTCGCACCTTAGGTTGCCGAGATATCGCCTACCAACTAGTCATGGATAACCCTGGCCGACATTTTAAGGTTAGTACCAATAAATTAAGACCATAATCAAAGAACTCCTTTTTTTTTTTTTTTTTTTTTGTTTACGCTGTGGAAATGCTTTTGCGCACATCCCCCGCCAGTGACAGACGGGGGGTAAGTGGGACTCGCCGGCCATGAGATTGACGGCCGGAATACCCACTAAAACCTAACAGCGGTCCCTTCCGCACTTTTACGGGATGCCGGAGAGATCGTCTATTGACATTCTATCCCCGACACCCCTACGCTTAGCCATCTGGCCACGACCAGTCAGCCGTCAAGGCGGTGGGAGGAGGTGCACGTAGCGGTGCCTCCCTCTCCCTGGTCGCCGCCGGCGGAGCGAGTTCGCAGACGCGAGTGCTTCGCGTTCTCGCTCCGCGGCCTCATTTGCAGAGATGACTTCCTCGCAAAAGGAGGCCATCGACGTCCAGTGCCAGTAATCAAAGAACTCCTGGCCGTTATGACTTTTTAGTATTACTAACATTAATACACTAAATTTATTCGGTGGAATACAACTGAAGACAATTGCATAGCAGCCGTTTAAAATCAATAGGTACTTACGTAATTTAAAGAATATCCCACACTTTTTTGTACCAGGTTATGATTCGTTCACATCCCACCTAAACTATGCAGTACAACAGAATGGATGTCGTGGAATCTGATCATCTTTTCTATTGCCATTGGGAGGGAGCACTGGATACGAGTGTTCTTTTTTGACGGCCCATACGATTTTTTTTTTATACAGATACTGCGGCTCAAACACTTTCATATTTACACTTTATTATTTGACTGCACAGATGGCGTAGTGGTTAAGATACCGACCTTCCGTGCCAGTGCCGTGGGTTCGATTCCCACGCAGGACAATACTTTGTGCGATCCACAAAGTGTTGTTCTGAGTCTGGGTGTAATTTGTCTACGTTAATTGCATGTTTGTAAAGTCCCCCGCAATACAAGGATTATTTCCTTAGTGCAGGGAGGTGTCTTTAAAAAAAAAAAAAAAAAAAAAAAAAAAAAAAAAAAAAAAAATATTCTAAATTAACGCGTAAATTGTATTGAGATGACAAATTTACAATCTTTAAGTTATCAATACGTGTGGTGACGGAGTAAGAATACTATTCATCACCCCATAGCTTACCCGTGGGTGATCGTACGATACGACTAAGGAATATAAAACGCATATAACATCAATGCGAGATAAGGAAAACTCGGAAAGAAAACCCTATACCAACACGTCTGACCAGCGCGGTATAATAGGTTAATTTCCCTCCCATTACGGAGGAAGCCCGAGCCCAACAGTGGGACATTTATGGGCTATGATGATGATGATGAAGTTATCAATTGTGTCTATCCAAACATACTGTACCTCAGGACCAAAAATTATGTAAAGGACAAATAATTATCCTGTGTGAAAATCAAACTTAAGCGACATTGATATAATTATATTATGATCTATCATGAAAATAAATTAAATGTACGTTTATATATGCCGGGCTGGCCATGGCCGTCAAAGATTCAGTGACAGTGGCCGGCCCAATAGCGATGGGGAAGGAATACGGTGGGATAGGGGGCCATGCGCCACCCTTCCGTTACCCCGGACTGAGTGGATGGCATGTGTCTAGACCATAGCCTGCCAAAAATTCCCATTTATTGATAATTTTGGAACACTTTACAGTACAAGCATATCGTAAAATTTCAATAATCATTATCATCAACCTGCTTTTATCCCAATTTATTTGGGGTCGACGCAATATGTCTTCTCCTTCCATACAACTCTATCAGACGTTATCTCTGTGGTCACTCCTTGTCTATCCATGTGATGTTTCACGCAGTCCATCCATCTTTTCTTCGGTCTTCCCTTACCCCTTAAGCCTTCAATATTCATACTTAAAGCTTTCCTCACAACATTACTTTCATCCCGTCTCATCACATGTCCATACCATGTCAATCTTTCACTCCTTAATTTTTTCGTCACTGGTGCAACTTTCAAACTTCCTCTTATATGTTCATTCCTTATTTTATCCATTCTTGTCACACCACACATCCATCTCAACATTCGCATCTCCGCTACATGTAAAATTTCAATAATCATTTCAGGTAATTATGGGAGGTGGAAAAAGGGAGTTACTACCAAATATATCCGGCGTCATTGGCGATAACAACGGGAGGAGATTGGACGGTGTTGATCTCACTGAAATGTGGCACGTTGATAAGACTAAAATGAATGCTACACATGAATATGTTACAGACAGAACAGAACTTATGAAGGTAAGCAATAAAAATAAGTAACAATAGTAATAATAAGATTTAATAGTGGTAGGACCAGGCTGTAGGCAGTTCTCTGTCTACAGCCGCGTGCCGGTCCATCCGGGGTAGTATCACACTCTCGAAGAAGATCGACGTCTGAGTAATGGCAATGTGTTATTGCGCTTCGTTCGGTTAGCGAGAGAACCAGAAGCCCAACTGTGGTTTGGGTTTTATATTGGTAGGCAGCGGTCTAGCTATACCCTTGGTATTGCAAAGGTATGCTTTGCGGCAGTGACACTTACTATCAAGTTTGCCACCAAAAGCAATAAAAACAAAAATGTAAATCAAGTTAAAGATTAAATTCTTCGTCGTCATTATTTTATCTAATATGTCCAGCTGCAGAGTTGTACGTCCTTCACAATAGAAGCGAAATTGTTACATAATTCACTGGCACGGATCCTTGACAAAGCACGTTTAGCGCCTTATGATAAAGAATCTAATTATGTGGTGGCAGCTACGAATACTACCAACCCTTACATTAATTGTGGGTATCGTAAAAGGCTAAATTTAAAAAAGTCTATAATCACCCTGAACAGACTTGTTGATATGGCTTTATTTCGAATTATCTGGATTTCCTTGCATTATACTTATTAGTACCACTTTCCGTGAGGTGACGGAGTAAGAATACAATTCACCACCCACTATCTTACCCGTGGGTGATCGTACGAGACGACAAAGGGATATAAAATACATATAACATCTATGTAAGAGAAGGAAAACTCGGAACAAACACGTCTGACCAGCGTGGTAGGTCTATTTCCCTCCCATTATGGAGGAGCCTCGAGCCTAATAGTGGAGCTGAGATGATGATAGTTATTAGTCATCTTTAGGGCTTTATTTCAAGTTTTTTGGATTTCCTTCCATTATATATTTAGCCGTGTGGCGACGGAGTAAGAATACAATTCACCACCCCCTATCTTACCCGTGGGTGATCGTAAAAGACGACTAAGGGATATAAAACGCATATAAGATCCAATGCAAGAGAAGGAAAACTCGAAAGAAAACCCTATACCAACACGTCTGACCAGTGCAGTTTAATAGGTTAATTCCTCTCCTATTACGTAGGAGGTCTGAGCCCAACAGTGGGACATATATGGGCTGTGATGATGATGATGATCGTAAAAGACGACTAAAGGATCTTAAGTTGCATTAACTTTATCTGATACCGTTTGATCAACAATTCCCAAGGAGGGTTGATATCAGACAGGCGGCCGCTCATAAAACAATTACCAAAACGTTTTTAATATATACTCGACATACTGCTTTGATCCCAAGTAATTGGGATAAAAGCAGGATAACGAGGTTATGATAAAAACTCCATAAGAGACCCTGTAGCGGTAACCAAACATCATAATTTTATCTTACTATAAAGCTATTGATGTTCCACTAGGGTTAATCTATTTTAATAACTCACCAGGTTTTTAATTCTGATGATCTACCAGAATATCTGCTGGGCTTATTTAGCTACGGGCATATGGAGTACCATTTGAATGCTAAAAATCAACCTACATTAGAAGAAATGGTGGAAGTAGCAATCAAAATGCTTAGCAGAAGCAAAAATGGATATTTCTTATTCGTTGAAGGTAAATATTAATATGTTATTAAAAAAATAATCTGCAGTCAAATTCAAATAGGATATACCTTTTTAGGGGATGAATGAATGGTTATAGCTACTGCTCTCTTCATGGACCCATAACCGGTTTTCATGATACAATAAGCGAATCTACTTTCATATCATATTCACGAGTTAATCTTTAAGTTATTATACAAAAATTTAGGATCATATTGATCCTAAATTTTTTTTTTGTATTTAATTATCACATTATTTTAATTCATTAACGTTCCACTACTGAGTCCGAGCCTCTTCTGTAATAAGAGAGAAATTGGCCTACTAAACGTACTCGTACTTATAGAGCTTTATTTCGAATTATCTGTTTTTTTTTTTTTTTTTTTTTTTCTTTTTTTTTTTTTTTTTTTTTTTTCAATTATATTCCTTAGTCAACTTTTACGATAGCCATAAGCAAGTTAAATGGCGGTCAATTGCATTCTTACTCTGTTATTACCTGAAAAACTTTTGTATTTATTGACTGTTATATAATATAATAAAAGAAATACAAACTAATAAAAAAATCACTGTATTTTTAATAATATTATTCTTATTCTAGGAGGAAGAATCGACCATGCACATCACGACAGTCTAGCTCACCTAGCGTTAGATGAAACAGTCGAATATTCTAAGGCTGTTAAAAAGGCAAAGTCATTGACAAGCGAGGAAGATACTCTGATAGTTGTCACTGCAGATCATGCTCATACTATGACTGTCGCTGGATATCCATCAAGAGGAAATGATATATTAGGCACTGTTGATACTGCGCCAGGTCTAGATGGAAAACCTTACACTACAATTAGTTATGCAAATGGCAAAGCTCATTCTATTGGACTGGATGGACATAGAGTGGATGTGACACAAGATAAAGGATTTACAACGCGTAAGTTTATTTTAGTTATTTCGGATAAAAAAAGCCAATGGTTCATCTAATCGTCATCATTATCTTAGCTCATATAGGGCCTACTGTTGGGCTTAATCCTCTACAGCAATAAGAAGATAATTAACCTACTATACTACGCCGTATAGAAAGGTTAGCTTAGAGTTTTATTTCGAGATTTCCTTCTTTTAAATATATATTACATTTTTTAGTCTTCTTTTACAACACCCCACACACACCCACGGGCAAGAAAGAGGTTTAAATTATATTTTAAGTCCATTCCCCTACGAAAGGTGAACCTTAGATGAATCTAATGATAAATAGTAATTGCTACTTATGAATTTAAATATGCTAAGTCAAGTAGCTAGCATAAATATTGTAGAATGTGCTCTCCTTTTTTGAATAGGTTTGAGCAGAAATGTATTTACGCATTACAGCGCAAATCCTAAGTAGAGAAGTATATAAAACTTACCTTCAAAGAGTTCGAAGTCTGTTAACATTTTCGATTCTTTAACTAAAGTATCATCGCAGCTCATACATGTCCCACTGTTGAGCTCGAGCCTCGTCCATAATGGGAGGGAAATTGACCTACTATATCATGCTAGTCAGACGTGTTGCTTTAGTGTTTTGTTTCGAGTTTTTCTTCACTTGCATAGATATTATATGCGTTTTATATCCCTTAGTGGTCTCTTATGATCACTCACGGATAAGATAGGGGGTGGTGAATTGTATTCTTACTTCATCACCACAAGGAAAACACTGTAGCAACTAAAATATAACACTGATTTATAGAGCATAACATAGATTTAAAATATAGAACAAAATCTCTCTCGTGGAAAATTAGCTTATACTTGATTTTAATATAAAATTATCAGAAACTAATAAGTTAATTCAAATAGAATAGAGAAAATGGAGAATCTAGTAGCTGTTAAACTTTATTATACTATTAAATCAAATTGGCTCTGTGAATTAGTGGTATACTTTTGTTAAAGAATTTAAAATATTTGATAGAGAAAATATCTACTATATTAATAAAACTAATTTACTTTAGAGGTACTAAGCGAGGTAATAACATCTTTGAGATAAAGTATGAAGTACAAACGATGAAAGTAATTCTATTTCTTATATCTTTTCTTTTTAAATCAACAACCGAGCGGTGTCAATATATTATGCTTCATTTGGAGAGCGAGAGAGTCAGAGGCGCATCTTTCTGGGTGGGCTTTGGTTAATAGGCAGCCCAAGTCTATTTGTATCCCTGATATTGCAAAAGTGTGTCATTAACACTTAAAATCGGTTGTGCTGCTTACTCGTTTGCTTACATAAAAAATAAAAGAAAAATAATAAATAGTTTAACTGTTAAAATATATAGGTATATTATTTGATAAAAATATATTATTTCGTTACAGGTGATTTGGACTATTCCTATCCGAGCTTGGTGCCTCTAGATTCAGAGACTCATGGTGGCGAAGACGTTGCGGTATACGCTTCAGGACCCTGGCAGCATCTTTTCACAGCCAGTTATGAACAAAACTTAGTCCCTCATCTAATGGCCTACGCAATGTGCATATCAGAAGATAAGCACGAAAACTGTGAAAACAAAACTTCATCAGGCGTTATAGTACAACCAAGTAGATTAATATTGTTAGTTATAGCCGTGATATGTATTATAAGAGTATCTCTTTAGCGAAAAGACTTAACTAATTAGATAAATTTGAAGTTAAAGTAATTATTATTAATTTGTAGGAGTTTGAGTTGTATAATTACTTTTTCATTATATTACCGTCCCATTATTAAAAACGAGGCTTCTATAGAGAAGGTATATATTACGTCCGATCTAATTGTGATTATGGAGTTCCAAATCTGAATAAGTCATAATTTTTTCTTGCATACATGCTATTATACGGAGTCTGGAACACTGCTCGATTGCCAGTAAAACGTTACCTAATACGTGGTATTACGTGGAGCTGAAATGTATGTGTGTGCTTGTGTTATACTGCTGCTTACCCCTTAAGGGATAAGAGCATTATATAATATTTAACTATTATATTGTTATTACATAATTTAATTATGTAAAAAGTGCTGTGAAAGGTAAATTTGTTGTTTTTTTTTGTAAATAAGGTCTAAATAAATATTTGTAAAATAAGTACAACTTAAATAATTAAATATTGTGCAGTATTTTATTATATTATAAAAAAAAATATAATTATATTGAGTTTCTATTGTTATTACCTCCATCCATCCATCCATCAGGCTGTAGACGTCCAATGTTAGATATTGGCTTTCTTACGAGAATGTTACTCAGAATGATCCTGTGCTCCTTGCGACTGTTAAGACATCATTAGTTTATCTCAGGAGTCGACAACGTTTTGAGTCAGAAGAGTCAAAAATTTGAATTTATAAAAGTTGAAAGTTTTTAAAGAGCCACATTTTCTTTTTTTTGTCAGCAATAATTTATGCCTAATCCTCGTTAATCAATTCAGAACCAATTTTAAATGTTTTCTTTATAAAATATTTTTTTGCGTATAGAACTAAAGAACCGCAATTTTACATCCAAAGAACCGCATGTTGCTCGCGACCTGCAGGTTGCCGACTCCTGGTCTATCTAATGGGTGGTTGCGCTATGCTGCGTCGTCAGATTCGTAGTCGACAATTATGATAAGGCATGTCTGTCTACTTCAACATACTAATTCTTCGGGCTATATCAGCCATACTCGTTCTTGTACAGATATTCGTATGCCGACTTTTATTACGTAGAGAAATACCGAACATAGTCCCTTTTATAGAACGCAGAGCTATTTTTAAGTTTTGTTATGAGGCCGATATTTTGTAACTATTTGTTTTAATCTGATAATAAATGGTGCTTGCCGCTGCTTACGGTATCACTCTCACCGGGTTGATGGCCCTTAGGGCTCACCTATAGTCCGCGTAAATCACTAAAAGCCACCTGCTGCTAACAGCATACAAAAAAAAGCTATCACTCCAGTTAATATAGATTTAATTAAGCGATTTGCACGCTCAAGTAAAACACATAAACTTCATTTTGGACTCCATTGCACATCGTAGTCGCGTAGTAAAATTATGATTATATACTACAGCAGAATAGTTAGTCCTCAGTGATCACGAATGTTGACAAGTGTTTAAAACGTCGAGGTAATAAAAATAAAATTGTAAACGGAAGATTCATTAATAAGCAACGGGCCGGGCCATCTGTACTTTTGGTATTGCAAAGGTCCACGAATAGTAGTACCATTTATCATCAGGTGTGCCGCTTGCTCGTACTACCCTTTTTTTTTTTATTGTTGGGCTATGGGTGCGTCTCGCCCCGCCAAATCGGTCCGGGGTGACGGAGAAGGCGGCGCGTGACCCCATAGACCCACCGTAAAATCCTCTCTCTTCGCCGTGCGAGCGGACCACCGGTACCCGATCTTTGTCTTCGGTGGTCTGCTCGTACCACCCTGAGCAATAAAAAAAAAAAAAAAACGCTATTCTGGTAAAATCAAAATATCGATAAAATCCCTATAGTGGTTAACGTTAGATTTAAAAATGCTGAATAACGAAGTTGAGGAATCAAGAGAAAGAAAGCTCTAAATAAAATCCTATACAAACTCGTTTAACATGCTTCGTTATAGTAGGTCAATTTTTCTTCTGTTATGATGAAGGCTCGAGCCCAGGGGTGAGACATATATGAGCTATGATGATGATGAAATGTAATGTTATAAATTTTTAATCACCTATTAAATATAAGAATTTAACCCTCGCCGAGCAGGCCATCGAAGACAAGTACTTCATCAAATCAAATGGCAGTAAAGGAGTTATGGGACTGTATGCCACTTCATGCCATTGCCGTGGTCGTTTCATTTATAACGTAGCGTACTAGATCATAGCCTTTTTGTTTTGGCGACTCTCCGAGGCGACAGAAAGAACGGCGCGTGATCCCGTAACTCGCCCCACAAGTAGCTCTCAGCGCCATGCGAACGAACCACCTGTATCCGGTCCTTGATTCCAGGATGTGATTCCATAAAAAAAAAAAATGATTCAGAATCTAAATTCAGATCAATACTAATATTTTCTAATAAATCATAGTGACATTATTGAAGTATGCGTCATATTCGTATGGAATTTGTGTAGGTAGGATCATGTGCTGATAAGGATCGAACAAATTTTCGATGGAGAGTTTTAATTTTAATATGTATATGAAACGGAAGTTAAATTCTTTGACAATTTAGTATTGCTGACACGTCACTGAAAAATATATATATATATATATAGATATATGTATATGTTCCGTGTGGTGACGGAGTAAGAATACTATTCACCACCCCATATCTTACCTGTGGGTGATCGTACAAGACGACTAAGGGATATAAAACGCATATAACACCTATGCGAGACAAGGAAAACTCGAAACAAAACCCTATACCAACACGTCTGACCAGCGTGGCATAGTAGGTTAATTTCCCTCCCTTTGCGAAGGAGGCCCGAGCCCGGCAGTGGGACGTTTGTGGGCTGTGATGATGATGATGGGGGCCTATTCCAGTCTGAGCAACTTGGCATAGCAGGTCAATTTCTCTCCCATTGTAAAGGAAGTTCGAGCCCAATATTGGGACTTGTGTGAGGAGTTTCTTCTTCTTTGTCAGCTAATATACGTTCTACTAGTGTACATAGCCCGAACATAATTCGAAATGAGTGTGAATATAGCATTAGAATGTGGTACCCCATTGGCCGAGTAGATTGGTAATTAGATGAACAATATCTGCTAGTCCACATTTAATTGTCTTAACATTTTAACTGCGTGAAATGGCAATTGATGGTGAATACTTATTCCAATACGAGAGTACATTTTTTTTTTAAATTATTTACTGGTTTGTATTTTTTCTTTAAGATACCACGCTGCGCTGAGGTGAAAATTCTTGTATTAATGCAGACTTAATAGACGTATAATTTAGCAGACAGAAATTTCATCCAGACAACTATTTGTGACAAACTATTGGATAAAGTATTGTCCTGTGTGAAAATCGTAGCCACTACACTTGGCATATTACGTCAGTATCTTAATCACTACACCATCTGTGCAGTTAACCATATTCATTTAGGAAAAATAAAACAACGCGGTCAATCTTAAATCTGACTATAAATGTTAAATCCAGCAATAAAATATTTACGAATAAAAAAACATTTTTGGTAAGTTTGAATTTGAGGTAAGATTGCGGATCTTGAATTTGAAATAAAAAAAAGCAGAAATACGATGTGTCATAACATAAGGGCTTAGAAGATATAACGACATGAGCAATGAGTTTTTTTATTCGATATAAATAATACGTAAATAATATATACCATTTAATATACACCATTCCATCCGTGTGTTGACGGAGTAGGAATACAATTCATCACTCCCTATCTTGCCCGTGGGTGATCGGAAAAGATGACTAAGGGATATAAAACGCATATAACATCTATGCAAGAGAAAAAAAACTTGAAACAAAATACTATACCAACACGTCTGACCAGCGCGGTATAGTTCGTTTCGTAAGACGATGTCCACTCATTCGAGCAGGGTGTGTTCAAACCATAGCCTTCCTAAACAATTACATCAACTTTTTATCCCACATTAGGGGAAAGAAAATGTCAGGTTGTGGATATTGTTCATAATTGGGTCAGTTGTACTTCATATGGAAGTAAGGGGTAAGGTGGGGTGGTTTGGTAATTCACCAGAATTGTATTTTTACTCCGTCGTCACACGGAAAGGGACACCCACACGGAAATTATCATCAAATATAATTATTTTTATTTGATGATAATAACAGATATTTAACCCGTGGGTGATGTATGAGCGAGTAGGTATGAAAGAGAGTATTGGTGTAAAGATGCGAAAGGTAATGCTCCGATGGTTCGGACATGTGGAAAGAATGCCGAACGAACGTCTGGTTAAGAAGATATACAATGCGAAAGTGGAAGGATGTAGGTACCGAGGGAGACCGAGACTAACCTACCTAGACCAGATCGGTCATGTACTGAAGGAGGGTGGAGTCAAGAGTCTCCGAAACCGGCGAGCGTGTATGAAGAGAATTATGAATGTTGAGGAAGCGAGTGAAGTATGCAGAGATAGAGTTCTCTGGCACTCTGTACTCTCTGCCTACCCTGCAAGGGACATGGCGTGATGATATGTATGTATGTATGTATGTAACCCGTGGGTGATCGTACGAGACGAGTAAGGGATATAAAATGCATTAATATCTATGTGAGAGAAGGAAAACTCGAAACAAAACCTTATACCAACACGTCTGACCAGCGTGGTATAGTAGGTCAAATACCCTCCCATTATGGAGGAGCCTCGAGCCCAACAGTGGGCCATACATGAGCTGAGATGATGATTATGATAATGACGGATATTATATTTATTCAAATTAATTATCCACCTTAATCAACTGATGAAACATAGTTATATAACCACAATAAGAAAGAAAATTAAATTAATTTGAATAAATATATAATATTATCTGTAATCATCATCAAATATAAATAATTATAATAGATAAGAGATGGCGCTACAGGTTACAATAGTATATGATTTGATATTTCATGGTCATGAATCGTTTTCTTGCGCAGGCACGTAGGACTTCCACACTAAAGAGTCGACCAGTACTGCGCGACGTAAGACACGTATGTACTTTAGTACATCTAACTCCTAAACGACTTGAGATACCGTTTTGATATTTTTTTTATAATATTTATATACTACAAGGTATATTTTCAGATAAAAATAAAAAATACAAAAAAATACGAACTTAAAAAAAAAACGATGTGTTATGTAAACTTTCGGTTTAATACATGAAAAATTCATTCTTTTTTAAATTTCAGGCTATTGCCAATAAAAGCAAGTAATATTCTCAAATAAACATTATTTACTTATATTTCAATCTATCTGGTTTAACTTCAATAATAGCAATCAAAAAATCAGTTCCTCAAATTTTTATAGTTCTTTGTACACCCATAAATTCGTAGGTAGGCAAAAAAAAAAAAAAGTAAAAGACACACATTTATTCAGGTCATATGGAAGTACAATTAACCCAATTATGAACAATATCCACAACCTGACATTTTTTTCCCTCTCCGCTTCACGTGAAATGGCCCCATTAGTTAGATAAGTTGGTATAAGTTATTTCCAATATTATTTATTTTACAGTAATTTTAACTGCTAATATCTTTAGTATGTTTGAATGCACTGCACATTGTAACAAACTTATATCTCTTAGTTATTTTTATGACAATCGTGTATATAAATGGAGTATTGAATTTTATTCTTATTCAATCACTACACGGAAGATATAAGGTACGACATTATACATTACGGTCAGTTACTTTTAAAACATTCTATAGTACGTATAGGTTATATCGCCTTTCACACAAGTCTTAGTCATCGCATTAAGATGTATTCCTTTAAGGCCCTTATATACTATACATTTAAGTATACTAGATGGGCATACAAATTAGTCCACAGTGAATTTTGTATTACAATTATTATGATTAAAAAAATTCTATATATTATAGAAAACGGCAACTATTACCATGTCAAATTTCATAAAAATTAACGTGGTAATTTTGGTGTGTTTCACGAATTTAGTTTTAACGTGATTCGCAAGCAATCCACTTATATCATAGTTGTTAACTTTGACCCTTATAATTCTGTAAGGAAGAATTAATACAATTAAAACTCACTCTTTTTGAAAGACTGTCTTAAAAGAAGTACTCTCAGAAACAGATTATTTTAATCCACCTATAAGTGTTTCTATGAATTACGGTCAATCTTCGATCAAATGAAACTATTTTAGTATAGACTAGTTTACTTCGATACAATCCCAATTAAGTAATATAATTATGTAAACAGATCTCCAACTGACGCTATGAGCTATCGAATTGCGGATTAATCTTCCACCTACAATGAGACCTACTACATAGAGACGATGTGCTGACACGTCACTGGAAAGTTGATGCGGTAGAGCCTATCCCAGTCCACGTGAGAGGACTACCGAAGACAAAGATCGGATACCGTTGGCCTGCTCGCACGGCGAAGAGAGGCATCCTTGCAAGGTGGGTCTATGGGGTTGCATGCCGCCTCTTCCGTCGCTCCTGACCGATTCGGCCGAGTGCGCCCATGTCCATAGTCCACCGCAAGGAGGAAAAAAAATGCCATATCTCAGTCTAAGCAACTTGTTATAAGCAAATAAATTTCTCTCCTATTGTGAAGGAATTTCGAATTATTTACCTCTGAGAATATATATGCAAATTTATCGGTCGAGTATTTAAAGAGTGAAAGTGTCACAAATACACAAACTAATGCTAATTTATAATATTAGTCATAGATTTGAATATATTGAAATATCTGTATATTATATTTGTAGACTTATTACTCTTAGACTTGCATAGTTTCCGTGTAGTGATGGAGTAAGAATACTATTCACCACCCCATATCATACCCGTGGGTGATCGTACGAGACGACTAAGGGATATAAAACGCATATAACATCTATGCAAGAGAAAGAAAACTCAAAACAAAACCCTATACCAACACGTCTAATCAGCGCGGTATAGTAGGTTAATTTTCTCCCATGACGGAGGAGGCCCGACCGAAACATTCGAAGAGGCGGCGAGCCTGGCCACTCTCGGCACCGAGGAGATGGTCAGGCGAATCGAGGCGCTGGGGCTCAGGGTGGCCCTAAACAAGACGGAGGCCCTACTATTCCATGGGCCCCGTGTGAGGCTGCCCATCGGCGCCTCGTTAGTCGTCAACTCCATCCACATCAGTATCCAGGCCCATATGAGGTACTTGGGTCTGGTGCTCGACGGGCAATGGTGGTTCCGGGAGCATTTTCGTCAAATTGCTCCCCGGCTGGTCGGCGCGGCGTCCGCCCTTTCTCGGCTCATGCCGAATGTGAGCGGACCCAGTTTCGAGGGCCGACGGCTGTATGCGGGGGTGATACGCTCAATGGCCATGTACGACGCACACGTGTGGGCGAGGGCTCTGAACGCCCAGCTCAGGGCGGTGCTGTGGAGGCCACAGCGAGCCATGGCGGTCAGAGCCATTCGCGGGTACCGCACGGTGTCTACCGAGGCGGCATGCTTATTGGCCGGGACGCCCCCGTGGGACCTAGAGGCGGAGATGCTCTCCGACCTCTACCGGCGGGTTACCTCAGTGCGCGAGGAGGGTGGCTCCCCATCGTTGAGCGAGATAGCCACCTGGCGCGAGGACGACCGCCGAGACGTCATCGCCCGTTGGGTTACGCGGCTGGAGAGGCCAAGACACGGTGTCGTTACCGTCGAGGCCCTCCGGCCCGTACTGATGGAATGGATGGAGCGGCGGCACGGAGTCCTCTCTTTTCGACTGGTGCAGATATTATCGGGGCACGGGTGTTTCGGTTTGTACCTGCACACGGTTGCGTATAGTGAGTGGACTCCGGCCTGCCACTATTGCAGCAGTGACGAAGACACGACGAGACACACGCTGGAGGTGTGTCCGAGTTGGGACGGGCAGCGCCGTGACCTCGTCGCTGTTATCGGTGCCGACCTGACGCTGCCGGCTGTCGCGAGGGCGATGGTCGACAGCGTCAGGAACTGGGACGCGGTCGCCACCTTCTGCGAGGCTGTCATCTCGCAGAAGGAGACGGCGGAACGAGTCTGGGAGGATTCCCGTAACCCGAGCCGCCGTCAGCGGCCGGGGCGGCGCAGGCGCGAATACCTGCGCCTGATGCCACCTTAACCGAGGCTTCGGGTGATCGGACCGGGAAATTGTCCGGCCACCCGACGTGAGGCCACCGCGTGAGGACGACGCCTGAAAGCTGTCGGGGCGTCGACAGGAGAGGGCATACTGCCGAGCAGGCCACCGAAGACAAAAATCGGGTACCGATGGCCCGCTCGCACGGCGAAGAGGAAGTGCTTGCAGGGTGGGTCAGTGGGGTTGCGCGCCGCCTCTTCCGTCACCCCGGACCGACTTAGCGGGGTGCGACGTCCATGGCCCACCGCAAAGAAAAAAAAAAAAAGAAGAAAAAAAAAGGAGGCCTGACCGAACAGTGGAACATTTATGGGCTGTGATGATGATGATGATGATACTTAGTTTTGGATACATATTTGACATTTTAACACTAAGATAAGAAAATAACCCACAATTGTTTCTGAATCACACAAAAAACCTAGTTATTTGGAAATCTAGTCCATAATACTAGGTCCGGATCTCATAAGAATATGATAATTACTTAATCATTATCACACACTCAAAATACATACTTCAGTGAATATCTTCTAAATAAACTCAAATAAAGAAGTGATATTTCTATATTTTCAAGCTCATATTATGTGTATGGTCTCTTAGGAGCCAACGGTACAGCCTCAAGGCATAACAGTCAGCATATTAACACTAGGGCTGGAAATGACTGCTACTTTTAATTATATAATATATGTAACTTATTATTTATTTAATGATTTTTGAATTTTTTTTGTTTATGTTTACGAAACGAATAATTATTTATTTGATTTGATTTTTTTAAACAACACTCTGCACTAGAGAAATAATCCTTTTATTGTGGGGGGGGGGTTGTTGGACTTTACAAATATATAATTAACAGACACAAATTACACTCAGACTCAGGACAACAATTTATACATCGCACAATGTATTGTCCTGCATTGAAATCGAACCCATAAAACTTCAATAATGTCAAGCGATTTGAGAATCGCAGTTGGTGTTATATATGACATAAATTTCCTAGTAGAGTGCTAGGGGCTCTAGCAAAAGGTTTTTTTATGGAAATATAATGGGTTAGTGACACATTTTATTTTTAGACCGAATAAACGGTAGCTGGGGCTCTCTTTAAAGATGGAAATCAATTATCAGTTGTGAGAATCATACTGCTCCAATGTCATACCGGAAGGCTATAATCAGACCATAAGATGAAGATATAGGCCAGACCAGAATCTATCAACAAAACTTTGCACCGATTCTTCAGATAATTATACGTCTATATTAGCAGTGTGTGAGTGAGACATCGTGTGTATGTGTGTGTCTTATATTTGTGCTATGATTGATGGTGCTTGAGTTTTTTTCAATTGATGGTGACTCATATGTTTGCATCTTCAATATGCCATGGCGAGCATCTTCTGTGATTCATTCCTAACATAATATAATTAAGGTATCAGTCATAGCCCAGTAATAAGATTAAAATCTATTTATATTATATTACATAATATTAATAACCGTTGTGTGTTGATGGTTACAAATTTTACCAAAACTTGCTCATAGATGTCGTACAAGACGACTTTGAACTTTACATCGACCTGGGCTAACTCCATCTGATATTATTTGATTGAGAACTACACTTCTAAGGTGGTTTGACGTCAAACAGGCTGCCGGTCATAAAACTATTTGAAATTATGTGCTATGTAAATAGATGGTTCTTATTAAACCCAAGTGTCGGAATAGGAATATGTATCACTAATCTCCGTTTTCACTAACGACTCCTAAATTTTAGGTAATGGAATTTTAATGACATAACATTAAGATTGAATAATTTTCTTATTGTTAATTAAAATATATATAATATATATATATATATATATATATATATATATATATATATATATATATATATATATATATGATATCACTTAAGACGATATAAGTCGCATATTACATCAATGTTATTTATATTAAGTATTATCTAAACTCTAGGAATCGTTGATGAAAATGAGTATGATACTTTCATATCAATAGGTGTCATAACAGACGACAAAGGGACATAAGTAGCCCAGTCACTGCTGAAGAAGAAAATCGGAAAGTTAATTAAGTCTTACGGAGACGACGTCCGGTTAGACAAGTTAACCGGATACTCTCGACATACACTATTGGACATATGTCTTCCTATGATAATAATTTAATAATCCCTACACTTGGCGGTTAAGTTTGAGATCCCAATTACTTTCCTAAGTTTCCCCAAAGAGTGCTCGCAATTACCATGAGAAAGTAAAATCTAAACCCATCATCACACAGATAGACAGTGTATAGGACTAGTAATAATAATAATAATAAAACCTTTTTATTTCCCATAAACCATATTTACAATACTGTTTACTTATTTTATGTTTATCTTAATTCCCAATATTTTATATAATTTGTATTAAAGTTATTTACAAGAATCCCTCTGATAGGGTATAGGTCTCCTCCAATTCTTCTTCTAATTAATTCTATAGTCTGGTGGCTGAATAAATAGCATATATGATCGTTGGTCTTATTTCCTATCTCTTGTTTCAGGCTGCTTTTTATGCAGAGTTCGAATTTTATTTTTATATTTTAACCTTTTTGAGGTAATGTTTGGAGGCTTTCGGTCGCAATCTTCCACGGGGACCAGCCGGTTTGGAATAGGACTAGTAACTCAGCTTTATTCCTATCACGGTAGATGCGCATACCGAATTTGTCTATAAGAGCTATGAAGAAAAAAAGCGACTTCAAAACAATTTACTCGAGGTCAATCAAATACGCTTTATAGAAGATCCACTGTTGGATATAGGCCTTCTTCACGAGAATGCTACTCAAAACGGTCGTGTGCCATCTAAATCCAACGATTTCCTGTGACCTTATAGAAGATAACTTAAGTAGAAAGTAGTCGTAAAATACTTTCAAATAACAAAACAACCATCAAAATAACATCGAAAAAAGTACGGAGGTAATACGTATGAAACGATAAGTCGGTTAAAAAAAGGAAGAAAACGAACTTGTAGTAAGGAAAATAGCGCTAGTTATTAAATGACGCGTTTTTATTCCACACGCTACTTATAAGATGTTCCATTACTAATTAAAACCAGTCACCAATGTCCAATCGAATATTTTACCTGAGCATACAGTCTCAAAGTTAGTGTAATCAAGACGCCACTCGATACAACACGTGTGAATCTCAACAATCAGAAAAGGATACGCGAATAAATATGGAGTTTAATATGTTTATTATCTTCTACGTAGTTTTATCGTTATTTGCATATAATATCAGCTGTGCTAATGGTAAAATTGAAAATTTTTATCAATGTTTTGTTATAAAATGTGTGAAAGTGTTATTATTATTTGTGTTTTTAATTGTTTTTACAGTTTATCGGAGTGCCTCCGTCATAAGTAATGAATACGATTCTAGTCGATTGCTTCCTCATTATAGTAATACATTGAAGGAATCTGATAATATATCAAGTAATTCGTATAAAGTCATGAATAAATCTAGAAGAGTCAAAAGGAGTGTTATGACTTCTGGTAAATGTGCAATCGGATACGCTTGGTGCTTCGTCAAATGTTGCACTTGTGACGAGTAAGTAAACATATCCATTATTAATCTATTTACAAGGTATTGTTGATAATGTTTCGACTTTACAAGCCATCTGTCGCAAAACATGCGACTAAATTCTAAATGTTATGTGTTGTTTCTTTTGATTGTGCATATGGTGTAATAGCTTTATATACTAATCTAAGGATTAGTAATGATATGTTCGGGGTTCCATTCTTACACAAACATACACATACATACATATCATCACGCTATATCCCTTGCAGGGTAGGCAGAGAGAAACAGAGTGCAAGAGAACTCTATCCTTGCATACTTCACTCGCTTCCTCAACATTCATAATTCTCTTCATACACGTTCGCCAGTTTCGGAGACTCTTGAATCCACCTTCCTTCAGTACATGACCAATCTGGTCTAAATAGGTTAGTCTCGTTATCCCCCGATACCTACATCTTCCACATTCGCATTCCATTCTTATTCAATATAATTGCCTTTTCAGGGTTATTGTCTGTAGAGAAGTGTGTTACACTCTGTCGTAGTACTTAGTATATTATAAGTTTCAACCCATACATATACTCGTATATCTTAAAACTTTTATAGTTTTCATATAATCTTAGTAATAGTTTAGCTGTTTCTCAGAGTTGCTAAATTTAATAAATTTTTATTTGATTATCGACAGTGAATAAGGTAAAATTTGAATATTTTAATCCCTATTTATCCGTTTAATAATGAAAAAATAAAAATCTCTAAATAATTTGAGTGCAAAATCCTGTAATCTAATTGAAAATAGATCGTCATCATCATCAGCTCATATATATCCCACTGTTGGGCTCAAGCCTTCTCCGTAATAGTAGGGGAAATTGAACTACTATATCAAGCTGGTCAGGCGTGTTGATATAGGGTTTTGTTTCGAGTTTTCCTTCTCTTGCATACATGTTTGTTTTTATCCCTTAGTCGTCTCTTACGATCATCCACGGGCAAGATAAGAAGGGGGTAAATTGTATTCTTACTCCATCACCACACGGAAATAAATAGTTCTTATGAAATAATAATTAAATAATACTTTTGCTTTTTTATTACGCTGATTTTAGTCTATTTTAAATAAAAGAATTTCTATTTGATTCGTATCTATAATTCGTAAATTGTTTTTAAAAGTAATGAAGCAATTTTTATGCTTGTTTCACTATGTTATTCCGTATAATTTCACATAGGTTTTAGTATATTATTATTAGGTATTTGTCATATTTCATCCTATAATTGTATTATTATGTAAATACCTATGATAAATATCATATAATGTGTTATTAGGTATTTATGATACAATTATAATGTTAATACATTATAATAATTTAAGTATTTATTAATAAAAATAAAAAAATAATAATTTAAGTGTTATAATAATTTAAGTATTTATCATATTTCATCGAGATAAGTTTTTTATTATTATTTATAAATAATTGAATAACGATTTCAATCACCATTTTTAGTAACTTAGTAAAAAATACTTTTTACGATTTCATAGCAATATCGTGTGAAATTGAATTATTACTGAACAATATAATAATAAGCGGTAATAATAAAGTAATGAATGAAATCAAATATTTTGTACGGATTTTATCGATATTGTTCACAACGGCTTATCCGTGTGGAGATGGAGTAAGAATACAAATTACCACCCCCATCTTACTTATGGGTGATCGTAAGAGACTACTAAGGGATTCAAAAGGCATAAAACATCTATGCAAGAGAAGAAACCTCGAAACTAAATCCTATACTAACATATCTGACCAGCATTGTATAATAGATCAATTTCCCTTCCATTACGGAGGAGGTTCGAGTCCAACAGTGGGACATATTATGAGATGATGGGATGATGTAAATAACGGATCCCTGTGGCCATGGATGCTGAAAAGCCTTCAAAACATCGGGCAAGCAAAATACAAAATTGGTGAAATCCAGAAAATAACTTTTAGTTTATATGTGTAATAGTAACCAAAGTTGAGATCATTGCGTTCGAAGTCCAAGTTGTTGATCCTAGATGATGTTTTATTGAGGAAATTCTCAATCACAATCAAAAATAATGCAGTATTATTATTTATTTATGCTCTATACTCTTTCTTACAACATCCATGCATGGTGACTCACTGTTTTCTTAGGCGAGTCACAACGCGGATATTATTACGTGCGACCCTATAACATCGCACTAAAAATGTTTAACAATTGTATTTACACCTCTTTATAAAAATATATAAACATATGTAGTTAATTAGTTACATAAATCTTTCCACCTTACAATTAAGTAATAAAATATCAATTCAAAATAAAATGAAAAACAATACAATTAAATTTAAAATTAATTATAAAACGTAAAATAAAATAAAAAAGAGTGCGCGCTTAAGACCGCACGGCAGAACTGAAAACTTCATTGGCCAATCCCAATCAATTTATATATTATATAGTAAATAATATTATGTAAGTATTATTAGGGATCGTGTTCGTAAATTGAATGAGAAACAAGTCAGAAAATAAAGTTAATGTTTATTAAATTCTATATAAATTAAATTATTTATTTTCGTTATCGTATTCTACAAATGATACAATCGGTTTGTGATAACTAAAATAAGAAAATATGGCGAAGTAAAAGTTCACAGAAAATAAAAGTTAGGTTAACTTTTAATTATATTACACATACATACATTTAGGGGGCATAGTCCGGAGCGTGCTCGTTCGCGTCCCCTGCCAGTCTAATTAGACTGCTAATCCGGCTCGAAATGCGTACCGCAATGCGGGTTAGGGCGTCCCCCGGAGGCGACGCGTACCGACCCGCCCCCGTCGGTACGAATATCGGCAGTTGCGGCGATGGGGGCCGCCACCCATCACGCCTTGCCCAGTCAGGCGAGTCGAGGAGAGCAGAGTGCCGGGTGGGCACGTGGAATGTAAGAGGTTGTGTGGAAGGTAAGTTGCACGAGCTGATATCCGTCGTGGCGGACAAACAGCTAGACGTGCTCTGTGTAACAGAGAGCAAGCGAAGGGGCAGCGACGCCTGCGATCTTCCTGGTGGCGGGATGGCTCTGTGGTCTGGTGTACCACAGAGCGATCGAGCCAGCATGGGGGTAGGAGTACTGCTGTCCTCTCGCTTGGCCTCAGGTGTGAAGGATTACGGAATGTATGATCCCAGACTTCTTTGGGTCCGTATAAAACTTGGTGTCACCAAGGTATTTATGGTTGTAGCATATGCTCCCGTAGGATCCTCGGTGGCATCAGACCTAGAGAAGTTTTGGGATAATGTTAGGGAAGTTCTGTATGCGGAGATTTGAACGGATGGGTGGGGACCAAGCGTCCCGACTATGAAGACGTACTTGGTCCATTTGGTGATAAGAGAGTGAACGACGCAGGTAGGCTCATAGCGGATGTATGCATGGAGAGAAACCTTATTGTGTCTAACACATTTTTCCAACATAAGGACATCCATACGTATACATGGAGAAGGAATGAACAGAAAAGTATAATAGATTTAATTTTGGTAGACAGTCGCCTCCGAAGCAAAATATTGGACGCAAGAGCCTACAGGGGCCCCACAGTCGATACGGACCACTATCTCGTTATTGCGAGATTTAGTGGTCTGTTCAGAAAGTGGAGGCACTGGCGAGAGCGTGTCCACTTCGGAGGGCTTGACAGAATAAAGGTTGAAAGGTTGCAAGAAGAGTGTGTAAGAGAAAAGTATGCAGAGGGTGTCCGAGAACGGCTGACGATGGCAAGCCAGCCGCAATCGGACATTGAAGAATGCTGGAGAGTATTGAAAGAGAGTATGGTAGACACAGCGAAAGAAGTATGTGGAAGTTCAAAGAAGCATAGAAACACAAATGGTGATGCATGGTGGGATGCGGAAGTGGCAGCTTCCGTAGAGCAAAAGAAGAAAGCGTAGCTGGACTATGTCTCTTCTTTGAATCTGAATGACAGTATGACTGAACAGAAAAAAGAAATATATCGGCAATGTAAGAATGACACCAATGCCTTAGTGAAAGAGAAACGTGATAGAGCAAGTATGAGTGCAGAAGATAGGCTGACTAGAAACTTCGAGCAAGTATGAGTGCAGAAGATAGGCTGACTAAAAACTTCTAACTAACACCAAACTCTTTTGGAGGGAGGTGAAGAAGTCTCGGGGTGGTTGATCAGCCTTCAGAATGAATAAAATAAGGTCTAAAGGTGGAGACATTCTTACACAAACACAAGACGTGTTAAGCCGAAGGAGTGAATATTTTGGCGATATGTATGCGGATGCTACTGTTGGCGCCGGTGTCGCATGTGGTCTAGTAGATCAACATTCGGCGACGGCGTCCTCCGATGGCATCAGTATGGATGAAGTTGAATGGGCGATAAGAAGTTTGAAAAATGGTAAGGCAGCGGGCATTGATATGGTGTCTGCCGAGATGATCAAGCTTGGTGGCTCCTGTGTCCGGGAGGCGTTCCTGTTGCTCTTCAATTTATGTTGGGGCTCGGGAATGGTTCCCGGGGACTGGAATAGCGCAGTCATCGTGCCTTTGTTTAAAAACAAGGGTTCACGTTATGACTGCGCAAATTACAGAGCCGTAAGCTTGACCAGTTTGGCAGCAAAAGTGTATGGTAAAATTATTGAAAGGAGAATGAGGATGGTGTCCGATGGTTTACTGTGTGAGACACAAGGAGGTTTCAGGAGTGGAAGGGGATGCATGGATCAAGTGTTCTCTCTGCGCAACATTGTGGAGAAGCATCTGGCCCTAGGTCAGAGGGTTTTCTGCAGTTTTGTGGATCTGGAGAGAGCATTTGACACGGTTGTACGAAAGGAACTTTGGGACATTTTACCGGAGTATGGTATTAACGGTAAACTGCTGCAGGCTGTGCAATCCAGTTACATGGGCTGTAGAGCCTGTGTGCGGCTGGATGATGGAATGTCGCCTTGGTTTGACGTCAATATCGGCGTTAAGCAGGGCTGCGTTCTATCAGCCAGGCTGTTTATCATATATCTGGATAAATGTCTCCAAAGGTTGAACGATATGAATGTGGGAGTCCAGATGGGTGACTCAGTGGTCTCTGCTCTGCTTTATGCAGATGATGCAGTTCTGCTGGCACAGTCAGCGACTGACCTGCAGACCCTAGTCTACACAATGACAGAAGATTGTAAGAAAAGGGGTCTACGCGTGAATGTGAGCAAAACCAAAATAATGGTCTTTGAAAGAGATGAAGCCAGAACAGATGTAAGAGTAACAATAGGTAATGATGTACTAGAGCAAGTGGATGAATTTGTATATCTTGGATGTGGATTTAGCCGAGATGGACGGTACACCACTGATATAGAGCGAAGAGTGAATGCGGGAAATAGAGTGAACGGAGCGTTGGGGCAACTTCTCGGCAGCCACCACCTCAGCCAGAAGGCACGTGTAGCAATACATAACGCAGTGCTTGTCCCAACATTACTGTATGGAAGCGAGAGTTGGGTATGCAGAAAAGAGTATGAAAGTAAAATTAACGCGGTCGAAATGCGATCTCTTCGGAAAATCTGTGGAGTTAGGCTGACCGACCGCATTCGTAACGACGACGTAAGAGAGCGAGTAGGTATGAAAGAGAGTATTGGTGTAAAGATGCGAAAGGGAATGCTCCGATGGTTCGGACATGTGGAAAGAATGCCGAACGAACGTCTGGTTAAGAAGATATACAATGTGAAAGTGGAAGGATGTAGGTACCGAGGGAGACCGAGACTAACCTACCTAGACCAGATCGGTCATGTACTGAAGGAAGGTGGAGTCAAGAGTCTCCAAAACCGGCGAGCGTGTATGAAGAAAATTATGAATGTTGAGGAAGCGAGTGAAGTATGCAGAGATAGAGTTCTCTGGCACTCTGTTCTCTCTGCCTACCCTGCAAGGGATATGGCGTGATGATATGTATGTATGTATGTACATACATTTATATCGAGCCTTTACCGCCAAATTGTCATAAACGACACTTTTGATCTTTCAATTAGATGATAGGAATGTATAAATAATGAGGAGAAATACTTTCATTAAAGAAATCTGTTTTATGAACAAAAAATGGTTTTAATTTATCAGTACGAAACGGCAATTTCATAATTTAACCCCTGATATTATTTCCTCTTATATATATAGCTTTACAACTACAACAAAAACTATCTGGTATCATAAACAAATGTAACTTTGTTCTTCGTATATGTCGAAAAATATAGTTATTTTAATAGATATTTTTATCGTAAACGCCAAAATAGCTTTAGATTATGACAGCATAAAATATTGTAAGCGCCATAAATAGCATAAATAATAATTATTTTTGTTTATTTTTTAACTATATATGTAGATGTCTAAAAATCATTGATGTATATGAAAATTGAACTTACTAGAACATTTCTATTTAAAAATATTTAAAAAATACCTTCTCCTGTAAAATTTGACTTTTGTCGCTTACGCTAAAACCGCGGTAAAGACTCGATATATACGCATATAATATAGACATCAGTGACTTACCTATACGATCGAATCCCTTTATATAATATCAATAACAATAATTATGATTTGTGTAACGGTTATTGTTTATAATTTTTTTTTCAATATATATTATTTTTCCAAAATGTAATATTTTTCAATATTATCAAACCGCTAAATACACACACTAGCCTCACAATGTAAAACAGATAGTTGATAATAATAATTATCATTACGTATCAATTATAACTATTAATTTAATAAAGACAATTACGACGTAAGAATTGATCATACGAAATACAGCGATACAATTGTGAAGAGCAGCTGACTGTATCTTTCTCGCTCGGGTACACTTGGCGGTCTCGAGTTCACCCGATCGAGCGTTTCACCTCAGATCATGACGGATCAGCCTAACTTACTACCCACTAAAAAATCTGTGTGCGGTGCGCCTAAAGAAGTTTTCACTTCAAAAATTAAATATTAATAAAATCTTGTAGCGACAAAAAATATAAAAGACATGAAGTTTCATCATCATCATTATGTCAGCTTATATACGTCCCACTGCTGAGCCCGAACCTCCTGCACAATGGGAGGGAAATTAACCTACAATAACGCGCTGGTCTGACGTGTTGGTATAGGGTTTTGTTTCGAAATTTTCTTCTCTTGCATAGGTGTTATATGCATTATAAATCCCTTAGTCGTCTCTTACGATCACCCACGGGTAAGATAGGGCGTGATGAATTGTATTCTTACTCCATCACCACACGGAAGTTGTAAAATAAAATGAAATTTGCCGACATGTAAAATACGGCATGATTGTTACTCGTCCATCAATTTTCTATACTAAACCAGATTTATATAAGATTAATTATCTTTATATTATAACCAAAAATGTCTTAGTTCTTATTACAATTATATTTACATTATTCGAATAAAGTTAATTGTCTGTTTAAATAAAACTAATACCTAGTTTATAGATTTTTGTTTAACCTTTTATATTTCCTATAACTGACCCATGATTCACTAGAAACGCGATAGTGGCCTAACGTTTTCTTATTAACAACGATGGATCTTAAATTAAATATAATATTATTATACAAACATTTATTTTCAATTTATTTAATAAATTAATAAATATTCATATTACTGAAATTTAGCATTTAATATGCTTGATTATTTATAAAAACCCGATCACGAGCGAAAAATTAAAAAGATTTTTTTTCCCTCGAAACGGGGTTTTTATAAATAATCAAACATATTAAATGCTAAATTTCAGTAATTTAAATAACAGGGTTGTATCATGGTTTAATACAATTCTAGCTGCAAAGTTTGAGTATTGAGTCTGTACAATGTGTAAACAATGTCGGGTAGATGGCACACGTCTCCATAAAGACGAAAATATAATACGATGCGAGAATTGAATGTCCTACAACAGTCCAAGGTGGTGTTAGTGGCAGCGCGATTGGAACGGATTTCCAATAGGTGTGGCTTCGAATTCCACTTGTGACAATCATTTTTCACTCGTAATCGGGTTTTTTACATTTATAAATAGATTAAAAAAAGATGTCATAATAATTATTAGCAGATTTCTAAGTTGTTATTCCATTTCTGCCGATTTTCGCATTCATTATTCCCCTACTATTAGTCACAGTATATGCACTAAGATAACAGAAGATAGATATGAATTGAAGGACATGGTTTTTGCGTAACCGTCAATGGCAAAGCCAACGTTATGATGAGTCAGTGCTAATAAACTTTAACATTGTTGAAATAAATTATACAAGTGAAGTTAATAGGTCTCTTAAAACTATTTACCATAATTACTTTAACTTAAAGTAAGAGATAATGATTTCTGGTGTTTAAGCGAGGCTTACACATGTTGAGATGGATGTGTGGTATGACGAGAATGGATAAAATAAAAAATGAATATATAAGAGAATGTTTGAAACTTGCGCCAGTGACGGAAAAGTTAAGTAATGAAAGACATGTGATGCGACGGGATGAAAGTAATGTTGTCGGGAAAGTTTTAAGCATGAATGTTGAAGGCTTTAGAGGTAACGAAAGACCGAAGAAAATATGGATGGACTGCGTGAAACATGACATGAATAGACAAGGAGTGACCACTAGACCAGAGATGCCGTCTGATAGGGTTGTATGGAAAGAGAAGACATATTGCGTCGACCCCAAATAAATTGGGATAAGAGCAAGTTGATGATGACGCGAGTATTACACCTTTAAAATAAATCTATTTTTACGGATTCTATCGAGTTTGTATTAGATTTTTAATATCCCGATATTTTGAGCACTTTACAGCGTATACACGGAAGGACAGTGACTGATAGACTTATTAGTAGATTACAAGTAAGAAAAATTATATTTGGGATTTTTCTGTTCATATTCTATTCAAAAAGATTTTTTACTATGTGGTGACGACTACGAATAATACCAACACTTAAATTGCTAGTACATACATACATATAATTATGCCATATCCCTTGCAGGTTAGGGAGAGAGAACAGAGTGCCAGAGAACTCTATCCTTCTATACTTCACTCGTTTCCTCAACATTCATAATTCTCTTCATACACGCTCGCCGGTTTCGGAGACTCTTGACACCACCTTCCTTCAGTACGTGACCAATCTGGTCTAGGTAGGTGAGTACCGGTCTCCCCCGGTACCTAAATCCTTCCACTTTCGCATTGTATAACTTCTTAACCAGACGTTCGTTCGGCATTCTTTCCACAAAGAATTCCTAGATAAGAATTGCTAGTAGGTATCATAAAAGATGATTGGGAGCTTAATATAGATCTGAGCCAACTCCATCTGATGCATACAGATAAACAATTACATTCCCAAAGATGGTTCATATCAGGCAGTCAGCCGACCATTCAACTATTGCCTAAAGTTTAGCAATATGTACAATAGGAGAAGAGTACATGTTATATATACTCCACGTGATTGCAATAAGAGCAGGATGATAGTGTTGATTCTCTTACATTCTTTAGGTAGGACCACACTGTTTACAGTTCTCTCTCTCTTGATATTGCAAAAGTTCATGGGCGGCAGTGACACTTACCATCAGGTGTGCTGCTTGTTCATCTGCAACCATTTTTTTTTTGTCAATGGACGGCAGTGACACTTACCATCAGGTGTGCTGGTTGTTCATCTGTCACCATTAGCAATAAAAAAAAATCAGAAAGACGATTATCCATTTTTAGGGTTCTGTATCCAAAGAGTAAAACGGGACCCTATTACTAAGACCGATGTCTGTCACCAGGCTGTATCTCTTGAACCGTGATAGTTAGAAATTTTCACAGATGATGTATTTATGTTACTGCTATAATAAAAAATACTAAAAAGTTGAATAAAATACATACTTAAAAGGGCTCCCATACAACAAATGTGATTTTTTTACTAGATATTGATAACGGCAACAGGTAGAAGCTTGAAATATTCACAGAATATTTATTAATATATTCATATTAAAAATAAATAATGAAATTAAAATAATACAAATATTTATGGGGAGATCCTATACGACAAAGGTATTTTTTTTTTGCTGTTTTTATAGATAATGGTACGGAACCCTTCGCACTCAGCTTTTATTGTAATTTTTATTAAATCACTTTTAATTAAATATGTAAAGTAACAAAAATAACTTTAATTTAGAAAAATATGTACTTTTTCTAATGTAAATAATACAATATATTTGTATACCTTGAATTGACGGTCTTGAAATATAAAAAATGTAGTTCCGTTAATGTTAATTGGGGCCGGTGATATTTATTCAAGCTTATAGTGTCATTCTTAGTAGTCAAATGATGATAATTTTTATTTGTTAGCGGACTTTAATCAGATTTTCTTTCGCCTGTCCTGTCTCTAGTATCTTTGGAGCAGATAAAAATATAATCTGAAATAAACTAGTTTAGTCGTTATAGTATAGCACGGCAAGCTTTATTTTTTTTAAGGCCTATTCAGCAATACATTACGATAACATGTTCACTGTACATCTATGATAATATAGACTATCCCATAAATGCAAACGCAAATTATAGATAATTCTAAATAAGCTTTTTTTTTTCAAATTATTGATAAGTTGGTCCGGTTTTCGGGTAATATATTTTCTTAATTAACTGCTCATACGTGTAAACCAAAAAAAGTGGCTAAACTCACACGTGTTTGAGGTTACGAGCCTTAAAATTTGTGAAGACCCATGCCCCACCCGTGGGTCATTCGCGTACGATGAGCAATTCGAAATGACCCACCGGTGGGGCATGCACAGTTAACGTGTTAACGTCCACTGATGAAAACAAATTTGCCTATGAAAGGATATATAATCTGGATCGGCAGGTGTGTTGATAATCACAGTTAGTGTTAAAACCCGTATACATGAGTACACTTTAGCAGGACTTTTATAACTCCCATAAACAAGTAAGAGATGGCAACATATTATTATTTTTAACTTTACATCATATATGTTGCAAATGGGAGAAAAATTAGAACAGGATTATTTACAATCCTTATTCCAGAAAAAAAAACCTATTAAAATGCTTCTATGACTAAATGCATTTAAGCATCAAGTCTTAGACCCATTTTATCATTGATATTAAATGCAAGTTAGAATTAAATGTCATGTTCAAGTTTACTTATGTGGTACGATAGAACCAGTTGTCATGACTCATCGAATCACATACCAACAACATTCACTCTCAATAAAGTTCAATATCGAATGTGTCTTGTTGAATTTATGGTAGTGTTTTTTTTTTTAAGTCTCACGTTTTTGCACCTGTAGATAAATAGAGGTGGGATACATGAATATTTTTATGTAATATTGACTACACGTGAAGTAGTGTCGTGATTGTAGTAGCGCTATATTAAAAAAATGGAAACATCCACCTACATACATCATGATAATATCGAGAGAGCCGGAAGTCCAACTGGGGTGGGTTTGGGGTTTGTATTGGTAGGCAGCAGCCTAGCTATACCCTTGGTACTGCAAAGGTCCATGGGTGGCAGTGACACTTACCATCAGGTGTGCTGTCTGCTCGTTTGCCACCATAAGCAATAAAAAAAAGTCCCCATATTTTAAGAGGTTTATGTTTTAATATAGAAATCAATAAGTAATAACGCTGTGAACTATTAAAAAATCATTAAAAAGCATTAAATTTTAATTGCTAAATGTTTGTTTTTCTTTACTTTCAGGTACGAAGAAATAACCGGAAGATCTTGTTGACATTAAAACAGCTGCTTTTCAGCCTTGAAGATAAGCTGATCGGTCAATAACTACATAATTATTTGTAGCAAGTGGTTTTATAAAGATATTATTCTTGGAAAGACCATTCGATATCATTCTTGGAATTTGCTCAATTGTTATAGACGTTATTTTTAAATGTATTTGTATCACCATCATCAGCACATATATGTCCCACTATTGAGCTCCAGCCTCCTCCATAATGGGAGAGAAATTGACTTACTATACCGCCCTAGTCAGACGTGTTGGTATAGGGTTTTGTTTTGAGTTTTCTTTCTCTTGTATAGATGTTATATTCGTTTTAAATCCATTAGTCATCTCTTACGATCACCCACGGGTAAGATAGGGGGTGGAGAATTGTATACTTAGTCCATCACCACACGTGTATTTCTATACAGATTATAAAACAGTAAAAAGTCATAAATTTTAAGTTATGTAATTTAATTTATAATTTATTTTGTATTAAGGGATATGGCGTGATGCTTTGCTAGTTTATAACTAATTTGCCTGTAACACAAATAGTCGTGAAAGTAAATTCTAGGTATAAACTGTAGATTATTAGTGTCATAATAGAAAGTAGTTACTGAGATAGTCTTAACATACAATAATAAACTATAGCATTGCATTAAATTTTGCTCGCCATTTTTTATCATTATTACGCGTTCAGCTTATTTTTAACTCTAGCTTAAATAAGTTATAATTATTATTATATATGTCAATTATATGTGAAAAATTTAAACGTCATGTTTAAATTTTGCACAGATGACGTAGTTGTTAAGATATCAACTTTCTGTGCCAGTGCCGTGGGTTCGATTCTTATGAAGAATAATAATCTGTGTGATCCACAAAGTCTTGTCCCGAGTCTGGATGTAAATTGTCTGCGTTAATTATATGTTTGTCCCACGTAATATTTTCTTAGTGCAGGGTAACTTTAAATTAAAAAAAATTGATATTTTATGATTAAAGCATTCATTCAAAGGGTAGTAATTATATTAACTAATATAAGATAAATAAGTAGAATGATTATTTAGCTATAATGTCCCTTATTTATTTAAATGTTAATGTACTTTAAAATATGTAATAAGTATTTAATAGATATAAAAGAGAAACTTTAATGCCTGTTTTCAACAACAAAATTGAATACTGAAAGCAATGTATGACAAACGTAGCATCAAAGATGAATCAATGTTATAGTTATGTGTCATTCAACATTGATTATTAAAATTACCCCAGGTGTGGACAAACGAACGTATATTTTTTGAGATGTGAGTCGCGTAGTTTCGTTCGCAGAAATTCAGCCTTGCAGAAATTCAGTTGAGCTGCTAGACGGACGCATTTTACTCAGTTGCATATTTTGTGTAGCATATCTAGAAGACAAGGAAGATAATGCCAAAAAAAGAAGCTGGGTAAATCCACTTAATAGTGAAAGGCTGATGCGTGGACAGTTGCATACCTTATATGAACGTTTATGTGCAAAACCAGATATATTTCAAAATTATCATTTCAATAATCATTTGCCACTACATTTTTTTCAAGAATTATTACAACTAACTCTTAAAACCACTACCTAAGTCAACACACAAACATGAGACTAGCCTACCCCCGAACTCAATTTAGTCGGATTATGTGTGTGAGTCGGCACACAACTCATTTTGCGTCGCCGTATGGCACGAACTGGAGTTTTGTATGAAATCGAATGCAGCAGAAATTACGCGACCGAAAAAAAATTCACAAAATTACGCTCGTTTGGCCTCACTCTAATCTAAAATTTTAGTATTGTTGATGTCAACAGACATAAGTTTCTGGTCGCTCATATATTTCCAAAATTATAGTAAATATTTTATGTGTAAATTGTTTTGTATGTCAATAAAAATCTTTAAAAGATCATATATATAAAGTGTAACGAAATGTGATGAATTTACAAAATAGTGAGATACTTAGATGAGGAGTACGGATAAAAAAATATAAGGAATGAATGAAGTATATCAGAATTATTGTAAGCCGATATCCAACAGACAATTAAATTAAAATTATAATTTGTAAATTGTGTATTTTATTTTAATTTATTTTATTAAAAACAAGGGCAAAATATTTTATAATATATTTATATTATGTTAAACTAGCATTTTTTTTTTGGTAACGCAGTGGTTAAAAATGAATTTTTCGCATACCCGCCCCGGGCGGGGTATGTGGGACTCGCAGGCCCTGAAGGGGACACTGAATACCCACTAAACCGTACCAACTGCGAGCTGTTAGCCGAAGGGGCTTTTACAGCTGAACCGGTCTGCGGGCGAGCCCGAAGGCTCTCAACCCGATGGAAGTGTGTTAAGCGACATCGCCCAAGGGCTCCCCCTGTGGGGAACGGGCCTCGGCTCGGGGCGTCGCTGAGGGCAAGGTGGACGTGGACGTGTCCATCTTTGGGTCGGTGATTTTTGCGCGCCGTGTTTTCGCACCTCGACGGCGAGGACGAAATCGCGGATATTTGTGTACGATGGCCTCGCGTGCGGCGTAGGCTTTAGATTGGGCGAGCGTTATGGCGTCGTCATCGTCGTTGAGGACGTGACGCGGACGTCGAATTTTAGAGATACGCGATGGGGTATAGGAAGCCGCCCCAACCACTAGTTGGTTGGGGTGTGTCATGGCAGAGTCAAAGTAGCTCTGGGAGCACCACTTCATAAACTGCATGATGGTCGGCAGTTCGAGGTCGATGTGAAGATCGGCGTTACGAATGAACCACGGTACTCCCGTAGCTCGGCGCATGAACCTATTCTGTAAGGTCTGTAACCTATGGATCCTGTGTGCCTTGGTGTGCGCGAACACTAAGCTTGCATAGGTCATGATCGGCCGTATGCAAGTGGTGTCTAATCGGACCTTGCTGTTCAAGGATAGTTTCGACCTAGCATGGAGTAGGCTGTGGAGGCGTCCCATCACGAAAGCTGCACGATCGCATACACTCTTTATGTGGGGGGCGAAGCTAAGTCGGTCATCAAGGGTCACACCCAAGTATTTAGCTTGCCTGCTCCAAGAGACAGGCTTGCTAAATAGCTGGAGGGATGGGATGTTGTCTATAGAGTAGGAACGGGCAGTTCTGCGAGTGAACATGATCGCCTGACTCTTTTCTGGATTGATTTCGATTCTCCATTTCCTGAACCAATTGGCTAGGGCGGTAACCGCTGTTTGGAGAGTCTTAACTACTGCTGTCGGGGTCCTGCCTGCACAGTAGAGTGCGGCGTCATCAGCGTAAAGCGCTTTATGGACTCTGTTAAATTGGGGCATATCGCTAGCATATAGCGTAAATAAGAACGGGGAGAGGACCGATCCCTGAGGGACGCCGGCCTTGATGGGGTGGGAGGTAGACAGCGTACCTTCCACCCTGTAGCGAAAGCTGTGATGACTCAAGTATTAAACTAGCAAACCCAGCTCGTTGATTTATTTGTAGAAGTCGATAGACCGCAGCGCCGTCTGGTGGTAGGTTACATCAATGGCGATAGCGTATATATATATTAGCGGTTACGAATACTATCAACCATTACTTTGCTTGTGAATGTCGTAAAAGACGACTAAGAACCTTATAACGACCTGTGTCAACTTTACCTGATGCCATTTGATCAACGATTACATTCCCAAGGAGGGTTGACATCTGGTAGGCGGCTGGTCATAAAACTGTTGCCAATAACTTTTACAACTGTACTATGAAAGAAGTGTACATATTGGGTCGATCCAATGGTCCAAATAATTAGGACTTATCCCAATTACTCTTAATTAGGCGAATGATGATAAGGGCGGTAGGTATATTTTTATTTTTTTTTTTTATTTTTTTTTTTTAAAAGACACCTCCCTGCACTAAGGAAAATAATCCTTGTATCGCGGGGGACTTTACAAACATGCAATTAACGCAGACAAATTACACCCAGACTCAGAACAATACTTTATGGATCGCACAAAGTATTGTCCTGCGTGGGAATCGAACCCACGGCACTGGCACGGAAGGTCGGTATCTTAACCACTACGCCATCTGTGCAGTCAAACATATATATACATGTAGTACACGTGTTTACACGGTCTTGTGAACTGGTTTCCGCATATGTATATCAATACTGATTAACGTTACTATATTGTAGTTGTATATAATAATAGCCGATGTACTCGTATATATACAGAGTGGAAGTGGACCGCTCCCGAAGACGAAAGACAGAGGACCCTACTAGTCTTATTTGTGATGATAGGCTAGAAAAAAATCGATACGGATGAAAAAAAAAATTTCTTACAACGTTTTTTTAGTTTTTCTACACTTCATTATATTAGAACAGTGCCGTGTAACGATAATTCCAGAAAAATATAAAACCTGTATGAGTAATAGTCTTTTTACATGCATAAACCTCTTCCAGAGAGATTGATAATTGTCTGTAGGTAAAGAGAGGTTTATAAGCAACAATTAAACGCATTTAACTTTTGCTATTTATGAAACATTCTTAAATTTCCAGGAATTGATTGATATTTCATTCAAACCTAATGTGCGTCTGTTATTATTTTCTATATTTTTAGGAAATTACATTGTATTTGAATAACAAATGTGCGTCTGTTATTGTTTTCTATACTTTTAAGAACTTACATTGCTGGGTTCAATATCTGTCCAGCTAACCAAAACTTTCTGATCGATGAAAATGAGGTTGAAGTTGCACCTAGCAATGAAAAATAGGCCAGACTCGTGTCCCACGATACCACTCGAAATGCCAACCTTTGAAGACTTCGTATAGATTGACGACGACGTGACTACCGCCGGAGAATACACCGAACATGATATCGTTGAAATTTATGTGAGCTCGTGTACTGACGCAAATGGCAGTGAAAATGAAGCCACACATTTTGGATAGAGTGATGGAGAAAATTTTAACAAAACGAGACGCTTTAAAGGCATTGGAGACGCTTCACAAATTTTATGAATATGCGGCAGTTGATCAAACCACATTTGATAAAATTTATAAACTTGAAAAACATACACAAAATTAAAAAAATATTTTTTCATGTAAATGTTTTATAATATAATATCTAGATTAAACATTTATGTTCAGCTATTATATTTCAATAAATATGTAATACGCACATACACGTATTTTGTTCTTAATTACGTATTTGCCATATTTTTATGATCCTCTATAAGTGAGACCTTCTTTAACTCTGTAAGATATCGGTAGGGCCACGCTATTGACAATTTTTTGTTTAAAGCGATCTGTCTGGGAGAGTACCACACTCTTGCAGAAAATCGACATCTGAGCAATGGCAATCCATGTCCATGTCAAGTCCATGGACGGCTGTAACACTTACTATCAGGTGCGCTGCAGACGAGCTTGTTTGCCCCCACAAGCAATAAAAAAGTAAATGCCATCATAATTTTTATACTGAAAATGTAATGCCTTTCGTCTATTTTTTGGATTGTTTACCAATCCTGTGTTGTAATCAAAGTCCTATAAACATCAAGAAATTGGTTAATAGGAATTATATGATTAATTCTAAAACTGACAAAAAGATAGATGGTTATTGGAAGGACTAACTAATTTAACATTCAAAATGCCAAAGGAAGTACATCAGAATCGACATGACCCATGCGTTCTAGGCACGCACTTTATTGGCACCAGATAAAAGACTATTTTAAACCTTCTTCTTATTATTATTATAGTCAATATTTAAGAAGTAATAGTTTATTCAGAATTCTGAGAGGAAAACCACATTTGAAATTAGGTACATATTCATACCTATGTTTTTCCACACGCTACTAATAGCATTACCGTACCTAAATTACAATTATCAATACACTTAGTTGTCTGTTGTGTTTCAACATATTCAGTTTATTTAACGCTCCATTAATATAAAGTCTTCGAATAAATAATTTTATAAGATTTATAAAAAATGATTTTAAATAATATTTTTTTTGGGTGTATAATTGTGTTACTAATTTCACACAATGTCTGCTATAGTAACGGTAAGATTTTGAAAGTATCCGTCACGATTTATTTTTAAAATAAGCTAATGTTTATTATATTTGTTTTATTTTATTTTTTTTAGTTAATCAAAATCCTCTTATTATATTTCTGAAGTCCGCTTCCCGATCATTATTTCGTAAAAATAGTGATTCAACAAAGAATTTTACGGATCTTATATTCAAGGATACTTCAAGAACTATGAATAAAATAGATAGTACGGATAAAAGGGTTAAAAGACATATTATAGGCCTTGGCCTTTGTGCAGATGGTTACTATTGGTGCAACAGGCAATGCTGTCCTTATAAAGAGTAAGTAAATAAACTTTAATTCTTTGATCCATTCTTCTTCTTCTGGACGTTCATTGTGTTTTTTTTTTATTGCTCTTGATGGCAAACGAGCAAGCAGCACACCTGATGGTAAGTGTTACTGCCGCCCATGGACCTTCGCGATCTCAGAGTTATAACTAGGCCGCTGTCTCCTATAATCCCAATCCATCCAGAAAGTTGGGCTTCCAGCTCTCTAGCTCACCGAATGAAGCACAGCAGCATATTGCCACGACTGAGGCATCGATCTTCTGCGAGATTGTGGTACTGTTCCGGACGGACCGGCCAGCGGCTGTAGACAGACAACTGTCAACCATGTGGTCCTATCACTAATAAATTTTGGACATAGGCACCGTAGTTAGTGTTATGAATTTCAATATTTTCCCAAACGCATGATAAACAACTCTGTCAGTGTTTTATTAACGAAATGCGTAATATTTAGAAATAGAAACTACAAAAGTGATTTAAGATTATTGCAACAAAAAATATAATCTAATAATTATTTTTTTTTGTGGGCTCGGCTACGGTTGTCGCGCTCCTCGCACCACTCTGTCTGGGGCGACAGAGGTGCGTAAGCACGCTCACCCATAACCCACCCGTGAACCTCGCCTTCGTCGTTGGACCGGCCACCGGAGCAGCGTGAACTTGTCGTCAGTGGCCGGCCCGACGGAATACCCCCCGAGGGGTACACTCTTCTTGAGCGACATCCCCTCCCTCGGGGAGGACGTCGGTCTTTTCCTCGCGGTCAGCCTCTCGGCGGGTGACGGACTAATTTCCCGGTCCAGTCACCCGCGGCCTCGGCTAGGGGGGCATAAGGCGCAGGTAATCGCGCCTACGCCGCCCCAGTCGCCGGTGACGGCTCGCGTCGTCGAGGAGACGCTCCTCGCACACGCGCTCCGCCGCCTCCTTCTGCGAGACTACTGCCTCGCAGAAGGCTGCGACCGCGTCCCAGTTCCTGACGCTGTCGAGCATCGCCCTGGCGATGGTTGGCAACATCAGGTCAGCACCGATGATTGCGACGAGTTCAAGGCGCTGCTCTGCCTAAGCGGCACAAGCCTCGAGCGTATGCTGCGCCGTATCCTCGTCGCAGTCGCAGTGGTGGCAGGATGGTGTACTCTCCCTTCTAACGACCGTGTGCAGGTATTTGGCCAAGCATCCATGCCCCGTCAAAACCTGCACCAGTCGGAAGGAGAGCATCCCGTGCCGCCGTTCCAACCACCGCATCAACACCGGCTCGAAGGCCTCCACAGTCCGCACACCGAACCGAGGCCTCTCCAGCCGGACTGCCCAACGGGCAATGACGTCTCGGCGGGCGTCGACACGCCGGGCGGTGAGCTCCCTCAATGAAACCACACCGCCCTCCGCTCGCACCCCCGACACCCGCCGATACAAATCGGCGAGCATTGCCGCCTCCAGGGCCCACGGGGGAGTCCCGGCCAACAGGCAAGCTGGCTCCGTCGCCACCGTGCGGTATCCGCGTATGGCCCTGACCGTCATGGCCCTCTGTGGTCGCCACAGAAGAGCCCTGAGTCTGACGGTCAGGGACCCCGCCCACACCGGTGCGCCGTACAGGGCCATAATCTAATAATGAGCCTGGGTCAAAAAAGTGGCACTAAATATTGGAATTAAATTACAAACTACAGTAAACCTGATGGTTTTGTTTATTTATTTGAGGACACGAATCTCAAAAACAATATCAAAATTCTCGTTTATTGTTATGGAATTGATAACTTTCCGTACTACAGCAATATTTTTTGTAAATTACTTCGTTCCCTTTTAGGTATTTTAGACGATGCATGACACATTAGCATACTCTTATATGTTTGGGGAATACCGTATACGTAGGTTTACGTGATAGGTCGTAGGCCACAGTGTTCATAACTAAGATCTTTCCTTTATTCTAATTTATTTTTTGTTAAGCGCAACTTATTAAATATTAAGATGCTGCTTCTGTGAGTTTCATCGAAGGGAAGAAAATGTCATATATTTCCTCTTTAGGTTGAAATATACTACTACTTTCTGATTGAGGTAAAAGAAAAGCTTTACTAGATTCTCTTAATGATACTGGTAACGATTTGCTTTAAATTTTTGTCTATTACCTTTTTAAATGACAGATCTTTTTCATATGTGTTACTAATTTACATTTTTGTAGTTTATCTAAAAAAGTATAATGCTTTTTTTATTTTCAGTTACGAATATGACTCTTCTTGAAATGGATATAATAGTGAGAAGACAAGAAAAAACTGCTCAATTAATTTTTAGTTACTTAGTTCTTTCATATTCGTGTATAATTTTGCATAATAATATTTATTTTTCATTTCTAAACGTTACAGGCAGTTGATTAGGTTTAAATAATGTCCAATTAATTTAAAATATGTTTACCTCTAATTTAAATCTAATTTTAGTAATTTAAGTAGTTCTGTCTTTTTATTTTAAGTACCTACTGCTTCTTCATGTTATCTAAGAAAATATTTATTTCTCAAACATGCTTGGAAATTTAAACATTATTTTGACAACCTTCTTCGAAATATATCGATATTGCTGTACTGACCTGACCTGATAAATTCCTATCTATCGTGTATTTAAAAATGGAACGATTTGTTACTCCAAAATATTGCAACCAAATAGGCAAATTATCAGAGTTTTATTTAAATTTCAAAATGACTTGAAAAATAAACCTATTTGATAATGAAAAAAGAAACAAATGAACCCTTTAGCACGTGAAAAATGTTGTTCGTTGTTCGTTATGTATACAGTTCTAATTAGTACTACTTAGTTTTAATTGCCGCGCATTATTTGAGAAAAGCACTATAAAAGCCTTAGCCGCATCTAGGAATTGATGGACTTACGTATATGTGCTTCGGCTACGCCTCGGCCAAATTTACACGTTCGTCCATCAATCCCTGATTTGCTGGCCGCTGCAGTAATGTACTATAAATTGATTTTATTAAAAATTATTGTAATATTTGCTTGCTTTTTTTATCTACCTGTATGCCTGTCTACCTTTTTTTTTTTTTTTTTTTTTTTTTTTTTTTTTTTTTTTTTTTTTTTTTTTGGTAGGCTATGGCCCGGTCACACGTCGCCCGTACCGTCCGGGGCGACGGAAGGGCAGCGCGTGACCCCATAACCCACCGTATTCCCTCCCCATCGCCATTGGGCCGGCCACTGGTACCGCTTCCTTGCCTTCCGTGGCCAGCCCGGCGGGTTACCCTTTCGGGTACCATCCCCCGTCAACGCCCCAGCTAACTGCCGGGGCGTCGCCCTCACGCGGTCAGCCTCTCTGCGGGTGAAGGACTATTCCCCGGTCCAGTCACCCGCGGCCTCGGCTAGGGCGGCATTAGGCGCAGATACTCGCGCCTCCGCCGCCCCAGGCGCCGGCGACGGAGCGTCTCACCGAAGAGGATTTCCTCTCGGAGTCGCCCCGCCGCCTCCTTCCGCGAGACAACTGTCTCGCAGAAGGCGGCGACCGCGTCCCAGTTCCTGACGCTGTCGAGCATCGCCTTAGCGATGGTCGGCAGCGCCAGGTCGGCACCGATGATCGCGACGAGTTCACGGCGCTGCTCTGCCCAGGCCACACAGACCTCGAGCGTGTGCTGCGCCGTGTCCTCGTCGCAATCGCAGTGGTGGCAGGACGGTGTACTCTCCCTCCTCACGACCGTGTGCAGGTACTTGCCGAAGCAACCATGCCCCGTCAAGACCTGCACCAGTCGGAAGGAAAGGACCCCGTGCTGTCGACCCAACCACTCCATCAGCACTGGCCGGAAGGCCTCGATGGTCCGAACACCGAACCGAGGCCTTTCCAGCCGGATTGCCCAACGAGCAATAACGTCACGGCGGGCGTCGCCCCGCCAGGCGGCCATCTCACTAAGCGAGACGGTGCCGCCCCCTGCCCGCGTCGCTGACACCCGCCGGTACAGTCCGGCGAGCATCTCCGCCTCCAAGTCCCACGGAGGTGTTCCGGCCAACAGGCATGCTGCCTCCGTCGCCACCGTGCGGTATCCGCGTATGGCCCTGACCGCCATGGCCCGCTGTGGTCGCCATAGTAGAGCCCTAAGTCGGACGGTCAGGGACCCCGCCCACACGGGTGCGCCGTACAGGGCCATCGACCGGACCACCCCCGCGTACAGCAGTCGGCACGTAGCGCTGGGTCCGCCTACATTCGGCATAAGCCAGGATAGGGCGGACGCCGCGCCGACAAGCCGTGGAGCAAGTCGACGGAAATGCTCCCGGAACCACCATCGCCCGTCGAGCACCAGGCCCAAGTACCTCATATGGGCCCGGATGCTGATGGGAACCGAATTGACGGTGATCGAGGCGTCGGTGGGTGGACTGGTGCGGGGCCCATGGAATAATAAGGCCTCCGTCTTATCCAGGGCCACCCTTAGCCCCAGCGCCTCGATCCGCCTGACAATCTCCTCGGTGCCAAGAGTTGCCAGGCGTGCCGCCTCCTCCAGCGTCCCACCCCGGGCTGTGACGAGTGTATCGTCGGCGTAACAGATTACGCCCAGCCCGGGCGGGAGGCTCCCTCTCAACGCCCAGTCGTAGCCGATGCTCCACAAAGTCGGCCCCAAGACCGACCCCTGCGGAACACCGCACGACATGGGCGTTCGCACAACATCCCCTACTCGGTTCTTATAGAGGACGCTGCGCCCCTCCAAATAGTCTGCCACCAGCCGCCTCAGGTATACAGGCACCCCGTGATACCGGAGTGCCTCCCTGATGCAGCTGAATGGCAGACTATTGAATGCGTTGGCGATGTCTAGAGACACCGCCAACAGCACCCCACCGCCAGTGACAGCCTCCGCGACTACGGCCCTCAGGCGCAGCAAGGCTGCGATCGTCGAACGCCCCTTTCGGAAACCAAATTGGGCGTCCGACAGATCGGGGCCAACCTCGCTAAGGTGCTGGCCGATACGGGCAGCCAGGATCCTCTCCAACAGCTTACCCGCATCGTCCAGCAGCACGATCGGCCTATAGGCCGAGGCCGAGTCCGGAGACCGTCCCGGCTTCGGCAGGAGTACCAGCCTCCCCTCCTTCCAACACCCAGGGAACTGCCCAGACGATAAACACGCGTTGTACAGTCCCCCGAGGCGTGGACCCAGATGCTCGAGGACCAGGGCCAGCACCCGGTCGGGTACCCCGTCTGGCCCAGGAGCGGTGGTCTTGGCACGCATTCGCAAAACCGCCGCCCCCATTTCCGTCTCCGTAACGGGCGGAACACTTTCGTAGTCAGCCTCCCGGTCACTATTCGGCAGTGCCATGACCGGGGGCGTGTGTTCCGTCCGACGTGGGAATAGTTCCTCGACAACTCTGGTGAGGAGGCTGGGCTGGAGAGTCTCGGTGAGGGGGGGGCCCCGCGCGCGGAGCTTACTCAGCGCCGCACGATAGGGGCGACCCCAGGGGTCACGCTCGAGACTGTCCAGCATCTCCTGCCGACTAACGTCCTTGGCTTGACGGATGGCCAGCCTGAAGGCAGACCGCGCACTGCGGTAAGCCTCGTACAGCTGGCCCTCCCGCTCAGCGTCGCGGTGACGCCGCCGACTGCGGGTATAAGATCTCCGAGCACGTATGCACGCAGCTCGGAGCTCTGCCAACTCCCGGGACCACCAGGGAACCGCCTTCTTCGGGGGAAGACACCGCACACGGGGCATAGCCGCATCGCAAATCTGCGTTAACGCACAGCGAATGCGGCCAGCCTCGGCGTCCACCCCGTCCACCGAGGGCGGTGACGGCAGCCACGAATGCACAATGGCTGCCTCCACCAGTAGGTCCCGATCAAGTCGACCCACAGCCCACCGCGGAAAAGCGGGAGCTCCGTCTGCCGTGTGACCCCTGCTGGGCTGGCGGAGGGTCCGGGAGACCTCTATCCGAATGTATCTATGGTCGGATAGGGTCTCAACCTCCTCCTGGACATACCAGCTCCTCACACGTGGTGCGACATCGGGGCTAGCGAACGACAAGTCCACTATCGACCCACCCCGCTGCCGCACGCACGTATGCACTGAACCCCTGTTCAGCAAACAGAGGCCCAGTGACGCCGCCCACTCTTCAACCGCCCGCCCGCGATCGTTCGTCCTGGGGGACCCCCACGCCATAGACTTGGCGTTGAAGTCCCCCATTACGAAGAGCTGGCGCGGTGCCAGTCGCCGTATCGAGGCCTCCAAGTTGGTGAGGGAGGCCCCGAAATCTGCCACACTCCTGTTAGGGGAGAAGTACACGCCGTAAAGCGTTACCTCTCCCCAGTCCGCCGCGACGTATCCATCACCCCTGTCCTTTAGAGACAGAGGCGGGGAAGGCCACGACGTTGAGGCGACGATTGCCACAGAGCCGTCACTGCTACTCAACCAATTAGATCGGTCGGGCACGCAATACGGCTCCGCGGCTACGGCTACACCTATCAACCACTCCGCCATAGCTTGCAGGAAAAGGTCCTGCGCACCGGCGGAGTGGTTGAGGTTGGCTTGCAAGAGGTGGATGGACTCGGTAGCCATTAGTGGGCCGTGTCCATCACCTCCTCCGCGCCGGCGGGCGATTGGGTCGCGCAAGGAGCGGAAGCGGCCGGGGTCGCCGGGCCGCTCCGCCCCTTTGGAGCCGAAGCCGGGGGTCTGCACTGTCCACCCCCCATGCGATGTTTGGAGGGCTTATTGCCCGCCGCACACGCGGGACAGTGGGGTGCGGCAGCACACGATGCCGCCATGTGCCCGGTTTGACCGCAGCGGAAACATAGTCCGCTGCAGTCAAAGCAGTTGGTACACGTTGGCCGGGTATGCCCGACCGCCATGCACCTAAAACACCTCGCAGGCCGGGACTCCAGCAGGGTTACCCGCGCCGAACTCCAGCCTACGAGGATCCTGCCTGAGTCAGCCAATTTCTTGACCGACTCTACCGGACACTGCACCCAGGCAGCACCGACGCCGCCCGGTCCAGGGCGAATGGCGCCAATCCGGACAGTGTCCGAGGCGCATCCGGTTTTCGAGACAATAGTCTCCCTGATGTCCTCCACCGTCACGGAATCGTCCAGACCCGCAATGCGCATCTCTGCGCACTTGACAGGTCTGGCAATTCGAACGCCATCCTCCTGGCCAAACAGCCCCCGCAGCTTCGTGGCCACACTATCGGCCGCCTTAGCACCCTCGGCCCCAGGAAACTCGAGGATTCGAGCCCCTGTCCGGGCCTTGCGGGTCCTAGCTTCGACGCCTCCGATGTCAGAGACGTCTAGCTCCCGCCGGGCGCGACGTAAGACGGCCTCATAGTTGAGGCCCTTCTCAGCCGCCTCAGGCAGCACAGTGATAACCACTGCTGCTGACTTTGGCGACCGGAGCTTCCTGCGCGACCTCTTCCCCCTCTTTTCGGCTCCTGCTTGGGGAGCGGTGGCCTCAGCGGCGCTTTTGACCGCCGCCCTCCGTCTTTGGCCGGGACTTTTCCTGCTTCGCTCAGCCACCTGCCAGCCCTGTTCGAGCATGGCAGCAGCACTGAGCGCAGCAGGCGCAGTCGTGGGCGCGCTAACCGGTACCAGCGACGCAGGTGTGGGCACCGGTTGCGGCGTGGCCTTAGCAGGAGCCGGCGCCGATCTCGGCTTCTTAGCCGAAGCGAGCCCCTTGGACCCAGCCTTGGGCCCAGTCACAGCTGCGGCGAAGCTCACGCGGCCACCCTGGCAGGGTAGCGGGGTGGGTCTCGACGCTATAGTCGGCCGCGTGGTCTTGCTTCCGTCCGCAGCGAGTGGCGGCCGGAGACGTGGCTCCGGAGGCAATCTTGCCTCAAGAACCTCCATGCGCGCATTGACCATGACGCCAACAGACTCCATGATGGCGCGCATGGTTGCCTCCGGCACACCGTCCACCACAGGCAGCGCGGGCAGCGGTACTGCCGCTACTGGCTGGGCTATCGGGGCGCGCCTCGCAGCTCGAGCCGGCGCAATTGAGGCGGCGACAGAGTCGGACCTTGTCGACGGCGTTGTCGGCGTCAAAAGCGCGAATTGGCTCCGCAAGTCGGCCATATCTTTGGCCAGCTTGCGGTTTTCTTTGCGCACCGCCGCTAACTCCGCCTCCAGTCGGTGGTTTTGGTCCCGCAGACCTAATACCTCGCCGCTAAGGCGGGCATTTTCGGCCTGCAGGGCCTCCATCTGAGTGCCTGGGGGGTCGTTGCTCACAGCGCCCTCAGCTGCCGCCGCGCCAGTGGGAGGGATGTTGGACAACACCCTCACCATCCTCGCGGCGACTGCTTCATTTTCGGCACGCATGCGAGCCTCGGCCTCCCTCAATTGGCCGACCGGGGACGAAGCTGCCGATCTTGCCGCCACCGCGGCCCCTCGCCCCCTGCGAGAGGTTGCCACCTTGGGAGGAGGCATAATAATTGCACTCCCCTCGTAGTCGGACCCTGAGCTGCCACCCTTATTTAGGGGGCGCTTCCGCACCTTCGAGGGGAGGGCCTCCTCCCTGAGCGTCAAAGCCGCCGCCATGGTTGCCGCAGAACGCGACGATGATGCAGCGGCAGTCTCGGCAGCCGACATGCTGCCCTCCTCCATCTCCGACGGACCTGCGGCATCGCCGCCCTCGTCCTCTGTCTCCACGACAGATCTGCCGCCCTCGTCGTTGGACGGCTCTGCGACAGAACTGTCGCCCTCGTCCTTCGACGGCTCTGCAGCAGAACTGTCGTCTCCTTCATTGGTTGGAGCGACGGCAGCCTCCCTGAGAGCCCGCCGCTCCTCTCGCTCCTTTTGGCGCCCCTTCGCGACGGAAGCCTTCCCACGAGTAGCCTTGGGTGGTCTTCCACGCCTCTTCGGCTTCGATTGGGCCTCTATGGGTGCCGGGCCCTCGGCGGGTTTGAGCGCCTCTAGTCTAGAGGACGAGGCGTCTTCTGTGCCAGTTTTACGGTAGCATGGCGAGGCTGTAATGTGGGAACCGCTAGGATCCCCGTCTTTGATTGGTAAAGTGTGATCCATCTTGTTCCCACGAGTAAGGGAGAAGTACACCGTCGACCCGGGCAGAGATCCCTGTACCCGGGCAAGCCTACATTTACCAACCAGGGGGTCGGCCGGTACCCTGGCTGGAGCGTGCTAACAACAGAACAACCCATCTGCCATGCATCTTCTCGCCGCACGCCAGAACTTAAGATTCTGGGTGATTTCCGAATTCGAATGTTAATTCGAATTCTTTATAGAGGTTGTCTTCCTCGCGGTCCGGGCGGTTAAGCCAAGACCCTCGCTCCTGAAACTACGCCTCACGACAATATGTCTTGAAGCGAGATATCAGGTTTACGATATGTCGGCGGTGGCATAAGCCTGCCCAGCCCTCAAATTAATGAGTGACCGGGCCCGTCCGAAATTTCGCCTCCTGTACCCTCTACAACTAGAGGGTCAGGAGCGAATTGGGGCTCAACCCATTACTGGGGAACCCCCCCTCGCGCCAGAGATTCGCTACGAGCGACAATTCGACAGAGGGATCTGAGGGACTGTCGCTCGCACCCAGGGTACACCACGTGGAGGTTTCTGGCATCGTACCCCAAGCCTGTCTACCTTTGAATGATATTGTTTAATATTTTTTTTACTAAACGCGCTTGATATCGATAATAATAATTCTATATTTATTGTTCAATTTCTTAATTCTCTTACTCTATTATTTTACGTAGTTTTGTTTCTTTATTTTACATAAACTCTGTAATTTAATTTAAGTAAATTATTTATCAAGTAGTCGTCGAGTGGAGACCACGAATCGGACGGCGCCGCGTAGGACGACCCCCCACTAGGTGGACTGACGACATTATCAAGTTCGCAGGAAACCGCTGGATGCAAGTGGCGCGGGACCGTGTTGAATGGCATTCTCGTGGGGAGGGCTATGTCCAACAGTGGACGTTTACGAGCTGATGGATGGATGGATGATTTATTAAGTAAATTTTAGTAATAATATATTTACAACTATTATTATTGAATAATTAACTCAAAAAAGGGACTTTTGGCGGGAATCTAAAACGTCATGTTGTGCTCTTGTATTATATTCGATATCTTAGTGTTTTAACGTGTTATATTAGATAATTTTTATGGTATTTTATGTAATATGATGTGACAGAACAGCTGGGATGTAGTGAATATCATATAAAAGTGCTTTACAACGTTTTCGTTTTCCATCAAAATTCCTACGACATACCATTAACAGTGTCACCATAGCACTGTTGATGGCGACAATTCGACTGACTGACAGACAATGACTAACCTGAAGAGATTAAGAACGTGAAGATAATTATAACTCGACACTGGCAAAAATGGCTCGTATAAGTAGCTGATTGCCAATACATAAAAAGAAGAAGAAGAAGAACTCAAAAAAGTGTTGCATATTTATTTTCCTTAAATTATTTACTTTAGGAAATACTTTTTGTGTAGCAACTGTTTCAACGATTATTAGTCCATAAAAATATTATGTATCATCATTATCCTACTCTTATCCTAATTAATGAGGGTCGATAATATATGTACTCTTCTTTCATAGTACATATTGTAAAAGTTATTGATAATAGTTTTATGACCGGCCGCCTGCCAGACTTCAACACTCCTGGGAATGTAATTGTTGACCAAACGGCATCAGATGGAGTTAGCTCAGGTCGTTATAAGACTCTTAGTCGTCTTTTATGATATCCACGAGCAAAGTAAGGGTTGGTAGTATTCGTAGCCGCTACCACACAGCCCCATCTCATGACTTGAGTATACTCCATAATAGCAGAGAATTGATTGACTACGCTTGTTCAGCGTAATAATTTATAGCTTTTTCGAGCTATTTCGAGATTCTTGTCACTTGCAGAGATGTTAACTGTATACTGTATATTATATCCCTCAGCATACCTTTAAGGTAGATAACCAGTAAAAAGTGTGATGAATTTTATTTACATTTCGTCACCATTCTTTTTTTTTGCTATGGTGTGGTCACGCCCCCCCAAATCGGTCCGGGGCGACGGAAGAGACGGCGCGAGATCCCATAGGCCCATCCTGTAATGCGCCTCTCTTCGCCGTGCGAGCGAGCCACCGGAACCCGATCTTTGTCTTCGGTGGCAAACTTCGTCACCATACAAAAATATTGCGTTAGATTTTTACAAATATAACTAATTATTTTAGTTACTTGTGTATTATGTTTTAATGTTCTAACAATTTATTCAGTTACCTGTACGATAATGTTATATGAATTTGAAACCAGTTAAAATCAATAATTATAAAATTCGATCTATAATCTACCTAAATGTAAAATGTTATATAATTGTATAATTTTACTTATTAAATATACCTACTAATACATACATATAATATCATCACGCCATATCCCTTGCAGGGTAGGCAGAGAGAACAGAGTGCCAGAGAATTCTGTCCTTGCATACTTCACTCGCTTCCTCAACATTCATAATTCTCTTCATACACGCTCACCGGTTTCGGAGACTCTTGACTCCACCTTCCTTCAGTACGTGACCAATCTGGTCTAGGTAGGTTAGTCTCAGTCTCCCCCGGTACCTACATCTTTCCACTTTCGCAATGTATATCTTCTTAACCAGACGTTCATTCGGCATGAAGACCACCATATCATATCGACCACGAAGTTAAAAGGTAAAATACCAAGTTAAACTACAGAGTAGGTCTACGTAAAATAATGAAATTAGTGAATTAATTAGTGAATAATAAATACAAAATTAATATATCTATATCAATAGGCTGTAAAGTTTAGTAAAAAAATATATTAACCAGTATACTAGAGTAAACATCATCTCAGCTCTTCCATAATGGGAGTGAAATTGACCAACTATACCGCGCTGGTCAGATGTATTGGTATAGTTTGTTTCGAGTTTTACTTCTCTTGCATAGATGTTATATGCGTTTTATATCACTTAGTCGTCTCTTACGATCATCCACGGGCAAGATAGAGGATGGTATTGTATTCTTACTCCGTCACCACACGAAAAGAGTAAATATCAAACATCAAAAAATATAATATCTTGATTCTATACCTATAGAATATATATCATTCCTAGTAATTATCATTAAAAAAATTATGATATTTATAATTGGCTTTTCATTGACCTGCTATAATTTTACGACAGCCCAGTCAAGCATCTGAGGCGATGGAAATATGACGTGGAACGCTTCTTCGCATCTATATTTGTCATTTCTATCTAATCAACCTTGGCTTCGATGATCAACGCAGCTGATTACTACCCTTTGAGAATTCATCATTCTCACACCGCACTCTACTTTATATGTAGTTGAAAAGAGCATATATTTTTAAGAAGTAATCACGAAGGTCTAGTTTGGTAGATCCAATTTCGAGAAAGAGGTCAGCCGACGAATCCAACTCGGCTGGGCAGCGTTCGGGAAACTTAGGAGGATCTTCTAGTCCAACATACCTCTGTGTCTAAAAACACTACCCACCGAAGACAAAGATCGGGTACCGGTGGCCCGCTCATATGGCGAAGAGAGGTGCTTGCAGGGTGGGTCCATGGGGTTGCGCGCCGCCTCTTTTGTCGCCCCGGATCGATTTGTCGGGGCGCGACCATATCCATGGTCCACGCTGCAAAGAAAAAAAAAAGTGTCTAAAAACACAGGTCTACGACCATTGTGTGTTACCAGTGATGACTTACGGCACGGAAACGTGGTCCCTAAATGTAGGCCTTATAACCAAGCTCAAAGTCACTCAGCGTGCTATGGAGCGAGCTATGCTCGGGATTTATCTGCGTGATAGAATCCGTAATACGGAAATCCGCAGGAAAACGGGTGCAACCAACATAGCCCGAAGAATTAGCACGCTGAAGTGGCAATGGGCAGGCCACATCGCTCGAAGAACTGACAACTACTGGAGAAAAAAAGGTTCTAGAGTGGCGACCCAGTACCGGACGACGCAGTGTAGGACGCCCCTTCACTAGATGGACAGACGATCTGGTGAAATTTGCTGGGCTTTAATGGATGTAGGCAGCACAGGACCGCACTCTGTGGCGTACCATGAGGGTGGCCTACGTCCAGCAGTGGACGGCGACAGGCTGATATGATAATCATGAAGGTAATTCATCATCATCATCATCTCAGCCCATATACGTCCCACTGTTCGGGCCGGACCTCCTCCACTATGGGAGGGACATTGACCTACTATGCCACACTGGTCAGACGTGTTGGCATAGAGTTTTGTTTCGAGTTTGCCGTCTCTTGCATAGATGTTGTATGCATATTATAATCCCTTAGTCGTCTCTTACGACACCCACGGGTAAGAGAGGGGGTGGTGATTTGTATTCTTACTCCGTCACCACACGAAGGTAATTAAGGACAAAGAATTGAAAATCATAACACCACTGATTGACACTATATTCTGTTCACTAAGCTATCGATAATATTATCTTAAAACGAATATGCTAAATGTTTTACGTACGATCTGTTTTTATGACACATCATTTACATAGTTCGTAATATTATGTTTTACCTAATACGTAAGTATGTATAGTGTAGGTATTTATCAAGTCTTAGTAATTCAGTAGTGTAATCACTTTTCAAATCAATACACGTGTTTTTCCATCATTCTGCTGATTTATCTTAAAACATGTATTTCTTTATAAAAGCATTTATTACGCTTTTATTTATCGTAACTGTGGATTTACGACCGCAAGATTCTACAGATTCTACAATGAAAGAAATTGATTTAAATGATATTACACTTTTTGGATATATCCACAATGAAAGTGTTTTGGATATCAGATGGAAACCAGCACGAATTAAACGCAATGTTATAAGAGTTGGATACTGTCCTTTAGGAAGCGTTCGCCTTGGAAGGTGGTGTATCCCTTGTTTTAGGTAAGTTTTTCTAAAGTGCTAATATGATTCATATAATTTATGAAGCAAAAAAGGATCATATTCAAAATTAATTTGCGGATAAAATTAAATAATTTAATTTGAAATTAGCACCAGGAAGAAAAACATCGGTATAGAACTGTATGCTAGTTTTTCATTCAGTCTTTGGCCGTTCACTGCTACATAGAGGTCTGTCCCATAAAATGCAATATGATGCCGTCATTCGTGGGAGGGATTATTGTCAGAATCTCCCTCACTCCCAGGAGAGCACTGCTGTCCATTACTCTCATGATTCATATGCTCAGATTTTACAACTCTCCGTGGCATATGGGATATGTCAATTCTTTTTTCGTGGTGTTTTAAGATTAGATATGCATGGAAACGAAACTCTATTTAAAACTTTAAATAATAAAGAAAAGAAAAAGAGAAGCTAAAAATTATCAAATAAGTATAGAGATATTTATTGAACATTTTAGCTTGTTGCTTAAACAAACAATTTTCCTGTGACTACACTATTGCCCATAAATATACAACCTCGGCATAATGATGATTGAATGAAAAATATAAGCGTCGAAGAGTTCACTTAAATTATATTAATTGATTTATCTCTATTGTATTCAATAAACCATTCGATTATTTGATTTTACTGTTGGGCGTAGATCTCGCTAACAGCAAGAATATATCATAATAACCACGTTTGGCGGTCAAAAAGGCGATCGCAATATAATGTGTTAAACATTTCTCAAGAGAGTTTTGCTATGTGGTAGCGGTGGTGAATACTACCAACCCTTACTTCGCTCGTGGATGTCGTAAAAGCCGACTAAGAGCTTCATGGACTTGGGCCAACTCCACCTTGCATTCCCAAGGAGGGTTGACGTCGGGCGGGTGGCCGGTCATAAAACTATTGCCAGTAACTTTTGCAATATGTATGATTGAGGCAGGGTACATATTGCGTTGACCCCAAGTAATTGGGATAAGAGCAGGAGAATGATGATGATGACATTTCTCAAGCGAGTTCTGAGCTGGAAATTTTTAAGTAGTTATCACCTTGAAAAGAAATAGAAAAAAAGAGTAATGAACAACTCACTTATTAAAATCCAAAACTACTCCATTAGTAGAATCATTATAATCAACGACTTTCTAAATTCTACATCTCATAACATATGTTTTACTATTAAAAAATTGGAGGAAGAAGTTCTACAACGCTACAAGTACCAAATGGTTTGGTGTATGGTTTTATTTCGATTTTTTTTTAAGTGATGTTACCAGTTAATAAATTGAGGTAACATATTATTAATCTGTCACCGGATGAATTAGATATGTACACACACTGATAAATAAATATTGATGTGACTAAACAAATTCTATAAATAATCAGTTTTGCTTATCAATTAGCAATGGAGTGTGATTCAGATGTAGTCGTTGAATGTACATACATACATACAAATCATCAAGCCATATCCCTTGCAGGGTAGGCAGAGAGAACAGAGTGCCAGAGAACTCTATCTTTGCATACTTCACTCGCTTCCTCAACATTCAAAATTCTCTTCATACACGCTCGCCGGTTTCGGAGACTCTTGACTCCACCTTCCTTCAGTACATGACCGATCTGATCTAGGTAGGTTAGTCTCGGTCTCCCTCGGTACCTACATCCTTCCACTTTCGCATTGTATATCTTCTTAACCAGACGTTCGTTCGTTCGTTGAATGTAAAGAAGTGGAAGACTCGTTCTTTATTTATCTTATATATTTAAATAATCAATATTTGTGTGTCAATATATAATAGACGCATCTTGGAAATGATTCTATTTCTTGAAATTCTAGCTAAAAATGCACCTAGTTGCTAGCTGATAATAGAAAATTCTGGGGTATTTTATTCTATCATTCTTACTGGTTGTTTTTACTTATGGTAGCAAACGGGCAAGCAGTACACTTGCTGGTAAGTGTTACTGCTGTTCAAGGATCTTTGTAATAGCAGTGGTTCAGCTAGACCATTGCGAACCAAACCAAACCCACTCAGAAAATTGAGCATTCGGCTCTCTTGCTCAACGAATGAAGCACAACTGCAATACAAAGCATACTGCTACTCTTTAGACATTTATTTTCTGCGCAAGTGTGAAAGGCTGTCAAAAGTGTGGCTCCTACCACTATTAAAGTTCCATTCGTACCAATACATATATCACTTCTTTGCTTCAATAATGTGTCATTAAGATAATGACATTTTAGAGGAGTTTTTTTCAAGTTGAAAAAAATAATTGTTTCGCAACGAATATTTTTTTTTATCGTAAATCTGATTTAAATCATAGATGATCTAATTATAGAATAATGAAATAATTAATATCATAGATTTATATATCAACTAGCAGACACGTCCACGCGTTGCTGTGGCTAAGGAAGCCTCAGTAACACGTGGTGGTTATGCTAATAAATTGTAGCTTATATGAAACGTTTGTACGTTTAACATAGCGCTATCTATTAAATACTCAATCCAGTCAACAGATACCGTCATCTATTGGAATTGTTTGGAGATAACAGATAATTGTGACTTTCAAATAAAAGACAAATAATTTGCAATAAAATAATATTGCGACTATAAATTGAGATGGAAGCTATCCTAACTTTTAAGTTGGATCAAACTACACATGTTGTGTAAATTTGATTAAAATCGGTTAAGTACTTTAGGAGTCCATCGCGGACAAACAACGTGATGCGTAATTTATATATATTAAGATTATTTTTTGAAACTTGAAAAACACTCCTCTAAAATTTAATTTTTCAAGATAACACGTTATTGAAGCAAAAAGGCGATATATATTTATCTACTACTATTAGATTCATCTACATCACATAAGAGAGAGAAAGAGAGTATTTTATTAAGATTTAAATTGTAGGTCGTAAGCATCTATAACGCATAGCACTTACAATGGAAGTTCGCATATGAAATAAATTCTCCCCATTTCTGCAACATTTGTCATTGATGTCCGACCCTGTTAGGTAAAGAGTGATTTTAATGTTTTAATATTAAAAGTAAGGCTATAAGCCTTACTTGTAAATAGGTTAACAAACACTAAACGACGTTTTCAATTCTAACCAGTAATTACTTCTTTTTTTTTATTGTTTATGGTGGCAAACGAGCAAGCAGCACACCTGATGGTAAGTGTCACTGCCGCCCATGGACCTTTGCAATACCAAAGGTATAGCTAGGCCGCTGCCTGTCAATATAAACCCCAAACCCACCCAGTCGCCCAGTTGGGCTGCCGGCTCTCTCGCTCACCGAACGAAGCGCAATAGTAGATTGCCATTACTCAGACGTCGATCTTCTGCGAGAGTGTGGTACTACCCCGGACGGACAGGCCCGTGGCTGTAGACAGAGACTGTCAACAGCGTGATTCTACCATTATTCCCGAAATAATCGCGTTTAACCAAACAATCTCTTCAGCTTTATAATATTAGTGAACATAACATATAGTTATATTATATAGTGTAAATCCAGAATAAGAAATGAAAGACTAATTTAAAAATTACAGATGTCTAAATATCCAAATTTAAGCAAGATTTTTTTCTCTTTATTTATTATTAGGAACTTTTATATAAATGTACATGCCAATCCCATCGTATATCAATAAATTACATACTACTTAAAACGTAACATAGCAAACTTAATCAACTTATAGGCTGCTTCAGAATTAGGTGATGACAATATGTGATGAAACATCCCTATATCACTGACATTTACATTTAGCTGCATAATTAAATTCTCTCTAGCAGACTGAAATCTAGAACACTTCGACAATAAGTGGATGACATCTTCTACAGTGTCACATACGTCACAATTCGGCGAAGTACTTTTTTTCATAAGATAGGCAAGAATTTTAACGAAAGTCCTATATAAAATCTCTAAATTCGTACCGCATTCGTAACGACGACGTAAGAGAGCGAGTAGGTATGAAAGAGAGTATTGGTGTAAAGATGTGAAAGGGAATGCTCCGATGGTTGGGACATGTGGAAAGAATGCCGAACGAACGTCTGGTTAAGAAGATATACAATGCGAAAGTGGAAGGATGTACGTACCGAGGGAGACCGAGACTAACCTACCTAGACCAGATCGGTCAGGTACTGAAGGAAGGTGGAGTCAAGAGTCTCCGAAACCGGCGAGCGTGTATGAAGAGAATTATGAATCTTGAGGAAGCGAGTGAAGTATGCAGAGATAGAGTTCTCTGGCACTCTGTCCTCTCTGCCTACCCTGCAAGGGATATGGCGTGATGATATGTATGTATGTATGTAAATTCATTCAGAGTAATTGTATATCAGAAGCCTCCAGACAATTGCATGGATGGACAATTAACAACTAGACTCGTTTTAGGATCGCATTATACTTCCTAAGTATATTGTCATTTATAAATTCACCAATTTAATGATCTGATGCCATATATGTTGGATATAACTCTCCTAAGATACGTATATACTGCAATAGTCGCTATTCTTTCCATGCTATGCTTTCACATTATATCTTTAGCACATCACTGGAAGGGGTTCAGCAATATATTCCAGAGGAATAATATACTTTTTGTAATACTCTTGAACAGACTACGTATAATGCTAATTTATTACAGCATTATATTTAATGCCTTTTTTGGGTCAGCCCAACTGTTTAAGGTAATGGCAACATGCGTTTAATAACTCGCCGTAACAAACCTTTGCGGTTTAACCTTTTGCGGTCATGAATGGGCCACCATCAGCGTTGGTCCTATTTTATGCCTAAATAGTAATATTACGCTCAACTTTATCTATATATGACTAATAGTTGATATCCCCGATGACAGAATATAATATAATATCAAACATTTATAGTTTGAATCATCGATTAGGCACCTGGAGGGTGACGAACGTAATCCACTAGATTTTTTTAACTAGCTGATTCACACTATGTTTCTAAATCTCTGGTCGATACGGGGAAAATTACAATTTTCACCACCCCATACTTGTTGAAGAATTGTAAAAATTGACTAAGCAATCAGTAGGAGAATGTGTAGAAATGGTCTTTTAGGAAACGTAAAACGCCTATAACCTTACTGCGAACTTCGCTTGCCAAGCATGGTTATTATGGTAATAATCCTTTTAATGAATGACCACGACATATGTCATTCTTTGGGGAATACCTACGACTGACTACCTGTGCGCTGAAATACTCAGTAATGAATAATTGTGTACTGTATTTTATTAGTAATTCTTTTCTTACATATTTCAACGAATTTCATATTACATCGAATTAATTGATTTACGAATCCGTGTGGTGACGGAGTAATAATAAAATTCACCACCCCTATTTTACCCATGGATGATGATAAGAGACGAGGGATACAAAATGCATATAAAATCTATGCAAGAGAAGGAAAATTTGAAACAAAACCCTATACCAACACGTCCGACCAGCGTGGTACAATAGGTTAATTTCCCTCCCATTATACCACTAAAAAGTTATATTTAGTTAGCTGTTATTTTTTTTTAGTTTTACCTTATAGGCATCGTAAAAAAAGCTACCGAAGACAAACATCGGGTACTAGTGGCCCGCTCGCACGGCACGGCAAAGAGAGGCGCTTTTCAGGGTGGGCCTATGGGGTCGCGCGCCGCCTCTTCTGTCGCCCGATTTGGCGGAGCGGTTAGAATAGTCCATCGCAAAAAAGACATCGTAAAAGAACAATATTACGCCAAATCAGTTTTAATCATAAATAAAAGAAAGTAATCCTATTGCCAAGATAAGTACGATGAATGCTCGCTTATCTTTTGAATGACGTGATGGATTTTTGATATGTTTATTATACGCAGTTAAAATGTCAACTATTCAAGATATATGACATTCAAATATGCTTTTCTTTCTTCATTACAACACTATTTTTTTGTTATATATATAAGTTTATAATGAACATGCAAAGGTGATCGTATACACTGCCTTTGACAGACATAAAACAGTATTTGCTCAAAATTTGTAAGATTTGAACAAAACAGTGCTATTTTTTTAACATCCGTCCGTTCCGTCCGGGATGATGAAAGGGCGCATCTATAACACACCGCAATCCTTTCCCATCGATATTAGGACGACCACGGATATCAAATTCTTGACGTACGTGGCCAACAATGTCTAAAGAAATGCTTACTTGTCTAAAGAAAACTTACCATAACCATAGGAGACAAACAGTCATAGCTGGTTGTTTTTAGACTCATAGTTGACAATATAATGAATGCTGTATGGTAGCGGATTTGAATACTACCAACCCTTATTTTGCTCGTGGATATCATAAAAGACAACTAAGAGCCTTATAACCTGGGCCTACTCTATCTGATGCCGTTTGGTTGACAATTACAATCCCAAGGAGGGTTGACGTCATGGACGGAGCGGCGGCATGGAGTCCTCTCCTTCCGGTTGGTGCAGGTCTTGCCGGGGCATGGTTGCTTCGGCAAGTACCTGCACATGGTCGCTAGGAGGGAGTTGACTCCGTCCTGTCACCAGTGCAGTAGTGACGAGGACACGGCGCAACATACGCTCGAGGTATGTACGAGCTGGGACGGACTGCGCCGTGACCTCGTCACTGTCATCGGAGCCGACCTGGCGCTGCCGGCTGTCGTGAAAGCGATATTCGACAGCGTCAGTCACACGCACGCACGCACGCACGCACGCACGTGTTAGATCAATTGTGTATATATTATATTTTTGTATATATATATAGGTATTATATTTAGATATATGTATTATTAATACTCAATATTATCTGTAATAGGTATCAGGTTATTATCATATCAGATAAATAAGATAGTAAAGCAAACAACCTTATTACAATACATTTAATTTACATATCAATTTATCATAATACTATTCAATGAAAATAAGCAAAAGTATTACCATGAAATGCACAACTACATAATGATACAAAAATACAACCTTAGATGTTAACAGTACGAAAGCCAACAGCAACTGACTGTTTTACCGCGCTATCGCTCCTTAAATACCCACAAACTGCACAAACAACCGACAACCCACAACTTTGATATCAAATCAGCAAATATTATTTCATTTTAATCCACTTTTCACCCTAATAACACAAATCATATCGTAATTCATCATTATTTTTTAAATCGACGTAAAATAGAATCTTATTACCTTTTTAAATGTTATATACCTATACATTTCTTCTATTATTAATCTAACACGGCCATACTGACAAGTACTTCGCTCTCGAAGTACATTATTGTATTATTGCTAACATATTTGCAAACAGTGACTGCTCAAAACTTACATATGTTTGTTTGCCAATTGCCTAGACGTGTCAAGCCCCCTCCACCCGCTGCTTGTGGGATAAACTTGCACCAAGCAAAAGACCGACCAGCGGCAACAACATATTGCAAATCATGATTCTTCAAAATTTATATATTTTTGTTTGCCAATTGCATAGAAATGTCAAGCCCCCTCCACCCGCTGCTTGTGGGATAGACTTGCACCAAACAAAAGGCCGACCAGCGGAAACAAAATTTATATATTAAACAATCACAATCCACTTGCAAACAAATTAGCAATCATACACATAATAATTATCTAAGTACTTAAATCAATTCGTAAGCTACATTTTCCTTGCAATTTGTTAGAAGAAATTTCATAAGGGCCTTTAAATTTTGATGCTAATTTAACCTTACACCTATGATCCTGTGAGATATACTTCATCTTCGACGAACAGTGTCAAAGCGTTTTTTTTTTTTTTTGGATATTTGCCGCCATTTGTATAATATATAGTTTAGCTATGTCTCAAGCAGTGTCTAATTTAATTAAGTACCGAATTTCGTTTGCGACAAATTACATCAATAAGTAAGCGTAAATAGTAAAACCTGTGGCCTTCTGTATGTTCCTGTTAATAGATTGTTGGATTTCCATAAAACGTTCGGCCAATCTGACTGTCTAGCATATAGTATTAAGCAATAGTCACAATAAATACGTAACGTTCTACTTGCCCCTTACTTGTGAGGGTACAATGGAAATTAAGTAATGTTCTACACGTAGCTCATCAAACAAAAAAAAATAACATGATTTGACTAATACTAAAATTAATTCCTTGACGTTTCGAACACTTTACAGTGATCATAGGCAGGGGAGTACCAGGGTGTCTTACGCCCAATAAGTTATCGTTATTACAGAAATTTATATATATCTACTACAGGATCAGTTATTCAATTTTGGCCCGCATTTTTAATACAAATTAATTACCAGCACATATAAGAAAATGATTCTATGTGTAAAATTTTATATTGTTTATGGTGAGTTATAACTATTAAACATTTAATTTATGATAATTATCATATTGTGGCAATATACATATAAGTTTTATAAAACTAACAAATGTATTCAGCTACCTATATATTTTTTAAACTAGCTAGTTATTCTCAAAACCAATATGACAATTTCTTTCGTGAAATAGGCGTAATATACTTTGCAATATATAACTTTATATGTCCATTTGGATTAATTTTGTTATATATAGCAAATTACCACGAACTACCAACATATTGCTTTGAGTCTATTCTCACGTTTGTTCTCTATGTGAAAATTCTAACCGAGATGGGGTGTCATCTATTAAATTTACAGTATTAGGCATATAGCCATAGGCAGTTCAATAGGATTTCGACCGAGGAAATCGAAATAGCTTATATATTGTCCCTTTAACAAGTAATTTCAAACTGCATATTTACCCACCCGCGAGCTAAATGGGTTATTATTTTATTCATGGTTGATTTGATACATACATTCAGTTATAATTTTAAGTTAGTTCCTAGTAAATAAACTGTAATGTGTTTCACAGCATTGTAAATGGCTAAAGTTTCTAGATCGTATGAACTATGTTTCAACTTATAGGTGTTGTTCTTTTACTGAAATAGGCACCTAAAATTATTAAATTTCTGTAATAAAATAGATATCTAATATCACTAGTAACGTCATATGATTCTGTTTGTAAGCTAGGATCGAAAATCGATAGCGAAGGTCTAGACACTAGATACTTAATGTAAAACTTAATCTCTCGCGACCAAACTCGAGTCCCATTTTTTGTACTTTTTCTTTTGAAAAATAAGTCAACTAGTTCTGTACAAAAATGTGACCCAAGTCGACATTCAGATGGTCTTTATGACTAAATATACCAGAGCGAAGCCCTTTAATGCCTTACCAGCTCCTGCGACGGTACCGATACTGCGCCATCCCAATACTTTAAGATAGTTCCTCGATGTTGAGACCCCAGCCTTCTGCATCACGGCCCTCATCACTTATCGCTAGGTTGAAGGCTGCATTTGCTATGTCATCATCAGCATGATGATTTCCGGATACAGCATCTTAGATTGCCTGGTGAACTTCTAAGACAGCGGGATCTATTCTGAAACTCGAATATTAGGTGTATTAGTAATTAAGGTATTTATCCCACTTCTGATGTTAGATTAATTGTGTATATATTATATTTTTGTATATATATATAGGTATTATATTTAGATATATGTATTATTAATACTCAATATTATCTGTAATAGGTATCAGGTTATTATCATATCAGATAAATAAGATAGTAAAGCAAACAACCTTATTACAATACATTTAATTTACATATCAATTTATCATAATACTATTCAATGAAAATAAGCAAAAGTATTACCATGAAATGCACAACTACATAATGATACAAAAATACAACCTTAGATGTTAACAGTACGAAAGCCAACAGCAACTGACTGTTTTACCGCGCTATCGCTCCTTAAATACCCACAAACTGCACAAACAACCGACAACCCACAACTTTGATATCAAATCAGCAAATATTATTTCATTTTAATCCACTTTTCACCCTAATAACACAAATCATATCGTAATTCATCATTATTTCTTAAATCGACGTAAAATAGAATCTTATTACCTTTTTAAATGTTATATACCTATACATTTCTTCTATTATTAATCTAACACACGCAAGCACGCACGCACGCACGCATGCACACACACACACAGACACTAAGTTTTATTGCAGGGGACGTTACAAACATGCATTTAATGCAGAAAAATTAAACCCCAGATTCAAAACAACTCTTTGTGGATCGCACAAAGTATTGTCCTGCGTAGGAATCGAGCCCACGTCACTGGCACAGAAAGTCGCTATCTTAACCGCAACGCCATCTGTGCAGTCAATATATTATTTAAAAAGAAAAGTTAAAATCAAATAGGTACAATAATATTTGACACAAAACGTCGATATTTTGATAAATTCATTCGTTTATATATGTAGTATTAGATAGTAATTAATTCATATTAAAGGCCACCAGGTACTATTAAGACTGTGGTCAAGGGCCATGAGGCCACCACTTTATATAACACTCACGGGCAATAACGCAGTGATAAATAGTCATAGACATATATTTTAATATACTCTTTTATTTATTTACAGGTACATAGAGGTGACAGGAAACCCATGTGAATATTAATGAAAAGGAACCGCATAAAACTTCGATGGAGATTTTTTTTAAAAGCTATTGTATAAATCGTCTGTGATCAAGAAGAATAATTCAAAACAAAATTTATATAACAAGTGATTTTTAAAATAAAACTATATAATCGCACTTTTTTTTATTTATTTTTTAATTTTCTTGTTACAGTCCCGAAGCTTAGGCAAATGATTGAAAAAATAATCGATGACAAATATTATCCTTATTTATCTAGCTACCCTATAGTGATAAAAAAAGCCATGAGGACTGCCGACAGAAGTGAAAACTTAAACTTATGAAAATAATGAATATTATCAATTAAAATAGACTTGCCCATTGGTGTGGTAAAATAGACTAAGAGCATATTAATGCATATAATAGAGGAAGAGGGGGAAACTCTAAATAAAACCTTATACCAACACATCTTATCAGCGTGGTATAGTAGGTAATTTTCTCTACTACTGCGGAAGAGGCTCGAGTCGAATAGTTGGACGTGAATGAGCTGAGATGAATGAATGAATCTGTAAACTCTAGTCTTTCTAGCTGAGGCAGTAGGTGGTTAGATTGGAGTTTAGTCTACTACTCGCACGTCAGTGCGAGTAGTATTCATCATAAACTCAATTGGTCTCACTACTGCAGTCAATATTTCTATTGTCAGTATAAAACATACGTGTAGACGAATGGGTCAGTCATGAGGAATATAAATGCGGATATAAAGTTGCAATTGACCGTACTGCAAGTAATCACTATTACTTTCACACCTATATACCAATCACAGCTTACATCTTAAGTGATCTCACAGAGCAGACCCAAGCAATCGTCTTTGTACAAACAACTACATGGTATGGATTGATGACACAGAATAGTCCTTCCCGAGCAACTACAAGACAAGACTACAACCGGCGCCACCCCTTTAACTGCCTGTGGATTCCTCAGCCAAATCGCCAAAGGGTTCACCAAGAGACTTAGCAACAGCTCTTCCCCGGGAAAGTACAACATCCCTACCATACTGCTATCACCATACGCAAATGTATTTTTATAATAACAAGCACATCATCGTTGCACAGTTTCATCTGATATACGCTCCACAGCTGGGTCCTATTTTCTTCTACAATAGGAGCAGAATGAATTCACTATAGGTTGGTATAGGGTGGTATTTCAAATTTGCCCTCATTGACAAAGATGTTATATGTAATTTATAACCCTTAGTCGTCTTTAACGATTTTCACTGTCAAGATATGAGGGTGTTTAACTGTATTCTTACTCTATCATCACACGAAATAATAGAAGAAGTGATAACTGTCTCTTAAGAACTTTAGCGTTACCATAGCCGTAACCCAGTTACTAGTTGTGAAGTAGACTACTATGTGTTATAAGTGTGAGCAATACTCCCTCTCGCCTTTATACTTAGGTATCTTTACGTAATTACGAAAGCCCTTTAAATGACGATTTGTTTTACTGCATTTCTTTTTTATTAAACGTAATATTTAATTTACAGTTTCTTTTTTTTTGAAGTTTACTCCTTAAGAATCGATTTTCATATAAGGCGCCCGGTATGAGAAAATTTGAGGAGTAAAATCTAGTGATCGAATGACCTCGTTACGTTTTTGGTGCGCAACCTATTCTGCGCACCTTTCACTTTCTGACGTGAGATAATACTTCACTAAACAGTTTTAATGAATGTGGGGAGAAATTTCCAAAAAAGCTGAAACACGTGTTTATTTATTTAATATTAAATATCTAAAAATTATTTTTCAGGGATTTAACTTCAAAACTGACGAAGTTTCATACAAACTTGCATCTCCTATTTTTACCCTTAGGGGTGAAATTTCCAAAAATGCTGAAACAGATCTTTGTTTATTTAATATTAAATAGGCAACAAAATACAAATTTTAACGGTTCTAACTTCTAAAATGACAAAGTTTTATAAAAAAAATTGCAACCCCTATTCTACTCCCTTAGGGGAGAATTTCCCAAAATGCTGAGACAGGTAAATTTTTATTTAACATTATATAGCTAATAAAAAAAATTCAGGGATCTAACTTCAAAACTGACGAAGTTTCATATAAACTTTTAACCCTTTACTTTTCATCCTTTTAGGAAAAAATTTCAAAAATGCTGAATCACATGTTTATTAATTTAATATTAAATACACGAATACAAAGTTTCATGAATTCAAAACTGACGAAGTTGGGTACAAACTTGCAACCCCTATTTTCTACCCTTAGAGGAGAAATTTCAAAAAATCCTTTCTTAGTGAGCGCCTACAATATAAAAGGCAGCAACTGTCAAAATTTCATGTAATTACCCCCAGCGGTTTAAGCTGTGCGATGATGTATCAGTCAATCAGGATAAGCTCATATATATATATATATATAGATTATCATAATCCTACTCTTATCTTAATTACTTGGGGTTGCCGCGATATCTACTATTATCAAAATTAAAATCTATTGCAAAATTTATTGGCAATCATTATGTCTGTCCGCCTACTTGACGTTACACCCACCTCGGGAATGTAATTGTTGACCAAGTGGCATCAAGAGCAGTTGGCCCAGATCGATGTAAAGCTCTTAGTCATCTTTTACGGTATCCACAAGCAAAGAGGGACCTGGTAGTATTAGGAAACGGCTATCATATAAGAAATATCATCAGACATCATTTTAGGTTTCGGGAGCATTTCCGCAGGCTCGCTCCGCGGCTCGTCGGCGCGGCGTCCGCCCTTTCATGGCTAATGCCGAATGTGGGCGGACCGAGCGCTACGTGCCGACAGCTGTACACGGGGGTCGTACGGTCGATGGCCCTGTACGGCGCACCGGTGTGGGCGGGGTCCCTGACCGTCCGACTCAGGGCTCTTCTGTGGCGACCACAGAGGGCCATGGCGGTCAGGGCTGTACGCGGGTACCGCACGGTGGCGACGGAGGCAGCGTGCCTATTGGCCGGGAGTCCCCCGTGGGACCTGGAGGCGGAAATGCTCGCCGATTTGTATCGGCGGGTGTCGGGGGTGCGCGCGGAGGGCGGTGTGGCCTCTTTGAGGGAACTCACCGCCTGGCGCGTTGACGCCCGCCTAGATGTCATTGCCCGTTGGGCAGTCCGGCTGGAGAGGCCTCGGTTCGGTGTGCGGACCGTAGAGGCCTTCCGGCCGGTGCTGATGCAGTGGTTGGAACGGCGGCACGGGGTGCTCTCCTTCCGACTGGTGCAGGTTTTGACGGGGCATGGATGCTTCGCCAAATACCTGCACAAGGTCGTCAGGAGGGAGAGTACACCGTCCTGCCACCACTGCGATTGCGACGAAGACACGGCGCAGCATACGCTCGAGGTTTGTGCCGCTTGGGCAGAGCAGCGTCGTGAACTCGTCGCAATCATCGGTGCCGACCTGACGCTGCCGACCATCGCCAGGGCGATGCTCGACAGCGTCAGGAACTGGGACGCGGTCGCAACCTTCTGCGAGGCAGTAGTCTCGCGGAAGGAGGCGGCGGAGCGCGTGCGCGAGGAGCGTCTCCTCGACGGCGCGAGCCGCCGCCGGCGACTGGGGCGGCGCAGGCGCGATTACCTGCGCCTGATGCCGCCCTAGCCAAGGCCGCGGGTGACTGGATCGGGGAATTAGTCCGTCACCCGCCGAGAGGCCGACCGCGTGAGGAAAGACCGACATCCTACCCGAGGGGGGGATGTCGGTCGAGGAGAGGGTACTCCTCAGGGGTATTCCGTCGGGCCGACCACTGACGTCAAGTCACTCTGCTCCGGTGGTCGGCCCAACGACGAAGGCGACGTCACGGGTGGGTTACGGGTGTGCGCGCTTACGCCCCTCTGTCACCCCGGACGGAGTGGTGCGAGGAGTGCGCCGACCGTAGCCCACCCCCCAAAAAAAAAAAAAAAAAAAAAAAGACATCATTTTATATATGGTCAATTTTTATAGGTATATTATATTTATTGTTTGTTTGTTTTTTCCTATTTCTTGCTCATTGACTCCACAAAAGAATGGGAATTCTGAAGTTCTTAATAAAATTTTGATGTTTTTTGTAAAAAACGCATTTTTCAATCTTTAATCTACATATCGCTTGCTCAGAAGAATAGTCAAAATAGCAAAATTTTTCAGGAGGTTCAAAATAAGTATTTCCTGTTTTTAGCTCGGTTCAGCAGCGATTCCAAATGCACGAACGTCAGCATAATATCCTTAAGAATGACGATGAAGAGTTGATAGGGTAAACTTTTTTTTTTTTTTTTTTTTTTTTTTTGGTAGGCTATGGCCCGGTCACACGTCGCCCGTACCGTCCGGGGCGACGGAAGGGCAGCGCGTGACCCCATAACCCACCGTATTCCCTCCCCATCGCCATTGGGCCGGCCACTAGTACCGCTTCCGTGGCCAGACCGGCGGGTTACCCTTTCGGGTACCATCCCCCGTCAACGCCCCAGCTAGGGTAAACTTAAAACTTAAAAAGTGTGAATCAATCTATCAACTATACTACTCAAAACCTAGAACCTAAACCTTGTGTGTTATTGCTGTTGCAACTGCTTAGAACACAATCTGCGAAGATCAACCCGGTTATCAAACGTGATGATTACAGAATATGTCTTTTTGGTCTATTTAAATAATGGTTGGACGTCGATAAGCTGATAGATAGATAGAAAGATATGAGATATATACGCTCATAAGGAAATGACGAAAGTCTGATTGAATAAAATAATCTGTGTACATTCAATACATACATACATACATATCATCACGCCATATCCCTTGCAGGGTAGGCAGAGAGAACAGAGTGCCAGAGAACTCTATCCTTGCATACTTTACTTGCTTCCTCAACATTCATAATTAATAATAATCTATGTAGTAGTGAAAATTAAACGAATATATTATTTTCATAAATAAATGAATAAAAGAACATTGATTTGTTGAAATTGAAACTGACCTGCAGTTTTATTTTAATATTTACATTACATTTTGTATACAATTTATTATATTATTGACGAAACCAACAAAATATATTGCGCAATATTATTTTCTTTATATTATTCATTTGGAAGAAGTAGAAATTATATGGTATAAGAAACTGTTTTAATATATCATGGAATGTGAATACAACTTTCGGATTTTGTTAAAATAACCACAAAGTACATATAAAATAGGGAAACGTTTGTTTATTTATTCATCATATAATAAAATCGACGTAAAATAATTTTCAACAATCTAATGTTTTTCAATAAAGTGCTATTAGTAAAGTCCTGCCTAACATATTTGCATTCCACTTATCATTGACGAAGTCATTTATCAATACTTCATTCCATCGATCTGAACGGTTAGATTTAAACCTGTCTAAATGTAGTTAACGTCACAATCTCTAACAGTTTGACTTCACAATTTTCTAACTAAAGCTGTAGGCCGGTTTTTCCGGTGTAATACCACACTCTCACAGAAAATCGACGTATGAGTAGCAGCAATGTATTGTTGCGTTTCTTTTGGCGGGTGAGAGAGCCGGCAGCCCAACTACTAAAAACCTACCTGGTTTTTATCAGTAGGCAACAGGTTAATTATACTGCCGTTATTGCAAAGTTACAAGAGCGATTGATTTTTTCTCTACTGATATTTCGAACACTTTTTACTGATCATGATCACAGGAGGATCACGGCAGAAGTTCGAATTTATCAATTTACAAAGTTGTTATCAGCTTCTGTCCCTTAATCGTCTTTTACAATATCTAAGGTACAGAATGAGTTGGTTAATTATATTGTAGTTTCTTCGTCATACAACAGAACTGAATTGCGTAGTTACATACTATATACTCAAAAGTACCACTGTCTTGAAAGTAATTAAAAAGAAAACATTTGAGTCATTATTAATTGCAATATTAATGTAAACGACGTATTGCATCACTATTGCTTTAATTTCTTATTTATATTAATTAGCCCATATCGTGCTGGAAAGTAGTCAAGTGAGCATTAGGTTTAATCTATCTGACTGCAGTGGCATATCAAGCGAATTATTTTATTGCCAGTAGGAAGTAAATATGATACGAGGTATATAAAAGAGCATTATGTAAAGGTAATTCGCCTGATTGGTTCGATAGAGGTTTTTTTAAGTTTTGTTCTCTAATCGACGCTATCGAGGATTATTTTATGACGTTTTATATTTTTATTTCGTCATCATAAGGAAAACGATTGGTATTTTCACTCCATGTATTACGTAGGCTACTTGCTTAGAACACTATGTAGAATGATTCAGTGTTGTTGCATTCAACTATTGAACGCAATTTTCATATTATCAGTGGTATACTTAGTGGAAAATCATTTTGCATCTGAAATATGATCGCCGCTCGAGAGCCTTTCTTTCTCTGAGATGTCGGTTCATCGAGTCACAGACCATATGGTCTTTAGCGTGTCAATCTTTCGGCTTATGTATAAACATGAATGTTTTAATCTGACTGTCACAATTATTTTTGATAAATTTGAGATTGACACTCGGCACAACCCATACTATGGCAGGAATGATATGTCATTCGTCTCCGCCAACTTAATGTGCCACTAGAACCACCCGATGGAGATCTATTGTTTTAAAATATTTCACTAGATGATCAAAAACCAATTATTTTTATTTTTTTATTCCTACGTAATTTAATTAGAATTTAAGTACAAAAATTGTCATTTTGTATCTAATTATTTATTACCTTATCTATTTCGATCAGCTAGTATGTACAGCTAATTTATGTACAATTATAACATATATAAACTTCATCTATTCAAACTAAACGAATTGCGTCATTGTGTAAAATATGTAACAAATGGAATAAAAATAAAAGGTTTACGATTCATCTGCGTAGTTGTTATAACAACAATGTGTCATCGTTTTACCGTGTGGTGTCTGAACAAGAATATATTCTTAAGAAGGGATAGTAACTATAGTTCGTCCCTTCTTTTACTCGTGGATGTTGTAAAAGTTGTCTAAGGTATATACCTAATATGCAAATACCATCTGTGTAATAGAAGCTGACTGACCTGGTATAATTGGTCAATTTCATTTCTAAATGAAATGGAATTGAATGGAAGAGGCTCGAGCCTTAGAGTTGGACGTATGTGAGCTCAGATGCTCTCGCATTGAGGTTATCTGTTTTCGTTCTATAGTCTTTTGATATTTTCGAATAAGATTTATGTATCTATATAGTTTAGGCAAACATGATTATGATTCTGTGTTTAGTAATAATTAACTTTTCTATTGCTCATAGTGGTAAACAACCAAGCGGTACCTACACCTGATAGTAAATGTTACTGCCACTTTTGATTTATCAAGGATAGAGCTAAGGCCGCTGCCCACCAACCTAAACCATCTAAATATTAGGGCTTTCGGCTCTCTCGTTCACCGAACGAACCTGCCCACGGCTGTGGATTGAAAACTGTCAACAGTACGATCCTACTACCTTTGGTTTTTTAAATTTTATATTTAAAGACACCAACCACCCTGCTATTAGGAAATAATCCTTGTATTGCGGGTGACTTTACAAACGTGCAATTAAGCAGACAAATTACACCCAGACTCAGAACAATACTTTGTGCTGTGCGCAAAATATTGTTCCGCGTGAGAATCGAACCCACGACACTGGCACGACAGATCGGTATCTTAACCATTACGGCATCTATGCAGTTACCAAAATAAAGTGTCGATTCAAGTTGAGAGAAGTGAGAGTTTAAAAACTCACAATCGGCTAAATGAACATTGGAAGAGCTTAGAACACGATCTGCCATGATCAAACATGATAATTAAGGAATTCTTCCTATTTGGTCTATATAAAATAGTAAATGTCGATAAGCTGATAGATATATAGAAATATATAAGAGATATACGCTCAGAAGTGAATGACGAAAGTTTGATTAAATAAAATAATCAATGTAGTAATGATAATAAAACGATTATATTGATTTCATGAATAAATTAAAAATAATATTGATTTGTTGCAATCAAAACTGACCTGCAGTTTTATTTTAATAATATGTACATTATATTTAATAGATATACATTTTTTTTAACAATATATATATATATATATATATATATATATATATATATATATATACATATATATCTTCTTATAAAAAAAAATACAGATTACTTAAAATTAAATTTACATAAACAATAAATATTATAAACCATTTCTTTGGCATCGCTGAATAATACAATTATTATTCTTTATATAAAAATTTTATCAATTATTTGCATTGTAATTGTTCTTTTTATCTTACAATAATTTTGTCATATTTAATTAGTATGTCATTAAATTATTCTATAAGATTATAATACTAAGGCTACGATGTAGTGACTAGATAATAAAACTAAACAGATACTAATTAATGGAGATTAACAACATTTTAGATTATGAAGACAATGACATTAAAAACATATAACAAACGCCACAACTAAGCTATTTACAAAACAATATGCATGGACGTACATACAAACAGTTTATTGACAAAACAAATTATTATATTTAATGATATTAAATTTGCATTAAATATTTATTTACAGAGACAAAATATACGCAAAATAAAGCTCAAAATTCATGATTTCTGTTAATTTATCTGCATATAACTGAATTGATTTTTAATTTCATTATTCTTAATTTATTCTTAAAAATTATATTTTTTTTTGTTTCGGAAAGTACGTAATTAATATTTGAATCAAACTAAATATTTACATTGAAATTACTGAGGTTTACCATTAGGCTATTTATACAACTTTGCGAGCGAAAAATAATTACCAACTTAAACCTTAAAGACGAGGCGGGTCACGATTCGGTTACCATACATATCCACACTTGTCTCACTGGTAATATGATTGGAACGGATGAACCCATAGAAGTGGGTTCAAATCTCATTTGTGGTAATCAATTTTGGTTCGCAATTAATTTCTTATTTACCATCAATAATACTTTATTTTATTCTCGTTTTAGCGCGTATATTATATTTACAATTACAAAATTTAATATCATTGAATGCATTTACAATCTAAATATATTTAAAATATATTTGCATGGCTGTACATCTTGTGTAGTGTCGTGTTCATAACGCCTTCCACAACCTATAGTGACGGCTTTATTCGTAAATACTTGTGTACATTTCATGTTGTTACCCCCCTTTAACAACAATACAGAGTATCAACTTTACATCCCTTGTTTTATCTCCTTGGAGGAGTTATTTTTTACTGATATTGACTAAGCAGATTGCCATTGGATCACTTATAAGATGAAGAGAAATCCCATGCCATGGGAGCCATGAATTTTGGCATTTTCCCTGTTAAGCAGATTATTAACAACTTATAGTAACCCAAAAAGGTAGATAATTTACAAAATTGATATCATGGTGAGTTTTCTTGCATCGCAAATTTCCATTGTTTATTATTCCACCCAACTAAAAATAATTTATTACAGCTTTTCCTACTCGTTAATACAATTTTTTGAATAGCAAACCTTAAAGGTTATCCTGTTTTTTCTTCATTGCTGCATAAATGTAACGAATACATTGGTTCTTTTCATGAAGATCATTTGATGATACATTTACGTCATCATAATTATGTATGAGGCATCAGATGTAAATAAACACTTGATGAGCACGTAGTAACAACGACATCTCCAATACCACTTCCTAAACTAGACGCAAATGCTTAAACGCAGTCATCTGTCTCGGGTAAGTGTTCAATATTTCATTGAATCTATTTCTTTTTTAACACATGATAAGAAATCAATCCATTCAGGTAACGAAATCTTTCAATCTAATTTTCACTGATTTCTTAAAGAAATTAATTTGAAAATTTACAAACATATTACGAGCCGTTATTAATACAATAATTGTATAAATTTGCGCTAATGTTCTCAACTGTTTCATGCAGATATTTTTTGGTAATTTAAATGTAGTTAAAGATTCTATCTATACATACCGCTATATAACTTTATATCAATAAAAGCTAGTGAAGTAACTAATAAGAACAGTTATCGAGTTAATGTCTCGCTTAGAATAACAATTTTAAGAGTTTTCACTTGCAAAATATTGTGGTAAGTATATGTTAATAGATCCAATTCAGAAATATTTTACCACCATACACGATACAAAAGCCTGGACTTAAGAATATACCTCTAGAATATTAAATAGAAGAAGTGATTTCGTTGCTATGACGGCCTTACAAATGTGATGTCCACACATAAAATGGACACGAAATCTTAGTCAAAAGTCTTCGCCACGCGCTGTTCAAATGAGTTAAGAACAAACGAACTTCATCTGATAAATACGACATGCGATTCTAGCAGATCTAAATCAAACTTAAAGTGTAGGTTATTAATTGGAAAAACTTTTACAAACAATATTTGATTTTCAAATAAAATATGGTTTTTAAAATAATTAATTGAAAAGTTCCACATGAACTATACACGATCCTATCACAATAATTTGATTTAAGTTCGCCTGTCCGTGATGATACTTAATCATTCCGATTAAACTCATTCGAATATTGTGTCCATTGACTAAAATCTCGTTATGTGTGTTCGATGCAAAATGATGTAACGAAATTAAATTAAATAGAATACCTAATGCACTAATTTAGGTTAATAGTTGTAGAGGATAGTAGATTCAGCGTGCGTACGATCAGGATCAGAGAAGATAAAATTACAATTCTTCTGATGCTTTTTCTAATTTATGTTCTTCAAATAGAGCTTTAACCTGGGTACAAAAAAACAAAAAGTTAATAGGAGGTATCAATATTATGAATATAAAGCAGTGGTGTCAAAGATGTTTATATATATAGGTATCTCTGACGTGGTGTGAAATTGTGAGGTTTTCAATTATAATACAACAATAATACATTAGTTAAATTCGTCGAAAAAATAATTTTAACGACAAAGACAGTTCAGGTAATTCAAATTATTAAACCGAAAATTTACTTATGAAGGATAATTACGTATTATTGAAATACAAGGTAAAATTATTGAAAGCAAATAATAGGGATTTCTTTTATAAATTGGGCAAAATAATAAAAGTGTTACTCAAATTGGGTACCTATGATATTCAAATAGTACACTTATTTGAAAACAATAGGTTTATAATTTAGAAATTTTAGTAGAAATATTTAAAAATAAAAAACAATTATTAACCTAGGGATATTTTGAAGAAATAGTAAAAAATACTTACAAAAATTATGTCAGCTTTAAGTTTGTATTCGCTGTGAACGCTGATTTGCACTCACTCAGCTTCGTTTGCCGTTAACAAATATTTCCGAAGTATTTAACTAGTGAGTTAATCCAACTATTTAATAAAATAGTTTACTTGATAACCATCAATCCACTATTTTTACATACACAAACAATACTTATGTATACATAAAAGCTTTTTTCATAAATTGTTTTATAGGCTTTTTTAATATTCTGATATTTAGTTTTGAATAATTTGATCACAAAATAGAACACAATTATTTGTGAATTGTTCTTAAAATAGCTTTTAAAAAGTATTTTTAAATATAACATAAGCTCTTACTTTGTCGACGTTTCTCAACAAACTGCGATGATATTAGCGCGCTCAACCTATTTATCGCGTAACATAACGTGACGCAATTTATTTCATTACGCAATTATTGCAAGGATTAACATTGAAATTTAATAATTTGTTTGTTGCGTGTACGAGGACTATTATGAGTTTCCCTAATACAGCTATTCAAATAGATTAGGGAATAACCATCTTGGGGGTAATTTAATGTGGTCAATTCCAACGTAATTAAAACCAGGTGATTTATATTTTAATTATATAGTGGTAGGCCCACACTACTGACAGTTCTCTGTCTTCATCCGCAGGCCGGTTAATCCGGGGTAGTACAACGCTCTCGCAGAACATTGACCTCTGAGCAGTGGTAAAGTGCTGCTGTGCTTCGTTCGGTAAGAGAGAGAGAAAGGGAAGCCTAGCTTTCTGGGTGGGTTTGGGATTATCCCTTGATATTACAAAGATCCATGGGCAGCACTAACACTTACCATCAGGTGTTCTGCTTGCTCGTTTGCCACCAAGTGTAATAAAAAAACACCTCTTAAGGAGACCGTATCAGTCTTAAAGAGAGTTGGTGATAGGCAAGTAGCTAATTAATGATCTAAAATATCTGGGATGCTAGTACTCCGGACAACAGGCATCGCGAGCTATCGGTTCCCATTATGTTCCTTGATGGCTTGGAATATATGATTTAAATTCAAAAATACCTGAATTACTATGTATTGTTTAAAATATCTCAGCGATAATTTGGTGTCATTGAATAATAAGAATTGAGTTAGTATTGACAAAACTAACAAAATATATTGCGCAATATTATTTTCTTTATATTGTTAATTTGGAAGAGATAGAAATTGTATGGTATAATTTTCGGCTTTAGTTAAAACATCCACAAAGTACATATAGAATAGTTACGTTTGTTTATTTATTCATCATATAATAAAATCGACGTAAAATAATTTTCAACAATCTAATGTTTTTCAACAAAGTGCTATTAGTAACGGCCTGCCTAACATAATTGTATTCCACTTATTATTGAGGAAGAAATTTATCGATACTTCTTCCCATCGATGTCAACGGTTACATTTAAACCTGCCTAAAAAAATTAACGTCACAATCTCTAACGGTTTGACTTCACAATGTTCTAACTAAATCTGTAGGCCGGTCTTTCCGGTGTAGTACCATACTCTCCCTGAAAATCGACGTCCGAGTAGCAGCAATGTGCAGCTGTGCTTTCTTTGGCGGGTGAGAGAACCGGGAGACCAACAACCAAAAACCTACCTGGTTTTGATTGGTAGGCAACCAGCTAATTATACTTCTGCTATTGCAAAGTTCCATCATCTGATATTTCGAACACTTTTTAGCGCTCATGATCACTGGAGGATCACGGCAGAAGTTCAAATTTATCTATTTGCAAAGTTGTTATCAGCTTCTGTCCCTTAATCGTCATTTACAAAATCTAAGTTATAGTTGGTTAATTATATTGTAGTTCGTTCGTCATACAACAAAACTGAATTGCGTAGTCTTTAACCATATTCCCAAAAGTACCCCTGTCATGAAAATAATTAAAAAGAAAACATAAACATTTGAGTCATTATTAATTGTAATATTAATGTAAACGACTTATTGCATCACTGTTGCTTCAATTTCTTGTTTATATTAATTAGCCCATATCATGCTAGAAGACAGTAGAGTAGGCATGAGGTTTTAATGTTATTTTATTAACAGTGGGAAGTAAATATTATAAGAGGTATCTAAAAGAGTTATTGCACTATGTAAAGGTAATTCGCTTCAATGGTGTGTATAGAGTATATTTTTTAATTTCTTGTCAAACGACGCTATTTACGAATATACTCTAGTTTTTTTGTATAACCTCCACGGAAAAGAAATATTTTATGACGTTTTTTATTTTTATTTCGTCACTACAAGGAAAACAATTGGTATTTTCGCTCCATGTGTTACGTAGGCTACTTGCTTAGAACGCTATGTAGAATGATTCAATGTTGCTTGCATTAAACTACTTCCCGCAATTTTCATAATATCAGCGGTCTCCTTAGTGGAAAATCATCTTGCATCTGAAACATGATCATTGCTCGCGAGGGCTTTTTTTTCTCTGAGCTGTCGGTTCATCGAGTCACAGACCACATGGTCTTTAGCGTGTCAATCTTTTGGGTTATGTATAAACATGAATGTTTTAATCTAATTGTCACAATTGCTTTTGATAAATCTGAGATTGACACTCGGCACAAACCATAGTATGACGGGAATGATATGTCATTCGTCTCCGCCAACTTAATGTACCACTAGAACCACCCGATGGAGATCTATTGTTTTATATTATTTTAATAAATGAACAAAACCATTCATTTTAATTATTTATTTCTTTATCTATTTCGATCAGCTAGTACAGCTAATGTATGTACAATCATGAGATGTATAAACTTCATCTATTCAAACTAAACGAATTGCGTCATCGTGTAAAATATGCATCGAATGGAGTAAAAATGAAGGTAAAAGATTCCTGTGTAGTCGTTAGGATGACAATGTGTCATCGTTTTTCCGTGTGGTGTTGGAGAAAAACATATTCTTAAGAAGGTGTAGGAACTATAGTTCTTTTGCTCGTGGATGTTGTAAAAGTTGGCTAATGAATATAATATGCAAATACCATCTATATAATCGAAGCCGTCTGAATGACTTGGTATATTTGGTCAATTTCATTTGTTTTATAGGGGAGGGTCGATCCTTAGAGTGGGAGATATATGATGCTCAGATGCGCTTGCAGTGAGGTTGTCAGTTTACGTTCTATAGACTTTTGATATTTTTGAATAAGATTTTTGTAGCTATTTGGTTTAGGCAAACATAATTATGTTTCTGAATTTGACAATGATCTTTAGTGCCAAATACGTTAATTTGTTTTATTTCTCATAGTGGCAAACATCCTGTCGGTAAATCTGATTGTAAATGTTACTGCCACATATAGGCTTTGCATTATCAAGAATAGAGCTAGGTCACTGGATACCAACCTATACCTATCTAAAAATTAGGGATTTCGGCTGTCTCGTTCACCGAACGGACCTGCCCGCGGCTGTACACTGAAAACTGTCACCAGCGTGGTGCTACCATTACTAAAGTCTCGATTGAGTCTCAAGAAGTGAGAGTTTTACAACTCACAATCGGCAAAATGAACATTCGGACAGCTTTTGACTCCACCTTCCTTCAGTACATGACCGATCTGGTCTAGGTAGGTTAGTCTCGGTCTCCCTCGGTACCTACATCCTTCCACTTTCGCATTGTATATCTTCTTAACCAGACGTTCGTTCGGCATTCTTTCCACATGTCCGAACCATCGGAGCATTCTCTTTCGGGGGAAGCGAGTGAAGTATACAAAGATAGAGTTCTCTGGCCCTCTGTTCTCTCTGCCTACCCTGCAAGGGATATGGCGTGATGATATGTATGTATGTAGAATGTTTGATCATGACAAATAATGATCTGCCATTATCAAACATGATAATTAAGGAATTATTCCTTTTTGGTGTATATAAAATAGTAGATATTGATATGCTGATAGATAGAAAGATAGGGTTATACGCTCGGAAGTGAATGACAAACATTTGATTAAATAATCAATGTCGTAATGATAATAAAATGATTATATTAATTTCATAGATAAATTAAAAAAAATACATTGATTTATTCCAATTGCAGTTTTATTATAATAATATTTACATTGTATATAACATACAATATTTTTTAACAATTGTAATTATAAACCTATATTATTAAAAACTACAGCTGTCCTGACATTAAATTTACATAAACAATAAATATTTTTACTTCAACTATTTCTTAGGCATTGCGAAATAATACAATTAATATTATTAATATAATAATTTCAATTATTTGCATTATATTTTCTTTCTTTATTTTACATATTATATTTAATTATTAACGCATTAAAATATTCTATATGATTATAATACTAAGGCTACGGTGTAGTGACTAGATAATAAAACTAAACAGACACTAATTAATGGAGATTAACAAAATTTCAGATTATGAAGACAACGACATTAAAAACATATAACAAACACCACAACTAAGTTATTTACAAAACAATATGCACGGACGTACATACAAACAGTTTATTGACAAAACAAATTATTATATTCAATGATATTAAATTTACATTAAATATTTATTTACAGAGACAAAATATATGCAAAATAAAGCTCAAAATTCATGATTTCTATTAATTTATCTGCATATAACTGAATTGATTTTTAATTTCATTATTCTTAATTTATTCTTAAAAATTATATTTTTTTTTGTTTCGGAAAGTACGTAATTAATATTTGAATCAAACTAAATATTTACATTGAAATTACTGAGGTTTACCATTAGGCTATTTATACAACTTTGCGAGCGAAAAATAATTACCAACTTAAACCTTAAAGACGAGGCGGGTCACGATTCGGTTATCATACATATCCAATTATCCACACTTGTCTCACTGGTAATACGATTGGAACGGATGAACCCATAGATGTGGGTTCCAATCTCATTTGTAGTAATCAATTTTGGTTCGCAATTAATTTCTTATTTACCATCAATAATATTTTATTTTAGTCACGTTTTAGCGCGTATATAATATTTACAATTACAAAATTTAATATCATTGAATGCATTTACAATCTAAATGTATTTAAAATATATTTGCATGGCTGTACATCTTGTGTAATGTCGTGTTCATAACGCCTTCCACAACCTATAGTGACGGCTTTATTCGTAAATACTTGTGTACATTTCATGTTGTTACCCCTTTAACAACAATACAGAGTATCAACTTTACATCCCTTGTTTTATCTCCTTGGAGGAGTTATTTTTTACTGATATTGACTAAGCAGATTGCCATTGGATCACTTATAAGATGAAGAGAAATCCCATGCCATGGGAGCCATGAATTTTAAGTTGTTAATAATCTGCTTAACATTTTCCTTGTTAAGCAGATTATTAACAACTTATAGTAACCCAAAAAGGTAGATAATTTACAAAATTGATATCATGGTGAGTTTTCTTGCATCGCAAATTTCCATTGTTTATTATTCCACCCAACTAAAAATAATTTATTACAGCTTTTCCTACTCGTTAATACAATTTTTTGAATAGCAAACCTTAAAGGTTATCCTGTTTTTTCTTCATTGCTGCATAAATGTAACGAATACATTGGTTCTTTTCATGAAGATCATTTGATGATACATTTACGTCATCATAATTATGTATGAGGCATCAGATGTAAATAAACACTTGATGAGCACGTAGTAACAACGACATCTCCAATACCACTTCCTAAACTAGACGCAAATGCTTAAACGCAGTCATCTGTCTCGGGTAATGTTCAATATTTCATTGAATCTATTTCTTTTTTAACACATGATAAGAAATCAATCCATTCAGGTAACGAAATCTTTCAATCTAATTTTCACTGATTTCTTAAAGAAATTAATTTGAAAATTTACAAACATATTACGAGCCGTTATTAATACAATAATTGTATAAATTTGCGCTAATGTTCTCAACTGTTTCATGCAGATATTTTTTGTTAATTTAAATCTAGTTAAAGATTCTATCTATACATACCGCTATATAACTTTATATCAATAAAAGCTAGTGAAGTAACTAATAAGAACAGTTATCGAGTTAATGTCTCGCTTAGAATAACAATTTTAAGAGTTTTCACTTGCAAAATATTGTTGTAAGTATATGTTAATAGATCCAATTCAGAAATATTTTACCACCATACACGATACAAAAGCCTGGACTTAAGAATATACCTCTAGAATATTAAATAGAAGAAGTGATTTCGTTGCTATGACGGCCTTACAAATGTGATGTCCACACATAAAATGGACACGAAATTTTAGTCAAAAGTCTTCGCTACGCGCTGTTCAAATGAGTTAAGAACAAACGAACTTCATCTGATAGATACGACATGTGATTCTAGCAGATCTAAATCAAACTTAAAGTGTAGGTTATTAATTGGAAAAACTTTTACAAACAATATTTAATTTTTAAATAAAATATGGTTTGTAAAATAATTAATTGAAAAGTTCCACATGAACTATACACGATCCTATCACAATAATTTGATTTAAGTTCGCCTGTCCGTGATGATACTTAATCATTCCGATTAAACTCATTCGAATATTGTGTCCATTGACTAAAATCTCGTTATGTGTGTTCGATGCAAAATGATGTAACGAAATTAAATTAAATAGAATACCTAATGCACTAATTTAGATTAATAGTTGTAGAGGATAGTAGATTCAGCGTGCGTACGATCAGGATCAGAGAAGATAAAATTACAATTCTTCAAATACTTTTTCTAATTTATGTTCTTCAAATAGAGCTTCAACCTGAGTACAAAGAAAATTAAGTTAATATGAGGTGTATTATCAATATTATTAATATAAAGCAGTGGTGTCAAAGATGTTTAAATATATAAACGTTATCTCTGACGTAGTGTGAAATTGTGAGGTTGTCAATTATAATACAACAATAATGCATTAGTTGAATTAGTCAAAAAAAAAAAAATTTTAACGACAAAGACAGTTAAGGTAATTCAAATTAGTAAACCAAATATTTGCTTATGAAAGATAAATTGGTAATTGGGTATTATTGAAATACAAGGCAAAATTATTGAAAGCAAATAATAGGGCTTTCTTTTATAAATTGGGCGAAATAATAAACGTGCTACTTAAATTTGGCATCTATGATATTCAAATGGTACACTTATTTGAAAACCATAGGTCCCCAATTTAGAAATTTTATTAGAAATATTTAGAAATAAAAAGCAATTATTATCTTAGAGATATTTTGAAGAAATAGTAAAAAATACTTACAAAAATTATGTCAGCTTTAAGTTTGTATTCGCTGTGAACGTTGATTTGCACTCGCTCAGCTTCGTTCGCCGTTAACAAATATTTCCAAAGTATTTAACTAGTAAGTTAGTCTAACTAGTTAATAAAATAGTATCCTTGATAACCAATAATCCACTATTTTTACATACACAAACAATACTCATGTATACACAAAAGTTTTTTCATAAATTGTTTTATAGGATTTTTTTAAATTCTGATATTTAGTTTTGAATAATCTGTTCACAAAATAGAACGCAATTGTTTGTAAATTTTTCTTAAAATAGCTTTTAAAAAGTATTTTTAAATATAACTGTAGCTCTTACTTTGTCGATGTTTCTCAACAAACTGTGATGATATTAGCGCGCTCAACCTATTTATCGCGTAACATAACATGACGCAATTTATTTCATTACGCAATTATTGCAAGGATTAACACTGAAATTTAATAATTTGTTTTGTGCGTATACGAGGACTATTATGAGTTTCCCTAATACAACTATTCAAATAGATTAGAGAATAACCGCCTTGGGGGTAATTTAATGTGGTCAATTGAAACGTAATTAAAACCAAGTGATTTATATTTTAATTGAAGAGTGGCAGGACCACACTGTTGACAGTTTTCTGTCTCCAGCCACGGGCCGGTCCATCCGGGGTAGCACAACGCTCTCACAGAAAAGTGACCCCTGAGCAGTGGTAAAGTGCTGCTGTGCTTCGTTCAGTGAGAGAGAGAAACGGAAGCCTATCTTTCTGGGTGGATTCGGGATTGTCCCTTGGTATTGCAAAGATCCATGGGCAGCACTAACACTTACCATTAGGCGTGCTGCTTGCTCGTTTGCCACCAAGTGGATTGAAACAACACCTCTTAAAGAGACCGTATCAGTCTTAAAGAGAGTTGGTGATAGGCAAGTAGCCAATTACTGATCTAAAATATCTGGGATACTAGTAATCCGGACAACAGGCATCGCGAGCTATCGGTTCCCATTATGTTCCTTGATGGCTTGGAATATATAATTTAAATTCAAAAATACCTGAATTACTATGTATTGTTCAAAATATTTCAGCAATAATTTGGTATCATTGAGTAATAAGAATTGAGTTATTATTGACGAAACTAACAAAATATATTGCGCAATATTATTTTCTTTATATTATTCATTTGGAAGAAGTAGAAATTGTATGGTATAAGAAACTGTTAATATATAATGGAATGTGACTACGACTTTCGGATTTAGTTAAAAATAATCACATAGTACATATAAAATAGGGAAACGTTTGTTTATTCAGTCATCATATAATAAAATCGACGTAAAATAATTTTCAACAAGGTGCTATTAGTATCGTCCTGCCTAACATATTTGCATTCCACTTATCATCGACGAAGTCATTTATCAATACTTCATTCCATCGATCTCAACGGTTAGATTTAAACCTGTCTAAATGTAGTTAACGTCACAATCTCTAACAATTTAACTTGACAATTTTCTAACTAAAGCTGTAGGCCAGTCTTTCTGGTGTAGTACCACACTCTCCCTGAAAATCGACGTCTGAGTAGCAGCAATGTGCAGCTGTGCTTCCTTTGGCGGGTGAAAGAGCTAGAAGACCAACAACCAAAAACCTACTTGGTTTTGATTGGTAGGCAACCAGCTAATTATATATCTGCTATTGCAAAATTCCATAATCTGATATTTCGATCACTTTTCAGCGCTCATGATCACGGGTGGATCAAGGCAGAAGTTCAAATTTATCAGTTTGCAAAGTTGTTATCAACTTCTGTCCCGTAATCGTCCTTTACAAAATCTAAAGTATAGTTGGTTAATTATATTATAGTTTCTTCGTCATACAACAAAACTGAATTGCGTAGTCATAAACTATATTCTTCCCTGTCATGAAAATAATTAAAAAGAAAACATAAACATTTGAGTCATTATTAATTGCTATATTTAATGTAAACGTCTTATTACATCACTATTGCTTCAATTTCTTGTTTATATTAATTCGCCTATATTATGCTAGAAGACAGTAGAGTAGGCATAAGATATTAATGTGTCTGCCTACGGTGGCCTATCAAGCGAATTATTTTATTAAGAGTGAGAAGTAAATATGATAAGAGGTATCTAAAAAAGGTATTGCACTATGTAAACGCAATTCGCTTGAATGGTTCGTATAGGGTATTCTTTTAAAATGTCTTCTCAAACGACGCTATTTACGAATATACTTTAGTTACTTTGTATAATCTCCACGGGATAGAAATATTTTATAACTCTTTATATTTTTTTTCGTCAGTACCTACAGGGAAAACAATTGGTATTTTCGCTCCATGTGTTACGCAGGCTACTTGCCTAGAATGCTATGTAGAATGATTCAGTGTAGCTTTCATTAAACTATTTCCCGCAATTCTCATAATATCAGCGGTCTACTTAGTGGAAAAACATCTTACATCGGCAATGTAGCCGCCACTTGATAGCCATTCTTTCCTAGGGTTGTCAATTGTTGGGCCAAGGAAGATAAGGATCGGGTTCCCGTGGTCCGCTCGCACGGTGAAGAGAGGCACATGAATGATGGGGTCGCGCGTGGTCTCTTCCGCGCCCCGGACCGATTTGGCAAGTCGTGACCACACCATAGCCCACCGAAAAAGAAAACCAAAAATAGGGTTGTCAATTGTCGAGCCACGAACTATATGTTCTTTAGCGTGCTAATCTATCGGGCCATGTATAAGTATGAATGCTTTAATGTAATTGTTTCATTTAGTTTTGCTATATATGACTGAAATACGGCACAAACCATCTAGGGCAGCAGAACTACTGCAATGGTAGGAACGATATGTCATTCGTCTCTGCCATTTGTATGTGCCAATGGAACCACACAATAGCCATCTATTATTTATACTATTTCACTAGATGAACAAAGAGCATTTATTTTTAATACCTATATGTTTTAATTAGGAAAACACGTACAGAACATGTCATATTACGCCTAACTATTAGCTTCCAGACCGCTTTCGATCAGCTTAAACAGCAAATTTGCATTCATAAGATGTATAAATTCCATTTATACAGAATAACCGAATTTCATCATCATGTGAAATAAAATTATTTAAAAACAATGATTTTGCGAATTAGTTGATGATCTATAAACAGAAAATCATCACATACTAAACTCAATTGAGCCCTTAATATAAGGGCTCAATGGAGTTTAGCATCGATGGTAATACCGAAAATAGCCGTGGACTCTTCGCTGGCGTCAATATCACAGCACGTGTGAGTAGGTGGTGTGTCCAGGAAGAAGTTGAAAGCCTATGCGTCCATTGAGATAAAGGTCTTCCGGGCCATCTCGCAAATCAGCAGGGCTCACTCGGCGGATGGAACACCCTCTTTTCTACTACAGGCTGTGGTTAATCTTGACTAGGACCTAGGACTACTGGCGGAGGTAGCCATCGTATATTCGTGGCTGTCTTCACCGCTCTCGGTAGATGGGGTGGACGCCGAGGCTAGCCAAATTCGCTGTGCGTTAACGCAATCTACGATGCAGCCATGTTCCGTGTGCGGTACTTCCCCGAAGATGGCGGTTCCCTGGTGGCACTGGGAATCGCTTCTGAGCTACGTGCATACTTGCTCGAAGGGCCTCTACCCGACATCAGCGGCGTCGCCGCGACGATGAGCGGGCAGGCCAGCTCTGCGAGGCTCACTACAGTGGGCGGCCTTCAGGCTCGCCACATGAGTCGGTAGGAGATGTTGGACAGGTCCGAGCGTGATACCTGGGGTCGCCCTTATTGTGAAGCGCTGAGTACAGAGTGACGTCACAATCCGGAGTGACGCTAAAGGCAGCGGCACGTCTGACAACTCTCGGCACTAAAGAGATAGTCAAGCGGATAGAAGCGCTGGAGATAAGGGTGGCCCTGAATAAGACGGAAGCCCTATTGTTCCATGGGCACCGTATTATTCCACCCAGCAGCTCCTTGATCACCGTGATTTCGATTTCCCGGTACCTTATGTGAGCCCGGAGCATCCGGATCCACATAAGGTTACTTGCCTTGGTGATCGACGTGTAGTGGTGGTTCCGGGACAACGGATTGACCACAGTCGTCAAGAATTTGGTAGCAATTGACGGCCCAATGGCGATGGGGAGGGAATTAGGTGGGTAATGGGATCAGACGCCGCCCTTTCGTAGTCCTAGAAGAAAAGGATGGTTTGTGTTCAGACCCATATACTGCCAAAAACAATTGAAGCTAATGTTGAGCAGAGGAAATCTATGGACTATTGGGTGGATGGAATAAACTGATGAAAATAGTTTAGTTAATATATAATATAAAAATAAATTCAAACTTTAGATTGTAAGATATATTTTTATTCAATGATTACATTAAGTTATTCTAACATTAATATTAATAATTTTTTTTTTTTTTTAATCCTTAAAAGTAGTTTTATTTCAAATGTGCAACTCATTCAATTTTACTACACTTGTTTCTTTACAATCTAATAAAGGCGTTAAATATTTTTTAAAAATACTGTTAACCGAGCTTTAATATGTTCCCTTTGTTTAATTAAATAATAATGTAATAATGTAATAATGTATTATCTTGAAAATATAATATAATAATAATAATAATATTTATTTGTTTAACTTAACTTATTTTAGAATTAATTATTATAATACCCACATATTGCTATACTTAGTTATAAAAATTATTGTTGACTATGTTTACAAGATTAGTTATTAACGTATTTATACTTAGTTACAATTCTTAAATCTTAATCTTATTTTTTTTTTTTAATAATGAAGTGTATATATTAGCACTTACCGATCAAATTTTTCACATCACTAATTTACACCTTATATAGTTTTAGCTCACAATATGTATAACAAACATAACTTCGTTAATAAACAGTTAATTTTTTGCTATTATGTAATGAAGATTTGCCCTACCCTCCGAACTAGTTATAAACTGTATCTCAGAGGGCAGTGTTCCTCCAATTGCACAGTAACAAAATATGACTTACTTAAGACAGAGACGCATGATATGATCATTACTTTCTTACATTGTAGTATATGCAAGAATATTACATAAATGTCGGTGTGATTTTACTTTTTTTATATATCTTAAATTGCAGTTTAAATAACAATGTAGCATAATATGCACTTGGGTACAATTCATGATGAATAAATAGACATGGTGAATAAATAGACAATTAAATAAAATTAAAAAATAGTTTGTCACGTAAAACACTGTTCCTTTTATGAAAAACTAGATTAAGCTTAAAATTATAAAATACAAAATGTTGTATGTGTGGGCACTGCACTGCACATGTGTAGGTACAATACCTGAACAAATGTACGTATACACACATACACATGATTTTCTTTAGAATATATCTTAACGGCTGGACCAATTTTGATGAAATTTTGTACATTATTAGCTGATCAGACGCCGCCCTTTCGTAGTCCTAGAAGAAAAGGATGGTTTGTGTTCAGACCCATATACTGCCAAAAACAATTGAAGCTAATGTTGAGCAGAGGAAATCTATGGACTATTGGGTGGATGGAATAAACTGATGAAAATAATTTAGTTAATATACACATACATACATATCATCACGCCATATCCCTTGCAGGGTAGGCAGAGAGAACAGAGTGCCAGAGAACTCTATCTCTGCATACTTCACTCGCTTCCTCAACATTCATAATTCTCTTCATACACGCTCGCCGGTTTCGGAGACTCTTGACTCCACCTTCCTTCAATACATGACCGATCTGGTCTAGGTAGGTTAGTCTCGGTCTCCCTCGGTACCTACATCCTTCCACTTTCGCATTGTATATCTTCTTAACCAGACGTTCGTTCGGCATTCTTTCCACATGTCCAAACCATCGGAGCATTCCCTTTCGCATCTTTACACCAATACTCTCTTTCATACCTACTCGCTCTCTTATGTTGTCGTTACGAATAGCACATTTATTAAAACTGTGCCATTATAGTTAATATATAATATAAAAATAAATTCAAACTTTAGATTGTAAGATATATTTTTATTCAATGATTACATTTAGTTATTCTAACATTAATATTAATAAATTACATAGTAAATAACACTGATAATGTCATAATACCAAGCGCCGCCTCACTTCTTTAACATTACATATCCAGATGCCTCAAATCACAAATTCAATGTAAAACATTTGAAAGTTCATTAAACACGACTATCTTTCAAATTATATAAACATAAATGTATTTAAACTACTACAAAATGTATGACAATGAAAACTTAATCGCTAGTTAAGTTATAAAAACTAGAATATTTATTCCACCACCGCATACTTTTCCTTGGTAGCAAATAATTTTGAAACACTTTTACGTTATTACCACTTGAAAGTGAATATACTTTAACTGTATTTTTTACATTTTATGTATATGCAATAATTTATATAAAATAATAATCAATAGCAAAGAGGTGGGCAAAAGTTCACAGAAAAATCAATAAAACGAGACGATAATAATGAAACATAATATTGTGACCATCTTGTAAAACAAGTTTTTTATAAGTAACTAAATCACATGCAACAATTAATACATACAAAATACTCATTATTGGCGTTTACTCCTTAAGAATCGATTTTCATATAAGGCGCCCGGTATGAGAAAAAATTGAGGAGTAAAATCTAGTGGTCGAATGACCTCGTTAAGTTTTTGGTGCGCAACCTATTCCGCCGCACCTTTCACTTTTTGACGTGAGATAATACTTCACTAAACAGTTTTAATAAATGTAAATAAAAATATATATATTATTTTAGTCAAATGAGCTTTTTTTGCGCCTGTTTTGACAATCGTACTTAAGGAGTAAACTCCAGTCGTGCGTCGGAGCTGACACACACACTTTTTTATGTATACTTTCGTAAATTAAATATTAGTTCACATATAATAAATTATTGATTACCTTTTATTGAATCTATGCTATTTATTTATTTGAAAAAGAAATACGCATTTATGGATTTATGGCAAAGAGATTATCGCATCACGGAATGTTGCTTGTAAAAAAAATAATGTGAACAGTAAATTAAGTACTATACGTAGATGCCACATTAGTTTAATTGGTAAAGCATTTGAAAAGGACATCCAATAGATTTGAATTCAAATGTTTCATATAGATAGTGTTTATTTGCCGCCCAAAAACGAGTTTTTATAAGAAGCTTTCACATTTCCCTTATTCTGTAGAAGTGACTATTATTACATCAAAATGATTGAAATGATGATTAAAACAAAATGAATGAAAAAAAAAATTAGTACGATTGCATCAATAAATTATTATTCTTCATTCCAGGCATGAGACATCACACTTTTGGATAATTGCCTCCTAAATATATTCTGGTATTTATCCGATTAATTATTATTGTTCTAATAATCGTAATCAGCTGTATTATTCAATTGATCGTATCTGTAATTAAAGAAAATCTGATTAATTAGTGTATTGCAAATATTATTCCATGTGATTTCGGAGTTATAGATACAGAATATAATTCACCACTCCCACCATGTCACTGGGTGTTGTAAAAGCTAAGCAGAGCCAACTGCGTCTGATGCCGTTTAGTCAACAGTTACGAGTATATTCCCAAAGAGGGTTGGCATCAGAGAGGCAGCCGGTCATAAAACTATTGCCAATAACTTTCGCAATATGTACGAGAAGAGGAGTACATATTGCGTCGACCTCAAATAATTGAGATAAGAGCAGAAGAATGATGATGTCTTATAAAGTAATTGTAATGAATATAAATACAATATAATATAACAGCCAAATAGTTCAGGTGTGACATAAATGGGGTCAGAGCCATCCGTGGATACCGCACGGTGTCGACCGAGGCGGCATGTGCATTGGCTGGAACACCCCCGTGGAACCTGGAGACGGAGATGCTCTCCGATCTCTACCGGCGGATTTCTTTTGTACGCGACAAGGGTGGCTCGCTATCGCTCAGCGAGATAGCCACCCGGCGCGAGAACGCCCGCCGTGACGTCATTGTTCGTTGAGTTACGCGGCTGGAGAGGCCTAGACATGGTGTTGTTACCGTTGAGGCCCTCCGGCCCATACTGATAAAATGGAACGGAGTCCTCTCTTTCCGGCTGGTGCAGGTCTTGTCGGTGCACGGTTGCTTCGGTAAGTTCCTGCACACGGTCGCAAGGAAGGAGTTGACTACGTCCTGGGAACAGTGCAACAATGACGAAGGACACGGCGCAGCATACGCTCGAGGTCTGTACGAGCTGAGACCGACAGCATCGTGACCTCGTCGATATCATCGGTGCTGACCTGACGCTGCCGGCGGTCGTGAAAGCGATGGTCAACAGCGTCAGGAATGAGTTCGGGAGGAATCCCTCGAATCGGGGCACCGCCGACGCCCTGGGCGGCGCAGGCGCGAATATCTGCGCCTGATGCCGCCGGAGCGATTTAGCGGTGCGCGATCACATCCATAGCCCATCGCAAAAAAAAAAATATATGTGAATAAAAAATTACAACTTTGCCGTATAACAACTGTAATACCAATGCTTAAAAAAATCCTTACTTCTGTTTCGATAGACAATGGTCGTTATATCTATTTGTATCAGTACTACATTTGTGGTTACCATTAATTGCTTGCCTTTTAAACCGATTTAATGGTTTCTCTATGTTCGCATTTATAATTTCTTCATAATTTAATAATTCCATATCACTTTCTTCAATACACTCTTCACAATCTTCTAATTGTTGTATATCAATTCGTTCCATTTACCAATGAAACGAAACGAAGCGAAACTACCATTAACCAATACGAACACAATAAAATCACACTAAAAATTTTGATCAACATTTTCATAGTGACGTGTATTCAGTTTGACTGTTCAATTGAGACTACTTCAAAGACAGCTGCATGTGTAGAGGATATACAAACTATCTTATGTACTTTAGTAAGAAGTAAAAAAAAGTTTCCTGATTCGTGATTTAATCTATTATGCGTCATCCATGGCGACCATATAGTGCATAATTTATATCAAAATTAGCAATTTATAAATATACATACATACATATCATCACGCCATATCCCTTGCAGGGTAGGCAGAGACAACAGAGTGCCAGAGAACTCTATCTCTGCATACTTCACTCGCTTCCTCAACATTCATAATTCTCTTCATACACGCTCGCCGGTTTCGGAGACTCTTGACTCCACCTTCCTTCAGTACATGACCGATCTGGTCTAGGTAGGTTAGTCTCGGTCTAATATATAAATATTTCACGTAAATAATTTAAATAGTAACAGGTCCTATTAGTAGAACCTTCATATAAATCCGTATGTTCGTCGACGATTCTGTATTGCATAAACCGCAATGAATAGATAATTATTTTTTTTTATTTAAAAAAGAAACACATCACCCCATCCTAAACACTACATTTTATTGCTTATGGTGGCAATTGAGCAGAGAATACGCCTTATGCTAAGTATTACTGCCGCTCATGGACCTTTCCAACACCGATGGTAAAATAAGGCCACTGCTGACCAACCTAAACTCACCCAGAAAGTTGGCTTCCGCTTTTCTCGGTCACTGAACGAAGAACTGTTCAGACATTTATTTTTCGCGAGAGTGTGGTACTTACTACTCTGAACGGACCAGCTCGCATACAGAAAACTGACAACACCTTCCATTATTCCTAAATTCATGCATTGTAGGAAACTTACAGATATATCGTGAATAAAAAATTACATGAAAAATTCAGAACACTTATTTATGGATCGCAAAAGAGTAATCGTAGAATATCTACATAGATGGCGCAATGGTTAAGATACCGACCTAACGTGCCATTGTCCCAAGTTCGACTTCCATGCAGGACAACAGTTTATCCGATTGTTATGATAATTATATGTTTGTAAATTTTGCTAAGCAATGCAAAGATTATTTTCTTAGTGCAGCTCCTACTCTTATCCCAATTACTTGGGGTCGATACAATATGTACTCTTTTTTCATAATACATATTGTAAAAGTTATTGGCAATAGTTTTATAACCGGCCGCCTGCCAGACGTCAACCCTCATTGGGAATGTAATCGTTGACCAAACGGCATCAGATGGAGTTGGCCCAGGTCGTTATAAAGCTCTTAGTCGTCTTTTACGACATCCACGAGCGAAGTAAGGGTTGGTAGTATTCGTAGCCGCTACCACAGAGACTGGTATTGTAAGAAAAATATAAAATAAAAAAGAGCTGTTATACACTATTTGTGCATCTAGAACATCCTTCACAACAGTCAGGGTTTTGAGTTAATCCTTAACTATTGTGACCTAATGTATCACGCTAGTCAGACGTGTTGGTAAAGGGTTTATTTCGAGTTTTCTCTAGCTCTTGTTATATTTTTAACCACCTCTATCTCTTAGTCGATACGCATGGGTAAGAATAAAGATTGGTGAATTGTATTCTTACTTCATCACCACATGTATAGGAAACAACTATGCCGATATCTAACTTGTAAATCTTAGGCAATACACATAAAATTTGGATTTAATCATAATCCTAAGCAACCATATACAGCAACTCTCCGTGTGATGACGGAGTAAGAATACAAAACATTACACCTATCTTGCCCGTGGGATTATAAAAGACGACTAAGAGATAAAATATGCATATAACAAATATGCAAGAGAAGGAAAACTCGAAATAAAACCCTATACCAACACGTCTGACTAGCGTGGTATAGTAGGTCAATACGGAGGAGGCTCGAGCCCTACATTGGAACATATATGAGCTGAGATGATGCTGAAGCAACTATATGTCTATATCGCATAATGGAGGCATATGCGGTGAAACCCCAAGAACTTCTAGGTAACATTGCCACTGCGAATTCATTCTCTTTTTTTTATATTATAATTATCATCCTCATCTCAGCTCATATATGTCCCACTATTTGTCTCATAGCCTCCTCTATAATGGGATGGAAATTGACGATACTACGCTGGTTAGATGTGTTTAGGGTTTAGTTTCAAGATTTCCTTCTCTTGCATAGATACCTACGGATAAGATGGGTGTTGAATTGTATTCTTACTCCGTCACCATACAAAAAAATTATAATTATGCACGACAAAAATATAAAATATATAATTATGATTGCCAAGTAGGTAACCCGTTCCCGTATAGCAAAATTTTACCCCGTTCGATTACTAGTGCGGGACTTCTCTTTTTAGATTTGTAGAGAACGATCGTTTGGTGACGTAGTGAGAATACAATTCACCACCCTATATCTTACCCGTGGGTGATCGTAAGAGATGACTAAGGGATATATAATGCATATAACATCTATACGAGAGAAAGAAAACTCGAAACAAAACTCTATACCATTACGTCTAACTAGCATGGTATAGTAGGTTAATTTCTCTCCCATTATGGAGGAAGCTCGAACCCAACAGTGGGACATATATGAGCTGAGATAATGACAGAACGGTCAGCTAGTTTCTGGGCAGGCCAAGGATGTCAAGGAAACAGCACCAGTGGCCGGCCCAATGGCGATGGGGAGGGAGTACGGTGATACGGTGGGTTATGGTGCCAAACACCACCCTTCCGATGTCCCGGACGGTATGCCCGGCGTGTGTCCAGACCATAGCTTGCAAAAAAGAGTCAGCTAGTTTATATCATACAAGCCAACCACAATGCTACACCACAAAGCAGCATCATAACGAAAAGAAAACTCGAAAAAGGTACCTAATACCTTTTGATTAGATTTGGTATATCAAATTCTTATTTGTTACGGCAACGTCCAATTGAAAGACGATAATTTTAGCTGATGAATAAATGAACACAAAATATAAACAATATTTTATACCTACAATAATAGTTGTAAAACGATAATTTTTGCTGAAGAATAAATGAACACAAAATATAAACATTATTTTTATACCTACAATAATAGTTGAAAAACGATAATTTTTGCTGAAGAATAAATGAACTCAAAATATAAACAATATTTTTATACCTAAAATAATAGTTGAAAAACGATAATTTTTGCTGAAGAATAAATGAACACAAAATATAAACAATATTTTTATACCTACAGTAACAGTTGAAGAACGATAATTTTTGCTGAAGAATAAATGAACACAAAATATAAACAATATTTATATACCTATAATAATAGTTGAAAGACGATAATTTTAGCTGAAGGATAAATGAATACAAAATATTAACAATATTTTATACCAACAATAATAGTTGAAAAACCATAATTTTTGCTAAAGAATAAATGAACACAAAATATAAACAATTTTTATATACCTACAAAAATAGTTGAAAGACGATATTTTTTTCTGAAGAATAAATGAAAACAAAATATAAACAATATTTATATACGTACAATAATAGTTGAACGACGATAATTTTAGCTGAAGAATAAGCGAACATAAAATATAAACATTATTTTTATACCTACAATAATAGTTGAAAGTCGATAATTTTTAGCTGAAGAATACGCTTATTCTACGAACACAAAATATAAACAATTTTTATATACCTACAATAATAGTTAAAAGACGATATTTTAGCGCAAGAATAAGCGAACATAAAATATTCGTACGAACATAAACATTATTGCACGCCGACGCGAAGCGTTGAGGTTTTGCTCTACTCTCGATATATGAAAATCAAGCATTTTCAAACCTAAAAATGATAATAATAATAATTATAAATAAAAACCGATAATATAAACCGCAGGGCAGCTTGTGGGGGGTACTATCCCAGAAACCTCCACGCGGTGTACCCTGGGTGCGGGCGGCGGTCCCCAGTTCTTCTGTTGTACTGTCCGTAGCGAATATCTGCGCGATTTCGCTCCTTACTCTACTACAGTCGTAGTAGAGGTTATAGGACGCGAAATATCGGGACGGGCTCAGTCACTCATTCATTTGAGGGCTGGGCAGGCACTTGCCACCGCCCACACATCGTAAACCTGATTCTTTGCTTGTCTTAGTTTCAGGAGCGAGGGTCTTGGCTTAACCGCCCGGACCGCGAGGAAGACAACCTCTATAAAGAGTTCGAAGTAACATTCGGACTCGGAAATCACCCAGAATCTTAAGTTCTGGCGTGCGGCGAGAAGATGCATGGCAGATGGGTTGTTCTGTCGTTAGCACGCTCCAGCCAGGGCACCGGCTGCCCCCCTGGTTGGTAAATGTAGGCTTGCCCGGGTAAAGGGATCTCTGCCCGGGTTGACGTAGTGTATCTCCCCTACTCGTGGGAATCATATGGATACCAACTTAAAAAAAAACCTTTTTCACCGACGATCTGTGTGATTCTCACACCACGGCCTTGTCAAGCCAAAGAAAAACTGACAACGACGCCTCGTCCTCAGGACTTGAGGCGTCCGCCAAGGGCCCGGCACAAATCGTGGAGGCCCAAAAAGTGAAGCGGAAGTCGCCCAGGAAGAGCCGGGGGCAGGCTTCCAGCTACAAGAGGAGGATGGAGGAGTGGCGTGCGCGGAGAGAGGCTGCCGCCGCTGGAAAGGAGGACGGTGGCAGAAATGCTGCAGAGCCGTCTACGGACGAGGGCGACAGTGACGTCGCAGAGCCGTCCGTGGATGAGGGCAGCAGATCTGCCGCTAAGATGGACGAGGGCGGTATATCCGCAGGGCCGTCCAGAGGAGATAGCGGGTCGGACGCTAAAGCCCCCGCTAAGTCGTCGCCGCGTCCTGTGGCGGCGGCTGAAGACCAGGGAGGAGGCCCTCCCCTCGCAGGTGCGAAAGCGCCCCCTGAGCATGGGAGGCAGCTCGGGCCCCGACTCCGAGGGGAGCGGGACCATCATGCCTCCACTGAAGATGCCGGCTTCTCGCGGGGGGCGAGGGGCCGCAGTAGCAGGAAGAAGGTCGGTCACTCCTCGGCGTGAGGCGGCACCTGCTGCGAGCGACGGCCCCCTGGACTTGCAGGCTGAAAATGCCCGCCTTAGTGGCGAGGTCTCAGGCCTGCGGGACCTGAACCGCCAGTTGGGGTCCGAGCTGGAGTCGCTGCGTCAGGTAAACCGCATGTTGGCCAAAGACATGGCCGACCTGCGGGCCCAGATGGCGCAGTTCCTACCGCCTGCGCCAAAGCCGTCGGCCAAGGCGCGCAAAACAGTTGCCGCGGTGAAACCCGTCCCTGCGGCGAGGAGGACGCCCCCACTGCGGAGGGCACGCCGCCGGCTGAAGCCGTCACGGTCACCGAGCCGACACCTGTCCCGGTAGCGAGGAGGACGACTCGCGCCGCGGCGAAGAAGTCGCCAAGCGTCTCGGAGCGGGCCCCGGTGGAGGCTCAACCGGAGGCGCCGACCTCGCTGCCGACCCCGATGCCAACCCCGCTGCCAACCCCGCTGCCTGCGGTGGGGGGATTGCCGGATGAGTCCCTGCGCGTGATAATCGACGCAGTGGGCAAAATTGTCGATGCGCGCTTCGCCGTTCTGGAGGCAAGGCTGCCTCCAGAACCACGTGTCCGGCCGCCTCTTGCCGCAGATAAGCGGCCACATACGGCACCAGACCCCGCCCCGCTGCCTTGTCAGGGTGGCCGCGTGGGGAGCTACGCTGCGGCCGCGGCCGATCCTAAGCCCAAAGGCCCCGGCTCCGCTCCGAAGGGACCTGCCCTGAGGAGGAAGACGGCGCTGGCTCCTGCCGGACCGCTGAAGCCGCCCGCAATGAAACCGCCGGCGACGACCAGCGAGGCTGCGACAAGGCCTTCCGCGTCTGCCACGACTGCCGTACCCGAAGAGGGTTGGCAGGTGGCCGAGCGCGATAGAAGGAGTCGCGGCCAAAGAAGGAGAGCGGAGGCCAAGCGCGCCGCTGAGGTCTCCGCTCCCAAGGCAGGAGCTGGCGACAAGAAGAAGAGGTGGCGCAAGGGGCTCAAGCCGCCAAAGACAGCCGCAGTGGTGATCACTGTGCTGCCTGAGGCGGCCGAGAAGGGCCTCAGCTACGAGGCCGTCTTGAGGAAGGCCCGGCGGGAGCTAGACGTCTCCGATATTGGAGGCGTCGAAGCCAGGACCCGCAAGGCCCGGATGGGGGCTCGAATCCTCGAGTTCCCAGGGGCTGAGGGCGCCAAGACGGCTGACAGCGTAGCTGAGAAGCTGCGAGGTCTGTTCGCCGAGGAGGGTGGCATCAGGATCGCCAGGCCCGTCAAGTGCGCCGAAATGCGCATTTCGGGTCTAAACGACTCCATGACGGTGGAAGACATCCGGGAGGCTATTGCCTCGAAAACCGGGTGTCCCATAGACACCGTCCGGGTCGGTGCCATTCGTCCCGGTCCGGGTGGCGTAGGTGCTGCCTGGGCGCAGTGCCCGGTGGAGTCGGTCAGGCAACTGGCCGGCTCAGGCAGGCTCCTCGTGGGCTGGAGCTCGGCGCGGGTAACCGTGCTTGAGCACCGGCCTGCGAGGTGCTATAAGTGCATGGCGGTCCGACACACTCGACCGACGTGCAACAATTGCTTCGACTGCGGCGGATTGTGTTTCCGCTGCGGTCAGACCGGGCACGTGGCGGCATCTTGCGCCGCCCCGCCCCACTGCCCCGCGTGTGCGGCGGGCAATAAGCCCGCCAAGCACCGCATGGGTTCTGGGGCGTGCAGACCTCCTGCTTCGGCCCCAAAGGGGCGGGGCGGCCTTTCGACCACGGCCGCTCCCGCTCCTGGCGCGGCCCGATCGCCCACTGGCAAGGCGGAGGTGATGGATACGGCCCACTAATGGCTGCAGAATCCATTCACCTCCTGCAGGCCAACACCAACCACTCCGCCGGAGCGCAGGATCTCCTCCTGCAATCCATGGCGGAGTGGTCGATTGGTGCAGCCGTAGTCGCGGAACCGTACGTCGTGCCTGATCGCCCCAATTGGGTGGTCAGCCGAAACGGAACTGCGGCAATCGTCGTCTCAACGCAGCGGCACTTCCCGTTCTTATCCCTTTTGGATAGGGGCGAAGAATTTGTCGCTGCGGAATGGGGAATGGTCACACTCTACAGCGTTTACCTCTCCCCTAACAGGAGAATGGACGATTTCAGGGCCTCCCTCACCACCTTGGAGGCTTCGATACGGCGACTGGCACCGGGCCTCGTCCTGGCCCTGGGGGACTTCAACGCCAAATGCACGGCATGGGGGTCCCCTCTGACGGACGACCGCAGACGGGCGGTCGTTGAGTGGGCGGCTTCACTGGGCCTTTGTGTTGTTAACAGAGGCTCAGTGAACACGTGTGTGCGGCAGCAGAACGGATCGATAGTGGACTTGTCGTTCGCTAGCCCCGCTGTCGCGCCACGGGTGAGGAACTGGAGTGTCCTGGAGGAGGCGGAGACCCTGTCGGACCACCGGTACATCCGGATGGAGGTCTCCCCCCGGGAACCCGGTGGGGGTCACAGGGCGGACGGAGCTCCCGCGTTTCCGCGGTGGGCTGTGGGTCGTCTTGATAGGGACCTACTGGCGGAGGCGGCCATCGTTCACACGTGGCTGTCCTCACCGCCCCCAGCGGACGGAGTAGACGCTGAGGCTGTCCGCATCCGCAGTGCGTTAACGCAGATCTGCGATGCGGCCATGCCCAGGGTGCGGCGTCTACCTCCGAGGCTGGGGGTCTACTGGTGGTCCCCAAGACTGGCGGACCTTCACGCGGCGTGTATCAGTGCCCGAAGGTCCTACACCCGCAGCCGGCGGCGTCACCGCGACGCTGAGCGGGAGGGCCAGCTGTACGAGGCGTACCGCAGTGCGCGCACTGCTTTTCGACTGGCCATCCGAGCCGCCAAGGATGCGAGTTGGCAGGAGATGTTGGACGGTCTCGACCGTGACCCCTGGGGTCGCCCGTATCGCGCGTCGCTGAACAAGCTTTGCGCGCAGGGCCCCCCCTCACCGAGACCCTCCAGCCCGACTTCCTCTGTAGGGTGATCGAGGAGCTATTTCCACGGCAGTCGGGACACACGCCCCTGGTCATGACTTCGCCAGATCAAGACCGGGAGGCCGACGACGAGAGTGTTCCACCCGTGACGGAGTCGGAAGTGGGGGCGGCAGTGCCGCGGATTCGCTCCGCCACCACGGCCCCCGGCCCGGACGAAATACCAGTCCGGGTGTTGATGTCGCTCCTCGAGCACTTCGAGCCTCGCCTCAGGCAACTGTTCAACGCCTGTCTGACGTCTGGACGGTTCCGTGAGTGCTGGAAGGAGGGGAGGTTGGTTCTCCTGCCAAAGCCGGGACGGCCCCCGGATTTGCCGTCGGCCTACAGGCCCATCGTACTTCTCGACGATGTGGGTAGGTTGCTGGAGCGTGTCCTCGCTGCCCGCATCGTCCGACACTTGGAGGAGGTGGGGCCCTATCTGTCGGACGCTCAATATGGGTTTAGGAGGGGGCGTTCGACCATCGGGGCCCTGCTACGCCTGAGGCAGACGGCCGCGGAGGCTGTCGCCGGCAAGAGAGTGCTGTTGGCGGTGTCGCTGGACATCGCCAACGCATTCAATAGTCTGCCATTCAGCTGCATCAAGGAGGCGCTCCGGTTCCATGGAGTGCCCCTGTACCTCAGGCGGCTGGTGGCAGACTATTTGGAGGGGCGCAGTATCCTCTGCGTGGGTCCCGCAGGGGACATTGTGCGGACGCCCATGTCGTGCGGTGTTCCACAGGGGTCGGTTCTGGGGCCGACTCTGTGGGACATCGGGTACGACTGGGCGTTGAGAGGGAGTCTCCCCCCCGGGCTGAGCTTGGTGTGCTATGCTGACGACACGCTCGTCACAGCCCGGGGCAGGACACTCGAAGAGGCGGCGAGCCTGGCCACTCTCGGCACCGAGGAGATGGTCAGGCGAATCGAGGCGCTGGGGCTCAGGGTGGCCTTAAATAAGACGGAGGCCCTATTATTCCATGGGCTACGCGTAAGGCTGCTAACCGGCGCCTCGTTAGTCGTCAACTCCATCCAGATCAACATCCAGGCCCCTATGAAGTACTTGGGTCTGGTGCTCGACGGGCGATGGTGGTTCCGGGAGCATTTCCGACAGATTGCTCCCCGGCTGGTCGGCGCGGCGTCCGCGGTCATCCGCTCGATGGCCATGTACGGCGCACCCGTGTGGGCGAGGGCTCTGAACGCCCAGCTCAGGGTGGTTCTGTGGAGGCCACAGCGAGCCATGGCGGTCAGAGCCATTCGCGGGTACCACACGGTGTCGACAGAGGCGGCGTGCCTATTGGCCGGGACACCCCCGTGGGACCTAGAGGCGGATATGCTCTCCGACCTCTACCGGCGGGTTACCTCAGTGCGCGAGGAGGGTGGCTCCCCATCGTTGAGCGAGATAGCCACCTGGCGCGAGGACGCCCGCCGAGACGTCATCGCCCGTTGGGTTACGCGGCTGGAGAGGCCTAGACACGGTATCGTGACCGCCGAAGCCTTCCGGCCCGTATTGATGAAATGGATGGAGCGGCGGCACGGGGTCCTCACCTTCCGACTGGTGCAGGTGTTGACGGGGCACGGGTGCTTCGGGAAATACCTGCACACCGTTGTGTACAGGGAGTGGACTCCGGGCTGCCATCATTGCAGTAGTGACGAGGACACGGCGCAACATACGCTCGAGGAATGCTCGGGCTGGGACGGGCAGCACCGCGACCTCGTCGCTATTATCGGTGCCGACCTGTCACTGCCGGCTGTCGCGAGGGCGATGGTCGACAGCGTCAGGAATTGGGACGCGGTCGCCGCCTTCTGCGAGGCTGTCATCTCGCGGAAGGAGGCGGCGGAACGAGTCAGGGAGGACTCCCGCGACCCGGGCCGCCGCCAGCGGTCGGGGCGGTGCTGGCGCGAATACCTGCGCCTGATGCCGCCCTAACCCAGGCCTCGGGTGATCGGACCGGGGAATTGTCCGGTCACCCGACGCGAGGCCACCGCGTGAGGGCGACGCCCCGACGGCGAAATCTGTCGGGGCGTCGACGAGAGGAACCCGCGAGGGTAAACCGCCGAGCGGACCACCGAAGACAAAGATCGGGTACCGGTGGTCCGCTCGCACGGCGAAGACAGGGGATTTTACGGTGGGTCTATGGGATCACGCGCCGCCTTCTCCGTCACCCCGGACCGATTTGGCGGGGCGAGACGCACCCATATCCCACCAATAAAAAAAAAAAAAAAAGGGCAGCTTGTGGCGAGTTGAATGTGAGTGGCGGCACTGCGGTCCTGAATACTCCAGAGAGTCGATCAGGGACTCATCTCCAGCTGGCCTTCATTGACTGAGTGGCAACCGAAGAGTGCCCGAAGGACTCTCAGCTCTGGCTTGCCTTAAACAGCTGGTCAGAGAGGAGTCGCCAGAGCTATATACTCGGGGGTGGAAGTGTCATTTTCGAGGGCATAATTACGGGGAAACCATGAGTTTGTTTATCGCAGACTCAATGGTGAAACCGGCGCCGCACCGTTCGACACCCCTAGCCACTTACACCAATGTTGCCCTCTGTTGCCCGTATGACTTGTGTGTCTGTGGCGACTATTTAGGGGGCCCATTCAGTGAGTTGGCGAGTCACCGTCTGCCACCGTTCATCTCTTAACATGGGTTTAAAGGCAGACGACAGTTTATAAATTCATAGATTTAAGATGAACCAGTCCACTAAGCACCCACTCCCATATTCATATATTAGATACCATCATCACACAATAGTTTTACACTTACTGCTGGAATTCCACGTATGTTATGTGCAGACGTGGAATGTCATCGGTAGGTGTCCCATCCCAATATTTAGATTAAATTTCTCCAAAGGCCTCTGCGTGTTGGATCCATATCCCCATGTAAGCCTCCCAAAGGACCGGGCATCTTCCCTACGGAAAATCCCTTGAATTAAAAGGAGATACAAATAATAATTATAAATAATAATAATATAATAATAATATAATAATAATAAATAATATTAATTTAATAATTTTTCTCACATTGCACTTATAGGATAATATTATTATACATATATCAAGAAAAAACATTCGTCTAAACGTATTTGATATTTGTAAAAAACAATTATTTTGTTTAAAGCAAGAAAAAAGTTGATTAATAAAAATATTCGAGGACGTCCGGATGTTACCGTAAACATCTGGGACGTCATCACGACCGTAAAAATTAATGTATCGAAGTTTTTCTTTTATTAAAAGCTTCATAATCGCAACGCGCTGTTTCCTTTCGAAAATGGCTTGGTAATTCTTTGTCGTTTAATTGCAATTAATAAAAAACTGCTTAGTCATTAGTGTATGTAAACTTATGAACATATGGGTCGTTTACATTTTTTGTTAGTCCATTCGGACAGGCTAAGGCACGAAATCCCATACAGCCTATACAGCTATGTTTAGCACTACGTCGAGAATGGCACGAAATTTCAAAACTATTTTTTCTTTAATTTTGATTTATGGCATTGACTGAATAATAAATGATAAATAATAAATGATAAATAATATAAAAGTTATGAAGCGTGCACTTTTAGATTTTTCAAATTATTTTTATACCTACAATAGGTAATACTATATCTGTAATTTCATATAATAATCATATTGTTACGTAGCAATAATGCTGCAATATCATGAAATATAAATATCGTGATATTAATTTACATTATCTCTATATAATTCAAGTTTATATTATTGATAATAGATTAATCTTTTAGTCGCTTGTAACATTACGCAATTGATTAATGAATGTTGACAAGAAAAATTAAATTTACCCAATATGATAATACGTCTAAAGATTTCTGACTCTTGGACCAAAAGTTTTTTTTTAAAGACACCACCCTGCACTAATGAAGTAATCCTTGTATTGCGGGGAACTTTGAATTCACCAATTATACCAGGGCAGCCAGATAGATTGTCATATGGTTTTGGAATTTTTCTTTTATTCATCATCATCATCATAGCCCATATATGTCCCACTGTTGAGCTCGGGCCTCGTCTGTAATGGGAAGGAAATTAACTTACTATACCACGCTGGTTAGACGTGTTGGTATAGGGTGTTGTTACGAGTTTTCCTTCTCTCGCAAAGATCGATGATGCCCGCCGGGACGTTATCGCCCGTTGGGTTACGTGGCTGGAGAGGCCTAGAATCGGTGCTGTTAACCTTGAGGCCCTCCGGCTCGAACTGATGGAATGGATGGAGCGGCGGCACGGAGTCCTCTCCTTCCGGCTGGTGCATGTCTTGGTCTTGTCGGGGCACGGTAGCTTCGGCAAGTATCTGTACACGGTCGCGAGGAGGGAGTTGACTCCGTCCTGCCACCAGTGCGGTAGTGACCAGGACACGGCGCAACATACGCTCGAGGTCTGTACGAGCTGGGACGGGCAGCGCGCTGACCTCGTCGCTGTCATTGGTGCCGACCTGACGCTGCCAGTGGTCATAAAAGATATGGTCGATAGCGTCAGGCACTGGGACGCGGTTGCTGCCCTCTGCGAGGCTGTCATCTCGCAGAAGGAGGCGGCGGTACGAGTCCGTGAGGATTCGCTCCATGCGGACTCGGGTCGCCGGCGGCACCTCGGGCAGCGCCGGTGCGAATATCTGCGCCTGATGCCGCCCCAGCCGAGGCATTGGGTGATCCGACCGGGAAATAGTCCGGTCACCCGAAGTGAGGCTACCGCGTGAGGACGACACCCCGTCTGGACGCCCTGTCGGGGCGTCGACGCGAGAGGAACCCGCGAGGATAAACCGCCGGGAGGGCCTCCGCTCGAACGGCGAAGAGATATTTGCAGGGTGGTTCTATGGAGTTGCGCACCGCCTCTTTCATCGCCCCGGACCGTTTAAAAGATGTGTTTTTTTCCAGTTTTCCTTCTCTTGCATAGATGCTATATGAATTTTATACCCCTTAATCAACTCTTACGATCACCCACGGGTAATGATAGGATGGATGGGGGACACTGATAATTTTAACCACACGGATAATGTTCCTTTTATTATATAGATGATATCTGAATATTATATCCCTAATTGGTTTCTACGACATCCACGAGCAAAAGAAGGGATAAGAACTATATTTTTTATCCAATACCATACGGAAAAACGATGACACATTCTCTTAACACGTCCTCTTAACTAAGTACCTGCACAGGATTCTCACATATTCATTTTTACCTCATTTGATGCATATTTTACACGATGACGCATTTCGTTTATTTCGAATACATGTAATAACTTGTGAATGCAAATTTGATGTTCCAACTAATCGTAAGAGATAAAGCAATAAGTAACTAGGTATATAACTTGAAGATTTTTGCTTTTTCTTATTGCTTATGATGGCAAACGAGCAAGCAGCACTACCGGTGGTAAGTGTCACTGCTGCCTATGGACCTTTGCTATACCAAGGATATAGCTAGGCCGCTGCCTACCATTACAATCCCCAAATTCACCCAGTTGAGCTTCCGGCTCTCTCACTCACCGAAGGAAGCGCAATAGCACATTGCCATTACTCAGACGTCGATCTTCTGCGCGAGTGTGGTACCACCCTAGACGAACCGGCCCATGGCTGTAGACTAACTGTGAGCATTGTGGTCCTACCACTGTACTTATATTTCTAATTAAAATATGTAGGTATAAAAAATAAATGGTATTTGTTCATCCACTGGAATACTATAAAACAATAGGTGTCAATAAAACAAATATGTATACATAAAAAAAAATTGAGATATTTAGATTAAGGCATGTTCATACATAGCCCGCGGTGTGGTAGCGACTATGAATAGTTCCAACGCTTACATTTCTCATAGATGTTGTAAAAGATGACTAAAAGCTTTATAACGACCTGGGCCAACTCCATCTGATGCCGCTTGGTCAACAATTACATTCCCAAGGAGGGATGACGTCTGGCAGGCGGCCGGCCATAAAACTATTCATCTACTAACTATTTCATCATATCATCATCATCACAGCACATATATGTCGCACTATTGGGCTCGGGCCTCCTCCGTAATGGGAGGGAAATTGGATAATTTCCCTAGTAGGATTACTATCCCACGCTGTTCAGACGAGTTGGTATAGGGTTTTGTCGTCTCAAGTCGCATGGTGGGTCTATGGTGTCGCGCGCCGCCTCTTCCGTCACCCCGGACTTATTAGGCGGGGAGAGACCACATCTATAGCCCACCGCAAAAAAAAAAGGTAACTAAGTTACCTAGTTGAGTGTCGACCATATTTTATATGCAAAATGATCTTCCACCCAGTAGACCTATGGTATTGTGAAATACGCAGGCAATAGTTGAATGCAAGCCTCACTGAATCATTCCATATAGCATTCTAAGCAACTAGTCTAGGTAACACATGAAGTGAAGATACTAATTGTTTTCCTTGTAGTTACGTAATACGAATATAATTCATTACTATATATGTATGTGTTTCTTGTGATAGTCATACAGACTCAATAGGGGATCTTCGTAGGTAGTATCTACAAGGGAAAATTTAGAAGAAATTTCTATACAATATGACCAATTACCCTTCCAAATTGCAATTACTATTTTGTAGTTCATTAACTATTTAGTGCTTACAATTCTTTTATATACCTCTTCTATTGCATGCCATTGTTAATTAAGTAATAGTGGCTTAATATACTAGCGTTACCAAAACGATGCTTAGGACCAACTGAACTTTTCAGTACAATATAAACTAAATAATATAAAAAAAAACTAAAGCTTCCGTGTGGTGACGGAGTACGAATACAGTTCACTACCCCCTATCTAATCTGTGGGTGATCGTAAAATACGACTGAGTGATAAAATATGCATATAACATCTATGCAACAGAAGGAAGTCTCGAACAAAATCTTATACCAACACGTCTGACTAGCGTGGTGTAGTAGGTCAATTTCCCTTCTAGTGTGAAGGAGGCTCGAGCCCAACAGTGGGACATATATGAGCCGAGACGATGAAGGTAAATATAAAAAAGTAATAAAAGCAACAGTGACGCAACAAGTCATTTACATATAATATATTAATTAATAATGACTCAAATGTTTATGTTTTCTTTTTAATTATTTTCAAGACAGGTTTTGTCCCTCTGGGGTACTTTTGAGAATATATCTTATGACTATGCAATTCAGTTTTGCTCTACGATGATGAGGGTTTATAATACAATTAACCAACCTATTCTATATCTTTTTTTTTGCGGTGGACTATAGAGGCAGTCATGTCTCGCAAAATCGGTGCGGGATGATGGAAGAGACGGCGCGCGAAGACCCTTACAAAGCACCTCTCTTCGCCGTGCGAGCGGGCCACCGGTACCCGATCTTTGTCTTCGGTGGTCCGCCCGGCAACCTATCTTATACCTTGGGTATTGTAAAACACGTTTATTGCATATACGCAGATACCGTATTTGCAAATTGATTAATATGAACTTCTTTTGCGACCTTTCCGTAACCATGAGCGCTAAAAAGTGTTCAAAATGTCGGTAAAGCAAACACCAATCGCTTATAGAACTTTTCAATACCAAGAGTACAGGTGCTGTCTACCATACGAAACCCTGGGTGGGTTTTGGGCTTTAGGGTCTCTCACTCACCGAACAAAGCGCAACAGCACAATAGCACTGCTAAGACGTCCATTTTCTGCGAGAATATGGTACTACTACCGATGAACTGACCTGCGGCTCTAATAAAAAAATATTAACAGCGTAGTCCTTCCACTACTTAAGGAGATAGTACTTTCGTATACATTTTATAGCATTAAATTAGATCACCAATGTAACTGCCAAGCGTAGCGAGTGTGGGGTTAACACTTTTTAGAGAGATTTTATAACTGTAAACGGGGTCCTTTTAGACTTTAAGAGGCTCTAAGACTACGCTCAAAGTCGGTCACTGTACTGCCACTAAATCTGCAGAAGAACGGGTGTAAATGATTTAGCACAAAGAATTGCCATTGAAGTTGGAATGAGCAGGCCACATCGCTTGATGAACCGTTGACCCTTAAGGAAGAAAGTGGCACCCACGTATAGAACGCGGCAGTGTAGGACGTGCCTTCACAAGGTGACCCAAAGACTTGCTAAAGGTTGCTGGGAGTCATAGAATGCACGAGGCATAGAACTGCAATTTGTGGCAGCTTTTGAGTCCTACGACTATCAGTGAATGGCAAAAGGCTCACTGAATTATAACCTTAGATTTCTACGAGCTGACTTTGATGATTTTACCAATGTTAAAAGAAATTCAACTTTTTAAACAGAATTCCTACCAGTATTAAGTTAAAAAAAATTGAGATTTTCTAAAAAAAAGTATAATAATGTGGTACCTAAATAAAGGTCTCCATGTTTTTTTTGGTAAAGGTTTCTATGTTTTTTCTGTACCATGTAGACATTTTAACTAAACCCAAAAATCGTATCCACAATACTTGATATACTAAAATAGTTTGTAAAACAATACAATTTCCACTTCATCCAAATGAATAATACACAAAGAGAATATTGCGCAATATATTTTTCGGGTTTCGTCAATAATGACACAATTTTTTTTTTACGCAATGATACCAAATTATTGCCAAAATATTGCAAAAAAAAAAATTTATACTAAAATTATTTTTAAGCAATTCCGGTATTATTGAATTTAAATTGTATATTCCGACCCATCTAGCAAGATATCACGTATTTTGGGAACCGATAAGTCGGTATGCCTATGGACCGGACTACTAGTATTCCAGCGTGCGTTAGGAATAAATACTAAAAGAATAAGAACTTATAAAATGTTCCTCTCTCCTACTCTTGTTATCCCTACAGGTTCCACAATTGTTATAAAAACATAGTAATTAAGATTTTTTATAACATAATGGGGTGCAATAATGATCGAAATTGAAATATAAATCCTTCTTTTACTTTGACTATGGTATAATCGCACTCCATCGTAATTGGCCGGGGTGACTAAAGAGTGGCGAGTCCTACATAAACTCCCATGCTAACCATCCCCGTCAATCAACGGTCCACCAGTAGTCTTTATCTACAGTATCATCATCTTCCTACTCTTAAATTATTTTATAGGGCTTTGCACAGATAGACACAAATAGAGAGAGTTACGTGTAAAGCAGTTTATGGAGTTACATGTTTCTTTTAGCCGCCCAAGACGGATGCAGTAGTAATGAGTAGGGTGGGACTGGACCGTAATTTGTATGCAAAAAAATATTACTTTATATTTAAATAAATATATGTGCTGTGTTGTATCAGCTACGAATACTACCAACCCTTACATTGCTCGAGGGTGTCGTAAGCGACAACTAAAAGTTCATTCTACATAAGCCCCGACTAATTCAAGGGAGGGTTAACATTAAGCAAGCGATCGTTTATAAAACTAATACGAAACCTTTTGCAATATGTAATCAAAAGGTAAGTGTCTTTCTCAGGTAATTAGTATAATATAAGACCAAGATGATAATGATAATAAAAATCTCTATTGATTATAGAATAAATATTTGGTAATTACTATCTCGTGGCTAACTTACAAATTTTAAATGTTTTCATCTGAATACCTAATTGAAATATAAACTAATTAGTTTTAATTACGTTTTAATTGACCACATTAAATTACCCGCAAAACGGTTATTCCCTAATCTGTTTTAATATCTGTATTAGGAAAATTCATAATAGTCCTCGTATACACAAGAAATAAATTATTAAATTTCAATGTTAATCCTTGCAATAATTGCGTAATGAAATAAATTGCGTCATGTTATGTTACGCGATAAATAGGTTGAGCGCGCTAATATCATCACAGTTTGTTGAGTAACGTCGACAAAGTAAGAGCTACGGTTATATTTAAAATACTTTTTAAAGGCTATTTTAAGAACAATTTACAAAGAATTGTGTTTTATTTTGTGAACAGATTATCCAAAACTAAACATCTGAATTTTAAAAAATCCTATAAAACAATTTATGAAAAAAGCATTTGTGTGTACATAAGTATTGTTTGTGTGTATGTAAAAACAGTGGATTGTTGGTTACCAAGGAAACTATTTAATTAACTAGTTGGACTAACTCACTAGTTAAATAGTTGGGAAATATTTGTTAACAGCGAACGAAGCTGAGCGAGTGCAAATCAGCGTTCACAACGAATACAAACTTGAAGCTGAGATAATTTTTGTAAGTATTTTTTACTATTTCTTCAAGATATCACTAAGATAATAATTAGTTTTTATTTTTATATATTTCTTCTAAAATTTCTATATCGGGAACCTATGGTATTCAAATAAGCGCACTATTTGAATACCATAGGTATCCAATTTGAGTAATACATTTATTATTTTGCCCAATTTATAAAAGAAATCTCTATGATTTGCTTTCAATAATTTTGCCTTGTATTTCAGTAATATGTAATTATCTATTTATTTTTTATGAACATATATTGCGTTTACTAATTTGAATTATAATACCTTAACAGTCACTGTCGTTAAAATTATATTTTCGAGTAATTCAACTAATGTATTATTGTTACATTAGAATTGAAAGCCTCACAATTTCCCACCACGTCAGAGATAACGTTTATTTATTTAAACATCTTTTACACCACTGCTTTCTATTAATAATATTGATAATACATCTCATATTAACTTAATTTTCTTTGTACTCAGATTGAAGCTCTATTTGAAGAACATAAATTAGAAAAAGTATTAGAAGAATTGTAATTTTATCTTCTCTGATCCTGATCGTCCGCACGCTGAATCTACTATCCTCTACAACTATTAATCTAAATTAGTGTATTAGGTATTCTATTTAATTTAATTTCGTTACATCATTTTGCATCGAACACATATAACGAGATTTTAGTCAATGGACACAATATTCGAATGAGTTTAATCGGAATGATTAAGTATCATCACGGACAGGCGAACTTAAATCAAATTATTGTGATAGGATCGTGTATAGTTCATGTGGAACTTTTCAATTAATTATTTTACAAACCATATTTTATTTAAAAATCAAATATTGTTTGTAAAAGTTTTTCCAATTAATAACCTACACTTTAAGTTTGATTTAGATCTACTAGAATCGCATGTCGTATCTATCAGATGAAGTTCGTTTGTTCTTAACTCATTTGAACAGCGCGTAGCGAAGACTTTTGACTAAGATTTCGTGTCCATTTTATGTGTGGACATCACATTTGTAAGGCCGTCATAGCAACGAAATCACTCTTACTATTTAATATTCTAGAGGTATATTCTTAAGTCCAGGCTTTTGTATCGTGTATGGTGGTAAAATATTTCTGAATTGGATTTATTAACATATACTTACAACAATATTTTGCAAGTGAAAACTCTTAAAATTGTTATTCTAAGCAAGACATTAACTCGTTAATTTTTTTATTAGTTACTTCAGTAGCTTTTATTGATATAAAGTTATATAGCAGTATGTATAGATAGAACCTTTAACTGCATTTAAATTTAAAATAATATCTCAATGAAACAGTTGAGAACATTAGCGCAAATTTATACAATTATTGTATCAATAACGGCTCGTAATATGTTTGTAAATTTTCAAATTAATTTCGTTAGGAAATCAGTGAAAATTAGATTGAAAGCTTTCGTTACCTGAATGGATTGATTTCTTATCATGTGTTAAAAAATTAATAGATTCAATGAAATATTGAACACTTACCCGAGACAGATGACTGCGTTTAAGCATTTGCGTCTAGTTTAGGAAGTGGTATTGGAGATGTCGTTGTTACTACGAGCTCATCAAGTGTTTATTTACATCTGATGCCTCATATATAATTATGATGACGTAACTGAAAAATCAAATGATCTTCATGAAAAGCACCAATGTATTCGTTAGATTTATGCAGCAATGAAAAAAAGGATAGCCTTTAAGGTTTGCTATTCAAAGTTTTGTATTAACGAGTATTTCCTACTCGTTAATACAAAACTGCTGTAATAAATTATTTTTAGTAAGCTGTAATAAATTATTTTTAGTAAGGCAGAATAATAAGCAATGGAAATTTGCAATGCAAGATAACACGCCATGATGTCAATTTTGTAAATTATATGCATTTTTGGATTACTGTGTTCTGATAACAAACTGCTTTAGAACGGTTAGTTCCGGGTAAATGGCAGAATTTATGGGCCTAATGGCATTTGGTCACTCTTCATCTTATGAGCGATCCAATCGAAATATGTTTATTCAATTTCAGTAAAAAATAACTCCTCTAGGGAGATAATAGAACAAGGGATGTGAAGTTGATACTCTGTATTGTGTTAAAAGGGGGTAACAACATGAAATGTACACAAGTATTTACGAATAAAGCCGTCACTATAGGTTGTGGAAGGCGTTATGAACACGACACTACACAAGATGTACAGCCATGCAAATATATTTTAAATACATTTAGATTGTAAAAGCATTCAATGATATTAATTTTTGTAATTAAAAATATTATATACGCGCTAAAACGAGACTAAAATGAGAAAGGTACTACTGATATATATATATAAAGGTAAATAAAAATTTACTTGCGAATGAAAATTAATTACCGCAAATGGGATTTGAATCCACATTTATGGGCTCGTCCGTTCTAATCGTATTACCAGTTAGACTAATGTGGATATGTATGATAACCGAATCGTAACCCGCCATGTCTTTATGTTTTAAGTTGGTAATTATTTTTCGCTCGCAAAGTTATATAAATAGCCTAATGGTAAACCTTAGTAATTTCAATGTAAATACTTAGATCGATTCAAATATCTATTACGTTTTAATGCAGAAAAAACTTGATAATTTTTAAGAATAAATTAAGATTAATTAAAGTAAAGGTCAATTCAGTTATATGCAGAGAAATGAACAGAGAGCATGAATGTAGAGCTTTGTTTTGCGTATATTTTGTCACTGTAAATAAATATTTAATACAAATTTAATATCATTGAATATAATAATATGTTTTTTTAATAAGCTGCTTGTATATACGTCCATGCATATTGTTTTGTAAATAGCTTAGTTGTGGTGTTTGTCATGTTTTTAATTTTATCGTCTTCATGTGTTGTAAATGTCTATCAAGTGTCTGTTTGGATTTTTTATCTAGTGAATACATCGTAGTCTTAGTACTATAATCATGTAAAATATTTTAATGCCTTATTAATTAAATATAATAGAATTAATGTAAAATAAAGAAAGAAAATTTATAATGAAAATAATTGAAATTATTATATGAATAATAATTGTATTATTTCGTGATTCCAAAGAAATAGTTGTAGTAACAATGTTTATTGTTTATGTAAATTTAATGTTATTTTATATATTGTTTATATTATATAGTTTTTTTTATATATATTATATAGTTTTTTTAATAATATAGGTTTATAATTATAGATGTTAATAAAAATTGTATATTAAATATAATGTAAATATAATAAAAGAAAACTGCAGGTCAGTTTCAATTGCAACAAATTCATGTTTTTTTTTTCATTTATCGATGAAAGTAATACAATCGCTTTATTGCCATTACTACATGGATTATTATATTTAATCAGACTTTCGTCGTTCACTTCCGAGCGTATATCTCCTATATCTTTATATCTATCTATCAGTTAATTAACATCTACTATTTTATATAGATCAAAAAGAAGAATTCCTTAATCATCACGTTTGATCATGGCAGATCGTGTTCTGAGCTCTCCAAATGTTCAGTTAACGGGTTTTGAGTTGTATAACCCTCACTTCTCTCAACCTCAATCGACACTTTAGTAATCGTAGGATAGTTTTCATTCTACAGCCGCGAGCCGTCCTCTTCGGTGAGTGAGAGAGCCGAAATCCCAAATTTCTGGATGGGTATAGGTTGGTAGTCAGCGGCTTAGCTCATAAACAAGTAAAAGATGCGAGTGTAGGATAGTTTGGAGGCCACTTGAGATTATTGTGAAATTCAGAAAGACACTCATGTTTGCCTAAACCAAATAGTTACATAAATCTTATTCAAAAATATCAAAAGAATGTAAAATGCAAGCAGATAACCTCACTGTAAAAGCATCTGAGCTCATATATGTCCAACTGAAAGACTCGAGCGTCCTCCATAAAAGAAATGATATTGACTAATTATACAGGGCAGTCAGACGGTTTCTTTTTCACATATGATATCTACATATTATATCCCTTAGCAAACTTTTATAATATCCACGAGTAAAAGAAGGGATAAGAACTATAGTTCTTACACCTTCTTAAGAATATATCCTTTTGCCAACACCATACGGAAATACGATGACACGTTGTCGATTCAACTTATACCTTCATTTTTATCCCAATCAATGCATATTTTACACGAAGACGCTATTTGTTTAGTTTGAATATATGAAGTTTATACATTTTATGGATGTACATAAATTAGCTGTACTAGCTGATCGAAATAGATAAGGAAATAAATAATTAGGCATAGCTTGACGATTTTTGTACTAACATTTCTAATTAAATTATATAGGAATAAAAAATTAAATAAATCGTTTTTGTTCATCTAGTGAAATAGTATAGAACAATAGATCTCCATTGGATGGTTATAGTGGCAAATACAATTTGCGGAGACGAATGACATATCATTCCTGCCATAGCAGTAGTTCTGCTGCCCCAGATGGTTTATGCTTAGTGTCAATCTCAGATCTATCAAAAACAATTGTGACAAGTAGATTAAAGCATTCATATTTATACATAACCCGAAGAATTGACATACTAAAGACCGTGTGGTCTGCGGCTCGACGAACCGACAACTCTGAGAAAGAAAGACTCTCGAGCTGCGATCATGTTTCAGACGCGAAATGATAAACCACCAAGTAGACCGAGGATATTATAAAAGACGCCGGCAATAGTTGAATACATGCAGCACTGAATCATTCTACATAGCATTCTAAGCAAGTAGCCTACGTAACACATAGAGTAAAAATACCAATTGTTTTCCTTGTAGTGACGAAATAAAAATATAAAACGTCATAAAATATTTCTATCCTGTGGAGATTATACAAAGTAACTAGAGTATATTCGTAGCGTCGATTAGAGAAGAAAACTTAAAAAAGAACCTCTATACGAACCAGGCGAATTACCTTTACATAGTGCAATAACTGTTTTACATACCTCTTATCATATTTACTTCCCACTGTTAATAAAATAATTTGGTTTATATGCCACCATAGTCAGACAGATTGAAACCTTATGCCTACTCCACTATCTTCTACCATGATATGGGCTAATTAATATAAACAAGAAATTAAAGCAATAGTGATGTAATAATACGTTTACATTAATATATCAATTAATAATGACTCAAAGGTTTATGTTTTCTTTCTAATTATTTTCAAGACAGATTTTGTTCCCCTGGGGTACTTTTAAGAATATAGTTTATGACTACGCAATACAATTTTGTTGTATGATGAAAGAAATAGTATAATTAACCAACTATACTTTAGATATTTTAAAAGACGATTAAGGGGCATAAGCTGATAACAACTTTGCAAATTGATAAATTTGAATTTCTGCCGTGATCCTCCCGTGATCATAAGAGCTGAAAAGTGTTCGAAATATCAGATTATGGAACTTTGGAATAGCAGAAGTATAATTAGCTGGTTAGCCTACCAATCAAAACCAGGTGGGTTTTTTGGTTTTTGGGCTTCCGGCTCTCTCACCCGCCAAAGGAAGCGCAACACCACATTACTGCTACTCGGAGGTCAATTTTCAGCGCGAGTGTGATACTACACTGGAAAGACCGGCCTACAGCTATAGTTAGAAAAACTGTCAAGTCAAACTGTTAGAGATTGTGCCGTTAACTACTTTTGGACAGGTTTAAATCAAACCGTTGAGATCTATGGGATGAAATATTGATAAATGACTTCGTCAATAATAAGTGGAATGCAAATATGTTAGGCAGGACGATACTAATAGCACCTTGTTGAAAAACATTAGATTATTGAAAGTTGTTTTATGCCGATTTTATTATACGATGATTAAATAAACAAACGTTTCCCTCTTTTATATGTACTTTGTGGATACTTTAACTAAATCTGAAAGTCGTATTCACAGTCCATAACATATTAAAACAGTTTCTTTTCATACAATTTCTACTTCTTGCAAATGAATAATATAAAGAAAAGTATATTGCGCAATATATTTTGTTGGTTTCGTCAATAATAGCTCAATTCTTTTTACTCAATGATACCAGATTATTGCTGAGATATTTTAAACAATACATTAAGGTATTTTTGAATTTAACTTATATAGTAATTCAGGTATTTTTGAATTTAACTTATATATTCCAAGCCATCAAGCAACATAATGGGAACCGATAGCTTGCGATGCCTTTTGTACGGAGTACTAGTATCTTAGATATTTTATTTCAGTAATTGGTTATTTGCCTATCGCCAACTCTCCTTAACACGGATATGGTCTCTTTAAGAGGTTTTTTTTTTATTGCCCTTGGTGGCAAACGAGCAAGCAGCACACCTGATAGTAAGTGTGAGTACCGCCCATGGACCTTTGCAATACTTGGGGTACAGCTAGGCCACTGAATACCTTATAATCACAAACCCACCCAGAAAAATGGGCTTACAGCTGTGTCGCTCACCGAATGAAGCTCAGCACCACATCACCACTGCTCAGATGTCGATTATCTGCGAGAGTGTTGTACTACCCCGGATGGACCAGCCCGTGGCTGTAGACAGAGGACTGTCAACAGATTGGTCTTGCAACTCATTTGCTTAATTTAATCCCAACTACTTGGTATCGACACAATATGTCCTCTTTTTCCATATAGCCCCATCAGACGTCATCTCTGTAGTCACTCTCTGTTTATCCATATCATGCTTCACGCACTCCATTCATCTTTTCTTTGATCTCCCTTTACCCCGAAAGCCTTCAACATTCTTACTTAAAGCCTTCCTCGTAACTTTACTTTCAACCCGTCTCATCCCATATCCATACCAGGCCAACGTTCACTCCTAAAACTTATCCGTCACTGGTGCTACTTTCAAACATTCTCTCATACGCTCATTCCTTATCTTATCCATTCTCGTCACGCAGTACATCCATCTCAACATTTGCATCTCCGCTACATCCAATCGACTCTCACCCGTCGCTTTTGAAGCCCAACATCCATACAATACAGCAGGTCATATTAGGGTTTTGTATATATTTTTGTGGTCCTATCACTATTCAATTGAAATATAAATTACCTGGTTTTCATAATTACATTAAATTACCCGCAATACGGTTATTTTCTAATCTATTTGAATATCTGTAATAGGAAAATTCATAGGTCCTCGTACACGCAAAAAACAAATTATTAAATTTCAATGTTAATCCTTGCAATAATTGCGTAATGAAATAAATTGCGTCATGTTATGTTACGCGATAAATAAGGTTGAGCGCGCTAATATCATCACAGTTTGTTGAGAAACGTCGACAAAGTAAGAGCTTATGTTATATTAAAAAATAAAAAGCTTTTAAAAGCTATTTTATTAACAATTTACGAAGAATTGAGTTCTATTTTGTGAACAGATTATTCAATACTAAACATATGGATTTTAAAAAAACCTATAAACAATTTATGAAAATAACTTTTGTGTGTACACAAGGACCTATTGTTTGTGCGTGAAAATAGTGGCTTTTTGGTATAAACAAAGAAAATTATTTAATTAACTAGTGAGACTAACTCACTAGTTAAATACTTGTGAAATATTTGTTAACGGCGAACAAAGCTGAGCGAGTGCAAATCAGCGGTTACAGCGCATACAAAATTAAAGCTGACACATAATTTTTGTAAGTATTTTTTGACATTTTTTTAAGTTATCCCTAAGTTAATAATCGCTTATTTCTATATATTTCTTCTCAAGTTAAATTGGGAACTTATGGTATTCAAAAAAGTGTACTATTTGAATATCATAGATGCCAAATTTAAGTAGCACGTTTATTATTTTGCCCCATTTATAAAAGAAATCCCTATTATTTGCTTTCAATAATTTTGCATTGTATTTCAATAATACGTAATTATCTATGTATCCTTCATAAATAAATATTCGTTTTATTAATTTGAATTACCTTAACTGTCTCTGTGATTATTTTTTTTTTGACTAATTCAGCTTATGTATTATTGTTGTATTATAATTGAAAGCCTCACAATTTCACACCGTGTCTGACATGGTGTGAAATTGTAAGGCTTTCAATTTAACATTTCAAATTTAATTGTTTAAATATATAAACGTTATCTCTAACGTTTATATATTTAAACATCTTTGACACCACTGTTTTATATTAATAATATTGATAATACACCTCATATTAACTTAATTTTCTCGTTGTATTCAGGTTGAAGCTCTATTTGAAGAACATAAATTAGAAAAAGCTTTAGAAGAATTGTAATTTTATCTTCTCTGATCCTGATCGTACGCACGCTGAATCAACTATCCTCTACAACTATTAATCTAAATTAGTGTATTAGGTATTCTATTTAATTTAATTTCGTTACATCATTTTGCATCGAACATACATAACGAGATTTTAGTCAATGGACACAATATTCGAATGAGTTTAATCGGAATGATTAAGTATCATCACGGACAGGCGAACTTAAATCAAATTATTGTGATAGGATCGTGTATAGTTCATGTGGAACTTTTCAATTAATTATTTTACAAACCATATTTTATTTAAAAATCAAATATTGTTTGTAAAAGTTTTTCCAATTAATAACCTACACTTTAAGTTTGATTTAGATCTGCTAGAATCGCATGTCGTATCTATCAGATGAAGTTCGTTTGTTCTTAACTCATTTGAACAGCGCGTAGCGAAGACTTTTGACTAAGATTTCGTGTCCATTTTATGTGTGGACATCACATTTGTAAGGCCGTCATAGCAACGAAATCACTTCTTCTATTTAATATTCTAGAGGTATATTCTTAAGTCCAGGCTTTTGTATCGTGTATGGTGGTAAAATATTTCTGAATTGGATCTATTAACATATACTTACAACAATATTTTGCAGCTGGAAACTCTTAAAATTGTTATTCTAAGCGAGACATTATCTCGTTAAATTTTTTTATTAGTTACTTCACTAGCTTTTATTGATATAAAGTTATATAGCGGTATGTATAGATAGAATATTTAACTACGTTTAAATTTAAAAAATATCTCAATGAAACAGATGAGAACATTAGCGCAAATTTATACAATTATTGTATTAATAACGGCTCGTAATATGTTTGTAAATTTTCAAATTAATTTCTTTAGGAAATCAGTGAAAATTAGATTGAAAGCTTTCGTTACCTGAATGGATTGATTTCTTATAATGTGTTAAAATATAAATAGATTCAATGAAATATTGAACACTTACCCGAGACAGATGACTGCGTTTAAGCATTTGCGTCCAGTTTAGGAAGTGGTATTGGAGATGTCGTTGTTACTACGTGCTCATCAAGTGTTTATTTACATCTGATGCCTCATACATAATTATGATGACGTAAATGTAACATCAAATGATCTTCATGAAAAGCACCAATGTGTTCGTTACATTTATGCAGCAATGAAGAAAAAAACAAGATAACCTTTAAGGTTTCTATTCAAAATTTTGTATTAACGAGTAGGAAAAGCTGTTATAAATTATTTTTAGTAAGGCGGAATAATAAGCAATGGAAATTTGCAATGCAAGATAACACGCCATGATAATAATTTTGTAAATTATATGCATTTTTGGATTACTGTGTTCTGATGACAAACTGCTTTAGAACGGTTAGTTCCGGGTAAATGGCAGAATTTATGGGCCTAATGGCAGTTGGTCACTCTTCATCTTATGAGCGATCCAATCGAAATATGTTTATTCAATTTCAGTAAAAAATAACTCCTCTAGGGAGACAATAGAACAAGGGATGTGAAGTTGATACTCTGTATTGTTGTTAAAGGGGGGTAACAACATGAAATGTACACAAGTATTTACGAATAAAGCCGTCACTATAGGTTGTGGAAGGCGTTATGAACACGACACTACACAAGATGTACAGCCATGCAAATATATTTTAAATACATTTAGATTGTAAAAGCATTCAATGATATTAATTTTTGTAATTAAAAATATTATATACGCGCTAAAACGAGACTAAAATAAGATATTATTGATATACATGAAGGTAAATAAAAATTTACTTGCGAATGAAAAATAATTACCGCAAATGGGTTTTGTAATTATTTTTCGTTTAGGTACAACTTAGTTTTTTTTTTTATAAATAACCCAGTGGTAAACCTCAGTATTAATTATTTTTATGTAATTTCTATGTAAATACTTATGTCGATCCCAATATTCATTACGTTTTTATCCAGAAAATAATTGATAATTTCTAAGAATAAATTAAGTTTAATGAAATTAAAAGTCAATTCAGTTATATGCAGAGAAATGAACAGAAAGCATGAATTTTGAGCTTTGTTTTGCGTATATTTTGTCTCTGTAAATAAATATTTAATGCAAATTTAATATCATTGAATATAATAATTTGTTTTTTAATAAGCTGCTTGTATATACGTCCATGTATATTGTTTTGTAAATAGCTTAGTTGTGGTGTTTATTATGTTTTTAATTTTATCGTCTTCATAATTCGATATGTAAATGTCTATTAAGTGCCTGTTTGGATTTTTTATCTAGTCAATACATCGTAGTCTTAGTATTATAATCATGTAAAATATTTTAATGCCTTTTTAATTAAATATAATAGAATTAATGTAAAATAAAGAAAGAAATTTTATAATGAAAATAATTGAAATTATTATATGATTAATAATAGTATTATTTCGCGATGTCAAAGAAATAGTTGTAGTAAAAATATTTATGTAAATTTAATGTTATGTAAGCTGTAGTTTTTTTTTATATACAGGTTTATAATTAAAATTGTTAAAAAAATGTATATTTAATCTAATGTAAATATTATTAAAAGAAAACTGCAGGTCAGTTTCAATTGCAATAAATCAATGTTTTTTTTTTGTATTTTTCTATGAAAATAATATAATCGTTTTATCATTATTACTATATATAATAATCCATAATCTATATAATAATCCATGTAGGATTATTTTATTTAATCAGATTTTCGTCATTCACTTCCGAGCACATATCTATCTTTCTATCTATCAGTTTATCAACATCTACTATTTTATATAGATCAAAAAGGAAGAATTCTTTAATGATCACGATTGATCATGGCAGATCGTGTTCTAAGCTCTTCTAATGTTCAGTTAGCCGGCGTTGAGTTGTGAAACTCTCACTTCTATCAACCTCAATCGACACTTTAGTAATCGTAGGATAGTTTTTAGTCTACAACCGCAAGCCGGTCTCTTCGGTGAGCGAGAGAGCCGAAAGTCCAAATTTCTGGATGGGTATAGGTTGGTAGCCAGCGGCTTAGCTCATAAATAAGTAAAAGACGCGAGTGTTCCGTCGAAGGTAGTTTGGGAGCCACTTACGATTATTGCGAAATTCAAAATAATAATCATATTTGCCTAAAATAAATAGGTACATAAATCTTATAAAAAAAATATTAAAAGACTATAGAACGTAAACAAATAACCTCACTGCAAGAGCATCTGAGCTCGTACACGTCCAACTGTAAGGCACGAGCCTCCTCCATAAAAGAAGTGAAATTGACCACTTATCACTTGTCAGACAGACGGCTTGTATTACGCAAATGATATCTGCATATTAAAAGTATATCCCTTAGCTAACTTTTAAAATATCCACGAGCAAAAAAAAACATTAAGTTCCTATACCCCTTCATAAGAATATATTCTTGCTCCAACACCACACGAAAAAGCAATGACACATTGTCGTCTTAACTTATACCTTTATATTTACCCTATTGCATTGAATGGGGTATAGAAATATCCATATATTTTACACGATGACGGGATTCGTCTAGTTTGAATAGATGAAGTTTATACATGTTATGGATGTACATAAATTAGTTGTACTAGTTGATCGAAATAAATAAGGAAATAAATAATTAGGCATAACTTGAAGTTTTTTGTACTAACATTTCTAATTAAATTATGTAGGAATAAAGAATAAAATAAATGTTTTTCTCAAAAATGCTTGGAAATTTGAGCATTAATTTGACAACTTTCTTCGAGATAAATCGAAATTGCTGTACTGACCAAATACTTGTGAGCAGCGGCCGGCAAAAAATGTATGAAAATCCATATCTGTCCTGTTTTAGCGGCCAAATATATATATATATATGTAAATTCATATCTAACGTGTATTTTAAAAATGGAACGATTTGTTACTTCAAATCATAGTAGCCATAAGGGCAACTTATCAGTTTTATTTAAATTACGAACTGGCTAAAAAAAAAGCTGTTTAATAATGAAAAAAAATAAACAAATAAACCCTTTAACACGTGAAAAATTTTGTTAGTTGTTCATTACGTCTACTTAATACTATTTAATTTTAATTTCCGCGCATTATTTGATAAAAGCACTATACAAGCCTTGGCCACAACTAGGAATTGATACATACATACATACATACCATCACGCCATGTCCTTTGCAGGGTAGGCAGAGAGAACAGAGTGCCAGAGAACTCTATCCTTGCATACTTCACTCGCTTCCTCAACATTCATAATTCTCTTCATACACGCTCGCCGGTTTCTGAGACATTTGACTCCACCTTTCTTCAGTACATGACCGATCTGGTCTAGGTAGGTTAGTCTCGGTCTCCCTCGGTACCTACATCCTTCCACTTTCGCATTGTATATCTTCTTAACCAGACGTTCGTTCGACATTCTTTCCACATGTCCGAACCATCGGAGCATTCCCTTTCGCATCTTTACACAAATACTCTCTTTCATACCTACTCGCTCTCTTACGTCGTCGTTACGAATGCGATCGATCAGCCTAACTCCACAGATTTACCGTAGAAATCGCATTTCGACCGCATTAATTTTACTTTCATACTCTTTTCTGCATACCCAACTCTCGCTTCCATACAGTAATGTTGGGACAAGCACTGCGTTATATATTGCTACACGTACCTTCTGGCTGAGGTGGTGGTTACCGAGAAGTTGTCCCAACGCTCCGTTCACTCTATTTCCCGCATTCACTCTTCGCTCTATATCAGTGGTGTACCTTCCATCTCGGCTAAATCCACATCCAAGATATACAAATTCATCCACTTGCTCTAGTACATCATTACCTATTGTTACTCTTACATCTGTTCTGGCTTCATCTCTTTCAAAGACCATTACTTTGGTTTTGCTCACATTCACGCGTAGACCCCTTTTCTTACAATCTTCTGTCATTGTGTTGACAAGTGTCTGCAGGTCAGTCGCTCACTGTGCCAGCAGGACTGCATCATCTGCATAGAGCAGAGCAGTGACCACTGAGTCACCCATCTGGACACCCACATTCATATCGTTCAACCTTTGGAGACATTTATCCAGATATATGATAAACAGCCTGGCTGACAGAACGCACCCCTGCTTAACGCCGATATTGACGTCAAACCAAGGCGACATTCCATCATCCAGCCGCACACAGGCTCTACAGCCCATGTAACTGGACTGCACAGCCTGTAGCAGTTTACCGTTAATACCATACTCCGGTAAAATGTCCTAAAGTTCCTTTCGTACAACCGTATCAAATGCTCTCTCCAGATCCACAAAACTGCAGATAACCCTCCGACTTAGAGCCAGATGCTTCTCCACAATGTTGCGCAGAGATAACACACACATAGGAATTGATGGACTTACGTATGGGTGCCTCGGCTAAGCCTCGGCCCACATTTACACGTTCGTCCATCAATACCTCTTTTTCGGGCCCCTGCAGTAGTGTACTATTGTTCATCTAGTGGAATAGTATAGAACAATAGATCTCCACTGGATGGTTCTAGTAGCACATTCAATTTGCGGAGACGAATGACATATCATTCCTGCCATAGCAGTAGTTCTGCTGCTCAGGAGTACCTAAAGCCTTCTACATACATACTTTAAGTATGTATGTTGAAGGCTTCCTCGTAACATTCCTTTCAATCCGTCTCATCACATGTCCACACCAGGTCAAACGTTCGCTCCTTAATTTATCCGTCACTGGTGCTACTTTCAAACATTCCCTCATACGCTCATTCCGTATCTTACCCATTTTCGTCACACAGTATATCAATCTCAACATTCGCATCTCCGCTACATCCAATCGTCTCTCATCCGTCGCCTTTGAAGCCCAAAATGTTGATCCATGGAATACAGCAGGTCTTATTAGGGTTATGTATTTTTTGTGGTCCTACCACTATTCAATTGAAATATAAATTACCTGGTTTTAATTATTACATTAAATTACCCGCAATACGGTTATTCTCTAATCTATTTGAATATCTAGATGAGGAAAATTCATAATAGTTCTCGTACACACAAAAAACAAATTATTAAATTTCATTGTTAATCCTTGCAATAATTGCGTAATGAAATAAATTGCGTCATGTTATGTTACGCGATAAATAGGTTGAGCGCGCTAATATCATCACAGTTTGTTGAGTAACGTCGACAAAGTAAGAGCTTATGTTATATTAAAAAATAAAAAGCTTTTAAAAGCTATTTTATTAACAATTTACGAAGAATTGAGTTCTATTTTGTGAACAGATTATTCAAAACTAAACATCTGGATTTTAAAAAATCCTATAAACAATTTATGAAAATAACTTTTGTGTGTACATAAGTACCTATTATTTGTGCGTGAAAATAGTGACTTTTTGGTATAAACAAAGGAAATTATTTAATTAACTAGTTGGACTAACTCATTAGTTAAATACTTCGGTAATATTTGTTAACGGCGAACGAAGCTGAGCGAGTGCAAATTAGCGTTCACAACGAATACAAACTTAAAGCTGACATAATTAATTTATGTAAGTATTTTTTTACCATTCTTCATCACATCTTTAAGTTATCCCTAAGTTAATAAATGCTTTTTGTTTCTATATATATTTTCTAATTTTTTTAAACTGGGTACCTATGGTATTCAAAAACGGGTAGTATTTGAATACCATAGATGCCAAATTTAAGTAGCACGTTTATTATTTTGCCCAATTTATAAAAGAAATCCCTACTATTTGCTTATCTATTTATCCTTCATAAGTAAATATTCGTTTTATTAATTTGAATTACCTTAACTATCTTTGTCGTTAAAATTATTTGACTAATTCAACTAATGTATTATTATTGTATTATAATTGTAAGCCTCACAATTTCACACCACGTCAGAGATAACGTTTATATATTTAAATATCTTTGACACCACTGCTTTATATTAATAATATTAATAATACACCTCATATTAACTTAATTTTCTTTGTATCCAGGTTGAAGCTCTATTTGAAAAATATAAATTAGAAAAAGCATTAGAAGAATTGTAATTTTATCTTCTCTGATCCTGATCGTACGCACGCTGAATCTACTATCCTCTACAACTATTATTCTAAATTAGTGTATTAGGTATTCTATTTAATTTAATTTCGTTACATCATTTTGCGTCGAACACACATAAAGAGATTTTAGTCAATGGACACAATATTCGAATGAGTTTACTCGAAATGATTAAGTATCATCAAGGACAGGCGAACTTAAATCAAATTATTGTGATAAGATCGTGTATAGTTCATGTGGAACTTTTCAATTAATTATTTTACAAACCATATTTTATTTGAAAAACAAATATTGTTTGTAAAAGTTTTTCCAATTAATAACCTACACTTTAAGTTTGATTTAGATCTGCTAGAATCGCATGTCGTATCTATCAGAAGAAGTTCGTTTGTTCTTAACTCATTTGAACAGCGCGTAGCGAAGACTTTTGACTAAGATTTCGTGTCCATTTTATGTGTGGACATCACATTTGTAAGGCCGTCATAGCAACGAAATCACTTCTTCTATTTAATATTCTAGAGGTATATTCTTAAGTCCAGGCTTTTGTATCGTGTATGTTGGTAAAATATTTCTGAATTGGATCTATAAACATATACTTACCACAATATTTTGCAAGTGAAAACTCTTAAAATTGTTATTCTAAGCGAGACATTAACTCGTCAATTTTTTTTTATTATATATATAAAGTAGCGGTATGTGTAGATAGAATCTTTAACTACATTTAAATTTAAAAAAAAATATCTCAATGAAACAGATGAGAACATTAGCGCAAATTTATACAATTATTGTTTTAATAACAGCTCGTAATATGTTTGTAAATTTTCAAATTAATTTCTTTAGGAAATCAGTGAAAATTAGATTGAAAGCTTTCGTTACCTGAATGGATTGATTTCTTATAATGTGTTAAAAAATAAATAGATTCAATGAAATATTGAACACTTACCCGAGACAGATGACTGCGTTTAAGCATTTGCGTCCAGTTTAGGAAGTGGTATTGGAGATGTCGTTGTTACTACGTGCTCATCAAGTGTTTATTTACATCTGATGCCTCATACATAATTATGATGACGTAAATGAAACATCAAATAATCTTCATGAAAAGCACCAATGTATTCGTTACATTTATGCAGCAATAAAAAAATAACAAGATAACCTTTAAGGTTTGCTATTTAAAATTTTGTATTCACGAGTAGGAAATCTGTAATAAATTATTTTTCGTTGGGCGGAATAATAAGCAATGGAAATTTGCAGTGCAAGATAACACTCCATGATATCAATTTTGTAAATTATAAGCCTTTTTGGGTTACTATAAGTTGAAAACAATCTGCTTAACCGTTCAGGGTAAATGGCAGAACTCATGGGGCTAAAGGAATGGGATCTCTCTTCATCTTGTGAGCGATCCAATGTCAATATGTTTATTCAATTTCAGTAAAAAATAACTCCTTTAAGGGTACAATTTAAAAAGGGATGTATAGTTGATACTCTGTATTGTTGTTAAAGAGGGTAACAACATGAAATGTACACAAGTATTTACGAATAAAGCCGTCACTATAGGTTGTGGAAGGCGTTATGAACACGACACTACACAAGATGTACAGCCATGCAAATATATTTAAAATACATTTAGATTGTAAAAGCATTCAATGATATTAAATTTTGTAATTAAAAATATTATATACGCGCTAAAACGAGACTAAAATAAGATATCATTGATATATATGAAGGTAAATAAAAATCTACTTACGGATGAAAAATAATTACCACAAATGAGATTTGAACCCACATCTATGGGTTCGTCCGTTCCAATCGTATTACCAGTTAGACTAGTGTAGATATGTATGAAAACCGAATCGTGACCCGCCACGTCTTTATGTTTTAAGTTGGTAATTATTTTTCACTCGCAAAGTATTATAAATAGCCCAGTGGTAAACCTCAGTAATTACAATGTAAATATTTAGTTTGATTCAAATATCTATTATGTAATTTTTGAAAAAAAAATATAATTTTTAAGAATAAATTTAGATTAATGAAAATAAAAGTCAATTTTGTTGTATGCAGAGAAATTAACAGAAAGCATGAATTTTGAGCTTTGTTTTGCGTATATTTTGTCTAAATAAATAAATTTAATATCATTGAATATAATAATTAGTTTTGTCAACAAACTGTTTGTATGTACGTCCGTGCATATTGTTTTGTAAATAGCTTAGTTGTGGTGTTTGTTGTATGTTTTTAATGTCATTGTCTTCATAATCTGAAATGTTGTTAATCTCCATTAATTTTGTCTGTTTAGTTTTATTATCTAGTCACTACATCGTAGCCTTAATATTATAATCATATAGAATATATTAATACCTTAATAATTAAGTATAATAGAATTAATGTGAGATAAAGAAAGAAAAATTAGAATGCAATTAAATGAAATTATTATATGAATTAATATAATAATATATAATAATAATTATAATAATAATTGTATTATTTCGCGATGCCAAAGAAATAGTTGTAGTAAAAATATTTATTGTTTATGTAAATTGAATTTTAAGCAAACTGTAGTTTTTCATAATATAGGTTTATAATTATAGTAGTTAATAAAAATTGTATAAATTAAATATTATGTAAATATTATTAAAATAAAACTGCAGTTCAGTTTGAATTTCAACAAATCAAATGTGTTTTTTTTTATTTTACAATGAAGAAAAGGAAGACCCATTATTCCCACGGTAAAACAATATACCGCACACCTCAAGAAAGGGAGGTATATGGGATAGGATCAAATTGGATATAAAGAAATCTTACTCCTGTGATTAGCAGCCTCCAGAATTTTAACTTGCAATATTCCGCAGAACTTGAAATAATGATTCAACCACGTGCTTCGCCTCTGAACGAGGCATCCTCAGAACGTTTCGCCTTCAAATATGCACCTGTTTTTAATTTTATCTATGAAAGCAATTGTAATCGTTTTATTTTCATTACTACATAGATTATTTTATTTAATCAGACTTTCGTCATTCACTTCTAAGCGTATATTCCTCATATCTTTTTATCTAATCTATCAGCTTATCGACATCTACTATTGAATATAAACCAAAAAGTAATAATTCTCTAATCATCACGTGTGATAATAGAGTTGATTATCGTAAATCATGTTCTAAGTTTTTGATGATGATATTATCTATTCTTCTAGTATTCATTGAGGCGGCTTTTAAAATTCTCATCTCTCGCATTCTCACGCGACTTTAGTAGTGGCAGGGCTCTCTCGCAGCAACCGAAGACAAATATCAGGTACCGGTGGCTCGCTCGCACGGCAAAGAGAGGATTTTGCATGGTGGATCTATGAGGTCACGCGCCGCCTCTTCCGTAACCCCGAACCGATTTGGCGGAGTGAGACGCATCCATTACCCACCGCAAAAAAAAAATCTCTGTCGCAGAAAATCGACCTCTGAGCAGTCGCAATGTGTTGTTGCATTTCTTTTGGTGAGTGACAGAGCTGGAGCTTAAATTTCTGAGTGGGTTTTGGTTGATAGACAGTGGTCTGACTGTACTCTTAGCAAGGTTACATTAGCGGCAGTAACACTTACCATCAGGTGCTGCTTGCTCGTTTGTCACCATCAGCAATAAGAAATATCATACTATCATGATTTAATTGTAAGTTTGTAAAGAAAACTGTAATGATTGGATTGTTATAGTATAATATCTGTAACGAGGATTTCACGCGGTACTATTTCAGGTACAAAATAACGTCCAAAATGAAATCATATCGTGGCTAGGCTATGCTGTGAAGTATTGAGATAGTATAACCGAATTTTAAGTATTGTTGTATTGTATTACGATTAAAACTGTAAAAGTAATGATTTATAATAATTATGGGAGTATTATATATCATCATTCTTCTGCTCTTATCCCAATTACTTGGTATCGACGCCATATGTACTCCTTTTCCTACATATTTCAAAAATTTATTGGAAGCTAGCTTCTGCCCGCGGCTTCGCCCGCGTAAAAGGTTACTTTTCTAAAGTTTTTCATCCCCTATTTTTATTTTACCTCTTTTTACATAATTTTAATGCCATATTTAATCAATAGCCTAAAAATAAGTTTCAAGCTTCTGGCTTTAAAAATGATGATACTTCCTTACAACTTTTTATCCCCCTTTACAACCCTTTTTTTGCATTAAAAAGTAGCCTATGTCCTTTATGAGGCTCTAGACTATCTGTGTACCAAATTTCATTTAGATCGGTTTAGTAGTTTTGGCATGAAAGAGTAACAGACAGACAGAGTTACTTTCGAATTTATAATTTTAATAAGGATAGTTTTATAACCGGCCACCTGCCTGCCGTCAACCCTCCTTGAGAATGTAATTGTTGACAATACGGCATCAGTTGGTGTTGATTTAGGTCGATATAATGATCTTACTTATCTTTTACGACATCCACGAGCAAAATAAGGGTTGGGAGTATTAGTAGCCGCTTTCACACAGCGATGGGAGCATTACATATATGAAATAAAACTATTGTCATGAATTCTATCGCATTTTTATCATTCTATCATATTTGATTTTTACTTTTTCTACGCTCTGAATATATTTGAGCGTTTATATTTCTGGAAGATTATGGAATATATCTTTCTAATTGCCGTCCAATCGTAGTAAAACCTTTACACCTGAAACGTGTAATAAATGCCAATTTTCACTAAGTCATTCAAGGTGGCAGTATGCGGAGAGTGGTTGCATGTTGAGTCATATAACGCCACGGCTGCCTGATATCTCCCAAATGCGAAGTTGCAAACATAGTCTCTCAACTAAAAGGTGTTGACGCTCACCATTTTTTTTTATTTGAAGCTATTCTTAGTAATAAATAATAAACCATGTATGGCGAGGGACTTTACAAACATGCAATTACCGCATAATAATTACAGCCTGACTCAAAAAGAAAATGTGAATCATATAAGGGACTGTCCTGAGGATCTAAGCTGGTGTTGTCAACTACATCTACTAAACGTTGCTTTTTGGTAATAATCTGGTATTATCTTCGGCGAATGAGTAACCATAAAGGATTTTCTTTCCTTCGTAATAAGGAAAATACTATAATAATTATTATTAATGCATTGAATAGCCATTCAATGACGTAAAAAATATTATTTATTAGTGACGTATCTATTCATTTGTATCTTTCTCATTTAATGATGCTCATACGTCAGCAGCATACGCCCCATACGTCAGACAGTAGTATAAGGTCAGGATAGATCACACCTTTAATTAAATATCAAAATTTATAAAATAGAAATTATATACGTTACTCATATTTGTGATTTTGAAACAAGCAATTCACGTGAAGCTATTAGGAACACATATTGATTATATTTAGAGGTTTTGTCACATTTCATGTCAGAAATTAAGAATTTCAATTTGGCTATCTTGAAATTTTGAACATGTTAACACACTCTTAAATGCGTAAATGTATTTAAAAAGACGAAATAATAAAATCTCTCATTTTCAATGAAGCTCATTATTATAATAATAATACTGTGATTGTAGACTTCATAGACAAAAGACTTGAGATCTAAATAAAATAAAAAGGACATTGCTGCAAATCAGCGTTGTGGTGTTACATTGACATCACAACAAATGCTGAGCAATTATCCTTTTTTCTGCCGCAGCTGAGACGTTCACTCGATGTAATTATTATTATGTTCTCCTTATTTAGTTTGTAGATTTTATGTGTTTTAATTTATTGTAAGGTTTATTTTTGTTGTTTTGTGTGTTCCTAACGTCTCTCCTGTGTGGCACAAAATAAATACTTTTCTTTCTTTCTTTCTCTTCTCAGATCTAAATGAATGCCAATTTTTTTATAATCGGTATATTTATTAAGTAGTGAAACGTATAACATTTTTAAGTAAATTTAAAACATGATTTCTTGCTTTATTTTTTAATGTAAAATGTTTATTTATAAATAAGACTTTTTAAATTATCATAATTTTGACTATGGGAATTTAAAAATTCTATTTACATAAAGCAAATAAATTTATGGTCTATTGAATCCAACCATTTGATTTGACTTATTTAAACTAATTATTATTCTCCGTGTAGAGAATTTGATTTGGCTTATTTAAACTAATTAATATGCTCCGTGTAGAGCATTTTGATTTGACTTATTTAAACTAATTATTATTCCCCATGTAGAGGATTTTGATTTGTCTTATTTAAAATAATTATTATACCCTGTGTAGAGGATTTTGATTTGACTTATTTAACTAATTATTATTCCCCAGAATAAGAATGACATTGTCGTAACCCCTAGCCCGTGGTATTCGTAAACCTCGGTTCATAGTCTCTATAGAAGAGTAGGCAGCAATTATCTGTTGGGAAACTAGGTGTTATAATACTTATGGCATTATTCTGTCTCCATCTTATACAAAAATCATCTACATGTTATTAAGAACTCCGAAATTCCTATTCTTTTGCAATATCAATGAATAAAAAATACTTCTTATTCATTGATACATCTCAAGGGAGGTTAACGCCAAGTAGACAGCCCGTCATAAAATGATTGCCAATAACTTTTGAATTATGTGCGATGTAATAGGGGTATATATTGCGCCCACCCCAATTAATTAGGATAAGAGCAGGATAATAACGATAATGATATATTATAATGGTTGATATAAAAAAATGTGAAATATAATAAGTAAAGACGTCATCCATAATATATACTGATTGCAAAAAAAATGACGACGTAAATTTTACGTTTAATAAATAAAATTAAAATTGCGGTTAGATAAATCGTCATGTAAAGGAATTTCGTAATTACGTAAAGATGCGTAAGTATAAAGATGACGTATTTGGATATTGTGCATATTATAAAAGACTACTAAGGGGTATAAAATGCATATATAATCTTTATAAAAGAAGGTAAACTCGAAATAAAATCCTGTACTGACCTGTCTGACTAGGTGGTGTAGTGAAACCATTTTTCTTCTAGTGTGGAGGAGAACCACCGAAGACAAAGATCGGGTACTGGTGGCCCGCTCGCACGGTGAAGAGAGGTATTTGCACGGTGAGTCTAAGGGTTCACGCGCCGCCTTTCCGTCGCCCCGGACCGATTTGGCGGCACAAGACGTATCCATAGACCCCGCAAAAAAAAAAGTGTGGAGGAGAAACGAGCCCAACAGTGGAACGTATATGAGCTGAAATTATTCTTTGATGATGTGCTATTATTACAGGAATACATTTACGTATATAAAATTCTGATAATATTTATTGCACAGATAGCATTATTTTTTTTTATTTTTTTTATTAAGGAAATAATTCTTGTATTGCACATACTTTACAATAACATGATTAAATGACACAAATTACACCCAGACTCCGAACATTAATTTGTGGATAGCACAAAGTATTTTGCTGTGTAGGAATCAAACCCATAACACTGGTATCGTAGGTCGGTATTTTAAATACTACGTCATCTATACAGTCATTTTACAATCACTCTTTTTGCAATCCATAAAACAAGTGTTGCGAGTTTTGTTTCTAATTTTTATTCGTTCATTATATATTTGCAAAGTTTCAATAAGTAGGGTTATAAAGAATAGTAGAATCGTAAACTGTAGACAATTTTCTATCTGCAGCCGAGGGCCGATGTGTCCGGAATAGCACCACACTACGCAGAAAATCGACGTCTGAACAGTGGTAATCTGCTATTGCGCTTCGTTCGATGAGCGAGAGAGCCGGAAGCCCAACTTACTGGGTGGGTTAAGGTTTGTAAGCAGCGGATAACTGTAATTTTCGTATTGCAAAGATCCATGAACGATACTAATACTGTAAATCAGGCGCGCTGTATGCTCGTTTGCCATAATAAAAAAAAGTGTGTGTGTCAGCTCCGACGCACGACTGGAGTTTACTCCTTAAGTACGATTATCAAAACAGGCTCAAAAAAAACTCATTACACTAATAATAATAATAATAATATATATATATATATATATATATATATATATATATATATATATATATATATATACATATATATATATATATATATATATATATATATATATATATATATATATATATATATATATATATATATATATATATATATATATATATTTACATTTATTAAAACTGTTCAGTGAAGTATCATCTCACGTCAGAAAGTGAAAGGTGCGCAGAATAGGTTGCGCACCAAAAACGTAACGAGGTCATTCGATCTCTAGATTTCATTCCTCAATTTTTTTCTCATATTGGGCGCCTTATATAAACTCCAAAAATGTAGTATTTAGCGTTTGAAATATAAAGAAATTAAAAATCAAATACAAACGCGATATAATCCATGAAAATAGTTTTAATTTAATTATCAACTTACTACGGTTCATGAGATGCAAACTGGTTGTCGAGCAAATAATTATACAAGAAAGTTTTAGTAATAAAATCTGTTACAGTTTAATTTAAACGTATAATATTCATAAATAGCAAATTTTTATATGATTTAATTACTATATGGTCATCATGAATGACGCATAATACTCTAAATCACGGACAAGGAAACTTTTTTCTTTTACCACAAAAGTATATAACAGACTTTATATAACCTCTACATACGTATCTTTAAAGTAGTCTCAATTAAACGGTCGAACTGACCACACGTCACTATGAAAATGTTGTTTAAAATTTTAAGTGCAATTGTACTGTGTTCGTATTGGTTAATGGTAATTTCATTACCAATTGAACAAACTGATATGCAACAATTAAAAGAATGTGAAGAGTGTATTGATGAAAGTGATATGGAATTATTAAATTCTGAGGAAATTACAAATGCCAATTTGAAAAATAAATTAAATCGTTCTAAAAGAGAAGTAATTAAAGCAGACAAATGTAGTAATAATACGTATTACTATAATGGACGGTGCTTAACTAAAATTGAGTAAGTTTTTTTTTATTTACATTGGTATTAATAGCTGTCATACGACAAAGTTGTCATATTATTTACATATGAGTATATGGAACACCTGGGCCATTCGGATATTATATTAAATTTTATTTATATAAATGTAGACTTTAATACGTTATAATTTTGTATAGATAAATAATAATAAACAGCGGTAAATAAATAATAATAATTGATCAGACTTTTCTGCGTGTGGTGACGGAGTAGAATAATACTCGTTCACCGCCCCATATCTTACCCGTGGGTGATCGTACGAGATGACTAAGGGATATACAACGTATATAACATCTATGCGAGAGAAGGAAAACTCGAAACAAAACCCTATACCCCAACACGTCTGACCAGCGCGGCATAGTAGGTTAATTTCCCTCCCATTACGGAGGAGGCTCGAGCCCGACAGTGGGACATTTATGGGATGTGATGAAGGTGATAATGATGATGAGAAAAAAAAACTATATGAAGTATTTGAATCCATATTTATTGGATGTCCTTTTCAAATGCTTTGCCAATTAAACGATGAATAAATTGTGCCACATATTTATTTATTTATTTTTCTTTTTTTTTTTACGGTAGAGTTTTGTAAGCACTGAACTTTAGTTATAGTAACAGAATTCTCATGATCACTACTTATTAGTGATAAATATATGTCTTAAACCATTTATTGTGATTACCTAAACGCTTTGTAGATTCAATTTAATAATCAAATCTAAGTTCTCATAGATAATAGTGACCTAATTTAACATCCGTAATTATCTCCGTTCATACATGTTCCATTACTATGCTTAAACCTTCTCAACAATAGGAAGGTAATTGACCTACTATATCGTACTGGTCAAACGGGTTGCTACACGATTTCATTTTGAGTATTTCTTCACTTACACAGATTTTATATGAATATTATATCCCTAAAATTTTTAACACCCATGGATATTGTGGGAGTAGTGAATTGTATTCTCACTCCGTCATCACGCGGAAAAATATTTGCAATACAATAATTAATTTGACTTTTTTTTATATTACAGATACGATCGAGCTGTGGGTAATATTGATTATGAATATGAAATTATCAATAATTGATCATTTAAATACCGGAATGTATTTAAAAGGCCATTGCTCAAGATGATGTCAGGTGACTGAGAAGAATAACAATTTACTGTTATAAATAAAACTCAGTATATATTTCTACAGAAGAGTGAAAATATGAAAGTTTCTTATAAAACTCGTTTATGGGCGAACAGATAACCTAACTAAAGTATTTGAATCCAATCTATTGGATGTCCTTTTCAAATGCTTTCATCATCATCTCATATCAGCGCATATAAGTCCTACTGTTGGGCTCAAGCCTCCTCCTTAATGGGAGGGTAATTAACCTACAATACCACGCTGGTCAGACGTCTTGGTATAGGGTTTTGTTTCGAGTTTACCTTCTCTCGCATAGATGTTATAGGCGTTTTATATCCCTTAGTCATCTCGTACGATTATCCACGGGTAAGATAGGGAGTGGTGAATTGTATTTTTACTCCATCACCACACGAAAACAAATGCTTTGCCAATTAAACAATGTGTAAAATATGGCACATTCTTATTTTTACGGTTAACATTCCTGGATGCGATAATGCCTCTGCCATCCATCTACAATTATTTTTTTCCATTAAAATAAATAGCATAGATTCAAACATCAAATTTAGAATATGTAGGCTAATATTTATTTTACGAAAGTGTATATAAATGTAAGTATTTTTGTATATATTATTAGATATAAATATAATTAGTCAGGTTTAACTAGTTTTTAAAAGCCTGTTTTACAAGATGGCTACTATTTTATGTTTTGTTATTACGTCGTCGTTTTGTTGATCTCTGCCGTGACCTTTTGCCGACATAGAAATAAATATTGATATTTTTAAAATACATTAACTGTGTAATCAATCTTATATATTTTTATGACGTAACTAAATAGGCACGCCATAGTTTTATATCGCAATTTCATCGTTTATTTTTTTATATAAACATCAATTATAATCATTTTGTATATAATTATTATAATGTCTGTGTGGTAGCGGCTACGAATACTACCAACCCTTAATTTGCTCGTGGATGTCGTAAAAGACAACTACGAGCCTTATAACGACCTGGGCAAACTCCATCTGATGCTGTTTGGTCAACAACTACATTCTCAAGGAGGGTTGACGTCTGGCAGGTAGCCGGTCATAAAACTATTGCCAATAACTTTTACAATATGTACTATGAAAGAGGAGTACATATTGTATCGACCCCAAGTAATTGGGATAAGAGTAGGAGAATGATGATGATATTATAATGTCATCTTGCTCTTACCCCACTTATTTGGGGTCGACGCAATATATACTTGTACATACTGCAAAATTTATCCTCAATATTTTATGACCGTCCGCTTGCCTGAGGTCAACCCTCATTGGGAATGTAATTGTTGACGTAACGTCATCAAGTGGAGTTGGTCCAGGTCGATATAAAGCTCTTAGTCGACGTTTTCGACATCCACGTATAAAAATTTGTAGTATTCGTAGCCGCTACCATATAGCATAATATATGAGCACGAGGTTATTCTTGTAAATAAAAACTGCATATTATATTTTTTTAACTATGTAATTAAGTTAAGAATTAATGTGTTATAGAAAATTGCCAAATGATGTGTGTACAGTAAAGTTTTAACGTATTTATTTTATTATAATATATCGCTTGCCCGGAAGAATAGTCTCACAACTCTAAAAATTACAAAATTTTCATTATATTTAAATTTTTGATGGTGGAGGGGTGTTAACCCTAGACACCTAACCTTCGTCGAATCGACGAGTACGCATAAGAAATATTGCTATACCTTATTAACGCGAGCGCGTATCACAGCGACATCACTTGCCAACTCAGTGTTCGCCGAGCTCTCCCAGCAGACGGCGGTGTTCAGTGCGTAAGTATTATTATTTTTGATTTATTACGAAAATGATCGTCGTTTCGATGAATGATTAGGTTTTGTGTATATATTGTTTAAATGAATGTTTATACTTTTTGCAGGTTATAACCATGTCTAATAACCGATCATTGTCTGATGAGCGTCTGTTCCGTTTCTTGATGGACGAAGATGTTAGCGCTTCCGAGGAGTTGAGTAATAGTGAAACCGAAGACAATGTGGAGGTGGATGATGTAGAAAGTGACACTCAAGAGGACCCATCCGATAGCGAAGATGTCCATAGCCATTGCTCTTCACCTGTTATGCAAGACCAAGTCTCGGAGCTACAACCATCACCAGCTCTAGTAACAGAAAGTTCAGGTACTAATTCTGGTATTTTGACTATATCACAAAGTAATATTCGAAGTCGAGCACGCCATGTTTGGGCCACGAGTAAAGGACGTGTTTCAAGTAGAACAGCTGGAACAAATATTGTGCGAGTTGCCCGAGGACCTACGCGTATTGTGAGGCATATTTCGGATCCTCTTCTTTTATTTGAACAATTTATAACTGATCAGATACTTGACGAAATTTTAAAATGGACTAATTCTGAGATTGCTATAAAAAGGCAAAATTACGACCAACGAACCTCGACGCTGAACGATACCAGCAAAGAAGAAATTAAGGCTCTTCTTGGTATCCTGGTGTTAACGGCAGCTCTGAAGGACAACCATCTCACCCTCGAAGAGTTGTTCAACTCAGAGTATTCTGGTACGAGATATGTGTCATGTATGAGCAAAGAGAGATGCGACTTCCTTCTGCGTTGCCTTCGTTTCGACGATAAAAGTTTTCGCTTACAACGACAAAAAGACGATCCCTTTACACCTATAAGGAACTTATGGGAAATGCTTATGGTTCAGTGTCGTCAAAACTATGTCCCTGGAACAAACGTAACTATAGACGAACAGCTGTTGGCATTCAGAGGTAGGTGCAAGTTTCGAATGTATATCCCGAATAAACCTGCAAAGTACGGGATCAAGTTAGAAATGATGTGCGATAGTGGCACAAGATACATGATCGATAGTACGCCATATCTCGGAAAAGGAACCAATACAGGAGGTCTGCCATTGGGAGAGTATTTCGTAAAGGAGTTGACTCGCAGTATACATGGTTCAAACAGAAACTTAACCATGGATAATTGGTTTACTTCAGTGCCACTAGCGAAGCAGTTACTGCAGCAGCCGTATAAATTGACGCTTGTTGGGACTCTGCGGGCTAATAAAAAGGAAATCCCCGATGAGTTAAAAAATTATCGATCCCGGAACGTCAATACATCGATGTTTTGTTATGATGGTCCCCTTACACTGCTCTCATATAAGCCAAAACCATCAAAAATTGTATATTTACTATCTTCTTGCGACGAAGAAGGCTCAGTCAACCCCGGATCACAAAAGCCACACATGATCGAGTTTTACAATAGCACAAAAGGAGGGGTAGATACATTTGACCAACTGTACTCAGTGATGTCATGCAGCAGAAAAACTAACAGGTGGCCAATGTGCGTCTTTTACGGCATGATAAATATATCATGTATCAATAGCTACGTAATTTACTGTCACAATGCTTCTGTAATGAATGAAAAAGTAATGATTAGGCGCGATTTTATGAAGAAGTTGCACACACAACTAGTGGAACCCTGGCTAAAAATCCGGGTGGAAATTCGTACTATGCCGACGCACGTCAAAAATAAAATAAGAGACATATTAGGCATGCCGACTGATCAAGGCCAATCAACATCCACAAATGGTCAAGCAAACTCTTTGGAAGGTCAATCATCAAATGATGATCCTCAACCAGCCGGGATACCAAATATAAGGAAAAGGAAAGTCTGTGGTCTTTGTTCCTATAAAAAAAGGCGAATGACAAAGTCGTACTGCTCAAAATGCAGCACCGCAGTTTGTGGTGAACACAAAGTTGATTTTTGCATAAAATGCTCTATAAAATAATTATTTTTCTATGTACTACTAATTGATAAGACTGTTATATTACATGTTTCCTAAAAAGAGAAGACTATTTTGTGTTATTTTTTTTAAGTTGATTTTTATAAGTAAGTGTCTCAATTGATCTCCAAAAACTACACTAGTTACAATTTAAGGTACTAAATAAATATTTTCATATTAAACTATTGTTTTTTTTATTAAAATACCAATTCATACTAATCATGATGTAATCAGCACAACATAAATATAGATAATTACACAAAAAATGTGTCCCAAAATTTGCTCGTCGAAGCGACGTATGGTTAGGTATACAGGACTGTGTGCGAAGGTTAGGTGTCTAGGGTTAATATTATAAGTTCACCCTATCAACTCTTCTCGTCATTGTTAAGGATATTATGCTGATGTTCGTGCATTTGGAATCGCTGCTGAACCGAGCTGAAAAAAAGGAAATACTTATTTTGACCCTCTTGAAAAATTTAGCTTTTTTAAATTGTGACACTATTCTTCTGAGCAAGCTTTATAAATAAGTAATTAAGGTATAATATAGTTATTGCTTATAAATAAAATTTACCAAAAAAAAAACGCACACTCGGCGTTAAGTGGCAATAACGTAAAGACCAAAAGTATATATAAAGTATTTGCTAACCATGAAAAGGAATGCGGTGGTGCCATTTCTTTTTTTTTTACTTTTTTTTATTGGTGGGCTATGGATGCGTCTCGCCCCGCCGAATCGGTCCGGGGTGACGGAAAGGCGGCGCGTGACCCCATAGACCCACCGTAAAACCTTCTCTCTTCGCGGTGCGAGCGGGCCACCGGTACCCGATTTTTGACTTCGGTGGCAATGCGGTGGTGCCATAGGATATTATTATTTCGTCACCGCGCGTTAAATTATTCTAGTGTTTATAACTCAACTAGTAATTAAGTTGCTATTGTGATATTTTTTGTAGTAGTTTAAATATATTTATGTTCTTTGAAATATAGTCTCGTATTTAATGATTTTTTAAACGTTTTATAACGAATTTGTGATTTGAGGATTCTAGTTATGTATTGTTAATGACTGACCTCCCTCTTGGTGGACTGATGACATTATCAAGGTCGTAGGAAACCGTTGGGTGCAGGTGGCACAGGACCGTTGCAAATGGCATTCTCAGGGGGAGGCCTATGTCCAACAGTGGACGTTTACGGGTTGATGGATGGATGGATAGATTGTTAATGAAGCGAGGAGGAACTTATTATTGTGATATTATCAGTGTTAAATTATATAATTAATAAGCTAACTTAACTAGATAATGCATTTATTTTAATAATATTTTATTCATTAATGTGTTCATTTGTTTTGAAATTTAATAATGTTGATAATTTAAATTGAATTGAAAGAATAAGTCAATGTAATTATTGAAAATAAAAATATATCTTATAATCTATGCTTTGAATTTTTTTTTACATACACATACATACATATCATCACGCCATATCCCTTGCAGGGTAGGCAGAGAGAACAGAGTGCCAGAGAACTCTATCTCTGCATACTTCACTCGCTTCCTCAACATTCATAATTCTCTTCATACACGCTCGCCGGTTTCGGAGACTCTTGACTCCACCTTCCTTCAGTACACGACCGATCTGGTCTAGGTAGGTTAGTCTCGGTCTCCCTCGGTACCTACATCCTTCCACTTTCGCATTGTATATCTTCTTAACCAGACGTTCGTTCGGCATTCTTTCCACATGTCAGAACCATCGGAGCATGCCCTTTCGCATCTTTACACCAATACTCTCTTTCATACCTACTCGCTCTCTTACGTCGTCGTTACGAATGCGGTCGGTCAGCCTAACTCCACAGATTTTCCGCAGAGATCGCATTTCGACCGCATTAATTTTACTATCATACTCTTTTCTGCATACCCAACTCTCGCTTCCATACAGTAATGCTGGGACAAGCACTGCGTTATGTATTGCTACACGTGCCTTCTGGCTGAGGTGGTGGCTGCCGAGAAGTTGCCCCAACGCTCCGTTCACTCTATTTCCCGCATTCACTCTTCGCTCTATATCAGTGGTGTACCTTCCATCTCGGCTAAATCCACATCCAAGATATACAAATTCATCCACTTGCTCTAGTACATCATTACCTATTGTTATATATACCATACCTATTGTTACTCTTACATCTGTTCTGGTTTTATCTCTTTCAAAGACCATTATTTTGGTTTTGCTCACATTCACGCGTAGACCCCTTTTCTTACAATCTTCTGTCATTGTGTCGACTAGGGTCTGCAGGTCAGTCGCTGACTGTGCCAGCAGGACTGCATCATCTACATAAAGCAGAGCAGTGACCACTGAGTCGCCCATCTGGACTCCCACATTCATATCGTTCAACCTTTGGAGACATTTATCCAGATATATGATAAACAGCCTGGCTGACAGAACGCACCCCTGCTTAACGCCGATATTGACGTCAAACCAAGGCGACATTCCATCATCCAGCCGCACACAGGCTCTACAGCCCATGTAACTGGACTGCACAGCCTGTAGCAGTTTACCGCTAATACCATACGGTAAAATGTCCTAAAGTTCCTTTCGTATAACCGTGTCAAATGCTCTCTCCAGATCCACAAAACTGCAGAAAACCCTCTGACCTAAAGCCAGATGCTTCTCCACAATGTTGCGCAGAGAGAACACTTGATCCATGCATCCCCTTCCACTCCTGAAACCTCCTTTTTTATATAAATAATTTTTTTTTTTTATATTATATATTAACTGCACTATTTTTTTGTATATCTTGAATGTGGATTTAGTCGAGATGGAAGGTACACCACTGATATAGAGCGAAGAGTGAATGCGGGAAATAGAGTGAACGGAGCGTTGGGGCAACTTCTCGGTAGCCACCACCTTAGCCAGAAGGCACGTGTAGCAATACATAACGCAGTGCTTGTCCCACCATTACTGTATGGAAGCAAGAGTTAGGTATGCAGAAAAGAGCATGAAAGTAAAATTAATGCGGTCGAAATGCGATCTCTACGGAAAATCAGTGAAGTTAGGCTGACCGATCGCATTCGTAATGACAAGGTAAAAGAACGAGTAGGTACGAAAGAGAGTAATAGTGTAAATATGCGAAAGGGAATGCTCCGATGGTTCGGACATGTGGAAAAAATGCCGAACAAACGTCTGGTTAAGAAGATATACAATGCGGAAGTGGAAGGATGTAGGTACCGGGGGAGACCGAGACTAACTTACCTAGACCAGATTGTTTACATAATGCATTGGTCACGTACTAAAGGAAGGTGCAGTCAAGAGTCTCCGAAACCGGCGAGCGTGTATGAAGAGAATTATGAACGTTGAGGAAGCGAGTGAAGTATGCAAGCATAGAGTTCTCTGGCACTCTGTTCTCTCTGCCTACCCTGCAAGGGATATGGCGTGATTATATGTATGTATGTAGTATTTTATTATACCAAACATTTTAAGGGAATTAGATATAAAAAATATCTGAACTAATATAAAGCCGAATCCAAACCTTAATTACTCAACAGATCATCGAATTTCACATAGAAATGTGGAATCAACCATCTAATGTATAAAATTTGGTAATACGAAGTAGCATAAAAAGTATAGGTATTTTCAATGTAAATTCTAAGTACTGCAGCCGATTTTGTTTTGAAAGATACCGCCTTGTACTTTTTTTGCCTTGCGGTGGGCTATGGATGTGGTCGCGCCCCGCAAAATTGGTCTGGGGCGACGGAATAGGCAGCGCGCAACCCCATGTACCCACCCTGACAGCATCTCTCTTCGTCGTGTGAACGGGCCACCGGTACCCGCTCTTTGTCTTCGGTGGCCTGCCCGGCGGTTTACCCTCACGAGCTTCTCCCGAGTCGATGTCCTGATAGCTTTCGTCGTCGGGGCGTCGTCCTCACGCGGTGGCCTCACTTCGGGTAACCAGACCATTCCCCGGTTGAATCACCCGATGCCTCGGCTAGGGCGACATCAGGCGCAGGTATTCGCGCTTGTACTTAGGAAATAATCCTTGTATTTGCGGGAACTTCACAAACACGCAATTAACGCAGACAAATTACACCCACACTCAAAATAACAGTTTGTGGATCGCACAAAGTATTGTCTTGCATGGGAATCGTACCCACGGCACTGGAACTGAAGGCTGGTATCTTAACCATTACACCCTCTGTGCTGTCGACATAATTCTATATTATGTTTTGATTAAGCCTAACGAAAAGTTTCGTAATAATGCGGGATCTTCCCGCTTCGAATGACACTGTGCCATCATTTTTTTTTTGCGGTGGACTATGGACGTAGTCGCGCCCCGCCAAATTGGTCCGGGGCGACAGAAGCGGCAGCGCGCAACTCCATAGACCCAACCTGCAAACACCTCTCTTCGCCGTGCGAGCGGGCCACCGGTACCCAATCTTTGTCTTCGGTGGCCCGCCCGGCACACTGTGTCATCCTAACAAAATCATGTCATGATTTACCATCAACTTAATAAAAGAGCCATTGCGGCTTATCAAAGATCCAACTGAATACATATGCAAAACACAATGCATCAACATGTTTTTTTTTATTGCTAGTGGTGGCAAACGAGCAAACAGCACACCTGATGGTAAGTGTCACTGCCACCCATGGACCTTTGCAATACCAAGGGTATAACTAAGCTGCCTACCAATATATACTCCAAACCTACCTAATTGGGCTTCCGGCTCTCTCGCTCACCGAACAAAGCGCAATAGCACATTGTCATTACTCAGACGTCGATCTTCTGCGAGAGTGTGGTACTACCCCGGACGGACCGGCCCGCGGCTGCAGACAGAGCACTGTCAATAGCGTGGTCCTACCACTATTATATATATGTGGAATATATTATATGTTGAATATATTTATAGGTATTTATTTATAGGTAATGATGTACTAGAGCAAGTGGATGAATTTGTATATCTTGGATGTGGTTTTAGCCGAGATGGAAGGTACACCACTGATATAGAGCGAAGAGTGAATGCGTGCAACAGAGTGAACGGAGCGTTGGGACAACTTCTTGGTAACCACCACCTCAGCCAGAAAGTACGTGTAGCAATACATAACGCAGTGCTTGTCCCAACATTACTATATGGAAGCGAGAGTTGGGTATGCAGAAAAGAGCATGAAAGTAAAATTAATGCGGTCGAAATGCGATCTCTACGGAAAATCTGTCGAGTTAGGCTAATCGACCGCATTCACAACAACGACGTAAGAGAGCGAGTAGATGTGAAAGAGAGTATTGGTGTAAAGACGCGAAAGGGAATGCTCCGATGGTTCCGACATGTGGCAAGAATGCCGAACGAACGTCTGGTTAAGAAGATATACAATGCGAAAGTGGAAGGATGTAGGTACCGGGGGAGACCGAGACTCACCTACCTAGACCAGATTGGTCACGTACTGAATGAAGGTGGAGTCAAGAGTCTCCGAAACCGGCGAGCGTGTATGAAGAGTATTATGAATGTTGAGGAAGCGAGTGAAGTATGCAAGGATAGACTTCTCTGTCACTCTGTTCTCTTTGCCTACCCTGCAAGGGATATAGCGTGATGATATGTATGTATGTATTGCATATATTTCCTTCGCCTTGGCCAACACATTTTCTTTAACCAAATTATTGACCGTGACATTGTCATATGTACGAGTCAATGTAAATATTACGTAATATAACTGTCATTGCGTGTTACATCAATATTATAAAATAATATTGTGCAATGTATCTGTGTGTTGAAGTGATATTAATACAATGTGTCACCACCTTATTTCGTTTTAGAATAGCCACCATCTCAACTAATATATATTACACTAGCTTCTGCCCGCGGCTTCGCCCGCCTAAAAGGTTACTTTCCTAAAGTTTTTGATCCCCTATTTTTATTTTTGACCGTCGGTAATACAGTGGAACGGTATTACAATACTCAGGGTTGAAACTTCATTACTGGACTGCTAGATGGCGTTGAAGAAGCTAGATTTTGAGATTTTTTGACAAACATTTTTTTTTATTTTTCATATAAAAATTTTGATTTTTTTTTAATAAAAAGTATCCTATGTTACTTTTAATACCTTCAAGAATATGTGTACAATGTTTCATGATGATCGGTTGAGTAGTTTTAGCGTGAAAGCGTAACAAACAAACTTACATTCACATTTATATATTAGTAGGGTAGGGATTGTAGGGCTCATGACCCGTCCATAATGGGTGAAAATTGAAATACTATACCACGCTAGTCAGACGTGTTGGTATAAAGTTTTGTTTCGATTTTTCCTTCTCTTGTATATATGTTATATGGGTTTTATATCCCTTAGTCGTCCCTTACGATCACCCACAGGTAAGGTAGTGGATGGTGAATTGTATTCTTACTCCGTCCCCACACGGAGAATAAATAAAAACAAAAGAATAGCCATGTAAAAAATGAGAGCATAAATAAATTAAAACAACATCATCATCATTTCAGCTCATATATATCCCACTGTTGGGCTCGAGCCTCCTCCATGATGGGAGGGAATTGACCTACTATACCGCGATGGTTAGACGTGTTGGTATAAGGTTTTATTTCGAGTTTTCCTTCTCTTGCATAGATGTTATATGCATTTGATATCCGTTAGGCGTCTCTTACGATCACCTACAGTGAAAATAAAGGGTGGTGAAATGTATACTTACTCCGTCACCACATGGAAAATTAAAACAAAAATAAAAAAATATATATACCAGTTGCCGGTGGCTCATCTATATGAGTATGGGGTCACGCGGCATCCCTTGTGTCGTCTAGATGGATTGGACAAAATGTGACCGTATCACCATAGCCATTCTCACAAAATAAAAACAAGAGACTTAAAATCAGTTAAAAAAATCACCAAGACAATTTAAAAATGTCAGGTCAGCCGTAGATAGTTTTCTATCTACGCCATAGATATCCAGCTTTTCTGTGATAGTACCACACTCTTAAAGAAAATCAAAGGTTGAGTAGTAAAAATATGTTAATGCGTTTCGTTAGGTGATTGAGGAACTTGGCGGCCAAAATCTCTACGGCAAATAGACCTGGCTGAGCTCTTGGTATTGCAAAAATCAAAACCAAAAAGCCATAAAAAGAGTAGCATCCTAGGAAAGCTATAATACCAACTGCGATTATCGTCCTGATTACAAAGGGATGTGATAAAGGTATAATAAATGTTAGCATCAACATCTTATTATTCACACACCACCGAAGACTACAGTTCGTTACCGGTACCTTGCACCCAAGGCGATAGAGAGGAACGTGTGTCGCAGATTATGGGATTGCATGCCGTCTTTCGAACCGCTACGGATGGTTTGAGCGGGACTTGAGATGTGACTGGACCTAAAAAAGACTCTTATTTAAATAAATAATTATACTGTGTGGTAGCAGTTACGAATACTACCAACCCTTAAACTGCCCTTGGGTGTCGTAAAAATTGCTAAGACTTTTACTTAGATCTCAGCCAACTCTATTTGATAGTGTCTGATCAACAATTGCATTTTCAAGGAGGTAGATGGGTAGACAAGCGGCCGTTTGTAAAACTATTGCCAAAACTTTTACAATATGTACAATAAAAGAGGGACGTATATTGCGTCGACCCCAACTAATTGGGATAACAGCAGGTTAATGATGATAATTATATTGAGTAACATAATGTTATTGCATGCAATATCAAAATAATAAAATAATATTGCGCAATAAAATGTTTCGTGGTGACGGAGTAAAAAAGCAATGATCTTCGATACCTACGTAAGAATGATGACGATTTAACTAATGATTTAATTATATCTATAAATTATTATAACCTATCTTCAAATCATATGTGTAGGAAAGATAAAATAATAAATAAAAAAAGCCGAAGCTATTTAAGAAATATTGCGAAACTTTTTTGTGTGGCTAACTATATAATAGGAAATAAATATCCTCCACGTACATATCTCTGAGGTAGTCTCAATCGAATAATCGAACTGAACACACGTCATTACAAAAATGTTGACTAATATTTTATTGTGTATTTTAGTTTTATATTCGTATTGTATTATGACACATTCTCTACCAATCAAAAGTAACGATAAAGTAGAAATTATTAAATGTCAAGAGTGTTCTGAAGAAAATGATACAAAATTATTAAGCTTTGAGAAGAATCTGAATATTAAAGTAGATACTAAAAAAATTTTAACACGAACTAAAAGACATGTCATTTTAGTGGGCTATTGTAGTTATAATAAGATCTGGTTTAAAGGACAATGTTTAACTCGAGCACAGTGAGTATAATATTATTTCATATGAATACAGATAATTTAATTGACTCCCGTTAAGGCATGCAAAGTTAGGAAACAAATTAATGTTTATTTATATCTTTTATTATGATAATAATATATGTGTGAATTATTCCTGATTATTTATCTCTTATATTTTTTAAACTTTTCTAAGGCTTACATATTAGTATTTTTTTAGTAGATATTTTATAATTTTTCGCTTTCTTTCATAAAGAATTAAATAGTAATTTAAAACATATAATTTGTAATATAAAATGTTAAGTTCCATGAAAGGGGAAGCAAATTTATTGCCCTCTTTCAAGTAGAGCTCTGGATTTCATAGTTTTTTTTTTGATGATATTTATCATTTCAAGTTTGATTAGGAAATTGATTCTATAGCATAACAATTAACACATTTTGTAATAATTCTAATATCATCATCTGGGACTTCTTCTTATTACTGCTACTTGAGGATGATGCAAAATGTATTCTTCTTTTATTCTACATATTGTAAAAGTTTTGGCAACAGTATTATGACCGGCTGCCTGCCTGATCCTCCTTGGCAAAATAATTATTAACCAGATGGAATTAGTTGGGTCGATGTAAAACTCTTAGTCCTCTTTTAAGACAGCCACGATAATTAGAATTGGTGGTATTCGTGGTCGCATCTAAATAATACCATATAAATTAATAATTATTAATTTAATTATATAATTTGATTTTTTTGCAGATACGATCGCGCTCGAGGGATTACTGACTATGAATATGAATGAATGAATTATGAAAAACAATTATAATCGTTTATTATAATTTATTATTCATTTGGACAACGCCATTGAAGAAGAATCTCTTGTCTGACAGTGGCGTCTACATAGTCTGAGAAGAATTAAGAGTATTTGTATAGATTTGAATTTACAGTTACGTCATAACGATTTGAATTTATTGATGTTAATGAAAACTTTTATTTCAAATATGTACTCGTAATTTCATAATTCATTTAAGAATTATGTTTTATTGTATTATAGAAATTTGCCAAATGATGTGCAGCTTTAAGCTTTAACGAATTTAATTTATTATATAAATAAGTAATTAAAGTAATTGCTTATAAATAAAATATTAAGAAAAATTTAATAGCAAGCTCACCGTTAAGTGACAATAACGTTGGGACCAAAAGTTTAAGCAAAAGTCTAATCTAAAGTATTTGCTACCCAAGAAAAGGGATGCGGTGATGCCATAGGATTATTTGGTCACCTCGCGGTAAATTACTCTAGTGTTTATCACTTAACTAATAACTAAGTTTCAATTGTGATATTTATGGTAGTAATTAAAGAAATTTATATTTATGTACTTTGAAAGATAGAAAGAAGAGTATTTAATGAACTTTTAAATGTTTATAAAATCCGATTACGAAATGAAAAATGATGTCGCAAGCGGGATTCGAACCCGCGCCTATTGGGATTCCGGCCCAATCGTGCTGCCACTACACCACCGCGACTAATTGTAGGACATGCAAATTTCACTTCGTATTATATTTACGTCTTAAGGTGACGGAATGCTATCTACCCGACAATGTTTACACATTGTTATAGACTTAATACTTCAAACTTTACAGTTAGAATTGTATTAAACGATGACACAACCTTGTTATTTAAATTACTGAAATTTAGCATGTAATATGCTTAATTATTTATAAAATCCGATTACGAAATGAAAAATGATGTCGCAAGCGGGCAAGCAATTTGCATGTCCGACAATTAGTCGCGGTGGTGTAGTGGCAGCACGATTGGGCCGGAATCCCAATAGGCGCGGGTTCGAATCCCGCTTGCGACATCATTTTTCATTTCGTAATCGGATTTTATAAATAATTAAGCATATTAAATGCTAAATTTCAGTAATTTAAACTTTTAAATGTTTTATAATGAATTTGTGATTTGAGGAATCTGGTTTTGTGTTGCTAAGGTAGTGATGAGGAACTTGTTATTGTGATATTATCAATGTTCAATTATACAATTAATAAGCTAACATACTTAGATAATTTATTTTAGTAGTATTTTTTTTTCAATTCTGTTTTTATTTATTTTGTAATTTATTAATGTTGATGTTAGAATAAGTTAATATAATTATTGAATAAAAATAGGTATTATATCCTATATGTTTTTAAATTATTTATTTTATTCCATCAGTTCATAGATTTCCTTTGCTCGAAATAAGTTTCTGTACAAGAAAGTCACTCAAAATATTCCTTCATCACTTGCATGCAATAATTCTATATGAAATTTAATACTTTATTTTACGGAACATTTTAAGATAACAAGATATCATAATATCTTAACTAATATTATAAATGTGAATGTAACATAATTCGTTTATTTGTTACGTTTCCACGCCTTAATAACTTCAGCGATTATCTTAAAATTTTACATATACATTATTAGGGATAGAGAAAGATTGTAGAATGTCTTTTTTTCTACAAAAAAAAAAAACTTTTGCCTAGTGATGAAAAATTAATTAATTAAATATATGCATTGACGCAAACGAAGCCATGGGTAAAGCTGGAATCGTTGAATTTCAATCATCTAATGTATAAAATGTTATTTTGCGAAATGGTATGAAAAAAAAATCAAAGTTAAATTTACATTCAAAATAGATATTTTGAACGTAAATTTAACTTTGACTTTTTTTATTCTTTATCTTACAGAAATGTAAGTATTAACAGTTTCTAAATATTGGTAGTTTAAATTATTTCCGATAATTTCTAAGTATTGTAGCCAAAATAATTGTACATTATGCTTTAATTTTAAGCCTAACGAGTAGCGACGGGATAGAATACAAGTGTCGCCACCCATTGCTTGCTCGTGGGAGTCGTAGTAAAAATCGGCTGAGGGTTTTCCAGGGTAGCAGATAGCAGGGGTACTATCCCAGAAACCTCCACGCGGTGTACCCTGGGTGCGGGCGGCGGTCCCCAGTTCTTCTGTTGTACTGTCGTCCTTAGCGAATATCTGCGCGATTTCGCTCCTTACTCTACTACAGTCGTAGTAGAGGGTATAGGACGCGAAATTTTGGGACGGGCTCAGTCACTCATTCATTTGAGGGCTGGACAGGCACATGCCACCGCCCACACATCGTAAACCTGATTCTTTGCTTGTCTTAGTTTCAGGAGCGAGGGTCTTGGCTTAACCGCCCGGACCGCGAGGAAGACAACCTCTATAAAGAGTTCGAAGTAACATTCGGACTCGGAAATCACCCAGAATCTTAAGTTCTGGCGTGCGGCGAGAAGATGCATGGCAGATGGGTTGTTCTGTTCTTAGCACGCTCCAGCCAGGGTACCGGCTGACCCCCTGGTTGGTAAATGTAGGCTTGCCCGGGTAAAGGGATCTCTGCCCGGGTCGACGTATTGTATCTCCCATAATCGTGGGATCAATAATGGATACTGATAAATTAAATAAAAACAACGACGGGGATTGTAGCGATCCTCACCCCAAGGCCCGGTCAAGCCGGTCAAAAACTGACCAAGACGACGCCTCGTCTTCAGGACTTGAGGCGTCCGCCGAGGGCCCGGCACAAATCGTGGAGGCCCAGAAGAAGAAGAGGAGGTCGCCTCGAAAATCTCGGGGCAACGGCCTGAGCCACAAAAGGCGGCTGGAGGAGCGGCGGGCGCGCAGGGAGGCTGCCGCCGCTGAAGAGAAGAAGGACGTTAGACTCGCAGCAGAGCCGTCGACGGACGAGGGCGACAGCGATGTCGCAGAGCCGTCCGAAGACGAGGGCGGCGGATCTACCGTCAGAATGGACGAGGGCGGTGATATTCCCGCAGGGCCGTCCAAAGAGGAAAGCGGGTCGGCTGGTGAAGGCCCCACTAGGTCGTCGGCGCGTCTAGCAGCAAAGACGCCGCCGGCGACCGCGACTAAGAAGGAGGAGGCCCTCCCCTCGCAGGTGCGAAAGCGCCCCCTGAGTAAGGGAGGCAGCTCGAGCGCCGAAACCGAGGGGAGCGTGGCCAACATGCCTCCACCTAAGATCATGGCCTCCCGAAGAGGGCGAGGGACCTCGGCTGTAGAAAGGGCGGCGGCGGTCGCTGTCCGCGCCGGTGACGCCACGGATTTGCAGGCCGAAAATGTCCGCCTTAGAGGCGAGATGTCAGGCCTGCGGACCCGAAACAGGAACCTGGACGACATGCTGGCGGAGATGCGTCGGGCAAACCGCCAGTTGCTGATCGACGTGGCCGACCTCAAGGCGCAGGTGGCGCTGTTCGTGTCGCCTGCGCCAGCCGCGCCACCAGCCAAGACCGGCTACTCAGCGGCCGCTGCGGCGCCAAAGCCGCCTCGCGCTGCGGCGCCGACGACGTTGGGTGATGGTGTCACCGTCACACCCGTCCCCGCGGCGAGGAAGACGCCTGCCGCCGCGAAGCGCGCGCCGCCGGCTGACGCTGGCGCAGTCGCCGCGGCGAGACTCCCTGTCCCGGTGGTGAGGTTGACGCCTCTCCCCGCGGACCGCTTGCCGCCGGCTAGCGCCCCTGCGGCGCCAAAGCCGCCAGGCGCCGTAGAACGGGCCCCTGAGGAGGCTCAGCCGACCCCGTTTTAGGTGGGAGGCATATCGGACGAGGCCCTCGCCAAAATCATCGGCGCAGTGGGCAAGCTCGTCGATGCGCGCTTCGCCGTTCTGGAGGCGAGGTTGCCTCCAGAATCACGTGTCCGACCACCTCTCGCCGCGGACAAGCGGCCGCATGTGGCACCAGCCCCCGCCCCGCTGCCTTGTCAGGGTGGCCGCGTGGGGAGCTACGCCGCGGCCGCGGCCGGGCCTAAGCCCAAAGGCCCCGGCCCAGCTCCGAAGGGACCCGCCCTGAGGAGGAAGACGGCTCCGGCTCCTGCCGGACCGCTGAAGTCGCCCGCAATAACACTGCCGGCGACGACCAGCGAGGCTGCGACGAGACCTTCCGCGTCTGGCACGACTGCCGTACCCGAACAGGGTTGGCAGGTGGCCGAGCGCGACAGAAGGAGTCGCGGCCAAAGAAGGAGAGCGGAGGCCAAGCGCGCCGCTGAGCTCCCCGCTCCACAGGCAGGAGCCGGACGAAAGAAGAGACCGCGCAAGGGGCTCAAGTCGCCGAAGACGGCCGCAGTGGTGATCACTGTGCTGCCCGAGGCGGCCGAGAAGGGCCTCAGCTACGAGGCCGTCTTGAGGAAGGCCCGGCGGGAGCTAGACGTCTCCGATATTGGAGGCGTCGAAGCCAGGACCCGCAAGGCCCGGACGGGGGCTCGAATTCTCGAGTTCCCAGGGGCCGAGGGCGCCAAGACGGCCTACAGCGTGGCCGAGAAGCTGCGAGGTTTATTCGCCGTGGAGGGTGGCATCAAGATCGCCAGGCCCGTCAAGTGCGCCGAAATGCGCATTTCGGGTTTGGACGATTCGGTGACGGTGGAAGACATCCGGGAGGCTATTGCCTCGAAAACCGGGTGTCCCATAGACACCGTCCGGGTCGGTGCCATTCGTCCCGGTCCGGGTGGCGTAGGTGCTGCCTGGGCGCAGTGCCCGGTGGAGTCGGTGAGGCAACTGGCCGGCTCAGGCAGGCTCCTCGTGGGCTGGAGCTCGGCGCGGGTAACCGTGCTTGAGCACCGGCCCGCGAGGTGCTACAAGTGCATGGCGGTCGGACACACTCGACCGACGTGCACTAATTGCTTCGACTGCGGCGGATTGTGTTTCCGCTGCGGTCAGACCGGGCACGTGGCGGCATCTTGCGCCGCCCCGCCCCACTGCCCCGCGTGTGCGGCGGGCAATAAGCCCGCCAAGCACCGCATGGGCTCTGGGGCGTGCAAACCTCCAGCTTCGGCCCCAAAGGCGCGGGGCGGTCCTACGACCACGGCCGCTCCCGCTCCTAGCGCGGTCCGATCGCCCGCTGGCGAGGAGGTCATGGACACAACCCGATAATGGGTACACCAGCCATGCACCTCCTCCTGCAGGCCAACACCAACCACTCCGCCGGAGCGCAGGATCTCCTCCTGCAATCCATGGCGGAGTGGTCGATTGGTGCAGCCGTAGTCGCGGAACCGTACGCCGTGCCTGATCGCCCCAATTGGGTGGTCAGTCGAAACGGTACTGCGGCAATCGTCGTCTCAACGCAGCGGCACTTCCCGTCCTTGTCCCTTTTGGATAGGGGTGAGGAATTTGTCGCGGCGGAGTGGGGAGGGGTCACGCTCTACAGCGTATACCTCTCCCCCACTAGGAGGATGGACGATTTCGGGGCCTCACTCACCACCTTGGAGGCCTCGATACGGCGACTGGCACCGGGCCTCGTCCTGGTTCTGGGGGACTTCAACGCCAAATCCACGGCGTGGGGGTCCCCTACGACGGACGACCGCGGGCGGGCGGTCAACGAGTGGGCGGCTTCACTGGGCCTCTGTGTTCTGAACAGAGGCTCGGTGAACACGTGTGTGCGGCGGCAGGGCGGGTCGATAGTGGACTTGTCGTTCGCTAGCCCCGCTGTCGCGCCACGGGTGAGGAACTGGAGTGTCCTGGAGGAGGCGGAGACCCTGTCGGACCACGGTACTTCCGGATGGAGGTCTCCCCCCGGGAACCCGGTAGGGGTCACAGAGCGGACGGAGCTCCCGCGTTTCCGCGGTGGGCTGTGGGTCGTCTTGACAGGGATCTACTGGCGGAGGCGGCCATTGTCAGTACGTGGCTGTCCTCACCACCCCCAGCGGACGGAGTGGACGCTGAGGCTGTCCGCATTCGCAGTGCGTTAACGCAGATCTGCGATGCGGCCATGCCCAGAGTGCGGCGGCGTCCGCCTCCGAGGCAGGGGTCTACTGGTGGTCCCCAAGACTGGCGGACCTTCGTGCGGCGTGTATCAGTGCCCGAAGGTCCTACACCCGCAGCCGGCGGCGTCACCGCGACGTCGAGCGGGAGGGCCAGCTGTACGAGGCGTACCGCAGTGCGCGGACTGCCTTTCGGCTGGCCATCCGAGCCGCCAAGGGTGCGAGTTGGCAGGAGATGCTGGACGGTCTCGACCGTGACCCCTGGGGTCGCCCATATCGCGCGGCGCTGAACAAGCTTCGCGCGCGGGCCCCCCCCCCCCCTCACCGAGACCCTCCAGCCCGACTTCCTTCGTAGGGTGGTCGAGGAGCTGTTTCCACGGCAGTCGGAACACACGCCCCCGGTCATGGCTCCGCCAGATCAGGACCGGGAGGCCGACGACGACGAGAGCGTTCCGCCCGTGACGGAGTCGGAAGTGGGGGCGGCCGTGGCGAAGATTCGTTCCGCCACCACGGCCCCCGGCCCGGACGGAATTCCAGTCCGGGTGCTGACGTCGCTCCTCGAGCACTTCGAGCCTCGCCTCAGGCAGCTGTTCAACGCCTGTCTGACGTCTGGACGGTTCCCTGAGTGCTGGAAGGAAGGGAGGTTGGTTCTCCTGCCAAAGCCGGGATGGTCCCCGGATCTGCCGTCGGCCTACAGGCCCATCGTGCTCCTCGACGATGTGGGTAAGCTGCTGGAGCGTGTGCTCGCTGCCCGCATCGTCCGACACCTGGAGGAGGTGGGGCCCGATCTGTCGGACGCTCAGTATGGGTTTCGGAGGGGGCGTTCGACCATCGGGGCCCTATTACGCCTGAGGCAGGTGGCAGCGGAGGCCGTCGCCAGGAAGGGAGTGCTGTTGGCGGTGTCGTTGGACATCGCCAACGCATTCAATAGTCTGCCATTCGGCTGCATCAGGGAGGCGCTCCGGTTCCATGGAGTGCCCCTGTACCTCAGGCGGCTGGTGGCAGACTATTTGGAGGGCCGCAGTATCCTCTGCGCGGGTCCCACAGGGGACATTGTGCGGACGCCCATGTCGTGCGGCGTTCCACAGGGGTCGGTTCTGGGGCCGACCCTGTGGGACATCGGGTACGACTGGGCGTTGAGAGGGAGTCTCCCCCCCGGGCTGAGCTTGGTGTGCTACGCTGACGACACGCTCGTCACAGCCCGGGGCAGGACACTCGAAGAGGTGGCGAGCCTGGCCACTCTCGGCACCGAGGAGATGGTCAGGCGGATCGAGGCGCTGGGGCTCAGGGTGGCCCTAAACAAGACGGAGGCCCTACTTTTCCATGGGCCCCGTGTGAGGCTACCCATCGGCGCCTCGATAGTGGTAAACTCCATCCACATCAGCATCCAGGCCCATATGAGGTACTTGGGTCTGGTGCTCGACGGGCGATGGTGGTTCCGGGAGCATTTCCGACAGATTGCTCCCTGGCTTGTCGGCGCGGCGTCCGCCCTTTCTCGACTCATGCCGAACGTGGGCGGACCCAGTTTCGAGGGCCGACGGCTGTATGCGGGGGTCATCCGTTCGATGGCCATGTACGGCGCACCCGTGTGGGCGAGGGCTCTGAACGCCCAGCTCAGGGCGGTTCTGTGGAGGCCACAGAGAGCCATGGCGGTCAGAGCTATTCGCGGGTACCGCACGGTGTCGACAGAGGCGGCGTGCCTGTTGGCCGGGACACCCCCGTGGGACCTAGAGGCGGAGATGCTCTCCGACCTCTACCGGCGGGTTATCACAGCGCGCGAGGAAGGTGGCTCCCCATCGTTGAGCGAGATAGCCACCTGGCGCGTGGATGCCCGCCGAGACGTCATCGCCCGTTGGGCTACGCGGCTGGAGAGGCCTAGGCACGGTGTGGAGACCGTTGAGGCCCTCCGGCCCGTATTGATAGAGTGTATGGAGCGGCGGCACGAAGTCCTCACCTTTCGGCTGGTGCAGGTATTGACGGGGCACGGGTGTTTCGGGTTGTACCTGCACAGGGTCGGGTATAGGGAGTGGACTCCGGCCTGCCACCACTGCAGGAGTGACGAGGACACGGCGCAACACACGCTGGAGGTGTGTCCGGGATGGGAGCGGCAGCGCCGTGACCTCGTCGCTGTCATCGGTGCCGACCTGACGCTGCCGGCCGTCGCGAGGGCGATGGTCGACAGCATCAGGAACTGGGACGCGGTCGCCGCCTTCTGCGAGGCTGTCATCTCGCAGAAGGAAGCGGCGGAACGGGCAAGGGAGGATTCCCGCGCCCCGGGCTTCCGCCAGCGGCCGGGGCGGCGCAGGCGCGAATATCTGCGCCTGATGCCGCCCTAACCGAGGCTTCGGGTGATCGGACCGGGGAATTGTCCGGTCACCCGACGTGAGGCCACCGCGTGAGGCGACGCCCCGACGGCGAAATCTGTCGGGGCGTCGACGAGAGGAACCCGCGAGGGTGAACCGCCGGGCGGGCCACCGAAGTTAAAAATCGGGTCCCGGTGACCCGCTCGCACGGCGAAGAGAGAGGAGTTTTACGGTGGGTCTATGGGGTCACGCGCCGCCTTCTCCGTCACCCCGGGCCAATTTGGCGGGGCGAGGCTAATCCATAGTCCACCAAAAAAAAAAAAAAAAAAAAAAAGGGTAGCAGATAGCAGCACTCCCGTGGGAAATGTATAACATCCCACCGCGATCGCCAACCCACCTGCCAAGCATGGCGATTACGACATTATCCCCTCGTAATGATCATAACAGAAATCATCCTCAGTTACGGTAGCTCTAGTATCCGATTGCCATTCCGGTTTGACAGAGATGCGACTCTATAAGTATGCAAAACACAATGCACGAAACACGTTGAAGATATTTCCTTCACCTTGGCCAACACATTTTTGGAAACTAAATTATTGACCGAGACATTGTCGTCGGTGTAAATATTGCGTAATATAATTATTGCGTGTTACATTCATATTATAAACCATATTGTGCAATATTCCCGTGTATTGGTGAAAAATTAATACAGTGTGTCACCATCTTATTGCCCTTTCATTCATCTCAGCTCATATATCCCACTGTTGGTTTCGAGCCTTCTCCATAATAGAAGAGAAATTAACCTACTATACCATGCTGGAGAGGTGTGTTGGTATAGGACTTTTTTTCGAGATTTCCTTCTCTTACATAGATGTTATATGCATATTACATTCCTTAGTCGTCTCTTATGATCTCCCATAGATGAAATAGAGGGGTGGTGAATTGTATTCTTACTCCGTAACCATACGGGAAAATTGCCCCTTAGATTTCATATAAATAAAAAAAAATAAACCACAAATAAAAATATATAAAAATTAAAATAGAATATATACCAGGCTTCTCTATGTGTGATGTTCTCCGATCTCTACCAGCGGGAGTCTTTAGTACGCAACGAGGGTGGCTTCCTATCACTCAGCGAGCTAGCCACCTGGCGCGAGAACGCCCGTCGGGATGTCATTACCCATTGGTTTACGCGGCTGGAGAGGTTTCGACATGGTTTTCTTACCGTTGAGGCCCTCCGGCCCGTACAGAGTAGGATGTATATATAGGTAGTAGAGTGGATGGAGCGATGGCCCGGAGTCCTCTCTTTCCGGCTGGTGCAGGTCTTGTCAAGTTACGGTTACTTCGGCAAGTACCTGTACACGGTGCAAAGAGGGAGTTGACTCCGTTCTGCCAACAGGGTGACAATAACGAGGACACGACGCAGCATACGCTCGAGGGTTCCGTAGCGTCGGGACCTCGTCACTGCCATCGGTGCCGACCTAATACTGCCGGCCGTCATGAAAGCGATGGGCGACAGCGTCAGGAATTGGGACCCAGTCACCGCCGTCTACGATGCAGTCATTTCGCAGAAGGAGCCGGCGGAACGAGTCCGGAAGGATGTCCTCAACGGGGATTTGGGCCGCCGCCAGTGCCTTGCACGGTGCAGTCGCGAGTATCTGCGCCTGATGCCATCCTAGCCGAGACATCTGGTGATCAGACTAGGGATTAGTCCGATTGCCCGAAGTGAGACCAGCGCGTGAGGTCCATGCATCCATGCATTGACTCGAGAGGAACCCGTGAGGGTAAACCGCCGGGTGGGCCACCGAAGACAAAGATTGGGTTCCGGTGGCCCGCTCGCTCGGCGAAGAGAGGCGCATTATCGGGCGAGTCTATGGAGTCGCGCGCTGCCGCTTCTGTCACCTTGGACGGATCTGACGGGGTGTGATCAGACCATAAACCGCAGCATTAAAAGCTCTTGGTATTGCAAAAATCCATCGGCAGCATTTTTCACTTACCATCAGTAGCTGTATACCAATTTCTGCAACCAAAACGCCATAAAAGAGACCTCCGGGACCCTAGCACCCTAGGAAAGCTATAAGAACAACTACGACTGTCAACCCGATTACAAAGGGTGGTTACAAAAGGTTATTAATGTATTAGTAGACTGGCTGTGCAGTCCAGTTATATGGGCTGTAGAGCCTGTGTGCGGCTGGATGATGGAATGTCGCCTTGGTTTGACGTCAATATCGGCATTAAGCAGGGGTGCGTTCTGTCAGCCAGGCTGTTTATCATATATCTGGATAAATGTCTCCAAAGGTTGAACGATATGAATGTGGGAGTCCAGATGGGCGACTCAGTGGTCACTGCTCTGCTTTATGCAGATGATGCAGTCCTGCTGGCACAGTCAGCGACTGACCTGCAGACCCTAGTCGACACAATGACAGAAAATTGTAAGAAAAGGGTTCTACGCGTGAATGTGAGCAAAACCAAAATAATGGTCTTTGAAAGAGATAAAACCAGAACAGATGTAAGAGTAACAATAGGTAATGATGTACTAGAGCAAGTGGATGAATTTGTATATCTTGGATGTGGATTTAGACGAGATGGAAGGTACACCACTGATATAGAACGAAGAGTGAATGCGGGAAATAGAATGAACGGAGCGTTGGGGCAACTTCTCGGCAGCCACCACCTCAGCCAGAAGGCACGTGTAGCAATACATAACGCAGTGCTTGTCCCAACATTACTGTATGGAAGCGAGAGTTGGGTATGCAGAAAAGAGTATGATAGTAAAATTAATGCGGTCGAAATGCGATCTCTGCGGAAAATCTGTGGAGTTAGGCTGACCGACCGCAGTCGTAACGACGACGTAAGAGAGCGAGTAGGTATGAAAGAGAGTATTGGTGTAAAGATGCGAAAGGGAATGCTCCGATGGTTCGGACATGTGGAAAGAATGCCGAACGAACGACTGGTTAAGAAGATATACAATGCGAAAGTGGAAGGATGTAGGTAGCGAGGGAGACCGAGACTAACCTACCTAGACCAGATCGGTCATGTACTGAAGGAAGGTGGAGTCAAGAGTCTCCGAAACCGGCGAGCGTGTATGAAGAGAATTATGAATGTTGAGGAAGCGAGTGAAGTATGCAGAGATAGAGTTCTCTGGCACTCTGTTCTCTCTGCCTACCCTGCAAGGGATATGGCGTGATGATATGTATGTATGTATTAATGTATTATTCCCATCAAGGAGCTCTGTTTGGCAAAATACGTTGATAAGCGGATACATAAAATATAATAACCACTATTATATGTTAGCATTAGTTGTTTATCTTATTATTCACAAACATGTTCGTGTGGTGACGGAGTAAGAATACAATTCACCAACCCCTATCTCACCCGTGGGTGATCGTACGAGACGACTAAGGGATATAAAACGCATATAACATCTATGCGAGAGAAGGAAAACTCAAAATAAAACCCTATCACCCTACACGTCTGACCAGCGTGGTGTATTAGGTCAATTGCTCTCCCAATTTGAAGGAGAGTATGACCTGAGATGATGATGATGATGATCCACAGACCATCGACGACTAGAATTTACCAGTACCTTGCATTGTGATAGCGTGGAACGTGTATTGCAGGTTATGTGGTTGCACGCCATCCTTTTCACCGTCTCGAATGGTTTGAGCGGGACGTGACTGGATCTAAAAAAAATACTCTTATTTAAATAAATAAATTAGCTGTATCTAAAAAAATACTCTTATTTAAATAAATAAATATGGTGACGGCTATCAATACTACCAGCCCTTACCCTGCTCGTGAGTTCCGTAAAAATTGCTAAGAGTTTTACTTAGACCTCGGCAAACTCTATTTGATACTGTCTGATCAACAATTGCATTTTCAAAAGGGTGGATGGGCAGACAGGCAGTCGTTCGTAAAACTATTGCTAAAACTTTTACAATATGTACAATAAAAGAGGGATGTATATTGCGTCGACCCCAAGTAATTGGGATAACAGCAGGTCAATGATGATGATTATATTGAGTAACATAATGTTTGCATGTAATATTAAAATGATAAAATAATATTGCGCAATAAAATGTTTCGTGGTGACGGAGTAAGAAAACAATGACCTTCCTTCCTTTCGATACCTACGTAAGAATGATGACGATTTAACTAATGATTTAACTATATGTATAAATTATTATAACCTATCTTCAAATTATATGCGTAGGAAAGATAAAATAATAAATAAAAAAGCAGAAGCAATTTAAAAAATATTGCGAAACTTTTTTGTGTGGTTAACTATATAATAGGAGATAAATATCCTCCACCTACCTATCTCTGAGGTAGTTTCAATCGAATAATCGAACTGAACACACGTCATTACAAAAATGTTGACTAATATTTTATTTTGTATTGTAATTTTATATTCGTATTGTATTATGACACATTCTCTACCAATCAAAAGTAACGATAACGTAGAAATTATTAAATGTCAAGAGTGTTCTGAAGAAAATGATACTTTATTAAGCTCTGAGAAGAATCTGAATATTGAAGTAGATACTAAACAAATTTTAACACGAACTAAAAGACATTTAATTAAACTGGGATATTGTAGTTATAATAAGATCTGGTATAAAGGACAATGTTTAACTCGAGCGCAGTGAGTATAATTTTTTTTTTCATATAAATTCCTAGAGATAATTTAATTGAATCACGTCTAAATATGCAAAGTTAGCAAACATGTTTATTTATAACTTTTATTATGATAATAAGATAAGTATAAATTACTATTAATCCTGATTATTTATCTCTTATAATTTTAACTATCTATCTAAAGTTTACATAATAGTTTTGTCGTAAGCATTGCATTTTTATATTTTTTTGTTATCTTTCACAAAGGATTAAGTTGAAATTTAAAATATATAATTATCTATATGGAATTTTAAGTTCCACGATAGGGGCAGCTAATTTGTTGCTCACTTTTAAATAGCGCTCTAGATTTTTTATTACGATTGATTTATCTGTTGATAAATTATTTAAAATATATTTAAACGTTTGATTAGAAAATCGATTCTAAGACATCACATTTAATATTTTTTTTATAACTTTGATATCACCATCCTGGTGTTACCCTTATTACTTGAGGTTGTAAAGTTTTGCAAAATGTTGGCAATAGTTTTATAACCAACTACCTGCCCTATCAATCCTCCTTCGGAAAACAATTATTGACCAGATGGAATTAGTCGAGGTCGATGTACACCTCTCAATCCTCTTTTACGACATCCTCGATCATAAGGGTTGGTATTATTCGTATAGAATCAGTACTATATAATTATAAATTCGTTGTGTGTATAAAATCAGTACTATATAAATTAATATTTTTTTATTTAAATTGATTTATTGCAGATACGATCGTGCTCGAGGGATTTCTGACTATGACTATGAATGATTATGAATAACAATTATAATTGTTTATTATAATTTATTATTTATTTAAAAACCACCATTGATGAAGAATCTTGCGCCTGAAAATAGCATCTACATAGTCTGAGAAGAATTGAGAGAATTTATATGGGTTTGAACTCGCATACTACTAAGTCATAAAAGAATTTTTAATTTATTTATTCTATGATTTGAATGAAAAGTGAGATATCAATTGACGGTATTTGAAATAATTAAACTATTTTAACAATAGTTTTTAAGAGTTTAAAAATATACCAAATTAATAACGTTCAAATTTTAACATTATAATAAAAAAATAGTCAATAGTTTTAAGCTTCTAGTCGCCATTTATGATTTAAAAGTATGATCATGATATCAAAGAAAAAAATGCAGCTGTAACTTTAAGTAATGAAAGTCTTCCAAGGTGCTATATTTTTTTCTAGTTTTTATCAAATTATACAAATATACATGTAGCTAATGATTATTTATTGTGATTATTTCTATAGGTACTTAAATAAAATATTATATTTTTTTAATAATATTGTATACTTATTCAATTTATTTATCTTGCAATATTATTTTTAATTGAGAATATATTTAACACAGTTGTAATTAAAATAGTAGCGAGTAATTTATAAATGTTATATTTCTGAATTGAAATGTATAATTTATTTTAGTACAGATATTGTTATTTATTTATTTTATAAATTATCACTATTTGTGTAACAATAAGTGTAGTATCTATTAATAAAATATGGGTCTGAAGTTATAAGCTTTGTTTTAATTATAAATATTAACAAGTGATTTTCATAATTTTAGTAAAAATTACACATGATATTTATGCGAGTATTACACATTTAAAATAAAACTATGAGCTTATTTCTAAGAGAAATGCACTTAAAATCCTTGCTCACAAAACAGCAATGCTGAACAAAAGCTTGTTCAGAATGACATCAAGAATATTTAATAAAATACCTGCAGATATTTTGAAGATAAGACAGACATACCTACTTGTTTTAAAAAATTAGAGACTCTCTTAATTAATAAGACTTATAGTATAAATTAATTAATCATCAATCAATAGATATGTATATAATAATTCATTAATATTGTCTTACCGTAACCATGATCACTGTAAAGTGTTCGAAGCGTCGGGAAATTAAAAATCAAATACAAACGCGATAGAATCCGTAAAAGTAGTTTTATTTCTAATATTGTATGCTCAGTGTAGCAGGATATGGAGAACCTTACCAATAATGTAAAGAGAGTATGTGAGTTAAAAAAATTACAGAGTCAAAATGTAGCTGTTTTATAGTGCTACGTCGAAGACAATGACACGGCGTATGAAAAAAAAAATATAAAAAAAATATATAGAAAACTCTTCGCTATATATACATTTATTTAATATTTAAAGGAAAACCTTACATGTTAAATACATGGAAATCAAAGCCACATTTGTCTTAAAGGTAGATACTTATATTATTAAGATATCTTTTCGATTGATGGGACGGTTTTGTATATAGACTATGTAACCATAGGTAAAAATAATCATATGTTATGTTTCATTGATATCCACTATTGTGTATAGAATAAATACGGATATAATTTCCACGTTTGGCGGTTGGCAATTGTAATCGATGTTATACCCCACAAGCCGCTACTGTACACAGTTGAATAAACATTCAGTTAGTTATTTCTCAGCCGTCTTTTACTACTCCTACGGGAAGAAAGGGATGCTGGCATATGAGCAACCTTATGATCGATTATCTGTTCTCATGATCATCATATCATAAATGTCCCAATAGGTTCAACTCTTCTCTAAAATGGTAAAGAAATTGGTAATAAATCCACTATTATTAAAAATCTAAAAATAACTATCGGGGTTATATTATTCTTCAAAAAATTTGTTATGACCACTGTCATAACGAATACGGGTCTAGCAAAGTATTAATAATGAATGATATATATAGAAATTTGTGTCTCAAACATTTGAAATTGTAACGTCGTATTTAATAAATATTGCGCAATTATTTAATTTTGATTGTTACATTGAAATTGTACTAAATAGTTATGTAATAAAATCATTAGTGCTTATGTCCTAATAATCGTAGATTCTTCGTGAAATTGATGAATTAAAAATGAATTATGTTACCACTGCTTAGGAAGCATAAAATGGGCATCAGCAGAGAACCAGAGAAGTGGTTAATAGAGTTTTTCTAGGGAACACATGCCGTTACCTGTGTGCCAACACTTTCGTTTAGTGTGGCGAATACTAAAATATCCCCCTTTACGGGGAGGCGTATATACATGTATTATTATTGTTAATCGATTCTTATGATCCTATTTGAAAGGAAGAAGTAATGACCAATATATTTTTAGTACGTCACCACGCAATGCTTTATTGCACAATAATATTTTATCATTTTCATGGTACACGCAATAATATTATTTACGCAATATTATCATCACAGTCATCCTGCTCTTATCCCAATTATTTGTTTTCAACGTAATATACTCTTCTTACATCGTATATATTGGAAATATTTTGCCAATAATTCTATGACTGGCTACCCACATTATCGACCCCAAGTAATTGGGATAAGAGCAGGAGAATGATGATATTACGTAACATAATACTGCTATGTATTAACGGCTACGAATACTACCAACTTTTATATTGCTCGTAAAGGAAGAGAAAGAGTTTGATATCGATCTGGATCAACTTTATTTGATGTCATTTGGTCAACAATTACATTCGTAAAGAGAATTGACGTCAGGCAGGTGGCCAGTCTATGCGAGTGACTGGATCGGAGAATTAGTCCGTTACCCGCCGAGAGGCCGACCGCGTGGGGAAAGACCGACATCCTCCCCGAAGGGTGACTTCGGTCGAAAAGAGGGTACTCCTCAGGGGTATGCCGTCGGGCCGACCACTGACGTCAAGTCACTCTGCTCCGCTGGTCGGCACAACGACGAAGACGACCTTACGGGTGGGTTACGGGATTGCGTGCTTACGCCCCTCTGTCGCCCCGGATAGAGTAATGCGAGGAGAGCGCCGACCGTAACCTACACCACAAAAAAAAAATGTTGCCAGTCTATTGCTAACTTTTTTGCAAAATTTACCATGTAAGAATAGTATATATTACGTCGAAATTAAATAATTGGGATAAGAGCAGAATGACTATGATAATGATATTGCGCAATTGATATTATTGCGTGTAACATGAAAATGATAAAATACTTTTGCGCAATAAAACGTTTTCTCCGTGTGATGACGGAGTAAGAATACTATTCACCACCCTTTATCGTACCCGTGGGTGATCGTAAGAGACGACTAAGGGATAAAAAATGCATGTAACATCTATGCAAGAGAAGGAAAACTCAAAACAAAACCCTATACCAACACGTCTGACCAGCCCGCTATAGTAGGTTAATTTCCCTCCCATTACGGAGGAGGCCCGAGCCCAACACCGGGACATGTATGGGCTGTGATGATGATGATGAAGGATGAATAAAACGTTTGTGTGGTGACTTAGTAAAAAACATTGGTCGTCGTTTTTTCCTTCCAAATAGGATCATAGGATTCATTTATTAATAATAATATTCTGGAAGTGGTAGTATTTATCCGTAAAAATATGGCTTTATTTAGGAATTTAAATAGTAGAAGACGTTGCCTTGAAATTTGTACACCAGGAAATAAGACGCAATGTTAAATAAAAGTATATTTTGCATGGCCCCGCGTCTATATAACCATTTGCCTAAATCTGTTCTGGAAATTACTAATATTAATATAATTAAAAATAAAATAAAAAAGTTACTTCTAGAGAAAGCTTATTACTCAATTAATGATTATTTAAATGATAAATTGAATTGACTGATATGTAATTACTGCTTTATTGTTGTAATGTTTTTGTTTTATATTATTTAATTATCTGACATTATTATTATTATTATTGTTGACATTATTCAAATCAAATCATTTATTTTGCATAAGCCCCATAGGGGCACTTACATATTGTCAATTTTACATTGCTTTTTTAAATTAAATTTAATTAATCTACCACCGGATCGAAAAGTAGCCACATACTGAGAAGATCCGGTAAGAAACTCAGTGGGCTCGTCATTTTTTTTTTTATTATATTTTTTCACAAAAGAGTTTGGTTACATGTTTAATTTATGTTAGCTCCAGTGATATGCCCTTCGAGTAAAGATTAATTTTTAAAATTTTGTATATAATACAAAATTAAACTAAGAATATTTATAAAACAAAAAAGAAAGAAAAATGGCTGGACCGGATCCCACAAGCGGCACCCGATCACGAGTTAACTATTAGAGCAGCCATCACGCCCCTCAACCACATTAGAGGGAAGGGAGAGAGCCGCTCCACGTAGCTACCGCAAGCAGAGACCTTTTCAGTGAGCATAACCACACCATAATCTATAAATTTGAAACAGATAGCTTGGATAACTAAATACATGACTCGTTAGGCAAAACACGCTACACTGTACAATTAAGATAATACAAATAATACAAGAGTAAGAGATAAACATTAAAAGGGCAATTGCTGAGAGATGAGCTACTCATAACCATTCCGTATTATCATTTAGATAATCCGAAATGCTGTAATATCCTTTTCTGCACAGTCTGTTTTTGATAGCCTTTTTGAACTTATTCATTGGCATATCTCGGATATCTTTAGGCAGTTTATTGTTAAAGCGTATACATTGCCCCATGAAAGACATACTAATTTTTTATAGGCGAGTATGATAGATAACTAGATTATCCTTATTCCTAGTGTTCACACGGTGAATATCACTATATTTATCAAATTTATTAATATTTTTTTTTACATATAGTATGTTTTCGAATATGAATTGTGATACAACGGTTAGAATGTTCATTTCCCTAAATTTTTCTCTCAGTGAAGCTCTTGGCCCTAGATTATAACTATAGATATTATTGTTGTTGACATTATTATTATTGTTGTTGTTGACATTATTATTATTATTATTGTTGACACTATATAATTAAGTAATTTATTTCAATTGGCTAAACATATTGTATTTGTTCTGACGGCATTAGATCTTTTACATGCCGCTTGACGGTCAAATATGGTGATACATTGAATACCTGTAATAACTAATATTTTATACCCATATTTCGCAAAACAAATGATTTGATTTGATTATTTTGATCCTACAACGCCCTTCGCGTACAGTACAACAATGTATTCAGGATGCTATTACGGTTGCCGTGACGCTGCAGTGCTTCGACAATGTTTGCCGAGTCACGCGTAGATGGTTTTCACGCCATTATGCGTAAAAAAGCGGCTTCCCTGCTGCAGCGTCTGCGCACCAGCCGCAATGGCATCCTGAAAACCATTGCTGACAGATCAGATTGTCCTATCCAAAGACATTGGATAGAGTTAGTAGGTAATATGATTGTAGTATAAATTGTAGCTAATTATAATACTAACAATACTAATACAATATATAAGCCCATTATGTTACTAATACACTAACAAACTATGGATGTGTATGTCTGAAATAAAATTTATATTATCATTATAATACATCTATACATAAGCCTCCCCGTAAAGAAAGGAGATTTTAGAATTCACCACACTAAGTGTAAGGGTTGGCAATCACAGGTTATGTGTTCCCTAGAAACGTTATTCACCACTTCTTTGGTGCTCTGGTGATGCCCATTTTTACGCTTCCTGAGGAGTGGTGACATATTGTATTTTTAATTAACCAATACACGGAGAATATGCCATTATGAGGACATAAGCACTAATGATGTTATTACATAACTATTTAGTACAATTACAATGTAACAAGCAAAATTAAATAATTGCGCAATATTTATTAAATATGAAATTACTGTATACAAAGTTAGAGACAATAATTTTCCTACATGATTATGTTCAATATCAATAATTTGTTGGGGCCGTATTCATTACGACAATGGTCATAACAAATTTGTTGATACAATGATGGGAGTTTTCTCTTTGCAATCATAAGGGGATCTGATTTTATAGTGGTGAGACAACACTGTTGATAGTTTTCTGTCTACAGCCGCGGGCCGCTCCGTCCGGGACGGTACCACACTCTCACAGAAAACCGACGCCTGAGCAGCAGTACGCCTGGTTTTGTAAAGGTCTATGGGTAGCAGTAACACTTACCTTCAGGTGTACTGCTTTCTCGTTTACCACCGAGAGCAATAAAAAAAATCTCTATAATTTTGAAATAAATCAACGTCACAGTAGAAGCAATATACTTCTACGAACTTATTAAACTGTGACATCTTCGTTCAATAAGAGCCGGAGGCCGAAACCCAGCTAAGTGCCTGGTGTTGCAGCGGATAATACTTATTTGCGATTATAGACAATAACAAACATTTAAGGCGGATACGTTAAGATATCTGCAGGAAATTATATTCTATAATATGTATCGGATAACAATAACAAAGTTTTGATAGTGGTAAGACCACGCTGTGGACAATTGTCTGTCTACAGCTGCGGACCGGTCCGTCCGGGGTAGTACCACACTCTCGCAGAAGATCGACGTCCGAGCAATGACAACGTGCTATTCTACTTCGTTCGATAAGCGAGAGAGCCGGCAGCCTAACTGGGGTGCGTTCGGGGTTTGTATTGGTAGGCAACGGCCTAGCTATACCCTTGGCAAAGGTCCATGGGTGGCAGTGACACTTACCATCAGGTGTGCTGTTTGCTCGTTTGCCACCATAAGCAATAAAAAAACTAATTTTTATATTTGAGTTAAAAAAATGTTTTAATATCACGCGTTTTTATATTATATAGGCTCTTTAATCAATGTTACAGAACATGCGTAGGTAATCTTAACAATTCAAGATATTTATGTGAAATCTTTTTGAATTACCATTCTTTATGAAAGCGTATTGGCTTATATCTTTTTCAGGTTTCTGAATCGTTATACCAATAAGGTTAAGGTGCTGATAATACACAATATAATTAAGAAATTTAAAACGAAATATCAGAATATATTTATAGCGAACATATGTCTTTTAGGTCACAATGTATAAAAGCAATCCAGTTTGAGAAAATAATCTACTTCTTATAATAAATTAAGGCTACGATCGTTTAGCCTAATTTCAACAAGCTGTTGTAATGAACAATTCTTGAGCGGATACCACAAATCGTATGACGCAGTAGATGCTATGGTACTGAACCGGAAAAACGAGAAATGTTGATTGCAGACGTCACAGGCGTAGTGGAACGTCATGTGGCAAGATGTCGCGTCGTGTGGTACTTTCTTGGTGACGTCTACATACAATAGTGGATATTAATAAGTTAAAAAAATATTCATAATGATCCGCATTTTTATTAGATAGGTAATATAAATAATCTTTTTTTTTTGTTTGTTTATGGTGGCAAATGAGCAAACAGCACACTTGATGGTAAGTATCACTGCCGCCCATGGATCTGTGCAATACCAAGGGCTTATATAGCTTAGGCCGCTGCCTACCAATAAAATCACACCACCCACGCAGTTGAGCTGCCGACTATCTCGCTCACCGAACGAGGCGCATTAGCACATTGCCATTACTAAGACGTCGATCTTCTGCGAGAGTATGGTACTACCACGGATGGACCGGCACGCGGCTGTAGACAGAAAACTGTCAACAGCGTGGTCCTACCACTATCATAATCTGCCTTATGTGGTGAAAAATACAGTTTCTAAAATAACTCCAATAGTTCTTAATTTTAGTGAATTTATTTCCAATTTCTCTAACATTTTGCAGAAGTATTGCCTATTGGGATGTTTATGAGTTAAGATGATGGTAATGAATACAAATAATTGATCGTAAGATTGATCATATGATTAAATCCTTTATTTACAGTAGAAGCCGTAAAATCCGACTGAGAGACCATTAATTAAATGCCTATTCTGAAACAACAAGCTGGCAAAAGTTCCCAAGAAATACAGATCTTACTGAAAAATTTGTAGTTTAATTTATAGAAAATCTTAAAACATAAAGAAAACCAAAATTTACCAACCGTATTTATTAAAAAGTCATCTAGCTGTTGATAAGTAATAGCGAAATACCCAACGGGTCTATACATACATACATACATATCATCACGCCATATCCCTTGCAGGGTAGGCAGAGAGAACAGAGTGCCAGAGAACTTTATTCTTGCATACTTCACTCGCTTCTTCAACATTCATAATTCTCTTCATACACGCTCGCCGCCTTCGGAGACTCTTGACTCCACCTTCTTTCAGGAAGTGACCAATCTGGCCTAGGTAGGTGAGTCTCGGTCTCCCCCGGTACCTACATCCTTCCATTTTCGCATTGTATATCTTCTTAACCAGATATTCGTTCAGCATTCTTGATTCTCTAAAGAATGCTCTTTCCACATGTCCGAACCATCGGAGCATTACCTTTCGCATCTTTACACCAATACTCTCTCCTCATTCTCCTATCAATAATTTTACCGTACATTTTTGCTTTCAAACTGGTCAAGCTTACGGCTCTGTAATAGCGCAGTCATAACGTGAACCCTTGTTTTTAAACAATATCACGATGACTGCGCTATTCCAGTTCCCGGGAACCATTCCTAAACTCCAACATAAATTTAGGAGCAACAGGAACGCCTCCCAGACACAGGAGCCACCAAGCTTGATCATCTCGGCAGACACCATATCAATGCCCGCTGCCTTACCATTTTTCAAACTTCTTATCGCCCATTCAACTTCATCCATAATGATGTCATTGGAGGACGCCGTTGTCGAATGTCGATCTACTAAACCACATGCGACACCATCGCCAACCGTAGCATCCGCATACATCTCGCCAAAATATTCACTCCATCGGCTTAACACGTCTTGTGTTTGTGTAAGAATGTCTCTACCTTTAGATCTTATTTTATTCATTCTGAAGGCTGACCAACCACCCCGAGACTTCTTCACCTCCCTCCAAAAGAGTTTGGTGTTACCCTCGAAGTTTTTAGTCAGCCTATCTTCTGCACTCATACTTGCTCTATCACGTTTCTCTTTCGCTAAGGCCTTGGTGTCATTCTTACATTACCGATATATTTCTTTCTTCTGTTCAGTCATACTGTCATTCAGATTCAAAGAAGAGACATAGTCCAGCCACGCTTTCTTCTTTTGCTCTACGGAAGCTGACACTTCCGCATCCCACCACGCAACACCATTTGTTTTTTTATACTTCTTCGAACTTCCACATACTTCTTTCGATGTATCTACCATACTCTCTTTCAATACTCTCCAGCATTCTTCAATGTCCGATTGCGGCTGGCTTGCCATCGTCAGCCGTTCTCGGACACCCTCTGCATACTTTTCTCTTACACACTCTTCTTGCAATCTTTCAACCTTTATTCTTTCAAGCCCTCCGAAGTTGACACGCTCTCGCCAGTGCCTCCACTTTCTGAACAGACCACTAAATCTCGCAATAACGAGATAGTGGTCCGTATCGACTGAGGGGCCCCTGTAGGCTCTTGCGTCCAATATTTTGCTTCGGAGGCGACTGTCTACCAAAATTAAATCTATTATACTTTTCTGTTCATTCCTTTTCCATGTACATACATATGGATGTCCTTATGTTGGAAAAAAAAATGTGTTTGACTCAATAAGGTTTCTCTCCATGCATACATGCGCTATGAGCCTACCTGCGTCGTTCACTCTCTTATCACCAAACGGGCCAAGTACTTCCTCATAGTCGGGACGCTTGGTCCCCATCCGTTCACATCTCCGCATACAATCACGCGTTCACTGGTTTCTGCCATATCCAGAACTTCCCTAACATTATCCCAAAACTTCTCTAGGTCTGATGCCATCGAAGATCCTACGAGAGCATATGCTACAACCATGAATACCTTGGTGTCACCTAGTTTTATACGGACCCAAAGAAGTCTGGGATCATACATTCCGTCTACATACGGGTCTATAAGTTGTAAAAAAAAATTGCACAGATATCTTAATAATTTAAATATACCTTTAAGACAAATATGGCCTTGATTCTCTTGCATAGATGCGTTATAATATCTTTCCTATAAATATTAAAAAAATAATGCCATATAAAGATAATCACATATTTTACAGCACAGGGTTTTCCTTGTACTTTTTTTATTAATTTGTATGTATGCCATATGTCTTTGTCTTCGAAGTATTATTATAAAACAAAAGAACGCCCTCCAACAGTTGATTTCTAAAAATTAACTGATGAGAATACCAATAACTCTACATCAGGAATCGAACATACTCCGAGCGGGCCCCCGATGTTAAAGAATCACCGAACCTCAGCCTAAACGGCGAAATAAAATAGGTTAATAAGTTACCATAATAAGTTATGGGGTCGCAAGTCGACCTTAAGCCCTCCCGGACAGTTTAAGCGGGGTGAATTCAAAACATAACCTATCAATAGAAATAATGATACGAACACATAACCTGAAATTTAAAATGCATTTCAACATTTTTCCAAACCAAATATACATTATAAAAATTAAACATTTACTATATTTTTTCTTTTTTCTTTTTAAATCAATGTATATACACTGCTAAATATTACAATCCTCAATCATTAAAAAGTATTTTTTTTATTGCTTTTGGTGGCAAACAAGCAAGCAGCACACCTGATGGTAAGTGTTACTGGTAAGTGTTACATATATATATATATATATGTGTATATATATATATATATATGTAAAGGGTATACCAAGGGTAACTAGGCCGCTGCCTACCAATATAAACCCCAAACCCAACCAGTTGAGCTGCCGGCTCTCCCGCTTACTGAACGAAGCACAACAGCACATTGCCATTGCTCAGCCATCGATCTTCTGCGAGAGTGTGGACCCCGGACGGACCGAACGGGGTTGTACACAGAAAACTGTAAACAGCGTGGTCCTACCACTATTAAATTACTATATTATTCCGAGCTGACGAAGCTTAACATAAAGTTTGGTTGTAGTTTAACATTCTCTAGTATTGCTATTTGATTACGTATTAGTCAGCTTATACAACCTGGTCCCGCAGGGGACATTGTGCGGACGCCCATGTCGTGCGGTGTTCGACAGGGATTGGTTCTGGGGCCGACTCTGTGGGACATCGGGTATGACTGGGCGTTGAAAGGGAGTCTCCCCCCCGGGCTGAGCTTGATATGCTATGCTGACGATACGCTCGTCACAGCCCGGGGCAGAACACTCGAAGAGGCGGCGAGCCTGGCCACTCTCGGCACCGAGGAGATGGTCAGGCGAATCGAGGCGCTGGGGCTCAGGGTGGCCCTAAATAAGACGGAGGCCCTATTATTCCATGGGCCACGCGTAAGGCTGCCAATCGGCGCCTCGTTAGTCGTCAACTCCATCCAGATCAGTATCCAGGCCCATATGAAGTACTTGGGTCTGGTACTCGACGGGCGATGGTGGTGGAAGATTCCCGCGACACGGGCCGCCGTCAGCGGCCGGGGCGGCGCAGGCGCGAATATCTGCGCCTGATGCCGCCCTAATCGAGGCCTCGGGTGATCGGACCAGGGAATTGTCCGGTCACCCGACGTGAGGCCACCGGGTGAGGACGACGCCCCGACGGCGAAAGCTGTCGGGGCGTCGACAAGAGAGGAACCCGTAAGGTTATACCGCCGGGCGGGCCACCGAAGTCAAAGATCAGGTACCGGTGGCTCGCTCGCACGGCGAAGAGAGGAGTTTTACATTGGGTCTATGTGGCACGCGCCGCCTTTACGTCACCCCGGACCGATTTGGCGGGGCGAGACGCATCCATAGTCCACCAAAAAAAAAGGAAAAAAGAAAAGCTTATACAACCTCGTGGGAAAAGAAAATGTCGTAATAAATTGTACCCTAACTTTGTCACCAAATTGGAATTTATTTTAAAAATTAATAATAATATATATTTTTATCATTCTCATCATTCTATAAAATTAATTGTCTGATATTTATCACCATATGAAGAGGAATAATGTCATAAACGCCACCCTTGGCTGGTGGGTTGAATCTCTAAATATTATAATATACCTATGCATATTGAACTTCTTAATCGGTTTTTAATTGTTTTCTTACTTCGTCACCTCACGAAAAAATTATATATTTTACCAAATCGACAATAATAGATTAATTTAAAAATGATAATGTGATCCAAACTAAACTCTCATCAAGTTGACGGAACGAACGTCTGGTTAAGAAGATATACAATGCGAAAGTGGAAGGATGTAGGTACCGAGGGAGACCGAGACTAACGTACCTAGACCAGATCGGTCAGGTACTGAAGGAAGGTGGAGTCAAGAGTCTCCGAAACCGGCGAGCGTGTATGAAGAGAATTATGAATGTTGAGGAAGCGAGTGAAGTATGCAGAGATAGAGTTCTTTGGCACTCTGTTCTCTCTGCCTACCCTGCAATGGATATGGCGTGATGATATGTATGTATGTATGTAAGTTGACGGATAATCATAATGATAATTTTAGATTGCTGGTCTATCTTCTACGATGTAATACGTCATTGGTCTATTACAAAATAAGATTGAGCTTAAATTTTTGTTGCGATATTCCTCATGACACATAACTTTAGACGTCATAAGTAACTTGAATTGCGTTAACAGCAATCCCATTGAGGCATTTTGCGTGAATATAAGTGGTTTCAAAAATTAAACATGCAACATTCCAAACCCAGTCGTTGTCGATACAAGACGTTAGTAGATCTGCTAAAATGGCTTCCATGATTTTATGCGTGTTTTTCCTGTATCTATTATGTATGACATTAGCATTGCCTTTTATTAAAGATTTACAATCTATTGATACTGATTTGGAAAGTGAAGGTGTATTCAAAATTCAACCAGTTCAATTAAGTTCCAGTGCTGATAAAACTTTATTAAGAATTAAAAGGCAAATTATTAGAAGGGGAGGTTGTCCAAAACACTATATCTATTACCACAGAATGTGTATTACATATGACAGGTAAATATTTTATATAATATATATCAGAATAATAAATTATAACTATGAAATATTAATTTTAAGTATTTTTTTTTAAATATTTATAATAGTTTATCATATTTTTTGTTGTTTATATATCAATGGTATCTATGTCTTGTTATTGAAGTTTAAATATTTTTTTTTGTTTATTTTCTTACTCTATTAATAAATAGATTTCAAAATGGTTTTTATAGATCGAAAAAATATTAATCATGCGTAAAAATATAGCTATTACTAAGGGAGTTCACGCGATCTGAATTACTCAACTGTTGCGAAATGTCTGCGGTTAAAAATGTTTGTCATAAACTCTTCAGTCAAAATCACAAGCTGATTCATTAAATATGAATTTTTGTACATTGTAATTTTAATTGTTTTTCTTTTTTTCTAGATATGAGAAAATTATCAGCGGTGATTACGAGAGATAAATGACAACTTATTTTCAATTTCAACTTTGAAATAGAAGAATGAAGAATATTAAGTTTGAAGAATGGGTTTCCCCTGTTTGGTAAGCCTGACTTCAAGGTGACAAGCGGCCGCCAGTTCCTTACAAATAAATTGAGACGCTTCATGTTCTTCAACATTTTTATGTTCAATAACATCAGTAGCGGATATAAGTAAGAACATGCAACAAGATAAAACAGTATTAGATGCAGGATAGCAGGATAAAAGACAAAGTATTTAATCATATTTATTTCGTAAAATAATTATATTTAAATGTTATTATTATATAATATCACTGCCTCATGTCTTAGTGGTATAAATTTCTAATTGTTGAATACCATATCACGGGTTCAAAACTTAAGTTATTAAAAACAAGCTATTATTTATAATTATATAATATAAACTATTATGGTTGCACTAGATTTAAAAAATCAAGGGATTCACGTTCAATAGCACGCGCTTGAATTATTTACCTAACGACTATGTATAATAATTATCATACCCGCCACACTTAAGTGCAGTAATTACAAATAAGAAAACATTATACATTTTAATAACATCATTTATACTTAATCAGGCAATATCTAGCAATAGAGATATTATAATTAATTATTGTTAAAACAATTAAGTAATACTTTAGTATTGAATATATTTAAGCGTTTGCTATTTCCTTGTTATAAATATTATGCTACTTAGTCTTACAGTAAAGTTACTTCACTACTATATTAGAGATAAAAAACATTATGATAATTTAGACGTCGCATTTTGTAGTCTGGGTTCTTCCCTGTGATGTAAATATATAATGAACCGTATTTTGATAATTAAACTGACTGATTTTTTTTTTTTATTAAGTTGTTATAATCTAAAATGTTGATTGATATTTTTGCGTATTTATTTTTGAATTGTAAATTATTCGATTTATATACTGTGATATTAGTTAATAATGTTATTTATTTGCTCATTTATGTGTATAGTTTTAAATGTCAGCTTGCCTACTTATTATTTATTTTGGTTGTTAATATGACCTATTTATTTCTAAAAGATGACTTTAATGTATTAAAAAAATATCAAATACATTCATGCCACAGATAATATAAAATGTTATATGGCTGTATAATGATCTTTTTTTTATATTTAAAATGCATTTGTAGTTTAAGTTAAAGTTGAGTATTTATTAGTAGTATTAGATTATTTTAAAAGTTGTGACATTTTGTGATGAAATGTCTTAACATTTCTTTGTACCTGATACAATTTGTCAGCTTTAAATTATAAAATATAATAATTTGTAATTTATGATGATTAATGTTAGCATTAATCATTAATAGTATTATTAATTTGGCATCTATAATATTTAATAAAATATTTATTATTATATATTTTTTTGGTTTTTGATTTAATATCTACCCATACTTGCATTAAATCGTCTTTAGATATTAATCAAAACAAATGTGTATTTTTATTAATTAATATTAAAAAAAAATATTATTCAAAATATAATATTAAAATCTCTCTTACATGCAGACTTTTTTACGCCATCTGCGGCAACGTAAAGGATGATGAATTGAAACCTTATCATCTGATGATGATACGGGGAAGTACGAGTAATTTAGAAGACGACCTTTATTTTAATAAACCAAAAATATCTAAAAATAATACTATTACGATACGGCAAATGTACAGAACTATGGTGTATTTATTTTTCCTTGATATAGAAAAACTAAAAGGCGTGTAACGTGTTCAGTTTTTTCTTAGTCAAATTACATTTACTAAAAGCAACCCACGTCTTTAGAATAAATTGTTGCAACGTAGAAAAAAAAATAAACAATCAATTAATAGATGTATGGGCAGGTTTTTCTGTATAATGACGGAATAAGAATACGATTTATCACCTTTTATCTTGTTCGTGGGTGTCATAAAGAATGACCTATTTGACAAGCGGTACTATAGGTAATTTCCCTCCTTGGTCACCAAAGATAAAGATCGGGTACTGGTGGCCCGCTCGCACGACAAAGAGGGGAGTTTGCATGGTGGTTCTATGGGGTCACGTGCCGCATCTTTCGTCACCCCGGACCGATTTGGCGGGGCGAGACGCATTCATAGCCCACCGTAAAAAAAAGAAAAGGTCATTTCCCTCCTATTATGGAGTAGGCTTAGGACAAGCAGCGGGGACGTATATTAGCTGAGATGATCCAAGTGCAAGACAACTGTTTGTAAGCTGCATATGAAATTATCCTGTGTGGGATGGGCACTCATAATACTTAACATTATTACACCGTGGATTGCTACTTAGATTACTACGTCATTTGTGGTCATGTCAGATATTTGTTCAACTTTCTCGATTAGTCACTTTCTAACGTATTATCAAGGATAATGGCGTCATTTTGTATTTTATGACCACAAACTGTATTTTCCTCTTCTTTTATGCTTCCTTTTTCATTTTTTAGGATTCCGTACCTCAAAAAGAAAAAAACGGAACCCCTAATAGGATCACTTTGTTGTCCGTCCGTCTGTCCATCCATCCGTCTGTCCGTCGGTCCGTCTGTCTGTCCGTCCACCTGTCTGTCCGTCTGTCTGTCAGTCCGTCCGTCCGTCTGTCTGTCCGTCCGCCTGTCTGTCCGTCCGTCTGTCAGTCCGTCCGTCTGTCTGTCTGTCTGTCAAGACCCTTTTTCTTATGAACGCGTAGAGGTATTAAATTGAAATTCATGTCAAATACTCAGATCTATAAGACCTTTAAGCTGTAACAAAATCAAACTTCTATGTCAACGCAATTAAAAGAAACAGCAATTTAAACCGCATATTTTCAAAACCTAAAGGGTACTAACCTAAGGGTCCAGTAGACCTAGAATTTTGAAATTTCGCATGAAGCGACGATTTATAGCATATATAAAAATTCCGAAAACCTTAAATTTTTAGTTACATCACGTATTTTTTTTTATATATTATGGTAAGCAACCCTTCGCGCGCAAGTTACTCGCACTTGGCGGATTTTTGTTATTACTTATCAAACGAGCAAGCAGCAAATCTGTTGGTAAGTGTCACTGCCGCCCATGGACTACACCAAGGCTATAGCTAGGCCGATGCTTACCAATACAAACTCTAAACCCACCCAGTTGGACTGCCGGCTCTCTCACTCACTGAACGAAGCGCAATAGCATATGGCCATTACTCAGACGTCGATCTTTTGCACGAGTGTGGTAGGACCGGCCCGCGGCTGTAAACAGAAAACGTGTCCTACGTACTACGACGTGGTCCTAACAATAAAGCACCTCCTTTTTTAATATACATACATATTTCAAGTACTAGTCTTAGTATCCGTTTGGTGATGGAGTAAGAATATAATTCACCACCCCCTATATTGCCTGTAGGTATTGTAAAAGAGGATTAAGAGACCTATAAATCGATTCGTCGGCACAGATAGCGTAATGGTTAAGATACCGACCTTCCGTACCAGTGCCGTGATTCGATTCCTACGCAGGAAAATTCTTTGTGTGATCCATAAAGTGTTGTTCTGAGTCTGGGTGTAATTTGTTTTCGTTAATTGTATGTTTGTAAAGTCCCCAACAATACAAGGATTATTTCCTTACTGCAGGGTGGTGTTTTTTTTTTTTTTTGAGAAAAAAAACCTTTTAATCTTTTCGCCTTCCCTTTTCAAACTATATGCATCTCATTATAGGACTAAATCATTCTCCACTTGAGAAAATAAATGACAACAAACCTTTTATAATATGAAGACAGTTTGGCATAGGATTTTTATTTGTTTCATCTATTCCGATAAATGAATATTCACCATACTATCAACGTACGCTTTGAAACATAAGCTTCCTCAAAAGGATTGTAAGGCTGTAATTACCACATTATGCAAATAATGTGATAAGTTTCTCAGGATAGTACTGTTACCTCTTCTACTGATGATTTTTCAATCGGGTTCCACGATTTATTCAGGCAAATAAGGCGTGGTGACATATTGTATATTAACCTATCACTACATAGATTTATAATCTCTTACAGTGATATTATCTATCTACATTCTTTAATTATTGCTTACGATAACCTCAACAAAATTCTTCTAAGTTCTGAAGAACCACAAAGATTGAATAGGCTTTGATCTCTTTATGAATTAGCATGGTGATACATTGTACCTTAAACCTGTCACCATATAGGTTCATCAACTCTTGCATTGATATTATCTGCCTACATCTTTTAAATATTGCTTAAGATACCCTCAACAAAAAAAAAGCTTTTCTAACATTATGTATTCTAAGTTCTTCACCGTAAATATTGAATATTACTTGCTCTTCATAGATATATATATACATACTAGCAGACCCGGCCACGCGTTAATTTGCTGTGGCTAAGGTACCCCAGTAACACGTGGTTATGCTAATAAATTGTAGCTTATATGAAACTTAAATTTAATTGCGGTAGGACCACGCTGTGGACAGTTTTCTGTCTACAGCCGTGGGCCGGTCCGTCCGGGGCAGTACCACACTCTCGCAGAAGATCGACGTCTGAGTAATGGCTATGGGCTATTGCGCTTCGTTCGGTGAGCGAGAGAGCCGGCAGCCCAACTGGGGTGGGTTCGGGGTTTGTATTGGTTGGCAGCGGCCTAGCTATACCATTGGCAAAGGCCCATGGGCGGCATTGACACTTACCATCAGATGTGCTGTCTGCTCGTTTGCCACCATAAGCAATAAAAAAAAAAGAAAAGTTTGTACGTTTAACATACATATCTATTAAATACTTACTCAATCCAGTCAACAGATACTTTTTTTTTGGGACTAATCCCACCACACATTCCCACCACTGTAACTCCTGTAAGCCAGGATCCACAATGGTCTCCATAAAAGACACTGAGGTTTGACCCTCAGGAAGTCCCGGGAAACGCTTTTAATTGTCTTGGGACCCGCAACAAATTTAATTAGAAAAGAAAAACAGGAGGAGTTGAAGAATTTCCACTTCCCTCCTATGCAAAGCGAGAGACATGAAGCAAAATTGGCTAATAGGCCAATAGATAGAAGGATGTACTGACACGTGAAGCGTAGCAGTACAGCACCACGGATATGACAGAGCTTAAGGGGCCTGTATGTGAGCCTTAAGTTTGATTACAGTAGTAGGTATGGCAGAAGCGCCTGAACGCACGGAAATTTTCTCGAGTTGCTACAAGGTCCGTATAATATATAACCCCGGACACGACTTGCAGACTGTCTAACATAAGATCGCGCTCGTTTTAAGTCAACAGATACTGCCATCTGTTAGAATCGTTCGGAGATAACAGATAATTGTGACTGTCAAATAATAGACAAATAATTTGCAATAAAATAATATTGCGACTATAAATTGAAATGGAAGCTATCCCATCTTTTATGTTGAATCAAACTGTGCTGTGCAAATTTGATTAAAATCAGTTAAGTACTTTAGGAGTCCATCGCGGACAAATAACGTGACGCGTATTTTATATACATATATTAAGATATATATGTTTTCCATACATACATTACATTCTAGCACAACTTTTTTTCATGAACTAGCCATATTAAGGTCGAATTTCTAGAGTAACAATATAATCCGTGTGGAATCCCCATGGTACCGATTAAAACTATAAATTCATCACTTTTTCTTGCCTTTTTTTTTTTTTTTGGTGGACTATGGATTAGTCTCGCCCCGCCAAATCGGTCCGGGGTGACGGAGAAGGCGGCGCGTGACCCCATAGACCCACCGTAAAAACTCCTCTCTCTTCGCCGTGCGAGCGGGTCACCGGGACCCGATTTTTAACTTCGGTGGCCCGCCCGGCGGTTCACCCTCGCGGGTTCCTCTCGTCGACGCCCCGACAGATTTCGCCATCGGGGCGTCGTCCTCACGCGGTGGCCTCACGTCGGGTGACCGGACAATTCCCCGGTCCGATCACCCGAAGCCTCGATTAGGGCGGCATCAGGCGCAGGTATTCGCGCCTGCGCCGCCCCGGTCACTTTTTCTTGCCTGTAAGTGTCGTACAAATCGACTAAATGATTTAATATGTAGGTAAAATTATAAATTATATTTAAAGAGATGAAGCCAGAACAGATGTAAGAGTAACAATAGGTAATGATGTACTAGAGCAAGTGGATGAATTTGCATATCTTGGATGTGGATTTAGCAGAGATGGGAGGTACACCACTGATATAGTGCGAAGAGTGAATGCGGGAAATAGAGTGAACGGAGCGTTGGGGCAACTTCTCGGCAGCCACCACCTCAGCCAGAAGGCACGTGAAGCAATACATAGCGCAGTGCTTGTCCCAACATTACTGTATGGAAGCGAGAGTTGGGTATGCAGAAAAGAGTATGAAAGTAAAATTAATGCGGTCGAAATGTGATCTCTGCGGAAAATCTGTGGAGTTAGACTGACCGACCGCATTCGTCACGACGACGTAAGAGAGCGAGTAGGTATGAAAGAGAGTATTGGTGTAAAGATGCGAGAGGGAATGCTCCGATGGTTCGGACATGTGGAAAGAATGCCGAACGAACGTCTGGTTAAGAAGATATACAATGCGAAAGTGGAAGGATGTAGGTACCGGAGGAGACCGAGACTAACCTACCTAGACCAGATCGGTCATGTACTGAAGGAAGGTGGAGTCAAGAGTCTCCGAAATCGGCGAGCGTGTATGAAGAGAATTATGAATGTTGAGGAAGCGATTGAAGTATGCAAAGATAGAGTTCTCTGGCACTCTGTTCTCTCTGCCTACCCTGCAAGGGATATGGCGTTATGATATGTATGTATGTATGTAAAATTATTATCTAGGAGAGGGAAAACTCATGATAAAAACCTATACCAACCTCGTAGGTCAATATTAGCCTAATATAGAATAGACTTGAGCCCATTAGTGTGACTAAAATATTGATTGTTGATATGAATAAAATATTATTTTTATTTCAATTATGAAACATTTATTACACAACCAAAATGCTTTACAATATTATTGTCCATGAAATTACTATAAAATGTTATGTTAATGTACATAACAAAACGACACATATGGCGTAGTGGTTAAGATACCGACCTTCCGTGCCAGTTCCGTGGGTTCGATTCCCACTCAGGACATTACTTTGTGCGATCCACAAAGTCTTGTTCTGAGTCTGGGTGTAATTATTCTGCGTTAATTACATGTTTGTAAAGTCCCTCGCAATACAAGGTTTATTTCCTTAGTGCAGGGTGGTGTCTTTAAAAAAAAAATATTATCATTTAAAAACTTAGCTAACTAAGTTGCTTTAATATTTATCATTCTCCTGCTCGCATCGCAATTACTTGAGATCGACGCAATATGTATTCCTTTTGCATCTTACATATTGCAAAAGTTATTCGCAATAGTTTTATAACCATCTGTCTAACGTTAACTGTGCCTGGAAATGTAATTGTTGATAAAACGGCATTAAGTGGTATTGACCCAATTAGATATAAAGTTCGTTAGTCGTCTTTTACGACATCCTCGAACAAAGTAAGGGTTGATATTATTCGTAGCCGCCCCATACATCAGCAACATTAAATTGTGTTACATTATTATATTGCAATTAACTTTGACGAAGTAAAGTTTTATTGAATCGCTAGCAATACCCACTTAAGAAATTTAGATTTATCAGTTATTCTTATTGTGGTATGGATTTATTTAAGCTAGAATATAATTCGCTTGATCTTAATATACTTATTCGAATTATTGTAATAATATGTCACTATTATATTATATTGCGAAACTATGATGCAACGTAATGTAACAAAGATAAATAAAAGTATTTTTTTTTATAAATTATTAGTCATTCAACGATTATCATTCGAGCGAGGAGGTTGTAAATTATTTTCAATTAAAATGTCCAACTATTATAAAATTTGGTTTGCTATTATTTTATTTAGTAACTTATGGCTGTGTGTAATACTACGTTATGTGCAAAATCGAAGATATTTAAATACCAAAGATAGTACGGAGTTAGAACCTGAAGTATATAATGGAAAAGCTGTCGTGAGAGTCAAAAAACATAATATTAAAGTTGGTTCGTGTGCAACAGGAATGGAATGGTACTATGGAAAATGTCGACCAAAAAAGTAAGTTATTTTTAAACTACATTTTTATGATAATATTAATGATAATACGGTGATCTGGAACGGAGCATGCGTGGGTGCTTTATTTATGCAAAAGTAGTATTTTGAATTCACACAGCACGTGCACGCTGTTCTTTTGTGAATAATATTGTTGAATATTTTTGAACAAACAGCTGTTTTACATATAGAAATACTTTTGTTGTTTTTTTTTCACCTTATTCGTGTTCTCTATTTACTATGAGTCTATATTTAAGTCTATATTTGTTTTTGGTCTATTATTTCAAAATTGCAATAAGATTTTATTTTAATTGTTCATTTTTATTCAATCAATTTATGTCCCATAGGAGTCTAGCATCGTAAAGATAACCGTTTTGATTAGAATTTAATGATTTCTTTGAGTTACTTTTTCATATATTTATTCACACATTCTCTTCTTCTTCTTAGTATATTTTTTCAATTCTTTATTAGTTCTTACATCCGGCACTGTACAATTTTTTTTTATTATGAGGGACTTTATAAACATATGTACAAACAATAGATACAAATTTCACCCAAATTTAGAACAATTATTTGTGCATAATATAAAAAAAATCTGAATAGGGATCGAACCCACGACACTCAATGTAAAAGGATGACACTTAGACTATTTTGTTATTTGTGCAGTCGATATTAGCCTATGTTGTTATATGTTCGAGAGCAGACCTCTTACAGTCCTATAGATATAGGTAATTACCCTAATATAAAATGAAGGCCAAGTGGATTGAAATAAAGTTTAAATTTTAATTTTTCTTTATATATATTTAGGTATATTTATTATTATCATTTTTAACTAGTTTATAAATGAAACGTAGCCTACGTTTCATTTCTCATCGCTATGACATTATGATTCACGTATTGTGCAATAATTTTGTAAGTATGCAATTTTTAAAAATTATTGCGTAATAATATGTCGTAGCAATATTTTCGCTTATAAATGCATGTACTCATGTGTTTTTGAAATTTTCAAAAAACTTTTAAAAGTTTTCTTTTTTTTTGAATTTGAAAATAGAGTTATCGGCTTTATATAATATGTATTGATAAATTATGGTCATCGTTATCGCCCAACCTAAATACAATGCCTTTGTAATTTTTAACTACGAAATTGCTATAATTAGTACTGCGGATCTTGATTGTCAGGGGAGATTCTATGTCAATATCACCAGAAATCTTATTTGTGGCAATATTGAATATTTGTGGCGACTCAAATACAAAAATAAATTTATTCAAATTTTATCTTAGCAAAATCTTCCATATCGATCTCATGCAGATATCGTAAAATGTCGGTGTTATATATTTGTGCGATGATTAGGAATAAGGGCCCATATCCCTAAACTGCCTACACAAAAATACAATGCTTGTGGAGCCTTATCCTGACGAGTGCAAACAAGTCCAAACATGACAAGGTTATGTTAAATACATGAAGAGTACCTAACTAAACGCTATCTATATAAAATTAAATCAATACAACAATGAAATAGAAACCACTGAATTAAAAGTGTATAAAATATTTCACCACTTCTTATCTTGCCCATGGGTGATCGTTAAAGACGACTACCAATTAAATTATGTGTATAACATCTATGCAGTACAAGGATAGAATACAAAATTCGACACAAAACTCTATACTAATACGTTTGACTAGCGTAGTATAGTTAATTAATTTCCTTCCCACTATGGAGGAGGCTCGAGTCTAACAGTGGGATATACGTGGGCTGAGAATATGGCGATGATGGCTCATTATAATTAGAGGAGAGTTCTATCTTAAAAAAGTATTGCTAACTTATTATTTTTCTTTTCAGACGAAAAGACGAAGATTATTTTGATGAAATCGATCCAAATACAGATTCAACTGATGATGTTGTTACAAAAACTAGTCCTTATAATGACAACGACCTCACAGATTCTACTAGTGATCTTCTAGTTAAACCAATTGATCGCCATAATATCCTATCTACAACAGTAGCTAACAATAATATTACGGAAAATACAAGATCTCAACATGACGTCCTATCTACAACGGCAGCTACTACTCATATTGTTGATAAAGCAAGTTCATACAACGACATCCAACCCACAACAGAAGCAACTAGCCATGCTAATCAAACAAGTGACTTAGAACCCTTCGCAAACAGCACCGGACATAAACGGAATTCCACGATTTGTGATCGCGATTACACCGATAATCGTATTACATTAACTATGTGCTCTGTAATTTTGTTGATAATCCTAGTGGCTGTTATCTGTTGTACAACATGTGCCAGTGGTTAGATGACTAATTCAACGCTATCTAAATATTTTATATATTTTGGATATATTCTATTATGCGCAAAATATGACAGACATTTCAAGACAACTGGTTTTAAACCTGGAATACATGCAAATTTGCCCAAAGCACATTATAATAGAATGACTAGCAAACCAAAAAGAAGTAAAAAGAGGATTTTAAGTAATGTCCATAGATATAAAATATGGAGATATAATAAAAAAAATGCCCACTCTGGATATTAAATATTAAAATCCAGAGCGGGTCTGGATATTAAAGAAGTGAAGATTACTAAATCAAAATAGAAAATGAGAGGTGACTTTTAAACGGAATACCTGAATTGACGTAATCCTGATATTTGTATGTTCCTGATATTTTTCTCGAGAAAACGTGAACAAGTATTGTGCTGTAGTCAAAGAACGGAGGATATAGTATTTTCTATCATCATTATTTCCATCTGTATTTTCATTTACGATCTCAGTCTTACTGTATGCGTCATATATAGATAAAAGAGTAAGATATATCTATTTTATTTCGAAAAACAGATATTTTCAATCGTCTGCAAACATCAATTTTCATTGAAATTACATGTGTTTGTTTTAAAAGCTATTTGCAGATTCAATGTATTTTTCAAGTAATGTAAATTTTAAAATAAATACCAAAAATTTTTACTTTTTATTATATGTTATGTTTGTAAAAATGTTCTTTAATTATTGGCAATTAAATGGCAATTAAATGACTTTTATACCAAGCAATTAAGTATCTATTTTGTCTTGGTTATATTTGTCAAAATTATTATATCAGAATTTTGTATGTTTTTTAAATGTTGTTTATAAAATTAAGAATTCATTCTACTTATGTTGCCGTTTTATTTAAAATGAATTTAAATATAAATCAAATATTTCAACCATCGAATTGTATTTTCTTTTTTTACCCGGTATAGCTGCATTCTCACTATTTAAAAGTAAGCGGCTGACTTTAAACGGCAGCTGAGCAAGAAATATAAGCCTTTGCTTATTATTAAAAAAAAACTAATAATGAAAACTTATATTATAATTTAAAAAAGTGGACAATGGCAGCGTAACACGTTGTTAGCGCCTTAGAGTATTTAACTTACCTATGTTAAGGCGCTAAAAGTATCTTCATTGAAGCAAATTTTGGTTGTCTTAAAGCCAGCCATCTATTTTCCTTAGGAATGTAATAGTTCTATCACTTAGCGAGATAGCCACCTGGCGCGAGGATGCCCGCCGAAACGTTATCGCCCCTTGGGTTACGCGGCTGGAGAGGTCTAGATACGGTGTTGTTACCGTTGAGGCCCTCCGGCCCGTACTGATGGAATGGATGGAGCGGCGGCACGGAGTCCTCTCCTTCCGGCTGGTGCAGGTCTTGTCGGGACACGGTTGCTTCGGTAAGTACCTGCACACGGTCGCGAGGAGGCAGTTGACTCCGTCCTGCCACCAGTGCGGTAGTGACGAGGACACGGCGCAACATACGCTCGAGGTCTGTACGAGCTTGAACGGGCAGCGCCGTTACCTCGTCGCTGTCATCGGTGCCAACCTGACGCTGCTGGCTGTCGTGAAAGCGATGGTCGACAGCGTCAGGAACTGGGACGCGGTCGCCGCCTTCTGCGAGGCTGTCATCTCGCAGAAGGAGGCGGCGGAACGAGTCTGGGAGGATTCTCTCCATGCGGACTCTATCCGCCGCCGGCGCCTCGGGCGGCGCAGGCGCGAATATCTGCGCCTGATGCCGCCCTAGCGGAGGCATCAGGTGATCGGACCGGGGAATAGTCCGGTCACCCGAAGTGAGGCCATCGCGTGAGGATGACGCCCCGACGGCGAAAGCTGTCGGGGCGTCGATACGAGAGGAACCTGCCAGGGTAAACCGCCGGGCGGGCCACCAAAGACAAAGACCGGGTACTGGTGGTCCGCTCGCACGGCGAAGAGAGGTGTTTGCAGGGTGGGTCTATGGGGTTGCGCGCCGCCTCTTCCGTCGCCTCGGACCGATTGGGCGGGGTGCGACCAGCTCCATAGTCCACTGCAAAAAAATAAAAATAAAAAAAAGGAATGTAACTGTTGATCAAACCTGATTACATGGAATATTTAATACCTATATAATAAGCTTTTATATTTTCACTGTTTCATTTGCTTTTTTTTAGTGTCATATTCATTAACTATCTCCTTTGTTCTTAATTAAACTCAACTTTAAACACGTAAGCGTATTAATTAGGTAAAGTGGGGAGTTAGGTAGGTGCCATTAATTAGGTAAGTAAAAAATTAAAATTTTCATTATAGAGTAAAATATTTTATTAACATAAATAATAAACATATTCTCTAAAAAATATTGATTTGTTAATTTTCTTGAGAAAATTATGCATTATAAATATTATTACAACTATTAGCGTAACCGAAACATATCGTACTGTTTAAAAAAAATATTTGAAAAACGCCAATAGATTTTCACAACCAGAAATCCATTTCTCTTTTCATGAAAGTGCCATTACGATGCCATCATATATGATTGAGATTCCACTCAAATACATTCAATTTTTTTATTCAAAACGGTCCAGCCGTTTAAGAGCAGCTCAGCCATATATAGAAGTGTGGAAAAATTATATACACATATATACCTTAGAATTACTTTATCACATTTTTAAATAAATTACGATTCTATAAATAAGCTATATTCTAGTATCTAATGTCCTTTCACAATATTTAAGTACCTCAAGCGAGTTTTTGTGACCCCTATGGGAAAATAAGGAGAACACTTTGTTTTTAATCCGTCTCCTCAACTTATTTTTATTTTTAAAACTACAATATAATACCAAAATAATATCAATCTTTATATTAATCAAATGAATCATCATCATTTCAGCTCATATATGTCCCACTGTTGGGCCCAAGCCTTCTCCATAATGGGAGGGAAATTGACCTACTATACCACGCTGGTCAGATCTGTTGGTATAGGGTTTTGTTCCGAGTTCTCATATAGATATTAATGCGTTTTATATCCCTTAGTCCTCTCGTAGGATCACCCACGTAAGATAGGGGTGGTGCATTGTATTCTTACTCCGTCACCACACGGAAAAATCAAATAAATAAGTCAGGTCAACACTAAATACTGATCACATAAAAAATGTAGTGGTTTAAGCCATTTGTACCAAAACTCACTTATTGTTACAAAGTTACTTGATTGTTACAAAGAAGATATCAATGGATATTTTACAAATATTTATGTGAGCAAACAAAATGCTGTGTGGCAGCGGCTACGAATACTACCAACCCTTACTTTGCTGGTGGATATCGTAAAAGATGACTAAGAGTCTTATAACGATCTAACCCAACTCCATCTGATGCGGTTTGGTCAATGCTTACATTCCCAAGGAGGGTTGACGTCTGGCAGGGGGCTGGTCATAAAATTATTTCCAATAACTTTTACAATATGTGCTATGAAAGAAGAGTACATATTGTATCGACCCCAAGCAATTGGGATAAGAGTAGGAGAATGATGATGTGAGCAAATAAAAATTACACTTAGAAGAATACATAACAGAAATACCATAAACTAATGTAAAATACATAGAAAAATCATTTGTGAATCGCATACAAAAGTGCCCTGGTTGAAATTCAAAACTTTAGCATTGGATATAATAGATTATTTATCCGTGTCATAACGGATTAAGAATACAATTTACCACTGCCTATCTTACCCATGGATGATCGTAAAAGACGAGTTAAGGATATAAATCGCATACAACAACTATGCAAGAGAAGGGAAACTCGTAACAAAACCCTATACCAACACGTCTGACCAGCGTACCACTTATTATACCGTAATAAATCAATTTCCCTACCATTATGGAGGAGGCGCGAGTCCAACAGTGGGACATATATTTTTTTTTTTTTTTTTGTTCACGCTGTGGAAATGCATTTGCGCACTAGCCCTCGCCGGTGACAGACGAGGGGGTGTGTGGGACTCGCCGGTCAGCTGGTTCGACCGAAATACCCACTAAAACCACAGCGGTCCCTTCCGCGCTTTTACGGGATGCCGGAGAGATCGTCTATTGACATTCTATCCCCGACACCCCAACGCTAGGCCATCTGGCCAGGTCCAGTCGAAAGTCAAGGCGGCGGGAGGAGATGCGCGTAACGGCGCCTCCGCCTTCCTGGCCGCCGCCTACGGAGCGAGTCTGCAGAAGCAAATGCCTCACGTATCCGCTCCGCGGCCTCCTTCGAAGAGATGACCTCCTCACAGAAGGAGGCCATCGACGACCAGCACCTGTCGCTGTCAAGCATCTTAGATATGATTGTCAACAACGACAGGTCTATTCCTATCACCGCCGACAGATCGTGGCGCTGAGGCCTCCAGGCGGGACATACCTCTAAGGTGTGACGCGCATCATCAGTTAGCGCGCCACACTCATGGCATCCAGGGGCCTCTTCCCGTCCGATTCTGTGCAGGTACTTACCGAAGACCCCGTGTCCGGTAAGTACCTGCGTCATCCTGAAGGACAAGTTGCCGTGCCTTCTCTTCATCCAGCGGTGGAGGTGGGGCGCAATTGCCTCAACGGTCCCCCGACCTGCTACAGGGGACTCTAATTCCTCCCTCCACCGCCGTATAATTGCCGCTTGAGCCGCTTCTCTTGCCCTAATCAATTCCCCCACGGTAATATGCTCGCCGCTTTCCCGCGCCGCAGCGCAAAATCGGTAGACCTCCGCTTGTGCCCTAGCCTGGAGCAGCCAGGGTGGATCACCTGCCAGCAATGTGGCTGCGGTCCAGGATACCGTTCGGTAGCCCCTTATAGTCCTCACCGCCATGGTTCTTTGTGCTTTACGCAGCAAAGTCTTATTAGGGGCGGTGAGAGACTCCGACCAAATTGGGGCACCGTACAATGCCATGGACCGCAAAATACCCGCATATAGACGGCGGCAGGACGATCCGGGACCACCAGTATTTGGCAGAAGCCTACCCAGCGCCGCAGCTGCTCCGACGAGCCTGGGGACTAAATGGGCAAAGTGCGGCCCGAAGCTCCATTTACTATCTAGGTGCAGACCCAGGTACTTCATCCGGGTCTGCACCGGCACGGCAACTCCAGACACCCTGATCTGTGCTCCTCGGGGGAGACCTTGGCACCGGCCATAAAATAGGAGGGCCTCCGTCTTCTCGAGAGAGACTCTGAGACCCAGCTTGCCTATCCGGTCCACGACGAGCGCTACACCAACCTCTGCCACTCGGGCGGCCTCCCGGAAGTCAGCCCTCTCCACCGTGATGAGAGTGTCATCTGCATAACAAATAACTCCCATCCCGGGAAGGAGCTGGCCCCGTAAAAGCCAGTCGAACCCAACGTTCCACAGGGTCGGACCGAGGACCGAGCCCTGTGGAACGCCGCATTCCACCCTGTGGTAACGTATGCGCCCGTCGTCCCCCTCCCAGAGCACGTGCCTTCCCTCGAGGTATGCCTCCAACAGCCTCCGGAGGTACAGAGGCACTCCATGATATTGGAGTGCCTCCTTCAATGTCTCGTGTGGGAGACTATTGAAGGCATTCTTAATGTCGAGCGAGACTGCCAGTAACACTCCTTTCCTGGCCACCGCTTCAGTAGCCAGGGTCTTTAGGGCGGCCAGTGCGCCAATTGTTGACCGGCCGCATCTGAATCCATACTGTTTATCTGACAGTCTCGGCCCAACAACCTCGAGATGCTGAACGAGACGATCCGCGAGCACCTTCTCAAGCAATTTCGCCGTCTCGTCCAGCAGCACCAGGGGTCTGTACGCAGAGGGTGAGTCGACCGGGCGACCCTCCTTCTGCAGCAAACAGAGTCTGCCACTCTTCCATTCCTCCGGGAACTGCCCGGAACTCAGACATTCATTGAGCAGCTCCCGGAGCTTCTCCTTCCAGTATTCTGCGGCGATGCCGAGCACGAGACCCGGGACACCATCCGGGCCAGGCGCCTTCCTCTTCCCACGAAGTCGGGAGAGGGCCGCTTCTAATTCATCGGCAGTGATAGGGGGGATAGGTGTCTCCGCCTCCACTGCCGACCGAGGAGCCATTCTGGGGGGAACGTGTCCCACAGAACGCGGGAACAGTTCCCCCATTAGCCTCGACATGAGATTCGAGTCCAGTGTCTCGATGATGGGGGCGCCGCAGCCACGGAGTTTATTTCGTGCTCTCTGATATGGGCGCCCCCATGGATCCCTGTCGAGGCCCACAAGAAGCTCCTCGCGGGCCCTCTCCTTCGCCTGGCTGATGGCCAGCTGCAGAGTTTTCTTTCTTCTCTTATATTCCATCCGCAGCTGACCCTCAAGGACATCATCCCGGTCGCCTCGCTGTCGGCAACGGACGTAGACGCGACGCGATCGGTTGCAGGCCACCCGAAGAGCAGAAATTTCTGGCGACCACCAATAAACTTGTCGTCGCGGCGGCCTCCGATGGGCCCTTGGCATCGCCGCATCGCATACCTCTTGCAGTGCGGTCCTTAGTTGGCCCACAAGCCCATTTATTCCTGTAGTGTGCTGTCCCGCTGAACCCCAGCGTTGCACTATGGCGGACTCCCGAGCCATTTCTAGATCAAATTGACCAATGGCCCATTTGGGGAGCCCACCTCTTCTTCCATGCCGGGGCCGTAGTGGTCCCGGGGAGGCGGAGACCTCGAACCGTATATAACGGTGATCTGAGAGGGTCTCCACCTCTTCCTCAACTCTCCAACCACTCGCGAGCGACACCAGGGGTGGCGAAAGAAAGATCTACCACGGACCCTCCGTTGTGAGTGGGACATATATGAGCTGAGATGATGAGATGATGATAAATCACCACAACACAATCTTTACATTCAATTATACTAATAACGTTCTATAACAAGTGTTAAGCTTAAAATATATACGCTATTAGCTTTAAAAAAAAAAAATGATTATTTTTCTTTTTTCTATGAAGCAAAATTTCAGACAGAGCTAATGCAAATTATTACTTACAGTAATATTACTAATTATAATCATTAATGTTTTCAATAAATTTATCTAAAAATATTTAATATACTTTAAAAACCATGAGTAGACTTCGAAATGTTCTCAAGAAACTTATTGAGATTCTTTTGAGTCCGTTATTATAATAATTTAATATTGTACTTTTTTTTTAATATGGAATCATAATGCTTTTATGCCTGTATTCTTTTGAGAACAGAATCATAGTCTTTTGTAATCTCGCAAAATTAGTTAGATTTTTTGAATCAATGTTGTCTTATTTTCTTACAATTGAATTACATCAAACTAAAAACTTAAACAACTTTACTACCTAACATGTATATGACTAGACTTCTTTTATCCTACTAAAATTAAAAATATATCTGTATACATTGGTTACTGTAGCGTTCAAAAACTATTTAAAAAATATTATACAAAAATTTGTAGGTATATTGAGAAGTTATAATCTCGATCAATATCAAGATCGTTTGTAAAATTAAATAACTATTATTTAAATTACTAAAATATTTAGCATTTAACATGCTTGTTTATTTATAAAAACCCGATTGCGAGCGAAAAATGATGTCCCATGATCCCACTTGTCATTCACTATCCGTGTGGTGACTACCCTATCTTACCCGTGGGTGATCGTAAGAGACGACTAAGGGATATAAAATGCATATAACATCTAAGCAAAATAAGGAAAACTCGAAACAAAACCCTATAACAACACGTCTAACCAGCGTGGTATTGAAGTTTATATTCCCTCCCATTACGGAGGAGGCCCGAGCCCAACAGTGGGACATATATGGGCTGTGATGATGGTGATGATCCCACTTGTGACTTCATTTTTTGCTCGTAATCAGGTTTTTATAAACTATTATTTACTTGATGTCTAATGGAATTAATTTATAATCTTTTTTTTTTTTTTTTTTTTTTTTTTTTATTGTCTACGGTGACAAACGAGCAAACAGCACACCTGATGGTAAGTAATGCTGTTGCACATGGACCCAGCAACACCAGGGGTACAGCCAGGCCGCTGCCTACCGTGAAGGAAGAGCTCTTCTTAAACCTCGTTTGAAGAAGGACATGTCATAGCGCTCGGGAAACACAGCAGCAGGTAGTTCATTCCAGATCTTGCATGTACGTGGGAGAAATGATCGCTGAAAACGTACGGTCGAGGACCATATCGTTTCCAGGTGAAATGAATGAACCCTGCTACGGTGTCGAGTGGTACGGTGGTAAAATGGTGACGGTGGTACCAAGTCAAACAGTTCCTCAGAGCACTCTCCGTGAAAGAGCCGGTAGAGTACACAGAGTGACCCAAAGTCTCTCCGCCGCTCCAGCGACTCTAGTCTGTCCGTGAGATTGGGATCACCGACGATTCGAACTGCCCGCCTTTGTAGGGAGTCAAGTGGGTCTAGCTGATATTTAGGCGCGCCTGCCCAGAGATGAGAGCAGTACTCCATGTGAGGACGAACTTGTGCTTTATATAGCACAAGACGTTGACTCGGCGTGAAGTACCGCCTGGCCCTGCTCAGCACGCCCAACTTTTTGCTTGCCAATTTGGCTTTGTCCTCCAAATGACTCCCAAACTGGACTTTGTTCGATAGCTCGACGCCGAGGATCCCAATACTCTCGGAGATTTGGAGAGTTACTCCTTGGAACTGAGGCGCCATGATAAAAGGGTCCTTCTTCGCAGTGAACGCGCAAATTTGTGTCTTAGTGGGGTTGAACTGGACTAAATTCCGTTCACCCCATTTTGAGGCCCGCCCTAGAGAGCGCTCGACTTCAGACACAAGTTGAGCCCGTCTTTCCTGTAACATACTCCGAGGGACATTCTGATGCTCGGTGTATCGCTCGTCACCCGTGCTGTCATCCGCATAGCAACGAATACTCTCTATGGAGAGCATGTCATTGATATGCAGAATAAACAACGTCGGGGAGAGCACCGAGCCTTGTGGTACACCAGCATTAATGTGCATGGTCTCGGAGCAGGAGCCATCGACGACTACTTTTATGCTCCGACCATCCAAAAAACTGGTGATCCAATTACAGAGTCCCTCGGGGATTCCATATGATGGAGCTCTCCAATCGCTCGCCGATTCTGGCAACATGTTCCGCCTTGGCTCTGGCAATAGCCTTCTTACTAGATCTAGAAGCAGCATTAAATTTTCGCTTCTCCTCCCTGACATTTGGGTCCCGACAGTTTTGGGCCCTATTCCAGGCCTGGTATGCGGACTGCTTTTGCTGTGCAGCCGTCCTACAGGTTTTATTAAACCAAGGCCGGCTGCGGCCACCGACCGGTATTTTGTTGTTGGGGATGAATAATTCCATCCCCGTAATAACGGTATCGGTAACGCAATCCGCACAAATGCCAGGGTCCCTAGAGGCGAAGCAAAGCTGCTTCCATGGGTAGGATGCGTAGAACTCGCGAAGCCTATCCCAATCTGCTGACTTATATTGCCAGACTCTGCGAGTCCCAGTCGCTTTAGAGCGATTAGGCCTCGCAATAGGGGCTTTGCTACGGACCAAGCAGTGGTCAGATGACCCAAGAGGAGCTTCGACCACTACCCGATATCCGTGCTGGTGTGTAGTCAGCAGAAGATCCAGTAGAGACGGCTCATGGCTCTCAATGTCTGGAACACGGGTGGGCTGTGTTACCAGTTGTGAGAGACCATAGGCCGAGACCATATTGAAGAGATGCCTACCCAAGAGGTTAGTGGTTCGGGACCCCAACCACTCTTTATGATGAGCATTAAAGTCTCCAAGAACCACCACCTCCGCTGATGGACACTGCTCCAATATTTCGTCAATCCCCCATTGAACGTTCTCGAATAACTGAGTTGACCCTGAATCACTGCCATGGGACCTGTAGAGGCACGCGTAGATGCGGGTATACCCTCCATAGTCTACGCGTAACCATAAAATTGACAGGTCACCATGCTCGAGGGCCCTAAGGCGGCGACAACAGATGTCATCCCGGATGAACACGCACACCCCAGCTTTACGGTGGAAGGAGTGTTCCAACTCGTAGCCTGGATAATTTAGGTACGAAATATCATCCGGGGCACTTATCTGCGTCTCCGTTAAAAAGAGCAAGGCAGGCCGCGCCGTCTCGAGGTGTTGGTGGACGGCGTCGAGATTGCTGTGTAAACCCCTAATGTTACAAAAGTCCACGTCAAATGTAGATAGAGGGACCGCCGTGTAAAACCTTCTCTTTTTGTGTTTCCTTTTCATGGGTTTTGTATAAGAAGAGGAAGGGAGTGTACTTTCGTGGAATGGGGTCCGGTGATGCCAAAAAAAAAAAGGTGCGGGGCATAGTACATGGTTGGAGGGTGGGTTTTGTGAGGAGCTGACACGAAGCACGGAAGGGCCCCCGGTGCCCCCCCTCCCGTAGTCGTCGGGCTCCACTCCGGTTTCCCACTCCGGCACGACGACTCCGCAACGGGATTTTCGCCGGTTGGCGGGACAGCCTCCCAGGGGGGATAGTCCTGGGCTCGGGTCCCCTGCTGACCGGCAGGTGGCCGGCGGTGACCATTCCCACCGGGTCTCCCTGTACCCCATATCAGCCCCTCACGCCCAATGCCCCAACCAAGACCTTACCACCGTAAATTTCAAGCATCACCAGAACCCACCACACGAAAACACACCCGGAAAGTTAGGCTCCGGCTCTCTCGCTCACCGAACGAAGCACAGCGGCAAAAGCCACCATTCATACGTCGATATTCTGCGAGAGTGTGGTACCACCCCGGTCGGGCCTGCCTGCGGCTGTAGATAGAGAACTATCAACAGTGTGGCCCTACCACAATAGTGGTAGGGCCACACTACACACTGGTATCTCTTACATTGTAGTTATAAATTTATTTAAAAATAAATAAGTTTATAAATACGTATGTAGATGAAAACTTAACTTGCTGCTTTATTAGGACGATTTAAAAAGAAACCAAAAAGCTTTCCACAAACCACTTCACTTTCACTAGATTTGATTAAACTGATGTAGCTTTTTATTCATTCTAACTGTTGCCATCCATTTTCTTCATCTGGATCGACGTAGTCACTCTCCCTAAGAACAAAAGAAAACAAAATTTAAGTTAATATATTATAATAAATGTTTAAATAAAATGTATGTATTTACTTATAATAATTATAAAAAAAAAATTAGTTAAAAATAATATTTAATAAGTAAAGATACTTATCTTGAATGTTTATTTTCATTAATAGTTAAATAAAAATAGTTAGTTTACTTCTTTTGTTTTCTCTCTTTAAAATATTTATATATTTTCGTTTCATAAAAAAAATTAAAAAGCTTTCACTTAATATTTTATATAAGAGTCATAATTATTAAAATATATAAAATATATAAAAATAGTTTAAAAAAATATTTACTTTTTCACGCAAACACGTGTAATATAATTATATCCATCTGGACATTTATTTCCTTTGATGAAGTCTCTTCTTTTTCTGACTAAAGATTGTAAAACAAAATCTTGAACTGATTCAGTTCCAGGAACAGCTTTACTTTTTAATTCACCACTGGTTAACTGTAAATCTTGAATAATAGGTAATGAAAACACCATACAAAATAGACACAGGAAAAACATGATCGTAATTGTCGAAGCCATTTTATGTGACACGATTACTCGCGCGTAATGTTTCAAGAGCACTAATGTACAAGTATGATACTTCAATTATTTATAGGCAGTGATTCTGTACGCCAATGAAGTGAGAAGGATTTTTATGAGAATATTGTGATGAGTTGGATTTGTCATTCGAATTTGAGTCTTACATTATCTTAAATATTTCTTTATATACCAATGATGACTTTTATAATGTATTTTTCTAATTTTTCACACAGCATTTATATGTGCTTCATTTTTAAGTGGTTAAAACCATAATGCAGTAGAAAACGGATTTCAAGTACTATCTATAGAAATAAAAAAATATAGAAATAAATAAAAAGCCAACTCTAGGGATACTAAAGTGAAAAGTACAAAATCAAAATAGAAAATTAAACGGAATACCTGAATTCAAATAAACCTGATTTTTATAATATTTTGTTTTTATAATAGTTTATAGAACCGGCGAAAATATGAACAATATTCTTGCTGTAGTCAAAGAAAGCAAGATATTGTAATTCATATCATCATTATTTTTATCTGTATTTTGATTTAGGGTCTCAGTGTTACTCTATACGTCATCTATAGATAAAAGAGTAAGAAACACCTATATTATTTCGCTAAAAATATATTTTCTATCTTCTACAAATATCAATACTCATTATGAGACACAGCACTAAAGCATAATAACAAAATTGGCTAAGCTTCGATGCGTAGTCAAAAAAGTGGAACGTAATCAATATGTGCATTAACGAAAAAACTTTCCGTGTGGTGACGGAATAAGAATACAATTCACCACCCCCTATCTTACCCGTGGGTAATCGTAAGAGACGACTAAGGGATATAAAATGCATATGACATCTATTTAAGAGAAGGAAAACTCGAAATAAAACCCTATACTAACACGTCTAACCAGCGTGATATAGTAGGTTAATTTCCCTCCCATTACGGAGGAGGCCCGAGCCCAAGAGTGAGACATATATGGGCTGTGATGATGATGATTAACGAAAATGCCTTATTTTTATATTGTCTTACATCCCAAAATAAATTAAAACGTAAAACAAAAATATGTTACATAATACCACGTTATATCACTCAGAGGATATTATTCCTCGAAATGGTAAGTAATAGGGGTCGGCAAAGGAGCGACTTAACTAACATAATTGGTCTACAAATTTAGAAACATCATTTATGGTTCGGACAAGGAATTTTACTGTCTGTGAATTGACCATAGGGTCTATTTAAAGTGCATATAACACTCGTATGTTGTCAGACTGAGCTATGAGACCTTGACGCTATGTACGACTGGTGTGTTACCAATGAAATGTCCTTAAATGCTAATAAATGCAATTATATTATATTTTCATGTAATCGTAATAATTTTGATAAAGAATATCACATAAGTGGAGTAAACATTGAACAACTACTGTAATGGTGTGGTGTTTGACTGAAAATTAACCTTTATTTCTCACATTTTAGTGGTAGGACCACGCTATTGACAGTTTTCTGTCTACAGCCGCGGGCCGGTCCGTCCGTGGTAGTACCACACTCTCGCAGGAGATCGACGTCTGAGTAATGGCAATGTGCTATTGCGCTTCGTTCGGTGAGCGAGAGAGCAGCCCAACTGGGTGGGTTTGGTGTTGGTAGGCAGCCGCTTACCTATACCCTTGGTATTGCAAAGATCCATCGGCGGCAGTAACACTTACAACCAGGTGTATAGCTTACGCGTTTGCCACCATAATCAATAAAAATACCTAATGATAAACAGTTTCGTAAACCAGCTGCTAAAATACTTCTTTACAATGCATATGTTAGAAGCCGTCTTCAATATTGTAGTATCGTATGGCCACCGCATTATAAGATTCAACAGTTAAGATTAGAACGCATTCAAAAAAGATTTATGAAGCATATTGTATTTTCCTGTAGAAGCTGTGTGGTAGCGGCTACGAATACTACCAACTCTTACTTTACTCGTGGATGTCGTAAAAGATGATTAAGAGCCTTATAACGACCTGGGCCAACTTCATCTGATGCCGTTTGGTCAACAATTACATTCCCAAAGAGGGTTGACGTCTGACAGGCGGCCGGTCATAAAACTAGCCAATCACTTTTACAATATGTACTATGAAAGAAGAGTACATATTGTATCGACCCCAAGTAATTGGGATAAGAGTAGGAGAATGATGATTGTATTTGCCTGCAGACTACATAAGAAATTACCAACATATTTAATTAAGTTGGCTCATTTGTTTTTGTATAGCCTAGAAGTCCGTAAAAAAATTTCTGACCCAGTTTTTCTTTTTATATCATTTCGAAACTACATCAATTGTCTTAAACTTTAACAGTGCATTGATTTTAGTATTCCGTGCAGATTGCTAATTCGGGCATCTCGCTCAATGAGCTTGCTTCACAAACTCTATAGCAGAGCCAATTTAAAACAGTAAAATTACTTAAATTTAGCATTTAACATGCTTGATTATTTATAAAAAAAATTATTACGAGCGAAAAATGATTGTCACATATGGGATACGAACCCACACCAACGTGGACTGTTGTATGATATTAAATCTTCACCTCGTATTATATTTTGGTGTTTAAAAGAGACGTGTGCCATCTACCCGACTTTGTTTACACATTGTACAGACGTATTCCTTTCTCGTAATCAAGTTTTTATAAATAATCATGTTAAATGCTAAATTTCAGTAATTTGAATATCAGGGTCGTGTCGTCGTTTAATACAATTCTAACTGCTATGTTAGAGTGTTAAAACTGTACATGTGTAAGTAATGTCGGGTAGATGGCACACGTCTCATTTAAAGACAAAAATATAATACGAGGCAAAGATTGAATGTCATACAACAGTTCACTTTGGTGTCAGTGTGCACTAATTTATAGAATATCAACAACGTTCAATTCAATTGAAAGTAAAGTGGATCTCTTGAATGATTCACTTCTTAAATATAAGAGGAGAGTATTGTCATCACTTAATAAACTTATATTAACCAGTTCAACTTTCTTTTTTTTTTAATAATGAAGAATTAGTTCATCTGTTCTTATTTTGTTTCTTTCTTTTTTTATAGTTTGTTTCCTTAATTTGTTGTCACTTCTACGAATGCTGTGATAGCTTAAACAATTGAGCATTACTTTAATTATATCATCATTCTCTTATTTTTATCTCAATGACTTGGAGTCGATACAATATGTACTCTTCTTTCATAGAACATATTGTAAAAGTTATTGGCAATAGTTTTATGATAGACCGCCTGCCAGATGTCAACCCTCCGTAGAAATGTAATTGTTGCCCAAACAGAAACCGATGAAGTTGGCCCAGGACGTTATTAGGCTCTTGGTCGTTTTTATCTATTATGACATCCACGAGCAAAATAAGGGTTGATAGTATTCGTAGCCGTTCACCACACATATAACGTTATTTTAATTTTATGATATATTTATATTTTAATATTGACAATGTATCAATTACTAATTGTCCTTAAATAAAAAAAAGTGTGTGTGTCAGCTCCGAAGCACGACTGGAGTTTACTGCTCCTTAAGTACGATTATCAAAACAGGCGCAAAAAAGCTCATTTGACTAAAAATAATATATATATTTTTATTTAAATTTATTAAAACTGTTCAGTGAAGTATTATCTCACGTCAGAAAGTGAAAGGTGCGCAGAATAGGTTGCGCACCAAAAACGTAACGAGGTCATTCGATCACTAGATTTTACTCCTCAAATTTTTCTCGTACGGGCGCCTTATATGAAAATCGATTCTTAAGGAGTAAACTCCAATAAAAAATACTTTCCGTGTAGTGACGGAGTAAGAATACGATTCACCACCCCATATCTTACTCGTGGGTGATCGTACGAGACGACTAAGGGATATAAAATGCATATAACATCTAAGCAAGAGAAGAAAAACTCGAATCAAAATCTATACCAACACGTGTGACCAGCGTGGTATAGTAGGTCAATTTCCCTCCCATTATGGTGGAGGCTCTCGTCCAACAGTGGGACTTATATGAGCTGAGATGATGAAATAAATAAATAAGCTATCAACAATAAAAAGAAATAAATAATAAAGCAGTATCGAGTGCGTTTATTAATTGTAGAAATGTAATGACTGCTATTCTGATTATTCTTTCAATAATGAAAAAAGAAAAACTCTATCTATAATTAATATTGTAATTAGATGACCAAGTAACACTCGTTAACAAACAAGTTTTTAAATTATTTGAACGTTGGTATAAACACGCGTAACGATACACAATACATTATTTGAATTTATAGATCGGAGGAAATAACTGTTTTCATGCTTCTTTACAAGTAGTACTTTACTTTTATACTACGCTGGTCAGACGTGTTGGTATAGGGTTTTGTTTCGAGTTTTCCTTCTTTTGCATAGTTGTTGTATGCGTTTTATATCCTTTAGTCGTCTCTTACGATCACCCACGGGTAAGATAGAGGGTGGTGAATTGTATTTGTTCTTACTTCGTTACCTGTGACATTTATTTTTCCAGAATTAAAGAACACTATGCAAAAATGATAAAATTTGTGCTCGTAGCTGCATAAAAGCTTTAATGCGTAGTCGGAAAAGTGGCAAGTGATAATCAATAAGTGCAATACCGAAGATACCTTGTTTTTAAGTTATCTTAAACCCTGAAATAAATTAAATTGTAAAAGAAAATGTTTCATAATGCCACGTTATATCACTCAAAGGACTCATCCTCTGAATGGTAAGAAATAAGAGTCGGCAAAGGATCGTCTTAACTTACATAATTAGTCTACAATTTTAGAAACGTAAACAAAACGTCAGTGTTTGGGACAAACAATTTTCCTGTTTGTGAATCGACTTCAGGGTGCCCTCAAAATGCATATAACACTCGTACTAAGAGGCATAGGAACTCATGTTACACGATAGATCTGGCTATATGGCATGGCTATAATCAGACTTCATCATCATTCATCATTACAGCCCATATATGTCCCATTCTTGGGTTCGGGCCTCCTCCGTAATCGGAGAGAATTTAACCTACTATACCGCGCTGGTCAGACGTGTTGCTATAGGGTTTTTTGGAGTTTTCCTTCTTTTGCATAGATGTTACATGCATTTTATATCCCTCAGTCATCTTTTACGATCGCCCACGGCTCAGACAGGGGTGGTGAATTGTATTCAATAAATAATCAGGCTTAGCTGTCAATAATACAAAGAAATACCTAATTAAGCACCATCGAATCGCATCGTGCGTTTATTAATTGTAAATATGTATTGAATGCATTTTGCTGAGTTATGTTGATTATTCTTTCAATTATGAAGGAAGTAAACTATAACTTTCTGTAATTAAAATTGTAGATAGATGACCATGTAACACTCGCTAACAAACAATTCTTTTTAGATTATTTGAACATCGGCATAAGCACCTTTAGCGATACACAATAAATTGTTTGAATTTATAGATCAGAGGAAATAACTGTTTACTTTATCTCTTTATTTTAAAGGCCACACTCTACAATAAGTAAATAATCTTTGTATTGGAGGACTTTACAAACATGTCGGGCTGGCCACCGAAGACAAAGATCGGATACCGGTGGCCCACTCGCACAGCGAAGAGAGGTGTTTGCAGGGTGGGTCCATGGGGTTGCGCGCCGCCTCTTCTGTCGCCCCGGACCGATTTTCCGGGGCGCGACCACATCCATGGTCCCACCTTGCGAGGGAAAAAAAAGAAAAAAGAAGACTTTACAAACATATAATTAACGAACACAAACTATGCTGTGTGAATACGGCTACTAATACTCAAACTCTTACTTTACTTGTCATCATCATCATCATCATCATCACAGCCCATAAATGTACCACGGTTACACTGGCTCGGGCCTCCTCCGTAATGGAAGGGAAATTAACCTACTATACCGCGCTGGTCAGAAGTGTTGGTATAGGGTTTTGTTTCGAGTTTTCCTTCTCTCGCATAGATGTTATATATGTTTTATATCCCTTAGTCGTCTCGTACGATCACCCAAGGTTAAGATATGGGGTGGTGAATAGTATTCTTACTCCGTCACTACACTTTACTTGTGGATGTCGTAAAATACGATATTGACCTGAGTCAAATCCACCTGATGCTGTTAGGTTAACAATTGCATTCCTGTGGAGAGTTGTGTCAGGCTTGGTGGCCGGTCATAAAACTATTGCTAATAGTTTCTGCAATAGGTATGAGTACATATTGCCTCGACTCCAAGTAATTGGGATAAAAGCAGGCAGGATGGTGATGAATTAACGAATACAAAGTACACCAAGATTGAGGACACCAAATTGCAGATCGCACGAAGTGTCGTCCTGCATAGGAATCGAATCTAAGACACCTGACATGTTAGGTCTATATCTTTATCAATAATGGCATATAAATACGAAAATGCAATCTTAAATTCATTTTGCTATGCTAAACTGGGTATTTTCAACATGTATAAATAAAGACGGACAATACGGAGAATGTTGATAGATAACTCTTTCTTTTTCTTTTTTTTCTAAATACAATACCCGGCACTAAAGGAATAATCATAGTATTACGGGGGAATTTACAAATATACAATTTAACGGATAGAAATTACACCGTACAATTCTTACTCGGTCACCCCCATTATCCGTGTGGCGACGGAGTAAGAATACAATTCACTACCCCCTATCTTACCCGTGGGTGATCGTAAAAGACGACTAAGGGATATAAAATGCATATAACATCTATGCTATAGTATAGTAGGTTAATGTCCCTCCCATTACGGAGGAGGCCCGAGCCCAACAGTGGGACATATATGGGCTGTGATGATGATGATGAAATTTCACCCAGATTAAGAAAAATAATTTCTGGACGTCACAAAGTATTAACTAACGTTTCGAACTCAACATTTTCAATTTTTTTTTTGGGGCTGGACTACGATCAGCGCACTCTTCGCACCACTCCGTCCGGAACGGACAGAGGTGGGTAATCACGCACACCCGTAAACCACCCGTGAACCTCGCCTTCGTCGTAGGACCGGCCACCGGAGCAGTGTGAACTTGTCGTCAGTGGCCAGCCCGACGGAATACCCCCTGAAGGGTACCCTCTCCTTAAGCGACATCCCCCCTCCCCAGGGAGGACGTCGGTCCTTCCTCGCGCGGTCAGTCTCTCGGCAGGTGACGGACTAATTTCCGGTTCAGTCACCCGCGGCCTCAGCTAGGGTGGCATCAGGCGCAGGTAATCGCGCCTACGCCGCCCCAGTCGCCGGCGCTCCTCGCGCACGTGCTTCGCCGCCTCCGTCTTCGAGACGACCACCTCGCAGAAGGTTGCGACCACGTCTCAGTTCCAGACGCTGTCTAGCATCGCCCTGGCGATGGTCGGCAGCGTCAGGTCGGCACCAATGATTGCGACGAGTTCACGGCGCTGCTCTGCCCAAGCGGCATAGGCCTCGAGCGTATGCTGCGCCGTATCCTCATCGCAATCGCAGTGGTGGCAGGACGGTGTACTCTCCCTCCTGACGAAGGCGAAGCATCCATGCCCCGTCAAAACCTGCACCAGTCGGAAGGAGAGCACCCCGTGCCACCGTTTCAACCACTGCATCAGCGCCGGCCGGAAGGCCTCCACGGTCCGCACATCTATCCGAGGCCTCTCCAGCCGGACTGCCCAACGGGCAATGACGTCTCGAACATTTCCACATTTAGGGATTATTCGAACATTTGTATAAAAAATCACAGAGTAAGGTTGTTAATCAAGAACACGCTTTTTGTTCTTAAAATTGAATCCGACTTCAAATACAAGAGCGTATTAGTTAGGTTGTCATTAATACGATGAGAAATAATTAAAACTTTATTGAGTAAAATATTTTATTAACATAAATAACAAACAATTTTTCTATGAAATATTGACCTCATGTATTATAAATATTCTCACAATCTTATATAACTACTAGTAAACAAATGTTGTACTGTATAAAGATTTTCACAACTATAAATCCTTTTTTTTTTCTCATGAAAATGCTATTACAATGCCATCAAATACCATTCAAATAAATGCACACAATTTTATCTAAAACGGTCCAGCCGTTTAAGAGGAGCTCAGGCACATACAAACATACAGATAAGTTATATATAGAAATAATTGCATTGGAATTATTTTAATGCAATTAGTTAATAAATTACTACACTATAAACAAGAATATACCTAATATTCTAGCATCTATTCCTTTCCACAATCTTTTCCATCTTCTTCACCAACCTATGAACATCCATCCACTAAGGAACATAGACTTTCTCATAAGAGGAATAATATTTCCACATTTTATTGGCTATTTAGCGATCACAAAGCGATGCTACCCATTACTTTAATACCTTAGCCGAATTTTACGACTCCCACGAGAAAATAAGGAGGACACCTTTTATTTTAAACCGTCGCCCTAGCTTACTTATTATTCCTAGGACTACTACTTATATACTATTTAAATAATATCAAACTATATATTATTAGTCAACGGAAATAAATAAGTCAGATCAACTTAAAAACTAAATATTGCTCTACTTAAAATTAGAATTAAATATGGATCACCACTACATCTTTGTAGTCAATTATAATAATTATTTTCTACGGCAAGTATCAAGCTAGCTTTTAAGAAAAAATAATTTGATTATTTCTCTTTTTTTAAAAGCAAAACGTCAGATATTAGCTATATCTGACGTTTTGCTTTTCTGAACAGTACTTTTTTTCAGAACAGTAAATGCAAATTATTACTTTCAGTAATTATAATCATTAATGTTTACAATAAATTTAGTTAAAAATATTTATTATATATTGAAAAACAAGAATAGGCTTTGTGTCTCAAGAAACTTGTGAGATTCTTTGGAGTACGGAATTATAATATTTTTTACTGTTTTTTTTTAATACGAAAATACGTATAATGCTTTTATGACTACATTATTTTGATTACGGAATAATTTTTTATGGATTACAATTTCTTTCTGAACTAATAGATGCTTTACAATTGATAGAATCATAACAATCAACTGATAAATTTACAATTATATCACTTCAGAGTTAAGCCATTTGTGATATAAGCTTTTTAAGTGACTGACTATTCAATGTTCCAATTATTCCTAAGCTGGTTTGGACGACTCCCATGTATAAAGTGTGGTGATATTGGTCCTTCATTTATCACCATACGGGGAAATAAATTACATGAAATTAGAAATTTAAATTGAGCTCTAAATTTAAATCTAACATGTATATGACTAGACCTCTTTTATCCTACAATCAGGATTACTTTTTCTTAGAAAAATATGGCAACCATTTGTAAAATTAAATAAGTATTTTATTACTTGGTGTCTACTGACATTAATTTAGAATCTCTTAAATTGTAATTATAAATTAATTTATAAATAAATAATTTCATAAATATGTATGCCAACAAAAAAATTCACTTGCTGCTTTAATTAAGGGGATCTAAGAAGATACCCAGAGGATTTCTACAAACCGCTTTACTTTCACTAGATTTGAATAAACTGATGTATATCTTTATTCGTTCTAACTGTTGCCATTTTCTTCAACTTCTTCAACATAGTCATCGCTCCTGAAAAAAAAATGTATTTAATATCTATGCAAATAGTAAAGGGAATCTTCTTACGGATGTATTCTAAAAAATGCACATATGCTGACTGCACAGATGGCGTAGTGGTTCAGATACTGCCCTTCCAAGCTGGAGGCATAGATTCAATTCCTTTGCAAGACAATACTTTATGCGATCCACAAACTAATGTTTTGTGTGTGGATGCAACTTGTCTGCTTTAATTATATGTCTGTAAAGTTCCCCCCCATTTGAGGATTATTTCCTTAGCGCAGGATGGTGTGCGTTTAAAAAATGTTTAAACAATAGTATCTCTATGCACTTATACTAAATATATATTATACCTCTACAGGGCAGAAAAAATGTTCACACTAAATTTCAAGTCTGTAGGAGCTATATTTAAAAAGATGTGATTTTTACACCTCAGCAACTGTCCTTGCGGTTGGAATTCCGTAAAATTCTTAACTGACCTCTACTCGGTGAAAGGAATACGCCTACCCAATTTGAAGTCTATAGGCCTTATAATGAGAGCCTTTTAGTATCGTGATGAGTCAATACATAGGTGGAAATCTCTTATATATAAACCTATATAGATATATATAAATACTAGCTTCTGGCCACGGCTTCACCCGCGTAAAAGGTTACTTTCCTAAAGTTTTCATCCCCTATTTTTATTTTACCCCTTAAGGGTAAACTTTTTACGAAATTTTAATGTAATTTTTGTTCATATCTAATCAATAGCATAAAAATAAGTTTCAAGCTTCTAGCTTTAAAAATGGCGATAATTGCTTACAACTTTTCATCCCCCTTTACAACCCTTTTTTTGTATTAAAAAGTATCCTATGTCCTTTATCAGGCTCTAGGCTATCTGTGTACCAAATCTAATTTAGATCGGTTCAGTAGTTTTGACGTGAAAGAGCGACAGACAGACAGAGTTACTTTCGCGTTTATAATAATATATTAGTAAGCAAGTAAGGATATATATAAAATAACGTATTAAAAATAGTTTACTCAAATATTTACCTCTTCGAATCATTGCAAACACCTGCTACCATAGTGAATCCTTTCGCGCATTGATGCTTTTTGATGATTTCTCTTCTTTTTCTAACTAAAGGTTGTAAAATAAAACGTTGAACTGATTCAGTTCCAGGTGTTCCTGGATTGGTGGTTCCTTTACTTTTTAATTCACCACTGGTTAATTGTAAATCTTGAATAATGGGTAATGATAACACCATACAAAATAAACACAGGAAAAACATGATCGTAATTGTGGAAGACATTTTGTACGACACGTTCGTTCGCGCTTAATGTTTCAAGAGCACTAATGTACTAGTACGATACTCCAATTGTATTTATAGGTAGTGATTCTATACACCAATGAAGGGAGAACGCGTATGAATTGTTTCAGGGATTTTTATGAGAATATAATGGCGAGGTGGATTTGTCATTCGCAATTGAATATTAGTTTTAATAAATATATATTAATTTTGAATTTAAAAATATTCTCTTAATATAATTATGATGATTTTTAATATATTTTTTTTTTATTTTACGCGCAATGATGGAATTAGTACCAACACGTCTGACCAGCGCGGTATAGTAGGTTAATTTCACTTCTATTACGGAGGAGGCCCGAGCCCAACAGTTTATGGGCTGTGATGATGATGATGATGGAATTAGTTTACCATTTTTTATTGCTTATGGTGGCAAATGAGCAACCAGCACACCTGATGTTAAGTGTCACTGCCGCCCATAGACCTTTGCTATAACCAAGGCTATAGCTATGCCACTGTCTACTAACAAAAACCCCAAACCCACCCAAAAAGTTGGGCTACCGGCCCTCTCGCTCACCGAACGCAATAGCACATTACCATTACTCAGACGTTGATCTTCTGCGAGAGTGTGGTACTACCCCGGACGGACCGGCCCGCGGCTGTAAACAGAGGACAGTCAACAACGTGGTCCTACCATAAATATGGAACACCTGTGGAAGTCGTAAAAATAGACTAAAGGATTATGGTGTTAATATTGTTGATAATACTGTGTGGGGCTGTGTGGTTGGGGCCAGAAATAGTAGGCACCAACCCTTAATTTGCTTGTGGATGTCATAAACGACGACTAAGAGCTTCATAACGACTTGGGCCAACTCCACCTGATACCGTATGGTCAACAATTACATTCCCAAGAAGGGTTGGGTTGACGTCAGGTTGGCGGCCGTTTATAAAACTATTGCCAATGGTGTTGCAATATATGCGATGGAGAAGGAGTGAATATTGTGTTGACCCCAAATAATTGGGATAAGAGAAGGAGAATGATGTTTTTTTTATAATATCACGTTATAATAATCAAAGTGGAAGGATGTAGGTACCGGGGGAGACCGAGACTAACCTACATAGACCAGATTGGTCACGTATTGAAGGAAGGTGGAGTTAAGAGTCTCCGAAATCGGCGAGCGTGTATGAAGAGAATTGTGAATGTTAAGGAAGCGAGTGAAGTATGCAAGGAGTTCTCTGGCACTCTGTTCTCTCTGCCTACCCTGCAAGGAATATGGCGTGATGATATGTATGTATAATAATCAACCTAGCAAAAACTTTATTAATTAATCCAGAAGAGCTTCTTTACGAATTTTAAACTTTATGACTATATGTTTATCTTTTCGCTTATGTTTCTTTTCTCATACACGTCCCACTATCGGATTCGAACCTATTCCAGATTAAGAGAGAAGCGGATTACTTTGACACGCGCAAACGCGTAGGTATAGAGATATATTTCAAGGTTTCCTTCTCTTGCATAGATTTTATTTGCATATCATTTGCTTTAGGCGACTTTATTACACGGGCAAGAAAGGGAATAGTGCATTGTATTCTTATTCCGTGATCATATAAAAACAGAGCATCCATAAACTTCTGCTTTACCCATCGTAAGCACTTACATAAATACAAAAGCTTCGTGTTCGATTCATCGAAATTTATTCTAATGTAAATTTAATAATAATATTAGAATTTGACACTTTGCGTCTGGCTTTTTTTTTGCGTGATTTAGTTGTTACCCCCAGATGGCTATGATAACTTTATCCGGAGTGTTGGGTGAGTGCTGAAGGTTTTCAATCAGATTAGGTTTAAACGACTGATTGCAAAGGCACCTCCTCTGGGGTACGGACCTCGGCTCGGCGTGTCTTTGGCAAATTGGTTTTTCCACGTATATAACTTTAATTTTTACGTCCTCGACAGCAGATAATCGTGGATATTTACATGTCAGGGCCTCGCAGACTGTGTATGCCTTAATATTTGGAGTCTCTTTAGTACTTTTTCAATCTCTTATAGAGATTTTGGGCTATTGTATTTAATAGTGGTAAGACCACGCTGTTGACAGTTCTCTGTCTACAGCCGCGGGCCAGTCCGTCCGGGGTAGTACCACACTCTTGCAGAAGATCGACGTCTAAGTAATGGCAATGTGCTATTGCGCTTCGTTCGGTGAGCAAGGGAGCCGGAAGCCCAACTCGAGTGGGTTTGGGGATTTTATTGGTAGGCAGCGGCTTACGCTATACCCTTGGTATTGCAAAGGTCCATGGGCGACAGTGACACTTACCATCAGGTGTGCTGCTTGCTCGTTTGCCACCATAAGCAATAAAAAAAAAATAACAAAGCATTTTCATATCTATTTTCGTGTTATTATCGTAAGTATTAAATGATATAAGCAAGAAAAATTCAAGTATTCTGACGAGTGTGGTATAGTAGGTCAATTTTATTTCTACTGTAGAAGAGTCTCGAATCCAGTAGTAGGAGCTATATGAGTTGAGATGATGACATGGATGTTTGTAGAATGCCATGCTTCACCTGTAAATTATATTTTATCCTCATAGTAACAGCCAAATTAGTCTTGATTTTAACTAAATACTGACAATTTTGTTTACTCCCTTAGTCATCTATTACGTCACATATGATGGAATTGAATGAAGGCATTATATATTCTTAGCTATAGGAGGCAATCATGAACACCATGCTACCAACTAATCGTATGTGAGTAAGCAATTCATTGTAATATTTGTCATCTATTAATAACGGTTGTAAATTTCATGCCTACTTTATACAGATAAGAATAAAAAATATTTGCGAGCTGCTATAGATATATTGATATATATAGACTTCGAAGAAAACCCGTGCGGTAGCGGCTAAGAATACTACCAAACCTTATTTTGCTCGTAAATGTCGTAAAAGACAACTAAGAGCCTTATAACGACCTTTTTTTTTTTTTTTTTTTATTGGTAGGCTATGGGTGCGTCTCGCCCCGCCGAATCGGTCCGGGGTGACGGAGAAGGCGGCGCGTGACCCCATAGACCCACCGTAAAATCCTCTCTCTTCGCCGTGCGAGCGGACCACCGGTACCCGATCTTTGTCTTCGGTGGTCCGCTCGGCGGTTTACCCTCGCGGGTTCCTCTCGTCGGCGCCCCGACAGATTTCGCCGTCGGGGCGTCGCCCTCACGCGGTGGCCTCGCGTCGGGTGACCGGACAATTCCCCGGTCCGATCACCCGAGGCCTGGGTTAGGGCGGCATCAGGCGCAGGTATTCGCGCCTGCGCCGCCCCGGCCGCTGGCGGCGGCCCGGGTCGCGGGAGTCCTCCCTGACTCGTTCCGCAGCCTCCTTCTGCGAGATGACAGCCTCGCAGAAGGCGGCGACCGCGTCCCAATTCCTGACGCTGTCGACCATCGCCCTCGCGACAGCCGGCAGCGCCAGGTCGGCACCGATAATAGCGACGAGGTCACGGCGCTGCCCGTCCCAGCCCGAGCATTCCTCGAGCGTATGTTGCGCCGTGTCCTCGCCACTACTGCAATGATGGCAGCCCGGAGTCCACTCTCTGTACACGACCGTGTGCAGGTATTTCCCGAAGCACCCGTGCCCCGTCAACACCTGCAGCAGTCGGAAGGTGAGGACCCCGTGCCGCCGCTCCATCCATTTCATCAATACGGGCTGAAAGGCCTCGACGGTCACGACACCGTGTCTAGGCCTCTCCAGCCGCGTAACTCAACGGGCGATGACGTCTCGGCGGGCGTCCTCGCGCCAGGTGGCTATCTCGCTCAACGATGGGGAGCCACCCTCCTCGCGCACTGAGGTAACCCGCCGGTAGAGGTCGGAGAGCATCTCCGCCTCTAGGTCCCACGGGGGTGTCCCGGCCAATAGGCACGCCGCCTCTGTCGACACCGTGCGGTACCCGCGAATGGCTCTGACCGCCATGGCTCTCTGTGGCCTCCACAGAACCGCCCTGAGCTGGGCGTTCAGAGCCCTCGCCCACACGGGTGCGCCGTACATGGCCATCGAGCGGATGACCCCCGTATACAGCCGTCGGCCCTCGAAACTGGGTCCGCCCACATTCGGCATGAGCCGAGAAAGGGCGGACGCCGCGCCGACAAGCCGGGGAGCAATCTGTCGGAAATGCTCCCGGAACCACCATCGCCCGTCGAGCACCAGACCCAAGTACTTCATATGGGCCTGGATGTTGATCTGGATGGAGTTGACGACTAACGAGGCGCCGGTTGGCAGCCTTACGCGTGGCCCATGGAATAATAGGGCCTCCGTCTTATTTAAGGCCACCCTGAGCCCCAGCGCCTCGATTCGCCTGACCATCTCCTCGGTGCCGAGAGTGGCCAGGCTCGCCGCCTCTTCGAGTGTCCTGCCCCGGGCTGTGACGAGCGTGTCGTCAGCATAGCACACCAAGCTCAGCCCGGGGGGGAGACTCCCTCTCAACGCCCAGTCGTACCCGATGTCCCACAGAGTCGGCCCCAGAACCGACCCCTGTGGAACACCGCACGACATGGGCGTCCGCACAATGTCCCCTGCGGGACCCGCGCAGAGGATACTGCGCCCCTCCAAATAGTCTGCCACCAGCCGCCTGAGGTACAGGGGCACTCCATGGAACCGGAGCGCCTCCCTGATGCAGCTGAATGGCAGACTATTGAATGCGTTGGCGATGTCCAACGACACCGCCAACAGCACTCCCTTGCCGGCGACAGCCTCCGCGGCCGTTTGCCTCAGGCGTAGCAGGGCCCCGATGGTCGAACGCCCCCTCCTAAACCCATATTGAGCGTCCGACAGATCGGGCCCCACCTCCTCCAAGTGTCGGACGGTGCGGGCAGCGAGGACACGCTCCAGCAGCTTACCCACATCGTCGAGAAGCACGATGGGCCTGTAGGCCGACGGCAAATCCGGGGGCCGTCCCGGCTTTGGCAGGAGAACCAACCTCCCCTCCTTCCAGCACTCAGGGAACCGTCCAGACGTCAGACAGGCGTTGAACAGTTGCCTGAGGCGAGGCTCGAAGTGCTCGAGGAGCGACGTCAAGACCCGGACTGGTATTCCGTCCGGGCCGGGGGCCGTGGTGGCGGAGCGAATCCGCGCCACTGCCGCCCCCACTTCCGACTCGGTCACGGGTGGAACACTCTCGTCGTCGGCCTCCCGGTCTTGATCTGGCGAAGCCATGACCGGGGGCGTGTGTCCCGACTGCCGTGGAAATAGCTCCTCGATCACCCTACAGAGGAAGTCGGGCTGGAGGGTCTCGGTGAGGGGGGGGGCCTGCGCGCGAAGCTTGTTCAGCGACGCGCGATACGGGCGACCCCAGGGGTCACGGTCGAGACCGTCCAACATCTCCTGCCAACTCGCATCCTTGGCGGCTCGGATGGCCAGCCGAAAGGCAGTCCGCGCACTGCGGTACGCCTCGTACAGCTGGCCCTCCCGCTCAGCGTCGCGGTGACGCCGCCGGCTACGGGTGTAGGACCTTCGGGCACTGATACACGCCGCGCGAAGGTCCGCCAGTCTTGGGGACCACCAGTAGACCCCCTGCCTCGGAGGTAGACGCCGCACCCTGGGCATGGCCGCATCGCAGATCTGCGTTAACGCACTGCGGATGCGGACAGCCTCAGCGTCCACTCCGTCCGCTGGGGGCGGTGAGGACAGCCACGTGTGAACGATGGCCGCCTCCGCCAGTAAGTCCCTATCAAGACGACCCACAGCCCACCGCGGAAACGCGGGAGCTCCGTCCGCCCTGTGACCCCTACCGGGTTCCCGGGGGGAGACCTCCATCCGGATGTACCGGTGGTCCGACAGGGTCTCCGCCTCCTCCAGGACACTCCAGTTCCTCACCCGTGGCGCGACAGCAGGGCTAGCGAACGACAAGTCCACTATCGACCCGCCCTGCTGCCGCACACACGTGTTCACTGAGCCCCTGTTAACAACACAGAGGCCCAGTGAAGCCGCCCACTCAACGACCGCCCGCCCGCGGTCGTCCGTCATAGGGGACCCCCACGCCGTGGATTTGGCGTTGAAGTCCCCCAGGACCAGGACGAGGCCCGGTGCCAGTCGCCGTATCGAAGCCTCCAAGGTGGTGAGGGAGGCCCTGAAATCGTCCATTCTCCTGTTAGGGGAGAGGTAAACGCTGTAGAGTGTGACCCCTCCCCATTCCGCAGCGACAAATTCCTCGCCCCTATCCAAAAGGGATAAGGACGGGAAGTGCCGCTGCGTTGAGACGACGATTGCCGCAGTTCCGTTTCGGCTGACCACCCAATTGGGGCGATCAGGCACGACGTACGGTTCCGCGACTACGGCTGCACCAATCGACCACTCCGCCATGGATTGCAGGAGGAGATCCTGCGCTCCGGCGGAGTGGTTGGTGTTGGTTTGCAGGAGGTGAATGGATTCTGCAGCCATTAGTGGGTCGTATCCATCACCTCCACCTCGCCAGTGGGCGATCGGGCCGCGCTAGGAGTGGGAGCGGCCGTGGTCGAAAGGCCGCCCCGACCCTTTGGGGCCGAAGCAGGAGGTCTGCACGCCCCAGAACCCATGCGGTGCTTGGCGGGCTTATTGCCCGCCGCACACGCGGGGCAGTGGGGCGGGGCGGCGCAAGATGCCGCCACGTGCCCGGTCTGACCGCAGCGGAAACACAATCCGCCGCAGTCGAAGCAATTGGTGCATGTCGGTCGAGTGTGTCCGACCGCCATGCACTTATAGCACCTCGCTGGCCGGTGCTCAAGCACGGTTACCCGCGCCGAGCTCCAGCCCGCGAGGAGCCTGCCTGAGCCGGCCAGTTGCCTGACCGACTCCACCGGGCACTGCGCCCAGGCAGCACCTACGCCACCCGGACCGGGACCAATGGCACCGACCCGGACGGTGTCCATGGGACACCCGGTTTTCGAGGCAATAGCCTCCCGGATGTCTTCCACCGTCACGGAGTCGTCCAGACCCGAAATGCGCATTTCGGCGCACTTGACAGGCCTGGCGATCCTGATGCCACCCTCCTCGGCGAACAGACCTCGCAGCTTCTCAGCTACGCTGTCAGCCGTCTTGGCGCCCTCGGCCCCTGGGAACTCGAGGATTCGAGCCCCCGTCCGGGCCTTGCGGCTCCTGGCTTCGACGCCTCCAATATCGGAGACGTCTAGCTCCCGCCGGGCCTTCCTCAAGACGGCCTCGTAGTTGAGGCCCTTCTCGGCCGCCTCAGGCAGCACAGTGATCACCACTGCGGCTGTCTTTGGCGGCTTGAGCCCCTTGCGCGACCTCTTCTTCTTGTCGCCAGCTCCTGCCTTGGGAGCGGAGACCTCAGCGGCGCGCTTGGCCTCCGCTCTCCTTCTTTGGCCGCGACTCCTTCTATCGCGCTCGACCACCTGCCAACCCTCTTCGGGTACGGCAGTCGTGCCAGACGCGGAAGGCCTCGTCGCAGCCTCGCTGGTCGTCGCCGGCGGTTTCGTTGCGGGCGGCTTCAGCGGTCCGGCAGGAGCCGGCGCCGTCTTCCTCCTCAGGGCAGGTCCCTTCGGAGCGGGGCCGGGGCCTTTGGGCTTAGGCCCGGCCGCGGCCGCGGCGTAGCTCCCCACGCGGCCACCCTGACAAGGCAGCGGGGCGGGGGCTGGTGCCGTATGTGGCCGCTTATCTGCGGAAAGCGGCGGCCGGACACGTGGTTCTGGAGGCAGCCTTGCCTCCAGAACGGCGAAGCGCGCATCGACAATTTTGCCCACTGCGTCGATTATCGCGCGCAGGGACTCATCCGGCAATCCTCCCACCGCAGGGGTTGGCATCGGGGTCGGCAGCGGGGTCAGCGTCTCCAGTTGAGCCTCCACCGGGGCCCGCTCCGAGACGCTTGGCGACTTCGTCGCCGTGGCGCGAGTCGTCCTCCTCGCTACCGGGACAGGTGTCGGCTCGGTGGCCGTGACGGCTTCAGCCGGCGGCGTGCCCTCCGCAGCGGGGGGCGTCCTCCTCGCCACAGGGACGGGTTTCACCGCGGCAGCTGTTTTGCGCGCCTTGGCCGACGGCTTTGGCGCAGGCGGTAGGAACTGCGCCATCTGGGCCCGCAGGTCGGCCATATCTTTGGCCAACATGCGGTTTACCCGACGCACCGACTCCAGCTCGGACTCCAACTGGCGGTTCAGGTCCCGCAGGCCTGAGACCTCGCCACTAAGGCGGGCATTTTCAGCCTGCAGGTCCAGGGGGCCGTCGCTCGCAGCAGGCGCCACCTCACGCCGAGGGGTGGCCGACCTTCTACCTGCTACTGCGGCCCCTCGCCCCCTGCGAGAAGCCGGCACCTTCAGTGGAGGCATGATGGTCCCGCTCCCCTCGGAGTCGGCGCCCGAGCTGCCTCCCTTGCTCAGGGGGCGCTTTCGCACCTGCGAGGGGAGGGCCTCCTCCCTGGTCTTCTCAGCCGTCGCCACAGGACGCGGCGACGACTTAGCGGGGGCTTTAGCGTCCGACCCGCTTTCTCCTCTGGACGGCCCTGCGGATACACCGCCCTCGTCCATCTTAGCGGCAGATCTGCTGCCCTCATCCACGGACGGCTCTGCGACGTCACTGTCGCCCTCGTCCGTAGACGGCTCTGCAGCATTTCTGCCACCATCGTCCTTTTCAGCGGCGGCAGCCTCTCTCCGCGCACGCCGCTCCTCCATCCTCCTCTTGTAGCTGGAAGCCTGCCCCCGGCTCTTCCTGGGCGACTTCCGCTTCACTTTTTGGGCCTCCACGATTTGTGCCGGGCCCTCGGCGGATGCCTCAAGTCCTGAGGACGAGGCGTCGTTTAGGTCAGTTTTTGATCGGCTTAACCGGGCCTTGGGGTGAAGATCGCTACGATCCCCGTCGTTATTTATTTTTAATTTTTGCGTATCCATTATTGATCCCACGATTATGGGAGATACAATACGTCGACCCGGGCAGAGATCCCTTTACCCGGGCAAGCCTACATTTACCAACCAGGGGGGCAGCCGGTACCCTGGCTGGAGCGTGCTAAGAACAGAACAACCCATCTGCCATGCATCTTCTCGCCGCACGCCAGAACTTAAGATTCTGGGTGATTTCCGAGTCCGAATATTACTTCGGACTCTTTATAGAGGTTGTCTTCCTCGCGGTCCGGGCGGTTAAGCCAAGACCCTCGCTCCTGAAGCTAAGACAAGCAAAGAATCAGGTTTACGATGTGTGGGCGGTGGCAAGTGCCTGCCCAGCCCTCAAATGAATGAGTGACTGAGCCCGTCCCGATATTTCGCGTCCTATAACCTCTACTACGACTGTAGTAGAGTAAGGAGCGAAATCGCGCAGATATTCGCTACGGACGACAGTACAACAGAAGAACTGGGGACCGCCGCCCGCACCCAGGGTACACCGCGTGGAGGTTTCTGGGATAGTACCCCACCTTATAACGACCTGGGCCAACTCCATCTGATGCCGTTTGGTCAACAAATACATTCCCAAGGAGGGCTGACGTCTGGCAGGCGGCAGGTCATAAAACTACAGACCACCGAACAGATAACTGTTGCGGAAGGAAGGTCTTTGAGTGGCGACCACAAATCGGATGACGTAGCGTAGCGTAAAGTAAATCGGACGACATTACCAAGGTTGCAAAAACCGTTGGATGCAGGTGGCACAGGACCGTTGTGAATGGAATTCTTGTGGGGAGGCCTATGTCCAACAGTGGACGTTTACGGGCTGATAGATGGATGGATGCATGGATAGATATATACTGCAGTTTTTGTCGCACACCATTTGTTACACACTTAGCATTTGTCCATCATACCCGACTAGAAATTTTTTCGTCTTCCTTAGCAGGACCGGACCGGGCATGCCCGATCTGGACCAGATAAGGTATGTAACGCAGAAGATATATCTGGACCCGATCAGGAAAACCTTATCGGGTCCAGATCAGGCATTCCTAATCGGGTCCAGATCTGGCATTCCTGATCGGGTCTGGATGAAATTTTACTGATCGGCACCAAATCAATCTTCTGCGTTATATATCTTGCCTGATCCAAAACGAGTATGCCCAGTCCGGTCCTTTTAAAAAAACATGAATATCTTAAAGAACATGTTTAATAGATAAAAATATAAATTAATATATGACGTAGGCAGCGAATGCAGTGCTATATTCTTATCATAGAGAGTCCCAGTGAGCCGTTCCAATTAGGTCGCAACCACCAGATGCTAACGACTTCAACTGTCGCCTGAATTTCTCATTCATGACCTGATCGATCTGTTTTGATCTGATTCGATAACAACTAATTTAATATTAGGCGATGTCATTACGCTTCGGAGAATCTTAACACCGCGATTCAGATACTGACTTCATTTTACTAACGCCATCAATTTATTATGACCCAAAACGTTAAATGTTAGAATGGTTGTTACAATATTATTATATTTATTTCTATCTATGTTTTCAAATGTACCTATTATTTATTTTTGTTTTTACTTTAAATATAAATTATTTTTATATTATTAATTAAACATTATTATTATTATTAAATACATATGATTAATTAAAGATTTTAGATTAATCTCCTCTGATGCAAATACAATTTACACCGTGGCATAAATATGACAATCATGATATTAATACTTTTTTGAATTTTGATTGATATTTTTTTTGTGTTTCGAAAACTGTTTATGGTCCTGATGTACTACATGCCTTACCATATACTTGATGATATTTTGCATCAGGCTGTCCTTATTTGGTCCTGATCTGGTCCTGATCCGGTATGCCTTACCATACTTGATGTTATTTCACATCAGGCTATCCTGATCAGGACCAGACCTGGTCCTGATAGGGTTTGCCGGATCCGGCATGCCTCATTCTATCCTGATCGGGTCCTGATCCGGTGTGCCTTACCATACTTGATGATATTACACATCAGGCTATCCTTATTTGGTCCTGAACTGAACCTGATCCGGTATTTCTTACCATATTTGATGATATTTCACATCAGGCTATCCTTATTTGGTCCTGACCTGGTCCTGATCCGGTATGCCTTACCATACTTGATGATATTTCACATCAGGCTATACTTATTTGGTCCTGATCAGGTCCTGATCCGGTATGCCTTACCATACCAAATGATATATCACATCAGGCTATCCTTATTTGGTCCTGATCTGGTCCTGATCCGGTATGCCTTATCATACTTGATGTTATTTCACATCAGGCTATCCTGATCAGGACCGGACCTGATCCTGATAGGGTTTGCCGGATCCGGCATGCCTCATTCTATCCTGATCGGGTCCAGATACATGATCTGGTTGAACCATACTTTTTTTCTAGTCGGATAGCGAGTCACTTCGCTCCATTGATACCTCATCTCATCATTATCATAAGATCATAAGATTTTATTGAAGTGATAACTTCCTACGAGAAACCGCTTCGTTACGTAACGCGTTACGGCGCCAATCTGTTTGGCCGCTTTATAGGATTAAATAATGATACTAATAATGTACATAAACAAAATTCTAATGTATATACATATTCAAGAATTATAACTTAGAATAAAATATATTTTATAATGAATAAAAGATATTGTTAATAAATAACCTTTCCTTACTTTATAACCGGCGAGCGTGTATGAAGAGAATTATGAATGTTGAGGAAGCGAGTAAAGTATGCAAGGATAGAGTTTTCTGGCACTCTGTTCTCTCTGCCTACCCCGCAAGTGATATGGCGTGATGATATGTATGTGTACTTTATAATATTAATATACATAAAATGTAAATAACTTTCCGTGTGGTGACGGAGTAAGAATACAATTCACCACCCCTTATCTTACCCGTGGTTGATCGTACGAGATGACTAAGGAATATAAAATGCATATAACATGAAAAACGAAAAACTCTAAACAAAACCCTATACCAACACGTCTGGCCAACGTGGTATAGTAGGTTAATTACCCTTCTATTATGGAGGAGGCCCAAGCCCAACAGTGGGACATGTATGGGCTGAGATGATGATGTGATGATGTAAATAATAATCTAAGCTTTTCTCAAGTTAAACAATTTCAATATTAAATAGTTCAACTTAGATTAGAAATAAAACTACTTTTACGGATTCTATCGCGTTTCTTTTTGATTTTCAATTGAGGACTAAGGTGTCTTACGTCCAATATGTCATGACATATTGGACGTAAGACACCTCAGTCCTCCCGTGACCATGATCACTGTAAAGTGTTCGAAACGTCGGTAAATTAAAAATCAAATACAAACGCTATAGAATCCGTAAAAGTAGTTTTATTTCAGCTTATATTAGTTGAAGTTATGACTTCTGTCGGTCGTTCAGAGACGCACACGTTTTGTTTATTAATATTTTACAAGTATCATTAGAGGAGAAAATAATCTTTAAAATAGTATAGTTTTTAAAAACACAATCTCCTCAAGGCCCATAATAGAGTGAAAAATTATTATTACACGTAAGAATTGAATCTACATCTATTGGAAATCCATTTCAACATTTTACCAATTAGACTAGTGTGAGTTCGTACGTATGATAAGACTCGTAAACTCACATTATCATGTTTACAGGAAACGCTTCATACACCATTAGTCAAAATTTACATATTGATTTATACTTAAACATTTCAATTTTAAATTTTAATAATAATAATAACAACTCTTTATTGTACACCATATATACAGGAATAAAATAATAAAAACAAAAAAAATAACCTTTGGTACAATTAGGCGGTTTTATCGCATACTGCAATTTCTTCAAGACAACCTTGGGATGGATTTTAAATTTAGTGAGCAAGGAACTTGAGGTGTAACTAAACAATTAAAAAAGGAAAAGAAGAAAAGTAAAGAGAAAAAAAATGACATAATAATACACAGTACATAAATTACTTATCACATATACCTATTACAAAATTTTATTAAGCGATCCAATTATTAAATTAATGGGACTTAGTACTTAACTTTGGTTGTGTAAGAGAGGTATTTATACGGCATGTTGTGGGGCTGCCGTCCCTTCCATTGTCCTGAACGGACCAGGCAGGGATATAACCATACCATAGCTTTCCCCCAAAAAAAGGTTATTCTAAAAAAATGTCCTTTTTATACAAAAAAATGCATGTCAAATTTTGAATGAACCAGCAAAGAGATTATTTTATATTACTTATTTTATCCTTCTATCCATAATATAGACGTAGAAAATTTCTGGAAATTGAAATTTTTATATTGGCGTAATTTTTTTTTAAATGTTATTTTCCGTGTAGTTTTAAAGAATATAATGCATCTCATATCCGTGTGGTGATGGAGTAAGAATACTATTCACCAGCCCTCTAACTTTCCCGTGGGTGATCGTAAGAGACGACTAAGGGATATAAAACGTATGTAACATCTATGTAAGACAAGGAAAACTCAAAACAAAACACTATACCAACATGTCTGATCAGCGTAGTATAGTAGGTCAATATCCCTCCCATTATGGAGGAGGCTCGAACCCAACAGTGGGACATATGTGAGTTAAGATGATGAGGTGATGAATGTATCTCCACTCTATATTTGCCATCGTAAGAACCTATTAAGAGATGAGATGGAGAATGAGTGGGATATTTGTAGCAGCAACTACGATCGCCAAACCGTATGCTATGCGTGGCGATTACGGCATCTTCTCCTTGTATCCAATAAATGATACTTAAAAGTTATATTCATAGATGGACTTTTAAAAATCAATAGCAATACACTTTAGAATAATAGAATCAACAGGTTTAAATTAAACAAAGGCTGAGAATCACAATTATTTTATTCGCTTATAGGTTTATCCTGCTTGGAAATCGAACGCATTCCAGTTAGTGAAGTTTAGCATTTAACACGCTTGATTATTTATAAAAACTTGATTACGAGTGAAAAATGATTGCCACACGTAGGATCACGTCCCATAAGTGATATGCATTTTTCGCTCATAATTAAGTTTTTATAAATAATCAAACGCATTTCACACTATGTAAGTTGAACCTCTCTTACAATTGAATGGGAGGAAAAGTCCACCATATCACGTCAGCAAAACAACTAGGTGCATTAAATTTATTGTCAATTTTTCCTTTTCTTATATTTCTCTGCTTACGCTTATTAGACTTCTGTTGCTACCTGCAGGAATAAAATGAGCGATTATTCATAAAATGCTTAATTTGTGACCACACCATACATAATATTATACTTTCCGTTTGATGACGAAGTAAGAATACAATTCATCACTCTTGCCCGTGGGTATCGTAAAAGCGATTAAGGGATATTGCATATGGCATTTGTGTCAGGTGGAAAACTGAACCCTATATCAAAACGTTTGACTAGAATGGTATAATTGGTTAGTTTCCCTCCCATTGCGGAGGAGGCTTGAGGCTTGAGTGGGACATGTGTGGGCTGAGATGATGTTGATGATAATAAACAATATTCAGAAAAACAAAAAATAAAATTTTTAAATAACAAAAACCTTCTCTAAAGAACATATCCAGTGAAGATGAATCTAATGAGGTCATATCTAACGGGTTTATTAATAGACAATCCAGGATTTGCTCTTCTATCTTCGAGCTCCATTAAAAGTCTCTCATCATACGTGGGTGTTTCAGATGTTAGGTCACAGATAATTTTGCAAGTAAAGTGTATATACTGCATAGATGACGTAATGGCTAAGATACCGTGCCAAGTATTGTAGGTTCGAATCTTACGTAGGACAACACTTTGTGCGATCCACAATTTTTTTTTCTAAATCTGGGTGTAATTTGTCTGCACCAATTATATGTTTATAAAGTCCCCCGAAATACAAGGGTTATTTCCTTAGAGCAGGGAGTTATATAAAAAAAAAACTCATTTTTCGTCTAAGTCCATGCGGCAGCTAAGAAAAAGAGCTTGAAACGCCTGAAAAGATATCTATAAATTATTGCAGTTCATTCATTTAGGAGTTAAGAAGTCACAATATACATTCAAATATAGAGACAACTTAAATTTATAACACCCACTCATTGTGCGTTGAGGGTTAATAAAATCTAGATAATTATATTAGCCATGCACTCTAAATCTAATCGTGAAAGAATTTTTAGTATTAGGTACTATCATTAAAAAACTCTATACGTTACTGCCGTGTATTTATCTTACCTATGTGTGGCGCAGTGGTTAGGATATCCTACCATGCCAGTATCATTAGGAATCTACCCAAACAGAACAATAATTTTGGCTATTTCAAATTGTTGTTTTAAATCTCGATGTAATTTGTGCCTGTTAATTATATATTTGTAATATCCTCTACAGTGCAAGGCATTAAGTTCTTAAGAAGATGGTGTTATTTTAAAAAAATATTTAAGTAATTCAAATTATATATATTCGCGATTTGCGTACAAATTAGCTCATATAGGGACAATAATTCTAAAAATCATTAGTGTATATTCTGGCTATAATTTTATTGCCCAGAAAGAGAATAAAAAAAGAAAAGATCTTTATTTATTTTTATCATCACCATCACAGCCCATAAATGTCCACTGTTGGGCTCAGGCCTCCTTTTTTTTGTTTTTTTTTTTTGCTGTGGGCTATGGACGTTGCACCTCGCCAAATCGGTCCGGGGTGACGGAAGAGGCGGCGCGCAACCCCATTAACCCACCCTGCAAGCACCTCTTCTTCGCCGTGCGAGCGGGCCTCCGGTACCCGATCTTTGTCTTCGGTGGCCTGGGCTTAGGCCTCCTTCGTAATGGGAGGGAAATTAACCTACTATACCGCGCTGGTCAGCCGTGTTGGTATAGGGTTTTGTTTCGAGTTTTACTTCTCTCGCATAGATGTTATATGCGTTTTATATTCCTTAGTCGTCTCGTACGATCACCCACTGGTAAGATGTGGCGAGGTGAATAGTATTCTTACTACGTCACCACACGAAAAATTTATTTTTAAAAATCAAGAAATATAACATTATAAAATTAATAAATAATAATTATAAATAAGCAAATAAAAGTAAAAAATAAATAGTATTCGGCTCAACTTGTAGTCGGGAATGCCTATGTACTCCTAGTTTCATCATCATCATCATCACAGCCCATAAATGTCCCACTGTTGGGCTCGGGCCTCCTCCGTAATGGGAGGGAAATTTAACCTACTATACCGCGCTGGTCAGACGTGTTGGCATAGGGTTTTGTTTCGAGTTTTCCTTCTCTCGCATATATATATATATATATATAAATATATAAATATATACTAGCAGACTCAACCACGCGTTGCCGTGGCTTAGGTAGCCTCAGTAACACGTGATGGTTATGCTAATAAACTGTAGCTTATATGAAACGTTTTTATGTTTAACATAGCACCATCTGTTAATTACTTACTCAATCCAGCCAACAGATACCATCATCTGTTAGAATCGTTTGGAGATAACAGATATAGACTGTTAAATAATAGACTTTTGCAATAAAATAATATTATATAATATTGCGACTATAAATTGAGATGGCAGCTATCCTATCTTTTAAATTGGATAACACTACACATACTGTGTAAATTTGATTAAAATCGGTTAAGTACTTTAGGAGTCCATCGCGGACAAACAACGTGTCGCGTAATTTATATATATTAAGATATATATATATCAATCAATGTAACCATTAAATAATGGATTGTGTAATTAGCTTGTTATTGGAATGGAACTGATGCCTAACATACAGCTCACACTAGTTTGGGAGTCAGAGCCTCTATACAAAATCGTGAAAGTTAATGATACAATAAAGATTTTTATTATTATACCAAAAAACATATCTATCTAATACAAACTAAAACAATGTTATTGTTAGCTAATTTTGCTTAAAAGCGATCATTTAGAATTCAATCCAGTTTTCCTCAATCAATTTGACCATTTTCCTAGTAAATGCATACGAATTATCTTAACCTTTAAAAAGTCCGGATTACCTCACAATGCGTCTGTAGCATCTTTGATTAATAAGATTTTCTTGACGGATATTGAAATCCATTTTAATAAAAGTTCAGATTATGGGGTGTTTTCCAAAAAATGATTTTAATGATTTTTTTGAATGTGTACTATTGCACATACCATTTCAGAAGGGTAGGTTTGGAATTCTTTTAAAGAAATTAGATAAACAACTGTCATATAAGTACTTACTTTGCTTACCAGTAGGTAATATTATTCCACTCTTATCCACTCTAGCATTTTACCTTACTTCGTATACGTGCGGCATAATATGATTTTTTTTCTATCGTAGGTGGAAAAAGAGTAAAGGCTATTTTAATCAAATTATGCGATCGGTCTGTCGGACGTCAAATTTCCTTCGAAATGTTTTATTGCTCGTGGTGGCAAACGAGCAAGTAGCACACCAGATGATAATAAGTGTTACTGCCACCCATTGACCATTGCAATCCTCGAGGTATAGCTAAGTCGCTGCCTACCAATATAAATCCCAAACCCACCCAGTTGGGCATCCGGCTCTCTCGCTCACCAAACAAAGCACAACAGCATATTGCTATTGCTCAGATGTCGATCTTCTGCGAGAGTGTGGTACTACCCCGGATGGAGCAGCCCGCGGCTGTAGACAGAAAACTGTCAACAGCGTGGTCCTACCACTGCTGATTGTCTGACGTCAAATTTCCTTCGACATGTAATCTTTAACCACAAATTCCCCAGTTCTTATTTAACCATTTGATATCCGCAAGTAGCTTAACATTAGTATTCATATCCACTACCATCCGGCATCGTGTATTTACTAGAAATAATGTGAAAGAATCTCTAGAATGGTTGCAATTATTGTGCAATCTTTTATATTGCGTAATAATAATTCGCAACACATAAATTAATTGCATATTAAAAGAATTTATTTATTTGTATGGTGATGGCCACGAATACTACCATCACTCACATTGCTTACTTGCTATTAAAAAAAAACGATTAAAAGTTTAGAACATCATCGAGTTTAACATAGAACACCAATTGATGCCATCTCGTTAACAATTACATTCCCAAGGAGGAGTGACGTCAGGCAAGCGGCTAGTCATAAAACCATTTCCAAGACTACCAATACGTACTATAAAAGAAGAGTACATATTACATCGATCCCAAGTAATTTGGATAAGAGCAGAAGAATGATGATGATAATAAAAAGACTTTCTTTTAGAAACGGTATATGGTATATAGTATCTCTCCCTGGGGTGATGATGTGTTGAAAATACAACGTGTTTTTTTTTTGGGGCGGGTTACGGGCGGCGCATTCCTCGCACCACTCCGTCCGGGGTGACAGAGGGGCGTAAGCACGCACACCCATAACCCACCCGTGACGTCGCCTTCGTCGTTGAGCCAACCACCGCAAATACAACGTGTTAGGGACTAGTTGTATTTACGCTGCCGCTTACTTTACTTACTGCCTGATAGGTCACTAGTAGAACTCTATCCTTGAGTATGCTGTCCAGCGGAGAATGTCTATAGGATCTTTAAAGGCGACGTGTGCCATCTACCCGACATTGTTTACACATTGTACAGATTTAATACTCTAAGTGTACAGTTAGAATTGTATTAAACGATGACATGACCCTGTTATTGAAATTACTGAAATTTAACATTTAATATGCTTGATTATTTATAAAAACTTGATTACGAGCAAAAAATGAGTGTCACATATGGGATCCCATAAATTAAATAAATTTCAGTAATTTGAATGTCTATAGGATGATGGAAGGATGGATGGTATAAAACATCAAAAAAACTCTATACTACATTTTTTTTGTTGTACAAAAGACTATAAATTCATAAGACGTTAATTTTTTTTTTACTTTTATTTATTATTAGGGACTTTTATACAAGTGCCAGTCCCATCGTACATAAAGCCAGTACATAAAGCCAGTCCCATCGTACATAAATAATTTAAATACTACTTAAAACGTAACATAACAAACTTAATCAACTTATAGGCTGCTTCAGAATTAGGTGATGACAATAATAATATGTGATGAAACATCCCTGACTGACTTACAGAGTGATGCCTCCAAAGTCAACTGGAGCCATTTAGAAGCGTCTTCGTCCATTGACGAAAAAGTTTGCTGTTTTGGCGAAGAAGTTCACCACCTTTATGATATTCACGCCCCTGTCAGAAAGGTAAAACTGAAACGTCCTCCAGCTCCCTGGCTATCAGAAAACATAAGAATAGCAATGAAGTGCAGAGACCGTGCATATCGCAAATATAGAAGCAACCGGTGCGATGAACAATGGTGTGTATATAAGACTGCAAGAAATCGGTGTAATCAGTTGATTCGCAACGCCAAGCGCCGCTATATTCTCGATAACATTAATTCATCTTCTGCTGCTAATACCTGGAAGTTTCTACGGACTTTAGGTATTGGTAGAAACTGTCAGTCAGATTGCCGGGTAACTGTTGGTTTGGATGATATTAATCAGTACTTTACTTTTACTATCCCCTTGAGTCACCAAACCAAATGTCGCACTGTGGATTATCTAACTCATCTACCTCAATCTAACATCTATCCGTTTTATTTTTCTCCAGTTGCGTTGGATGAAATTAAAAACATAATCCTATCCATTAAATCCAATGTCGTGGGATGTGATTACGTCAGTCGTCGTATGATCATGTTAATATTAGACCACCTTCTTCCTGTTATTACACATATTATTAACTTTTCTCTTGAATCTGGCCGTTTTCCTTCACTATGGCGTAAGGCTTATGTGATCCCTTTGCCTAAAATTTCTGATCCTTCCCTTCCAAATCATTTCCGCCCTATATCTATCCTTCCTTTTCTTTCTAAGGTGCTGGAGGCTTGTGTACATAAGCAACTATCTAATTTCGTCTTCAGAAATAATTTATTGAGTCAGTTCCAGTCCGGCTTCCGACCTGGCCATAGCACCACTTCCGCTCTCCTCAAAGTAACTGGTGACATTAGAGCTGGTATGGAGAAAACTAATGTCACCGTTTTAGCCTTGATTGATTTCTCAAATGCCTTCAATACCGTGAATCACGATATTCTCCTAGCGATCCTATCTCATATTTTGATTTCGTCTAACGCACTAGAATGGTTCTCTTCCTATCTTCTGGGCCGTCAGCAATGTGTTCGCATTGAGGATAGTCTTTCGAATTGGTGCGACCTACATGCTGGCGTGCCCCAAGGCGGTATTCTTTCTCCTTTGTTATTTTCTATATTTATTAACCTCATTACTTATAATCTTCAGTGTTCGTATCATCTCTATGCCGATGACTTGCAGCTGTACTGCCAAACGAGCGTGGATAACATTGCATCAGCAATTGCCAAAATCAATGGGGATTTGGATATCATAAAAGGTTGGTGTGACGAGTTTGGATTGACGGTAAATCTCACCAAGTGTCAATCGATAATTGTGGGTAGTCAGCGTATGATAGGCCGAATAGACATCAAATCTCTCCCTTCAATATCTTACAACGGTGCTATTATACCTATATCCTCGGTTGTCAAAGACCTTGGCTTGTTTATTGACTCCACTCTCAATTGGAGAGCTCAAGTTGCCAAAATAAGTCAGCGAGTCACCAATAGCTTGTGTGTTCTTAATCGACTAAGACACTTTCTACCGGCTAAAACAAAAACAATGCTTGTTCAGACCTTAATCTTTCCGGTAATGGACTATGGTGATGTGTGTTATTTTGACCTGAATGCAGATCTCCTTAATAAACTAGATCGTCTTCTTAATAACTGCATTCGGTTCATATACAATCTTCGCAAGTATGACCATGTTTCTACTTATCGTTCTCAATTAAACTTTCTCACTATTCGTCAACGCCGTAGTCTGCGTGCTCTCAATTTACTATACTCTATCCTCAAGTCTCCTAATTCTCCTGATTACTTATCTTGCTTCTTTCAATACCTCTCCACTAATCATGACAAAAACCTTCGTTCTTCCAACAACTTGCTTTTACTTTGTCCATCTCACTCTTCTCATTGTGTTCATTCTTCCTTTCTTGTCCAGGCAGTTCTTCTCTGGAATTCACTACCTCTCGATATCAGGAAGTCCACCAGTCGTCAAATGTTCAAGAAGAGAGTTCGTTTACATCTTTTGAATGAATTGGCAGAATCATCATGATTTATATAATTTATCGTTCATATAGTTATATATATATATATATATATATATATATATATATATATATATATATATATATATATATATATATATATATATATTTGTATGTATGTATGTGTATATATATATATATATGTATGTATATGTGTATGTATATGTATATGTAGTATATATATTGTTTATATGTTTATATTATTATGTATTATAAATTATTGAATATATATGTGTATAGAATATAATTATGTTTATGTGACTTTAGTATAATTATGTATATCCGTATGTATCTGTCTACGTTTTCATAATGTATCATTTAAGTTCACAATTTTTTTTTATCACATTAGTTTCTCAGCACATGCACCTACCTTCTACTATCTCTGCGTCACCTGTGGTTGACTGGTAGAGAATGCCTCTGACATTAAGTCCACCATTGTACTTGTTACATAAAGAATAATAAATAAATAAATCCCTATATCACTCACATTTACATTCAACTGCACAATCAAACTCTCTCTAGAAGACTCTAGCCAGACGTTAAATTAATTATTTTCGACTTCTTTTGAATAAGATACAGAATCATAAGTTGTTTATATAAACATTCATATAAACATTGTTTTGTTTTTATTTAACACAATACATATTATTGAGTTAATTCGTTTATAGCAGGTGACTTTATGAACCAAAATTAATGGATACAAATCACACCCTTTTTTTTTTTTTTTTTTTTTCCGCAAGGTGGGGACCATGGATGTGGTCGCGCCCCGGCAAATCGGCCCGGGGCGATGGAAGAGGCGGCGCGCAACCCCATGGACCCACCCTGCAAATACCTCTCTTCGCCGTGCGAGCGGACCACCGGTACCCAGATACAAATCACACCCAGACTCAGAAGAATAATTTGTCGCATCGATCGCATAAAATATTCTATTGTGTCGCGATCGAATCCTCGACACTCAATCACATCAGATTTGTACATATACCATTCCACCATTCGTACAAATAAATTACATTTTAATCATTGACTTTCTAATTGCCAATATTATTTCATCGGAGACAAGAAACAGATCATCCACCCAAATGGTGATATAGAGCTACGGTGGATTATAGGGTTACACGACCCTTTTAGTTTAGGCGGTGTGTGGCCGGACTATAAACCTTTCCAAAAAAAAAAATCTTATGTATAGATTAAAAATAATGTTATATCTGTTTTTACCCAATGACGTCTTAGAAAGTTAAGGTAAAGACTAAAGCGCTAAGGGAAATATCACTACTGCAAGAAAATAAATACTTGTTGAAAACCTTTGTCAATCCCAAGGATAATGAGGAATATACTATTCCTCATTATCCTGCTCTTATCCCAGTTATTTGTATCGATGCAATATCTCTTCTCTTGTACATATTGTAAGTTATTGGCATTAGTTTTATGACCGGCCGCTCTCTCCTTGGAAATATAATTGTTGATCAGAGGCGTTCAGGTGATGTGAAGCTTATAGTCGTGTTTTACGATATCCACGCAAAGTAAGGTTTGGTAGTAACTGCAGCCGCTACCACGCAGCAAAGGTACAGTACAGTATACTGACGAATGGAATATAGTACGTTGATATTATTCCCATTATAAATGTTCGGGGTTAATATCAACGAGGTTATATTCGTGTGGTGACAGGTTGTGAATACAATATGGAGGTAAATGTACAGGGGAGTGATTCTTTACATTTCTATGGAGTATGAGATAAAATTATTGTTACAATTTATTATGTTTGTATTAAATTTATACTTTCACGATGTATCAGATGTGTTTCAACAATCATGGTATAGTTTCGGGAGGGGTACGATGCCAGAAACCTCCGCGTGGTGTACCCTGGGTGCGGGCGACAGTCCCCCAGATCCCTCTGTTGAATTGTCGCCCGTAGCGAATTTCTGGCGCGAGGGGGGGTTCCCCAGCAATGGGTAGAGCCCCAATTCGCTCCTGACCCTCTAGTTGTAGACGGTACAGGACGCGAAATTTCGGACGGGCCCGGTCACTCATTAACTTGAGGGCTGGGCAGGCTTATGCCACCGCCGACATATCGTAAACCTGATATCTTGCTTCAGGACAAGTTGTCGTGAGGCGTAGTTTCAGGAACGAGGGTCTTGGCTTAACCGCCCGGACCGCGAGGAAGACAACCTCTATAAAGAATTCGACGTTCGAATTCGGAAATCACCCAGAATCTTAAGTTCTGGCGTGCGGCGAGAAGATGCATGGCAGATGGGCTGTTCTGTTCTTAGCACGCTCCAGCCAGGGTACCGGCCGACCCCCTGGTTGGTAAATGTAGGCTTGCCCGGGTACAGGGATCTCTGCCCGGGTCGACGCTCTATTTCTCCCATAATCGTGGGAATCAATATGGATTTTACTTCTTTTACACCTACACCAACTCAAGACGGGAATCCAGAGGATTCCCACATCACGGCCTCGTCAAGCCAATGTAAAACTGACCAAAACGACGCCTCGTCCTTAGGACTGGAGGCGTCCGCCGAGGGCCCGGCACCGACCACAGAGGCCCCCCTCTCGAAGAAGAAGAGGCGCCGGACCCGGTACACATGGGGGAAAGCGAACCCTCACGAGAGGCAGCGGGCAGCGGCAAAAAAGCAGGAGCGGGATGCCGCCAAACTGAAGAAGGACGGCGGCAGATCAACTGCAGAGCCGTCAATGGACGAGGGCAGTGGATCTGCCGATTTAATGGACGAGGGCGGTAATTCCGCAGAGCCGTCCAAGGAGGCCAGCGGGTCGGCTGAGGAAGCCGCCGCCGCCAAGTCGTCGCCGCGTCCTGCGGCGGCGGCCCTAACCGCGGCACTGATGGTAAGGGAGGAGGCCCTCCCCTCGAAGGTGCGGAAACGCCCCCTGAACAGGGAGGACAGCTCGGGCGCTGATTCCGAGGGGAGTGCTGTCATCATGCCTCCTCCCAAAGTTCCGGCCTCTCGGAGAGGGCGAGGGGCCGCGGCGTCGGGAAGGACGACCCACTCCCCGGCCGGCGGAGTGCGTGGAGGGGCGGAGGCTCGCAAGCGGGCCGACGACGAGGCGGTCGCCGCGAGGGTGCTGGGGGTGTTGTCCGGCATCCCTCCCACAGAAGTGGCGGACGCTGGTGCCCGCACGAGCGGTAACGCCCCGGACATGGAGGCCCTGCAGGCCGAAAACGCCCGCCTTGGTGGCGAGGTGTCAGGCCTGCGGGCCCAGAATCGCCGCTTAGAGGCGGAGCTGGCCGCGGTAAGGAGGGCCAACCGCGTCTTCTCAAAGGATGTGGCCGATCTGAGGGCCCAAATCGCGCGGCTCGTGCCGCCTACGCCACCTGCGCCGCCGGCCAGTGCTGGCCGCCGAGCTGTCGCCGCTCCGAAACCGCCCCGAGGCGCTGGCCGCCCAGTGGTCGCCGCCGCGCCGAAGACACCTCCGACCACGGAGCGTGCGCCGCCAACCAGCGCCAGCCCACCCAACGCCGTGGAGCAGGCCCCTACAGCGACCCAGCCGATAACATCGACCCCGCTGCCCGCGGTGGGGGGCGTGCCGGATGAGGCCTTGCGCGCCATTATCGACACCGTCGGTAATCTGGTGGATGCGCGCTTGGCCGTTCTGGAGGCAAGGCTGCCTCCAGAACCACGTGTTCGGCCGCCTCTCGCCGCGGACAAGCGGCCATATGCGGCACCAGCCCCCGCCCCGCTACCTTGTCAGGGTGGCCGCGTGGGGGTGAGCTACGCCGCAGCCGCGGCTGGGCCAAAGAAGAAGGGGCCTGCTCCGAAGAGGAAGACAGCACCGGCTCCTGCCGGACCGCAGTCGTCGCCAGCACCGACACCGCCAGCGACGACTAGAGCGCCCGCGACCGCGCCTCCCACGCCTGGCACGCCCGCTGCGCCCGAACAGGGTTGGCAGGTGGCTGAGCGCGGTAGGAAGAGTCGCGGCCAGAAAAGAAGAGCGGCGGCCAAGCGCGCCGCTGAGGTCGCCGCTCCCCAGGCAAGAGCCGAAGGAGGCGGGAGGAAGAGGAAGAGGCCGCGCAAGGGGCTCCGGCCGCCGAAGACAGCCGCAGTGGTGATCACTGTGCTGCCTGAGGCGGCAGAAAGGGGCCTCAGCTATGAGGCCGTTCTGAGGAAAGCCCGGCGGGAGCTCGACGTCTCCGACATAGGAGGCGTCGAAGCCAGGACCCGCAAGGCCCGGACAGGGGCTCGGATTTTAGAGTTCCCTGGGGCCGAGGGTACCAGGACGGCCGATAGCGTGGCGTCGAAGCTACGAGGTCTGTTCGCTGAGGAGGGTGGCGTCAAAATCGCCAGACCCGTAAAGTGCGCCGAAATGCGCATCGCGGGTCTGGACGACTCCGTGACGGTGGAAGACATCCGGGAGGCCATCGCCTCGAAAACCGGATGTCCCCTGGACACCGTCCGAGTTGGCGCCATCCGGCCCGGTCCGGGCGGCGTAGGTGCCGCCTGGGTGCAGTGCCCAGTGGAGTCGGTCAGGCAACTGGCCGGCTCAGGCAGGCTCCTCGTGGGCTGGAGCTCAGCGCGAGTCACCGTGCTGGAGCACCGGCCTGCGAGGTGTTTCAAGTGCATGGCGGTCGGGCATACCCGGCCAACATGCACTAATTGCTTTGACTGCGGCGGACTCTGTTTCCGCTGCGGTCAGACTGGGCACATGGCGGCATCTTGCGCCGCCCCGCCCCACTGCCCCGCGTGTGCGGCGGGCAATAAGCCTGCCAAGCACCGCATGGGCTCTGGGGCGTGTAGACCTCCAGCTTCGGCTCCAAAGGGGCGGAGCGGCCTTTCGACCACGGCCGCGCCCGCTCCTAGCGCGGCCCGATCGCCCGCCGCAAGCCAGGAGGTGATAATGGACACGGCCCATTAATGGCTGCCCAGTCCACTCACCTCCTGCAGGCCAACACCAACCACTCCGCCGGTGCGCAGGATCTCCTCCTGCAATCCATGGCGGAGTGGTCGATCGGTGCAGCCGTAGTCGCGGAACCGTACTGTGTGCCTGATCGCCCCAATTGGGTGGTCAGCCGGAACGGAACCGCGGCAATCGTCGTCTCCACGCAGCGGCACTTCCCGTCCTTGTCCCTTTTGGATAGGGGCGAGGAATTTGTCGCTGCGGAATGGGGAGGGGTCACACTCTACAGCGTTTACCTCTCCCCTAACAGGAGAATGGACGATTTCGGGGCCTCCCTCACCACCTTGGAGGCTTCGATACGGCGACTGGCACCGGGCCTCGTCCTGGTCCTGGGGGACTTCAACGCCAAATCCACGGCGTGGGGGTCCCCGATGACGGACGATCGCGGGCGGGCGATCGTGGAGTGGGCGGCGTCACTGGGCCTCTGTGTCCTAAACAGAGGCTCAGTGAACACGTGTGTGCGACAGCAGGGTGGGTCGATAGTGGACTTGTCGTTCGCTAGCCCCGCTGTCGCACCACGAGTGAGGAACTGGCGTGTCCTGGAGGAGGCGGAGACCCTGTCGGATCACCGTTACATCCGGATGGAGGTCTCCCCTCTTCGGGACCCCAGCAGGGGTCACAGGGCGGACCGAGCTCCCGCATTTCCGCGGTGGGCTGTGGGGCGGCTGGATAGGGACCTACTGGCGGAGGCGGCCATCGTGAACACGTGGCTGTCCTCACCACCCCCAGCGGACGGAGTGGACGTTGAGGCTGTCCGCATCCGCAGTGCGTTAACGCAGGTTTGCGATGCGGCCATGCCCAGGGTGCGGCGTCTACCTCCGAGGCAGGGGGTCTACTGGTGGTCCCCAAGACTGGCGGACCTTCGTGCGGCGTGCATTAGTGCCCGAAGGTCCTACACCCGCAGTCGGCGGCGTCGCCGCGATGTTGAGCGGGAGGGCCAGCTGTACGAGGCGTACCGCAGTGCGCGTACCGCCTTTCGGCTGGCCATCCGGTCCGCCAAGGACGCAAGTTGGCAGGAGATGCTGGATGGTCTCGACCGTGACCCCTGGGGTCGCCCGTATCGCGCGTCGCTGAATAAGCTTCGCGCGCAGGGCCCCCCCCTCACTGAGACCCTCCAGCCCGACCTCCTTCGTAGAGTGGTCGAGGAGCTGTTCCCGCGGCAGTCGGAGCACACGCCCCCGGTCATGGCTTCGCCAGATCACGACCGGAAGGCCGTCGAGAGTGTTCCGCCCGTGACGGAGTCGGAAGTGGGGGCAGCCGTGGCGAAGATTCGTTCCGCCACCACAGCCCCCGGCCCGGACGGAATCCCAGTCCGGGTGTTGACGTTGCTCCTCGAGCATCTCGAACCTCGCCTCAGGCGACTGTTCAACGCCTGTCTGACGTCTGGACAGTTCCCTGAGTGCTGGAAGGAAGGGAGGTTGGTTCTCCTGCCAAAGCCGGGACGGCCCCCGGATTCGCCGTCGGCCTACAGGCCCATTGTGCTTCTGGACGATGTGGGTAAGCTGCTGGAGCGTGTCCTCGCTGCCCGCATCGTCCAGCACCTGGAGGAGGTGGGGCCCGATCTGTCGGACGCTCAATTTGGGTTTCGGAGGGGGCGTTCGACCATCGGGGCCCTGCTACGCCTGAGGCAGACGGCCGCGGAGGCTGTCGCCGGCAAAGGAGTGTTGTTGGCGGTGTCGTTGGACATCGCCAACGCCTTCAATAGTCTGCCATTCAGCTGCATCAGGGAGGCGCTCCGGTTCCATGGAGTGCCCCTGTACCTCAGGCGGCTGGTGGCAGACTATTTGGAGGGGCGCAGTGTCCTCTACGCGAGCCCCGCAGGGGACATTGTGCGGACGCCCATGTCGTGCGGTGTTCCGCAGGGGTCGGTTCTGGGGCCGACTCTGTGGGACATCGGGTACGACTGGGCGTTGAGAGGGAGTCTCCCCCCCGGGCTGAGCGTTATTTGCTATGCTGACGACACGCTCGTCACAGCCCGGGGCAGGACATTCGAAGAGGCGGCGAGCCTGGCCACTCTCGGCACCGAGGAGATGGTCAGGCGAATCGAGGCGCTGGGGCTCAGGGTGGCCCTAAACAAGACGGAGGCCCTACTATTCCATGGGCCCCGTGTGAGGCTGCCCATCGGCGCCTCGTTAGTCGTCAACTCCATCCACATCAGTATCCAGGCCCATATGAGGTACTTGGGTCTGGTGCTCGACGGGCGATGGTGGTTCCGGGAGCATTTTCGCCAAATTGCTCCCCGGCTGGTCGGCGCGGCGTCCGCCCTTTCTCGGCTCATGCCGAATGTGGGCGGACCCAGTTTCGAGGGCCGACGGCTGTATGCGGGGGTGATCCGCTCAATGGCCATGTACGGCGCACCCGTGTGGGCGAGGGCTCTGAACGCCCAGCTCAGGGCGGTGCTGTGGAGGCCACAGCGAGCCATGGCGGTCAGAGCCATTCGCGGGTACCGCACGGTGTCGACAGAGGCGGCGTGCCTATTGGCCGGGACACCCCCGTGGGACCTAGAGGCGGAGATTCTCTCCGACCTCTACCGGCGGGTTACCTCAGTGCGCGACGAAGGTGGCTCCCCATCGTTGAGCGAGATAGCCACCTGGCGCGAGGACGCCCGCCGAGACGTCATCGCCCGTTGGGTTACGCGGCTGGAGAGGCCAAGACACGGTGTCATTACCGTCGAGGCCCTCCGGCCCGTACTGATGGAATGGATGGAGCGGCGGCACGGAGTCCTCTCCTTTCGGCTGGTGCAGGTATTGTCGGGGCACGGGTGTTTCGGTTTGTACCTGCACACGGTCGCGTATAGGGAGTGGACTCCGGCCTGCCACCATTGCAGCAGTGACGAGGACACGGCGAGACACACACTTGAGGTGTGTCCGAGTTGGGACGGGCAGCGCCGTGACCTCGTCGCTGTTATCGGTGCCGACCTGACGCTGCCGGCTGTCGCGAGGGCGATGGTCGACAGCGTCAGGAACTGGGACGCGGTCGCCGCCTTCTGCGAGGCTGTCATCTCGCAGAAGGAGACGGCGGAACGAGTCCGGGAGGATTCCCGTGACCCGGGCCGCCGTCAGCGGCCGGGGCGGCGCAGGCGCGAATACCTGCGCCTGATGCCGCCCTAACCGAGGCTTCGGGTGATCGGACCGGGGAATTGTCCGGTCACCCGACGTGAGGCCACCGCGTGAGGACGACGCCTTGACGGCGAAAGCTGTCGGGGCGTCGACAGGAGAGGAGCCCGAGAGGGCATACCGCCGAGCGGGCCACCGAAGACAAAAATCGAGTACCGGTGGCCCGCTCGCACGGCGAAGAAGAGGTGCTTGCAGGGTGGGTCAATGGGGTTGCGCGCCGCCTCTTCCGTCACCCCGGACCGACTTGGCGGGGTGCGACGTCCATGGCCCACCGCAAAAAAAAAAAAAAAAAAAAAAAAAAAAAAAAAAAAAAAAAAATGGTATAGTTTCGGGAAGCCTTTCTAACGTTACGAATCTTTTTCAGCATCAATATTGACAGATGTGATAAATTCTGAAAAAAAAATTGTTTTTATTGTACTCATCAAAGCATCAGAAATCATTATTGTGAAAGTCTTTAGAATTTGCTGAGGAAAACTAAGAGTATAAGTGGCATAAATGAGATTTATTATAGTATAATCTGCATTATCTAATACGAATGGTTATGCTATTATTAATATGTGAAATATTATCTCCACCATAGTCAAAATATTGACGAATTTGCCGTATAGTCATCTACACGGAATGGACGCAGTATTACTAAGAATGTAGCCGTTTCTTATTTCTTTATTAATGTTTCTCGTTTTACGGCTTTAATGAATTTGAAAATTATTAAGATTGGATATAGTACATGTTCTATATTAAAACAGAAACAATTTTTTATATCCAAAAAGTTATCATGTTTTATCATTCTCTTACTCTTATCCCAATTACTTGGGGTCGATACAATATGTACTTTTCTTTCATAGTAGATATTGTAAAAGTTATTGGCAATAGTTTTATGACCGGCCGCCGGCCAGACTTCAACCCTCCTTGGGAATGTAATTTTTGACCAAACGGCATCAGGATAGAGTTGGCACACGTCGTTATAAAGCTATTAGTCGTCTTTTACGACATCCACGAATTAAGTAATGGTTGGTAGTATTCGTAGCCGCTACCACACAACTCAATGTTATCATGTCTTTGAAACTATCATCATCATCATAGCTCATAATATCCCACTGTTGGGCTCGAGCCTCCTCCGTAATAGGAGGGAAATTAACCTACTGTACCGCGCTGGTCAGACGTGTTGGTATAGGGTTTTGTTTCGAGTTTTTCTTCTCTCGCATAGATGTTATATACGTTTTATATCCCTTAGTCATCTCGTACAATCACCCACGGTTAAGATATGGGGTGATGAATAGTATTCTTACTCCGTTACCACACGGAAAACTCTGAACTCTGAAACTCTAATACTTTAATTTTTCTGCACACATGGTATGATTTTCCGTGTGGTGATGGAGTAAAAATACAATTCACCACCCCCTATCTTACCCGTGGGTGATCCTAAGAGACGACTAAGGGATATAAAAGGCATATAACATCTATGCAAGAGAAGGAAAACTCGAAGCAAACCCTATACCAACACGTCTGACCAGCGTGGCATAGTAGGTCAATTTTTAATTATGGAGGAGGCTCGAGCCCACAATATGAGCTGAAGTGATGTGGTGATGATATAATGGCACTCCATGCTTAATCTTATGGGTTCGAAGCTTACGCATATATATTTCCCACTATTAATTAGGAACGAGTCTTCATCACAATGAGAGGAAATTTGACCTACTAATTTCTGGTCAGATGGAATGTTTAAGAGTTTATACCAAATTTGCCGTTTGTGGCCGGGATTTTATTTGATCCCACTCGTCTACTACTATTCATCTTTAACAATCATCATAATCATCTCAGCTCATACATGTCCCACTGTCGGGGTCGAGCCTTTTGCTTAATGGGAGGGAAATTGACCTAGTGTTTCACGCTGGTCAGACGTGTTGTTAACAATACTTGCAGACAAAGATAGTTGTAGTAATATTATTACGCCGTCATTACACGGAAACATTACATATTTAATTATATAAATGCATAATAAAATATTGCATTTTATCTTCTAATTAAGTATAATTAATAAGTCTTAATTTTTTCAGAGTTTCATGCATGTATGAATCATAGCATCAGGGGATCCACATGAGTCCTTGCAATTCAATAATTACTTTCAAATGTTCACAATAGATCAGGGGATTCCCGGTACTTCCTCCAAAATTAACAACGCTGATTCTGAAGGTGATATTTTTAGTACTAATTGAGATGTGACATTATACAATTTTTAAAGTTCATGTAAAACACTTTGGCAAACGTAATAGCTGTGCAGTCATTAAATGAATGTACAAATGGCGAAGTGGTTAAGATTGACCGACCTATATTCCCAAATATCGTGACCGTATGCTATCCACAAAAAAAATTAGTTTGTCTGTAAAAATTGTGTTTGTAAAGTGAGGGCCTTTAAAACACAAGTTTCATTATTAAAAAAACAAGATTTAAATTATTGAAATATATCTTAGCTCTACTTTATTGATTCAATGGTACTCATCATCTCAGCCCACATATGTTCCACTATTGCGTTCGAGTCTCCGTAGTGGGAGGGCAAGTGACCTACTATACCACGTTGGTCAGACGTGTTGGTATAGTAGGTTGTTTCGAGTTTTCCTTGTCTTGAATGTAATCGTTCTCTTTAATGGTATACATAATACATGTAATCGCTTTTTATGAGATCTTGCGTTCAATTTTAAGAGGACAGAGAAATTTTGTATTGTAACTATATTGTATCGAAATAGGTAGCCTATAAACAGTACTAAATTTGAATCATTTAAAATGGAAGTGCTACTTACGTACTTCGAATTTATTGTGACATAATACAAGAATAAAAATGGCTTAAACATATCATGTGTTCCAACCAATTAAATTCCTTGGAGAGTCGTGGGGTTACCAAAAGAATGAGTAAAACACTCGCTAGGGAAGTGATTATAAAGATGAGAATTACTTCCTGAGTGCATTGTGTTGTTACCCTGCACAAAGGATATAATCCTTGTATAGCGCAGAATTTAGAAAAACGTAATTAGCAGACTCAAATTACAACCAGATTCCAAACAATAATTAGTGAATACTATAAAGTATTATGTTGCTAGGAAATCAAATCTATGACAATTGGCACATTAGGTTAATATTTTCATCAGTAAGTCATCTGTGCTGACAAGCATATATTTTGGAAGTCGCTCATCAATTGACATCGAAAGGCTGGATGGATAGAGATTTCAATTTATTATAAGACTAATAAATCATGATCATCATTATTCTACTCCTCTTATCCCAATTACTTGAGGTCAACGCAATATGTACTCTTTTTTCATAGTAGGTACAATATATGCAAATGTATTAGCAATAGCTTTATGACAAGCCAGCTTTTTTTTTCGGGGGGCTATGGTCTGGTCACACCTCGATAAATCCGTCTGGGGCAACAGATGAAGTGGCGCGTAATTTCATAGACCCGCCCCGCAATTTACCTTTCTACGCCATGCGAGTGGGCCACTGGAACCCGGTTTTTGTCGTTGGTGGCCCACCCGGCATGACTAACCACCTGCCTGACATCAACCCTCCTTAGAACTGACACCACTGACCAAACGGTATCAGGTGGATTTGGCCCAGGCTGAGTTAAAACGACATTCACGAGCAAAGTAAGAGTTGGTAGAATTTGTAGCCACACAGCAATTATAATACTAATAAAAGCGAGATAGATATATAGGCTGACGCCTGCATGTCTGCCAAGATAAATCTTTTATGAATGTTATTAAATAATATTTTAATTAGATAAAAAATTTCTACGAAATATAAGATAAAACTTCATTATGAAAATAAAATTTATCTTTATTAGTAGTTCCAAATAATTTATATATTCATAATATTTTTCTTATGATAATAATATTCTAAGATATATAAAATGGTAATTTTGAAGGATTGACGTCAAATGACATATTTTGCTCTTCATACGTTTTCTAAAATACTGGTATAGACCAGTCTTTTTCGGTTCCCATCTTGCGGCTGAAAGAAGTACATGCGTCTGGTGCTCGATGGGGATTGGTGGTTCCAGGAGCATTTTCGTCAATTTGCTCCGCAGCTTGTCGCCGCGGCGTCCGCCCTATCCTAGCTTATGCCGTATGTTGGCGGAACCAGCGCTATGTGCCGACTGCTGTACGCGGAGGTGGTCTGGTTGATGGCCCTGTACGGGGGACCCGGGTGGGCAAGGTCCCTGACCGTCCGATTTAAGGCTCGGTGCGGGTCTTGACAGGGCATGGTTGTTTCGCCAAGTAACTACACACGGTCGTGAGTAAAGAACATGGCGCAGCACACGCTCGAGGTTGGTGTGGCCTGGGCAGAGTAGCGCCGTGAGCTCTTTGCGGTGCAGACTTCATTGGTGCAGACCTGACGCTGTCGACCATCGCTAAGAGGACGCTCGACAGCGTCAGAAAGTGGGACGCGTTCGCTGCCTTCTGCAAGACTGTCGTCTCACAGAAGGTGGCGTTGGGGCGGATCCGAGAGGGAATCCTCTTCGGTGACACACTCCGCCGCCGGTGCCTGGGGCAGTGCAGGCGCCAGTACTTGAGCCTGATGCCGCCCTAGCTGAGGCCGCGGGTGACTGGACCAGGGAATAATTCGTCACCCGCAGAGAAGCTGATGGTGTGAGGGCGACGCCCCGCAGGCCGGGGTGTCCACAGGAGTTACTACCCGGAAGGGTAACCCGCCGGGCTGGCCACGTATATCAAGGAAGCGGCACCAGTAGCCAGAGCAATGGCAATGGAGAGGGAATACGGTGTGTTATAGGGTCACGCGCCGCCTTTCTGTCGTCTCAAACGGAGTGGAAGGCGAGTATCCAGATCATAGTCTGCCAAAAAAAAAGAATGGTAGGGCCATACTGTTGGCAGTTTTCTATCTAACGTCGCGAACCGGTCCTTCTAGTATGAAACTTTAACAGAAAATCGATGTCTAAACAGTGACAATGTACTGTGGCGCTGCGTTCGATGAGCGAGAGTGCCTAACTTTCTGGGTGAGGTTGAGTTGGTAGTTAGCAACCTAACTGTACCTTTTGTATTGCAAACGGTCCTTTAGCGGCATTAAAATTTATGATCAGGTATACTGATTGCTCATAGGCATTAAAAATATATATTATAACAGTGTTTAAAAGCTTTGCATTATTTGTTCTGTACGGTGTAAGTTAGGAATACTACCAGTGCTCACATGGCTTTCGGGTGTCATAATACATACATACATATCATCACGGCATATCCCTTGCAGGGTAGGCAGAGAGAACAGAGTGCCAGAGAATTCTATCCTTGCATACTTCACTCGCTTCCTCAACATTCATAATTCTCTTCATACACGCTCGCCGGTTTCGGAGACTCTTGACTCCACCTTCCTTCAGTACGTGACCAATCTGGTCTAGGTAGGTTAGTCTCGGTTTCCCCCGGTACCATCCTTCCACTTTCACATTGTATATCTTCTTAACCAGACGTTCTTTCGGCATAATAGACTACTAAAAGCTCGCTACATCAACTTGGGTTGACTCCATCTGATGCCATCTGGTCAACGTCTATATTCACGAGAAATATTGACTTCAGGCAGGAGGCCGAATATAAAATTGATGCCAAATTTTCTTGCAACATGTACGATGAAGGAGTACATATCGCATCGACCCCAATTAATTAGGATAAGATCAAGAGAATGACGATGATATTGTTAGAAGTTTTCTCTTCAAAGTAGCGATATTAACAGATATTCTTTTGTCAATATGACTACTAAATGTCTAACGAATTAATAAACAAATTGTATGAGACATATACATATATTACGCCACCCAACTGGTCTACGGGGATATTAAGTCAATTTCCTTCCTTGCGTGGATAAGGCACCTGCCTAATGTTAGCATGTATAAGAGCTGAAGAAAAATAATAAGTTACATGCTAAGACATAAAATATATTATTTTATTCTTATTTGAATGCTTTTAATGGAATTGAAAGTGTCATTTGAAAATATTTTGAATAATGCTTATATGTTAACGAATTTCAACAACTTTTAGTTTTAGTAGGTATTAATAATAGCTCCGTATAAAAACAGATTAAATAATATAATTTGAAAATCTAAATATATGTCATCATTATCATCATCATCATCATCACAGCCCATAAATGTCCCACTATTGGGCTCGGGTCTCCTCCGTAATGGGAGGGAAATTAACCTACTATACCGCGCTGGTCAAACGTGTTGGTATAGGGTTTTGTTTCGAGTTCCTTCTCAAGCATAGATGTTATATGCGTTTTATATCTCTTAGTCGTCACGATCACCCACGGGTAAGATATGGGGTGGTGAATAGTAAATTCTTACTCCGTCACCACACGGAAAGTGAAAAAATCTACATATAATAAAAAATCTATATATAATAATAATATTTTAAAAGAAAACCTAGTAAATCTATTATATATTAAAAGAACGAAGAGCCAAAAAAATATAATTGGTGTTTACTTTTATGTATCTACATGAATCATTCAAAAAGTACTGTATGAAATGGAGTGCAGTTTTCAACAATGTATTGCCAGGTTTTTAAAAGATCTTGTAGTTTAATATTAAAAATAGCAATAAATTTAAAAATAATAAATGTCTAAGTACTTTCCGTGTGGTGACAGAGTAACAATACATTTCAACACCCTTAATCTTACCCGTGGGTAATCGTACGAGACGACTAAGGGATAAAAAAACGCTCATAACGGCAAGAGATGGAAAACTCGAAACAAAACACTATACCAACACGTCTGACCAGCATGGTATAGTAGGTAAATTTCCCTCTTATTATGGAAGAGGCTCGAGCTCAACAGTGCGACATATATGAGCTGTGATGATGAAGTACTGAATGCTTCTCGCATGCAATCACAATTAGTTATATAATCAAACAACAAAGAATTATATTTTTACTTTTAACAGCTCAGGCAGCGGTAATTAGTTTTTGTTGCTGCAGTCTTGTTATTTTTTTGTCATACTAAGCACTGATTATTTAAGCACTGATATGAGGAAAAGAACAAATTATATAGCATGAGAACATTTGAAACACGCAACAGTAATTGAAATAACCTGTTATCCAAACTAAGCGTTGTAACTCAGTAGTTTTTTTTTGTACTAGATTTTTTTGTAAAAATAATAAATATTTGATGTAGTGTTTGAATTTTGGTTATATTATATTATTTATATGCTGGTCAGACCAGTTGACATTTGGTTTTATCTGCATATAATATACATTAATTTTCTCTTACGATACTCGTGGGTAAGGAACGGAATTATTAATTGCATATTGACATCTAGCGGGCGGCCGGTCATAAAACTATTGCCTGTAACTTCTAAAATATGTACTATGAAAGAATAGTACATATTGTATCGACCCCAAGTAATTGGAATAAGAGTAGGAGAATGATATAGTACGTATTGTAGAAGTTATTGATAATATTTATATGACCTTTGGAATGTAGATGTTTACCAATCGGCATCAGATGTAGTTGGCTCAGGTCCTTATAAGGCTCGGGCCGCCGCCCTCGGCCGGGGCGGCGCAGGCGCGAGTACCTGCGCCTGATGCCGCCCTAACCGAAGCTTCGGGTGATCGGACCGGGGAATTGTCCGGTCCCCCGACGTGAGGCCACCGCGTGAGGACGACGCCTCGACGGCGAAAGCTGCCGGGGCGTCGACAGGAGAGGAGCCCGAGAGGGCATACCGCCGAGCGGGCCACCGAAGACAAAGATCGGGTACCGGTGGCCCGCTCGCACGGCGAAGAAGAGGTGCTTGCAGGGTGGGTTAATGGGGTTGCGCGCCGCCTCTTCCGTCACCCCGGACTGATTAGGCGTGGTGCGACGTCCATAGCCCACCTCAAAAAAAAAAAAAAAGGTCGTTATAAGGCTGCTTTCTATAAAAATATTATTGATATTTAAGTGGCCAGATTTTCTCTTCGCTGTCAGATACTAATCATAATCTCAGCTCATATATATGTGTGTTTTATATTCCTTAGTCTTGCAACACTTATGGTGTAAAGAGTGAGTTGTGGATTTTATTCTTAATCCGTTATTACACAGAAAAAAATAGAATCGAATAATTAGAATTTAAATATACATAAAATTTTATAACATATACATAAAATTAAAGGATGTAGGTACCGAGGGAGTCCGAGACTAACCTACCTAGACCAGATTGGTCACGTACTGAAGGAAGGTGGAGTAAAGAGTCGCCGAAAACGGCGAGCGTGTATGAAGAGAATTATGAATGTTGAGGAAGCGAGTGAAGTATGCAAGGATAGAGTCTGGCACTCTGTTCTCTCTGCCTACCCTGCAAGGGATATAGCGTGATGATATGCATGTATGTATAATATGTATGCAAAATTTAATTATTTATTTAATTATTGCCTGAACGTCATAAGGTAAAACTAATGAGAAACTCGAGACTTATGGAAGTGTCATAAATAAATATCATAGTATATAAATAGTTAAGGTATAATCCCATGACGTATTAACTAGTAGACTTCATTGAGTCTTCATTAACAGGAAAATGTGGTATGAAAATATCAAATAAGAACGAATAGTCTTGATATTATGATATATTAATATTAAGGAAAATCGTTATGCCTTTTGAATGAATCCATCATTATCATTCTCCTACTCTTATCTCAATTACTTGAGGTCGATACATTATGTATTCATCTTTCATAGTACATATTGCAAAAGTTATTGGCAGTAGTTTTATGACCGGCCATCCGCCAGACGTCAACCCTCCTTGGGAATGTAATTGCCGACTAAACAGCATCAGATTGAGTTGTCCATGCCGTTATAAGGCTCTTAGTCGTCTGTTACGACATCTACGAATAAAGTAAGGGTTGGTAGTATTCGTAGCCTCTGCCACGCAGCACCTTTAGAAAGTTATTATTTATTATTTTGAATAAATCCATTAGAAAATATTTTATAATTAAATTATAGTTCAATGTCATATATCTATCACTATCTTATGTACGATTAAATAACACGCGTTTAATTATTTTTACTAAAACGTTTTTTGTTTTTAATTATAAGACAATTAATAAAGTTTTTTTTTATAAAATCCGATTACATCATTTTTCGCTTCGTAATCGGCTTTTATAAATAATTAAGCATATTAAAATGCTAAATTTCAGTAATTTATAATAAAGTTTTTTTTATTGTCATAGGTCATGTCAAGGGCAGTCTGCCCTTGCGGATCACGAGACTGTAAGTTACTAAAAAGAAACTACTGTCAAAACTTTATGTCGTTTCATTAGTTTAGGTTGATGAATCAATCAATCGAGTCATTTTAAAATAAATGATAAAAATAATGATCATCATCATCATTCTCCTACTCTTATCCCAATTACTTAGGGTCGATACAAAATGTGCTCTTCTTACATAGTACATATTGTAAAAGTTACTGGCAATAGTTTTATGACCGACTGCCTGCCAGACGTCAACCCTCCTTGGGAATGTACTTTTTGAGCAAACGGCATCATATGGAGTTGGCCCAGGTCGTTATAAGGCTCTTAGTCGTCTTTTACGACATCCACGAGCACAGTAAGGGTTGGTAGTATTCGTAGCCGCTACTACACAGATAAGAAATATGATATGAGTAATAAAATATGAGTAATAAAATAAATAACAGCATATACTATGGGATTTTGATATTTTCACGAGTATTACCATAGACAGTATTTCACATTTGTAATAAAACAATTTTTACGAATTCTATAGCATTTGTATTTGATTTTTAATTTCTAGACGTTTTAAATGCTTTGCAATTTTCCTGGTCAAATACAAACGCAATAGATTCCGTAAAAATAGTTTTATTTCAAATATAATTAAACAAATTAAAAAAATTATAAATACGAAATTTTCGTTGTCAAATGTTTCACAAGCTCCAATGGTAAACTTTAGCTGTGATTAGGATCTTTCTAGAACTGATAGTTTACAGTCAACTTTCATGGTTATGGAAGGAGATTCATACAATGAATGCTGTAAAGAATTTAATACGTCGGGCAATTAAAAACAAAATAAGAACGCCAAACATTTTTATTTTCTTCTATAAATGCCAATAAACTATGCAAAACTTTTTAATAACGCACAGATTATACTCATGTAGGGTGGCAAGTGCCAAAAAGAAGTTATTTTAAGATATATCTTTTTGTATATTGTATCCACTTATAAATATTAAATAGCATACGTTTTTAAATTTACTGTCGTATTTGCCACTATATATTAAATACAATTTTTTTTGACACTTTATGTCTTGGATATCTCCCATTCCATTCGCGACAGAAGGACTATATTAATACATACAATGTAATTTCATTTATTTCTCACTACGCCTAGACGTAAGCTCCTTATGTGAAATTCTCAAAACCGATATTCTTTTGCTATTTAATATACCTTTTTATTTTCTTTAACTGATATTACGGTGTGCTCCATCTATATTTTTCTTTTGGTCTCAAGGTATATTTTCATATAACATAACGTTGGTAATAGGCGGGTGACTTAATAAAAGAACGGCTTCCTGATACTAACGAGAGTGATACTGTTGAGAATATCAGAGCAGTACACAAAGGGTCGTCATCATCGGCCTTTTATCATCTAGTATCATTTAATAGTGGTAGGACCACGCTATTGATAGTTCTCTGTCTACAGCTGTGGGCCGGTCCGTTTAGGGTAGCAACACACTCTCGCAGAAGATTAACGTCTGAGTAATGGCAATGTGCTATTGCGCTTCGTTCGGTGAGCGGGAGAGCCGGCAGCCCAACTGGGGTGGGTTTGGGGATTTTATTGGTAGGCAGCGGCCTAAGCTATACCCTTGGTATTGCAAAGGTCCATGGGCGGCAGTGACACTTACCATCTTGTATGCTGCATGTTCGTTTGCCACCATAAGAAAAAAAAATCCATGTCTGTACGTAGTCCCCACAAATGAAAGGATGATGGCATCTCCACGCTTGGTTGACAGGTTGGTGATTGTAGTGAAGTGTTATATGTTACTTAGAATAAAGTTACAGTCTACAGTCCTTGTAAACTCTGCCGATTCTTACAATTCTCACAGGCAGCTAATGCGTGGCAATAAATGTATTCTCACGCAATATTATTAGTTAATTATCGGTATGCTATGCTATCTACTGCTTGACGTCATATACATTAAAATTAAAACGAATGAAATCACGAAATGCAATAGGCAATTTTAAATAAGCGATTTGTATATTGCTCTTCCCAAATTATTGGAATAATACTTGTTTCGTGCAACAATTAAAATAATGAACAAATAATTTTAAAACAAAAAATCATATTCTCTGAATCATTTTGTAACTAATAAAGATAAGATTTAATTAGATATTCATAAGAATTTTTTGATTAAATTTTGGATCTTACGATCGATAAATATTTGTATAAAAAAAATTCAAAGTGCAATATGATGTTGTTTTTTATTGCTTATGGTAGTAAACAAGAAACAGCACACCTGATGGTAAGTGTTATTGCCGCTAAGGAACGTTTACAATACCAAAAGTACAGCTAGGTAGCTGTCTACTAATAAAAACCACAAACTCACTCAGAAATCTTAGCTGGTCTATAAGAATATGACCAACTTCCAACCCCCGTCTGGCTGAGGTTAGGGTCTAGCTGATAACCAAGCCACTCTTGAATTTGGTAATATACCCGAAAAAGATGTTGATGAGGAGCAACTGAGGGGTTAATATCAAAATCTACCTTTTCGAAACAATCATAAATGGCAGACTTATGTGACAAATGTTGTCTCAAGGTTAAAATGGCGTATAAATTAAGGGACTGGGTTTCGTTTTACCTGATATTCTTATAGTTATAACTTATGTATATTTTATATTATGTAAGTTACAATGACCGATGAAAACTTATTTTAACATATATTACATCTTTAGAGATGTACTCGTATATACGTAGCGTACTCATGCATATTATGACGATTACAACTTTTTTAATCGTTATATCTCAAAAATGGTGGCTCGTAGGAAAAAAGTATTGATACATTTTTTATAGATAATTTTATGATCTACAATTTTTGTCTTAAGTATTTTATGATAAAATTTACTGTTTTGCTGAAAATCGCGAAAAACTAATTTATTTGACCTTTGACCTTGAATATTTTTTTTTTCATACAGGGGAAAGATGAAACTGAACTTTCAAATTTTATTTTTAATCACATTTTAAAGTTATTGGGAATTTATGTAGCTTCAAATGTCTAAATTGACCGGACTATATACATAATATGAGACTTGTACTATTCTTTGTGCTTAGGAGGGCAGTCATATTGAGTGTGTTTATGGTAATTATTAATTTTGGCTTGGGCTGAAAATCAACGGTTGGGGTGTACCTACATTCCTAGCCACAAGTTGAGCCCAATACCATTTTGTTTTTACTTCTATTACCTATTTGTTATTTTTTAATTTTTATAATGGTTTTTTTTTCTTGGTAAAAACAAATAAAGATCTGTTATTTCTTTCTTTCTTTGATTACGAAAGGTAAATCCTTCCGTAATCAAACAATTTAACTCGACAAAAATAACCTAAACTGAAAGAGTCTATTCCGGGGTGTATTCTCGCAATAAATGGAACCATATACCTCAATTCTTACTGGATGTGTCAAGAAAGACATCTTTGAAATTGGAAAAAATGAGGAAAGCGTGTTTAAGTAGGACTTGAGTAATTTAAGTGATAAGTAATCAATACTTGATGATAAATGTGTGCATTTACATTTCTAACTTAAAAAATAAGCAAAGACTTAGGCAAATATGATTTTTATAAATACAGCAGATTTGCTCTTAATATTTTTTATTCATGTATTTACCTCATTTTCTTTTATGCTACGGCTATGATCTGGCCACATCCCGATTAACCATCCTTTTTTTTTTAGTGGCACGTCGCACGATCTATCCGGGGCAACGGAGAGGGTAGCGAGGGCCGCCCATAATCTGCCCTACGCGTACCTTCTCCACGCCATGTGGGCATGCCACTGGAACTCGGCCCTTTTCGCCAGTGGCACGTCCGGTGGGTTACACTTTCGGGAACCATCTCGAGTGACGTCGTCATCGCCCTCACTCGGCCTCTCCTCGGGCGACGGACTAATCTCCAATCCAATCACCTGTGGTCTCGGCTAGACCGACATTAGACGAAGGCGCCTGCATCCCAGTTCCTGATGCTGTCGACCATCGCTTTCACGACGGCCGGCAGTTTCAGGTCATCAAATCTGTGCCAGACAACTGGCTAACGTTCGATGACATACCGGCGACTGAACACTAGCTGGGAAACTTGCTCGGCGACACACTACCTCCCTCTTCACGTATTGAAGACATCCGCTAGTAAAACTCGGCAAGCATCACTACCTCCAACCGATTAACTGTCCTGGGCGATGATAAGGTAAAATTGGGTACCATAGCCTCCCATTTTTTCGGTTACTAAGTGGGTGGGCAAAAATTAGTTAACTTTGAACCTTCTCACAAATTATCGCAGTACATTGGCCTCTCGTGGCCTTTTCAATTAAATATTTATTATTTTATTTATTAAATCTCTCATTTTGCAATCATGTTTATGTTATTTACTAATTTCCAAACGCGTGATCACGCACGTAAACATGTTTGATAATTGTGCTCGACCCGAATATATATAATTCATCCTCCCTTTGCTTCAAATTAATTATGTTGGCCTATTGTTCCAATAAATTTTGCCAGATAATTAAATCCATGAAGATTTCTGATGTTTATGCGAGTGTTACACATTTGAAATAAAACAACTTTCACTGATTCTATCGCGTTTGTGATCATGGTCACGGGAGGACTCCGTAATCCTCCCGTGACCATGATCACTGTAAAGTGTTCGAAACGTCGGGAAATTAAAATCAAATACAAACGCGATAGAATCCGTAAAAGTAGTTTTATTTTAAATCCAAGAAAACAAAAAATATATATCTTGTATTTATTTTTTTTATATTCATTATACTAGCAGACTCGGCCATGCGTTGCTGTGGCTAAGGTAGCTTCAGTAACACGTGGTGGTTATGCTAATAAATTGTAGCTTATATGAAACATTTGTACGTATAACATAGTGCCATCTATTAAATACTTAATCCAGTCAACAGATACCACATCTGTTAGAATCGTTTGGAGATAACAGATAATTGTGACTGTCAAATAATAGACAATAGATTTGTAATAAAATAATATTGTGACTATAAATTCAGATGGAAGCTATCCTATCTTTTAAGTTGGATCAAACTACACATGCTGTGCAAATTAAATTAAAATCGGTTAAATACTTTAGGAATCCATCGCGGACAAACAACGTGACGCGTAATTTATATATATTAAGATAATGCACAAGCTAGACTTATAATATACTAGCTCACTTTCATGGACACTATTAAATGGTGCTATTATGTTTGAAAACTCACTTCATTATTTATAATAATATCAACATTAATAATATCCATAATACATCAATCATCATTATTGTTGTCTCATTAGTTCTCATGACAATGGCAATTGTATAGAACCCTTGAAACGCGTTGTATTAATGCTAATAAATTTTGCACGATTCATGAACATTTTTAAATAACGCTTCGCACCTATTCATCGTAACGTTTATTTTTTTTTTCTTTCTTGTTTTATAGAAGGCCAGAGATATTTCCTGAGAATAGCGTATTTAAACAAACAAACTTTGCGTAAAACTATACATTAGTTTAACTATATAGTTTTTTAATTTAAAAAAGAAATGATACACTGTGCCGTATTATTTTAGGTAACAGTTACTAATGCCCATGTAGTCACCACCCCAAATAAAGAATGCAATATATCCCCATTCCTTATATATCCGTGGGTTTTGCCAAAGTCTGTAGAAACCTCATTATTTCATTATCATTTCAGCCTATTGCTGTCCACTGCTGGACGTAGGCCTCCCTCATATTGCGCCACAGAGTGCGGTCCTGTGCTGCTATTAACTACGCCCAGCAATCTTCACTAGGTCGTTTGTCCACCGGTCGGGGCGCCCCACACTAGAAGAACGTGTAGTAGGGCGTCTTACACTAGAAGAACCTGTGGAAACCTAAGGTCACCAGAAACACTCACCTTGAAAACTTATGATATCAACTGCGATCCGATGATGAATGAACTTATGATATCAACTGCGATCGAACTGCGAAAGATGTAGGTAGTAGGTACCGGGGGAGACCGTGACTTACTTACGTAGACCAGATTGGTCACGTACTGAAGGAAGGTGGAGTCAAGAGTCCCCAAAACCGGCGAGCGTGTATGAAGAGAATTATGAATGTTAAGGAAGCGAGTGAAGTATGCAAGGATAGAGTTCTCTGGCACTCTGTTCTCTCTGCATACCCTGCAAGGGATATGGCGTGATGATATGTATGTATGTGTAACTGCGATCCCGAACCTGCCTGCTAATCTTGACATTATCCTTCTTAGAGGGACGTAGGAATGACTAATAGTTGATGTAGATGTGCTGATGGCTAACTGCAGTTCCTACATTTTTCTACATTTTTTTACGCGTGGTGACGGAGTAAGAATACAAATCACCACCCCCTATTTTACTCGTGGGTGATCGTAAAAGACGACTAAGAAATAAAATATGCATATAACATCTATGCAAGAGAAGGAAAACTCGAAATAAAATCCTATACCAACAGGTATGACCAGCGTGGTTTAGTAGGTCAATTTCCCTCCCATTACGGAGGAGGCTCGAGTCCACAATGGGATGTATATGAGCTGAGATGATTACTACGTTTCACCCTTCCGTTATTCCGTCCAGAGCAACGGAAGGCCTATATAAATACAGAAAATGTAATTTCATTTAATTTTCATTGTGCTTAGACGTAAGCTCCCTATGTGAAATTTACTTATTAGTGGTTCCGGTGGCGCCGCGGGCCGGTCCATCCGGAATAGTACTACACTCTCGCAGAAGATCGACATTTAAGTAATGGCAATGTGCTATTGCGCTTCGTTCGGTAAGCAAGAGAGTCGTAAGCCCTGTAAGTAAGGTGGGTTTGGGGTTTATATTGGTAGGCAGCGGCCTCGCTGTATCTCTGGTATTGCAAAAATCCATGAGCGGCAGTCGTTGGATGACATTTGTCATCAAGTATGCTGCTTGCACGTTTGCCACTTCTAGCAATAAAAAAAAGAAAAAAAAAGTGTGTGTGTTAGCTCCGACGCACGACTGGAGTTTACTCCTTAAGTACGATTATCAAAACAGGTGCAAAAAAGCTCATTTGACTAAAAATAATATATATATATATATATATATATATATATATATATATATATATATATATATATATATATATATATATATATATATATATATATATATTTACATTTATTAAAACTGTTCAGTGAAGTATTATCTCACGTCAGAAAGTCAAGAATAGGTTGCGCACCAAAAACGTAACGAGGTCATTTGATCACTAGATTTTACTCCTCAAATTTTTCTCATACCGGGCGCCTTATATGAAATACGATTCTTAAGGAGTAGACTCCAAAACAAGAAAAAATAAACAACTAATGCTTTTAGTATGTAAATTAAGGTTGAGTAATATGAACGTCATCTTGTTTATATCTGGGAAATACCCATGGGTGTGGCAATAATAATGACTAAAAACAACAGTATGATAAAATAAAACGAAAACAAGTTTTGTTATATTAACATATGTAATATAGATTACATATATTAATTGATGAAATAATTACAATTTTATTTGTATTACAAGATGGGTAATCAGATGACCTAGTGACCTAGTTCGAGATTTTAAGTGACAAATACTTTTAGGTTTATGGTAGTTTTCGTTAGAAATATGAGATTAAATTAAAGTATCTGGCTTATATATATATACTTTCCCTCTCGTGACGGAATAAGAATGCAATTCACCACCCTATCTTGCCCGTAGGTGATTGTAAGAGACGATTAAGGGTATAAGACGCATATAATACCATTCAAGAGAAGGAAAACTTGAAACAAAACCCTATACCAACACGTCTGACTAGTGGTATTGATAGTAGGTCAATTTTCCTCCCGTCATGGAGGAGGCTCGAGCCCAACAGTGGGACATATATGAGCTGAGATGATGATTATACATATAATAAATGAGCAGAAACCGTGTGTCTGGCTGTCAATATATGATAAATTTATTAAAAAATTAGTATAGGCAGTAAGAAAACTCTTAACAGAAAACAAAAATCATTTTTTTGGAATATTATCTGTCTGTGTGTCTATATGTTTTGATATACAGGGTGGAAGTGGACCGCTCCCGAAAACAAAGACAGGTAACCCTTCTAGTCCTACTTATAATTATAGGCTAGAAAAGAAACGATCCGGATGTTTTTTTTTTTCACTACGAATTTTAAGTTTTTTTCACATTCCATCGTATTAGGAAAGTAAAGATTATTCCATAAAAATTACGTCACCTTACTTAGATGAGAAAAGACGCAATCTATTCAAAACTCACGATAATATGTTCAAGAGTTCAACGACTTTGTGTGGTGAAAAAAAAATTTTTTTTTTCATCCGAATCGATTTTTTTTCTAGCCTATCATTACAAGTAGGACTAGAAGAGTTACTTGCCTTTGTTTTCGGGACTAGTAGGGTTACATGTCTTTGTTTTCGGGAGCGGTCGCCTTCCATCCTGTGTATGTACAGGCTAATCTCTAAAATTAATGGAATATGCCGTAGTTTTCACAAATTTATTAAGCTCATATCAGAGTAACATTTTGATTTGATTTTGATCATATCCATAGCCTTTGTTTCATTAAAATGTCATGTCAGTAAAAAAAGTTATAGTCATTTAAATTTTAAAAACATCGCTCGCCTTTTATGTCTAGAAAACGGTCAATTCAAGAATACCATAAGGCATCCAGCTAGTGTTAGATATGTATACGTCTGTTTGGATTGAGGCATTATTATTTTCAATTTTAACGTAATTTGTATTATTAGTACATTTATAATCACCGTGACGCAAGGATCTATTGCTCATATTTACTTGGCAGGTTTAAACATATCTATTATTCTACAAACTTAAGCACCAAAGAATCTAACAGAGGTTTAGGTTATCTATTTTCACAGCACTAATGAAATGGTAGTATAAAAAACTTGTAATAACAAAACACATAGAAAATATCATTATTAATACTTGATAATTTAATCTGTATTTTCCGTAACTAAGCAATCTGTAGAGTATATGATTGTAGTACTATAAATAAATACAAGAAAAAAACCGTTTTGCGTTTGCAATAGGGAAAAACTAATTATAAACAAATACAAATTTATGCTGTGCGAAGGCAGCTACGAATACTAGCAATACTTATATTCTTCGTGGGTTTAAAAAAATTAAGGCTATCAGTTTTAAATTAACCTTAATATGCAATCATACTTTAAGTGGTAGGGACCAAACTCCTGACAGTTTTCTGTCTACAGCCGCGGGCCCGTCCTTCCGGTGTAGAGCCACAGATCAACGTATGAGTAATGGCATATATAGTAGTGGTAGTACCAACTATATAGTAAAACGTGGGTGAACCCACTTTGCCAGGGACCCCCCGAGCCGAGGTCCGTACCCCACAGGGGGTGCCCTCGGGGACGGTCGCTTAACTTTTACGGGTTGAGAGCCCTCAGCGCTCACCCACAGTCTGGGTAAAGTTGTCATAGCCATCAGAGGCTAACAAGTAAGTCACACAAAAAAAAAAAAAAAAAACTATATAGTAGTGGTAGGACCACGCTGTTGACAATTCTCTGTCTATATCCGGGGTAGTACTACACTCTCGCAGAAGATCGACGTCTGAGTAATGGCATTGTGTTACTGCACTTGGTTCGGTGAGCGAGAGAGCCGGCAGCTCAACTGGGTGGGTTTCGGTGTGTTTGCAAAGGTCCATGGGCGGCAGTATCACTTACCATCTGTTGTGCTACTTGCTTAATTGCCACCATAAGCAATAAGAAAAATGGCATGACACGTAAACAAAACAAAAAGCCTACCTTTAATTCTTCTTGCATCGTACATATTGCAAAAGTTTCTGCAATACTATTATGGATGACGTCAAAACTGCTTTTTATTTGGCGGCGGGCTATACATTAGTCATGCCCCGCTAAATCGGTCCGGGGCGACAGAAGAAGCGGCGCACGACCCCATAGACCCGCCCTACAAGTACCTCTCCACGCCGTGCGAGCGGGCCACCGGAAACATCAAACCTGCTTGGGAATGTCTTTGTTAACCAGAAGATATCAGATGATTTGGATAAACGATAATACTATACGGATAAATAGAAACTATAAGACGGTAGCGATCATAGATACGTAACTTCATAGAAGGATAATTGATCGTGGGAATAAATGCTTATTATTCTGTAAAATAGTGAATTATATGTCACGCGTTCGTAAATGTGGATGTATTGTTAATTAAGTAATTGACTACATATTTATTGACGTACGCCATTATATCCTTATAAGGTTTCATTGATTAATATAATTAATGAATTGAATTGTATTGCGGTTACCAATTACGATAATATGATGAATTGCTTAAAAACATAGGTATTGTATTTAATGAAACCTTTTTTTATTGCTCTTGGTGGTAAACAAACAAGCATAACATGATGGTAAGTATTACTGCCACCCATGGACTTGTACAATACCAGGGGTATATCTAGGTCAGCCTATCAAGCGGCCACCGAAGACAAAGATCGGGTACTGGTGGCCCGCTCGCACAGCGAAGAGAGGAGTTTGCATGGTGGGTCTATGGGGACGGGGCGAGAGGCATACATAGTCCACAGAAAAAAAGGGGGGTATTTCTAGGTCAGCCTATCAATGAAAATCCGAAATCCATACAGAAAGTTGTGTTTTCAGTTCTCTCGCTCACCGAATGAAGTACAGGAGCATACCGTCACTGCTCAGTCGTGGATTTCCTGTGGAACTACTCCGGACGGACGGGCCCGCAACTGTAGACAGAAAACTGTCAACACTGTGGTCCTGTCACTATTATAAACTCGCAGTTAAATGATTCATTATGTACTAGTTGGTGTTTACAAGTTATTTTTAAGTGACATTAACTTTTTAATTGATATAGGATTATAATTAACTTTAGCTGTTGCTTCCAATTTAGCTTGATCTGTTTGTAAAAAGTGACAGTAAATCCATCTAATAGTCTTGAAAATTAGCAGTGTAATACCGAAAAAAACAAATACCTGACTGAATGACAAAAATTGATAATAAAAGCTTTTAGTTTTCCGTTGCTTTTTTCTTATCACGTACACTCATTTTTTAATAACTTTATTAAGTGTACGACGTGCGGTTTCTACTGATTTATTATGTGAGTAAATAAATAAAATTGAATATTAAACCGTTTGCTAGTATTTATCAGATTGTAATAAATTTTCTTAAAAATACTATATGAACGGCTATGAAGAGTTTTTTTTTTAAAGTGCCTCTTTGTAACCGGCTATTATTTACTTACAACCCGCCCATACAGTCGACGACGAAGGAATGGTGCGAACCCCACAATCAAGTGACCACCGGTATTGAGTAAAGTATTTCTTACATACAGCTACAGTGAATTTTACTAATAGACAAGGGCGAAGTTCGCTGGACGGGCCATTGATAACAACGGATACCAGTCCGAACGTCCCGTAATTTTATGAATTTTAAATTATTGCAGTTTCACGGTTCTGGAGTAATCGCTCTAGGTTAGATTGGGTGTGGCCAAATATAGCCGAAAAAATAAAGGTTTTTCAATGTATTGTTAAGAGAAACCTTTTGCAACAAATTTGGACCTTGTTTTGAATAACAACTAAAATTATGTCAAATATTAGCTTTATTAGAAAATAAAACAACAGGCAGTCATGGCGACTGCCGATAGAAGTTAAAACTATTAACTTAAGACTAATTGAAATATTAATAATTTTCTAATTTTTATATAAAAATAACAAATATTATCGAACATCTAGGAATCGGTTTATCACGCTAGTAAGATAACCTTTAAACCACAATGACTGAATACTCATTTCATGACATAAAGGTTAAATATTAAAAATACAATTAAAAATAAATAATGCCATACTTTTAAATGCAAATATTGATATGAATATTGAAAATATTTGAAAATAAATTCTTTATTTTCATTATTCATTTATCTATATAAAAACACTACTCATAGCTATAGATTGTACTATTAGCATTAGCATGTCGGTGACGCGAACCTATAAGTTTTCCCCCTCCAAATCGCTCAACGCGCCTAAAGAAGTTTTCACATAGCTATAGATATACTATTAGCATTAGCATGTCGGTGACGCGAACCTATAAGTTTTTCCCCTCCAAAAACGCTCAACGCGCCTAAAGAAGTTTTCACTTAAAAAAAAAACTATGGTAGTTATTTATTCAATAGGAAAACCTGCGCACGCGCCGATTATGACGCGTGCCGGACACGAGCAGTGGCAATTCCGGTTTTTACATTTACGTATGTATTTTCTGATTCATTTCTGAGTCAAAAGCAGTAAAGGAAAGAAGGACAGGACAAAGTGCATTGAGGATGTCATGCGGTTAAAATGTAGGTTTTTTTTCGTGAATACAGGTGTGAGGTATTAGCGATGGAATATCCATTGTCCTAGGTTATTAACTATAGATGACTCCTTTAAGAGCATTTTTAATGGAAGGCTTGTGAATATTAATTGTTGGATCTTTAATGAAAAGTACATAAAACAAAAATGTAACGAAGCACGAAACGTAACGAGCAAGCGACACACCTGATGATAAGTGTTACTACCGCCCATGGAACTTTGCAATACCTGGCGTAAAGCTAAACCACTGCCTACCAACCAAAGGTCATCCAAGTCGATCTTCCGGCTGTCTTGCACTCCGAACGAAGCGCAATAACAAATAACCGCTGCTCAGACGTCGATTTTCTGCGAAATTGTGGCATTACCCGGGACGAACCGATCCACAAGATTTTTGTCTACAGACAGAAAACTTTCAACAAAGGGTAGTGGTGGACCACGCTGTTAACAGATCTCTGTCTATAGCCGCGGGCCGGTCCGTCCGGGGTAGTACCACACTCTCGCAGAAGATCGACGTCTGAGTAACAGCAATGTGCTATTGCGCTTCGTTCGGTGAGCGGGAGAGTCAGAAGCCCAACTGGGTGGTTTTGGGGATTGTAATGGTAGACAGCGGCCTAGCTATACCCTGGTATAGCAAAGGTCCATGGGTGGCAGTGACACTTACCATCAGGTGTGCTGCTTGCTCGTTTGCCACCATAAGCAAAAAAAAAAGAAAAAAAAAAGATGTGGCCCTATAACTGTTACACACCCATATTTTTTAAACTTTTTACGTAAAAGGCCGTAAATTAAATGAATCACTATATATTATGTATCATATTTTTACGCAATACGAATAATTGCCCTTCATTGGTCTTCATGTTGACGAAATAAATTTCCACGTCAGCATTTATAACATGTATTGGATTCACTGACGTCAAAGATGTATTCTAAACTCGTATACCCAAAAATAGAATTGCGTATAAGTGACGTCAAAATAGTAACTTTTTGCATCAGTATTTATACATACATACATATCATCACGCCATATCCCTTGCAGGGTAGGCAGAGAGAACAGAGTGCCAGAGAACTCTATCCTTGCATATTTTACTCGCTTCCTCAACATTCATAATTCTCTTCATACAGGCTCACCGGTTTTGGAGACTCTTGACTCCACTTTCCTTCAGTACGTGACCAATCTGGTCTAGGTAGGTTAGTCTCGGTCTCCCCCGGTACCTACATCCTTCCACTTTCGCATTGTATACCTTCATTATTTATATTATATATAGTATTTATATTATATTATATATTTATATTCAGTATTTATATATAGTATCATTATTTATAACTCTATCATTATCATCTCAGCTATACGTCCCGTTGCTGAGCTCAAGTTTCCACCACAATAAAATGGAAATTGGTCGGAAATTGACAGGAATTGATTAACGGATTGGTTTTATTTCAAGTTTCCTTTATCTGTATAAGCATCTATATCTATAGCAGCGTTATATGCATATTTAATTCCTTAATCATCCTTTACGACACCCACGGATTTTTGTCATCTTCGTCACGGTAATTATATTAGGTAACTTATGTTGGATTTCCGGACCTTAAATAGCTAAACAGTCAAGGTTTTCATAAATTAATTAATACTAACTAAAATGGTATGCCCAAAAATGGAAGTAGATGAAGGGCGTAAACGTCATCATCTGACGAACTAGCAGGGCAATTTGAGTGGTAACCACAAGAACACTGAAACAGTGTTGAACGATGAGCCGTTAAAACTCAGATGGAACTATGAGTCATAGATTCGTAAAGTGCTATATGTAAATGTCTATTGAATGCTTGTGTCGCCGCAAAAGGTTTAAGTAAAAACAACAGGCAGTCATGGGGACTGCCGATAGAAGTGAAAACTATTAACTTAAGACTAATTGAAATAATAATAATTTTCTAATTTTTATATAAAAATAAAAAATATTATCGAACATCTAGGAATCGGTTTATCACGCTAGTAAGATAACCTTTAAACTACAATGATACTCATTTCATGACATAAAGGTTAAATATTAAAAATACAATTAAAAATAAATAATGTCATACTTTTAAATGCAAATATTGATATGAATATTGAAAGTATTTGAAAATGAATTTTTTATTTTCATTATTCATTTATCTATATAAAAACACTACTCATAGCTATAGATTATACTATTAGCATTAGCATGTCGGTGACGCGAACCTATAAGTTTTCCCCTCCAAAAACGCTCAACGCGCCTAAAGAAGTTTTCATATAGCTATAGATATACTATTAGCATTAGAATGACGGTGACGCGAACCTATAAGTTTTTCCCCTCCAAAATCGCTCAACGCGCCTAAAGAAGTTTTCACTTCAAAAATAATTGCACAACAGATCTAATCGGATCATTTCTGAACGGTGGCAACAAGTAATTGCTACACGCCTCCTTCCCCTCTCCCCGCCTCGCATGTCAGTCACTTACGCTGCTCGGTAACAAATATCTCTCTAAAGACAATTATTATCCAAAAATCAATATTTACAAGATAAAAGACATTGTGGAAGTGCTTTTTTTTATGTCGGTGGTGGCAAACGAGCCAGTAGCACACCTGATGGTAAGTGACACTGCCGCTCATGGACCTTAGCAATACCAGGCATGTATGTGGGAGAAATGATCGTTGAAAACGTACAGTTGACGTCTGTATCGTTTTCAGGTGGAATGGATGAACCCTGCTGCGGTGTCGAGTGGTACGGTGATAAAATGGTGACGTGATGTGGCTTCCGCAGTTCCTGACTGATAAGTGCTTGTTTTATACCCGACAGTTTGCGTTTCGTATATCTTTTATAATAAACTAGCAAACCTACCGTTGGTTTGTTTGTAGAGGTCGATATATTGGAACCTGGTGGCAAGTTGCATCAATTGGAATAGCATATAAACCTTCTCCGTGAAAAAATACATATACATACTTACCAATTTTCATAATGATCGGTCAAATAGTTTCTGAGTTTAGCGATATCATATGTACAAACATTCTCTTTTATAGATATAGATGATTGAATTCTAGATGCTTGACATAAATCTACTTTATTATATAACTGTTTACATGTTGGAGTGGTCTAGGTATCAACTTCGTGCCGAAGGTTGTAGGTTCAAAAAATATGTGGAATATTTTTTGTAGAATGCACATATTATTGTTCGAATTTTGGATGTGATTTGTATCTCATCATTCTCTTGCTCTTATCCCAACTACTTGGAGTCGACTCAATATGTCCTCTTTTTCCATGCAGCCCTATCAGACGTCATCTCTGTAGTCGCTCCCTGTTTATACATATCATGCTTCACGCACTCCATCCCTCTTTTCTTTGCTCTCCCTTTACCCCTAGAGCCTTCAACATTCATACTCAAAACCTTCCTCGCAACATTACTTTCATCCCGTCTCATCACATGTCCATACCAGGTCAAACGTTCACTCCTTAATGTGATTTGTATCTATTACTTTCATATTTCTGGAGATCTCGCGATACAAGGATTTATTCATCATTTCGAGCCATTATCTTATAAACGAAAAAAAATAATGCCTCAATAATGGATTCTAACGACTGCGCCCACCTACCCTTTTAATTAATATATATTTATTTTTCCTTTCTTATACATATAAATTCTACACGCTGTAAGATGGTATACAAATATTATTAACCCTTACATTGCTTGTGGATGTCGCAAAAGACGAGGGATTTACATTCACTTGCGCAAATTTCATCGGATGTATTCTGATCAACAATTAAATTTACCAGGAGGGTAGACGTTAGGTCACCGAAGACAAAGATCGGGTACCAGTGGCCCGCTCGCACGGCTAAGAGATTTTTGCAGGGTGGGTTTATGGAGTTGCGCTCCGCCTCTTCCTTCGCCCCGGACCGATTTGGCGGGGCGCGACGACGTCCATAGCCCACCGCAAAAAAAAGGGAAAAAAGAAAAAAAAGGGTAGACGTTAGGCAAGCGGCTGGTCATAAAACTATAACCAAAACTTTTTCATTATTTAAAGAAACTGGGTACATATTGTGTAGATTCCTAGTAATTAGAGCAGAATGATAATGTAGTATTATTTTAATCAAAGACACAGTTTTCTAAATAATAAACATAAGTAGCAATGAATAGTTATATTAATATACCATATTTTATAATAGTACATCGAATAAATAATATATTATTAACGTTAATTTATTTATAATCTATATTCTATTATAATATTAAACTATAATAATAAAAATATTATGAAAGTTTGACTTCATAAAGGTTGCACCCAACTTCTTTTTATTTAGGTATTAGTTTTCTGATGTATACGCGAGTATTACTCATTTCAAATAAAATATCTTTACGGATTCTATAGTATTTGTATTTGATTTTTAATTACCCGACATTTCGAAAACTTCAGCGTTTCTTTCGAACACTTTACAGTACTCCCGTGATCATGAACGCTGTATTCGAAACGTCGGAATATCAAAAATTCAAAAATCACATACAAACGTGATAGAATCCGTAAAAATTGTTCATTACAATTTATTTTTTATTATATTAATCACTATTTTTTTTTACTAACTAATTATAATGTTAGATAATCTTTATATTATAGTGAACCTTATATAAAGAAAAAAAAATCATTTGAATGATGGAATTCTATTTTTTTTTTAATTTATATTCAGTCAAATTCCGTGATCCGATGCCGTTTGTGTGATTTCATCCAGCTATAATCTCTTACATTATATTTGAATTTTATAATATATCGAGATTCAAAAAACTGACGCTAATTCTTACTAAACATATTGTATTTTTTTTTATAAAAAAAATCAATAATGAAATAATAATAAAACCAAAGGAATTTTTTGTCGGATCTTCTCAGTAGCAGTTACGTTCCCATTCAATGGTAGTTTATTGTATTCATTTAAAATTGACAATATATATGTTCTCTCGTAGGATTTATACACAATGAATTTGAATGATTTTAACGGTTGTATGTTATTTAATGATAAAAAAAACGATTATAAAATATATTCATTGATTTCGTTGGATTTCGGTTTGATATCTCGGCGATGAACGTTGAGAATGGATCCTGGTGAGAAAGCTTGGTGTGCAATCTAGTGATGAAGGTGTTCGACGATCTGGTGATGGTCCTATTCTACCTTCTAACCAGTGGGTTGACATAGCACCTTTTCCCTGTAACATTAAACATATTACTTTTAAAACCACACATATTAAAAAATAGATTGCACAGATGCCGTAGTATTTAAGATACCGACCTACCATGCCAAGGACTTACGAGTTCGATTCCCACGCAGGACAGTAATTTATGCGATTAACAAATTATTGTCCTGAATCTGAATGTAATTTGTATTCGTTAATTATATTTGTAAAGTCTCCTGCAATATAAGGTCATTTTCTTTTTATTTTTTTAAATATTAATTTCAAACTGAATAAGTCAAAGTATCGAATCGAGTACTGAGTATCATAGATTGGAACTCCACGGACAGAACTTTTTGCAATCCATAAGTGAATAATCTAAATCTAAAAGTTACTTATGTTTCATCATCATTTCAGCTCATATATATCCCACTGTTGGTCTCAAGCCTCCTCCGTAATGGGAGGGAAATTGATTTCCTATACTACGCTGGTTAGACGTGTTGATATAGGGTTTTGTTTCGAGTTTTTGTTCTCTTGCATAGATGTCATATGCGTTTTATATCCCTTAGTCGTATCTTACGATCACCCACGGGTAAGATAAGGGTTGGTGAATTGTATTATTACTCCGTCAAGACACGTACGTTTATTAATTATATATAACTTATGTTTATTAATAAAGTCACCCGAGATATATTGTTTTATTCTTTTTGACGAGTTGTTTCTGAAAAAGAAATAAAAAAATATTATCAGGCAAATACCATCGTAATTATAGAGTAGCGATAGCTGAGTGAGGTATTAATGACTTGTAATCTAGAATAACACGTTTTGCCTTATTTTATAATCGTATAATATAAGGACAGATGCTATTAACAACTATTTTATATTATATTGTATAATTACCAATAACGAGAAATTATTAGGAGATGGAAGAGGAAAAATAATTGGAATTTTGGTAGATATAAATGCTTATAATGTTCATTATACTAATAAAACGTATGTATAGAAAAGTAGTGAGAATACGATATATCACCACCTTCTTTTCCTACGGGTGATAGTAGAGGATGATTTAAGGACCTAAACAGATAATATCATTGTAATTACACACACTATTGTGGTAGGACCACGCTGTGGACAGTTCTCTGTCTACAGCCGCGGGCCGGTCCGTCCGGGGTAGTACCACACTCTCGCAGAAGATCGACGTCTGAGTAATAACAATGTGCTATTGCGCTTCGTTCGGTGAGCGAGAGAGCCGGAAGCCTAACTGGGGTGGGTTCAGGGTTGTATTGGTAGGCAGCGGCCTAGCTATACCATTGGCAAAGGTCCATGGGCGGTAGTGACACTTACCATCAGGTGTGCTGTCTGCTCGTTTGCCGCCATAAGCAATAAAAAAAAAAAAAAAAAAAAAAAAGTAATATAGGAAGGAAGATCCATGTGGTCTCTTACTCTTATCCAAGGATAATCGTAAGAGACGACTAAGATACGTAATCAAGTAACATCACTGAAAGAGAAGGAAATCTATATAAGCCGTCTGACTAGCGTAGTAGGTCAAGACTCCATTCAAGGAGTAGGGTCGCGCCCAGCAGTACGTTTATGAGCTTAGACAATAGAGGAAGGGATTTAAAAATTAGAATATAATCTTATACAAACCATGTGTGTAATTTGTCTGCGTTAATTATGTTTGTAAAGTCCCCCGCAATACAAGGATTATTTCCTTAGTGCAGGGTGATATTAAAAAAAAAACGTATAGCAACTGCAATAGGTCAACTGCCATCATAATTTCAGAGGAAACTCCAGCCCAGCGGTGGGTTATATATAAGCTAAGATGTTGCTGATAAAAAAAAACAAATTTACCTTTACATCGACAACGCCTCTTGGTTTCGTTATAAACAGGCCTGTTTTGTCCAAAGCTCTTTTCATGTCATCAGATATTTGTATTTTCATTGCTGTAAATTAAAATAAACATATGGAACAATAATGATAACTTTGCAGGCAATCTAAACTTCAAAATCATAAATAATAATTGGAAATGTAACTTTATTTGTTTTTTTACGCTTTCACACTAAAAGTATATTGTAAACTATTATCGTAAATCAATTGTCTTGAAATTACATATACCTATACTTTATCAGGGATTGCTATAGTGTCATGAGTGTTAAAAGAGGATGATACCCGAAAGGGTTACTCTCTGGACAAGCCACCTAAGAAAATTACTCATATCAATAGTCAGCCTAAATAAAAAAAAATAACCAGAGGATTTGTAACTTTTTTAAATAAATTAATGACTTTTAAGCATGATAATTTAATTTCAAAAACGTTATGTTAAAAAAAAATATTGATAATTCATATTAAAAAATAAATTAAATTAAAATAGAATAAAATAGACCAGGTTGATTTTTAAAAGCTTCACAGTTGCTAGAGTTACATCACAGAATACAAAATAATAGCTATTACCTGCTGCTATTATTATTCTTGTGTGGTATTGGCTACGAATAGACGTCTGCGACGCTGTCGTAAAATACGACTAAGAGATTTAAATCGACCTGGGCCAACTCCATCTGATATCGGCCAATCAACATTTATATTCCCAAGGAGGGTTAACATCAGGCAGCGTCCGGACGTAAAACTAACGCCAATAACTTTTGCAATATGTACAATGGAATAGAACTACTTATTGCATCGACCCTAAGTAATTGGGAAAAGAGCAGAAGAATGATGAATTTCTCACTATATTCCAACCGACGATGATAACATAGATCCTTAAGTAGCAATAAAATCATTAATAAAATATACAATAAATATTATTTACCGTGTGGTGACGGAGTAAGAATACTATTCTCCATCCCATATCTTACCCGTGGGTGATCGTACGAGACGACTAACGGATATAAAACGCATATAACATCTATGCAAGAGAAAGAAACTTCGAAGCAAACCCTATACCAACACGTCTGACCAGCGTGGTACAGTAGGTCAATTACCCTCCCATTATGGTGGAGGCTCGAGCCCAACAGTGGGACATATATGAGCTGAGATGATATTAAATATCTGAATTAACATCTTACGTTCTCCTGTACTCTCCATTCTGCTGGCTGTATTAATAGTATCACCAAAGAGACAGTATCTAGGCATCTTGCTTCCCACTATGCCAGCCACACAAGGACCTGTATGTATACCAGTCCTCATGCATAGAGTCTGAAACAAAATTTAATCATCAATTTTATTTGTAAATTTTTAGGTCATAATCATCACAGTCTATAAATGTCCCACTGTTAGGCTCGGGCCTCCTCTGTAATGAGAGGGAAATTAACCTACTATACCGCGCTGGTCAGACGTGTTGGTACAGGGTTTTGTTTCGAGGTTGCCTTCTCTTGCATAGACATTATATGCGTTTTATATGCCTTAGTCGTCTCCTACGATCACCCACGGGTAAGATATGGGATGGAAAATAGTATTCTTACTCCGTCACCACACGGACATTTCGGTCATTAGGTGTGAGTTTATTATTAATACTGCAGTTTCGAAAATTATGCTTATTATACCAATGGCATGTTAATCTAATAATAAATTCGGTATGTTATACTTTTTACCAGCTTAAGCTTTGAAAATGACGACTCATGCTTGACAATACATGCTACTATTAATTAATTTAGTATATTGTTCCACCATTTTTTATAAAGACACCACCCTCCATTAAGAAAATAATCTTTGTATTGCGGGGGACTTTACAAACATTTAATTAACGCAGACAAATAACACACAGACTCAGAACAGCACTTTGTGTATCGCAAAATAATATTGTCCTGCGTAGGAATTGAACTCATGGTACTGGCACGGAAGGTCGGTAGCTTAACCACTGCGCCATCTGAGCAGTCACATTACCTTATAATAATATATAACAATGTTAAAATACATTGCTTTTAATGTATTCTAATTCAGTTAATAGGCAAATAAGTAATTGCACTTTATTTTAATTATCACTCATACAGAATTAAAACTTAGATCATCATCATCATCATCTTAGCTCATATATGTCCCACTGTTGGACTCAAGCCTCCTCCATAATGGGAGGGTAATTGACCTACTGTACCACGCTGGCCAAACGTGTTGGTATAGGGTTTTGTTTTGGGATTTTTTCTCTCTCGCATATATGTTATAAGCGTTTTATATCCCTTAGTCGTCTCGTACGATCACCCACGGGTAATATAGGGGGTAGTGAATTTTATTCTTACTCTGTAACCCAACGAAGGAAAAGTTAGATATTAACACTATTATAAACATCAAATGACAAAGCAGTCGTATGATGTAAAAAACTTTAACTTAATTATAACTTTAACTTATTGCCATTGTCTTTGATAATGTCGGAAGTGAAGTCTTAAGTTCGAGGACTTAAAAACCAAAAAAAAATTTGCTATTGCAAATATTTTGATTGCTATTATACTTAAATTCGACTTCAGAGATGGCGTAGTAGCACAAATACCGACCTTCCGTCGCAGCGTCGTAGGTTCGATACTTTGTGCGATCCACAGTGTTGTTCTGAGTCTGTGTGTAATTTGTCTGCGTTAATTGCATGTTTGTAAAGTCCCCCACAATACAAGCATTATTTCCTTAGATAACGATGGTGTCCTTTAAAAAAAATTGTTATGATCTTATAAATTGCACTATGCGATAAGACCGCCTAATTGTACCAAAGTTTATTTTTTTGTCTTTTCTTATTTTATTCCTGTATATATGGTGTACAATAAAGAGTTATTATTATTATTCTCTTTATTAAAACTTATAACTATTTAATACATTTCTAAGTATATAATATAAAGAATAATATATTTAAAAATATAAAAAGCGTGTTGACCCACCGGCAGCGAATACAGGGACCAAGCCGCAGGTGGTTAGGGCTCCAAAGAGAGGAACTTTCTCACAATGCGTGCCGTGTCGAGTAACACCGCTTTCTGCATCAGATCCCCAATCCAACTACCTAACGCGAGCCTCTTATGGTGTTATTATTATTCTCGTTTATTTCTTCATTTCATATTTGTACATTTTTAAATAGATTAAAGGGGTAAACAAACACGCTCACATACATATACAGTTAAAAACAAAACAAAAAAACTACAAACACACAATCTATTTAAAAGAGTAAAAATAGTGTAGCACTGGCAGCGGGTGTAAGGACCAAACTACCGGTGGTTAGGGATCCAGAGAGAGAAATCTCCTCACAATTCATGCCGTGTCGAGGAGAACTGCCTTCTGCATCTGACCCTTGACCCAACCACCGAACGCGAGCCTCGAGAGATGTTGGTCGAGGCTCTTGGCCATTAAGCCATTGACCGAAACAACTTTCGATACAATGATCGCCGAGTCCACATCCCACATGTCGACAATCTCATGAGCCAAGTCCAGATATTTAACTTGTTTATCTTTCTCAGCCTTCACGAGATTCTCGTCATGTGGAACGGTAACGTCGACTATCATTGCACGACGCTCTAGACGATCTATCACCACGATATCAGGCTTGTTGGCTAAAACAGTCCTATCAGTGATGATAGATCGATCCCAGTACAATGTGACATGACTATTTTCGAGAACTACTTCTGGTACATACTTATAGTTATAATTGTTTTTATTATTATTATTATGACTATTAAAATAACGCTCTGATACTTATCGTCACTCAGATACCGATTTCACTTTACTGTAATATATTAATATTAGCATCCGAAAAATAACGGGTTTTATAAATTCCTACGCAAAACCATGCATATTTTAATTCTATAATTAGAATTGTTATGAATAAAATATGTACGTCTATACGTCACAGTCTAGCGTAGATTGTGTCACAATTTGATAATGGACGTATAAAATACCGGTTGCATACGTGCTAAGATTGCAAACGTTTATGCAATGTTGTAACAAGTTTAAGGTCATCGAGCATTGCTGAGGTCATTAAAATACTTGTACTGTATTGTGGTTTTAAAATTGCTTAAAATTTAAAAGAAAATACCACTATTCCGGTCAATATAGACATTTAAAATAACAATTTTTCCGTGTGGTGACGGAGTAAGAATACTATTCACCACCCCCTATCTTACCCGTGGGTGATTGTACGAGACGACTAAGGGATATAAAACGCATATAACATCTATGCGACAGAAGGAAAACTCGAAACGAAACTCTATACCAATACTGTATAGTAGGTTAATTTCCCTCCCATTACGGAGGAGGCCCGAGCCCAACAGTGGGACATTTATGGGCTGTGATGATGATGATGATGATGAAAATAACAAAAATTCCCGGAGTGCCAAATATTGGTGGAGAGCTGGAGTTCATCATTACAAATAAAGTTTTATAAATTCCCATCGATCCTATGTGTGCTACAAAAGTTATTCGGAATTAAAGATCAAAATTTAAGTTTTTTTTGGATTTTTCTCGAAAGCGGTAAGTTTTATCATAAAAAAACCTCAAACCAAAATTGTAGATCTTAAAATTCTCTACAATAATTAACTTATTCGACCACTATTTTTATGTTTCAATTGACCGGACTACACGTTCATTTCCGTTAGTTTGAAACTCACTTTAAAATATTCAATTAACACCACTTTCAAAGTTCTAATAAACATCATAATCATCTACTGGTGTCTTAAAATCAATCATTTTTAAACATACAATAAATACCTACTGTAGTAGTAAAAAACTACTGTAATGGTAGAAAACTCATTGTTGGTGAAGAAAAATTTAATTAATATGCAATTTTTTCACTGTCGTGATGGAATAAAAATACAATGCTTCACCCCGTAGGTGATCGTAAGAGACGATTGAGGAATATAAAACGCATATAACAGCTATGCAATAGACGGAAAACTCGAAACAAAACCTTATACCAACATGTCAGACTAGCGTGAGTGTAACGTATAGTAGGTCGATTCCTCCCCCATTATAGAGGAGACTTGAGCTCAAGAGTGGAATATATATAAGCTGATGGTGATGATGATGATGATGAAATATTAATTTTATTAATCAAATACCTGATCTGGTCTATGTGGCAGTCTGCAAATCGATGTCGCTTCCAGCAGCTCCAGAGCCATACTCGCTATTTCCGTCACATGTTTATTCCCTTAAAAATATATTGTCATTAGATATATTTTTTTATATCTATTCACAAAGTGTGGGTCTGAATCTGTGTGTAATTTGTCTGCTTGGTGTAATGTATGTGAGTGTACTTTGTCGTTAGCTGCATGTTTGTAAAGTCCCTCGCAATACAAGCATTATTTCCTTAGTGCAGAGCGGTGTAAAAAGAAATAAGAAAAAAAAAAAAATAAAGAAAAAAAAATAATAATATCAAAGCAGCAATGACCCTTATTTAAAATGGCTATTGAATTATATAAGAAGATGAAATTGATCATCTCATAATATTATCAATAATATATAAGATCTTTTTAATCCCAACAATTTCTACAATTATATATAAATGAACTGACAAAACAGACGCTACTCTCTAGTCTAAAGAATAAAAAACGAATTCCTTAAAATCAATCGCAGTACTACCTACCAGATTCAAATTTAATAACCACCAAAAATTCATCAAAATTATCCAACCGTTAACGAGAAATTCAGTCACACACAAGTACAGAAGAATTTACATATATAAAGATGCAATGCTAAGTCTCAGCACGAATCTGGTCTGATTTTTATTAAAATTATTTCAATCTTCAATATCCATCCTGATAAGAGTAATAGGAATAAACAATATAATTCGTGGATAACCATAAAGGCACCAAATCTGCTTACTATTTTTGGAGTTTACTCCTTAAGAATCGATTTTCATATGAGGCGCCCGGTATGAGAAAAATTTGAGGAGTAAAATCTAGTGATCGAATGACCTCGTTACGTTTTTGGTGCGCAACCTATTCTGCGCACCTTTCACTTTCTGACGTGAGATAATACTTCACTGAACAGTAATAATCGTACTTAAGGAGTAATCTCCAGTCATGCGTCGGAGCTGACACACACTTTTTTATTTTATTTTTTTATTTATTTCTCTATCATTAGTTTCTTGAAATTTTCAAGCAGAATACAGTACCTAATAGTTTGATAATACGCTTACCATTACGAACTGGCAAACCCGATGCAACCATATACGAATCACCAATTGTTTCAATCTTGTAAACATCATATCGTTCTATCTTCTCATCAAATAATTTATATACGGAGTTCAGGAAACTGATAACCTAGAATGATTATTAAATAATGTTATTTAAAATTCTATTTATATGATATTTACGCGGGTATTGTAATATAACTATTTTACCGATTCTCTCACGTTAGTATTTGATTTTTAATTTCATGACATTGTGAACATTGAATTAAAAAAAAATTCAACAGAGAAGATGGATGGGTAGTATCATCAAGCTGTGATCTTGTTATTTACTTAACTAAAAATAAAACAAAGAAAACCACCACAAGACTATAAGACACTGTGAGCGCTTATTGTATAGATTTGACCCACAATAATAGTTACATATTAATTTACTTGATTATAGTAAGGCCGCCCCCCAAAAATCAATAATTAGTATTTTGCCTACTGAGTATTCTTGCCGGATCTTTCTTAGTGTGGCCGCATTCTGATCCAGTGGTAGCTGAATAGATTTGTTAGTTTTAAAATAGTAAATTGCCACAATATAATAATTATCATAAATTTAATGTTTAATAATAACTGATCATAAACAATATAAAATTCTATACATAGAATCATTTTATTTTTGTAATGGCAATGAATAGGTCAAAGTTTAAAACTGATATTGTAGCAGGTCGATATGAATCTCTGAAATAACGATGACTTTTTGGACATGAGACACGTTAATCCTCCGGTGACCATGAACGCTGTAAAGTGTTCAAAACGTCAGAATATTAAACATCAATTACAAACGCGATAAAATCCGCAAAAATAGTTTTATTTCAAATTCTGTTAATTTGGTTTACGGGTGATGCTGTTTTTCTTCTTCTTCCAATCATGTTTACTACTATTGGAAATAGGCCTCCTTTAGATTAGAAAAAAAGGGGATTACTATTCCATGTTGCACAAATAAGTTGAGGGAAAGAATTTTGATTCATGCTTTTCTTCTTTTTGCAGTGATGTTAGATACGATAATCGCGGGAAAGTCATGTTGGATTTTATGCTTGTTTAGTCACTATACTATACGGCAATTTTTTATTTAATCCCAATTCATAGGTTAGACAAATAAATGTTTTTAATAAAGTTGCGTGAGCTTGAACTAATGAGATTTTCACATTTGAGAAGTGAAATTGTTTGATATTTCATCTAAACTGCTCTACTACCAAAGGGAGAAATCGGATTAGTAGTCTCTGATATAGTTTCACCACATGAACTAATAAACTTATATCAGCTTATTGACATCCAATGTAAAGTCATAGGCCATCTGAAGGCAAGATAAGTCTAAATTGACCACCCTAGGAGAGTGAGAGAAGAGTGCTCACTATATCGGTTTTCAAGACGTCTATATCAAAGTGTTTCCTGGTGACTCTCTTGATCCGTTAACTTTAAAAACACTTAAGCAGTGTAAACGTGGTATTAATATATACTAACTATAGTATTAATATTATTTATAGGTACATACCTGATAAGGTGTAGATACTGCCGCAATTGCCGTAAATCCTACAATATCGCTAAAATATACGGTCACTGATGCAAAGAACTCAGCAGGTACCTGAAAATATCGCCATTAATCTTGTTAATATATAGGTACAAATTTATATTTTAATTATTTTTATGCATTTGTTAATATGACATTCGTAAAAGGAAAACCTCATTGATATCAATAATATAGAGGCTACAGAGGCATCTAACCTATTTTTTGGTCGATCATATTCTAGTCATAATCCGTCAAACCATCCGAAAAAGAGAAGGCTACGTAGGACCCCATAATTTACCGTATTTCCCTTCATCCTGTATTTAGCGGTGCCTCGCCTAATAGGTCACCATTTCGGATACCTTCTCTCGTCGACATCTAGGTAACTAAGAACCGACACAACGCCCTCATGCCTTACAAACCGCAGCATCTTTATAAAACGTACACCTCAGGTTCTTTAAACATATTGCCTACCGTTTTAATCTAACCGTAAAAATTGCGTAGCGAAGTAATAAGAATATATTGCCAGCCATTATTAGCCTGGGAGTCGTAAAAATCAGCTGAGAAATCATCAAGAGAATAGCAGCTACGTTTTTCTAGGAAACGTATAACACCAACAACCTTACTCCGATTACTTGCTTGTTAAGCGTGGCAATTATGGTAATAGCATTAAAGAATAACCGTGGCATTTTATGGGGAGATCTATGTCTAGGAGTGGCCTGCCATAGGCTTGGCGAAACCGTAGGCTGTATCAACCTACGGTTTCGCCATTTATCGACTGCACAGATAGCGTAGTGGTTAAAATACCGACCTTCCGTGCCAGTGCACAGCGTGGGTTCGATTCCTACGCAGGACAATACTTTGTCGAACGCCAATGTCCTGCAGTGTCCCGCAGGGGTCGGTCGTCGAACCCACCCTGTGGAACATCGGCTACGACTGGGCGTTGAGAGGGAGCCTCCCACCCGGGCTAGGCCTGACCTGTTACACCGACGATACGCACGCGGTGGGACGCTTGAGGAGGCGGCAAGCCTGGCGACTCTCAGCAGCGAGGAGATCGTCAGGTGGATTGAGGCGCTGGGGTTGAGGGTGGCCCTGGACAAAACGGAGGCCCTCTTGTTCCATGGGCCCCGCATGGGCCCTCCCATCAGCGTCTTGATCACCATCAATTCAGTTGACATCAGCATCCGGGCCCATATGAATTATTTGGGCCTGGTGCTCGACGGGCGTTGGTGGTTTCGGGAGCATTTCCGCAGGCTCGCTCCGCGGCTCGTTGACGCGGCGTCCGCCAATTCGTAGCTTATACCGAATGTGGTTGGACCGAGTGCTACGTACTGACAGCTGTCCGCGGGGGTCGTCCGATCGATGGCCCTGTAAGGCGTACCGGTGTGAGCGGGGTCCCTGACCGTCCGACTCAGGGCTCTTCTGTGGCAACCACAGAGGGCCATGGCGGTCAGGTCCATACCTGTGTCCATACGTGCCTGCAGGCCGGAACTCCCCCGTGGGACCTGGAGGCGGAAATGCTCGCCGATTTGTATCGGCGGGTCTCGGGGGTACGAGCGGAGGGCGGTGTGGTTTCATTGAGGGAGCTCACCACCTGGCGCATCGACGCCCGCCAAGACGTCATTGCCCGTTGGGCAGTCCGGCTGAAGAGGCCTCGGTTCGGTGTGCGGACCGTGGAGCCCTTCCGGCCGGTGCTGATGCGGTGGTTGGAACGGCGGCACGGGGTGCTCTCCTTCCGACTAGTGCAAGTTTTGACGGGGCATGGATGCGTCGCCAAATACTTGCACACGGTCGTTACAAGGGAGAGTACACCATCCTACCACCACTGCGACTGCGACGAGGGTACGGCGCAGCATACGCTCGAGGCTTGTACCGCTTGGTCAGAGCAGTGCCGTGAACTCGTCGCAATCATCGGTGCCGACCTGAAACTGGGACGCAGTCGTAGCCTTCTGCGAGGTAGTAGTCTCGCAGAAGGAGGCGGCAGAGCGCGTGCGCGAGGAGCGTCTCCTCGACGACGCGAGTCGTCGCCGCGACTGAGGCGGCGTAGGCGCGATTGCCTGCCTAATGCCACCCTAGCCGGCGCCGCGGGTGACTGGACCGGGGAATAAGTCCGTCACTCGCTGAGAGGCTGACCGCGAGGAAATGACTGACGTCCTCCCCGAGGGATGGGCTGTCGCTCAAGAAGAGTGTACTCCTCAGGGGGTATTCCGTCGGGCCGGCCACTGACGACAAGTTCACGCTGCTCCGGTGGCCGGTCCAACTACGAAGGCAAGGTTCACGGGTGGGTTACGGATGTGCGTACTTCCGCTCCTCTGTCGCCCCGGACGGAGTGGTGCGAGGAGCACGACGACCGTAGCCCACCCCACAAAAAAAAGGACAATACTTTGTGCGATCCACGAAGTGTTGGTCGGGGTCTGCATATTATTTGACTGCGCATACATTTGTAAAGTCCCCCGCAATACAAGGATTAAAAAATGTTGATAAAACAATATTATCAAAGTTCTGATTGATAAGAAAATCTTCTTATTATGAGAATTGCAATTATCATTGAGATAACTTGTCAAAATTTTGTACCACGCGATGAATAACGTTGAAATCTTCTTATTATGAGAATTGTAATTATCATTGAGATACCTTCACTTTTTGACGGGAATTTGAAAACGTCATGTGGTGCTCTTGTATTATATTCGATATCTTAGTGTTTTAACGTGTTATATTAGATAATTTTGATGGCATTTTATGTAATATGAAGCGGCGGAACTACTGGGATGTAGTGAATATCATATAAAAGTGCTTTACAACGTTTTCGTTTTCCATCAAAATTCCCACAAGATACCATTAAGAGTGTGGCCATTGCACTGTTAATGTCAACAATTTGACTTAGACAACGACTGACTTGAAAGACTAAAAACGTGAAAATATTTATAACTTGACACTGGCACCAATAGCTCGTATATGTAGCTGATTGCCACTATATAATAAGAAGAAGAAGAAATAACTTGTCAAAATTTTGTAACACGTGATCAATAACGTTGACCTCACACTCGTTTTAATCGTTGTACTGATGTTATAGACATGTCTATTAATAATAAACATCATCGCAATAGCTTCTCGTATATTAATGATTCATATTACATTACGTTGTATAATATCTATCAATTTGGAGGACACATACTTCAAATAGGATGAAATAATTAATTGATCTATTAAAAATATAATTTGAAAATTCGATTTCATATTCTTTGTTTTATTCGTGTTCGACGGAGTAAGAATACAATTCACCACCCCTATCTTACACGTGGGTGATCGTAAGAGACGATTAAGGGATATAAAACGCATATAACATCTATGCAAGAGAGGAAAAACTCGAAACAAAACCCTATTCTAACACGTCTGACCAGCGTGGTATAGTAGGTTATATTTTCTTTCGTATCGTGAAGAAGGTTCGTATCTCTCTAACTCCTTTTTTAAACACCGTCTTGCACTAAAGAAATAATCCTTGTATTTCGGGAGACTTTACAAACATATAATTGACGCAGACAAAATACATCCAGATTCAGAACAACACTGCGGATCGCACAAAGTATATTCTTCGTAGGCATCGAACTTTCATCACCAGCACGGAAGGTTGGTATCTTATCCACTAAGCCATCTATGCAGTCTCTATGAGCCAGTCAGGTAAAATATATATGGTATATAGAAAATATTTTATGAATCCTCTACGGATTCATAAAATAACTATATTATATCAATTTTGTATCCAATTATAATATTTAGGAGCCCTATTTGCTTAAATTTGATTATCTATGTGAAGCTCAATATAGAGTTCGTTTATTGCTAATTAGTCATGTTAAATTATTATCCCATAACATTATTATGAGGGAATACGGTCAGAGCACATTATAACAATGCATCATATTCACTCATAACTCCTCGTAATTGTTACGTCAAGCAGCCCCATGGTTAGTAATAAAAAGCCACGTGCTATATAGGGTATATTAGGGGACTCACAAGCGTCATGAATGTACAGTAATTGCACTTTATAACTATGGCAAGTCTGAATTAGTAACTAGTAGTGTATTGATTCAATTACGATGCAAATTAATTCATTCTACATACCAGAAATAATAAAATATTTCTGAATTTTTCATATATTAATAAAATCTTTCACGAAAAAAATCATTATGATTAGTATGGATAGTGATTAAAGAAAAATAAAATCCTCTGAGAAGTATATAATACTTGTAGGTTTACATTTTGGTAGCTGGGCGGGCCACCGATGACAAAGATCGGGTACCGGTAGTCCGCTCACACGGTGAAGAGAGGTGTTTGCAGGGTGAGTCTATGCGGTTGCGCGCCGCCTTTTCCGTCGACCCGGACCGATTGTGGCGGGGCGCGACCAGGTCCATAGCCCACCGCAAAAAAAAAATGTGTGTGTGTCAGCTCCGACGCACGACTGGAGTGTACTCCTTAAGTACGATTATTATTTACATTTATTAAAACTGTTCAGTGAAGTATTATCTCACGTCAGAAAGTGAAAGGTGCGCAGAATAGGTTGCGCTCCAAAAACGTAACGAGGTTTCGATCACTAGATTTTACTCCTCAAATTTTCTCATACCGGGCGCCTTATAGGAAAATCGATTCTTAAGGAGTAAACGCCAAAAAAAAAAGGTTTACATTTTGGTGGTTTACATTTTGGTTATAACTATACATATTTAATAGTGAATATTTAGTAATGAATTTGTATATCTTGGATGTGGATTTAGCCGAGATGGAAGGTACTCCACTGATATAGAGCGAAGAGTGAATGCGGGAAATAGAGTGAACGGAGCGTTGGGGCAACTTCTCGGCAGCCACCACCTCAGCCAGAAGGCACGTGTAGCAATACATAACGCAGTGCTTGTCCCAAAATTACTGTATGGAAGCGAGAGTTGGGTATGCAGAAAAGAGTATGAAAGTAAAATTGATGCGGTCGAAATGCGATCTCTGCGGAAAATCTGTGGAGTTAGGCTGACCAACCGTCTTCGTAACGACGACGTAAGAGAGCGAGTAGGTATGAAAGAGAGAATTGGTATAAAGATGCGAAAGGGAATGCTCCGATGGTTCGGACATGTGGAAAGAATGCCGAACGAACGTCTGGTTAAGAAGATATACAATGCGAAAGTGAAAGGATGTAGGTACCGAGGGAGACCGAGACTAACCTACCTAGACCAGATCGGTCATGTACTGAAGGAAGGTGGAGTCAAGAGTCTCCGAAACTGGCGAGCGTGTATGAAGAGAATTATGAATGTTGAGGAAGCGAGTGAAGTATGCAGAGATAGAGTTCTCTGGCACTCTGTTCTCTCTGCCTACCCTGCTAGGGATATGGCGTGATGATTTAATAGTGTAAGGCCATATTGTTGACAGTTTTCGGTCTACAGCCGCCGGCCAGCTGAGACACTCGTAGAAAATGGATGTCTAAGTAGTGGCTACGTGCTGTTGCGCTTCGTTTGGTGAGCCAAAGAGCCAGGAACCTGACTTTCTGGATGGGTTTGGGTTGGTAGGCAACGTCATAGCTGTACTGTTGGTTTTCTAAAGTTCCACAAGCGGCAGTAACACTTATCATCAAGTGTGCTGCTTGCTCATTTACCACCATAAGCAATAAAAAAAAATATATTAAAAAAGATGATGCAATACGTTTTATTGGAATAAATCACACGCTTATAACTAAAATATGTGACTCAAGGAATTCAGCTTGTGGTAATAAGAATTAGAAGTTTTCGTTGGATTGTCTTCGATTGAAAATTAAAGATGAAAAATTCTATAGTTAGAATTTTTCATCTAGTAATGAAAAATTCAAACTATAGAATTTTTCATTACTTTCACTGTTGATATTAGGAATTAACACTACAAAGATTTAATAACAAAAGAAAATCGTATTAATAAATAATTATGATTTGCAGTTGTTAAAAAACTTAATACTCTTTATATAAAAAAAAACAGGGTAAAATTAATGATATGCAGTTGTTAAAAAACTTAATACTCTTTATATAAAAAAAAACAGGGTACAATTTTGTGTAGTAATTATAAAAGATCTTTTTAGTTTTAAAAATAAAGAAATAGGATGAATTTTACAGCATATGATATGGGCAACTCTCTTTTTTATTTTTAAATAATTGAATAGTTTGTAGTAACGTTTTAATTAAAATTACCATTTTTTATATTACACTAAATGGCAACATTTAAATTGAAAAGAGAGGAACGATCGCGTATTGCGCTTACTTTTTCTCGCAATACAGTGCGGCTGTCGAATTCTATTCTTTACGCGATGAATACACGTTTTTTTAGAAAATCTATGAGTAAAATTGTATATTTCAATGATTAATGCAGATTTATATATCTGTTCATTCAAATTTGAATGAACAGATATATAAATCTGCATTAGCGAGTAGGATACTCTTAATTCCGGAAAAATGTATGACTTAAAAAGTGCTATCGCTTCTCGTTAAAACTAAATAAAATTTACCGTGCATGCGTGCCTTCTGGACGCCATTTTGAAATCAATATATCCAAATCGTGGTCAATGCATACTTGGTCATACTTAATGCATTAGTATTGAGTGACGTTAATAGACATAAGCATTAAAAGAAATGTAATCTAAGAAAATATTCGACCAAGTTGTAAATGACCGTATATTTTTGAAGGACTACCTTCTAAGTTTTAACGAGATTTATTTAAGTAAATTATATACTTTTATGGTATCTCGGTATAACTTTTTTAATTATTTCTTTGAAAATATGTTTATATGACTTTACAAGTTTTTAATTATATTTGTTGATATACATTTTTTTTAATAGCTGTGTGGTAGCGGCTACGAATACTTTTTTTTTTTTTGTTTACGCTGTGGAAAATTCTTTTACGCACTATCCCCCACCAGTGACAGACGGGGAGGTGTGTGGGACTCGTCGGCCATAGATAGTTGGCGGCCGGAATACCCACTAAAACCAGCAGCGGTCCCTTCCGCGCTTTAATGGGATGCCGGAGAGATCGTCTAATGACATTCTATCCCCGACACCCCTACGCTTGGCCATCTGGCCACGACCAGTCAGCCGTCAAGGTGGTGGAAGGAGGTGCGCGTAGCGGCGCCTCCTTCTCCCTGGTCGCCGCCGGCGGAGCGAGTTCGCAGACGCGAGTGCTTCGCGTTCCCGCTCCGCGGCCTCCTTTGCAGAGATGTCTTCCTCGCAAAAGGAGGCCATCGACGTCCAGTGCCTGTCGCTGTCAAGCATCTTGTTGACGGTTGACAACGACAGGTCCACTCCAATGACCGCCGACAGGTCGCGGCTCTGAGGCCCCCAGGCGGGACATACCTCCAGGGTGTGACGCGCGTCATCGATTTGCGCGCCACACTCATGGCACCCAGGGGCCTCTTCACGTCCAATTCGGTGCAGGTACTTACCGAAGACCCCGTGTCCGGTAAGTACCTGCGTCAGCCTGAAGGACAGGTTGCCGTGCCTTCGTGTCGTCCAGCGGTGAAAGTGGGGCGCTACCGCCTCAACGGTGCCCCGTCCTGCTACGGGGGACTCTAGTTCCACCCTCCACCGCTGGAATTGTGCCCTTCGAGCCACTTCTTTCGCCCTGCTCAGTCCCCTCGTGGTGACGCGTTCACCATTTGCCCGCGCCGCAGCGCAGAACTGGTAGGCTTCCGCCTGAGCCCTAGCCTCAAGTGACCAGGGCGGATCGCCCGCCAACAATGTAGCTGCAGTCCAGGACACCGTACGGTACCCCCGTATTGTCCTCACCGCCATGGCCCTCTGCGCCTTGCGTAGTAAGGCTTTATTGGAGGCGGTGAGTGACTGCGACCAGATCGGGGCACCATACAGCGCCTTAGGCCGCAAGATACAGGCATAAAGCCGCCGGCAGGATGATCCGGGACCTCCAGAGCGGCTACGAATACTACCAACCCTTACTTTGCTCGTGGATGTCATAAAAGACGACTAAGAGCCTTATAACGACCTAGGTCAACGCCATCTGATGCCATTTGGTCAATAATTACGTTCCCAAGGAGGGTTGACGTCTAGCAGGCGGGCGGTCATAAAACGATTGCCAATAACTTTTACATACATATGTATGTACGTAAAAGTTATTGGCAATCGTACATACATATCATCACGCCATATCCTTTGCAGGGTAGGCAGAGAGAATAATAAATAACTAATATAAAATAACGTTTAATAATAATAATAATAAAATAACTTTTACAATATGTATATACAATATGTACATATTGTACCGACCCCAAATAATTGGGATAAGAGTAGGAGAATGATGATGATGATACATTGTTTTTAATCAAATCAACTCTTGGACATGTGATGAGACGGGATGAAAGTAATGTTGTGAGGAAAGTTTTAATTATGAATGTTGAAAGCTTAAGGGGTAAGGGAAGACCGAAGAAAAGATGGATGGACTGCGTGAAACATGACATGGATAGACAAGGAGTGACCACAGAGATGACGTCTGATAGGGTTGTATGGAAGGAGAAGACATATTGCGTCGACCCCAAATAGATTGGGATAAGAAAGAGCAAGTTGAAATCAACTTTAGATTTTTTTAGAATATATATTTATTGCAAAAGCAACGGAAAATGGAGTTTATTTTTAGTGTAGCAAGGCAGTATTAAGTACGCAATTTTTTTGACTTATAGCCTTTGCATAACAAGAAAAATACTGGGATCTCCCAGCACATACAATGACTCAAAGAAAACTAAAGTATTTTCAAAGTTCAATGACATATTGAATATTATTATAATAGTTAACACAAAGAGAAGACATTTTTTTTTTAAAGTCGTCACATTTTAAACTACGTAATTTTAAAGTTAATGAGATAATACTAATGAAAATACATCGTTATAAGTTTAAAAGTCGTTTACCTGCTGTGTTTGTTTTAATTGCTTGGCTACGCTGGGTGGTAGCATTTGGTACAACAATGAATCGCTAAGCTCCTTTTCGTGCTCCAATTCTTTAGCCTTCTCAGCCAAATTTCTTGCATATACCTACAAAAATAATTTTAATAGGCTTATAATGCGTTTAATTCAGATTTATTTCAAGATAAAACAAATAACTAAATCCTTCCAATACAGGGAGGGAATTCTATAAAAACACAATTAAAATACATAAATTACTTCTAAACTCGGAACAAATAGTTGTAGATCACACAAATAATAGATGTGCCTGAGAATCGAACATCGAACAGAACTCAAGTATGGAAGGTCGGGGTTTATCACTACTACGGCATTTTTTTTTATTAATTTCTTTATAGATAATACTATGCACTAAAACTAAGTCTTGTATTATAGGGAACCATACATATAATTGACAGACCCAAATTACATTCAAACTCGGCACAAAAATGTATGACTCACATGATGTCCTGCGTGGGAATTGAACCTACAATACTTAGGATGGCAGGTGGATATCTTAACCACTATGCTATAATAATTTGTAAATGGCAAAAAGTATTCGTCTGAATGGGAATTGAACCCAAAACAGGGCAGTATCTCAATCCCTACACCATCTGTGCAGTCTTGTGGATTATGATTTTATTAATGAATAATGGCATTTGATATTAATCAATATAATAATTTTATAATTGCCTGAAAAGTATTCGAAACACTGAAAGTAAATATCAAATATAAAGGCGATATAATCCGAAAAAAAAATATTTTATTCGTAAACATAAAAAAATAATAAAACCTTTTATTTTTATATATTGATTTAGTTCATCGTGAGAATAGAAAATAATTTTCAAAATGGTGTATCAAATATGTATGTTTCTTTCTTTTAATCTCTACAGATTACAATGACCTGAATGAATGAAGAACCTTGAATTCTCGCCAAATTATTAACGATTACGTCATCAGAGCAACGTTTGAACGAGTTCAACAGCCGATAAGTACTTGTTGATAAGGTACATATGTTCATATGACATTTTATGATCTAATATTACGCATTGCATTAGTCATAGAATGTATACCGTATTTAAGTAGAGGGAAGCTCCAAATTAAACCGTATAACGACCATTTTAAGTCCCCATTTCCCTTCTTTTGTAGAATAGGATTGAGCCCAGCAACATGAGATGATGTGTACCACTTTTATCATAGGAATTAATACCATTTCGTTTTACATACAATAGCTGGAGGACCAAGCCTTGTTCGGTATTATCTTGTTAGTTTGTTTTGGAAGATATATTTAAATATAATAAAAATAAAGAAAAAATAAATTAAAAGGCAAAAAGTAAAACAAACATAGAAACTAAAAAATGTATCGAGCAAAAAAGAGCCAAAATCACGTTTGTTATATGGGAGTACCCCTTAATTATTTATTTTATTTAGTTTTTTAGTATTTGTCGTTATAGCGGCAACAGAAATACATCATCTGTGAAAATTTCTGTCTGACTGCTATCTAACTATCACGGTACAGCCTGGTGATAGACAGATGAACGGACGAACGGACAGCGAAGTCTTAGTTATAGGGTGCCGTTTTACGTTTTGGATACGGAACCCTGAACACGTTGAACTCATATAAAAGCTCGCAAAAAATGAACCATCGGAGCATTCCCTTTCGCATCTTTACACCAATACTTTCTTTCATACCTACTCGCCATTTCGCTTTATATTTCTTGATAAGCAATGTTCCCGTATGGTGATGCTTAAGAATGTCATGTGTAATGTCTCTTAACTTATCAATGGGTGTCATAAGCACTGAGGATTCGCCAGGAGAATAAGCAGCTGTTCTATCCTGGTAAACTTATACATTCGATCGCTCACCCGCCAATTAAGATGATTACAACATTTTCCTTTAGGCCCGTCTATATCCAATACTGAAGCAATAGTCATCATCATCATCATCTCAGTTTATATATGTCCCACTGTTGGGCTCGAGTCTCCTCCATAACGGGCGGGATATTGATCTACCATACCATGCTGGTCAGACTTGATCGTATAGGGTTTTCTTTCGAGTTTTCCATCTCTTGCATATTTGTTTTATATCTCTTAGTCGTGTCTTACGATCACCCACGGGTAAGATAGGGGGTAGTGAATTGTATTCTTACTCCGTCACCACACGGATGTAGCTATAGGCTGATTGATAAATATATTTAGACACAAACCTTATATACAATGTAAGGTGACATTCTCGTATCTAAACAGGTTGGTAAATAATTTTATTCGAAATATTAATTTATAGTTCATCTAATCTAAGAAGTGCATTTTGACGTTACGCATGTTTTAATACAAAATAACCTTGGTCAAACGTACACACATGATTGCAAACAATAAATCTGAAATTTTAAAGAACTATTAAGTTATTTACATAATTAACGTTGGTGGTAACTTTCTTGTACAATAATGTAATGTTGAAACTCGTAAAACTAATTTAAAATTAAAATAACATGGTAAATAGTAATTATTATTACGATCTTACAATGTCATGTCATCACGTTCTAACCAGTAGTGCTTGACAACTTCCAATTCACGAATATCCAAATAATCGGTAAAAATATTAGATTAATATATTTAATCGAATAGTGATTTTGACAGAGATGTACGGTTCGACAATGTTATTGATAAGGAAATAATTATTAATGTTCGCGACGATGATAATTCAAGTAATAGTAGTGATTCTGAATAAATAGCTATTTTCAAATCCAGTTCTTGTTTTTACTTAACCTAATCCTCCTAATTATGATGAATAGATTTTATGATGAGATAATTAAATTTGTTTATTATTAATTTAGCACTTAATTTTTCATCTACTTTTTGAAAAATAAAAATATAAACCGATTATTAATTACAAAGAATCAATATCGATTTCGCACTAAAATCGGATATTTTCGATCGCGATTACTTGGTTCACATACCTAGACAACTTACTCCGACAGCTGTCAAACTGCACTTCTTAGATTAGATAGACTATAGTAATAATTATCTTAATTAATTCTTATTATAAATGCGAAAGGTTTTTTTTCACTTTTGTTTATGGTGGCAAACGACCAAATAGCACGCTTGATGGCAAGTGTCACTATCGCCCATAGACCTTTGCAATACCAAGGGTATAGTTTAGGCTATAGTTAGGGTATAGTTTCTGCGGCTTATGGACCTTCGCAATAACACAGCTACAGCTAGGCCTGCCTACCAACCCAAATCTACTCTAACATTTGGGCAGCCAGTTCTCTCGCTCACCAAAAAAGCGCAACACCATATTATCACTGCTTTGAAGTCGATTTTCTACGAGAGAGTGCTACTATTTTGGACGGACTGCTCTAGACAAAAAACTATCAACAGAGTGGCTTTATCACTGCTGATAAATTTGTTTATTACGCTGTCAAGTCTAAACCACTATCCCGATTTTAAAATTCTATGATCATTGGAAAGCTACGCTATCGAGCGATTAATATAAGCTTTATTTTATCCCCGTATTCCCACAGAAACAGGAACTGCGCGGATAAAACTACGGGATGGATTGTAGTCTTATAATTACACTAGCTTCTGCCCGCGCGCTTCGTTTGCCGCGACTTCGTCCGCGTGGAATAATCGTAAATAAGCGTTAATCCAAAGTAACTATTCCTCCTACAATATTTCATCTCCCTTTTCAATCCTTTACAACGCTTTTTCCAATTAAAAAGTATGCCTATGTCCTTTTTCAGGCTTTAGACTATCTGTGTACCAAATTTCATTTAAATCGGTTAAGTAGTTTTGCCGTGAAAGCGAGACAGACATACAGAGTTACTTTCGCATTTAAAATATTATTAAGGATTATAATGCTTATTTGTCACAATAGTTTAATTTACATTTGAATATAAAAACGATTAATCCAATGTAGAACATACGAGTACAAGTGTTATCATCAGATAAATAAACTTACTCATTCAACTACCTACTAAAGTATGCCGGGCAGCATGCCAAATGACTATATTTATAACTTACGAGATATGAGCAAATAATTATGAACGACATACATTTAAAGCAATGTTTCAGATTACGATTTAATAATGTTAAGTCTTTATATGTAACCGGCATTGGATACAAAACGTAACGGTATTATCTTCGTATATGGCAGACATATGTTTGTTACAGTATTGGCCTTGAGGGAATCCCAGACAGAGTTAAAGGCTGTTCGTTGACCTTTCATTCGAATGATTACTCAACTAGCAGTTATTAAAATCACGATTATGTAAACACGTATTTTTATAATGTGTAAATTAAAAGTTGCTTAGTTCTTACTAATCTTGTTTTATGAAGTCGCTAATTGTCATTAGTTTTCACGCCATCTATTTCTCATATTTTGTACTAGATTTTTAAGTATCCTTACAAGGGATGTTATGGTATTAAACCGAAACTATCGTATATCCGAAATGAAAATATATCCAAAATCGTAACCGAAACCTATATAAAAGTTTCGAATAATTGCGGGTAATGTCGGTGTGACACATTATCACAGGTTTCCTTTCACACAGCCACATAAGGTGAATAATAATAATAATAATACTCCAAATGTGAATAATACAATCATCATCATCATCACAGCCCATAAATGTCCCACTGTTGGGCTCGGGCCTCCTCAGTAATAGGAGGGAAATTAACCTACTATACCGCGCTGGTCAGACGTGTTGGCATAGGGTTTTGTTTCGAGTTTTCCTTCTCACGCATAGATGTTATATGCGTTTTATATCCCTTAGTCGTCTCGTACGATCACCCACGGGTAAGATAAGGGGTGGTGATTAGTATTTTTACTCCGTCACCACACGGAGAATAATACAATAAACACGTAGAATACATAATCACTATACTCTCCTTTACAATTTCCTAAAAAATTTTGTCATCGTAATTATCCGAAGCTGTCGGATAATCTCAAACATTTTAGTCCGAAACCATTATGTTACTAATAATATTCAAAATTTTTTATACTTATCTATCTATCCGACACTTTAAATGCACATGCTATTAAATTAATAAATATAGTCAATTACACTGTGGATATTTACCACTGCAAAACCCTTACGGTTTTTTTTTTGCGGTGGGCTATGGACATGGTTGCGCCCCGCCAAATCGGTCCGGGGCGATGGAAGAGGCGGCGCGAAATCCCATATACCCACCCTGCAAACACCTCTATTCACCGTGCGAGCGGGCCACCGGTACCCGATCTTTGACATCGGTGGCGCACTACACTTAGCCTGCGAGAATTCACAGACATTGCACACAAGTAGGAATAGCGGTAATTATTTTTGTATGATAAGATTTCTAAATTATAAAAAAAAATATATCTTTACCTGAATAGTATTGACAGCGTTTCTGACGAGCGCTATAATAATTGGAGAGACCACGCAAACTAGGATCAGTATACCTGCACACACGACTTCGGACCTTCGAGCCTCGTCCAAACTTTCATTCACACCATCCCTATAAAAATAATATTACTTTTTAATCATAACATGAAAACATTTCGAATGTCAGCATCACTCTCCTACTCTTATCTCAATTACTTGGGCTTGACACAATATGTACTCCTCTGCTTACGTATTGTAAAAATTATTGGCATTAGTCTTATAACCAGCCGCTTGCCTGACGTCAACTCTCCTTGGGAATATAATTGTTGACCAAACGGCATCCAATGGTATTGGCCTAGGTCGATATAAAGCTTTCAGTGATCTTTTATGAGCAAAGCAAGGGTTGGTAGTATTCGTAGCCGCTACCATACAGCGTGGGAATGTATAAGTAAGATAACTTTATATATTAAACATTTTCAAGGGCTTTTATTGTGATTTTATATTTGCCGATCTGCCGGAGTCTGTATACAGAATATATAACATGAATGAATGAAAACACTTTTTCTCTCATATTTATTTATATTTGTAATCATGTCACTATACAGCTACGAATACTATTAACACTTCCATTGCCCATGGATGTAGAATTTTATATCAACCTGGGTAAACTTCATCTGATGCCGTCTGGTTAATTTCATCATCATCATCATAGCCCATAAATATCCCAGTGTTGGGCTCGGGCTTCCTCCGTGATGGGAGGGCAATTAATCTACTATATCGCGCTGGTTAGATGTGTTAGTATAGGGTTTTGTTTCGAATTTTCCTTCTCTCGCATGGATGTTATATACGTTTTATATCCCTTAGTCGTCTCGTACAATCACCCACGGGTAAGATATGGGGTGCTGAATAGTATTCTTACTCCGTTACCACACGGAAAATTTATATTCTCAAAGAATGTCGACGTCAGGCAGGAAACTGCACGTAACATTATTGCGAAAACTTTCGTTATATGTACGATATAAAAAGGGCGTATTGTATTGAAGCCAAGTGATAGTCCTTCCGTGACCATGGACGCTATAAAATGTGGAAGACAGTCCTCCCATGACCATGACTACTGTAAAGTGTTCTAAACGTTGAGAAATTAATAGTCAAATACGAACGCGATAGAATCCATAAAAAACTGTTTTTTATCAATTGATTACACATTTCACTTATTTGAAAGAAAGAAAGAAAACTGTTTTATTTGTAACCTCACATTTTGTTTAAGCTAAATATAAATTAATGATAACTAATGTGCATATGCGTGAGGCCAAAATATGGTATCTGTCTCAGCTATTTGCTGAGGCAACACGGTTTCCAAAGCGCTGTTATTCTGACAGATCCTCCAATGACGTCACTTATATCAAATTAATGTCTAATCCATGACAGATATGCTAATAAAGGGAGATATAAGAATAATATATTTACATTACTCTAATACTCTATTTAAACATCATAAGACAATATATCTTTTAATATTATAATATATCTTTCATTGTTAGTGGTAGGAAGATGCTGTTGACAGTTTTCTGTCTACAGCCGCAGGCCGGTCCTTCCGGGGTAGTACCATACTCTCGCAGAAGATCGAAATCTGAGTAATGGCAATGTGCTATTATGCTTCGTTCGGTGAGTGAGAGAGCCGGAAGCCCAATTAGGTGGGTTTGGGGTTTGTATTGGTAGGCAGCGGCCTAGCCTACACCTTTGATATTACAATGGTCCATTGATATGAGTAACACTTACCATTAGGTGTGCTACTTGCTCGTTTGCTACCATGTAATATAAAAAATATTGTGAGCAGCCCAATACAAATTTCAAAACATAGTAAATGAATAATAGTTAGAAAACGTAGTATTAAATCAGCTGTTTAAAATGTCTGCAATGTGTGTGAAAAATTATTACTCAATATCCTTCTCATCTTATTACGTTAGGGATAACTATTAAAGTTACATCACAATTTCCATTTTCCTCTATTAAGACTAAATCGTTATTACTGCTAATTCTATTTTACGTAACAATAAAATGGTTTGAATTAATTATAACTTTGTTATGTGTTTATATAGAATATTCTTACTTTATGTTAGGGTTGGCGATCTGAAATCGATGAATCGGGGATTCGATGATTAGGATTTAAAAAAATAAATGTTTTAAAACGTCCTCTTCTCGCACCGAATCAATTTAGTGAATCAATATTTTACTTCAAAAAATCTAAATTATTATATTTTCCGTTGAATAATTGAATGTTTACATTGATACTTACCTAATATATTAAACTTAATAGGCGCAAGCATAAGTAATTCTATCACTCAAAGAAAAATGTGCCTGTTTACAAAATTGAAAGAAAAATCTAAAAACATATTTTTTTTCGGTAATTGCAATTTTTTTGTGGATCATTTCTATAAAGATTTCTTATATTTACGCGAGTATTACATATTTGAAATAAAACTATTCTTACGGATTCTATCGCGTTTGTATTTGATTTTTAATTTCTCAACCTTTCGAATATTTTACAGCATTCATAGTCACGGGAGGACTTGCAATCGATTCTTAGGATGACGGTTCGAATTGACTCATGGATCGATTTATTTCTGAAACAATTGTCATCCTTATTTTATGCTATATGTGAGTTCAAGGAACTACAATAACGTATTATTTCATTCATTAATTATAATAAACATAAATATTATTATGTTTATATAATTGCATTTAGAAATCCCAATTGCGTATGAAGGCTGTTAAATCAATTAATCATTATTATAGAGAAATGCAATATCAATAAATATATTAAATGATTCACATTTGCGTTTATTTTGTCTTGCGTATGTCGAAATTAATGAAGTCCAGGGGCTATCCCTTGCATGCACCCGCGGGAATATAAAGAAGAGATGACAAATGGTTATACTGCGTCAATATTAAAATAAATATTCGTGTGGTGAACTAAAGTCCCAATGTGACCACGTAATAAGAATATAATTGTCGTCACCACTAATTTTCTTTTTTGCGGTTTGCGCTCTGTCGAATCGGACGGAAGAGGCGGTGCGCGACCCCATAGACCCTTAAAGCGCCTCGCTTCGCCGTGCGAGCGGGCCACCGGTACCCGATCTTTATCTTCGGTGGCCCGCCCGGCTCCCACTTACTTTCCCGTTAGAGTCGAAAATAAAGAAAAATTAGCTAAGAATAACACTAAGAGAATAAAGGGTATCGTCAAACCGCCATACCGCGGCCATCGCTCATTTGAGAGAGCTCTACGGCAAGTAGTGAGGAAGTAGTTATTAATTAATAATTAAATTCTAAAACAAGTTAATTCCTAATGATTCGAATACCTACTTTTAATGACTTAATAATTTGCAACAATATGTCGGTCTTGTTTTACCGACATAACTATAATTGTATAAAGTATAATTATTATAATTAGACATGGCGCCGTAATTATCTTGTTATAAGACAACAATCTTTTTATGTATTTATACAGTGTTATGTGCAAATAAAATTAAAAAAAAAAAAAAAATTAATAAAAATGTTCCTCTCTCCTAGATTTGCTGTATCTGAAAGGGTCCACAATCAACATATCTACGTAACTTTTTTATAATATCATGGAGTGCTATAAAAATTTAAATTGTTGTTTTTTTGGGTTTGAAAAATAGCCAATGACTGGTATGGATCTTTCCAAGGGTATAGCCAGGCCACTGCCTACCAATATAAACCCCAAATCCATCCAGTTGGGCTTCCGGCTCTCTCGCTTACCGAACGAAGCACAACAGCATATTGCCATTGCCCAAACGTCGATCTTCTACAAGAGTGTAGTACTATCCCGGACGGACTGGCCCGCGACTGTAGACAGAAAACTGTCAACAGCGTGGTCCTACCATTACCGTAGTATATGAATGGAAAATATGCTTTTTTATCTTAAAAAGGCAACATTTTGCATTAAGAAAGTAATCCTTGTATTGCAAAGCACTTTAAAATCATATAATTAACGAATACAAATTAAACCCAGACTCAAAACAACAATTTTTAAATCGCACAATGTATTTGCATGGAAATCGAGCCCACGAAATCTGGCACGTTAAAATTTTTTTATACTATGATTCAAATTTGTTCCTCACTGGCAGCAGTATAAGCTTAAGATATTAAACCAACATATGTACTAACCTTATATATTCTCTTAATTGTTTTTGAACAGCTCTAAGCCTGTCCAGAAATGTGGCTGTCTGATCGAAGTAAGCAATCGCGTCGTCCACACTTCCATCCTGATGTTTATTATCCACTATCTGCTGGTTCCTTTAACAATCGATTAACTATATCTCATCATCTCATCTCAGCTCATATATGTCCCACTGTTGGGCTCGAACCTCCTTGTAATGGAAGGGAAATTAACCTACCATACCACGCTGGTCGGACGTGTTGGTTTAGGGTTTTGTTTCGAGTTTTCATTCTCTTGCATAGATATTATATGCGTTTTATATCCCTTAGTCATCTCTTACGTTCACCCACGGGTAAGATAGGTGGTGGTGAATTGTATTCTTACTCCATCACCATACGGATAAATAGTATAGATAGATAGGATAGGATAGATAGATAGATAGGATAGAATAGATAGATTGGATAGGATAGGATAGATAGATAGGATAGATAGGATAGGATAGATAGATAGGATAGAATAGATAGATAGGATAGGATAGATAGATAGGATAAATAGATATATTTAGTTCTAGATAAATAACATATAAATTATTAAAATAAGTCGCATACACTTACTTCTTTTCTAAATCTTGATACTCAGTGCTATCTTCTTTAATATCCTTGTGAAGAGGTATTAGTGATGGCACCAGGTTCAGAGTATTGTCTAAAAGGTCTCGGCCTAGAACCATATGGGCTATATACCTAAAAATAAATAAAAAGAAATTTAGTACTTTTTAGCTAATCGTCTAATTTTTTGCGGCGGGCTATGGTGTAGGGACACATAGACCCGCCCCGCAATGTAACTCTCAACGCCTTGCAAGTGGGCCACCGGAACCTAGTCTGTCCTCGGTAGTCCACCCAGAGGTCTACCCTCGCGGGTATCCTTCCGAGTCGATCTTTTGCGAGAGTGTGGTACTACCCTGGACGGGCGGCCCGCGGCTGTAGACAAATAACTGTCAACAGCATAGTCCTACCCCTAAAAGACCTACTTAAAACAACTACATTATCTGCGCTGTATAGGTCACATAAGTCACTTACTTTTCATAAGCACGAGGCTGAAGGTACCCTCTTGCGAAATAGTTGATGCCAAGTACAGACCCTATGCCCTTGCATTCAATACTGCGCAACAGATTCTTGAAACCAACCAGATATCTGCAAAGAGTAACACTTTGATTACTATTATTACTTCTTAAAACCATATACCAATAGTAGGGTTAGATATTAGGCACCAGCCGTCTCCATGGACGCCTTAATAGAAAGTGAATTAGCCTAATATTCCACGGTAGTTGGACGAATTGGCTTAATATCTTTTTCTCGAATTCTCCTTTGCCTTAACAACTGTTATTTACTTGTAAAAAAAAAGTGTGTGTGTCAGCTCCGACGCACGACTGGAGTTTACTCCTTAAGTACAATTATCAAAACAGGCGCAAAAAAAGCTCATTTGACTAAAAATAATATATATATTTTATTCTTCTTCTTCTTCTTATGTATTGGCAATCAGCTACATATACCAGCTATTGGTGCCAGTGTCAAGTTATAAATATTTTCACGTTTTTAGTCTTTCAAGTCAGTCGTTGTTTAAGTCAAATTGTCACCATTAACAGAGCAATGGCCACACTGTTAATGGTATCTTGTGGGAATTTTGATGGAAAACGAAAACGTTGTAAAGCACTTCTATATGATATTCACTACATCCCAATAGTTCCGCCGCTTCATATTACATAAAATGCCATCAAAATTATCTAATATAACACGTTAAAACACTAAGATATCGAATATAATACAAGAGCACTACATGACGTTTTCAAATTCCCGTCAAAAGAGAATATATTTTATTTAAATTCATTAAAACTGTTGAGTGAAGTATTATCTCACGTCAGAAAGTGAAAGGTGCGCAGAATAGGTTGCGCACGAAAAACGTAACGAGGTCATTCGATCACTAGATTTTACTCCACAATTTTTTTCTCATACCGGGCGCCTTATATGAAAATCGATTCTTAAGGAGTAAACTCCAAAAAAAAAAGGGAAAACAAATAGGTGTGCTGCTTTTAAAAAAAGCCAAGATATGCTTCATGCATTCAAATCATTACATTTTTTTGCAGCTTTAGCTGTTTTCGCATCAAGAGTTCACGACTAATGTATATCTATAAAAGAGGATGTTTGTATATAGGACATCGCCAAACTCAGAAACGAATTGACTAATCATTATAAAAATTGGTATGTATGTATATGTATTTTTTTCACGGTGAAGGTTTATTATGCTATCCCTGTTGATGTAACTCACCACCAGGGGGCACTGCGATATATCGACTTGTACAAACAAACTAACGGGTTGGGTTTGCTAGTAAATAATAATTTTAAAGTAGCAATTCTCACTACAATTATCATTATCATCATCTCAGCTCATATACGTGCCGGTATCGAGCCTTTACTATAGCAGAGAAATTAACCCACTATACTATTCTGGTAAGACGGGTAGGCTTACCCTATTCATTTCAAGATTTCTTCCATTGGCATAGGTGTTATATATATATATATATATATATATATATTGAATATATAACACCTATATAATATAAATATATATACATATATATATATATATATATATATATATATGTATATATATTTATGTTATATAGGTGTTATATATTCAATCCATTAGACATCTTTTAAGAGACCCACGGTCAAAACAGGGGATGGTGAATTATTTCCCCATTATCACAAACGTGAATTATTATTATAAATGAATATATTGTATCCATCTTCAAAGCCTCTAACGATTCGTATCTAATTTTGTATTCAGATAATATTTTGACTTTAAATGTATTTTTACATATATACATACATATCCTCACGCCTATTTCTTAAAGGGATAGGCAGAGACTACGGATTGCCACAAACCACGATCCTGGAATACCTCCATCGCTACCATACCTACTCACACTCATAATAGTCTTCGTGTATACTCAAAGTATATACTCTTAATATGATCTCCCACTCTATAAAAAAAAAATATCATAATCATCATTCTCCTTCTCTTATCCCAATCACTTGAGGTCGATACAATATGTACTCTTCATTGATAGTACATATTGTAAAAGTTATTGGCAATAGTTTTATGACCAGCCGCCTGCCAAGCGTCAACCCTCCTTGGGAATGTAATTGTTGAACAAACAGCAACAGATATAGTTGGCTCAGGTCGTTATAAGGCTCTTAGTCGTCTTTTACGGCATCCACGAGCAAAGTAAGGGTTGGTAGTATTCGTAGCCGCTACCACATAGCGATCACTTTATCATAATATTATCACATAAATCTTATTATATTTGAGAAATTTAAGAAAAGATAACTGTACAAAAATACGCAAATTAATAATTATATGCGTACGAGGAGGTTCTTAGCAAACAGTTAGTCATATTTGGATCACAAAATACGTAAAAGAGCATTGTGTCAACTTTATATAAATTGTTAAAAGAAGTTAAAAAAAGATAATACGCACATCCGCACATTTACCTCAACGTTTGCGTGCAAAGCTCAAAGCCTCGGTGCTCAAATGACGTCAATTTTCATTCGCTAATGAAACACTAGAGTAAATTTTAAGCCAATGACGCTTTAATGAAATGATTAATTTCAAATGAAAATAATATAAACGATATATTGTAAAACAATGTTCAAATCACTGACCTTTTCTTAACTCATAATATTTCACGAAGCTTTCCTCGTACGTACGTAAATAGAATACATAATATACAAATACATATATGGATAATATAGCGAAGAAAATTTTAAAATAATGCCAATCAGAATGGAATATTCACAGACAGAAACGAATATTCACACAATAAAAATGGACAACATGGAATAATCTAACAGTATGGAGAAATTTGTGCAAATTTATTGAAAGTTTATGATTTATTATAAAGAAAAAGAAGAAATTTATATAATTTTATTATATATTATTTTTTATTCGTGACGGAATAAGAATATGATTCACCATTCTCCTATTTTGTCCGTGACCATTATAAGGGATGATTAAGTGATATAAAATGCATATAACATCCATGTAAAAGAAAATACTAATTATACTAACCCATCTAATCAGTGTGATATAGCAGGTCAATTCCACTCCTATTACGGAGAAAGCTCGATAGCAGTAGTGGGACGTATATGAGCTAAGAAGATAATGATGATGATAATATATTCTTAATGATTTTTTAGATACTAAAAGAACTCGCATATTCTTTTTACTTTGCTTTTTTATTGTTATATTCTCCGTGGAGTTTTTTTTTTTTTAATAAATTGAGATCTTGAATGTTTAGTAAAACATTAATTAAAATTCCATGATACAGAAAAGCATATTAAGAAAATCAGTTGTGTCTGTATATCAGTCGTTATTATTAACAACTCGCTATGAATAATCGGCCAAGTGCGATTTAGGCCCGTTCATAAACGGTTCCGTAGATACATACATATCATTACGCCATATCCCTTGCAGGGTAGGTAGAGAGAACAGAGTGCCAGAGAACTCTATCCTTGCATACTTTACTCGCTTCCTTAACATTCATAAATCTCTTCATACACGCTCGCCGGTTTCGGCGACTCTTGACTCCACCTACCTTCAGTACGTGACCTATCTGGTCTAGGTAGGTGAGTCTCGATCTCCCCCGGTACCTACATCCTTCCACCTTCGCATTGTATATCTTCTTAACCAGACGTTCGTTCGGCATTCTTTCCACATGTCCGCACCATCGGAGCATTCACTTTCGCATCTTTACACCAATACTCTCTTTCATACCTACTCGCTCTCTTACGTCGTCGTTGCGAATGCGATCGGTCAGCCTAACTCCACAGATTTTCCGTAGAGATCGCATTTCGACCGCATTGATTTTACTTTCATGCTCTTTTCTGCATACCCAACTCTCGCTTCCATATAGTAATATTGGGACAAGCACTGCGTTATGTATTGCTATACGTGCCTTTTGGCTGAGGTGGTGCCTACCGAGTTGTTGTTCCAACGCTTTATATCAGTGGTGTACCTTCCATCTCAGCTAAATCCACATCCAAGATATACAAATTGATCCACTTGTTCTAGTACATTATTACCTATTGTTACTCTTACATCTTTTCTGGCTTCATCTCTTTCAAAGATCATTATTTTGGTTTTGCTCACATTCATGCGTAGACCCCTTTTCTTACAATCTTCTGTCAATGTGTCGACTAGAGTCTGCAGGTCAGTCGCTGACTGCGCCAGCAGGACTGCATCATCTGCATAGAGCAGAGCACTGACCACTGAGTCGCCCATCTGGACTCTCACATTCATATCGTTCAACCTTTGGAGACATTTATCCAGATATATGATAAACAGCCTGGCTGATAGAACGCACCCCTGCTTAACGCCGATATTGACATCAAACCAAGGCCTTTTCATTCCATCATCCAGCCGCACACAAGCTCTATACCCCATGTAACTGGACTGCATAGCTTGCAGCAGTTTACCGTTAATACCATACTCCGGTAAAATGTCCCAAAGTTCCTTTCGTACAATCGTGTCAAATGGTCTCTCCAGATCCACAAAACCGCAGAAAACCCTCTGACCGAGAGCCAGATGCTTCTCCACAATGTTGCGCAGAGAACACTTGATCCATGCATCCCCTTCTACTCCTGAAATCTCCTTGTGCCTTACACAGTAAACCATCGGATACCAACCTCATTCTCCTTTCAATAATTTTAGCATACAATTTTGCTGGTTCCGTACTATTACACCAAACTTAATACTGCGTAATTTTTAATGCTCTCGCTCCCTGTGTTTTCGGTCTTGGAATTAGTTTCAATACCCCTTACGTTCCCCGGCATTAATACCAATTCCCTTAAAACCTCCTTCTGCTGACTGCCAAAAGTGTCCTTATGATATAATGAATTCTAAATAAGTTAAAAAAAGTTTAGCTAATCTTCCTTCATGTTAACTAACCCTAGGTTGATATAATATGCTAATGTCTCATCTATTTTGTAAGATTTTGGCGCTCAAAGTAGGCTTATATTTACAGAGAAGTAATAGTAATTATGCCGGCAATATAAGTATAGGCTGCATGAAAATGAAACAAACAACGAGAGGAATGAGTCAAACCTTTTCTTTTTTTATTTATGAGTTTATATAATACTACTAGCAGACCGACAAACGGATGGAAGAGTGGATATCGAAATCCTTGTAATAGGGTTCTCTTGTGTGTGTATACGGAACCCTAAAATTTTATGAAGTCGAATAATTTTCCTTCCCCAATGTATTCATATCAATGATGATTTTATACGGTAATTTGCTTTGACCTTAATAAATGCTGAAATATTACTGAATATGCAATGAAGCACGACTAATGAAAGCCCAAACCTTTTTGACCAAATATTATTATTTGTAATATTTGGTCAAAAAACTTTACTCGTTTGAATGCAATTGTACATTTTAAAGAACTGATTTAAAACTTAACTTACGTAGATCAAGTGCGTATTTAATATAATTAGTTTATTTCTTCACTTTTTGAATTTTAACTAATTTTCTAACCTTTATATATAGTGTTCCGCTTCTTTTTGTTATATTATTATGTATTATGATCGAAAATGTTTCTCGATAAATATCTATCCTACACAATTAAAAATAGTTTTCTTTTAATTTCAGGTAGTATTATCTGAGATTAGAGCTTAAAAACAAGCAAAGAAACTCTTTAGCTTTATAATGCTAATAAAAAAATATAAAGTATTTTTCTTGATAAGAATTAATTTATTGACGAAATAAAAAGTGATCTCTAAAATTCGTCCTCATATGAGGATTCCTTATCATGAGGATTCCTTATCATGAGGATTCCTTATCATGAGGATTCCTTTGCGTGACCAGTACAGTGTGTGTACGAGTTCTTTTTTTACCTATAATTGCAGATAAGCAGCAACTGATAAGTAGTACCTAACTAGTTCATATACCCTTAGATAGTGAAAATTAATAAATAATGAATCAAGTTTATAATTACTTATCATCATTATCATCACAGACCATAAATATCCCTCTGTTGGGCTCGGGCCTCCTCCGTAATGGGAGGGAAATAACTTAGTATATCGCGCTGGTCAGACGTGTTGGTATAGGGTTTTTTTTCGAATTTTTCATCTCTTGCATAGATGTTATATGCATTTTACATCCCATAGTTGTCTCTTAAGATCACCCACGGGTAAGATAGGGGGTGGTGAATTATATTCTTACTCCATCACATATATAATTTAAAGATCATGAATAGTTTTGTATTTCTTCCCATACACATTTTGCTTCTGAATTTCACCAACTTTGGAATTAAATTTCGTAAAATACTTTTAGTAAGTTTCTTCATCACAAAATATACTGCTAAAATCTTAGAATAATAAAAAATGTTATTATTCTAACGTTAAAATTTAACGTTTTATTTTCAGTAGTTTCGGCTCTATGTTTAAGGGTCAGTCAATAAGCTCTTTTATATATAAAAACGGATTATTTGTATAGTGACCGCCTACTAAAACCAATATATTACCCCTTTTTTCATTATCCACGGGGTTATATGAGGTGAATATAGAATTGGGTTTTTGACCTCATACACGTACATTTGAGGTTAGAACCTTTACTAACAATTATTTAACTCGTGTTGTTAATGAATGGTTTCCCAATATATATAAATGGCAGAACCACGCTGTTGACAGTTCTCTGTCTACACCCACGGGCCGTCCGGGATAGTACCACACTCTCACAGAAGATCGATGTATGAGTAATGGGAATGTGCTTCGTTCGGTGAGCGAGAGAGCCGGAAGCTCAACTGGGTGGGTTTGAGTATTGTAATAGTAGGCAGCGGCGTAGCTATACCATGATATAGCAAAGGTACATGGGCGGCAGTGACACTTCCCATCAGGTGTGCTGCTTACTCGTTTGCCACCATAAGCAATAAAAAAAAAAGTGTGTGTGTCAGCTCCGACGCACAACTGGAGTTTACTCCTTAAGTACGATTATCAAAACAGGCGCAAAAAAGTTCATTTGACTAAAAATAATATATATATATATATATTTTATTTATATTTATTAAAACTGTTCAGTGAAGTATTATCTCACGTCAGAAAGTGAAAGGTGCGCAGAATAGGTTGCGCACCAAAAACGGAACGAGGTCATTGGATCACTAGATTTTACTTCTCAAATTTTTCTCATACCGGGCGCCTTATATGAAAATCGATTCTTAAGGAGTAAACTCCAAAAAGTAAAGAAAACTATCTTAATTAAAACATAATATTTCAAAAGGTGTGTTTTACTGATATGTACACATGGTGACCATAGACCATTCAAAAGGAGAGAGATAGTACAGCTGGTTACAATGTCATAATGTAGGTTACAAAGTCGATGGATTGGTGATTACAGTTGATGTTATAAATTGCCTAGTAATTCAGCTTATTCTGATGGTCTTGTAGCTGTTTTACAAGACTCCACAATTGAGTACGGCGTAATAATACCAGTTATTCTTAACAAGGAGTATATGGATTACAATTTTATTTTGTTTTACATAAAAAAAAACCTTTTTAGGGTTCCGTACCCAAAGGGTAAAAGCGGGACCCTATTACAGAGACTTCGCTGTTCGTCCGTCCGTCACCAGGCTATATCTCAAGAACGGTGATAACTAGACAGTTGAAATTTTCACAGATGATGTAAAATAAAATAAATATTTAAGGGGGGCTCCCATACAACAAACTTGATTTTTTTACCCGACTGCAAAGGAGTGGTATTGTGTTTAACAGTCTATGTATGTATGTATGTATGTATGTTTGTATGTTCCTTTGAAGCACTATATATACCAAACGCCTGGGCCGATTTTTATGATTCGCACGTCAATCGATTCCTATTAATCCGGCGAGTGTCACTAAAGATATGACGTCATTGAAAATTCAATATGGCGACTACTGGACGCCATATTGTGAAAATAAAAAAAATGAAAGTCAACAAACTATATCGATTGGGGTATCGTTAAATAGGTATTTAAAATCATTATTAGTTTTCTTTCAACATTTTTCAATTTTACTGACCGTTTAGGATTTATATCGATTTAAAGTTTCGTAACAACCTTTCTCACATATAGGTTTTTTAGACAGTAGAAATTTACGATGAAAAGACGAAAAATTCATATAACTGGATGTGGATGGACATATATTGAAGTATCTAGTAGGTATATTGTCCAATATACCATAGGTAGTCCTACCTAAAGTATCTAATGTCTGACGCGGTCGCCCATCTCCAATTTCTAACGATATTGTACTTTACTTCAGTCGAAAAACTATATATAGTTAGGTACTTACCTACTTATTAATAAATAAGATAACTATAGCTACCTAGGTATTTATAACTAAAAAGTATAAAATAAAAAAATTATTAAAAAAATCAAAAAACCCGACTGCGTAAAAAGTCACCAAAACTACGTACATAATAAAAAAAACTGAAAAGAAAAAAACAAGCACTTAGATGTCCGGTGGTCTAGAATTCCATATATTATTGAATAAATACTATTGCAGAAAATGAAATATATTTTAATAATAGAACATGACAACCGAACAGTCGGGATCCATTGAAAAATTAGATTTGCTGTCGAATAAAGGATCCCGACTGTTCAGTTGTCATGTTCTATTATTAAAATATATTTCATTTTCTGCAATAGTATTTATTCAATAATATATTATGGAATTCTAGACCACCGGACTTCTAAGTGCTTGATTTTTTCTTTTCAGTTTTTTTTATTATGTACGTAGTTTTGGTGACTTTTTACGCAGTCGGGTTTTTTGATTTTTTTAATCATTTTTTTTATTTTTATTTACCGTTTTTTTGCTCGTTGTGTTCGGAACCCTTCGCACGCGAGTACAATTCGCACTTGGAGGACTTTCTTATTTTCCAAGACACGAAAATATACATGAAAAATTGTCGGAAAAGAAAACAAAAATAAAAATAATCTTCCATATTCAATCACTGTGATGGATCAAATAATTTAATACACAAAAATAATTACAATACTTTTAGTGCCCTAATCCGACTCATCCTTAATTATTTTCATTGTTGATCTGACCATTCTAAAAAGTAACATGTAAAGTATAAAAAGAAAATGATTAATTAGTTTAATTATTATCATGCGAAAGTGGCAGGATGTAGGTACCGGTGGAGACCGAGACTCACCTACCTAGACCAGATCGGTCATGTACTGAAGGAAGGTGGAGACAAGAATCACCGTAAACGGCGAGCGTGTATGAAGAGGATTATGAACGTTGAGGAAGCGAATGAAGTATGCAAGGATAGAGTTCTCTGGCACTCTGTTCTCTCTGCCTACCCTGCAAGGGATATGGCGTGATGATATGTATGTATGTATTAATAATTACTATAGTGTGGTGAAATTTTAATAAGATGAGTAAACTTTTTACAAGGTGACAAACGTGATACAACGGCGCAAATATTTTTAATAACAATATATTTCTTTTAATTACGTCAAATTTTTCCCCGTTATGACGCAGTAAAAATACAATTCCCTTTACGCGTGTATTACACATTTGATATAAAACTACTTTTACGGATTCTATCGCGTTTGTATTTGATTTTTAATTTCCCGACGTTTCGAATACTTTACAGTGATCATGGTCATGGGAGGGCTAAGGTGTCTTACGTCCAATATGTCATTGTTATTACAGAAATTTATTAATAAGACTGGAAACACCACGATAAGAAATAAATGTACATACTGCATCACGATGGTCAGATGGGATGGTATAGTAGAGTTTAATTTCGAGTTTTCCTTCTCTTGCATAGATATTTTTTGCATTACCACACATTTTATAATTACCACAGTCATATTTTGTGATATCTACGGGCAGAAAAGTGGATGGTTAGTTGTTTTACTTTATGTATACATGGAGATTATTGTTCAACTTCTAAACTGATATTTAGAATTTCATGAGAAAACCCTTTTTTCTTTTGTTTTTGGCCGGGTATGGCCCGGACACACGCTGTCCATTCCATCCGGGGCGACGGAAGGGCAGCGTGTGGCCCCATAACCAACCGTATTCCGTCCCCGTCACCATTGGGCCGGCCATAATAAAACCCTAAAAAATTTAACTGAAATAGGATTTGAATGAATTATCCTATTTGTTATACCTCAGTATCAAGAAGGCAATACATAACTTCTGGAATTATGCCCTAATTTTGAAAGACTATGATCTGTATATTTGATGTTGGCACTCGAAACGATTAACCTATTATCCGTGTGGTGACGGAGTAAGAATACAATTCACCACCCCCGTCATCACATCTTACCCGTGGGTGATCGTAAGAGACGACTAAGGGATATAAAACGCTTATAACATCTATGCGTGAAAAGGAAAATACGAAACAAAAAAACCCTGTACCAACACGTCTGACCAGCACGGTATAGTAGGTTAATTTCACTCCCATTACGGAGGAGGCCCGAGCCCAACAGTGGGACATATATGGGCTGTAATAATGATGATGACTCAAAGCGAGAGAATTCATTTCCTTCCTCTTCTTATTTCTTGTCATCGGTGGTTCTTGAGTTAGGCCTGCTTGTATATTGAATTAGCAAAAGTTATCAGAATATCCATCGGTCTATCAAGATCCATTGTCAGGCATAGACCTCCTTGTGAGGCCTTATCCAATAATGATGATGTGATAATGCCTTGAGGCAGAAAAGTGCCGTAATCACCTACGTCTAGCAGGCTTGTTGATAGCAGCTGATGTTATATTTTTTTAAGAAAGTGCTGATGCACAAACTCCTGTTGATCCTTAACCTATCATCATCATCACAGCCCATATATGTCCCACTGTTGGGCTCGGGCCTCCTCCGTAATGGGAGGGAAATTAACCTACTATACCATGCTGGTCAGACGTATTGGTATAGAGTTTTTTTTCGAATTTTCCTTCTCTTGCATAGATGTTATATGCGTTTTATATTCCTTAGTCGTCTCTTACGATCACCCACGAGTAAGATAGGGGATGGTGAATTGTATTCTTACTCCGTCACCACACGGATATTTAACCTATCATTACATGGAAAATCATGAGAGACCGTCGTTATACGCTCAAATAAGGTGACAAAAACGATACTCGTTACCAATCAATGTCTTGCACAAATAATGAGAAATTTACCCTCCTCTTGTAGCCTAATAAAGTGAACTCAATCAAGGCTTGTTTGTGATACACACATGAACGAACTAAATACATAGGACCGGTGAATGTTAATGACTATAATATACTTCAAGTACTAAATTCTTTAGGGTTGATAGATTTTAAACTAAAACATCCCTATGGTGACGGAGTAATAATACAATTCACCACCCCTATCTTAACCGTGGGTGATCATAGGAGACGAATAGGGGATATAAAGCGCATGTAACATCTATGCAAGAGAAGGAAAAATTTAAACAAAATCCATATACCAACACGTCTGACCAGCGCGGTATAGTAGGTTAATTGCCCTATTATTATGGAGGAGGCCCGAGCCCAACAGTGGGTCATTTATGGGCTGTGATGACGACGATGAAACTAAAATTAAATTATTAACTGAAGGATGGATGAAAGAAGAAAGGATTTTTAGTGTTTCTGCGAGTATTACAACACAATTACAAATGCGTAAAAAATGTTTTATTTTAAACTGAAGCCAAGTTTATGCGTTTTCTTAAAATTTGGGATAATATATGTAGATACAATATGTATAATGGATGGCTACCATGCAGCTTATCTATGGCTGTATGGATGGTATATTAGAAGGTTATAAGATTGAAATCTATTCAATATTAACATGATTAGTTCATCGACTTGTTTTGTCTTTCTTCTTTATTTATATCTGTATATCAGCTTACCATATATTTTCTTTTAATTTTTGGCAGCGGGTTATGATGTGGATACGGCCCGTTCGATCTGTCCGATCACCTTACCGACTAGCGTGAATAAACAAAAAGAAAAACTAACATAAGGCTAAACCCTACGTTAGCTGATTTGCCTTAGACGGTATATTAATCCTATTATGTATATTATGCTTTATATAATATATTCTAGCTGTGTGGTAGCGGCTACGAATACTACCAACCCTTACTTTGCTCGTGGATGTCGTAAAAGACGACTAAGAGCCTTATAACGACCTAAGCCAACTCCATCTGATGCCGTTTGGTCAACAATTACATTCCCAATGAGGGTTGACGTCTGGCAGGCGGCCGGTCATGCAACTATTGCCAATAACTTTAACAATATGTACTATGAAATAAGAGTTCATATCGTATCGACCCCAAGTAATTGTGATTAGAGTAGGAGAAGAATGATGATAATGAATTTATACAATATTTTCCTTTCGCCTTTAATAGTATATAATATTAGCGTTAATTATTATAAATTCAATAGTTTTAGACAGCCCTAAACTTACAAGCGGGGAACACGCCTGCAAAGGTACCCATATATAATTGATTACTCGAACTCAATTAAGTCAAAAATCCTTGTGGTTCTCGTATAATGATTTTGAACTTATAGATTTTTTTATCTCATTATAATTAAGTAATATCCATGTGGCGATGGGATAATAATACAGTTTTACCTTTGATAGACCCGATTGGGTGATACCCTTAGCCAACTTTTACAGCTCCCACGGGCAAGTAAAAGGGTTACTTTCCCATGGTAGGTGTAAAATTTGGCTAAAGATTTCACCAGGGCATTGGGCAGCAGCGATTTTATATGATTATGTAAACATTGACGAAATATGAATGTAGGGTCGTAAAAGACAACTAAGGTATGCAAGCACATAATGGAACGTACCCTAAGTTCATGATAATTTTTTCATTACTTTAATCATGTACTATATCCGTATCTAATGTATGTACTATATCCGTGTGGTGACGGAGTAAGAATACAATTCACCACCCCCTATCTTACCCGTGGGTGATCGTAAGAGATGACTAAAGGATATATAACGCATATAACATCTATGCGAGAGAAGGAAAACTCGAAAAAAAAACCATATACCAACACGTTTGACCAGCGTGATATAGTAGGTTAATATCCCTCTCATTACGGAGGAGACCCGAGCCCAACAGTGGAACATATATGGGATGTAATGATGATGAACCATGTACTAAGTAGTAGGGCTCTCCAAGATACAAAGGAAACTTTCTTCCGCAATGATTATCAGGTTGTCAAATGACACCTGCAACAACTATTTCAGGATGCTAATTCTTCGAGACATCTCCCTAGAAGGAGATAAACGGATACAGAGAGTTATATCCGTTTATCATTTATTCGTTAAACTACGTGGTAGCAGCTACGAATACAACCAACCCTTACTTTGCTCGTGGATGTCGTAAAAGACAAGTAAGAGCCTTATAACGAACTGGGCCAACTCCATCTGATGCCATTTGGTTAACAATTACATTTCCAAGAAGGGATGACGTCTGGCAGGCGGCCGGTCATAAAACTATTGCCAATAACTTTTACATTATGTACTTATAAAGAAGAGCATATATTGTATTGACCCCAAGTAATTGGGATAAGAGTAGGAGAATGATGATCCGTTTATTGCTTTATAGGGGTTTCTCTATTTTGAATTTTATATCATAGAGAATTCCTTAAAATAAGGAGCTCCATAATACGTTGAGCGCTTTTAGCTTAGTTAAGAGACCGATCTCTAGAGATCATGCCTTCGTTCCATATTTAAATTAATTTATACAAAAAATATTTACTTTTATTTTTAAATAAATTTTCTATAAAATTTAAATAAATGCTATATTAATGGTAGAACACTGCTAAGTTTACTATCTGCAATCATAAATATATCCAGAATAGTAGATTCTTGCGGAGAATATCGATGATGATATCGATATTGGACGCAAGAGCCTACAGGGGCCCCACAGTCGATACGGACCACTATCTCGTTATTGCGAGATTTAGTGGTCTGTTCAGAAAGTGGAGGCCCTGGCGAGAGCGTGTCCACTTCGGAGGGCTTGAAAGAATAAAGGTTGAAAGGTTGCAAGAAGAGTGTGTAAGAGAAAAGTATGCAGAGGGTGTCCGAGAACGGCTGACGATGGCAAGCCAGCTGCAATCGGACATTGAAGAATGCTGGAGAGTATTGAAAGAGAGTATGGTAGATACAGCGAAAGAAGTATGTGGAAGTTCAAAGAAGCATAGAAAAACAAATGGTGATGCATGGTGGGATGCGGAAGTGGCAGCTTCCGTAGAGCAAAAGAAGAAAGCGTGGCTGGACTATGTCTCTTCTTTGAATCTGAATGACAGTATGACTGAACAAAAGAAAGAAATATATCGGCAATGTAAGAATGACACCAAGGCCTTAGTGAAAGAGAAACGTGATAGAGCAAGTATGAGTGCAGAAGACAGGCTGACTAAAAACTTCGAGGGTAACACCAAACTCTTTTGGAGGGAGGTGAAGAAGTCTCGGGGTGGTTGGTCAGCCTTCAGAATGAATAAAATAAGGTCTAAAGGTGGAGACATTCTTACACAAACACAAGACGTGTTAAGCCGATGGAGTGAATATTTTGGCGATATGTATGCGGATGCTACGGTTGGCGCCGGTGTCGCATGTGGTCTAGTAGATCAACATTCGGCACCGGCGTCCTCCGATGGCATCAGTATGGATGAAGTTGAATGGGCGATAAGAAGTTTGAAAAATGGTAAGGTAGCGAGCATTGATATGGTGTCTGCCGAGATGATCAAGCTTGGTGGCTCCTGTGTCTGGGAGGCGTTCCTGTTGCTCCTCAATTTATGTTGGAGCTCGGGAATGGTTCCCGGGGACTGGCATAGCGCAGTCATCGTGCCTTTGTTTAAAAACAAGGATTCACGTTATGACTGCGCAAATTACAGAGCCATAAGCTTGACCAGTTTGGCAGCAAAAGTGTATGGTAAAATTACTGAAAGGAGAATGAGGATGGTGTCCGATGGTTTACTGTGTGAGACACAAGGAGATTTCAGGAGTGGAAGGGGATGCATGGATCAAGTGTTCTCTCTGCGCAACATTGTGGAGAAGCATCTGGCTCTAGGTCAGAGGGTTTTCTGCAGTTTTGTGGATCTGGAGAGAGCATTTGACACGGTTGTACGAAAGGAACTTTGGGACATTTTACCGGAGTATGGTATTAACGGTAAACTGCTGCAGGCTGTGCAATCCAGTTACATGGGCTGTAGAGCCTGTGTGCGGCTGGATGATGGAATGTCACCTTGGTTTGACGTCAATATCAGCGTTAAGCAGGGGTGCGTTCTGTCAGCCAGGCTGTTTATCATATATCTGGATAAATGTCTCCAAAGGTTAAACGATATGAATGTGGGAGTCCAGATGGGCGACTCAGTGGTCAATGCTCTGCTTTATGCAGATGATGCAGTCCTGCTGGCACAGTCAGCGACTGACCTGCAGACCCTAGTCGACACAATGACAGAAGATTGTAAGAAAAGGGGTCTACGCGTGAATGTGAGCAAAACCAAAATAATGGTCTTTGAAAGAGATGAAGCCAGAACAGATGTAAGAGTAACAATAGGTAATGATGTACTAGAGCAAGTGGATGAATTTGTATATCTTGGATGTGGATTTAGCCGAGATGGAAGGTACACCACTGATATAGAGCGAAGAGTGAATGCGGGAAATAGAGTGAACGGAGCGTTGAGGCAACTTCTCGGCAGCCACCACCTCAACCAGAAGGCACGTGTAGCAATACATAACGCAGTGCTTGTCCCAACATTACTGTATGGAAGCGAGAGTTGGGTATGCAGAAAAGAGTATGTTAGTAAAATTAATGCGGTCGAAATGCGATCTCTGCGGAAAATCTGTGGAGTTAGGCTGACCGACCGCATTCGTAACGACGACGTAAGAGAGCGAGTAGGTATAAAAGAGAGTATTGGTGTAAAGATGCGAAAGGGAATGCTCCGATGGTTCGGACATGTGGAAAGAATGCCGAACGAACGTCTGGTTAAGAAGATACACAATGTGAAAGTGGAAGGATGTAGGTACCGAGGGAGACCGAGACTAACCTACCTAGACCAGATCGGTCATGTACTGAAGGAAGGTGGAGTCAAGAGTCTCCGAAACCGGCGAGCGTGTATGAAGAGAATTATGAATGTTGAGGAAGCGAGTGAAGTATGCAGAGATAGAGTTCTCTGGCACTCTGTTCTCTCTGCCTACCCTGCAAGGGATATGGCGTGATGATATGTATGTATGTCTTATTCAATTAAAAATTAGCACAAGTAAGTACTAGATGACGTCTTAATTTATTATTTAGAGTATCACTAAAAATAAATATTCTAAAAATCAAACTATCAGAAACACCTTAAGGATGTAGAATAAGCGACGAAATTTGATTTTATATTTTATATCCATTATTTGTCTTATAGGCAAATAATTAAAATTATTTTTGACGAGACATCTTAGAATATTTCTGTAAGGATGAACTCATGGGCAACGCTTGTATAAACCCGACTAGAAATTTTTTTGTCTTCCTTAGCAGGACCGGACCGGGCATGCCCGATCTGGACCAGATAAGGTATGTAACGCTGAAGATATATCTGGACCCGATCAGGAAAACCTTATCGGGTCCAGATCAGGCATTCCTGATCGGGTCCAGATCAGACGTTCCTGATCGGGTCCGGATGAAATTTTACTGATTGGAACCAAATCAATCATCTACGTTATATATCTTGCCTGATCCAAAACGAGTATGCCCAGTCCGGTCCTTTTAAAAAACATGAATATCTTAAAGAACATGTTTAATAGGCAAAAATATAAATTAATATATGACGTAGGTACCGAATGCAGTGCTATATTCTTATCATAGAGTCCCAGTGAGCCGGTCCGATTAGGGCGCAACCACCAGATGCTAACGACTGCAACTGTCGCCTGAATTTCTTATTCATGACCTGATCCATCTGTTTTAATCTGATTCGATGACAACTATAAAACGATTGGGAGTGAGCGTAAGCGTGCGCGCGTACGTACACGAGGAGATGTTTAAGTAAAATCTGCGATCGCGTCTTACTTTGTGCTCTCCACCCTGCATAGGGTGGGAGTGGCAGTTACAGGGCGGGTGCCCTCCGACTGTAGCAGCTATCTCCGTGGCGATGACAACTAATTTAATATTAGGCCATGTCAATACGCTTCGGAGAATCTTTACACCGCGATTCAAATAATGACGTCTTTTTACTAACGCCATGTATTTATTATGACCCAAAAGATTAAATGTTAGAATGGTTGTTACAAGATTATAATATTTCTATCTATCTATGTTTTCAAATGTTAAGTACATATATATATATATATATATATATATATATATATATATATTATTTATTTTTGTTTTTTACTTTAAATATAAATTATTTTTATATTATTAATTAAACATTATTATTAAATACATATGATTAATTAGGGATTTCAGATTAATCTCCTCTGATGCAAATACAATTTCGCCGTGGCATAAATATAACAATCATGATATGATACTTTTTTGAATTTTGATTGATATTTTTTTTGTGTTACAGTTTAACAGTGTTTACAGTTTTATTATCAGCATGCATGTACGACACTTTTAGTACAGTTAGGCAAGTTAAGATTTATACAAGGACAATTGTCTGACCTTCAATTAATGCCGATATAAATAATATAAAAAAATACATGGATATTCTTAATGCGTATGCAAGCAAAGAACTCTAATAGTAATTATTATTATTTATTTATATGGCGTGTATTTCTAGTGATAGATTAAAACAACATTGTATATATTACTACATTTTTAATACCCCCACGCATGTGGAAGGTGCTTACAGTTAGACAAGTTAAGATTTATACAAGGACAATAGTCTGACCTTCAATTAATACCGATACAAACAACAACAAAAAGATATGTACATTTTAATTCGTATACGAGGTGAAATTTCTATTAATATTTGCTCTTATATATTCCCGACTAGAAAAAAGTATGGTTCAACCAGATCATGTATCTGGACCCGATCAGGATAGAATGAGGCATGCCGGATCCGGCAAACCCGATCAGGACCAGGTTTGGTCCTGATCAGGATAGCCTGATGTGAAATAATATCAAGTATGGTAAGACATACCGGATCAGGACCAGATCAGGACCAAATAAGGATAACCTGATGTAAAATATCATTAAGTATGGTAAGGCATACCGGATCAGGACCAGATCAGGACCAAATAAGGTTAGCCGGATGTGAAATATCATTAAGTATGGTAAGGCATACCGGATCTGGACCAGGTCGGGACCAAATAAGGATAGCTTGATGTGAAATATCATCAAGTATGGTAAGGCATACCGGATCAGGACCAGGTCAGGACCAAATAAGGATAGCCTGATGTGTAATATCATCAAATATGGTAAGGCATACCGGATCAGGACCCGATCAGGATAGAATGAGGCATGCCGGATCCGGCAAACTTTATCAGTACCAAGTCTGGTCCTGACCAGGATAGCCTGATGTGAAATAACATCAAGAATGGTAAGGCATACCGGATCAGGGCCAGATCAGGACCAATAATATATATATATAATAATATATATATATATATATATATATATATATATATATATATATATATATATTTATAAATACCCGATACGAAACGAAAAATGATGTCACAAGCGGGGTTCGAACCCGCACCTATTGGGAATCCGGCCCAACCGTGCTGCCACTTACACCATCGTGAACTATTTTAGGACATGCAAATTTCGAATCATATTATATCTTACGTCTTCAAGGTGACGTATGCCATCTATCGGACAATGTTTACACATTGTATAGACTTAATACTTCAAACTTTACAGTTAGAATTGTATTAAACGATGACACAACCTTGTTATTCAAATTACTGAAATTTTTAGCATTTAATATGCTTAATTATTTATAAATACCCGATACGAAACGAAAAATGATGTCACAAGCGGGGTTCGAACCCGCACCTATTGGGAATCCGGCCCAACCGTGCTGCCACTTACACCATCGTGAACTATTTTAGGACATGCAAATTTCGAATCATATTATATCTTACGTCTTCAAGGTGACGTATGCCATCTATCGTATCGTATGCGTATCATCTATATATATATATATATATATATATATATATATTATTTATTTTTGTTTTTTACTTTAAATATAAATTATTTTTATATTATTAATTAAACATTATTATTAAATACATATGATTAATTAGGGATTTCAGATTAATCTCCTCTGATGCAAATACAATTTCGCCGTGGCATAAATATAACAATCATGATATGATACTTTTTTGAATTTTGATTGATATTTTTTTTGTGTTACGAAAACTGTTTCTGGTCCTGATATACTACAAGCCTTACTATATACTTGATTATATTTTACATCAGGCTGTCCTTATTTGGTCCTGATCTGGTCCTGATCCGGAATGCCTTACCATACTTAATGATATTTCACATCAGGCTATCCTTATTTGGTCCTGATCTGGCCCTGATCCGGTATGCCTTACCATTCTTGATGTTATTTCACATCAGGCTATCCTGATCAGGACCAGACTTGGTACTGATAAAGTTTGCCGGATCCGGCATGCCTCATTCTATCCTGATCGGGTCCTGATCCGGTATGCCTTACCATATTTGATGATATTACACATCAGGCTATCCTTATTTGGTCCTGACCTGGTCCTGATCCGGTATGCCTTACCATACTTGATGATATTTCACATCAAGCTATCCTTATTTGGTCCCGACCTGGTCCTGATCCGGTATGCCTTACCATACTTAATGATATTTCACATCCGGCTAACCTTATTTGGTCCTGATCTGGTCCTGATCCGGTATGCCTTACCATACTTAATGATATTTTACATCAGGTTATCCTTATTTGGTCCTGATCTGGTCCTGATCCGGTATGTCTTACCATACTTGATATTATTTCACATCAGGCTATCCTGATCAGGACCAAACCTGGTCCTGATCGGGTTTGCCGGATCCGGCATGCCTCATTCTATCCTGATCGGGTCCAGATACATGATCTGGTTGAACCATACTTTTTTCTAGTCGGGAATATATAAGAGCAAATATTAATAGAAATTTCACCTCGTATACGAATTAAAATGTACATATCTTTTTGTTGTTGTTTGTATCGGTATTAATTGAAGGTCAGACTATTGTCCTTGTATAAATCTTAACTTGTCTAACTGTAAGCACCTTCCACATGCGTGGGGGTATTAAAAATGTAGTAATATATACAATGTTGTTTTAATCTATCACTAGAAATACACGCCATATAAATAAATAATAATAATTACTATTAGAGTTCTTTGCTTGCATACGCATTAAGAATATCCATGTATTTTTTTATATTATTTATATCGGCATTAATTGAAGGTCAGACAATTGTCCTTGTATAAATCTTAACTTGCCTAACTGTACTAAAAGTGTCGTACATGCATGCTGATAATAAAACTGAGGTAATATATTGTTATCTTAATCCTTTACTACAAAGACACGCCACATAAATATTTAAGAGCATATACTATTAGAGTTCGTAACTTGCATACGCATTAAAAAGTTTTATTTTTCTTATTTGTATCATTGTTAAATGAAGGTCAGACTATATTCTTTACAAGAATCTTAACTGGTCTATCAATCTTAACTGTATTAAAAATGCCGTCCGCATTTATATCAGTAATAAAAATATGATTACATATCTTAATCGCTAACTAGGAAGATACGCCATATATTAGAGTTTTTAATCTATCTACGCATTATTAAACTAATTTGAATGTAATTTTCATGAAGGTTTTTTTTATTGCTTATGGCAGCAAACGAGCTGACAGTAGACCTGATGGTAAGTATTACTGCCACCCATGGACCTTTGCAAATACCAAGGGTATAGCTAGGCCACTGCCTACCAATATAAACCCCAAACCCACATCGAACGAAGCGCAATAGCAACTTGCCATTACTAAGACGTTGATCTTCTGCGAGAGTGTGGTGCTACCCCGGACGAACCGGCCCGCGGCTGTAGACAGATAACTGTCAACAGCGTGGTTCTACCACTAAAGGAAGTTAATTTAATGACACACATTGGAGGTTAATATAATGTCAATCTATTATCCCTACAAAGATGCTTAGTAGATATGCCAAAATCGGTTTATATATCAAGAACCAATACCATCTTAATACAGATTGGATTTCGAGAGAGACGGAAGCTCAACTGGGTGGGTTCGGGGCTTTATTGGTAGGCAGCGGCCTAAGCTATACCCTTGGTATTACAAAGGTCTATGGGTGGCATGAGTGACACTTACCATCAGCTGTACTGCTTGCTCGTTTGCCACCATAAGCAATAAAAAAAAAAGATTATTTTTAATTTATTTCATAGAAATTTCACTTCTTAGATATTTTGCTGTTTTTATGATCGTTTAAAATAAGTGTAATTTAGTTTATATACGTATATAACATTCTTCTGCTTATAAGTTCAAATAAGTCCTTCTATTGGCAGTGACCTTCTTCGGATGAGAAAGAATAGTCTACTATATTACGCTGGCTAGACCTATTGGCGTAAGATATTATTTGGCGTAATATTTCTTTTGAAATGATGCTATCTGCTTAATTAATTACTTTTTACGATACACATGGGAAGGGAAGGGGTGATTACTATTCTATTCTAAGGGGATATTCATAAATTACGTAAGGCGTTTAGTTAGGGTGTCGACTGAATATTATAACTTCTTTCTATAGGCAGGGGTGTGGGTAGCGGTGAACCTGACATTACGTAAGTTATTAATTATGGTCAAAACTGTGATTAGATTATTAATAAGATTAATGCTATTGCAGTGAGTTAATGATACTTGTAGTAAAAGTTAATAAAAGATATTTTCAGAATAAATGGAGTTATATTTGATCAATAGGGCCTTTTCTTACAAAAATTCTTATTAAGGGGCAGGGCAGGGCAGTTAACGTATCACTATGACTGCTTTTCTCAAGGGTATAAGGTATTTGATAGAGACTATTTAATGGATGGAAATATATATCACAGTAAAGGAATAAATTCTACATTAAAATTTCGCAACTGAAATATATAAGGCTAATATATTCTTTACAATGAATAAGACTTAAGTCAATAAAGAGACGAATGAAAGAGAAAGATAATATGTTAAGTTAATTATCTAAATGGAGACGTGAAATAAAGTAAGGTAAAATAAAGATTTCAATGAATCATCTCTGAAACTTTAGGAATAAAATTTGCATAAAAAGTATTGATGATTTTTAATGACTCATGGCTTAGGTTGGCGCCTTAGATCCTAACTGTCTCTAATGAAGTAACAGGATCTGTTACAAACCGTAATTAAAAAAAAAAAAAAAAGGACGGAGGCAAAGATGTATAAATATATATAATTATATATACTATCCCTACAACTATAAGGCAATGGATAAGCACGGGTTGACATAGGCCTTCCCATAGCGTAGCATAGTGCCACGCTTGTCCGGCGGGTTGGGAAATTTGCTAGTGTTATAAATTTTCCAAAATAGTTCTTATGCCTATTTATTTGTACTGTCAAAGTCTACACGTGCAATCTATGGATCAATTATACAAAAAAAAGATAGCTAAACGTTCTGCGCGTTTCGAATAATAACGCCTTCAGGATATTATTGGGACTGTCTCATTATTAGATCTTCGGAATGTTTGCGCAAGCCTATATCGATGTATTTTTTGTAGATATATAGTTGTTTCCACAAAAACCGTATTGCTGCTTTAGGAACGTGATGGAAAGTCATAACATCATTCTGAGAACTGTAGTAGAGTGCTTAGACTCTTCCATTGTAAAAAAAAATATGTATAAAGTGTAATAATTACTATTATTAGATAATAAGTACTTAATATAATAGGTATTAATACTATATAAAGTTATTTTTCTGAAATTAAATATATTTTTTATTATATATCTCCATTTATTTTCATACGATTTTCCAAGAGAAGATACCCGGTCCTTTGGGAGACTTCCATGGGGATATGATATATTATGTCCAACACACAGAGGCCTTTGGAAAAATACAACGTGACGTTTCGAACACTTTACAGTGATCATGGTAATGGGAGAACTAAGGTATCTTACGTCCAAAAGTCATCGTTATTACAGAAATTTGTATCTACCCGCTACAGTATCAGTTATTAAAAGTTTGACACACATTTTAATACAAATTCATTGCCAGTATAAAAAAAAAAGATTCTATATGTAATTTTTTTTATGTAATTTCTATATTAAACATTTAATTTATGATAATTATTACATTGTGGCAATTTACTAGTTTAAATAATCTAACAAAAAAAAAATCGTAACATGTTTTATTCTTATTCAAATTATTGAAATTTAGCATTTAATTTGCTTAAATATTACAATTATAAAACATTATTAAAAACCCGATTACGAGCGAAAAATGATGTCACAGCTGGGATTCGAACCCACACCTATTGGAAATCCGTCCTAATCGTGCTGCCACTTACACCACCGTGAGCTATTGTAGGACATTCAATTTTCGCCTCATATCATATTTACGTCTTTAAGGAGACGTGTGCCATCTACCCGACAATGTTTACACATTGTATGAGCTTAATACTTCAAAATTTGCAGTTAGAATTTTATTAAACAACCCTGTTATTCAAATTACTGAAATTTAGCGTTTAATATGCTTGATTATTTATAAAAACCCGATTACGAGTTCTATTCTTGTTCTATTCTTAATCTGCTACAGAGTTAATTTTTACCATTAACTTTGGAATTACCTGATCCAGTCCCTACCCAATATTTTACTACGTCTAAGTATGGGGACGTCCATTAATCATGTGATCTTTTTTTTTTAGCATTGTTAACCCCCCCTCCCCCTTGGTGATACGTGGTGAGGTTTAAGACTATGAAGGTTTAGGACTTCGTGATTTTTGTAAAACTTCTCCCCCCCTTTCAAACCTCACGTGATTAATGGACGGCCCCTATGAAGCTGTGAATATACCTACTATACTTTTAATCTGTCCCTACATTGATATATCACAGATAGGTTATTAAAAACATCAACGGTTAAATAATAAAATTATTATGTAGATACATACAAAGCAAGTCATATTATTTCTTTTTAATTGTATAAATTTCTTTTAATCTTATGTTGATATTTTTTTTTATTGAATCGCAACTTGATAAATAATAACAACAGTAATAGAGTAATTATTATTATTAAACTTACGTTAACGTTTATAATAATTATAAATGATTGTGTTTGTTAATTTGTTTTTATTACGACTTGAGCATGCTATAAGACGACATATAATAAACAGATTAAAAATTATGTAAGTCCTTAATAAAAAATTGCTTATACGATGTTTATGGGAACTGTCGATATAAGGTCTATTTTTATTTTGGCTGCGTGCTATGGAGTGGTTACACCCTGCTAAATCCGTTCAAGGCGACAGAAGAAGCGGTGCGTGAGCCCATATACTCGCCCTACATGTACCTCTCTATACCGAGCGAGCGGACTACCGGAACCCGGTCTTTGTCTTCGGTGGCAATTATTAGATCTAAGACGTAATCAACATATTTTCTAAATTATAAATTTGCGAAAAGGAGGGACGGTGAGAGTCAGGTACGAAAACTTCTGTGCTCTGGATCAGTCAACCCCAGCGTAGAAGTAGACGAGACTACTTGCTGCCTGCAGATGGATTGAGAGTATCCACCAAAAAGGCCTAGTGAATAGCGATTTTTCATAAATTGAAACAACATATCATTAAGCGCAAAATATAAGCTGTTTGATGAACCATTTAAACAGACCTACGATGAGATGTGAGGCTCTGTTTTCTGGTTATTCCGAAACAAAAAACGCAAATTTATTTCTGCCATATGACGCCATCTATGAATATTTTAATGAAACACAAAAACATAAAAGCTGGTTAACCATATCTTTGTAAATTAAAATTGTAATAAAAAGCCTATTAAAATTAAATAAAATATTCTCAAGATTTATAGAAAAAATAATGTAATGTTTTTGCATACTCTACTTTCATTAATTATTTACCAGTCATACATACGTATTTAAAGTATGTATTATTTTAGTTTTGTGGTAGCGGCTGCGAATACTACCAACCCTTACTTTATTCGTGGATGTCGTAAAAGACCACTAAGAGCTATATAACGACCTGGGACAACTCCATCTGATGCCGTTCGGTCAACAATTACATTCCCAAGAAGGGTTGACGTCTGGCAGGCGACCTGTCAGAAAGCTATTGCCAATATTTTTTTCAATATGTGCTATGAAACAAGAGTACATATTGTATCGACCCCAAGTAATTGGGATAAGAGTAGGTGAAAGATAATGACGTACGTATTTAAAATTTAATATCTAGGCATTTATTTATTAAACTTTATGTAAATAAATTTGTAATGGCGGATGCAAAGTCCGTCCGTCCGTCTGTCTTTCTGTCAAAGTGGTCCTATAAGGGTTCCGTTTTTCCGTTTGAAGTACGGAACCCTAAAAATTACCACATTTTCTTGTACCTACTTTTAGATCTTTTAAACTACGGAATGGATTTTAATTCGGTTTTCGTCAAAAAAAAAGAGTGATTCATGAGAAAGGTTTGTGTGTGATAAATGCATAATATAGTAGAAAACAAAATGAGAATTTTTATGTGCTTACATTTTAAACGTTAGTCAGCGTCAGACCTTACAAAATATATTAATATTATATATCCATCCATCCACCTAGTCCTTGTGGTGACGGAGTAAGAATATAATTCACCAACCACTATCTTGCATGAGGCGCTCTTAAGAGACGACTAAGGGATATAAAACGCACATAACATCTATGCAAGAGAAGGGAAACTCGAAACAAAACTCTATACCAATACGCCTGACCAGCATGGTATAGTAGGTCAATTTCCCTTCCATTATGGAGGAGGCTCGTGCCCAACAATGGGACAAATATGACCTGAGATGATGATGATGATGAGATGATATATCTGGTGAGATTAATGTAAATTAAAATTACCCTTTACAGCATATCATTAAAATGGATATCCTAGAAGTTATAACAGATTTAAAATACGGGTACAAAGCAACTGAATATCGAGGTGAAGCGAGGGTCGGTCGGTCGGGAGGTCGTGTCGATAGTAACCTCTACTATAGTAAATTTATTGCTTGTTATGACAAGTTAATTATTAATTATCATTTGTCATGATAACGACCACATTACATTATTATCAGTCAAAGGTGAGCTTCTTGGTATCAAATATGTAACCTTTGATATTTATTATTGTAATGTTTAAAATTTATCACTATATTATAATTGTTGTAATACGTCGTAATACTATTATGTGATAAAAATGAGTCAACATAGTTCTCAACATATTTGTGTTTTTTTTATAAAGGTAGCATTCCACGTTAATGATTTTTTTTTTGATTTTGTTCGTCCGTTCGGATAGGCAAAGGGATCAAAGTCCATACAGCCAAGTCTTATTTCTTTTTCATATATTATTTATCACTTCTTCATATTGTAAAGCCTTAATAGTCATTATCCGTCAGTAAGTCGAGTCGTTACCATCAATAGAGCGCTGTTAACCAAGTCAATGATGTTTTTGGGAATTTTGGCATAATGTACACGTAAACCACTCTTATGCCATATTCACTACACTTCAACACTTTAACTGTATCATATTTCATAAAATACCAGCAAAATTATTCAATATACACACTACAAAACACTAAAGAAATGAAAATAATACGAGAGCGTGACATGACAATTCCATATTGGCGCCAAAACTCCCCGCGTTAATGAATAAACCCTAATGTTGCCTTACTTTATAAATATGCAATTAAAGAACCCAAATTACAACCATCAATCGAAGTAGTAATATTTCTAATTTTCTTCTGATAGTTATTACAGATTATATAAGTGAATATCGCTTCTGAATAACAGTCTTTGTGTAATCAAGCTCGCATTATGTATTAAAAAAAAAACAGTGTAAATCGAAATGTGTCCCATAACATTATATCTAATTATTATATTTTTATTTAGTTATATTTTATTACATCTTTTTTTTATACAATTAAATCTATATATATAAAAGAAAGTTGTGTTAGTTACAACACTTATAACTCGAGAACGGCTGCACCAATTTTTATGATTTTTATGTTTTTGAGTTTGTTGTCGTCGGGAATAGGATATAGGATATTAAAATATGATATTAATAAACAAAAAAATAATATTATTTTTAGTTTAATTAGTTCGTATTAATTGTTCATTTGTTGATGATGTAACCAATGGCAACTGACAGCTCACGTCATTAAGTGGTCTAATGGTTTGTTTGGAAAATATCGCGAAAAGTTGAAATTAAATTTGACCGGTCAGAGTTCGTTTTGTGCGAGTGTTACGAATCTTTACGAATATTGTTATAATAAACTTATTGTGTCTATATTGTCATCAACAATGCCGCGACCAATAAGATCAAATCTTTCCCGAGAAGTCGAAACGCAGTTAGAATTCGAAACATAACGAATGTAACCACGGCAGAAGAACAATTTATTGCACGGGAAGACCGCCGCATTAATATGGCCGAACTCCGTGCTTCTTAATTACACGAGTAAAGCGAGGCAGGCCGTGCTGTTGACAATGCGAAATCGTCGAACAAATCTCAGATATCAAAAATTAGTTAATTTTCAACGCATATGAAGCAAAATGTCGTATACCACAAGGTAATTCTTCGTCTTGCTGGCACGTTATTAAAATACTTGATTTTTTGAATTTATATATTATTCATATTTATTCAACATTCTCCTACTCTTATCCCAATTAAGTACTTGGGGTCGATACAATATGTACTCTTCTTTCATAGTACATATTGTAAAAGTTATTGGCAAAAGTTTTATGACCGGCCGCCTACCAGACATCAACCCTCCTTGGGAATGTAATTGTTGACCAAAGGGTATCAGATGGAGTTGGCCGAAGTCGTTATAAAGCTCTTAGTTGTCTTTTACGACATCCACGAGTGAAGTAAGGGTTGGTAGTATTTGTAGCCGTAGAGTCCCCTGTAGCAGGTCGGGGGACCGTTGAGGCAATTGCGCCCCACCTCCACCGCTGGATGAAGAGAAGGCACGGCAACTTGTCCTTCAGGATGACGCAGGTACTTACCGGACACGGGGTCTTCAGTAAGTACCTGCACAGAATCGGACGGGAAGAGGCCCCTGGATGCCATGAGTGTGGCGCGCTAACTGATGATGCGCGTCACACCTTAGAGGTATGTCCCGCCTGGGGGCCTCAGCGCCACGACCTGTCGGCGGTGATAGGAATAGACCTGTCGTTGTTGACCATCATATCTAAGATGCTTGACAGCGACAGGTGCTGGTCGTCGATGGCCTCCTTCTGTGAGGAGGTCATCTCTTCGAAGGAGGCCGCGGAGCGGATACGTGAGGCATTTGCTTCTGCAGACTCGCTCCGTAGGCGGCGGCCAGGAAGGCGGAGGCGCCGTTACGCGCATCTCCTCCCGCCGCCTTGACTGTCGACTGGACGTGGCCAGATGGCCTAGCGTTGGGGTGTCGGGGATAGAATGTCAATAGACGATCTCTCCGGCATCCCGTAAAAGCGCGGAAGGGACCGCTGTGGTTTTAGTGGGTATTTCGGTCGAACCAGCTGACCGGCGAGTCCCACACACCCCCTCGTCTGTCACCGGCGAGGGCTAGTGCGCAAATGCATTTCCACAGCGTGAACAAAAAAAAAAAAAAAGTATTTGTAGCCGCTACCACACACCTAAATATAACTTAATAAAATTAAATTAATCGAAATCTGCTCATCTCATTTATTAACTGTTAGGCGGAATGAAGTGTGCCGGGTCCGCTAGTAGCTTTATAAATTTAAATTTCTTCCTCTTGGAAGATATATTTAATAGTGCATGTCAATAGGCTTTTTTTTTGGCAGGCTATGTTCTGGACTCATGGCGTCCGTTCCGTCCGGAGCAACGAAAGGGCGCGCCATTGGGTCCGCTACTGATACTGAATCCTTGATATCTGTGGCTAGCCCGGTAGCAGAGCGTGACCCACGCTCTGCTACCAGGCTAACGGATGATTGGAAAGCGTTGAAACAGGCTGGCTTAGAATTTTATTTAGGGTTTTTATTTTCAAACAATTCTACGGTCAATATTCTACACATATACGATACGCATAGAAAAGTAACCGTTGGTGACAAATCAAACTTTCCTATCCTACTTCTAGTGATGTCAGATATCACCGATGTCAAGAAATCCGTACCAGCTCAAATGGCGATGAGTTAACAATACAAACAGATTATGGAATTAGGGTGTGGCCAAAATAATGATTGGTGACACTATCTTAGTTCGTCGTCGCGGTAGCGGAAACGGTAGGTGGTTAACGATGATTCACGAATGTTATATTATTGACTCGTGCGCTAGCTTCTTTAGTCAAGTAAGTGTTGCGAGAAAAATCATCAAAAAAAATCAGTAGGTATGAATCACACATTCTGGGAAACACCGCAACGGTGATAGGTTTGATAGGGCTGTCACAGTGACAACTTCCCATTTTTTTTTTTCACATACGATACCACATAAGATTAGTTACGAACCAGATAATATTAGGACTTTCAAAAATTTTGAATTAAATGCAAAACGATTAAAATTTAGCATTGAATTTTTTTTTTGTCGAAAATTGTTTTTTTTTATTGCTTATGGTGGCAAACGAGCAAGCAGCAGACTTAGCGGTAAGTGTTATTGCCGCCCATGGACCCTTGGACCGGACCGGCCCGCGGCTGTAGGCAGAGAACTGTCAACAGCATGGTCCTACCACTATTGAAACTGTAACTAAGTAAAACGAGTTTTCAATGTTATCTATGTCCATCATATAATCTGATTACATACGTTTGAGACGTTATGTTCAGTAAATTCTGCCGGTATTTAGTTCCACTACTTAGGGACTTAGTTTTATTTATAGGTATTGGTTTTAATTGAAAAGAAAATACCTTAGAGTGAAAATACATACATACATACATAGCATCACGCCATATCCCTTGCAGGTTAGGCAGAGAGAACAGAGTGCCAGAGAACTCTATCTCTGCATACTTCACTCGCTTCCTCAACATTCATAATTCTCTTCATACACGCTCGCCGGTTTCGGAGACTCTTGACTCCACCTTCCTTCAGTACATGACCGATCTGGTCTAGGTAGGTTAGTCTCGGTCTCCCTCGGTACCTACATCCTTCCACTTTCGCATTGTATATCTTCTTAACCAGACGTTCGTTCGGCATTCTTTCCACATGTCCGAACCATCGGAGCATTCCCTTTCGCATCTTTACACCAATACTCTCTTTCATACCTACTCACTCTCTTACGTCGTCGTTAGAGTGAAAATAAAACAGTTTTATATTTTATAGCAAATAGAAAAAAAATGTTAAGAGTTAGACAATACATAACCAAATTTCCCCGACAAATTTCCAAATGTCTTTATAAAAGATGATGTTTGTATATATGACATCGCTAAACTCAGTAACTATTTGACCGATCACTATAAAAATTGGTATGCATATGTATTTTTTCATGGAAAAGATTTATATACTCTCCCCATTTATGTAACTCGCCACCAGGTGGCACTGCAAGATATCGATTTCTACAAACAAACCAACAGGCTGGGTTTGCTAGTGTATCTATATTTATAAAAGAGGATATTTGTACATATGATATTGCTAAACTCTATATTATGAAAATTAATCTAAATTATGAAAATTGGTATATATATGTATTTTTAATGAGAAGTTATAGTTTATATGCTATCCTCATTGATGTAACCTGCCATCAGGCGGTGCAAACAAACCTGCTGGGTTTGATAGTATCTTGTACACATATACTCAGAAACATTCATGATTTTATTATTCGTGGAGATTATCGAATTACTTCGAAAATTGCGACACTGTCAGCATTATCTTTATCTTTTTCTTTAATGCTTATGATGGCAAACGAGCAAGCAGCACACCTAATGGTAAGTGTTGCTGCCGCTCATGGATCTTTGCAACACCAAGGACATAGCTAGGTCGCTGCCTACCAATGCAAACCCCAAACCCAACCAGTTGAGCTTCCGGCTCTTACGCTCACCGTATGAAGCGCAATAGCATATTGCCATTATTCAAACGTCGATCTTCTGCAAGAGTGTGGTACTACCCCGAACGGACCGGCCCGCGATTGAAGACAGAAAACTGTCGAAAACGTGGTCCAATCACAAAAGATTTTTTTTTATATGTAATAAATACCACGACTGAAGTTCATTGTTTAACTTTTCCATCACGGGTGTAACTGCCAAACTTTTATTAATAATCAAATTATTTCTGTATTTCGTGGCATAATAAATATCTGTCATATGTTTCAGTCCAGCAGGCAGAATACTTAAGCGTTGCAAATATTACTTTTAAAATCATTGCCTTTGCTTTTATCTAGTTGTTTTAAAACACCATATTTATTAGCAACCGAGATAATAATACACTATTTTAAACATTCTCATCACATTTTAACGTATAATTAGTACGAAGATAAATAAATCTTTACATATTTTTCTTGATATTTTCATTGCACGTTCTTATTTTTTCAAAGCCTGACAACCCTAAAATACGACGCGTGCATGAGATCTTTTGTAATGACTCACATATAATAAAATCCGTGTGTATGTGAACCTGATAATTAAAATCAACGACCTTGCGGGTCACAACATCATATGTGAGTATTGTGACTCAGTGACCACTTAATCAAGAAGATAGTCTAACACTATTGAAATTGCTAAGGCCTGAATTTGCCCTTAATATCACTAAGGTCCATGAGTACCAGATATCGTTTATCATTGAACTGCATAGGTTCTTTTTTTTATTGTGTGTGGTGGCAAACGATTAAGCAGCACACCTGATGCTAAGAGTCACTGCCGCCCATGGACCTTTGCAATATCAAGGGTATAGCTAGGTCCCTGCCTGCCAATACAAACCCCAAACCCACCCAGTTGGGCTTCCGACTCTCTCGCTTACCCAACAAAGCGCGATAGTATATTGCCATTACTCAGACGGCGATCTTCTGCAAGTTTATGGTACTACCTCGGACGGACCGGCCCGCGGCTGTAGACAGATCAACAGCGTGGTCCCGATACTAAAGCGTAGTTGCTATAGTATGCTGAATATACCGCCTTCTATGTGGTGCATACATACATACCATCACGCCATATCCCTTGCAGGGTATGCAGAGAGAACAGAGTGCCAGAGAACTCTATCCTTGCATACTTCACTCGCTTCCTCAACATTCATAACTCTCTTCATACACGCTCGCCAGTTTCGGAGACTCTTGACTCCACCTTCCTTCAGTACGTGACCAATCTGGTCTAAGTAGGTTAGTCTCGGTCTCCCCCAGTACCTACATCCTTCTATGTGGTGACGGAACAAAAATACAGTTTATCACCCCCTATCTTAGCGGTGAGTGTCATAAAAAAATGATTAAGGAATATGCATTAAAAATCTATGCAAGAATAGGAAAACTTGAAATAAAACCCTATAACAACATATAAATAGTTAATTTTGCAACCAGTGTGGAGAAAGCTTGAGCTTATCATTGGGATATAATATGAGCTGAGAGGAAATGATAATAAATGCTGAATATAACAGGTAGTTCCGTGTGGTGACGCGGAGTAAGAATACTATTCACCACCCCATATTTTACCCGTGAGTGATCGTACGAGACAACTAAGGGATATAAAACGCATATAAAATCTATGCGAGGGAAGGAAAACTCGAAAGAAAACCCTGTACCATCACATCTGACCAGCACGGTTTAGTAGATTAATTTTCCTCCCATTACGGAGGAGGCCCGAGCCCAACAGTAGGACATTTATGGGCTGTAATGATGAATGATGATGATGATAACAGGTTCATCACCCACGCAAAACAAGTATTATTGGGTTTAACAAATGCATGTTCTGAGTTTTGTTTTAATTCGTTTTTGTTAATTGTAAAGTACCTAATGAGACTAGAATTCAGAGTCTTAAAAGAATAGGTGTCTATTCGTCAACAAATAGTTGTTATATTAGTTATTAAATAATATACAGGATGTAACAAAGAATAGAACAGCTGGTCAGATGGGTAATAGGTGATGATGGTAGGAACCCATGATAAAAATTTGAAGAACATTGTCGAGGGTCATTGACCCATCAGCTGCCTGTAAAGGCGATGTTTGTCATACTGTAGCAAACGTAATCATTGATTTATTTAAGTTTTAATGAATATTTAAAAAAGTATGAGTATATACCAGATTATTTATCATTTACTTGGTACATTTCATTCAGTTTCAAAGTCAAAGCGATGAAAAAATTGAAAATTTTAAATGCTTCTAATTATTTATAAAAACACGATTACGAAACGAAAAATGATGTCACAAGCGGGATTCGAACCCGCACCTATTGGGAGTCCGGCCCAATCGTGCTGCCACTTACACCACCGTGAACTATTGTAGGACAGTCAAATTTCGCTTCATATCACATTTACATCTCTAAGGTGACGCGCGCCATCTACCCAACAATGTTTACACATTGTGTATGCTTACTACTTCAAACTTTGCAGTTAGAATTGTATTAAACGATGACACAACCTTGTTATTCAAATTACTGAAAATATTTAGCTATTCTTTAGAAAGCTTTAGATTGTATTATTCTTCGTAATAAGTTTAATATTATACTTCTTATGTTCAAACAAATGATATTGACAACTAAATATTAAGCTACTATTACAAAAGTTTGGAGTGCTTTTAGTTATAAGCATAACTGAGAAATTTATTTTACGTTGACCAGTTTCTATATTTCATTAGCAAACTTTCAAGGTATTCATTTTCTTTCTACGTATTTCATGCTTCCTTTTATAAGTGGAATATTACTAAAGTTTGAACAGCGCTATGACTGATTGCTTACGTTTTTCATTAGCTGTTATGAGAGTATAACCTTTTTTCATACAATTTTATAGCTCATGTATATCCCACTATGTAGTTTTATTATTGAGTATTATAATAGGAAGAAAATTCGCCTAGTATTTGTTTTTAAGACACCACTCTGCACTAAGAAAATAATCTTTGTGTTGCAGGAGACTTTACATATAATTAACGTAGACAAATTACACCCAGACTCACGACAACATTTTGTGGATCGCATAAATTAGTGTCCTGTGTGTGAATCGAACCCACGACACTGGGACGGAAGTGCGGTATCTTAACCACTACGTCATCTGTGCAGTCAGTATTAGCAATATTAAATCATACTAGCCAAATTATTTAACATAAAATTTTATTTTGAGTTTACCTTCTCATAATTTTCTTCACCCTTTTTTTATTTTTTTTTTAATGCGGTGGACTATGGATATGTTCGCACCCCGCCAAATTGGTCAGGGGCGATGGAAGAGGCGGCACGCAACCCCATTGACCCACCTTACAAGCACCTCTCTTCGCAGTGCGAGCGGGCCACAATTTTAATCATCCTAGCATTTTTTTTAAAACCATAAGATTTTCCGGGCATCGAAGTAAGAATACAGTTCACTATTCTCTATCTTACTCGTGGGTATTATAAAAGATGACTAAAGGATATACCTCCATAGCCATATAATATATATGCAAGAGACGGAAAATTGGAAATGAAACGCTATACCGATCTATCTGATCAGCGTGGTATTATACGCTAATATCCCTCCTTTTATAGAGGAAACTTGACCCTAATAATGGGACGTATGTGAGCTGAGATGAAATTAAGATCATTAGGCAGTCTCTTATGGTAGGAAAGGAAGAGATGGAGTTAGAGAGTTTTATATAATACAAAATAGAAACTCTACTAGTCCTCGAATTATTCTTATGCTACTCGTCATATTATTTAGAACCATCTTCAGCGTCATCATCTCTATAATCTCTTTTATCTACATATATCTTTTACAATACCCACGCTTAACGCTGTATGGTAACAGCTACGAATACTACCAACCTTTACTTTGCCTCTGGATGTCGTAAAAGACGACTAAGAGCCTTATAACGACCTGGGCCAACTCCATCTGATGCCGTTTGGTCAACAATTACATTTTCAAAGAGGGTTGACGTCTGGCAGACGGCCGATCATAAAACGATTGCCAATAACTTTTACAATATGTACTATGAAAGAAGAGTATATATTATATCGACCCCAGGTAATTGGGATAAGAGTAGGAGAATGATGATGATGATGATGAGCAAGATAGTGGTAGGGAATTGTATTTAGAATAAACTCACCAAAATATAGACATAGAATTTAGTATGTCGAAATTTAGATAATCCTTACTAATATTATAAATGCGAAAGTAACTCTGTCTGTCTGTCGCTCTTTCAGGCCAAGCTACTAAACCGATCTAATTGAAATTTAGTACACAGACAGTCTAGTCTTTTTAATGCAAAAAAGGGTTGTATATGGGGATGAAAATTTGTAAAGAAGTATCGTCATTTTTAAAGACAGAAGCTTGAAACTTAATTTTAGGTTCAAATTACTAAAATTTTTAGCATTTAATATGCTTAATTATTTATAAATACCCGAATACGAAACGAAAAACTATGTCACAAGCGGGGTTCGAACCCGCACCTATTGGGAATCCGGCCCAACCGTGCTGCCACTTACACCATCGTGAACTATTTTAGGACATGCAGATTTCGCTTCATATTATATCTTACGTCTTCAAGGTAACGTATGCCATCTATCGGACAATGTTTACACATTGTATAGACTTAATACTTCAAACTTTACAGTTAGAATTGTATTAAACGATGACACAACCTTGTTATTCAAATTACTAAAATTTTTAGCATTTAATATGCTTAATTATTTATAAATACCCGAATACGAAACGAATTTGGATTCCCAATAGGTGCGGGTTCGAACCCCGCTTGTGACATAGTTTTTCGTTTCGTATTCGGGTATTAATTTTAGGTTATTGATTCATCTTCATCTCAGCCCATATATGCACCACTATTAGGCACGGGCCTACTCCATTACAGAAGGGTAATTGACCTACTATACTACGTTGGTCAGACGTGTTGGTGTAGGGTTTTGTTTCGAGTTTACCTTCTCTCAAGTCATTGATTAGATATAAATAAATATGACGTTATAATTTTGTAAAAAAAAATAACCTTAACAGGGAAAATAAAATAGGGGATGAAAAACTTTAGGAAAGTAACCTTTTAGGTGGGCGAAGCCGCGGGCAGAAGCTAGTGAACAATAAGTTTATGAAGTTTAATAATTAATTCAATCCTCTGCTGTTTTATTATGGATCGCAGTCAAAATATATAATAACAGAACACGTACCTTATTAATAAGATTTCTTTAAACTTTTCTCGGGAAGAAAATGGTTGGAATATTTAAAACAATAGGCCACGAACTTCACCAAAGTCATGTTCTGAAGATAAACAAGTTATTGATTTATAACTTGTTATCTACAAACATATTTCAAAAATTTCAAATATCGAACACCTATCTTTTTTTTAAAGACAACAACCATTCTACACTTAGGAAATAATCTTTTTGGACTTTACAAACATGCAATTAACGTAGACAAATCAAATCAGACTCAAACAACAGTTGAACAAAACAACAGTTTCTGGATAGCACACTGTATAGTACTGCGTGGGAATCGTATTCACTCCACCTGGCGTGTAAGGTCGTAATCTTAACCCCTACGTCATCTGTGCAATCAATTGCATTTATATCAAATATGCAATTATTTTTAATCTGTCTTAATGAAGAGGAAAATGAATTTTGAATAGTGGTAGGACCACGCTGTGGATAGTTCTCTGTCTACAGCCGCGGGTCGGTCTGCCCGGAGTAGTACCACACTCTCGCAGAAAATCGACGTCTGAGTAATGGCAATGTGCTATTGCGCTTCGTTCGGTGAGCGAGAGTGCCGGTAGCCTAATTGGGTGGTTTTAGAGTTTGTATTGGTAGGCAGCGGCCTAGCTATACCTTTGGTATTGCAAAGGTTCATGGGCGGCAGTGACATTTACCATCAGGTGTGCTGTTTGCTTGTTTGCCACCATAAGCAATTAAAAAATAGGAACACCGAAGAGGGTATAATATAGTTATAATTTACAATTCAATATTTTTTTATAAAGTTGACATTAGTAGAGTGGAAGCCTAAATCAGTTTAACGACAAACGTTGAAGACTTTCGAATATATTATTTGAAATTTCTGTATAGAAAAAAAATCATTTTTATCATTCACTAAGAATTATACTATCATTCACGAACAATTATATTTATTTGATTTCTGTGTGGTGACGGAGTAAGAATACAATTCATATTACTGAGAATTTCTGAATAGAAAATTTCATTTTTTTTCATTCACAAAAAAAATATATTTATTTGATTTTTGTGTGGTGACGTAGTAAGAATACAATTCACCACCCACCTGCCATAATCGTTGGTGATCGTAAGGGACGACTCAGGGATATAAAACGCATATAACATCTATGCAAGAGAAAGAAACCACGAAACAAAACCATATACCAACACGTCTGACCAGCGTGGTATAGTAGGTTAATTTTCCTGCCATTATGGAAGAGGCTCGAGCTGAGCAGTGGGACATATATGAGCTGAGCTGATGATGATGATGATGAACAATTATAAGCCCCAACAGTGATGAAGCAAACATCTGCTTCTCAAAAATATATAATAGTTTTATTTTTATAATAGTTTTCTTAATAAGAATCAACAATAATTAGAAACTTTTAAAAGAGAACTGAAAACAAACTGAAATATAGAAATGTAAATTTCTGTTACAGTTTAGTTAAAATAAAGGGTTTATTTAGTATTAAACAAATATTAACTTAATCTTTAACTAAGCAAATACAACAGCTGACGTTAAGTATTTAGTTTTATTAGATTATTGTAATCCGTGTGGTGACTGAGTAAGAATACAATTCCCCACCCCCTATCTTACCCGTGGGTGATCGTAACAGACGACTAAGGGATATAAAACGCATATAACATCTATGCAAGAGAAGAAAACCATGAAACAAAACCCTATACCAACACGTCTGACCAGCGTGGTATAGTAGGTTAATTTCACTACGGTCGAGGCCCGAGCCCAATAGTGGGACATATATGGGCTGTGATGGTGATGATGATTGTAATCCTAAGTCTATGGATTTTATAAACTTTGTGGATAGGGTTTATATACTAATTTAATTCTACTTTTTACTTTATACCAATGGTGACAGATTAAAAATATAGTAAGTGGCCATCTCTTAACGGTGTAAGTAGTATAAACTCTGCTGAGATACTTACATTATAGAGAAGGAAAAAAAATAAAGAAAAATAATTAATTGGTCCTTCACGGAAGGACTCATCACAAGTGCTTAAAATACACAATAATATAACAAAAATTAACCCAGGGGCCTAAATACAAGTACAATCATATAATAAATATAATCACAAGTGCTTAAAACAAAATACAAATACAATAATATAATAAAAATACAAATAAGTACTTCCTAAAAATACAAATAAGAATACAATGGAATAAAAAATATTATACACAATATTATTGCACTGTGTTTAAACTCGAAATCTCTGCTCGTCTTATTAACTTATATATAAGTACTTCCTATATCAATAAGCCGATGAATGGAATGCAATGTAATGAAAATTATTATACAAAATATTATTAAACTGTGTTTAAACTCGAATTCTCTGCTCGTCTTATTAACTTATATATAAGTACTTCCTATACAAATAAGCCGATGAATGGAATGCAATGTAATGAAAATTATTATACAAAATATTATTACACTGTTTTTAAACTCGAATTCTCTGCTCGTCTTATTAACTTATATATAAGTACTTCCTATACAAATAAGCCGATGAATGGAATGCAATGTAATGAAAATTATTATACAAAATATTATTACACTGTTTTTAAACTCGAATTCTCTGCTCGTCTTATTAACTTATATATAAGTACTTCCTATATCAATAAGCCGATGAATGGAATGCAATGTAATGAAAATTATTATACACAAAATTTTTACACTGTGTTTAAACTCAAATTCTCTGCTCGTCTTATTAACTTATATATAAGTACTTTCTATATCAATAAGCCGATGAACGGAATGCAATGTAATGAAAATTATTATACAAAATATTATTACACTGTGTTTAAACTCGAATTATCTGCTCGTCTTATTATTTAATATTTCTACTAATTTCTATCTGTACACACTTACCTCCAAATAGTACTGCTGTCTGTATCCTTAATTTCTTTAGTCAGATGATTGAGAAGCGCAGCATTCGCATTTGTATACCATTCAACTGCTTCGGTCATGGATGTGCCTTCTTTTATACTATCCCTGAATAGAAAAATTACTGTTTAAAACACACTCATAGTTAAACGGGCTGACAGATTTTGTAGAGAAATCTGTAAGAAAAACACAAAACAGTCATGAGGACTGCCGACAGAAGTGAAAACTTAAACCTATGAAAATAATGAATATTATAAATTAAATGGGAGTCAAGAGTCTCCGAAACCGGCGAGCGTGTATGAAGAGAATTATGAATGTTGAGGAAGCGAGTGAAGTATGCAGAGATAGAGTTCTCTGGCACTCTGTTCTCTCTGCCTACCCTGCAAGGGATATGGCGTGATGATATGTATGTATGTATGTATAAATTAAAATAGAACAACAAGTACGTATTTCAGCTAATTTCATAACGCTCACACTGTTTACTTCGCTGCATAGCAAGAATACCACGCGCATGTGCTTGTGATCTACCGATTCACTCTCTTTCTCTCTCCTACTTTCTACCTTTGTGTATCTTATTATAGTATAGCATGCGCGTAGTATACTACGCGCATGCTTTCGAATGCCATTGCGTTAAATGTTTAACGCAACTTTGTTGGAAGTCGCATTAGAGATTTCACTTCAAAAGTAACAGACTGATGAACTCAACGCTGCAGTTGCAGTGGCTCTCTTAATAAATTGGAGAGGTAATATGGTACATTATCTTGCTCCACATCCATACAGTTAGGAATGAGGCCGTCCTTTGTAGATCCAAAGAAGAATATAATAACAAACTAAGATATACTGTTCTATACCGAAAATGACGTATAAACCCTTAGTGGAATTAGGGCTATTACGATCTTTTGTACAATCATTTACACAATTATCATATTATCATCATCATAATCATCAGGGGTCATATAAATCCCACTGCCTGGTTATAGTCTACTCAAATGCAATAACCCTAAGCTGTTGACACGGGTTGGTATAGGATTTTACTTCAAGTTTTCATTCTCTTGCTGATATTATCTACTACTATCTTGCAGTCCTTAGTATTTTTTTTAAATTAACCAAAGAAAAGTAAAGGGTGATTGATGGCAGTTGTATTCATACTCCAAGTTTGTTGCCGTTCACTGCTGGACGAAAGTCTCCCTCATAATTCTTATATGAAGAGATGGTGCCATAATTGGTACGCTTGGCAAGCGGGTTAACGATCACGGTGAGGTGTAATACCTTTCCCAGAAGAGAGCTCCTATCCATTCTCCTTTTGGACTCTCAGCCGATTTCTACGATTACCACGAGTAAGAGGTGGCAATAATTGTATTGTTATTTCGAAGCTACATGAAAAAAATTCTGTATTAGTGGAATAGTTACTTTTGTTTCATATCTCCTGCTTTCTATGAGAAGAAAGTGGAATCTTTGCAATTGCTCTTTATTTATTCTGAGTAAATTTGCAAAATTCCAACACAATTGAAAGCGTTTCTCTGAAATTCTTGATGGTGATTTATGTAAATTATTGTGAAGCTTTGTTTATAGAAACTTCAGTGGTGAGATTTCAAAATGATATTAGGCTTAGTAAAAAAGAAAAAGAAAATTAAAAAGTTTTACTTTCAATAAACATCAAACCACGATGACTTCGAATCGGTAATTTAAATATTAAAAACCCGTTTATTGCTCATCATGAATGTGTAAACGGATACGAATAACGGTATTTGAGCGTATTTGCTTATTTTATTATGAGTGTTAAGGTCAAATGATTGTTGTGTTGTGTTTTTTTTTTAATTGTGGTTACGGAACACGTCATGCATAACTTTAATTTGAATTATTCTATTAAAAGTTTTATTAGGATTATATTATAAAATAATTTGGAAAATCCAAAAGCGCACGCCGCATAATTTTTATATTATTTATTATTTACTATTCTATGCTGCTACTAGTCAATACCATAAATAAAGGCAACAAATCCCATACAGCCATGGGTTTACAATCCTGCAAGCATTGTAAATGAACAGCTATGTTTATAACTACGTCGAGAATGGCACGAAATTTCAAAAGTATTTTTTCATTTTATCATCATTATCCTGCTCTTGTCCCAATTACTTAGAGTCGACGCAATATGTACCCCTATTCCTACATATTGCAAAGGTTGAAAGGCAATAGTTTTATGACCCGCCGCCTGCCAGACGTCAACCATCCATGGGAATGTAATTGTTGACCAAACGGCATCAGATGTAGTTGGCCCAGGTCGTTATAAAGCTCTTAGTCGTCTTTTACGACATCCTCGAGCAAAGTAAGGGTTGGTAGTATTCGTAACCGCTACCACACAAAGAAATTTTAAGCGTTGTTGTAAAGATAAATATAAAGATTGTAAAGATAAAAAAAAAATATTATTGTTTCTTTTTTTAGTTTTTATTGATACGTTTTTATGACAGTACACTTAATAAAATAAAATAAAAAGTTGGAAAAATGTTCAAAAGTCTCTCTCTCTCTCAACCATTAAAGGATTTATTACGTAAATAACTGGAACCTAATGTCGGTATGCTTCTATTTCTTGACAAACACGTTGACACGTGACAAAGTCACTTGATTTTATGAATACAAATATTCATTGTCATCTGAGCTCACTTATGTCCCACTGCTGAGCACGAACTTCCTCCATAATGGAGGGAAATGGATCTACAACGCCACGCTGCTCATAAGGGTTCGTCTCATCATCTCAGTTCATATATGTCCCACTGTTGAGCTTGAGCCCCCTCCATAATAGGAGGAAAATTGACCTACTATACCACGCTGGTCAGACGTGTTGGTATAGGGTTTTGTTTCGAGTTTACCTTCTCTTGCATAGATGATATATGCGTTTTATATCCCTTAATCGTCTCTTACGATCATCCATGGGTAAGATAGGGGCGGTGGTGATTTATATTCTTACTCCGTCACCACACGGATATACTCATCAAGGGTTGCTATAGGGTTTTATTTCGCCTTTAACTTTTATTACATAGATTTTATCTGCATATTTTATTTCTTAGTCGTCTTTTACGTCACCTGCGAGTGATTAATTGTATTCTTACTTCGTCATGACAGGAAAAATTTAAATATTAATTTTAATATATTTAGTTATTTTACGTCATTGAAATTGTAAGATAGATTAAATAAAAAAATATTATTAAGAGACTATATTTTTTATATTGTCAAGCTATGTGGTGGCTACGAATACTACCGACCCTTAATTTGCTCATGGATGTCGTAAAAGGTTACTAAAAGTTAAAGCTTTTATTATTAACCTGGGCCAACACCATCTCATACCCTTTGGTCAAAAATTATATTATTTAGGAGGGTTGAAGACAGGCAGCCGGTCATAAAACGCCAATAACTTTTACAATATATACATGTATTTATTAGCGTCGACCACATGTAATTAGGATAAGAACAGGAGAATGATATTTAATTTGCTGTATAGTGACGGAATAATCATAGGTCGTAAATAACGCCTAAGAGATATAAGCACTTTCTCTGCTTATATCTTTTAGTTCTTCAAGAGTGGAAAACCTCGCCCTAGCCGAGGCCGTGGGTGATTGCACCGAGCAATAGTCCTTCACCCGCAGAGAGGCTGACCGCGTGAGGATGACGCCCCGGCAGTCAGCTGGGGCGTGGACGGGGAATGGTACCTGAAAGGGTAATAACCCGCCGGGCTGGACACGGATGGCAAGGAAGCGGTATCAGTGGCCAGCTCAATGGCGATGGGGAGGGAATACGGTGGGTTATGGGGTCCCGCGCTACCCCTCCGTCGCCCTGGGCGGAACGGGCAGCGTGTGCCCGGACCATATCCCACCAGAAAACAAAATAGTGGCAAACCTCTAAATAAAATTCAATTTACAAACTCCAACTGACCAAGATCTATTAGTATGCTACTTACTCTCCAATTGTCGATGTAGCTCTTGCCTACTAATGAGGTTTATAGGGGTCAGTTAATAATTTCGGTGATTTATCACCCTTGTTTCTTTTTTGACAGGCTATATTCTGGCTATACTCTACACATTCCAACCGGGATTATAGAAGGGTGGCCCTTCGCCATTCAGCCAACCACTAGTACCTACTTTTGCATTGCTTATGGTGGCAAACGAGCAAGCAGCACACCTGATGGTATGCGTTACTGCCGACAATGGACTTTTGCTATAACCAAGGCTATAGCTAGGCCGCTGCCTACCATTACAATCCCTAAACCCACCCAGTTGGGCTTCCGACTCTCTCGCTCACCGAACGAAGCGCAATAGTACATTGCCATTACTCAGACGTTGATCTTCTGCGAAAGTGTGGTACTACGCCAAACGGACCGGCCCGCATCTGTACACAGAGAACTTTCAACAGCGTGGTCCTTGAAAATGTAGTACTCAATCGGAGAGCATCAGATATAATTAACTCAGGTCAATGTTAAGACTCTTAGTTGTCATTTATTATTGGGCCAAACGGCACGCCCTGGTGAATCAGATCGGAGGAGATCTGTCACTGCAAGCTGTCATCGGCAAAATGCTCGACAGTGGCTCATGCTGGTCAGCCGTGGCCTCTTTTTGCGAAACTATGATGTCGCGCAAGGAGGCTGCGGAACGACAGCGTGAGGCAGATGCCGCCGCCGATACGCTACGGAGGCGATGACCAGGCAGCCGGCACCGACACTACGCGCGCTTTCCCTCACAGTAGAATGATACCAGGGCGAGGCTAGTAGGCCTACCGTTGGAGAGTCCGAGTTGAATGCCGAAAGGCGGCCCTCTGACACTCCACAAATAACGGGGAAGTGGAGCCGCTGATGATTTTTAGTGGGTATTCCGATTGGCTACTAAGCCACCGGCGAGCCCCACATACCCCCCAATACCATCAATGGGGGGGATACGTAAATGCATTCTATATCAGCGTTAAAAAAAAAAGTTGTCATTTATTACACAGATCATCATCATCATCACAGCCCATATATCTCCCACTGTTGGCCTCGGGCCTCCTCCGTAATGGAAGGGAAATTAACCTACTATACCACGCTGGTCAGACGTGTTGATATAGGGTTTTGTTTCGAGTTTTCCATTTCTTACATAGAAGTTATATGCTTTTTATATCCCTTAATCGTCTCTTACGATCACCCACGGATAAGATAGAGGGTGGTGAATTGTATTCTTACTCCGCCACCATAGGGATAGATTACACAGATAACCGGTCGGTAATATTCGTAGGCATATTATAGCAAGTAACTGCCATGACTAATCTATTTAATTCTTTAATACATATAAAAAACATTAAGAATATTAAATTGATAATCAGCTGATTAAATTCTTGGTATAACCTTGCTAATTTATCAAACGAGTCACTGACCTAAGTAATCAATATGTATAGTCTTCTTAATATTCTATTCAAGTAAAAACCTAATGCTTAAGATTTAGATGTAAAATAATTTGAATGCATATATAAATAAAGCATCGAGCTTATTTAATTTAATAAATTATCATATTTTTTTAGAAAACAAAAGCTTCTTGATCTGGAGACATAAAAATGCTAAGCTTGGCCTTGAGTTGCGAGGTTCAATGTTCGTGTTGATTTAATATTAGACTTATATTTTTGTAGGGGACCCGTTTTGTAACTGGTTGAGAATACAATGTATCATTACTTAATTATGCAAGGGAACTATACAAATGGCTGAATGTTGACTAGGAAAATAGTACTATGCTGAGAAACTAACACCTCGACTTTTGGCGGGAATCTAAAACGTCATGTGGTGCTCTTGTATTATATTCGATATCTTAGTGTTTTAACGTGTTATATTAGATAATTTTAATGGCATTTTATGTAATGTGATGTGACAGAACTACTGGGATGTAGTGAATATCATATAAAAGTGCTTTACAACGTTTTCGTTTTCCATCAAAATTCCCACAAGATACCATTAACAATGTGGCCATAACACTGTTAATGGCGACAATTTGACTTACTGACAGACAATGACTAACCTGAAGAGACTAAGAACGTGAAGATAATTATAACTCGACACTGGCAACAATGGCTCGTATAAGTAGCTGATTGCCAATACATAAAAAGAAGAAGAAGAACTAACACCTCATGTTTTGCGACCACAAACTCCAACCATAGTCTAAATTTGAATAAATTTGTTTATGAAATAACATATTATGTGTATCTTATAAAAACATAGGTATATAAAAAGTAAAATTTATAAAATAAAACGTAGTTATTTATCAATTATTATTTTGAGTTATAAATCTTAGCACTATGTAAGAAAGCTAAAGCGGGCAAATACGAGTATATTGACGCCAATAATGGCACAGTAAACATAATTAAATTACGTAAAACGTTATTTGGAAATACAATTTATTCACCTGCAATTAGCCTCACAATGATAATCATTTTTTCATATATTGTGTCGTTTAACAATATAAGTAATATTACAATTAAAAAATATATACGAGTACATTAATCTACAAGATAGTAGCTAACAGTGGACGGCGAGAGGCTGAACGATTATAATATGCTTTCCAATTATTTATTAATACCTATTTCTAGAATTTTAGCGGGAAAAGAAAGTATTATGTGGTAATCTTGTAATATATTCAATATATCAGTATTCTGACGTGTTATGGTAAGTAATTTTGATGGAATTTTAAGTAATTTGATGCGCAGGAAGCACTGAAGTGTAGTGATATAGTGATGTGATATGATGTAATTGCCTTACATACGTATTCGTTTGCCATCAAAATGCCCAAAAGATACCTTTAATAGTGTGACCATGATGGCATGACCATGTGACCAGATGGGCGACTCAGTGGTCAGTGCTCTGCTCTATGCAGAAGATGCAGTCCTGCTGGCGCAGTCAGTGACTGACCTGCAGACCCTAGTCGACACAATGACAGAAGATTGTAAGAAAAGGGGTCTACGCGTGAATGTGAGCAAATCCAAAATAATGGTCTTTGAAAGAGATGAAGCCAGAACAGATGTAAGAGTAAAAATAGGTAATGATGTACTAGAGCAAGCGGATGTATTTGTATATCTTGAATGTGGATTAAGCCGAGATGGAAGGTACACCACTGATATAGAGCGAAGAGTGAACGGAGCGTTGGGACAACTTCTCGGTAGCCACCACCTCAGCCAGAAGGCACATGTAGTAATACATAACGCAGTGCTTGTCCCAACATTACTATATGGAAGCGAGAGTTGGGTATGCAGAAAAGAGCATGAAAGTAAAATTAATGCGGTCGAAATAATAATAATAATTTATTTAGTCAAAACATTACAAATTTACAATAATTTACTTAAGATATTTCCAGTATGTGTAACACTATTATAACTTAGTCTCGTAAACTAGGTCAAGCCTGTATCATACGAGACGGGGTTAATAAATTTATATTTAAAAAGGAAAAAGTCAATAGTATACTGAAGAAAAGTGAATAAAAAGAAAAAAGAAAAATGTGAATGTTATATTTAGATTATTTAGTTAATAATAAAGATATAGAAATTGAGAGTGCGTATAGTCGTCGTCACGCGTAGTAATATAGAGAATGCGATCACTACGGAAAATCTGTAGAGTTAGGATGACCGACCGCATTCGCAACGACGACGTAAGAGAGCGAGTAGGTATGAAAGAGAGTATTGGTGTAAAGATGTAAAGATGCGAAAGGGAATGCTCCGATGGTTCGGACGTGTGGAAAGAATGCCGAACGAACGTCTGGTAAAGAAGATATACAATGCGAAAGTGGAAAGATGTAGGTATCGGGGGAGACCGAGACTCACCTACCTAGACCAGATTGGTCACGTACTGAAGGAACGCGGAGTCAAGAGTCTCTGAAACCGGCGAGCGTGTATGAAGTGAATTATGAATGTTGAGGAAGCGAGTGAAGTATGCAAGGATAGAGTTCTCTGGCACTCTATTCTCTCTGCCTACCCTACAAGGGATATGGTATGATTATATGTATGTATGTACCATGCCACTGTTGAAGACGACCATTTGACATACTGATGGACTATAACTTTAAATTAAATTAATTTATAATCATAGATAAGGCTTAAAGGTCTTAGTGGCCAAGCCATAAACTAAAAAAAAATACCCATTTCTTTTTACTGGCTGAGCCTTTGTTTTACGTCGCATTCTATGGCGAAATGTCGCCTAAAATATTATTATTCGTTATGAAAAGTATCTTATATTTGGATGAAAGATATGCTTTTCTGTGATACCTACTTTTACAAAATTTCATGCCAATCAGTTGAGTACTTAAGACTTGTATAGCTAATGATGTCTGATTACGCGAGTATTACACATTTGAAATATAACTATTTTTACGGATTCTATCACGTTTATATTTGATTTTTAATTTGCCGACGTTTCGAACACTTTACAGCGTTCATGGTCACGGGAGTCCTCCCGTCAAATGCGTAAAAATAGTTTTATTTCTAACGTGTGTGCCTTATTTTGCGGTGGACTATGGAGGTGGTCCCGCCCCGCCATTCGGTCCGGGGCGACGGAAAAGTCGGCGCGCAACCCCAAAGACCCACTCTGCAAAGCGCCTCTCTTTGCCTTGCAAGCGGGCCACCGGTACCCGATCTTTGTCTTCGATGGCCCGCCCGGGCAAACGTGTATACTTACACATTAAAAAGCCAAACTTAATTCGCATTTACAATATTAGCTAATGAATATACAGCCTAAATTAAATTACCAATGTAATATATGAAAGATAAAACATGTCATTAACCCTCTTTTTGGTACAGATACTGATAAAAGCTATTAAGAGGGTTGCTTTCATGACTCTTAGTATCCAACGCCTTTGGCAGTAAGTTTATTAACAACAACTTAATTAGTCATGTCACCAGATGACGTAACTTGTATGACGGTGAGATTAAGTTAAAATCTATAATGGAGCAAGCATGGGGGATTTAATTGAATTTCTATTTACTTATAGACACATATAATGTTGACAAATATAAATTTTTATAACACCGTCTTATGGCCGATCATATATGTCCTACTGTTGGGCTGGAACTCTTCTGAGGGATGAATAAAATAATAGCAATATAACAAATGTGTTTTTTATTTATTGCTTATAGCAGCAATGAGCAAGTTACAAATCTGATGGTAAGTGTTACAGCTGCCTAGAGATCTTTGGTATACTTTCTCTAGCTCACTGTACGAACCACAATATTAAATTGCCACTGCTCTGACGTCGATTTTTTACGAGAATGTCCTACTACCCCGGACGGATCGGCCTGCGGTTGTAGATAGAAAATTGTCAACTGCGTGAACAATATATATCTTTTAATTACGTCAATGTTTACATTTTTCTTTTAAGTACGTCAAATGTTTACTCATGAAGTAAAAATACAATGCACTTATTAGAAATACTCTTACTGGGCTCGAGCCTCCTCTATATTAAGAGGGAAATGAACCTATTATATCAAACTGATCAGACGGATTGGTGAAGTATTGTATTTCAATTTTTAATTCCCCTTGCATAGGTGTATACAATGTATACATATTATATACATTATTTTTAATTACTTTTGATGGCAAACGAGCTAACAGCACACCTAGTGGTATTACTGCCGCCTATAGACCTTTGCCATACCAAGGGTATAGCTGGCCGCCTACGAATACAAACCCCAAATCCACCTAGTTGGGCATCTGGCTCTCTCGCTCACTGAACGAAGCGCAATAGCACATTACTATTACTCAGACGTCAATCTTCTGCGAGAGTGTGGTACTACCCCGGATGGACCGGCCCGCGGCTGTAGACAGAGAACTGTCAACAGCATGGTCTTACCACTGTCAAAAATAAAAAAAATGTCAAATATTATTAGATTTTAGATTTTAAAGGGAGGGAGGGATCTATCGATCGATCTATAAGAGATGACTGTATGAAGTTAAGATGCGAATACTGAGATAGTTGTGAGATATGACGTGAATGAATGAAATAAGGTATGAATGCAAAACATAATATTTGAAAGTTTACATAGAAATATAATCAGATGAAATTAATGTTGTAAGGAAGTATTAAGCATGATTATCGAAGGCTTTAGGAGTAAGGGAAAACCAAAGAAAAGACAGATGGATTGCGTGAAACATCATGTGAATAGAAATTATTAGCACGTTGATCGTCTATGTAATATTTGATAGGGTTATATGGAAAAAGAGGATAGGTTCCCAAGAAATTAGGAGAAGAACAGGATGATAATAATGAGATTTTTCTTTGTTTCTAGTACTGACTTGAAATGTTTAATTTCAGACTATAAATACTTTACCACTACTTACTTCGGTAGCAGTAAAAGTTGGCTGAAAGCTATTCATCATCATCATTTCAGCTCATATATATCCCAACAGGTTTGACCCTCCTCCGTAATGGGAAGGAAATTAACCTACTATACCACGCTGGTCAGACGTGTTGGTATAAGGTTTTGTTTCGAGTGTTCCTTCTCTTTCATAGATGTTCTATGCGTTTTATATCCCTTAGTCATCTCTTACGATCACCCACGGGTAAGATAGAGGTGGTGGATTGTAGCTGAAAGTGCTAAATAAATATTTTGAATACACATGTACAACAATTATCGTAGCATCTGACGTATTATGGGTTTTACACATGATTACTCAAATAAGGTAAATTATTTAAAATACACTTGCGATTGTTTAGGTACCGTTAAAATACCTTCAAACCGTCATGATTGTATAGATGCAGGTTTTTTTTTATTAAAATGGTTGTCATATTACATTTTTTATTCAACACTAGTGATCTGGGGTCCTGATACAACGTCGTACTTACATTTTTTCATTTTATTTTAAAAGCGAATTACCTCTGATCCCTAAATGTAGGCCTCATGAATAAGCTCAAAGTCGCTCAGCGTGCTATAGAGCAGGCTATGCTCGGGATTTCCCTGTAAAATAAAATCCGTAATACTGAAATCCGCTGATGGGTCCAACTGATATAGCACGAAGAATTATCGTTATTAGATCAATCTCCAAAGTTACTTTGTATTTCACTGTATTTTTGGAATCTTTTTAATTATTTTTTTCTCCTTTGATGACAGATGAGCAAGTAACGCAACTGATTGTGTACGATATCTCCTACTGATGTAACTCTATAATAAGAAGACCACAACCAGGTCATTGTTTATTATAAAGGTTTGTTCTTCCGGTTCTCTTTCTATTCAAACGAAGCGCAGTAAATTGCTACTAGAGTAGAGTAATAAATCGGATGAAGCAGCCATTTATAGCTGTAAACAGAAACATATCAGCAACGTGGCTCTACTAGAAGAAACTTTGTTACAGTTCAGCTCCTACAGATCACTGTACAATATATGTGCAATAATCTTCCTAGATAAAGTCTACTCATCCATCTTACAGTTTATTATGTCTACTACTTTTCTAAAGAGGATGATACCATTTATAAAACCCGATTACGAAGTGAAAAATGATGTCACAAGCGGATTCGAACCCGCGCCTATTGGGATTCCGGCCCAAACGTGCTGCCACTACACCAGCGTGACTAATTGTAGGACATGCAAATTTCACTTCGTATCATATTTACGTCTTAAGGTGACGGTATGCTATCTACCCGACAATGTTTACACATTGTTATAGGCTTAATACTTCAAACTTTACCCTTATCCTTGGGAGTGTAATTGTTGACCAAACGGCATCAGATGGAGTTGGCCAAGGTCGTTATAAGTCTCTTAGTCGTCTTTTACGACATCCACGAGCAAAGTAAGGGTTGGTAGTATTCGTAGCCGCTACCACACAGCTTATACAATTATAACTATTGGAATGATAATTATATAAAATATTACGTTAAATAAATAATAAATAATTCAAATGAGTATGTAAAATCTAAACGACACCGAATATTCTCCTATTTATAAATAATTCACTCATTTGTTACATTTTTACGATTTCTTCCATAAATTGCACATAAAAATTTAACGATCATTTTGAAAGGAGGGTAGGGCACCATTAATAGGTGCATAAATATACAGATATTTTTTTTTTGTAGCTGCTTAATGGGTCTTTTGGCCGCTACTCACACTGAAAGCAATTTCACGGTCAATGACAGAATATTAAAAAAAATATATAGTACAATATAAAAGTTCGTAATTCTATTGTCAAAACTTAGCTGTTCCTATTTTAAATATAAACTAGAAGGCCCAATTACAGGCATGCAAAATTTTCCTCGTTTAAAAAAATAAAGGATCGCCTGTTACAAATGTTATTAAATATATTAAAACCAATTAAGCAATTAACTGTATAGTATATTGATAGCAAAAAAAAAGCATGCTAATGAAAGAGTGGTTAGTTTATAGGGTTTTAACGAGCTAGCAAACAACATTAGTTGAAGGAGTGGTAATTGTTAATCCATATTGTATACACATTATGTTCTCGGTAGTGAGTGGAATTCTAATAACAGCCAACAAGCATATATAACTAGCATTATATACGAGACGGCTTCAAAAAATAAAAAAAAATTACGCCTTAAATATTTTCAGAGAGGTGAGAAAGGATACATAGGCAAATCTGAAATCTTAATTTTAACATTTAGAGATCGCTCATAGAATATTTCTCTTAAGATCACCAACGGGTAAGATAGGGAGTGATGTATTGTATTCCTACTCCGTCACCACACGAAAGAAGTAACAACAGTTTATAATCATTCCACTACTCTTATCCCAATGACTTGGGGTCGATACAATATGTGCTCTTCTATACAATAAATATTGTATAAGTTATTGGCAATAGTATTATATCCGGTCGCCTGTCGGACGTCAACCCTCCTTGGGAATGTAAATTGTTGACGAAACGGCATCAGATCGAGTTGGCCTAGGTTGTTATATGGCCCTTAGTCGTCTTTTACGACATTCCACCAAAGTAAGGGTTGGTAGTATTCGAAGCCACTACCACACAGCAGTAACAACACAAGTAACAACAGTTGTTGGTAAGAAATTAATAGTTATATACACACATACATATCATCACGCCATATCCCTTACAGGGTAGGCAGAGAGAACAGAGTGCCAGAGAACTCTATCCTTGCATACTTCACTCGCTTCCTCAACATTCATAATTCTCTTCAAACACGCTCGCCGGTTTCGGAGACTCTTGACTCCACCTTCCTTCAGTACGTGACCAATCTGGTCTAGGTAGGTTAGTCTCGATCTACCCCATGTACCTACATCATAGTTAATATCTATATTATATGATTTTGCGTTACAAAGTTCCAGTCCTAAAGAATTTCCCGAGAATATTTTCTTAAATTGAACATCGATTCCTATTTCCCAAATAAAATCATATACGACTTTTTTTTAGAAATTTTTAGCTCTTTTTCGGTATAAAGGAGAACTTTACTTAGACGGCCATCTGTGTAAACCTGCATCTGTGGATTGTTCTATTTCTATTTTAGGATTTCACTTAACAAAATGCGAGCAAATTGTGTCTATTAAATAAGTTAGTGAAAAGCAGAATATTCATTCCACTTTTTTTTTCGCAATTGCTATATACGAGTAAGTGACTAAAATCCGTTGAAATTGTGCTACCACTTACACCAGCGTGAGCTGTTGTGTGACAGTCAATTTTCACTTGGTACTATATTTTCGTCTTAAAGGAGACGTGTGCTATCTAGCTGACAATGTTTAAACATTATACAGATTTAATACTCTAACTTTAAAAGAGTAAGAGACATTTAAGAGTTTTAAAACGCATATAACATATGTGCAAGAGAAGGGAAACTCGAAACGAAAACCTATATCAACACGTCACCAGCGTGGTATAGTAGGTCAATTTCCCTTCCATTAGGAAGGAGGCTCGAGCCCAATAGTGGATGAGCTGAAATGAATGAAAATGAATGAATTTGCATTACTCTGTTGCCTGCACACTCACAGTTGACGTAGTAGTCTAATAGTGACCCTTCATGCCGAATGTCATAGTTAGCACTTTTATTTATACGATTCATAAACCATTATTATGAATATAATTGTTATTTATAAGAGTTATATGTTTGTAAAGTTCGCTGTGCTATAAGGATATATTCTTTAGTGCCGGGTATTGTTTAAAAAAAGTATTTTTTGATGTCAAGGATTATTAGCATACAATTGCTGGTTAAATAAGTAAACGTGCCTAAATGGTATGTAAATACGGTTCTAGATAATAAAATATAGTATATAAGGTGAATAAAATAATTCAAGCATACGTGTGTATAACTGTATATAATATACTGCTATTCTCATGCATGAAACTATCTTTCATGAGAATAAGTATCCACAAATCAAAAATATAGAAGCTTTGAGTTTATTACACAAAAATATGCAACTCAAACACGAAATATATTATTTAAAGGCATAAAAAACAGTTTTGTTCAAGTTTTATAATCGACCATTCAGAAAAATTTACCTAGTAAAGTAATTAAATTAAAATAACTCAGGCATATTTTATAAAATATCAAAGTGTCACTTATTATAGAAAGATATGCCTAAGCCGCTCAAAAAATAGAAAGAAGCTTTGTATTTAATTAAAGGAAAAGTATAATTACAATCAGAATATCGATTTGTGAATTACGTAATTATACAAAGAAACGGAAATTATCGCGACGTAAATTCCTCTTACGTTAATTAAAGCAACGGAATTAAGTAAAATTTACAAGCAGACAATGAAGAGTCAATTGATTTTGCAATCATTGCAATAAATTCCAACACTGCAGGTGAAATAAACGATATAAATTGCTTTCCGTTCGCAAATAATGAAGACAAATAGTTGGTACTGTATTAGAGGGAGAATAAAACAAAACAAGAATAAAACGTATCTTGACCTCTACTTATTTACATTAAAGTTTCTCTAGACGTTTTTTTTTTAATATCGCGTAAGAAAATAAAAGGCAAGTAATTTTTTTTTTTTTGTAAATAATTATGAATTATTTTTTTGATTAAAATTTCAATGACAGTATAATAGCGACTTACAACTATAGTGTAGTGGGTTCGATTTTCTTGCAGGAAAATATTTTTTTCGATGCACAAAGTCTTTTTAAAGTACTGGTATGATTTGTGTTCGCTAATTTTATGTTTATGAATTTCCTTGTAGTACATGAATTATTTATTTAGTATCGGGTTTTATCTTTAAAAAAGAATATTCAAAACTTCTTAAAAGTCACCTACTGAAAGATTATCTTATGTAAAAAGAAATTAAGTAACAACATCAGCATGGGATGATCCCATCATCTCAGCTCATACACCTCCCATCGCTGGGCTCGAGCCTCCTCCAAACGAAGAGGAAATTAACCTACTATACCAGGCTGGTCAGACATGTTGGTATAGGGTTTTGTTTCAAGTTTCCCTTCTCTTCCATAGATATTATATGCATTTTATATCATTTAGTTATCTCTTACGATCATTCACGGGTAAGATATGGGGTGGATAACTATACTGTTACTCCATCACCAAACGGAAAAAGTAACAAAAGTTGGTAATAAATTAATAGTTAATATTTATGTGATACTAGCGACCCGCTCTTACTTTGCTCGTGGATGTCGTAAAAGACGATTAAGAGACTTATAACGTCCGGGGCTAAATCTATCTGATGCCGTTTGGTCAACAATTACATTCCCAAGGAGGGTTGACGTCTGGCAGGCGGCCGGTCATAAAACTACTGCCAATAACTTTTACAATATGTACTATGAAAGAAGAGTACATTAGAATATTGTATCGACCCCAAGTAATTGGGATAATAGTAGGAGAACGATGACTAGCAACCCACCCTCGCTTCGCTCTGGTTACGTCAGTTCAGTTGCGTAGTTTACTTTCGCTACATAGAATTCCTCTCGGAGAAGGAATTTCTTAAAATCCTACTTCATCTGACCTTTGCAGGGCAGAAAAAAGCCCACACAAAATTCCAAGTCTAAAAGGGCAGTATTGGAAAATGTGGATTTTTTAGATTAACACCCATGCAATCCCCTTTAGGGGTGGAATTTTTAAAAAGCCGTTTAAATAAAAAGGTAAACTTATTACCTTTTTATCGTAACATAAATAAATATAAATATGCAGACCCAAATTCAAGTTTGTAGAAGCTATATTTAAGAATGTAATTTTTACAACCCATCAAATCCCCTTGAAAGGTATATTTCTACTAAATTTAAAGTCTGTAGGTCTTATGATTCCAGAGATATCGTAATGAGTCAATACATAGGTGGAAATCTCTTATATAGTTAAAACTATTTTAATAGGAAGGATGTAGGTACCGAGGGAGACCGAGACTAACCTACCTAGACCAGATCGGTTATGTACTGAAGGAAGGTGGAGTCAAGAGTCTCCGAAACCGGCGAGCGTGTATGAAGAGAATTATGAATGTTGAAGAAGCGAGTGAAGTATGCAGAGATAGAGTTCTCTGGCACTCTGTTCTCTCTGCCTACCCTGCAAGGGATATGGCGTGATGATATGTATGTATGTATGTATTTTAATAGATTTTGTGAGACAAACTTCCAATAATCAAAAATTACCTGAAAATATCTTCTTAAATTAAAAAGAGCCGCAACAAAATAGCCAACAACACGTTATTTACACAGCCTACGAACCGCAACTAAGACCTCATGATTGCAATAGCTTACTTATTCCAATAGACGAAAAAAACCACAGGCAAATATTTGTTAATAAAATGAAATTCAAATTATTGAAATTTAGCATTCAATATGCTTGATTATTTATAAAAACCCGACTACAAGCGAAAAATGGTTGTCACAGGTGGGATTCGAATCCACACCTATTGGAAATCCGCACGATTGGAACGGATTTCGTTCGAAGTGTTGGTTCGAATCCCACTTGCAACAATCATTTTTCGCTCGTAATCGGGTTTTTATAAAATGAAATTCTTACATTATAAAACTATTAAAATCATTCAATGTTCAAAATTATTATTATCTTGCTCTTATCCCAAATACTTCGAGTCGACAGATACTCCAGTTGAGAATTTTATTGGCTTAAAAGTATTATGACTGATTCCCTTCTTAACGTCAACCTACCTTGGGAATCTAATTGTTAACTAGATGTAATCAGATGGAGTTGATTCAGAATGATGTAAAGCGCTTAGACACCTTTTTTTATTCGTTTTTCTTTTGGCAGGCTATCGTGTCACGTCGTCCTCCTCGACCGAGGCGAAAGAAGGGTGACCTGGGGCCCCATACCCTACCATATTCGCTCCCCATCGCCATTGGGCCGGCCACTGGTACCGCTTCCTTGACATCCGTGGCCAGCGCGGCGGGTTAACTTTTCAGGTACTCTTAGACACCTACGACCAAAGTCAAGATTGGTAGTGTACGTAGCTGCCACCGTACTGTATGACTAGCAAGTACAGCAAAAGAAACGATATAATAAATAATACAGATACCTTAACTCTGAAAGTTCAGTCTTGAATACATCTCCATCGATAGGCTTGGTTCTATTCTTGAATACCAAAAGTGGAAGTGGCTCCATCTGTGCTATAGCCCGGTTTGTTTCAGAAAATCGCTGCGATAGATTCGACCTGCTGACATATAGATCATTAAGCTACAAGTTTATTTGTTTATTATTTAATTAACAATTCGCCATATAGGATAGGTTAAGAATGATAGAGAACTGAGAAAGAATAGTCTTACTGTACTGTACTGAGTAAGATATCAAGGCTAACCATTATGGCCACTGAAGACAAAAACCGGGTTCTGATGGCCCGCTCGCTCGGCGTAAAGAGGTACATTGCAGGGCGGGAATATGAGATCGCGCGCCTCTTTTCCTGCCGCCCCGGACGGATTTAGCGGGATGTAAGTTTCTCGGGATAATTTCGGCTGCCTATTCTTCTGGTAAAATCTCAGTCAGTTTTGAAGACTCATTATAAAAAAAAATATAAAGAAAGGATTGATTTGCTGTGTGGTGTGACATTACGAATACTTCGAACTCTTATATTGCTCATGGGTATTGTAAAAGACTATCTTTTTTTTTGCGGTGGATTATGGATGTGGTCGCGCCCCGCCAAATCGGTCCGGGGCGACGGAAGGGGTGACGCGCAACCCCATAGACCCACCCTGCAGACACCTCTCTTCGCCGTGCGAGCGAGCCACCGGTACCCGATCTGTGTCTTCAGTGGCCCGCCCGGCGTTGTAAAAGACTACTAAAAGATTTGAATCAAACTAGACCAACTCCACCTCATACTGTCTGTTCAACAATTGCATTCGCAATGAAGGCTGATGTCAGGCAAATGTTCGATCATACAACTCTTGCAATATGTACAATAAATTTGTTATACATATATGCAAATTGCGTCGACCTTAAGTAATTAGGACAAGAGCAAGTCGATGACGATCAGGTGATATATTATATTCTTTATTCATTAGGCAATGGTTAATATCCAGGTAGATACCAAGGATATTTTTTACTCATTACCTGGGTGTATATATATATATATATATAAGGAAATTCCTGTATAGGTTTAGTAAATGTGTACTTTCCGAAGGTTTTAAGGCAAGTCACATAATATTACTCATTGCATCCCGTAACTAATAGTCATTCAGAAATATGCGTTACCTATTCATATAAACTGCAGGCGGTCGGATATTATGTTCTAAAATAAGAATCAAGTTACAATAAACTAACTCTTTGCCAAAGATTATAGGTACTAGTATAATGTTTCATTCAAATAAAAAGAATTATCATTCTCCTACTCTTATCCCAATTACTTGGGGTTGATATAATATGTACTCTTCTTTCATAGTACATATTGTAAACTCAACTATTACGTTTTATTTAATTGAAACAAATAATTAAAATGTTATGAAATTGAGTTTCGCAATATTAGAGCTTAGTTTACGCTAAAGTTTGTATACCTAACAGTGCTTCTCGGTTCGGCGAAAATACGATGTTGATTTTTGTTTAAAGACTAAAGATCCGCGCCAAACATCCTTGTGGTGACGGAGTAAGAATACAAATGACCACCCTTTTTTTTTTTTTTTTTTTTTTTTTTCACGCTGTGGAAACGCTTTTACGCGCTTTCCCCGCATGTGACAGACGGGGGGGCGTGTGGGACTCGCCGGCCAGATGACCGTCCGGAATACCCACTAAAACCACAGCGGCCACTGCCGCGCTTTTACGGGGTGCCGGAGAGATCGTCTACTGACATTCTATCCCCGACACCCCAACGCTTGGCCGTCTGGCCACGTCCTGTCGTCATTCAGGGCGGTGGGAGAAGGTGCGCATACCGGCGCCTCCTCCTCCCTGGCCGCCGCTGGCGGAGCGAGTCTGCGGACGCAATTGCCTCGCGTTCCCGCTCCGCGGCCTCCTTTGTAAAGATAACCTCCTCGCAGAAGGAGGCCATCGACGACCAGCACCTGTCACCGTCGAGCATCTTCGAGATGATAGTCGACAGCGACAGGTCCCGCCCAATGACCGCCGACAGGACGAGGCGCTGGGGCCCCCAGGCGGGGCATACCTCCACTGTGTGGCACACATCGTCTACCGGCGCGCCACACTCATGGCACCCTGGGGCCTCTTCTCTGCCAATTCTGTGCAGGAACTTACCGAAGACCCCGTGTCCGGTAAGCACCTGCACCAACCTGAACCTTAGGCTGCCGTGCCTTCTGTTGATCCAGCGGTGGAGATATGGCGCAACCGCCTCCACAGTTCCCCGCCCTGCTACGGGGAACTCCAGTTCTTCCCTCCACCACCGGATGACTCCCCTTCGGGCCACTTCCAATGCTCTACTCAATCCCCTTATGGAGACTTGCTCGCCGTCAGCCCGCGCCGCTACGCGAATCTGGTAGGCCTCCGCCAAAGCTTCTGCCACTAACGGCCAAGGCGGGTCGCCCGCCAACAGCGTCGCCGCAGTCCATGACACTGTACGGTAGCCCCTAATAGCCCTCACCGCCATTACCCTCTGTGGTCTTCGCAAAAGGGCCCTGTTGCGGGCTGTGAGGGACTCCGCCCAAATGGGGGCACCATACAGCGCCATGGAGCGCACCACTCCAGCGTATAATCGTCGGCAGGACGACCCAGGACTGCCAGTATTTGGCAGAAACCAACCTAACGCAGCGGCTGTCTTGATGAGTCTCGGGACGAGCTGGACAAAGTGTGGCCCGAATTTCCATCCAGAATCAAGGTGCAGACCCAGATATTTCATCTAGGCCCGCACCGGCACGGCAACCCCAGACACACCGATGTGGGCTCCTCTCTCGGCCTCGGCCATGAAATAGGAGGGCCTCGGTTTTGTCCACCGAGACCCTCAGGCCCAACATGCCGATCCGGCCCACGACGAGCGCAACCCCTTCTTCTGCCCGCCCCCCGGAAGTCGGACCTCCTTACCGTGATGAGGGTATCATCCGCGTAGCAGATGACCCCCATCCCGGGGAGAAGCCGACCCCCTAGGAGCCAGTCGAATCCGACGTTCCACAGGACCGGACCAAGGACCGAACCCTGCGGGACGCCACACTCCACCCGGTAGCGATGTATGCACCCGTCGCCCCCCTCCTAGAGCACGTGCCTTCCCTCGAGGTACGCCTCCAACAGCCGCCGGAGATACGGAGGCACTCCATGGTACCGAAGCGCCTCCTTTAATGTCTCGTGTGGGAGACTGTTGAAGGCGTTTTTTATGTCGAGCGAGACCGCCAGGAGAACTTCCTTTTTGGCCACCGCTTCGGTAGCCAGGGACTTCAGGGCGGCCAATGCGTCGATTGTTGACCGGCCACCCCTGAACCCATATTGACTCTCTGATAGTCCCGGCCCGACTTCCTCGAGGTGCTGAACGAGACGGTCCGCGAGCACCTTCTCGAACAATTTGGCCGTTTCGTCCAGCAGCACCAGTGGTCTGTATGCGGAAGGAGAGTCGACTGGGCGACCCTCCTTTCGCAGCAAGCATAGCTTCCCAACCTTCCATTCCTCCGGGAACTGCCCGGACCTCAAGCACGCGTTAAGCAGTTCCCGGACAAATGACCACCCCCTATCTTAACCGTGGGTAATCACTGATCATACGAGACGACTAAGGGATACAAAACGCATATAACATCTATGCAAGAGAAGGAAAACTCGAAACAAAACCCTATACCAACACATCAGCGTGGTATATTAGTTCAATTTCCCTCCCCTTACGGTGGAGGTTTAAGCCCAACAGTGGGACATATTATGAGCTGAGATGATGATGAAAGATCCGCGCTAAGGAGTAAATTCTTGGCTTTTCTGGCGAGAATATTAAAGCGTCATATTGTGGTCTTGTATTATGTTCAACATCTGTTTTTTTTTTTATGATCTTCCCCAAGATACAACCAAACACTCGGTCAGGGCGCGTTACGCTTAGATCTATCCTTCACACCGCTCCGCAAGTCTCCAACGTACATACGAGTATAATAGGAGCTTAATAACGCTTGAATCAAGTAAATAGCGTGATATTTTTTAAATTATTCATGCAAATTATTTAGTTTAACACATTCAGTGCCTACAAAATAAATAAAAAATAATAGCTGGGAGCCAAAACTTTTTAAGGCGAATTTTGATTAAGAACATAAGAATGTTTAAAAATGTATATTGTTATTATTATTATTTCAATTAAAAAAAAACATATTTGGATCCGAGTGGTCGGCACACAGCACGTTGGGTGCGGAACACTCGGATCCTACAACTACAAAATTAACGGAACGCTCGCTCGGAACCGAGTGGAAGGCGCCGCTACTATAGCCTCGCCCCCACGGAGCAAATACAAAGCTCGCCCCACTCGGATCCGAGTGGTGAGCAAGGAATGTGTTCATCATTATCATTATCACAGCCCAAATATGTACCACTGTTGGGCTCGGGCCTACTCCGTAATGGTAGGGAAATACCACGCTGGTCAGACATGTTGGTATAGGGTTTTGTTTCGAGTTTTCCTTCTCTTGCATAGATGTTATATGCGTTTTATATCCCTTAGTCGCGTGTTACGATCACCCACGGGTAAGATAGGGGGTGGTGAATTGTATTCTTACTCCGTCACCACACGGAATTATTGTGAAATTGTGGTATGTGTAAACGTACAAATTTCATTTATATTAAATACTGCAAACGATAAATGCATTAATTTTGATAAGAATCCTCTAAATACAATATGCATTGCAGAAAAATATCCATTTTAAATGTCATATTCATTTATGGTTCATAGTTTGGGACATATAGGCTTCCATATAAGAGGTAAATATATATTGTTGTGAACTTTTATTTAGAAATATTTAAGACAAACAGTCCCAAGGTACATCAATAACATAGTTTTAGAGTTACTCCAACGATATAGGCAGCACACGTCAAAATATCTCTCAGAGGACAGGATTTTTTCTGATATATTTGATACTTATTGTAATATATCAGAAATATTACATAAAGTCTAATTACATATAGTATTACTGTATGGAAGCGAGAGTTGGGTATGCAGAAAAGAGTATGAAAGTAAAATTAATGCGGTCGAAATGCGATCTCTGCGGAAAATCTGTGGAGTTAGGCTGACCGACCGCATTCGTAACGATGACGTAAGAGAGCGAGTAGGTATGAAAGAGAGTATTGGTGTAAAGATACGAAAGGGAATGCTCCGATGGATCGGACATGTGGAAAGAATGCCGAACGAACGTCTGGTTAAGAAGATATACAATGCGAAAGTGGAAGGATGTAGGTACCGAGGGAGACCGAGACTAACCTACCTAGACCAGATCGGTCATCTACTGAAGGAAGGTGGAGTCAAGAGTCTCCGAAACCGGCGAGCGTGTATGAAGATAATTATGAATGTTGAGGAAGCGAGTGAAGTATGCAAAGATAGAGTTCTCTGGCACTCTGTTCTCTCTGCCTACCCTGCAAGGGATATGGCGTGATGATATGTATGTGTGTATGTACATATAAAGTGTCATTAAAATCCATTCCATCCTTTTTTATGCAAGAAAGTGTAAATAACATCCTTATAAACATTATTGATATTTATCGATATTTCAGAACTATTTAGGCATTTATAATATTAGTAGAATAACACCAAGGAACTGCTGGAGAGCATGTATGAATATGATTATATAATATGATATAAAATTACTTTATGTTATTTTTAATCAAAATTCCCAAAGGATTAAAGAATAACAGTATGGCTGTGGTATTATTTAAAGCTGCTATTTAAATTACTGACGGAAAATAATGAACATGAAGAATAATTGTAACTCGATACTGGCAATGATCGGCTCGTATAAACTAATTGCCAATATAAAATAAAAAGAAGCAGGTAAAAATTAATCCTTGTGTAGAAAACACAAGGATTAATTTTTACCTTTAAACCTTTAAAAACATACAATAATGAACACGAATTACATCCAGACTCACAATAATGATATTATATTATTAAATTAATTCGGTCGAAATGCGATCTCTACGGCAAATCTGTGGAGTTAGGCTAACCGATCGCATTCGTAACGACGACGTAAGAGAGCGAGTAGGTATGAAAGAGAGTATTGGTGTAAATATGCGAAAGGGAATGCTCCAATGGTTCGGACATGTGGAAAGAATGCCGAACGAACGTCTGGTTAAGAAGATATACAATGCGAAAGTGGAAGGATGTAGGTACCGGGGGAGACCGAAACTAACCTACCTAAACTAGATTGGTCACGTACTGAAGGAAGGTGGAGTTAAGAGTATCCGAAACCGGCTAACGTGTATGAAGAAAATTATGAATGTTGAGGAAACGAGTGAAGTATGCAAGGATAGAGTGCTCTGGCACTCTGTTCTCGCTGCCTACCCTGCCAGGGATATGGCGTGATATGTATGTATGTAGGTATCGTACTATGAATTATCCAAAGTAGGCATCAAACTCATTACACTCGATAAGATTCAATACATGTACACTATCTATACAGCTATTAGAAAAGAACATGACAATTTAGCACAATACAATAAACAAGGACGATATTTACATATTTAGGTCAAGTCCATATACGGGGACTGAATTGTGTCGATACACTGAATTTTTATTTCCCTATGTTATATACATATGACTATCTATATAATCAACACCCTTTATTTTTCTTTTTATTGCTTTTGGTGGCAAACGAGCAAGCACACCTGATGGTATGTGTTGTCCCGCCATTTACCTTTGTTATACCAAAAGTAGAGCAGGGCCGCTGCCTACCAATATAAACGTCAATAAGTTGGGCTTTCGGCTCTCTCGCTCACCGAACAAAGCGCAATAGTACATTGCCATTACTCAGACGTCGATCTTCTTCGAGAGTGTGGTACAACTACTATATAGAGAACTGTCAACAGCGTGGTTTTACCACTTTTAAAAACCCAGTCTATTTATGGTGATCATAAAAAATTACCTAGTAACGCAAGCATATAATATCACTACAAGACAATAAAAATTCTAAGTAAAACCCTTTACTAACCCTTCTTACCAACGTGAAACAGTAGATCAATTACTTTCTCATTGTGGAGGATATTTAAGGCCAGCAATGGGAAGTACGTATATATGAGCTGAAATAACGATGATGATGATGATGTCGAAATTATTTATATAATATGGTTATTTTAATACCTACCTCAATCTGCTTCCATTAGCGAAGATAAAGAAAGCAACTTCGGATCGTTCTTGTTGCAATCTTGTCACCAGTTTACCCAGTTCAGTGGCTCTGCTCACCTACAGAAGAATCAAAACATTAAATTTTACAATAAGTAAAAAATAAAACTTTTATATATATGTGTGTATATATATATATATATATATATATATATATATATATATACGGGTTGCCGATTTAATTAGTAGAATCCCTGAATCCCTGATGCGGTTTCCAAATCAGTAAAAAATAGTACCTAAGTTTTGATTAAATTGCCATACTGATAAGCGGTCATTACACTTGTACTATAAAAATTCGATTTAGCCATATACTCATGCATGTGACACTGAACTAATAGGCAAATAGTCCCGCTCTCGCTGCGCTCACCGCCGCACAGCTGGTCTAAATGTACCTACAGGTCAATGTACGCTGACAAACCTACTGTTTTGATAAGAAACAAATCACTTTATCTCGGGATTGGGCAGAGTTAGGAGTCTGTTTTTTTCCCTCGACTCGAACGAATTCGTTCCCTCAACAATTACATTTCCAAGGAGGTTTGACGGAGGGTTTATCCGGGCGGCTGGTCATAAAACTATTGCTAATAACTTTTATAATATGTACTATGAAAAAAGAGTACATATTGTAGCGACCAATTAATTGGGATAAGAGTAGGAGAATGATTATGTGTAATACTCGCATATATGTATATCAAGGGTCTTTACAATTGATTATTTTTTTAATTACTTATGGTGGCGAACGAGCAAGCAGTATGCCTGATGCTAAGCGTTACTGTTACTCATGGACCTTTGCAATGCGTGGTTTAGCTAGATGGCTGCGTACCAACTCAAACCCACCCAAAAAGTTGGGCTTCCGGCTCTCTCGCTTACCGAACAAAACACAATAGTACATTGCCACTGCTCAGACGTTGACTTTTTGCGATATTGTGGTACTAACCTGAATGGCACGCGGTTGTAGCAGAAAACTATCAATTATGTACCCCCGTTTTTTTTTTTTTTTTTTTTTTGTGGGGTGGGCTACGGTCGTCGCGCTCCTCGCACCACTCTGTCCGGGGCGACAGAGGGGCGTAAGCACGCACACCCATAACCCACCCGTTAACCTCGCCTTCGTCGTTGGACCGGCCACCGGAGCAGCGTGAACTTGTCGTCAGTGGCCGGCCCGACGGAATACCCCCCGAGGGGTACCTTCTTCTTGAGCGACATCCCCTCCTCGCGGTCAGCCTCTCGGCGGGTGACGGACTAATTCCCCGGTCCAGTCACCCGCGGCCTCAGCTAGGGCGGCATAAGGCGCAGGTAATCGCGCCTACGCCGCCCCAGTCGCCGGCGACGGCTCGCATCGTCGAGGAGACGCTCCTCGCGCACGCGCTCCGCCGCCTCAATTATGTACCCCCTACCATTACTACACTATAATTATGCTTTCGACTGCTGCTTTTGAGGAGAACGGGCATCAGCTCTCTCTTGGGAAACGTATAACACCTCACTGCGATTTCCAACCCTTCGGTCAAGCGTGACGATTGCGTCATTGTCTCCTCATATATGAGGAAGGCTTACGTCTAGCAGAAAACAGTAAAAGTCTGAATAAGGATGAAAAATGCTATAACCTTGTTAACAAAGGTAGATTATTAATTGCTTTTTGTATTACGAGTTTCCCAGAATGTACGATACGGACCAAATATAACTAATTAAATAAATTTATTAAATATTATTTGCCAACGTAATATCATACGGTGATGTATGAATTTCATTATGATAAAAAAACATCATCTCTCAGGTCATATATATCCCATTGCAGGGCTTGAGTCTACTTCAAATTTGAAGGGAAGTTGACCACGCTGGTCAGACGTGTTGGTATTAGGTTTTTGTTTCGAGTTTATCTTTTATTAACACTGATGTTATCCACTTACGTTCCTTAGTTATCGGTCACCTACGGGTAAGAAGGAGAGTAATGAATTGTATTCTTACTCCGTCACCACGCCGGTGAAATTCATAAAAGCCTTTTAGTTTAGTTATTGTAGGCTTATAAAACGCTTCGTCAATTTTAAAGCGTAACAAATTTCACTCGTAAAATCTTTAAACAAGTAAAGCATTAACTAAGCTAGTAAATCCTAAACTAAAAATACACTTTTTTAACAAAACAGATTAAAAGTGTAATTTATTTAGCGTCACAACTGATAAAAACAGCTTTGGTTGACGGCTATTATTATTGTCATAAACTCATGAAAATGTATGAGATTTTCTCAGCCACAGTTTCAACCCTCATTCGTTAGCTTCGTTGAATTATTATTACCACTTTTTTATGAAAAATGAATATATTTTTGTATAGTTATTACTTAAATAAATACATTATCTGATATGGGGGTACTGACGGAGTAACTGTCCTTGTCGTGATGAGTTAAGAATACAATGTCACCAACTTTTATTCCTTTTCTTTTTTAAACACAAGAATCTAATCCTTGTATTGTAGAAGACTTTTCAAATATATAATCAAAAACAAATTACACCCAGATTCAGTACAACAATTCGTAATTGTTCTGCGGATGAATCGAACACCGAGCTCTGCACTACAGATCGGTCGGCAGATCGTAAACACTATGGCAGCTTTGAAGCCTCAACACTCTCGTGAACAACTTACCATAGTATCAACAACCCCGTTTTTCTACGACTTCAAAATTGGAAGAAATTCTCAATTTGTTTTTTTTATTTATTGCTTATGGTGGCAAACGAGTATGCAGCACACCTGATGGTAAGTGTTACAGCTGCCCATGGACCTCTGCAATACCAAAGGTATTCTGCAGCCTACCAATAACCCCGAACCCATCTAGTTGCGCTTGCGGCTCTCTCGCTCACCAAACAAAGTAACAAATCGCCATTACTCAGACGTCGATTTTTTGCGTGAGTGTGGTACTAACCTGACCGGACTGGCCCGTGGCTGTAGACAGAAAACTGCTAAAAGCGTGGTCCTACCATTAAAGTCTTGTCTGTAATTTTTTTATTATGTTTTTTTCTAGATGAACTGATCTTGGATGATTCTTTTATTTGAAACCTAGTACTTTCCATGTGGTCACAATTAAATTTAATCAAAATTTAACAAGTAATTTTTGAATTGGTTGCGCAGATAGCGTAATTGTTAAGATACCGATCTTCCATGTCCGTGCTATGGGTTCGATTCCTACGCAGGGCAATACTTTGTGCGATCCAGAAAGTGTTGTTCTGAGGCTGGGTGTAATTTGTCTAAGTTAATTATAATGTCTGTAAAGTCCCCCGCAATACAAGGATTATTGCCTTGGTGCAGGATGGTTGGTGTCTTTAAAAAAAAATCCCCGATAATGCGTATTTGGTTAACCTCAAATTTATTATTTAAAAGTCGGTTTTTATTAGTGAAACTGTGTTTTGTTTTTATTTTTGACTATAATTTTTAAGAATGCCATAACAACTTTAACCGAACTGGTGTGTGGACACTGAGGGCTTCCAACTTTATCTCTAATGTAAACGCGTTGTCACTTTATTTATTACTTGATTAGGCACTGGATGTACTACCCCTCCCTATGCCTCGATTGGTGCCACCACTATATGAATAACATGTATATTTTTACATAAATTCGAATTAATGAATTTTCTAAACGACTATAAATAATAGAGAGTTCATGCATTTGCTCTAGTTTTACATGACCTATTGAGCTAAAAATATCTTATACATAATTATATGGATCTAGGATCTAGGATATGATTTATAAAACAAGATACTTTTCCGTTAATTTTATTTGATAAATTGAAAAAATAACAAGTTTGAAACAATTCCGAAAGAACCTATAGATAATAGCGATTATTATCAAAATATTGTTCAAGGTAGGAATGTTATTTATCATATATGTGATACAATAATGCATCTGTGTGGTGACGGAGTACCACCCCCTTTTTTACTCGTAGGTGATCGTAAAAGACGACTAAGGATTATGAAACATATACGCATAACTCGAAGGAAAACCCGAACCAAAACCCTATACTAACACGCTTGACCAGCGTGGTATAGTGGGTCAAATGCCCTTCCATTGTGGAGGAGGCTCTAGCCCAATAGTGGTACGTATATGAGCTAAGACATATGCAATAATGCAAAATTTTAACAACAAAAAAGACCGACTTCGAAACAATATAATCGAGGTCATCCAAGTACGTGTTATTAAGAATAACTCAAAAACTACTTCTCAGATATTAATTAAATTTAAATGGGACCACATGGGAAGAACCAGCTTCCAAATAAAAAAAAGTATCATCAAAATCGGTTCACCATAATATGTGACACATAATAAAAAAATACAGTTGAATTAAGAACCTCCTCTTATTTTGGAGTCAATTAACATTGACTGTCGTAGTTAATTCGTGATCGGATGCCGTTCAATAATCTGGTGCTGAGAGATTTTTTTTGTTTTAAATAAAGAAAAAACATATGTATCTTGGTCGAGAGGCATGACACTGGAGTTAATACTTACTGAACATTGTGTAAATTTGATTTTGAGTTAGCTATTTGATTTGCTCCCGAGGATATGGGCCTCGTTAGCATTGGGCTGCAACCTATCTAGGAGAAGGAAAACTCCGAAATATAACCCGAGGAGATAGGCCTCGTTAGCATTGGGCTGCAACCTATCTAGGAGAAGGAAAACTCCGAAATATAACCTGGGGAGATGAGCCTCATAAGCATTGCGCTGCAACTCATCTAGGAGAAGGAAAACTCCGAAATATAACCCCCGATCCAAGGTGTAAACCGACCCGTGCTGAGGGATTCGCGACCAGAGCGTAAGCTGGTCAAAAACGGAGGGTGCATGTGTTGGTGGTCACAGGGCACAGCGGTGATTCCACCTTGCCTCCACACAAGGGCTCTGTGGGGGTGGATCGTTTAATACCCTACTACTCGTGGGAACGCTATGGATTGTATGAAAAATTTTAAAAGTCCAAATGACGGCGATGCGGTTCGCAACCCTTCACGTCTCGATCCCAATGAGGGCGAAAAGCGGTCTACGGAGTGCCGTTTTGCCACGTTGAATGTAGGAGGAGGAATGAAAGAGAAATTAAACGAGGTATGTCAAATGATGGATGATAAAAAGATTGATATTCTTTGTGTGAATGAAACGAAGCGAAAGGGATGTGAGATAACTAGTCATGGACCTTATACGGCATACTGGTCCGGGGTACCAATGACTAGTAGAGCCTGTCAGGGAGTTGGTCTCCTTCTTTCTGCTCGAATGGCTCAATGTGTGAAAGAGTATGATTGTGTGAATGCTAGATTAGTATGGTTAAGAATGAAAGTGGGTCTGACCCGTATTTTTGTTGTAGGATTATATGCTCTTGTAAACACGGGTTTGACTAAAAATAAATGTGAGCAGGATGGAAGAGAAAAGTTTTGGGAGGAACTAAGAGATGTTTTAAGATTATGTCAGTTAAATGAAAGGTTGATTTTGCTAGGTGATTTTAATGGATGGGTGGGAGGAGGCCGAAAAGGATTCGAAAACGTTTTAGGAAGGTTTGGTGATGAAAGTGTGAATGAAAATAGTCAAAGTCTGCTAGAGGTGTGCTTGGAATGGAACCTTTGTGTTACAAACACTATGTTTGAACACAAAAAGATCCATATGTATACACGCGAAGCAAAGAATGTAAGAAAGAGTATGATTGATTTTATAATAGTAGACAAAAGACTCAGAAACAAAGTTCTAGACACCAGGGTGTATCGCGGTGTTGGTATTCATACAGACCACTTTCTAGTAATGACTAGAATAAGTGGTCTCATAAAAACGTGGCGAAACCGGATACATAACCCGACAAGTGTACTAGAAAGGATAAAAGTAGAGAATTTGCAAGATGAGATTGTTAGAGAGAAGTATAAAAGTAAACTGACAGAAAAATTGTATGATTCGGCTGATATTAGTGATATGGAAGAATTATGGAAGACTTTTAAAGAAAATGTGGTAAATGTTGCTACAGGAACATGTGGCGTGACCAGAAGAAGGAAAGTAAATAAGATGAAGAATATATGGTGGGACAGTCAGCGACTGACCTGCAGACCCTAGTCGACACAATGACAGAAGATTGTAAGAAAAGGGGTCTACGCGTGAATGTGAGCAAAACCAAAATAATGGTCTTTGAAAGAGATGAAGCCAGAACAGATGTAAGAGTAACAATAGGTAATGATGTACTAGAGCAAGTGGATGAATTTGTATATCTTGGATGTGGATTTAGCCGAGATGGACGGTACACCACTGATATAGAGCGAAGAGTGAATGCGGGAAATAGAGTGAACGGAGCGTTGGGGCAACTTCTCGGCAGCCACCACCTCAGCCAGAAGGCACGTGTAGCAATACATAACGCAGTGCTTGTCCCAACATTACTGTATGGAAGCGAGAGTTGGGTATGCAGAAAAGAGTATGAAAGTAAAATTAATGCGGTCGAAATGCGATCTCTTCGGAAAATCTGTGGAGTTAGGCTGCCCGACCGCATTCGTAACGACGACGTAAGAGAGCGAGTAGGTATGAAAGAGAGTATTGGTGTAAAGATGCGAAAGGGAATGCTCCGATGGTTCGGACATGTGGAACGAATGCCGAACGAATGTCTGGTTAAGAAGATATACAATGCGAAAGTGGAAGGATGTAGGTACCGAGGGAGACCGAGACTAACCTACCTAGACCAGATCAGTCAGGTACTGAAGAAAGGTGGAGTCAAGAGTCTCCGAAACCGGCGAGCGTGTATGAAGAGAATTATGAATGTTGAGGAAGCGAGTGAAGTATGCAGAGATAGAGTTCTCTGGCACTCTGTTCTCTCTGCCTACCCTGCAAGGGATATGGCGTGATGATATGTATGTATGTATATGGTGGGATAAAGATGTGCAGAGTGCAGTTTGTGAGAAGAAGAAAGCCTGGATAGATTGGCTTGCTATCAGAGCCACTGAGAGAATAGAGAAAGCAACGATTCATGATATAGACATAGCCAAAGAAGAGTACAAGAGAAGAAAAAGAGAAGTGAAAGAAATTGTCAGAAAAAAGAAAAAGGATCAGAAAGACGAGTACGATAGAAGATTATCGCAGGATTACCAATCTAATTTAAAGATTTTCTGGAAATCCATAAGATCAGCTCGAGGTAAAGTTCAAAGTACAGAGCTTGCCTCGATCAGGGATAAGTATGGAAGGATAGTGAATAGAGAAGAATGTGTACTAGAGAGATGGAAGGAGTATTTTGAAATATAATATATATATATAAATAAGGAGTATTTTGAAATATAATATTTTGTACAAAGGGAAAGGTTCGCAGCAAGATTGTAGGAACTACAGGGGCATAAGCCTCCTTAGCATAGTCGGCAAACTGTATGCGAAAGTATTGATTGAAAGAGTAGTGAAAGTAACCGACAAGAAAATATGGGATGCACAAGCAGGTTTTCGAAAAGGTTAGGGTTGTACGGATCAAGTCTTCTCCTTACAATGCATGGCGCAGAAACTTTAGGCTAAAGGTCAGAAAATCTTTTGTGCATTCATTGATTTGGAGAAAGCTTATGACAAAGTGAGGAGGAATGAACTGTGGTCGGTACTGTCTATTTATGGGGTGGACAGCCATCTTATTCACGCGCTGAAATCCATCTATAGGGATTCCAGGGCATGCGTAAGAATAAACGGAGCCTACACGGAGTGGTTTAATATCGATAAAGGTGTTAGACAGGGATGTGTAGCGTCCCCGTGGTTGTTTAACCTATTCATGGATAGCTGTTTGAAAGATCTGAAAAATAATGATTGTGGTTTACGAATGAATGAGTTACTTATCAAATGTCTTCTTTATGCCGATGATCAGGTATTACTTGCATCATCGGCAGAAGATTTGCAGGCGATGGTAACTACTATACATGAAGCTTTTGAAAGAAAAGGTATGAAAGTAAATGTAAGTAAGACGAAAATTATGGTTTTTGAAAAGGATACATGTATGACGGAATGTAACATTTTTATAAATGGTGAGGAACTGGAACAGGTGAAAAAATTTTTGTATTTGGGTGTTTTGTTTACTAGAGATGGTAAAAATGATGATAATGTTGAAAGAAGAGTAAATGCTGGTAATAGAGTGAATGGGGCACTATACACCTTTATGAAAAGCAGAAACGTGTCTAAAAAGGCACGTTTAGCTGTACATAAGGGAGTATTAGTACCTACTCTCATGTATGGTAGTGAAAGTTGGATTTGGCAGGGAAGACATGAAAGTAGAATAAATGCTGTAGAGATGAGAGCTCTTCGTAGTATGTGTGATGTAAGTATGAAAGATAAAATTAGGAATAATGTTATAAGAGAGCGCTGTGGTGTGAATGAAGAAGTAGTGACAAAGATCAAAAAGAGTATGCTGAGGTGGTTTGGACATTTAGAAAGAATGAGTGACGAGAGGTTGACGAAGCAAATATATAAAGCAAGCGTGAATGGGACGAATACAAGGGGAAGACCACGTCATACTTTTCTGCACCAAGTTGCAGATGTGTTGACGAGAGGTCTTATTAAGAGTATGCGTAATCGTAGAGCATGCATGAAGACTATTATGAGTGTGAATGAAGCGATGGAAGTATGCCAGGATCGTGGTTTGTGGCAATCCGTAGTCTCTGCCTACCCCTCTGGGAAACAGGCGTGAGGCTATGTGTGTATGTATGTATGTATTTGATTTGGCTTGCAGCCTTTTTTCTTACTATATTCCAAAAATGTATTTCAATGTGTAGTTTTTCTTGCCTAGAGTATATTTATATTATTTAATAAATGCAATAAAAATAAAATAGAGATATTTTAGTTGGGAGTTATTGCATGATTCCTTGATTGTAAGGCGAGAATAAAGCACTACCATGCATGAAAAAGAAATATAGGTATAAGATATTAGAACGAAGATAAACTGATAATTCAATAGATCTTATATAAATTTTTATTCATCAACATAGTACATAGTAAATAACCATACTAATAAAGACTTTAAGCTTCACAAAAATTCATATATTTCATATCAAAATATCTTATTGGTATTGAATAGCAATAGATAGTATACCCAGGGTTCACGTTAAACTATCTCTAATTCCAAGAAACAGGAAGCAAGCTCACTGTTTGCTATAGGGCATAGTGCTAGATTCCAATACTGAGAGTTGACCATATCAATGGCGTATTAACTAAGACCATTCCAATATATCGGGCTTGATTCCACGTAGTACAATACTTTATGCGTACCACTTTTTCATATAGCCAATGAACAACTAAATCGACGTTTTAGCAGTAGCAATGTATTGTTGCACTCCGTTCATTAAACAAGAGAGCCGAAATTCCCACTTTCTGGGTGGATTTGGGTAGGTAGGCAGCGCCCTAGCTATACCATGAAGGGCCCATGAGTGGCAGTAACACTTACCATCAGGTATGCAACAAAAAAAAAAGACAAATTGTTGTTCTAAAACTGGGTGCGATTTGAGTTCGTTAATTATATGTTTAAAAAGCTCCTCTGAATACCAGGAATAGTTCCTTAGTGCAAGTTGTTATATTTTAAAAAAAATATTTAATTTGTCTAGGAACAGCTCATAACCCTTCTTGTCTAATTGGGATGTCAAACAATTAATCCTCAGTCAATTAAAGAAAAAGAATAATAATAAAAAAATACCTGTTCTTCAACATCGGCGACGTCCCGTCCATTAGTGATGGAGCTCTTGAGTGATAGTGTGGTCTGCACGATGAGAGCGAGGATCGGTATGAATGGTAGTAATAGTAAGCGCCATAGCTGGCAACGACGACTTTTACACCAATGTCTGATCTTGGGAATGCAGCGAGTTTTTTCTTCAGCTTTCACGTTGGGAGAAGCTGCAAGAAAATAACACAGTTATTACGTATTTTAGCATTACGCAGGTATTGTGGCGCATTCCTTTCTCGAAAGTATCATAAAAGATAATTAAAATAACAGCAGTAGTAGAGAAGTAGGTACAATTCGTGCGTCAGGCGCTTTCCCATTCATCTTACCAGACGCACAGGTTTATTCTTTTTTATATAAAACTATAAGCAGACCCGGCCACGCGGTGCTGTGGCTCAGGTAGCCTTAGTAACACGTAGTGGAGCGATGGTCGACAGCATCAGGAACTGGGACACAGTCGCCGCCTTCTGCGAGGCTGTCATCTCGCAGAAGGAGGCCGCGGAACGGGTCCGGGTGGATTTCCGGGCGGCGCAGGCGTGAGTATCTGCGCCTGATGCCGCCTTTTTTTTTTTTTTTTTTTTTTTTTCGGTGGGCTATGGACGTCGCACCCCGCCAAATCGGTCCGGGGTGACGGAAGAGGCGGCGCGCAACCCCATTCACCCTCCCTGCAAGCACCTCTTCTTCGCCGTGTGACCGGGCCACCGGTACCCGATCTTTGTCTTCGGTGGCCCGCTTGGCGGTATACCCTCTCGGGCTCCTCTCCTGTCGACGCCCCGACAGCTTTCGCCGTCGAGGCGTCGTCCTCCGCCAGCGGCCGGGGCGGCGCAGGCGCAAATACCTGCGCCTGATGCCGCCCTAACCGAGGCTTCAGGTAATCGGACCGGGGAATTGTCCGGTCACCCGACGTGACGCCACCGCGTGAGGACGACGCAAGACAAGAGACAAGAGAGGAACCCGCAAGGGTATACCGCCGGGCGGGCCATCGAAGTCAAAGATTGGGTACCGGTGGCCCGCTCGCACGGCGAAGAGAGGTGTTTGCAGGGTGGGTCCATGGGGTTGCGTGCCGCCTCTTCTGTCGCCCCGGACGTTTTTGTCGGGGCGCGACCACATCCATGGTCCACCTTGCGGAAAAAAAAAGTAACACGTAGTGGTAATAAATTGTAGCTTATATGAAACGTTTAACATAGCGCCATCAATTAAATACTTACTCAATCCAGTCAACAGGTACCGCCATCTGTTAGAAAAATCTGTTAAAATCGTTCGGAGATGACAGATAATTGTGACTGTCAAATAAAGACAAATAATTTGCAATAAAATAATATTGCGACTATAAATTAAGACAAAAGCTATCCTATCTTTTAAGATGGATCAAACTACACATGCTGTGCAAATTTGATTAAAATCGGTTAAGTACTTTAGGAGTCCATCGCGGACAAACAACGTGACGCGTAATTTATATATATTAAGATTAATAATAATTTAGGTTATTCTTGGACAGTAAATGATTATAAATAATGCATTTCGAACCTAGGAAAGAGGCAATCGGTAAGTTTTGGCTTCATAGAGCATTGCCTCTATTACCTATATGATAGTTGGAGCATTCCACATGAAGCAATAAGGGAAAAATGTCAAGTTTTTATTCATTATTGGACTATTTATATTATATAGCCATAGGACTTGAATATATTTTTATTTTCATTTATTTTTCCTAGTTAGAAATTTATGTGTCTTCAAAGAATCATCAAAATTTATGGAATGATATGATTTATCGGTAGTTATTTATGAAGTTAACCAGATTGATTGAAATATAATATACATAAATAGTGTTTATTTGAGGTTTATTCTTCTATAAGTATATATTGAAATTTTAATGTTTTTTTTTGTCATACTTTTAGATCACAATCTTCCATAATAACGACAGATTTTGTACTTTTAAGTATTTTTTTCTATTATTCTCTTTTTAACAGCTCAATGATTATTATTCATTCTTTAGTAATTTTATTAGTACATATATACATATCATCACGCCATATCCCTTGCAGGGTAGGCAGAGAGAACAGACTGCCGGAGAACTTTATCCTTGCATACTTCACTCGAATTTTATTAGTGACACTGTTAATATATTTTTTCGTAAACTATATACCTATTCTTTTAGGTACAATAATTAGATAAACAAATAGTACTATGGAGAAGGGGGGCACTATTCTAAAGAGAAAGAGGAGGGAGACTTTATAGGGGGGCGGCTTTATGTTTATAGGCACTAATAATTTCCTCACGTGTGTTTTTTTTTTTTTTTTTTCTTTTTTTTCCAAACTATCTAGTTTGGGCTTTCATCTCCTCTGACATAATCATAGACCTTAATTAGTGTGTAGAGTATTAATAGAGTTAGTTAAAATAGTGTGTGTAAATATATTAAAAGATGGATGTAATTATATTAAATTTAATTAAGTTAATAAATTATTTAATGATATAGTTAGTGGAGTTGATAGAATTAATAATTGAAGTAATGATAATATAGTGATGATATAGTAGTATGTAATAGTGTAAGTTTCATAGACAATTAATTAAATTGCTGTAATGAGTGAATAATGTGATGTTGGTGTATAATGAGGTTCACGTGTGTTGATAATATAAGAGTGTAGTGTATTCCACCACTTATTTGTTCGTGAGACTCATAAAATTCGGCTGAGAGAGCACCAAGTCCGGGAGCAACAGCATTTGCCTGGAAAATTCATAACGCTAATTACGATCGCCAACGCGCTTGTCAAACGTGCTGATTATGGAATTATTCCTTTCATGAAAAGGCTTATGTTTATTTCAATGTTCATTCATCACTATTAAAAGTCTGATTGGAAGGCAGTATTGATAACACAAATAAGCTTTTTTTACAGTTTTTTTTTAGTAAAACCTATCCTTAAATTAGAGAGATTTTATTACCGTTGGCAAGACCACCGATACTCGGTATCGGTGGCCCTTCAACTATTTTGTAAAGCAATGTAAACGACATTCAGTGCAAATACTTTCATGTGTAATATCGTAGTTATTGCAAATATACAAGTAAATTTAAGGTATTATAGTGGTCGGTCATGTACTGAAGGAAGGTGGAGTCAAGAGTCTCGGAAACCGGCGAGTGTATGAAGAGAATTATGAATGTTGAGGAAGCGAGTGAAGTATGCAGAGATAGAGTTCTCTAGCACTCTGTTCTCACTGCCTACCCTGCAAGGGATATGGCGTGATGATATGTATGTATGTATGTATTATAGTGGTAGGATCACGCTGTTGACAGTTCTCTGTCTACAGCCGCGGGCCGGTCCGTCCGGGGTAGTACCACACTCTCGCAGAAGATCGACTGAGTAATGGCAATGTGCTAATGCCCTTCGTTTGGTGAGCGAGACAGCCGGCAGCCCAGCTGGGGTGGGTTTGGGGTTTGTATTGGTTGGTAGCAGCCTAGCTTATACTCTTGGTATTGCAAAGGTCCATGGGCGGCAGTGACCCTTATAATCAGGTGTACTGTCTGCTCGTTTGCCACCATAAGCAATAAAAAAAATCTATTAAGTTAACATTAAAATGGAAGTAACATTAAAATGGAAATTGACCTATAATACCACGCTCGTCAGCTGGGTTGATATAGGGTTTTATTTCGAGATTTTCTTCCCTTTCGTAGATGTTATATGGATATAATATCCCTTAGTCATCTTTTACCTACGGGCAAGAAAGGGTAGTGAATTGTATCCTTACTCCGTCATTACACAGAAATGGAGATTTACGTTTAACGAATTATATAAGTATATATTTCACTGTTTTGATATTTGATTATATACAGCAGATGAAGCTGACATAAATATGGTATAAAGAAAGCAAAGAGCATATACAAAGTTTTAGAATTAAACTAGCAAACTTTCTGGCACATGGCCAGGTTCGGGGAAATTGTCTGTATAAGCATGCATGAATTGCAAAATAAAAGTGAATGAAATTGGTGGAATCGTTAGCGTAATTTATGGCAATTAGTAACTTCTACATTAAAACAAACTTGGAACTATTTGTTTTAAATTAGACATCACTTTGCACTAAAGTAAAAAAAACATCAGGCAGTCATGGGAACTGCCGATAGAAGTGAAAACTATTAACTTAAGACTAATTGAAATAATAATAATTTTCTAATTTTTATATAAAAATAAAAAATATTATCGAACATCTAGGAATCGGTTTTACCACGCTAGTAAGATAACCTTTAAACCACAATGATACTCATTTCATGACATAAAAGTTAAATATTAAAAATACAATTAAAAATAAATAATGCCATAACTATTAGCATGTCGGTGACGCGAACCTATAAGTTTTTCCCCTCCAAAAACGCTCAACGCGCCTAAAGAAGTTTTTACTTCAAAAAACTTTTTATTGCAGGCAACTTTACAATATATAATCAATGGACGCAGAATAATAATATGTGAATCGTACAAAGTATTGTTCTTTATAAGAATTGGACCTATAAAACCTAGCATGGTATGTCAGTATCTTAACCACTACGCCATCTGTGCATTTCAAATTATCCAAGTATAATAAATTAAACCATCTATTTTTACAATAATAAACTCTAAAGTTACTAGGGGTAGAACCACGTCCGCCCCGACGACGAAAGCTGTCGGGGCGTCAACTCGAGAGGAACCCGCGAGGGTAAACCGCCGGGCGGGTCACCAAAGACAAAGATCGGGTACCGGTGGCCCGCTCGCACGGCGAAAAGAGGAGTTTGCATGGTAGGTCTGTGAGGTCACGCGCCGCCGCTTCTAATAGATATTACCATAATCGCTAGCGCTATGACGCTAGCCTAGCGAACGGTTTGGCAATTGTTGTAGGTATTATAAGTTTTTTAGGCTGTATGGTGACGGCTGCGAATACTATCAACCCTTGTAGTGCCTGGTATCTGAAAAATCTATTAAAAGCTTATCATCGACCTGGGTCAGCTCAATCTGAAATTGCATTCTTAGGAAGAGTTGTTAGGCAGGCGGCGGGTTATAGAATTGTTGCCAATGACTATTTACAATATTTACAATAGAGGCAAAGTACATATTGCGTAGAACCTAAATATTTAAGATTTTTTTAAATACGGCTAAATACACAATGTGTTATTGAAATTTCACCCCATAGGGACAAAATAAATCAATAGTCGTAAATTATGATGCTTCGCTGACTCTGTGTTACTTTCGTTAGTTCAATGGCACAATGCCAAGTGTACTCGTAGTGACAATACCGTTAATCAAACAACTGTTACACATCTTGTCGTGTAGTTATTGCTCATATTAAAATGTTTCTTGGTCGACTTACGGTACTGACACTTGGTCTCTAAATGTCATAATAAGGTTTTAACAGTGTCTCGATGGAGAAAGAATAAAATTTACCACTCCCTTTCATCTTGCCCGTGGGTATCGTATAAGACGACGATATATATATATATATATATATATATATATATATATATATATATATATATATATATATATATATACACATACATACATATCATCACGCCATATCCCTTGCAGGGTAGGCAGAGAGAACAGAGTGCCAGAGAACTCTATCTCTGCATACTTCACTCGCTTCCTCAACATTCATAATTCTCTTCATACACGCTCGCCGGTTTCGGAGACTCTTGACTCCACCTTCCTTCAGTACATGACCGATCTGGTCTAGGTAGGTTAGTCTCGGTCTCCCCGGTACCTACATCCTTCCACTTTCGCATTGTATATCTTCTTAACCAGACGTTCGTTTGGCATTCTTTCCACATGTTCGTTTATATATATATATATATAAACGAAGAAGATGTGTGACCGTGGATTGTGGCAATCATTAGTGTTTGTTTACCTCTCGGGAAAATACGTGTGTAGTTGTCCGTCATCATCACAGCCCATATATATCCTACTATTGAGCTCGAGCCTCCTCCGTAATGGGAGAGAAATTAACCTACTATACCACGTTGGTCAGACGTGTTGGTATAGGGTTTTGTTTAGAGTTCTCCTTCTCTTGCATAGATGTTATATGCATTTTATATCCCTTAGTCGATCACCCACGGGTAAGATAGGGGGTGGTGAATTGTATTCTTACTCCGTCACCACATGGATAACGGTAGTTGTCCGTACTAGTTAAAATTTCCAAAATATTAAAAAAAAACATTAATGGTTATGCTTATAAAGGAACCAGTGACACACTGCTTTTTTCCATACATACAACGTTTATATTAGAAAATGTATTACCAAGCTGCGATAAAACGATAACATACTCGTAAATCATTGCATGCCTTTCAATAAATCTTTCTTTTATGTATCTCATATTAAACTAGAACAAACAAGTTTGTATATGTTTTAATTAATATTTAGTCGCTAATTTTATCGCTTGTTGTATTTGATTATAATTATATAATTCTACTGTTCATGTGTATGTCACTGAACTCCTCCTAAATTGCTGGACGGATTTTGTTGATATTTTTTGTGTTAAACACACAGTGGATTTAAGAATTGTTTATTATTATACGAAATTGGACCCGGTAGGTGGCGCTTCTATCGAGTTGTGGGATTTTTAGTTTTCGTACATTGACTGACTGCTGGCAGAATAAAGTTTGCCGGGTCCACTACTATAATATAAATAAACTTCATTGCTTGTTTTATTTGATTTTTAATTTCCCAACGCTTCGAACACTTTACAGCGTTCATGGTCAACATTGTTGAATGTTCGAAGCGTCTGTAAAATAAAAATCAAATAAAAATGCAATAGAATCCATAAAAACAGTTTTATTTCAAATGTTTAATACTCGCGTAAACATCTGGAATCATTAAATAAAGTTTACATAATGTAAGTACCTCAGGAAAAAATAAATTATAGGCATTCATATAACTTCGCTGTGTGGTAGTGGCTACGAATACTACCAACCCTTACTTTGGTCGTGGATGTCGTAAAAGACGACTAAGAGCCTTATAACGAGCTGGGCCAACTCCATCTGATGCCGTTTGGTCAACAATTACATTCCTAAGGAGGGTTGACATCTGGCAAGCGAGCCGGTCATAAAACTATTGCCAATAACTTTTACAATATTTACTATGAAAGAGGATTACATATTGTATCGACCCCAAGCAATTGAGATAATAGTAGGAGAATGATGGTTCATATAAACTCCTAATAAAACTGCACAATACGAGTCTGTTTGATGTGTAGATTACATACATATATATGTATCATCACGCCATATCCCTTGCAGGGTAGGCAGAGAGAACAAAGTGCCAGAGAACTCTATCTTTGCATACTTCACTCGCTTCCTCAACATTCATAATTCTCTTCATACACGCTCGCCGGTTTCGGAGACTCTTGACTCCGACTTCCTTCAGTACATGACCGATCTGGTCTAGGTAGATGTGTAGATTACTTCAACCATATCCTGTAATTATTTTTAAACACCCTAGAATAAGAGACTAATACTTATATTTGAAGACTTTACAAATACATAATTCAAGGACACAAATTAAATTTAAATTCAAAACAACTATTTTTAACCAAACAATGCCATTTAATGAGATTACCTACATTATTTAGATAGCTACCATTCGTGCTTTTTAAGAATCTTAAAATTGTAACAGCTGTTTTAGTAATTTCTACTTTTGTAAGCCCTTTTATAGCTTTTATAAAGTAATTTAATATCATCAGTTTTTAGATTATTATTAGTTTTACATGAAAATTATCATCTCAATGTTACGTCCGTTTTATAAAACGTTGCTATTCTGATGCAAAATATCATCAGTGATAAAATAGCTGTATCGAATATGATAGTTTTTTCACATATAATACCATGCGTTAACATATATTCAACCCCTATCTTAACAGTTTATTAGTTCGGAGGTAATTGCTTGACATGTCCTTTCTCTATAAAGTATTAAGAAATCAGTACGACTGTCTTGCTCTATTAGAATGCTTTCACTTGCGTATTCCTAGATGTACACCTAGGCGAGTTATTAAACCCGCTTTATTGCAACAACCCCGAGCAAAAACTAATTTAAAACAATTTTCTACTATTTCTAGATTATATAAGCAATATAATACTATAAACCAAAATGTGGATATATTTGCAGATAAGTTACCCAAATTTAAAATTACAGTACTGAGATTGTTACGAAAGCTGTACTGGAAGTAATTTGAATCTATAGATACAAATATCAATTGTTTGTTATGCGCATTAGGATGTAGATGTGTGTAATGTATGTATTATGTAATTATTATGTGTGTGTGTGTATGTACGACTGATCTTCATCTAAAAAAATACGTATTAATTATTTTTTAATTTAGCTATTTCTTTTCTCCCCATATTTCCACTTTAATTTATTTTTTCTTTTATAATTAAATTTTAATTTTATTTTAATTACCTATAAGTATTGAAATAATGTACCTACTTTTTTATTGTGCATGACCTTTAAAAATTGTGCAACTAATCTATTTTATTTTTCATAACAATGTTCAATATTTCAAGGATGCGGAATCATTGGCCAGCCCAACGGCGATGGGGAGGTAGGGGAGGGATAAAAATAATTAAATATTTTGACTGCACAGATGACGTAGTGGTTAAGACACCGACCTTCTGTGCCAGTGCCGTGGTTTCTATTCCCACGCAGGACAATACTTTGTACGATCCACAAAGTGTTGTTCTGAGTCTAGGTGTAATTTGTCTACATGCATGCACGTCTAGATGTAATTACCCGACTGCGGAACGCAAAGGAGTGGTATTGTGTTTAACAGTCTATGTATGTATGTATGTTTGTATGTTCCTTTGAAGCACTATATAGACCAAACGCCTGGGCCGATTTTTATGATTCGCACGTCAATCGATTCCTCTTAATCCGGCGAGTGTCACTAAAGATATGACGTTAATGAAAATTCAATATAGCGACTACTGGACGCCATATTGTGAAAATTAAAAAAAAAATAAAGTCCACAAACTATGTCGAGTGGGGTATTGTTGAATAGGTATTTAAAAATCATTATTAGTTTTCTCTCAACATTTTTTGATTTGACCGTCCGTTTAGGATCTATAATGATTTAAAGTTTCGTAACAACCTTTCTCACATATAGGTTTTTTAGACAGTAGAAATTTACGATGAAAAGACAAAAAATTCATATAACTGGATGTGGATGGACATATACTGAAGTATCTAGTAGGTATATTGTCCAATATACCATAGGTAGTCCTACCTAAAGTATCTAATGTCCTACGCGGTCGCCCATCTCCAATTTCTAACGATTTCGTACTCAACTTCAGTCGAAAAACTATATATAGTTAGGTACTTATCTACTTATTAATAAATAAGTTAACTATAGCTACCTAGGTATTCATAACTAAAAAGTATAAAATAAAAAAAATAATTAAAGAAATCAAAAAACCCGACTGTATAAAATGTAACCAAAACTACGTACATAAACGTACATAATAAAAAAACTGAAAAGAAAAAAACAAGCACTTAGATGTCCGGTGGTCTAGAATTCCATAATATATTATTGAATAAATACTATTGCAGAAAATAAAACATATTTTAATAATAGAACATGGCAACTGAACTGTCGCGATCCACTGAAAAATTAGATTTGCTGTCGATGTCGAATAATGGATCCCGACTGTTCAGTTGTCATGTTCTATTATCAAAATATATTTTATTTTCTGCAATAGTATTTATTCAATCAATATATTATGGAATTCTAGACCACCGGACATCTAAGTGCTTGTTTTTTTCTTTTCAGTTTTTTTAATTATGTACGTAGTTTTGGTTACTTTTTATACAGTCGGGTTTTTTGATTTCTTTAATTATTTCTGATGCAAAATATCATCAGTGATAAAATAGCTGTATCGAATATGATAGTTTTTTCACATATAATACCATGCGTTAACATATATTCAACCCCTATCTTAACAGTTTATTAGTTCGGAGGTAATTGCTTGACATGTCCTTTCTCTATAAAGTATTAAGAAATCAGTACGACTGTCTTGCTCTATTAGAATGCTTTCACTTGCGTATTCCTAGATGTACACCTAGGCGAGTTATTAAACCCGCTTTATTGCAACAACCCCGAGCAAAAACTAATTTAAAACAATTTTCTACTATTTCTAGATTATATAAGCAATATAATACTATAAACCAAAATGTGGATATATTTGCAGATAAGTTACCCAAATTTAAAATTACAGTACTGAGATTGTTACGAAAGCTGTACTGGAAGTAATTTGAATCTATAGATACAAATATCAATTGTTTGTTATGCGCATTAGGATGTAGATGTGTGTAATGTATGTATTATGTAATTATTATGTGTGTGTGTGTATGTACGACTGATCTTCATCTAAAAAAATACGTATTAATTATTTTTTAATTTAGCTATTTCTTTTCTCCCCATATTTCCACTTTAATTTATTTTTTCTTTTATAATTAAATTTTAATTTTATTTTAATTACCTATAAGTATTGAAATAATGTACCTACTTTTTTATTGTGCATGACCTTTAAAAATTGTGCAACTAATCTATTTTATTTTTCATAACAATGTTTATTAAGTTTATATATGTAGTTGTAGCAATTCTTGGCTGTCCAAATAAATAAATAATAACCGTGGGTGTCGTAAAATATTACTGTGGGATATCATATGCATATAGCACCTATGCAAAAGATGGTTAACTCAAAATAAAACTATATAGATACTAAGACGTCAGACCAGCGTAGTATAGTAGGTCAATAGGTGTAGGGTTATATTTCAAGTTTTCTTCTTTTGCATATAAGACTTTGTAATAATCACCCTTTATATTAACTTATTAAAATAATTTGATTGTCTTTATTACCTTACAGAAGTATGATGAACTACTCCAAGAGAGTGAGCGGCAGCGGTTCACTGGATAACTTAATATCAGCTGCTATCACTAAACCGCTCCCTAAAACCTTTTTATGGTGTTCTCCTACCACGTGCGAAAAATGATCGCTACAAGTGGGATATCAACCCACATCTATTGGAAATCCATTATAATCTTATTTATTTATTTATTTATTTATTTCGACACACAACTACCATTACAGGTAATACAACCCAATTCGATAGCGGAAGACAGTATTAGTATATAAGTATATATTACGATAATTCTAAACATTACAAATTTCTTATTTCTATGTACTTAAAATTAAAATAGCGGTCAGTGTTAATTCGTTCAGTGAACACGAGAATAAATCTCTTCGTGTTGAGACCTCGTTGAGCACACGTAGAGCGCGCGTGAATGGCGCGTGCTGTAACAAGTTGGTGCGAGCGCGCGGCACCCTCAGGAGCGGTGGCTGCCGCCGCCGTCCCACGTATTCGTCTGGTACATACAGCTGAATCTCCTGCAGTATAGCTGGGTTGTGGATTAGGCCCCGCAACACTTTAAATATGTACAAGACGAGAGCTATTTCTCGTCTAACTTCTAATTTATAAAATCCTACCATACCCAATATAAATGCGGTTGGATATAGTAATGGGTATCCTGGATATATCCCGAACTGTTTCAAATATAAAAATCGTAAAAATTTATTTTGTATTCGCTCCATCATTACTATATATTTAGCTTCATGCGGAGCCCATACTATGGCATTGTATTCCAAGTGACTTCTTACTAGAGCCTCGAATAAAGCCTTTAAAGCTCTGGTGTTGGTAAATTGATTTGCCTGACGCAAGACAAAACCTAAATTTCGGTAAGCCCTCTTACAAACATCTATAATATGCTGTCTAAAATTCAGATCAGCTGTAAACCGAACACCTAAGTCTTTGACTTCTGTGACGCGTAGCAGCGGTTCGCTATTTATGTGGTATTGGTGATGATTAGGGGTGCGCGCCCTACTGAACGATAAAACTGAGCACTTAGATACATTAAATTGTAACTGATTTGCCAAACTCCATGCCGTTATACTATTGATATCATCCTGAAGTGATTTATGGTCTATTTCTTTTTTGATTTCAAGAACTAATTTTAAGTCGTCTGCAAATAATAAGGGAGTAGATGTTTTGACTATTTTAGGCAAATCATTGATCATTAAAATAAACAGAAGGGGCCCAAGGTTACTACCTTGACTGACCCCAGATCTTGTGTAATAAGGTTTGGAAAGATGTCCACCGTAATCAACGTATTGGCGCCTATCTCTCAAATAACTGGCAAAGAACGCTAATGTATGCGGAGTGAAACCTGCATTCGCTAATTTCAAAAGCAGACGATCATTATGAACCGTATCAAATGCCCGCCGAAAATCGAAGTATGCAACATCCACTTGTCGACCTGCATCGACTGCTGGCACTAGTCTTGTCATCAAGTGAAGTAAGTTACCTGTAGTCCCCCTACCAGGACGAAAACCGTGTTGTGCTTCGGATAATTGGGCACTTACCTGTTTGTATATACAACTGTGAATGGCTGACTCAAACACTTTGGCTGGAGTGCAGAGGACTGCAATAGGTCTATAATCACTGGGTGTCGAACCTCCGCTACCTTTTGGAACAGGTACGACTCGGGTCACTTTCCAGCGATCAGGAAACACTGCACGTTGAATACATGCGTTAAATAAGTGTAGCAACGGATTAATTAAAACTGAATTACAGTCTTTAAAGACGAATGCCGGTATACCATCGGGGCCTGCGCTCCGTTTTGGCGGTAAATGAGCTAGCGCACGTTGTACGTCCACGGTGTTTAAGCGAGCGAGATGCACCCACGCACCTGGCGCGTCTGCTGCCGTCGCACTCGCTACCGTTACGCTCAGCACGGGCGGGTTCGGGTTGTATACAGAGTGAAAGAATCGAGCGAATTCACTGGCACTTTCCTGTTCAGATAGAGCTCGTCCGTTGTTGATTAGCTTTTGTTTCTTTGACATACCTTTTCTAGATCTCATATAAGCCCAGAAAGCTTGAGGTTCTGTTGCCAAATGGTTTTGTACGCGATCGACGTACCGCTCAAGCGCTCGAGTCGTCTGTGCTTTCACTCTTGCTCTGCACAGTGAAAACGCCTGATAATCACAGTCCAATTTACTGGATTTAAACTTTTTATGTAATTTGTGTTTTAGTTTAATATCTTTAATAATTTCGCTGGTGTAATACACAGGATAAGAATACCGCCTATACGTCAGACTGTCTGTTTTACTAGGAACACAATCGTTAAATACATCGTAAATTTTCTCATATAATAAATTTAAAATCAGATCAGGATCATTTAAACTGTATATTTCACTCCAGTCAATTTTAGTTATTAAGGAATATAAACGGTTAAAATCAAATAATCGTTTTATTAAATTAGACTAGCGTGGCCCAACGTATAATAACCAATTTTTTTTTCGCCACTATCCATCGGATAAACGTTACTATATTGTACCGATTATTGAATCGAACACGAATAGAATGAAATCCCGCCGGGCTGGACACATATTTCAAGGATGCGGAATCATTGGCCAGCCCAACGGCGATGGGGAGGTAGGGGAGGGATAAAAATAATTAAATATTTTGACTGCACAGATGACGTAGTGGTTAAGACACCGACCTTCTGTGCCAGTGCCGTGGTTTCTATTCCCACGCAGGACAATACTTTGTACGATCCACAAAGTGTTGTTCTGAGTCTAGGTGTAATTTGTCTACATGCATGCACGTCTAGATGTAATTACCCGACTGCGGAACGCCAAGGAGTGGTATTGTGTTTAACAGTCTATGTATGTATGTATGTTTGTATGTTCCTTTGAAGCACTATATAGACCAAACGCCTGGGCCGATTTTTATGATTCGCACGTCAATCGATTCCTCTTAATCCGGCGAGTGTCACTAAAGATATGACGTTAATGAAAATTCAATATAGCGACTACTGGACGCCATATTGTGAAAATTAAAAAAAAAATAAAGTCCACAAACTATGTCGAGTGGGGTATTGTTGAATAGGTATTTAAAAATCATTATTAGTTTTCTCTCAACATTTTTTGATTTGACCGTCCGTTTAGGATCTATAATGATTTAAAGTTTCGTAACAACCTTTCTCACATATAGGTTTTTTAGACAGTAGAAATTTACGATGAAAAGACAAAAAATTCATATAACTGGATGTGGATGGACATATACTGAAGTATCTAGTAGGTATATTGTCCAATATACCATAGGTAGTCCTACCTAAAGTATCTAATGTCCTACGCGGTCGCCCATCTCCAATTTCTAACGATTTCGTACTCAACTTCAGTCGAAAAACTATATATAGTTAGGTACTTATCTACTTATTAATAAATAAGTTAACTATAGCTACCTAGGTATTCATAACTAAAAAGTATAAAATAAAAAAAATAATTAAAGAAATCAAAAAACCCGACTGTATAAAATGTAACCAAAACTACGTACATAAACGTACATAATAAAAAAACTGAAAAGAAAAAAACAAGCACTTAGATGTCCGGTGGTCTAGAATTCCATAATATATTATTGAATAAATACTATTGCAGAAAATAAAACATATTTTAATAATAGAACATGGCAACTGAACTGTCGCGATCCACTGAAAAATTAGATTTGCTGTCGATGTCGAATAATGGATCCCGACTGTTCAGTTGTCATGTTCTATTATCAAAATATATTTTATTTTCTGCAATAGTATTTATTCAATCAATATATTATGGAATTCTAGACCACCGGACATCTAAGTGCTTGTTTTTTTCTTTTCAGTTTTTTTAATTATGTACGTAGTTTTGGTTACTTTTTATACAGTCGGGTTTTTTGATTTCTTTAATTATTTCTGATGCAAAATATCATCAGTGATAAAATAGCTGTATCGAATATGATAGTTTTTTCACATATAATACCATGCGTTAACATATATTCAACCCCTATCTTAACAGTTTATTAGTTCGGAGGTAATTGCTTGACATGTCCTTTCTCTATAAAATCCGATTACGAAATGAAAAATGATGTCGCAAGCGGGATTCGAACCCGCGTCTATTGGGATTCCGGCCCAATCGTGCTGCCACTGCACCACCGCGACTAATTGTAGGACATGCAAATTTCACTCCGTATTATATTTACGTCTTAAGGTGACGGTATGCTATCTACCCGACAATGTTTACACATTGTTATAGGCTTAATACTTCAAACTTTACAGTTAGAATTGTATTAAACGATGACACAACCTTTGTTATTTAAATTACTGAAATTTTTAGCATTTAATATGCTTAATTATTTATAAAATCCGATTACGAAATGAAAAATGATGTCGCAAGCGGGATTCGAACCCGCGTCTATTGGGATTCCGGCCCAATCGTGCTGCCACTGCACCACCGCGACTAATTGTAGGACATGCAAATTTCACTCCGTATTATATTTACGTCTTAAGGTGACGGTATGCTTTCGTATTTTTCATTTCGTAATCGGATTTTATAAATAATTAAGCATATTAAATGCTAAAAATTTCAGTAATTTAAATAACAAAGGTTGTGTCATCGTTTAATACAATTCTAACTGTAAAGTTTGAAGTATTAAGCCTATAACAATGTGTAAACATTGTCGGGTAGATAGCATACCGTCACCTTAAGACGTAAATATAATACGGAGTGAAATTTGCATGTCCTACAATTAGTCGCGGTGGTGCAGTGGCAGCACGATTGGGCCGGAATCCCAATAGACGCGGGTTCGAATCCCGCTTGCGACATCATTTTTCATTTCGTAATCGGATTTTATAAATAATTAAGCATATTAAATGCTAAAAATTTCAGTAATTTAAATAACAAAGGTTGTGTCATCGTTTAATACAATTCTAACTGTAAAGTTTGAAGTATTAAGCCTATAACAATGTGTAAACATTGTCGGGTAGATAGCATACCGTCACCTTAAGACGTAAATATAATACGGAGTGAAATTTGCATGTCCTACAATTAGTCGCGGTGGTGCAGTGGCAGCACGATTGGGCCGGAATCCCAATAGACGCGGGTTCGAATCCCGCTTGCGACATCATTTTTCATTTCGTAATCGGATTTTATAAATAATTAAGCATATTAAATGCTAAAAATTTCAGTAATTTAAATAACAAAGGTTGTGTCATCGTTTAATACAATTCTAACTGTAAAGTTTGAAGTATTAAGCCTATAACAATGTGTAAACATTGTCGGGTAGATAGCATACCGTCACCTTAAGACGTAAATATAATACGGAGTGAAATTTGCATGTCCTACAATTAGTCGCGGTGGTGCAGTGGCAGCACGATTGGGCCGGAATCCCAATAGACGCGGGTTCGAATCCCGCTTGCGACATCATTTTTCATTTCGTAATCGGATTTTATAAATAATTAAGCATATTAAATGCTAAAAATTTCAGTAATTTAAATGTCCTTTCTCTATAAAGTATTAAGAAATCAGTACGACTGTCTTGCTCTATTAGAATGCTTTCACTTGCGTATTCCTAGATGTACACCTAGGCGAGTTATTAAACCCGCTTTATTGCAACAACGCTTTATTTTCTGCAATAGTATTTATTCAATCAATATATTATGGAATTCTAGACCACCGGACATCTAAGTGCTTGTTTTTTTCTTTTCAGTTTTTTTAATTATGTACGTAGTTTTGGTTACTTTTTATACAGTCGGGTTTTTTGATTTCTTTAATTATTTTTTTTATTTGTCTACATGCATGTAAATTCCCTCGCAATACAAGGATTATTTCCTTAGTGCAGGGTGGTGTATTTAGCTACCGAACACAAAGATCGGGTACCGGTGGCCCGCTCGCACGGCGAAGAGAGAAGTTTTGCATAGTGGGCCTATGGGGTCGCGCGCCGCCTCTTCCGTCGCCCCGGACCCATTTAGCGGAGCGTGGCTACTCCATAGACCACCGCAAAAGATAAAAGATGGTGTATTTAAAAAAAAAAAAAAAAGAAGAGTAATAATTATATAACATAAAATAAAGGAATGCTTCGCTTGGCCTAACTTCATTTACGTATAAATTATATTTCCTATTATCCTATTTTTAATAAATCTTTCATTCCCCTTCATTACCAAGGACAATATATCGCAATTAAACTTTGACCGCAACGAAATACGATTCCCGGTCCACTTTCATAACTTGAACTCTTGAAAGACGTCCTTGCTCTGTTAGTATAGCGTGGGCAGCCTCAATTTATATGAGAGGTTCTGTGTACATAGGATTTTAATTACTTAACAAGAAATAAAATTTAAAAAAAAATAGCTATAACAAATTTAGAAGAATCATGAACTTTTTATATTAATTTAGTTTCAAGAAATTATTAGCCTTCTAAATTAGTTGACATCAGCATCCGGGCCCATATGAGGTATTTGGGCCTGGTGCTCGACGGGCATTGGTGGTTTCGGGAGCATTTCCGCAGGCTCGCTCCGCGGCTCGTCGGCGCGGCGTCCGCCCTTTCATGGCTAATGCCGAATGTGGGCGGACCGAGCGCTACGTGCCGACAGCTGTACACGGGGGTCGTCCGGTCGATGGCCCTGTACGGCGCACCGGTGTGGGCGGGGTCCCTGACCGTCCGACTCAGGGCTCTTCTGTGGCGACCACAGAGGGCCATGGCGGTCAGGGCTGTACGCGGGTACCGCACGGTGGCGACGGAGGCAGCGTGCCTGTTGGCCGGGAGTCCCCCGTGGGACCTGGAGGCGGAAATGCTCGCCGATTTGTATCGGCGGGTGTCGGGGGTGCGCGCGGAGGGCGGTGTGGTCTCTTTGAGGGAACTCACCGCCTGGCGCGTTGACGCCCGCCTAGATGTCATTGCCCGTTGGGCAGTCCGGCTGGAGAGGCCTCGGTTCGGTGTGCGGACCGTAGAGGCCTTCCGGCCGGTGCTGATGCAGTGGTTGGAACGGCGGCACGGGGTGCTCTCCTTCCGACTGGTGCAGGTTTTGACGGGGCATGGATGCTTCGCCAAATACCTGCACAAGGTCGTCAGGAGGGAGAGTACACCGTCCTGCCACCACTGCGATTGCGACGAAGACACGGCGCAGCATACGCTCGAGGTTTGTGCCGCTTGGGCAGAGCAGCGTCGTGAACTCGTCGCAATCATCGGTGCCGACCTGACGCTGCCGACCATCGCCAGGGCGATGCTCGACAGCGTCAGGAACTGGGACGCGGTCGCAACCTTCTGCGAGGCAGTAGTCTCGCGGAAGGAGGCGGCGGAGCGCGTGCGCGAGGAGCGTCTCCTCGACGGCGCGAGCCGCCGCCGGCGACTGGGGCGGCGCAGGCGCGATTACCTGCGCCTGATGCCGCCCTAGCCGAGGCCGCGGGTGACTGGATCGGGGAATTAGTCCGTCACCCGCCGAGAGGCCGACCGCGTGAGGAAAGACCGACATCCTACCCGAGGGGGGGATGTCGGTCGAGGAGAGGGTACTCCTCAGGGGTATTCCGTCGGGCCGACCACTGACGTCAAGTCACTCTGCTCCGGTGGTCGGCCCAACGACGAAGGCGACGTCACGGGTGGGTTACGGGTGTGCGCGCTTACGCCCCTCTGTCACCCCGGATGGAGTGGTGCGAGGAGTGCGCCGACCGTAGCCCACCCCCCAAAAAAAAAAAAAAAAAAAAGCCTTCTAAATTAAAGTTTTGACCTAAGCGAAGCTATGAAAACCAGCCAGTCTTAAATATGAACTAATAACATACTTACACCAACTAAATAATAATTACCAATATTAACTACCTGTTCTAGAAAGTTCTAATTACTATTTGAATTTGAAATAGAAGTTGAAACGCGTGAAAAATTGGACAACAAAAATTTTGAGTTTACATATTAAATATCTATCATCATCATTCTCCTACTCTTATCCCAACTACTTGGGGTCGATACAATATGTACTCTTCTTTCATAGTACATATTGTAGATGTTATTGGCAATAGTTTTACGACCGGCCGCCTGACAGACGTCAATCCTCCTTGGGAATGTAATTGTTGACCAAATGGCATCAGATGGAGTTGGCCTAGGTCGCTATAAGGCTCTCAGTCATCATTTATGACATCCACGAGCAAAGTAAGTGTTGGTAGTATTCGAAGCCGCTATCACACAGCAATATATATATTAAATAACTTTATTTAAAACAAAACTATTTTTGCGGATTCTATTGCGTTTGTATTTTATTATTTGCTGACGTCGAGGAAAGTTCTACCGTGACCATGAAGACTGTAAAGTATTCGAAACGTCGGGAAATTATAAATCAAATACAAACGCGATAAAATCCATAAAAATTGTTTTATTTGAAATGTGTAATACTCGGAAATATCAGAATTCACTTATTAAATACTAGTTGACCCGGTACTTCGTTTCACCTAACAGTTAATGAATGAGCAGATTTCGATTATTTCAAAATTCTAAAGTATTTTTTTTTATTATGATAATAAATGCGAAATGCGATCTCTGCGTAAAATCTGTGGAGTTAGGCTGACCGACCGCATTCGTAACGACGACGTAAGAGAGCGAGTAGGTATGAAAGAGAGTATTGGTGTGAAGATGCGAATGGGCATGCTCCGATGGTTCGGACATGTGGAAAGAATGCCGAACGAACGTCTGGTTAAGAAGATATACAATGCGAAAGTGGAAGGATGTAGGTACCGAGGGAGACCGAGACTAACCTACCTAGACCAGATCGGTCATGTACTGAAGGAAGGTGGAGTCAAGAGTCTCCGAAACCGGCGAGCGTGTATGAAGAGAATTATGAATGTTGAGGAAGCGAGTGAAGTATGCAGAGATAGAGTTCTCTGGCACTCTGTTCTCTCTGCCTACCCTGCAAGGGATATGGCGTGATGATATGTATGTATGTATGTATGATAATAAATATGAATAATGCCTTTATAAATTTTAAAAAATCAAGTATTTCATTAACGTTCCAGCAAGACCAAGAAGTACCTTGTGTTATATGTTATTTTTCTTCATGCACGTTGAAAATTATCTAATTGTTGATCTCTGAGATATGCTCGACGATTTTGTATTATCAACGGAGCCATTTCACATGCTGCCTCCATTTGTTTATGTGATTTAAAATCACTAAAGAGGGTCATAATAACGCGACGGTGTTCCCGTGTAATATCTTGTTTTTCTGCCGTGGTTACATTCGTGATGTTTCGAATACTAATTGAATTACGGCTTTGCCGGGAGCTTTGATCTCATTGGTCGCGGCATTGTTGATGACAATATAGACACAAAATGATTTAGTATAACAATATTTATTAAAATTCGTAACACTCGCGCAAGACTAACACTGACCGGTCAAATTTTATTTCAACTTTTCGCGGTATTTTCCAAGTAAACCATTACGTGAGCTCATGAGCTGTCAGTTGCGTTTTGTTACAACATCAACGAATGAACATTCAGAATTGATGTTTTTTTAATGTTTTTTTTTTTTGTTTATTGATATCATATTTTAGTATCCTATATCCTATTCCCGACGACAACAAACTCAAAAACATAAAAATTATAAATATTGGTCCAGCCGTTCTCGAGTTATAAGTGTTGTAACTAACACAACTTTCTTTTGTATAATATATAGATACGTTAATCAAGCATAGAACGTTGATTGCAAGTGGTGTAGGAACGTTCAGAGTGGTATTTTTGTGGGGAAGCCTATATCCAACAGGGAGCTGGTGAATAGATGCATTAATGGATACGTTATTCAACAATACATACAATTATATTGTGGTATTTTTTTATTATTATAGTATTGCACGCCTCATAAGCGAAGCGTTGAGGTCTTGCTCTACTCTCAACATATGAAAATCAAGCACTTGTCAAACCTAAAAATGATTGTATTTTTCTCACATTGCACTTATAGGATAATATTATTAAATAATAAATAAATAATAAATTTTATTTAGTTCAACAGTAAGTGCATACAATAATTCCATCTTAGTTTTACATAACACTAAAACAATTTAGGTACATATTAAGATGGAGTAAACGACGGTGTCTGAACTAGTTTAAACTGTGTGACAGACACCAACGCCTTCCTCCGTAAACAAACAAATTGTATCAATCCGTGATAGTGTGCTATTGTGTATTTCTGTATGTATGCAAGTGAGTGTGTGTGTGTGTGTGTGTGCTTGTGTGTGTATGTGTGTGTATGACTTTGCATGTGTGCGTCGTGCGTATGAGTTTGAGTGTGTGCCTTTACGTGTGTGTGTGTGTGTGTATATTTGTGTAATGTACTATGATGTTAATAGGAAAGTTTGTGTTGTTATCAATCACAAACATGTCCTCAATCTCCTCGTATGATTTGGTTTGGAGATAATCTCTAAGAATATTTTTACACCCCGAAGTTGGTAAGGGGTATAAATTACATTCTCTATTTATAGTATTGTATAGATAACCACTGAGGCAACGGTAGTGGCGACTAGCAAGAGCGGTTCTCACACACACGATTAGACATATTCGATCTTTTCGTCGTTTTTTTATTAGTAACCCAGGTTCATAAGGCACTGATGTATGTCTACGCAAAATTATGTGGAATACACAAAGTTGTCTCACCGTAAGAACTTTCAGTTCTCCATATAGCAGTGTACTGGGGTACCGACAAGGTTTGCTAAGCATCGCTTTTCGAATAGCTCTTTGTGCTCTCTCCAAGCGTAATAGTGAAGTCTTAAAGGTACCCCCCCACACTAAGATACAATAAGTAAGTAGTGATTGCACCAATGCTAAATATATTGTTTTTAACAGCGGTACATCTGCCACACATCTTAGCTTCTTCATTGGGAAAATTAACTTACGAACACGAGAGACCAGCACATCAATATGTTTCTGCCAACCCAGTTTACAATCAATGTGCACACCCAGGTATCTGACGCATGACACTCTCTCGATAGATGGACAAGTACATCCACGTCGATCGGGAGAGGGACAAGTGTCGACTTTAATATCACTTATTATGGGTTGAGAATTATGGTTTGCAGAAAAAGTGACAGTGAGAGATGAGAGAAGAGAGAGATTATACATATGTCAAGAAAAACATTCGTCTAAACATATTTGATATTTTTAAAAAGCAATTATTTTGTTTAAAGTAAGAAAAAAGTTGATTAAAAAAAATTTTTGAGGACGTCCGGATGTTACCGTAAAGTATCTGGCATTCTGTCGACCGTAAAAATGAATGTATCGAAGTTTTTCTTTTATTAAAAGCTCCATAATCGCAACGCGCTGTTTCCTTTCGAAAATAGCTTGGTAATTCTTTGTCGTTTAATTGCAATTAATAAAAAACTAAACTGCTTAGTCATTAGTGTATGTATACTTTATGAAAATATATATATTTTTTGTTCGTCCATTCGGACAAGCAAAGGAAATAAATCCCATTCAGCCTATACAGCTATGTTTAGCTCTACGTCGAGAATGGCACAAGATATCTAAAGTATTTTTTTTTCTTTCATTACGAGTATGTACAAGCTTTTATTTAGTTTCACCTGTCCCTTTGTCTGTAATCAAATCTTGCAAGTTAAATTTGATCCTCTTTCCGGTTGCCGATTGAGCTGAAATTTTGATTGCATGTATAAATTAGATAACAATGCAATATTATTGTGACATAGAGCTGACCTGATGATGGAACTGGAAGCTGGCCATAGGAACTCCATAATAAAACGACGCAACCCGATCGAAATTGGGCTTATTTGATTCGTCTTGACGAGTACTTTGATACTATATGAAAACCAGGGTCTGATCATGGACCTGGTAGCTGTCCATAGGAACTCCGTAATTAAGCGACGCAACCTCATCGAGTTTGAGCTCGTTTGATTCGTCTTGACGAGTACTTTGAGACTATATGATAACCAGGGTCTGACGATGGACCTGAAACCTGGCCATAAGAACTCTGTAATCAAACAGCGCAACCCCATCGAGTTTGGGCTCGCTTAATTCGTCTTGACGAGTACTTTGATACTATATGGTAACTAGGTTCTGATGATGGTCCTGCAAGCTGGCCATAGGAACTCCGTAATTAAGTGACGCAACCCCATCGAGTTTGGGATCGTTTGATTCGTCTTGACGAGTATTTTGATACTACATGGAAACCAGGGTCTGATCATGGACCTGGAAGCTATCCATAGGCACTCCGTAATTAAGCGACGCAACCCCATCGAGTTTGAGCTCGTTTGATTCGTCTTGACGAGTACTTTGATACTATATGGTAACTAGGTTCTGATGATGGATCTAGAAGCTGGCCATAGGAACTCCGTAATTAAAAGATGCAACCCCACCGAGTTTGGGCTCGTTTGATTCGTCTTGACGAGTATTTGATACTATATGGAAACCAGAGTCTGATCATGGACCTGGAAGCTGTCCATAGGAACTCCATAATTAAGCGACGCAACTCCATCGAGTTTGGGCTCGTTTGATTCGTCTTGACGAGACTTTGAGACTATATGGTAACCAGGGTCTGATGTTGGACCTGGAACCTGGCCATAAGAACTCCGTTATTATATTATATCCATATCGCTAACGTTGCGCCTCAGAGTACCAAGGCGAACCCTGTTATACTGAAGCCCTTATCCCTCCACAATGGACCTCTGGGGTGATGAACCCTTTTTGTCCTATATTTGTGGGAACAACACGAATAATAAAAATACTAAAAAGTTAAAAATAAAATTAAAGAAAAATATTTTTTTAAAAACAAGCTTTTATTATTTGCTAATATAATAAACTAAAAAGTTAAAAATAAATTAACTCTAATCAGACATATAACACTTTATAAGTTTATTGTAACCTTTAACGATATTTTTATTAATCTTCAACAACAAAATAATTCCATATCGTACATAATTATATATTTTTAACACTAAAACTTTACACCATAATTATTAAATCTGCCCGTTTTTATCACAGTCTCAATTTTATAAATAAAAGTGTGTTGCATTTTTTAGCAAATAATAAACAGCTTGCTTTTAAAAAAGGATTTTTTTCTTTAATTTTATTTTCATTTCTGGCATTGACTAATAGTAAATGATAAATAATATAAAAATTATGAGGCGTGCACTTTTGGATTTTCCAAATTATTTTATATTTTCCGTGTGGTGACGGAGTAAAAATACTATTCACCACCCCATATCTTACCCGTGGGTGATCGTACGAGACGACTAAGGGATACAAAACGCATGTAACATCTATGCGAGAGAAGGAAAACTCGAAACAAACCTTATACCAACACGTCTGACCAGCGCGGTATAGTAGGGTAATTGCCCTCCCATTATGGAGGAGGCCCGAGCCCAACAGTGGGACATTTATGGCCTGTGATGATGATGATGATGATATTGTGGTAGTTACGAATATAATCAACCCATACATTGCTCGTGGGTATCCATAACGTATATACTGTCTAATCAACAATTGCATTCCCAAAAGTATAGACGTCAGGTAAGCAGTCGATTAAAAAACTATTGCCAAATTTTTAGAATATTTACGATGGAATAATAATACATGTTGAGCTGATACCAAGTAATTGGGATTATAATTTTTTTAATCATATTAAATTCGTAATGAACACAATGGTATAGCTAGGCCGCTGCCTACCATTACAATCCGCAAACCCACCCAGTTGGGCTACCGGCACTCTCGCTCACCGAACGAAGCGCAATAGCACATTGCCATTACTCAGACGTCGATCTTCAGCGAGAGTGTGGTACCCCAGCCGGACCGGCCCGTAACTGTAGACATAAAACTATAAACAGCGTGGTCCCACCACTATCTAAATATTTGCTCTATGAATTAAATTAATTAAATTATTATATTTAGAAATAATTATTCATATGTTTTTCGGAAAAGGATGCGGTTTTTGGATTTAATTTCAGTGCTCAAACCTTTGTTCATCCTTGGTATTTTACAATTGGCTACTACTATAAAAATATATATGTAAGCCTTAGTGAAAGACAATGCGGCTTTTACAATAAATATTACATATAAATCACCTTAAGCCGTTCACTTCGGTTAGCAGTATTATTTGGCTTAGGCAGCTTACAACTCTGATGACTATTTTAGCCTGTAAACCTTTTCCGTACTCTATTAGAAAATAAATCTAACAGTGAATTCATATAATTCTGATTGTGAGTATTATTTTCTTATCTAGTCTTATTTAGGGAAGATTTTTCTCTGATGGCAAACAAATAAAAAGCGTTTGAAATATAGTCGTAGTAACCATCTGCTATTCCGTGTGGTGACGGAGTAAGAATGCTATTCCCCACACCCTATCTTACCCGTGGGTGATCGTAAGACGTCTCTTAAGTACTACTTACTAAGGGATATAAAACGCATATAACATCTATGCAAGAGAAGAAGTTTTCGAAACAAAACCCTATACCAACACGTTTGACCAGCGCGGTATAGTAGGTCGATTTCCCTTCCATTACGGAGGAGGCCCGAGCCCAACAGTAGGACATATATGGGCTGTGATGATGATGATGATGATGAACCATCTGCTTTATGTATAGATTTGGACTTTAGCTGGATAGATTTTCTGAACGAGGATGTGTATGAAAGTTGTGAGTGCAAATATGGCGGCTTATAGAAGTTTATAGAGGGCAAGAACGTACTGTGCCGATCCCACTTAGCGTGAAATAAGGGCAGGCATATTTTTTTATTATTCGCTCCCACGCTGCCGAGCCGGAGCCTCATTTATAAAAAAAGAACAATTGATCTACTAAGCCATGCTGCTCAGACCCTCTTGTTTTCCTTCTCTAGGATAGATACTGTATGCATATTATACAGATTAATCATCTTTTCTAGACCCATAAATTAAATAAACTAAATAGGGGCTGGTAAAAGTATTTTTATTGCATCAAAACATTTCAACGATTACACTTACCTTCCTTTTTATTTTTTTTGTATTGCTTATGGTGACAAACAAGCAAGCAGCACACCTGATGGTAAATATCACTGCCACCCATGGATATTTGCAATACCAAGGGTACGAGGGGCACTATTTATATTTCGGGAACTGGCAACACTAATGTCATTAGCTAAAATCTGGCAACACCATAATAAAGTTTGACTTTTTTAGCATAACCGTACTCATAACGTTTTTGATGTACAAGTGCTATTTGGTTTATTTACAGTGAGTTAAGTAAATCAATTTGGCAAAAAAATGGAAATTTCGAAGGAAGGTTTGAAATTTCGAAAGAAGGTTTGAACTGTCAACAGCGTGGTCCTACCACTATAAAATACTTAATCAATTTTCTACTAACGAAGTGAAAAATATAACGCGTAACATTTTTTAGGTTGTTTCCGTATAAATTATTAAAGCTGACTGAGGAACAAAATAAAAAACCAAGAGAAGGCAACAGCACTTTTATGAGAACTAATAACACCAATGTTGACAATGTCAGTGTTGATAGCATTCGAAGCACTAATAACTGACATTAATAAGCGCTTAACAAATAAGCATATCCGTGTGGTGACGGAGAAAGAATACTATTCACCACCCCTATCTTACCCATGGGTGTTTGTACGAGACGACTAAGGGATATAAAACGCATATAAAACATCTATGCAAGAGATAGAAAACTCGAAACAAAACCCTATACCAACACGTCTGACTAGCGTGGCATAGTAGGTTAACTTCCTTCCCATTATGGAGGAGGCCCGAGCCCAACATTGAGACATATATGGGCTGTGATGATGATGTAATGAAATAAGCATTTTAGATAAAAAAAAAACTTGTACTTAAAAAATATTATAGTATAATGTAAGTCTTACGTAAAATATCTCTGAGAACAGAGACTGAAATCATTTTTTTTTTTTTTTTTTTTTTTTATTGCTTATGGCGGCAAACGAGCAGACAGCACACCTGATGGTAAGTGTCACTGCCGCCCATGGACCTTTGCCAATGGTATAGCTAGGCCGCTGCCTCCAATACAACCCTGAACCCACCCCAGTTAGGCTTCCGGCTCTCTCGCTCACCGAACGAAGCGCAATAGCACATTGCCATTACTCAGACGTCGATCTTCTGCGAGAGTGTGGTACTACCCCGGACGGACCGGCCCGCGGCTGTAGACAGAGAACTGTCCACAGCGTGGTCCTACCACAATTAAATCATAATATAAGTGCCGGCCTTCTTCTCTCACACATAATTATCTTAATAATGCAAATTGAACAAAAGCTTCATTGTATCTCAGGCTCTTTACTCTCTTTAATATTAAATATGGACGAAGTATTATTATTTATTTACAATGGCTAATAAAGTGAATACTTTGTTCAGTAGGTAACTTAAAAAGGTTAATCGCTGTATATACGAAAAATTGATACTCGAAAACAAATATCCACCTATTGGGAATTTCTTTTTATTCGTAATTGTCAAGACAAATTTGGTATGACAGAAAAATCGTAAATTGGAATGTAATGGCTTTTAAATTTAAATAATTAATCATTACTTGAAAAAAATATAATAATTTACCAGTAAAATTAAGAAAAGATGTCATTCCTCCTCCGTGTGGTGACCGAGTAAGAATACAATTCACCACCCCCTATCTTACCCGTGGGTGATCGTAAGAGACGACTTTGGGATATAAAACGCATATAACATCTATGCAAGAGACGGTAAACTCGAAACTAAACCCTATACCAACAGGTCTGATCAGCGTGGTATAGTAGGTTAATTTCCCTGCCGCTACGGAAGAGGCTCGAGCCCAACAGTGGGACATATATGAGCTGCGATGAGATGATAATACCATTCCTTGTGGTAAAAAGTAGTAAAAATACAATTCAGCACTACCTTTGCCGTGGATGTAAAGACGACTTAGGGATATGATATGCAAATGCCATCTATGCAAAAAAAAGTAAAGTAGAATTAAAACCCTATAACCAAGATGTGTGATCAATGGGATAATGCATCAATTTCCCACACATTGTGGTGCTTTAAGTGCTAGGCTTAGGACGTATATAAAACGATGACGAAAATTCTAATTTAATTTTCGTTACAAAGTAATAAACCAATAATTACTATTCTGTTAATATTTACAATTTTAAGATATGATGTAAACCGCATGTGGACAAAACGCGGCCCGCGAACGTCTTCTTTGCGGCCCGTGAATGTTTTGTAAATAAGTCATAAATATCAAAATAAATGCATTAACGAACCGCGATCGACCATATACGGTATATTCAAGTGTTAATATTACTACTGTGGCTCGCATATAGTTTATTTGTCCCTCTTGCGGCCCTCGCCTGCCAAAAGGTTGCCCATCACTGATGTAAAGTTATTATTAACTATTAGCTATTCAGAAATATTGTGAAAAAATAATTTATTAAAATAAATACAAAATCACAATCCACATTTAATACATACGCTGAGTGAAGCTTGCTTGTCCGAATACAATGTGCATGAATAAATATTCCACACTATACTCTTTTAATTAAAGTTTTTGTCCCTTTAGTATTTAAATGTCCTGTAAGTACTCGCAGATGCAGTACTAAGCCACATATTTCCAGGTATCTTTTAAAAAAAAAAAACATCCCGCATTAATAAACAAATGTTTCATCATCATCATCATCATCATCACAGCGCATAAATGTCCCACTGTTGGGCTCGGGCCTCCTCCGTAATGGGAGGGAAATTAACCTAATATACCGCGCTGGTCAGACGTGTTGGTATAGGGTTTTGTTTCAAGTTTTCCTTCTCTCGCCTAGATGTTATATGCGTTTTATATCCCTTAGTCGTCTCTTACGATCACCCACGGGTAAGATATGGTGTGGTGAATAGTATTCTTACTGTCACCAATGTTTATATCACAAAAAATATTTTAAAACAACAAATGTTTATATCACAAAAAATATTTTGAAAAAAAAAGATGGATATAAATTATATAAAGATGAAACCTTCATTACAGCAAGTGCATTCATAACAGAACGTCAGTACTAAGATCACCACGACATCTTTGTATTTTAAATAATAATAATACGAAATACCTCACAAAATATAACTCCTATTCATTATACACTATACAGCCGTTGTGAGGTTATAGACGAGGGGTGGATTTTCGTCCTTTATACTTTCTCCCATCATTCTTCTTATGTGACATGAAAGTAATATGTGAATTTTAAGTGATGGTTTACGGTTAAAACGTTTTTTCTTGAATACCGCTTAGAGATGTTTCGGATATAAAGTTTCGAATCGTAATACGAATATTAGAATAAAATTATACCGGCTTGAGATGCGTTTCTCCAATAGTTTTGGATAATTTCATTTAAAAATGTTGTATTTTTAGGTAATTGTGAAGGTAAAATGTTAAATGCAATAATTTACTTTCTCTATGGAGAGACTTACGTTTAATCTGTTGGTTAGGTAGATTGAAAGAAAATCTGACATGTCTGATGTAATCCCTAATAGGGTATCAGAAATTATTCTAAACTTTTATTTGAAATTCGGTTACGGTTTCGGACATATTTTCATTTCGGATATCCTTACATAGGTATATTTCATTTCGGATATCCTTACATAGATATATTTTATTTCGGATATCCTTATAAAAGATATATTTCATTTCAGATATCGTTATATTAGATAATAGTTTTGGTTACGGTTTTGAAGCTCCATAACATCTCCAATACCATTAATTTGGGTAAAAAGCATAAATAAAAGACCCTCTTTTTAATAATATAGGATCGTAATAAAAAAATCTTAGTCTATAAAACAATATAGTTTCTTAAGTGTAAGCTTTCAGATATTGCAAAAAAAAACATAAAATGTGACCTTTGCCATTATTTGTACAGGACAAAAAATAGAATGTGACCTTGGCACTTGTTTAAGACTTAAATTTATGAGGAAAGTAGCTTAACGGTATAAGTAACAATTTTGATTCTCACGCACGTCAATTTATGTGTAAACATTTCTCATTTCATTTTATATGTACCCACTATTGGGCACAGATCTCCCCATAATGGGAGTGAAATTGACATAATATTATCACGCTGGTCAAACGGTGGTAAAGTAAAGGGTATAAAACAAAAACAAAAATTAAAGGGTATAAAACGCTTTCATACATTTCTTCTCTTTCTATCTCATATAGTACGTTATCATAACTAATATCCCATATTTACGAGTATCAGCTGTGTGGTCATCATCATCATCTCAGCTCATATAAGTCCCACTGTTGGGCTCGAGCCTCCTCATCCTGTAGGGAAATCGACCCACTATACCAGCCGGTCAGACGTGTTGGTATAGGGTTTTGTTTCGAGTTTTCCCTCTCTTTCATAGGTGTTATATGCGTTTTATATCCCTTAGTCGTCTCCTACGATTATCCACAGGTAAGATAGGTGGTGGTGAATTGTATTCTTATGCCGTCACCACACGGATATAGTATATATATATATATATATATATATATATATATATATATATATATATATATATATATATATAGATATATATATATGTATATATATATATATATATATATATATATATATATATATATATATATATATATATATATATATATATATATATATATATATCAGCTGTGTGGTAGCGGCTACGAATACTACCAACCCTTACTTTGCTCGTGGATGTCGTAAAAGGCGACTAAGAGCTTTATATCAGGTGCATATGATCTATCAGATATATCAGGTGCGTATGATGCAGGTCGACAAGTGGATGTTGCATACTTCGATTTTCGGCGGGCATTTGATACGGTTCATAATGATCGTCTGCTTTTGAAATTAGCGAATGCAGGTTTCACTCCGCATACATTAGCGTTCTTTGCCAGTTATTTGAGAGATAGGCGCCAATACGTTGATTACGGTGGACATCTTTCCAAACCTTATTACACAAGATCTGGGGTCAGTCAAGGTAGTAACCTTGGGCCCCTTCTGTTTATTTTAATGATCAATGATTTGCCTAAAATAGTCAAAACATCTACTCCCTTACTATTTGCAGACGACTTAAAATTAGTTCTTGAAATCAAAAAAGAAATAGACCATAAATCACTTCAGGATGATATCAATAGTATAACGGCATGGAGTTTGGCAAATCAGTTACAATTTAATGTATCTAAGTGCTCAGTTTTATCGTTCAGTAGGGCGCGCACCCCTAATCATCACCAATACCACATAAATAGCGAACCGCTGCTACGCGTCACAGAAGTCAAAGACTTAGGTGTTCGGTTTACAGCTGATCTGAATTTTAGACAGCATATTATAGATGTTTGTAAGAGGGCTTACCGAAATTTAGGTTTTGTCTTGCGTCAGGCAAATCAATTCACCAACACCAGAGCTTTAAAGGCTTTATTCGAGGGTCTAGTAAGAAGTCACTTGGAATACAATGCCATAGTATGGGCTCCGCATGAAGCTAAATATATAGTAATGATGGAGCGAATACAAAATAAATTTTTACGATTTTTATATTTGAAACAGTTCGGGATATATCCAGGATACCCATTACTATATCCAACCGCATTTATATTGGGTATGGTAGGATTTTATAAATTAGAAGTTAGACGAGAAATAGCTCTCGTCTTGTACATATTTAAAGTATTGCGGGGCCTAATCCACAACCCAGCTATACTGCAGGAGATTCAGCTGTATGTACCAGACGAATACGTGGGACGGCGGCGGCAGCCACCGCTCCTGAGGGTGCCGCGCGCTCGCACCAACTTGTTACAGCACGCGCCATTCACGCGCGCTCTACGTGTGCTCAATGAGGTCTCAACACGAAGAGATTTATTCTCGTGTTCACTGAACGAATTAACACTGACCGCTATTTTAATTTTAAGTACATAGAAATAAGAAATTTGTAATGTTTAGAATTATCGTAATATATACTTATGTACTAATACTGTCTTCCGCTATCGAATTGGGTTGTATTACCTGTAATGGTAGTTGTGTGTCGAAATAAATATCGACTTAGGCCACCTCTCCATCTGATGCAGTTTGGTCAACAATTACATTCCCAAAGAGAGCTAACGACAGGCCGGCGGCCGGTCATAAAACTATTGCCAATAACTATTGCAATATGTAGGAGGAGGAGTAAATGTTGCGTTGACTCCAAGTAATTGAGATAAGAGCAGTGGAATGATGATGATCCCATATTTATCAGCAATAACAACACCTATAATCGAGAAAATCATTAATTGTATATTATTATTCTGCTATTCTAATATTATACGAACACTGTTTGATATTTAAAACTAATTACATAAATCTGAAAGTAATATTTTTTTCACAACACTTCAAACTAAGGAATTAATCCTTGTATTGCGGGGACTTCAAATTTACAAACATAGAATTAACTGATACAAATTGCACATAGACACTCAACAACAATTTGTTGATCGCACATAGTATTTTCTTACATAGGAATCGAACCCACGACACTGTCATCGTAGCTCGGTATATTAATCACTTCCTAATCTATGCATATAATGTAATAATTATATTATAGCTGTGTGGTAGCGCCTGCGAATACTACCAATCCTTACTTTGCTCGTGGATGTCGTAAAAGATGACTAATAGCCTTATAAAGACCTGGGCCAACTCCATCTGATGCCGTTTGGTTAACAATTACATTTCCAAGCAGGGTTGACGTCTGGCTGGCGGTCATAAAACTATTGCCAATAACTTTAACTATGTGTACTATGAAAGAAGAATACATATTGTATCGACCCCAAGCAATTGGAATAAGAGTAGGAGAATGATGATGATATGTAATAATTATATGTTTGAAACTAGCTTTCGCCTGCGACTTCGTCCACGCAGAAGTCATCTCTGACATAGTTAAGTATAGAAAAAGTAATGCAATGTGTTGAAGGTTTGTCACTAAGACGATCAAAGTTCTATTCATTCTACAGATAATATTGCCTTTAATATAGGTACTATTTACGGTATGACCATGGGATAAAAATATAATTATCGCCACCCTTTATTTGACTGTTTTGTTTCACCAGCGGAGTTACAACATCGTTAGATATGATTTATTATTTGAGTTATAGGGTGAACATTTTTGAAGCTAAACTTAACCTGTATCTTAAATCCTTAGGCAAGAACCTATTTTTTTTTGTCTAGACACTTGAGATCTGGACCGCGATTCCCCTAACATAATTAAGAATTTGCAATGTACTCCTTTGATTGCTGTGTTTTAAATTTTTAGAATATTTTAGAAGATACTAATATTTGTTCATCTATTTTGTGTATTGTTGGATTTACACAAATGCCGGATATTACCCTAGAATATTTGTTTCGACTCGTAATTGGAAAAGAATCAATAAAGATTTTTTTCTCTCTATACAAACTTTGCCACCCTGCTCCACCCCCTTAGGGGTATAATTTCGTAAAATCCTTTCTTAGTAAATCTCTATGTCATATAAAGAAACCACTGTCAACATTTCAAGTTGCCAGCTTCAATAATATCGGCTTGGCGCTAATGATTTAATGAGTCGTCCAACCCGCTTTGCAGGCCTAATTTACACCCCTGAGGGTGAAAATCAACAAATGCTGAAACACGTGTTTATTTATTTTTACTGAAGATAATTTGTACGTAATTTGAAAAGAATCGATAAAGATTTTTTCTCTGAACATTTTTAAATTGACATACCTAACTTTTTATTTATAAACTAATTAACATAAAATAAAGCCTAAATATTAAGTGAAGCTTACCACAATATATTAGTGAAAATCGCGTCTAAATCGGATAAGCCGTTTCTGAGATTAGCGAGCACAAACGCACAGACAAACAGATAAACAGACAAAAATTTTAAAAATCATTGTTTTGGTTTCTATTTGTGTTGATAAAGGGTGCCAGTAATATTTTTCTCATATATCTTCCATGTACAGAGAGCGATCCGTTACATTTTTATTATATGTATGTATAGATAGATTACTGAAATTTAGCATTTAATATGCTTAATTATTTATAAAAACCCGATTACGAAGCGAAAAATGATGTCACAAGTGGGATTCGAACCCACACCTATTGGAAATCCGTCCCAATCGTGCTGCCACTTACACCACCGTGAACTATTGTAGGACATTCAAATCTCGCTTCGTATTATATTAACGTCTTTAAGGAGACGTGTGCCATCTACCCGACAATGTTTACACATTGTATGGGCTTAATACTTAATCGGGTTTTGAATAATCTGAATAATCTTTTTATTAGTAAATGTGGTATTTACAAGTCAAATATAGATATCGTCAAACGTATACAATCAATAAGGTCCTTTATATACATAATACATTAAAATTAATATGATACATTGTGAATAAGTCAATTTTGTATATTTACAGTAAAAAAGTGCAAATAATCAGTCTTATATTTACGTGCAATCAGAAAATATACATTTATAATTGTTTCACAATAAAAAAAATAAAAAAACAAAATTCTCAAGTTGGTAGAAGGCATTTTCAATCAGCCATGTCTTCAGTCTACTCTTAAATATAGTCAAATTCGGTGCATCAGTAATATATACTGGCAGCTTGTTATACAAAGTGGGGCCCATTACATGTTTTTATAAATTATATGTTTGATCTAGTGATTCGGTTCGACCCCGTACGATTATTTATTTTAATATATTCAAATTCTATCATTCTAAGACTAAATGTATCCAAAGTAGGGCAGTATTTCTTATTGTTCTATTTTGATGTTGAGTTTGATAAATAATAATTTATTCTGACCCTATTGTCGGCAGACACTTGTCAATACCTAGACTAGTAGGTCACTTAATTATATAAAAGTTATCCAATATATTCCACTCAGTCGCGTAATTGTTACGGTCAACTGAGAATAAATTGTGAAATGAACATTTTAATAGAGTAGCTAATCTCGAAGGACTATTCTTTGTTTATTTTATTTTATTTATATTATAATTCAATAAATTTACTGCATAGATGTTGTTGTAGTCTAAATAGCTACCCACCGTGCTAAATGCAATAGGTTCGAAATATACATAATAATTCTTTGTATGATACACAGATTATTGTTCCGAGTCTGTTTGTAATATGTGTCAGTTAATTAAATGTTTATAAAGTCGTTCCCAATATAAGGATTAGTTATTTTTTTTATTTGTGCAGGGTATTATCCTTAAGAAAAAACCAATAGCGTGTATTCTCCCTCTCTCTCTCTCTCACACTCTCTCTCTCTCGCTCACACTCTCTCTCTCTCTCTCTTTCTCTCTCCCCCCTCCCTCTCTCTCTCTATCTCTCTCTAAATCCCTCCCTCCCTCTCTCTCTCTCTATCTCTCTCTCTCTCTCTCCCCCTCTCTCCCTCTCTCCCCCCTCTCTCTCCCCCTCTCTCTCTTTCTCTCTCCCCTCTCTCGCCCCTCTCTCCCTCTATCTCTCTCTCTCCCCTCTCTCGCCCCTCTCTCCCTCTATCTCTATCTCTCCCTCTATCTCTCTCTCTCCCTCTATCTCTCTCTCTCCCTCTATCTCTCTCTCTCCCTCTCTTACGAAATAATAATTATAAATGTACGAGTTTATATTGCGTCGACCCCAATTAATTGGGATAAGAGCAGGCGAATGATGACGAGGCCTGTAATATAGTGTAATACAGTGAGCAGTAATATATTAAAATCAATAAGCCAACGAGACGGTTTAATAACTCTCTGAACATCATCACCTTAGCGCATATAAGTCCCAGCCTTCTCCACAATAAAAGGGAAATTGACTTACTATAGCACGTTGGTCAGACGGAGCGGTATAAGTTTTTATTTCTAGTTTAACTTCTCTTGCATAATATTATATCCTACGGTCTTCTTTAATGACACCCACGGTAAATATAAAGAATGGTGAATAGTATTCTTATTCCGTTATCACACTGAAAATATCTCTACACATATATGTTTCTTTTTTTAGGGTACCGTACCTCGAAAGGAAAAAACGGAACCCTTATAGGGTCACTTTATTGTCCGTCTGTCCGTCTGTCCGTCCGTCCGTTAGTCTGTTCGTCTATTTGTACGTCAAGACTATTTTCTTTCTCAGGAACTCGTGGATATATCAAGCTGAAATTTATATCAAATACTCAGGTCTATTGTAACTTGGAGCTGTGAAAAAATCAAACTTCTAAGCTAACGCAATCAAAAGATACAGCTGTTTATATCGCAAATTTCTACAAATTTTCGACACTCGCAAGGGACTCAAAACCTACAGGGTACTTCCCATTAACTCAGAATCTTGAAATTTGGTACAAAGCAACATCTTATAACACAGATAAAGGAAAAATTGTGAAAACTGTAAATTTTTGATTACAAATTACAATTAAATTGTTTTTAATCATTTTAAACTCACTACCCCTTTTCACCTGAACGTGTAGAGGTATTAAATTGAAATTCGTATCAAATACTCAAGTCTATAATATCTTTAAGATGTAACAAAATCAAACTTCTGTGTCAACGCAATCAAAATAAATAGCAATTTGAGCCGCATATTTTCAAACTCGCAACTACTTGCAAGGGAATCAAAACCTAAAGGGTACTTCCAGTTGACCTAGAATCTTGAAATTTGGCATGAAGCAATGTTTTATAGCAAAAGAGAAAAATGGAAAAAAGGAAAGATTAGATTAGTATATAGATTATTAGATTTTAAAGGAAAAATTCAGAAAATGTTAAATTTTTAGTTACATCACATATTTTTAAGCTATTACATATTACTAAGCGATCGAATCAAGAAATTCCGTAAAGAAAATAAAACCTAAGATTCTATGATTGACAAGCTACAGTTAATTTTGCACTGACTATACCCAAGTAGCGTGACCGAGTGGTCTAAGGCGCTGGTTTTATTCACCGTAGGCGTGGGTTCGAATCTCACCGCCCTCGAACACTTTTTGCTATTTATTTTTGCAAAAATTATTTATAATAAATAATCGTATATATAATAAATTATTTATAATAATAATAATCAATAAATTTATATAATTAGTGGTTTTAATAAATAGGTGTAACTTGTACTAATATCAAAGAAAAAAAAAATTGAATTAAAAAAAAAAAACTATTGCATAAATATTTTTTTAGTTTTACGGAACCCTTCGTGCGCGAGTACAACTCGCACTTGGCCGATTTTATTGCTTATGTTAGCACACGAGCAAGCAGCACACCTCATGGTAAGTGTTACTGCCGCACATGGACCTTCGCAATACCAAGGGTACAGCCAGGCCACTGCCTATCAATACAAACGCCAAACTTACCCAGTTGGACTTCCGTCTCTCTCGCTCACTGAGCGAAGCGCAATAGGACATTGCCATTACTCAAACGACGATCTTCTGCGAGAGTGTGGTACTACCCCGGACGGACCGGCCCGCGGCTGTAGACAGAGAACTGTCAACGGCGTGGTCCTACCACTACTAAAAGAAAGTTTTCACTTCAGCTCTTCTCATATACGTTCTAGTTCTGGATTTGAATCTTCTTCACAACGAGAAGGCAATAAATAACCTATTATATCATGCTGGTCCGACAGGTTGGTAAAGGGTATTTAATTCAAACTTTACTTTCGTTGCCGTAATAGTAAATGAGTAGGTATTTGCGTGTCGTCTCGTATTTTATGTCCAACTACGGGAAAATGTGGTAACCTAGGTGTTCTTAATCCGGGGTACTATCCCAGAAACCTCCACGCGGTGTACCCTGGGTGCGGGCGGCGGTCCCCAGTTCTTCTGTTGTACTGTCGTCCGTAGCGAATATCTGCGCGATTTCGCTCCTTGCTCTACTACAGTCGTAGTAGAGGTTATAGGACGCGAAATATCGGGACGGGCTCAGTCACTCATTCATTTGAGGGCTGGGCAGGCACTTGCCACCGCCCACACATCGTAAACCTGATTCTTTGCTTGTCTTAGTTTCAGGAGCGAGGGTCTTGGCTTAACCGCCCGGACCGCGAGGAAGACAACCTCTATAAAGAGTTCGAAGTAACATTCGGACTCGGAAATCACCCAGAATCTTAAGTTCTGGCGTGCGGCGAGAAGATGCATGGCAGATGGGTTGTTCTGTCGTTAGCACGCTCCAGCCAGGGCACCGGCTGACCCCCTGGTTGGTAAATGTAGGCTTGCCCGGGTATAGGGATCTCTGCCCGGGTCGACGTAATGTATCTCCCATTCTCGTGGGATTCACAATGGATACGCAAACTTTAAACCATTTAAAAACCGACGGGAATCCTTGTGATTCTCACACCACGGCCTTGTCAAGCCAAAGAAAAACTGACAACGACGCCTCGTCCTCAGGACTTGAGGCGTCCGCCAAGGGCCCGGCACAAATCGTGGAGGCCCAAAAAGTGAAGCGGAAGTCGCCCAGGAAGAGCCGGGGGCAGGCTTCCAGCTACAAGAGGAGGATGGAGGAGCGGCGTGCGCGGAGAGAGGCTGCCGCCGCTGAAAAGGAGGACGGTGGCAGAAATGCTGCAGAGCCGTCTACGGACGAGGGCGACAGTGACGTCGCAGAGCCGTCCGTGGATGAGGGCAGCAGATCTGCCGCTAAGATGGACGAGGGCGGTATATCCGCAGGGCCGTCCAGAGGAGATAGCGGGTCGGACGCTAAAGCCCCCGCTAAGTCGTCGCCGCGTCCTGTGGCGGTGGCTGAGAAGACCAGGGAGGAGGCCCTCCCCTCGCAGGTGCGAAAGCGCCCCCTGAGCAAGGGAGGCAGCTCGGGCGCCGACTCCGAGGGGAGCGGGACCATCATGCCTCCACCGAAGGTGCCGGCTTCTCGCAGGGGGCGAGGGGCCGCAGTAGCAGGAAGAAGGTCGGTGACTCCTCGGCGTGAGGCGGCGCCTGCTGCGAGCGACGGCCCCCTGGACCTGCAGGCTGAAAATGCCCGCCTTAGTGGCGAGGTTTCAGGCCTGCGGGACCTGAACCGCCAGTTGGAGTCCGAGCTGGAGTCGCTGCGTCAGGTAAACCGCATGTTGGCCAAAGACATGGCCGACCTGCGGGCCCAGATGGCGCAGTTCCTACCGCCTGCGCCAAAGCCGTCGGCCAAGGCGCTCAAAACAGCTGCCGCGGTGAAACCCGTCCCTGCGGCGAGGAGGACGCCCCCTGCTGCGGAGGGCACGCCGCCGGCTGAAGCCGTCACGGCCACCGAGCCGACACCTGTCCCGGTAGCGAGGAGGACGACTCGCGCCGCGGCGAAGAAGTCGCCAAGCGTCTCGGAGCGGGCCCCGGTGGAGGCTCAACCGGAGGCGCCGACCCCGCTGCCGACCCCGATGCCAACCCCGCTGCCTGCGGTGGGGGGATTGCCGGATGAGTCCCTGCGTGCGATAATCGACGCAGTGGGCAAAATTGTCGATGCGCGCTTCGCCGTTCTGGAGGCAAGGCTGCCTCCAGAACCACGTGTCCGGCCGCCTCTTGCCGCAGATAAGCGGCCACATACGGCACCAGCCCCCGCCCCGCTGCCTTGTCAGGGTGGCCGCGTGGGGAGCTACGCCGCGGCCGCGGCCGGGCCTAAGCCCAAAGGCCCCGGCCCCGCTCCGAAGGGACCTGCCCTGAGGAGGAAGACGGCGCTGGCTCCTGCCGGACCGCTGAAGCCGCCCGCAACGAAACCGCCGGCGACGACCAGCGAGGCTGCGACAAGGCCTTCCGCGTCTGGCACGACTGCCGTACCCGAAGAGGGTTGGCAGGTGGCCGAGCGCGATAGAAGGAGTCGCGGCCAAAGAAGGAGAGCGGAGGCCAAGCGCGCCGCTGAGGTCTCCGCTCCCAAGGCAGGAGCTGGCGACAAGAAGAAGAGGTCGCGCAATGGGCTCAAGCCGCCAAAGACAGCCGCAGTGGTGATCACTGTGCTGCCTGAGGCGGCCGAGAAGGGCCTCAGCTACGAGGCCGTCTTGAGGAAGGCCCGGCGGGAGCTAGACGTCTCCGATATTGGAGGCGTCGAAGCCAGGACCCGCAAGGCCCGGACGGGGGCTCGAATCCTCGAGTTCCCAGGGGCCGAGGGCGCCAAGACGGCTGACAGCGTAGCTGAGAAGCTGCGAGGTCTGTTCGCCGAGGAGGGTGGCATCAGGATCGCCAGGCCCGTCAAGTGCGCCGAAATGCGCATTTCGGGTCTGGACGACTCCGTGACGGTGGAAGACATCCGGGAGGCTATTGCCTCGAAAACTGGGTGTCCCATAGACACCGTCCGGGTCGGTGCCATTCGTCCCGGTCCGGGTGGCGTAGGTGCTGCCTGGGCGCAGTGCCCGGTGGAGTCGGTCAGGCAACTGGCCGGCTCAGGCAGGCTCCTCGTGGGCTGGAGCTCGGCGCGGGTAACCGTGCTTGAGCACCGGCCTGCGAGGTGCTATAAGTGCATGGCGGTCGGACACACTCGACCGACGTGCACCAATTGCTTCGACTGCGGCGGATTGTGTTTCCGCTGCGGTCAGACCGGGCACGTGGCGGCATCTTGCGCCGCCCCGCCCCACTGCCCCGCGTGTGCGGCGGGCAATAAGCCCGCCAAGCACCGCATGGGTTCTGGGGCGTGCAGACCTCCTGCTTCGGCCCCAAAGGGGCGGGGCGGCCTTTCGACCAAGGACGCTCCCGCTCCTAGCGCGGCCCGATCGCCCACTGGCGAGGCGGAGGTGATGGATACGGCCCACTAATGGCTGCAGAATCCATTCACCTCCTGCAGGCCAACACCAACCACTCCGCCGGAGCGCAGGATCTCCTCCTTCAATCCATGGCGGAGTGGTCGATTGGTGCAGCCGTAGTCGCGGAACCGTACGTCGTGCCTGATCGCCCCAATTGGGTGGTCAGCCGAAACGGAACTGCGGCAATCGTCGTCTCAACGCGGCGGCACTTCCCGTCCCTATCCCTTTTGGATAGGGGCGAAGAATTTGTTGCTGCGGAATGGGGAGGGGTCACACTCTACAGCGTTTACCTCTCCCCTAACAGGAGAATGGACGATTTCAGGGCCTCCCTCACCACCTTGGAGGCTTCGATACGGCGACTGGCACCGGGCCTCGTCCTGGTCCTGGGGGACTTCAACGCCAAATCCACGGCATGGGGGTCCCCTATGACGGACGACCGCGGACGGGCGGTCGTTGAGTGGGCGGCTTCACTGGGCCTCTGTGTTGTTAACAGGGGCTCAGTGAACACGTGTGTGCGGCAGCAGGGCGGGTCGATAGTGGACTTGTCGTTCGCTAGCCCCGCTGTCGCGCCACGGGTGAGGAACTGGAGTGTCCTGGAGGAGACGGAGACCCTGTCGGACCACCGGTACATCCGGATGGAGGTCTCCCCCCGGGAACCCGGTAGGGGTCACAGGGCGGACGGAGCTCCCGCGTTTCCGCGGTGGGCTGTGGGTCGTCTTGATAGGGACCTACTGGCGGAGGCGGCCATCGTTCACACGTGGCTGTCCTCACCGCCCCCAGCGGACGGAGTGAACGCTGAGGCTGTCCGCATCCGCAGTGCTTTAACGCAGATCTGCGATGCGGCCATGCCCAGGGTGCGGCGTCTACCTCCGAGGCCGGGGGTCTACTGGTGGTCCCCAAGACTGGCGGACCTTCGCGCGGCGTGTATCAGTGCCCGAAGGTCCCACACCCGCAGCCGGCGGCGTCACCGCGACGCTGAGCGGGAGGGCCAGCTGTACGAGGCGTACCGCAGTGCGCGTACTGCCTTTCGGCTGGCCATCCGAGCCGCCAAGGATGCGAGTTGGCAGGAGATGTTGGACGGTCTCGACCGTGACCCCTGGGGTCGCCCGTATCGCGCGTCGCTGAACAAGCTTCGCGCGCAGGGCCCCCCCCTCACCGAGACCCTCCAGCCCGACTTCCTCTGTAGGGTGATCGAGGAGCTATTTCCACGGCAGTCGGGACACACGCCCCCGGTCATGGCTTCGCCAGATCAAGACCGGGAGGCCGACGACGAGAGTGTTCCACCCGTGACGGAGTCGGAAGTGGGGGCGGCAGTGGCGCGGATTCGCTCCTCCACCACGGCCCCCGGCCCGGACGGAATACCAGTCCGGGTGTTGACGTCGCTCCTCGAGCACTTCGAGCCTCGCCTCAGGCAACTGTTCAACGCCTGTCTGACGTCTGGACGGTTCCCTGAGTGCTGGAAGGAGGGGAGGTTGGTTCTCCTGCCAAAGCCGGGACGGCCCCCGGATTTGCCGTCGGCCTACAGGCCCATCGTGCTTCTCGACGATGTGGGTAAGTTGCTGGAGCGTGTCCTCACTGCCCGCATCGTCCGACACTTGGAGGAGGTGGGGCCCGATCTGTCGGACGCTCAATATGGGTTTAGGAGGGGGCGTTCGACCATCGGGGCCCTGCTACGCCTGAGGCAGACGGCCGCGGAGGCTGTCGCCGGCAAGGGAGTGCTGTTGGCGGTGTCGCTGGACATCGCCAACGCATTCAATAGTCTGCCATTCAGCTGCATCAAGGAGGCGCTCCGGTTCCATGGAGTGCCCCTGTACCTCAGGCGGCTGGTGGCAGACTATTTGGAGGGGCGCAGTATCCTCTGCGCGGGTCCCGCAGGGGACATTGTGCGAACGCCCATGTCGTGCGGTGTTCCACAGGGGTCGGTTCTGGGGCCGACTCTGTGGGACATCGGGTACGACTGGGCGTTGAGAGGGAGTCTCCCCCCCGGGCTGAGCTTGGTGTGCTATGCTGACGACACGGTCGTCACAGCCCGGGGCAGGACACTCGAAGAGGCGGCGAGCCTGGCCACTCTCGGCACCGAGGAGATGGTCAGGCGAATCGAGGCGCTGGGGCTCAGGGTGGCCTTAAATAAAACGGAGGCCCTATTATTTCATGGGCCACGCGTAAGGCTGCCAACCGGCGCCTCGTTAGTCGTCAACTCCATCCAGATCAACATCCAGGCCCATATGAAGTACTTGGGTCTGGTGCTCGACGGGCGATGGTGGTTCCGGGAGCATTTCCGACAGATTGCTCCCCGGCTGGTCGGCGCGGCGTCCGCCCTTTCTCGGCTCATGCCGAATGTGGGCGGACCCAGTTTCGAGGGCCGACGGCTGTATGCGGGGGTCATTCGCTCGATGGCCATGTACGGCGCACCCGTGTGGGCGAGGGCTCTGAACGCCCAGCTCAGGGCGGTTCTGTGGAGGCCACAGCGAGCCATGGCGGTCAGAGCCATTCGCGGGTACCGCACGGTGTCGACAGAGGCGGCGTGCCTATTGGCCGGGACACCCCCGTGGGACCTAGAGGCGGAGATGCTCTCCGACCTCTACCGGCGGGTTACCTCAGTGCGCGAGGAGGGTGGCTCCCCATCGTTGAGCGAGATAGCCACCTGGCGCGAGGACGCCCGCCGAGACGTCATCGCCCGTTGGGTTACGCGGCTGGAGAGGCCTAGACACGGTATCGTGACCGTCGAAGCCTTCCGGCCCGTATTGATGAAATGGATGGAGCGGCGGCACGGGGTCCTCACCTTCCGACTGGTGCAGGTGTTGACGGGGCACGGGTGCTTCGGGAAATACCTGCACACGGTCGTGTACAGGGAGTGGACTCCGGGCTGCCATCATTGCAGTAGTGACGAGGACACGGCGCAACATACGCTCGAGGAATGCTCGGGCTGGGACGGGCAGCGCCGCGACCTCGTCGCTATTATCGGAGCGCCAGCTGCCGGCTGTCGCGAGGGCGATGGTCGACAGCGTCAGGAATTGGGACGCGGTCACCGCCTTCTGCGAGGCTGTCATCTCGCGGAAGGAGGCGGCGGAACGAGTCAGGGAGGACTCCCGCGACCCGGGCCGCCGCCAGCGGCCGGGGCGGCGCAGGCGCGAATACCTGCGCCTGATGCCGCCCTAACCCAGGCCTCGGGTGATCGGACCGGGGAATTGTCCGGTCACCCGACGCGAGGCCACCGCGTGAGGGCGACGCCCCGACGGCGAAATCTGTCGGGGCGTCGACGAGATGAACCCGCGAGGGTAAACCGCCGAGCGGACCACCGAAGACAAAGATCGGGTACCGGTGGTCCGCTCGCACGGCGAAGAGAGAGGATTTTACGGTGGGTCTATGGGATCACGCGCCGCCTTCTCCGTCACCCCGGACCGATTTGGCGGGGCGAGACGCACCCATAGCCCACCAATAAAAAAAAAAAAAAAAAAAAAAAAGGTGTTCTTAATCCAAGTGGATTATAAAGACTGTAGATACTAAGAATTATATTCTTTTTTATTACCTCAGCATTTAAATCTTTTATTTAAGATACTTAAAGATACAAACTTTTTTATAGCCTATTACGAAATGTATATATTATTTTAAGCCATGGCGCTAGAAGTGAAATGGAATATGAAAATATACCTTGTATTCGTTATAATATTACTATGTCACTGAAATTAGATTAGACCCAGCCAGTCGGTTTGTTGTATATATATATATATATATATGTATATATATATATATATATATATATATATATATATATATATATATAGGTATATGTATATATATATAGTATATATATATATAGTAGTATATATATATATATATATTTTTACGAACCAGAAGTGGATTTAATTTTTTAAAAAGATGAATAATATTAACTAAGGGAAAATCACTTTTAATAAAGAAATCTGACAAATGAACAAATAACGCAATGAATTTAAATTAAATATAACAACACGAGGTAGTTAGCCGGTCCGAATCCGATAGCGAAATGACCCGCTACCCGCTTTGCGCCGGCTATTTATACGTTTCGGCTGCTGCCGGGTGGGGGGAACCAACTGTCTTGTAAGACGGCCGTTCCTGATTGCGGGGCGTCCTCGACCGCTGGTCTTCCAATGAGTGGATCACCTTTACCACCCAGCCCCTCAATATCATCCTAGGAATCGCTATGATTATCTGAAAGTACACAACGCAATGCAATTGCCTATGTATTTGCAACTACATCCATTAGATAATTTGCATCATGGACAAGAATATTAGGATGTGACATTTAAATTGGAATAGTAACAAAAGTTACCTAAGTTCTAATTACTTTAGAGACATAAGTTATATGAATTCAATTAGACATTCCTAAAAATGAAACAAAGTTAATCACGCCATGGGCGGTGGAGCTATCACCGTACAAGGCACCATGTGCATATTTACATATAATTTAATGATAGTGCTGAAAGTTAAAATAAAATTATTAGTTACATGGATGTCAGAGGCACTGCTACAGAGGCGGTTAGCATGACATTATTGAAATAATGTGATGTCAGAGGCATGCTACAAAGGCGGTTAGCTTGACATTATTGAAATAACGTGATGTCAGAGGCATGCTACAAAGGCGGTTAGCTTGACATTATTGAAATAATGTGATGTCAGAGGCATGCTACAAAGGCGGTTAGCTTGACATTATTGAAATAACGTGATGTCAGAGGCATGCTACAAAGGCGGTTAGCTTGACATTATTGAAACAACGTGATGTCAGAGGCATGCTACAAAGGCGGTTAGCTTGACATTATTGAAATAACGTGATGTCAGAGGCATGCTACAAAGGCGGTTAGCTTGACATTATTGAAATAACGTGATGTCAGAGGCATGCTACAAAGGCGGTTAGCATGACATCCGAAAAATGAAGATGATAATGTTCAGAGGCATGCTACTTAGGCGGTTCGCATGACATTATCATGGTAAGTCACTAGTTTGGAAGAAGACATCACAGGTTTTCAGCGTCCATTCATCGGGCACAGCACCATAATATATGCGGCTGCGTGGGTCTTTTTCTATACGACCCTCTCAAAAGCTCGAGTTCGTTTCGGTGATGCGGCAATGCAGTAATCACCTTGCACGGGCCGCACATGCCTAAATTCAATTTGCCGGTACTCTGAGAATTCTTACATACTAAGACAAGATCTCCCACAGAGTATGTGTGGGGTTCACGTCTATTCTCAAACACTCACGCGTCTTGACGTAATTGATTTGCTGACAAATTGCCAGCAGCGCGCAGTCGTCTTAGTGTCATCATGAACTCCTTGATTAAAATTGCTGGAACTGAAATCCTGAAAAGCAATACCTCTCACAAGAGATTTAATAACAGGTGTTGCGGTTTCTACACTAATAAGCAGTTGCAATGCTGAACACCGGGTGGTGTCCTATCTTCTAATGGTCAGTTGGACCTCCCATAATACCTCTGACCATTGTACTCCCTTGTTTCCAACCTTAACTCGTAGCATATTAAGCACTGTACGACAATATCTATCAATTTGGCCGTTTTACCTGTGAATACCTGGTGCAATATAGTGCAGGGAGCTTGCTATGTCACTTACCCAATCCATGATGTTGATTCAATATATTGGACATAATAAAGAAAATTTAGTAAAAAAATTCAATAATAATTAAAACAAATTTATAACCATTTAACTCCGGTAAACGACTTAAAACGTTGCTATGAATTATTGAAAAATGTATGTCTGGTTTTGTTCATGATTAAATCAGCTGAGATGGAGCTCTAGGGACTTTTTTTTTATGTGATAAGCAAACTACGCAAAGTATTGTCATGCGTGGAAGTCAAATCCACGCCACCGGCACGGCAGATCGATATCTCAACCACTACGCCATTCGTGTGGGCAAGTCAGTTGAAATTAATGTCACGAGGAAGTTTTCATCTCCATTCTGACTGTTATGCTACATCTAAAAACTTGTAAAACTGACTCGGTCATGCCTGACTAGAAGTAATACTAAGAATCCAGTATTTTTATGTTATAATTAACTAACACTGACAGAATAACCAATGTAGTCAAAGCAAAGTAATCTTTGCGACATTCGAACTACATCCCTCAGACATATGTCGTAAAACACATGCATTTTGTGTCCAAGATATTTACAGAAGGAACAGAGCTCGAACACCATTGGTACAAAATCAAGTTTTGATCTACGATTACCATCAGGACATGTTATTTGAGTTCAAATGATTGATATCAAATGCTTAGGTGTGTGGGTCAGTAATATAAATCACAATAGTCGTTAGTAATCGATCGCAGAGTGCCCACAATTCGTAGATGAAAATAAAGAACAATGCGTAATATGCGGTTACGTAGAGTATTCATCAAAACTTTCACAAAAACACCGCATATGTTATTCGCCATATTGCGTGTCCATGAGCACAAATGATCATTGGTTACTCATTAGATAAACGAATATAGTCTAAAGTGAAACTCTCTTTTAGAGAAGTCTACTTTCCTATTCGGCGAAGGTATTCATGATCACTCAAATTATTCAGAGATTTCACATGATCAACCTATGAGCACCAGTCGTCTGTATTATGTAAATCTGTCTCAGACCTCGAAATATAAAAACTTTGGTTCAACCTTACCATGATGTTGATCAACCTGATGGCATTAACAATCTTGTCAGTTACCGTAGGGTGAAAAATTATAACGACTATGACTTTGACGCTACGATGCTCGGCTCGGTGATCAGAGCGCTGTTAACGCTCCAATTTACGGTGATCTGGGGGTTAATCTATCTCGATTTCGACTGTGGTTACTCCTTCGTTTCGAACTACGTAGTCTGGTACGGATTTGATTAAACCGGAATGAAATAACATGAGAACGACGCGACCTATCGATACGATACGCGATCGCGATGCCGAGAGCTTCTCCGAGACGTACTTCACGGTATTGTTTAACACCAACTGATTACACTCTTTTCGGCAAGTAATTCTTTGGACTGCAATTTTGCGTTAGTTGCCGCCATTTTAAGCTGGGGGTCGCAAATACCCCGCAAAACGATAGTTCTTAGTTCGTCGGATAGACTTTTAATAATGCTAAGAGGCAATAGAGACTTACGCGCATACTAGGCATAGGTAGAAAACTGGTTAGAGTCAGTACTCTTAACTTGAAAAAGTATAGTAGCAAAATCAACGGTGCGATTCTTTGTCCATTTGTCTAGATTTAAATGAGTGACCCGACATTTTTTTTTAACAAAGTGACGGTAGTCCCAACAAAAGAAATAAAACGTTTAGCGATATGATTTAAAATGGCACTTTAGTGAATGAACTAAAATAACACTTACTGAGTAACTTAACTTACTGTCAGGAATGACAGCAAAAGCGACACTGAAACGCGTGGTAATCCCACTTCTGATTTTACGAACCAGAAGCGGATTTAATTTTTTAAAAAGATGAATAATATTAACTAAGGGAAAATCACTTTTAATAAAGAAATCTGACAAATGAACAAATAACGCAATGAATTTAAATTAAATATAACAACACGAGGTAGTTAGCCGGTCCGAATCCGATAGCGAAATGACCCGCTACCCGCTTTGCGCCGGCTATTTATACGTTTCGGCTGCTGCCGGGTGGGGGGAACCAACTGTCTTGTAAGAATATATATACTAGCAGACTTGGCCACGCGTTGCTGTGGCTAAGGTGGCCTCAGTAACACGTGGTGGTTATACTAATAAATTGTAGTTTTTATGAAACGTTTGTACGTTTAAAATAGCGCTATCTATTAAATACTCACTCAATCCAGTCAACAGATACCGCCATCTGTTAGAATCGTTTGGAGATAACATATAATTGTGACTGTCAAATAATAGACAAATAATTTGCAATAAAATAATATTGCAACTGTAAATTGAGTTGAAAGCTATCCTATCTTTTAAGTTGGATCAAACTACACATGCTGTACAAATTTGATTAAAATCGGTTAAGTACTTTAAGAGTCCATCCCGGACAAACAACGTGACGCGATTAGCAATGTCATATATGCGAACCTCCTCTTTTATATATAAAGTCTTATCTGTACAATGGACATGTGATGAGACGGGATGAAAGTAATGGTGTGTGAAAAGTTTTAAGTATAAATGTTGTAGGCTTTAGAGGTAAGGTGAGAATTAAGAAAATGGATGGATTACATGAAACATGACTGGATAGGAAGGGAGTGAACACAAAGATGATATCTGTTAGGTTTGTGTGGAATATAATGACATATTGCATCGACCCCAAGTAATTGGGATAAGAGCAGGATGATGGATATATTAGCAAACGAATAACATTTTTTTTTCAATATGGTTAAGAGAATAAAAAAACGTTGTAAAGATATCAACCTATGCTACCAGTGTCGATGGTTCGGTTACCAAGCAGGATAACACTTTGTTTGTTAAGTCAACCGCAATACAAGGATTAGCTCCTTAGTGTAGAGTATTTTGTAAAAAAAAAAGAAAGAAAGAAAAAGAATTTAACTTATAACTTTGAATCTTTAATTGCAGAAATTGTGCAACGGTAAAAACATACAACTTAGTAAGTCGAGTTTTGTACATAGAATCCCCCCGCAACACAATTATTTGTGTGAGCCACAAATTTTAATCTAGGTATAATTTGTATCCACTATTTGTCATGTTTGTTGAATCAATTCTGAAACTCTGTGTGGTAATTGCTGCGAATATTACCGACACTTATTTTGCTCATGAATGTCGTAAAAGATCTCTAAAAGCTTTATATCTACCTAGGACAACACCATCTGATGCTGTTTGGTTAACAATAACATGCCCAAGGAGGGTTGACGTTAGGCAGGCGGCCGCTCATAAAACTATTTCCAATAACTTTTGCAATTTGTAGGAGTAAATATTGCTTCAAAACCAAGAAGTTGTGATAAGAGCAGGAGAATGATGATGAAATTCTTAATCTCTGTCAATCCGTCTGGGCAATAGATGTTTTGGTGGCCGTCTATGTCTTGAACGTATACCAGCCCAGCCATCCGCGGCGCAAAGGACAGCTTGGGGTCCCATAAACCGTTGCACACTTTAGCGGACAATTAGACGGTTCTATCATTATACAGTCCGTTCCAATCGTCCTACCACATAGACAAATGTAACCTATCATATGACATTCAATTTGCGGTTCGTATTATTTTGTCGTCTTTATGGGAGACGTGTGCCATCTATTGGACAATGTTTACACATTATATAGATTTTAATACTCTAACCTTGCAGTTAGAATTGTATTAAACGATGACACGACCATGTTATTCAAATCACTGAAATTTAACATATATCATACTAGATTATTTATAAGAACTTGTTAACCAGCGAAAAAAAATATTTTATTTAGAATTTTTTAAGTAAACATACAAATAAATAGCATTGAAAATTTTCATAAAATTTCTTTAATTCGGTAAATTTCTATACAGGATCTAATAACCCAGGCATTTTTTTCCAATGAATTTCTTCTTTTTATGTATTGGCAATCAGCTACTTATGCAAGCCGTTGTTGCCAGCGTCGAGTTATAATTTTCTTCACGTCTTTAGTTTGAAAATTTTGATAGAAAACGAAAACGTTGTAAATCACTTTTATACCATAGATCAGGATCTGAGTGATTCTGGTACTATACTGGAATACATAAAGGAGATGGCGGTAAAACATAGAGACGAGAGGGTAATGAAAGAGCTTGGTCTATTATCAATAAACTGAAGTCAACACAAGCATGAAGTTAATCACCACCAACCTAATAGACATCCAAATTAAACCCATCACAATATACAATATAACACCACAAACTCAGAGAAAGCAGGTAAAGACAACACAAGAAACCAATCACACCATTATCATCATAACTACATCACAGAGGACAACAACATCTACAAGTAGAAGGGTTTCACTAATAACAAGACCACCAGCGCGGCGCCAAGAAGAAACCCCAAAAAGACATGTAGTCACTTAACATCTATGACACAGGAATTGCGCTCTTAAAGCTTTAACCAACTGTAATAACGCGGCCTCGGCTAGGGGCCAGGCGCAGGTAATCGCACCTGCGCCGCCCCAGTCGCCGGCGGCGGCTCGCGTAGTCGAGGAGACGCTCCTCGCGCACGCGCTCCGCCGCCTCCTTCCGCGAGACTACTGCTTTGCAGAAGGTTGCGACCGCGTCCCAGTTCCTGACGCTGTCGAGCATCGCCCTGGCGATGGCGTCAGGTCGGCAGCCTCGAGCGTATGCTGCACCGTGTCCTCGTCGCAATCGCAGTGGTGGCAGGACGGTGTACTCTCCCTCCTGACGACCGTGTGCAGGTATTTGGCGAAGCATCCATGCTCCGTCAAAACCTGCACCAGTCGGAAGGAGTGCACCTCGTGCTGCCGTTTTAGCCACTGCATCAGCACCGGCCGGAAGACCTCCACGGTCCGTACACCAAACCGAGGCCTCTCCAGCCGGACTGCCCAACGGGCAATGACGTCTCGGCGGGCGTCAATGCGCCAGACGGTGTGCTCCCTCAACGAGACCACACCGCCCTCCGCTTGCACCCCCAACACCCGCCGATACAAACCGGCGACCATTTCCACTTCCAGGTCCCACGGGGGTGTCCCGGCCAGCAGACACGCTGCCTCCGTCGACACTGTGCGGTACCTGCGTATAGCCCTGACCTCCATGGCCCTCTGTGGTCGCCACAAAAGAGTCCTGAGTCGGACGGTCAGGAACCCCGCCCACACCGGTGCGCTGTACAGGGCCATCGACCGGATGAAACAAACCACCATAACAATTAAATTAAACATAAAAGAACACGGGCAAAAAGTCTGTGGAATAGCTTATAATAAATAGAAAAAATTCACTATTATATAATAATCACTATATCCCAGCAGTTTCGTCACTTCACATTACATAAAATGCCATCAAATTTATCTAATATCACGTTAAAACACTAAGATATCGAATATAATATAAAAGCACCATGATATTTTCAGATTCCCGCCAAAAGACTTCTAATAAATTATTTGCTATTCAAACTGCAGATACCTGACATATATAACGACAATTTATCTTACAAAAGTTTGGCGTCACAGTTCGTATCACTTATAGGTTACGCTCGTCACTATTTTTATGATAATTGTGATAAGTTATAGATGTGATTTGGAAACGGTTAACCCGTATAATATTTGTGTTTGTAAGGTTGTATATAAGTTAAAAGGTAAATGACCTCTCCTTATGTTTTAAAAGTTATTTGCTGCTCTCAAAATTTGGTCAAAGCCCCCAATCTCTTTGACAATGACAATTTGAATATTTAAGTAACGAAATGTTATCATGAAATTGGATTTTCTCAAATGAGCGGTGCGGCGCCGGTTTCACCATTGAGTCTGTGATAAACAGAGCCATGGTTTCCCCGTAGCTATGCCCTTGAAAATGACACTTCCACCCCCGAGCATATAGCTCTGGCGACCCCTCTCTGACCAGCTGTTTAAGGCAAGCCAGAGCTGAGAGTCCTTCGGACACTCCTCGGTTTCTTTATTATTATTATTTAGAATATGTAACTTTGTATGCTATAATTATGGCTAAATAATCTTGAACTAATTAATGTATTTTAACACCTCTATGTATATATATACCCTGTTTATGACAAATAGAGAATTTGAATTTCAGCCTCTCTGCGGGTGACCGGGCTATTCCCCGGTCCAAGATGAGTTGGTATAAGAATTTATGTCGCATTTTCCTTATCTTGCATAACTATTACACGAATGTTATATCCGTAGAAGAGAGGAGGTGATAAATTATATCTTTCGTAATCACACGCTAATACGTTTTCTAGTTAAATATTATGATTGGAATCTTCAAAATTCGTAGTACTATAAGCAGTACTGGATCATTTCGTTTTAATATCATTATTAATATTGACTTGAATTTCTCTTCATACTTCTCGTGTATGAAGAGAATTATGAATGTTGAGGAAGCGAGTGAAGTATGCAAGGATAGAGTTCTCTGGCACTCTGTGCTCTCTGCCTACCCTGCAAGGGATATGGCGTGATGATATGTATGTATGTATGTAATGAATTTCGTCTTCTTCATAGTAATTTATTACAAATATTCAGATTGCCTAACTATAGTTTGTACCAAGGGTTGTTACAGATTCTCTCCAAACTATAATATTATCGATAGATCGGCTACAGGTTATATTATTTCTCATTAATATATATGCTGAATATAATTCGGTATATAAAAAAGTGTATGTGTCAGCTCCGACGCACGACTGGAGTTTACTCCTTAAGTACGATTATCAAAACAGGCACAAAAAAAGCTCATTTGACTAAATATAATATATATATATATATATATATATATATTATATATATATATATTTACATTTATTAAAACTGTTCAGTGAATGTGAGCAAAACCAAAATAATGGTCTTTGAAAGAGATGAAGCCAGAACAGATGTAAGAGTAACAATAGGTAATGATGTACTAGAGCAAGTGGATGAATTTGTATATCTTGGATGTGGATTTAGCCGAGATGGACGGTACACCACTGATATAGAGCGAAGAGTGAATGCGGGAAATAGAGTAAGCGGAGCGTTGGGGCAACTTCTCGGCAGCCACCACCTCAGCCAGAAGGCACGTGTAGCAATACACAACGCAGTGCTTGTCCCAACATTACTGTATGGAAGCGAGAGTTGGGTATGCAGAAAAGAGTATGAAAGTAAAATTAATGCGGTCGAAATGCGATCTCTTCGGAAAATCTGTGGAGTTACGCTGACCGACCGCATTCGTAACGACGACATAAGAGAGCGAGTAGGGATGAAAGAGAGTATTGGTGTAAAGATGCGAAAGGGAATGCTCCGATGGTTCGGACATGTGGAAAGAATGCCGAACGAACGTCTGGTTAAGAAGATATACAATGCGAAAGTGGAAGGATGTAGGTACCGAGGGAGACCGAGACTAACCTACCTAGACCAGATCGGTCATGTACTGAAGGAAGGTGGGGTCAAGAGTCTCCGAAACCGGCGAGCGTGTATGAAGAGAATTATGAATGTTGAGGAAGCGAGTGAAGTATGCAGAGATAGAGTTCTCTGGCACTCTGTTCTCTCTGCCTACCCTGCAAGGGATATGGCGTGATGATATGTGTGTATGTGTGTGTGTACATTTATTAAAACTGTTCAGTGAAGTATTATCTCACGTCAGAAAGTGAAAGGTACGCAGAATAGGTTGCGCACCAAAAACGTAACGAGGTCATTCGATCACTAGATTTTACTCCTCAATTTTTTCGCATACCTATACATACGCAGAGTAAACTCCAATAAATATATATATATATATATCTATAAAAGTTTTGATACCTTCTACTGCTGAAGAGACAGCTTGTTGCCTATCAACCCAAACACACAAAAAAGGTTTGAGCTACTCTCTCACTCATCGAAAGCACAACAGCATATTGCTACATTTACAAGAGTGTAGTACTACCCCGGATAGATCAGCCCGCGGCAGTAGACAGAAAACTATCAACAGTGTGGTCTTAACACGTTAATAATTTATTCTTATTACTATTATGAAGCTGAAGAGTTTCTTTGTTTTGACGTGATTATCTCAAGAGTTATCAGTTGGCATCCAAAAAAAATCTTATTGTGTAACGCAGCCTGTTTATCGAAAAATATTTGAAGGCTATTATAATACATAAACCCTACCTAGTCCTACCACTACTATACTGTTAAGCTATAACTAGCTATTTAAATTATTTTTATAATCAAACATTTCTAAAAGAAAAACAGTTTTAAACTTACAATAAGCTAAATTTAACTGATATTAGTTATAAAACTACATTATTATTTTTGATTGGATTATTAACATTTGTATTTTATGTCATACACATTCTCTCAACAGCAGAATTGTATTAAAAGTTTTGTTCCGCGACTTAAATCGCATAATAACTTGAATAAAAAATTAATATAATATAACGGTAAAGGAATTAGATAAAAAAAGTCCAAGAGCTGTCCTTAGCAAATAGTCTTCTAATTAAGTAACTTTAAATAACATTTTTATATATTTCTACGAGTTATTAGTTATTACCTAGTATTTTCCGTGTGGTGACGGAGTAAGAATACTATTCACCACTCCATATTTTACCCGTGGGTAATCGTACGAAACGACTAAGAGATATAAAATGCATATAACATCCATGTAAGTAAATAAAAACTCGAAACAAACCCCTATACCAACACGTCTGACCAGCGCGGTATAGTAGGTTAATATCCCTCTCATTACGGAGGAGGCCCAACAGTGGTACATTTATGGGCTGTGATGATGATGATAATGACGAGTTATTTGTGGTAGATACTAGTTATTTATCTTCCGTATAATGACGAAGTAAGAATACAATTCATCATAACCTATCGTGCCCGTATTTATCATAAAATAAACTAAGGGATATATAAATTCAATTATAAATGTATCCAAAAGTAGAATAACTCATAATAAAACCCTATACTAACCTTTATGACCAGCTTGGGGCATAGTAGGTCAATTTTAATACAATTGTGGAAGAGACTCGACTCCAGCAGTGACTAGGCTGAAGCCCCATGTCCCACTGACCATATATAAAATAAGATAGAAAGAAAGAAAGAAAACTGTTTTATATGTAACCTCATATTTTGCTTAAGCTAAATATAAATTTATGATAAATAATGTGCATATGCGTGAGGGTAAAATATGGTATCTGTCTCAGCTATTTGCTGAGGCAACACGGTTGGCCAAGCGCTGTTATTCTGACAGATCCTCCAATGACGTCACTTATATCAAATTAATGTCTAATCCATGACGGATGTGCTAATAAAGGGCTATGCGTGATATAAGAATAATATATTTAGATTACTCTAATAAATACGATGCACGTACATAATATACATACATAGTCATATATACATATTTATATATACACACACACATATTTACATTATCTGTTAGTGATAAATGAAATATATTTTTTTATTATATATTTTTGTATTAATAAATAATATGAATTGTGTCGAATAATAAATTTTAATGCAATGTGTATGGATATCTACATAACAGGACACTTTAAGAGAGTGAAACGCGCAACCCGTTTGTATTCCAATATTAATAATTATTTAGTATTTAGAAGTTGTTGTTTATCAATGATATAGATAAAGATTTCTAATGTTTACGCGAGTATTACACATTTGAAATAAAAATATTTTTACGGTGTCATACGCGTTTGTATTTGATTTTTATTTGCCCGATGTTTGGAACACTTTACAGCGTTTATGGACTGGTCCTCCCGTCGAGTCCTCATACAAACGCAATAAAACGAACTAAGATGATGATGATTATTTATTTTTATAACATTTCTCCCATAATATTTCATAAAATTTTATGACACCGGTTTCTAAATTTTCTTTAAAAATAGATGAATAGATATATAAAAAAATTTTCTTGATTCTATCGAGGTCATCTGAGTATATATTTAAGAGATGAAAAACTCGAAACAAAACCCTATACCAACGCGTCTGACCAGCATGGTATAGTAGGTAATTTTGTCTGCTCATTATGGAGAAGTCAGTGGAAATATACATATGCTTTTATTATCGTTTTCGACACAAACGGGCAAGAAATCGGTTAGGAATTATATTCTCCATCACCTTACATTTAATGTAAATTTCAAAAAAGTTTTTAATAAAACGCTCACTGTATATTTATGTTAAACAGATACGTGTACCTATGTATACAAAATATTGATATCTAAAAATATTGAGTACGCAAGCAAATCCTATTGCCATCATACCATTACGGATTACGAAAGTGATCGAAAGACAAACCAATATTTTATGATCTCTGGTATCAGATATTTCATAGCTTACAATTCAGAGCATATATATATAAGAAGGTCTTATATATATTGGTGACATGATATGTATACTGTCTTTTAAAATTAACTTCATATTGTGAAATGGCATATAAAATATCAAAATAACTTATTTTCTTATCATTTAAGGTTTTGTAATATGAATTGGTCTTAGATATTTTATTTATATAACAAACGATATTATAACCTTAGAACGCCAACATTAAGTGACGTCTAGCTTCGTCATAGAGGAGCGAATTATAATTTTAAAGTGAATGATAGGTTTTAATCGTTAAATACTTAAGTTTAGAGTTTTTATTTTTTTATTTAGTACCCACCTAATATAGTTAATACAAATTTAATTTCATACTTTTTATTGACAATCTGTTTAAGTCTCATTTCATTTTAGTTCTATATACATATATATTTTTTTACCTTACCTGCTATTAACTTTGCTTGAAGAACTTAGTACAGAAATGCTAAAGGTTTAATTTCATTTAGCGATACCGTTGCCCAATAAGTGCATTTTTCAGTTAGGTTAAGTGGGACCTGATATCCTAAACACAGGGTGACCTAGTTAGGAGTTAGGGCTCATCCATGTACTTACTCGTTATATAAATTTAATAAAATAATAGCTCGCTTATATACATTTAGACCCTACATTTTAATATAATATAAATTGATGTTCGTAATAGGAATTTAAATCATATAGGGTGCTCATTAATTTCATAATTCATCTTCTGTTTATATAACTTAACTACTATTACTTAAGTGACAGTAGTAACCTAATATATTATTTTAAAATATAATAATAGTATAGTGCCTAAATTAGTATAGTATTTCTATAGTAGTAGTATATGGAATGTTTGTATTTTTTTTTTTGATACATTAAAACATTATTATTATTTATTATTTATAGGTAAGCAAACACTTTACTTTCCCAGGGCTATCAATATACCACACATATTACGAAAGGCAGAAATTTCGGATAGTATTACGGTGGATGCGGATAAAGAAACATGGATTCATCATCATCATCATCATCACAGCCCTTAAATGTCCCAATGTTGGGCTCGGGCCTCCTCCGTAATGGGAGTGAAATGAATCTACTATACCGCGCTGGTCAGACGTGTTGTTATAGGGTTTTGTTTCAAGTTTTCCTTCTTTTGCATTGATGTTATATGCGTTTTATATCCCATAGTTGTCTCGTACGATCACCCACGGGTAAGATATGGGGTGGTGAATAGTATTCTTACTCCGTCACCACACAGAAAGTACGAGTTATTAGTATTTAGATACTTCACTTTCCCACGGCTATCAATATACCAAACATATCACGAAAGTTAGAAATTTGGGATAGTATTACGGTGAATGTGAATTAGGAAATATGGAAGTCTTACTCCTACGTCATGAGTAGCCACCTGAACTTCAACTTGCAACTTTCAGCAGAAATTTGAGTTCCAATAAAAACGTTTGAAATTATATAAGCAACTTCACATTTCAGTCCCTTGGCGTATTTAAGATTATATATTACCTGTCAGCAACCATTTTTCGTAGGGATTGTAAAATCTGACTGAGAGATCACTAGAAGAATTGACAGCAGCACTGTTCCGAAAAAGTTAGAACCCTAATTGCGAACGCTAAATTATAGGAAAGTATCCATGTTCAAAAATGAATAAACGTTTATTGATACAATTATAATTCATAAAAATAATAAGTAGCCTGATGAATATAAATAGTAAAATAGTTCTTCATGCGAATTTTTTGTCTGCACGACTTGATGCCTCCCAAGTGCGACAACTATAACAGTGTTCCTATTATACTATACTAGTAGTGGCTTTAGAGAGATTCATATCCACTCTAAAGATAAGAACTTGGCACCGGTGATACACCCATGATACTGATGAATCGGCCAAATGATAATGGAGAAGTACAATACGTACGCAAGTAAGCAATATTTTATTTATATAACAAACGATATTGTAACCTTAGAACGGCAACATTAAGTGACGTCTATCTTCGTCATAGAGGAGCGAATTATAATTTTAAAGTACAATAGATAGACAAGTACACAAATACAAGCTGATTCTTCCGTCTTGACGGGTCCTACGCAATTTTTACCGCCAACCCAGCCAGTTTGGATGGGGTATAGCCAGTCACTACTATAGACACTCTTCAAATAAACATAACATATGTCCAACATTGGTCGTGGATAACTTGGTGGATGGATGATTATATCACAATAAAAGAAATAAATAGATTTTAGGTAACACGTTGGATATTCAAAAAAAATTGAATGAAGTTTAATAGCAAACTTTCACAATTAAAGCGCGACAAATGAATCGCTGAAGTTTCTAGTACTATTGAAATACTGAAAGAATCAAACTTTTATAAATGAGAGACATATTTTCCTGTCTAAAGATCTGTTGGTACGCGATAAAATCAAGTTGAATAGGTTTGAAGTTCAAAATTAGTCAACTGAATTAACTTCTTTTTTCTTTTCTTTTCTTTAAGTCAACAAGCGGGAAATAATTGTATTGCGGAGAAATTTATAACACAAATTATACCCAAACTTAGATGAACAATTTGTAGATCGCACAAAGTATTGTCGTACATGGTAATCGAACCAACAGCACATCATATAGGTCATTATCTTAACCACTAACCCATCTATGCACTCAAATGTCTGACTGAAAAAAAAACGGTGGCTCATAGCCATAATGGAGTTAAATAATTTTATATTGGCCATTTCATTCATATTATTTTAGTCATCTACTTCTTGGTTACTCTAAATCTAAAAATAATGCCTAGTACTGCATTCTTAACTTTATTTGGCATGAGTCTGCATAATGGACGGGCAATTTATTTAATAACTAATTTAGTAGGTTGAGTAACATAAGGTTTTATAAGAATTACTCTCAATCTTTCAAATATGCTATTATATATTGCTATATTTTTTTACTTTAATCGCCTATAATTTGGCCACATAGTGCCTGGCTATCTGAATTTAGAACAAGGTAACGCAGGGCCCTACAATTCACCGTGTCTCCCATCTTTGTCTATTGAATGGGCCAGCAGTACAAGCATAGATATTGATGATCCATATAGCTTTCAGGTACTAGCACTCTTATACGTCCTAGCACTCTTATACGTCCCGGTAATTTTCGGACTGATTCACGTATTGGTATGAAAATACTAGTTAAAGTAACACAAGTACAGGTACTCGCACTTATGTGGGACCAGTGCAGCTTGCACGCTGTCTTCCATATCCACCTATGCTCACTTTTTCTACTAGCTTATAGCAGATTATAACAATCACGTCCCACTTTCTAAACGCTGCAGACTATTGTACAAACGATGACCATTTTGTAATAGACTATAAGCTGGACAAACCCCGCAGCATGCGACCGCATAACCCACTATATCCCTTCTTCAATGACATTCTTCATTGGCAATTTGGATTGTTTACCTTTCCAGTACCGTCTCCGTCCACGCCCCGGTAACAACTACAGTATTACCAGAGCGTCGTCCTCAAACGGTTGGTATCTCTGCAGCTGATAGACTAATCTCAAATCCATCCACCTGCGACTCAGTTAGGGCGGAATTAGGCACCTACGTTGCCTGACGCGCTGGTGCCCAAGCCTTTTATGGTAGAGGAGTTCCTCCATAACCTGCTCCACTGCCTCCTTCTACGGGAGCGATGCCTCCAAGAAGAGGGGCTCTAACGAAGGTCTGTAGCATCTAAGCAAGTTATCTTTTAGGGGACCCATGAGAAAAGAAAGCCTATTGAATCAAATGTTTTCATTAATTTTAAACATACCGCTAAATAATGTAAATTATATTTCAAAGTTACATAATCGTCCGTCTATTTCTTTTTAATTTAATTTTGTTAACTTCCTCTTATTTTTTTTTAAATTTAATTTTGCTGTAGATCTCAACACAAACAAACCACAATCCGGTACTAACAGAGTCTTAAAACTCAGTGGCCTTTATGAAAACAAATTTAGATCTTGGCTTGCAGGGATTACTAATGGTAGGACTTTTTAGTGGCATTGACACTAATAAAAAGTGAATAAAGTATTTATATAGGTACTTGAAAGTACTAGTGAACAATAAGTAAGACGCGACTTGATTTTTAACCGACTTCAAAAAGAAGGAGGTTCTACGTTTCATCATATTTTAAAATTTATCTGTGTGGTGAGTAAGATGAATGAGAGCGGAGTAAGAATATAATTCACCACCCCCTATCTTACCCGTGAGTGATCGTAAGAGACGACTTAGGGATATAAAACGCATATAACATCTATGCAAGAGAAGAAAAACTCGAAACTAAACCCTATACCAACATGTCTGACCAGCATGTGTAGTAGGTCAATTTCTCTTCCGTTATGAAGGAGGCTCGAGCCCAACAATGGGACATATATGAGCCAAGATGATAATGATGAAAATTAATAAAAAGGTTATTCTTACTCTTGTGATGCTTTGCGGTGTGGTAGCAGCTACGAATATTACCAGCCGTTAATTTGCTAGTGTATGTCGTAAAAGACGACTAAGAGCTTTATATCGACCCGGGCAAACTCCACCTGATACCATCTGGTCAACAATTACATTTCTAAAGAGTATTGACGTCAGGAAGACGGCCAATCATAAAACTAGTGGTACTTTATTAGTGGTTGGACGCCACGCGGTTGACAGTTTTTTGTCTACAGCCACGGGCCGGTCCGTCCGAGGTAGTACCACACTCTAGCAGAAGATCGACGTCTAAGTAATAGCTATGTGTTATTGCGCTTCGTTCAGTGAGCGAGAGAGCTGGAAGCCCAACTGGGTGGGTTTGGGGTTTGTATTAATAGGCAGCAGCCTGACTAGCCTTTTGGTATTGCAAAGGTCCATGGGCGGCAGTGACACTTACCATCAGGTGTGCTGTTTGCTTGTTTGCCACCATACATTAATAAAAAACCTACTGCAATAACTTTTGCAATATATACAATGAAAGAGACGTACATATTGCGTCAAGCTCAAGTATAAGAGGAGTATAGTGATGATGATTTTACTTCTATGTCACTATTGGAAAGTATGAAATTTGTAATTATGTCTTTTAATATCTGTATCTCATCTCGACAACGGTACCATTCAGTAGCTATATATATATATATATATATATTTTTTTTTTTTTTCTGCCCGCGGCTTCGCCCGCCTAAAAGGTTACTTGCCTAAAGTTTTTGATCCCCTATTTTTATTTTTGACCGTCAGTAATACAGTGCAACGGTATTACAATACTCAAGGTTGGAACTTCATTACTGGACTGCTAGATGGCGTTGAAGAAGCTAGATTTTGAGATTATTTGACAAACATTTTTTTTTATTTTTCATATAAAAAATTTGATTTTTTTTTAATAAAAAGTATCCTATGTTACTTTTAATACCTCCAAGAATATGTGTACAATATTGCATGATGATCGGTTGAGTAGTTTTAGCGTGAAAGCGTAACAAACAAACTTACATTCACATTTATATATTAGTAGGGATAGGGATATATATATAGCTAAAATCATTAAGTCGTTCAAGTTTAGAATAACTACGGATACGGGCACCGGAATTTCATATGTAAAGATATATATGTTTGTCAATCTATATAAATTATTTAGTTAAGTACGTTGAAATAATGTTTGCTGCTTAGAATATGTATTATTATTCTAAGGATTACTGCTATGTTTTCTTTGTATTTATGCTTTACAATCATTCATTATTTTAGCTCTAATACATCCTGCTGCTGTCCTCATATAATCTCTAAAATGGGAGGGAATTTGATAGGTCGTGAGTGTCATAAGAGATAACCGAGTCGTATGAGATAAGAAGAGAAATTTATTAGTGATAAGACCACATAGTTGACAGCTTTCAGACTACAGCCGCGAACCGCTCCGTCCATGGTTGTACCACACTCTCGCAGAAGATCGATTTCTGAGTAATGGCAATATGTTATTGCGCTTCGTTCAGTGAGCGAAAGAGCCGGCAATCCAACTGGGTGGGTTTGTATTGGTAGGCAGCGGCCTAGCTATACTCTTGGTATTGCTGAGGTCCATGGGCGGCAGTAACACTTTCCATCAGGTGTGCTGCTTAGCCTTCTGCGAGGCAGTAATCTCGCGGAAGGAGGCAGCGGAGCGCGTGCGCGAGGAGCGTCTCCTCGACGACGCGAACCGTCGCGGGCGACTGGGGCGGCGTCGGCGCGATTACCTGCACCTGATGCCGCCCTAGCCGAGGCCGCAGGTGACTGGACCGGGGAATTAGTCCGCCCCGGAGAGGGGGGTGGGGGGGCGACGTCGCTCAATAAGAAGGCACCCCTCAAGGGGTATTCCGTCGGGCCGGCCACTGACGACAAGTTCACGGTGCTCCAGTGGCCGGTCCAACGACGTAGGCGAGGTTCATGGGTAGGTTGCGGGTATGCGTGCGTACGCCCCTCTGTCGCCCCGGACGGAGTGGTGCGAGAAGATTGCCGACCATAACCCACCCGTAAAAAATTAGCAATAAAAAAATTGTTTGTGTTTATTCTTTGTATTATGCTTTATAATCATTCATTATTTCAGCTCATATATACCTCGCTGCTGTCCTCAAGCATTATCGAAAATGGGAGGAAAATTGATTGCTCATTGGTGCCGTAACAATAATCATAATCTTTTACATCAGATTCGGCTAACGTTAGCTAATACGATTTGGTCAACAATAACATTCTTATGGAGGTCAGATAAGATGCTATTCATGGAACTAATGTAATATGTATACTTGAATTAAAGCATATAATGCATCGATCAAAGCTGAATAAGAATAGGTAAATGTAAGACTAGTTGGGTGATTAAATATACAATATTTGTATATATATATATATATGATTATAAGGTTAATTTAAATTAAACTGCACTAGTACTATATACACATACTCTATTTGACAATCAGGAATCGATAAAAAAAAAGTTGCATCACCATCAATAAAATTTAAAAAAAATATATCAATAATTACCCACCTGATGCCGTCTTCTCAACGATTACATTTCCAAGGAGGGTTGACGTCAGGCAGGCGGCTGGTTATAAAACTATTGTCAATAACCATAACAATATGTTCCGCAAATAATTGGAATGACAATTGTTATACTATCAAATTAAAAAGGAGCCTCATCTCAAGGCTGTTATATTCAACACAATATAATGTGCAAAATAAATCGTATTACCACTCAATTCTCCTCGATATTTCTATTTGCCGATGTTGCTGTTGTGACAGGCGACTGGTTATAAAACGATTGACTACCGAACGAATAACTTTTGCTGTGTGTGGGAGAAGAGAAAACATATTGCATAGACCCAAAATAATTGGGATATGAGCAGGATAATTAAGATTGTTGACGCTGGCATAGTGATTGAGTTCAAATATATATGTAGTGGTTACACTTTTACGAGCTTTCTGTCTACCGTCGCGGGCCGGTGGTTCGGTAAGCGAGAGAGCCGCCAACGTAACTTTCTATAGGTTATACTTAGCAGCATTAATAATTACCATCAGGTGTACTTTTTATTCGAGTTGAGAGCCCTCAGCGCTCACCCACAGTCCGGTTAAAGTTGTTATAGCCATCTGAGGCTAACAACTAAGACAAACAAAAAAAATTCTTATTCGTTTGCCACCATAAAGCAAAATACTTTTTTTTAAATTTGTATACAACAATTGAGTAAATCAGTTCTTTATAACACGTAAAGGCGAGGGTATGAAATAATTTACGAGCATCATTATTACCGAACAATTATGAATTATTCCATGTGGTGACGGAGTAAGAATACAATTCACCACCCCCTATCTTATCCGTGGGTGACTGTAATAGAGGACTAAGGGATATAAAACGTATATAAAATTGATGCAAGAGAAAATAAACTCGATACAAACCCCTATACTAACACGCTTGATTAGCGTGGTGTAATAGGTTAATATTCTTCTCATTTGGAGGAGGCTCGAGCCTAATAATGGGACGCTTATGAGCTGAAATGAATTATAAATTACATAGTTCTCAAATCCATGAGATGGGTTGTATCACCCTTTATTTTGACATCAACTGCAATCACAAATCCACCTGCCAAGCCTCACGTTTCTTATATTATCACAATGACCCTCAATAGATTGATGAATGAAAACGAATGAAGAAACACAATATTTACGTTGACGTTTTTATGATTTTTTTTAAGTTGTAGTCGACAACAATACAAAATTAAAATAATAAGCAACAACACACCATTGCTAAATAATAGTATATTTTGTCATTATTCTCCTACTCTTATCCCAATTACTTGGAGTTGATACATTATGTAATCTTCTTTCATAGTACATATTGTAAAAGTTATTGGCAATAGTTTTATGACCGGCCGCCTGCCAGACGTCAATCCTCCTTGGGAATGTCATTGTCAACCAAACGGCATCAGATGGAGTTGGCCCAGGTCGTTATAAGGCTCTTAGTCGTATTTTACGACATCCACGAGCAAACTAAGGGTTGGTAGTATTCGTAGCCGCTACCACACAGCTAAATAATAGTATGTCATACAAAATATACTAAATAATAGTATATTTTGTATGACAGCAAAAATAAATAATAAACTGCCAGCGGATTTATGTAAGACTAATCATCCAATTTAAGATTACTCAGCCTAAAAAATAATCCGCTTGTAGTTTATATAAATATGGACATTAATTTAAAAATAAATTAAATACTATGTTATCCCAATAAGTGTTTTATAGTGTAAGAGAATCTTCTTCTTCTTCACAGCCCATAAAAGACCCACTGTTGGCCTCGGGCCTCCTCCGTAATGAAATGGAATTAATTGTGATGTAATTATATCGCGCTGGTCAGACGTGTTGGTATATGGTTTTGTTTCGAGTTTTCCTTCTCATGCATAGAAGTTATATGCATTTTATATCCCTTAGTCGTCTCTTACGATTACCCACGGGCAAGATAAGGGGTGGTGAATTGTATTCTTACTCCGTTACTACACGGATAATTTGAATTTTATTATGTGGTCATTTTATGCATTAATATTGTATTTTAATCTTATTACTAAATACATATTTTATACCTTAATATAATTTTAATTTTAGTATTTTATCAATTATTAATAATATACGTTTTATTTCCGTTTTATTTTTTGTTCATTTTATATAAATTGTTCTTGTTTTAACTACGAAACCTAAAGTTTGCATGCTTTATGGTAAAATATGGAAGAACTGTAAATTTTTATTGTAAGATCATATTTGTACCCATATTTCCAAAATAAATTATTGATTGATTGATTCATTGAAGTATTCTAAACTGTAGTATATAACAATGTTTGGTCATAATTCAAGAATGATTGAAGGTCTACACTGAAATGAACACCCCTACTCATGTGTCGAGTATAATCCATTACTTATCTACAATACTTGGACAAAGTTATATCCTTTAAGTCTATTTGAGATAATAAATATATACAGTCTCATCCACTAACCCTTACATTCATCATAAATGAACAGTCTTGATCCGTAATATGACTAGGTACACAGTCACAAAGCATCAAAGCGATTAACTAGATAAACTTGTGTATGTCCATCTAAATAATATGTCTAAAGTAATAGCGAAATAATCCTTGTATTGTTGGGGACTTTACAGACATGCAATTCCGTCAATCCATCCACCCATTTGTTCGTAAATGTCCACTGTTGGATATAGTCCTTCCCCATGAAAATGATACTCAAAAAGGTCTTACGCCAATTGCATCTAACGGCTCCTTGCGACTTTTGAGATATCGTCAGTCTACGTAGTCGGGTTTATCCTGTGTCGTCCGATACCTAGTCGCCTCTCAAGAACCTTTCATCCCCAATGGTAGTGGGTTCGATGAATGTAGCCTGCCCATTAACACTTCAATGTACTAATTTTTCAAGCATGTTGGTTGCACATTGCAACTTGCGTTTTTTTATGCATTTTTTTTATGCCGGTTTTTTTTTTATCGTGTAGAAAAACATTCAGCATAGTTCTCTCCATAGCACTATAGCGACTTCGAGCCTTTTTTTATAATGCCGACATTTAGAGACTTCGTTTAAGTGCCATAATTCATCACTGCAGTTATATAACATGCAATTAATGGATATCAAATCAATTCATTTCTCAGAACAGCAATTTATGGAGATATCTCTATCCTGCATGAAAACCGAACCCAATACATTTGTCGCGTTAGGTCGGCAACTTAACGACTAGATCATTTGTGCAGTTAGCTTGTTTTCAGTGATTTATATGAGCTGAGCTGATTTCAGCATTTGAATAATGGAAGACTTATATGTTTTGCTCACCGTGTTGAATTATAATTTGTACTTAAAACTGCTTATATTCTCTAGATTTTTTTTAAATACTAATTTAGATTACATTTTTCCTATCAATATAATAAATGCAAAGGTTTATGATTTTTTATGGAAAGCTATTGCACAAATTTTACGAAGTACACAAAGATATAGTACAATAGCCAATTTTTGCAAAATACAGTAAGATAGCTCTTACTGTTTTAAAAATATTTTTTTACAAATTAGCTAATTTATCAGAATAATATTTATTGAGATTTTTATTTTGTAATTTTAATCATGTTATTTTAAATTTGGTAATTCAGCAGTAAAACGGCTAAAAATATCATAATAACCTAAACCTTTACAGTCTGTATTTAGTGTTGTAATAAATTTGTATAAAATTATCAGGACACTAATAGATAATTTAATACATTAACATTTTGATTTCTAATGTTTAGCGACTGTTGAAATAAAACTACTTTAACGGATTCTGTCGCCTTTGTATTTGATTTTAAATTTCCCGGCGTTTCGAACACTATACAGTGATCATGGTCACGAGAGGACAGGTCACAGGAATCCTCCCGTGACCATGATTGACACTGTTAAGTGTTCGAAACGTTGGGCAATTAAAAATCATAATCAAACGCGATAGAATCCGTAAACATAGTTTTATTTCAAACATTAACATTTAATATAATGTAAAGATTAAACATAAATCATATACCTATAATTGGATACCTATACTTATAATCGATTCATGATGAGGCAATATGCAACTGCATAATTCCATCTGCATCCTTATAAACAGCAAAATAAAGAAAAGTTTTAAGGTAAAACAAATACTTGCAGATCTAGTAGAAAACAATGGAAATATTTAAGTTATAATAATTACTAAGCACAGAGACTGCCTGTATGGCATACATGCATATGTATTTGCCATGATTCCATGTTTACTAGAATCGGACATAAATTGAGTTTTCTTAATATTTTCTAGATTTAAAGGAGTTTTCGTGTGGTGACGGAGTGAGAATACAATTCACCACCTCCTATCTTACCTGTGGGTGATCGTAAAAGACGGCTAAGGGATATAAAACGCATATAACATCTATGCAAGAGAAGGCAAACTCGGCAAGAAAACCCTTTACCAACACGCTTGACTAGCGTGGTATTGTAGATCAACATCCCTCACATTGCAGAGGAGGCTTTAGCCCAACTGTAGGACATATATGAGCTGAGATGATGATGATGATGATTAAAGGATTTTCTTGACACATACCCAGTTGGCGACAGTAATCCAAATAAGGAAAAATTTTCAAAACTCACGTAAATGAAAACATCACAAAATATATACTACTAAGCTGCTTTACTAAGCTATATTACTAAGCTACTTTTATTGGAAATTGAATATACATCTATATAGAAATACATTATTCAATAAATCAGGACGTCGTTAGGTTACAAAAGGAAAGGGTAAAAATAGTGACGGCCTTGAATATAATATGATTTATCTTTTTCTGATGCTATTATTTGATTATAATTAATTATAAACGTTAATTATATGTTTGCTGTGTGGTAGCGGCTACGAATACTACCAACCCTTACTTTACTCGTGGATGTCGTAAAAGACGACTAAGAGTAAATAACGACCTGGGCCATCTCCATCTGATGTTTAACAATAAACATTCCCAAGAAGAGTTGACGTCTGGCTGGCGGCCGGTCATAAAACTATTGCCAATAACTTTTACAATATGTACTATGAAAAAAGAGTACATATTGTATCGACCCCAAGTAATTGGGATAAGAGTAGGAGAATAATGATGATAGTATTATTTGATAATATTTCTCTGAAGGCAATACCAGCTATAAAGTGTCATTTTTTATTAATAATGTAGGCCTTAACGTTATATCTTAACCGACTTCCAACATTAGGTAGTATATTTATCTAGGTATCCCCGCTGTCCCTATGGATCAATTTTCATGATTGTCTTTATATAGAACACACATACAGTAAAATATGTATATGTATGGAGTAAGAATATAATTCGCCATCCCTTTTCTTGTCCACGAGTGTCGTAAAGGGTGACTAAGGAGCATAACATTCATAAAAAATCTATGCAAGAGAAGGAAACCTCGAAATAAATCTCCACACAAATTTGATCTCTCCGTCAGATGTCTTGATTTGGTTAAAATTACTTGTAATACTAATAACTACAAGTATAAACGCGATCATAATGGATTAAACATTAATGTAGGTAGGGCCATCGACGTCTAAGTAATGGCAATGTGCTATTGCGCTTCGTTCGGCGAGCGAGAGAGCCGGAAGCTGCTGGGTAGGTTTGGAGATTTTACTGGTAGGCAGCGGCCTAAGCTATACCCTTGGTATTACAAAGGTCCATGGGCGGCAGTGCCACTTACCATCAGGTGTGCTGTTCACCCGTTTGCCACCATAAGGCATAAAAAAAATAACCTTATTAAGAAATATAGAAACAATTTCCCATGTTAATATGAAAACATCTTAACATAGGGAATTGTTTCCATATAATAAATAAAATGTCTACTCTTTAAAAGTTTTTTAATTAGATACAAATCTAATAAAAACTTTTAAAGAGGCACTTTTAATAGAAAATAAAATATAAATTAAATTATTGTAAGAAAATAATTATTTCATTAATATTTTCATTATTATTATTATGTGATTTAATTATCATTGACACAGAATTTTGTAATATATAATTAAATAAAATATTTACATATAAAAATAGCTCTACGTGAATTTAAAATTCATTTTTATTCAAAAAGAAAGACTTATTGTAGCAAATACCCATAACAAACGTCTTATAAATTGCATTTTCAATTGCAACCGATTGCATATTCAAGAAAAATATGAAACATTAAATAACTAAATAATTAATTTCACTCACCCATTTCAATAATATCCACCATCCGAATACGATTTTAGGTATTAAATGCTTGTAAATAGACAGAACAAGTCTAGATTTAGGGCTCAGAGCTCCGTTCAACCGACAACCACCCTCAGTAGGGGTAGGAAGGCTACTGAACGAAAGCTCAGGGATGTTTACACTGTTGCGCGATTGCTACGTTAGAAAATATTCAGCTGTCTTTAACAAAGTACTTGGTCATTCATTTTTATGATATTTACTAAACAATAAACTATGAGAAGTTTAATCAAGAAGATGCAGTATGTCAATAGATTTTATTATCGTTTAGAATTATTTGATTGTATTTTTATATCAGTTATTCTAACTTACTCTTAAGTATAAATACGTTAAGTATATATGGTATATATAGGTTACGTTATTGAGGTTGCTTTTTTAATAGACGAGAATTTATAATACTGTTCTATATTTACTAGACGTATTGCCTTAGGACTCTTTTTAAGTATTCATTTTCTTAACTTTATTACTACATTTATTATAAATTTATTATATATACTTAAAATTAAAGTAAATAATGTTATACTATCAAATTAAAATGAGCCTCATCCCTAAAGCTAGAATTTTCAAAACAATATTTTTATATAGAATAAAGTCTGATGTTTTCGTAAATATCGTGCTACCTCTCAATTCTCCTTGCTATTTCTATATTTCCGATGTTTAACAACATGGATTTTCATTGAAAAATACTTTAAACTTATTTTTAAGCGAAACACATTCATCATCATCATCACAGCCCATATATGTCCCAATGTTGGAATCGGGCCTCTTCCGTAATGGGAGAGAAATTAACCTACTATAGCACGCTGGTCAGACCTATTGGTATAGGGTTTTGTTTCGTTTTTTCCTTCTCTTGCATAGATGTTATATGCATTTTATATCCCTTAGTGTCGTGGTTATGATCACCCAAAGGTTAGATAGGGGTGTTGAATTGTATTCTTACTCCATCACCACACTGAAAATGTAAAGTACCTAATACAAGTATTATTTCCTTGGTGATATCTTAAAAAAAAAAGTATTTGGGATCTGAAGGTTGTACTGGCATAGTTACACCATTAGATCAATGAACCAGTTTATGGTTTGGCATATTGTGAGAAATTACTGTAAACCGATACGTTATTGACATTTGGGTCACCAAGATATGTAGGTATTAATGTTTACTTACACTTGTAAGGTCAGAATCGAATATAGTTCCTTTGATAAACATGAGTCCTTCACTTCCTATACATACGTATCATCACGCCATATCCCTTGCAGGTTAGGCAGAGAGAACAGAGTGCCAGAGAACTCTATCTTTGCATACTTCACTCGCTTCCTCAACATTCATAATTCTTTTCATACACGCTCGCCGATTTCAGAGACTCTTGACTTCACCTTCCTTCAGTACGTGACCAATTTGGTCTAGGTAGGTTAGTCTCAGTCTTCTCCGGTACCTACATCCTTCCACTTTCGCATTGTATATCTTCACTTCCTATGAAGCACAAAAATATACTTTAAATATACAAAACACTTTTAATGTTATTCCATTTCAGTGAAATAAATCTCGAGTACCAATTATGATGATTCTAATTTATCTACAGAATAATTATTTACGCAAGTCATATGGTGGTCTGGTCTATGGTCTGTTGAATACTGAGTAATATTAATTGTCGGTTAATTATATGTTTTACTGTGGTAATGGAGTAAGAATACAATTCACCATCTCCCTTTCATGCCTGTGGATGTTGTAAAATAATGACTTAAGGTAAATGATTTGGACGTAGATAAAATATATGCAAGAATAATAATCAGAATAATTAATTTATTTATAAATATAATATTTACAAGTCAGAAATATACATAAAATATCGTCAAACGCATACGCGTAATTTCATTTTTCGTGATAATTTGTCATAAATAATATAAAATAAATTTAAATATTATAAAATACTAGCTTCTGCCCGCGGCTTCGCCTGCGTAAAAGGTTACTTGCCTAAAGTTTTTCATCCCCTATTTTTATTACCCCATATATAAGGGTAATTTTTTTACGAAATTTTAATGTCATATTTATTTATATCTAATCAATAAAATAATGTCTCAAAATAAGTTTCAAGCTTCTGGCTTTAAAAAGGACGATAATTCCTTGCAACTTTTCATCCCCTTTTACAACCATTTTTTTAGATTAAAAAGTAGCCTATGTCCTTTGTCAGGTTCTAGACTATCTGTATACCAAATTTCATTTAGATCAGTTCTGTAGTTTCGGCGTGAAACAGCGACAGACAGACAGAGTTACTTTCACATTTATAATATTAGTAAGGATTAAAGAATTAATTCATCCTTATAAATACACAGAAGTTAATAAGGATCGTTAAAATTAGAATTGTATAATTAAATTTATTAAAAGCTACATTAACCTAGGGACAAAATCCTTTATACGATAGAAAGCCTTTTCATCAAGCCATGACTTTAATTTATTAATAAAACAGCGCTATCAAGCTAGATGCTTCGGTTATATATTCTGGCAGTTGATTATATAAAGTGGGTCCCACCACGTGTGTCAATTTGTTAGATTTGGCAAGTCTGCGATGTATCTCAGCAAGTTTCATATTACCGCGTGTGTTGTAGCCATTCAAATTGTCTCCGTGAGTCTTGAATAAGTCAAGATTTTGTCTTACGAATACAACAATCGAAGATAAGGCAAACTTGACGTAAAATTCTATGCCTATCCGCTTGTTAAGCGTGGTATAGCAGGTCAATTTCACGCCCATTATGGAGGAGGCTCGAGCCCAAACAGCACTAATATGTAATGGAATAGGACGAAGAGGATTTATACACTTGAAAAGCCCCCATCGAAATAAATATTAATACCTTGGTTTTCCTTTTTTTTGCGGTAGGCTATGGTGTGGTCACGCCCGGCCAAATCGGTCTAGGGTGATGGTAGAGATGGCACACAACCCCATAGACCCACCCTACAAAGCACCTCTCATCGGAACCCGATCTTTGTCTTCAGTGCCCGGAAATAATTCTTGTATTGCGAGAGTCATTACAAACATATAATTAACGCAAACAAATTAAACCCAGACTCCGAATAATACTTTGTGGATCGTACAAAGTATTTTTCTGCGTAGAAATCGAACTTACGGCACTGGCATAGAATATCGATATCTTAACCAATACGCCATCTGTGCAGTACATATTTAGTATTGTCTTTAAATAAAAAGTTTAATAGCAATCTTTGCATTCATTACAACAATACTAGCTTAGTGGGTAACGGATATGATATGGCCTTGGAGTTAGATTTATGATGCGTCGCTTACATTTCAATCTTAACTGTGTAGCCATGTTTGCTACATATGTCGGCTTAAATTATATATAAAAGCACCCAAGGATCCCAGTTAAATACACATAGAAATTATAATCAAAATCTGCTGGCGTTTAGGAGTTCAAGGATGAACACACATTATGATATAGTTTATATATATTTTAATTATAATAAGAATAATATATTAGCAAATTCATTTTATAGGTTATTTAAATACTATTTATATTAATAAATCTCTTGCCCAATTGTATAGCTGTCCAATAAGAACAACTAGGTGATAGTATGCATCTTGGACATCGGTGTACGGCTTTTTAGTTATTTCAATATCTAATTTACAACAACAAACAATATTAAGGCTATTTTATTTATGCTTATGGTGGCAAACGAGCAAGCAGCACACCTGATGGTAAGTGTCACTGCCGCCTTTGGACTTTTGCAATATCAATAGCTTAAGCCGCTGCCTACCAATACCAAACCCACCCAATTGGGCTTCCGGCTCTCTCGCTCACCGAACGAAACGCAATAGCATATTGCCATTACTCAGACGTCGATCTTCTGCGAGAGTGTGGGTAGTACCCCGGATGGACCGGCCCGCGGCCGTAGACTGTCAACAGCGTGATCCTACCACTATTAATAGTATTTTTACTTTTTAGTAACTAAAGATCTCATTGTAAAATTTTAGCTTGCAAAGGGTTAAAACTGAGTTATAGTCTGTCTAATCTAAGAAGTGCACTTTGACAGCTGTCTGAGTAAGTTGTCTAGGTATGTGAACCAAATAATCGCTATCGAAAATATCCGATTTTACTCAGAAATCGATATTGATTCTTTATAAATAACAATCGGTTTTTTTTTATTTTTCAAAAAGGTGATGAATAAATTAAGTGCTAAATTAGTACTAAACAAATTTAATTATTTCAGCATAGAATCTATTCATCATATTTAGTAGGATTAGATTAATTAAAAACAAAAACTGGATTTGAAAATGGCTATTTATTAAGAATTACTACTATTACTTGAATTATCAGCGTCACGAACATTAATAATTATTTTCTCATCAATCAAAGTGTCGAAATGTACATCTCTGTCAAAATCTCTATTCGATTAATTGTATTATTCTAATATTTTTACCGATTATTTGGATATTCGTGAATTGGAAGTTGCCAAGCACAATTGTATAGAACGTGATGACGTGGCATTGTTAGGTCGTCAATGACAATTACTATTTACCATGTTATTTTTATTTTAAATGATTTTTACGAGTACAACATTAGATTATTGTACAAGAAAGTCACCCGCAATCTTAATTATGTAAATAACTTAATAGGTAGTTGTTTAAAATTTCAGATTTAGTGTTTACAATCATGTGTATACGTTTGACCGAGGTTATTGTGTATTAAAAAATGCAAAACGTCAAAATGCACTTCTTAGATTAGATGAACTATAGCAATGTTTTGGATGTGTGCGTAAAAATATTTAAGAATGAGGTTATCAATCTCAAACAACTCTCAAAGTCCGACATCGTTTGATTGATCACCGTGAAAATTGACACTCCCAAGTTATACTTCCTAGAAGATATTTATATAACTATGTTATGATTTCACCATATGATACTTGATACTCATCGTCCTTTTAACCCTTCAAAAAGAGGGGTATTATAAGTTTGACCTGTCTGTATATTTGTGTTTGTGTATCTGGTTCTGGTATCGTAACTCTTAAACGAATAGACCGATAATGATTGAGGCCATTAGTGGTCGCGTTTAATCATCGCCACTAAAAGCTTAATGTATATCGCTTGCCCAGAAGAATAGTGTCACAACTCTAAAAATTACAATTTTCATTATATTTCAATTTTGTGATGGTGGAAGGGTGTTAATATTATATGTTCACCCTATCAACTCTTCATCGTCATACTTAAAGATATTATGCTGACGTTCGTGCATTTGAAATCGCTGCTGAACCGAGCTGAAAAAAAGGAAATACTTATTTTGACCCTCCTGAAAAATTTTGCTATTTTGAATTGCGACACTATTCTTCTGAGCAAGCGATATGTACACTTAAAAACTGTACCTCAAAATTTCATGTTCATATTTTTATTCCACTAAATCATAGAAGCAAGTATGTATATGTTTTAAATATATTTTTATATTAACAATTCAGAAGCCATTACGTATGGATAAGGAGCTTCGTATACTGTGATAATTTTGATTGACGTAGCTATATCTACGTTATCTGTAGCATTTGCTACGAATACGTTTATATTTAGAAACAAATGAATTTTTAGAAATATTAGAATTTAGAATTATATAGGTTGTCATTTGTTATTTTCTATTATCATCCTTGCTGATATTTGGATATAAGGATCCATAAGATATAATCATATCATCTTATATTATATATCTTTAAACGAGCAATTCTTATATATATATATATATATATATATATTTTATATCTTTAAATATCTTTAATCTTTAAACGAGCAATTCTTGTATATATATATATATAAAATCAGGATCTCGGAAACGGCACCAACAATTTCCATGAAATTTGGCATATAGAGGGTTTCGGGGGCGATTAATCGATCTAGCTAGGTTTCATTTCTAGAAAATATTGTTTTGTGTGTATTTTCAGGCAATAAAAAATATAATTTTTCATTGGCGGAAAACTATTAACATATGAAGGCAAATTTTGACGCTGTCATTAAGAACAGACATAGCTCAGTTGGAACATTAAGTAGTCTAATCTCAACAAAACAGAGCACGGTTCGGATCCTTAGCTTCCCTTTTTTCAATTTTTGCCTTTTTATTTTTTTTATTATTTTATTAATTACTAACATTTGTCCGCGTCTTCGTCCGCGTAGAAGTCGAAAATGGTTCTAATAGATTTTTTTTTGGTTTTTTACATTATTTATTTTATTATAATTTACAAATTATTATGTTTAAATGTTTGTATACTTATAAAATATAACAATCTTTATTATAGTGTAGTGTATTAAAAGGTCTAATAAACATGACAATAAAATGAAATTTTGTTATATATTATGGACACGAGGCTTTTTTCTTAGGAGGCTACGTTTTGAACAGCTGCGCTCATTGACCGAGGCGACGGAAAGGCAGTGTGTAGCCCCATAATCCATCTTGTTTTGCATTGAAATTAGGTCGACCTCTGGTACAGCTTCCTTGACATCTGTAGCCAGCCCGGCGGGTTATCCTTTCGGGTATCATCACCATAGACGCCCCGGCAACAAACAACTGTGATGCCGAGGCGTCGCCCTCACGAGGCTGACCTTTCTGGGAGTAACGGACTAATACCCGGTCCATGCACCCTTTTTTTTTTTTTTTGCGGTGGGCTATGGACGTCGCACCCCGCCAAATCGGTCCGGGGTGACGGAAGAGGCGGCGCGCAACCCGGTCCATGCACCCGCGACACTACACCAACTACAGTACTTCTTTGTAAACAATATGTTTTGTTTTTCTTTCGGATTGAAATGAGAATTACCAGGCTACTCTCTGAGCTTACTCGATGCATGTTACAACTGCCCATGCGAGAAGCTGCTTTCTCTCAAGTCTACTCCCGCTACCTTAAGAATTTGACCTCGACCTTTGTTTATGGTCATTGCGAAGTAGACGTTAATGGCAAACTGCACTCTCTGAAATTCGAAGAGGTAATCGGATGGTATTTGGAGAATCTTAGAATGTTTTTTCTTGCAAACTTGCAAACATTGTGTAATTTTGGCGCGCCAGCTCTCAATTTTAAGATGTGAGCTGGGATACAGGGAGGCTTCGGTGTATTCAGGAACTCGACCGGTTGTTTAAGATGGGGTTTATCACTTATTCAAAGGATTTACTTTGATATTTGACCCTTTCGAATGTTTTCAAATATTTGCAAGTAAATGGTTTAAAGAAATCGAAACGACCGTAGCACAAAGGTACGTCATGACGTCTCACGAACCATCTGATCAGCATCAATATGCTGTCTCTGTGCTATTGTTCCTAATAAAACTCAACCTTTCCGTCTCGATTTTTGCAAATATAATAACTAAAACTTCGCTATCCGTCCGTCCGTCTCTCTGTCACCAGGCTGTATCTCATGAACCATGATAGTTAGACAGTTGCAATTTTCACAAATGATGTATTTCTGTTGCCGCTATAACGACAAGTACTAACAAACAAAATAAAATAAATACTTAAGCGGCTCCCATACAACAAACGTGAATTTTGCTCCTTTTTGCTCGATATTGTTTTAGGTTCTATTTTGATTTTTTGCCTTTTTGATTTGTTTTTTTTCATTATTTTATTATATTTAAATATATCTTTAAAAACACATTAAAAAGAAAATACCGAGCAAGGCTCGGTCATCCAGATATTAATTATTTATACGTATAATATATACGTATTAATAAATAACTATTTATTATAAATCCTATTCTGTTTGATGTCGGAGCAGGAATTTAATTCTGAATCCCCTATCTCGCCCGTGGAAGACGAAGGAACTAATAGCATTAGTAGTAATATAACATACATACAAGAGATATGAAAATGGAAAAAAAGCCTATATGACCGAGGTATAGCAGGTCAATTGCTTTCCTATTATGAATTCCCTATTATCAAGTAGGCTCGAACCCCAGCATTAGGATGATGAGCTGAAATGATATGTGTAAGTTCTCAATGCCTTTATTCAAAATGACCTCATTCGTTCAACTCTCCGATATTAAATAAAGGACTTTCTTCAAGTTGCTATATACCATTGCTATTTGATAATTTAGTTGGGTTTTCAAACAATCCGTGAACTTTATTCAAGTTTTAAACTTGATAATTGGTTTGCTAAATTTGTAACCATTTCGAATTGGACAATGGTTTGCTAAATATGTAACCATTTAGAATTGGACAATGGTTTGCTAAATTTGTAACCATTTAGAATTGGACAAGTAGAAAGATAATCTATATTGTATTGATAGCAAAATATAGTTGTTGGTCGTCCTATACTGCGTCGTTGGGTACGTGGTCGACACTCGAGAACCTTTCTTTCCCAACGGTTGTCGGTTCGTCGAGCGATGTGCCATTGTCACTTCAGCTAACTCTTCGTGCTATGTCGGTTACACTCGTTTTTCTGCGGATTACCGTATTTCGGATTTTATCTAGCAGATAAATCCCGAGACGCTCCATAGTATATAGAGCGCTGAGTGGCTTTAAGCTTGGTAATGAGGCCTTCATTTAGGGACCACATTTCCGTGCCGTATGTCATCACTGACACCACACACTGGTCGTAGACCTGTGTTTTCAGCCACTGAGGTATGTTGGACGAGAAAAAAAGAAAATTAAAAGATATATATGCAGATAGAAATGATATGCTAATAATATATGCAAGAGAAAAAAAATATATATGCAAGAGAAAGAAAACTCGAAATAAATCCCTACAGCAATCCATCCGACCAGCGTGATATAGTATATATGTGATATAGTAGGTCAATTTCCATCTTACTGTGGAATAGGCTCAAACCCAACAGAAAATTTGTATAAGTAAAAAGTAGTACTACAAAGTAAGACTCGCAACTTTTATTTACCGTTTCGGCCCAAATAGAACTGTTCCGCTGTCAATGACACGATCGAAAAATTCTACAAACTATGCTTACGATTTCGACCTTGAGGCACTGTTCAGCATTCATGGTCACATTTGGAGGATTCTACAAATTATTAAAAAAAAATTTCGACACAGTAAAAATAAAAATAAAACAAAAAAAAATAATTTGTAAAAATATTTGTTATTTCATATGTGTCATACTTGAGTAAACGTCACGAATTGTTACCAGTTTTAAATACATATATAAAAATAGATTAAATAATACGATAAATTATTCTAAATTTACATAAAAATTTAGAATGATCTATCGTATTATTTATTAATTTAGCAATAATTCTACACACTCAATTATTATTACTATATTACTAAATACATAATATTCATACATAATACTAAATTAAAATTTAATAAATTATTTAAATAAAAGCAAACGTTATTCACCATATATTTAATATAAAATACAATATATAAAATAAGAGATTTTTGTGTATTGACAGAGTAAGAAAACTAATCACCGTACTTTTTACTGCCTATGGTTATCGTAAAAGAAGATTAAAAGCTATGATAATATTATTATGCAGTAAATAGTTGCATAGAGCAAGAGAAGAAATACTTGACATAAAATGTTATGCTAAAAACTACTTTAATAAATCTTCTTCTTCTTCTTATATATTGGCAATCAGCTACTTATACGAGCTATTGGTGCCAGTGTCAAGTTATAAATATTTTCACGTTTTTAGTCTTTCAGGTAAATTGTCGCCATTAACGGTGCAATGGCCACACTGTTAATGGTATCTTGTGGGAATTTTGATGGAAAACGAAAACGTTGTAAAGCACTTTTATATGATATTCACTATATCCCAGTAGTTCCGCCGCTTCATATTACATAAAATGCCATCAAAATAATCTAATATAACACGTTAAAACACTAAGATATCGAATATAATACAAGAGCACCACATGACGTTTCCAAATTCCCGTCAAAAGTTCCTTAATAAATCTATATCCCTCACAGTTATTGATGTTTTCAGTGACATTCATTGCGTTCCATAACGTCAAATGCAAGTCAAGAATATTTTCATTACTTTAAAAAGTTCGTAGAGAATAGAAAAGATATGATCTGAAAAATCCCACTAAATAAAATTACACATAATATTATATAATTCAAAAGTAAAGTGTAGCGAAGAAAATAGGTAGTTGAATTTGATATTCTTCAAAATAATATATTTTGTCAGTTTTTATTCCAAATGATAAAATATTTTAGGTAAAGTTCTAACAATGCTTTGAGGAAAACTCCATTCAGTTCCACATAGTAGGTTTTACATGATACCGTACACAAACATACTAAAATTGTGTTTTTTTTTTATTTTGTTACCGTTGCTCTAGTAATAAAACATTCATCTCTTGCTATTTAGTTTTTTTTTAATATTTATAATGTACAGATTTCCTGTTAGAATGTTATCATAATAACTGTATACATTAGGTAATATATTTTTAAATAATTTGTTAACGTTTAAAATCAAATTTTATATCTATTTACCTCACAGTTAAAAAAGATGTTTTGCCAGCAATTATAAAGTTATTACGAAAATAACAGGGCTTAAATTTTCTAATACTTCGTTCAATTTAAACTATTCTATAACTAAACATGAAAACTGAATCTTTGCTTAAAGTAAATAAAGTTTGAAATTCAATAAAGACAATTTATCGCAATAAAGCTTCAAAGCAAATTAAATTACCATACCAATCTTATTATACGAAAATCCGGTCATACTTTTCCTTATCATAATCACTTTTAATAAGGAATTGGGGAAAGGAAATGTTTATATATATTTGTATCACAATATAATTCTAAAACGTCTCAATACAATTTAATTATTCAGTGATCATAATTAAATTAAGACATTTTCTTTAACAGTTTAAGAGTATATACCATTTAATCATATTTATATTTATTTACCAAAGCTGTGTGGTAGCGGCTACGAATACTACCAGCCCTTACTTTGCTCGTGGATGTCGTAAAGGTGACTAAGAGCCTTATAACGACTTGGGCCAACTCCATCTGATGCCGTTTGGTCAACAATTACATTCCCAAAGAAAGTTGATGTCTGGCAGGCGGCCGGTCATAAAACTTTGGCAATAACTTTTACAATATGTACTATGTGTTTAATGTTTAGAATGTATCCGATCCTAACGCCACTCTTTATATTATTGGAAATGTTTACAAGGAGTCGATAGATGGCGTTGGGATCGAATTAAATCGCGATATGGTTATGTTACACGAAAAGGTATAGACATGCATGTTTTTAAATGAATAAATGTCTCGCTCTGAGGTACTCTCTATTATTTAGTATCACTGGGCTCCTTTGGTATCCTGTACCGATATTGTACATGGTCCATTCGAGCCGAAGGGCGTTTTTGAAGAGCACAAAGCGCAAGAGTATTGGTTACGCTATTTGAAGCAAGGTGGCGCTAGTAGTGTGAAGATTAGTGTCGAAAGTTGCAGATATTGTTGCCAGACATGGAAATGATTGCTACTTTTATATCATTTTCATTTGGTGAAATTATTTTATTTTTTCACTGTGATTTCATATGTGAAATTTCATATCCAATGATTTTTTTTCATAATGCTCTAATGTCACATTTGCTACGCGTTTGCTATTTTGCTATTACAAATGCAGAATGATTTATAATTAATGGCGCTACAATATGAATTAGATCATTAATTAGCTCTTTGGTGAGCACATACAAATTGCTTTTTTGTTTTAATTTTAAAAGTAACTTCAATGGCATTTTAATTATAGAACAATTACAAAAAGTACAAGTGAAACGAAGACGTGAATTCATACTTTTTAAATCGTCTCAAATAGTCTGTGAAAAGTTTTAGTAGAAGGGCCATTTTTTAAGTATTTTAATAAAACCGGACTTTAGTGCGGAAGATAACTGACTGACTTTGCGTATTATTATTTTATCTACTTGAATCAATGATGTATCTTGAAACTGGCAGAAATACTTATTAAAATAATGAATTTGCTTGCCATACTGAAATAAAACTATGAAATATAATTAGACCGTAGATCATAGGTGCTAAGCAAAACTGTATCAATGAACTTTCCCTCATACTTGATACAGGCTTGGGACTGACAATGTAAAATTTAGATCTTAAACAATTATTTATTTTAAATAACAATATTTATGTAGATAGATAAGAAAATATGTTTTACTAATTATTTTTTTTACATTGGCGTATTTAAAAGTTCATTGATTTTATGTACAACTTTTTACACAGGTCCTATATACATAACTTTTTACATGATTGGTTATCGCTTTCTTTTTTATTTTTTTAAGTACTCTATTTAATCACTATTTTTTTTTGTTTAACACTATTTTTATTTTATTTACAATACGCCTCATTGCATTTCAGAAATACTAATTCTGATGTACGTTTTCTGCTAAGTCGAGCTCTTTTTTGCGATACAAAATTGCCCGCTTTAGAGAAAACTCGTTCACATTCCACTGACGTTACTACGATGTGGCAATATTCGATGAAAATTTGGGCTAAATTAGGGTACATATATGCATGTGATTTCCACCAAGCTAAAGGGCAAGAATCTCTCTTCAATATGTGTTCTTTTAAAAACATGTCTAGTTCACTTCTAGCCTTGGTAGTTATATCGTCGACTGATGGGGTGATTGCCGCAATGGTTTTATCTATTTTGCCCCATATAGATATGTTTTCAATATCCATCATTTCTTCCTCAGTACTGAATGTAGATATAACTGTATGTGAATCGAATGGAATGACCTCAGCTACAGACACACATTGCTTTTCTCTTAATTTTATTTTTAATAATTCTAATATTTGCTCCTTAATTAAATAGACTCGCTTTGTACGCTGGCACATTTCTTCAAACGGCACCATCTCAATAACTTTGTCTTCGACAAAAGCATGACTCTTGAAGCGAGGGTCCAAGAATGTACAGATACCGAGAAGCATATTGTCTTCAATCTCATTCTCAGGTAAATATGTGGTGATGCCATCCTCTAATTTTTTTAAAAATTCTTTCGCTGCACCAAAGATAGCCTTAGTTTTCATTATTGAAATAATGTTTTTTAACCCATCTACAACTAAAATGGCAAGACTTGCTGTGAGATAGTGGGTGCCACTCATGATTTGTGTTACTTCCTCAAACGGCTTCAAAATTAAACATACTTGCCTTATTGCGTCCCACATCTCAATTGTAATAATGGGTAAATCTGCCTTCAAATTAGGCAACACGGCCTGTAAGGCCCCTTGTAGTTTTAAAAACCTCTCCAGCATGTAAAATACAGAGTTCCATCTTGTTGGGACAGACTGAATGAGTCTAAGCGCATTAGATTTTTTTTCAAAATCTATTTGATACTTTATCAATGCCTCTGTAGCTAAATTACTTTTTTTAAAATAAGAAACAATTTTTTTTACTTTTTCTAAAATGAAATCAATTTTAAGAATAGCCTTCTCAATAATTAAGTTTAGTTTGTGTAGAAAACAACCGAAAAATGGCCAACCGGTTTTTTGAATTGCAGAAGTTATGTTTGCGGCATTATCAGAAACTACTAAACTAATTTTTTGTGTAATGCCCCATTCTAGTGCTATTTTTTTTAATGCAGCTGCTAATGCATCGCTAGTATGAGAGCCACTGAAGTGTTCACAGTGTAATAAAACTGTTTTTAGCTCGAAGTTAATCAGAAAATGAGCTGTAACAGCTAAATATGCATCCATTGCGCAGGAAGTCCAGCAATCCGTAGTGAGACAGACTTTTTGTGCCTTTTGGACTAATTCTGTAACTTGACTCTTGCACTCTAAATACAGCCCTGGTAGCCATACTCCAGATATTAATTTCCTGTTAGGCAACTCGTAACTTGGATTTAAAGCTTCTACGAAACTTCTGAACCCCTTGTCTTCCACAAGAGAAAATGGTTGATAGTCCTGGGTAATCATCTGGAGCAATTTTTTGTCAATATATTTTTTTCGTCTATCGTCTATTTTACGTGGCACGTATGAGGTTATTGCCTGTTGTTTTTTACGGTGCTGCAAATTTTCTTGTAAGACAATTTGGATATTTGCTGGCACTTCAACTGGTCTGGTGGAGCTTGATGATTCTACCTGTTCGATAACAGACGTCTGTTGATTTTCAACCGTAATAGCCACTCGAGTTTGTTTTTGTTCTGTATATAGATAATTTTGATACGCACTTAAGTGTTTATGGCTCAAATGTTTTTTTAAATTAGTTACGGAAGTTTTAAACGAATAATTTTTTTTACACAATATACATTTTGCCACAGTCTTATCTGGGATTTTTTCATAATGATCCCAAATAGATGCACCCATTTTTTATTTTTGTCAAAACCTAATTTAATGTTTAATCAATTCAGTTAATATACATATACAAACACACACACACACATGTATGTATATATGTATATATTTGAAATAAAACTATTTTTACTGATTTTATCGCGTTTGTATTTCATTTCCCTATGTTTCCAAAGCTGTACAGTATTCATGGTTACGCGAAAACTATAGGTATTTAGAGGTATCTGACGTCCAACAAGTCATTATTATTACAGAACGCTACAGTATTAGAAAACATGACAAAAATATTTCTTGCCGGATATATCTCAGTATGACCGCGTGCCGATCCGGTGATAGCTTATTAGATTTTGTAGTTTTAAATTAAATTGATGTAATATAAAAATTAGCATAAAATTTCATGTTTAACAATAACTAACCAAAAACAATATAGGTATATATTTTTATATGGAATCACTTTCTTTTTGTACTGGCAATGAATTTGTATCAACACAAGCCAATCAAAATTTAATAACAATATCAGGATAACCGCTCGATATCGCCCACATCAGCTTTGCTCGGTATTTTCTTTTTAGTGTGTTTTGGAAGATACATTTAAATATAATAAAAATAATTAATAAAATTATCCGTGTGGTGACGGAGTAAGAATACAATTCACCACCCCATATCTTACCTGTGGGTGATCGTACGAGACGACTAAGGGATATAAAACGCATATAACATCTATGCGAGAGAAGGAAAACTCGGCACAAAACCATATACCAACACGTCTGACCAGCGTGATGTAGTAGGTTAATTTTCCTCCCATTACGGAGGAGGCCCGAGCCCAACAGTGGGACATTTATGGGCTGTGATGATGATGATAATGGTGAATAAAATAATAATAAAAAAATATTAATGGCACTTGGGGACTGCCGCGGTAAAGCTATTGCATAGCATTTTTTATCAACTTATGCAATTATAATTATTTATTTATTTTTTATTTATGCAGTATAAAAGCAAAAAAGTTTTAATAAATAGTATTCTCCAATAATACCTACAAGAAATGATGTATTAGCATCATTTCTTGTATTATTGGAGAATACTATTTATTAAAACTACTATTATAATTTATTAAAACATTTAAAGTACACATTTATAAACTATTTTATTTATAATATTATTAAATTTTAAATTATAAATAAATTTTGCAAAATTAAATTGCAAAAAGAGTTTATAATTAACAGTGAGATTCGAACCCACGCCTTTCCGGACTAGTGCCTAAATCCAGCGCCTTAGACCACTCGGCCACGCTCTCTGCTTAATATCAAATCAAAATTAACTGATGCTTTATAACCATACAATCTTTGGTTTTATTTTCATTACGGAATTTCTTGATTCGGTCGCCGCGCTCAAGGTCCGCGCGATAAAAAAAAAAAAATAATTAATAAAATTAACCGTGTGGTGACGGAGTAAGAATACAATTCACCACCCCATATCTTACCTGTGGGTGATCGTACGAGACGACTAAGGGATATAAAACGCATATAACATCTATGCGAGAGAAGGAAAACTCGGCACAAAACCATATACCAATACGTCTGACCAGCGTGATGTAGTAGGTTAATTTCCCTCCCATTATGGAGGAGGCCCGAGCCCAACAGTGGGACATTAATGGGCTGTGATGATGATGATGATGGTGAATAAAATAATAATAAAAAAAATATTGATGGCACTTGAGGACTGCCGCGGTAAAGCTATTGCATAGCATTTTTTATCAACTTATGCAATTATATTTATTTTTTATTTATGCAGTATAAAAGCAAAAAATGATGCTAATACATCATTTCTTGTAGGTATTATTGGAGAATACTATTTATTAAAACTACTATTATAATTTATTGAAACATTTAAAGTACACATTTATAAACTATTTTATTTATAATATTATTAAATTTTAAATTATTATAAATAAATTTTGCAAAATTAAATTGCAAAAAGAGTTTAAATAGTAGTGGGAATCGAACCCACGCCTTTACGGTCAGTGCGTAAATCCAGCGCCTTAGACCACTCGGCCACGCTCCCTGCTTAAAATCAAAGCAAAATTAACTGATACCTTACAACCATACAATCTTCGGTTTTATTTTCATTACGAAATTTCTTGATTCGGTCGCCGTGCTCAAGGTCCGCGCGATAAAAAAAATCACTCATCATCATCATCATCATCTTGCTCTTATCCCAATTACTTGGGGTCGACGCAATATGTCATCTTCCTCCATACAGTCCTATCAGACGTCATCTCTGCAGTCACTCCCTGTCTATCCATGTCATACCTCACGCAGTCCATCCATCTTTTGTTTGGTCTTCCTTTACCCCTAAAGCCTTCAACATTCATATTTAAAACTTTCCTCACAACATTTCTTTCATCCCGTCTCATCACATATCCATACCATGTTAACCTTTCACTCCTTAACTTTTCCGTCACTGGCGCAACTTTCAAACTTCCTCTTATATGCTCATTTCTTATTTTATCCAATCTCGTCACACCACACATCCATCTCAACATTCGCATCTCCGCTACATGCAGTCGTCTCTCATCCGAAAAAAAATCACTATAAATAAAAAAAAGAAAACTAAGGATCCGAACCTAGTGCCCGTTAGTTTGGTTTAGACTACTCGATTTTCCAACTGATCAATGTCTATTCTTAATGACAGCGTCAAAATTTGCTTTCATATATTAATAGTTTTCATCAGCCAAAGAAAAATTATATTTTTATCGCCTAAAAATACTGACAAAACAATATTTTCTGTTAATGAAACTTAGCTAGATCGATTAATGGTCCCCGAAACCTCCTGCATGCTAAATTATATCATAATAATATATACAAGAATTGCTCGTTTAAAGATATTAGATATACTGTAACGGTTAGATGTATATATAAATCTCTGTAATAACGATGTCTTGGATGTGAGATACCTTAGCCATCCCATGACCACGGACGCTGTAAATTATTTGATTTGTCAAAAATCATACCTATACAAATACGATAAAATTTATAAAAATTGTTTTATGTGAAATGTGTAATACTAGCGTAAAAATGAACACTCATTATCATGTATATACCTATTTGGAATACACTTTACACCAAACACTAATCTATATTTATTTACACTAAATTACTTCAAAACAAAATGAAAACAAAACCTAATAAACTTAAACACGCGTATCGCCCGTAAAGAATGCACGCACGCGGCAAGTGAAATTTACTTCCATAATTTCATTCATTTCATAAATAAACAATGAAACAAATGATTTTGCGATTTGCTACAAATCATTACAAAGCAGTTAATACTTTATAGTACTAAACTTAAAGTTCAATTTTAAAATTCTTGTCAAAGCTAATCAAGGTTGAAGTTCAAATTACGTCACACATGCCACCTGTTCGTATAGCGATACGAAGATATCCGAATGATGTGCCATGAAGGTATGTAGCAGAGAAATAGCAAAATAGCAAAGTAGCAAAGTAGCAAGATTTTTAAGGCGGGTAACAGATGTGACGTATGAAAATCCATTTCATATGATTTTTCACATGCTACTTGTGAATTATGCCATGCTTAGTTGTACACGGAGAAATTGAAGCGATCGAGTGAGTGAGTAATGAAGCAAAACTGTGAGTACAATTTAAAGTGATTTGTTAGTGTTAAATTGCGGGGCTTAGAAAAAGTGAAGTTTATGCATGAACTTGTAAAATTTGAAGGGTTCGCTTAGTTTACTGTCTGGGACTTAGAATAGTTTCGATAAAAACGACGAGACGAGGAACCTATGCCCGATTTCTGAACTGCATATAAGTGCAAAAGCACTTAGAAAAATCGCGCTTCAAATTTTACTCTTGGCGACACTTATAAAAATACTACTGGGCTACTCTTGGAATACAATATGGAAAAGGAACTTAGAAAGTTGAGAGATATAAAAGGACAGATTGAGAAAGGCCTTGTTAACTTTAAGAAGTCCCCGAAGGAACGCATTACCTACAATTTCGTCGATACGCGGCTGGAAATGTTGGAGAATCAGTTCAAGAACTTTTCTAGCAAATACGAAGGAATTGTAGGCGAGTGTGAGGGAGACGAATTGGTCGACTATTTTCAAGAGGACATCTATGAAAATGTTTATGAAAGTTATCTGATGTACAAAGTAGAACTTAAAAATGCCCTGTCTAAATTAAAATCTCATAGTTCCGATAAAGAAATGTGTGATGTTTCACCTGATAATGTTGTAAGACTACCAAAAATAATTTTACCTACTTTTAGCGGAAAATATACCGAGTGGTCATCGTTCCGGGATTTATTTATTTCTTTAGTTCACAACAATAAAAAGCTAGATGACGTACAACGTCTTCACTACTTAAAGACGCAACTGTCAGGTGAAGCAGAACAGTTAATAAGACATGTTCCTATAACTGATATTAATTATAAAAAGTGTTGGGAAATGTTAGAACACCGATTTAACAATAAAAAATTTATGTCTACTTGTATTCTAAAAAGGTTATTTAATCAACGGAACATAGTGGTCGAATCGTCAAATGCATTAAAAGATCTTCTTGATGTAACTAGTGATTGTTTGCACGAGCTTACCAATCTTGGTATTGACGTTAGCTCATGGGATGTAATTATTATATACGTAATAAGTTTGAAGTTGGACCTAGAATCTAGGAAGCAGTGGTGGGAACTGCATGTTAGTCAATCCTCCGATGATCTGCCTTCTTTTAAACAATTTCGCGAATTTTTGGAGACACGTTTTCGAGCTTTGGAGTTCGTCGAACCCAAACATAAATCAAAATTTAGATCTCCTACATCTCACACCAAAGTATTGCATAGCGCTATTAATGTTTCATGTCCGCATTGTTCCGATAATCACAAATTAGCTAACTGTAAGAAGTTTTCCAAAGAAAATACTGACGAGCGCCGCTCTATTGCTCAGTCTTTAGGCGTATGTTTCAATTGCTTAGGGAGTAACCATACTTCTAAAATATGTCGTGTTCTTTCAAAATGCCGAATTTGCCAGCGAAAGCATCATACGTTGCTACACCCAAAGAACCCTAGTGTAACTAGTGTCGTGGGCAAACCAATAGAGTCTGCCACGTCACATGAAGGTGCTTCAGAGTCGTCACCACATGATATAAGTGCAAATGTAATAGCTCATTTTGTGAATGGACGAGCTCAGGGTCAAGTCCTGTTAGCCACGGCCCTCATAAAGGTCGGATCACAAGATGGGTCCTCTCAAATTTTGAGAGCATTGTTGGATCAAGGATCACAAGCATCCTTTATAACTAAGGCAGCTGCGCAATTACTTCGTTTAAAGAAGGTAGTTTCTAAAACTACAATTGCTGGGATTGGAGGTGGTCATGGCGGTGTTGTCTCTAGACATGTCGTTAAAATCATTATACAATCGTTACATGACCCTTCTTTCACCTTAGAAGTAACTGCGCATGTATTGAGCTCTCTTACTTCAGTTATGCCGGATGCACAATTTGAAATTCGGGAGTGGCCAGAAATTCACAATATGAATTTAGCCGACCCAAAGTTCAACTTGCCTAACAAAATTGATATTTTGTTGGGAGCAGAAACGTATTGTCGTATATTAAAGGTAGGATTAGTCAAGAGTCCTAGTGGCTCTCGGGTCGCACAAGATACATATTTAGGGTGGATTGTGTCAGGCCATGTTGGTAAAACAGAAGGTTCATTCAGTTCACATTACACTATAATTGCGATGCATACTCAAATAGAAGAGAATGAAATGTTAAAACGTTTATGGGAACTGGATGCCGAACCTGCTTTAACGAAAAGACCTTTCACGCCTGAAGAACAGGCTTGTGAGGAATTTTACAGGAACACGACGAAAAGGGATGAGGAAGGACGATACATAGTAAAACTACCTTTTCGTTTTGAAGATCCACCTTGTAAATATGGCCATTCTAAAAGCATAGCTATTAAAAGACTGTTGGGACTAGAAAGGAAGTTGGCTAGGGATAGTCAATTGAAACAACAGTATAATGATGTAATGAAAGAATATTTATTGCTAGGACATCTGGAAAAAATAATTGATGAGACAACCATTAAACGAAGTGATGCGGTGTATTTGCCACACCACGCAGTGGTGAGACAAAATAAACTGACTACTAAGGTAAGAGTGGTGTATGATGCATCATGTAAGGGAACGAACGGGGTTTCCTTAAATGATACCTTAATGGTAGGACCCACTCTCCAGGCGGACTTACGACACATTGTTATGAGATGGCGGCAACATCCAATCTGTTTGGCAGCAGACATCATAAAAATGTACCGTCAAATCAAAGTCGCGCGTTCAGACACTGACTTTCAAAGGATTGTTTGGAGAGAGGATCCTAGCAAAGAGATTGAAGATTTCAGACTTCTGACTGTGACCTTTGGTACGTCGTCCGCCCCTTACTTAGCAGTCAAGTCATTGCATCAAGTTGCGTGCGATGAAGGTAAAAACTATCCATTGGCTGCTGATAGGGTTATTACGGACTTTTATATGGATGACTTGATGACTGGCTGCCAATCTGAAACAGAAGTAGTAGAAATTTATACAGAAATAAATAGTTTATTAAAAAAAGGAGGCTTTCAGCTACAAAAATGGACAAGCAATAAGATGCACTTATTGGAGGAGTTAAAGGAAAATTCGGGTAAGGATTTGGAAATAAAAATGGACAAAGTAACAAAGATTTTAGGACTTACCTGGAACAGAAACACTGATGAATTTGACTACTCCGTAAGAATGTCACCCCCACCGGCATCTGAAACAAAAAGAACGGTAATATCAGAAATATCACGGCTTTATGATCCATTAGGATGGATAGCACCGTGTATCATAACCTCGAAGGTTTTTATTCAAAAATTATGGATTGCTGGTATAGGCTGGGATGATGAGTTGCCATCGGAACTCCTACAAGAATGGAGATGTTACCGTGCAGAACTGGAAAGACTAGTAGACTTTCACATTCCTAGATGGATAGGCAAAGGAGAACGAAACCTTGCCATAGAGCTACATGGATTTAGCGATGCATCGAATATAGCTTATGCGGCTGTGGTGTATTGTCGAATTATCGATCTATATGGCAAAGTACACTCTCACCTTTTGACCGCCAAAACAAAGGTAGCTCCGATCAAGCAATTGTCTATTCCTCGCCTAGAATTGTGTGGCTCGGTTTTAGTGGCAAAATTATTAACCGAAGTAGCTGATGTTATGAATATACCGAAGGGAGACATCCACGCTTGGACTGACTCATCTGTTGTGTTGGCTTGGTTAAACGATCATCCTAGTCGATGGAAAACTTATGTAGCCAACCGCACTTCAGAAATACTTGGTTTGTTGGACAATACGCAATGGGCTCATGTCCAGTCAAAAGACAATCCAGCGGATATCGCTTCTCGTGGAGCATCTTCAGCTGCGCTACTGAATAGTGATCTTTGGAAACGGGGACCAGATTGGTTAAGAAATGATCCTATAGTATATACAAGACCTAGAGGAATTCATACTCGCGAAGAGATAAAGGCTACTAAGGTCCATACAGTCAACCTAATATTGGATTTTGATGTTAACTTGGGGTCGAAGTTCTCATCGCTAAGAAAGCTGATTAGAGTAATTGCGTACTGCAAAAGGTTCTTGCAGTCAACAAAACGTCGCAAAACTAATAATAAATTCACACCTTACCTTTCCGTGGCGGAAATCCGTGAAGCTTTAGACCAATGCATTAGGCAAACTCAGCAGCAATGGTTTCACGCCGAAATTGTAGCCCTGAAAGGTAACATACAATTGAACAACAAAAGTCCATTATATAAATTAAATATTTTTATGGATAAAAATGAAATATTACGCGTAGGTAGTAGGCTCCGTAACTCTTTACTACCTGATGATACAAAGCATCCAGTTGTTATCCCACATCAATCAAGTCTAGCTAAGTTAATTGTAGCCGACGCGCATGATAGGACCTTTCATGGGGGACAACAGTTGGTGCTTAATTTTATACGTACCAGGTACTGGATCAGCCGGGTAAAAAATATAGCTCGAGCACACATACGTAGTTGTGTGAGGTGTATACGGCATGCTGCTACCACGAAACAGCAGATGATGGGGGACCTTCCAGCTTGCAGGGTGACCCCAAGTAAACCATTTCTTAACGCTGGTGTGGATTACGCAGGGCCAATTAATATGCGAGTATCTAAAGGTCGCGGACAACGGTCCTATAAAGGATATATCTGCTTGTTTGTATGTATGGCTACACGCGCCATACACATTGAAGCCGTTTCAGACCTAACTGCAGAGAGTTTTTTGGCAGCATTCAGACGATTTGTCTCCAGACGTGGTCATTGCCGTCACATCTGGAGCGACAATGCTACCAATTTTGTAGGCGCTGCCAGGGAGCTCCAGTCACTATTTGCACAGGAAGGCTCAATGTTTAAAGATATTGCAGCTTCTCTTGCAAACTCCCAAACTGAATGGCACTTTATCCCTCCCCACGCTCCAAACTTTGGTGGACTGTGGGAAGCAGGGATAAAAAGTGTAAAGCACCATCTGAAACGCATTGTGGGTAACTCCACTCTCACATTTGAGGAAATGGGCACCGTGTTGTCTCAAATTGAGGCATGCTTAAATTCAAGACCCTTGTCTCAAAACAGTAACGACCCTCAGGACCCAACGCCTTTAACTCCTGGTCACTTTTTAGTTGGCCATCCGTTGGTTGTGCCACCTGAATACGATTATGAAACTGCTACAGTAAGTACACTACGGCGCTGGCAATTGGTACAACGTATGGTGCAACAATTCTGGCGTAAATGGAAGCAGGAATATTTGACACAGTTCTTTCAAAGACAGAAATGGGCTACTCGAATTCCTGATTTTAAGGTAGGGGATATAGTTTTAATAAAAGGAGACAACTTACCTCCAGCTAAATGGCTGTACGGGAAAATAACCCAACTGCACCCGGGTAAGGATGAGTTGACACGTGTGGTTACCATTCTTTGCAAGGGTTCCACGATAAAGCGTCCAACTTCAAAGTTGTGCTTGCTTCCTGTTACTAAGTAAATCTCAAATGTTCATTCTTTTATTTTCTGTTTTGTTTTATGTTATTAGAATTTATGTTTATTTAACAAAATGTTATAATATTACACTCGATTGATTATTATTACCGTTTAAACTGTCACCTTTTAAACTTTTTATTTTAAGATTGATTTATGCACATAATGTACTTCAAAAAATGAGTTTTTTTTTGTTAAATAGATAACCTTTGATTTGTACCTGTTGTCGTTACCATAGTACAAAAATATTATACAGTCCATTACTTTTGTCGATTTGATAATGAATCATGAAATTTTCATCATGGTACTAAAGGGATAATAATCCCTTTGGTGGGCGGAATGTTTAATGTTTAGAATGTATCCGATCCTAACGCCACTCTTTATATTATTGGAAATGTTTACAAGGAGTCGATAGATGGCGTTGGGATCGAATTAAATCGCGATATGGTTATGTTACACGAAAAGGTATAGACATGCATGTTTTTAAATGAATAAATGTCTCGCTCTGAGGTACTCTCTATTATTTAGTATCACTGGGCTCCTTTGGTATCCTGTACCGATATTGTACACTATGAAAGAAGAGTATATATTGTATCGACCCCATGTAATTGGGATACGAGTAGGAGAATGATGATTAAGCAAATAATTGCTAAATGTAGGTAAATGATTCAGTATTAGAATTTAAAATGTCATATTTGTAAAGATTTTTTTTTAATTTACTTAAAAATGTTATTCAATCTTGTGATAAATTAATATTATGATTGTCTATGGTTAGAAACTGAAAAACCAGCTGAAAAAATATCATTGTATATTATATGCTATTAATTTAAATGCAATTATATAAATATACACGGAAAAAATAGAAGAAATTCAATAATCCATTCGATGTTTTAACAATTCTCATTTCAGGATAAAATTTTTAAATAAAATATAGTACATATTCTTATATAACAGAAGAGAAGCCTACACAGAGGATAAACGGTTTAGATTTTCATAAATCGGTAATAATAATGTTGATGTGAATGAGCTGAGAAAATGGGTGGAACAAATTAAGGTATTATAAATTTTTAAAAAGTAAATTGCACAGAAGGGTTCATAGTTAGCGCTGAAGCTATCCCTTTTATATTTTTTTTTTTTATGAAATTTTTTATAGGCTTTAAGATAGTAATCTTCAATTTTTTACGTGACAAAAAGGGTGCAAAAAAAGAGCTCCAAACGATTGTTATATTGCGCTCTAAATAGTCGTACTATTTTGCACACTTAGAAGTGAAGATTTTGTGACGAATAGTTGCTGATAAGTACGTGATATATACAGGCACTTAAGTTATTTTTCCCTCAAACTTAAGAAGAGTGAGACATACGCTCCACATTTACATCACATTTTTTTAAAGCAATAATAATAATCATATTCTATGTTATTCAAAAGCGATTTATAAATAAATTAAAATGCAATACAAAATTTTTACTTCTAATATGTATTTTTACAACACAATGTCTATTTTTATTAATAAATAATTATACTTATTACTATATTTATAATTTATTTACAAGTAGGTATCTATTTTTTTATGTAAGAAAATTAATAATTTTTATTCACAAAAGTCAACAAATTTTAAAACTAATTTTAATTATTACGTTTTACAACTAGTGAGTCCAGGTCCTATGCATGCGGCATATGCTATAGCATGCGGAAGGAAGTTCTGTTCGTAGTTACCCGTAAAGAGATGAGACCACGGACCTTTAGCGAAGACTGCCACGTCTTCCCCACCATGGGTCTCACGACTGATTGGAACTAGAGATGGATATGTGTAGTTTAGGTGACCTGAAATTATATTATCTTATATAGAAAATAAAAATAAGAAAAAGTTTAGATCATTTTTCCCTTCCTTCCTCATTTATATCCAACACTGGAGAAATTAATACCTGCATGGATTAAATGCATAACAATAAAAAAAGATGAATAAAGAACTTACTAAAATTGTCAGTGCTAACATCGTGCCTGTTGTTATTTACGCCTGATTTATATCCGGGACCGTTCGCGTAACTCAATGTAGTATATGGTAAATGATCAGACCCATTAAGCTGTGGAACAGAACATAATTTTACTAGCAGTAACAATAGTAATAATTATAGTTCATCTAATCTAAGAAGTGCATTTTGACGTTTCGCATGTTTTAATACACAATAACCTTGGTCAAACGTATACACATGATTGCAAACAATAAATCTTAAATTTAAAAGAACTATTAAGTTATTTACATAATTAACGGTGCGGGTGACTTTCTTGTACAATAATGTAATGTTGAAACTCGTAAAATTAATTTAAAATTAAAATAACATGGTAAATAGTAATTATTATTAACGATCTTACAATGTCATGTCATCACGTTCTACACAGTAGTGCTTGATAACTTCCAATTCACGAATATCCAAATAATCGGTAAAAATATTAGATTAATATATTTAATCGAATAGTGATTTTGACAGCGATGTACGTTTCGACAATGTTATTGATAAGGAAATAATTATTAATGTTCGCGACGATGATAATTCAAGTAATAGTAGTGATTCTGAATAAATAGCTATTTTCAAACATATATATAAATAGCTATTTACAATTTTAGTTTTTACTTAACCTAATCCCACTAATTATAATGAATAGATTTTATGACGAGATAATTAAATTTGTTTATTATTAATTTAGCACTTAATTGTTCATCTCCTTTTTGAAAAATAAAAAAATAAACCGATTATTAATTACAAAGAATCAATATCGATTTCTCACTAAAATCGGATATTTTCGATCGCTATTATTTGGTTCACATACCTAGACAACTTACTCCGACAGCTGTCAAAGTGCACTTCTTAGATTAGATAGACTGTAGTCCCTATATCCGATGTCAATGCCAAAAATAGTGCATTTTCACTTATTTAACTCGATTGTGCGGGTGCGTGTGCATGTGCGTGCGCGTTTGCGTGTGCGTGTGCGTGTGCCAGTGCGCGTGTGTGTGTATATATTAAAAATGTAAAAAATACGAAAAATATAAAATAATAATTATTTATTGATAGCAAAAATTTACATTTGATAGACAAAAGTTCTAGCCTCTAAACTAGCACAGTGATGCTGTATTTCAGGGACCAGCATCCACACTTGTACTATAACGTTTTTAATAACTTTTGGCTTTCACTGCATAGATAGCATTGTAGTTAAGATACTAAACTACAGTACCAAAAGTCTTGGTTTCCCACGCAGGCAATACTTTGTGCAATCCACATTTTTTTTTTCACTACTGGGTGTAATTTATGTTTATTAACTATATGTTTGTACAGTCTCCCGCGACACAAAGATATTTTTGGAGTTTACTCCTTAAAAATCGATTTTCATATAAGGCGCCCGGTATGAGAAAAATTTGAGGAGTAAAATCTAGTGATCGAATGACCTCGTTACGTTTTTGTTGCGCAACCTATTCTGCGCACCTTTCACTTTCTGACGTGAGATAATACTTCACTAACCAGTTTTACATACATACGTACATATCATCACGCCGTATCCCTTGCAGGGTAGGCAGAGAGAACAGAGTGCTAGAGAACTCTATCTTTGCATACTTCATTCGCTTCCTCAACATTCATAATTCTCTTCATACACGCTCGCCAGTTTCGGAGACTCTTGACTCCACCTTCCTGGTACATGACCGATCTGGTCTAGGTAGGTTAGTCTCGGTCTCCCCCGGTACCTACATCCTTCCACTTTCGCATTGTATATCTTCTTAACCAGACGTTCGTTCGGCATTCTTTCCACATGTCCGAACCATGGGAGCATTCCCTTTCGCATCTTTACACCAATACTCTCTTTCATACCTATTCGCTCTCTAACCAGTCTTAATAAATGTAAATAAAAAAATATATATTTTTTTAGTCAAATGAGCTTTTTTTGCGCCAGTTTTGATAATCGTACAGGAGTAAACTCCAGTCGTGCGTCGGAGCTGACACACACACTTTTTTTTTAAGGCAGGGTGTTGACTCTTTTCCGGACCGACCATTGATATCAAGGAATCGGTACTAAGGGTCAGTTTAATGGCGACGAGGAGGGAACACAGTAGTTTATTGAGGTATACACCCTTCTTCCGTCACCCCGGACGTAAAGTGTGGGCTGTGTCCAGAGTATAGCCTGGCCAAAAAAAAAAGAGTACGTTCTTTAAAAACAGATTCAGCTTATATAATTCATTAATAACCTAACTAGCTAAATACCGTCCACTTCGCTGGGCACATTGTCAATTTGTATATGAACCCAGATCTTTTATATGAATAAATTGTCTAATTATTAATTGATAAATAGTTAAGTAATTTTCTTTTAATTTAAAGTTGTGAAATATAGCATCAGTTATAAAAATAGTTTCACATCACCTATGAGTTGCTGTGTATTGGAATTTGTCCCTATTATTTAACGTGGAACGACCCTCAATAGGTGTAAACGACAAAAAGTTATTAAAATACATTCCAAGTTCATTGTTAAAATTCTTAAGTTCGTTTACTTCGTTTTGAGCAATGGCTATGCGACTAGTTTGCGCAGTTCGCTTAATTTTTGTAATGGTAATGTCTTAAACAAAATAGAGTATAGTAGTAGGGAACATTTTGCTGATTTACAAAGCTGATAAAAGCCATTAAACAGAGTGATAAATTTAAGCTAAGATTTAGGATAATACTAAATATATCCTATATATATGTGCAACAACGTAGAATATATTTAAACAGAGCACTTCTATTTTATCACTAAGGCAAAAAAGCTACAACTTGATATTGTTTCTCTTTAATAAATCGAGATTGGTAATTTAGAAATATGTGAAAAGAAGGTTTAGGAAAGAAGGCATTTGAAAGAAGTTGGACGAGAAATTCCAAGAGAAATTCCCTAAGTTTTGTAATTGAAAATATTACTTAACAACAGTTATTTAACAACAGTTGCCATGGCAATGGTTACCATACCAATGGTTGAAATGGCAATACTAAAATAACAAAGATTACTATTTTAAAGACTACCAAGGCATTATTATGATACCATAATACAATTGTAAAGGTAGATAAAAAAAAATATTTGTATAGGATTTTTTTAACAGCCGTTCTTGGTACGTATCTAACTGGCAACAGAAATACCTATGTAAATTATACAATAAATCAGACATATAGTTTCGGATATCTCCTGACGAGTATGATATTTTATTTTTGATACAAATAAAATTCTACCTTATTAGTAAGTCCGAGTATATCAGTTCCTCTCTTGCTATAACCGCTATACGTCATTGTATGACTATGATCAGAAGTCACCACTATTAGAGTTTCCTCCATATTAACTAATTTCATTGCCGCTTCAACAGCCTTAGCGAATTCAGCTGTTTCATCTAATGCTTTACGGGCTTTAGTCTCGTGATGTGCTGTATCTATTCTTCCACCTGAAATAGTTATAATACGTATATAAAATCATCATCATTATCTATATCAGGCTGGACAGACGGGTTGATTTTGAATTTGGTTCAGAGATTTCCTTCGCTTGCATAGAAGTTATTTAAGTATTATATCCCTTAGGCTCAATTCATCAGTCTTACCCTTGGGTATCGTAGAAGATGACTAAGATGTAAGTCAGACAATTGCACATTCCGTTCATATAACATCCAAGAGAATGAAAACTCAAAGTAACATACTATACCAGGTTGGTATAAACAGCATGGTCATGTTTCCTCCTGTTTTGAAGGAAACTCGAACCCAGCAGTGGCACATATACGAAATAAGATAAAGATGATGATGCTCATAGAAATAACTATTTTTTTTCGTAATTTAAGTCCCCAATATAGCAAAATATAAATAAAAAGTGAAAATAACTAGAAACTTTACCTTCAACAAACAGGAAGAATCCATTTTTCTTTCTGGAGAGCATTTGTATGGCCTTCTGCGTCATTTCAGCTAAAGATGGATCATCATCTTCAGCTTCCAAATGATACGGCATATGGTCAGGTGAAAATAGACCTAATACTGTATCATATTTATCGGTATTAAGAGTCAAAAATCCTTGTCTATTGTAAACGTATTTTGGGGTTAAACCAAGTTTTTCCTTCTTGATAATCCACTCTCTAATCAAATCGATACCATCGCTTCTATATCCTCGATGACCTTCAATATCTTTTTGGTTTTTGGGAAAAAAGTTCTTACGTCCACCACCTAATACAACCTGTAATAGATAGATATAAAATTAAGAAATAACGAAACATTTAAAATCTAAAAAAAAAATAAACTGTGATATAGCATAGCTCATGAAGACATATACACATACACGTAAATTTCTGTAGTTTTGTCGTCGCCGCCGAGGTATGAAACCGCGCAGCGTGAAAATCATAACTACAAATTTGGGGGCACCTATTTTGTCTCCACGGGTGCTCTAAGCCGAGTTCCGTATCACAGAGAAGGTGCCCTTGTTGATATATTGCTTAGAATACTTTCATCAGGTTGAGATCACTTAGTGCTTCACCCAGAGTCCGGGCAAAGCTGTCAAAGCCATCTGCGCCTAACAGCAAATCCCTCAAAAAAAGTAGTAAAAATTCTTTCTCTTCTTTAGCCCGCAAAATATCTAATATTAGGTACAGACATCCGCTACTATGGCACAGAAAATGATTGATATTGTCTCACCCTGGCCATAATTCTCTATGACTTATTGACCTACACTGCTGGATAAGGACCTCATCATTACGAATAAAGTCATAATCGCCACAATTGGCAGATAGAATAGCGATTGCAGTAGATTTTAGAAGTTTCCCAAAAGAGTGTGACTGCTTAGTCTCATGGTAAATCCCCAACCAATTTTGCAGACTCTCACGAGAATTTGCATGTTTAATGCCGAACCGTCAGGATAGAGCCTCGTTTAAAAGCACAACAGGTATTGAATCAATATTCGAAGTTTGCGTAAAATTGCAAGTCCTAGAGGCAGCATCACGTAAAAGTAAGAAGACTTCCTTATATCCTAATCTACCTTGATCCTATCCCATATTTCTTGCCTTTCTTGAGGTGCGTAGTACATTGATTAGCTGTTGTAAAAAGGTAGGTTGAGGTAGGTTAGGCTCCTTTCCTCAAAAATGCCAATTGCCACCATGCATCGCCTAATTAAATTAATTAGCCCACGAAAAAGAAAAATAATTACAAATTATATTATTTATTCTTCAACAAACAGAGGATATATGGAATACTTACATCAATGAGACTTCCAACTCGTCCCTTAACCAGTTGGATAGCTATATCATCGCAGTGCATTCCCTTCTGTGGTAAATCTGTATCAGCCTCCCATCTTCTGTCTGCTGAGTGTGCATAAGATGCGGCTGGAGTAGCATGAGTTACTCGCGTCGTAGTTACTACACCTAATATAATAATTAATTAATTAATGTTTTATTTTATCCACTTGGATTTTATCCCAAGTAGCAGTGGCACATATATGAGCTGATATGATGATGTAGAATTCTTTGTGGTCCCCATAAATAATTATTCTGAGTATGATAGCTATAATTTTCATTTGTTAATTATATATTTCTCTAAATTACTGAAATTTAGCATTTAATATGCTTAATTATTTATAAAATCCGATTACGAAATGAAAAATGATGTCGCAAGCGGGATTCGAACCCGCGCCTATTGGGATTCCGGCCCAATCGTGCTGCCACTACACCACCGCGACTAATTGTAGGACATGCAATTTTCATTTCGTATTGTATTTACGTCTTAAGGTGACGGTATGCTATCTACCCGACAATGTTTACACATTGTTATAGGCTTAATACTTCAAACTTTACAGTTAGAATTGTATTAAACGATGACACAACCTTGTAGCATTTAGTAAATGCTAAATTTCAGTAATTTTCATTCAGCATTTAGTAAATGCTAAATTTCAGTAATTTAAATAACAAGGTTGTGTCATCGTTTAATACAATTCTAACTGTAAAGTTTGTAGTATTAAGCCTATAACAATGTGTAAACATTGTCGGGTAGATAGCATACCGTCACCTTAAGACGTAAATACAATACGAAATGAAAATTGCATGTCCTACAATTAGTCGCGGTGGTGTAGTGGCAGCACGATTGGGCCGGAATCCCAATAGGCGCGGGTTCGAATCCCGCTTGCGACACCATTTTTCATTTCGTAATCGGATTTTATATATATTTCTCTATTTTGACGGAGCAAGAATAGAATTCATTCCCTTTTTCTTATCTGTGTCTTAAAATATGATAAATGGATGTATATTATAATGCATATAACATCTATATAAGACAAGAACGTTCGAAATAAGACACTATACCGACACGTCTGACCAGCGTGGTTAAGTCAAATTCCCTCCTATTGTGAAGACCGCTTGCGGCCAGTAAGCATAATTATATATGAGCTGAGATTTTGATGAAGACGACGAATTGTAACGAAATGCCCCACGACACATGGATTTATTCCTTAGTGTGCTGTGTTCTTTCTATACCAAGTCGCATATGGCCTAAAGAAGAAGAAATTATAACTACCGTATCAATTCCGATTTGGGTTTTCTTTTACTTTTTATACATTTTTAACTCTATCTTCATCCACAATTGAACATAATAGCCTCGCTATGGTGAGGGTTATTTGCTAATTGCATCACTTAACAGACAGATTGATCATTGTAGTAGGATTTTTGAATCCATAAAATTGGTGTCCACTAACCTGGTACTTTCATTCACGAATTCCATATTACATTAAGAAATAGTGACATGTTTTATTCTCAACCTGAAACTACTAGGGGTAATATTTGACTTTAAGTAAATGATAACATTTTTTTATTGTTCTCAGCCCATTTACATTTCTCAGTAGCATCCAAATTCCTTCGGATATAAAAACAAACTAACGAATAATTAATTATCTTGAGTTTAGATTAATATAAAACGAGATATAATAAATATATGCATAAAGCGTTCATGATCACAAAAAGACTAATATATTTAGTGTCCAATATATCGTTACTATTACAGATTTTCAAATCTACTCTTTTCAGATTTTAATTATTATTTCTTAATACAAATTTGTATTGCTTCCTCTTCTTCTTTAAAACAACACAAAACATCCCTTGTGGGGCGGATGGCTATGGCCTAATCACACCTAACCCAAACCGCCAATGGAGGTGTAAATTGCACTAGAGTGTGAGAGACTATGGATTGCTCCTACTTGGGAATCGATATGGGATAGATTGGGTGTGATAAGTTGGTATCGTAAGCTAGTGCTTCACGTAATTGTTATGTGTAGTTTTTTAAATATTACCTGTTCCTTTTCCTGCCTTTTGCGCCCAGTCCATTAGTCCAGTGATAGAATGGAGACCATCTCTTTGACCTTTGCAGTCTCCACGTTTGACAGCACCGCTCAGTCCGACAGTTCCGCTGTTTGCTTTAACTCCAGACAAATATGCTGTACCGCTGCATGCTGAGTCGGCCACATTATTATCCACACAATATGTCTGAAATAAAATAGAAACTAATTTATTTATAAAATAAAAAAATGTTATTTATAAAAAAAAAATATAACAAAAGCAATTCATTCTGACCTTATTACTAAAAGGATCACAAATATTTTACTAGATATAATAACAAACTTCACCTTCCTACTCCATAAACGAATTACTGTAAAAGAAATTTAATGTTTGAGGGGATACAGATGTTCGATAAATTACTAAAAGATATCGCAGAAACAGACACGATTATTACATTTAAGACGAAATTGAAAAAATACTTATTATCAGACTGTCAATGCTTCCTTTTTTCTGGTACTTAATAAGCATTATGTATATATATAATTTTCTTTATACCATCTACTTGATATAAGGAATAGTCCTTATATTACTGGGAACTTTCAACATCTCAGCTCACATACGTCCCACTCTTGGGCTCGGGCTTCCTCCATAATGGGAGGGAAGTTGACCTACTAAACCACGCTGGTCAGACGTGTTGGTATAGGGTTTTGTTTCGAGTTTTCCTTTTCTTGCATAGATGTTATATACCTTTTGTATCCCTTAGTCATGTCTTACGATCACCCACGGGTAAGATAGGGGGTGGTGATTTGTATTCTTATTCTGCCCCCACACTGGGAACTTTACAAACACGCAATTAACAGATTACATCCAGGTAGACAGAATAATAATTTGTGAATCGCACATTTAAAATACAATAATCAACACCCCGTATAATGACGGAGTAATTATACAACCCCTTTTCTTGCCAGTGGATGCCGCAAAAGATGATTAAGTAACACAAGTAGATAACATCGCTGCAGGATATAGAAAAATCTAAATAAAACCCTATACTAATCCGTTTGACCAGTGTGGCATAGTAGATCAGTTACCTACACTCTGTGGAGGAGGTTTAAATACTGTAGTGGGACATAATATATAAGCAATAAGCATAGATAATAATGAATATAAATACGACCTTCCGATCCAAAATACTATCCTTTCGGATACTAAATTCAAGAACAATATCAAGCGATTTTTTTAAATTACAACATCCTTCGTGAAATCAATTAAACATTTATTAATTTATTTTTGTCTCTCATACGTATTTTATGACTCGTAATGTTTTAATTGTTCAAGTACTCAAGTTTAAATTACAATCGTAATCGTTAATCTAAATAAAATTTATAACAATCCATCAAGTACGAAAATGAAGGTGACTCGTGCGATCGCAGCGCAGAACTTATATGCTAAAAATAAAATTTTAATCTTAATGTTAGTTTATAAATAAGTTATTTTAATTGCTGTGCAGCTGCAGCTAAGAATACTAGCAAGTACATTGTTCGTGGATGTAATAAAAGGAGGACCAGGACCAACTACAACAACTGATGGCGTCTAGTCAACAATTACATTCCCAAGAAAGTAACCTCAAGCAGGCAGACAGTCATATAACTATTATCGAAACTTTTACAATATGTACGATGGAAGAAGAGAGTATTGCGTCGACCTAAAGTAGTTAACATAAGAGCATAGTGATAATAATATAATTTCTTTGAAATTTTCGTAAAAAAACGCTTTATCTTTTTTTGATGAAACAATATTATCTAACAAAATTGTAACCGACAAATATCTATTGGCTGTACAAGTCATTTACGCTTCTTTTTCCTACATTACATTAAAGAGAAATTAATCATTTTCAACTCCTCTTCTTAAAATTTTCTACTTAAATTTCTAGGGAGTTTCGGGACAAAAGCGTGTCATGAAATTATTTAAGTGTCAAATCTCAGTGTCAAGTATGGAAACCATTGTTGGGTCATTAGGCTTACAGAAGTTACAATGATTAAAATTTATTATTGGAATGGTATCATAAAATTTAAAAAAAATAGATGTTTATCTCACTATATCTTTAAACGAGCAATTCTTGTATATATATATATATATATATATGTAATCTGAATCTCGGAAACGGCTCCAACGATTTTTTTGAAATTTAGCATACTAGGGGTTCCCGGGGCGATTAATCGATCTAGCTAGGTTTCATTTATAGAAAATATTATTTTGTCAGTATACTTCGGCAACAAAAATATAATTTTTCGTTGTACTAAAACTATTAGAATATGAAGGTTTTCGAATTTTGACGCTGTCATTAAGAATAGACATTTAGCTCAGTTGGAAAATCAAGTGGTCTAATCCAAACAAAACGGAGCTCGGTTCGGATCCTTACTTTTTCTTATTTACTTTTTGGCCTTTTTTTATTATAATATTTTATCAATTATTATTATTTTCCGGCACCCTTGTCTGCGTAGAATTCGATAATGTTTTAATAGGATTTTTGTTTGTTTTTTTCGTTATTATTTTTATTATTATTTATAGATAATTATGTATGAATGTTTGTATTCTTATATAGTATAACAATCTTATCCGTTTGGTAACGGAGTAAGAATACAATTCACCACCCCCTATCTTACCCGTGGGTGATCGTAAGAGACGACTAAGGGATATAAAATGCATATAACATCTATGCAAGAGAAGGAAAACTTGAAACAAAACCCTATACCAACACGTCTGACCAGCACGGTAGAGTAGGTTAACTTCCCTCCTATTATGGAGGAGGCCTGAGCCCAACAGTGGGACGTATATGGGCTGTGATGATGATGATGATGATGATGATAACAATCTTTGTTATAGTGTAGGGAAGGTTTAATAAACATAAAAATTAAATGAAATTTTGTTATATATTATGGACACCAGGTTTTTTCTTAGCAGGCCATGTTTTTAACACAATGCTCTCATCGCGACCGAGGCGACGGAATGGTAGTGTACGGCCCCATAACCCACCGTATTTTCCATCCAAATTAGGTCGACCACTGGTACCGCTTCTTTAACATCCCCGCTCACCCGCGATACTACACCTATTTCGGTATTTCTTTTGTTTTTCTTTCGGATGCTAGAGTTACCAGGCTTCTCTGTGAGTTTACTCGGAAGCATGTCACATACAACTGCCCATAGGAGAAGCAGCTCTCTCTCAAATCTACTCCCGCTACCTTAAGAATATGACCTCGAGCTTTGTTTATGGTTATTGCGAAGCAGACTTTAATGGCAAACTGCCCTCTCTGAAATTCGAAGAAGTAATGTGATGGTATTTAGAGAATTCTAGAAGAAATACAGACTCTGCTCGAGAACAACCAATCAGTATAGTTGACCCGATTACATTGTAATACAATGTTTTTTCTTGCAAACTGGTGGCATTGTATAATTTTGGCGCGTCAGCTTTCAATTTTAAGATGTGAGTTGGGAGACTGGGAGCCTTCAGAGTATTCAAGAACTCGCCTGGTTGTCGGACTCGGGGTTTATAACTTATTCGAAAGATTTACTTTAATATTCGACCCCTTCGAATTATTTAAAATATTTGCAAGTAAATAATATGAAGGAATCGAAACGACCATAGTAGCGCACATAGGAAGGTCATGTCGTCTTGCAACTAATCTGATCGCATTAACATCCTGCCTCCCTATCGTTTCTTACTGATTGTTCCTAATATAACTCAGCCTTTCTGTCTCGATTTTTACAAATATGTTGATTAAACCCTGACTAAACAGCGAAAAAAAATATAGAAAATGACTATCTCTCTTTTCTAATCATTATGCGGTAAAAATACCTCGCCAAAGTAAAATTAAAACGGGTAATTATCTTATGAACGATGGATTTCAGTTGTACGATGCAATGTGTTATCGTGGCTTTCAATTACAATATTCAGCTTAGAAAATTGTTGTCCAACAATTTAAAATTTCAAACTCTACGTTCCTAAGACGCCGTGTCCTAAAAGTGTATGACCTCTTTATAGCTTAGAAACTTTCAAATGCCGTGTTAATACAGTATTGTGACATTTCAGACATTCCAATTTTAAAGAGTATTTCCATTGTACCAGGCTTTTAAGTGAGTTCAACCTCTTCAGGGTTCCGTACCAAAAGCGTAAAACGGCACCCAATAACTAAGACTTCACCGTCCGTTCGTCTGTCCATCTGTCTATCACCAGGCTGTATTTCATGAACCATGATAGTTAAACAGCAGTCAGACAGAAATTTTCACAGATGATGTGTTTCTGTTGCCGCTATAACGACAAATACTAAAAAACAAAATAAAATAAATATTTAGGGGTGCTCCCATACGAAAAACGTGATTTTGGCTCCTTTTTGCTCGATACATTTTTTTATTCTCTATTTTTGTTCTTTTGCCTTTTAAATTCATTTTTTTTATTATTTTAATTATATTTAAATATATCTTCCAAAACACACTTATAAGAAAATACCGAGCAAGTCTCGGTCCTCCAGATATTACATTATAGATGTTGAAGAAATACTTATATTAAAGCAACATAAACAAATTTACGATTTTTGTTGTTTGATTGTCTGTCTGTATGTTTTCACAAGCATAACGCAAATACTACTTCATGGAATTGTATGCAGTTATCATCAGTGTATTGCTAGAGGTCTAATTTAAATCTTAGCGCAAAATAGTATATGTTTGAGTAATTAACGCAGGCAAAGTGGTTAATTAACACAAGCAAATGGGTTTTAATAGTGGTAGAACCACGCTGTTGACAGTAGTCTACAGCCGCGGGCCGGTCTGTCTGAGTTAGTACCACACTCTCGCAGAAGATCGACGTATGAGTAATGACAACATGTTAATGCGCTTCGTTTGGTGAGCGAGAGAGCCGGCAGCCCTATTGGGTGGGTTTGGGGTTTAAAAAAAAACAATTGGCACAACTACTTTGAAATAAAATGGAGAAATGAGCATAGAGAAAAAAGGGAAAAGGCTATTTGAGATTGACACGAGATCATAAACACTTAAAAATTGTTAAAAATATCGAGATTTTAAAAACAAAAATAAAACCCTATCATCATAGTATTTCCCAAATACAAGACCCGCTGCAAGAGTCTCGCAGTTCTCCCTTAGACAGCATTTTACGATTCCTTTGGCAAAGAAAGGATTGTCTACATTTTTATTTTTAATACCAGTACACGGGGAAATAATTTGATCTTATTTTAAACAGTCTCATGATAGATATCTTCTAATGGTAGGACCAGGCTGTGTTCTCTGTCTACAGCCGCGGGCCGGTCCGTCCGGGCTAGTACCACACTCTCGCAGAAGATCGACGTCTGAGTAATAACAAGGTGCTATTGTGCTTCGTTCGGTGAGCGAGAGAGCCGGAAGCCCAACTGGGGTAGGTTTGGGGTTTGTATTGGTAGGCAGCGGCCTAGCTATACTCTTGGTATTGTAAAGGTCCATGGGCGGCAGTGACACTTATCAGCAGGTGTGCTGTCGCCTCGTTTGCCACCATAAGCAATAATTTAAAAAAAGACAGGTGTGATGGTAGCCCAACTTCCGTTATGTGGTATGTACCTAATTACTCATAGTTGTACAGTTTGTGCCACTAGATGAATGGAATTTAGTTAAATTCCATGACTTATTGTGATATTAAATAATTATAATGCAAGACATCAACCATTTGATATAGATACGCGGTCGCATATCAAGTCATGTTCAAACAAAGAAGAAAACAGCCTGTATAAGTTTACATGAAGCATTTCGAATCACTTTTGACCCCTATATAACTCAAATACTATTAAACATAAATAAACCAAGTTTGGTTTACAGCTAAAATGATTATCATCATCTCAACTCATATATGTCCCACTGTTGGGCTCGAGCCTCCTCTACAATGGAGGGAAATTGAAATACTATACCACGCTGGTCAGACGTGTTGGTATAAGGTTTTGTTTCGAGTTTTCCTTCTCTTGCGTAGATGTTATATGCGTTTATATACCTTAGTCGTCTCCTACGATCACCCATGGGTAAGATAGGGGTTGTTGAGTTGTATTCTTACTCCGGCACCACATGGATAAATGATTATAGAGATATTAAATCATATTAAGAAAAAAGTGATAAAAAATTAAAAAAAAATCGTCATTTTTTGACTAATGATTTTGACAAATAGATCAATATTAACCCATTTTCACATCGCTATTTGAACTCTCTAGTTCACATATTGCATATAATAACTTATTTGCTTAGTGTTAAATAATTCGATTAATTCGTTACATTCTTCTTAAAAACAAATTATAATTATTATATATATTAATCTTGACCCTTATTTTCACATTAATGTTTTGGTGCGATAAATATTATACACATAAAAATATATATCTTTTAAAATTACCTTCGCCAATCCTGTGTAGGGGAAAACTTCAAAGCTTAGCTTGAGTTCTTCACCTAAATGTCCATATTGCTGTCCTAGGTACACCCTGGTTGCAGCTAGCGTGGTGATACTCATTCCATCTCCGAGAAACAGAATAACATTCTTTGCTTTTCTTGTGTTGAGAGGGGCAGATACCTGTAAAGGCAATAGAAGAAACCTTTTTTTTATAACTACAATGGCAGGCGAGAATCCATGTGATAGTAATTCGATATCTGACAGTAAACGAATGCACAGATGGCGTAGTGGTTAAAATACCGACCTGTCGTGCCAGTGCTTTAGGTTCGATTCTCACGCAGAACAATACTTTGTGCGATCCACAAAGTGTTGTTCTGAGTCTGGGTGTAATTTATTTGCGATAATTGCATGTTTTGTTTTTATTTTTTTTTTATTGCCGGTGGTGGCAAACGAGCCAGCAGCACACCTGATGGTAAGTGACACTGCCGCTCATGGACTCTTGCAATACCAGGGCATAGCTAGGCCGCTGCCTATCGTGAAGAAAGTGCTCTTCTTAAACCTCGTTTAAAAAAGGACATGTCATATCGCTCGGGAAACACAGCAGCAGGCAGTTCATTCCAGATCTTGCATGTACGTGGGAGAAATGAACGTTGAAAACGTACAGTTGACGTCTGTATCGTTTCCAGGTGGAATGGATGAACCCTGCTGCGGTGTCGAGTGGTACGGTGATAAAATGGTGACGGTGGTACCAAGTCAAACAGTTCCTCAGAGCACTCCCCGTGAAAGAGCCTGTAGAGTACACAGAGAGACCCAAAGTCTCTCCGGCTCTCCAATGACTCCAGTCCTTCCGTGAGATTGGGATCACCGACGATTTGAACAGCTCGTCTTTGCAGGGAGTCAAGTGGGTCTAGCTGATATTTGGGCGCGCCTGCTCAGAGATGTGAGCAGTACTCCACATGAGGGCGGACTTGTGCTTTATATAGCACAAGACGTTGTCTCGGTATGAAGTATCGCCTGGCTCTGTTCAAGACGCCCAGCTTTCTACTTGCCAATTTGGCTTTGTCCTCCAAATAACTCCCAAACTGGACTTTGCTTGATAGTTCGACGCCGAGGATCCCAATACTCTCGGAAATTTGGAGAGTTACTCCTTGGAACTGAGGCGCCATGACGAAGGGGTCCTTTTTTGCAGTGAACGCGCAAACTTGTGTCTTAGTGGGATTAAACTGGACTAAGTTCCGTTCACCCCATTTGGAGGCCCGCCCCAGAGAGCGCTCGACTTCAGACACAAGTTGAGTCCTTCTTTCCTGTAATATACTCCGAGGGATATTCTGATGCTCGGTATACCGCTCGTCACCCGTGCTGTCATCCGCATAGCAATGCATACTCTCTATAGAGAGCGTGTCATTGATATGCAGGATAAACAACGTCGGGGAGAGCACCGAGCCTTGTGGTACACCAGCGTTAATGGTCATGGTATCGAAGCAAGAGCCATCGACGACGACTCTTATACTCCGACCATCCAGAAAGCTGGCGATCCATTTACAGAGTCCCTCGGGGATTCCATAGGACGGTAGCTTCGATAGAAGGGCTCCGTGCCAGACCCTATCGAACGCCTTTGCGATATCTAGGCCGAATGCTAGCGCCTATGTGTATAAAGTCTCTCGCAATACAAGGATTATAGCCTCAGTGCAGGATGGTGTCTTTAAAAAAAACAAAACAAATGTAGTAACTAGAACTTCTAATTAATGGATTTTAAAGGTAGGTATAGCTACCATTGGTCCACCCTTACACCTTTGTGGCATACCAGAGAGGTGTAAATGTAGACGATACAAATAACGTAATATTATTCGTAGGATGATATAATTAAAGGTAGACAAAAAAAAACAGCTTATCCAGAAAGGCGACGAACTGAAAACGACTGAATAAAATGAAAAGCTTTATAGGAGATTTTGTCGCAAGATAAGCTGTAAAAGAAAAACTGGTCGCCGAAACAAATGAATATAATCAAACAGTAAGTACTATACAGCTTTTTTTTAATATTATTCTTTGCATATCGTTACAATAAAACAGGCTTATTTTATTTTTATTGCGGAGCCATTGCACATGATATAACGATGCTTACGTTAAACTTTGTTTAACAAAAATATTTTTTTTTCGTTAGCCCACATAATATGTACGTTTCAATGTTGAACATTTTTTTTTTGTGAGGGGTTATGTTGTGGTCAACAATCCGCTAAATCCGTCCGGGGCGACAGGAGAAGCGGTGCAGGAACCCATAGACCCGCCCTACATGTACCTCTCTTCGCCAAGCGAGCGGGTCACCGGAACCCAGTCTTTGTCTTCGATGGCCCGCCCGGCGATATACCCTCACGGGTATTCTCTCGGCGGAGGTACTCGCGCCTGCGCCGCCCAAGGCGCCGGCGGCGGTGCTTGTCGCCGTAGAGGAGTTCCTCACGGACCCGCCCCGCAATATTGAACATAAGCCTCCTTGTTAATGGGAGGTAAAATTATATACTATTCCACACTGACGAGCTTCCCATTAATTATTTAATTACGCAATGCGTCTCCCTCCTTATTGTTCCATAAGAAACGAAAAAACGTGCTAGCAAAGAGGGTAACAGCAATTTATTCGAAATCTCCTTACGCAGGTGGAGTGCAGTGTTTTAATAGGAAACTCATAATTGTGATCTAACAACTGCGATCGTATATTTTCCGCCAGACGTGGCAATTGTATCAGTTTCACCTCCTCGTGGGGAGACTTATATTGCACAGTAAATATTCATAGGCTGATAATTGCACAAAAAAAAAATATTTGAAGTTTTCCTTACAGTTTCATTTTATCTGTTTAATGGTTACTCCCTCTTAGTTGTATTATTCGAGATTGTCTACCATGAAACACTGCTTCAGTTCTATCACGCTGGGAACACCACTACAGATAGTATATTCTAGGCTCAATAAGCACACCACCGAAGACAAAGATCGGGTACCGGTGGTCCGCTCGCACGGCGAAGAGAGAGGATTTTACGGTGGATCTATGGGGTCACACGCCGCCTTCTCCGTCACCCCGGACCGATTTGGCGGGGCGAGACGCACCCATAGCCCACCAATAAAAAAAAATTAAAAAAAAGGCTCAATAAGAACAAACGAAAAACGGATGCCGGAAATTTTATCAAAATCTATGTGGTATAATAGAGCAAATTATCTTTGCATGCTAAATGTATTATGGATCAAGAAGAAATATATAACTGACCAAGTGAGACTATGCTCCCTTTAAATATCTGCTACTTATAATTATTATTATAAATTGACGCGATTTTAGCGGAAAAGGAAAAGTGTCATGTGGTGCTCTTGTATAATATTCAACATCTTAGTGTTTTAACGTATTATCTTTACTAATATTATAAATGCGAAAGTAACTCTGTCTGTCTGTCACTCTTTCACGCCAAAACTACGGAACCGATCTAAATGAAATTTGGTATACATATAGTCCTAAGTCTGATAAAGGCCATAGGCTACGTTTTAATGCTAAAAAAGGGTTTTAAATGGGGATGAAAATTTGTAAAGAATTATCGTCATTTTTAAAGCCAGAAGCTTGAAACTTATTTTTAGGGTATTGATGAGATATAAATAAATATAACATTAAAATTTCGTAAAAAAAATTACCCTTAAGCGGTAAAATAAAAATAGGGGATGAAAAACTATAGGCATGTACCCTTTTACGCAGACGAAGCCGCGGCAGAAGCTAGTATTAAATAATTTTGACGGCATTTTATATAATTAGATTCGCAGGAAGTACTTAGGTATAGTGAAAATTATATAACAGTACCCTACATATGTTTTCATTTTCTACTAAAATGCCCAAAAGATAGCTTTAACGGTGTGGCCATGGTACTGTTGAAGGCGACGATTTGACTTACTGACGGATGATGACTTTAAATGAAGATAATTTATAAAAAATATTTGGCTTAAGGGCCTTAGTAACCAAGCCATAAACTCCAAAAAAAAAAATATAAATTTACCTTTGATCGTAAAATCCATTGAGCTTGTATAATCCAGTGATCCTTGTTCCTTTCGTCAAACTGTCCATCGGCATCTAAATAATAAAAAAAATATTTAAATTTATTACCATACAACAGGCCTGGCTGTACTCAGCCAAGCTGTCCAAAGTGAAAAAGGACGCTTCCAGAAGCCACCTTGCGATATAATAAAATTACAGACATAAAATTTAGACTCCTTAATTTTATTGCTATTTCGCATGTGGTTTATATCAATATAATGTGCTGCCGTTTTTATAAAAATATATATATTGGTACTAGCACACGCGGCCACGCGTTGCTGTGGTTAAGGTAGCCTCAGTAACACGTGGTGGTTATGCTAATAAATTGTGGCTTATATGAAACGTTTTTACGTTTAACATGACGCCATCTCTTAAATACTTACTCAATGCAGTCAAAAGATACCACCATCTGTTAGAATCGTTTGGAGATAATAAATACAGAATGTCAAATAATAGACAAATAATTTGCAATAAAATAATACTGCGACTATAAATTGAGATGGAAGCTATCCTATCTTTTAAGTTGGATCAAACTACAAATGCTGTACAAATAATAAAATATACATGTCGGAATGGTCAATAGTACGGGAGCTGCGTTGACGAGGCGGAAGCGTTTGGGCAGTCGCGCTTCGGCAGAGTCTAAGCCTTGCGTCCGCAAGAGGGCTATAAAAGGGGAGTGCACACGTAGTTGAGCATTCATAATTCGTCGAGACTCAGAGCGGACAACATAGGCCTAGGAACTGCCTACGACTCGTAGTGTGTGTTGTGACGTATTGTGTTAACCAGTCTGTCAATATTCAAGTGTGTGTACGTATATTGTTCAATTGCTCGTTACCCGCGCTGCGCCCACAAGCCATGAACTCTGGAGGAGATGCTGATTCGAATTTGCCACCTCATCCGATATCAGATGTGGGATGCGAGCAGACAACCGAGGATCGCATGGAGACCACATCACGCCGTGCAGATGACGATGGGAGCAGAGATAAATGGCGGCTATTATTCGAAATGCAAAATTCGAATATGAAGGCCTTGATCGAAGCACTAAGTAAGCCACAGCGTTCTGCCCAGATCGTGAGCCTACCCGAATTTGACCCTGACAAGACAGACGCAGATGCGCGATCCTGGTGCGCAACAGCAGACTTGTGCATAGCTGATAACCCCATAGAAGGAGGTCACCTCATCGTTGCCATTAGCAAGGCACTTAAGGGAACGGCGTCGGCATGGCTAGCGTCAGTTTCCTACCCCGGTATGACATGGACAGATTTTAAAGAACTGTTCATTGCAAGATTTGTAAGCACGGAGACACCTGCCGGTACGCTGATAAAGTTGAGTACCGATAAACCCAAAGAAGGTGAGACTTTAGCTGCGTACGGCAGTCGTGTCATGTCATTATTATTTAATCGCTGGAAGAATCTCACCGTCGAACAGATTGTAGTGGCAACAACATTCGCACACATTTCCCAGTTCGACTCGAGATTACAGAGAATGGCTTTTACGTCGGAAATAAATAATCGCCAACGACTGCAACAAGAATTGCAAGCCTTTACCTACCTTAAGCGTAAGTCAAGTGTTGTCCCGGACCAGAAAACAACTGAAACTAAACGAATGAAGATGTCTCAAACGTCATCAATCAAATGTTTTCACTGTGGGAAAATTGGTCATAAACTGGCTGATTGCTTACATAGGCAGGAAGCAAAAGGGAAACCGTCGAAAACACAGCACATTCAAGCCGCAAGGTACAACCACCAGCAGCCAGTTGGTACTACCAGCTCCATTGTGTGTTACAAATGCGGTAAGCAGGGACATATTGCCGCCCGCTGCTCTAATGGAAGTGGAAGCATAGATGCCGCACATCGACGGGTTGACGTGTGCGTCGTCGATCCCCCAACAGGAACTTTGAAGCATAAAGGTCAGTTGTTCAGGTTTCATTACGATTCTGGTGCCGAGTGTTCGCTCATCAAAGAGAGCATATCTTCAAAATTTAGTGGTAAACGTGAACAAAACGTAGTAACACTAAAGGGGATTAGTCTATCGAGCGTACTCAGCACTGTCCAGATTTCTTGTGTGGTTGAAATCGATAATAATTTAGTCGAGATTTTGTTGCACGTTTTGCCCGATGTCTATTTGCGAAGTGATATTATGTTAGGCCGTGAAATATTATCGCAAGGATTCTGTGTTAGTATGACCGCAACGCAATTTAAATTTTCTAAACTTGATTTACAATTGCTCTCGGTTGATTTAGCGAGTACAGTTCCATCTTCTTGTGCCTACAGTGATTTACCCCCAGAAAATATTACCGTCATTGATACTGACGTCTCCGCAGAACAAAAATCGGTTATAGTATCCGTGTTGACTCGTTATTCGGATTATTTTATTACTGGTATGCCACAAACTCGCGTTACGACAGGTGAACTTACAATTCGTTTAATTGATCCTAATTTGACCGTACAAAGACGACCTTACCGGCTTAGCACAGCAGAGAGACAGATAATGCGCGAGCGCGTAGACGAGTTATTACGTGCCAATATTATTCGACCAAGTAACTCCCCATTTGCAAGTCCAGCCCTTTTGGTAAAAAAGCGAGACGGGACGGATAGAATGTGTATAGACTACCGGGAACTTAATAGGAACACGGTACCTGACCGGTATCCATTACCGCTTATCACAGACCAAATCTCACGTTTACATGGAGCGCGTTATTTCACTAAATTAGATTGCGCGTCAGGTTTTCATTTAATTCCTATTAAATGTGAGGAATCGATACAGCGTACGGCGTTTATAACACCAGATGGTCAGTACGAATATTTAACTATGCCGTTTGGGCTTCGTAATGCGATATCAGTTTTTCAACGGGCGATCGTTACGGCCCTGGGCGATTTATCGAATACCTACGTCATAGTTTACGTTGACGATATTTTGATCATTTCTGAAACCATTGAGCAAGGAATCGAACGACTTGATGTAGTTTTAAAAACTCTGACTAAGGCTGGGTTTTCATTAAATTTGACAAAATGCTCGTTTTTGAAATCACAACTCGAATTTCTAGGGTACGAAATCAGGTCTGGAGAAATTAGACCTAATCGCAGAAAGGTAGAGGCGTTGTCTACACTACCTCCACCGTCCACCGTATCTCGGTTAAGACAGTTTATAGGCTTAGCAACATATTTTAGACAATTCATACCTAAATTTTCTCGTGTTATGGGCCCGCTCTATAAATTAACATGCGCTAAGGTTCCTTTTTCTTGGCAAGAGCATCACGAGGCTATTAGAAAAGAAATCATTTCTATTCTTACAAAAGAGCCGGTTTTAATGATTTATGAGCCGCAATGCCCAGTTGAGTTGCACACAGATGCTAGCTCTGATGGGTATGGTGCTATTTTATTCCAAATCATAGAGGGTAAACGTAAAGTAGTTGCATATTTCAGTAAGAGGACCACCCCTGCAGAATCGCGTTATCATAGTTATGAGCTTGAAACTTTAGCGGTTGTTAACGCTATCAAGCATTTTCGACAATATCTACACGGTAGAAAATTCACTGTCGTGACCGATTGCAATTCGCTGAAATCATCCCATAAAAAGATCGACTTGACACCTCGGGTCCACAGGTGGTGGGCTTATTTACAATGCTTTGACTTTGAGGTAGTTTATAATAAAGGCAAAGATATGGCACATGCAGACTTCTTATCGCGAAATCATCCTCCTCCTGATCGTGAGGACGGTATGAAGTCTAAGACCCAGGTAGAGTTAAGGAAAGTGGTTAACTTGACTGAACTCTCTGGTAATTGGCTACTTGCTGAGCAAAAACGCGATTCGGAAATCTCAAAGCTTGTTTCTGACTTAAGTAACAGACAGTTAAATGACGATGTAGCGAAAACATATGAGATTCGTAAAGGTGTTCTTTATCGTAAAATCCAGCGCAATGGCCGCACTAAATGTTTACCAATACTTCCTAGAGCTATCAGATGGTCTGTAGTGAGCAATGTCCATGAATCTCTTATTCATCTCGGTTACGATAAAACTTTGGAGAAACTTTATGACTTCTATTGGTTCGAGGGAATGTCACGTTATGTTAAGAAATTTGTTGACAGTTGCGTAACGTGTAAGGTAGCAAAATCACACTCCGGCAAGGTACAAGCCCAATTACACCCGATACCTAAAGTAAACACACCTTGGCATACTGTACACATAGACGCGACCGGAAAATTGAGCGGTAAGAGCGATCAGAAGGAATACGTTTTTGTCCTTATCGATGCGTTCACAAAATACGTCTTATTGTTTCACACGGTCAATATAGACTCTAAAAGCAGTATTAAGGCTGTAAAAGATAGTATAGCGCTTTTCGGTACTCCAAATCGAATTATTGCCGATCAGGGACGTTGCTTTGCAAGTAAAGAATTTAAAGAGTTCTGCGATTCTAGTAACATCAATTTACATTTGATCGCGACGGGCACTTCTCGTGCAAATGGTCAGGTAGAGCGTGTAATGTCTGTGTTGAAATCAATGTTAACGACAGTAGAGACAAAGGATCGTTCGTGGCAGGATTCCCTAGGCGAAGTTCAACTTGCGATTAACTGTACTGTTAACCGAACGACAAAGGCTAGTCCGTTAGAGTTGTTAATTGGCAAGGTATCGCGACCTTTATCCTTGATGGCATCTGATGATGTAGAAGTCGAAGTTAATTTGGATGCCATAAGAGATGAAGCTGTACGTAATATTGAAAGTGCAGCGTCTTATGAAAAGCGTAGGTTTGATCAGACAAAGGCAAGACTCAATAAATTTTCGTTGGGAGATTTTGTTTTGATTATGAACGAAGAGCGTAATCAGACTAAGTTGGATCCTAAATTCAAAGGACCGTTTGAGGTCATAGAGATTCTTGATGGTGATCGATATGGTTTAAAGGCACTTAACAGTAATCGTACTTACAAGTACGCACACGATAAGTTACGGAAAATTCCGGAACATCAGAGTGTAACTGACGAAATTGAAGTAGAGCCAAACCGTGATGATAATGAAGGGAGTATTTAAGTTTGCATGATGATTGGACCGTACCAGAGGTTGTCGTGTAGCCGTAGCTCGATAGAAATCGGTATCTACTACACAGTAGTCCGTGAGTACGCGGTAGACAGTCAACTCTGGCGGAGGTCGGGTTTCAGAGGAAACCATGGAGTCCAAGGGAGACTCGGCGTTCCCTTCGGGGGTTCGCATAAGGAAGAGTAACTGGAGGTTACTGGGCTAATGTAGCCAGAGATCACATGCAGAGCTTAAGTGTTTTGATTTATTTGGTTGGATTATCTTTGTCATAATTGAGTCAGTTGCGCTCAATTGTTCAATTCTTGTGTGTTCACTGATTACATTTTAGTTAAGGTCAGGAGTGACCGAGCAATGTGATACTGTGTAATGGATATTGTTTCAGAGTAACACACAGGGACGTGTGCCCCGTAGGATGGCCGTGTCGGAATGGTCAATAGTACGGGAGCTGCGTTGACGAGGCGGAAGCGTTTGGGCAGTCGCGCTTCGGCAGAGTCTAAGCCTTGCGTCCGCAAGAGGGCTATAAAAGGGGAGTGCACACGTAGTTGAGCATTCATAATTCGTCGAGACTCAGAGCGGACAACATAGGCCTAGGAACTGCCTACGACTCGTAGTGTGTGTTGTGACGTATTGTGTTAACCAGTCTGTCAATATTCAAGTGTGTGTACGTATATTGTTCAATTGCTCGTTACCCGCGCTGCGCCCACAAGCCATGAACTCTGGAGGAGATGCTGATTCGAATTTGCCACCTCATCCGATATACAAATGTTGGTTAAAATTGGTTAAGTACTTTAGGAGTCCATCGCGGACAAACAACATGAGGCGTAATTTATATATGTAGGTATAAGAGTAACATCTCAGTGTATTAAGAAGTGTCCAATGAACGGGAGCAAATTAAGGTGGCAAGGTGGCGTTATAGTAGCAAGTGCAAGCATTTTAAAAAGAGCGCCACAAATTTCATAGGTTCATAGGTTATTATTTATCAAATCACAGTTGACTACGTAACTCAGCACACTTCACTCTGCTTATTACTGCTACATTCATATCATTGCCACTTGCTACACTAGCGCTATTTCGGTGAGTGTTCGAACAATAATTTGCTGTTTACAAGTGGACACTTTTTTGACTAATCCCCCATACAAGATGGTATTCCTTAGTTTCTACCTTCCATAATATGAACCATAGTGTAATTCTTTATTTTTATAATAGAACAATGCACTAAGGAAATAATCCTTGTATTAAAAAAATGTTGTTACCCGTTGTTTTTATTTGTTTTTATTTCTGTCAAAATGAGTAAATCTATTGATTAATAAAATTTCTTTGGGTGTACTAGTTACATCTGGCTGGTTTTGATAAAAAGGTTACATCTCAAAAAAGAAACAATTTAGTAAAATGTTGTTACCCGTCGTTTTTATTTGTTTTTATTTCTGTCAAAATGAGTAAATCTAATGATTAATAAAGTTTCTTTGGGTGTACTAGTTACATCTGGCTGGTTTTGATAAAAAGGTTACATCTCAAAAAAGAAACAATTTAGTAAATTGTTGTTACCCTTCGTTTTTATTTGTTTTTATTTCTGTCAAAATGAGTAAATCTAATGATTAATAAAATTTCTTTGGGTGTACTAGTTACATCTGGCTGGTTTTGATAAAAAGGTTACATCTCAAAAAAGAAACAATTTAGTAAAATGTTGTTACCCGTCGTTTTTATTTGTTTTTATTTCTGTCAAAATGAGTAAATCTAATGATTAAAAAAAATTTCTTTGGGTGTACTAGTTACATCTGGCTGGTTTTGATAAAAAAGGTTACATCTCAAAAAAGAAACAATTTAGTAAAATGTTGTTACCCGTCGTTTTTATTTGTTTTTATTTCTGTCAAAATGAGTAAATCTAATGATTAATAAAATTTCTTTGTGTGTACTAGTTACATCTAGCTGGTTTTGATAAAAAGGTTACATCTCAAAAAAGAAACAATTTAGTAAAATGTTGTTACCCGTCGTTTTTATTTGTTTTTATTTCTGTCAAAATGAGTAAATCTAATGATTAATAAAGTTTCTTTGGGTGTACTAGTTACATCTGGCTGGTTTTGATAAAATGGTTACATCTCAAAAAGAAACAATTTAGTAAAATGTTCTTCTTCTTCTTAATTAATGGCCTCTGTGAGTGATTAACCACAACTTCGCCAATGTCAAGTAAAATAAGTTTAAAAAATTATGATAGATTTATATTTTAGTCATCAGTCATGTCGGTTCATTGTCTAAGTCTAGTAAAATGTTGTTACCCGTCGTTTTTATTTGTTTTATTTCTGTCAAAATGAGTAAATCTCATGATTAATAAAATTTCTTTGGGTGTACTAGTTACATCTGGCTGAGAAGGTTACATCTAAAAAAAAACAATTTACTAAAATGTTGGTACCCGCTGTTTTTAGTTGTTTTTATTTCTGTCAAAATTAGTGAATCTATAGTCCTTAAAATATAGCTTGATCTCTGTGACAGATAGCGACAAAACCGATGAAGTAATTATGAATACGCGTCATTATTACAATTTTAATTTGTATTTTTTTTTATTGCTTATGGTGGCAAACGAGCAAGCAGCACACCTGATTGTAAGTGTCAATGAACCTTTGCAATACCAAGGGTCCGCCCATGAACCTTTGCAACACCAAGGGTATAGCTTGGGCCGCTGCCTACCAATAAAATCCCCAAGCCCACCCAGTTGGGCTTCCGGCTCTCTCGCTCACCGAATGAAGCGCAATAGCACATTGCCACTACTCAGACGTCATTCTTCTGCGAGAGTGTGGTACTACCCCGAACGCACCGGCCCGCGGCTGTAGACAGAAAACTGTCAACAGCGTGGACCTACCACAATTGATTATATCGCCTATATTTTCATTCTTTAGGTGGCAGTTATATCTCAACTGAATTATGAATATAAAATATGAATACTTACACAAAAACTATTACCTCATATGTTTTAAAATACTTAGTAACCACTTTATAAAATTATGGTGTTTACGCAAGTACAAGATCATACTGAACTGAGAATAAGATAAAGATGGGGCAATCGATAAACGTAAGTCGATAACATTCTTATTTATTATTTATAAAACAAGTAAAACCAATACATTACCTATATAAACCACATGGTTACTCTATAAAATAAGTAAATTGTGTTAATTTAGTATTCAGACATCAGTTATAATATTAATAAGACCATTTCTATTATATTAAAAAGATAATTTCTTTTATAAAATAAACATGATTATTCATGAAATAATCTGTGACCAAGAACTCATCATCAACCTATAGGAATGCTCCAGCGATGATGATAATAGTGACGATGAACTTGGATGTATTCCTTTCAAATAATAAAAAGAATTAATTAACAGCTTTAGTTTAAATTAAATAAAATCCATTAATTTAAATTCAATAAGATTTTCATTAATTGTTTTAAATTTATAATCGATTCATCCATCCATTTGATTGAAGTTCAATAAAATTGTCGTGTATTATTTTTCAATTGCAGTAGCAAATAACTTTAAAAAAAATAAGGATATATATCGACAAAAATACGGACTGCATCGTAAGCGTAGGGCACTAGTGAGAACTGTCACAGTGATCATGCTATATTTTTTAGACTATAGTGATCACAACATTTTAAAATGTTATGACAAAAAAAAAAATACTACACTGGAACTTATGGAGAGAACCACACATAAAATAAGTACCGATTTGAAAATTACGCTCAATGTTAAAGATATCAATGAAATACGCCGAATTGGCAAAAAAGCCGACAGTAACAACAAGGCCAGACCAATACTTATCTCATTCGTAAATGGCTGGAGAAAAGTGGAAATACTGAGAAATAAGAAAAAACTAAGGAGTGTTTATATCTCTGAAGATTATCCTAAGGAAGTTCAAGAAAAAAGAAAAGAATTAAGAGAAAAAATGCTAGAAGAAAGGAAGAAGGGTAACTATGCGGTATTAGATTATGACAAACTAGTTATCAAAGAAAATACGATAAGTAACGAAAAACGAAAACGGAACTTGTCAACATCACCTGGAAATTCACAACAACCACGGAAACAACACATTTCTTCCAAAATGAACAGAACGAATGCTTTCGACATAATGAGAGGCAGAAGCAGCTCTCTTTCCTCCCTAACTAAACCTAATGAACAGAGACAATGACATAAAAACATCAGCCACCGGAACAACAAAACACTGAAATTTTATCAAAACAAAACAAATATAGAAACATTCCCCAAGCCGACTGGTCCTCGAGGGGAATTAGACCTCCACCCTCCACCAAAAATATACAAATACAACTACGACAACAGAAATAATATAAAAGTTAAAATCAAAAAAACAGCTATAAAAATTGGAACATACAACGTGAGATCCCTTTCGTCGACTGAAAGATACCTTCAACTTACCTATGCACTCAATAAAATCGATTTTGATGTGCTCGGACTATCTGAAGTGAAGAGAGATGGTTGCAATATCGAAGAATATGAAGAGTACATCCTCTGCTATGTTGGAAAAACTAAAGGTCTACATGGTGTAGGATTCCTTATTAAGAAAGAACACAAACACAATATACATAGCTTCATAGGGATCTCTGAAAGGGTTGCCTTGCTACAATTAAAAATAGATCAACTTCGCATCTCTATAATTCAAGCTTATGCCCCAACGGAGGCATCACAAGAAGACGAAATCCAGATATTTTACAACGACATTGAGAAAGCACATAATTTAGCGGATGAGAGATTAATAGTCATGGGTGATTTCAATGCGAAAATTGGGCAGCCGAAGAAAGAAGAGAACTTGTGCATGGGAAACTACGGTTATGGAAAACGCAATAAAAGAGGGCAGCAACTAATTGACTACGCCCTCGAACACAAACTGTCTATCATGAACACCTTCTTTAAGAAAAAAGAAAAAAAGAGGTGGACCTGGTTATCTCCCAATCAAAAAATTAAAAATGAAATTGATTTTATCATGACAAACAAACCTCGTATGATGACAAATATTGAAGTCCTAAACCAAGTAAATTTTTCTTCAGACCATAGATTATTACGAGCGACACTCACCTTAGCCCAACAAAGGAAAAACAGGAAGAATTTTAAAACAATAAGAAAATCTATTAAAACAGATAATGAAATTGAAAAATATATGAATTGCCTGAAAGATAATCTTGAAGACATAAATAGTAGTTTGCTTGAGAATGTTCAGACTTATTATGACACCCTAGAAGAAAAAATACTACTTAGTGTAGATAGTAATAGAGACACTCAAAAGAAACAACACACAATACTTAGTGAACAAACAAAAAATTTAATTAAGAAGCGCTCAGAATTAATATGGACCAAAAACAAAAATATACAACAGAAAGAACAACTCGCCCAGTTATTCAAAACTACTAATAGATCAATAAAACTTGATTATACTAAACACAGGGAAGAAATCATATATAGAAACCTTAATACCTATAGAAGTGCTAAAAGGGCTTATAAAGAAATGACACTTCAAAAAAAGTGGATACAAAAACTAGAAAACAACTCGAAAGAAACAAAGAATAGAAAGGATGTGATAGATCATGCAACCCATTTTTACAGAGAACTATACAGGAAGGAAGAAAATGATGAAATAGACAATAAGCAAGATAAAAAAGTCAATGTAGTTAAACCAATAGAAGAATATGAAATATACGCACACATTAAAGCCTTAAAAAATGAGAAAAGTCCAGGCCCAGATGGATTAACAAATGAGTATTTGAAATTAGGAGCTCCTATCTTACTTAAACATCTAACAATACTGTTTAACAGAATACTTGACGCCGAAATAGTACCAACACAATGGTGTACATCCGACATTATATTAATTTATAAAAAAGGGAATCCTTTGGATATTGGGAACTACAGACCCATCAGCCTTCTGGCAAGTGCATATAAGCTTTTTACATCCATTGTCCTTAGAAGAATTTCCGAAAATATTGACTCCTCACAACCAGTAGAACAGGCAGGTTTCCGCTCCGGCTATAACACAATAGATCATATACAAACTGCGGAACAACTAATTGAAAAATTTAATGAATACAACAAACCATTATATATTGCATTCGTCGACTATAGCAAAGCATTCGATAGTATCAGCCATGCCTCTATCTGGAACGCTTTAAAAATAGCAAATGTTGAAGATAAATACATAAATATCATAAAATACATATATTCCAACAGCACGAGTAGGGTCAAACTTGAGAGAAGAGGCGATGTGATCAAAATAGAGAGAGGGGTTAGGCAAGGTGACCCCTTGTCGCCAAAAATTTTTATTGCTGTGCTAGATAATGTTTTCAAACAATTACAATGGACTAAATTTGGTATTAATATCGATGGACGTCGACTAAATCATCTCAGGTTTGCCGACGATATAATCATATTTGCTGAAACAGCTAAACATCTACAAGACATGCTCAGTACATTAAACCAAGAAAGTGAAAATGTAGGCTTACAAATGAATAGAACCAAAACTAAAGTAATGACCAACAGCTTTAAAACACCCATTAACTTAAAAGGAAACACTATAGAATATGTAAAGGGCTATATCTATTTAGGAAAGCAAATATCATTTAGAAAAAATAACAACGAAGAAGAAATGGAAAGAAGAATAAATATCACATGGAAAAAGTTCTGGTCATACAAAGAAATTCTGAAAGGCAAATATAATATGAAAATAAAGAGAACTGTAATGGATACCTGTCTTCTGCCCTGTTTATTATATGGGTGCCAAACATGGACTTATACAAACAAAATAAAACAAAGAATAACAACAACACAGAGAGCAATGGAAAGAAGCATACTAAAAATAAACAAAAGACATAAAATTAAAAACGAAACAATTAGACACAAAACGAAAATATTAGATGCACTAACACATGCTTTGAAGCTCAAGTGGCAGTGGGCGGGTCATATCTCACGATACATAGACGGGAGATGGACATTTCTAACTACAAGATGGAAGGGACCAATAGGAGGCAAAAGGAATGTGGGAAGACCCATCAAACGCTGGACTGATGACCTTATAAAGATTGCAGGAAAAGACTGGATGTATAAAACAAAAAACAGAAACCTGTGGAAAAATCTGGAGGAGGCCTTTACTCGAAACGAGATCCATAGCTCGAGAAATAGAAATAATTAATCATACTACATTTATATTAACCATACTAACATTGTACATAAAATTACTAATAATACTAATATCATTTAAAATGTTAAACTTAAGAAGAGTTATGGAATAAAAGAGGCTTTATTATGACAAAAAAAGAATAAATACAACCGAAGGCGCGAAAAAGAAATTGTGACGTTTATGGACTTAATGCAGTGTCAGTAGTAGTAGCACAAATTCGCTCTAAACGTTTTAAATCTAGGAATTTTGATGCACCTCGCTCTGGAAAAAAAATGTAAGTAGTTCAGTATCTTAACCATTACGCCATCTATGTAGTCGGCCGCAATTCAGTTTATAGTTTAGTCTAAATACAGAAAAACCCGTTATAATTAACGTCATGATATAATCATTGTGGTAGTGAGGTAGTCATGCCATCTATATACGTCACGCTGGTTTTATTAGTGCGTCATTAGCTTTTTTAAATTCTCAACGAAAACGTTAATATTGATTACGTTATAATTATAATTCAAATACCGTTTACCTTATAAGTTGTTAGCCGTTTCTATTTTAAGCACATATCTATTTTTAAATTTTAATTTATGCATGACATCACAATTTGACGTATAAAAATTATATTATTGGATAAAAAGGTCATCAAGGTCTCAGCTCATTCACGAGGAGCTTTTGACGTCAGGCAGGCGGCCAGTCATAAAACCAATAACTTTTGTATATGGTGGATGGTATATGTACAATGGTGTACGTATTGCGTCGACCCCAAGTAATTGGAATAAGAGCAGGAGAATGATGATGATGATGATGATGATGATCTCAGCTCATATATGTCCCACAGTGGGCTCGAGCCTTCTAGATAATAGGACGCAAATTGACCTACTATCCCGAGCTCAGTCAGATCAGTCGCATTGGTATAGGGTTTCACTTCAAGTTCTCCTTATTTTACAGAGATATAATATTATATCTGTAATATTATATCTATATATTTTACGTGTGGTGACGGAGTAAAAATATAATTCACTACCCCCTATCTTACCCGTGAGTGATCGTACAAGACGACTAAGGGATATAAAACGCATTAATATCTATGTGAGAGAAGGAAAACTCGAAATAAAACCCTATACCAACACGTCTGACCAGCGTGGTGTAGTAGGTCAATTAGCCTCCCATTGTGGAGGAGGCTCGGGCCCAGTAGTGGGACATATATGAGCTCAGATGATGATGATGATAATGATGAATATTATATCCCTTAATCATCTTTTACGACACCCACGAATAAGATAGGGTAGCGTGATAAATCGTATTCTTACTCGTGACTACACGAAAAATGCAATAATGACGAAAATAAAGCCACGTGAGAAACATATAATTAAGTTTACCTATCGCACTGCCACCCACTGAGTCTAATTATTAATCTTAACCATGACTTCTAATGTTTACGCGACTATTACACATTTGAAATAAAACTACTTTTACGGATTCTATCGCGTTTGTATTTGATTTATAATTTCCCGACGTTTCGAACACTTTACAGTGATCATGGTCACGGGAGGACTGAGGTGTCTTACGTCCAATATGTCATTGTTATTACAGAAATTTATTTATATCTACCCTATAAGATATTAAATTTTGACCCACATTTTTATACAAAATTAATACAATTCATTGCAGTACAAAAAGAGAATGATTCTATATATAAAATTTATGTTGTTTATGATTTGTTATTATTAAGGTATTTAATTTATGATAATTATTATTGTGGCAATTTTACCATTTTTACAAAACTAACAAAAACTATTCAGTTACTACCGGATCGGAACGCGGCCACACTGAGAAAGATCCAGCGAGAAAACTCAGGAGGCATGATACTAATTTTATTATTGAATTTTTGAGTGGCGGCCTACTTTATCTTACTAAAATTAATTAAATTAAAATTTAACTATTATTGTGGGTCAAATCTATTCAATAAGTGCTCACAGCGTCTTGCAGTCTTGTGGTGGTTTTCTAAGTTTTATTTTTAATTAAGTGAATAACAGGATCCCAGCTTGATGATAATACCCAGCCATCCTCCCTATTGAAATTTTTATGTTTTTTGATTTCAATAGCCTCGCGAACCATTCTAGGCAGGTATTGGTGTTCTTTTGCGAGGATTTGTGGCTTATCAAACCTGATGTAATGGCGGGCGCGGTCCTGACTATGCTCACAGACTGCATATTGGACGTAAGACATCTCAGTCCTCCCGTGACCATGATCACTGTAAAGTGTTCGAAACGTCGGGAAATTATAAATCAAATACAAACGCGACAGAATCCGTAAAAGTAGTTTTATTTCAATCTTAACCATTCTTGAGTCCAACTGTAAACACACATACAAAAATTGCATCAAAATCGGTCTAGCCGTTTACAAGGAGTTAAGTCATTTATATAATATAAAAAGTATACATAAGCTAATAAGCTGTATGTTAGCGGCTAAGAATACTATCAACCCTTACTTTGCTCGTGGATGTCGTAAAAGTCGACTAAGAGATTTATGACGGCCTGGGCCAACTCAATCTGATGCCGTTTGGTCAACAATTACAGGTCAGGCAGGCGGCCGTTCATAAAACTATAGCTAATAACTTTTACAATATGTACTATGAAATAAGAGTACATACTGTATCGGCCCCAAGTAATTGGAATAAGATTAGGATAATGATGATAACAAAAGCTAATTACTTTTACAATATGGATAAAGTTCACGATCCAAAGATGATGACGATTCAGTGGGCTGCCAAAATTAATTAGGCAGTGGTAGGACCACGCTGTTGACAGTTCTCTGTCTACAGCCGCGGGCCGGTCAGTCCGTGGTAGTACCACACTCTCGCAGAAGATCGACGCCTGAGTAATAGCTATGTGCTATTACGCTTCGTTCGGTGAGCGAGAGAGCCGGAAACCCAACTGGGTGGGTTTGAGGATTATAATTGTAGGTAGCGACTTAGCTAGTACCCTTAGTATAGAAAGGGTCCATGGGCGGCAGTGACTCTTCACATCAGGTGTGCTATTTGCTCGTTTGCCACCATCCCTATCCCTATCCCTACTAATATATAAAAGTGAATGTAAGTTTGTTTGTTACGCTTTCACGCTAAAACTACTCAACCGATCATCATGAAACATTGTACACATATTCTTGGAGGTATTAAAAGTAACATAGGATACTTTTTATTAAAAAAAATCAAAATTTTTATATGAAAAATACAAAAATTGTTTGTCAATAAATTTCAAAATCTAGCTTCTTCAACGCCATCTAGCAGTCCAGTAATGAAGTTCCAACGCTGAGTATTGTAATACCGTTGCACTGTATTACCGACGGTCAAAAATAAAAATAGGGGATCAAAAACTTTAGGAAAGTAACCTTTTACGCGGGCGAAGCCGCGGACAGAAGCTAGTAAGGAATAAAGAAAAAATCTTCATCACGTAAAATCGTAACTAGTGATAATTAGCTAATAATGAGATGATAATAAGGCTATGACGTTGAAGTGACCAAGTAACTTCAAATATGTATGAAATTCACACGCACGTTGATTACCACACCTTTCATCTGCGTCATACGTCTCCGTCAGAAGTAAATTTTGACGTCAACACGTGGTTAATATAATAAATTTAAAGATACAACCATTGCAAGCATTACTTTCCTTTTAAACTTTGCCTTAGTGTGATGAGTAAGAATATAATTTACCACGCCTTATCGTGTCCCTAGCCGTCGTAAAAATCTACCAAAGGTTTATAATTTTGCATCTATGCAAGAGAAGAAGAACTTGATATAACACCCTTTTTTTCTTTTTTTGGCGCAGCGCAACGGTACGTCGAGCCTCGCTAATCTGTCCGGGGCGACAGAGACGCGGCGCACGACTCCATAGACCCGCCCTGTATCGTACTTCTCGACGCCGTGCGGGTAGGTCACTAGAACGTGGTCTTTTTCTTTAGTAGCTCAAGCGCTGGTCTACCCTCGTGGGTATCCTCTCGAGTTGACGCCCCGACAGTTTTCACCATCAGGGCGTCATCCTCACGCGGTGGCCTCGCTCCGGGGCGACCAGACTAATCCCCGACCCGGTCGCCCGCTGCTTCGGCTAGGGCGGCATAAGGCGCAGGTGTTCGTGCGACCACTATGGAATAGTGGGTTAATTTGCCTTCTATTATGTAAGAGGCTCGAGCCCATTTAGTTATAGAACATCTATACAAGGAAAGGAAAACCCGTTATAAAACCCTAAGCTATTTCGGACGTGGTCAGACGAGCAGCGTGAAATAGTATGATAGGTCAAATTTCATCCAATTATGGAGCAGACCGAAGCCTAACAGTGAGCGTAAACGAAAAGAAGAGGAAAAAAAGAAGAGTTATATATTTTTTTTTAATGGTGACGGAATAACGTCGTGAACCTCCATAGCCTGCTATATTTTCTCTTGCTGCCTATTGATTGGGCTACTGGAGAAAAATACGCACGATGGCTGTAGTCAGTTCTAAAGAAGATTCTCGCTTACACGTTCTATCATAACACCCTTTTCTTTTTTTTTTTATTGGTGGGCTATGGGTGCGTCTCGCCCCGCTGAATCGGTCCGGGGTGACGGAAAGGCGGCGCGTGACCCCATAGACCCACCGTAAAACCTTCTCTCTTCGCCGTGCGAGCGGACCACCGGTACTCGATTTTAACTTCGGTGGCCCGCCCGGCGGTTTACCCTCGCGGGTTCCTCTCGTCCACGCCCCGACAGATTTCGCCGTCGGGGCGTCGCCCTCACGCTCTATCATAACACCCTACGCCAAGAAAAAAAAAAAAAAAAAAAAAAATATCTCGAAGCTAAATGGATAATAGAGTAGGTACATGTATGAAATAAAACTTTATTTACGAATTTTATAGCGTTTGTGTTTTTATCCGTATGGTGACGGTGTAAGAATACAATTCACCACCCCTATCTTACCCGTGGATGATCGTAAGAGACGACTAAGGAATATAAAACACGCATATAGCTTCTATGCGAGAGAAGGAAAACTCGAAACAAAACCTTATACCAACACGTCTGACCGACGTGGTATAGTAGGTTCATTTCCTTCCCATTACGTAGGAGGTCCGAGCCCAACAATGGGATATATAAGGGCTATGATAATGATGATGACAGCGTTTGTATTTGATTTTTGAAATGAAAACTTCTTGTTTCACGTGACCCGATCAAAAATTCGTAAGACGGAGTGAGAGTAAACTGTAGGAGACAAAATTCCAAAAGCAAGGGACTGGGTTTACTAGTCAAATATAAACGCTATTAAATACGGAAATAAAAAAATATTTCAAATGTATTTAATTAAACTTAAAAGCCTAGAAAAATACATTTTAAATTAATGTTGGAATCGTTCATATTAATTTTAATGTATAATACTGGTTGAAACATATTTTTATGATGGGCTATGTGGTAGCGGCTGGGAATACTACCATCCCTTACTTTGCTCGTGGATGACGTAAAAGACGACTAAGAGCCTTATAACGACCTGGGCCAACTCCATCTGATGCCATTTGGTCAACGATTACATTCCTAAGGAGGGTTGACATCTGGCAGGCGGCCGGGCGTAGAACTATTTCTAATAACTGTTACGATATGCACTCGTAAGTACTATGATAGAAGAGTGAGAGACCTACATATTGTATCGACCCCAAGTTGAATCATCATTTTAACTGATCACAAAAATGTAAAAACTAAATAAACAAATTACTATGTGTAACTATTACTATTAGTACAATAAGTCTTCTCATCTCACCATCTCATCTCAATTCATAATGTCTCACTGTTAGGCCCGAGTCTCTTTCAAAATAGCGAACGTCCATTAATCACGTGATCTTTTTTTAGCATTTCTTAACCCCCCATTGGTGATACGTAATGAGGTTTACGACTATGAAGGTTTAGGACTTCGTGATTTTTGTCAAACCCCTCCCCCCTTTCAAACCTCACGTGATTAATGGACGGCCCCATAGGAGGGAAGTTAACCTACCATACCACGCTGGTCAGACGTGTTGATATAGGGTTTTGTTTCGAGTTTTTTTTTCTCTTGCATAGATATTATATACGTTTTATATCCTTTCGTCTCTTAGGATCACCCACAGGTAAGATAGGGAATGCATTGTATTCTTACGCCGTCATCACACGTAAAAATTAACGATAAATCTCACCGTTTTTTTAAATTATCCATTACCAGCAATTAATCTTTATTACTCGAAGAAATTAAAAAAACATGTAATTAGACGCACACTCAAAACAACCATTTGCAGGCATTTTATTTTGTAATGCTGCCACTACATTCTACACTATTAGCAGTTTTCTATCTACAGCCGTGGGCTGGACCGTCCAGGATAGTACCACACGGGCCACCGAAGACAAAGATCGGGTATTGGTGGCCCGCTCGCACGGCGAAGAGAGGCGCTTTGCAGGGTGGGTCTATAGGGTCACGCACCGCCTCTTCCGTCGCCCCGGACCGATTTGGCGTGTCGTGACCGCCTCCATAGTCCACCGCAAAAAAAAAAGATAAGGAAAAGGGGAGTACCACACTCTCGTAGAAAATCGACATCCGAGCAGTGGCAATGTTTCGCTTGGTTTGGTGAGCGAGAAAGCTGATATTACAACTTTCTCTATTTTGATTGGTAAGCATCGGCCTAAGCTGTACCCCTGGGTACCAACTGCAGTAGGTATCCATATTATACCAATTGTTGTTATACCAATTGTAGTATTGCAGAGACTGACTGATCAGATGTGCTGCTTGCTCGACTGCTCGTTTGCTACTATAGGCAATAAAAAAATACAAACTACACACAAGACTATCACAACAATTTAGGAAAGACATAATTTTATGTCTTTCTTAAGACAATTTTGTCTTGCATGCGAATTAAATCAATAGCATTCGGCACTAATGTTCAAATTTAATCCTCTAATCCATCTTTGTATCTAGCAACCTTATTTATCCTCACGTTATATTCCCTTACAGATCAACGAGTTCATTAGGCTCTGTACGTCTTTTGAAGTCAATGACATTGTAACAGGGTTAAGGCCTCCGTCAGATTTCATACAATAATATTACGGCACGCTATGCTTATTTCACAATGTTACAGTTTGAATACGAAATTAATACAGTTTGTTCCTGACCTTGCCCGACACGAATCAAATTAACAACAAAAACGTTAGCCTAGATAAGACATATAAAAAGTTGGCATACTTATTTACTAGAATTTTAATCTACTAAATATTCTCGCAGCTTTGCTGATTTTTATTAGGTTTATTAGAGTAACTACATTTTTTATTGGGGTTATAATAACATTTATTACTTAACGATATTAAGCTAAGAACATTCTTGAATATAAAAAGAATGAGAATACTTATTTACTATTCCCGAAAGAGGCATGCATCAGCAAATGTACATATAAAGTATGTAATTTGCAAACTTAATAATTACAATTTGTAACAGCGATATCTAGTTGCTTTTAATAAAACTTTCTTTGCTCCATCTAAATAGATTGCGAAACGGCTAGGTGCGTAATTATGCGGAAGTTTAATCTTCTACAGTTCAAAAACTATATAAGAGATGGCGCTAAATTTAAATAATAATAAATATATCTAGTAAATTTAATTTACGTTAATATAATATCATCTATTTTTAACACGCCTGTATTAACCTGGTTTGTAAATAACAGAATCTTTGAACGTTATTTTCACCCTGTTCTAATCGTTGGATTTAATTGAAACTTACACGTTTATCAAGGACTAATGATAATACAATAATTTAAAATAGTTTGTAATTTAAACTAATAAGATGTTTTTTATACCTGTGGCTGAGATTTTGCCGTGCCTTGATAGATGTCGCTATCCCTATATTTTGCTTCGCACTTTTTAAGTTTTTAGTTCTATCTACATAAGTGTGTTTATTACCTTTTTAAAATATTTATTTTATTATTTAAAAAAATATTAGCAGCGGTAGTCGAATGGATAACTAATACTCAAGCACAGGCCTCTGTTTCGATCCTATCGGCATACACAAATATTTATGTGAAGCTAACAATAAATTTATAGTAAATCGTAATAGGTAATGATAGTTTATTGTAATCTTGAAGGAACACATCGGAAAAATACATATAATGGAACATACAACCTCCTCCTTTTTGAAGTCCTAAAATCAAAATTTTATTATAAACCCTGTGTGTAGGGCCGGATCGTGAGTTTCGGGGGTCCTAGGCTAATCCAACTTAGGGGCCCACCCAATTACTCAAAGTAAGGGAAAAAATAAGGCAACATATTTGATTTATCTTATTATATAGTATGCCTTAGTGTTTGTTAAATAAAACTGTAAATAAATTGACAAAATATAAAACAACCTTCCTGCACTTTCCTTTGGCAAATTCTTTAAACTATTACCTACCATCTATTTTCGACTTTGACTTAGATCCCTTGAATCCACGGGCCCAAGACTGAAGCCTTAAAAACCATATGGGAGATCCGGCCCTGCCTCTGGCAGCATTTATATATGTAAACTTAACATTATATCTGAAATAAATTAAAATTCAATTACCGGATCGAAAAACTGCCACTGCAAAATCCGAGATAAAATTTAACGAGCTCGTCTAATTTTTTAAATCGACAACACTTTTAACGTTATCTATCCATCCATCTATAAACCCATAGACGTCCACTGTAGGACATATTATGCTTTAGTTATTTTTACTTACTAATAGTTATTAGGTAAGTAAAAATAACTAAAGTATAATTATACCCTCATATGTATTGTCTTCTAAATCACTGTACGGGTCAGCTTATTGGGCTACAAAAGCAACGGTTGAGAGACGGCTGCATGTAGAAGAGATGCGAATGTTAATATAGATGGTGGCCTGACAAGAATGGATAAGATAAGAAATGAGCATATAAGAGAAAGTTTGAAAGTGGCGCCAGTGACGGAAAAGAAGATTTGGTATGGACATGTGATAAGATTGGATGAAAGTAATGTTGTGAGAAAAGTTTTAATTATGAATTTTGAAGCCTGTGGGGGGTAAAGGAAGACCGAAGAAAAGATGGATGCGGATGGATTGCGTGAAGTATGATATGAATAGAAAGGGAGTGAACGCAGAGATGACATCGGATAGGATTGAGTGGAAGAAAAGGACATATTGCGTTGACTCCAAGTAATTGGGGTAAGAGCAGGGTAATGATGATATATTGTCATTTATATAAACTTAAATATTTCGACATTTAGTTTAATCACAGAATATTGTTATTATTTTGAGTTGCAGAGATCAAATGGCAGTCGTTCGCTGGAAAAAATATATTTGGAAACTTGTAAGGCTACATAGCCGGCAGCACAGCGCAGAGAGATACGTGCAGGGCAGGTTATGGGATCACTCGCCGCCCCCTCCGTGGCCCTGGTGGTATTGGACTATACCATAGCCTGCTACCAAAACAAAAAGGCTACACGGCCGATTTCAAAACGATTAAAAATATTACTTTTTTTTTTCCCCGCAAGGTGGACCATGGATATGGTCGCGTCCCGACAAAACGTCCGGGGCGACAGAAGAGGCGGCACGCAACCCCATGGACCCACCCTGCAAACTCCTCTCTTCGCCGTGCGAGCAGGCCACCGGTACCCGATCTTTGACTTCGGTGGCCAATACTACTAGAATATTGTTTACTACTAACACTAGCTTTCACCTGCGATTGTGCCTGCGTGGTCTGATAATGAGGTATCCTATGATCTGCATCGGGCTTCAGTAGGAGTGGACACGGTATTGAGGTTTAGACTGCCTCTAGACTCTCGTTTTACGTACCGCTGACTTTTAGTAGATGCCTAACAGAGCTCAACTCAAGTCAATTTTATCCTGATATTTCTTTAAACTATTCGTATAAACTATACTTAGTATAAAAAGCAAAGTTTATTTACATTAAATACTAAAAGCGATAATCGTATCCATTTTGATAAGAAATAACTAAATACATTAACATTTTTTTTCCGTGTGGTGACGGAGTAAGAATACAATTCACCACCCCATATCTTACCCGTGGGAATCGTAAAAGACGATTAAGGGACATAATATATATATGGCATCTGCAAGAGAAGGAAAACTCGAAATAAAACCCTATACCAACACGTCTGACCAGCGCGGTATAGTAGGTTAATTTCCCTCCCATTACGGAGGAGGCCCGAGCCCAACAGTGGGACATATATGGGTTGTGATGATGATGACTAAAACTTTTATTGTAGAAAAAGTATATACCCACACTGTTAGTTTAGTATCTGTCTATAGGTGCAGGCCGGCCCGTCCGGGGTAGTACTACACACTTGCAGAAAACCGACGTCTGAGTAGTGGCAAGCTGCTTTTTCTTCGTTCCGTGAGCGATAAAGTCGGGAGCCCATCTTTCTGGGTGGTTTTGAGATTATTAGTAGGCAGAACCCTAGCTGTACACCTGATATTACAAATGTCTGTGGGCGGCAATAACAGTTACCATTAGATGTGCTGCTCATATAGGCCCCGTTAAGCTCTTCCGTAACCGTGGTGCCGTACGGCTGCGCTTATCGTAGCCGTACACCTCTTTAATTATTGGCTGACTAGTCATTTTGTTTTCCTGTCTCCCGCTTTGCCTAGGAGGGAAGTGGAATCACTCTTTCCAACTCCTCCTCTTTAACCTTTTCTAATTAAATTTGTTGCGGGTTCCAAGACAATTAAAATCATATCCCGGGACTGCCTGAGGGTCAAACCTTGGTGTCATTTATAGTGACCATTGTGGATCCTGGCTTACAGGAGTTACAATGGTGGGAATGTGTGGTGGGATTAATCCCATAAAAAAAAAAGATGTGCTGCTCACTCGTTTGCCACCAAGAGCTATAAAAATATATTGGATTCCGCATAAAACTTGCATAAAGTTGGTTAAAGACAAATAATTCCTCCATTCATTGCCATCAAGGAACTCCAATGGTTTAGGCAACGCACTTACTAATATTTATCGTAATGTAATGACTAAATTACATAAAATCTTAATAAATTATAGTCTGTTATTCTGAGGTGAATGCTATATTACTGTAAGGTTTTATTCCGTACTTTTATTTCGTACTATTTGCGAGTAAAAGCTACAAAAATGCATTTATCTTGTAGGACAGCGTATAGGATATTATAAGTTTAAGTAAGGGATCGTGACACTATGTACCTACGTTTTTTCGAGTTTACTCCTTCAGAATCGATTTTCATATAAGGCGCCCGGTATGAGAAAAATTTGAGGAGTAAAATCTAGTGATCGAATGACCTCGTTACGTTTTTGGTGTGCAACCTATTCTGCGCACCTTTCACTTTCTGACGTGTGATAATACTTCACTGAACGGTTTTAATAAATGTAAATAAAAATATATACCTATATTATTTTTAGTCAAATGATCTTTTTTTGCGCCTGTTTTGATAATCGTACTTAAGGAGTAAACTCCAGTCGTGCGTCGGAGCTGACACACACACACTTTTTTTTCATTTATTTTTTAAAGACACCACCTTGCACTAAGGAAATAATCATTGTATTACGGGGTACTTCACAAAAATATAATTAACGCAGACAATTTACACCCAGACTCAGAGCAACAATCTGTGGATAGTACAGATTATTGTCCTGCGTAGGAATCGAACCCAGGACACTGGCATGGAAGGTCGGTATTTTAACTACTACGACATCTGTGCAGTCATCTGTGTTATCCCATCAACACGCAATTTATACTTGGTGCTTATTTTAATAATATTAACGAAGTGCAATCATAATTAAATTAATATGAAATCACATTGTTATGAGACCCGGCTATTGTATATTGATTATACTGAATCATTAAATTCCATTGTTTAATATTTTCATGAAGAAGCAATTAATAAATAAACTTTCCCACATTACGATTCGAAACACAGATGGCGTGGTACTTTAAATAAAAAAATGTTGTGTCAACTACCTTAAACTATCAAAGTAGAATGAGTATCGTTATGTGTTGTACCTTTTTAGAGCCTTTTTATAGTTACTATAGTCTATCTAATCTAAAAAGTGCACTTTGACAGCTGTCGGAGTCAGTTGTCTAGGTATGTGAACCAAATAATCGCTATCGAAAATAGCCGATTTTACTGAGAAATCGATATTGATTCTTTATAATTAATAATCGGTTTATTTTTTTTTTCAAAAAGGAGCTGAATAAATTAGTGCTAAATTAGTACTAAACAAATTTAATTATTTCAGCATATAATCTATTCATCATATTTAGTAGGATTAGGTTAATTAAAAACAAAAACTGGATTTGAAAATAGCTATTTATTAAGAATTACTACTATTACTTGAATTATCAGCGTCACGAACATTAATAATTATTTCCTCATCAATCAAAGTGTCGAAATGTATATTTCTGTCAAAATCTCTATTCGATTAATTGTATTGCACGCCTCTCTGAAAATCAAGCACTTTTCAAACATAAAAATGATTGTAATTTTCTCACATTGCACTTATAGGATAATATTATAATACCTACGTCAAGAAAAAACATTCGTTTAAACGTATTTGATATTTTCAAAAAGCAATTATTTTGTTTAAAGTAAGAAAATAGTTAATTTAAAAAAATATTCGAGGACGTTGGATAAAATATTTTTAGTATCTGGCAGGATCACGACAGTAAAAATGAATATATCGAAGTTTTTCTTTTATTAAAAGCTTCATAATCGCAACGCGCCGTTTCCTTTCGAAAATGGCTTGGTAATTCTTTGTCGTTTAATTGCAATTAATAAAAAACTAAACTGCTTAGTCTTTAGTGTATGTATACTTTTTGAAAATTGGGTTCGTTTACATTTTTTTGTTCGTCCATTCGGACAGGCAAAGGAAATAAATCCCATTCAGCCTATACAGCTAATGTTTAGCTCTACGTCGAGAATGGCACGAAATTTCAAAAATATTTCTTTTCTTTCATTACAAGCTTATATTTAGTTTCACCTGTCCCGTTGTCTGTAATCAAATCTTACAAGTTAAATTTGATCCACTTCCTGGTTTCCGATTGAGCTGAAATTTAGCATGCATGTATAAATCGGATGACAATGCTATATTATTGTGACATAGAGCTGATCTGATGATAGACCTGGAAGCTGGCTACAGGAACTCCGTAATTAAACGACGCAACCCTTTCGAGTTTGGGCTCATTTGATTCGTCTTGACGAGTACTTTGATAATATATGCTAACCAGGGTCTGACGATGAACCTGGAAGCTGGCCATAGGAACTCCGTAATTAAACGACGCAACCCCATCGAAATTGGGCTTATTTGATTCGTTTTGGCGAGTACTTTGATACTATATGGAAACCAGGGTCTGACCATGGACCTGGAAGCTAGCCATAGGAACTCCGTAATTAAACGACGCAACCTCATCAAGTTTAGACTCGTTTGATTTGTCTTGTCGAGTACTTTGAGACTATATGGTAACTTGGGTCTGACGATGGACTTAGAAGCTGGCCATAGGAACTCCGTAATTAAACGACGCAACCCCATCGAAATTGGGCTTATTTGATTCATGTTCGCGAGTACTTTAATACTATATGGAAACCAGGGTCTGATCATGGACCTGGAAGCTAGCCATAGGAACTCCGTATTTAAACGACGCAACTTTATCGAGTTTAGGCTCGTTTGATTTGTCTTGTCGAGTACTTTGATACTATATGGTAACTAGGGTCTGACGATCGACCTGGAAGCGGGCCATAGGAACTCCGTAATTAAACGACGCAACTCCATCGAGTTTGGACTTGTTTGATTCGTCTTGACGAGTACTTTGATACTATATGGTAACCAGGGTCTGATGTTGGACCTGGAAGCTGGCCATAGGAAAAAGAAGGTGCTAAAGGTGCTAAATGTTCTAAATCCTACCATCCAAATGTAACACGCTTTTATTTATAAAATTGGGACTGTGATAGAAACGTTAGTGATGTTAAAAATATATAATTATGTACGATATGGAATTATTTTGTAGTAGACGAAGAAGCTTAATTATCGTTAAAGGTTACAATGAACTTATAAAGTGTTATATGTTTTATGAGAGTTAATTTATTTTTAACTTTTTATTTTATTTTATTAGCAAATAATAAAAGCTTGTTTTTTAAAAAAGGATTTTTCTTTAATTTTACTTTTATTTCTGGCATTGACTAATAGTAAATGATAAATAATATGAGGCGTGCACTTTTGGATTATCCAAATTATTATTCTAATATTTTTACCGATTATTTGGATATTCGTGAATTGAAAGTTGTCAAGCACTGCTGTATAGAACGTGATGACGTGACATTGTTAGATCGTCAATAACAATTACTATTTACCATGTTATTTTTATTTTAAATTAGTTTTATGAGTTTCAACATTAGATTATTGTACAAGAAAGTCACCCGCAATGTTAATTATGTAAATAACTTAATAGTTGTTTAAAATTTCAAATTTAGTGGTTACAATCATGTGTATACGTTTGACGGAGGTTATTGTGTATTAAAAAATGCAAAACGTCAAAATGCACTTCTTAGATAAGATGAACTATATTTTTTTTATATTGTGGTCACAAAGCGTTGAAAACGTCCAGGATGACGGAAGAACGGCTCATAATATGGGGCAAACATTACCCCAGTTACGCGATTTGGACGAACCATTGTAATTTATAGATCATGGTGTGGTCATGCTCACTGAAAAGGTCTCTGCCTGCGGTAGCTACGTGGAGCGGGTCTCTCCCTTCCCTCGAATGTGGTTGAGGGGTGTGATGGCTGCTTTAGTAGTTAACTCGTGATCAGGTGCCGCTTTTGGAATCTGGTCCAACCATTTCTGTTCTTTTTTGCTTTTGTTAATCTTGTATTTAACTTTTAAAAAAATGAATCTTTACTCGAAGGGCATCTCACTGGAGTTAATATGGACTAAACATGTATCCAATAATATTGACGAATACATATAATGAGCCCGCTGAGTTTCTTACCGGTTCTTCTCAGTTTGTGGCGGCTTTCCGATCCGGTGGCAAATTAATTTTAAAAAATTATGTAAAATGTGTGTGTACATATTGTCACGTAAGTGCCCTTATGGGTATGGGTAGCCTACCCATAAGTTATGGAACTTATGCATAGAAATGATTTGATTTGATTTCATCGGAAGCGATTCTTTGACTACGGTTCATGCGAGTTTTTTTTCTTAATTATCAAGATGGCGTGGAGCCCCCTAACCTGCCGTACTGTACATCTGTATCGCCATTAATTTAGGTGAGCCACCGGTAACCAATTCTGGACTTAGGTGATTACGTCATTGTAGCTGTTGTTGATTACAGCCACTACTTATTTAAACGTTTATATGGAGTCGGCTAAATATGTCTTTTTTCTCTAACGTAGATGGAACACGTGATTATTAGAATACACTTAAAATACTTGATATTTTTTAAATAATGTTTTAAAAAACATCACCCATGGAGGCTTTAAAAATATAATTAACGGATACAATATAAATTCGGACTCACAACAATTAATTGCGAATGTCACAAACAAATGTCTTGCTTGGGGATCGAAACCACGAGCGAGAAAAGTTGTTGTGTGAATTTATATTCTTACTCTGCTACTATATAAACACCTTTTTTTTGGCAGAGTATGCTCTGGACATACGGCGTCCATTTCGTCCGGGGTGATGGAATGGTGGCACGTGGCCCCATGACCCACCGTAGTAACTCCCCATCGCCATTGGGCCGCTTCTTTGACATCCGTGGCCAGCCTAGCACCATATAGACAATTAATAATAATTATCGATACTATTTTTAGCATACGTGGTTTTTATTTTAAATTAATGTGTCTTTTATTTTCAAATAATGCTTGAATCATAATTTAAAAGGAATTTACTATTACAATAATAATGGTATGTACGCTGTTGACAGCTCTCTGTCTACAGCCGCGGGCCGGTCCATCTGAAGTAGTACCACACCCTCGCAGAAGATCGACGTCTGAGTAATGGCAATGTGCTATTGCGCTTCGTTCGGTGAGCGAGAGAGCCGGAAGCCCAACTGGGGTGGGTTTGGGGTTTGTATTAGTAGTCAGCGGCCTAGCTATAACCTTGGTATTGCAAAGGTCCATGGGCGGCAGTAACACTTACCATCAAGTGTGCTGTCTGCTTGTTTACCACCATAAGCAATAAAAAAAATGTTACGTCAATGATGATTGCTTAGAAACGTATTGAAAATGCTTCCTGGTTACTAATATTATGCCCCATTTGTTAATAGTTATAGTTACTGCTCGCCTCATATGGATTGCAGTAATACAATATATGTATACTATGTTTATGTATATTAGTGTTTTTTTTTTATCTTGCGATCCAATATGGATGTGAAATTTAAATCGGTACGGGGTGAAGGAAGAGGCGGCGCATGACCCCATAGACCCACCCTGCAAGCACCCCTCTACGCCGTGCGAGCGGGCCACCGGTACCCGATCTTTGTCTTTGGTATAACTAGTGTACCTGGCAGATGTCTGCCCACCTGTCTGCCCGGAGAAGCAGCACACATTAAATATATTTTGTATTTTTTTTTTCAATTTTACAGCAAATTGAAATATACACACACAAAAATATCCAAATCAAAGAGTTAGGTGACAAAAATACGTACAGAAGAATTATATATTAAGCAGATAACCTCTCTTGATAACCGCTACCACACAGCTATACCAACACGAGCGTGGTAGGTCAATTTCCCTCCTAGTGTGGAGAAGGTTCGAACCCAGCAGTGGGACATATATGGGCTGAGATGATGATAATAATGATAAAAAGTCTGGCGACTAATACACTGACGATTACATTATCTGCAAGAGAGGTTATCTGCTTAATATATAATTCTTCTGTACGTATTTTTGTCACCTAACTCTTTCATAGTATATATTATAAAAGTTATAGGCAATAGTTTTATGACCGGCCGCCTGCCAAACGTCAACCCTCCTTGGGAATGTAATTGTTGACCAAACGGCATCAGATGGAGTTAGCCCAGGTCGTTATAAGGCTTTTAGTAGTATTTTACGACATCCATTTAGGGGGGCATAGTCCGGAGCGTGCTCGTTCGCGTCCCCTGCCAGTCTAATTAGACTGCTAATCCGGCTCGATATGCGTACCGCAATGCGGGTTAGGGCGTCCCCCGGAGGCGACGCGTACCGACCCGCCCCCGTCGGTACGAACATCGGCAGTTGCGGCGATGGGGGCCGCCACCCATCACGCCTTGCCCAGTTAGGCGAGTCGAGGAGAACGGAGTGCCGGGTGGGCACGTGGAATGTAAGAGGTTGTGTGGAAGGTAAGTTGCACGAGCTGATATCCGTCATGGCGGACAAACAGCTAGACGTGCTCTGTGTAACAGAGACCAAGCGAAGGGGCAGCGACGCCTGCGATCTTCCTGGTGGCGGGATGGCTCTGTGGTCTGGTGTACCACAGAGCGATCGAGCCAGCATGGGGGTAGGAGTGCTGTTGTCCTCTCGCTTGGCCTCAGGTGTGAAGGATTACGGAATGTATGATCCCAGACTTCTCTGGGTCCGTATAAAACTAGGTGTCACCAAGGTATTCATGGTTGTAGCATATGCTCCCGTAGGATCCTCGGTGGCATCAGACCTAGAGAAGTTTTGGGACAATGTTAGGGAAGTTCTGGATATGGCAGAAACCAGTGAACGCGTGATTGTATGCGGAGATTTGAACGGATGGGTGGGGACCAAGCGTCCCGACTATGAGGACGTACTTGGTCCATTTGGTGATAAGAGAGTGAACGACGCAGGTAGGCTCATAGCGGATGTATGCATGGAGAGAAACCTTATTGTGTCAAACACATTTTTCCAACATAAGGACATCCATATGTATACATGGAGAAGGAATGAACAGAAAAGCATAATAGATTTAATTTTGGTAGACAGTCGCCTCCGAAGCAAAATATTGGACGCAAGAGCCTACAGGGGCCCCACAGTCGATACGGACCACTATCTCGTTATTGCGAGATTTAGTGGTCTGTTCAGAAAGTGGAGGCACTGGCGAGAGCGTGTCCACTTCGGAGGGCTTGAAAGAATAAAGGTTGAAAGGTTGCAAGAAGAGTGTGTAAGAGAAAAGTATGCAGAGGGTGTCCGAGAACGGCTGACGATGGCAAGCCAGCCGCAATCGGACATTGAAGAATGCTGGAGAGTATTGAAAGAGAGTATGGTAGATACAGCGAAAGAAGTATGTGGAAGTTCAAAGAAGCATAGAAAAACAAATGGTGATGCATGGTGGGATGCGGAAGTGGCAGCTTCCGTAGAGCAAAAGAAGAAAGCGTGGCTGGACTATGTCTCTTCTTTGAATCTGAATGACAGTATGACTGAACAGAAGAAAGAAATATATCGGCAATGTAAGAATGACACCAAGGCCTTAGTGAAAGAGAAACGGGATAGAGCAAGTATGAGTGCAGAAGATAGGCTGACTAAAAACTTCGAGGGTAACACCAAACTCTTTTGAAGGGAGGTGAAGAGGTCTCGGGGTGGTTGGTCAGCCTTCAGAATGAATAAAATAAGGTCTAAAGGTGGAGACATTCTTACACAAACACAAGACGTGTTAAGCCGATGGAGTGAATATTTTGGCGATATGTATGCGGATGCTACGATTGGCACCGGTGTTGGATGTGGTTTGGTAGATCAACATTCGACAACGGCGTCCTCCGATGGCATCAGTATGGATGAAGTTGAATGGGCGATAAGAAGTTTGAAAAATGGTAAGGCAGCGGGCATTGATATGGTGTCTGCCGAGATGATCAAGCTTGGTGGCTCTTGTGCCTGGGAGGCGTTCCTGTTGCTCCTCAATCTATGTTGGAGCTCGGGAATGGTTCCCAGGGACTGGAATAGCGCAGTCATCGTGCCTTTGTTTAAAAACAAGGGTTCACGTTATGACTGCGCAAATTACAGAGCCATAAGCTTGACCAGTTTGGCAGCAAAAGTGTATGGAAAAATTATTGAAAGGAGAATGAGGATGGTGTCCGATGGTTTACTGTGTGAGACACAAGGAGGTTTCAGGAGTGGAAGGGGATGCATGGATCAAGTGTTCTCTCTGCGCAACATTGTGGAGAAGCATCTGGCTCAAGGTCAGAGGGTTTTCTGCAGTTTTGTGGATCTGGAGAGAGCTTTTGACACGGTTGTACGAAAGGAACTTTGGGACATTTTACCGGAGTATGGTATTAGCGGTAAACTGCTACAGGCTGTGCAGTCCAGTTATATGGGCTGTAGAGCTTGTGTGGGGCTGGATGATGGAATGTCGCCTTGGCTTGACGTCAATATCGGCGTTAAGCAGGGGTGCGTTCTGTCAGCCAGGCTGTTTATCATATATCTGGATAAATGTCTCCAAAGGTTGAACGATATGAATGTGGGAGTCCAGATGGGCGACTCAGTGGTCACTGCTCTGCTTTATGCAGATGATGCAGTCCTGCTGGCACAGTCAGCGACTGACCTGCAGACCCTAGTCGACACAATGACAGAAGATTGTAAGAAAAGGGGTCTACGCGTGAATGTGAGCAAAACCAAAATAATGGTCTTTGAAAGAGATAAAACCAGAACAGATGTAAGAGTAACAATAGGTAATGATGTACTAGAGCAAGTGGATGAATTTGTATATCTTGGATGTGGATTTAGCCGAGATGGAAGGTACACCACTGATATAGAACGAAGAGTGAATGCGGGAAATAGAGTGAACGGAGCGTTGGGGCAACTTCTCGGCAGCCACCACCTCAGCCAGAAGGCACGTGTAGCAATACATAACACAGTGCTTGTCCCAACATTACTGTATGGAAGCGAGAGTTGGGTATGCAGAAAAGAGTATGATAGTAAAATTAATGCGGTCGAAATGCGATCTCTGCGGAAAATCTGTGGAGTTAGGCTGACCGACCGCATTCGTAACGACGACGTAAGAGAGCGAGTAGGTATGAAAGAGAGTATTGGTGTAAAGATGCGAAAGGGAATGCTCCGATGGTTCGGACATGTGGAAAGAATGCCGAACGAACGCCTGGTTAAGAAGATATACAATGCGAAAGTGGAAGGATGTAGGTACCGAGGGAGACCGAGACTAACCTACCTAGACCAGATCGGTCATGTACTGAAGGAAGGTGGAGTCAAGAGTCTCCGAAACCGGCGAGCGTGTATGAAGAGAATTATGAATGTTGAGGAAGCGAGTGAAGTATGCAGAGATAGAGTTCTCTGGCACTCTGTTCTCTCTGCCTACCCTGCAAGGGATATGGCGTGATGATATGTATGTATGTATGTTACGACATCCACGAGCAAAGTAAGTGTTGCTAGTATTCGTAGCCGCTACCACACAGCAAAAAATAAATATTAGATTTATTAAAGACAATAACTAATTTATTTATTCAAGCAATAAACGTAATGCTGATTATCTAAAACAACAGATTGTGAATAAAACAATTTTTTGTACAGATATAATGAATCAAATCATTTCACGATGCGTGGGTTGGTGGTTACAAGGTGACACGTAAACAATTGCTCCAATATCGCAAATTTGTAATGCATGTTTTTTATTAAACTGTTCTACCTACTGTCTTTGTACAACAAGGTCTTGGAAAAAGGGTCTCGGCAACAATTAAAATTTTATTGCATTTTGTTCTAGATAAAACTGCAAACGATAGTGATTTTTTTTTAATTTGAACTAACATATGTACCTATTCCACGACGTTGAACAGAAAATAGGGATTTTATTTTAACTTAATGATAAGTAATTTATTATTTGTATGAAGAGAATTATGAATGTTGAGGAAGCGAGTGAAGTATGCAAGGATAAAGTTCTCTGGCACTCTGTTCTCTCTGCATACCCTGCAAGAGATATGACGTGATGATATGTATGTATGTATGTATATGTAATTTAAAAAAAAAAACACTATTCTGTTGGATAAATAATTCAATGTTTTACCAAAATTCCTTAATTGTATTCTGGTCTAGAAATTAGAAACAAAAACCGATATTTTCTTCAAATTTTCAAAGTTTAACACTTTAGGAATATGTGTTTAGGAGGATTTTTAATGATATTAGATGTTTACGCGAGTACCTATTACACATTTGAAAGGAAGGAGGATATCTAGAATAAATTTTATAAAAAAAGATTATTTTTAAATATAAATTATGAGCAGCTCCTCATTAAGTAATTTCCTAATTATTTTAACAAAAGTGTTTTTTTTTATTTATTTATTATAAAAACAATTTCAACATGTTAATAGTACATAGCCCCACAAAACCGTGTTATCGGTTTGACTGTGGGATCGAAGACTATATATATATGCTTATAATAATACCTACGTAACAACTAAACAAATTTGAATTAATTTTAAACATACATACATATGCACGCATCACACACACACACACACACACACACATATACAGGGTGGAATGTGACCGCTCCCGAAAACAAAGACAAGTAACCCTACTCCTACTTCCTCGTCCTACTTGTAATGATAGCCTAGAAAAAAATCGATTCGGATGAAAACAAAATTTTTTTTTCACCACGCGACTGCGTTCAAATCTTAAATATATGATTGTGATATTTGAATAGATTGCGTCTTTTCTCATCTGAGTAAAGTTACGTATTTTTATGGAATTATCGTTACATAGCACTGTCCTAATACAATGGAATGTGATAAAAACTTAAAATTCGTTGTGAGAAAAAATTTTCTTCTGTCTTAATTTTCGGGAGCGGTCCACTTCCACTCTGTATATAAGATACACGTATCAATCATTACAATATGATATTGTCATAATTGGTTCATGTAATATTTTTCAAGTTTATTTTTAAAGATAACCATATTTTTTTCATGGCGTATATCTATCGGCATATTATTTAAAAGGTAAGGTAGACGCTTGTTACATATGTTTATTTTGCTGTTACTTCTATAACTTTAAAGCATTTTGCCTAACGATTTTTTTTTATTTGTCGTTTATATTTGTGGCTAATGGACATGCTCACTTTAAGATAAGCTGACGCTAGCTACATGGAGCGTCTCTGCCATCCCTGTAAAGTGGCTGTGAGGGAGAGTGATAGCTACTATAATAGATAACTTGAGATCGGGTGCTGCTTGTAGAATCTTGTCTAGTTTTACATTATATTTGAGAATTAATATTATATTATGGTTAAAAGGGTATCACACTGAAGCTAATACTTATTAAGCATGTTGTATGTAATTTTTATGTAACAAATTCAAATTCAAATTCAAAACATTTATTATGCATAAACCCTGCGAGGGCACTTACATATTGTCATTTTTTTACACTTAAAGTTAATCTAATAAACTACCACCGGATCGGAATGAGACTGCTACTGAGAAGATCTGGCAAGAAACTCAGTGGGTTTGTCTATTTATATTTTATCTGTTATTATAATTTTTTTCATTTTTTATATATAAAAAAAATAGTACATGTTTATTATTTAATTAGCTTCAGTGCGATGACCTTCGAACGCAATAGTTAAAATACAATAAAGAAAGACCATGGCTGGACCGGACAACACCGATAACAAGTCCGACCGATAACAAGTTCAAGAAATTACAAAAGAAATATATAGAATAACCCAACCTACTAAGTTACTTATTAGAAACGCAAACCCAGACCATTGGTTTGTTTGTATATAAGGCGATACATCGTAGCGCTACCTGGTGGCGAATTACATCAATAGGGATATAAACCTTCTCCGTGAAAAAATACATATACATACCAACTTTTATAATGATCGGTCATTTAGTTTTTGAGTTTAGCAATGTCATATATACAAACCTACTCTTTTATTGGTCGCGTTAGACTACAGAAATAGACAATATGTACTTATACATGCCGTGGTGGCAAGTTTGCCGTGTGGTGACGGAGTAAGAATACTATTCACCATCCCATATCTTACCCGTGAGTGATCGTACGAGACGATTAAGGGATATAAAATGCATATAACATCTATGCGAGAGAAGGAAAACTTGAAACAAAACCCTATACCAACACGTCACGACCAGCGCGGTATAGTAGGTTAATTTCCCTCCCATTACGGAAGAGGCCTGAGCCCAACAGTGGGACATTCATGGGCTATGATGATGATGATGATGATGGTGGGGGCAAGTGCCATACAAATTATGCATACTAAATGATTTAAAGAAGATATGCGTACATAAACAGACTAATACTTTTTAAGGAAAAAAATAGGTAGAAACTACGTAAGTTTTTTATCACTATCCTAACATCATGTAAGAAACGGAAGCATATAACATTACATGAAAAGGAAAACATGGTATATATCAAGCGTGAATGACTGAATAACACTTATCCCAAGAGCGTGACAGGTAAGCTGTCAAAGAGAATAAAGTAAGAAAAATATTTCGTTAAATAAACAACTTCGTTCTTAGAATACTAGAATTATTTAAGTAATAAAGTTTGACGAACTACAATGAATAAGTATATAACGATAATTATAGCTAATGCCTTAGAATGTTAACAATTAATATTTTGAATAATGCTTTGAAAAGATGTATAAATTAATTAAAAATGAAGTTTCAGATCTATGAATAATAAAATAACATTATATAGCTTTCAGATATGATTGTGGATATGAAATGATTTCGGATTATCCGACAGTTTCGGATATTTTTGATTACGGATTTTGCATTTTAGATACTTATAAAATAGACGTACGTTTAGGATGTGGGTTCAACAGGTTAAAAACAAATAAAAATAGACACCGAGATCTGAAATAATTCGATACTTTTATTTCCAATTCCGTTTCGATTTTAAATATATTTTCATTTCAAATATCCGATAGTTTTGGTTGATATTACGGAGCTCCATGACATATCTAGTATAAATACATATATTAATATTCCATTTACTCATCAGCCTTTCGACATCCTTTATTGGACGCAGGCTTCCTCACAAATAATACACATAATCATTATGCTTGGCAGGGGAGTTAGTGGTAGTAATCTTATTTCTTTTAAAGACAATATCCTGCACTAAGGAACTAATCCTTGTATTGCGAGGGACTTTACAAATATATAATTCATCATCATCATCTTAGCTCATATATGTCCCACTGTTGGGCTCGAGCCTCCTCCATAATGGGAGGGAAACAGACCTACTATACCACGCTGGTCAGGCGTGTTGGTATAGGGTTTTGTTCCAAGTTTTCCTTCTCTAATATATAATTAACACAGATAAATTTACACCCAGACTCGAACAACAATATGCGAAACGCACCTAATATTGTCTTAAGTTTAAATCAAACACTAGTACAGTACCTTAACCAATAAGCCATGTATGCATTCGATTAGTATTATAAATTTTCCCTAGTGCTTCTTTAGCCGATCTTTACGACGCCTATGTAATAATAAGGGGTGAGGAAATCTTATATTCGTAGCCCGTAAGTGCAGAACTTTTAGATAAATTTATGTAAGCTGAGGAATCGTGCCGTTGGAGCGTGAGCCTAATAATATCATTCGACTTTTTCAGTATATGTAGCTAGTATATATTAAGAATTTGGGTGTATTCTTCAATAATTCAACGTCATGGACAATTTATGTACAAAACGTTAGTCGCAAAATATTCACTTCTGCAACATCTCTAAAAATACTTCGCAATTTCCTTCCAATTGCAACTAAAATTGCAGTAGCACCATCCATATTTTTTCCTATTCTCGACTACGCTGACGCCGGCTATCTCGATTTAACTGAAGATTAATTTGACAAACTTGAACGCCTTCAAATTTGATCATGTTTTTAATTTCGCAATAAACTCATTTTTTTTTTGCTTAGGTGGCAAACGAACAGACATCACATCTGATGATAAGTGTCACTGCCGCCCATGGACCTTTGGAATACCAAGGGTATAGCTAGGCCGCTGCCTACCAATACAAACCCCAAACACACCCTAGTTGGGCTGCCGGCTCTCTCGCTCACCGAACGAAGCACAATAGCACATTGCCATTATTCAGGCGTCGATCTTCTGCGAGAGTGTGATACTACCCCGGACAGACCAGCCGGCGGCTGTACACAGAGAACTGTCCACAGCGTGGTCCTACCACTCTTAAAGCTAAATGGCTCCCAATTCGCCTTAGACGGAACACTCACATCCTTAGTCTTCTTTATAACGTTCTTTTTAATACCACTTCACCCCCACAACTTATAAAACATTTTGCATTTCTCCATGATACTCATACTAGATATTTGTGAACATCTGAAAACACGGTGCTCCATTTACCATCACATTCCACTTCTGTTTTCACTAAATCTTTAACTATAATTAATCTAATTACTGAAATTTAGCATTTAATATGCTTAATTATTTACAAAAACCCGAAACGAAACGAAAAATGATGTCACAAGCGCTTGTGACATCATTTTTCGTTTCGTAATCGGGTTTTTATAAATAATTAAGCATATTAAATGCTAAATTTCAGTAATTTGAATAACAAGGTTGTGTCATCGTTTAATACAATACTAACTGTAAAGTTTGAAGTGTTAAGCCTATACATTGTGTACCTAAACATTGTCCGGTAGATGGCACACGTCACCTTAAAGACGTGAATATGATACGAAGCGAGATTTGCATGTCCTACAATAGTTCACCGTGGTGTAAGTGGCAGCACGATTGGGCCGGACTCCCAATAGGTGCGGGTTCGAACCCCGCTTGTGACATCATTTTTCGTTTCGTAATCGAGTTTTTATATATAATTAATCTTTTAGTATATTGTAGGGTGGGTTTACGGTGTCATGCGCTGCTTTTCTGTCGCCCCGGGCGGATTAGCGGAGCGTGACGTACCGTAGCTTGCCGCCAAAAAAAAAGGCTCTAACATGGATAAAATTCTTGTCGAAACTGTTTAGTATGAAGGGCAAGGTTTATAGTTTATGGCTTCGTTAATAGCATCAAGGTTCTGGAAAATTAAACCTTTGCATCATATGTGTCCTTTTATTGATTTTTTTAGGATAACACCACGTACAAAAAAAATAATCCTTACGTCGCAGGCAATTCATAAAAATCACTTAACGGATGTAGAACCCATAACCCTTCTATCAGTATTTAGACCTATTAGATATCTGTAGAAAGAGTACGATATTACAGCACCCGTAAATATCAGTCAGATTAATAGTATTCGTGACTTATTAAACATAGCGTGAAGATAAAAAATAATTATATGTACTATAATAATATTTTTTTATTATTAAAAATATAATTTGCATATCGATAATCCTGAATAGTTCAATAACTTAATATGCTTGATAATAGGTAAAGGACCATGCAGTATTTTTTAAAAACTATGATACAGCAGCACTAAAGAAATAATCTTTTTATTATTAAAAAAAAAACGACACCCGTCACTAAAGGAAATAATCCTTGAATTGCGGGGAACTTTACAAACATATAATTTAACGGACACAAATTACACCTAGACTCAGCACAATAATTTGCTGATCACATATTTTCCTGCATGGGAATCGAACCCACGAAACTAGTACGATAGGTTGGTATCTTATACACTACGCCATCTCTCCAGTCTTGTATTGCGAGTTTTTTAAATATAACTTTTAAACTATTCTTGAAGCAGTGGACGTAAATAATTGTACAAGTTGTGCGATTAAGTACTTTGTACATAATCACAATTTTAAAGTGTTTTCTTAATTATTTGTACGGAGCGATACGCTTGCGATTATAGACACAAAAAAGGAAGGGTAGATCCAGACAAAAGTAAAAAAGAGACAACAATTGATACGAAAATACTAAAGGGCGGGTGTCTTTATAAACATACAATTCACGGACACAAATTACAGTTAGACTTGGTTGCATGGGAATCCAATTAACAGCACTTGACACTGTATGTCAGTAATTTAACCACTCAGCCATCAATGCAGTCAATTTTATAATTTTTGTCACTTTTTTTTTTGCTTTTTGTATCGCTTAGTTTATTAGAACCTGTAGTCACAAGGGCTCTAAAATGCTTTAAATCGTCATTTTTCTACATGAGTGGTGAGAGAGTAAGAGTACCTACCATTCACCATCCCGTCTCTTGTCTGTGGATGTCGTAAAATACGACAAAGGGATAATATGCAACTAACATCTATGCAAGAAAAGGAAATCTCGAAACAAAATCCTATACCAACACATATGAGCACCGTGGTATAGTAGATTAATTACATTCCCGCTGTGAAGGAAGATTGAGCTCAACAGTGGGACGATAAAATGAATGAATTAATATATCATCATTATCATCATTCTCATACTCTTATCCCAATTACTTGGGGTCGATACAATATGTACTCTTCTTTTATAGTACATATTGTAAAAGTTATTGGCAAAAGTTTTATGACCGGCCGCCTGCCAGACGTCAACCCTCCTTGGAAATGTTTTTGTTGACAAAACGGCATCAGATGGCCCAGGTAGTTATAAGGCACGCGGCGCAACATACGCTCTAGGAATGCTCGGGCTGGGACGGGCAGCACCGCGACCTCGTCGCTATTATCGGTGCCGACCTGGCGCTGCCGGATGTCGCGAGGGCGATGGTCGAGAGCGTCAGGAATTGGGATGCGGTCGCCGCCTTCTGCGAGGCTGTCATCTCGCGGAAGGAGGCGGCGGAACGAGTCAGGGAGGACTCCCGCGACCCGGGCCGCCGCCAGCGGCCGGGGCGGCGCAGGCGCGAATACCTGCGCCTGATGCCGCCCTAACCCAGGCCTCGGGTGATCGGACCGGGGAATTGTCTGGTCACCCGACACGAGGCCACCGTGTGAGGGCGACGCCCCGACGGCGAAATCTGTCGGGGCGTCGACGAGAGGAACCCGCGAGGGTAAACCGCCAAGCGGACCACCGAAGACAAAGATCGGGTACCGGTGGTCCGCTCGCACGGCGAAGAGAGAGGATTTTACGGTGGGTCTATGGGGTCACGCGCCGCATTCTCCGTCACCCCGGACCGATTTGGCGGGGCGAGACGCACCCATAGCCCACCAAAAAAAAAAAAAAAGGTCGTTATAAGGCTCTTAGTCGTCGTACGAGATCCACGAGCAACGTAAGGGTTGGTAGTATTCGTAGCCGCTACCACACAGCAAAAATTAATGAATATATGATGTCATTATTATTTTAAATGCTTCATTCATAGATATACTATTAGGTTTTATATATTCAAATCAGTTTCAGACCGTATTTGTTATACAAATAGTTTCATCAACAGTTTTACTTGTTATACCTAAGTACTTAACGGTGTTATTTAATATGTATATCCACGTTGTTCCGTGGTATTTATAATAATATCTATATTAATACATACATACATACATATCAATAGGCCATATCCCTTGCAGGGTAGGCAGAGAGAACAGAGTGCCAGAGAACTCTGTCCTTGCATACTTCACTCGCTTCCTCAACATTCATAATTCTCTTCATACACGCCCGCCGGTTTCAGAGACTCTTGACTCCACCTTCCTTAAGTACGTGACCAATCTGGTCTTGGTAGGTGAGTCTCGGTCTCCCCCGATACTTACATCCTTTCACTTTCGCATTGTATATCTTCTTAACCAGACGTTTGTTCGACATTCTTTCCACATGCATGAACCATCGGAGCATTCCCTTTCGCATCTTTACACCAATACTCTCTTTCATACCTACTCGCTCTCTTACGTCGTCGTTGCGAATGTGGTCGATCATTAATAATCCACATTAATAACATCCACAATACATTAATCTCCATCATAATCATTCCAGCAGTTGTTCTGACAACGGTGACGGCGCGAAACGCTTCAAGCGCGATGTTTTATTTGTTACTAAATTTTATCCTATTTACTAACATTTATTTTTACTTGATTATAACTAAATTATTTCTAATGTTTGCTTCTTATTCATCATCATCATCATCTTCATAGTCCATAATGTCCCACTTTTGGGCTCGGGCTTCCTCCGTAATGGGAGGGAAATTAACCTACTATACCGCGCTGGTCAGACGTGTTGGTATAGGATTTTGTTTCGAGTTTTCCTTCTCTCGCATAGATGTTATATGCGGTTTATATCCCTTAGTCGTCTCGTACGATCACCCACGGGTAAGATATTGGGTGGTGCATAGTATTCTTACTCCGTCACCACATGGAAAATTGCTTCTTATTATACAATTGAAATTAGTAGTGGTAGGACCACGCTTTTGACAGTTCTCTGTCTGCAGCCGTTCGGGGTAGTACCACACTCTCGCAGAAGATCGATGTATGAGTAATAGCAAGATGCTATTGCACTTCGTTCGGTGAGCGAGAGAGATAAAGCCCAATTAGGTGGGTTTAGGGTTTGTATTAGTAGGCAGCGGCCTAGCTGTACCTCTGGTATTGCAAAGGTCCATGGGCGGCAGTGACAATTACCATTAGGTGTGTTGCTTGCTCGTTTATCACTACGTGGAATTGAATATTCCACATAGTGATCCACACTGTGGACAGTTTTCTCTCTACAGCCATGAGCGAATCCGTCGGCTTCACACGGCCATTTTATAGAATGGATGGGTTTTGATTTCATTAGTAGGCAGTGGCCTAGCTGGATTCCTAGTAAAGCAAATGTCTATGGGCGGCAGTAACACTTACCATCAGCTGTGCAGTTTGCTCATTTGCAACCAGTAGCAATTAAATAAAGTAATTTTTGCGTGACACGTATATTAAACATACAGGAAGTCAGACAAAAAAATCTAAAAACTATTTTGACTTTTAAATTACTGAAATTTAGCATTTAATATGATTAATTATTTATAAAACCCGATTACGAAGCATTGCATGTCCTACATTAAGTCACGGTGGTGTAGTGACAGCACGATTGGGCCGGAATCCCAATAGGCGCGGGTTCGAATCCCGCTTGTGACATTATTTTGACTTTTTTAACTCTAATAAAAATGACATATTAGTTTTTTTTTATCAATATCTATTAATATTATTATATGCAGATATTAGCCTTTTACAATTTTATTATACATTTAGGTGTGTTGCTTGCTCGTTTATCACTACGTGGAATTGAATATTCCACATAGTGATCCACACTGTGGACAGTTTTCTCTCTACAGCCATGAGCGAATCCGTCGGCTTCACACGGCCATTTTATAGAATGGATGGGTTTTGATTTCATTAGTAGGCAGTGGCCTAGCTGGATTCCTAGTAAAGCAAATGTCTATGGGCGGCAGTAACACTTACCATCAGCTGTGCAGTTTGCTCATTTGCAACCAGTAGCAATTAAATAAAGTAATTTTTGCGTGACACGTATATTAAACATACAGGAAGTCAGACAAAAAAATCTAAAAACTATTTTGACTTTTAAATTACTGAAATTTAGCATTTAATATGATTAATTATTTATAAAACCCGATTACGAAGCATTGCATGTCCTACATTAAGTCACGGTGGTGTAGTGACAGCACGATTGGGCCGGAATCCCAATAGGCGCGGGTTCGAATCCCGCTTGTGACATTATTTTGACTTTTTTAACTCTAATAAAAATGACATATTAGTTTTTTTTTATCAATATCTATTAATATTATTATATGCAGATATTAGCCTTTTACAATTTTATTATACATTTAGAGATTTTATCTCTTACAATCATGATGTGTTTTAAAATCGTCGTGGAACCTTGATAAAGTCCATTAAAATGAAATTAATATTTATTTAAGCTAGACAGATACTTGTACCATGGTTATTTCAACAAATGCGACAAAATGTAGAATAATTTTAACGAAATACTTGAGATCAACAGTGTGTATTTGTTATATCGCTTGTAAGATCTGTTCTAGGTATGATTTTTTGCAACGGGTTTTAATGCGATTTCAATTCCATATCGCAGTGTACCTACGCATAGAAACAGAAGAACTTTCTAACTATCAAAACAGGCGCAAAAAAAGCTCATTTGACTAAAAATAATATATATATATATAAACATATATATATTTATTTACATTTATTAAAACTTTTCAGTGAAGTATTATCTCACGTCAGAAAGTGAAAGGTGCGCAGAATAGGTTGCACACTAAAAACGTAACGAGGACATTCGATCACTAGATTTAACTCCTCAAATTTTTCTCATACCGGGCGCTATACATGAAAATCGATTCTTAAGGATTAAACTCCAAAAAACTAGTTATGAAGAATCCAATGACCCCAAACTTGATGGGGGTTTCCTAATAGGTAATCCAGAATTTCGTCTCCTACCTTCGAGTATCATCATAGTAATTCAGTGGTACCATTATATCAATGTTTTGGTGGTAGAATCATACTGTAGATAGTTGTCTGTATATAACCGCGGGCCGGTCCGTCCGGGAAAGTACCTACTACACTCTCACAGAAAATCGACGTCCGAATAATGGCAATGTGTTGCTGTGCTTCACTTGGTGAGCGAGAGAGCCGGCAGCCCAACTTTCTGGATAGGTTTTGGGGTTTTCATTAGTATGCAGTGGCCTAGCTGTACCATTAGTATTGCAGAGGTCTATAAGCGGCACTAACACTTACCATCAGGTGTACTGCTTGCTTCTTTACCACCATCAGAAATTACAAAGAAAAGATGTCGTAAATACTCATTATGACTCCTAAGATAACGACAGCTAACAAGAAGAGTTGATGACCTTGAACCGATTTATTGGATATTTATTAAATACCATATCAATCACGTCAACTATCAAAAAAGAAAAGCTGCATTATAAATGGTACATTCGTTTAGGAGTTTCTATGGCACAGGAGAACCTATACATACAGATATGCAAACACAAAGACACGTCACACTTATAACAACCTCTTTTTGCGTGGCATATTAAAACACAGTTGTGAATCATAAGTATGGATTCTTATGAAACCTTTACTTAATTTTTATGACTGCAGTAGGTTCAATTCCCGTTACGCAGGACTTCCGAGTTAATGTTGAGTCACATGATAAATTAATGACTAAACAAGCCAGGTTAATATTGTCAAGGGAAAGTCCCGCTGCAGTATAAATTGCAGGCAAGGAGAAAATTATAATTTATATTGAAAAATGTTGAACAATTTTTACAGAAGTTTATTAAGTTAAGATAATTCTTATTATTTTCTTTTCTTTTATATAATTTTTGTGTTGTAGTCCCCTAAAACACAAAAATTTTACAAATTTAAAATATAATAAACGCATCATCTCAGCTTATATATGTCCCACTGTTGGACTCGAACCTCCTCCATAATGAGAGGGAAATTGACCTACTATACCACGCTGGTCACAGGTGTTGGTATAGGGTTTTATTTTGAGTTTTCCTTCTATTGCATAGATGTTATATGCATTTTATATCCCTTAGTCGTCTCTTACGATCACCCACGGGAAAGATAGGGGGTGGTGAATTGTATTCTTACTCCGTCACCACATGAATAATAAACGCATATTACACCCAAACTTAAAAAAACAATTCTGAATCGCACAAAGAATTTTTCTACATGGGAACCGAACCGATGACACTTTGAGTGACAAGTCGATGTCTTAAACAGTAAGTACGTTATTTATGCGGTCATCTTTATAATCCTACGTTGCATTTTGTTAATAAGTATCATTTTGGCTCCACTATATCTCTGCCTCTTGATGAAAGAATCTGAGATAGTTAAACATTGTTGACTAGATAAAATGATACGAGGTTTCGTGTTAAATTATTCTTCTATTATTGTGTATGTTTTAATTCTAGGCGTCAGCCTCCCCCCAAGTAAGGAGACAATCGACTCATTACATGTGACTACAGATTGGTATAGTGATTTATTTACAGTTTCCCTTTTAGGGCCATGAAACTGGACTAAGATTGACTTAGTAATTTTTCGTCGTTGATCTTCATAACCCTTAAGAGCGATAATCAGCCTCATAATTAAGGGAGAAATAACACCACGACGGATATAAATCAAATAGTGGCTTAATTTAGAATAATTTTGACACTATAAGTTATACTTAAAAGGGGTTAATCGCTAGACAGGGCAATTGACTTTTTCTAAATTTGGATAGACAGAAGCTGACCCATATATCATAAAAAAGAGTGGCTAGTATGATGATAATGACGATTTACTTCAATAAAATAATAACAATAATAATAATAATAATCAATCCTCCGGGCCAGTCGTTACTTCACCGTGAGGCTAACGCAAAACTCGGAGGAACATTATTTGGCTCCCTAAGTTCTTTTGATATAAAAAAAAAAAAAAAATGTATCACAAGATTTACAGGAAAGCCAATAAACCGCAGGGCAGCTTGTGGCGAGCTGAATGTGAGTGGCGACACTGCGGTCCTGAATACTCCAGAGAGTCGATCAGGGACTCGTCTCCAGCTGGCCTTCATTGGCTGGCTAGAGTGGAAACCGAAGAGTGCCCGAAGGACTCTCAGCTCTGGCTTGCCTTAAACAGCTGATCAGAGAGGGGTCGCCAGAGCTATATGCTCGGGGGTGGAAGTGTCATTTTCAAGGGCATAATTACGGGGAAACCATGCGTTTGTTTATCGCAGACTCAATGGTGAAACCGGCGCCGCACCGCTCGACACCCCTAGCCACTTACACCAATGTTGCCCTCTGTTGCCCGTATGACTTGTGTGTCTGTGGCGACTATTTAGGGGGCCCATTCAGTGAGTTGGCAAGTCACCGTCTGCCACCGTTCAGCTCTTAACATGGGTTTGAAGGCAGACGACAGTTATAAATTCATAGATTTAAGATGAACCAGTCCACTAAACACCCACTCCCATATTTCATATATTAGATACCATCATCATACAATAGTTTTACACTTACTGCTGGCATTCCATGTATGTTGAGTGCAGACGTGGAATGTCATCGGTAGGTGTCCCATCCCAATATTTAGATTAAATTTCTCCAAAGGCCTCTGCGTGTTGGATCCATATCCCCATGTAAGCCTCCCAAAGGACCGGGCATCTTCCCTATGGAAGATCCCGTGAATTAAAAGGAGATACAATAATAATAAAATAATAACAATAGAAATATCAAAAGAAAAATGATAATAGAAAGGTATTATTATACCATAATTGCAGAATAGTTTTACATCTACCGTTGGCAGTCCACGAGTGTTATATGTAGACGTGGTGTCAAAGGTAGATCCCATATTCCAATAAAGCCCAATCCATTTTCAGATTATTTTTTTCTAAAGAAAAAGTGTTGGACCCATGTCTCATATGTGAGCCTTCCAATGGACCGGGTATCTTCTAAATGGAAGATCCCCGGAGACAGAAAGGAGATAAAATAATAATTAAAACAAATTCATTGCTGTGTGTTTAGAAGCTACGAATGCTACAAACCTTTACTTGAGATGACTAAAAATTCCACCTGATAAAATTTGATTTACAATTACATTCCCAAGTAGGGTTGACGTCAGGCATGTCGGCCATAGACCTACTGTCAATAACTTTCGCAATCTGTATGACGGAATAGGAGTAAATATTGCGTCAACCCCAAGTAATTGGGATAAGAACAGGATAATAAAGAATAACTTTGTTCAGCAACACTAACATTTGAATTAGGTTCAGAAGAGAAATCTAATTAGGTGTAACATCTATAAGTGCAATAATGCCAGAACCAAGAGAAAATGCCAGAAATTACAGAACCGGACCGATGTTGATTACTCTTCATCTTCTAAGGCCTTATACATCCTAGTGTTGAGTACGTTGAGTTAATTAGTGGTAGTACCACGTAGGACCACGCTGTTGATATTTCTCGGGTAGTACCACACTCTCGATCGACGTCTGAGTAATGGCAGTGTGCTATTGCGCTTCGTTCGATGAGCGAGAAAGCTGGAATCGCAACTGGGTGGGTTTGAGGATTGTATTAGTGGACAGCGGCCTCGCTATACTCTTGGTATTGCAAAGGTCCATGGGCAGCAGTGACACTTACCATCAGGTGTGCTGCTTGCTCATTTGCCACCATAAGCAATAAAAAAATAAAAAATACGTGCTTCTTACGGCAATTAGCGCATACCATGCTAGCTAGACGGATTGGCATGGTGTTTTATCTCGGCTTTTTCTAGCAGTGATTTTATTTTTTTTACCGCTTTTTATAGATTTTGAAAACACTAGAAAATTTGAAGTGGTTAGTTTGAAGAGAGTATTCTTACTGCATCACTAGAAATATAGTAATAATTATTGTCATCAATATAGAATAGTTCAAGCCGGATTACCACGGCAGCTATAAAATTTAAATGAAATCGTTGAATAGGTGAGTAGATAGGTTATATAAACAAAGATTGGTTGCAGTAAAGGCTTTTTAAATAGTCTTTTCGAATATTTCATTTCAATATAAAAAACTTTTGACAATAATGAGTTTACATCTAATATTTTAAATGACTAAAAAATGTATCGCAAATTTTGCGATAGTAAATGATATACAATTAAAAGTAATTGAGACTTAAATATTTATAATATTATTGCTTATTTAAATCGTAATATACCCTTATTATACCCTTATCCGTGTGGTGATGGAGTAAGAATACAGTTTACCACCCCCTATCTTACCCGTGGGTGATCGTATGAGACGACTTAGGGATATAAAACGCATATAACATCTATGCAAGAGAAGGAAAACTCGAAACAAAACCCTATACCAACACGTCTGACCAGCGCGGTATAGTAAGTTAATTGCCCTCCCATTACGGAGTAGGCCCGAGCCCAACAGTAGGACGTGTGTGAGCTGTGATGATGATGATGATACCCTTATATAAAATCTTATCTAATAACATTACCGTTATATTTTTATGATTCTACCGACCTAATATTATTTCCTTAATTTCAATGTTGTATACAAAATTACTACTACCGGTATATTTTCAAAATAATATTGTGATATTATGAAGTATAAAATGTATATATAAATCCAAAAATGTTTATACAATTACATTTTGTTCAATATTTACTAAGATTTAATGATACTTAGTCAATAACGATATTTATCTATAGAATTTAAAAAAAACAGCTTTAATAAAGTTTGAATTATTTCAAAAATACATTTCAATTAGTAAAAATTTTATCAACACATAATTATGTTCCTACAATAATAATAGAAATAAAAATGCACATTGTACCCTCCAAATTATTTAACTCTTATTTACTATAATTATTATAAATATATCAATCGTTTACAATTAATTGATTGTTAGAATTACATAATTTATTTAATAACCTATATCATATATTATTATTGTTATATAATAATGAATTAACACTATTTAAGGATAATTAACATGATATAAATACTTACTGTTATTAATACTTCGTCCATTAACACATAATAAGATCACTATTACACATACAAAAGTTATTAATCTCGACATTTTTTCAAAATCTAAAAACTAAAAATAATTTCAAAATCTAAAAACGTAAACTATATCGCGTTCTTTAAAATTTAATATATTTTAATTTATAATAAGCAATGAATATCGACCAACTGCCCTAACAACACTGCTAAAGAATTACTTTTGTATTGATATAAAAGCGCAATTCGTAAGACATCGACAGGTATGGAGTGTGCTGAGTATTTTTTTTTACCTTGAACTCAACCTTGACAGTGTATATAGAAAATGCATTCTTTATCAAATTAGACCCTTTATTAGAACGAAATTATAACGCAATTGACAATTTTAGGCATACGCTTTGGTATTTATGTCAATTTTATACTTAATAAGACTTCACAAAATATGGAGTAGATATTTTTAAATGAGAATAATAACAATGAATATTTTTAATGAGTTCTTTCTTATGTAATATATAGAATAATTACATCCATCCATCCAATAACTAATCCATATCTACTATTGAACATTTATTTACCTCTCTACAAAGAGGAGACATTACCATCATCTCAGCTCATATATATGTCTAACTGTTGAGCGCAAGCCATACCTCCATAATGGGAGCAAAATTGACCTACTATACCACGCTGGTCAGACGTGTTGGTATAGGGTTTTGTTTTGAGTTTTCCTTCTCTTGCATAGATGTTATATGCATTTTATATCTCTTAGTCGTCTTGTACGATCACCCACGTGTAAGATAGAGAGTAGTGAATTGTATTCTTACTCAGTCACCACACGGAAAGGTATAAAATATTACCATAATCGACATATTTAACTCGCGAGTTCACCATCAAATTTAGTGATATAATTTTGTATGGAAATCGCTCTTACCTATTTCTCTAGTATTTCCATAACTAAATTTTTACTTTTTTACTAATCCATTACCACTTTAAATAATTAATTTCTAAAATATTAGTTAACTACAAAATATTACAAGCGATATTAAGTACAAGATTATAAGCCTAATTTATATCCCTACAAACTTAGAAAGTTGATATCATTCTTCTGAAGTTTCTTCTCTTTTATTTACAACTCACTCGCGTCTCATTACTGAGTACAAACTCCTTTTTGAAAAGGATTTATCTTACTACACCACAAAAGACAATTAGCAATTTCGTTTTATGTTAACTTTGGCATCCATTTCAATCATGTTATCTGCTTATCTTGCACATCTCTTAATTATCATCTCAGCTGATATATCCCACTGTTGGGCTCGAGCCTCCTCCATAATGGGAGGGAAATTGACCTACTACACCACGCTTTTTTTTTTTTTTTTGGCGGCGGGCTACGGTACGTCAAACCCCGCTAATCCGTCCGGGGCGACAGGAAAAGCGGCGCAAGACCCCGTAGACCCGCCCTACAATATACCTCTCGACGCCGTGCGGGTGGGTCACTGGTACGCGGTCTTTTACTTCAGTGGCCCACCCGGCGGTCTACCCTCACGGGTATCCTCGCTGTAATGTCGACGCCCAGACAGTTTGCACCGTCGGGGCGTCGTCCTCACGCGGCGGCCTCGCTCCCAGGGCGACCAGACTAATCCCCGGTCCGGTCACCCGCTGCCTCGGCTAGGGCGGCATGAGGCGGAGGTATTCACGCCTCCGCCGCCCCAGTCGCCGGTGGCGGCGCGAATCCTCGAAGAGAAGTTCCTCTCGGATTCGCCCCGCCGCTTCCTTCTGCGAGATGACGTCCTCGCAGAAGGAGGCGACCGCGTCCCAATTCCTCTCGCTGTCGACCATCGCTTTCACGACGGCCGGCAGCGAGAGGTCGGCACCGATAGCGGCGACAAGGGCACGGCGCTGCTGAGCCCAGGTCACGCAGACCTCGAGCGTATGCTGCGCCGTGTCCCGGTCGCCGCCGCACTGTTGGCAGGACGGAGTCGTCTCCACCCTTGCGACTGTGTACAGGTACTTGCCGAAGCAACCGTGCCCCGTCAAGACCTGCACCAGCCGGAAAGAGAGGACTCCGTGCCGCCTCTCCAGCCACTCCATCAGTACGGGCCGGACGGCCTCGATGACTCGTAATCCGAATCGAGGCCGCTCCAGCCGCGTGGCCCAACGGGAAAGAACCTCCCGGCGAGCGTCCTCACGCCAGGTGGCCAATTCGCTAGGCGAAACATCGCCACCTTCTTCGCGAGTTGAAGACACCCGCCGATATATTTCGGCGAGCATTTCCGCCTCCAAGTCCCAAGGGGGCGTTCCGGCCAATACGCATGCAGACTCGGTCGCAACCGTGCGGTATCCGCGGATAGCCCTGACCGCCATGACTCTCTGCGGTCTCCGCAGAATAGCCCTAAGACGGACGGTCAGAGCCCTCGCCCACACGGGAGCGCCGTACAATGCCATTGAACGGATCACCCCCGCATATAGCCGTCGACTCTCGAAGCTCGGTCCGCCCAAGTTCGGCATCAGCCGAGATAGGGCGAACGCCGAGCCGACTAGCCGGGGAACAAGTCTACGGAAATGCTCCCGAAACCACCACTTCCCGTCGAGCACCAGACCCAAATACTTCATATGGGCCTGGATACTGATGGGGACGGAGTTGACGACGATCGAGACGCCGACGGGCGGCCCCATGAGGCGCCCATGAAACAGGAGCGCCTCTGTCTTCTCCAGGGCTACCCTAAGCCCCAGCGCCTCGATACGCCTGACCATCTCCTCAGTGCCGAGAGTGGCCAGGCTCATCGCCTCTTCCAGTGTCCTGCCCCGGGCTGTGACGAGCGTGTCGTCAGCGTAGCATATAAGCCCCAGCCCGGGGGGGAGACTCCCTCGCAACGCCCAGTCGTAACCGATATCCCACAAAGTCGGCCCCAAGACCGACCCCTGTGGGACACCGCACGACATGGGCGTGCGTACAATGTCCCCCGCGCTATTCGCGCAGAGGACACTGCGCCCCTGCAAATAGTCTGCCACTAGCCGCCTCAGGTATAAGGGCACTCCGTGATACCGGAGCGCCTCCCTGATGCAGCTGAATGGCAGACTATTGAATGCGTTGGCGATGTCCAAAGACACCGCCAACAGCACTCCCCCGCCAGTGACGGCCTCCCTCGCCGTCTGCCTCAGGCGCAGTATAGCCGCAATAGTCGAACGCCCCCTTCGAAAACCGAATTGAGCGTCCGACAAATTGGGCCCCACCTCGTCTAGGTGCTGGACGATGCGGCCAGCGAGGATACGCTCCAGCAGCTTGCCCACATCGTCCAGCAGCACGATAGGCCTGTAGGCCGACGGCGAATCCGGGGACCGCCCCGGCTTTGGCAGGAGCACCAACCTCCCCTCTTTCCAGCACCTAGGGAACTGTCCAGCCGCTAGACAGGCGTTGTACAGTTGCCTAAGGCGTGGCTCCAGGTGTTCGAGGAACATCATCAACACCCGGACGGGTACTCCGTCCGGGCCGGGGGCGGTGTTGGCGGAACGAATCTTCGCCACTACCGCCCCCACCTCTGATTCCGTCACAGGCGGAACACTATGTTCATCGGCCTCCCGGTCATCATCTGACCATGAAGCCATAACCGGAGGCGTGTGTTCCGGCTGTTGCGGAAAGAGTCCCTCGACCACCCTGCGGAGGAGGTCGGGTTGAAGGGTCTCGGTGAGGGGGGGGCCCTGCGCGCGAAGCTTACTCAGCGCCGCAAGATACGGGCGACCCCAGGGATCACGGTCGAGACCGTTCAACAACTCCCGCCAACTCTCGTCCTTGGCGAAACGGATGGCCACTCTGAAGGCAGACCGCGCACTGCGATAAGCCTCATACAGTTGGCCCTCCCGCTCAACATCGCGGCGACGCCGCCGACTGCGGGTGTAGGCTCTTCGGGCACTGTTACAGGCCGCACGAAGATCCGCCAGCCTCGGGGACCACCAGTAAACCCCCTGCCTCGGAGGCAGACGCCGTGCTCGGGGCATGGCCGCATCGCAAATCTGCGTCATCGCACTGCGAATGCGGACAGCCTCGGCGTCCACTCCTCCGTCCGCTGGGGGCGGTGAGGACAGCCATGAATGCACAATGGCCGCCTCCGCCAGCAGGTCCCCATCCAGGCGTCCCACAGCCCACCGCGGAAACGCGGGAGCTCCGTTCGCCCTGTGACCCCTACCGGCGCCCAGGGGTGAGATCTCCATCCGAATGTAAAGATGGTCGGACAGAGTCTCAGCCTCCTCGAGGACATGCCAGTTCCTCACTCGTTGTGCGAGCGCAGGGCTAGCGAACGATAAGTCCACTATCGACCTGCCCTGCGGCCGCACACACGTGTTCACTGAGCCCCTGTTGAGAATGCAGAGGCCCAGTGAAGCTGCCCAGTCAACAACCGCCTGCCCGCGATGGTCCGTCGTAGGGGACCCCCACGCAGTGGAATGTGCGTTGAAGTCCCCCAGGACAAGGACGAGGCGCGGTGCCAGTCGCCGTATCGAGGCCCCCAAGTTGTTAAGGGAGACCCCGAGATCGATCAGACTCCTATTAGGGGAGAGATACACGCCGTAAAGCGTGACCTCCCCCCACTCTGCCGCGACAAATCCGTCACCCCTCTCCCTAAGGGATAAGAGCGGGGAGTGTCGCAGCGTGGAGACGACGATTGCCGCGGTTCCGTCCTGGTTGATCACCCAATTAGGGCGATCAGGCACACAGTACGGCTCCGCGACTACGGCTGCACCAATCGACCACTCCACCATGGATTGCAGAAGAAGATCCTGCGCACCAGGGGAGTGATTGACGTTGGCCTGCAGGAGGTGGATGGACTCAGCCGCCATTAATGGGCCGTGTCCATGCCCTCCCCCTCGCCAGCAGGCGGTTGGGCCACGCTAGGAGCGAGAGCAGCCGCGGTCGAACGGCCGCTCCGCCCCTTTGGGGCCGAAGCTGGAGGCCTACAGGCCCCAGAGCCCATGCGGTGCTTCGCGGGCTTATTGCCCGCCGCACACGCGGGGCAGTGGGGCGGGGCAGCGCAGAATGCCGCCATGTGCCCGGGTTGACCGCAGCGGAAGCACAATCCGCCGCAGTCAAAGCAATTCGTGCACGTCGGTCGGGTGTGCCCGACCGCCATGCACTTATAGCACCTCGAAGGCCGGCTATCCAGCACGGTTACCCGCGCCGAACTCCAGCCCACGAGGAGCCTGCCTGAGTCGGCCAGTTTCCTGACCGACTCCACCGGGCACCGCACCCATGCAGCACCCACACCACCTGGGCCAGGGCGGATGGCACCAACCCGGACAGCATCGAGGGTGCACCCGGTTCTCGAGGCAATGGCCTCCCGGATGTCCTCTACCGTCACGGAATCGTCCAAGCCCGTGACGCGCATTTCTGCGCACTTCACGGGCCTGGCGATTTTAATGCCGCCCTCCTCGGCGAACAAGCCCCTCAGCTTGGCCGCAATGCTGTCGGCCGTCTTGGCGCCCTCGGCCCCAGGGAACTCGAGCACTCGAGCCCCTGTCCGGGCCTTGCGGGTCCTGGCTTCGACGCCACCGATATCGGTGACGTCTAGCTCCCGCCGGGCTTTCCGAAGAACAGCCTCATAGCTGAGGCCCCTGTCGGCGGCCTCAGGCAGCACAGTAATGACTACTGCAGCTGTCTTTGGCGCCCGGAGCCCCTTGCGCGGCCTCCCTCTCTCCTTCCCTCCGGCTCCTGCCTGGGGAACGGAGGCCTCAGCGGCGCGCTTGGCCTCCGTCCGTCTCCTTTGGCCGCGACTCTTCCTGCCACGCTCGGCCACCCGCCAACCCTGTTCGGGCAGAGCAGATGTGCCGGGCGCGGGAGGCGCAGTCGCGGGCGCACTGGTCGCCACCCGCGGCGCAGCTGCGGGCGACGACTGCGGCCCGGCCTTGGCAGGAGCCGGTGCCGTCCTCTTTTGGCCTTGCGGAGCGGGCCCTTTCGGCTTGGGCCCGGCCACGGCCGCGGCGTAGCTCCCCACGCGGCCACCCTGGCAGGGTAGCGGGGCGGGGGCTGCCGCCACGTACGGCCGCTTGTCCGCGGCGAGTGGTGGCCGGACTCGAGGCTCCGGAGGCAGCCTTGCCTCCAGAGCGGCCATGCGCGCGTCGACCAGTTTCCCGACCGACTCGATTATGGCGCGCACGGTTTCATCCGGCACACCCTCCACCGCGGGCAGCGGGATCGGCTCTACGGGCCGAACCGTCTCGGGGGCACGCTCCGCAACGCGAGGCGGCTCCCTCTTTCCACGTCCCTTGGGGACGACGGCACCCGGGCCGGCACTGGTCGATGGCGCAATTTGGGCCCGCAAGTCGGCCATTTGCTTGGCCAACTCGCGGTACGCCCGCTGCACCGCCGCCAGCTCCTTGCCCATCCGGAGATTTTGACCCCGCAGTCCTGACACCTCGCCACTAAGGCGGGCGTTTTCGGCCTGCAGGGCCTCCATCTTGGGCTGGGGAGGGCCGCTGCCCGCAATGTCCCCGGTCGCCTCGTCAGCAGGGAGGGGTCTTTCCGACGCCCTCACCACCGACGCGGCGACCGCTTTGGACTTGCGAGCCGCAACTCCCCCAGTCGAACCAGCCGGCGTCGGAGCCGCCGCCCTGGTTGCCGTCGCCTTCCCCCCCCTACCGCGGCGCGATGTCGCCACCTTCGGCGGGGGGAGTTTTGAAGACCCCTCTCCGAGGTCGGATTCCGAGCTCCCCTCTACATGGGGACGCTTCCGAGCCCTCAGAGAGAGGTCTTCCAGTCGTACCTCCAGTACCTTCGTCAGGCTCACCGCGGCAGAACGCGTCGAGGCGGTGGCCCGGAGGTCTGTGGCAGGTAAATTGCCGCTTCCATCGCTATCTATGTTTAGGCCTATGTACCTGTTTGTGGTTTTTAGGTGTCCATCATTAGGCGCAGGAGACGCAGATGGGCGCGTCTCCCGGTCTCTAGGCGGAGAGATACGTTGGTCCGCTATCTCTTCCAGCGCCTTTCGTTTCTCCTTCCTCTCTCTTTGACGCCGCTTAGCCTCCGCGTCCACTATGCGCCTGTACGCTGTGCTTATCAGGCCTCTGGGCGTCCTCTTCCTCTTCTTCCTTTTCATCACTAATGGGGCCGAGTTGACGGCCGGGCCCCCCGCGGCCAAAACAGAAGGTGCTCCCCCCCTATACGAACTGGAGCTGACTGAGCTGTCATCGGAGCGCGTTCCCGGAACGCGCCCCGATGACAACTCAGCAAGGGACTCCCCGACATCGTCGGGACCCTCAGGAGGAATATACGTCGTATTAGCTTCTGTCATTGTTTATGGGGGTTTAAAGTCCCCCCGGGTGACTGGGTACCGCTCTAACGGCTGACTCCTCCGGAGTAACCATGCATCCTCTCGCCGAGCGGTGAAACTTAGGATTCGGGATTGTTTTTTCTTTGGAGGGTTATCTATCTCCGCACCCTAAATCCCGGCCCTAAATTTAGGATATCCTAAACTCAGGGACACGGGCCGGACATGAGGGACATCTCGAGAGAGACCCCATGCCCTTTGGAGAGGGGACGGCGGGGAATGCCATCCCTTCCTACAGGGTCAAATCGTACGCGCTCAGACGGCGCAGAACGCGCCGAGACCCGATCGCTGAACTCTTGGCCGTCAGATGGGGAAAAAGGGTCTGACGTTTCCAGGGTGCACCACGTGGAGGTGGTTCAGCCTCGCACCCCTACTACACCACGCTGGTCAGACGTGTTGGTATAGGGTTTTATTTCGAGTTTTCCTTCTCTTGCATAGATGTTATATGCGTTTTATATCCCTTAGTCGTCTCGTACGATCATCCACGTGTAAGATATGGGGTGGTGAAATGTATTCTTTCTCCGTCACCACACGGAAATCACCTCTTAATAATTCATCAGATATATGTATTCTTAGTCCATCACTATACTTGATATATTATTTGATACTAAATTAAATATTAATTAATCATTCTTCATCATCATCGTTCTACTCTTGTCCCAATTATTTGTAGTCGACGTAATATGTACTCGTCATCTAGCCTACATATTGAAAAAGTTTTACCAGCCGCCTACCTGACATCCTAACCAACAACCCTTCTTAGGAATGTAATTTTTGACAGGATGACATCAGTTGGAGTTGGTTTAGGTCGACATGAAGCTATTTTAAAGCATCCACGAGCGAAGTAAGTATTGATAGTATTCTTATTCGTTACCAAACAACAAATTAAATTTAATATCTTTAAACGTCTAAATAAATACGTAGTAAAACAAGTAATTCTTGTATGTTATTACATTTTCAGAATCTCAGCAATGGCTTCAACGATTTCCATAAAATTTAGTAGACAAATTTGAGTGATGATAAATCGATTTTGCTGGGGTTCATTTGTAGAAAATATCATTTTGTCAGTGTTTTTAGCCAACGACATAATATATATTTTTCGTTGGCTGATTAGAATATGAAGGCAAATTTGGGTACTGTCGTTAAGAATATAACGTAACTCACTTAGGAAATCGAACAATCTTATCCAGATAGCTCCAGTTCGTTTCATGGGTTGCCATGTTTTATATATTTTTTTCATTATTTTATTATATACTAGCTTTTGCCCGCGACTTCGTCCACGCAGAAGTCATCTCTAACAGAGTTAAATAGAATAAGCAATGTAAGGTGTTGAAGGTTTGTCGCTAGGACGAAAATCAACAGCGTCAGAAACTGGGATGCGGTCACCGCCTTCTGCGAGTTAGTTATCTAACGGAATTAGGCAATAGAGTGGGTCCGAGAGAAAATATTCTAGGTTGACACACTCTATCGTCGGTGCTTTGGGCGGCGCAATCGTAAGTACCTGTATTGAGGTTCACTGCATTAGGGCTTCGACTCGAGACGATACTCAGTTGCGGTGGCCCGCCCGCATAACGTAGATGTACGTGTACGGCGCGCGTGTGTCTACATACCATAGCCAGTCACTAAAGAAAAAGGTGGTTCAAAGTTCTATTCATTCTACAAATTATGTTGCCATTAATATATTATTTACGGTATGACCATGGGATAAAAATATAATTATCGCCACCCTTTATTTGACTGTTTTGTTTCACCAGCAGAGTTGCGACCTCGTTAGATATGATTTATTATTTCAGTTATAGAGTGAACATTTTTGAAGCTAAACTTAACCTACATCTTAAACCATTAGGCAAGAACCTATTGCTGTCTACTATGTGTATCGTGTGAGCTCTCACGCCGGCACTGGTCGCCACAACGGCACTGGTGCGGTGTTGATGGAGAGGGAGAGAGAAACACGTGTTTATTTATTTTTACCGAAGAATATTTGAACGTAATTTGAAAAGAATCGATAATGAAAATTTCTCCCCATACACACTGCCGCTTTGTTACACCCCCTTAGGGGCGGAATTCATAAAATCCTTTCATATTGAATCTCTATGTCATAAATAAAAACGTGCTTTAAAATTTAATGTTTCTAGCTTTAATAGTTTCGGCTTGGCGGTACTGAGTCGATCAACCCGTTTCACAGGCCTAATTTACACAACCAGAGGGTGAAAATTGACAAATGCCGGATATTACCCTAGAATATTTGATTCGACTCGTAATTTGAAAAGAATCAATAAACATTTTTTTCTCTCCATATAAACTTTGCCAATCTGCTCCACCCCCTTAGGGGTATAATTTCGTAAATTCCTTTCTTAGTAAATCTCTACGTCATAAAAAGAAACCACTGTCAACATTTCAAGTTGCCAGCTTCAATAATATCGGCTTGGCGCTAATGATTTAATTAGTCGTCCAACCCGCTTTGCAGGCCTGATTTACACCAGAGGATGAAAATCAACAAATGCTGAAACATGTGTTTATTAATTTTTATTGAAGATAATTTGTACGTAATTTGAAAAGAACCGATCAAGATTTTTTCTCCGAACATTTTTTAAATTGACATAACTTTTACATTTATAAACCAATTGACATAAAATAAAGCCTAAATGTTAAGTGAAGTTTACCACAATATATTAGTGAAAACCGCGTCTAAATCGGATAAGCCGTTTCTGAGATTAGTGTGCACAAACGCACAGACAAACAGACAAACAGATAAACAGACAAAAATTTAAAAAATCATTGTTTTGGGTTCTATTAGTGTTGATAAAGGTCCCAGTAATATTTTTTTTCATATATCTTCCATGTACAGACAGCGATCCGTTACATTTTTATTATATGTATAGATATTTTTTAATATCTAAATATCATCATTCTCCTAATCTTATCCCAATTACTTGGGCTCGATACAATATGTACTCTTGTTTCATAGTACATATTGTAAAAGTTATTGGCAATTGTTTTATGACCGGCCGCCTGCCAGACGTCAACCCTCCTTGGGAATGTAATTGTTGACCAAACGGCATCAGATGGAGTTGGCCCAGTTCATCCTAAGTCTCTTAGTTGTCTTTTACGACATCCACGAGCAAAGTAAGGGTTGGTAGTATTCGTAGCCGCTACCACACAGCTAATTTATTTAATTTTAATATCTAAATATATTTTACAACAAAACATTAAAATAAAAATACTAAAGCTAGTCATCCAAATAATATTATAATATTCAATATACCAAAAAAATAATAATAAATACAACTCAATAGTATGTCCTGTTCGTTCAAATCGTATCGATATTGTCAATTTACTTCACACGATTGTCAGCGTGGAACTTTTATCTGCAGTCATACACGAAATTCACACAGTATATAATAAATTTAAACTATGATCAGTTTGATGATGATCAATTGATGTCAAATAAAACTATTTTTAATGGTTCTCTCATGTTTCGGTTTGATTTTTACTTGCCTGACGTTTTGAACAATTTTCAACATTCATAGTTACGGGAGGTCTAAGGTGTTCCACGTATAACAAGTCATCGTTATTGCAGAGGTTTTTATCCAGCCATTACTTTATTTGTTTATTTACAATTTACACAATGCTATACAAAAAATCAATTCCAATAAGGTGTCATTATAAATTTGTGAAGTACCCACCAAATTGGTTCACAATTATTACGTAATATTAATTTTAAGTACCTTCACTCTCGCTGTAATCAGTCATTGAACGAAATACATAATTTTTATATTAATGTGAGCAATTTAAATGTCTTAAATTAAATAAAAATAAAATCCGTGTGGAAATGGAGTAAAAATAGAATTCACCGCCCTTTATTTTAACCGTGGGTGATCGTAAAAGACGACCGAGGGATATAAAACGCATATTACATCTATGTAAGAGATGGAAAACTCGTAACAAAACCATATTTCAACACGTTTGACCAGCGTAGTATAGGAGATCAATTTCCCTCCCATTACGGAGGAGGCTTGAGCCCAACAGTAGGACGTATACGAGCTGAAATGAAAGCAATTATTTAATATCAAGCGTAATATTCCGCAACAATATTAATTTTTAAATTTGGACTCACATTTTTTATGCAAATTCATTTCCAGTTGATTTTTTATGTATAGAATTGTTTTCTTATTCTATTCCTCCCGTAACAATGAATTTTGAATATTGTTCAAAATAGTTTTCATATATGCAATACCTACTCGCCTAAACATTAAAAATCTAACTCTATCGATATCAAGTCAATTGTATTTATTTCAATATTTTAAATGTGTATGTCTCCATTAATTTTCTGATTGTTAAATTGCATCAAAAGGCTACGTAGTTCGCCATATGAAAAAAAAAAAAACAAAATGAGCTTCGAAGTTACTTGTTTTGTTTCAGTTTATAATATGCGACCACTCTTAGCGTTTCATTTCTCTGTATCTATTATATTTTTTTCCATATGGTGAGTTTTCAGAGTAAGAACATATTGGTCACAAACCCCTCCTTTCTCGCAGATAATGTAAAAAACCAGTAAGGATATAAACATTACAGCCAGCGAAAAACAAAAAAAATAAATAAACGCTAGACCAACCCGTCTAGTCGGTATGGCATAATAGTTTAATGCCCTTAGTTGCAGTACGACCGCGACTAACATTGGAATGCATATAGACTAAGAAGAAAAAAGCCAAAACATGATTCCTTGTTTTTTATATGAAGACTTTTAATTTTTAGCGTTTCATTTTTTTATATGATGTTATAACAGTAATAGAAATACGCATATTGTGGAAATTTCAACTTTCTATAACCTAGTCGACTGCATAGATGGCGTAGTGGTTAAAATACCCACCTTTCGTGACAGTGTTACGACACTGTCGTAGGTTCGATTCCCATGGAGGACTATACTTAAATTTTTAAATGTTGTTTTATGTCTGGGTGAAATTTGTCTGCATTAATTGCATGTTTGTAAAGCCCCCCGGAATACAAGGAGTATTTCTTTAGTGCGTAGTGTATAAAAAAATCTTTTCATGATTTTTGAGAGAGAGGTTTTATACATACATACATACATATCATCACGCCATATCCCTTGCAGGGTAGGCAGAGAGAACAGAGTGCCAGAGAACTCTATCTCTGCATATTTCACTCGCTTCCTCAACATTCATAATTCTCTTTATACACGCTCGCCGGTTTCGGAGACTCTTGACTCCACCTTCCTTCAGTACATGACCGATCTGGTCTAGGTAGGTTAGTCTCGGTCTCCCTCGGTACCTACATCCTTCCACTTTCGCATTGTATATCTTCTTAACCAGACGTTCGTTCGGCATTCTTTACACATGTCCGAACCATCGAAGCATTCCCTTTCGCATCTTTACACCAATACTCTCTTTCCTACCTACTCGCTCTCTTATGTCGTCGTTACGAGGTTTAATAATAAATTATATTGTATATTTACTGTATACATGCAAGTATATAATAAATAATCGTTATAATAATTGTTGTGGTAGGGCTACACTTACGGGCCGGTCCGTATACCACACAAAAAAATCGACGTCTCAACAATGTCAATGTATCGTTGCGCTTCGTTCGGTGAGCGAGAGAACTGGCATACCAACAGTCTGCGTAGGTTTTGGTTGGCAGGCAGCGGCCTTTTTTTTCCAGTGGATTATGGATGCGTCTCGCCCCGCCAAATCGGTCCGGGGTGACGGAAGAGGCGGCGTGTGACCCCATGGACCCACTGTGCAACTCCTCTCTTCGCCGTGCGAGCGAGCCACCGGCACCATCTTTGTTTTCGGTGAAGCAGGCAGCTGCCTAGCTATGCCTCTAGTATTGTAAAGATCCATGATTGGCAATAATCATCAGATGTGCTGCTTTACAGGGCGGATCGATAGGGACACGCGACGCTTCTCCTGTAGCTCGGACGTATTTAGCGGGGTGTGACCAGTCCATAGGCAGGCACCAAAAAAAAAGAATGTGTGCTGTTTGCTCGTTTGCCACCATAAACAATAAAAATACTTTAATTGCTAACTGATAAATACAGGTGAGGCAGCAAAAGTATAACTTATTCCCTAGATTTATTCAGATCAGATTATATTAATATTCCATTTAAATAATCTATTTATAATTAATATTAAACTGTAGAGTACCTACGAGTAATATCGTTTAAAGAAATATTAAATTCAATCTGATCAGGAAATCGAACACTTTAATTACAGCTTCCGTATTTGAGAGGGAATAAGCATACGACGAAGTTCCGCTTCCGTGTGGGTTTGAGTAGTTAATTTCGATATAGTCATCATCTTGCTCTTATCCCAGTTAAACTGGTAATAGTGGTAGGACTACGCTGTTGACAGTTTTCTGTCTACAGCCACGGGCCAGTCCATCCGGGTTAGTACCACTCTCCCGTAGCAGATCGACGTCTGAGTAATGGCAATGTGCTATTGCATTTCATTCGATGAGCGAAAGGGCCGGAAGTCCAACTCAGCGGGTTTGAGGTTTGTTTTGTTAAGCAGCGGCCTAGCTATACCCTTGGTATTGAAAAGTTCCAAGGCCGGCAGTAACACTTACCATCAGGTGTACTGCTTGCTCGCTACCACCATAAATAATAAAAAAAAAGGCGTAGACGCAATATATCTCCTTCTTCTATACAGTCCTCTTCAGACGTCATCTCCATAGTCACTCCTTGTATATCCGCGTCATGTTTCACACAGTAAATTCATGTTTTCTTTGATCTTTCTTTACACTTGAGCCTTCAAGATTCATACCTAATACTTGCCTCACAATATTACTTTTATCCCGTTTCATCATTTGTCCATATCATGTCAACCGTTTCCTCATTGACTTCTTTTTTTTTTTTATAGTCACCACCCTACACAAAGGATATAATCATTGTTTTGGAGGGGACTTTAAGAACATATACCTATTTAACGCAGACAGATTACACCTAGACTCAGAATAACAATTTGTAGATCGCATAATTTATTGTCCTGCGTAGGAATGGAACCCATGTCACAAGTGCGGAAGGTCAGAATCTTAACCACTAAGCCATGTGTGCAGTAAATTTTCCGTCATTGGTGCAATTTTCAAACTTTCTCTAAAATTACTGAAAATTTAGCATTTAATATGCTTAATTATTTATAAAACCCGATTACGAAGCGAAAAATGATGTCGAATCCCGCTTGTGACATCATTTTTCGCTTCGTAATCGGGTTTTATAAATAATTAAGCATATTAAATGCTAAATTTCCAGTAATTTAAATAACAAGGTTGTGTCATCGTTTAATACAATTCTAACTGCAAAGTTTGAAGTATTAAGCCTATAACAATGTGTAAACATTGTCGGGTAGATCGCATACCGTCACCTTAAGACGTAAATATGATACGAAGTGAAATTTGCATGTCCTACAATAAGTCACGGTGGCGTAGTGGCAGCACGATTGGGCCGGAACCCCAATAAGCACGGGTTCGAATCCCGCTTGTGACATCATTTTTTCGCTTCGTAATCCGGTTTTATAAATTTCTCTAAAATGCTTATTCCTTATTTTATCCATTATCGTCACACCACATTTCTATCTCAAGTTTCGCATCGCCGGTACATGCAGTCGTCTGGTATCCGTAGGAGTTAATTTCGACAATGTACGAATAAGGGTTTATCCGTGTGGTGACGGAGTAAGAATACAATTCACCACCCCTTATCTTAACCGTGAGTGATTGTAGGAGACGACTAAGGGATATAAAATGCATATAACATCAATGCGAGAGAAGGAGAACTCGAAACAATACCCTATACCAACACGTCTGACCAGCGTGGTATAGTAGGTTAATTTCCCTCCCATTATGGAGGAGGCCCGAGCCCAACAATGGGACATATAAGGGCTGTGATGATGATGATGATGATGAATAAGGGTTTTAAATGTTAAATTAATAATTTTAATTAACCTCCACACAAAAAAAAACTGGGTATTACCTAAAAGGGTGACTCGCTGGGCTGATCACGGACGTCAAGGAAGCGGTACCAGTGGCCGGCCCAATGGCGATGGGGAGGGAATACGGTGTGTTATGGGGCCACGCGCTGCGCTTCCGTCGCTCCGAACGGAACAGACTGCATGTGTCCAGACCACAGCTTGCCAAAAAAAACCTACAAATTTCATCATCATCATCACAACTCATGAATGTCCCACTGTTGGGCTCGGGCCTCCTCCGTAATGGGAAGGAAATTAACCTACTATACCACGCTGGTTGTGTTGGTATAGGATTTTGTTCTGAGTTTTCCTTCTCTCGCATAGATGTTATATGCGTTTTATATCCCTTAGTCGTCTTGTACGATCACCCACGCGTAAGATATGGGGTGGTGAATAGTATTCTTACTCCGTCACCACACGGATAACTCCGTCACCACACGGATAGTTTATAAAGTAAAACATAATATTTTCTGTCGGCATTTTAACTTTAATAAAAAGAATATATTTTTATTTTATAAGATAAGCATCCCCGCGTCGGAGTTGCAGGATGCGATAAGACCGCCTAATTGGACCAAAGTTTATTCTTTTTTGTCTTTTCTTATTTTATTCCTGTATATATAGTGTACAATAAAGAGTTATTATTATTATTATTATATGTATAATTGATTGAATTAGGCGATACATGGCGGAAATCCATTATTATTTTAAAATGGAGGAGAGGAAGGAAGACCCACCACTTTCCCACGGTTAATCAATATACCGTACACCTCAAGAAAAGAAGGAATACGGGATGGGATTAAGGTGGAATAGGATATAAGAAAATCTTACTCCTGTGATAAGCACCGCCTCCAGAACTTCTACTTGCAATTTGCCGCAGAACTTCGAATAAAGATTCTATTATATGATAATATTAAAAAATGAAAGATAATATTTTATCTATATTCTATTCACTCATCTGTATATTCACTTAAAAAAAAATAAAAAGAAGAACATACATAGTTATGTATATTCTATTCACCCATCTGTCTTTTCACACAAAAAAGAAAAAGAAGAATATACATATGTATATTCTATTCACCCATATCTCTATTCACATAAAAAAGAAGAAAATACATGTGTATAATGTATATTCTATTCACCCATCTGTCTATTCACATAAAAAGAAATGAAAATCCGCCAAGTGCGAGTAACTCGCGCGCGAAGGGTTCCGTACCATAATATATAAAAAAAATATGTGATGTAACTAAAAATTTAAGGTTTTCGGAATTTTTCCTTTATATGTGTTATAAATCGTTGCTTCATGCGAAATTTCAAGATTCTAGGTCGACTGAAAGTATCCTTTAGGTTTTGATTCCCTTGCGAGTAGTTGCGTGTTCGAAAATATGCGGCTTAAATTGCTGTTTCTTTTGATTGCGTTAACATATAAGTTTGATTTTGTTACAGCTTAAAGGTCTTATAGATTATTTGAAATGAAAGTTTAATTTAATACCTCTACGCGTTCATAAGGAAAAGGGTAGTAAGTTTAAAATTATTAAAAATATTTTTATTATATGATGTAATTAAAAATATACGGTTTTCGCAATTTTTCCTTTATCTGTGCTATAAGACGTAGCTTTGTACCAAATTTCAAGATTCCGAGTTCACGGGAAGTACCCTGTAGGTTTTGATTCCCTTGCGAGTGTCGAAAATTTGCGGAAATTTGCGGCATAAACGCCTGTATCTTTTTATTGCATTGGCTTAGAAGTTTATTTTTTTCACAGCTTTAAATGACAGAAAACTTGAGTATTTGATATAAATTTCAGCTTGATACCTCCACGCGTTCCTGAGAAAAGGGGTCTTGAGAGACAGACTGAAGGGCAGACGGACAGACGGACGGACGGACAGACAACAAAGTGATCCTATAAGGGTTCCGTTTTTCCTTTTGAGGTACGGAACCCTAAAAAGAAGAATATATATATATATATATGTATATTCTATTCACCCATCTGTCTATTCACACAAAAAAAGAAAAAAGAAGAAAACACATATGTCATATGTATATTTTTCTTCTTTCTTTTTTTTGTGTCGGGAGTTACTTAAAATTTTCAATTCAATTTTATTTTTGTTTCATTCTGTTTAAAACAGAACTAGTAAAGACGACTCGAATGAGTCCAAGCTTGATGGGTTCACTAGCGCTCCAGTATTTGATCTCCCATCTTCAAGCTCCATCATCGGTAGCTCAGTAATACCATCGTGCATGGGTGTGTCAAATGTTAAGGCACATATATATTTAAAAATTAAATTAATATTTCTGAATGGCCTGAAACACCTGAATAGATAATCGTTATTTGTAGAACCATTTCTATCAAATCAGCTTCCAAACAAAAAAATAAAACGTATCATAATGGGTCCATTCGACCTCTGTTTATTCATCGGGGGTTGAAAATTAACAATGAATACATACATACATATCATCACGCCATATCCCTTGCAGGGTAGGCAGAGAGAACAGAGTGCCAGAGAACTCTATCTCTGCATACTTCACTCGCTTCCTCAACATTCATAATTCTCTTCATACACGCTCGCCGGTTTCGGAGACTCTTGACTCCACCTTCCTTCAGTACATGACCGATCTGGTCTAGGTAGGTTAGTCTCGGTCTCCCTCGGTACCTACATCCTTCCACTTTCGCATTGTATATCTTCTTAACCAGGCGTTCGTTCGGCATTCTTTCCACATGTCCGAACCATCGGAGCATTCCCTTTCGCATCTTTACACCAATACTCTCTTTCATACCTACTCGCTCTCTTACGTCGTCGTTACGAATGCGGTCGGTCAGCCTAACTCCACAGATTTTCCGCAGAGATCGCATTTCGACCGCATTAATTTTACTATCATACTCTTTTCTGCATACCCAACTCTCGCTTCCATACAGTAATGTTGGGACAAGCACTGCGTTATGTATTGCTACACGTGCCTTCTGGCTGAGGTGGTGGCTGCCGAGAAGTTGCCCCAACGCTCCGTTCAATCTATTTCCCGCATTCACTCTTCGCTCTATATCAGTGGTGTACCTTCCATCTCGGCTAAATCCACATCCAAGATATACAAATTCATCCACTTGCTCTAGTACATCATTACCTATTGTTACTCTTACATCTGTTCTGGTTTTATCTCTTTCAAAGACCATTATTTTGGTTTTGCTCACATTCACGCGTAGACCCCTTTTCTTACAATCTTCTGTCATTGTGTCGACTAGGGTCTGCAGGTCAGTCGCTGACTGTGCCAGCAGGACTGCATCATCTGCATAAAGCAGAGCAGTGACCACTGAGTCGCCCATCTGGACTCCCACATTCATATCGTTCAATCTTTGGAGACATTTATCCAGATATATGATAAACAGCCTGGCTGACAGAACGCATCCCTGCTTAACGCCGATATTGACGTCAAACCAAGGCGACATTCCATCATCCAGCCGCACACAGGCTCTACAGCCCATGTAACTGGACTGCACAGCCTGTAGCAGTTTACCGTTAATACCATACTCCGGTAAAATGTCCCAAAGTTCCTTTCGTACAACCGTGTCAAATGCTCTCTCCAGATCCACAAAACTGCAGAAAACCCTCTGACCTAGAGCCAGATGCTTCTCCACAATGTTGCGCAGAGAGAACACTTGATCCATGCATCCCCTTCCGCTCCTGAAACCTCCTTGTGTCTCACACAGTAAACCATCGGACACCATCCTCATTCTCCTTTCAATAATTTTTCCATACACTTTTGCTGCCAAACTGGTCAAGCTTATGGCTCTGTAATTTGCGCAGTCATAACGTGAACCCTTGTTTTTAAACAAAGGCACGATGACTGCGCTATTCCAGTCCCTGGGAACCATTCCCGAGCTCCAACATAAATTGAGGAGCAACAGGAACGCCTCCCAGACACAAGAGCCACCGAGCTTGATCATCTCGGCAGACACCATATCAATGCCCGCTGCCTTACCATTTTTCAAACTTCTTATCGCCCATTCAACTTCATCCATACTGATGCCATCGGAGGACGCCGTTGTCGAATGTTGATCTACTAAACCACATCCAACACCGGCGCCAACCGTAGCATCCGCATACATATCGCCAAAATATTCACTCCATCGGCTTAACACGTCTTGTGTTTGTGTAAGAATGTCTCCACCTTTAGACCTTATTTTATTCATTCTGAAGGCTGACCAACCACCCCTAGACTTCTTCACCTCCCTCCAAAAGAGTTTGGTGTTACCCTCGAAGTTTTTAGTCAGCCTATCTTCTGCACTCATACTTGCTCTATCACGTTTCTCTTTCACTAAGGCCTTGGTGTCATTCTTACATTGCCGATATATTTCTTTCTTCTGTTCAGTCATACTGTCATTCAGATTCAAAGAAGAGACATAGTCCAGCCACGCTTTCTTCTTTTGCTCTACGGAAGCTGCCACTTCCGCATCCCACCATGCATCACCATTTGTTTTTCTATGCTTCTTTGAACTTCCACATACTTCTTTCGCTGTATCTACCATACTCTCTTTCAATACTCTCCAGCATTCTTCAATGTCCGATTGCGGCTGGCTTGCCATCGTCAGCCGTTCTCGGACACCCTCTGCATACTTTTCTCTTACACACTCTTCTTGCAACCTTTCAACCTTTATTCTTTCAAGCCCTCCGAAGTGGACACGCTCTCGCCAGTGCCTCCACTTTCTGAACAGACCACTAAATCTCGCAATAACGAGATAGTGGTCCGTGTCGACTGTGGGGCCCCTGTAGGCTCTTGCGTCCAATATTTTGCTTCGGAGGCGACTGTCTACCAAAATTAAATCTATTATGCTTTTCTGTTCATTCCTTCTCCATGTATACATATGGATGTCCTTATGTTGGAAAAATGTGTTTGACACAATAAGGTTTCTCTCCATGCATACATCCGCTATGAGCCTACCTGCGTCGTTTACTCTCTTATCACCAAATGGACCAAGTACGTCCTCATAGTCGGGACGCTTGGTCCCCACCCATCCGTTCAAATCTCCGCATACAATCACGCGTTCACTGGTTTCTGCCATATCCAGAACTTCCCTAACATTGTCCCAAAACTTCTCTAGGTCTGATGCCACCGAGGATCCTACGGGAGCATATGCTACAACCATGAATACCTTGGTGACACCTAGTTTTATACGGACCCAGAGAAGTCTGGGATCATACATTCCGTAATCCTTCACACCTGAGGCCAAGCGAGAGGACAACAGCACTCCTACCCCCATGCTGGCTCGATCGCTCTGTGGTACACCAGACCACAGAGCCATCCCGCCACCAGGAAGATCGCAGGCGTCGCTGCCCCTTCGCTTGGTCTCTGTTACACAGAGCACGTCTAGCTGTTTGTCCGCCATGACGGATATCAGCTCGTGCAACTTACCTTCCACACAACCTCTTACATTCCACGTGCCCACCCGGCACTCCGTTCTCCTCGACTCGCCTAACTGGGCAAGGCGTGATGGGTGGCGGCCCCCATCGCCGCAACTGCCGATGTTCGTACCGACGGGGGCGGGTCGGTACGCGTCGCCTCCGGGGGACGCCCTAACCCGCATTGCGGTACGCATTTCGAGCCGGATTAGCAGTCTAATTAGACTGGCAGGGGACGCGAACGAGCACGCTCCGGACTATGCCCCCCAACAATGAAACCACCACCAGGGTGAATGAACAACAATGAATAAAACTGTTAAAATGCCGTTGTAGGGCAATAATTTTTGTAGATAATACGTTTTAAATTTTACAATATCAAAAAAAAAAATCATTCATTCATTTCAGCTCATAAGTACATATCCCACTGTTGGGTTTGAACCTCCGCAATGGGATGGAAAATTAAACTGCTATAACGCGCTGGTCAGACGTGTTGGTAAAAGGTTTTGTTTCGGGTTTTCTTTCTCTTGCATAGATGTTATATGCATTTTATATTCCTTAGAAGAAGTGACGACTCTTCGACGATCACCCACGGGTAAGATAGGGGGTGGTAAATTGTATTCTTACTCCGTCACTACGCGGAAAAAAAATCCTAAACATTTTGAGAGTCATATTAGAATCTAGATAGCTATATATTTAGCTATGAACATTCTTTCTTTCTTATATCTTTATATTCTCTTTATAACAAAACACTATTTGGCTTATAAATGTTAGGTACTTACTCTCAATTTTTCTCTAAGAGGTCTTTAAAAAATCGGCCAAGTGCGAGTTGTACTCGCGCACGAAGGGTTCCGTAAAACTAAAAAAAAAAACAAGTTTGTTGTATGGGAGCCCCCCTTAAATATTTATTTTATTTTATTTTTAGTATTTTTTGTTATAGCGGCAAAGAAATACATCATCTGTGAAAATTTCAATTGTCCAGCTATCACCGTTCTTGAGATACACCCTGGTGACAGACAGACGGACGGACGGACGGACGGACAGCGAAGACTCAGTGATAAGGTCCCGTTTTTACCCTTTGGGTACGGCACCCTAAAAATTAATCAAATACAAGCCTTCATTGAATATATCATATACATTATACACATATAGATATAATCAAATGAATTTTAGGCAGTCCGTATTTTAAATTTGACGCCATTTTCTTCATAATATCTGAAATCATACGAATAAAAAATTATAATCTGCTATCTTTGAATCGTGACGATATTATTTATACATCATTATCATCCAAACTAAACATTTTTCCAAAATTACAACTTAATTGGTTAGAGAGAATTGTATATATAAACGACTAGTATCAATATATTACAGACCGGGTTGAGAGCTCTCAGCGCTCACCCATAGTCCAGTTAAGCTGTCAAAGCCTTCTCGGCTAACAGCAATCGCAGTGGATACGTTTTAGTGGGTATCCTAGCCCCGAGGCTAAGAGAGTCCCACACTCCCCGTTCCGGAGGAGTGGTGCGTAATGCATAATGCACATAAATTTAAGGAAAAATGATAGAAAAAAGAAATTACAAGAATTAAAAGTTATTAGAGGCAGGTATGATCGTTGTTTCTTTGCTGATAATTAATATACATATAAAGAGAAGGATCAAGTAATGAATGCAATACATAGATAAGAAAGTAACAATAAACATTTATTATATCCGTGTGGTGACGGAGTAAGAATAGAAATCACCACTCCCTATCTTACCTGTGGGTGACCGTAAGAGACAACTAAAAAGGGATACAAAAGGCATATAACATCTATGCAAGAGACGGAAAACTCAAAAAACCCTATACCAACACGTCTGACCAGCGTGGTATAGTAGGTTAATTTCCCTCCCATTACGGAGGAGGCTCGAGCCTGACAATGGGACATATTATGAGCTGAGATGATGATGATGAATTCATTATCACTTGCTATTTAAAAATATCCAATTACAAAAAGAGAAATAATGCTATATTCGACACGTTTGACGATTGTAGTTAGAGTTGTAAGTTTAACAGGACAATGGTGCTGCATATTCGCTTTCAAATCTGACTTAGATTTTAGGACTTCCACTAGATAGTAAAATAGAAATTGCATTTTTTTTACTGCTTATGTTGGCAAACGAGCGAGTAGCATGCTTGATGGCAAGTATTACTACCACCTTCCTTGGTGATCACCGATGGATAGGTGTCTTTGCAATATAAGGAGCTATATTCCTGATGGCCGCTTCTTACTAACCGAAACCCACCCAACTTCTTTAAGTTCAAGGCTTCTAACTCTCTCAAATCACCACATATTTTCACATTTAAATGCTTGAACAGAAGAATAAACTTTTAATATTCACTGTAGAATGTAGATTGTAAAGTAGTTTTTTTATTATTTTTAAATTTTAATTTTATATGTTATATTAATACAGATATGTTATTATTAAGTTATATAATACTAGCTTCTGCCCGTGGCTTCGCTCGCGTAAAAGGTTACTTTCCTAAAGTTTTTCATCCCCTATTTTTATTTAACCCCTTAATGGTTTTGTAAGTTTCAAGCTTCTGACTTTAAAAATGACGATATTACTTTACAACGTTTCATCCCCATTTACAACCCTTTTTTTGCATTAAAAAGTAGCCTATGTCCTTTATCAGGCTCTAGACTACCTGTGTACCAAATTTCATTTAGATGGGTTCAGTAGTTTTGGCGTGAAAGAGCGATAGACAGACAGACAGACAGAGTTACTTTCGCATTTATAATATTAGTAAGGATAGGTGCACGGATGTAGTTATGTAATTTCTAGTACGTATTTTTTTTTATTTTACTTTTTTGTACTGCTGCTTCTTTGCTGACAGACATCGTAGGACGATGCAGAATAACAGCATTGTGGTATCACTTTTATAGTTGATACAACATTAAGCTGAGCAGACAGCCTTTTACTCATTTGCGGAGGGGACGCCTTGGTCATAATATAAATATTATTAATATTTTTAGGGTTCCGTACCTCAAAAGGAAAAAAACCGAATCCTTATAGGATCACTTTGTTGTCCGTCCGTCTGTCCGTCTGTCCGTCTGTTTTATGTAATTATATTTTTTTGTTTTTTTTTTTGTATTTATGTAATTTAGTGCTTTTATTTTTTTATAATACATTTATTTATTAATTTTGTTAAACAACTAACGTTTACCACTGTATATTCTTTCCGTGAAGGAGTAATAAAATATTTTTCTTTCTTTTCTTTCATAATTATCAACTCCTTACCACACTTACACCTATTTATAGAAAAGGGGAGTATTTAAATGTAGTATATCTTTCCATTCATTATTTATAGAATTCGATAACCATTTTTTTATCTTAATTAGATGTCTACGCAGGTAGTCTATTCGTCATGAGTACAATCATAATTAAGTGTTATTTTTTTTAAAAGTTCGACGCCTACACAAACTAAATAGCAAAAAGCAAGTAATGGTTTTTTAAATTATGTAATACAAGGCGCTTATAACTAACATTAAAGATAATAAAATATTCTAAAGTGTAAACTAGTAATCCAGTAGTATATAAGAAGAAATATTTCACGCATTCACAGTCTGTAGACAGTTAGTTCGTTAAAATATATTTATTGGATTCATCATAATCATCATCATCACAGCCCATAATGTCCCACTGTTGGGCGCGGGCCTCCTCCATAGTGGGAGGGAAATAAACCTACTATACCGCGCTGGTCAGACGTGTTGGTATAGGGTTTTGTTTCGAGTTTTCCTTCTCTCGCATAGATGTTATATGCGTTTTATATCCCTCAGTCGTCTCGTACGATCACCCACGGGTAAGATATGGGGTGGTGAATAGTATTCTTACTCCGTCACCACATGGAAAATTTTATTGGATTATTTTCACATTTGTCACTATTTTAAGGGAGTTATGACCTGTTTTGGTAGAAGAAGAAAGATAAAAAAGAAAATTATAATGATTTGAAGTAATAATTCTTATTTAAATACCGCCTTCCGTGTGGTGATGGAGTAAGAATACAATTCCCCAACTACGAGCACTTTTTGCCCGTGGTTGGGGAATTGTATTCTACCTATCAGTAGTTATCACTAACTTTCCATTATATTTCGTACAATATCTTTTATGCACTTGATAGTGCATCCCCATCTTTTCAGTTTACAGCGTCGACTAAGTAACCTTATTTATTTATATAAGGCTTGACTACAATATAAACGCAAGCAACGTTAATAACATTTCAGTGGCTTAAGACTAGTGTTTACGTCAATTAAACGTACACAAGATTTAGGAAATATATTACACCAAGTTCGTTAGTATTATAAAAAAAGGTTCTTGTAAATAAAATAATGACAATTTATTAAATAGGTAATATGGAAAATAAACAATGAGAATATGTAAAAACTCACTTTGAAGTTATAAAAGAAAATAAAACACATTCTATAATTAAAACTCTCGTAACGACGACGTAAGAGAGCGAGTAGGTATGAAAGAGAGTATTGGTGTAAAGATGCGAAAGGGAATGCTCCGATGGTTCGGACATGTGGAAAGAATGCCGAATGAACGTCTGGTTAAGAAGATATACAATGCGAAAGTGGAAGGATGTAGGTATCGAGGGAGACCGAGACTAAGCTACCTAGACCAGATCGGTCAGGTACTGAAGGAAGGTGGAGTCAAGAGTCTCCGAAACCGGCGAGCGTGTATGAAGAGAATTATGAATGTTGAGGAAGCGAGTGAAGTATGCAAAGATAGAGTTCTCTGGCACTCTGTTCTCTCTGCCTACCCTGCAAGGGATATGGCGTGATGATATGTATGTATGTATGTATGTATAATTAAAAATTGAAGTATCACTACTAAAGGTAATAAGTACCTACTATAAGTATTCAAAATCTGATTTTTTAATCTTATATGTTGTTTATGGAAAATATCAAGATCTACATAGTATAACTGAGATAGGAGGGTGTGTAAGTATTGAGATAGTAGAGAATAGATGAGGTTCTATATCTAAGAATATGTTATATTATACAACAGATTAGGTCTTAAAATGTTGGCCTTATAAAAAGTTTCAAAGTCCAATAGCAAGAGAGAGCTATGCTCGGTATTTCTTTACGCGATAAAGTCCGGAATATAAAAATGCGTAGAAGAACGTGTGTAACCGGCATAGCTCGAAGAATTAGCAGGTTGAAGTGATGAAGAGTGTGAAGACAACCATTGTGGAAGAAGGGTTATCGAGTGGCGACCACGAAACGGATGACGCAGCGTAAGACGACCCCCCACTAGGTGGACTGACGACATCTTAAGACTCGCAGGAAGCCGTTTCATGCAAGTGGCATAAGACCGTTCTGAGTGGCATTCTAGTGGGGAGGCCTATGTCCAACAGTGGACGTCTGTGGGTTGATGGATAGATGATGTCTAAGAATATGGAGAATAAGTAAATATTCCTTTGGCGAGAATTAAGCTTCAGAACAATTATCGTTAAACGCGTCATAATGTTAGGACATGTATAAGAACCCTTAATTAAATTCTGAAGAAATATTAAATCTAACATACATCGGCGTCGTTGCAAGGTGCACATTTTAAAGAAAGATTGCCTTTTACTATAAGAACATCTGAACCAGTAGTATGAAACGCTGAGTATCTTGCAAACGACGCTTGTATAGATTATAATCTATTCGAGTGTACAATAAGGGCATCCATCTCTATTGAATTCAACTACAATTCTCACTAACGTATTAAATAAAATATTTTTTATGCAGTACACTTAAAATCCTTCGTATTGCGCTTGATAAAACCTAACGTTTTTGCGTCTTTCTGGATCCTGCTATTATATTATGGTTTAGAGCTATGAATTACATCTAAATTACGAATTTGAATAATAATACCGATGCTTTTATTATAAGTTAGTATAAAAAAAATCTAATTTCTAAGACATTCCTGTTTTAGTGAATTGTATATGCTGACATTTGTGACAATAAGCTCCATTCTATTAGTAGAATACTATTTATAAATTCGATCTAAATCAGCTCATATTAATTCTACATCTGCAAGTGAATTAATTTGTTGTAGCAGCTTTATATCATCCTCGAAGAGAAAGCAATGCGTTTATGTTCTTCATTAATAATACGGTTTATTAATAAGAGAAATAAAATTGGCCTTAAATAAGAGCCTTGAAGTACACTAGAATAAGCAATATACTTTTTTGGTTAATTATAGACACGCCTTTAATCTATTCACGGTTTTTCAAAATAAACCAGTACAACACATTGCTGCAAATTCTATATTGATTATGGAGCTTTTTAATTAAAATTTTGTGATCAACGAGATCAAAAGCGCTAACGAAGTCTATATATGCAGCGTGCATTTGCATGTTTTTATCCATGGCTTATATTACATGAGATATGTAAAGAACGAGGTTAGTTATGATTGATTTATTCTCTTAAAAACCATGCTCTACTTAGATCTGGTGTGTTTTTTATTACAGTAGAAATTATACTTAATAGAAAGAAGATAATGTAGATATTGGTCTGTCTGATGATGACGATTTGATAGACAATAGATTTAATAGCTTTTTGTGGCAGGCTATGGTCTAGACGCTGCCGAGCATCGCCTTAGCGATGGTCGGCAGCGTCAGGCCAGCACCGATTATTGCAACGAGTTCACGGTACTGCTCCCACACACACCTCGAGTGTGTGCTGCGCGTCTTTTTATCGTAATCGCAGTGGTGGTAAGACGATGTTCGGTCCCTTCTCGCGATCGTGTGCAGGTATTTGCACTGGTTGCTAGAGAAAGAAAATTCGAAATAAAACCCTATAGCAAACCATTTCACCAACGTAGTATAGTAGATCAATTTCCTTTCTATCATGGAGGAAGTTTGAGCCCAGAAGTGGGGCCGTGTATGAGCTGAAATAATGATTATGATGATAACGATGATTCATATTACAGAAAAAATCAATGATAATAGAAATATAACTTTTATTAAAAAAGAAAAAAACGAATAGAGATATTATTTAAATATAATTTATAGGATCACTAACCTGCGGGCAATCCATCAGGTGGCAGGATTTTTAATATAATGCATTTCTGCCTATTATAATTGGTATAAGTAATCCTTCTCAAAACTAGTATAATTTAGTCTACAGTTCATATGTATTATGCACCAGTTTCTTACATAATGAGAATCAAAATGATCTGTTACAGCACCCCTTCACCATGAGTCATCCATCTTTTCGATCTTTTTATACCTTGTGAAATGGGGACGGACAGCTAGTAAATTTATATATAAATGCATAAGCACAATACGAAATGACATAATTATGTATTTAATCGTTATGAAATATTTTATAACTCGCAATCTATATATGCAAAATAATACATAAAAAACATACTAACTGCTGACGTAAGAACGCTTGAAGCTATAAATAAAGACTGTTTTGGGAGCGTTAAATTATTATCGCATCTGGGGCTAAAATATGATCCACATTTGTATAAAACATTTACCGTAAAGATGAAGGGTCTCACAATTTGGTTATCATACGTACTATACCTATACTACTCATATATACTATGCATACTGGCCTAATTCGTTAACCGGTTAAAACGAATTCATAATAGATGCGGGTTCCTCAAGCCTGGAGATGCACAGCGCCGCGAATTTGTGGCAATTATCGGTGCTGACGCTACCGATCATCGTTAAGACGATACTCGACAGTGTCAGGAACTGGGGCACAGACGGTGCCTTTTGCGAGGCAGTTCTGTGCTTAATGCCACTCTAGGTGAAGTCCCCGGGCGTCGATGGAGATGGTGCCCAGAAAAGTAACCCACCAGGCTGGCCACGAATATTAAGGAATCAGTGAGATCGATCAGCGTTTCCGTTGCCCCGAATAGAACGGGCGATGTGTTTCCAAAGCCAGTTAAATAAAAGTTTAATAATCGTTACATCTTTATGTTATTACTTTTCTATAAATAAACCCATCAAGTTTCAATAATTTAGCTTAAAGGTAGTCAATTTTAAATTTTTTGTAACTTCGCTGCTTAAAATATGTAATGGTAATAATAATTTAAAATTATAACTAAGATGATAAATGATAATAAAAATGATACTCCCAATATTCAAGAATATAAAGCGAAATAGGTTGCAGGTATTTTTATAAAGATCATAATCCAAGAGTACAACGAGATAAACGAATCAGTGACGGCCCATTCAATAGCTGAATAGATTGATAAATTATGGAGCCTCACGCCAACTTTTTGTCGCCCTGGTTGGTTTGAATGAGTGCTACACTCAGACATGTCCTGTAATAAAAAATAAAATAATTTTCAATAATATTTTATGACGTAACAATTTCCAGAAGGGGAAGAAAACCTTTATCATCATCATCATCTCAGATTATATACGTTCCACTGATGAGTTCGGTCTCCTCCAAAATAAATCTAAATTGACCTAAGACGCTGACGCTAGTTAGACGTGTTGGTATAGGATTTCCGCCAACAAAAATTTCAATAATTATAATTTATTACTTATTGCAAATTTCTATAATCTAGAGAAAATTAAATTTCTAAAGAATATTTATAACAATCTCTTAAGTTTTATTTCATGTAGTGGCGGAGTAAGAATACAAATCACTACTCTCTCTCTCTTGACCGTAGACGTAGTAACGACTAAGGAATCTAATATAGAGATAACATCTATAAAAGAGATGGAAAACTCAAAGTAAAACTTATACCAACTCGTCTCACCGGCGTAGTATAGCAGGTCATATTCTTTTCTGGAGGAGGCTCGAGCCTAGTAGTGCGACGTATATGAGCTGTGATGATGAGGATATCCGCAAGGCAAGAAATACTGACATTATTTATTCTTGTTGCATCACCATAAAAAATATCCAGGCCAATATTTTGTGTTAACATAACTGCAAGTCTATATGTTTATTATATCATCAATCTGAGATGTTATGTCAACCAATTTGAGTCAATATTAATACGAAGGTAATATTTCACGTAAATTAAAAAATATAATTTGTATATCTTGGATGTGGATTTACCCGAGATGGAAGGTACACCACTGATATAGAGCGAAGAGTAAATGCGGGAAATAGAGTGAACGGAGCGTTGGGGCAACTTCTCGGTAGCCACCACTTCAGCCAGAAGGCACGTGTAGCAATACATAACGCAGTGCTTGTCCCAACATTACTATATGGAAGCGAGAGTTGGATATGCAGAAAAGAGCATGAAAGTAAAATTAATGCGATCGAAATGCGATCTCTACGGAAAATCTGTGGAGTTAGGCTGACCGACCGCATTCACAACGACGACGTAAGAGAGTGAGTAGGTATGAAAGAGAGTATTGGTGTAAAGATGCGAAAAGGAATGCTCCGATAGTTCGGACATGTGGAAAGAACGCCGAACATCTGGTTAAGAAGATATACAATGCGAAAGTGGAAGGATGTAGGTACCGGGGCAGACCGAGACTCACCTACCTAGACCAGATTGGTCACGTACTGAAGGAAGGTGGAGTCAAGAGTCTCCGAAACCGGCGAGCGTGTATGAAGAGAATTATGAATGTTGAGGAAGCGAGTGAAGTATGCAAGGATAAAGTTCTCTGGCACTCTGTTCCCTCTGCCTACCCTGCAAGGGATATGGCGTGATGATACCTATGTATGTATGTATGTAAAAAATATATCTTTCTTATCTCGGACACTATTGAATTGTTATAGAACCATGAGTGGCATTTGTAAATCCGTTATATGCGAAGCTGTGTGTACATTTGCTATATCAGTAAATAAACATTGTGGGGAGTACATATACAGCGCAGAAACTGGTTTCGAGTCATTCCGATTCTAAATTTAACAAAGTTAACACGACAACATGAAGATAATATACTTATTTTTATTCTTAGTTGCTGTTTTTGATCTAGGTTTAGCTCGTTCACATTATAATGAAGTGGAAAATAGTTCTTTTGCTCTCAATCGTGTTAGAAGACAAAGTGAAAAACATATACTTACTGGCAACGAACGTTGTCCGATTGATCATGTAAAATTAAGCGGAAAATGTGTTTCATGTACAGTGTAAGTACGTTTCTTTGTACTTAATGTTTTATGCCTTTTGCAAGTAAATTGGTTATACATATATGTGAGTCTGTGTGTAAATAATGTGAGTTACATTGTATTATAAGATTACAAACTATAATGTTTACTAACACTTGCGAAAAGACATTATTTGTACCATATATTTTTATTACTTACTAGTATGCAAAATCTCTTCTTCAATGATAGTGGCGTTTGCAACAGTGCCGATATATTACATTCATAAGTGATAAAATAAATGTTATAAATTTTATAACTATAATTTACTTGTTTGTGGTCACAAATTCCTCGACAATAACCTACTTTCCGTGTGGTGATGGAGTAAGAATACAATTCACACACAAGAAGAAGAAGAATACAATTTAACACCCCCTATCTTAACCGTGGGTGATTGTACGAGACGACTAAGGGATATAAAACGCATATAACATCTATGCGAGAGAAGGAAAGTTCGAAACAAAACCCTATACCAACACGTCTAGGGTTGCCACCTTTTTTCTTTGCAGATAAAGTACATTGGTTATTATGGGTAAGAAAAAAAAAAGTACACAGTATCAAAATAAAGTACAATTTATTTATATTTATTATTATGCTTAAAATCATATTTGCTTTTTACAGCTTGCCTTTATATTTGTTGTGTGGATCATTAATTAATCAATACATCCATAGAAGATGTTTACATGATGCAATATTCGCGTTTAAAATAGTTAAAAATAGTGTTGACTGTCCCCGTTTGCTATCTCTTTTCAACTTCCGTGCTCCCACAAGAATCCCTCGCAACTCGATCACACCACTTTATCCACCTCACAGGAGAACGGTTTTGGGTGCTAATTCTCCATATGCTAGGTTTTGCAGGATTATCAATAGCTGTAGCGATGTGATTGATGTACACTTTGACTCTCTATTTCAAATGAAACGTCAAATCTTTAACTGCCTATCTGATGGTTCTCTCAATGTTTTGTAGTACCTACAGTCTATAAAGTCATTAAAATGAATGAAAATTAAATAATCTGAGCATTATGCAGTATCGTATGATGTGTTCCTATATTTCAATAGTTTAGATAGTTAGAATTAGTTCTTAAAAAAAAAATTGTTTTCTGTCTGCTCAAATAATCCAATTTGCTGTGCATGTGGTGTTTACCTTTAATTAGATGTTACACTGTTATTTGTAATTTTATATGTATAAATAAATCACCATGTTCGATTTCCCACTGATTTTTATACTTCTGCGATAGTTTATTTTTCTGTTTTGTTTCATTTTAAACATTTTTTTCGGTGTAACATATTCACTACATATTTGCTCCGTTTCACAATCGAAGTTGTGTTTGAAGGTGTATGAGTATTCTTGTCCATAATTTACCATGGCATAAATGTATGAAAATTTAAATCGTATTCTTAGTGCACTCAAACCGTTTTGCACAAAATCATCAAGAAATTGACATTTGAGGTTAAATCGCATTCAGAAATTATTAAAAACGAGTGCTTAAGTGATGTGGCGCTGGCGAGTGGCGGCTAATTTCGTTAATGAAAAAATACCTACGACGTAACTATACAAAATCCCAAAGAATTCATATCATACGAAATAAAATATTTTCGTATACTTTATTGTTCTCATAAAGTATAGAGTATATTTATCTGATATTGAACATAACACAACACCATAACACACGACGCTTTTACTTGCCCGCCAAAACACCTCATTTTATTTAAAAATATTCACTTTTTATAGTTTTATCTGTATTGCAATTAAACCCTCGGTTTACATCTAGGGCCAATAAGGTCGCCACCGCAGAGAAATATCGGGTTCCGGTGGCCCGCTCGCACGGTGAAGAGAAGCGCATTGCAGGGTGGGTCTATGGGGTGGCGCGCACTCTCTTCCGTCGCCCCGGTCCGATTTGGTGGGTCCTAACCACACCATAAACCACCTGGGCTGATGTATGTATTATTATGTTATTCATTCGACTAGGGATCTCATCAGAAGTGCAGATGGCAGCTCTCTCTTGGTAAACATATAACAACTGACTAGGATCGCCAAATCACCTGCTAAGCGTGGAAATTAACTGGCTTTATTCTCTCATTTGTGAAGTGGACCTACGAGTACGTCTTACAGTGTATAGGGGAAGGCTGAATAATATTATTTATTAAATACTAATTATTATTTACATAAATATTTTATTCAATTTCAGGTTTGAGGAAGCAACGGGCCAGAAATGTTCCAAACCAAAATGATTTTTAAAGGGAAAATCTAAAAAACAGCAGTAGACACAGGTGTATATTAATTTAAGTAAAGATATTGGACCCTAATTCACGACCCGCCTGAACTTCGACACGGAAGAGCGCCGAAATATCTAACGTTGCGACTGAGTTGAGAGAAATAGAATCTCAAAGAGAATTTTTATATTTTAAGTAAAGTTTAAAAGCTAGAAATTATTATTGTACCTAATTTAATCGCAATATTTTATCTATAATAAAAAGGCAAAGATTTCCGGCCACAAAAGAAGAATTACAACGATATGGAAGTTTTTTTTTATTTTAAGAAAATTAGTATGTCTTTCTTATTTTTTTATTTACATAAGTCTCATAAAATTTCACTTCTATATACCTACTCTTTCCTATGTTAAAATATGAAGCCACCGACGATAAAGACCGAGCTCACCGGAACCCGGTCTTCATCCACACACACGCCCACTCGCACGACGTGGAGAAGTACATCGCGGGGCGGGTTTATGAGGTCCCGCGCTTTATCTATCGCCCCGGACGGATTTAGCGGGGTGTGAACAGACCATAGTCAGCTGCAAAAAAAAAAAGTTAAAATATGAAAGTTGATTTTTAGCGACTTAACGAACGTACAATTGTGATTTAAATCAATTTTACCTTTCTTCTCCAGGATATTTATTATTTTTTGCACTTGATTATTATATGTTTAAATATAAAAGTTTTTAAGTATATTTATAACTTTTTATAAGTCTTGGAACCAGAATTAGTGCCACACGTAAATTGGCAGGCCGCTCTAGAACAACATCCCAGCAAAATTTTCAAATGAGCAGTGACATTTGGTATTTGGCAGAGTAACCGAGCAAACTATCAGAGACAAAGATTAAATACCAGTGATCAGTCAAAATGGCAGCAAATACGTAAATTACAGCAGGTTATAGGGTTACAAATCAAACCTTTTTTGATCCGGACAGATTGAATGTAGTTGTGACCGACCTATGTAAAAAAGAACGACTCAAAAATGTCTGATAATATTTTGCAGGATATGTTATCTTACATGCTGTGTGGTAGCAACTACGAATACTACCAACCACCGTAAAAGATGATTAAGAGTTTTATATTGACCTCGGCCAACACCATCTGATGCCGCTTGGTCAACAATTATATTCCCAAGGAGGTTTGATGTGAGGCAAGCGGCCGGTTATAAAACTATTGCCAATAAGTTTTGCAATATATATCGCTTGCTCGGCAGAATAGTGTCACGATTCAAAATAGCAAAATTTTTAAGGAGGGTCAAAATAAGTATTTCCTTTTTTTTCAGCTCGGTTTAGCAGCGATTCCAAATGCACAAACGTCAGCATAATATCTTTAAGTATGACGATGAAGAGTTGATAGGGTGAACTTATAATATTAACACCCTTCCACCATCAAAAATTGAAATATAATGAAAATTGTAATTTTTAGAGTTGTGACACTATTCTTCTGGGCAAGCGATATGTACGTATTACGTCGTACCAAGTAATTGGGATAAGTGCAGTAAAATGATGATGATGACACGTTATCTGATATACTACTTTGAAGTTAGCACGAGAGTTATATCTACAGCATTATATATTTTATTTATGTACCATTATATAAAAACTACGTTTAAAAAACCCGACTTCAAAAACGGAAAAGTACAAAATAACTTAAAATACTATCATTTGTATGTGCTATCTATTGATAGGTTTGAAATCGGTGCCATTTTTTTATTTTTTTTATTGGTGGACTATGGATGCGTCTCGCCTCGCCAAATCGGTCCGGGGTGACGGCAAGGCGGCGCGTGACCATAGACCCACCGTAGAACTCCTCTCTCTTCGCCGTGCGAGCGGACCACCGGTACCCGATCTTTGTCTTCGGTGGTCCGCCCGGCGGTTTACCCTCGCGGGTTCCTCTCGTCGACGCCCTGACAGATTTCGCCGTCGGGGCGTCGCCCTCACGCGATGGCCTCGCGTCGGGTGACCGGACAATTCCCCGGTCCGATCACCCGAGGCCTGGGTTAGGGCGGCATCAGGCGCAGGTATTCGCGCCTGCGCCGCCCCGGCCACTGGCGGCGGCCCGGGTCGCGGGAGTCCTCCCTGACTCGTTCCGCCGCCTCCTTCCGCGAGATGACAGCCTCGCAGAAGGCGGCGACCGCGTCCCAATTCCTGACGCTGTCGACCATTGCCCTCGCGACAGCCGGCAGCGTCAGGTCGGCACCGATAATCGGCGACGAGGTCGCGGCGCTGCCCGTCCCAGCCCGAACATTCCTCGAGCGTATGTTGCGCCGTGTCCTCGTCACTACTGCAATGATGGCAGGCCGGAGTCCATTCCCTGTACACGACCGTGTGCAGGTATTTCCCGAAGCACCCGTGCCCCGTCAACACCTGCACCAACGATGGGGAGCCACCTTCGTCGCGCACTGAGGTAATCCGCCGGTAGAGGTCGGAGAGCATCTCCGCCTCTAGGTCCCACGGACCCCCGTGGTCCCGGCCAATAGGCACGCCGCCTCTGTTGACACCGTGCGGTACCCGCGAATGGCTCTGACCGCCATGGCTCTCTGTGGCCTCCACAGAACCGCCCTGAGCTGGGCGTTCAGAGCCCTCGCCCACACGGGTGCGCCGTACATGGCCATCGAGCGGATCACCCCCGCATACAGCCGTCGGCCCTCGTTGGCCTGCGCGCGAAGCTTGTTCAGCGACGCGCGATACGGGCGACCTCAGGGGTCACGGTCGAGACCGTTTGAAATCGGTGCCAAGCCCTAAACATAATTATAAACAACTTAGGTACTTACTGTAATGAAATTCCTACACTAAAGATACCGATACCGGCACCGACTGCAAATCTATCAATAGATAGCACGTACAAATGATAGTATTTTAAGTTATTTTGTACTTTTCCGTTTTTGAAGTCAGGTTTTTTAAACGTAGTTTTTATTTTATTTTTTACTTTGTAGTGTTACAGACACATAGGTTGTTCTAATAGTAACGGGGCTTGAGCTACTTGTTCATTTGTCACACTCATAAATAAATAAATAAATAAAATAAAAATAAAAAAGCCTTTTATTTCTTGCAAGCACACAATCATTACAGTTACAAACAAGTTACATTTAATTAATAGTAAATAATAGAAAGAAGTCATGCAAAATAATATTGAAATTATAACTTAAAACATTAAAATTGGTGAATAAATAAATAGTTAAGAACATTTTTTTAAATAAATTTAAAAAATTCATTTGTATAATAAAAAGTCATAATTATGATATAGATATGTAAAAATACTTAATTTCATTTATTTGATCAACTAATTGTGAGCTAAAAACAAATTACAATAAAGATTAATGTTAAGAAAAATATTTGATTTGATTTGCATAGTAACACACATCCTATTGATATCTAAATCATAACATATACTTAAAATAAATTTATTCTTAACCTACAATTTGTATTAATCATGCAAGAACCCCTCCTGTGAGGGTGAAGGCCTCTTCCAGACTCTGCCAAATGTCTCTATCCCCTGCCAACGATATCCAATTCTTGCCTGCCAATTTTTAATATCATCTTCCCATCGATATGTTGGTCTGCCTCTTTTTCTGTTGCCTATGGGGCCAGGCCAGACTGTTAGTCGCCGCGTCCAACGGTCATCACTCATTCTAGAGACGTGACCTGCCCATCGCCACTTTATTTTAGTTGAATAACTTAAGGCATCGATTATTTTTGTTTTATTTCTTATAACAGTATGACGTATTTTTTTAATTTTGTTAATATTGGTAATACTTCTTTACATGGCACGCTGGCAGGATCTAATTTTTCTTTTTAATTCATTGGTAAATTTCCATGTCTGACACGCATATGTTATGGAAGGAAGCAAGCAGGAATCCATCACTTTTTTCTTTATTTTTATAGGCATTGTACCTTTTAATATTTCTTTATAACTCCAAAATTTTTTCCATGCACCTGTGACTCGTCTATCTACCTCACATTCATTATTACGTTTTAAAAAAGAGATTTGTTTTCCCAAATATATGTATGAGTCCACATATTCTATAGGTATATTTTCAAGACTTATAGTGTGTTTTATAGAGTTTGACATTATTTTTGTTTTATTTAAGTTAATCTTCAAGCCTACTTCTTTGCTAACTATTTGTAGAGAACATAACATTGACTCTACTTCCTTTGCACTTTCTGACAGTAGAACGACATCATCGGCAAATCTTAAATGGCTGATATATTTGCCGTTAATGTTAAGCCCATTTTTTGCCCAATCGAGTTTATTAATGGCTAATTCTAATACCGCTATGAATAACTTTGGTGATAGCGGATCGCCCTGTCTCACGCCTCTACATATGGTTATGAGCGGACCAGCTCTTTCTAGTTTAACTCTACTTTTACAATTTCTATAAAGATACTGTAAAACTTGTATGTATCTATCATCTACATCTTGACATTTAAGGGCTTCCCAAATTGAAGAATGCAGTATTGTGTCGAATGCTTTCTGATAATCTATAAAAACGATATATAGAGGTCTTTGATACTCACGGTATTTCTCGATAATCTGTTCCAGAGAGTGTATGTGGTCTACTGTGGAGAAGCCTTTTCTAAAGCCCGCTTGTTCGATAGGTTGGTGTTCCTCAAGATTGTTACTAATTCTCTTTTCAATGAGTGAAGAGAATATTTTATACAAGGACGGGATTAGACTTATTGGGCGATAATTGTTTATATTCTTTGGATCTCCTTTTTTATAGAGCAGTATTATTTCGGACTCTGACCATTGTTTTGGCGTAGAACAGGTGTCCATTATCATATTAAATAGGCGTGTTAAAGGGCGTGCCAGTTGTAGTTTTGCAGATTTTATTGCCTCATTAGTAATTTTATCTGGTCCTGGACATTTACCTGCTTTTAGCCTGTCTATTCCCTTGATAATTTCCATTTCATTGAACATATTTATCTGCCTGTTTTTATTTACTTGCTCTATGTCAATGTCATTATCACTGAACGATTCTTGAGTGCTATATAGGTCTTTGTAGAAACTTGTTGCTATGTTTATAATATCTGCTCGGTTATGAAATTCTTTTCCTGTATCCTGGAGACCTCCAATCCATATTTTACGAGAGTTTAACTCTTTGAAAGCCTTTTTTATACTGCCAGTGGTGTTCATGTGTTTCTCAATTATATGAGCTCGATGGTATATGTAATCTTTTTTGATATATTTGCTAATTAATTTATATAAAGCTTTTATTTCATTTCTTATAGTTTGTGTTTTTGGTTTTAATTTATGCAGTTCTTGTCTACGGTGTATCAATTTCCTGGTGTGATCTGATATAATGGAGTTTTTCGGATTGACCCGATTTTTCTTCTGTGCGACTTTTAAACTAGTGGTTATTGAATTAACAATTTTTTCATAATAATCTTGTACATTATTGCATTTGTAGTTCATAAGACAGATAGTCTTATACATGTACATGTCCATTGATTCTATATATGCACATAACTCATCTTTAGTTTTCAAAGAGCTATTTAAATTGCTTTTAAATCCAGATCGACTTTTCTTCATTTCTCTTAATTTAATTGAAGTTCTTAAAAAGCGGTGATCTGTAGGGAAACAAAGATTTATCACTTGGAAGTTAAGAACATTTTTGTGTAAGTTTGTTAGTATATAGTCGAGCTCAGTTTTAGTCACACCATCGGGTGACCTCCATGTCCATCTTTGACCTTGTGGTTTTTTGAAAAAAGTGTTAATAATACTTAGCTTGTGTTCATTTGCAAAGGCCACCAGCCGTTCACCTCTCTTGTTCCTTATTCCATACCCGTGACTTTTCATGATCAAGCTTTCTTCAGGTCTTGGTTTACCGATTCTTGCGTTAAAGTCGCCCATAACAATTAAATTTTATCCTGACATTTTTATTGCCTTATTAATTGTATTATAGAGATTTTCAACTTGTTCATCACTTGCTGTTTCGGTGTAAGAGTAGACTTGAATAATATCTATTTGAAAACCTTTTATATTTAACTTTAAAAGGGCTACACGTTCTGACAGACCAGTGAAGCTCACAATATGTCTCTTAAGGTACTTTTTCACAATAAATCCTACTCCGTAGAGTCCTTGCGTTTCCCCAGTATAGCAGAAAATAAAGTTGTTGTGCTCTTGAATAGAAGTACCAAGGCGTCTAATTTCTGATAATCCGATTACATCATATTTCGTATTCTTCAATGAGTTCATTAACTCTATTAATCGTTGATCAGTAGATAATGTTCTAACATTGTAGGTTGCCACATAAAATACGTCATTGCTGGTTACTTTATTTGGGTTATAATATTCTGGAAGGTTGTGGTCTACTGCTTCCACGGTGACCAGCCGGATTGGAAGAGTCTGAGAGGGTAGAGTTCGTTGCTATTCATTCGTGTAATCGTTTATTTGAGAGGGCTTTTCAGTGACAGCTTGGGAACTGAAGTAATTAGTTATGTTTGCTCTACTTTTTTTATTTTGTTGAGATTCATCCTTATATTTTGGGTTTGTTATGACTGGAGATGGTGTAAGGATTCTTTTTTTAGACTTTTGGCTTTGTTTTTGTGGCGATTCTTCTAAGATTATTATTTTATCGTATTTAATTATAGCCTTCTTCCCTTGTTGTCTGAGTTCATCTACCTTAGCCTGTAATTTTTTTCTTAATTCAATAATTTTTTTTGGAAAATCTTCTTTGATGTAATATGAAGTGCCCACCAAAGATTTTTTATTTTTCAGGATCTTTATCTTTTTTAATAATGTTGTAAGGGTCACTATAACAGGTCTTGGTTTAATGCCTTTTTTTCCAATACGTTTAACACATTCAACATCACACATCTCACAAGACAACTTCATATGTTTCGTTATTATGGTGTTAATTTTTAAATAAAGTTGATAGTAATTATTTTCTTCTTCCTCTATCCCGAAAAATACTAAGTTTCTCTTTTTGTTTTCCCTCTCTAAGTATTCTATTTGCTTTTCTTGAATATTTAATTTTTCAACTAATTCTTTATATTTCATACTCGTCTCATTAAATTTTTTGTTAATATTACAGTTAATGTTCATGGTTATATTTTTTTCCATTTCTTTCATTTCTTCCTTTTGGAGCTTTTGTTCAATTTGAATGGATTCCAGCATACTTGTAAGTTTTTCCATTTTTGTCTGTTCTATTCGCCGGTAGATGGCGCTGTAACGTGGTGCGATACAGATGTCGTTCAATGCTATAAAAATATTTGGTTCGACTGGAATCTTCTCAATAGATGGTGCTGTGCTCTTAACAAAACTGATTTTAATTATAAAATGTTCAAAATAAATTAATTGTTCATGTCAGGCACTGTGTAAAATTTCAAAGTTTTATATATAATTACAAGTTCTTCACTTTTGATGTCATTTCACTTAGTTTATAAGTTTATTTTTATTGTATAGTAACGTAGGTATTCTTAACTGTCCCGAACCACTTGATTGTTATTTAAAACACTAATTTGTCAGATTATACTAAAATAGTCTACTTTTCACTAAGAGTTTTTGTTATTTATATCACTTAAGTTTAATTTTACAAAGCACTGCACGCTTATTATCGAATTATTAATTTTTAAACAGAGACCGTGTGATTTATGACATATGATGTCGCACTCATACTTAATGCTAATTTTAGACTTATATGGTTTTCTTATGGATGTCATTGTCAGAACTGGACCAAATTGAAATGGGACCACACGGGATGCACTAACTTTCAAATAATAAAAAAAGAATCATTAAAGTCGCTTTGCCCAGTCGAAAGTTATGAGGTAACAAATTCCTCCTTTTTTTTTTGAAGTCGGTAAAAAAACTGGAGGTTTCTGATGATGCAAAAAAAAAACTATTCTATATAGTAAGCAAAGGATTCGCGATGTCAATTATTAAACTTTAAATTTACAGTACTTGTAGTAAGTCATTCCGTCAAGTCGTTCCATGTGGTGACGGAGTAAGAATACAATTCACCGCCCACTATCATGCTCGTGGGTGATCGTACGAGACGACTAAGGGATATAAAAAGCATATAACACATATGCGAGAGAAGGAAAACTCAAAATAAAACCCTATACCAACACGTCTGACCAGCGTGGCATAGTAGGTCAATTTCCCTCCCATTATGGAGGAGGCTCGATCCCAACAGTGGGACATATATGAGCTGAGATGATGAGGTTGATGATTTTTTTTTATCAATTAAATTATCCGTTACTCTACAATTTACTGATTCTAGTGGTGTCATCTAATATTTATTAGATTAACTACGATGTACGAGTATTGAGTTCAGTTCTGATGCAGCGATATTAACTCTTTAGTTTTCTAATAGGTGGCGTTAGTAGTACAAATACATTATGTGCAATAAATACATTATTTTTTTTTAATGGTTATAAAATTATATACATATTTTTTTAACACATCTAGTTATAAAGTTAAATTACTATGTTAAAGTACAAATCTATCGGCGGGATAGTTTTTCAGTAAAGTGTACCACAAAAATACTCAGGTTATGGGATAGTGTTAGGGCTTAATTCGTTTGCCCTGTTGATAAATACTACTGCTTAAAATAACATTCGTATAATTACTACTTTATCTATCTACTTAATAAGTACCTATACTTATGACTACTTCTGAGCAGTGGCAATAGGGCTGTTGGTAGGCCCTAACCATACTCCCGTTATTGCAAAAGTCCATGAGCGGCAATAACACTTATCATCAAGTATGCTTCTGGCTGATTTGTTGATCATAAATAATAAAAAATATTAGACTTATAAGGGGAAGAAGAAAATGTGGGTATATTTTTAACTTGTTTGCCTCTTGGAACGCATAACGATTGAAATTAGTTTTATACGAAATACATTGTATTTTAAGCAAATTTTTATTTAAAATGGTAATTGAGTACGTATAGATATCCTTGACGTTTCTAAAATTAGATCTTGGATGACAATATCCACCGAGACCAAACGTAAAACTTGTTTTACAATATAAATCCAAGGCACTTAAAATGTTCAATCAAAACTCAAAGTATTGGCACCTAAAGTTAATTTTCACAAACATGCTTGGAAAATTAAGCATTATTTTGACAACCTTCTTCGAGATAAATCGATATTGCTGTGCTGACCAAGTACATGCGAGCAGCGGCCGGCAAAAAAAATATGAAAATCCATATCTGTCGTGTTTTAGCGGCTAAATGTAAACATATATGTAAATTCATATCTATCGTGTATTTTAAAAATAGAACAATTTGTTACTTGGAAACATTGTAACCAAATAGACAACTTATCAGTTTTATTTAAATTTCGAACTGGCTTGAAAAGGTAACCTGTGTGATGATGAAAAAGTAACAAATGAACCCTATAGGTCGTGAAAAACGTTGTTTGTTGTTCGTCATTTATGTATACAGTTCTACTTAGTTTTAATTGCCGCGCATTATTTGAGAAAAGCACTACACAAGCCTTGGCCACAACTAGGTATTGATGGACTTACGTATGTGTGCCTCGGCTACGCCTCGGCCCTCATATATACATTCGTCCATCAATGCTTCTTTTACTGGCCGCTGCAGTAATGTACTATAATATAGACTATGTACTTGCCAACTAGGATAATTCGTTTATAAGGCTAATTAGACTAAGTATTTGATGAAATATTATAAACTTATACTACTCTTTAACAAGACATAAATCCGAACGAGAAATTGCCTGCACAGATCATGTAGTGATTAAAATATCGATCTATCGTGCCACTTTCATGGGATCGATTCCTAAGTAGAATATTACTTTATGGGATCTAAAAATTGTTATTTTAGGTTTTAGATTGATTTGTGTTGTTAAATTGAATATTTATAAAGTCCCCCGCAAGCATGGAATATTTTCTTATTGCCGGATGTTGGGTGGGTTTTTTTTTTAAATAAACAACTAAAAAGCCTATTTTCCCGAGCGACCTCTAAATTTTAAGTAGTACCTGGGAAAATATAAGTGACACACATTATGAAGGTCTTTTTGTGTTATTTATATTGCATTATATTTCATAAAACTCAGGGATCATTAGTAAAAATGGAACAAGTCTTCCACAATTTGTTAACCCATCTTGTTATCAATTTGATAGACTTCAAAGATATTTCTTAGCGAACGATGGACCAAAATTACTTTGATCATTTAAACCGCCTCGCTAACACTTTACATATTTTTACATAATTTCTGCAAGGCTTTTATTTTTAATTTGACTCGTAAGCAGTAATAGCCCGAAAAAGCTGAATCTTGTAATTACTGAAGTATAAGAATTTGAATGTGGGTTTTGGTTAAGAATTTTCTTTTATGTACCTATTTGGTATTCCTATGTTAAAAAAACCATTTGAAAATCAACTGTATTTGAAATAATTTCTTATGTGGTGTGTGAATTACCAAATATATAATTAATGGACACAAATATGACTCAGAAAAGTGTTTAATGAACCGCACTAACATGACACTAGGGTTTGGAATTAGTTAAATTATGAGGATTAGTATATCAGGAATTAAAGTTATAACTTTAATTTCTGACTAGCATAATGATTTTAATTGGACATATCCAATTTTCAAAAACACATGCCTATCTTTAATGAAATCATTTTTTATTTTTCACTGGATGTCATTTCGGTCACGCTGAATTTTCTTCATATTGGATTATGAGAGTAGCGGAAAAGATAGAGTTTTGCTTCTGGACACATTAACTGATCATCATCATTGATGAGTTAATACGTCTTGAAGCACAAACTTTATCTATTCCGTTACTCTCATGATCCAATGTGAAGAAAATTTAGGACATATTAATAGCTATCGTAGCAAAAAAAAATGTCTAAAGTTTAGTTACGAGGATTCCGTAGTACCAAATATTTAATTATTTATCACACAAGGACTTCATAATAATACATATTTAGTTATATAATACTGGAGGATATTGGCGATTAAATGAAAACAAATACAGAAACTGGTCATAAAAACATTTTAACTAAATATGCCAACCGTATTCAATCCCGTTACATAATAAAATATGATATAATACACCTAACACAGATAATAGAATTAGGATCATTTAGTTACACTGGATACATTCAAAAATATTAAAATAAATTTTAAGTAACCCACCACCATAAAAACTACTACTATGAACTTAAGACGAATCTAATGAGCTCGAACTTGATTGATTTACTAATAGAAAAACCAGGATACCATCTCTTACTGCACGTGCGTATGCCACTCAACTTTTCCTAAACGGCTGAACAGATTTTCTTGAAATTTTTAGTATGTTTTCAAGGGGATGCGAGAATGGTTTAGATTCGTAATTGGATCTGTTAGGTGGCGTCTTTGTTGTTATGTCAAACGACTGGACCGATTGGGATGAAATTTTCTATGTTGGAATATTCGAATGGGTCTCTGGATGATTTCAAAACACCATTGGACCCGGTAGGTGGCGCTGCTATTGGCATATCGCTTATAGCTTTTCCGGGCAAGATGATGTCTGCCGGGACAGCTAGCTAGAGTATATTTGAAAGTAAAGAACATGCCCATTGCATTCCAGATCAATATTATACATTTCAATAAGCATGAAACTCTCTCTAGCTCTACTGCACAGATGACGTAATGGTACTGACCTTCCGTGCCAGTGCCGTAGGTTCGATTTCCATGTAGGACATTACTTTGTGAAATTCACGGACTCTTGTTCTAAGTCGGACTGTAAATGATCAGCGTTTATTGTACGTTTGTAAACTCATCCACAATACAAGGATTATTTCCTTAGTGCAGAGTGGTGATTTAAAAAGAAGCGCCTAATCAGATATTCATAAATTGTAACTAAGAATCATGTTGATCACATCGTCTAGGAGCTACGATGCCACAGACAGACAGGCTCAGAGACACAACTTTATTCATGAAGACAAATCAAACTTATAACAACCCTCGTTTTGCGTCGGAGATTTAAAACACAATCCTTAAACGTATAAAGAAAATCTTTATTATTCAATCTTTAATTCGTCTATAAAAATTCTTGCATATTAATTATCAAAACAAATCCATAAAGAATTTCATAGAATTCTATAAACAAACTGACCTTGAGTTGCAAAAAGGATATTATCTTCCAAAAACAAGTCTCTAAAATGAATAGTTATAAAATGTGTGGTTCTTTAGATAAAAATGGCTGAGCATTTATGAAATTATTATATAATAAAATATGGAATATACAAAACAGATTCAGACTGGATATTTGAAACAAGCGTCCACCCTGAATGTCCTTTTAATTCAACTCTAATATTTTCTTCTTATCAGCTACTGTTGGACATATTCCTAAAAGGAATTCTGCTTGCCAGTAAACAGTATTCCTTCCTCTTGAGACTGGCCAGACGCGTATACAGTTTAATTACACTGTTTCTTTCTCTTCTTATTATCATCTGAAAATGATTTCGTTCTCAACTTTAATATTACTGTGATCACTTCTTCCGCCTACGTACAGGATCTGCAAAGACTAAAGATAACATTTCCGATATTTCTCAAGTGCTATGTATATAATGTAATTTTAAAACGTGAACTCTTATCCTGGATGCGGACCGATATAGTAGCGTTTTTATACAAATACTTCAGCATTTCGATAAATCGATAGTCAAATTAGCAACTTTGAAAGGACTGCAGCACTGCCCAAGTTTCAACAGAATAAAAGCCTTTCTCATAGCCCACAAACTCTAAACACAGGGGCTGATTATATCCTCGGTCTTCCGTTTTATCTGGCGTAGCGTATGGATGTAGTCTATGGTACTATAACATTTTCTTAAACCGGCTTGTCTAGGCGGCTGGAAATCGTCTAGCTTGCGCGCGAGTCGCTTTATAATGACTCTTGAAAATAATTTGTACACGTGGCTCAGGATGAGATGGGTCTGTAATTCTTTAAGAGCGTTTTATCGCCCTTCTTAAAAACAGCACTACCACTCTCCTGCTCTACGACTGTGGAACGTCGCACCCGAGAATGACAGAATGAAACAGCGCATGTAGGGCTTTTAAAACCGACTTAGCGCCTGCTCTTAGGAGCTATGTAGTAATTCCATCATCTCCCGGTGCCTTTCCGTTCTTTAACTGTTTCAGAGCCATTTTGATCTCGTACAAGCTGACGTCCGGAATTTCTTCGGTATAGTATCGAGTTAGCTTGGATCTGGGGTCTTGGACCAAGCTAACAACAGGGTTCAGGGATGATTTGCACAACTGTCCATAGAACCTTTCGACCTCTCCCAAGATCTCACACTGGGATGAAATGACAGTACCGTTATCGGTCTTCAGCTTAGTTATTTGTCTCTGCCTGATAGAAAAATCTCGTGCGAACACTTTGGAGCCTCGATTTCGCTCTATCACCTCTTTAATACGCTTTGATTGAATCAGCGAATATCCCGTCGCATAGATTTGGAGATTTGATTTGAAGATTTGGGATCCCGGTCCAGCTATGGTCTTTTTTTATTGTATTTTAACTATTGCGTTCGAAGGGCATCGCACTGAAGCTAATTAAATAATAAACATGTACTATTTTTTTTAATATAAAAAATTAAAAATATTATAATAACATAGATAAAATATAATTAGACAAACCCGTTGAGTTTCTTGCCGGATCTTCTCAGTAGCGGTCTCATTCCAATCCGGTGGTAGTTTATTAGATTAACTTTAAATGTAAAAAAAATGATAATATGTAAGTGCCCTCGCAGGGTTTATGCATAATAAATGAAATTAAATTGAATTTGTCTATTAAGCTGCCTTAGTTTGGACCAATCGGCTGAAGACTGTACCGTCATTTCCTTTCTCCTCTCCATGAGTTTGAGGGTCAGGTTAGTAATCTCTTTTGTTCTAGTATCGCGACGGGCCTTTAAGAATTTTGACCCGACCCTGTGGACGGTTTCCACGAACCTATTGTTCATATCGTTCGATCATATTTTTGAGTTTTGAATACAATGAGTTTTTTCTAATCTAAGTAAAGTTATGTATTTTCTATGGAATTATCATCACACACCACTGTCCTAATATGATGAAATATGGAAAACTAAAATAGTTACTACTAAAATACAACTAAAATAGTTGTATTTTAGTAGTAACTATTTTAGTAAAATACTACTAAAATAGTTGCATAAAAAATTTTTTTTTTCATCCGAATCAATTTTTTTTCTAGCCTATCATTACAAGTAGGACTATAAGGGTCACCTGTCTTTATTTTCAGGAGCGGTCCACTTCCACCCTTATATAAAATCATATTCCCAAGGAGAGTTGTATGTATGTATATATATATATATATATATATATATAAAATCATACTCAAAGCGAAGTACCAATAAAAAATGTTTCTAAAACAGTGAAAAGTTATTCCTTTTGAGATCTTCCATTTTGTGCGCTGAGCATATGTGCCTACTATGTACTCACTTTAATCTCTCCTTCCAAGTGGTTAGCTGGTTAGCTGGTATATAATTCGTGTTAAATATTAAATGTAACACAAGGAGTGTTTTTATATATAGCCTACGTGTTCGATATAACAATGCACTTAGGGTACTGTTGGGGCTGGACGACCAGGCGATTGTCGCTTTCAGCGGCGTCGAGAGAGGGCTACTTCCATTTCTTAATCGGTGATGGGTGGGATAGAAGTGTTCATCTCCTCCAACGACCGAGGAATCATGCTAGGGGGAACATGTCCCACAGACCGTGGGACAGTTCCCCCATTAGCCCCGACAGAAGATCCATGTCCATCGTCTCGATGATAGGGGTGCCACAGGCGCGGAGCTTATTCCGCGCCCGTTGGTATTGGTGCCCTCACAGATCCCCGTTGGGGTCCGCTAGCGTCTCCTCGCGTACCCTCTACTTGGCCTGGCTGATGGCCAGCCGCAGAATCTTCTTTCTCGACTTATATTCCGCCCGCAGTTGACCCTCTTGGACGTCATCCTGGTTAACTTGTTGATGACATCAGACGTAAGCACACCGCGCCCGACTGGAGGCCGCTAGAAGATTGGCAATCTCGGGTGACCACCACCTGTTGGCGCGGCGGCCTCCACCAAGTCCTCGGTATCGCCGCATCACATACTGCCTCGAAGGCGTTTTTGAAATGGCCTGCGAGCCCTCCTTCCAGCACCCAGGGAACCGCCCGAACGCTAAACACGCTTCGAACAGCCCCCTGAGGCGGGGCCCCAGGTAGTTGAGGACCATGGCCAGCACGCGATTGGGAACACCGTCGGGCCCGGGGGGGCGGTGGATTTGCCGCGCATGCGCACCGCTACTCGGAATAAGTCCAAGATCCCGATCAGTCCCTACTGCCATTTCTGGCTTCCTCCCTACGTCTACTTCAAAAGCTTCTGTCAAAAGCAGGGTGCACTACGGGGAGATTACTGACGTCGCACCCCAACCTAACCTAACCTAACAAACCTGTAATAAAGCCACTTCAAGCAATACTTGAATTATATTAAATCAACATAACAACTAATATTAAATTTAAAAAGATACAGACAAAAGTCTGTCTCTCAAAAGAAAAGCTAACCTAACCTACGGCGCCCCTGTAGCTACACTCATGGGTAAGTAGGTTAACATTTTTAAATATAGACTAAGATCTATTTATTTTACACATTGCCGGTGGGACAGCAGGTAGTCTATACAATCTCTAGCAATTGTATAAGGTAAAGTATCTAATAGACAATAATATTCATAATATTTCATATATTGCCTGGATGCTCTAGGGTATTGTATAGAATACCTGAACACACTCGCGCACTACGCTTCGTTGCATCCGTACGTGTTATTTGGCTTAATATTATAGTTGCGATGTTAACGTCTATCTACCCACATTCTTAAGTTTATTAAAAAAAAATGAGTGATTCTGATGAACATTTTTTCCTAATTCTAAATGAGGAAGACAAAACGAATAGTGAACAACCAGTAACAAATGAGATTAGATTTAGTGGTCAAGAAATTACGATGGAGACCGAAGCTATTGCGTCATCTCAAAGGCAAAGAGGAGAAAGAAGAGTAAGAAAGGATAGTGAGGAGCAGTCAGAGGAAGGAGAATTTATAACAGTACAAAAGAACCCAAAGCGCCTAAACCGTAGTTCTTCAGAGAATTTCGGTCATAGTCGCAAGTCACAGACTAAGGAGTTAGAACTACAGAACATAAATGAAGTCTATATTTCATCAAAGGAAATATTGCCTAAACAGATTGCTATGGCAAAATTCCTGAAAACTGAAGGTATACAAGGCATTACAAAAATAACTTACAAAAATCCTTTTAGAATTCGTATTCAATTTGAAACAAGAGAACAGGCAGAAACGTTATTAACGTGTGAAAAGTGTAAGGAAATAGGTTATCGGTGTCAATTATCTGAAGAAATTAATTTATCATACGGAGTTGTTAAAAATATCGATTTGGATGTTATAGAGGACGAGTTGAATGATATGTTCACTAGTGAGTACGATATAGTTTCTGTTAAAAGATTGAAAAGACATACAGAAGAAGGTAAATGGGTTGACAGTGAAACAGTCCGTATTTGTTTTAAAAGTGCAACAGTCTCATCATTCGTTGAAGCTTATGGTTGTAAATGTAAAGTGGATATGTATACATTGCCTGTTACACAGTGCTCTAACTCTTGGCGATTTGGCCATCTATTACGCCAATGTACTGCCAAGAAACCTGTATGCCCAAAATGTGGTGGCCTACACGCTAACTGTAATGTAACAGAGTATCGTTGTATTAATTGTAAAGGTGATCATATGTCATTCAACAAGACTTGTCCAATTTTCTTGAAAGAAAAAGAAATCCGTAGAATAATGTCCTTAGAAAATTGCACATTTGAAAAGGCCCTTAATAATTACCTTTCTGAAAAACCAAATCTGGAGAATATATTACAGGTTGAAAGAGAGAATATTGAAAATGAAAAGGAGGTATTAAGCAGTAGTGAGGAGAGTTATCAAGAGAATGAAAGACAAGAAAGACAGACTGGTACCTATAGAGATATTTTGGTTAATAAAAAAAATACTAAGAGAAATAGAGAAGGCCTTACAACAAAAATAAAAAATAATACACAAAAGAAAATGAATTATCAGAAAATATTATACAAACCGAAGAACAAACTAGCAATATTGAGATTAACCAAATTCAGGTTAGCGCTGAAAGAGGTACCGTTACAAATAAAAATAAGAGACTCGGCTCCAGCTATCATACCCTTTGGGAAATTATTAAGAAGATGAAAGAAGTGATTTTTGCCAACAAAAGCTGGGAGAATAAGTTAAGTGAAATTTTAAACTTAGTTATTGATACAATAAAAAAAGTTCTTAAGGAATCAGTAAGTGACAGTGAGTGGATGAAAACTTGTTTAATCTTTTCTATGGCTAATGTTCATAAAGATTTTCCATTAACTATACTACAATGGAATGCACGAAGCTTAAAATTAAAATTAATTGAATTTCAGACCTTATTAATACAAGAGAAAGTTCATATTGCTATCATAAGTGAAACTTGGTTGAATTCAGCCTTTACTATTCATATTAGTGGTTATAATGTTTATAGAAAAGATAGAAGTGATTCGATGGATGAGATGGAGGTATAGCAATAATTACTCATCAATCTCTTATAACTCATATGGCCTCTTTTAGTATAAATAATGCTAATATAGAATTGTTGTATGTTAAAGTGTTAAACTGTTCTCAACTAGAAAATATTGTAAGTGTTTATTGTCCTTCTAATGTAAGAACAACACAGTCAGATTGGGATGCTCTTTTCAGTTTGTTTAGTAAAAAAACCCTTATAGGAGGTGACTTTAATGGCCACCATAGCAATTGGTCCTATGAAAATGATACAAGGGGTATACAATTATATGATTCATCAACTGACAATGGTTTCATATCGCTGAACAATATGAATTCCACTAGAATTAGATTAGTAGGTGGTGTATTGCAAAGGTCATCACCAGACATTACTTTTGTATCATCAGATATTGCAATAAATTTCTATTGGAATACAACCAATGAAACCTTAGGGAGCGATCATTTAATAATTAAAATTACATATATTTACATGCATAATAACATAAATCAAAACTATAATAAAATGCGCAACTATAGGAAAGCTGACTGGGAACTATATAAAAAAAAAATTAACAGGATTATTTGCAAATGAAATATTTAATTCAGATAACCTCCAAATAAGATATTTTTTTTTTTATTGCCGGTGGTGGCAAACGAGCCAGCAGCACACCTGATGGTAAGTGACACTGCCGCTCATGGACTCTTGCAATACCTGGGCATAGCTAGGCCGCTGCCTACCGTGAAGAAAGTGCTCTTCTTAAACCTCGTTTAAAAAAGAACATGTCATAGCGCTCGGGAAACACAGCAGCAGGTAGTTCATTCCAGATCTTGCATGTACGTGGGAAAAATGAACGTTGAAAACGTACAGTTGACGTCTGTATCGTTTCCAGGTGGAATGGATGAACCCTGCTGCGGTGTCGAGTGGTACGGTGATAAAATGGTGACGGTGGTACCAAGTCAAACAGTTCCTCAGAGCACTCCCCGTGAAAGAGCCTGTAGAGTACACAGAGAGACCCAAAGTCTCTCCGGCTCTCCAATGACTCCAGTCCTTCCGTGAGATTGGGATCACCGACGATTCGAACAGCACGTCTTTGCAGGGAGTCAAATGGGTCTAGCTGATATTTGGGCGCGCCTGCCCAGAGATGTGAGCAGTACTCCACATGAGGGCGGACTTGTGCTTTATATAGCACAAGACGTTGTCTCGGTGTGAAGTATCGCCTGGCTCTGTTCAGGATGCCCAGCTTTCTACTTGCCAATTTGGCTTTGTCCTCCAAATGACTCCCAAACTGGACTTTGCTTGATAGTTCGACGCCGAGGATCCCAATACTCTCGGAAATTTGGAGAGTTACTCCTTGGAACTGAGGCGCCATGACTTAGGGATCCTTTTTTGCCTTAGTGGGATTGAACTGGACTAAGTTCCGTTCACCCCATTCGGAGGCCCGCCCCAGAGAGCGCTCGACCTCAGACACAAGTTGAGTCCTTCTTTCCTGTAATATACTCCGAGGGATATTCTGATGCTCGGTATACCGCTCGTCACCCGTGCTGTCATCCGCATAGCAATGCATACTCTTTATAGAGAGCATGTCATTGATATGCAGGATAAACAACGTCGGGGAGAGCACCGAGCCCTGTGGTACACCAGCGTTAATAGTCATGGTAACGGAGCAAGAGCCATCGACGACGACTCTTATACTCCGACCATCCAGAAAGCTGGCGATCCATTTACAGAGTCCCTCGGGGATTCCATAAGACGGTAGCTCCGATAGAAGGGCTCCGTGCCAGACCCTATCGAACGCCTTTACGATATCTAGGCCGAATGCTAGCGCCTCACCCTTGCCCTCCAAAGCCTCTGCCCAACGGTGTGTAAGGTACACAAGAAGATCACCAGCCGATCGACCATGTCGAAAGCCGTATTGGCGATCACTGATCAGCTGGTGATCCTCAAGGTACTGCAGAAGCTGGCGGTTTATGATTTTCTCCATTACTTTGGAGAGCAAGGATGTTATCGCAATCGGCCTGTAATTCGATGGGTCCAACCGTTCTCCCTTTTTAGGGATCGGGTGGACTTGAGCTACCTTCCACGAAGATGGAACCCTATTAGTATCATAGGAAAGACGGTATAGGCGCGTGAGGACGGGGGTTAACTCAGGGGCGCACGTCTTTAAGACTACTGCAGGGATGCCATCCGGCCCACTCGACTTATGGACGTCTAAAAGCCACAGCTCTCGCCTGACCGCACGCTGTGAGATACGGATTTCAGGTAGAGAGCTATCACACCGCGGTATGGTAGGTGGTGTGGCAGCTCCCGCATCCAAAGTCGAGTTACAGGCAAAGAATTGACCTAAAAGATCGGCCTTCTCCTTTGCGCTGTAGGCCAGACTGCTATCGCTTTTCTGTAGTGGTGGGAGATTGGACCGGCAGAAGTTGCCTTGAGCAGCCTTGGCGAGCGACCAGAATACACGACTCCCAGCAGGATAGCTCTCTAATCGCTCGCCAATTCTGGCTACATGTTCTGCCTTGGCTCTGGCGATAGCCTTCTTACTAGATCTGGAAGCGGCGTTAAATTTTCGCTTCACCTCTTTGACGTTCGGGTCTTGACAGTTTTTAGCCCGGTTCCAGGCCCGATATGTGGACTGCTTCTGCCGTGCAGCCGTCCTGCAGGTTTTGTTAAACCAAGGGCGGCTGCGGCTGCCGACGGGTATATGACTTTCTTGTGCAGAAAATTAATTATGCGGCTGATGAATCTATCCCATTAATAAAAATTAATTCAGATCCTACAACTAAATTTAAACCTAAGCCTTATTGGTGTACACAGCTTTCTGAATCAGTTGCCAAACGTAGATTAACATTAACTAACTTCAGGCGAAACCCTACACCAATTAATCTAGATATTTTACAGCAACAAATTAGGAAAACTAAGAAATTGTTAATGCAAGCAAAATCAAATCGTTTTAAGCAGTTTTGTACCAGCATAAATGAATATATGACTATTTCGGATATGTGGAATCATATGCGCTGGTTGAAAGGAAAAGGTAAATGTAAATTTTATGCCTCTCAACCCCAAATTGAACAGATGTTATGTGATATTGCCCCTGACTTTGTTGCTTCTCGTATGCCCATGCTTGAATCGATAAATACAAATCTCGAAACAACGTTTTCGTATCAGGCGATGCAAAAGTGTCTTAAAAAAAAAATACCGCATCTGGACTTGACCAGATTACCGATTCAATGATATTTAACCTCCCGAAATCAGCTAAAATATTTTTGTTACAAATTTACAACCTAATTTTAGAAACTGGACAAGTCCCTACTCAATGGCGAAGCATACAAATAGTGCCAATACCTAAACAGACTGTGGATGCACATATGCCCTTAAAGCTTAGACCAATTTCTTTGATTTCTTGTGTTTGCAAACTGTTTCACACACTGCTATGCAAAAGAATTGAATGGTACATAGAAAAAAACACCATTTTATCTATGAATACTGTAGGCTTTAGACGATCACAGTCATGTCTGGATTGCTTGGTACGATTAGTTTGTCAGATACAGATAGGTTTTTCTAGAAATATACCTACATTAGGTTATTTTCTTGATATAGAAAATGCTTATAATAATGTAGACGTTGATAAAGTTATAACTACCTTGGATGAGATTAATGTTGTGAAGAAAATCTGTAAATATTTATGGGCATTCTTATCCGAAAGACATCTGAAAACTAAAATAGAACAGGGAGCCACGACCAGTCTTATGGAAAGATGGGCAGGCAGGGGTATAGCTCAAGGTGATCCTTTGTCTCCGTTGATATTTAATATTGTCACATATAAAATTTGTCACGATATCAACAACGTCATTATTTTACAATACGCAGATGATTTCGTTCTATATTCTACCTGTAATGACCTTAGGGATAGTGTTACAGAAATGCAAGCAGCAATAAATGTTATGTTTATAATGTTGAATGAATTAGGGCATTTTTTTTTTTTTATTTGGTGGACTATGGATTAGCCTCGCCCCGCCAAATCGGCCCGGGATGACGGAGAAGGCGGCGCGTGACCCCATAGACCCACCGTAAAACTCCTCTCTCTTCGCCGTGCGAGCGGGTCACCGGGACCCGATTTTTAACTTCGGTGGCCCGCCCGGCGGTTCACCCTCGCGGGTTCCTCTCGTCGACGCCCCGACAGATTTCGCCGTCGGGGCGTCGCCCTCACGCGGTGGCCTCACGTCGGGTGACCGGAATTCCCCGGTCCGATCACCCGAAGCCTCGGTTAAGGCGGCATCAGGCGCAGGTATTCGCGCCTGCGCCGCCCCGGCCGCTGGCGGCGGCCCGGGGCGCGGGAATCCTCCCTTGCCCGTTCCGCCGCTTCCTTCTGCGAGATGACAGCCTCGCAGAAGGCGGCGACCGCGTCCCAGTTCCTGATGCTGTCGACCATCGCCCTCGCGACGGCCGGCAGCGTCAGGTCGGCACCGATGACAGCGACGAGGTCACGGCGCTGCCGCTCCCATCCCGGACACACCTCCAGCGTGTGTTGCGCCGTATCCTCGTCACTCCTGCAGTGGTGGCAGGCCGGCGTCCACTCCCTATACACGACCCTGTGCAGGTACAACCCGAAACACCCGTGCCCCGTCAATACCTGCACCAGCCGAAAGGTGAGGACTCCGTGCCGCCGCTCCATCCACTCTATCAATACGGGCCGGAGGGCCTCAACGGTCTCCACACCGTGCCTAGGCCTCTCCAGCCGCGTAGCCCAACGGGCGATGACGTCTCGGCGGGCATCCACGCGCCAGGTGGCTATCTCGCTCAACGATGGGGAGCCACCTTCCTCGCGCGCTGTGATAACCCGCCGGTAGAGGTCGGAGAGCATCTCCGCCTCTAGGTCCCACGGGGGTGTCCCGGCCAACAGGCACGCCGCCTCTGTCGACACCGTGCGGTACCCGCGTGAATGAATTAGGGCTAGAACTATATAGCAATAAGTCTAAATTTTGCAGGGGTCATAGGAGACAACAAATAAATCTAAACATTAATGGAGCATCATTTAATTCAAGCAATAACATTAGATACCTCGGGTTATGGTTAGACAATAGCTTACGTTGGGGTAAGCACATTAATGAAACACGGGAGAAAACACAGAGATTTTTAAATTTATTAAAAGTATTAGCAGGGGCGTCTTGGGGTGTTCATCCAAATCACCTTCGTAAATTGTATGTATCATTAATTAGATGTAGGATTGATTACGCAAATTTTTTATATCATAACAGTGCCAATACGCATGTAGCGAAACTGGACAAGGTCCAAAACCAAGCCTTGAGTATTATAGGCGGCTTTATACGTACTACGCCCATACATTGCATGGAAAGCGAGTTGTGTATCCCTAATCTAACTTTTAGGAGGAGAATTTTGGCCTCGAAATACTGTTTAAAAGCTCAATCTATCAATAATAATATTACCATAGAGTTACTCAATAGGCTTAAGATCTGTACTACACAAATATATTGGCAGAATAAAAAGATTCCCTTATTGGTAACTGTATACAACAGTACAATAAATGAAACTGTGTCGTCTAGTTATCCTTTACAAATGTTTGGTCTGGATACTTGGATCTCAAATGTAAACATAGACAAAATTATAAAATTTCGGTAAGATAATGTTAAATCTCACTATATCTTTAAACGAGCAATTCTTGTATATATATATATATGTAATGTGAATCTCGGAAACAGCTCCAACGATTTTCTTGAAATTTAGCATACAAGGGGTTCCGGGGGCGATTAATCGATCTAGCTAGGTTTCATTTAAAGAAAATATTGTTTTGTCAGTATTTTTCGGCAATAAAAATATAATTTTTCGTTGTATTAGAACTATTAGAATATGAAAGTTTTCAAATTTTGACGCTGTCATTAAGAATAGACATTTAGCTCAGTTGGTTCAATCATGTAGTCTTATCCAAACAAACCGGAGCTCAGTTCGGATCCTTACTTTCTCTTATTTACTTTTTGGCCTTTTTTATTATCTTATTAATTATTATCATTTGCCCGCATTTTTGTCTGCGTAGAAATCGAAAATGGTTCTTATAGGATTTTTGTTTGTATTTTACGTTATTAATTTTATTGTTATTTATAAATAATTATGTATAAATGTTTGCATACATACTTATATAGTAGGTATGTATAACAATCTTAACCATGTGGTGACGACCACCCATATCTTACCCGTGGGTGATCGTAAGAGACGACTAAGGAATATAAAATGCATATAACATCTAAGCAAGAGAAGGAAAGCTCGAAACAAAACCCTATAACAACACGTCTGAGTAACTTTCCTCCTATTATGGAGGAGGCTCGAGCCCAACAGTGGGACGTATATGGACTGTGATGATGATCATGATGATGATAATGATAACAATCTTTGTTATACTGTAGGGTAGGTTCGATAGACATAAAAATCAAATCAATCATTCCGACCGAGGTGACGGAAGGATAGTGTGCGGCCCCATAACCCACCGTCTTTTCCATTGAAATTAGGCCGACCACTGGTACCGCTTCTTTGACAACCACCCGCGATACTACACCTATTACAGTATTTCTTTGTAAACAATATCTTTTGATTTTCTTTCAGATGCTAGAATAACCAGGCTACTCTGTGAGCTTACTCTGAAGCATGTCACATACAACTGCCCATGAGAGAAGCAGCTTTCTCTCAAGTCTACTCCCGCTACCTTAAGAATTTGACCTCGAGCTTTGTTTGTGGTTATTGCGAAGCAGACTTTAATGGCAAACTGCACTCTCTGAAATTCGAAGGAGTAATTTGATGGTATTTGGAGAATCCTAGGAATAAATACAGACTTTGCTCGAGAACAATCGGTCAGTATAGTTGCCCCGACTACAATGCCATGCAATGTTTTTTCTTGCAAACTGGTGGCATTGTATAATTTTGGCGCCCCAGCTTTCAATTTTAAGATGTGAGTTGGGAGACCGGGAGCCTTCAGAGTATTTAGGAACTCGACCGGTTGTCTGACTAGGAGTTTATCACTTATTCGAAGGATTTATTTTAATATTTGACCCCTTCGAATGATTTTAAATATTTGCAAGTAAATAGTATAAAGAAATAAAAAGAGTATGTCATGAGGTCTTGCGACCAATCTGATCAGCATTAACATCCTGTCTTCCTATCACATCTTACTGATTGTTCCTAATATAACTCAGCCTTTCCGTCTCGATTCTTACAAATATGTTGATTAAACGCTAGCTAAACAGCGAACAAAAATATAGCAAATGACTATCTCTCTTTCCTAATCATTATGCGGTAAAATTACCCTCGCCAGAGTAAAATTAAAACGGTTAATACATCTTATGAGCGATGGATTTCAGGTATACGATGCAATGTGTTATCATGGCTCTCAATTACAGTATTCTGTCAATTACAGTATAAAATTACTGTCCAACAATTTAAAATTTCAAACTCTACGTACCTATGACGCCATGTCATAAAATTGTATGACCTCTTTATAGCTTAGAAACTTTCAAATGCCGTGTTAATACAGTGATGTGACTTTCGAGACATGCCAATTTTAAAGAGTATTTCCATTGTACCAATCCATACATTCCATTGTTACTTTTATGTGAATTCAACCTTATCCGGGTCCGTACCCAAAGCGTAAAACGGCACCCTATAACTAAGCCTTCGCTGTCCGTCCGTCCGTTCATCTGTCTATCACCAGGCTGTATCTCATGAACCATGACAGTTAGACAAAAATTTTCACAGATGATATATTTCTGTTGCCGCTATAACGACAAATACTAAAAAAAAAAAAAATATTTAAGGGGTGCTCCCATATAACAAACGTGATTTTGACTCCTTTTTGCTCGATACAATTTTTTAATTTCTACTTTTTGTACTTTTTGCATTTTTAATAATTTTTCATTATTTTTATTATATTTCTGCGGTCATAGATCAGAAAATGATAAGTGCATTTTTGCTCAATATGACTTATTAATATAGGTATAATCGGCAAAAAATGCTCTTTCATTTGGTCAAATCAGGGTAACCCACATGCAAATATAACTGTTGTATTGAATACTAATCAGATTATGATAACTTTTAATATTCAACTTTTGTGTTGGTCATATTGCGTTAAGTGATTTTATTTAGATCTGACCGAGGGGACAGCGCGCTTTTTATTGATCAGAATATGACAAAAGCACACTTATCAGCTTATGATCAAAAATTACTCGGTTAGCAGGCAACATGTCATAACTTGTCATGTCAATATTGTTTCGCGTACCGCACACTTCATAGTTTATTGTTAGTTCTCGTTATTTCACCGGTAAGGGAACATTTATATAGGTCATAATTACTATTTAAATGATGAGTGCTCGCTGTAAGAAGTTGTTGGAGTTAGCTATGAGGCAAGAAGATTCAGAGGTATGTTTATCATTATTTTTATTGTTATTTTATTCAAAGCGTGTCAAAGTGTTCATTGCAAGCATAAGTGGGCATTTTATTGACTAATATTGTAAAAATTATTGATATGAATGCTTGCGCCTAGTATATTTTATATTAAACGAACTCTGAATAAAACGTAATGACCGTTAACTTAAGTAGGTAATCGTTCAAAAGATAAAATACTGGCACCTAGGCCTTACGTTGTTTCTTTTTTCATTTTAGGATTCTGCTGTGAAACAAAGTGTGAGAGAACGTACGCCATTAGCTCAGCAGCATATATATTGCCCTCTCTGCCTGGACCGTCAGATACTCCCGTAGCTCCGCAGGATATCTTGCCATTTCTACCCGGTCTGTCAGGTACTCCCGTAGCTCAGCAAGATATTTTGCTATCTCTGCCCGGCCCGTCAGGTAATCGAGGTTATAGTTCTGATCGTACTGCTCTCGGCGAAGATTATAGTTCTGATGATGATGTGCAGGATTGTACTTGGATCCCTGCTGGTACACATGATGAACACGTGTCATCATCGCCGTCTAGCAAGACATCTACCCCTAGAAGTATTGAAAGCATTGCTGTCCCAACATTAGTTTCTGAAACACAGGATGACGTTAGAAGAAAAAGGAAGCGTGGTGTCGGTATGATGCAAAGAAAACTCCGTAAGGAAAGAACAGAAAAAATAAAAAAGGGAGAAGAATACATAAATCAAGCTCGGAAAAAAATATTGGGTAAATTTGTAGGTGTACTAAAAGAATGCAGATTAAAATGTAAAACTAAATTTACAAATGCACAACTACAAAGAGTTTTTACGGATTATCGCGCTATGGAAACTAGGCATATGCAACGTTTACATTTGAGTAATCACGTACTATTAACACAGCCAATTAGAGTTAAACAAGTTGAAAACAAAAAGAAAAGAGAAGTATCTGTAGAGTACTCTATTGAAAATGAAGGTAGTTTAGTAAAAGTTTGTCAAAACTGTTTTCTTAACGTGTATGGTGAGAATCGTGGTTTTGTGAATGGCATAATTAACAAGAAGAAAAAGTCAGCTACAGGTACCATTGGACGGGATGAAAGAGGCAGACATGAGCCAAAAATTAAGCATTCAAATGAAGCAATTGAATATGTACGTAATCATATTTCTAATTTCCCTGCATATGAAAGCCATTATTCAAGACGATACACTACGAAAAAATACCTGGAGGCTGGATTAAATTTACAAAAAATGTTCAACTTATACCTAGACCAACACACCATAGACACAACATTACTACAAAAATAGTCAGCCTTTCTACATATAGTAATATTTTTAAGACATTCAATTTAAAATTTAAAAAGCCACATAATGATACTTGCCATGCTTGTGATACATTTGTTGCAAAAATAAAAATTACAGTAAATGACACAGAGAAAACGAGACTACATGACGAACATGTCTCTCATCAGGATAAAGCAAATTTCCATTACGAATGTAAATCTATCGATAAACAACGTGCCAAGTCATCAGGGAATACTATCGTTGTCGCTGTGTGTGATTTACAGCAATGTCTTGCTACACCATACTTAAATACTAGTGTAGCATTTTACAAAAGGAAGTTATGGACTTTTAATTTTACAGTCAGAAATTGTAACACTGGGACAACTACTTGCTTCATGTGGCATGAAGCTATCGCGCAACGTGGTGCTAACGAAATAGCATCTTGCCTAAAAATGTTCATAATGAGTTTGCCCGAAGAAATAGAGCACGTTATTATTTATTCAGATACATGTCCCGGGCAAACCCGCAACAATACATTGCCTGTTGTATATAACTACATACGCAGAAAGTTGGTTTAAAGACTATACATCATAAATTTCTAGTTCCTGGTCACACACATTTAGAGTGTGATACTGACCATGCCTTAATAGAGCGTGCCAAGAAGAAATATAATGGAAGAATTTCAATTCCAAATGACTGGTACATGCTTGTGAGAATGGTCAGTAGTAAGTTCACTGTGATAGAATTGTCACAAGACGACATTTTCACATTTTTAAGCATCCTAAAACAGTCGCTTATAAAGAAGACCCAAGATCAGAATAACGATCCTTTTCTGTGGCGTAATATATTTTGGATACGTGTCGAGAAAGAACATCCTTGTTTCTTTTCTTTTGAGTATTCACTGCGAGTGGAAGACGAGTTTAAAATATGTGACATGAAGAGAAAAGCCAGAGCCAGTCGAAATAATCAGCCAATGATGGATGTTCGTAAGGCGTACAATCAGCCATTACTAATAAGTAAAGAAAAACATAAGGATATTCTGTCTTTATTACAGTACATTGATCCAGTGTACCATGATTTTCATAAGAATGTAATAAAGTCTGACAATAACGTAGTAGACACATCACATATTAGTGATTATAATTCCGAGTCTGAATAGAAATTAATCCATTAATAAGTTTATTATCCCCTTTCTTAATGCTGCATGGAGCACAATGTTATATGCCAAATATACTGTATTGTCATTTTGTTGTATTTTCAATTTAAATAAAGTATTTTTCTCATATTTCTTTTTAATTTAAGATCATAACTTGATAACTACCTACTTCTTTTGATCACAGTGTGATAAGAGCAGCCCTTCTTTAAAAAAAAAACATCCACATGAATACCACGCATTCCACAGTGAATATTAAGTAATTTTACAAATTAGTAACACATTTCCTTAATTAAAAAAGAAAAAAAGAATTCGTATACCGAGTGTCTCATATTTTAATAGTCCCTTCAAGATTTCTCAATAATTTAATTGCTTGTCCTGTAAAGTAATGAATTTGTAATTATCATATTCTGACCTATAGTGTTGTGGGTGTTGGGGAATATGCATGTACCTACAAATAAATAATAAAGCAGTTGCTATCTAGACACAGCGGTGTTTCATTTCATAACATGGTGACAGCGGTTAAAAATTATATTACAAATAGTTGTGTTATTGAATAGTAGTTATTTTAATTATACTACGCGTGATTAAGTTTAGAAGGCAGCTCCGTCGGCCGGGCTGACGCGTGGAAGCGTTGGAAAACGCAATTCTTATTGTTCTTAAAAGCATCTGGAGTGCATACGGAAGAAGATGGCGTACAAGCCAGCTTATTGATAAACCTTATTGGAGCCGAGGGTTTCGATGTATACCAGACGTTTACATTCGATAACGACGCGCAGAAGGATGACGTCACGCTGTTGATTAAGAAGTTTGATGATTATTTTGGTGTGAAGCAAAATATAACTCTGGCCAGGTATAATTTCTTTATGAGAAATCAAGAAAGCGGTGAGTCTATTGATCAATATGTGACAGCATTAAAATTATTATCAAAACTATGTGAATTTAAAACTTTGGAGGAAGAATTAATTCGTGATCGGATTGTTTGTGGTATACGAAGTACCGTCGTGAGAGATCGTTTATTGAGAGCTGATGATTTGAATTTGGATAGGGCTATTAAGATTAGCCAAGCTCATGAGATTTCCAAAGATAGCAATCGCGTATTGGAGACGCGAAGTACATCAGGTACAATGGATTTAGTGCCTACGCAGGTAAATGCCGTCGGCGTAGGCGGCGGTGTTGGACATAGCGGCTGGCGAGCGCGCGGGCAGCGACGTGGGCGCGGCGCGGGTGGGCCTAGCGACGGCCTCATTTCGCGCATGCGACGCGCTGTGCCGAGGGCTCCCGGACTCTGCCCTAGGTGTGGAGGTCAGTGTGTTGAGTCTAGGCATTGTCCAGCGATTTCTGTTAAGTGTTACACATGTGAAAATCGTGGTCATTATGCTAGAATGTGTAATCTAAAAAATAATGTTAAAAAAATGTATGACATAGGAGTGTGCGAAGAAAAGTCCGATGATGATTGTGAGTCGTTTTTTATATCAGCGTTGTATAATGTTTCTGAAATTAAATCGCCATCTCAGGACTGGTCTGAAACTCTTCAAGGGATTGGCGGTTCTGAAATATTTAAATTAGACACCGGGGCTGATATCAACGTATTATCATATGAACGGTTTAAATCACTAGGTTATAGTGATATGTTAATTAAAACAAATAAAAATGTTAAATTGCAATCGTACAGTGGCGATTTTATTCCTATAAAAGGTATATGTAATATAAAATGGTGTTATAAAAATATTCCTTACGAATTAAAGTTTGCAATTGCATTAAATAAATGTCAAAGCGTGCTGGGATTACAAGCTTGTTTGAGTTTAGGGTTAATTAAAAGGATTTATAGTATTAACTTAAAAGAGTATGATGAATTATTTAATGGCTTAGGATGTTTGCCGGGTGAATATCACATTGTATACGATAAGGCGGTGCAGCCGGTAATTAGTGCATCGCGTAAAGTACCGTTAGGTTTGCGCGATAAATTACTGGATGAGTTGAATAGGATGATAGAATTAAATGTAATACGAAAAGTGACTCATCCAACCCCTTGGGTGAATTCGTTAGTAATTGTTGCTAAAAAAATGGGCAGTTGCGTATATGTTTAGATCCAAGACCACTTAATAAGGCTATACAGCGAGCGCATTTTTATTTACCAACAGTGAATGAGCTAGCTACTAAACTACAGGGCGCTAAATATTTTTCAGTTTTAGATGCAAATTCAGGATTTTGGGCACTGAAATTAGATGATGCCAGTGCAGACTTATGTACGTTTAGTACGCCATTTGGGCGGTATCAGTACTTACGATTGCCATTCGGTTTGAATTGTGCACCTGAAGTATTTCATGCTAAAATTAAACAGTATCTAGAAGGGTTAGAGGGAGTAGATTGTTTTATAGATGATATTATTTGCTGGGGAAAAACTAAAGAAGAACATGATATGCGATTAAAAGCGTTGTTAAATAGGGCACGAGAAATTAATTTAAAGTTTAAAAAGGATAAGTGTCGAATATGTGTGCAATAGGTTACATATTTAGGTCATATCTTTAATGCAAACGGAATGAAAGTTGATTCGGAGAAAGTAAAAGCAATTAAAAATATGCCCGAGCCATATGATCGGAAAAATTTAGAAAGATTTTTGGGGATGATAAATTATCTTGCTAAATTCATACCAAATTATTCGGAACACATTATTCCACTCACGAGTTTACTAAAGAAAGATGCATTATGGTATTGGGATGTTGGACATAAAAACACGTTCGACAAATTAAAATAATTAATAAGTGATGCGCCCGTGTTGTCGTTATTTAATATGAATAGGCCGGTTTTATTGTCAGTGGACGCGAGCAGTATTGCGTTGGGTGCGGTGCTCATGCAGGACGGCCGCCCAGTTGAGTACGCATCGCGCACGCTTACTGCTACACAACAACGGTACGCACAAATAGAAAAAGAAATGTTAGCCATTGTGTTTGCGTGTGAAAAGTTTCACCAATATATTTATGGTAACAATAATGTTATTATTGAATAAGATCATAAGCCACTTGAAAGTATTTATAAATACCCGAATACGAAACGAAAAATTATGTCACAAGCGGGGTTCGAACCCGCACCTATTGGGAATCCGGCCCAACCGTGCTGCCACTTACACCATAGTGAACTATTTTAGGACATGCAGATTTCGCTTCATATTATATCTTACGTCTTCAAGGTGACGTATGCCATCTATCGGACAATGTTTACACATTGTATAGAAAAGCTTGAAAGTATATTTAAAAAACCTTTAGATGCAATTCCAGCACGTTTACAGCGTATGATGTTAAGAATTCAAGGATATGACTTGTTGGTTGTATACAAACCCGGTAAATATATGTATATTCCAGATACGTTATCTCGTGCGCCACTGTCAGATTTATATGACGATAGCATTAGTACGGCTGTACTTAGTCAAATTAAAATGGTGGTCAATAGTATACCAATGTCGCTCAGTAAGTTTACGCTTGTAAAGAATGAAATGAATTAAAATATATTCATCAGGGTTGGCCTAACAAGTTGTATGTACCTAGCGATTTAAGATATTATTGTTCTATAAGAGACGAATTGTACTCTGTCGATGGTGTAATATTTAAAAATAAACAAGTTTTAATACCGTGTTCTTTGCAAAATAAGATGTTAAAACTTATTCACGAAGGACATTTAGGCATTGATCGGTGTAAGAGACGGGCTCGTGACGTGTTATTTTGGCCCGGCATAACAAAAGATATTGAAAATTATATAAAGAAATGTAAAATCTGCCAAGAGAATTCAAATAAACCTAGCAAGGAGCCTATGATTCCTGTACCTATACCAGATATACCGTGGAATAAAATTGGCACTGATATATTTGAGTATGGAAAAAAAAGTTATTTAATTTTAGTAGATTATTTTTCAAGTTTCATTGAAGTGGCATATTTGAAAGATACGTCATCAAATTCGGTTATTAATATATTGAAAGAAAATTTTGCACGTTATGGTATACCGGATACGGTCATTAGTGACAATGGTCCACAATTTAGTTCTAGAAATTTTGCTAAGTTTGTATCAGAATGGGATTTCATTCATGTGACATCTTCTCCGCGGTACGCCCAATCCAATGGTAAATCTGAAAGGGCTGTACAAACCATTAAGAAAATGTTAAAAAAATCGATCGATAGTAAAACCGATTTTTATTTAAGTTTACTTAGCTATAGAAATACACCAAAAGAAAATTTGAATTCTCCTGCACAGCTTATGATGGGACGACGATTAAACAGTAGATTACCTGTTCATTACGATCTTTTAAAATTCCAAAATTATGAGAATCAATATAACAAATTATTAGATAAACAGATAAAAAGTAAATTTTATTATGATCAACATTGTAAACCGCTACCGAAGTTAAGTGTCGGCGATGATGTTATTATGTTAGACGATTATAAAAATGAAAGAATCCGCGGTAAAGTCATAGCTAAAGCTTCAACTCCACGCTCTTATTTTGTTAAAAATAATAGGCGTATCTATCGCCGTAATCGCGACATTTGACTAAGAGTACATCGGTGAATAATATATCAGATGATGTGAAAAATGATTATATTGTAATATCTGATCAGGATGATGATGATGATGTCTATATGTCGGGAAATGATAATCTCTATGTTTCGGGAGATGATGAGGGTGATGAGGACTACGAACCAGGTATCGATGGTGATGAGGTCTGTCGAAATTCTTATTCACCACCTTGCACTCGTAGTAGAAATAAGTAAGATTTGTAAGTTTATTCTTTTAAGTATTATTAATTGTTTACATTATTTGGGGGGAGATGTTGTGGGTGTTGGGGAATATGCATGTACCTACAAATAAATAATAAAGCAGTTGCTATCTAGACACAGCGGTGTTTCATTTCATAACATATAGCCACAGATTTAAATATATCTTTCAAAACACACTGATAAGAAAATACCGAGCAAGGCTCGGTCCTCCAGATATTTAAATAAATATGACTATAATTCTCACCTTCTTAAGCCTACTGTATTGGAAGAAATTAATATTAACTACAATGAATGGCTGAAAATATATACAGATGGATCCAAAAGCGAGGCTTGTGGAGCAGCCTTTCATGATCCTAAACATAATGTAAATCGCATGTTTAAAATTTTAAATCGTGATATATGTGTCATGACAGTGGAGCTCATTGCAATATCAGAAGCTTTAAAGTACCTTCAAACTATACCAATTGATAAGGTTGTTATTTTAGTTGATAGTAGAAGTACTCTACAGCATATAGCTCGATGCGCCTCTGGGTACAGAGGTGCATCGATAGCTTATGCCATAATAAAACAAATTCTTGACTTTGTAACTAGAAATGTTGATCTGATGTTACAATGGGTGCCATCACATGTTGGCTTACCGGGGAATGAGGAGGCGGACCGGTTAGCAAAGAAAGCTATGACAGATGGAATTGACATTGATGTGGTATCAAATCATTTTGAGCTGTTAACTAAATATAAGACTAAAAACTATGAAGAATGGAAAGAGTATTTTAACGAAAGGTCATTATCTAAAGGCATTTGGTATAAAACATTACAAAGTGAACCACCCCGGATTCCCTGGTTTGCCAACACTACACTTAACAGAACAAGTATTGTAATTGCCCATAGGCTTCGCACTGGACATGTTCCGCTTAACGGGTTTCGACATCTTATGGGAAAAAGTTCTACTCCGAACTGTTCAGAGTGCGGCACCCGTGAGGATGTCCATCACCTCTTGGTGGAATATGTAAAAACCATACTTTTAAGAGAAATGTTAGTCAATGATTTTGAGATATGTACCAAAGATGTTGGCATATTTGTAAGTATACTATCAAAACCTACTTCTGAGATGGCTCTTTTAGTTTATAAGCTAGTAAATAGAATTAGTCTAAGTTAGTATAAGGCATTATGTTAAGTTTAGGGTATAATGGAGCTGGCATGGCCTTGAGGCTAAAAGCTCCTAAATAAATAAAGATTAAAAAAAAAAAAAAAAGAATACCTGAAATATACAGATTGCGGGTGACATATGAATACTAACATTGTAAAAAAATATTACTAACTATAAGGACTTTGTCTGAAAATTTTTTAATTAATATTGTACTGTTATATTTAAACCTGATTAGTTCATTATCACCTTCGGTGCCAAGAATGATTCCCAAAATCATACATATTTTAGTTTTTTTTTATTAATTTTATGGTACCCCAAACCCAAATAGACCAAAAGATTCGCCCAGGCCAAAGCTTTTTTTATCTTTAAAGAAATATATGAAAATTGTGAGCATTTGTGATACACAATGACTTAAACGCAATGGACACGGTGTATAATTTTTGATACTCTGGCACCGAAGGTCTTAATCAAAATATATTCATTTACCAACAATGTTAGGTATATTATTATTAAACTCATAATTATATAATTTGTCCTGTTTTTCACATTTAGCTCCTTAAGTATTAAGAGGGTATTTTATAAATAAGGTAATTACGTAATGTTAATAAATAAATATATTCATTGCGGTTACATTCTGAAATTACATTTTGCAATATCCTGGTGCTGAGAGGAAATGAACGGGCTATAATAACTAATTGCATCAATACACTAAATTAAACTCTTTCTTCTTACACTCACTTTTTTAACTTCTTCTTGTTCAAATGGCATACACGTGTTTTTATTGGACAAAAGACTTCTCCATAATAACGTACTAAGCCATGAGTCTGTTCCCCTACAGTAATGTAATTTGTTTACCTTCTCTACTTAACAGTATTACCTAGGCTCTCTGATACGACAGTAGATCAGTCTGAGTCCTTATAATACGCCGTACGATCTCTGTATGTCCTTTGACGATTTTCATCGAGGATATATTTGAGATCTTCTTCATTTGCAGTGATATTAGCAGCATATGGGTGTTATTCAAAATAATTGTACTTTTTCTATCCCCTCTGTGTCCAGTTCATTTATTTTTCGTATGTGATATCAAGGCCAAATAGTTTTCATTTACCCCTGTTCTAAAAGTATAGCACTATCATTCATATTAATGACAATATTTGTAACATAATATATTGTATTCTATATTTTACATTTTTAAATTGTACCAAAGCAACTCCATACAAATTAATCGCGTCCTCTTCGCAAAAAGTGACTTTAAAAAAGTATTTCAAAGTTTCGTGTAGTCTTACTATCAAATAGTATATTTTTTTAAGTAATGTAATTTAATGTTTACATGGTTTATTAAAAACATTAACAAACAATTAATTATTAAATATTAAAAAATATATTTTAATGTGTCTCCAATATTTTAATCATCTCTGTTATTACTATCTGTAACATTGATTTTTAAGTTTACTATCGAACCGAAAACAAATTGATCACCTGGCAACATTAGATGCTAAACTACAGTAGCAGATGGCGTAAGCGTTAATTCGGCCATTTTGATTTTTTAGCGTGCGTTGTCGGATTTGTATGTGCAGTTTTATTTAGATATTTAATCGTTGAAAATAGTTTTGTGGTTTACGTGGATTCGGTAAGTATGTATCGTTTTGATATTAGTATAAAGAAATAGTTATCGTTATGAAAGATAAAGAGAAAGGTATAATTTGTAAAACAAATAGTGATATAAAACTATTGAGTATTTTGTAGGTTAGACATGTGCAAATTTTTCATAAACGTTATTTCTCTGTTACTTTTCACTGTTACGTAACAGATATAAAAAACTAAAGCTGTGTGCATACTACTATACCATCGCGCAAAATCCCTTGCGGGCTAGGCAGAAAGAATGGAGTGCCATACGTCACGGTCCTTACACACCACTCTCGCCTCTTCCACATCCATAACTATTTTCATGCACGCGCGTCGGTTTCTGCGGCTGCTGCAGTCACCTTCTGGCAAAACGCGACTGATTTGATCGTGATAAATGTGTCTAAGCCTGCCGCGACTCCTACATTCTTCTACTTTTGCATTGTATATCTGCTTAATCATTCTTTCATTACCCATTCTGCCCACAAGCCCGAACCATCGGAGCATGCGTCTACGTACCTTAACACCGACACTGTCTTTCAACCCAACTCTCTTTCGTATCCTTCTTTCGAACACGGTCAGCGAGCGTTACTCCGCATATCGTGCCGAGTGCTCACATCTCGACCGCGTTTATCCTACTTTCATGCTCACTCTGACATACCCAACTCTCGCATCCATACGTTAGCGTAGATATCAGCACCGTGTTGTGTATTGCGAGCTGTGTCTTCTGGCTTAGATTCTTGGCGCCCAGAAGCTTACCCATCGCTCCATTTACTATGTTCGCCAGATTTACTCTTCTTTTGACATCGGTGCTGTACCTTCCATCCCTGCTGAATGCGCAACCAAGACTTACAATCCCATCCACTTGTAAGTTGGCTAAGTAATGTGTTTTGTTACGCTAGAACGAAGAGGCTGCACATATCGCAGTGTCGGATATGATGCATTCTTGAGAAATAAATAATAAATAAATAAATACTACACCACAATCACACAACGCCATCTAGTCCCAAAGTAAGCATTAGCTTGTGATATGGGTACAAGATAGCGGATATAATACTTATATTACTTTTTTTTTGTAAATACATACATATTATACATAGAAAACGCCCAGACACAGTACAAATATGTGTTCGTCACACAAATATTTGTCCTGAGTTGAAATCGAACCCTCTTGCATCTCTCCCTCTTTATAGACGATGTTTTATTAGACAGATAGAAATTTCAATAACAAAAATCCATTTTTCTCCGAAACTGCGGGACTTCGGCGGGAAGGGGGCAATGGGGATTGCTTATCCTCCCCCATCAATTGTTACTCCCTATCGAATAGGCACGTTTCTAAACTCAACCGATGACTGGGATTCAGAAATGTAATTAGGACATGTAAGATTAATAGCTAAAAAGTAGGCATGGTTCGCCTGAGATGGCAGGTTTGAGCCCCGTCTATGATTTTTTCTAAAAATCTTAATTAGTTTCATTTTGATGAAACCCAGTTTAATTTAGGGTACTTTTTTCAATACAACATTTATGCTTAGGTACTTGGAAATAAAATTTACTTTTGTTTTAGGAAAATGCCTTTGACAGCGGCAGAACGACAAAAGAATTATAGAGAACGCTTAAAGATTAATCATCCAGAAAAATGGAAAGAAATAAAAGACAAAGACGCAGAGAAAAAAAGAAAAAAATATAAGAAAATATGCGAGTTATCGGAATCCGAGAAAGTCGTGAGACGCAGAACTTGGCGAAAATTGAAGGAAAAACAGTTTGAGCAAAAGGAAAGAGTAGAAAATAAAATTAGCCGTAAAGTATACAAGCAAAGATATTATAAAATTACCAAAGAAAATAAACAACAGAAAATAAAAATAGATAGATTAAAAAAGAAGGTGGACTCCCTGAGAAAGCAAGTTTATAGATATAAATTATTAGCATGTAAACGAAATGCAATGATGAAAAAGAAAATATCAACTCGTCAATTTCATCAAGATCTGCATCTCCTGTATCTAAAACAGAATCATTTATTCGTGAATTAAAAGATGTTCCTTCACCAGAAAAAGAAAAAGTCAGAAAAGTTATACTGGAAAGATACGTGTTGAGTGAATCTTTGGCAAACACATATAAAAGTACTAAAACTAACGCTGAGAGAAATGTTATTAAAGGTGTTATTAACAATTCTTTGGTTCAAAAATATAAAATGAAAACTCGATTAGGTTACTGTGTTGGATTAAAAGGAAGAGCCCGTAATACAAGAAAACAAATAAATACTGAATATGTTGATGTGGCCGAAATAATAAGAAGATTCTATTTGCAAGATGACGTTAGTCGCGCTACTGCTGGAAAGAAAGAAACTAAGACTAAAAACAAAGTAAAAATGCAAAGAAGATACTTACTCGACAGCTTAACTAATTTATGCAAGAAGTTTAGAGAAGATACAAGAATAAATGTGTCCTATACGACGTTTTTAAGAAATAAACCCTTTTACGTAATTAGTCCAACAATTTCAAACCGTGACACTTGCCTATGCAAGAAGCATTCAAATATTAATTTTAAATTTGCTTCCCTTAAAAGATTATCTGTTTTTAACACCCATATAAGTATAAGCGAATTAGTAAAATCTTTAGTTTGCAATCCACAGTCCCAAATATGTATGTATTCGCAATGTGCGATGTGTAAGGGAAAAAACATTAAGTACGATTTTACTAAAGTTACACCCGATGAAAAGGTTTCATGGCTAGAATGGTCTATTAAAGATGTGAAATATAAAAAGAATAACATAATAAAAACATCTAAAAGATATATTAAAGAGATAAAAACCGGATCTTTAGGTGATTTATTGAGTAAATTTGAACAAGAACTCTATCATTTTAAAATACATTCATTTAACATCAGCCATCAGTACAACATGTACAAAGACGTAAAGGATAATCTTAAAAATAATGAAATCCTGCTGCATTGTGATTTTTCAGAAAATTATACTTGTAAAATGTATCAGGAGATTCAAGCAGTTCATTTTGGAGCCTCGCAGTTTCAAATAACTTTACACACAAGTGTGTTATATCAAAAAAATAAAAAACCACAGTGCTACTGCACTTTTTCAGACTCTAGTGATCATTCACCAGCAGCAATTTGGGCACACTTGAAACCAATTTTATCTAAGATAAATAAAGAAGCACCAGATATCGACACCATCCATTTTTTTTCCGATGGGCCAGCGACGCAATACCGGCAAAAGAAAAATTTCTTTTTATTCAATAAATTAATCAAATATTTCGACTTTACTGGGACATGGAATTTCTTTGAAGCTGCTCATGGAAAGGGGGCGGCAGATGGTGTGGGTGGTACCATAAAAAGGTTGTTAGATAGTAAAGTTGCACATGGTAATGATATTCTCAATGCGGAATCTGCCTGCAGTCAATTGATGAAAGAAACGAGCATTAAACTTTTTTATATTGATGAAAAAGATATAGAGAGTATTATGGAAGACAACATAAATTCTTTGGGGTCCCTTGTGGCTGTTCCTAAAACCATGCAAGTTCATCAAATCCAGACTACAAATGAATCTAATATAATTGTGTCCAGAATTTTAAGCTGCTTCTGCGCCCGTTCAGCCAGTAGAGGGTTTTGTGATTGCTTTTTTGCAAAACGCCATAAATTAATAAAAGCCGCTAAACGGACAAAAATATTCATTTCCTCTTCTGAAGAAAGTCAAGAAGACGAATCGGTAAAGATTCTGCCTATCAAACGTGCTACCAAGTCCGGCAAATCTAATATATCACCAAATCCACGAGTGACTATTCTCTCAGATATTCGAGTCGATTATAGCCGAGAAACATTGCAGACTCTGGTGGGATCCTCAAAAAGGTATAACATGTCTACTAATGATCTAAAAAAAAATTTCCAAGAGCTGATACTTGATGAACCATTGCCTAGCACTTCTAAAACCGATTTTAATAATTATTTCGATCTGAGTGACGATAGTGATTATGATATTTTTTAAACGATAATCATCGTGTATGCTAATAATTATATTAATTGTGTTAATGTGTTGATTATGCGCAGATATGATTGTTTTTTACTAACGAATGGGACTATTCAGTAGATCGTATGACTGTCAGAGCTGGTTCGCACGGCGTAATTTTTATGCGGCGCTGAAATAGAGCACACAATTACGTTTGCTAAATTAAGCCCTATGAACGCAGCCGCCTTCTCTTGCAATAATATTATCTACCCAAATTCCTTAGTCGACCACTCATATGTCTTAGTCGGCTTTTACGACACCTTCAGACGAGAAAAGAGGGTCGAATTGTATTAGGATTTTTAGCACTTTACATGCAAGATTTTTAAATTACATTAAATTATGAACCAGAAAAAGATGATCACAGTCAGGAATCGAACTGGCGCCTCTCGGGTATACGTCCCAAGCGCTCTGCCACTGAGCTACGGTGATGACTAACTGTAACAACCAAATTCTGGCTCATATCGTCCTGAGCGGGCTGAGGGGACGTCTCACGTCATCAATCGGACTTGGGGTTTGGGACGTATACCCGAGAGGCGCAGGTTCGATTCCTGACTGTGATCATCTTTTTCTGGTTCATAATTTAAAGAGGGTCGACTTCAAATTTACCTTATCTGCTTATATTATCTGCACACATCATACAAAAAAAAATTCAGCTCACTGTTCACATCTCTAATGGTTCTCGAATACAGCGCTGTGACAGACAGACAGTTAAGGCGTTTCCTAAACTGTACTTCGTCGTCATTGTCAACGTCGTAATAGCAGTCCTAGCCCATTTCGGTGTAAAGTTCTCCTTGATACAGATAAAATAAGCCCAAACACGAGGTATTTGCTATAAACCATTAAGGAGTTCCCTAAACTGTATTGCCACTCCATAATCAGGCCCCTAATGGCAGTCATAACTCATCTCAGTGTAAAGTATTTGGTGATACGAATAAGATAAGCCTAAATACGACGTAGTTCTTATGTACAGTTGAAGAGTTTCCTCGATCCACTCTCGTCTCCATCATCATATCAGTTCCAAATCTTCATCATCGTAAGGTAACATCAGGGATACAAATATAAGTCATATTTTTATACTAGTCATGCCTACAATTTTCGAGAGTTGCCCTCGATTTCTCCAGGTTCCCATCATCAGAGCCTAACCTGGTGAAAATGGGACCACACGAGAAGTATACCCTTCCATCCAAAAAAAGAATTTTCGAAATCGGTGCAAGCCTCTTCGAGTAATGAGGTAACACATATAAAAAAAATACAGTCGAATTGAGTACCTCCTCATTTTTTAGAAGTCGGTAGAAAAAAATCATTTTCGTAATTACCCATTATACTAACTTATTTATATAATCAAATGAATGTATTCGTTTGATTACTAAAAAATACTCGCATTATGTAGTAGTCCTTATAATTCATATCTGTTTTCCTATCTATTATCTCTTCTGTTACATTCATATCCGTTACGTACAATTTTTTTGAATATCACCCATATGTGTATCAGCCGTCTTATAATTGTATAATAATAGGTCGTCCATTAGGGTATTGACCTACAGGAAAAGATTGTGTAACACATAAAGGATTATATAACACATATTGCATTATTTCCCTGTAGTGATGCCCATTATTGAAAGCATACATTACTAAAAGAACTTCCTGGGATTTCCTGAGGCTCAAACCTCGGTATCTCTAAAGGAAGACATTGTGGATCCTGGCTTTCAAGAGTAACAGTGGTGGGAATATGCGGTGAGACTAGTCTGAATAAAAAAAATGCACTTAAATATGCAGTGCGCTAGTACTGACTCAACTACTGCAATATAAATTTGTCTCATCAGGATAGGGGTCAGTGATATGTCTTGGTATTTTAAACATATATAAGTTTCCGAATCCTGCTGTATAAGTGTTTCATATGATCTTTAAAGTTGTTTGACTGTCCAATATAACACCTAGATACCTTATAGTATCAACACGTTCTAGAGTGGTGCATGAGTAATTAGTCTTTCAGTCGCATTCATGAGAAATAATTTTATTGTTATTAATTTTAGTAATATGACAGGAACTGAAGGTAATGATTTTGATTTATAGTAAATAATCTTAGTGAGTTTTGAATTCTCCATTTCTTAATAATGTTAAAACCTTCCTGGGCGTTATCGTTTAACTTCTCCTAAGAATCAACACAAAAAAGAAGCACAGTATCATTTGCGTTAGAGATGAATTCATCTTTTGGATAATTAATATTACCCACCTCCTAATGTACACTAGAAATAGGGACGGACCAAATGTGTTTCCCTGAGGTACGCCACAATTGACTGGCAACTTATTACTGGTGTAATTGCTTATGCGCACACACTGTTTTCTCGTCTCACAAGATACACATTAAAAAGTTTCATAAGGATGCCCCTTACATCTATTCTAACGAACTTACATATTAGATTTTTGTTATTACGTCTAAATTCTGCAAGGGCATTTATATTTTTTCAGTTTTAACATTTTAAATTATCACATAACCTATTACTTGATCGGAACGTAACTGCTACTGTGAATATACGTCAAGAAACTCAGTGGGTCTGTGTATTGATATTAATTATTTTATGACATTTTTATAAAAAACAACAGTACAACATGATCAGTAATAATACTACTCCAGTGTGATTCCTTTCGAACCCCGACATAATGTAAAATTTAAATACAACATAAAAGATTATGGCTAGATCAAGCAGCACCCGATCATGAGTTTACTCAAGCAGCCATAACTCCCCTCAACCACCTTGGAAGGAAGCGAGAGCCCACTTTACGCAGCTACCACAAGCAGAATTTTCAGTAAGCATGAGCCAATACCATGTGTTACAAATATTAATCGCACTCAAAATTTGTTAGGAAATATACGCTACGCTTTAGAAATATGTGTAGTTACTATAAGAAAAAATATATCAAATAGTTTAGTTACAATAACAATGTAATGCTGTGTTGTAGCGGCTAAGAAGACTACAAACCCTTACTTTGCTCGTGGGTATCGTAAAAGACGACGAAGAGCCTTATAACGACCTGGGCCAACTCCATCTGATGCCGTTTGGTTAACAATTGCATTTCCTAGGAAGGTTGACGTATGGCAGGCGGCCGGTCATAAAACTATTGCCAATAACTTTTACAATGTGTTCTACGAAAGAAGAGTAGATATATTTTATCGACCCCAAGTAATTGGGATAAGAGTAGGAGAATGATGATGAGTTACAATAACAATGTAAGTGCTGAGTGATGAGCTGCTCACAACTAGTCAGTATTATCAATAAGCTAATCCTTAGCTCAGAGAATGAGGATCAAAATAGTATCAAATGCCTTAGTTATATCTATAAAAAAATTAATCAATTAAATTGTTCACCAAATAGTAATTTCTTCTCATCAAGAAAAGTCACTAATCTTAAAAATTTTGAAGACGGAAGGGCATTATGAAGATCGGTCTGTAATTACATATAGCACTATTATCTCTGACTTTATGTATAGGGAACAATGGACTTTTTAAATAGTTCACGAAGGGTGCCCAGCTCAAAATAATTATTGAAGGTATACATGAGTGGAGGGACTAACGTGATACTTATTATTAATACTTATTTGATTATATTGTTTGTAATTTTGAATTCCGCTGCAGAGTCTTTAATAAGCTAAAAATTTACATATTTCAACACATTCTATTTCTAAATAAGTCAAAATTTCTAGCACAAAGCAGCATTGGAAGCGTTTTAAAGAATTTTCATAGCTGTTTAGACTAACAGGCACAGTGTTGCTGGTTAATATACAAATGTCTGCTAAACTTTTACGAAATATTACGTACATTTACGAAATATTGATTAATGTGATTGACAATAGGGAAGTTGCTCGAGCTTTTAAAAGTATACGTTTTGTAAATATCTTTACCTATATTAATAATTAATTTAATAGCTTTCTATAGAGATTTAGGATCGTTTTTAACTTTTTCAAGTAAAGTTTTGTCATAAGTCTCCTTTAACTTCTTCCTTAAGAACTTTGTTACAAAAATCATAATATAGCATGTAAGTTTTTAGACTTAGTTGTTAGCTTATAGCTCAGACTATTTATACAACCTATTTCTGTTTTTTATACATCGTAGAGGGCCTTGCGTAGTCCATGACATGATAATTCTTTTCCTTCCAGAAATTTAATAGGTTTGGATCTGCTCTTGTAGTAGATAGATGCTCTTGGCATGTTGTAGTTGACACACCTGGTAACTAAAGGATGAGTTTGGATCCCGTGATTGATAAATATATATTACTAAATATGTCAAACAAACAGTAAAATGTAGTTATGTTTTGTGAAAGAAAATACTATTATTTACATTTACTGCTTTTTCTACCACATTATTTAATAAACAAAATTTATCTTTCAATAAACTATTTTCCTTATAATCAAGTCTGCTTCGAAACCGGCGAACAAACTTCCCACAGTTACAACAATAATACAAAACACGCAATAATATTGACGTAAATAACTTTAATTAATATATAAATATGATATAAATCGTATATAAAACGAGCTTAGGTTTGTCCTTCATTCATTTGTGATCAGCAGATCTTACCTTAAAGTAGTAGTAAATATCAACAAAATGAATATAATATACATATTTTTGATTCTTACTATTATTGGATCTCTATCCAACGCTCGACCTCAAGAATCAACTATATTAGACAGACTACAGCCTTCTCATCGCGTTAAAAGACAAAATATGGTTCGCAACGGCCATTGTCCAAAGAAATTCTCAAGATTAGGAAGAAATTGCCTGCCGTGTGATGTGTAAGTTACAGATTTACTTATATCATTTCTTTAAATTCTCTATGCTATGTTTATTAACGCTTTTATGTCATTTGAAATAAAACTACTTTGCCGGATTCTATCGCGTTTGTATTTGATTTTTAATTTTCCGACGTTTCAAACATTTTACAGTGATCATGGTCACGGGAGGAAGGGATGATCACTGTAAAGTGTTCGAAACGTCCGGAAATTAAAAATCAAATACAAACGCGATAGAATCCGTAAAATTAGTTTTATTTCAAATGTGTAATACTCGACTTTATGTCATATTTGATTATTTAATACCATGTAATATTTTCAGTATATAATATTTACCATCTAATATTTCCGTATGGTGACGGAGTAAGAATACAATTCACTACCCCCTATCTTACACGTGGGTGATCGTAAGAGACGACTAAGAGATATTAAACGCATTTAACATCTTTGCAAGAGAAGGAAATCTAGCATATAAGGTATAGCTAGGCTGCTGCCTACTATTACAATCCCTAAACCCACCCAGTTGGGCTGCCGGCTCTCTCTCGCTCACCGAACGAAGCGCAATAGCACATTGCCATTACTCAGACGTCGATCTTCTGTGAGAACCTGGGACGGAACGCCCCCGGCTGCAGACAGAGACCTGTCAACAGCGTGGTCCTGTCACTATTATATCGCACAAAGTATTGTACTGCTTGAAAACCTACGGCATTGGTACGGTATTTTAACCATTATGCCATCTATGTAGTCTTTATGGGTTAGCGTGGCTATCTATAAAGCATATTCCATACATACAAATAAATTCAGCATACCGATTCACCATCGGTATCCAGGCCTCCCCATCGGTATCCAGGCCCATATGAAGTATTTGGGCCTGGTGCTCGACGGGCGGTGGTTCTTGCGGGAGCATTTCCGAAGACTTGCTCCCCAGCTGGTCGGCGTGGCGTCCGCCCTTTCACGGCTTATGCCGAATCTGGGCGGATCCAGCTTTGAAAGTCGACGGCTATACGCGGGGGTGGTTCGGTCAATGGCCGACATTGTACGGCGCACCCGTGTGGGCGAGGGCTATGACCGTCCGCCTTAGGGCTATTCTGCGCCGACCGCAGAGAGCCATGGCGGTCAGGGCTATCCGCGGATACCGCACGGTGGCGACCGAATCAGCATGCGTATTGGCCGGAACGCCCCCTTGGGACTTGGAGGCGGAAATGCTCGCCGGAATATATCGGCGGGTGTCTTCCACTCGCGAGGAAGGTGGCGAGGTTTCGCCTAGCGAATTGGCCACCTGGCGCGAAGACGCCCTCCGGGAAGTCCTTGCGTGTTGGGCGACGCGGCTGGAGAGGCCTCGATTCGGACTTCGTGTCATCGAGGCCGTCCGGCCCGTACTGATGGAGTGGCTGGAGAAGCGGCACGGAGTCCTCTCTTTCCGGCTGGTGCAGATCTTGTCGGGGCATGGTTGCTTCGGCAAGTACCTGTACACGGTCGCAAGGAGGGAGACGACTCCGTCCTGCCAGCAGTGCGGCGACGACGAGGACACAGCGCAGCATACGCTCGAGGTCTGCCTGACCTGGGCTTCGCAGCGCTCTGCCCTTGTCGCTGCCATCGGTGCCGACCTCTCGCTGCCAGCCGTCGTGAAAGCGATGGTCGACAGTGAGAGGAATTGGGACGCGGTCGCCACCTTCTGCGAGAGCGTCATCTTGCAGAAGGAAGCGGTGGGGCGAATCCGGGAGGATCTCTTCTTCGAGGATTCGCGCCGCCGCCGGCGACTGGGGCGGCGAAAGCGAGAATACCTCCGCCTTATGCCGCCCTAGCCGAGGCAGCGGGTGACCGGACCGGGGATTAGTCTGGTCACCCTTGGAGAGAGGCCACCGCGTGAAGACGACGCCCTGACATCGAGACATAATATTAGTCGAAATGGCAGGGCGTCGACCCGAGAGGATACCCGTGAGGGTAGATTGGATGGGTCACTGAAGAAAAGAACGCGTACCAGTGGCCCACCCACAATGCGTAAAGAGGTATATTGTAGGGCGGGTCTACGGGGTCGTGCGCCGCTTCTCCCGTCGCCCCGGACGGATTAGCGGGGCGTGACCGTTCCGTAGCCCGCCGCCAAAAAAAAAAAACCGACGTTCACTATTAATATAACAATATCTTATTTTTAATTTATGAAGCTGATCTAACGTTGGTCTATTTATTGGTATCTACGGATTATAGTAAATACACATATTATTTTATTAATTCAAATTAAATGTGGTTCCTTCTTTTTAGATTTGAACAAGTTACAAATAAGAAATGTCCAGGTTATCCGTGGAATTTTCGACATTAAGTTAAGGTAATGAATTACACCCGATCATAAGAAGAATAATAGAAGCATCATTATACAGAAGACTTTTTTGTAAAAAAAAAATGGTTAATATAAAATAACTGTAAAATATAACTAGAATAAGCTATCTTATTATTAAAAAGATAACTTACAGGCGACGCGTACCGACCCGCCCCCGTCGGTACGAACATCGGCAGTTGCGGCGATGGGGGCCGCCACCCATCACGCCTTGCCCAGTCAGGCGAGTCGAGGAGAACGGAGTGCCGGGTGGGCACGTGGAATGTAAGAGGTTGTGTGGAAGGTAAGTTGCACGAGCTGATATCCGTCATGGCGGACAAACAGCTAGACGTGCTCTGTGTAACAGAGACCAAGCGAAGGGGCAGCGACGCCTGCGATCTTCCTGGTGGCGGGATGGCTCTGTGGTCTGGTGTACCACAGAGCGATCGAGCCAGCATGGGGGTAGGAGTGCTGTTGTCCTCTCGCTTGGCCTCAGGTGTGAAGGATTACGGAATGTATGATCCCAGACTTCTCTGGGTCCGTATAAAACTAGGTGTCACCAAGGTATTCATGGTTGTAGCATATGCTCCCGTAGGATCCTCGGTGGCATCAGACCTAGAGAAGTTTTGGGATAATGTTAGGGAAGTTCTGGATATGGCAGAAACCAGTGAACGCGTGATTGTATGCGGAGATTTGAACGGATGGGTGGGGACCAAGCGTCCCGACTATGAGGACGTACTTGGTCCATTTGGTGATAAGAGAGTGAACGACGCAGGTAGGCTCATAGCGGATGTATGCATGGAGAGAAACCTTATTGTGTCAAACACATTTTTCCAACATAAGGACATCCATATGTATACATGGAGAAGGAATGAACAGAAAAGCATAATAGATTTAATTTTGGTAGACAGTCGCCTCCGAAGCAAAATATTGGACGCAAGAGCCTACAGGGGCCCCACAGTCGACACGGACCACTATCTCGTTATTGCGAGATTTAGTGGTCTGTTCAGAAAGTGGAGGCACTGGCGAGAGCGTGTCCACTTCGGAGGGCTTGAAAGAATAAAGGTTGAAAGGTTGCAAGAAGAGTGTGTGAGAGAAAAGTATGCAGAGGGTGTCCGAGAACGGCTGACGATGGCAAGCCAGCCGCAATCGGACATTGAAGAATGCTGGAGAGTATTGAAAGAGAGTATGGTAGATACAGCGAAAGAAGTATGTGGAAGTTCAAAGAAGCATAGAAAAACAAATGGTGATGCATGGTGGGATGCGGAAGTGGCAGCTTCCGTAGAGCAAAAGAAGAAAGCGTGGCTGGACTATGTCTCTTCTTTGAATCTGAATGACAGTATGACTGAACAGAAGAAAGAAATATATCGGCAATGTAAGAATGACACCAAGGCCTTAGTGAAAGAGAAACGTGATAGAGCAAGTATGAGTGCAGAAGATAGGCTGACTAAAAACTTCGAGGGTAACACCAAACTCTTTTGGAGGGAGGTGAAGAAGTCTCGGGGTGGTTGGTCAGCCTTCAGAATGAATAAAATAAGGTCTAAAGGTGGAGACATTCTTACACAAACACAAGACGTGTTAATCCGATGGAGTGAATATTTTGGCGATATGTATGCGGATGCTACGGTTGGCGCCGGTGTTGGATGTGGTTTAGTAGATCAACATTCGACAACGGCGTCCTCCGATGGCATCAGTATGGATGAAGTTGAATGGGCGATAAGAAGTTTGAAAAATGGTAAGGCAGCGGGCATTGATATGGTGTCTGCCGAGATGATCAAGCTCGGTGGCTCTTGTGTCTGGGAGGCGTTCCTGTTGCTCCTCAATTTATGTTGGAGCTCGGGAATGGTTCCCAGGGACTGGAATAGCGTAGTCATCGTGCCTTTGTTTAAAAACAAGGGTTCACGTTATGACTGCGTAAATTACAGAGCCATAAGCTTGACCAGTTTGGCAGCAAAAGTGTATGGAAAAGTTATTGAAAGGAGAATGAGGATGGTGTCCGATGGTTTACTGTGTGAGACACAAGGAGGTTTCAGGAGTGGAAGGGGATGCATGGATCAAGTGTTCTCTCTGCGCAATATTGTGGAGAAGCATCTGGCTCTAGGTCAGAGGGTTTTCTGCAGTTTTGTGGATCTGGAGAGAGCATTTGACACAGTTGTACGAAAGGAACTTTGGGACATTTTACCGGAGTATGGTATTAACGGTAAACTGCTACAGGCTGTGCAGTCCAGTTACATGGGCTGTAGAGCCTGTGTGCGGCTGGATGATGGAATGTCGCCTTGGTTTGACGTCAATATCGGCGTTAAGCAGGGGTGCGTTCTGTCAGCCAGGCTGTTTATCATATATCTGGATAAATGTCTCCAAAGGTTGAACGATATGAATGTGGGAGTCCAGATGGGCGACTCAGTGGTCACTGCTCTACTTTATGCAGATGATGCAGTCCTGCTGGCACAGTCAGCGACTGACCTGCAGACCCTAGTCGACACAATGACAGAAGATTGTAAGAAAAGGGGTCTACGCGTGAATGTGAGCAAAACCAAAATAATGGTCTTTGAAAGAGATAAAACCAGAACAGATGTAAGAGTAACAATAGGTAATGATGTACTAGAGCAAGTGGATGAATTTGTATATCTTGGATGTGGATTTAGCCGAGATGGAAGGTACACCACTGATATAGAGCGAAGAGTGAATGCGGGAAATAGAGTGAACGGAGCGTTGGGGCAACTTTTCGGCAGCCACCACCTCAGCCAGAAGGCACGTGTAGCAATACATAACGCAGTGCTTGTCCCAACATTACTGTATGGAAGCGAGAGTTGGGTATGCAGAAAAGAGTATGATAGTAAAATTAATGCGGTCGAAATGCGATCTCTGCGGAAAATCTGTGGAGTTAGGCTGACCGACCGCATTCGTAACGACGACGTAAGAGAGCGAGTAGGTATGAAAGAGAGTATTGGTGTAAAGATGCGAAAGGGAATGCTCCGATGGTTCGGACATGTGGAAAGAATGCCGAACGAACGCCTGGTTAAGAAGATATACAATGCGAAAGTGGAAGGATGTAGGTACCGAGGGAGACCGAGACTAACCTACCTAGACCAGATCGGTCATGTACTGAAGGAAGGTGGAGTCAAGAGTCTCCGAAACCGGCGAGCGTGTATGAAGAGAATTATGAATGTTGAGGAAGCGAGTGAAGTATGCAGAGATAGAGTTCTCTGGCACTCTGTTCTCTCTGCCTACCCTGCAAGGGATATGGCGTGATGATATGTATGTATGTATGTATAACTTACATTGTAAAAAATAACTAGAAATTAAGCTACTCTATCACGACGTTACAGTGCAATTAAATTAAATTATTCAATTTCTACATATTTTTAAAAAAATATTGTGAATTGTGATATCGACAATTTATTGGAATTTAAGCAGTAGTTTCTAGCATTAGTGCGTTTAAACAAACAAACAAATTATTCAACTTTACCTGCTCAGCATATTTTATTATAATAGATGTTGCCTAAAATTGTAGCTATGCAATTTGAAGTGTCATTTTTGCAGATATGCTACACACACACATATTTAAAAAAGTTTAATAAAGAATAAAAAGAAAGTTTATTATTATTAGATTTGCATTCTAGTTTTCTGTCTTATGAAATATAGAATAGCTTTTTAGCATTTCTGTCAATGAAATCATGTCATTATTATTATAACAATCGAATATTATTATATTTGGTCGGCGTGAACAAAATTGATATAACTGTAAATATTTACTATACGATGGTACAAATAGAAAAACATTTTATTGTTTTAACATTTTGTTTTATTTTTGGATATTTATTCCCTTCGGAAATTTGTCAAACACTTCTCTTATAACAAATATCCGGTTAACAGAACCACATCATGTCATGCGGTCTCCCACAGGGGTCGGTCTTGGGGCTGACTTTGTGGGACATGGGACATTGGTTACGACTGGGCGTTGCGAGGCAGTCTCCCCCCCCGGGCTGGGGCTTATATACTACGCACACAACACATTCGTCACAGCCCAGCCAAGACACTGGAAGAGTCGATGAGCCTGGCCACTCTCGGCACCGAGGAGATGGAGAGGCATATCGAGGCACTGGGGCTTAGGGTGGCCCTGGACAAGACGGGGGAGCTCCTATTTCAAGGGCGCCTCGTGAGGCCGCCTGTCAGCGTCTCGATCGTCATCAACTCCGTCCCCACCAGTATCCAGGCCCATATGAAGTATTTGGGTCTGGTGCTTGACGGGAATTCGTGGTTTCAGGAGCATTGCCGAAGACTTGCTCCCCGTCTAGTCGGCTCGGCGTTCGCCCTCTCTCGAATTTGGGCGGACCCAGTTTCGAAAGTCGACGGCTATACGGGGGTGATTCGGTAAATGGCATTGTACGGCGCACCAGTATGGGCGAGGGCTCTGACCACCTTAGAGCCATTCTGCAAAAACCGCGGAGCCATGGCAATCAGGGCTATCCGCAGATACCGCACGGTGGCGACCGAGTCAGCATGCATATTGAACGGAACGCTCGTGGGACTTGGACGCGATAATGCTAGCCGAAATATATCAGCGAGTGTTTTCAACTCGCTAGGAACTGGCGAAGTTTCACCCAGCGAACTCGGTACCTGGCGTGAGGAGGCTCGCCGGGAAGTCCTTTCCCGTTGGGCGACACGGCTGGAGCGGCCTCGATTCGGACTTCGAGTTATTGAGGCCGTCCGGCCCGTACTGATGGAGCAGGGGGAGACAGGATTGGATGGAGAGACGGTATGGAGTCCTCTCTTTCTGGCTGGTGCAGTTCTTCACGGGGCATGGTTGCTTCGGTAAGTACCTGTACTCAGTCGCAAGGAGGGAGACGACTCAGTCCTGCCAACAGTGTGGCAGTAACCGGGATACGGCACAGCATACGCTCGAGGTCTGCGTGACCTAGGCTCACCGGCGCCGTGGCCTTGTGGCTACTATCGGTGCCGAATTCTCGCTGTCGGCCGTCGTGAAAGCGATGGTCGACAGCAAAAGAAATTGGGACGCGGTCGCCTCCTCCTGCAAGTACGACATCTTGCAGAAGGACGCACCGGAGCGAATCCGGGAGGATCTCCTCTACGAGGATTCGCGCCACCGCAGGTGACTGGGGCGGCGTAGGCGCGAATACCTGCGCCTTATGCCGCCCTAGCCGAGGCAGCGGGTAATTGGATCAGGGACCAGTCCGGTCGCCTTTGAAGCGAGGCTACCGTGTGAAGACGACGCCCTGAAATCAAGATCCAGTTTATGGGTCGAGATTACGGGGCGTCGACGTGAAAAGATACCCATGAGGGTAGACCTCCGGGTAGGCCACTGAAGAAAAATACTGCGTTTCAGTGACCTACTCGCACGGCGTCGAGACGTATATGTAGGGCCGGTCTACGAGGTCGTGCACCACTTCTCTGTCGCCCCAGACGGATTAGCAGGGCGTGACGTACCTGAGCCCGCTGCCTAAAAAAATGGGTATGCAATAAATTTGCTTGTAGCATTTCACATTAATAGACAGTTTGATATTAAATCATCATCATCTCATATATGTCCCACAGCTCGAGTCCCCTCCACACTGAGAGGGAAATACACTAACTATACCAAACTAGTCAGACGTATTGATGCCGCCCCCTGCTAGCGTCGCAGACCCCTACCGGTAAAGTCCGGCAAGCATGTCCGCCTCCAAGTCCCACGAAGGAGTTACGACCAACAGGCACGCTACTTCCGTCGCCATCGTGCGTTATTTGCATATGACTCTAACCGCCATGGCCCTCTGTGGTCATCACAAGAGGGCTCTGAGATGGGCAGTCAGGGACCCCGACCACACGGGTGCGCCGTACAGGGTCGTGGACCGAATCACCCCATACAATTGTTGGCACGTGGCACTGGGTACGTTCACATTCGGCATAAGCCATGAAAGGGCGAACGCCACGTTGATGAGCCGCGAAGCAAGTTGGCAAAAATACTACCGAAACCTCAAATACTACTAAGATAAAATTAATAAAAATATTTCAAAATATATAGTAATTGTGTAAACATCAGAAATTTATTATGTATCCATTTAAGCAAAACTGAGTTTAATCATAGCACATACTTTTGTATGAAATACCTCCAGCCGATTGGTCTATTTACACCGCCAAGGAATGGAATCGAAGCGTCAATTTCGCCTCATAAAAAAAAAAAAAATAAAAAAAAAAAAAAAAAAAAAAAAAAAGGACATTGCTGAAAATCAGCGTTGTGGTGTTACATTGACATCACAACAAATGCTGAGCAATTATCCTTTTTTCTGCCGCAGCCGAGACGTTCACTCGATGTAATTATTATTATGCTCTCCTTATTTAATTTATAGATTTCATGTGTTTTCATTTATTGTAAGGTATATTGTTGTTTTTCTCTGTGTTCCTAACGTCTCTCCTATGTGGCACTAAATAAATACTTTCTTTCTTTCTTTCTTTCATAACTTGAGAAATCGCGTGAATTCGCGGGAATGCTCGATAATTCTTGCGTATTCCAGTGACTTTGCATCACGGCGCTTTGAGAGACATTCAGTTGTTATTATGCACCGTACTGCTGTTACCGATCCAACTGACTTCCCGTTTAAGCCACTTCCCGCGGATTCCACAGGCAACACGGACAGTAACTAGGATAATCATCGAATACACGAGAATACCCCTTTTGTTATTTTTTTTTTGAGGGTGGGCTACGGTCGGCCCACTCCTCGCACCACTCCATCCGGGGTGACAGAGGGGCGTAAGCACACACACACCCGTAACCCACCCGTGACGTCGCCTTCGTCGTTGGGCGAGAGTATACCCTAATACCGTAATTGACATAAAGTTCATAATGCTATGTACAATCTTTGTAAAAAGTCGCTTCCTTTCCTTTACACGTAGGTGTATAAATTGAGCCAAATTGGCGACCTGTGCTCTGGGGTGACTATGTTAAATATGAAATGGCAAACCAAACTAATGTCAAAACAACTAGCATTCACCGAACCGCTTGCAAAGCAAAACAATTTTATTAAAACCAAAACAAAGATATAAATATATAAAAATAACCTTAATATCCAATGCAAGTTTGAGTTTATTAAAATTTTATTACATAATTAAATATTTTATTTATATCAAATGTATTATTAATTTCTACAAATGTCGCAGCAGTTAGATTAGAATAATTATTATAGAAAAATATGTTGACGAGAGAAGAAGCTGTTCAATTCTGTAATTCTCGGGGGCGACGTTCCAGAGTCATGGACCAGGAGTGTTTTGGTGCTGTTTTTCAAGAAGGGCGATAAAACGCTCTTAAATAATTACAGACCCATCTCACTCCTGAGCCACGTGTACAAATTGTTTTCTAGAATCATTACGAACCGACTCGCGCGCAAGCTAGACGACTTCCAGCCGCCCGAACAAGCCGGTTTCCGAAAAGGTTATAGTACCATAGACCACATCCATACGCTACGTCAGATTATACAGAAGACCGAGGAGTATAATCGGCCTCTGTGTCTAGCGTTTGTGGACTATGAGAAAGCCTTTGATTCTGTCGAAACTTGTGTAGTGCTGCAGTCCCTTCAGAGGTGCCAAATTGACTATCAATATATCGAAGTGCTGAAGTGTTTATATAAAAACGCTACTATGTCGGTCCGCATCCAGAATAAGAGTACGAAACCGATCCAGTTGCAGAAAGGCGTGAGACAGGTAGACGTTATCTCTCCGAAACTGTTCACCACTGCGCTGGAAGATGTCTTCAAGCTCTTAGACTGGACCGGACTCAGCATCAACATCAACGGCGAATACATCACTCACCTCCGATTCGCAGATGATATCGTAGTCATGGCAGAATTCTTGGAGGATCTTGGCACCATGCTCAATGACCTCAGCAAGGCCTCCCAACTGGTAGGGCTGCAAATGAACATGGACAAGACGAAACTCATGTCTAATGCCCATGTCATTTCTGTACTGGTCCTGGTTAGGAATGCGATTCTCGAAGTTGTCGATCACTATGTTTACCTAGGAGAAACAGTCCAATTAGGTAGATCCAATTTCGAGAAAGAGGTCAGTCGACGAATCCAACTCGGCTGGGCAGCGTTCGGGAAACTTAGGAGGATCTTCTCGTCTAATATTCTGCAGTGTCTGAAAACAAAGGTTTATAACCAGTGTGTGTTACCAGCGATGACTTACGGCACTGAAACGTGGTCTCTAAATGTCGGCCTCATAAAAAAGCTCAAAGTCGCTCAGCGTGCTCTGGAGAGGGCTATGCTCGGTATTTCTCTCCGTGATAAAATCCGGAATACGGAAATCCGTAGAAGAACAGGTGTAACCGACATAGCCCGAAGAATTAGCACGTTGAAGTGGCAATGGACAGGCCACATCGCTCGACGAACCGACAACCGTTGGGGAAGAAAGGTTCTCGAGTGGCGACCACGAATCGGACGACGCAGCGTAGGTGACCCCCCACTCGGTGGACTGATGACATTGTGAATGTCGCAGGAAACCGTTGGATGCAGGTGGCACAGGACCATTGCGAATGGCATTCTCGTGGGGAGGCCTATGTCCAACAGTGGACGTTTATGGGCTGATGGATGGATGGATGTTGACGAGATAAGAATATAATTATCGCCACCACTTACCGCCGGAGAAGGCGGCGCATGACCCCATAGACCCACCGTAAAAACTCCTCTCTCTTCGCCGTGCGAGTGGGTCACCGGGACCCGATTTTTAACTTCGGTGGCCACCACTTACCGCCTGTTAGAGTTGTAAAAATCGAATCAAGCATCTCAACGAAAGAGCGGGCAGCTACTTTTTCCTGGGCAACACGTAACACCTCAGTATGACCTCTAACCGTTTGCTCAACGTGGCGATTATGATACTGTCCTCTCATTTCTGGCGGATGCTAACCTAACCTAATCTAACCTTTACTTTGTTCGTGGATGTCGTAAAAGACGACTAAAAACTTCATATCAACTTAAGCCAAGATCACCTAAGCCGATATCAACCTAAGATGGAGTTCCATCTGATGCCGTGTAATCAACAATTACATTCGCAAGGAGGAACTATTGCCAATAACTTTCGCAATGTGTATGGTGGAAGTGGAGTAAGTAAATAAATAACTAGTTGAAATAAGAACAGGAAAATGATGATCAATGATGATTATTTTTCTATTTAAATACCCACGTTGTCCTGCAACATTAATAAAAAAAAAAAAAATAGTATTATGAATATTAATGACATCTCTCAACATATCAGCATGATGTTAGGACAGGGATGACGTTGCAAAACTTCTTAGATGGAACGTCTCATAATTACTACATTTCCCTCGATTTGCTAACATTCATAAAAATTGCGACGCAGATATTTATCGTAGCGTTAATGTATTAAATCTAATATATATTCTCGAAAAACAGTCTAACTTACATAATTTTATGAGATTAATATCATGCCAACTAAGCTCTGTGTTGATTGAGTAAGAATACAATTCACTTATCCTTACCTTACAGTGGATGCCGTAAAAGTCGAGGAAGGGATATAGTATGCATTCAACATATATGCAAGAGAAGAAAAATTCGAAATAAAATCATTTAGGAACACGTCCAACCAGTGTAGTATAGTAGATTAATTTCTCCTCCCATTGTGAAGGAGACCCGAGCCCAGCATTGGGACTTATAGAAGCTGAGATGATGAATACATTCAAACAAACTTCTTATTCATTATATATAGATTAAAAGTATTATTTAATATTAATAATTCTTCATAACATCTATATTAATTATATATTCTCAGTATGAAATACAATACTATAAACTTCTAGTTCTTTTCGTGTGGTGACGGAGTAAGAATACTACTCATCGCCCCATATCTTACCCGTTGGTGATCGTAAGAGACGACTAAGGGATATAAAACAAGACAAGACGAAAGTCATGTCTAATGCCCATGTCATTTCTGTACCGGTCCTGGTTGGGAATGCGATTCTCGAAGTTGTCGATCACTATGTTTACCTAGGACAAACAGTCCAATTAGGTAGATCCAATTTTGAGAAAGAGGTCAGCCGACGAATCCAACTCGCCTGGGCAGCGTTCGGGAAACTTAGGAGAATCTTCTCGTCTAATATTCCGCAGTGTCTGAAAACAAAGGTTTATAACCAGTGTGTGTTACCAGCGATGACTTACGGAACTGAAACGTGGTCTCTAAATGTTGGCCTCATCAAAAGGCTCAAAGTTGCTCAGCGAACTATGGAGAGGGCTATGCTCGGTATTTCTCTACGTGATAGAATCCAAAATACGGAAATCCGTAGAAGAACGGGTGTAACTGATATAGTCCGAAGAATTAGCGCGTTGAAGTGGCAATGGGCAGGCCACATCGCTCGACGAACCGACAACCGTTGGGGAAGAAAGGTTCTCGAGTGGAGACCACGAATCGGACGGCGCCGCGTAGGACGACCCCCCACTAGGTGGACTGACGACATTATCAGGGTCGCAGGAAACCACTGGATGCAGGTGGCGCGGGACCGTGTTGAATGGCATTCTCGTGGGGAGGCCTATGTCCAACAGTGGACGTTTACGGGCTGATGGATGGATGGATGGATTAGATTTTGCTGATAATCATGAAGTTGTGGACCACGAGGGCTTTCACTTCTGAAGCCGGCGTGTTTATCCAAAAGTCAGAAAGTTTCCATGCAGACTTTTCCCTATAACATAACAAATAATTATTATATATTTTAATATATAAAAAAATAGATCTGAATAATTATTAATAATTTAATTAATTGAAATGGCAGCTCAGGAAAACTCTGGAACAATGTTAACCACAAAATCGATATACACAATTATGTAATACTAATTAGTAGGTATGCAATTAAAATCATAATATTAATGATGACGATGCATTAATACTTTACACACCGTAAGATAATTAATGTGCAATGAGAAAGTAAGAAGAAAGTAATGAGATACTGCTGTATTGTATTCTTACTACACCAAATTTTTTGGTCATGAGTGTCGTAAAAGAAAGAATAAAATTCAATGCCAACATGTTTCAAGTGTTATATGATACGTCAATATAGATTATGATAGGTCAAATACCTAACATTGTGGAGGTTGATGGTGGCAAACGAGCAAGCAGCACACCTGATGGTAAGTGTTACTGCCGTCCATGGACCTTGTAATACCAATGATACATCTAGCCTGCTGCCTGCCAATGAAAAGTCCAAACCCACCCAGTAGTATGGGCTGGCGACTCTCTCGCTCACCGAATGAAGCACAACAGCACATTGTCATTGTTCGGACGTTGATTTTCTGAGAGAGTGTGGTACTACCACGGACGGACCAGCCCGCCGCTGTAGATCGAAAACTGTCAACAGTGTGAACTTACCACAAATAAAGTGAGGCAGCCGAGCTCAACAGTGAAACCCATATTGGTTGAGAAGAAGATGATAAAGACGGTCAAAAAATACAATTCACCACCGTTTTCTGTCCTATAGATACTCATTAAACATTACTAAGACATATTGCAAGTTCAAGCGGAAAATTTAAAATAAAATCCTAAATTAATCGCTTTGACCAGTATGTTACAGTTTGTTAAATTTCATTATGGAGAATTAATATACTCCAGATACCTTTGGGATTTATATCTGTGCTGAATATTAAGACGTAGATAAATTGGGAAAAAAGGAGAAGTACTACAAAGTAAATTCGTATGAAATCAATAAAACATGGGACTGGATCATGATAGTCTATTAGGCAATCAACATTAACGATTAATTAATTTTACATATCATTAAAGTACACGTTGAAATAAAATGATACTTATACTGACTTACGAGTACGTATTACCTAAATTTTAGTTAACACTGGTACCACTTTTCAATTTTTATAGAGGAATTAAATGAAGCAAATTAACCATTGATTTTGTTAAGTGGATGTCTTAACTAATATTAAAGCGAATGTAAGTTTATTTTTTACGCTTTCATGTTTTTATGCTTTCAAGCGTTATCTACTAAACTGAGCATGATGAAATTTAGCATATAAGTTATTAGGGACAGATAAAAATATAAAAATCTATCACAAAGAAAATATACTTTTTTTCTAAGAGATAGAAACTAACTTAAAAAAAAAAATATGAAGTAGTATAAAAAATATGAACTAGTATGCGAAGCTAGATTTAAAATTAAATTGGTGGATAATTGTGGTGTCAACAAGTGTACATTTTTTCACTACAATTAAAAGTGTAAATAAAATGTAAAATAATTATTTGGGATTGATCTAATATTTTAATCAAATATATTGGAACGAAGTTCCTTATCGCGCGTTGTGAAAGGGGGCTAGACGGAAAAAATTCTTACGAAAAGTTGTCACGACACTTTTTGCTATAGTAAGCTATTGTAAGCTGTGCGGCGTCGCTCGTCGGCTCTCTTATAGAAAGCAAGCCAGATATTTTCATTTCTATTTCGCATTGAACAGTGTGGTGTCGCGACGATTTTTTTTATAGATAGAGTGATTCAAGAGGAAGGTTTATATATATAATATATGCATAATGTACTAGAGAAACACTGATAATTTTAGAGGTTTCTAATGTGATGTCGTAAATAAATACATTATTTTGCGCTTACATTGCAAACGCTGGCTGAACCCTACGAAATAGATCAAAATAAAGTACTACAGTATTATACAGCTTAAAAAGGCCTACAAAAAAGTCCGCGATGGTATATATCTATCTCTTAAGGATAACATACTATATCCATTTTAATACTTTAAAAAATGTTCTATTATAAAACGGTAATTGAAAAGCTATTTACACAAATACTGTATTAATCCTTATCATTTTAAATACATTAGTTGGCTTGAGCATTTCATGAAGATATTTTTTTTCCTTCAGACCATGCAAATTAAATCAATACCTTAAGAGATATAGCAAAATCAAAATAATGCGCAACGAAATTATTTTCGCCCGTGACCGGGCCGCGTGGCCGGCTCGCGTTCGAGCTCGGGGCCGAAAAGTTTTGGTAGTCTAGTGGAATTGTATATCCTATTATTAATATTATAAACGTGAAAGTTTGTAATAATGTATGGAGGTGAACATGTTTGTTGCTCTTTCACGTGAAAACTACTGAATGGATTTTGATGAAATTTATAGTAATATAGCTTGCACATCAGAATAACACATAGGTTATAATTTATAAAGATATTTTGCAAATTGGCTAAAATATAACGATAAAAATCGCTTAAGGCAGAAAAAAATTATATAATTAAAATAGAACTTCGTTCCATCCGGGTGTCCCTTGACCGGTTTTTTTATATATATATATATATATATATATATATATATATATATATATATATATATATATATATCAGTCATGAGGAATATATATTTTTTTTAATTGACGGTACTGCAACTAATCTCAATTAAAATTACTGAAATTTTTAGCATTTAATATACTTAATTATTTATAAATACCAGATTACGAAACGAAAAATGATGTCACAAGCGAGCCCGCACCTATTGGGAATCCGGCCCAATCGTTCTGCCACTTACACCATCGTGAACTATTTTAGGACATGCAAATTTCGCTTCATATCATATCTTACGTCTTCAAGGTGACGTATGCCATCTACCGGACAATATTTACACATTGTATAGGCTTAGTACTTCAAACTTTACAGTTAGAATTGTATTAAACGATGACACAACCTTGTTATTCAAATTACTGAAATTTTTAGCATTTAATATGCTTAATTATTTATAAATACCGATTATACCGATAAATACGATTGGGCCGGTTGTCTTCGGTCGCCTATATAGCCAGCCTGGACGCCGAATATACTTCTTTTAAAACAATTGTTGTGGAACTTCTAAATCAATTCCAAAAGCAATTTGAACTGCCTGTACGCACTGTAGATACACGAAGATGAGAGGCTGAAGAAAGATGTTATTACTTCATGGTATGCCCGAAGAGAAGAAGTAAAATTTTGGCCTGAAGTGATAGTAGTAGTAATTAAAAATTTTAGTTTATTTTTTATATTTTATTTTATGTTTTATTAAAAATATTAGGCACTGCCACAGAATGGGACGTCATTTATTGACACATAAGCCGAGGCCTATAATTATTAAATTCAACTCGACTGCAGCACGGGATAGCTTGGAGTTTACTAAAACTAAATTTAAGGGGCTTAACAATATGAGAGTTTTTAACTAAGCAGCGTCATCAAATCTTCATGGAAACGCGATTCAAGTATGGCGTGTCTCACAGCTGGACTCAAGAAGGTATTATATATATCATCGTATCGGATTGTACTGAGCATTGCGTTACCAGTCTCGGCGAAAAGAATAAAATAAAATAACAGGAAGAAGAAAAACCCACTGTAACTACCAAGCCTGCATCTAAATCCAAGAAAGGTATTGCCTAAAAAAATAAGTATCGTAATGTGTTGGAAATTGCAATCCAATCCGGGTAGGAATTATGTTTGTAAACTTGTTTATGCTATGTCATATAGCTATGGCTTCTATCTTCCCTAAATCTATAATCCTTGATGAAATCCCTCCCATTATTTGTAACATACTTAACTTTTTCCTAACCAGTGGCGCCTTTTCTTCTGCGTGGAGTATTAGGCAAATAACGTCTCTATCTAAAAAACGAAATTTAACATTATTCACCGGCTACCGCGCTAATTCCATATTGCCTTACCTCTCCTCTGGTTCTTGACTGTTAGATTTTAGCAATGCCTTCAATACTGACTTTGATATTCTGATAGCTTTATGTCACTCACTTAATCTATCTTCAACTGTATTAAATTGGCTTTGTAGTTGCCTGTGTGGCCACCGACAACGTATTCAGATTGAAAATAACTACTCCAATTGATGTAGTACAACAGTTGGTGTGCCCCAGGGTGGCGTTTTATACTCTCTGCTCTTCTCAATTTTCATTAACTCCATTTCCAAGAATCTAACTTCTTTTTTCCACCTTTATGCAGATGATTACAAATACTCGCAGGCTCATTTGTCGTAAATATCAGATGCTGTAGCTAAACTCAACAATAACCTAGACAAAATAAACTACTGGAGCAAAAGTCATGAACTTATTGTGAATCCTGCAAAAACACAGGTATGGGGGGTGGAGTAGGGGAGAGGGAGATGGAGAGGGTGAGCGTTGTTTTCCACCGTGTTTTATTCATTGGTAAACGAGTAATCAGCACACCTGATGGTAAGTTTTACTGCTGCACGTGGGACTATGCAATACCAAATGATTCAGCTAGGCTGCTGCTTACTAAAGAAATCTACCCGAAAATTTGAATTGCTGACTTTCTCGTACACGAAACAAAAAAAAAGCACAAAAACACATTTCTACTGCTCAGACGTCGAGTTTCTGCGATGATACTGCCCCGGACGGACCTGCCCATGGCTGTGGACAGAAAACTATGAACAAAGTTGCCCTACCACAATTACAACAGATAGATGTTAAAAGCTCATTTCATTTCAAAGTTCACTATGCTATGGACAATCTTTATAAAAAGTTGCTGCCATTCCATTATACAGCGTTGTAGATTGAGCCGCATTGGCGGCCTGTACTCTGGAGTAACTTTGTTAAATATGAAATAGCAAAACAAATTAATGTCAAAACAACAATTTTGCAACAATAAACAAACAATTTTGTCAAAACAAAGATATAAATCTATAAAAATAACCTTTACATCGAATGCAAGTTTGACTTAATTAAAAATTTATTATATAATTAAATGTCTTATTTACATCAAATGCATTATTAATTTCTACAAATGTCCGGCCGACCGGCACAAATTAGAATATTTATTATAGAAAAATTTTTTGATGAGATAACAATACAATTATTGCCACCACTTACCGCCTGTTAAAATTGTAAAAATTTAATCAAGATTCTCAACGGAAGAGTGGGCAGCCACCTTTTCCTAGGAAATGCATAACACCTCAGTGTTACCCCGTTTTTTTTAGCGCTGGGCTTGTCGCGCCCCGCCAAATCGGTCCGGGGCGACGGAAGAGGCGGCGCGCAACCCCTATAGACCCACCCAGCAAACACCTCTCTCCGCCGTGTGAGCGAGCCACCGGTACCCGACTTTGTCTTCGGTGGCCCGCCGAGCCGTTTACCCTCGCGGGTTCCTCTCGTGTCGACGCCCCGACAGCTTTCGCCGTCGGGGAGTTGCCCTCACGCGGTGGCCGCACGTCGGGTAACGGGACTATTCCCCGGTCCAATCACCCGAACCTCTGTGTTACCCCTAACCGTTTCTTTTTTGTGCGCTGTGAAAAATGCATTTTCGCATCACCTTTACTTGTTACAGCAAAGGGATATGTAGGACTAACTGACACAGTATGGTTTTACTGCATCAAAATACCTACTAAAAACCACAGCGGCCTCGCGTCCTCGCCGGTTGTGGGACGCCAAAGGTTCGCTTTTTGAGCTTACGACTCTGACGTTCCGGCGGTTAGCTGACTAGCGCCCTAGATCAATCAGACTGAGGGAAGAGGAGCGCGTAGCGTCTTCTCCGTCTCCCCATCCTTCGCCTGCGCAGCGGGTCAACATAGACACATGCCTCACGGGCCCGCCCCGCCACTTCCTTCTGCGCTATAACCTCCTCGCAAAAGAAGGTCATAGACATCCAACACCCATCACTGTCGACCATCTTATTAATAACGGTCGGCAGTGATAGGTCTTCACCCATAACAGACGCCAGGGCGAGCCTTTGAGTTCTCCATGTACGACACTCTTCTCATGTGTGGCGCGCTGTGTCTATGGACGCGCCATACTCGTAACATCCAGGGGTCTCTTCGCATCAACGAGATAGCCACCTGGCGCGAGGACGCCCGCCGAGAAGTCATCGCCCAATGGGCTACGCGGCTGGAGAGGCCTAGACACGGTATTGTTACCGTCGAGGCCCTCCGGCCCGTACTGATGGAGTGGTTGGAGCGGCGGCACGGAGTGCTCTCCTTCCGGTTGGTGCAGGTCTTGTCGGGGCACGGTTGCTTCGGCAAGTACCTGCACACGGTCGTGCGGAGGGAGTGGACTCCGTCCTGCCACCATTGCAGTAGCGACGAGGACACGGCGCAACATACGCTTGAGGTATGTTCGGGCTGGGACGGGCAGCGCCGTGACCTCGTCGCTGTCATCGGTGCCGACCTGACGCTGCCGGCTGTCGTGAAAGCGATGGTCGACAGCGTCAGGAATTGGGACGCGGTCGCCGCCTTCTGCGAGGCTGTCATCTCGCAGAAGGAGGCGGCGGAACGAGTCCGGGAGGATTCCCGTGACCCGGGCCGCCGCCCGCGGCCAGGGCGGCGCATGCGCGAGTATCTGCGCCTGATGCCGCCCTGACCGAGGCTTCGGGTGATCGGACCGGGGAATTGTCCGGTCACCCGACGTGAGGCCACCGCGTGAGGGCGACGCCTCGACGGCGAAAGCTGTCGGGGCGTCGACGAGAGAGGAACCCGAGAGGGTATATCGCCGGGCGGGCCACCGAAGACAAAGATCGGGTACCGGTGGTCCGCTCGCACGGCGACGAGAGGTGTTTGCAGGGTGGGTCCATGGGGTTGCGCGCTGCCTCTTCCGTCGCCCCGGGCCGATTTGCCGGGGCGCGACCACATCCATAGTCCCACCTTGCGAAAAAAAAAGAAAAAAAAAAAAGGGGTCTCTTCGCATCTTGCAACTTGATGCAGGTACTTACCGAAGCACCCATGTCCGGTAAGTACCTGTGTCAACCTGAATGTCAGAGTGCCATGCCGTCTATTGATCCAGCAATAGAGGTGTGGGCCAACCGCCTCCACTGACTCTCTTCCAACTACGGGGGATTCTAGATCCTCCCTTCATCGCTGGATCAAGGTTCCTCGAGCCGTCACCATCAGTCTGTCCATATCTCCGTCAGAGATCTGCACACTCTGGGCCCGCGCAGCGGCACGAAGCCGGTAGGCCTCTGCCTGGACCTCCGCTTGGAGCTCCCAGGGTGGGTCACTTGCTAGCATCGTGGATGCAGTCCACGACACCGTATGGTAACCCCTTATAATCCTTATCGCTATTACTCTCTGTGGCTGGCGTAAGAGACGTTTGCTTCGAGCAGTGAAGGATTCCGACCATATAGGGGCACCGTACAGTGCCATGGATCGGAATATACCCGTATATTCCCTCCGCATATTCCTGACACTGTCGACCACAGCTTTCGCGACAGCCGGCAGCATCGATGATAGCGATGAGGTCGGGGCGCTGCCCGTCCCAGCTCGAACATTCCTCGAGCGTATTGTGCGCCGTGTCCTCGTCACTACCGCAATGGTGGCAGGATGGAGTCCACTCCCTCCACACGACCGTGTGCAGGTACTTTCCGAAGCAACCGTGCCCCGACAACACCTGCACCAGTCGGAAAGAGAGGACCCCATGCCGCCGCTCCATCCACTCCATCAGTACGGGCCGGAGGGCCTCAACGGTAACAACACCGTGTCTAGGCCTCTCCAGCCGCGTAACCCAACGGGCGATGACGTCTCGACGGGCGTCCTCGCGCCAGGCAGATTGTGGTAAATTTAATACTCTTTGTAAATCATAAATTGCTACCATAGAACAATTTTTATCAGCAGTATCTATTTTGCCATTCTTAATTTTTCTAATAATCTCTTTTCTTTCTAAATGGCATCTATGATTTTCCTCTAGAGACGCTTTAACTAGAGAATCAGCTTGTTCAAATAAACAACACGAAGGGCATTGAACCTTTTTCTGTTTAAAAGATGAGTAGTTGTAATTTATATTAAACACAGTTTCATATTGGCGTTTTGTAGCCATAGTAACATCATTATAATTTTAATTTGCAAACCACTCAGTGTAAAAGCGATACATTTTTTGAAATTATTAAATTTTTTGAAAGATATTTCCGTTTAGATGTTTTTTGAGTGTAATGCGATTCTATATTTGGAAATAGTTCAATATGCGTTTTAATACGAAACTCTGTAGCATTACTCATTTTCCGAATCTGTTATTGTGAACTCCCCTGTTATCTTTGAAACCCTCATATAATTTTACCTTCTCTAATGCTGGATTCACCATTTGTTCCCCAATTTGTAATGTATTAAGAAAAAAAAATTACAAACTAACACGTCCTCGTCATTTAAAGGAAAATTATATTTTAATATTTGAGTGCGATTGTTTTTGCGTTCTAATGACATACGTTTGATAGTATCAGTATTTACATGTTTACCTAAATACAACTATTGAAGTTCCCGATCAACGAGACTATAAAAGTTATCGAATATGCGTTGCCTCTCAGACGAACTAAATTTTTCACCACAACTCTTTTTACACGAACGACGTGGAACCTAAAATTTTTTTAAGGTACCTTTTTTGAGTTACATCCAACGTAGGTCTTGCCGCTATTTTTCAGTTTTTTACTTTTATTACAACGCCACTCATTTTTGTCCAGTTTGCGTTTCCTAGTTAGTTTTTTTTTTGTTTAATGTAGCTGGTTTATCCTGGTTATTTGTAATGCTTTCTTCATCATCTGTGCATCTTACCTCAGAAAAATGTACTTCTACAGTGAAATTATGTTCCACTTCAATCTTTTCATCACCCTCAGGACAATTTTTTGATACGTTTCCTGTTTGTATGACGTCAATTTGATTTAGTCTTTCGGTTTCTATGTTTTGGTCTAGTTTTAATATTTCATCTAGTATGTATGTATTTCTATAGTAAATTTTTTGTATGAAGTATGTATTGACGCTATATTAGTTTCTACCAATGTTACATCATTTGTTGAGCTATGGTTTGGTTTTCGCGTAGGAATTTTTCTGTTATTCTATCTAATTGACACATTTGGACAGAAGAAGAATCTGCAGTTACTTTATATATTACTGAGGGAGAAGCTATAAAGTTAGTGCTGGGTAAATACAACAATAAATTTTGATATTGTTGCAGGACTGCTCATTGAGACGTGTGCATTTTCTAAACCTAGTAAATACTCTCAGTTTACGCTTAAACTTGAAATGCTACCGCCTGGACTATTGCTAATGATTATATCAGTGCTTGGAATATATTCTGTACCATCTAGTGAAAAATCTTCATCTCTTAACTCTCCATCACCATCAACGTAACGTAAATGTAATATAATTTACAGACAAATATATTAGCACATCATATATATATTATATATACATACATACATATCATCACGCCATGTCCCTTGCAGGGTGGGCAGAGAGAACAGAGTGCCAGAGAACTCTATCCTTGCATACTTCACTCGCTTCCTCAACATTCATAATTCTCTTCATACACGCTCGCTGGTTTTGGAGACTCTTGACTCCACCTTCCTTCAGTATATATATATATATATGTGTGTCGGAGAGCGTGATATTTAAAGGACGATATTAATGGAATGTCAAGCAATCGGTTTTATTATTTTAGTTATCCTTTAGTTTATTAATTTTGATCATTGCTTGAGTGTGTTTAGTTGTGACACGATTAAATACGATAGAAGGTAGTTAAAAAATAAACAACCGTTACATAGTTTACTTTTGAAGTGAGACGTGCCTTCATATCATTAATCTGTGCGCGTTAGTAGCGATCGGTTGTATCGAGCCACAACTAACCTCACTGCATTCCATGTTATTATTTTATATTATGCTGGTGATAATATTGTGGGGGGGCATAGTCCGGAGCGTGCTCGTTCGCGTCCCCTGCCAGTCTAATTAGACTGCTAATCCGGCTCGAAATGCGTACCGCAATGCGGGTTAGGGCGTCCCCCGGAGGCGACGCGTACCGACCCGCCCCCGTCGGTACGAACTTCGGCAGTTGCGGCGATGGGGGCCGCCACCCATCACGCCTTGCCCAGTCAGGCGAGTCGAGGAGAGCAGAGTGCCGGGTGGGCACGTGGAATGTAAGAGGTTGTGTGGAAGGTAAGTTGCACGAGCTGATATCCGTCATGGCGGACAAACAGCTAGACGTGCTCTGTGTAACAGAGACCAAGCGAAGGGGCAGCGACGCCTGCGATCTTCCTGGTGGCGGGATGGCTCTGTGGTCTGGTGTACCACAGAGCGATCGAGCCAGCATGGGGGTAGGAGTACTGCTGTCCTCTCGCTTGGCCTCAGGTGTGAAGGATTACGGAATGTATGATCCCAGACTTCTCTGGGTCCGTATAAAACTTGGTGTCACCAAGGTATTCATGGTTGTAGCATATGCTCCCGCAGGATACTCGGTGGCATCAGACCTAGAGAAGTTTTGGGATATTGTTAGGGAAGTTCTGGATATGGCAGAAACCAGTGAACACGTGATTGTATGCGGAGATTTGAACGGATGGGTGGGGACCAAGCGTCCTGACTATGAGGACGTACTTGGTCCATTTGGTGATAAGAGAGTGAACGACGCAGGTAGGCTCATAGCTGATGTATGCATGGAGAGAAACCTTATTGTGTCAAACACATTTTTCCAACATAAGGACATCCATATGTATACATGGAGAAGGAATGAACAGAAAAGTATAATAGATTTAATTTTGGTAGACAGTCGCCTCCGAAGCAAAATATTGGACGCAAGAGCCTACAGGGGCCCCACAGTCGATACGGACCACTATCTCGTTATTGCGAGATTTAGTGGTCTGTTCAGAAAGTGGAGGCACTGGTGAGAGCGTGTCCACTTCGGAGGGCTTGAAAGAATAAAGGTTGAAAGGTTGCAAGAAGAGTGTGTAAAAGAAAAGTATGCAGAGGGTGTCCGAGAACGGCTGACGATGGCAAGCCAGCCGCAATCGGACATTGAAGAATGCTGGAGAGTATTGAAAGAGAGTATGGTAGATACAGCGAAAGAAGTATGTGGAAGTTCAAAGAAGCATAGAAAAACAAATGGTGATGCATGGTGGGATGCGGAAGTGGCAGCTTCCGTAGAGCAAAAGAAGAAAGCATGGCTGGTTTATGTCTCTTCTTTGAATCTGAATGACAGTATGACTGAACAGAAGAAAGAAATATATCGGCAATGTAAGAATGACACCAAGGCCTTAGTAAAAGAGAAACGTGATAGAGCAAGTATGAGTGCAGAAGATAGGCTGACTAAAAACTTCGAGGGTAACACCAAACTCTTTTGGAGGGAGGTGAAGAAGTCTCGGGGTGGTTGGTCAGCCTTCAGAATGAATAAAATAAGGTCTAAAGGTGGAGACATTCTTACACAAACACAAGACGTGTTAAGCCGATGGAGTGAATATTTTGGCGATATGTATGCGGATGCTACGGTTGGCGCCGGTGTTGGATGTGGTTTACTAGATCAACATTCGACAACGGCGTCCTCCGATGGCATCAGTATGGATGAAGTTGAATGGGCGATAAGAAGTTTGAAAAATGGTAAGGCAGCGGGCATTGATATGGTGTCTGCCGAGATGATCAAGCTTGGTGGCTCTTGTGTCTGGGAGGCGTTCCTGTTGCTCCTCAATTTATGTTGGAGCTCGGGAATGGTTCCCAAGGACTGGAATAGCGCAGTCATCGTGCCTTTGTTTAAAAACAAGGGTTCACGTTATGACTGCGCAAATTACAGAGCCATAAGCTTGACCAGTTTGGCAGCAAAAGTGTATGGAAAAGTTATTGAAAGGAGAATGAGGATGGTGTCCGATGGTTTACTGTGTGAGACACAAGGAGGTTTCAGGAGTGGAAGGGGATGCATGGATCAAGTGTTCTCTCTGCGCAATATTGTGGAGAAGCATCTGGCTCTAGGTCAGAGGGTTTTCTGCAGTTTTGTGGATCTGGAGAGAGCATTTGACACAGTTGTACGAAAGGAACTTTGGGACATTTTACCGGAGTATGGTATTAACGGTAAACTGCTACAGGCTGTGCAGTCCAGTTACATGGGCTGTAGAGCCTGTGTGCGGCTGGATGATGGAATGTCGCCTTGGTTTGACGTCAATATCGGCGTTAAGCAGGGGTGCGTTCTGTCAGCCAGGCTGTTTATCATATATCTGGATAAATGTCTCCAAAGGTTGAACGATATGAATGTGGGAGTCCAGATGGGCGACTCAGTGGTCACTGCTCTACTTTATGCAGATGATGCAGTCCTGCTGGCACAGTCAGCGACTGACCTGCAGACCCTAGTCGACACAATGACAGAAGATTGTAAGAAAAGGGGTCTACGCGTGAATGTGAGCAAAACCAAAATAATGGTCTTTGAAAGAGATAAAACCAGAACAGATGTAAGAGTAACAATAGGTAATGATGTACTAGAGCAAGTGGATGAATTTGTATATCTTGGATGTGGATTTAGCCGAGATGGAAGGTACACCACTGATATAGAGCGAAGAGTGAATGCGGGAAATAGAGTGAACGGAGCGTTGGGGCAACTTTTCGGCAGCCACCACCTCAGCCAGAAGGCACGTGTAGCAATACATAACGCAGTGCTTGTCCCAACATTACTGTATGGAAGCGAGAGTTGGGTATGCAGAAAAGAGTATGATAGTAAAATTAATGCGGTCGAAATGCGATCTCTGCGGAAAATCTGTGGAGTTAGGCTGACCGACCGCATTCGTAACGACGACGTAAGAGAGCGAGTAGGTATGAAAGAGAGTATTGGTGTAAAGATGCGAAAGGGAATGCTCCGATGGTTCGGACATGTGGAAAGAATGCCGAACGAACGCCTGGTTAAGAAGATATACAATGCGAAAGTGGAAGGATGTAGGTACCGAGGGAGACCGAGACTAACCTACCTAGACCAGATCGGTCATGTACTGAAGGAAGGTGGAGTCAAGAGTCTCCGAAACCGGCGAGCGTGTATGAAGAGAATTATGAATGTTGAGGAAGCGAGTGAAGTATGCAGAGATAGAGTTCTCTGGCACTCTGTTCTCTCTGCCTACCCTGCAAGGGATATGGCGTGATGATATGTATGTATGTGTATAATATTGTGAGCCTCCTGATTTATCATGTGAAGTTAGGTAGACGAACTAGAAAATGAAGATCTGAGGCCTCCCACTCTGAGATCTGCAGCTCCCGCTGACATCAGAAGTGGTATGCCCACGTGATTATGGAAGTGAACCTTCTACGGATGGAGAAGAAAATGGCGTTTGATATTAGAGCAAACAGAACAAAAAATTTCTTGCATTATTACAAGCAATGAGGTCACCGTGTTCAATAGCTCTGCGACGAAGACCAAGGACATCAGCTTTAAGTGTAAGAGTAACATTATCTGTGTCCAAGCACTTTTCACTTCATCAAATGCAGTAATGATTTTGCTATGAAGGTCCTCATAACTTTGCGCTTCTTCAACGTAAACACGTCTCTTAATTTCACCCCACAAATAAAAGTCTAATGGTGTAAGGTCCGGTGACCTTGGAGGACATGGTATCGGGCCCCCACAACCTATCCACCTATTCCCATATTCAGTGTTTAAATACTCACGCACAGCACTCGAATAATGAGGTGGAGCACCGTCATGTTGGAAGTATAGATTATTTAACAGTGTTAGAGGTACGTCCTCTATTAAATTGGGAATCACACTTCGCAACATATCCAGATAATTACTGCCAGTCAATCGATCCGTAGACCGTACCATCTCATAATACTCGCGATTAGAATATCTTGTTTGATCTGCCATTGTGGGAGATAAACAATAAAACAATTAGACGTGCTGCTAATTAGGTCACGATCAAAACCTCACTGGCGAATTAGCGCTGCGGACGCGCAGGGCGGATTACGAGGGAAAAGTGTTGCAAGGGGAGGCGGGAAGACGATTTCGACGAAATAAGCCGATCCGTACCGACAAAGGAATCAAAGTTAGGTGCCTAATTCTGTTTTATCGTGAGCGCTTAGATTTTTGTTTGTGTGCGCGTGTTTATAAAATGAATGACTTACATATTAGCAACAAATTTAGTGACATATAGGAATTCACCGAATGAGAAAAATATTTTTTGGTTAAAAAAAACATGTTTTTATTTCAATAATCAATTATACTATCGAATCTGAACCTCCTATGAAATTTTGGGTACCCTTAGAAAATCCTGTATATATATATATGTATATATATATATATATGATCTTTTCGTGTAAACATCAAATCGGTTTGTTTTTCAACAAACAAAGCAGTTTGTTTTTGTTTTGTATTTTTTTTCAAAAGTTGTTTTCTTAACGATTGATTAGATCTAGATCTGCAGCTTCTAATTATACAACGTTACCATCTATTCAAATAAAAGGTCATCAAACAAAAAACAATTCCGAATATATCAGTATAATATAGCAATGAAATATTTTTAAATATTATACACATATACAAAATCATATATAAGCGTAGATCACTTACTATTCTACTTCATTCAAAGTTTGAATACTATATCATCACAATGAATTTAGCAAGCATTTTTTTGGTTCTGTCTGCAATTATAGCTTTATCCTGGAGTTATCCTCAACAATATTCTAATTTACGTAGCGCGGGCACTTTAAATCATCATCGAATTAAAAGACAAGAAGTTATTACGGCTGCAAAACGCTGTCCGGATGGATACGTGTATGTACGGATTCTATCAAGATGTATACCGAGTAAGTAGATCTACCTTATTAATACAATTAAGAATATAATATATTATGTATACTTACTTGTCCGTATAAATCATAAGACTTCCTTGGAGGATGACCAGAATTATGGGCAGAAGGAAATATGGGAGAACCAACAATCCAAAATCCAACCAAGTGTAACGATATTAGATTTCTCTGGCTAAAGTGCATTAAATTAATAAATAGGAAAAAGCATTGAACTCATTACATAAGTAGGCCATATAAAATATCAGTGGACATTCTTCGTCTTTTCGTGGACTTATAGATATATACATAGTTATTAAATGTTTGCTGTACTTTTTTTGCTTTACTTTTCCGTGTGGTGACGGAGTGAAAATACAATTCACCACCCGTTACGTTACCCGTGGGTGATCGTAAGAGACGACTAAAACGCATATTACATCTATACAAGAGAAGGAAAACTCGAAACAAAACCCTATACCATCAGGTCCAACCAGCGTGGTATAGTATTGAAATCTCCCTACCATTATGGAGGAAGCTCGAGCCCTACAGTGGGACATATATGAGCTGAGATGATGATGATGATGATATCCGTAATTGCGTTTAAATTAATGGAAACTAAAATTACGATTAGTATTATGATTCTTATTTTATATCTTATCTTATTTAACACAAGTCTAATGTGCCTTATTTGATAATGTGTTAACAATAAATATTTAATATTTTAGGACGGCAAAGCAACTATTAAGAAACAGAAAATGCCCCGTGGATCAGAAAAATTGACGGCATTAGGCGTAAGCAATAAGGTTAATTTTAATAAATAACTCACTTGTCATGAGTAATGTCAATTTTACATAGCTTTTTAATGACAGACTGTTGTCTGACCATAGTTTGTTTGACCATATTGTGTACAAAGCCTTGGACCTAAATACCATCACCAATTTTGTGCCCAGTGAAACCGAATCCTTGACTTCGATGGCAATTATTTTCAACCCTTAATTCCACCTTTTCTCTCCCTCCCTCTACTATGTATTGAACAATTATTCATAATCAATTACTTTTAAATAGGCAAGCACAAACAATGTCTGAAATACCTAATGTTAATCACAAAACCGATACACGTAATTAAATAATACTAATTAGTATATTGATTACATTCAATACCATATTACTGGAAATGGTGAAAAAGTAAGTATGTAAGAAAATTCCCGTTTGGTGAGGTAGTAAGGACATAGTTTAGAACTGCTATTTCATATCCTTCAGTGTCGCAAAAGACGACTAAAATATATGCTTTTAACACGTTGACTGCGAAACCAGGTCTATACACCTAGTATACGTTTACGCTTACAGTGCGGCTAAGAAAAGTAAAGACTTCCTTGTCGTGCGAAGGCCTAACTTTAACTTGGTTCGGTGTAGGACAGAGATAAATATATATCTAAGGTGTATTATTAAAATAGAATCCAATGGTATTGTACAGGGTCTATAAGCCTTGTGCCGCCACAATGGAAGTTTTGTTACCAGGTGTATAGGCCTTGTACCGGAGGAATGGAAAGTATTGAAAAGTTACTGTCGCAGCAAACGTGTTAACATCGATGCAAAAGAAGGAAAAAATGACGATATAAAACCTTACGCCAACACGTTTCAACAGCGTGGTATGATAGGTCAATATAGCTTAACCCTTTCCCCCCGGGGTAGTGATTTTTAACCAATTTCCGCTGTTGAAGTATATTATTATAATGAGGTAGGTAAAAGAAAATGGACAGATTTTTTTTAGATTTTTATTATACCTAGAAGTACTATTTCTAAGACCTAGACTTAAAAGTACCGTCAGGAACTTCGTGTTATCTCAATGTTAGGAACTTTGATAGAAACTACAAAAATAATGAGATCCAATATTGACTTAGTAGGAATTAAATTAATCGGTTTTTAATTACAGATTAACCTCGTGGTATTCAACAAAACAATTTTTCTTTCCATTTACACACAAAAACACGTTGCAATGCGAACATTTACTGTGAGGTTTCGACTGAATCTTCTTCAAACTACAAACCTCACACCTTCTCCTGTTCTCTACAAACGTAGGCCAATGGATGCCTCTGTTACCCAAGCGTACGTCTTTTATAGTAAAATAGTCAGATTTGCGCCTTTTCGAAGGGCCGATTTTCGCACTATTATCAGTAGAAGTCTTTCTTTTCTGACTAGCATCTTTCATTGTCATCAAGCCTTGAGTAACAGAGCGTCGAAAATCTTTTAAGGTGGTCTGTTCCATTATTAATCCATGAATGACATATGAATTGACAAATGCGATGTCCAAAAGCCCCCAAAACAACTTGTACCACCATTTCGGAGATTTGCGATCTATACTGTAAAGGGCTGCCAAACGATCATCTGTATCTACGCCGCCCATATAACTAGTGTAATCTTTGACAGCTACAGGGCATATAATGGCGGACTTGGATCCATTTTTTTCTTTACGTGACAAAGTTGCCTCTTGGTTCCCATGAAAATTAGATATTAAATGAACCACTTTGTTATCCTTCCATTTCCAATATCCAATGTCTAAATTGGAAAATCGATGATCACTGTCGCCCCTTTTCATTTGAGAATCAGCGAGCATTATTTCCAGCCAGTCCTTTTCTATTACTTCGGATAGTTCCACATGCGTAGGTGTTTTCAGTTTTCAGTCTCTCAAGTAAAGCAACAGACGAGAAAAAAATATCAAAGTAAACTACCTTTCCTTTACTCCAATCTTGTTCCGTTAACTCCAAAACTACTTTTTCTCCCAAGCCATAGCCGGTAAATTTTGAGCTCAGTTCTTCGTCTTTCCCTTAGCAAATTTGAAATTTCTTTATATAGCCCCTTTGGTCAGCAAGACACCACAACTTGTACCCCCCTTTTTATGGGCTTCATAGGTAGATATTGTTTCAAGACAGACCTAACTTTAAATTTAATCATTGACTCATCTACACTCAGTTCGCGAGTACCATGATAAACCTCTTGAAATTTTTTATTGAGTGTATCAATCACCGGTCTAATTTTGTATAACTTATCTTTGCAGTCTTTAGACGTTTGGGAGTTATCATTGCAATTCAGATGCGATAAAATAATAGCGAATCTGTCTCTTGGCATTGTTTTGCAAATAAGTGCATTGTTGAGATCCGGTGCCGAAGAGTAATGGTCTCTCCACGCCGGACGAGTATTGTAACCCATAAAAAAGTTCATACCAATAAATGTTAGAAGTTCCTCCTTTTTTAGGTTCAATACCTTGTCTTTCTGAGTAGCATAATGGTTACTTTGGTACACAATGTTGTCAATAATATCTTCAATCAATACTAAATATATATCAGTCGGTGTGGTACAGTGAGCAAAACAGTCTTCTACTACTCCAGTATCTGCAATGTATTCCGGTAAAATTGTATCTAGGTCCCTCTTTTTCCATTTACGGTTTGGTGCAGGTAATCGCTGGTTAGTTCTGTATGAAGACGCATTTACAGGCGTTAGATCAGTCTGAACACTAGACCCAGGTATTGGAGATGTGGGTATCTGATATATAAGGCATTCTAATACATTTTCATTTGACGGCGACGATGGTGGAACTTCGGTAAAAATACTGTTAGAGCTCTTTCTAAAACCTCATCGAAGCTTCTTGGTGAGGGTAGTTTAAAATTTTCCACTTCATCATAGGACACACCTGCATCAGACTCTTCGTGGCAGTCCGGAAGCTCTTCTAACAACAGGGCTTCAATTAGAGCAGTATTGTTGTAATATCCATCTCAATGGCTAAAACAGTAAGAAAATATGTCAGAATAATAATAAAAATATAAAAAAATCATCGAGTTTGTGTAATATAAAACCCATAATTTTTGAGACTAAAATCACCTGATGGTAATTTTAAGTCCGCATCAGTTTTTATCAGTTATTCATATAAAATAAAGTGATAATACATTATAACAGCTTTTAGAAATGTAGTTAATAATATAAACAATGTAAATAGTAAAAAAACTAGCAAATCAAATCAAATCAAATCATTTATTTTGCATAAGCCCCATAGGGGCACTTACATATTGTCAATTTTACATTGTTTTTTTATAATTAAATTTAATTAATCTACCACCGGATCGGAAAGCAGCCACATACTGAGAAGATCCGGCAAGAAACTCAGTGGGCTCGTCATTTTTTTTTATTATATTTTTTCACAAAAGAGTTTGGTTACATGTTTAATTTATGTTAGCTCCAGTGATATGCCCTTCGAGTAAAGATTCATTTTTAAAATTTTGTATATAATACAAAATTAAACTAAGAATATTTATAAAACAAAAAAGAAAGAAAAATGGCTGGACCAGATCCCACAAGCGGCACCCGATCACGAGTTAACTATTAGAGCAGCCATCACGCCCCTCAACCACATTGGAGGGAAGGGAGAGACCCGCTCCACGTAGCTACCGCAAGCAGAGACCTTTTCAGTGAGCATGACCACACCATAATCTATAAATTTGAAACAGATAGCTTGGATAATTAAATACATAACTCGTTAGGCAAAACACGCTACACTGTACAATTAAGATAATACAAATAATACAAGAGTAAGTGATAAACATTAAAAGGGCAATTGCTGAGAGAGGAGCTGCTCATAACCATTCCGTATTATCATTTAGATAATCCGAAATGCTGTAATATCCTTTTCTGCACAGTCTGTTTTTGATAGCCTTTTTGAACTTATTCATTGGCATATCTCGGATATCTTTAGGCAGTTTATTGTAAAAGCGTATACATTGCCCCATGAAAGACCTACTAATTTTTTGTAGGCGAGTATGATAGATAACTAGATTATCCTTATTTCTAGTGTTCACACGGTGTATATCACTATATTTATCAAAATCATTAATATTTTTTTTTACATATAGTATGTTTTCGAATATGAATTGTGATACAACGGTTAGAATGTTTATTTCCCTAAATTTTTCTCTCAGTGAAGCTCTTGGCCCTAGATTATAAATCGCGCGGACAGCCCGTTTTTGAAGAACAAAGATGTTTTTCAAATCTGCAGAGCAACCCCAAAGCAGAATGCCATAAGACATAAGACTATGGAAGTAGGCGAAATAAACAATTCTAGCCGTTTCAATATCGGTTAACATTCGAATTTTTTTTTACCGCATAAGCCGCTGAGCTTAGCCTACTTGATAATTTTTCAATCTGAGGACCCCAATGGAGTTTAGTATCGATGGTAATACCCAAAAACGCCGTGGACTCCACAAGCTCTAGGGCCACACCATTCATTTGAACATTGGTTTCCACTAGTCTCACATTAGGTGTGGTGAATTTAATACATTTGGTTTTCTTTTCATTAAGAACCAAGTTGTTTGTACTGAACTAATGAACAACATTTGACAGAGCGTTGTTCACATCGTCATAATTAATCATTTGTCTTTTAATTTTAAACAATAAGGAGGTATCATCTGCGAACAACACTATGTTTTGGTTATCCCCTACATAATAAGGTAAGTCATTAATATATACAAGGAACAGAAATGGCCCCAGAATGGATCCTTGTGGAACGCCCATTTTTATAACAGAACCAGATGATCGTACACCATTAACATCGACCCTCTGAATTCTGTTGTACAAATATGATGTTAAAAGTTCGAGAGCCTTATTCCTGATCCCATAGTGGTATAATTTCTTGACGAGAATTTCATGGTGTACACAATCAAACGCCTTGGATAAATCGCAAAATATACCTAAAGCATCATGCGATTTCTCCCAGGCTGTAAAGATATTTTTTAATAATTCTACACCCGCATCAGTAGTAGAGCAATTCTTAGTGAAGCCAAATTGCTGTTTGTGAAATATATCATGTCTCTTAAAATGATGTAACATTTGACTCAGCATAAGTCTTTCAAAAACTTTACTAAGTGTGGGTAGTATGGAAATTGGTCGAAAATTATTAAGATCAGACATACTACCCGCTTTGAACAAGGGAATCACTCTACTAATTTTCATGAGATCAGGAAATACGCCTCGAGCAACACAACCATTAAACACAGATGCCAGATGGGGGGCAATAATATCAATTATAGAATTTACTGTCTTTACAGAAAAGCCCCATAAATCAGCTGTCTTCTTAACATTAAGATTTTTAAAAGAGTTTATGATATCATTCCTACTGACATCTGAGAACTCAAAGGATGTGTCGCATTTTACAATACACTGTTTCAAGAGTGACTCGGCTAAAATAGGAGAACACATCAATGATTTAGTTGTCAGTAAAGGAATATTACTGAAATATTTTTCAAATTCGGTTGCCACTTCTTCGTCCGCACATATATTTTTATCATCAATAATTAAATTGAAGTCCTTCTTCCGTACAGTATTTCTACCAGTTTCACTATTAATCACGTTCCAAGTCATTTTAATTACATCACTAGATCGTTTGATTTTATTTCTCAGATAAATTGCTTTAGCAGAGGAACAGGCACGTTTGAATATTTTAGAATATTTTTTTACATATTCTAGGAACACTGGACTATGGTTATAAGACTTTTCGTCATAAAGATCATATAACCTTCGTCTACTCTTGTAGATACCACAAGTTGCCCATTCACTAAAGCCAGCAGGTACTCCAATTGTTACAGTTTTAGGTTTAAATATTTTACTAAATTCATCATCAATTATTTGAAATAGGGATGTATACAATTCATTGGGGTTATCATGAAAAGGCAATAGTGGTACTTTCATACTCAAATTGTGTCTAAAGTGCTCTAAGCGGCTGACATTAATAGGAACAAAGGTAATGCATTCTCGTGGAATCCTATTAGTTCTAGGAAGTACAACAAGTTGTCCGCAGTGATCTGATTCTAATGTGTTTATAATGGATTTACTAATCAGTTTAGCATTTATAAAAATATTATCTATACAAGTTGCACTCCCAGCAGTTATCCTAGTAGGTTCCAGAAAAGCATTATATAAATTATAAGAATTCATTAAATTTTTAAATTTTTGTGTTATATTATTATTGTCTAATAAATTAATGTTAAAATCCCCGCAAACAGCAACTGTTTTATTTGAGGCCGAGGTTTTGAGTAAGATATCTTCCATTAATTTCTCAAAATCATCATATGGGGAGCATGGGGGTCTGTATACGCATACAACTATGAACTGCTCAGACTCAACACAAGCAATTTCAATAACACGTTCAACAGACAATCTTACAATATCTTTTCTTTCCTTAGATTTAATTAATTTATTTAAAATTATTAAAGAGCCACCTCGTATCATATTGGTTCTGTTGAACGAGCTAACAACCTGGTGATTGGGAAAATTGAACATTAATTGGTTGCCTTTAAGCCAGTGTTCAGTAATGCAGAGAAAATCTATATGGCAACCATTCAAAAATAATTCAATCTCCAAATCTTTACCTAACATACCTTGAATATTTTGATGTACCAGACTAATTGACTTATATGTATTGTTATGGCTATTTTTAAAGCAAGAGGAATTCTCTATTGTCTTATTGAGTAATTTAAATGAATGTCATTATTTCCACAATTGGAAATGTTACAATTTAAATTAGTGATGTCAATATTATTTTGCTCAATAAAAGCAACATTTTTAGCCAAATTCTTGGCTGATGTAAAAATAAAATAAGATAGCGAATCAGCTATCAAATTCTTAAAATATTTTGAAAGATAACAACTATCTTTTGTCATAAAAAAATTCTTATTAACATAACTGTTAATGTCAATAACATGCATTTTATTTTCTAAAATATAATTTGTTTTTGTTTTACTATTATGTAATGTCAAATTTAAGTTATAGATGGATTCATTTTCCATCTGTGTCAAACATGTCCTGTAAGGAAATGTGAACATAACAATTTTGTTTACATTTAATAAATTACTAAGTTTACAGTTATATTGTAATAATTGTTTCTTGCTCACATTTACTTTATTGCCTACAAGTATTAATAATGTACTACCAGGACTAAACTTATAATTAAATATTTTTTGCATTATATCATGGTAAGACAACCCCGGCGAACAGTTATTAACAATTGAATGTCCTTTATGTGATAAAAGAACACCCATATTTTTACCAATTTCATCACTAAACATGACAGTTGTGCTTTTAACACCTATATTTTGCAATTTATTTAAAGGTATGTGTGTAGTGGCTGTCCGCAGGGAACCGTTAGTGAAAGATGAAGTATCAGAGCTTACAATAGTTTGCTCAGTTAATTGCTCAGACATACATATGTATATGAGAGGAATGTTCTAAAGATTTACAATTACTTACATTACTGGCTGATTCCTTACCCTTAGAACTAGAATATTTAATTGTCATAGCTTCCAATTTTTCTTGAAGACAGTTAATTTGTAATTGGAAGTTATGAACGTCACTTTTGTGTTGTATAGTTTTATTTTCTAACTTACTTACATAAAAATCAAGTTTCTCGATCAGATGTAATCGTTCTCTATCCCATTTAACATTTTTAATGAAAAACTTGTGCTTTTTAACCAGGTTTTGTGTTTTCCTTATATATTTATTTATTCTGACAATTTTCCTGAACTTTTTTAATGTATAGTTCCTACCGCACTCAGATACCCCCTCATTGCAAGATGGTAAAAAATCTTCAACTGTGTCAGTTGGTATGAAGGAAATCTCAGGTGCAGGAGAAACCAAGTTTGGAGCACTGGTAATCAGCTCATCAAATAGGCTTTGGTTTAGTGAGGCTGTCATATTATACTTGGCATTTTCAAACTCTTTTATTTGATTATTCGCCTCTTGTAGTTGGTGTTCAAGTGTAGTTATGCGATTAAGACTGTTTATATATTCTAGACTACACTCTTGAAAACCATCCACAATAATTTGGAGGCTATCCCGGGCTTGTACAGCCTCACTAAGTTCAGTATGCAGCTGTGTCATTTCTAGTTTTAAGTTTTTATTAGAATCGAGCAAGTCTAACAGTTCCCTCTCGCTGTCATCTCGTTCCTTGCCTAATTCACTGCATAATTCCTTTGCTGCCTTCAATTCACTCAAAGCCAAATGGAGCTTAGTCTCCTCCTGGCGAGCGAAGGCCTTGCGGGTCAACATTATGTAATGTAATATTAGTTAATATCTTAGAAGCAAATGAGAAATGCAGCAAACACAGAAAGTTAAGGTAGGTAGTAAACGGTTAACTATTAAATTTTGAAAATTATGTCAATATATATACTACTACAGTACTACTATAATATAGCTACTATGATCACTATTTTAGTAATAAAATAAGTTACCTTATTATGAGACAACAACGAAAACAGCAGATTATATTACAAATCTAAAACACTGGTAAAAACAACACTGTCACCGACACTTACGAAATATTTATAAAGTATAGTTTTGGCAACTAACTGGTGTTGGAAAAGCAATTAAACATTAAGTTGCTCTTTAAAGAATGCGAAATTGGTAAAAGAGTAATAAGAATAAGCTAAATTAAATATAAAATTAAAATAAAGTACGAGAGCAAAAACAGACACAGCTGATCGCTCGGTGTTGCCAATGCGAAAAAAGCACTTACTTATGATATTCTATTTATAAAACATTTCCAATTACACAGCACAGCGAAGTGACAAAATGTTCGACAGGTTGTAACTTGATGTTCAAATTTTGAAGCAGCATTACGCGGTAATCCAAATAACGCGCTGTAATTGGCTTACGAAAACGGTACTCTAAAGGATCGCCAGATGCAGTTAGCTTAAAGTGTTTTCGAACTTAAGTTATAAGACGAAAAATGTGAAGGTACTTCTAAGTACCATAAGAAGGGAAAGGGTTAAAATCGTAGATGTAACCCGAGCCCCAAAACAACTCGAGAAGATGGAGTAAGAATACAATTCTTATATACGGATATGCAAGTAGAGAGGGAAAATGTTAGATAAAATCATAAATTAATTCCTTTAAGCAGTATATATAAGATAAAATGGAAAAGAAGTAAGTAATATAAATCAAATTCTTTTACATAGCGATGTTCACGGTGTTCAGGCACTGGCTACAGAAATTAACAAAATCTTATTTTGTTTATAGACTGGTTCATAGCCAACCCAAAAAGGGGTTCAGCAATATAAATTCGAATTAAGTACCAGTTACAACATTGATACAAAGTTTTCTAATGCCAGCAACTAAATTTTAAGTGACACCTAAGGCAGTCTATTTAGCAAACAACATTAAAGATGGTTGACTTTGCGATATTTATCTTATTCAACTATTGATACTTAACTTATTCAACCACATATTGAATAGCTCAACGCTGTATATATGTATGTAATACTTAATATATATTTTTAGTAGAGCGCTGCTTTTATAATGTTAATGATTTCTTAAATGATAATTATGTAATGTAAATTTAGTTGATATGACATTATTTTGTTAATTTGACATTTAATTTCATTATTCATGTATTAGACAGAGACAACTCTAATTAAAATTTGTAAACCTTATAATTAGCATGCCCGAAAGATAGAACACACACGCTTACCATAACTAATTCTAAAACCTTGTATTACCTATGTTCCGCAAATAAATATTATATATTTTTGAAGTGAAAACTTCTTTAGGCGCGTTGAGCGTTTTTGGAAGGGGAAAAACTTATAGGTTCGCGTCACCGACATGCTAAAGCTAATAGTATATCTATAGCTATGTGAAAACTTCTTTAGGCGCGTTGAGCGTTTTTGGAGGGGAAAACTTATAGATTTTTATTTTTATATAAAAATTAGAAAATTATTATTATTTCAATTAGTCTTAAGTTAATAGTTTTCACTTCTATCGGCAGTCCCCATGACTGCCTGTTGTTTTTTTTATCTTTGTATAAAAATTAGAAAATTATTATTATTTCAATTAGTCTTAAGTTAATAGTTTTCACTTCTATCGGCAGTCCCCATGACTGCCTATTTTTTTTTTTAATTCACGGGATCTTCCATGTGGAAGATGCCCGAACCTTTGGGAGGCTTACATGGGGATATAGATCCAACATGTAGAGGCCTTTGAAGAAATTTACTCTAAATATTGGGATGGGACACCCAACGATGACATTCCACGTCTGCACATAATATACGTGGACTGACAACGGTAAGTGTATTGTAAACTATTGTGTGATTATGGTAGCTAATATATGATTATGGGAGTGGGTGCTTAGTGGACTAGTTCATCTTAAATCTATGAAATTTTAACTGTCGCCTGCCTTCAAACCCATATTGAGAGATGAACGGTGGCAGACGGCGACTCGCCAACTCACTGAATGGGCCCCCTAAAAGGTCGCCACAGGCATACAAGCCATCCGGGCAACATTGGTGCAAGTGGCTAGGGGGGGTCGAGCGGTGCGGCGTCGGTTTCACCATTGAGTCTGCGATAAACAGAGCCATGGTTTCCCCGTAGTTATGCCCTTAAAAATGACACTTCCACCCCCGAACATATAGCTCTGGCGACCCCTCTCTGACCAGCTGTTTAAGGCAAGCCAGAGCTGAGAGTTCTTCGGGCACTCTTCGGTTTCCACTTTAGCCAGCCAATGAAGGCCAGCTGGAGACGAGGCCCTGATCGACTCTCTGGAGTATTCAGGACCGCAGTGTCGCCACTCACATTCAGCTCGCCACAAGCTGCCCTGTGGTTTATTGGCTTGCCTGTAAATCTTGTGATACATTTTTTTTTATATCAAAAGAACTTAGGGAGCCGTATAATGTTCCTCCGAATTTTGCGTTAGCCTCATGGTGAGGTAAAGTCTGGCCCGGAGGTTTTATAATTATTATTATTATTATATGTTACTTAAATTAATTTAGGTATTTTATAAAATTTGAGTGTCGCTAGTATGATTTCTTTTTCTTTTATAGAGAAAGTAAAGTGAAATTTATTCTTGATTTTGTTAAGTTGTGTGTGTAAATGTGAATTTTTCTGTGCTGCTAATTTGAATTTTTGTGTACAAGTTGTTAGGGAGACATAAGGATATAGCGGATCCATCACACAGAAAGTGCTCTTGCTCTAGGATAGAAAATAATTTCAATACGATCATACAATATAAAAATATATAAGAAGATAGTGTAAAATTTCACGCTAAAGTATATCTCTAAGGTAAACCATTGACTTACCGCAATATCTTGAAGACCTCGAGCCTTTACTTCGGTTTTCCCATATTTGTCAAGCGCAATCAAAGTTACTAAATGATATGTGGTTTGTTGTAGTAGATATGGCTAGCAGCTTACTATGCATTTCTTTTTACTAAAATAAATAAAATAGAAATAAAATTAAATTAAATAAAATAAGCCTTTATTGCTGAGTTTACAATAGTTACAGAACGTAGTTACAGACGGATTATAAACATCAACATGACACTATGAAATAGCTACAATATTCCATCAACACCGACACTGATTTATAAATAAAAAAGTTCTATTCTACAAATATAAACCTGATACAGTACTAGAATATATAATAAAAATAATACTTTAGCAATACATAACGCAGTGCTTGTCCAAACATTACTATATGGAAGGGAGAGTTGGGTATGCAGAAAAGAGCATGAAAGCAAAATTAATGCGGTCGAAATGCGATCTCTACGGAAAATCTGTGGAGTTAGGCTGATCGACCGCATTCGCAACGACGATGTAAGAGAGCGAGTAGGTATGAAAGAGAGTATTGGTGTAAAGATGCGAAAGGGAATGCTCCGATCGTTCGGACATGTGGAAAGAATGCCGAACGAACGTCTGGTTAAGAAGATATACAATGCGAAAGTGGAAGGATGGTACCGGGGGAGACCGAGACTCACCTACCTAGACCAGATTGGTCTGTGGAGTTCTGCGGCAAATTGCAAGTAGAAGTTCTGGAGACGGTGCTTATCACAGGAGTAAGATTTCCTTATATCCTATTCCACCTTAATCCCATCCCGTATTCCTTTCTTCCTTTTTTGAGGTGTACGGTATATTGATTAACCGTGGGAAAGTGGTGGGTCTTCCTTCCTCTCCTCCATTTTATAATAATAATGGATTTCCGCCATGTATCGCCTATTTCAATCAATTATGTAATAATTGTGTACGATAGCGCAATAAATGAATATTGTATTTAACCATATAAATGATAGTACTTTAATATTGATAAATAAAGCAATTCGTGCGAAATTATTCCCTAATCATGCCTAAATATTTTTTTTGACGGCTGGCTATGGTATGGTTTCACCCATACATACTCCCTTTTTTTTTTTTTTTTTTTTGGTGGACTATGGATGCTTCTCGCCCCGCCAAATCGGTCCTTGACTGAGAAGGCGGCGCGTGACCCCATAGACCCACCGTAAAACTCCTCTCTCTTCGCCGTGCGAGCGGGCCACCGGGACCCAATTTTTAACTTCAGTGGCCCGCCCGGCGGTTCTCCCTCGCGGGTTCCTCTCGTCGACGCCCCGACAGATTACGCCGTCGGGGCGTCGCCCTCACGCGGTGGCCTCACGTCGGGCGACCGGACAGTTCCCCGGTCCGATCACCCGAAGCCTCGATTAGGGCGGCATCAGGCGCAGGTATTCGCGCCTACGCCGCCCCGGCCGCTGGCGGTGGCCCAGGTCGCGGGAATCCTCCCTGACCCGTTCCGCCGCTTCCTTTTGCGAGATGACAGCCTCGCAGAAGGCGGCAACCGCGTCCCAGTTCCTGACGCTGTCGACCATCGCCCTCGCGACAGCCGGCAGCGTCAGGTCGGCACCGATAACAGCGGCGAGGTCACGGCGCTGCTGCTCCCATCCCAGACACACCTCCAGCGTGTGTTGCGCCGTGTCCTCGTCACTCCTGCAGTGGTGGCAGGCCAGAGTTCACTCCCTATACGCGACCCTGTGTAGGTACAAACCGAAGCACCCGTGCCCCGTCAATACTTGCACCAGCCGAAAGGTGAGGACTCCATGCCGCCGCTCCATCCACTCTATCATTACGCACAGGAGGGCCTCAACGGTCTCCACACCGTGCCTAGGCCTCTCCAGCCGCGTAGCCCAACGGGCGATAACGTCACGGCGGGCATCCACGCGCCAGGTGGCTATCTCGCTCAACGATGGGGAGCCACCTTCCTCGCGCGCTGTGATAACCCGCCGGTAGAGGTCGGAGAGCATCTCCGCCTCTAGGTCTCACGGGGCTATCCCGGCCAACAGGCACGCCGCCTCTGTCGACACCGTGCGGTACCCGCGAATGGCTCTGACCGCCATGGCTCTCTGTGGCTTCCACAGAACCGCCCTGAGCTGGGCGTTCAGAGCCCTCGCCCACACGGGTGCGCCGTACATGGCCATCGAGCGGATCACCCCCGCATACAGCCGTCGGCCCTCGAACCTGGGTCCGCCCACATTCGGCATGAGTCGAGAAAGGGCGGGCGCCGCGCCGACCAGCCGGGGAGCAATCTGTCGGAAATGCTCCCGGAACCACCATCGCCCGTCGAGCACCAGACCCAAGTAACTCATATGGGCCTGGATGCTGATGTGGATGGAGTTGACCACCAACGAGGCGCCGATGGGTAGCCTCACACGGGGCCCATGGAAAAGTAGGGCCTCCGTCTTGTTTAGGGCCACCCTGAGCCCCAGCGCCTCGATCCGCCTGACCATCTCCTCGGTGCCGAGAGTGGCCAGGCTTGGCGCCTCTTCGAGTGTCCTGCCCTGGGCTGTGACGAGCGTGACGTCAGCGTAGCACACCAAGCTCACCCAGGGGGGGGGACTCCCTCTCAACGCCCAGTCGTACCCGATGTTCTACCGAGTCGGCCCCAGAACCGACCCAATTTTTTTTTTTCGCAAGGTGGGACCATGGATGTGGTCGCGCCCCGGCAAATCGGCCCGAGGCGACGGAAAAGGCGGCGCGCAAACCCATGGACCCACCCTGAAAACACCTCTCTTCGCCGTGCGAGCGGACCACCGGTACCCGATCTTTGTCTTCAGTGGCCCGCCCGGCGATATACCCTCTCGGGTTCCTCTCTCGTCGACGCCCCGATAGCTTTCGCCGTTGAGGCGTCGCCCTCACGCGGTGGCCTCACGTCGGGTGACCGGACAATTCCCCGGTCCGATCACCCGAAGCCTCGGTTAGGGCGGCATCAGGCGCAGATACTCGCGCATGCGCCGCCCTGGCCGCGGGCGGCGGCCCGGTTAACGGGAATCCTCCCGGACTCGTTCCGCCGCCTCCTTCTGCGAGATGACAGTCTCGCAGAAGGCGGCGACCGCGTCCCAATTCCTGACGCTGTCGACCATCGCCCTCGCGACAGCCGGCAGCGTCAGGTCGGCACCGATAATAGCGACGAGTTCGCGGCGCTGCCCGTCCCAGCCCGAGCATCCCTCGAGCGTATGTTGCGCCGTGTCCTCGTCACTACTGCAATGATGGCAGCCCGGAGTCCACTCCCTGTTTATGACCGTGTGCAGGTATTTCCCGAAGCACCCGTGCCCCGTCAACACCTGCACCAGTCGGAAGGTGAGGACCCCGTGCCGCCGCTCCATCCATTTCATCAATACGGGCCGGAAGGCCTCGACGGTCACGATACCGTGTCTAGGCCTCTCCAGCCGCGTGACCCAACGGGCGATGACGTCTCGGCGGGCGTCCTCGCGCCAGGTGGCTATCTCGCTCAACGATGGGGAGCCACCCTCCTCGCGCACTGAGGTAACCCGCCGGTAGAGGTCGGAGAGCATCTCCGCCTCTAGGTCCCACGGGGGTGTCCCGGCCAATAGGAACGCCGCCTCTGTCGACACTGTGCGGTACCCGCGAATGGCTCTGACCGCCATGGCTCTCTGTGGCCTCCACAGAACCGCCCTGAGCTGGGCGTTCAGAGCCCTCGCCCACACGGGTGCGCCGTACATGGCCATCGGGCGGATCACCCCCGCATACAGCCGTCGGCCCTCGAAACTGGGTCCGCCCACATTCGGCATGAGCCGAGAAAGGGCGGACGCCGCGCCGACCAGCCGGGGAGCAATTTGTCGGAAATGCTCCCGGAACCACCATCGCCCGTCGAGCACCAGACCCAAGTACTTCATATGGGCCTGGATGTTGATCTGGATGGAGTTAACGACTAACGAGGCACCGGTTGGCAGCCTTACGCGTGGCCCATGGAATAATAGGGCCTCCGTCTTATTTAAGGCCACCTTGAGACCCAGCGCCTCGATTCGCCTGACCATCTCCTCGGTGCCGAGAGTGGCCAGGCTCGCCGCCTCTTCGAGTGTCCTGCCCCGGGCTGTGACGAGCGTATCGTCAGCATAGCACACCAAGCTCAGTCCAGGGGGGAGACTCCCTCTCAACGCCCAGTCGTAACCGATGTCCCACAGAGTCGGCCCCAGAACCGACCCCTGTGGAACACCGCACGACATGAGCGTCCGCACAATGTCCCCTGCGGGACCCGCGCAGAGGATACTGCGCCCCTCAAAATAGTCTCCCACCAGCCGCCTGAGGTACAGGGGCACTCCATGGAACCGGAGCGCCTCCCTGATGCAGCCGAATTGCAGACTATTGAATGCGTTGGCGATGTCCAACGACACCGCCAACAGCACTCCCTTCCCGGCGACGGCCTCCGCGGCCGTCTGCCTCAGGCGTAGTAGGGCCTCGATGGTCGAACGCCCCCTCTGAAATCCTTATTGAGCGTCCGACAGATCGGGCCCCACCTCCTCCAGGCGTCGGACGATGCGGGCAGCGAGGACACGCTCCAGCAGCTTACCCACATCGTCGAGGAGCACGATGGGCCTGTAGGCCGACGGCAAATCCGGGGACCGTCCCGGCTTTGGCAGGAGAACCAACCTCACTTCCTTGCAGCACTCAGGGAACCGTCCAGACGTCAGACAGGCGTTGAACAGCTGCCTGAGGCGAGGCTCGAAGTGCTCGAGGAGCGACGTCAACACCCGGACTGGTATTCCGTCCGGGCCGGGGACCGTGCGCACCCGTGTGGGCGAGGGCTCTGAACGCCCAGCTCAGGGCGGTGCTGTGGAGGCCACAGCGAGCCATGGCGGTCAGAGCCATTCGCGGGTACCGCACGGTGTCGACAGAGGCGGCGTGCCTATTGACCGGGACACCCCCGTGGGACCTAGAGGCGGAGATGCTCTCCGACCTCTACCGGCGGGTTTCCTCAATGCGCGAAGAGGGTGGCTCCCCATCGTTTAACGAGATAGCCACCTGGCGCGAGGACGCCCGCCGAGAAGTCATCGCCCGTTGGGCTACGCGGCTGGAGAGGCCTAGACACGGTGTCATTACCGTTGAGGCCCTCCGGCCCGTACTGATGGAATGGATGGAGCGGCAGCACGGGGTCCTCACCTTCCGACTGGTGCAGGTGTTAACGGGGCACAGGTGTTTCGGGAAATACCTGCACACGGTCGTGCACAGGGAATGGATTCCGGGCTGCCATCATTGCAGTAGTGACGAGGATACGGCGCAACATACGCTCGAGGAATGCTCGGGCTGGGACGAGCAGCGCCGCGACCTCGTCGCTATTATCGGTGCCGACCTGACGCTGCCGGCTGTCGCGAGGGCGATGGTCGACCGCGTCAGGAATTGGGACGCGGTCGCCGCCTTCTGCGAGGCTGTCATCTCGCAGAAGGAGGCGGCGGAACGGGCCCGGGAGGATTCCCGTGACCCGGGCCGCCTCGTACAGCTGGCCTTCCCGCTCAGCGTCGCGGTGACGCCGCCGGCTGCGGGTGTAGGACCTTCGGGCACTGATACGGCGGACCTTCGTGCGGCGGCACGAAGGTCCGCCAGTCTTGGGGACCACCAGTAGACCCCCTGCCTCGGAGGTGGACGCCGCCGCACTCTGGGTATGGCCGCATCGCAGATCTGCGTTAACGCACTGCGAATGCGGACAGCCTCAGCGTCCGCTCCGTCCGCTGGGGGTGGTGAGGACAACCAGGTGCTGACAATGGCCACCTCCGCCAGTAGATCCCTGTCAAGACGACCCACAGCCCACCGCGGAAACGCGGGAGCTTCGTCCGCCCTGTGACCCCTACCGGGTTTCCGGGGGGAGACCTCCATCCGGATGTACCGGTGGTCCGACAGGGTCTCCGCCTCCTCCAGGACACTCCAGTTCCTCACCCGTGGCGCGACAGCGGGGCTAGCGAACGACAAGTCCACTATCGACCCGTCCTGCCGCCGCACACACGTGTTCACCGAGCCCCTGTTAAGAATACAGAGGCCCAGTAAAGACGCCCACTCGATGACCGCCCGCCCGCGGTCGTCCGTCATAGGGGATCCCCACGCCGTAGATTTGGCGTCAAAGTCCCCCAGAACCAGGACGAGGCCCAGTGCCAGTCGCCGTATCGAGGCCTCCAAGGTGGTGAGTGTGGCCCCGAAATCGTCCATCCTCATAGTGGGGGAGAGGAATACGCTGTAGAGCGTGACTCTTCCCCACTCCGCCGCGACAAATTCCTCGCCCCTATCCAAAAGGGACAAGGACGGGAAGTGCCGCTGCGTTGAGACGACGATTGCCGCGGTACCGTTTCGACTGACCACCCGATTGGGGCGATCAGGCACGGCGTACGGTTCCGCGACTACGGCTGCACCAATCGACCACTCCGCAATGGATTGCAGGAGGAAATCCTGCGCTCCGGCGGAGTGGTTGGTGTTGGCCTGCAGGAGGAGGTGCATGGATGGTGTCCCTTCTCTTTCAATTCTGTGCAGGTACTTACTAAAGACCCCATGCCCGGTAAGCACCTGCACCATCCTAAAGCTTAGGCTGCCGTACCTTCTATTAATCCAGCGGTGGAGATGTGGCGCAACCGCCTCCACAGTCCCCCGCCCTGCTACGGGGGACTCCAGACGGTTTTCGAGACAATAGCCTCCCGGAGGTCTTCCACCGTCACCGAATCGTCCAAACCCGAAATGCGCATTTCGGCGCACTAAACGGGCCTGGCGATCTTGATGTCACCCTCCCCGGCGAACAAACCTCGCAGCTTCTCGGCCACGCTGTCGGCCGTCTTGGCGCCCTTGGCACCTGGGAACTCGAGAATTCGAGCCCCCGTCCGGGCCTTGCGGGTCCTGGCTTCGACGCCTCCAATATCGGAGACATCTAGCTCCCGCCGGGCCTTCCTCAAGACGACCTCGTAGCTGAGGCCCTTCTCGGCCGCCTCGGGCAGCACAGTGATCACCACTGCGGCCGTCTTCGGCGACTTGAGCCCCTTGCGCGGTATCTTCTTCTGTCCGGCTCCTGCCTGTGGAGCGGGGACCTCAGCGGCGCGCTTGGCCTCCGCTCTCCTTCTTTGGCCGAGACTCCTTCTATCGCGCTCGGCTACCTGCCAACCCTGTTCGGGTACGGCAGTCGTGCCAGACGCGGAAGGCCTCGTCGCAGCCTTGCTGGTCGTCACCGGCGGTGTTGTTGCGGGCGACTTCAGCGGCGTAGCTCCCCACGCGGCCACCCTGACAAGGCAGCGGGGCGGGGGCTGTTGCCACATGCGGCCGCTTGTCCACGGCGAGAGGTGGTCGGACACATGGTTCTGGAGGCAACCTTGCCTCCAGAACGGCGAAGCGCGCATCGACGAGCTTGCCCACTGCGCCGACGATTTTGGCGAGGGCCTCGTCCGATATGCCTCCCACCTCAAACGGGGTCGGCTGAGCCTCCTCAGGGGCCCGTTCTGCGGCGCCTGGCGGCTTTGGCGCCGCAGGGGCGCTAGCCGGCGGCAAGCGGTCCGCGGGGAGAGGCGTCTTCCTCGCCGCGGGGACGGGTGTGACGGTGACGCCATCACCCAACGCGTCGGCGCCGCAGCGCGAGGCGGCTTTGGCGCCGCAGCGGCCGCTGAGTAGCCGGCCTTGGCCGGTGGCGCGGCGACACGAACAGCGCCACTTGCGCCTTGAGGTCGGCCACGTCCATCAGCAGCTGGCGGTTTGCCCGACGCATCCCCGCCAGCATGTCGCCCAGGTTCCGAGTCTGCAGGCCTGACATCTCGCCTGTAAGGCGGACATTTTCGGCCCGCAGATCCGTGGGGTCGCCGGCGCGGGCAGCGACCGCCGCCGCCCTTTCCACAACCGAGGCCCCTCGCCCTCTTCGGGAGGCCTGCATCTTGAGTGGAGGCATGTCGGCCACGCTCCCCTCAGAGTCGGCGCCCGAGCTGCTTCCTTTACTCAGGGGGCGCTTTCGCACCTGCGAGGGGAGGGCCTCCTTCTTCTTAATCGCGGTCGCCGGCGGCGTCTTTGCTGCTAGACGCGCCGACGACCTAGTGGGGCCTTCACCAGCCGGCCCGCTGTCCTCTTTGGACGGCCCTGCGGGAATATCACCGCCCTCGTCCATTCTGAGGGTAGATCCGCCGCCCTCGTCTTCGGACGGCTCTGCGACATCGCTGTCGCCCTCGTCCGCCGACGGTTCTGCTGCGAGTCTACCATCGTCCTTCTTCTCTTCAGCGACGGCAGCCTCCCTGCGCGCTCGCTGCTCCTCCAGCCGCCTTTTGTGGCTCAGGCCGTTGCCCCGAGACTTTCGAGGCGACTTCCTCTTCTTCTTCTGGGCCTCCACGATTTGTGCCGGGCCCTCGGCGGACGCCTCAAATCCTGAGGACGAGGCGTCGTTGTCAGTTTTTCTTTGGCTTGACAAGGCCGTGGTGTGAGAATCACACAGATTCCCGTCGGTGTTAAAGTTTTTTATATTGGTATCCATGAGATTCCCACGAGTAGGGGAGATACACAACGTCGACCCGGGCAGAGATCCCTTTACCCGGGCAAGCCTACATTTACCAACCAAGGGGTCAGCCGGTGCCCTGGCTGGAGCGTGCTAACGACAGAACAACCCATCTGCCATGCATCTTCTCGCCGCACGCCAGAACTTAAGATTCTGGGTGATTTCCGAGTCCGAATGTTACTTCGAACTCTTTATAGAGGTTGTCTTCCTCGCGGTCCGGGCGGTTAAGCCAAGACCCTCGCTCCTGATACTACGCCTCAAGACAACGTGTCTTGAAGCAAGATATCAGGTTTACGATGTGTGGGCGGTGGCATGTGCCTGCCCAGCCCTCAAATGAATGAGTGACTGAGCCCGTCCCAATATTTCGCGTCCTATAACCTCTACTACGACTGTAGTTAGAGTAAGGAGCGAAATCGCGCAGATATTCGCTACGGACGACAGTACAACAGAAGAACTGGGGACCGCCGCCCGCACCCAGGGTACACCGCGTGGAGGTTTTCTGGGATAGTACCCCACCCATACATACTCCCTGGGGCAGGCTTTTTATTTATTTTATTTTTGTTCATAAGATATTTAACACTTCTGTCAGCAGTCCTCGTGACTGCTTTGTGTTTTTTCTTATATATATATGTGTATATGTAAGGCTAAAAACTCACGAAATAGTTTTTATCCGTGCCCCGCGCAGTGGAAGGACAGGTGCTTTATTTCCAAACTCATGAGATCGGAGTTCCGTGCGGTTATGCAGCCGTCGCGGTGGCAATTGTCACTCGCAAATTTGGCCGGTGATTATCGCAAGACGTCCATTAACGAGCAGTTGAGTTCCAGACCGATGTAGACACACCAGAAACAAGCTGTTATATTATATTTACTTCACAGAAGAACTAAAATAAAAGCACTTAAAAGGTTTTGGGTACATTCACTGAATTAGTATAGAGATCTATGTGTTTACGAACGAAGCTCATACTCCATACATCAACGTTTCTGTCAAACCCAAATCAGCCGTTAATTTTAATTTTATATAGACTCATTACCATTCGCTCCTCCGCTGTATCATGTACTCATTTATTCATTATAAGAAAATCATAAATTTAGCCGTTTTATTCAATCATCCTCAAGTAAAGCTTCACTAAAAGCACCCTAAAGTTTATACATGGTCCTTCGAGCCGGATTTAAATAACAGAAGAAAGAAAATATATGGGTCCTGAAGATCGATCAATTTGGATTACGTACGTGTACGAAGCCTAATTTAAAAAGTGCATTTATATATACCTAATATAATTTCAGGTTGGTAAAATACTTGTTTCCCAGAATGACTGAAGAAAAAGATTTAATTAAAAAACGAGGCAGTTACAAAGGACGTCTAACGGCTTTTTCTACATTTTTAAATAGTTTGAATATTTCCTCATTAAGTTCCACTGAAGTCACCGAATTGCAATTACGAATAGGTAAGATTAATTTAGTATACGAACAATATGACGAAGTGCAATTAAAAATTGAATGTATTAGTGATAATCTAAATATGCATACTATTGAGCGAAATGAATTCGAATCTAGCTATTATAGGTTGATTGCTAAAGCTCAAGATATAATAAATCATTATTCTAATGATAAAGACAATTTCAAATTACTGAAATTTAGCACTTAATATGCTTAATTATTTATAAAATCCGATTACGAAATGAAAAATGATGTCGCAAGCGGGATTCGAACCCGCGTCTATTGGGATTCCGGCCCAATCGTGCTGCCACTGCACCACCGCGACTAATTGTAGGACATGCAAATTTCACTCCGTATTATATTTACGTCTTAAGGTGACGGTATGCTATCTACCCGACAATGTTTACACACTGTTATAGGCTTAATACTTCAAACTTTACAGTTAGAATTGTATTAAACGATGACACAACCTTGTTATTTAAATTACTGAAATTTAGCACTTAATATGCTTAATTATTTATAAAATCCGATTACGAAATGAAAAAGCACGATTGGGCCGGAATCCCAATAGACGCGGGTTCGAATCCCGCTTGCGACATCATTTTTCATTTCGTAATCGGATTTTATAAAGACAATTTCAGTTTAAAAAGTTCGCAAAGTAAGCATAAGCTCGTTAAGCTACCCACAATTCAGTTGCCTAAATTTAGTGGTGCATACGAAAATTGGTTGGAGTTTCATGATACTTTTTCTAGTCTTATACATTCAAATGATGAGATTGACGATATAAATAAGTTCCATTATTTAAGGACGTCATTGGAGGGAACAGCTGTAATGGTTATACAATCAATCCAATTCTGTGCTAATAACAACCCGACCCGATCGTTAGAAATACGTAATAAGGTCACCAGTGCACTTGCAGCTGCTGGTATGCCATTAAGAAAGTGGAAATCAAACTACACTCAGCTCGAAAGTCCGCTTATACAATCATCAGTAGATCTTAATATTGGGACTACTGAGCCAAGCAAGACCTTAGGTCTCGGGTGGTTAACAGATTGTGATCAATTATATTTTCCAATAGGTAAGTTAGATTCGAGTTGTTATTCCAAACGTAGCATCCTATCAGCCATCGCTCAGATATTTGATCCACTAGGTCTAGTATCGCCTTGCGTTATACGCATGAAATTAATTTTACAAAAATTATGGTTAGAGAAGATCTCATGGGATGATAAACTACCACAGGAAGTAATTTCAATTTGGAGTGATATTATTGCTAATTTACCAATATTAAATAATATTAGAATACCACGTAATGTTATTTGCGAAAATTATCGCTTTATTGAAATGCATATTTTCACTGATGCTTCAGAGCAAGCTTATGGTGCTTGTCTTTATATTCGCAGCATCAGTCATACTGGCCATTATTTAGTAAGATTATTACTGGCAAAGAGTCGCGTGGCTCCTATAAAGCCCACAACAATCCCAAGACTAGAATTGTGTGGAGCACTAGTCGGGGTACGTCTATTTGAAAAGGCAATTAATTCTTTAAGACTTAAAGTTAACAATGTTGTTTTCTGGACCGATTCAGCTATCGTGTTAGGTTGGCTTAAGATGTTACCAAATAAATTAAAACCATTTGTGCGTAATCGGGTGGCGGATATATTAGAAAAATCCAATAATTATACTTGACGGCATGTCCCTACCAATCTTAACCCCGCTGATTACATAACACGCGGTGTAGATTTTAAATCAATTCAAGCTCTTGATATCTGGTGGTCAGGGCCTTCATTTTTAAAAGGAGACATATCGCATTGGCCTGTTGACTTAAGCGTCAAGGAGACATTGCCTGAAATAAAACCTGTTTGTTTACATTTAAATATTAAAGAAAAATGTAATAACAAAGTAAATTCATTTATTGATTTCGATCGCTTCTCTAATTTTTTACGTTTAAAACGCACTGTAGCCTATGTAGTTCGTTTTATAAATAAATGCAAGAGGTTACCTATATCTGAAACCTATTTGACACAGAATGAATTACAGCACGCATTAAATATAATAATTAAAATTTCACAAAATGATTCCTTTCCTGAATATAATTTGCTAATCAATAAACAGAATTTGTCTAAAAAGAGCCCGTGGCTCAAGTTTAGTGTATTTTTAGATGAAAATAATATTATGCGTGTTGGAGGTAGATTAGGAAATTCAAACTTTAATTATGATAAAAAATATCCAATTATTATACAGTCCACACATCGTTTTACGAAGCTATTATTTAATTATGAACATTTACATTTAATGCATGCTGGTCCTCAGTTACTCTTAGCTTCCATTAAGGAAAATTATTGGCCTATAGGTGGGCGTAATCTGGCAAAGACTTGTTGTCGCCAATGTGTCCGATGTAGCCGTTTCAAGGCTCAGGTAATAGCACCTTTGATGGGCAATTTACCCCAAAACCGCCTCACGCCGGGGGGTTATCCCTTTGATAGTGTGGGTGTAGATTATGCTGGACCATTAGCTGCTGTTAGTAGACAAGGGCGAGGTTCTCGCGTCGTCAAAGTATACATTGCTGTTTTTGTATGCTTCACTACTAAGGCAATTCATCTAGAATTAGTGGGCGATTTAACGAGTCATAGTTATATTTCTGCATTACGTCGCTTTATATCACGACGAGGAAAACCACAGAATATTTACTCTGACAATGGTTCTTCGTTTGTGGGTGCCTATCATGAACTATCAAATTTTCTCAAAAATAATTGCAATTCGTTAGGCGAAAGTTTGGCTAATGAGGGAATTCAATTCCACTTCATTCCTGCATATGCACCGCATTTTGGCGGACTCTGGGAGGCAGGTGTTAAGTCAACGAAATATCATTTAGTACGAGTATTAGGTAATTGTCATCTTACTTATGAGGAACTCAACACAGCACTTGTTCAGATTGAGGCTATACTGAATTCTCGACCACTCACTCCTATTTCGTCGGACCCTGAAGATTTGACCCATCTTACTCCCGGCCACTTTCTAATTGGGCGACCATTGACGGCAATACCAGAGAGAAGCTTTGAGGACCAGGCTTACACTGATTTAAAGCGATTTCAACGTATACATCAACTCCGCGAGCATTTTTGGAGACGTTGGAGTAAAGAATACGTTGCTGAGTTACAGCAAAGGACAAAATGGCGGACAACAAATGAACCCTTGAAGTTAAATTCCCTAGTTATCTTGAAGGAAGATAGCTTGCCACCACTGAAATGGCGTTTGGGTCGGGTTGTTGCTGTTCATCCTGGTGATGACGGGATAAGCCGAGTTGCTGATGTCAAAACGAGCACTGGAGTTGTGAGAAGAGCGTTCAGCAAAATATGCCCACTTCCTGAATGTTCATCGTAACCACTGTTTGGTTGAAAGACAAGCTTCCAACGCCCGGGGGCATGTTTACGAACGAAGCTCATACTCCATACATCAACGTTTCTGTCAAACCCAAATCAGCCGTTAATTTTAATTTTATATAGACTCATTACCATTCGCTCCTCCGCTGTATCATGTACTCATTTATTCATTATAAGAAAATCATAAATTTAGCCGTTTTATTCAATCATCCTCAAGTAAAGCTTCACTAAAAGCACCCTAAAGCTTATACACTATGGATTACTTGTTACACTGCTTTCATTGATCACGATTAGTGAATTAAAGAAAACCACCCGCCAACCAATTGAAGAGCACGCGAGCGTAAGCTGCCGAGGCTGCGGATGACCGTGGTCCGCGCGATTCTATTAGTTGCCCGCCAGCGCAGTGGGATCCGCAAACAACCGTACACACCACGTACGGCGTAAAACGGGCCGTAAGATGTGCTTTTATTTTTTACATAATCAACATTCTACAGAAATCAGCATTGTACAGAAGCTACGGGCCCGTAATCGCGGCGGGTGCGAGTGAAAATCGCTCCCTGAGTTCTTAGCCTATGTGTGCGTGTTTGCTTACCCTTCTAATCTATTTAAAAATGTACAAATATGAAAGAAATAAATATAAATTATAATAATAATTATTATTATTTATTTCCCTCTGAAACATGGTACAATAAGATGTTACAACTTTTATTTGTTCTACATTTTCTGTAATAATTATATAACATGCAAAATTATAATAGCTTGCAAATATCATGTCATATTTTGACCTTAACACTAGGGTGGTTCATTTATGTATGGAGAAAAAAAAAGTTATAATTTTCTTTCGGGCACAGTGAATAAACGGTGCTAAAATATAAGTGGAAAAAACTGTGAACATTAGTAATAATCAGCTTCTTCTGCCTTCGGTTTCAAGTCGAAAGTTTATAAAAAGTGTGGTTTTAATGATCTTAGCAGAATGGCAATAAGCTGCATACATCAAGTCTTAAACAAATTGTTATTTGTTTAAGACTTTTATAAGTGTGTTTATTAAAGAGAATAAAATTGCAAATATGTTTTACGATAGATAAAATAATAACTACATTGAGACCTTAATTAGTGACAAAATCCTTTTTGCTGTGGAATTTCGGCATTGATTTTCTGGCATCGTTCTGGGTTGAGGTAAAGCGTTTTCTTGCTTTTCTACCATTGTTTCTGTTATTAAATAAAGTAGCAGAAGCTAAAGGTTGATTCAATCTAAAATCCATATAACTCCCTCGCATTTACCAACATTCACGTTGGCAATGTCACATATCATCGAATGATTTATTGATATTGCATTCAAAAAAAATATGAGTGTTTCATGTTTTATACACCTTGCAGTGCCTGGAACGGGTATAACGTAATCAAAAAACTTCAAGTTGGGTACTTTTATCAAAGAAATTTGTTTTCAAGTATGCGTATATTATTCTGTCATTTTTAGATATAGTTAATTTTGGTCTTTTCTTCCATCGAAGTACAATGCCGGTATTTGTGACACAGTTTTTTGTGATGTTATATATCTTCTAATTGTATTTGAGTGGCGGCGTTGCTCTTTTTGTCTATTACTTGTGAATTTGACGACGGCAGAAATTACTGATGCCATAGCATTTGCTTACCTTTTAATACTGCAAATCTATCGCATATTTTTGACAGTAAAACGCACGGAGCAAATACAAAGAGGAGCTGTTGTAATGAATATTTTCTATGAAACAATGCGTGTCATTTACAGGGGATGAAGGGAACGCTGCTAATGGAGAAAGTGAGACAAGTAATAGTACTTATCTCACTCCCTCCTTTATGTCCATCTACCGGCTATTAGCACAACTACTAATTTCGTATATTGTATGCAGTTGAGCTATCTTGCATTAGATGTCAGTAAGTGTATAGTGTAACAGGGACGTACTCAGAATTTACCTATATCAAGGAGTGCTAATTTTTTTTTTTATTTCAAAGATACAAACAAATCTTATTAGCTGTTTGCTCTATTCAAATACAAATGTTTATAATCAAATAATTCTGCATAGGGAATAGGTGTATGACTACTATTTTTAACCGAAAATTTCTTTATAAGGCTTGTCAGCATTGTTCATAATGTTAATATTTTATGAAAAATCCATATTTTCTTTACTGTCATTCTGATGAACTCAGAAGTTTAGAAACCTTTTTTTTCTTCATATTTATGTCCTTGTCATACGACCAAATAATACAATTATTTGTTTGGGTTTCTAACAAATTGACGAATGAAAGTAGTTGGACTTTTAGTAAATATGTTAGTTACACGGTATTATTTCCTTCCTTTTTGTCTTTTCCATATAAAAAAAGAATCAAACCACTCTATTAAAATAAGGCTTTATATATTTGATAATGCAACAATGGTGTCAATGCAACAATGGTGTCAATGACCAAGACATGTAAAAGAGTATTTCAAGCGAGCAGACCAGCCCCCCCTGGTAGCAACCGTTTGATTGACGCACGGGCCATCTAAAACTTAGCAATGCCCAAAGGTAACTTGAAGACCCGGTCTTCGACGCCACCACCATTTTGAATATTTTTGTGAGGTGCTCAACCTCGTTAATCTTATCAAGAAATTGCATCGAGTGCAATTACATTATTAATAAATAAAGGAGAAAGGGTGACATTGGTTCCAATAATAAAAATGAAATACTCTTTTGTATCATATATTTCTTGAGCTATAGTACCTAGTCTTGCCCTAAATACTGTAACAAAGAAAAACCTTTTTCTATTGCAAAAAATATTTATGACTTTTACAGTGTTAGTTTAATACATAAATATAAAACAATTTAAAATATAAAAAGCTTGTTCGAAGTGGTTTCTATTGGCTGCAATACAGCCCTTTAAATCTTCATTGTTAAAATGAGAAGAACAAATCTTTGTATATTTCGTAGGAGTCCAGTTTTTCTATTAATTTTTGAAGTCCATTGCTTCTAACATCGTCACTGGACGGTATTCTAAAACATACAAAATTTACAGTTTAATTATAATAGGTTCATTTAAAGTAGTGTAAAAAATAATTTTCTTTGATGAAAAATCCGAATGTTATAATTATATTCTAATTACGACCCTGGATTTTTGACACTTTTATAGTTCTTCATAGTTAACGACAGCTGGCGTATTGCTTACAAAATAATTATTAACTACATATAAAACTCATATTTTTGTTGAGGTAAAAGGCTTTGGGTATAAATTTTAATACTCATGGTTATTAGTTATTACAATAATCTTAATAGTTTGAACTGTATGTGCTTTTATTGTTCTGGGTCCTATTACGAAAAGTGGTGCCATCTAGCGTTAAGTAAAATTATTTCTGAACATGATACCGTCAAAAGAACTTTCTAGAAATTATTTTGATAAATTATGAATAAATATACTTACAAATGGAATGTGATTCTTTCCATAGCATCTGTACGTTTATTGGAGTAGTTTTTACATGATAAACACAACACTTCATGGTTTTCTTCCTAATAACATAAAAATACACCAAAAATATAATTTTATGCACCGTACAAACACCGTCAGCGACAACAGAAGACTAATAGGCCACGCCTACTATTGATGTTAACGTGATGACGTCACGGCCTACTTGAGAATCACAGTGCACAGTTACTTAGGCCGTCTCCTCTTTGTATTTGCTCCGTGGTAAAACGTAATCAACTGAGGTTGTAGTTCTGTCAGACTTTGGGTTGGTTCTTCATAATCTTATTTGGCACATTTGGATTGAGATGAGCTACTGAAGGTGCAGATTTTCAGTGCATTTGTAATATATTTCGTACGCACAGAACGTTAATAGCAACTATCATTTGCCTAGTTGTTAGTTAGTTGGTCATGCACTTTAGTTCTCTTGCAGTCTCAGATCTGGTCAAGCAATAAACGCAGATGTCTACTGTGCAGAACTCCGAACAATGATGGCGAAACTCGCAGTAAAACAGCCCCGCCTTGTCAATCGATCTTCAATATTATTGCTCCATGATAACGCAAGACCTCGTACTGCTCGAAAAACTGTTTTAACACTACAAAACCTGCAGTTACAGACCATACGTAATCCTCCGTACTTGCCAGACCTCGCCCCAACCGACTACCATTTTTTCCGCGATTTGGACAATTTTTTGCACGGAAAAAATATCTCTTCTGAGGAAACAGTACGAAACATCTTCACACAGTTTGTGGAGTCCAGGACTCCAGAGTTCTATCGCAAAGGTTTAAATGATCTTCCAATTAGATAACAGAAGTGCAAAGATAAAGAGGGTAAATACTTTGTTCAAAGAAATCTGTTTTATGAACAAAAAAGATTGTTTTAATTTATCAGTACGAAACGGCAATTTCATATTTTAACCCCTAATATATCTATCAATATTGAAACCACAAACTTCTATTTCTTTACATATTGGCTCTTTTTTAGTTTATCTCTTATGTTGTACCTTGTGTCGAGTACACTTATAAAATTTCATCACACCGCATGAACGTTACTAAAATGTTGTCTTTTAAATCACATATACCACCAAACAAGGAACTCTTTCAACGATTTTGAGTACGTTCCATTCTTATGAAAATGCAAAATAAATAACTGATTTCTTGACATGCATTAATCAACGTGTAATATCAATGCTCTACAGGTCTGTCAAGCATAATTATCTTAAGAAATTCTTCTTCCTTACGTATGTCCTTGAACTAAACAAATAAAATGTCGTTATACGTCGTTAGTAAAAACTATTATGCATAAAATATTATAATAATAACTAAAAGAAGTATCGACAACACGACGTCAAAAATCTAGTTTTCCTAAAACATCTTTAACAAACCGGAGGCAATTAACCTTAAAATAATGAAATAAAACTATACATACAAACTAACTAAATCATTTAGCACCTTTTTAGCGTTGAGCCCTATTAAAAATCAAAAAAAAATGAAAATGACTCACACTACTGAACACTCAACACATAATATTAAGTCAAAGTTACAAATTTATTCAAATAACATAAATCTAAACAGAATATGTCAAGGAAACGCAAATGTCATAATATTAATAAAATACATTTTATATTGTAAAAGTCCTGTATGCTATAAAAATGTTGTTTAATTAGCCATCTCGTCAGATTACATTTAAATTGATTAAACGTCATATCGCAGAATTGGTAATGTATATTATTAAGTATTTTATTACACATTATATAGCAATTCTTGGATGTTAATGATAATTTAGTACAAAGAACATACAGTTTTTTAGCATTCTTAGGTCTAGGTGCACCTAGACCTAAGAATGCTAAAAAACTGTATTATGCAATAATTCGGAAGTGGGGGCAGCCGTGGCGAAGATTCGTTCCGCCACCACGGCCCCCGGCCCGGACGGAGTCCCAGTCCGGGTGTTGACGTTGCTCCTCGAGCATCTCGAACCTCGCCTCAGGCGACTGTTCAACGCTTGTCTGACGTCTGGACAGTTCCCTGAGTGCTGGAAGGAAGGGAGGTTGGTTCTCCAGCCAAAGCCGGGACGGCCCCCGGATTCGCCGTCGGCCTACAGGCCCATTGTGCTTCTGGACGATGTGGGTAAGCTGCTGGAGCGTGTCCTCGGTGCCCGCATCGTCCGGCACCTGGAGGAGGTGGGGCCCGATCTGTCGGACGCTCAATTTGGGTTTCGGAGGGGGCGTTTGACCATCGGGGCCCTGCTACGCCTGAGGCAGACGGCCGCGGAGGTTGTCGCCGGCAAAGGAGTGCTGTTGGCGGTGTCGTTGGACATCGCCAACGCCTTCAATAGTCTGCCATTCAGCTGCATCAGGGAGGCGCTCCGGTTCCATGGAGTGCCCCTGTACCTCAGGCGGCTGGTGGCAGACTATTTGGAGGGGCGCAGTGTTCTCTACGCGAGCCCCGCAGGGGACATTGTGCGGACGCCCATGTCGTGCGGTGTTCCGCAGGGGTCGGTTCTGGGGCCGACTCTGTGGGACATCGGGTACGACTGGGCGTTGAGAGGGAGTCTCCCACCCCGGGCTGAGCGTTATTTGCTATGATGACGACACGCTCGTCACAGCCCGGGGCAGGACATTCGAAGAGGCGGCGAGCCTGGCCACTCTCGGCACCAAGGAGATGGTCAGGCGAATCGAGGCGCTGGGGCTCAGGGTGGCCCTAAACAAGACGGAGGCCCTGCTATTCCATGGGCCCCGTGTGAGGCTGCCCAACGGCGCCTCGTTAGTCGTCAACTCCATCCACATCAGTATCCAGGCCCATATGAGGTACTTGGGTCTGGTGCTCGACGGGCGATGGTGATTCCGGGAGCATTTTCGCCAAATTACTCCCCGGCTGGTCGGCGCGGCGTCCGCCCTTTCTCGGCTCATGCCGAATGTGGGCGGACCCAGTTTCGAGGGCCGACGGCTGTATGCGGGGGTGATCCGCTCAATGGCCATGTACGGCGCACCCGTGTGGGCGAGGGCTCTGAACGCCCAGCTCAGGGCGGTGCTGTGGAGGCCACAGTGAGCCATGGCGGTCAGAGCCATTCGCGGGTACCGCACGGTGACGACAGAGGCGGCGTGCCTATTGGCCGGGACACCCCCGTGGGACCTAGAGGCGGAGATGCTCTCCGACCTCTACCGGCGGGTTGCCTCAATGCGCGAGGAGGGTGGCTCCCCATCGTTTAACGAGATAGCCACCTGGCGCGAGGACGCCCGCCGAGAAGTCATCGCCCGTTGGGCTACGCGGCTGGAGAGGCCTAGACACGGTGTCACTACCGTCGAGGCCCTCCGGCCCGTACTGATGGAATGGATGGAGCGGCGGCACGGGGTCCTCACCTTCCGACTGGTGCAGGTGTTAACGGGGCACGGGTGTTTTGGGCAATACCTGTACACGGTCGTGTACAGGGAATGGACTCCGGGCTGCCATCATTGCAGTAGTGACGAGGACACGGCGCAACATACGCTCGAGGAATGCTCGGGCTGGGACGGGCAGCGCCGCGACCTCATCGCTATTATCGGTGCCGGCCTGACGCTGCCGGCTGTCGCGAGGACGATGGTCTACAGCATCAGGAATTGGGACGCGGTCGCCGCCTTCTGCGAGGCTGTCATCTCGCAGAAGGAGGCGGAGGAACGGGCCCGGGAGGATTCCCGTGACCCGGGCCGCCGCCCGCGGCCGGGGCGGCGCAGGCGCGAATACCTGCGCCTGATGCCGCCCTAACCGAGGCTTCGGGTGATCGGACCGGGGAATTGTCCGGTCACCCGACGCGAGGCCACCGCGTGAGGACGACGCCTCGACGGCGAAATCTGTCGGGGCGTCGACAGGAGAGGAGCCCGAGAGGGCATACCGCCGAGCGGGCCACCGAAGACAAAGATCGGGTACCGGTGGCCCGCTCGCACGGCGAAGAAGAGGTGCTTGCAGGGTGGGTCAATGGGGTTGCGCGCCGCCCCTTCCGTCACCCCGGACCGATTTGGCGGGGTGCGACGTTCATGGCCCACCGCAAAAAAAAAAAAAAAAAAAAAAAAAAAAAAAAAAAAAAAAAAAAGGTCTAGGTGCATAATGGCGGTCAGAGCCATCCGCGGATACCGCACTGTGTCGACCGAGGCGGCATGTGCATTGGCCGGAAAACCCCCGTGGGACCTGGAGGCGGCGATGCCCTCTGATCTCTACCGGCGGGTTTCTTTTGTACGCGATCAGGGTGGCTCCCTATCGCTCACCCAGATAGCCACCTGGCGTGAGGGCGCCCGCCGGGAAGTCATTGCCCGTTGGGTTACGCGGCTGGAGCGGCCTAAACACGGTGTTATTACCGTTGAGGACCTCCGGCCCGTACTAATAGAAATGATGGAGCGGCGGCACGGAGTCTTTTCTTTTCTAGTGCAGGTCTTGTCGGGGCACAATTGCTTCGGCAAGTATCTGCACCCGGTCGCAAGGAGGGAGTTGACTCCGTCCTGCCAACAGTGCGGCAGTGATGAGGACACGGCGCAGCATACGCTTGAGTTCTGTACGAGTTGGTCTCTGCAGCGCTGTGACCTCGTCGCTGTCATCGGTACTGACTTGGCGCTGCCGGCTGTCGTGAAAGCGATGGTCGACAGCGTCAGGAACTGGGACGTTGTCGCCGCCTTCTGCGGGGCATTCATCTCGCAGAAGGAAGCGGTGGAACGAGTCCCGGAGGATACCCTCGACTCGGGCCGCCGCCGGCGCCCTCGGCGGCGCAGGTAATCATGCCTAATGCCGCTCTAGCCGAGGCATCGGGTGATGGGGCCGGGGACTAGCCTGGTCACCCGAAGTGAGGCCACCGCGTGAGGATGATGCCAACAGTGGGACATATACGATATGAGAGGATGAAGGCCTGTATTATGTACTGTAGTTATATACCTTTTTTGACAGGCTATGGTCTGGACACAAACCGTACATTCCGTCCGGGGAGAAAGAAGGACGACGCGTGGCCCCATAACCTACCGTATTTCCTCCCCATCACCATTGGGCCGGCCGCTAGCCCGGCAATGTGGTTATATACTAGGAAAGTTTAAGTTTCGCTAAGTTTATTTAAGATTAGTTGAGACATTTGCTTGCCATCAACTAAAGTAAACATTACAATTATTAATTGAATATGAAGGCGATGAGGTGTTAATAAGGAGCTGAGAGTACTACTCTCGGCTCGACCGATGTCTGAGAATTGGTATCATATTGGGGATATTATAGTTATGGCAGACTTTGGCATGTGACTTGGCTCTACGATGTCAGCAGGGTATCCCAACTGGTGGGCTTAAGAATGAACATGGACAAGACGAAAGTCGTGTATAACACCCATGTCATTACAATACCGGTCCTAGTTGCCAATGCGATTCTCGAAGTTGTCGAATCATTATATTTACCTTGGACAAACAGTCCAGTTAGGTCAATCCAATTTCGAGAAAGAAGTCAGACGACGAATCTAACTCGGCTGGGTAGGGAAACTTAAGAGGATCTTCTCGTCCTATATACCTCAGTGTCTGAAAACACAGATATGTGACCAGTGTGTGTTACCAGTGATGACTTATGATACGGAAACGTAGTCTCTAACTGTAGGTCTCATAACCAAGCTCAAAGTCGCTCACTGTTCTATTAAGCGGGCTATGCTAGAGATTTTTCTGCGAGATAGAATCTGTAATACGGAAGCCCGCAGAAAAACGGGTGTAACCGACATAGCACGAAGAATTTGCACGCTGAAGTAGCAACGGGTAGGCCACATCGTTAGAAGAACCAATAACCATTGAGAAAGAGAGTTTCTCGAGTGGTGAACACATATGTCGCATAGTTGGTCGCCTCCTTCACCAGGTGTAGCGACGACCTGGTGAAAGCTGGTTGACTGACCGTAATTTGTGGCGAAATACAAGAGAGGTCTGCGTCCAGTAGCAGTACTTGAAAGGCTTAGGAGCTTAAGGAATTTGTAATATGTACGAGTATATATATATATATATATATATATATACATATATATATATACATATACATATAGAAGATTAGTTCTTAACGATCGCTGAGATCTAGACTTGCAGCTCGTAATAATATAACTTTATCACATATTTAAATACAAGGTCATCAGGCTAAAAATAATTCCGGATACATTAATATATATAGCTATGAAATATTATTAAATATTTATATTATACACATTCAAGATCATATATAAGCGTAAATCACTTGCTATTAAACTTCATTCGAAGTTTGTGCTGAATAATATATTAAAACAATGAACTTAACGAGCATTTTCTTGGCTCTGACTTCAATTATAGCTTTATCTTGGGGTCATCCTCAACAATATTCTACTTTAAGTAGAGCTGGGGCTTTAAATCTTCATCGAATTAAAAGGCAAGCTATCTTGATTAGTGGAGGCTGTCCGAAATATTACACGAGATATGGACCAAAATGTGTGCCATGTGCTGAGTAAGTAGATTTACTTTATAATTATAATGAAGAATATAATATATTATATATCCTTACTTTTACGTATAAATCGTAAAACAAGGTTGGAGAATGACTAGAGTTATGAGCAGCAGGACGTACAGTGTATGCCAAGTGTGGCGATATCAGAAGGCTATACAGGAAACTGCAATAGATTAATGAATAGAAAAAGAAGGCAAAAAGTTCATTATATAAGTAGCCTATATGATAGATACATCCCCGCAACCGGTCAGAATCTCCTTCATCATAAATAATCATTCACATCAGAGGATAATCTTTTTCTTTTTATATAACAACGTAGAACTGGTACTATATCACGTTGTCGGGTTTTTATATATATATAAATATATGTGTATATATATATATATATATATATATATATATATATATATATATATATATATATATATATATATATATATATATATATATATATATATATATATATATATATAAATATATGTGTATATATATATATATATACATCTCGCAAAAATTAAAGGAACAAAAAAATTTTTGAAAATAGTCGTACAGAAAATAAAGAAACAAACACTCCAGTTTGCGAATTTTTTGGTTAAAATTTTTTTAGAGCACCGGTAATCATGCGATTCTTGAATAAAGCACAAAGAAAAATTTTCTAAATTTTTTACATTTTTTTTTCGCTCTACGGATATGGAAAAAAATTTTCGACCTAGACTATAGGTCATATAGCCTGATTATTCAGCTTCAATTTGCTTTTTGCAAGAGTCAGATACAACTATTTGTCTTCGAGATATCGAATTTTGAATACAAAAGGATCCTTTTTCACTCAACTGCCGATATCTCTGAAACCACTGGTCGCCCAGAGAGCAGACAGGGGGTTTTATTTTCTCCAGAAATATTTCCAATAAAAAAGTCTGTCATGGTTGGTTGGAAAAATTTTTTTTCCACCTGAAACGTTAACGTGAAAAAAGAACAAAAAAAATGCCATTTACCCTTTTTTTGGTTAAGCGACTGTATTTTCGACAATATTAGGAGAAATGCGTAGGTTGGGGTACTATCCCAGAAACCTACACGCGGTGTACCCTGGGTGCGGACGGCGGTCCCCAGTTCTTCTGTTGTACTGTCGTCCGTAGCAAATATCTGCGCGATTTCGCTCCTTACTCTACTACAGTCGTAGTAGAGGTTATAGGACGCGAAATATTGGGACGGGCTCAGTCACTCATTCATTTGAGGGCTGGGCAGGCACATGCCACCGCCTACACATCGTAAACCTGATATCTTGCTTCAAGACACGTTGTCTTGAGGCGTAGTATCAGGAGCGAGGGTCTTGGCTTAACCGCCCGGACCGCGAGGAAGACAACCTCTATAAAGAGTTCGAAGTAACATTCGGACTCGGAAATCACCCAGAATCTTAAGTTCTGGCGTGCAGCGAGAAGATGCATGGCAGATGGGTTTTTCTATCGTTAGCATGCTCCAGCCAGGGCTAGGCGTAAAGGGATCTCTGCCCGGGTCGACGTATTGTATCTCCCATAATCGTGGGATCAATAATGGATACTGCAAATTTAAAATTAATTAACGACGGGGATCGTAGTGATCCTCACCCCAAGGCCCGGTCAAGCCGATCAAAAACTGACCAAAACGACGCCTCGTCCTCTGGACTTGAGGCGTCTGCCGAGGGCCCGGCACAAATCGTGGAGGCCCCAAAAGCAAAGCGGAGGTCGCCCAGAAAGACTCGGGGCAACGGCCTGAGCCACAAAAGGCGGCTGGAGGAGCAGCGAGCGCGCAGGGAGGCTGCCGCCGCTGAAGAGAAGAAGGACGGTAGACTCGCAGCAGAGCCGTCCGAAGACGAGGGCGGCGGATCTACCGTCAGAATGGACGAGGGCGGTGATATTCCCGCAGGGCCGTCCAAAGAGGACAGCGGGTCGGCTGATGAAGGCCCCACTAGGTCGTCGGCGCGTCTAGCAGCAAAGACGCCGCCGGCGACCGCGACTAAGAAGGAGGAGGCCCTCCCCTCGCAGGTGCGAAAGCGCCCCCTGAGTAAGGGAGGCAGCTCGAGCGCCGAAACCGAGGGGAGCGTGGCCAACATGCCTCCACCCAAGATCCAGGCCTCCCAAAGAGGGCGAGAGGACTCGGCTGTAGAAAGGGCGGCGGCGGTCGCTGTCTGCGCCGGCAAACCCACGGATCTGCAGGCCGAAAATGTCCGCGTTAGAGGCGAGATGTCAGGCCTGCGGACCCGAAACCGGAACCTGGGCGACATGCTGGCGGAGATGCGTTGGGCAAACCGCCAGCTGCTGATAGACGTGGCCGACCTCAAGGCGCAAGTGGCGCTGTTCGTGTCATCTGCGCCAGCCGCGCCATCGGCCAGGGCCGGCTACTCAGCGGCCGGTGCGGCGCCAAAGCCGCCTCGCGCTGCGGCGCCGACGACGTTGGGTGATGGCGTCACGGTCACACCCGTCCCCGCGGCGAGGAAGACGCCTGCCGCCGCGAAGCGCGCGTCGCCGGCTGACGCTGACGCGGTCGCCGCGGCGAAACTCCCTGTCCCCGTGGTGAGGTTGACGCCTCTCCCCGCGGACCGCTTGCCGCCGGCTAGCGCCCCTGCGGCGCCAAAGCCGCCAGGCGCCGTAGAATGGGCCCCTGAGGAGGCTCAGCCAACCCCGTTTGAGGTGGGAGGCATATCGGACGAGGCCCTCGCCAAAATCATCGGCGCAGTGGGCAAGCTCGTCGATGCGCGCTTCGCCGTTCTGGAGGCGAGGTTGCCTCCAGAACCACGTGTCCGACCACCTCTCGCCGCGGACAAGCGGCCGCATGTGGCACCAGCCCACGCCCCGCTGCCCTGTCAGGGTGGCCGCGTGGGGAGCTACGCCGCGGCTGCGGCCGGGCCTAAGCCCAAAGGCCCCGGCCCAGCTCCGAAGGGACCCGCCCTGAGGAGGAAGACGGATCTGGCTTCTGCCGGACCGCTGAAGTCGCCCGCAACAACACTGCCGGCGACGACCAGCGAGGCTGCGACGAGACCTTCCGCGTCTGGCACGACTGCCGTACCCGAACAGGGTTGGCAGGTGGCCGAGCGCGACAGAAGGAGTCGCGGCCAAAGAAGGAGAGCGGAGGCCAAGCGCGCCGCTGAGGTCTCCGCTCCACAGGCAGGAGCCGGACGGAAGAAGAGACCGCGCAAGGGTCTCAAGTCGCCGAAGACGGCCGCAGTGGTGATCACTGTGCTGCCCGAGGCGGCCGAGAAGGGCCTCCGCTACGAGGCCGTCTTGAGGAAGGCCCGGCGGGAGCTAGACGTCTCCGATATTGGAGGCGTTGAAGCCAGGACCCGCAAGGCCCGGACGGGGGCTCGAATTCTCGAGTTCCCAGGGGCCGAGGGCGCCAAGACGGCTGACAGCGTGGCCGAGAAGCTGCGAGGTTTGTTCGCTGAGGAGGGTGGCATCAAGATCGCCAGGCCCGTCAAGTGCGCCGAAATGCGCATTTCGGGTTTGGACGATTCGGTGACGGTGGAAGACATCCAGGAGGCTATTGCCTCCAAAACCGGGTGTCCCATAGACACCGTCCGGGTCGGTGCCATTCGTCCCGGTCCGGGTGGCGTAGGTGCTGCCTGGGCGCATAGCCCGGTGGAGTCGGTCAGTCAACTGGCCGGCTCAGGCAGGCTCCTCGTGGGCTGGAGCTCGTGCTACAAGTGCATGGCGGTCGGACACACTCGACCGACGTGCACTAATTGCTTCGACTGCGGCGGATTGTGTTTCCGCTGCGGTCAGACCGGGCACGTGGCGGCATCTTGCGCCGCCCCGCCCCACTGCCCCGCGTGTGTGGCGGGCAATAAGCCCGCCAAGCACCGCATGGGCTCTGGGGCCTGCAAACCTCCAGCTTCGGCCCCAAAGGCGCGGGGCAACCCTACGACCACGGCCGCTCCCACACCGGCGGACGGAGTGGACGCTGAGGCTGTCCGCATTCGCAGTGCGTTAACGCAGATCTGCGATGCGGCCATGCCCAGAGTGCGGCGGCGTCCACCTCCGAGGCAGGGGGTCTACTGGTGGTCCCCAAGACTGGCGGACCTTCGTGCGGCGTGTATCAGTGCCCGAAGGCCCTACACCCGCAGCCGGCGGCGTCACCGCGACGTCAAGCGGGAGGGCCAGCTGTACGAGGCGTACCGCAGTGCGCGGACTGCCTTTCGGCTGGCCATCCGAGCCACCAAGGGTGCAAGTTGGCAGGAGATGCTGGACAGTCTCGACCGTGACCCCTGGGGTCGCCCATATCGCGCGGCGCTGAACAAGCTTCGCGCGCGGAAACCCCCTCACCGAGACCATCAGGAACTGGGACGCGGTCGCCGCCTTCTGCGAGGCTGTCATCTCTCAGAAGGAAGCGGCGGAACGGGCAAGGGAGGATTCCCGCGCCCCGGGCCGCCGCCAGCGGCCGGGGCGGCGCAGGCGCGAATACCTGCGCCTGATGCCGCCCTAACCGAGGCTTCGGGTGATCGGTCCGGGGAATTGTCCGGTCACCCGACGTGTGGCCATGCGTGAGGGCGACGCCCCGACGGCGAATTCTGTCGGGGCGTCGACGAGAGGAACCCACGAGGGTGAACCGCCGGGCGGGCCACCGAAGTTAAAAATTGGGTCAATTGGGTCCCGAAACTTGACCTAATCTTTTCAAAAATCAATAATTTCATTTTTTTTACATTTTACTAAATTTTGAGTCTTCTAAAGATTGATTAACAAAAAAAGTCCATAAATTTTTTTTAAAAATTTCGAAAATTTCTAAATACATTTTTCTTTTGAAAATTAAAAAAAACTTTGAAAAAAAGTTTTTTTTTACGATTAAAAAGATTCTGTAAAATTTCCTTTAGAAAATATCGAAAAATTAGCAAAATAAAAAAATTATTCCATTTTAAAAAAAATTTATCGGAAATTTTCTGGAGAAAACGAAACCCCCTGTCCGCTTGCTGGGCGACCAGTAGTTTCAGAGATATCGGCAGTTGAGTGAAAAAGGATCCTTTTGCATTCAAAATTCGATATCTGGAAGAAAAATGGTCGTATCTGACTCTTGCAAAAATCAAATTGAAGCTGAATAAACAGGCTATACGACCTATGCATTAGTCTAGGTCAAGAAATTTTTCCATGTCCGTAGAGCGAAAAAAAATTGTAAAAAAAAAAAAAAATCGTAACTAGAGTCTTCAAGCTTGAAAAGCTATGTTTTTTTATTTTCTGTACGACCACTTTTCATTGAAATACAGCCTGTTGAAAATTGCCAAAAAATTTCGAAAATTTTTTTGTTCCTTTAATTTTTGCGAGAAGAGTATATATATATATATACATAGTTTATATATATATGTATATATACATATATATATATATATATATATATATATATATATATATATATATATATATATATATGTATATATATGTATATACATAGTATATATATATATATACATACCATCCGCCTGCCTCACGTTGACCCTCCTTGGGAATGTAGTTGTCGATTAGACAACATCAAATACAGTTTACTCAGGTCTATGTAAAACACTTAGTGCTCTTTTACGACGCCAACATGCATTGTAAGGGTTGGTAGGACTCGTACTCACCACACACGAATTTTCCTTTTTAATAGTAATTGTTTATTTGCTTACACATCTTAATTTTACACATTATCTATGGGAAAAGAATGGGTTACGTATAGGTCAACGATGGACTTAAAGATAAATACATAATACTAGTCTTTACTGGAATGTTCACAAGTTTCTATAACGTCCGTTATTTTTTTTGGGAAAGATAATACTAAGGAAACAATCTTTGTATTTAGGAGACCTTTATGAACCAGACATAGAACTTTTTTTTTTAAATTACCCCTCTACACTAGGATAATAATCCTTGTATTGTGGGGAACTTTACAAACATGCAATGAACGCAGAGACAGACACCCACCCTCAGAACCACTCTTTGGAGATCGCACAAAGTATTGTCCTGCTTAGAAATGGAACCTACGGTACTGACACAGAAGGTCGGTATCTTAACCACTTTGCCATCTGTGCAGTCAAACGATTGGTATTATGAACCTTATTTTATATTTTATACAAGTTTTTTATTTGATAATGTATTAACTAAAATATTTAATGTTTATTTAAGGTACGAAGCATTAAGACACACAAAATGTCCAGGGGATCCGAAAAATTATCGGCAGTAGGTGAAAGCAATAAAGTTTATATTAATAAATAACTCACTGCTCATGAGTAATGCCAATCAAACATACCTTTTTAATGAGAAGACTGTTATCTGGTCATACCTCGTCTGTGCCTTAAGGCCAAAAACCAGCACCAATTAGTGCCCACTGAAACTTATTACTCATTTTCAACCCTTATTTCTACCTTTTATCTCCATCTCCTCCTCCACGGTAGAGTATACCGTGGTGTCATAAAAATTGTATGAAAGAATAATTATTTTTAAGATAATGTGTAGCAACACCCTTTTTTTTTTTTTTTTTTTTTTTATTGGTGGGCTATGGGTGCGTCTCGCCCCGCTGAATCGGTCCGGGGTGACGGAAAGGCGGCGCGTGACCCCATAGACCCACCGTAAAACCTTCTCTCTTCGCCGTGCGAGCGGACCACCGGTACTCGATTTTAACTTCGGTGGCCATGTGTATGTGTAGCAACACCCTCCTGGAAAGCCACAACACCAATTGCGATCGCTAGTCAAATGTGATGGTTTCTTTGGACAATTTTAAGGCTTCTACAGGAAAATAATGTGCGATGATATATTCTTTATGCTTTAAAAGATACGTAAGTAATAAAACTCCAAAGCCAAGAAGACAAAGATTTAATTGGCTCAACATGAGAATATTTCAAGAACGCACAGGAATTTCCATTCAATTTTGCTGATAATCATGAAGTTATGGGCCACGAGTGTTCTTACTTCTAAGCCGGCAGGTTTCCATGTAGCAGTTTTCCTATAACCAGCATAAAAATAATTATTATATTATATATTTTGCCATATAAAAATTACATCTGAACAATTATTCATAATCAATTATTTTTAATTAGGTAAGCACAAACAATGTCTGCAATAATGTTATTCACAAAACCGATACACGTAATTATGTAATACTAATTAATAAGTTGATTACGAGTACATTCAATACTATTATAATACTGAATGGTTTCAATAGTGGTAGGATCACGCTGTTGGCAGTTTTCTGTCTACGGCCGCGGGCCGGTCCGTACGGGGTATAGAACCACACTCTCGCAGAAGCCGACGTCCGAGCAACGGCAATATACTGTTGCGCTTCGTTCGGTGAGCGAGAGAGCCGGAAGCCCAACTGGGTGGGTTTGGGATTTATATTGTTAGGCAGCGGCCTAGCTATAACTCCTGGTATAGCAAAGATGTATGGGCGGCAGTAACACTTACCATCAGGTGTGTTGCTTGCTCGTTTGCCACAAAAAGCCATGAAAAAAAAATTGGTAAATATGTAAGATTATCTTACCCGTATCCGAGTATCCCGTGTGGTGAGTTAGTAAAGATTCAGAGCGTCTATTTCATGTCCTTGAATATCGTAAAATACGACTAAAATATATGCATTTGATCGATACAAATATAGGCAAAATGTCGGTATAAAACCTTATGCCAACACGTTTCAACAGTGTGGTACGATAGGTCAATATAGCTTAGAATCGTGGATTTAACCCGAGCGGAAGAGGGGAATGCATATGGGCTGAGAAGAAGAAGACAAAGATGGAATAAGTATACAATTGTTATTTCATGAGTATCATAAAAAAATACTAACGAACAGGTATGCAATAGAGAGGGAAAATGTTAGATAAATTCCTAAATCAATTCCGATGAGCAGTATGTTACAATTGGTCAAATTACATTATGGAGGTGATCCGTGCTGTATATTAAGCGGTAAAGGAAGAAACAAAAAAATACAAATATATATTTTGCTCTAGTTAATAGCTAATAAAAACTAAATGAATGTAGATAAACTGAATAAGAAATAAATAATACAAAGCCAATCTTTATACAAAGCGATGTTCACGGTATTCAGGTACTGAGTGCAGAAATTAATAAAATAGGAGACTGGTTCATAGCCAGCCCAAAAAAGGGTGTAGCAATATAAATTATAACGGGATGCAGTTACGGTATTGATATAAAGCTTTCTAAAGCCAGCAACTAAATTTCAAGTGACAACTAAGGCAGTCTATTTTCCAAACAATATTAACGATTGATTGATTTGATCATTCAACTACATATTGAATAACATTGATACTTAAACTAATGTGGGTACTTAAAAATATGGTAGCTCATGATTTCTTTCTCTTTTATAGAGAAATTAAGTTTAGCCAAATTAATTCTTGATTTTGTTTTAAGTTAGCTGTCATAACTAATATTAATGCAAATGTGAGGTTTGTTTTACGCCTTCATATTTTATTTACTCTCTGATCATGATGTAACTTGCTGTACATTTTTTAAAGTTCTCGTTGCTCGCCATATCAAATAATTTAAGCATTCAATTAGCTCATGTTTTACTAAATAAATAATAAAAGTAGAAATGTATTTATTTCAGACATCATAGATTCTTAATATTGTTAGTAAATAAGCTTAACCTATATTAGAGTGTGGTCGACCCGTGTGGTGACGGAGTAAGAATACAATTCACCACCCCCTATCTTAACCGTGGGTGATGAAGAGACGACTAAGGGATATTAAACGCATATAACATCTATGCAAGAGAAGGAAAATTCGAAACAAAATCCTATACCAACACGTCTGACCAGCGCAGTATAGTAGGTTAATTTCCCTCCCATTACGGAGGAGGCCCGAGCCCAATAGTGGGATATGATGATGATATTAGAGTTTGTTGGAATCTTAACAATAAATAATAATTAAATAATGTAATTATTTAATTATTAATTATATACAATATGTGAAGTGTACTATGCCATTGCCGTAACAAGTAAAGGGGATGTGAAAACGCATTTTCCACAGCGCAAAAAAAAAAAAAAAAAAAAGCTTTGCCATCGCCGTGTGGACACAGTTTTTGAACATTATATTGTAATCCGTGGCTTCAGCATACTTTTCATATATACCCAGTAATTTTCAAAGTGCACAAATAGATGGTGGCAGCAACAACGTATATTAGTGCAAATTAATAAGATTCAGTTTAGGATTTGTTCAGACATTTGCTAGTCGATTGAAATACGAGTAAATTTAGCATTACAATTATTAATTGAATCTGGAGGCAATGAGGTATTACAAAGGAGTTGAGAGAAGTTCGATGTCTGAGAATTGAGAACATACATATTTCTGTAATCCTGTTATTAAATTTAATAATATTATCCTGTAATGATGAAATATTCATTATAAATGTAGTGAGGCCATAATATAGTACTTAAATATTTTATGCTTGTGTTTATGCAATTTTAAATATCACACAAAAGCTACTGACTTGATTCTCTTAATATCTTGCAGACATAATTTACAATAGTTTATTTAAAATATAGGCCATAAAATATTGCACAATCTTTTCATGGACTTATATCTCTAATATATAATGAAGTCTATAAAGCATTTGTAATGTTTACGCGAGTGTTACACATTTGAAATAAAACTACTTTTACGGATTTTATCGCGTTTGTATTTGATTTTTAATAACTGATACTGTAGCGGGTATATATAAATTTCTGTAATGACGATGACTTTTTTGTTGTAAACACATTAGTCCTCCCGTGACCATTTTCTACAAGTTTGTAATTAACTTTTTTTCTATAGCTCTTGTCATTTAGGAGTAAAATGCCAAAAAAACGCAAATTTCATGGCAAAATCAAGTTTAAGATGCCTGTACTACCTCGCCCGTTCGAGTTACGGCTTGGCCGCAATGAACTTTTTTGTAGAGCATTCAATTCTAAAAAAAACTGTCCATGGTCGAAGCGATTCCCAAGGAGGGTTGACGTCATGCAGGTGGCCGGTCATAAAACTATTGCCAATAACTTTTACAATATGTACTATGAAAGAAGAGTACGTATTGTATCGACCCCAAGTAATTAGGATAAGAGTAGGAGAATGATGGCTATAGATCTTTGATGTTTGAAATAAATACATTATTATTATTATTTATATGAGCCATTTGAATGCTCAAATTATTGATACAGTGAGCACCGATAACTTTGAAAACTAGCTGAACAGTTGAAATTTCTTTGCTCTTATATACGCTGTAGTGTATACGCACAGCATAATATTATAATTACACGTTCAACTTCCACAATTCTTACACGACCGTTCACCACGACCCGCAACGCACAAAATGCCTCGCGACAAGTCTCTATCAAGCTTTTATACCCACATATTATTCGATCTACCCACATTCCAAATTATATTAATTATACATACACTACATCTCCCCCTTGTTGTTATTTTTTTTTTTTTGTCAAATTCTTAATTAACGAACAAGTAGACATACTGTTTAAACACGTTACTTTTGTTACTTAGAATCTAACTTTACTTTCAAACTTTAAATTGAAATCGATATGCCATTCAAAATTAAATTTGCTGCGAAAGAAACTGATTAATCTTCTCCGATGGTTGAAACGGTAGTTGCGATAGTTGTTGTCTCTGATGGCACCTGTCTTTACTATGGTTAATGGATTGGTTGATAATAGTATCAGTAGGAAATGGATCTTTAGAATTACCACGTTGCACGTAATGTAAAGACGTATGACGCCTGGCTTGGTCCGCTATCCTCCATTTTACTAAGTGTCCTTTTCCTTATTAGTTTACAATTAGAAGTCTGTGTGAGAGATACGTACCACATCTGTTATACATACCACATTCTCTCCGGACCACACAATGGACCATCACTCGTAGGAACTGAATCCAGGACACCAGACTGTACTCCAGCGCCGTGAAATATGTCTCAGTCCCATAATTAGATGCACAAAATCTATATATATATAAAACAAAGTCGCTCTAGTCTCACCACCCATAACCAACCCCAGAATATCTCCATTCCCGGTTTTGCCCTCGTCGGGAACAGGACAACATATTATGTTAAAATATGATAAGAAAAAACACAAAATTTCTCATCAAGGTCAGAGAAAATCATCAATTAAAACATCAGTCAGTCCAACATTGTCTTCCTCATAGTACAACAAAACGCAACCAACAGCCTGCGCAATGATGTCCTTTTTATTTTGTTCCGAAAATACCATATAACTTTGAAACCAAATTCGACCCATCGATGTTTTTTCGAATGCGAACTCCAAGCGCCACGAGTTCCCATGAGCATCATTACAACGAATCTTACTGCGTGGAAACCATTATCAACAAAGCCCTGACCAAGAAGATCCACTCCTTCCCGACAAAGCCGCAACGCAATTAAGACTCGAAACATCGCGAATGAAAACATAAAAGAAGAAGACGGAGACACCGCATGGGAAGAGCGTCGCGCCAGTAAATCGCGAGTCTGCGCCTCCGAATCCAAAAGTAAAATGAGGCTGCCCCTGAAATGGCTAGGCTAATAATACGAGATCGTCAAGCAGATCCTACAGATCAAGAACTAGATAATTTCCGACGTGCAAGAAGAAACGTTTCTGCGTCTGTTAACAAAAGGAAAAATGAGCATATATCAAGACGCCTCTTCGTCTCGTTAGCACGTCACTACCACTTTGTTTTTCCAAATTTCTATATGTTTTATATTTATTATCATAAGAACCACCCTTACAATCCTGAATCCATCTAAATCCGTTCATTCACAAACTGCTAGGCGGAACGAAGCTTGCCGGATCGGCTGATAGATAATATAAGATCCTTAACCTATTACTTCCAATCGAATGGATGTCTTTCACCTCCAATTGAATGGATGTCTTTCACCTCCAATTGAATGGATGTCTATCACCTCCAATTGAATGGATGTCTTTCACCTCCAATTGAATGGATGTCTTTCACCTCCAATTGAATGGATGTCTTTCACCTCCAATTGAATGGATGTCTTTCACCTCCAATTGAATGGATGTCTTTCACCTCCAATTGAATGGATATCTTTCAACTCCAATTGAATGGACGGCTCTCATCTCCAATTTAATGGAAGACTCTCACCTCCAATTTAATGGACGGCTCTCACCTCCAATTTAATGGACGGCTCTCACCTCTAATTTAATGGACGGCTCTCACCTCCAATTTAATGGACGGCTCTCACCTCCAATTTAATGGACGGCTCTCACCTCCAATTTAATGGACGGCTCTCACCTCCAATTTAATGAACGTCTACCATTTCTAACTAAATGGAGATGGATTTTTTATCATATTTAAGTTATTCATTACACATTTCTACGTACTTGTAAATTTATAGTCAAATATTATAAGTATTCATATTACCATAAGAATTATCCTTATATTACAAATGACTATGTTGACTTCATAAAACACACTTGGAAATCTGAAGTTAAATACAACAGATAGGTAATTTTAAGAGTATAATATCACTGCAATTGGATGTATAAATGAACAATACTGATACATTTGCCATCCAATCAGTAGACGTACCTATTTTTTTTTTTTTTTTTTTACTAATAATAACATAAAATACTAGTTTAGGTCCTTATTAAAATATTATAGACGTAAATTCCATTTTCTGCATTATTAGCATTGTACTGCTCAAAATAAGTTTGATTCTATGAATATAAGTACCATCTATAATGAATGTACTATAAATCAGTTTTACTAGTTGTGTCCAGGTTATCCTTGATATAGAACTTAATTTCAAACTCCTAATCCAAGTGCATTTCATAATAATCTAAGTGGTAGCTTTGAACACAAAATGTACTATCCCCTTATCCATTACCATAGGTTATATTCAAAGCTATCACTCACCCATAAAGATGGTAGGTAGCTGTAGATACTATTTATAAATTACGTCACATTTCACTGTGATTTACCATTTAATTTCTTGCATTTCTATTTTCTTAGAAATATTTACTCTTATTGCCTTGAATAACTTATTCCTTTACAATTATTTTTATGGTTCATAGTTGTTTAGAAAGAAAATTGTAAGCTACCTATCTCCTTATCTTTCTTATTTTTTTTTATTTCCACTCTTTAGCTCAACCCTTACAGTTGAAATAAATTGATGTTGGTAACTATCCATAAACAGATAATATGTTTGTTTTGTAGATACCGTTCTAGTTTTTTATAGAACTACCTATTTTCATATGTACGGTCCTGATTATTACCGGGCTACCTTTTTGTCATGGTTTTAATTTTAATATTGTTATAAAAGGTCATTCAGGTAATATTTGGTGAGCCAAAACTGGCTATAATTTTCAGCAATGCCCATGCAGCAATTCCTCAATGGTTGCCAAAATAATAGAGGTTTAATATTTTTACGCTGTTTAAACTATGTCACCTTTTTTTATTTTGAATACATTTATATTCAAATCGTAAGTATTTATTTATTTATTCATTTATTCAATCAATTTTCTTATTGCTAATCGCGTAGCAATGAGACAAGTAGCGTATTAGCCTAAGACCCGATTTCAAGCTTGTTGAACTTAATAGTAAGCAAATATGAATGATACTAGAACCAAATATATTGATTATTATTTTCGCGTGGCTATTACTGAATAAGTAACGGTATAACAACATATCGCTATTAATATTTTTGTAAATTTGCATAGTTTTTTTCTGAAAATCAATTATAGTTTTATAACTGTATAGCCACATTACATTTTTGTACTGCACGAGTTAAATACATCGACTATTATTTTTGCGTGGCCTTTTGTTGTAACCCAATAATAGTCTTTTTTATAAGTACTCAAGCCGTGGACCTGATCTTAATTTTGTGATTATGCTATTTACATACATGTTTACATATACAGTTCTTAAAATAGTCACTTAATTGATCTGCGTGACTTATTGAAATTCACCCCTTTTATATATTTTTTATAATAGTAAATATTGCGTGGACTTAAATTTTATTTTTGTTTTTTATTATTTAAGCAGTCCCTTAAAATTATTGATTGATCTGCGTGTCCTTTATTTTTATTTATTTTTTACTCATTGGATGGCTTTTAAATGAAGCTGATTTGATTCTCTTAAATTAAGCTAACATGTGAATAGAATTGTATTCACGTCCAGACAAAATTAAATTATTATTTAAACCATCATTATCTAAAGACGCGTAATAGAATAATAAAGATGACATTAAAATGAAACTTAAAATGTAGGTACTCCAAATGTAAACTATAGATAACATATTACGTTGGTTAAACTTTTAATTTCTTGTGGGTTATACCAACCATAGTTTTACGTGGCCTTTTTTTTTGATACAGCGCATGGCCCTTAATAAGAAAGGATAGAAGTAAGAATTTGCTTGTCAGGAACAATTGTTTACGTATCATTTCGGGTCATAAGTTACTTATAACTCATTGTATAATGAGTATCCATCAACTTTAAATCAAATGTTATATTTTATTATAATACTTCAATTTCTAATACGCTATTAGAAACGTGGCTATACGTAAACCACCCACAGGCAATAATTACCTATTCCTTCCTTAATTTTAATATTTTAGCGTGTACTCACGTTTACTCCTCGTCGCCATTTGTAGTGTATACGCACAGCATAATATTATAATTACACGTTCAACTTCCACAATTCTTACACGACCGTTCACCACGACCCGCAACGCACAAAATGCCTCGCGACAAGTCTCTATCAAGCTTTTATACCCACATATTATTCGATCTACCCACATTCCAAATTATATTAATTATACATACACTACATACGCAATTAAGTTTTCTTAGTTTTTAAAATCATACCAAAATCCTAAATAATAAACTAGTATAAGAGACGTAATTTTCCATGTCGACAGTAATTAAATAAACATCATCATACAATATAAACATATATTTGCTTGAAAGTCAATGAACGAGCTCAGTTCTGCTGCAGGCTTGTTACCTAACGCTGAAAATTGTTTAGCGAAAATGGGCATTGACGTAAATTGTTGAACATAATCTTCCCTAAGGCGGGGATAATGTTATAATCGCCTAGCAAATGGTTTGGTGAGTTTGACTAATGCGGGTAGTTTCTCCAGTTTTATTTCATGTTTTAGATTTGTAAAATCAATCAATCGTTAATGTTGTTTGCTAAATAGACTGACTTAGGTGTCACTTAAAATTTAGTTGTTGGCATTAGATTTTTTTTCTTTATATCAATACTGTAACTGGTCTGTAATACATCCAGTTTGAATTTATATTGCTGCACCCCTTTTTCTGCCGGCTATGAACCAATCTGTTAATTTCTGCACCCTGTGTCTGTATATCGCGAGCATCGCTCTGTATAAGGATTTGCTTTGTATTACTTCTTTTTTTCCAGTTTATCTATGTTTATTTAGTTTTTATTAGCTATTAACCAGAGAAAAATATATATTTGTTAATTTTTTGTTTTTTCTTTACCGCTTAATATACATCACGGAACTCCTCTATAATTTAATTTGACCCATTGCAACATACGGGTCAAAGGAATTGATTTAGGATTCTATTTTACATTTTCCATCTCTACCTGCAAATCCCTTAGATTTTTTTAATGAGACTCATGAAAAAAGAATTGTATTCCTACTCTATCTATATATATATACAAAACATTTCTAAACATCCTTGATAAATAAGAAAATATTAAATGGATGACTTATTATTTGCAACCTACTCTTTCCCGTCGAAGTCGTTAAATTAAGATATTTAAGAAAATAAATAATTACTATTAAAAACAATAGTATTAAAAAAATTGTGCGTAGTGGTTACGAATACTACCAACTGTATACTATATGTGTCTATATACCTGTATGTGTCTTGTACCTTTTATTACCTCCTCCTCCACGGTAGAGTATAAATCTACCGAGGAGGAGATATTAGGTATACCGTGGTGTAAGAATCGAGTGAAATATTAAAGATCTTTTTTTTTTAATTCTTTTTTTATTTATTGGGGACTTTTATTTATTATGAATATGTAGGTCCCATCGTACCCTAAACATAAATATACAAACACTTAAAACCAAGAAAACAATATGTGTATGCATTACAATTAATTGCCGCGATGCACAGCCAGATCACACAATTGCTTCGCAGCCTCGGACGCTGGCTCCGCCAAAATAATTTGGACAATGCTAACATCCGAGGTCCCAAGACAAAAAGTTTTCCTCGGCTCATCTCTTTTATCTTGGTTCTGGACACATTCCATCAACAAGTGTTGAATATCATCAACAATACCGCAGGTAATGCAGTTGGATGAAGCCGATTTCCTCATGAGGTATTAAGGATCTTTATTTTTAAGATTATGTGCAGCAACGCCCTCCGGGAAAACACAACACCAATTACGATCGCTTGTCAAGTGTGGCGTTTTAGGGTTATATCTTTAGTCGGTTTTTAAGGCTCCTATAGACCGATATTATGTGATGCTATATTCTCTACGCGTTAGATGATGTGAAGTAATGAAACTTCAAAGTTAATAAGAAATAGATTATTGTTGCCTCAACATCAGCGAATAAAAAGTTCCATTGAATTTTGCTGATAATCATGAAGTTGTGGACCACGAGGGTTTTCACTTATGAAGCTGCTTTGTTTACCCATAAGGCAGAAGGTTTCGATGCAGCTTTTCCCTATAACCAGAACAAAAATAATGACTTTACATTTTAGTATATAAAAATTACATCTAAACACATATTCATTATATATTTTTTTAGTTAGACAACCATAGACAATGTCTGCAATAATTTTAACTACAAAGCCGGTACACGTAATTAAGTAATACTAATTAGTAAGTAAATAACATTCGATGCCTATCCTTAATAGGCCATAATATAATAGTATAATATAATATTCCATAATAGTATTAACTAACGAAGATGGATTAATAGGTATGTAAGATAATTGCCGCGTAGTGAGGTAGTAAGGATATAGTTCAGAACCTATATTTCATGCCCTTGAGTGTCGTAAAAGACGACTAAAATATATGCATTTAACATCTATGCAAAAGAGGGAAAGAAGTTGATATAAAATCCTTTGCTAACACGTTTCAACAGCTTGGTATAATATGTCTATATATCTACGATCTTAGAGTCGGCCCAAACCGAATAGAGCAATGCGTATGTGCTGAGAAGAAAAAGGCAAAGATGGTGTAGGAATACAATTCTTTTTTCATGAGTCTCATTAAAAAATTCTAAAGGATTTGCAAGTAGAGATGAAAAATGTAAAACAGAACCCTAAATCAATTCCTTTGACCAGTATGTTGCAATGGGTAAAATTAAAATATAGAGATCTATGATGTATATTAAGCGGTAAAGAAAGAAACAAAAAATTTACAAATATAATTTTTTTCTGGTTAATAGCTAATAAAAACTAAATAAACATAGATAAACTGGAAAGAAAGAAGTAATACAAAGCAAATCCTTATACAGAGCGATGCTCGCGATATAGAGGCACAGGGTGCAGAAACTAACAGATTGGTTCATAGCCGGCCCAAAACGGGGTGCAGTAATATAAATTCAAACTGGATGTATTACAGACCTGTTAAAGTATTGATATAAAAAAAAATCTAATGCCAGCAACTAAATTTTAAGTGACACTTAAGTCAATCTATTTGGCAAACAACATCAATGATTGATTGATTTTACATATCATTCAACAACACATTGAACAACATTGATACTTAAGATGATTTCGATGTTACTTAAAATTTGGGTGTCGCTGGTAAGATTTCTTTCTCTTTTATAATAAAACAAAAAAAATTTTCAAATTAATTCTTGCTTTTGGTAAGTTGGCTCTCCTGACTAATACTATTTCGAATATGAGCTTTTTTTTACGCTTTCATATCTTATTGGCCCTCCAATCTTGATGAAATTTAGTATACTAGTTGTTAAGAAGAGATAAGGATATAGAGGACCCATCACACAGAAAATGCTGAAAATAACATTGTTATGATCATACAGTATAAACATATATGTGAAGCTAGTGGTAAAATGTTGTTAACAGTAATAAAAAATATTTAAAAAAAAACCGACTTCAAAACTATGCCTACGATAAACGATATACAATAAATTTACACTAAAAAGTAGAAAATAATTCTTTTAATTAGTTTAATCTCAAAAGAATGTTATTCTTTACGAACAATTTACGAAATTATAGTATACCTACCTACATAGTGCCGACCTGATGCTGCCGGCCGTCGCGAGGGCGTTGGTCGACAGCATCAGGAACTGGGACGCGGTCGCCGCCTTCTGCGAGGCTGTCATCTCGTAGAAGGAAGCGGCGGAACGGGCAAGGGAGGATTCTCGCGGCGCAGGCGCGAATACCTGCGCCTGATGCCGCCCTAACCGAGGCTTCGGGTGATCGGACCGGGGAATTGTCCGGTCACCTGACGTGAGGCCACCGCGTGAGGGCGACGCCCCGACGGCGAAATCTGTCGGGGCGTCGACGAGAGGAACCCGTGAGGGTGAACCACCGGGCGGGCCACCGAAGTTAAAAATCGGGTCCCGGTGACCCGCTCGCACGGCGAAGAGAGAGGAGTTTTTACGGTGGGTCTATGGGGTCACGCGCCGCCTTCTCCGTTACCCCGGACCGATTTGGCGGGGCGAGACTAATCCATAGTCCACCAAAAAAAAAAAAAAAAAACTAGTTTATTATTTAGGATTTTGGTATGATTTTAAAAACTAAGAAAACTTAATTGCGTATATAAGAGCAAAGAAATTTCAACTGTTCAGCTAGTTTTCAAAGATATCGGTGCTCACTGTATCAATAATTTGAGCATTGAGATAGCTTATATTTTACCAAATAAATAATAATAATAATGTATTTATTTCAAACATCGAAAATCTATAGCCATCATTCTCCTACTCTTATCCTAATTACTTGGGGTCGATACAATACGTACTCTTTTTTCATAGTACATATTGTAAAAGTTATTGGCAATAGTTTTATGACCGACCTGCTCATGCAACCATGTCAACCCTCCTTGGGGATGTAATTATTGACCAAACGGCATCAGATGGAGTTGGCCCAGGTTGTTATAAGGCTCTTAGTTGTCTTTTACGACATCCATAAGCAAAGTAAGGGTTGGTAGTATTCGTAGCCACCAAATGAAATATTTGGGTCTGCACCTTGATTCTAAATGGAATTTCGGGCCACACTTTGCCCAGCTCGCTCCGAGGCTCGTTAAAACAGCTGCGGCGCTAGGTAGGCTTCTGCCAAACACTGGCAGTCCCGGGTCGTCCTGCCGGCGTTTATACGCCGGAGTCGTGCGGTCCATGGCGCTGTATGGTGCCCCTATTTGGGCGGACTCCCTTACCAACCGCAACAAGGCTCTTTTGCGACGTCCGCAGAGGGCCATGGCGGTGAGGGTTACCAGGGGCTATCGTACGGTGTCGTGGACTGCGGCAATATTGTTGGCGGGCGATCCGCCTTGGCCACTTGTGGCTGAGGCACTGGCTGAGGCCTACCGGATTCGCTTCGCGGCGCGAGCCGACGACGAGCAAGACTCCGTAAGGGGACTGGGCAGAGCACTGGAAGTGGCCCGAAGGGGAGTCATCCGGCGGTGGAGAGAAGAACTGGAGTCCCCCGTAGCAGGGCGGGGGACTGTGGAGGCGGTTGCACCGCATCTCCACCGCTGGATTAATAGAAGGCACGGCAGCCTAAGCTTTAGGATGGTGCAGGTGCTTACCGGACACGGGGTCTTCGGTAAGTACCTGCACAGAATTGGAAGAGAAGGGGCCCCAGGATGTCACGAGTGTGGCGCGCCAGTAGACGATGCGCATCACACTCTGGAGATATGCCCCGCCTGGGGGCCCCAGCGCCACGTCCTGTCGGCGGTCATTGGGGGAGACCTGTCGCTGCCGACTATCATCTCGAAGATGCTTGGCAGCGACAGATGCTGGTCGTCGATGGCCTCCTTCTGTGAAGAGGTCATCTCTAAAAAGGAGGCCGTGGAGCGGGCATGCGAGGCAATCGCGTCCGCAGACTCGCTCCGCCGGCGGCGGCCAGGGAGGAGGAGGCGCCGGTATGCGCACCTCCTTCCGCCGCCTTGAATGGTGACAGGGCGTGGCCAGAAGGCCAAGCGTTGGGGCGTCGGGATCGAATGTCAGTAGACGATCTCTCCGGCGTCCCGTAAAAGCGCGGAAGGGGCCGCTGTGGTTTTAGTGGGTATTCCGGTCAGACTGTTCAGTGGCCGGTGAGTCCCACACTCCCCCCCGTCTGTCACAGGCGGGGGATAGCGCGTAAACGCGTTTCCACAGCGAGAAAAAAAAAAAAAAAAGTATTCGTAGCCACTATCACACAGTAACAAAAATCCATAGTATGGTTAGTAAATAAACTTAACCTATGTTAGAGTATGTTGCAATCTTAAAATAAATAATAATTAAATAATAACAACAGCATTCTAACACTGATGGAATAGTGTCCTATGCCATCATTATCCGAACTCAGTGCTTGAAAAAAGGGTTGTCCCATTTAGTGGCTAGAGTCTTTTGGACGGTGTTGGTACTCGTATAGGTTCTGAATAGCGGCGACGCACCTTTTTTCATATAAAGGCATGAAACCCGTCAGTGCGCGCTTTAGCGAACATACCAGATGAACTAGGGAATCGCGAGAGCTCCAACAGCGCTCTAAAGGCATTGTTATATTGGACATTAAGAGTGTTGGCCTATTTTTAAGTATGTGTGGACCATGAGCCACTTGTTTTTACACGATTTTAACAAAAAGACTTGAACAAAGTAGTTTTGACTTCTCGCGAAAATCGATTGAACCTCCGGACCAACATGTTAGCTCTCACGGTCAACGCCCTTCGTTCCTTTTCTATATCCAGCTCATCACTGAGATTTTTACAAACGATATGTCCCAAATACTTGAAATGAGTTACTAGTTTCAAAGCACACATAGCATTACAGGTGGTATATTTGCAAGGTTTTTGCCCTCAGGTATAAATACCATACCACTTTTTTGCACATTAAATTGTAACCCATGGCTTTCAACATACTTTTCACATATACCCGGTAATTTTCTAAGTACACTAACAGATGGTGCCAGCAGCACCATATCGTTATTGTACGTGTATGTACTATTGGACAGTCAGTAGAACTATTGGACTAAAACTTGCACGTTATATGACGTATTTACAGACCACCAAAATTTAAAGTAGAAGAACTTAATGAATTATTTGAATCATTTAATTCCCCATCAAGCACTTATTGTTACTGTAAAAAGAAAGCAATTATTTGCGGTGACTTCAATATAAATTTACTCCGAAAATTATAGTGAATCTACTATTTTTAAGCAGACATTGAGGTCGTATGTATAACTTTAAGTAGCAATTAATGAACAAATACTTTCTTTTTCTTTTTTTGCACGCCTCATAAGCGAAGCGTTGAGGTCTTGCTCTACTCTCGATATATGAAAATCAAGCACTTTTCAAACCTAAAAATGATTGTATTTTTCTCACATTGCACTTATAGGATAATATTATTATACACATCTCAAGAAAAAACATTCATCTAAACGTATTTGATATTTTTAAAACGCAATTATTTTGTTTAAAGTAAGAAAAAAGTTGATTAAAAAAAATATTCGAGGCCGTCCAGATGTTACCGTAAGTATCTGGCATTATCACGACCGTAAAAATGAATGTATCGATGTTTTTCTTTTATTAAAAGCTTCATGATCGCAACGCGCTGTTTCCTTTCGAAAATGGCTTGGTAATTCTTTGTCGTTTAAATGCAATTAATAAAAAACTAAACTGCTTAGTCATTAATGCATGTATACTTTATGAAAATTGGGTTGGTTTACATTTTTTGTTCGTCCATTCAGACAGGCAAAGGAAATAAATCCCATTCAGCCTATACAGCTATGTTTAGCTCTACGTCGAGAATGGCACGATATTTCAAAAGCAGTTTCTTTTCTTTCATTACGAGTCTTTATTTAGTTTCACCTGTCCCGTTGTCTGTAATCAAATCTTGCAAGTTAAATATGATCCCTTTCTCGGTTTCCGATTGAGCAGAAATTTTGCATGCATGTATAAATTAGATGACAATGCAATATTATTGTGACATAGAGCTGACCTGATGATGGACCTGGAAGCTGGCCATAAGAACTCTGTAATTAAACGATGCAACCCCATCGAAATTGGGATTATTTGATTCGTCTTGACGATTACTTTGAAACTATATGAAAACCAGGGTCTGACGATGAACTTGGAATCTGGCCATAGGAACTACGTCATTAAGGGACGCAATCCCATCGAGTTTGGGCTCGTTTGATTCGTCTTGGCGAGTACTTTGATACTGTATGGAAACCAGGGTCTGATCATGGACCTGGAAGCTGTCCATAGGAACTCCGTAATTAAGCGACGCAACCCCATCGAGTTTGGGCTCGTTTGATTCGTCTTGACGAGTACTTTGAGACTATATGGTAACCAGGGTCTGCCGATGGACTTGGAATCTGGCCATAGGAACTCCGTAATTAAACAACGAAACCCCATCGAGTTTGGGCTCGCTTGATTCGTCTTGAAGAGTACTTTGATACTATATGGTAACTAGGGTCTGATGATGAACCTGGAAGCTGGCTATAGGAACTCCGTAACTAAAAGACGCAACCCCACCGAGTTTGGGCTCGTTTGATTCGTCTTGACGAGTATCTTGGTTGGCGTGAATATGCAACTCCAACAAATTGGGGGAAAAAGTTCGTTCCGCTTATTATGAATGTGGATTATGTCTGATTGATTAGATGGATGGAACAACCCGAATAATAAAAATACTAAATAAATAGTAAAAATAAAATTGAAGAAAAACGTTTTTTTAAAAACAAGCTTTTATTGCTAATAAAATAAACTAAAAAGTTAAAAATAAATTAACTCTAATCAGACATGTAACACTTGTAACGTTATACGTTATAAGTTCATTGTAACCTTTAACGATAATTAAGCTTCTTCGTCTACAACAAAATAATTCCATATCGTACATAATTATATATTTTTAACACCATAATTATTAAATCTTCCCGTTTTTATCACAGTCCCAATTTTATAAATAAAAGTGTGTTGCATTTTTTAGCAATTAATAAACAGCTTGCTTTTAAAAAAGGATTTTCTCTTTAATTTTATTTTCATTTCTGGCATTGACTAATAGTAAATGATAAATAATATAAAAATTATGAGGCGTGCACTTTTCGATTTTCCAAATTATTTTTTTCTGTGATTGTTTGATATAAATTTCTAAGGCGTGGCTGCAAAGGTCTTAATGTCTATGTGGATATGTTCAATGTTTTTTTTTAAGTGTGCTTAGTGTATGTTGTGTTTGTGTATGTATGTATCTATGGGTCTTGTATGATGTTTGCATATGTATGTGTATGTGTATGCTTATACATATGTATGTATGGATCGGGCGCGCAAGCTGCGCACTACTCTTTTCACACTTGCCACTTTTTAATGTTTTAGCATTTTCTCTCTTTTAACATTGTACACGATGTCACGTTTATTTAGCTCTTTGTTTATATTGTGTCAAATTATGCTGTGTATGTTTAAGTCTTATATCTTCTTTTATATGTATGTTTTTTTCTTTTATGTGTTTACTTTCTACTAATTGTGCTTTGCTGATGGACGTCGCAGGATGCTGGCGAATAATAGCGTTGTGGTATCACTTTTTGAAGTATATACCACGACATTATGCTGAGCAGCGTCCTTTTCCTCATTTGTGGAGGTGGCGCCACTGCACTTATTTATAACTTATCTGCGTAATATTTCATTTTTCTTTTTAGTATTTTTATTTTATTATGATTATTATTTATTTATTTGAATACAGTTCTATATGTCCTTATATTATAAGTAATTTAGTAATTAAGTACGTAGTTTAGTATTTAAGCTCTTTGTATGGCATCCTTTCCACGATTGGAGAAATAAAATCTTTTTCTTTCTTTCTTTCTAACACGTTTGGCAAGTGGATCTTGTATTGATAACTGTTTATTTAATATACAAGGTTGCTCATTTGAAAACCTTGACTTATCTTTGTGTGATCACACCGCGCAGCTATTGAAAGGACCAACAAAGATAAATTTGTTATTCAAACATTGGTATATTAAAAAACGCAATAACTGTAAAGAAAACGTTGGAAATTTAAAGAATGCATTAATTCGCTTAGTTTTCGTGAGGTGTTTGATAGTGAGGAACGTAATACTGCGTTTAGTAACTTTTATAAGCTGTTTAGACTTTTTACAATTTATGTTTTCCAGTTCAACTGATAAAAATCTAGTAGTATCTCAACCTAAGTGGATCACAAGAGGTATTATAGGCTTTATTGTAGACGCAAGCGCCTTTTTATGTCAATATAGAAAAAACTGCACTAACCAAAATAAAAATACGTTTATAAATTTATCTTCTTGACTCAAGATTATTATTAAGCTTACGCAAAAGTCTTACGCATAAATCTCATAGATCAAATTTTCAAATTAGGCGTGAATTCGCCGAAAATCTGTATGAGTAAAAATTCAGGATCCTCATTCATGCCCCCGACCATACCGGAGGATATTCATAAGTGCCAGTTTACCTGAGGCGGCTAGTGGCAGACTATCTGGAGGATTTCCAAAAGTAAAGTATAAAGTTACATAAAATCCGATTACGAAATGAAAAATTGATGTCGCAAGCGGGATTCGAACCCGCGCCTATTGGGATTCCGGCCCAATCGTGCTGCCACTACACTACCGCGACCAATTGTAGGACATGCAAATTTTCATCTCGTATTGTATTTACGTCTTAAGGTGACGGTGTGCTATCTACCCGACAATGTTTACACAATGTTATAGGCTTAATACTTCAAACTTTACAGTTAGAATTGTATTAAACGATGACACAACCTTGTTATTTAAATTTACTGAAATTTTAGCATTTAATATGCTTAATTTATAAAATCCGATTACGAAATGAAAAATTGATGTCGCAAGCGGGATTCGAACCCGCGCCTATTGGGATTCCGGCCCAATCGTGCTGCCACTACACTACCGCGACCAATTGTAGGACATGCAAATTTTCATCTCGTATTGTATTTACGTCTTAAGGTGACGGTGTGCTATCTACCCGACAATGTTTACACAATGTTATAGGCTTAATACTTCAAACTTTACAGTTAGAATTGTATTAAACGATGACACAACCTTGTTATTTAAATTTACTGAAATTTTAGCATTTAATATGCTTAATTTATAAAATCCGATTACGAAATGAAAAATTGATGTCGCAAGCGGGATTCGAACCCGCGCCTATTGGGATTCCGGCCCAATCGTGCTGCCACTACACTACCGCGACCAATTGTAGGACATGCAAATTTTCATCTCGTATTGTATTTACGTCTTAAGGTGACGGTGTGCTATCTACCCGACAATGTTTACACAATGTTATAGGCTTAATACTTCAAACTTTACAGTTAGAATTGTATTAAACGATGACACAACCTTGTTATTTAAATTTACTGAAATTTTAGCATTTAATATGCTTAATTTATAAAATCCGATTACGAAATGAAAAATTGATGTCGCAAGCGGGATTCGAACCCGCGCCTATTGGGATTCCGGCCCAATCGTGCTGCCACTACACTACCGCGACCAATTGTAGGACATGCAAATTTTCATCTCGTATTGTATTTACGTCTTAAGGTGACGGTGTGCTATCTACCCGACAATGTTTACACAATGTTATAGGCTTAATACTTCAAACTTTACAGTTAGAATTGTATTAAACGATGACACAACCTTGTTATTTAAATTTACTGAAATTTTAGCATTTAATATGCTTAATTTATAAAATCCGATTACGAAATGAAAAATTGATGTCGCAAGCGGGATTCGAACCCGCGCCTATTGGGATTCCGGCCCAATCGTGCTGCCACTACACTACCGCGACCAATTGTAGGACATGCAAATTTTCATCTCGTATTGTATTTACGTCTTAAGGTGACGGTGTGCTATCTACCCGACAATGTTTACACAATGTTATAGGCTTAATACTTCAAACTTTACAGTTAGAATTGTATTAAACGATGACACAACCTTGTTATTTAAATTTACTGAAATTTTAGCATTTAATATGCTTAATTTATAAAATCCGATTACGAAATGAAAAATTGATGTCGCAAGCGGGATTCGAACCCGCGCCTATTGGGATTCCGGCCCAATCGTGCTGCCACTACACTACCGCGACCAATTGTAGGACATGCAAATTTTCATCTCGTATTGTATTTACGTCTTAAGGTGACGGTGTGCTATCTACCCGACAATGTTTACACAATGTTATAGGCTTAATACTTCAAACTTTACAGTTAGAATTGTATTAAACGATGACACAACCTTGTTATTTAAATTTACTGAAATTTTAGCATTGTAAAGTTTGAAGTATTAAGCCTATAACATTGTGTAAACATTGTCGGGTAGATAGCACACCGTCACCTTAAGACGTAAATACAATACGAGATGAAAATTTGCATGTCCTACAATTGGTCGCGGTAGTGTAGTGGCAGCACGATTGGGCCGGAATCCCAATAGGCGCGGGTTCGAATCCCGCTTGCGACATCAATTTTTCATTTCGTAATCGGATTTTATAAATTAAGCATATTAAATGCTAAAATTTCAGTAAATTTAAATAACAAGGTTGTGTCATCGTTTAATACAATTCTAACTGTAAAGTTTGAAGTATTAAGCCTATAACATTGTGTAAACATTGTCGGGTAGATAGCACACCGTCACCTTAAGACGTAAATACAATACGAGATGAAAATTTGCATGTCCTACAATTGGTCGCGGTAGTGTAGTGGCAGCACGATTGGGCCGGAATCCCAATAGGCGCGGGTTCGAATCCCGCTTGCGACATCAATTTTTCATTTCGTAATCGGATTTTATAAATTAAGCATATTAAATGCTAAAATTTCAGTAAATTTAAATAACAAGGTTGTGTCATCGTTTAATACAATTCTAACTGTAAAGTTTGAAGTATTAAGCCTATAACATTGTGTAAACATTGTCGGGTAGATAGCACACCGTCACCTTAAGACGTAAATACAATACGAGATGAAAATTTGCATGTCCTACAATTGGTCGCGGTAGTGTAGTGGCAGCACGATTGGGCCGGAATCCCAATAGGCGCGGGTTCGAATCCCGCTTGCGACATCAATTTTTCATTTCGTAATCGGATTTTATAAATTAAGCATATTAAATGCTAAAATTTCAGTAAATTTAAATAACAAGGTTGTGTCATCGTTTAATACAATTCTAACTGTAAAGTTTGAAGTATTAAGCCTATAACATTGTGTAAACATTGTCGGGTAGATAGCACACCGTCACCTTAAGACGTAAATACAATACGAGATGAAAATTTGCATGTCCTACAATTGGTCGCGGTAGTGTAGTGGCAGCACGATTGGGCCGGAATCCCAATAGGCGCGGGTTCGAATCCCGCTTGCGACATAAATTTTTCATTTCGTAATCGGATTTTATAAATTAAGCATATTAAATGCTAAAATTTCAGTAAATTTAAATAACAAGGTTGTGTCATCGTTTAATACAATTCTAACTGTAAAGTTTGAAGTATTAAGCCTATAACATTGTGTAAACATTGTCGGGTAGATAGCACACCGTCACCTTAAGACGTAAATACAATACGAGATGAAAATTTGCATGTCCTACAATTGGTCGCGGTAGTGTAGTGGCAGCACGATTGGGCCGGAATCCCAATAGGCGCGGGTTCGAATCCCGCTTGCGACATCAATTTTTCATTTCGTAATCGGATTTTATAAATTAAGCATATTAAATGCTAAAATTTCAGTAAATTTATATAAAGTTACATGTCAAATAATTAATAGATAAAACAAAATAAATGAAAACATTCTATTATTAATCTATTTTTCTACGTAGCACCGGTACCATCAAATATCTATCACAGCAATGTCTGACATACGGACAGTCCAATCTATTAGTGATCATCGACAGAACAGTGTTAGGGCTAACCCGCACCCTGCGCACGAGGGAAGCGGCTCGCTTGCATGTATGCATGAAAGCAATCAATGCGCGCCTCCACGAACATGCCCGAGGCACTGCAGAATCGCGGCAGTCCTATCACCGCCCTGAACGCGTTATTATATTGTACACGGAGGGCATTGTAACATTTCTCGGTGTAATTAGCCCAAAGGCTGCATGTATACAGGGACATACAGAACGCTCTGAAGATTGTTAGCTTAACATCCCTGGACGATCGCGCAAACCTACGGGCTATCATGTTTGCTCGCATAGACAAGGCCCTACGCTCACGTTCTATGTCTTCATTGTCCCTGAGACTAGCCGTCACCATATGACCCAAGTATTTAAATTGTTCTACTCTCAGGAGAGGAATCCCATTTAAGTAGACCTGTGGTATATTCTGAGGACGCTTCGACACGTTGTATACCAGTCCATGGTCACACGTGTATCGCTCACATATTCGATTCAATTTTCTTAAGCCGCAAACGATGCGCTCATCAGCACCATGTCATCTGCGTAGCTCAGGTTGTTTACACATACTCCATCTATGTAACAGCCGACATGTTGACCGCTAAGTGCAACGATCAAATCGTTCATATATAAATTAATTAAAGTCGTTGATGTCAGCCCGCCTTGTCTTACACCACACTGTAGCTCATAGGTGTCAGACATAGCGAACATCGAACACTGTTAGATTAGTTTGCATACCAATAGTGGAACAAATTGATGAGCCCCGGCGCAGTTCTGTACTCCTCAGCTTGTCCTACAGACGGTCATAGGATACCAGATCATAGGCTTTGGACAAGTCAAGAAAGCACGCAAATACTGGTGTTTTACGGTTGGTATAATATTTAATGGTATGCTTTAAATAGAGTATAGTACTCTTAGTAGATAGCCCAGGACGAAACCCGAACTGGTTATCGTGGAGTTTAATATATTTACTTAATTGTGTATTAAGCAAACCGTCAAACACTTTAGCGATAATAGTAGCAAGTGAAATAGGCCTATAGTTCGTTCTGTCAGTGAGGTTGCCCGTTTTATTTTTTAACCGACTTCAAAAAAGGAGGAGGTTCTCAATTCGTCTGTATTTTTTTATGTTTGTTACCTCATAACTTTCGACTGGGCAAAGCGATTTTAATGATTCTTTTTTTATTTGAAAGCTGGTGCTTTCCGTATGGTCCCATTTGGTTCAGTTCTGACAATGGCATCCATGAGAAAACCATATAAGTCTAAAATTAGCATTAAGTATAAGTGCGACAAGTGAACGAGTAGCTCAAGCCCCGCTACTAATAAAACAACCTATGTGCGTCTGTAATACTAAAAAGTAAAAAATAAAAAAAAATTACGTTTCAAAAAACCGACTTCAAAACTGAAAAGTACAAAATAACTTAAAATACTATCATGTGTATGTGCTATCTATTGATAGGTTTGAAGTTGGTGCCGGTGTCGGTATCTTTAGTGTAGGAATTTTATTACAGTAAGTACCTAAGCTGTTTATAATTTTGTTTAGGGCTTGACTTGGTTGTTCATAAATTCTTTAGGTAAGTAGAAGTGGCTCACGCACCACGAATAAAACAAGGTCAGAACTCTAAATATATGTGATCCGGCATAGTACAGATGCTCTATGCTTAGTCCATTATACCCGGGCGATTTACTTTTTGAAATAAGCTTTATTACTTTTTAACGTCACTCGTTATGAATCTAGTCCCTACCACTCTACCGTTCAAGTTAGTACTGTGCACCAGAGTTGACGGGCCCAATGCATATTTCACAGAGAACTGGCTTTTGAATATATTAGCAATATCTACCTGATCATTCACACCGTCAACATTCATAGATAAACCCGACCCACTGATTTGCAGAGTTGAGAGCACTTGAGTTTATTCGTATCTCGGCAAAAGCGACGAAAGTCACCTATGGAATGTTGCGCAGCAAGAGTGTCCATTTTTAACTGTTCTTCGTGGTTTTGACACCATTTCAACCGAGATTTAAACACTTTTCTGCCTTCACACATCTCCTTATATACAGGTCCGGACCTGGACCTACCATAGAATATCCATTCCTTAAACTTAGATCTAGCCCTTGCATGAGCTTCGCCGACGAGTTTGTTCCACCCAATTATTCGCGGTACACCTATACCTTGCCTCACACTTCCCCGACTTGTCACTGCTACGTTCTTAAGGGCGGTCACAATGTCAGAATACAACTTGTCCAGTACACGCCTGTGGCCAAGGTCCCCACAAAAACGATCTGTACAATTCATACATTATGATTAAGCAAAGATCAAACACGATAAAATTCGTGCAAATATGTAGTTTAATTACAAATGTTTGATATAAAACTATTTTTACAGATCTTCTCGCCTAAATATCACAAATAAGTTTGTTTTTGTTTTGTTTTAATAATAACGATCGCTCATATCTAGACTTGCAGTTCGTAGTAATAACTTGATTTATTTAAATAAAGGTCACCAGACTAAAAATAATTCTGAATACATTAGTATAACATAACAATGAAATATTATTAAATATTTTACACATTTAAAATCGTATATAAGCGTAGATCACTTACTATTCTACTTCATTCGAAACGTGTGCTGAATACTATATTAATACAATGAATTTAGCGAACATTTTGTTGATTCTGGCTGCAATTATAGCTTTATCCTGGGGTTATCCTAGCGCTAAGGCTTTAAATAATAATGAAAGATCCTGTCCGGAAGGTACGCATTATTTTGGAGGAAAATGCGCGACGTATGCTGAGTAAGTAGAATTACCTTATTATTATAATTAAGAATATAATATATTGTTTATGCTTACTCTCTCGTATAAATCGTAAAACTTGGTTGATAACGAACATTATGGGCAACAGGACTTATGGGAGATTCAGCAATCCAAAGTCCAATCAACCGCCAATATGCCACCCACGTGTGAAGATGTTGGATTTCTCTAGCTAAAGTACATTCAGGCAACTGTAATAGATTAATGGATAGAAATAGGCCTAGAACTCATTACATAAGTAGGCCATATAAAATATCAGTGGACATTCATTGCTGTCTTTATTTTTCAGTGTGGTGACGGAGTGAAAATACAATTCACCACCCGTTACGTTACGCCGTTAATGAACTCTTCATTATAGAAGTAGGCAATATAAATCATGTATCGCCTTCACCGGTCAGGACCTCCTTCATCATAAATAATCATTCGCATCAGAGGATAATCTCGTTCTTTACATATACCAACGTCCCAATTTTAGATATGGGTTTATTTCATATTTTTACTGAAGATCTTTTGTCAGGTTTGTCAATATGTGCTTTTTTAAAAAGATAAGTAAACAATTCTTACGAGGCCTTTATGAACGTATTCCCAGACATAGAATAAAATCTATTTGTGAATCGCATAGTCTTGATATAGCCAGATCATCTATTAGTCAAGTCTCCAGGGGTGTCCCTCAGGGGGGCAGCTACGCCGCGGCCGCGGCTGGGCCCAAGTCCAAGGGGCCCGCCCCCGCTCCCACGACGAAGAAACGAAAGGCGGCACCGGCTCCTGCCGGACCGCAGTCGTCGCCAGCACCAACACCGCCAGCGATGACTAGCGCGGCCGCGACTGCGCCCTCATCGCCCGGCACGCCCGCTATTCCCGAACAGGGCTGGCAGGTGGCCGAGCGCGACAGAAAGAGTCGTGGCCAGAGGAGGAGAGCGGCGGTCAAGCGCGCCGCTGAGGTCGTCGCCCCCCAGGCAGGAGCCCGAGGAGGCGGCACGAAAAGGAAGAGGCCGCGCAAGGGGCTCCGGCCGCCGAAGACAGCCGCAGTGGTGATCACTGTGCTGCCTGAGGCGGCAGAAAGGGGCCTCAGCTATCAGACCGTTCTGAAGAAAGCCCAGCGGGAGCTCGACGTCTCCGACATAGGAGGCGTCGAAGCCAGGAGCCGCAAGGCCCAAACAGGGATCTTAGAGTTCCCTGGGGCCGAGGGCACCAGGACGCCCGATAGCGTGGCGTCGAAGTTGCGAGGTCTGTTCGCCGAGGAGGGTGGCGTCAAAATCGCCAGATTTAGACGACTCCGTGACGGTGGAAGACATCCGGGAGGCCATTGCCTCGAAAACTGGCCATTGCCTCGAAAACCATGGACACCGTACGGGTTGGCGCCATCCGGCCCGGTCCGGGCGGCGTAGGTGCCGCCTGGGTGCAGTGGCCAGTGGAGTCGGTCAGGCAACTGGCCGGCTCAGGCAGGCTCCTCGTGGGCTGGAGCTCAGCGCGGGTCACCGTGCTGGAGCACCGGCCTGCGAGGTGTTTCAAGTGCATGGCGGTCGGGCACACCCGGCCAACATGCACTAATTAGTTTGACTGCGGCGGACTCTGTTTCCGTTGCGGTTAGACTGGGCATATGGCGGCATCTTGCGCCGCCCCGCCCCACTGCCCCGCGTGTGCGGCGGGCAATAAGCCTGCCAATCACCGCATGGCCCCTGGGGCATGCAGACCTCCGGCTTCGGCCCCAAAGGGGCGGAGTGGCCTTTCGACCACGGCTGCTCCCGCTCCTAGCGCGGCCCGATCGTCCGTCAGCGAGGAGGTGATGGAAACGGCCCAGTAATGGCTGCCCAATCCACTCACCTCCTGCAGGCCAACATCAACCACTCCGCCGGTGCGCAGGATCTCCTCCTGCAATCCATGGCGGAGTGGTCGATCGGTGCAGCCGTAGTCGCGGAACCGTGCTGTGTGCCTGATCGCCCCAATTGGGTGGTCAGCCGGAACGGAACCGCGGCAATCGTCGCCTCCACGCAGCGGCACTTCCCGTCCTTATCCCTCTTGGATAGGGGCGAGGAATTTGTCACGCCGGATTGGGGAGCGGTCACGCTCTACAGTGTATACCTCTCCCTAATAGGAGGATGGACGATTTACGCGGCTGGAGAGGCCTAGACACGGTGTTGTTACAGGTCTTGTCGGGGCACGGTTGCTTCGGCAAGTACCTGCACACGGTCGTGCGGAGGGAGTGGACTCCGTCCTGCCATCATTGCAGAAGCGACGAGGACACGGCGCAACATACGCTTGAGGTATGTTCGGGCTGGGACGGGCAGCGCCGTGACCTCGTCGCTGTCATCGGTGCCGAACTGACGCTGCCGGCTATCGTGAAAGCGATGGTCGACAGCGTCAGGCATTGGGACGCGGTCGCCGCCTTCTGTGAGACTGTCATCTCGCAGAAGGAGGCGGCGGAACGAGTCCGGGAGGATTCCCGTGACCCGGGCCGCCGTCAGCGGCCGGGACGGCGCATGCGCGAGTATCTGCGCCTGATGCCGCCCTAACCGAGGCTTCGGGTGATCGGACCGGGGAATTGTCCGGTCACCCGACGTAAGGCCACCGCGCGAGGGCGACGCCTCGACGGCGAAAGCTGTCGGGGCGTCGACGAGAGAGGAACCCGAGAGGGTATACCGCCGGGCGGGCCACCGAAGGCAAAGATCGGGTACCGGGGGTCCGCTCGCACGGCAAAGAAGAGGTGCTTGCAGGATGGGTTAATGGGGTTGCGCGCCGCCTCTTCCGTCACCTCGGACCGATTTGGCGGGGTGCGACGTCCATAGCCCTCCGCAAAAAAAAAAAGGGGTGTCCCTCAGGCTTCCATACTGGGCCCTCTTCTTTGTATTTTATGCAGTGCTAATATTATCAATCAAATATTAAATTCAAAATTCCACTTATATGCTGATGACTTATAAATCTATCGGTCTTTTAAACCTGAGGATTGTGCCATATCTATGAAAGAAATAAATGATGATCAGAATCGCATAGCGACATGGGCTAATGCCGTCTTATACTCGTCATTCATTCTTCTGCTCTTATCCCAATTTCTTGGGGTCGACGCAATATGTACATACTCATAGATATTGCAAAAGTTATTGGCATAAATGTTAAGACCGGCCTCCTGCCTGACGTCAACTTTCTTTGAGAATGTAATTGTTGGCCAAACGGCATCAGTCGGAGTTGGCCCAGGTCGATATATCGCTCTTAGTCGTATTTTACGACATCCACCAGCGAAGTAAGCGTTGGTAGTATTCGTAAATATTTAATATTAGGTTCTAAAATATACATAGCAAAAATTAAATTTTTAAATCCTGAAATACTTATTGATGGTTGCTTTATTGAACAGATCTGCAGCCGCCGTCGCATTATTGGGGTAATTTTGATGGTCAACTTCATTTCGAGACGCACATACTGGAAATGGTAAGAAATTGATTTTATCGTCTTAAGCTTCTATACCGAATTCGCACTTACCTTAGTATCAATTTACGTGTCACCCTTTGTGAATCTCTCATTTAATCGAAAATGAATTATGCTGACAATATTTGTGGTATGTTCTTATTAGCTAGAACTGAAAAACTAGCACAGCGTGTGTAAAATGCTTACCCCCGTTTCTGCTATGATATTCCTCGACACTGACATCTCACACCTTTCTTGACCGAAGTTAACCTTATGAAAATGTCAGAACGTAGGTATCTCCATCTAGCTACACTTTTTTTTGGTATTGATTGCATAAAAAACTTGTGTTTCGAGGAGATAAGCTGATCTCGAGAGAATATAAACTATGTAACTAGAGTATCAACTTACCTAATGAATACTCAAAACATCGAACTACTGCCTTCCGTGGTAGCTTTAAATTTGCTGCAACTCGTTGTTGAAATATACTTCAGTACATTCGAAGATTCAGTTCATTCATCGAAGGAAGGAAAGAAGATTGAAATCTCCTTTATTTTATTTAAAAACCACAAGGATTTGCCAAAAAAAAACTTAATTCTTACTTAAAAACCAAGAAAGATAATAATATTTGGCATACAGACCACAAAACTGTAGTTTAATGATTTCTGATGTTTACGCAAGTATTACACATTTGAAATAAAACCACTTTTACGGATTCTATCGCGTTTTTATTTGATTTCATCATCACGGGAGGACACAGGAGGTCCTCCCGTGAGCATGGTCACTGTCATGTGTTCGAAACGTCGGGAAATTAAGAATCAAATACAAACGCGATAGAATCCGTAAAATTAGTTTTATTTACTGTAGTTATTTCACGTAATATTTCACCAAGTACTTCTTCTAGGTAACCAAAAAATTTATGTATTTTTGGTTTGTTTTATGCACTAATAATGTTTGTGTCTATATGTCTTCATTAAATACTTTGTTTCTTTTATTTAAGCTCTTCTATATGATAATTATGATATTTATTACAAACTAGAATATGATATAGTATAGTATTAATTCATGTTATTCTTAATCTAATGTTATTGTTTCAAATGCTACTGTTTTACTTTTTTTTGCATGTATTTGTTGTTGCTTGATATACATACATATCATCACGCTATATCCCTTGCAGGGTAGTCAGAGGAAGAGAAGAGAGATGCTTGATATCTGCGACTTTATTGTGCGGGCCCGTCAGAATATCAGCGATGTAGTATCGTATCTATTGTACCATAAGCTGAGACGGGCACCATATTTTGCCTCGTTTATGTTCGACTCATGTGTTTTTAGTTAGTATTTATTTCTTTCGTTGGTTCTATATTGACGTCTGAAGTTTAATTTTTTTTTTCTTTCTCTTGTATGGAAGTCGAATATCTGGCCCTATATGTCAGTGTCTTGACAACTACTAACTATCATTGCATTCAAATTAGTTGAAATTATAATTTAAAAAAAAAAAAATAAAAAAAAAATAAAAAAAAAAATATATAATTTCGATTAGTATTATGAATCATATTATTTATTGTCTAGTGTTTCTTATTTGATAATGTGTTAATAAAAAATATTTAATATTTTAGGTACGAAGAATTAATTCAAAAAATGTCCAGTGGATCCGAAAAATTAACAACATCGACTCGATATGAAGTGAAAGCAATACAGTTAATTTGAATAAATGACTCACTTTTCATGGGTAATTTCAATTATACATATTTTTTTAAAGGCTGTTGTTTGTTTAAACCTTGGATCTGCAAACCTACACCAATTAAACGTCCACCGAAACCGATTTTTTGACTTCGGTGGCAATTATTTTTAATCCCTATTTCCACCACTTACTATAATACCAACATCATTCTCCTACCCTTATCCTAATTACATAGGGTTGCCACAATATGTAACCATACTTAATGCAATAGTTATGAGCAATAGTTTTATGATCGGCCACTTGTCTGACGTCAACCCTCCTTGGGAATGAAATTGTTGACCAAATGGCATCAGGTGGAATTGGCCAAGGTTGATATAAAGCTCTTAGTCATTTTTTTCGACATTCACGAGCGCAGTAATACCTTTACTGCGCTCGTGAATGTCGAAAAAATATTCGAATGTCGAAAAAGTATTCGCAGTCGCTACCATACCGCTTAACCGTAGTTTCAAAAAATGCTGATAAAAAACCAATAAGATTATATACAGCAGTACTCTCCTGAATAACTATAACACTAATTGCGATCGCCTGTCAAGTCCGGCGTTTTAGCGTTCGTCAATTTTTAAGACTCATACGAGCAAATATGTGGCGATACATAGTATTCTATAGGCGTTAGAAGAAGCAGTGGTGGTACGCTGTATAGAGTTACGCTGTTGACAGTTTTTATCTACAGCTGCGCGCCGGTCTACCCGGGATAGTACCACACTTCCGCAGAAAATAAACGTCACAATAGTGGCAATGTGTTGCGCTTCGTTATATGAGCTTTGTGCTCGTAGGTAGCCTAAATCTAGCCTTTCTGGGTAGGTTTTAGTTGGTAAGCAGTGGCCTAGCTATACCCCTGGTATTGCAAAAGTTTATGAGCAGCAATAACACTTATCATCAGGGGCGCTGCTTGCTCGTTTGTCATATTAAATAATAAACAAAAGTGAACACATAATGTAATGAAACTCAAAAGCTAACAAGAAATAGATTTTTATTACTTCAATATGAAAATATTTCACGAGCGAATAAGAAGTTCCATTAGATTTTGCTGATAATCATGAAGTTGAGGACCACGAGGGCTTTCACTTCTGAAGCCGCCGTGTTTACCCAAAAGCCAGAAGGTTTCCATACAGCCTTTTCCCTATAACAAGAACAAATAATTATTATATGTTTTACTTATAAAAAAATTGATCTGAACATATATTAATTGAAATGGCAGCTCAGGAAATTACTGGAATAATGTTAACCACAAAACCGATATACATAATTATGTAATAAAACTAGTAGGTATGTAATTAAAATCATAATACTGACGAGAATGAGTTAGTATAATACATTACACGTTATAGGTTAATTACCATGTGGTGATATAGTAAGAATACAATACAGCATCCCCATTTCTTGTCCTTGAGTATCGTAAAAGACTAAAATGTATGTACAAAAAATCGATGGAAAAGAGTGAAATGTCTACATAAAACCCAATGCCAACACGTTTGAACTGTATTGTATGATAGGTCAATATATGGTGGCAGACGAGCAGGCAACACACCTGATGGTAAGTGTTATTCCCGCTCTAGGAACTTTGGTGCAGCTAGCTCAGTATTATCCCGGACGGACCGGCCCGCGGCTGTAGACAAGAGCCAAGGCTGTAGGCCGTCAACAGTGTGGTTCTACCACAAATAAAGAGAGGTGTCCCGATCCCAACAGTGGAATGTATAATGTTTGAGAAGAAGATGATAAATACGGAATAATAATACAATTCACCACCGTTTCCTTTCCCGTGGATAGTCATTAACTTCTCTTAGTAACACTCAGTTACTAAGAGATATTGCAAGTTGAGAGGGAAAATTTAAAATGAAATTTTAAATCAATCTCTTTGTCCAGTATGTTACAGTGGGTCAAATATCATTATGGAGGATATTAGTCTGTGCTGAATATTTAGACATAGATAAACAGGAAAAAAGAAGAAGTAGTACAAAGCAAAGTTGTGTGCAGTATGCTTGCGGTGTTTAGGCACAGGTCGCGAAAATTAACAAAATATGAAACTGGATCATAGGCTGTCTAAAAATGACACAGCATTACAAGCTTAGATGGAACGCATTAATGGCTGGTTACGGTATTGATATAAATTTTCTAATGCTAGCAACTAAATTACACCCTTTGTTTTTGCGGTGGACTATGGATTCGTCTCGCCCCGCCAAATCAGTCCGGGGTGACGGAGGAGGCGGCGCGCGACCCCATAGAACCACCATGCAAACTCCTCTCTTCGCCGTACGAGCGGGCCACCGGTACCCGATCTTTGTCTTCGGTGGCCAACTAAATTACACCCTGGTACCACTTTTGAAGAGGAATTAAATTGAGTCAAATTAACCCTTGATTTTATTAAGTGGATTGTCTTTACTATATATATGTATATAATACGATCATACAGAGTCAAGAGTCTCCGAAACCGGCGAGCGTGTATAAAGAGAATTATGAATGTTGAGGAAGCGAGTGAAGTATGCAGAGATAGAGTTCTCTGGCACTCTGTTCTCTCTGCCTACCCTGCAAGGGATATGGCGTGATGATATGTATGTATGTATGTACGATCATACAGTGTGGAAATGTATGCGAAGCTAAAAGTAAATTAAACTAGGGTTAAACTGAAAATACTAAAAAATTATTGCTGAATTAAGATGTTAATTTATCTTACCGCAATATCTTGAAGACCTCGGGACTCTACTTCGTATTGCCCAAATTCGTCAAGCGCGATCTTAGTACTAAATGATATGTGGATTTTCATAGCTGTAAAATAAAATGTTAACATGTTTTACTAAATATATCTGGTAGCTAAATATGCAGAATTTATTGAGTGTCTGTTTAAATTTAAAAATATATAAAAACAAACGTCATAAAACTCGACACAGTGCCATCTTTTGAAACTAATTTTGCCTTTAAACCATCGAAATACTCACTCAAATATAATATAACCAAAACTTCTCATTAAAATCGATTCGTCTCTTCTACTCAAATATAAGCAAGATCTTTCATTATAATCGATTCGTCTCTTCTACTCAAATATAAGCAAAATCTTTCATTATAATCGATTCGTCTCTTCTACTCAAATATAAGCAAAATCTTTCATTAAAGCTGATAAAAAAAAATATAGAAGCCCAAATAGCGAGGTGCACCCACCAGCTTAGCGCATGAATATCATATTATATCTAATAAATAAATATCTTATACAATAAATTGTCTTCAACATATCCCAAACGGGTTGCCAAAAAAATATATATATTAAGAACTATAATTAATTGAAATTTTAAAAAATATTTTGTATTGTATATACATCGTGGAATCTAATTGGCTGTTTTCCCGAAACGTATATACTCAGTTAATGATATAGAACCATAATATAGCATTCATTCAACAAATAAAAACATAAATTCTAGTCATTTGCAGTCCCAGACGTTTCCTAAAATATCATTTTTGCATAACTGTAACATGCTTTGTCTAATAATTTTGTTACTACGTACGGTCGTTTACCATACCATAGCTATCAACCTACGGTCAATGCTCTTACCTTGGTTACCTACTTTCTTTAATTACTTTAAAACCATGCCTCCATTTTCTCAAAAATTTCTTCTTCTAATCGAGCAGAATGTCGGCGATACCTACCTCTAGCCTGAGCACGTGTAAGCACTCAAAACTGCCTGTGGGTTAGTAGGCGTTATGTGGCTGATAAAATTATCGCTGTTGTAGGCACAGGCGGATTTATAATGCCACATCTGCGGAACGAATCCAGGTGTTCTGGCTGAGCGTACAGGCATCTAGCTTTCGCCAAGTTGTCTCCAGCAATCGCATAAAAACGAACCATGTCTAACCACTCTACGTCAGAATACTGGTAATGACTTGTCATTTTTTTGCACATACTAGCACTCGCGTTCGGGATTTCTTATAAGCATATGATATACGTCTAAGCCGCTTGGCAAAAAATTGCAAACTGACCTATTAAAACATAGACCAAGGTAGCGCGACTCGGGCGCATCAAAAGCAAGGGGTGCGTGCGGGACGAGGGCGGGCTACGAGCTACAATGCCTAAATATTTTTTTACCTATTATTGCGATTTAATTCGAATGCTATGTCGTAGGCATGTTGGGAATAATACCGTTGCATATCAGACAAACTTAAGAACGTCTATTTATCAGACTTTTTTTTCAATGTATTGTTTTTAGTTATGTGGGGATATTAAGAATGATTAACTGAGTACATAAGTTTCAGGAAAACAGCCAATTAGATTCCACGGTGTATAAAAAAATAATTTGGAAAATCCAAAAGCGCATGCCTCATAATTTTTATATTATTTATCATTTACTAATATGTCAATGCCATAAATGAAGGAAACAAATCCCATATAGCCATGGGTTTACAATGCTGCAAGCATTGTAAATGAACAGCTATGTTTAGAACTACGTCGAGAATGGCACGAAATTTCAAAAGTATTCATCATCATTCTCCTGCTCTTGTCCCAATTACTTGGAGTCGACGCAATATGTACCCCTATTCCTACATATTGCAAAGGTTGAAAGGCAATAGTTTTATGACCGGCCGCCTGTCAGACGTCAACCCCCCATAGGAATGTAATTGTTGACCAAACGGCATCAGATGTAGTTGGCCCAGGTCGTTATAAAGCTCTTAGTCGTCTTTTACGACATCCACGAGCAAAGTGAGGGTTGGTAGTATTCGTAGCCGCTACCACACACTGCCAAATACTGGCAGTCCCGGGTCGTCCACCCGACGTTTATACGCCGGAGTTGTTCGGTCCATGGCACTGTATGGTGCCCCTATTTGGGCGGACTCCCTCACCGCCCGCAACAGAGCCCTTCTGCGACGTCCACAGAGGGTCATGGCGGTGAGAGCTATCAGGGGTTACCGTACGGTGTCGTGGACCGCGGCGACATTGCTGGCGGGTGACCCGCCTTGGCCACTTGTGGCTGAGGCCCTGGCGGAGGCCTACCGGCTGCGCGTTGCGGCGCGGGCCGACGGCGAGCAAGTCTCCACAAGGGAACTGGGCAGAGCAATAGAAGTGGCCCGAAGGGGAGTCATCCGGCGGTGGAGAGAAGAACTGGAGTCCCCCGTTGCAGGGCGGGGGACTGTGGAGGCGGTTGCGCCGCATCTCCACCGCTGGATTAATAGAAGGCACGGCAGCCTATGCTTCAGGATGGTGCAGGTGCTTACCGGACACGGGGTCTTCGGTAAGTACCTGCACAGAATTGGAAGAGAAGGGACCCCAGGATGTCACGAGTGTGACGCGCCATCAGACGATGCGCGTCACACTCTGGAGGTATGCCCCGCCTGGGGTCCCCAGCGCCACGTCCTGATGGCGGTCATTGGGAGAGACCTGTCGCTGTCAACCATCATCTCGAAGATGCTTGACAGCGACAGGTGCTGGTCGTCGATGGCCTCCTATTGTGAGGCCATCATGGAAAGGAAGGAGGCCACGGAGCGGGAACGCGAGGCGCTTGCGTCCGCTGACTCAATCCGCGGCCGGCGACCGGGGAGGAGGAGGCGCCGTTATGCGCACCTCCATACACCGCCTTAAGGGCTGACAGGACGTGGCCAGAAGGCCAAGCGTTGGGGTGCCGGGGGTCGAATGTCAGTAGACGATCTCTCTGGCGCCCCGTAAAAGCGCGGAAGGGGCCGCTGTGGTTTTAGTGGGTATTCCGGTCGGGCAGCTGACTGGCGAGTCCCACACTCCCCCCCGTCTCTCACCAGCGGGGGATAGCGCGTAAAAGCGTTTCCTCAGCGAAAAAAAAAAAAAAAAAAAAAACCACACAAAAGAAATTTTAAGCGTTGTTCTAAAGATTGTTAATCTAATTTGGGCATTTTCAAACAAAATATTATTCTTTCTTTTCACAGTTTTTATTGATACGTTTTTATGACAGTACACTTAATTAAATAAAAAACAAAATGGAAAGAAAGTTCAAAAGTCTCTCTCTCTTTCTCTCTCTTTCTCTCTTTCTCTCTCTTTCTCTCTCTCTCTCTCTCTCTCTAAATCTCCCCTCTCTCTCTCTCTCCTCTTCTCTCTCTCTATCTCTGTCTCTCTCTCCTCCCTCTCTCACTCTCTCTCTCTCCCAACCTCCCCACTCTCTCCCCCTCTCTCACTCACATTTTCTCTTTCTCTCTCTCTCTTTCCCGCTTTTTCTCTTTTGTTCTTACTCTATCACCACACGGATATCCCTCATGCGCTTTCAAAATAAATATGGCGCATAACAGAAAAACGTTACAATACAAAATTTATCCCACTCGTCGATAAAAAAGTTACACTTCAAAAAGTTAGAGAAACTAAAACAAAATACAATATTTTTATGATGACTGAAGTTAACAGACATGTGACAATTTTTTATTATTTTATTTATCATTTACTATTAGTCAATGCTATAAATGAAGATGTAAGAAAAATTTCGTACCATTCTCGACGTAGTACTAAGCATAGCTGTTCGTTTACAATAGGCTGTATGCGATCTATTTCCTTCGCTTGATCCAAGGGACGGACAAAAATGTAAACGAACCCAATTTTCATAAAGTATACATACACTAATGACTAAGCAGTTTAGTTTTTTATTAATTGCAATTAAACAACAAATAATTACCAAGTCAGTTTCGAAAGGAATTTTTTTAAAAACTTCATAATCGCAACGCGCTGTGCGTTGCGATTATGAAGTTTTTAAAAAAATAAATATTTTGATACATTAATTTTTACGGTCGTGATCCTGCCAGATACAAAACAATTTATCCGACGTCCTCGAATATTTTTTTTAATCAACTAATTTCTTACTTTAAAAAAAATAATTGCTTTTTAAAAATATCAAATACGTTTAGACGAATGTTTTTTCTTGACATATGTATTATAATATTTCATCATTTCATTCATTTTTATGTTTGAAAAGCGCTTGATTTTCATATGTCGAGAGTAGAGCAAGACCTCAACGCTTCGCTTATAAGGCGTGCAAAAGTATTTATATTTTTTTTTTTAATAAATTATGATTTTTAGTTGGTAATCAGTTGGGTGAAGATTGATCTTATTTTGGATCTTAGGCCATTGCATACATACGTATTCAAGAATCACATAAATATACAAGCATAAAAAATAACCAAGTCTTATTCCAAATATGTATATTGAAACCGTATTTCTATTATAACTGATTCTGCTAAAAAATCAATCTTAAAAACGTCTGATCTTAACTCAAAATGATAAAGATAGCCTTTATTTAACGATATCCAGAGTAAGAATACATTGAACCACCTCCTAGCTTGCTCATGGATGTCATAAAGATGTCTAAGAAATATGATATCCAAATAATATCGATATCAGAGAAGGAAGGCTGGAAATAAAAACTTATGCCATCTCGTCTTAGAAAAATATACATACCTCTCAGCGAATCCCCTTAGGTTCCGGAGGAATGTATGTACTTACACCTAACACTTGCTAGAATCTATATGCGAGAGGTTGATTATGTTGGCTATTAGCAGCTGAATAGTCGCCCATGTCTAGTTGAGCCATCAAAGCACCGAGCTCGGCAGCTAGCTCCCGTATAACTGGGAATCGTCCGGCTACAACTTGTTGATTAAACATTCGATATCTTTGAATAAAAATACCTTCACCGGTGCTCTCCATCCGACTGGCAGTGTTGATGGTATCACCGAACAGGCAGTACCTTGGCATTGTAGTACCAACGACACCAGCCACGCAAGAACCAGTATTGACGCCGGCCCGTATCATGAGCGGCGCATCATGCAGATGTGGAACTTTAGCATCTTCTAAACTCCTCATTAACGATAGTGACATATCTGCTATCTCAGAAGCATGTCTATTACCTGGAACATAAAAAAATTGTGGATAAACGTTCCATGTAGGTGAAACATTCAACGAACCACTTGCTAGGCGAGTATAACATTATCGCCGCCTTGGGGATGCCTACATTTAATATTGAACGTTAAGCCCCACTTCCGCTAAACTATTTTCAGCGTTAAGTAATAACTTAACTATACTTGTGCTCAGACTTACTACTTGTTCAGTACTAAATTTGCTACAAAAAGTTCCATAGTCAATTTTTTATATGGAAAAAAGCAACGCCTCGCCTTTTTTGGCACACCCTAATATATCATCATCATCATCTCAGCTCATATATGTCTCACTGTTGGGCTCGAGCCTCCTCCATAAAGGGAGGGACATCGACCTACTATACCATGCTGGTCAGACGTGTTGGTGTAAGGTTTTGAGATTTTCTTCTCTGGCATAGATGTTATATGCGTTTTATATCCCTTAGTCGTCTCTTGCGATCACCCGCTGGCAAGATAGGGGATGGTTAATTGTATTCTTACTCCGTCACCACACGGAATGCCTAATATATATATATATATATATATACTTATATATTCAGCTGAACAGGAATTTCAGCATTCAAATTACTCATATTTTAACTAAATAACGATTGGCTCGTTGCTTTTTACTTTGAACATTATACCCTATTACAAGACAGGCTGGCATATCTGTGGGAATAGATGATTTTTAGATCGTCACCAGCAGTCTGTCGTTGACCGTCAACAACTAAACATTATTAGCTGTTATATAGTATGGCAATTTTTTACATAGGTACATACACACATACATATCATCACGCCATCCCTTGCAGGGTAGGCAGAGAGATCAGAGTGCCAGTGAACTCTATCCTTGCATACTTCACTCGCTTCCTCAAAATTCATAATTCTCTTCATACACGCTCGCCGGTTTCGGAGACTCTTGACTCCACCTTCCTTCAGTACATGACCAATCTGGTCTAGGTAGGTTAGTTTCGGTCTCCCCCGGTACCTACATCCTTCCACTTTCGCATTGTATATCTTCTTAAGCAGACGTTCATTCAGCATTCTTTTCACATGTCTGAACCATCGGAGCATTCACTTTGGCATCTTTACACCAATACTCTCTTTCATACCTACTCGCTCTTTTTTTGATCGTATTTATCTTTATCCATGACTACCACACTATAATAGTCCCAATGTGCTGAAGTTTCAGTTTTAACTTATTCTTGATGTAGTAGTACTAATGACTGGTGTTTCAATTTGGTTTTAGGTTATAATATAAATGTAAGACATTATGTAAAATTGACAATATGTAAGCTCACTCACAGGCATTTCTGTTTGAATTAATCCAATTGCTTTCTACAACGGTCAGCAATGTGAAGACAATTCAGATTCATGACGACCCATTTAAAAGATCTTACCATTTCTCTGCGGTAGTCCGGATACAACCATGTAAGCATCGCCTATAGTTTCCACTTTGTAAACGTCATAATGTGTAATTTTCTCATCGAACAATCTAGAATAATTACAATAGAATCAATAAAATAAAATATAAGTGAAACATCTCATAGAATTTAAAAGTAATTATAACTCTGTTTCCATCCATCAATCAGCCTGTAAACGTCCACTGTTGGACATAGGCCTCCCCACGAGAATGCCATCTGTAACGGTCCTGTACCACCTACATTTTCTGCGGTTTCCTGCGACCTTGATGAGGTCATCAGTCCATCAAGTGGGGGGTCGTCCTACGCTGTGTCGTCCGATTCGTGGTCGCCACTCGAGAATCTTTTTTCCCCAACGGTTGTCGGTTCGTCGAGCAATGTGGCCTGCCCATTGCCACTTCAACGTGCTAATTCTTCGGGCTATAACTCTGTTTATATCAGGTAAATATAATTAGTTTGTTGCTAACTTTTCCTACTATTATTCATTGTATTATTTTACATATATTACCTACCATACACTATTTACATGCTTTCATGAACGTATCTATAAATATTTGGGGGCCATAGTCCGGAGCATGCTCATCGCGTCCCCTGCCAGTCTAATTAGACTGCTAATCCGGCTCGATATGCGTACCGCAGTGCGGGTTAGGGCATCCCCCGGAGGCGACACGTACCGACCCTCCCCCGTCGGTAAGAACTTTGGCAGTTGCGGCGATGGGGGCCGCCACCCATCGCGCCTTGCCCAGTCAGGCGAGTCGAGGAGAGCAGAGTGCCGGGTGGGCACGTGGAATGTAAGAGGTTGTGTGGAAGGTAAGTTGCACGAGCTGATATCCGTCATGGCGGAAAAACAGCTAGACGTGCTCTGTGTGACAGAGACCAAGCGAAGGGGCAGCGACGCCTGCGATCTTCCTGGTGGCGGGATGGCGCTGTGGTCTGGTGTACCACAGAGCAATCGAGCCAGCATGGGGGTAGGAGTGCTGTTGTCCTCTCGCTTGGCCTCAGGAGTGCAGGATTACGGAATGTATGATCCCAGACTTCTTTAGGTCCGTATAAAACTAGGTGTCACCAAAGTATTCATGGTTGTAGCATATGCTCCTGTTGGATCCTCGGTGGCATCAGACCTAGAGAAGTTTTGGGATAATGTTAGGGAAGTTCTGGATATGGCAGAAACTAGTGAACGCGTGATTGTATGCGGAGATTTGAACGGATGGGTGGGGACCAAGCGTCCCGACTATGAGGACATACTTGGTCCATTTGGTGTTAAGAGAGTCAACGACGCAGGTAGGCTCATAGCGGATGTATGCATAGAGAGAAACCTTATTGTGTCAAACACATTTTTCCAACATAAGGACATTCATATCTATACATGGAGAAGGAATGAATAGAAAAGTATAATAGATTTAATTTTGGTAGACAGTCGCCTCCGAAGCAAAATATTGAACGCAAAAACCTACAGGGGCCCCACAGTCGATACGGACCACTATCTCGTTATTGCGAGATTTAGTGGTCTGTTCAGAAAGTGGAGGCACTGGCGAGAGCTTGTCCGCTTCGGAGGGCTTGAAAGAATAAAGGTTGAAAGGTTGCAAGAAGAGTGTGTAAGAGAAAAGTATGCAGAGGGTGTCCGAGAACGGCTGACGATGGCAAGCCAGCCGCAATCGGACATTGAAGAATGCTGGAGAGTATTGAAAGAAAGTATGGTAGATACAGCGAAAGAAGTATGTGGAAGTTCAAAGAAGCATAGAAAAACAAATGGTGATGCATGGTGGGATGCGGAAGTGGCAGCTTCCGTAGAGCAAAAGAAGAAAGCGTGGCTAGACTATGTCTCTTCTTTGAATCTGAATGACAGTATGACTGAACAGGAGAAAGAAATATATCGGCAATGTAAGAATGACACCCAGGCCTTAGTGAAAGAGAAACGTGATAGAGCAAATATGAGTGCAGAAGAAAGGCTGACTAAAAACTTCGAGGGTAACACCAAACTCTTTTGGAGGGAGGTGAAGAAGTCTCGGTGTGGTTGGTCAGCCTTCAGAATGAATAAAATAAGGTCTAAAGGTGGAGACATTCTTACACAAACACAAAACGTGTTAAGCCGATGGAGTGAATATTTTGGCGATATGTATGCGGATGCTACGGTTGGCGCCAGTGTCGCATGTGGTTTAGTAGATCAACATTCGACAACGGTGTCCTCCGATGACATCAGTATAGATGAAGTTGAATGGGCGATAAGAAGTTTGAAAAATGGTAAGGCAGCGGGCATTGATATGGTGTCTGCCGAGATGATCAAGCTTGGTGGCTCCTGGGAGGCGTTCCTGTTACTTCTCAATTTATGTTGGAGCTCGGGAATGGTTCCCGGGGACTGGAATAGCGCAGTCATCGTGCCTTTGTTTAAAAACAAGGATTCACGTTATGACTGCGCAAATTACAGAGCCATAAGCTTGACCAGTTTGGCAGCAAAAGTGTACGGTAAAATTATAGAAAGGAGAATGAGGATGGTGTCCGATGGTTTACTGTGTGAGACACAAGGAGGTTTCAGGAGTGGAAGGGGATGCATGGATCAAGTGTTCTCTCTGCGCAACATTGTAGAGAAGCATCTGGCTCTAGGTCAGAGGGTTTTCTGCAGTTTTGTGGATCTGGAGAGAGCATTTGACACGGTTGTACGAAAGGAACTTTGGGACATTTTACCGGAGTGTGGTATTAACGGTAAACTGCTACAGGCTGTGTAGTCCAGTTACATGGGCTATAGAGCCTGTGTGCGGCTGGATGATGGAATGTCGCCTTGTTTTGACGTCAATATCGGCGTTAAGCAGGGGTGCGTTCTGTCAGCCAGGCTGTTTATCATATATCTGGATAAATGTCTCCAAAGGTTGAACGATATGAATGTGGGAGTCCAGATGGGCGACTCATTGGTCACTGCTCTGCTTTATGCAGATGATGCAGTCCTGCTGGCACAGTCAGCGACTGACCTGCAGACCCTAATCGACACAATGACAGAAGATTGTAAGAAAAGGGATGTATGCGTGAATGTGAGCAAAACCAAAATAATGGTCTTTGAAAGAGATGAAGCCAGAACAGATGTTAGAGTAACAATAGGTAATGATCTACTAGAGCAAGTGGATGAATTTGTATATCTTGGATGTAGATTTAGCCGAGATGGAAGGTACACCACTGATATAGAGCGAAGAGTGAATGCGGGAAATATAGTGAACGGAGGGTTGGGGCAACTTCTCGGTAGCCACCACCTCAGCCAGAAGGCACGTGTAGCAATACATAACGCAGTGCTTGTCCCAACATTACTGTATGGAAGCGAGAGTTGGGTATGCAGAAAAGAGTATGAAAGTAAAATTAATGCGGTCGAAATGCGATCTCTGCGGCAAATCTGTGGAGTTAGGCTGACCGACTGCATTCGTAACGACGACGTAAGAGAGCGAGTAGGTATGAAAGAGAGTATTGGTTTAAAGATGCGGAAGAGAATGCTCCGATGGTTCGGACATGTGGAAAGAATGCCGAACGAACGTCTGGTTAAGAAGATATACAATGCGAAAGTGGAAGGATGTAGGTACCGAGGGAGACCGAAACTAACCTACCTAGACCAGATTGGTCATGTTCTGAAGGAAGGTGGAGTCAAGAAACCGGCGAGCGTGTATGAAGAGAATTATGAATGTTGAGGAAGCGAGTGAAGTATGCAAAGATAGAGTTCTCTGGCACTCTGTTCTCTCTGCCTACCCTGCAAGGGATATGGCGTGATGATATGTATGTATCTATAATAATTTTAAGTAAAGATATATATTTGAACATCCCTAATGATTCTTTATAATTCTTCAATGACCACACAAAAAGTTAGATAATTAATATTTTAGTTGCCTTATAAATAGAAAAGCGCTTCTAGCGATCAAGCACAGTTTCCAATTGCATACCTCTACTGAGAGCCACTATGAAGTAACTCAATAACGCTTTGCTTGACTAGGAAATGTAATGTGTAATTTTTAAGGATGGGCGTGTGAATATGGTGTTAAAACTACACATTAATTTATTTTGAGTGTCGTAAAAGACGACTGAGAAATATAAGCATAAAAAATCACTGCAAGAGAAGAAACACTTGAAATAAGCTTATTGAAAAACGGTCTATATACTTGCCCAACAGTTGAACTAAGAAAAATGAGAGACAGATTAACATTTAAACTAATGACTCAGCAGTGCAATCCTTAGCGCTACACATAAGGAATGTAGATATAGCCGACGGACCTGTACAGCATATTAAGCATGTTTATCACCTCCATGGGAGTACTTCTGGCTGATATTGTGGTAAACCCGACGATGTCACTAAAAAATATTGTAACTGCATCAAAGGCTTCGGCCGGTACTGTTCTTTGGGCCCTTAAACGCCGGAGAACTGGCACGGGTAGCATTCGTGACAGAAGAAGATCACTCTTCTGCTTTTCTGCTACTAATTTTTGTGTGCTCTGTTCTATCGAGTGAGTGAATGTCTGTAATCATTTTATTAAATTAATAATATCCTGCGATGGCGACATATTCATTATATTATACTGAGGCCACAATATAGTACTTAAATATTTTATGCTTGTGTTTATGTGTGTATCACGCAAAAGCTACTGAATTAATTCTCTTAATATCTTGCAAACATAATCTACAATGATTTATTTAAAATATAGGCTATAAAATATTGCGTTCTTTTGCATGCACTTATATCTCTGATATATAGTTAAGTTTATAAGAAAAAGTTGCATTTATTGAGCATGTTGCTGTTGAATATTGTTGACTGATTATCAGTCAAGGGATGCATCACAGACATTGATGTTTGAAATTTCAATTTGCAATAAAGTATAACGTATTTATATGTTTATAAGTACAATGTCTGACGGGTCGACTAGTGCTATAATAAAATTGATAATGAAACTAGACAATTCAGGTCAATTTTAATTAATCCCTGTACTTCTTTTATTAATAAAATACTACACTAATAAGATTCTAAAGCAAATAATTTCATTATAATTTTTAATCTATTTATATGACAACAAAAGTTACCTGTATAATTAATGTAATTTGAATTAAAATATAGAAATATTAGATAAATATCATTCATGTGAATTTTATAACAAATAATTCTTTAGATGATTTATATAAATGGTTCATATATAAATAGAATGTTTATATATTTTATATTTAATAAATTTAGCTGTATCGTCGTTAATTTAAATAACAGCGGTCTGAAATACTACCTTGTGGTACACCAAAACCAAACGATATGTACAGATCAATTTAGTATTAATTCTCAATTTTTACAGCATATAATTTCAATTCCTACGTACTCTTATTGGCAATTTGCTATTAAAATTCTGATCTTCTTATACGTTATATATTTGTTTAGTTCAAAACAATTATGCTTGTAACAAAATCAAAAGTCTTTGTTATGTCTAAAATTTGTATATAACAATAAATATTTGCACATGGCAAAGAAAGCTTATCGGATAACAAAAAAGGATAATTTATACCTGTATAGTATAAGCGATATGTCTTAGCAGCATCAACATTACAGGAGCAGCTAACAGAACTACCGCAAGTATAGCCACGCCAATGACTAATGTTCGGCGCGCGATCCATGTTACTTCTCCACTTCGCTGTCTACACAACCAAAACAAGGCTAAAGACAATTTTATGATAAGTATATTAGTACATGACATACAGAATACATAACTGTATCATATATACATATAAATATAAATCTTATATAAGTATGAAAATATATTATAATAAAATTACACTGGTCTGCAACAATATCCTCCTTTAAATAAAAATATGATAAATATAAACAGTTTAACACGCTGAATCGATATTTACTTTCCATTTTTTGCTATCATATACCGAAAAAAACATGTTTTTATGTGTCGTTTTAAAAACTGGAATAGTGAATGTGAATTTAAAAGGTAATTTACTTCATAATGACAATAAATAGTCTTCAATTCCTCTCGCACACACAAAACCAAAAACAAGAATAGTGAGGGCTTTCAATACCTCAAAACCAAATTTGCTAGAATCTTCGAAACAAAACTTATCAGCAATAATCAAAGAATTTCTTTCATATTTCATGATTTGCATACAAAGCCCTGGAATGCAAACACGTCCTTTAAAATTTAATACTTACACTCTCATCTAGATTTTTCTTCTCAAATCTTGGCATGAACATGGTCAAAGATTTCATTATAATATGAATATAGAGAATCACTATAATGGCAAATATACAGAAGCAATGCTTGCTGATTTTTGTTGGTCGATTTGTTGCGGAGCTCCTATAAAAAATTTGAAAAGGAAAAAGCAACGAAGTAAAATAATATCAGTAACTAGCTTCCCATGTGGCTACGGGATACGAATACCATTGTCGCCACCCCTTGCTGGCCCGTGGGAGTCGTCGAGTAAAAATCTGCTAAGGGTTCATCAAGAGAGTGGGCAGTAGCTCTCACCTGGGAAATGTATAACATCTCACTGCGATCGCCAACCCGCTTGCCAAAGGTGGTGATTACGGCATTATCCCCTTATGATGAGCGATGCGGCTACCAATCAAAACGACCCTTGGCCCTGGTAACACACAATATTAGTACACTCAGGACTGACGAGAGGATCATCGACCTGGAAGAAGAATTGAGCAAAATTTGTTGCGCCATTGTAAGATTATCAGAAGTGCAGAGAGAGGGCGAGGGCACGATAATCCTCCGATCTGGAAACTTGCTCTTCTACCGGAAGGGCGATCACCCTTTCCAAGGCGGTATAGGTTTCGCAAGTCTCTCGTAGGCAACGTTAAGAGGACCGAGAGCGTGTCGACAATGGTAGCGTATCTTATACTCAGAATTACCAAGAGGTAATTGTTGAAGGTTATACAGGTATACGCACCGAACTCGGAATACTAGGACGACGAGGTGGACGCATTTTACGAGGACATCTCGAAAGCCATACACGCGTTCAAAACCCACTTCACGGTGGTTATGGGAAATTTTAACGCGAAACTGGGCAAACGGAGTGATGATGAGTTGAGGGTGGCGAAACATGGATTTGGACAGAGAAACCAGTGGGACCAGAAACTGGCTGATTTTCTGGAGAAGGAAAGCTTGTTTATGATGAATTCCTTCTTCAGGAAGCAACCATAAAGAAAATGGACCTGGATCAGCCCAGATGGTTCAACAAATTCGGGTACCGGTGGTCCGCTCGCACGGCGAAGAGAGAGGAGTTTTACGGTGGGTCTATGGGGTCACGCGCCACCTTTACGTCACCCCAGACCGATATGGCGGGGCGAGACGCATCCATAGTCCACCAATAAAAAAAAAAAGATGGTTCAACAAAAATCGAGATAGACTTCATCTTGTCAGACAAACGACAGATATCATGATCAATCAAATATCATAATCATCAATGATGCCTCAGTAATCAGCAGGATTAAAACTGGGAACGATCACTGAATAGTACGAGGCACATTAAATATCCACACAGAACTCGAGCGGTCACGCTTGATGAAGTCTACACTCCGACCTACACCTGTTCAATACCAGAACCTCGAAAGCTTGCAACTCGAACTATACAATCGCTTCCAATCTCAAGACGAATGCAGATCTCCGAACAATATGAACAACAGGTTCGTGGAAACTGTTCACGCGGTTGCCCATGTCATTTCTGTACCGGTCCTAGTTAGCAATGCGATTTTCGAAATTGTCGATCATTATCTTTACTTTGGACAAACAGTCCAGTTAGGTGGATCAAATTTCGAGAAAGTGGTCAGCCGGCGAATCCAACTCGGTTAGGCAGCGTTCAGGAAACTTAAGAGGATCATCTCGTCCAACATACCTCAGTGTCTGAAAACACACGTCTACGACCAGTGTGTGTTACCAGTGATGACATACGGCTCGGAAACGTCGTATCTAAATGTGGGCCTCATAACTAAGATCAAAGTCGCTCAGCGTGCTATGGAGCGGGCTATGCTCGAGATTTCACTGCGAGATAAAATCCGAAATACGGAAATCCGCAGAAGAACGGGTGTAACTAACATAGCACGAAGAATTAGCACGCTGAAGTGGCAATGGGCAGGCCACATTGTTCGAGGATCCGACAACGCTGGGAAAGAAAGGTTCTCGAGTGGCGATCACCTACCGGACGACGCAGTGTAGGACGCCGTACTAGGTGGACAGAAGGCCTGGTGAAGGTTGCTGGGTGTCGATGGATGCAAACGGCACAGGATCGCACTCTGTGGCGTAACATGAGGGAGGCCTACGTCCAGCAGTGGATGGCGCTAGGCTGAGACGATGTTGATGATGATGATGAATTAGCTTGTCTCATCCTTTATGTATCTCAGTTTTTATGTATTGTGAAGGATTTTATAAAAGTTACAATTATAATTTCAAGCAAAAAAAAAGAATGTTATTTAAAAAATTCATTAAAAGAAACTGTATGTGATACGTAATTTTTAATACTATATTTCTATTTATAAATATCAAATTTATCATAATAATGCATAATAATAGGAAAGAGTTTTTTTTTTTTGCTGACCACTTGTCGTATATCCGGTATACCTATGTATACAATTCCAAATATTAATTTATGATCTACTCTTCATCTTTTGTAAATGAATATATAATAGTTAAAAAAATCCTTTGAGAGTTATTAATATACGTAGAGGATGAAATTATGCTTACTCTATTATAGTCCATAAATTATCCTGAACAGCTTTCAATCGATCCAGATACATAGGCCATTCTTCAATATATTTAGAAATGTTAGCATTTAGCTCCGATTTCAATTGATCTGGTTTGATATTCTGCCATAGATGTTCAAAACTGAAAAAACATTAAGATGAATAACAAGTCACAATTAAATTACATGTGAAATTTACTATCCTATATACAAGTACACGATATCAGACACATATGCAAGGTGAAGGAATATTCAAAAATGCCACGCTTACTCTCAGAAGCAAGGAAACATAATCGAGATAAATTCATTTATCATCAAGCTCAATTTGTGCTGCGTTAACAATTTCAAAACTCACAAGTGGCTACATTTACTTACATATCCCGTGAGATCAACTGGATTAAAATTGATTTAATTATAATTACAGATATACATGCACTCTTAGAGTCACGAGATAAACGTCATATTTAAAAAGGCAAATTACATACATACATACATATCATCACGCCATATCCCTTGCAGGGTAGGCAGAGAGAACAGGGTGCCAGAGAACTCTATCCTTGCATACTTCACTCGCTTCCTCAACATTCATAATTCTCTTTATACACGCTCGCTGGTTTCGGAGACTCTTGACTCCACCTTCCTTCAGTACGTGACCAATCCGGTCTAGATAGGTGAGTCTCGGTCTCCCCCAGTACCCACACTCTTCCACTTTCGCATTGTATATCTTCTTAACCAGACGTTCGTTCGGCATTCTTTTCACATATCCGAACCATCGGAGCAATCACTTTCGCATCTTTACACCAATACTTTCTAAAAGGCTAATTATGAGCCAAATATTTTTTTTTAACTTACTGTTTGCAGAACTTACTTTTACTACTTGAAAACTAGAGGTTTTTTAGCGTATATAACGGTTCTTAACTCAGGCAATAGCCGAAATTAAATTTGTTGCCTTATTATTTATAGTCACTTCTCTTACCATCTTTTATTATATTAACTGCAACTATACTCACAAGTTCGATACGTTACTTAATACTTTAGCATCTTTCACAATTTTCTCTACTTCCAAATACTGATTAGTAGAATTTAGACCTTTTCTGCCAAATTCTAAATGGATTTGGATACCAGTAATAACCGTTTGATCCAGTATTTTAGTGCTTGAAGCATATATTATTAATAATAAAGATAAGGACAGATGTTCTCTTGAATGTAAAAGTTCTGATGCCGCTGATAACTGTCTGAAAATTCAAGAAATAATGAGTATCAATTCATATACCTAATTACAGAGCCCTGATTACCTTGAAATGTTTACGATAGTTAAGGATGGGAAATGACCATATATACCATTATGATTTCTCAAAATGTGCTGAGATACCCGTGTGGGCAGGTCCCTTTTTTATTTAATTTTTTTTGCGGAGGATTATGGAGGTGGTCCCGCGCCGCAAAATGGCTCCGGGGTGACGGAAGAGGCGGCGCGCGACCCCGTAGACCCACCCTGCAAAGCGCCTCTCTTCGCCGTGCCACCGATATCCGATCTTTGTCATGGCCATGGTGGGCAGGGTCATACATCATACAGGTCAAATACTTAATGTGCCGGTGGGCCACTCATAAGTTGTTAGAGACTATTTGTCGAGTGACACGTGTTATTATTGCTCAAGACTCCCAAAACAGGATAAATACACTTGTAGTAAGGCCACACTATTGACAGCGTTTTGTCTAAAGTCGCGGGCCGGCTCGTCCGAAATAGTACCACACTTTCGCAGAAAATCGACGTTTGAGCAATGTGCTGTTTGCGCTTTCCGCCGGAAACCAGAAGTCCAACTTTCTGGGTATGTTTGTGATCTGGTTTGGTGGGCTGTATAGTGAGTATTGTAAAGGTCCATGAGCGGCAATAACACTTACCGTTAGGTGCCACCAAAAGCAATAAAAAAATACGGAACACCATTGGTAATTTATGTTGACTTGATAAAATATGTAGGTATATATTACAAAAATATTCTGATATTGTAAATTTGAGTGTAATCTTATTACCCGACTGCGCGACGCAAAGGAGTGGTATTGTGTTTAACAGTCTATGTATGTATGTATGTTCCTTTGAAACATTATTCGACAGCAAATCTAATTTTTCAATGGATCCCGACTGTTCAGTTGTTATGTTCCATTATTAGAATATATTTTATTTTCTGCAATAGTATTCATTCGATAATATATTATAGAATTCTAGACCATCGGACATCTAAGTGCTTGTTTTTTTTTTCTATATAGTTTTTTTCTTATGTACGTAGTTTAGTTCACTTTTTACGCAGTCGGGTTTTTTTATTGTTTTAATTATTTTTTTTACTTGTTCATATTCACGCCTTAACCACAATAGATCGTCATGATACTGTGCATACGTGTTGCCAGGTATACGAAAAAGCGGCAATAATAGTTCCTTTGATACACGGAAAGGTAATGTAGCCGTGGAATGGAAAATTTATTGACAAAATATGTATAAATATCAGAAACTACATAGTCTTCTGAATTAAAAATAATAATGCGCCTCATAATAATGAGATAGTACAGAAGAGAAATATATCCAAGTACAAAATATTAATGTTATTATTATTAAAGCCTGTAAAAATAGTTAGAAATATGTTATAAACAATATTAAATAATATGGACATATAATATATAATTAAACCAAACGTCTACTCAGATAATTATTAGACCGATATCACGTAACAAAAATTCCATGAATCCATTCCTAAGATATTACTTTTATTACAGAGAACCTCGTATAAAAGTATACCTATTAGATTTTCTTTATATCTAGCAAACCGATTATTACATACATAATACAGTCATGATTTTTATTATTGTAGGAGAAAAATATTAAAGTTCTAACCATAAGATTTGACGGCTTAGTAAATTAAAAAAAAATGAAACTGATGATTTTTATCAACAGAGCATCGGTTAATAAAATATAATGCCTGTTTTTCTAGCTAGTCCGGAATGTTAATGCTATCGGCATATCAGTACTGCTACCAGCCGATAAGGATTTTATCGTACTATTATTATAAATGTGAAAGTTATGTATGAGAATGCATCGATAGTAAAGAAAGTAAATTAACTGAAATTTAATATCTCTAAAATAAATCTGTATATTTCTATAACAAATTCCAATGATCAATTCCTAAAAAAACTATGTTAGTAATGACAAACTCGTATAAATATATATATATATATATATATATATATATATATATATATATATATATATATATATATATATATATATATATATATATATATATATATTAGGGTGGTCCTTATTTCGGGTTTTTTCGAATTTTTTTTCACGATAGTTCTAAATCGGTTCGAAATCTATAAAAAAAAAATCATGCCAAGTTATAGCTCTTAATTTTAATATTAACCCGCGCCCCCCGACAGTCAAAGTTTTAAAGGAAAATAACATGGGAAAACTTTAATTATTACTTTAGAATTTTTTACGTCATGAAGTAACCAACAGATCACATTGAAAAACATTATTTCCTATGTAAAATTTAACGCTCTACAAAAAAGGTTTCTTATGATTTTTCGATAACTCCAACGGTTTTGAAGTTATTCGAGATCTAAATTGAAACTATAATCATTTTCATTGTTTTTTGTGTTTTTTTTTGGTCATTTAATAATTAAAAATTATAAACGAGTTATTTTTCATATTAGATGACTTTTTTTCACTCGACATATAATTTTGACTTATAATATACGAGAAAAGTATTAGTTAATTAAAAAAATCTATTATTAATATTTCAATGAATTGAAAAAAGTAGCAAAATTATCATTTTTATTTTCAATTATAGATACTTTTATGAAATTTTTACATTCGTTTTTTTGAGTGCGTCAGGAAATATTTGACGATGATCTTTAACTAATTGTAACACGTATTGCATTTGTTTTTCATCCTTAGTATAATGTTTACAAAAATCTTGCACTAGTTTAACTCCTCTCTCAGCACAGTCATTCACAACCGATAATTTTTTGACGAATCTTAATGCAGTTTTATAGTTTTCATTATCAGCCCACTCAGAAGGATGACTTGTCAAAAATTCTGTTTGTAACTCAAATCTTTCAAAAAATTTGATCGATTCTGCAGTTACGAAAAAGTCAATATCATTATTCAATAATTCGGTTAGGCTCTTACTTTGAAAGCGTTTCACACTACATTTTTCACTTGTATAATCCAGGTCTTCTTCCGGAATAGCAGTGATTTTTTCTTCTTCTGTACGTAGCTTAGCAACAATTTTTAATTTTGTTTCTAGTGAAACATCCTCATCAAAAATAGCCATGATCACTAATTCTGGTGATAAATACCATAGATGATTCATAAATCTACTAATTGCTACAGTAGCAAGATTACTGTTGATTGCCTTAAAGTTATTTAGTTCTTTTATAAATTGTAGATCATTGTACGGTGCTTTTACACTATTAGACGACAAAAACCAAGCTTTAACATAAACAGTTGTCACAATAACCCGTCTATCATTTTTTAATTATTAAATGACCAAAAAAAACACAAAAAACAATGAAAATGATTATAGTTTCAATTTAGATCTCGAATAACTTCAAAACCGTTGCAGTTATCGAAAAATCATAAGAAACCTTTTTTGTAGAGCGTTAAATTTTACATAGGAAATAATATTTTTCAATGTGATCTGTTGGTTATTTCATAACGTAAAAAATTCTAAAGTAATAATTAAAGTTTTCCCATGTTATTTTCCTTAAAACTTTGACTGTCGGGGGGCGCGGGTTAATATTAAAATTAAGAGCTATAACTTGGCATGATTTTTTTTTTATAGAATTCGAACCGATTTAGAACTATCGTGAAAAAAAATTCGAAAAAACCCGAAATAAGGACCACCCTAATATATATATATATATATATATATATATATATATATATATATATATATAAAATTACAATGAATATTGGAACCAAACTTCGCATGCGCTGAAGAATGTCAATGTCTGTTTGTCAAAATCTGTCAATAGAGAAAAAAAACCAGATGGTTCCTTCTGAATTCGTTTAATGGACGATAATTTTACGTGATAACATCAGAAAACATTGATGAAAAATTGCATACTTTCATGAATTGAACATAAATAACGAAGTGAATGTGCTTCCCCACATTAACTTTTCACTTCACTTTATAAACAGGTGTTAAAATGCAAGAACGCTTAGGCTGCTCGTGTCTTTATCGCTTGTATTGTGCTCTCGCTTACACGCTCGGTTCAGGCAAAACATGACAATATTTTGTGCGTGCAGCCGGCGTTCATCGATTTATTACACGTTATCACGTCAAAAACAATTGTTTCCGAGACTGCAATTTAATGTCGATTAATTCAAATTATGTAATTATTAATACATTTCCCCGTCCTGTTTTGATTATAAAGAATGAATAGTTATGTTATCTTATGCCTTTGCACCTTTAGGTGAAAAGCCGTGATACATTGTTTTTATTGGCAGGCGAACAGGCAGCCCATCTGATGGTAAGCGGTACCTGTTTCTTATGGAACTCGGTAATATTAGAAACAGGTAGCAACAGTCTACCGTAAGTTGAGATTTAGGCCTCCAGCAGCATTGCTACAACACAGATGTTAATCTTCTGAGAAAGGATCTTACAACCTTATTTTTATTGTTGCAAACAGGCAACTGTCAACAGAATGGCTCTAACATTTTAACGTGAATAAATATATTTAAAAAAGATTGACCCGTAAAGAGAATTTCAATAAAATCCCTACTAATATATAAATGTGAATGTAAGTTTGTTTGTTACGCTTTCACGCTAAAACTACTCAACCGATCATCATGAAACATTGTACACATATTCTTGGAGGTATTAAAAAATCTCAAAATCTAGCTTCTTCAACGCCATCTAGCAGTCCAGTAATGAAGTTCCAACCCTGAGTATTGTAATACCGTTGCACTGTATTACCGACGGTCAAAAATAAAAATAGGGGATCAAAAACTTTAGGAGAGTAAACTTTTACGCGGGCGAAGCCGCGGGCAGAGGCTAGTTAATAATAAATTTACCGCCATAGTGATGATGTGATTGCTTTCGCGTTTCTTGCGACATATAATAACAAGTCTGTATTGATGTCTTCGTAAATTCTCATTCGTTTGAAGGCGTCGTCTTTCTTTAACGTTCTGAAACAGAAAAAATATAATTGCAATAAAGATTTAGACAAATATATCTATGAGTAAATAGTACCTACAGTCTGTCTAATCTAAGAAGTGCACTTTGACAGCTGTCTGAGTAAGTTGTCTAGGTATGTGAATCAAATAATCGCTATCGAAAATATCCGATATTACTAAGAAATCGATATTGATTCTTTATAATTAATAATCGATTTATTTTTTATTTTTCAAAAAGGTGATGAATAAATTAAGTGCTAAATTAGTACTAAACAAATTTAATTATTTCAGCATAGAATCTATTCATCATATTTAGTAGGATTAGGTTAATTAAAAACAAAAACTGGATTTGAAAATAGCTATTTATTATGAATTATCAGCGTCGCAAACATTAATAATTATTTCCTCATCAATCAAAGTTTCGAAATGTACATCTCTGTCAAAATCTCTATTCGATTAATTGTATTATTTTAATATTTTTACCGATTATTTGGATATTCGTGAATTGGAAGTTGTCAAGCACTACTGTATAGAACGTGATAACGTGACATTGTTAAGTCGTCTATAACAATTACTATTTGCCATGTTATTTTTATTTTAAATTAGTTTTACGAGTTGCAACATTAGATTATTGTACAAGAAAGTCACCCGCAATGTTAATTATGTAAATAACTTAATAGTTGTTTAAAATTTCAGATTTAGTGTTTAAAATCATGTGTATACGTTTGACCGAGGTTATTGTGTATTAAAAAATTCAAAACGTCAAAATGCACTTCTTAGATTAGATGAACTATAATAAGATTTAGTTAACGTAATGTTTATTTAAATGTCAGACCAAACCGTCCGGGCAGTGGAAGGCATAACGAGGTGAAACATTATAACCTAATTTTCTGTATCTCTCTATCACCAATTGGACCACCGGTACCTAGTCTCTGTACTCGGTTGCCCATGATTAATGTATTCATTTTTTTGTAACTATACAAATACATACATACATATCATCACGCCATATCCCTTGCAGGGTAGGCAGAGAGAACAGAGTGCCAGAGAACTCTATCTTTGCATACTTCACTCGCTTCCTCAACATTCATAATTCTCTTCATACACGCTCGCCGGTTTCGGAGACTCTTGACTCCACCTTCCTTCAGTACCTGACCGATCTGGTCTAGGTAGGTTAGTCTCGGTCTCCCTCGGTACCTACATCCTTCCACTTTCGCATTATATATCTTCTTAACCAGACGTTCGTTCGGCATTCTTACCACATGTCCGAACCATCGGAGCATTCCCTTTCGCATCTTTACACCAATACTCTCTTACATACCTACTCGCTCTCTTACGTCGTCGTTACGAATGCGGTCGGTCAGCCTAACTCCACAGATTTTCCGAAGAGATCGCATTTCGACCGCATTAATTTTACTTTCATACTCTTTTCTGCATACCCAACTCTCGCTTCCATACAGTAATGTTGGGACAAGCACTGCGTTATGTATTGCTACACGTGCCTTCTGGCTGAGGTGGTGGCTGCCGAGAAGTTGCCCCAACGCTCCGTTCACTCTATTTCCCGCACTATACAAATAAATGGGTATATACCTATAAAAAATTCATAGAAACAGGGTAATCAGTTTATAAATGTCGGTCGAAATTGCAAATACCAACAATGAATCTGTACAGGTAATATCTTGGTGTTTAATATATATTTTATAGAATTCGATACTGAATAACAATAGTACATACATACATATCATCACGCCATATCCCTTGCAGGGTAGGCAGAGAGAACAGAGTGCCAGAGAACTCTATCCTTGCATACTTCTAAAATAATAAAATAAATAAATAACAATAGTACCATAATAAAATACATTTGTTAACAAAACGATGAGGTGTTATAACAATAGAACCACACTTTGTTATACTTAGATAATTTATTTGATCTCAACAACACTTTATTGCATTCCACTGACACTACAATATAAGAATAGGTAATAGCCCAAATAAAAATTGTCTTATAATTTATAAGAATTATGTTTTATAATAATATTTGACTAATTTGTTTGATAGATATAATACAAAGGACCATTATCTTTTATAAGCTTTACGAGAATTACACAAAAATAGTATTTCTTGTGATAGCGCCCTTAAGGGTCTTTAACTATTTTTATTACGCTGGCGATAAAAAAGTTTAGTTACAAAGACACTTTCCCCAATAATCTGTCAAGGTTTCTACATGAATTAATTTGTTTGTAAATTTTAATTTAGTTTTGTAGTAGACATGCGCGAAACAGTACTTCGCGAAGTGATGTTATATGGCATTACATTTTGTGCCGAGTAATATTACATTTTACCATCAGTTCAAACATCACACATGACATTTCATTTAATATAAGCCTTAATGTTCTAAAAATAGAGCTCAATTTATCGACCGCAGGCGCAGCGCGGTCTAGTCGTTCTATCCCTCTCACTCTCCCGAAAAGACACACGGTGCGTTTGAGAGATAGATAACCATTACCAAATTACCGAACATTGCAGAAATACAGAACAGTACACGAGTGTTCGGCGTCATGTTTAATGTGATGTGTGATGTTTAATGTCATGTCATGTTTAGTCGCGCAATGTGTAATATGACAGTACGCGGTCGGGTAATATTACGCGTGATGCATCACTCGCATTACTTACACATGTCTATTTAGTAGTGGTAGGGCTACACTGTTGACAATATTCTGTCTACAGTCGTGGGCCGATCTGTTTGGGGTAGTACCACACACTCGCAGAAAATCGACGTCTGAACAGTAGCAATATGCTATTATTGTCTTGTGCGTTTTGTTTGCTGAGCAAGAAAGCCGCAGAGAGACCGACCACGCGATGGCAACGGTCCGGCAGCACTGTGCACAGGCAGTTTGTTTCCGGGGCGTCGATGGGGGAGGTACGTAAAGGATAACCCGCCGGGCTGGTCACATATGTCAAAGAATTGGTACCAGTTGTTGGCCCAACGGCGACAGGGTGAAACATTGTAGGTCATGGGCGGACTGTATCCAGACGGAAGCTTACCACAAAATTGTGGCAAATTTGTGAACGTAGCTGTGTTATTATATTTTTTTAGGAAAGCACTACTATTCACTCTCCGTCATTTATAAATTAGAAAATTCAAATTCATAGCCCGTCGCCGTAAAGAAATTTAATAATAAGGTGCCACAAAAATTTGCCACTTGTCTGTTGCTTAATATGGTTGAGAATATTAAAAAAAAATGAACTAATTTTGACTGCACAGACGACGTAGTGATTAAGATAAGGGAAGTATCGTACCAAGTATCGTGGCTTCGATTCCCACACATAGCAATAGTTTGTGCGATTCACTAATTGTTGTTCTGTATTTAGCTATAATTTGTATCTCATCAGAATAAGATAGGAGCCAAGTTAAATGTTGTAATAATTATTGTATGTAATTAAAAAATCCAATAAAAGATATGAGATCTAAATGGCTGCCAAGTTAAATAGAAAATAGAAATTTATTTATTATTAATAATGGTCTTTGAAAGTTGCGCCAGTGACGGAAAAGTTAAGGAGTGAAAGGTTGACATGGTATGGACATGTGATGAGACGGAATGAAAGTAATGTTGGGAGGAAAGTTTTAAATATGAATATTGAAGGCTTTAGGGGTAAAGGAAGACCAAAGAAAAGATGGATGGACTGCGTGAGGCATGACATAGATGGACAGGGAGTGACTGCAGAGATGACGTCTGATAGGACTGTATGGAGGAAGATGACATATTGCGTCGACCCTAAGTAATTGGGATAAGTGCAAGATGATGATAATGGTCTTTGAAAGAGATGAAGCCAGAACAGATGTAAGAGTAACAATAGGTAATGATGTACTAGAGCATGTGGATGAATTTGAATACCTTGAATGTGGATTTAGTCGAGATGGAAGGTACACCATTGATACAGAGCGAAGAGTGAATGCGGGAAATAGAATGAACAGAGCGTTAGGGCAACTTCTCGGTAGCCACCATCTCAAACAGAAGGCACATATAGCAATACATAACGCAGTGCTTGTGGCAACATTACTATATGGAAGCGAGAGTTGGGTATGCAGAAAAGAGCAAGGAAGTAAAATTAATGCGGTCGAAATGCGATCTCTACGGCAAATCTGTAGAGTTAGGCTGACCAATCGCATTTCTAATGACGACGTAAGAGAGCGAGTAGGTATGAAACAGAGTATTGGTGTAAAAATACGAAAGGGAATGCTCCGATGGTTCGGACATGTGGAAAGAATGCCGAACGAACGTCTGGTTAAGAAGATATACAATGCGAATAAAGGAGGAAGCGAGTGAAGTATACAAGGATAGAATTCTCTGGCACTCTGTTCTCTCTGCCTACCCTGCAAGGGATATGGCGTGATGTTATTATGTATGTATGTATTTATTAGAAGAACGTATTCTTAAGTAATTTTAAAACATAATTTCTGTTTTCTTTTTCCTGCTTTCAAATGCTTTATTTACAATGAATTTTTAAAATCTCATAGTGGAATTATTTACAAAAACCTAATAACTTAACATCTGTTGAACCTCAACATTTGACTTCGGTAGTTTTACCGGTTAAGGTTCTGTCCTTCGAAATATTTGATTTGCTAATAAAAATCAAATAAGGTTCTATTCTTCCAAATATTTGATTTGCTGGTAAAAACTAAATAAGGTCATATTCTTTTAAATATTTGATTTGCTGGTAATAATTGTATATAGAAAATAATTGTATATTTAAATAAACCTCATATGTTTCTATATTCTTCCAAATAGCTGATTTGCTGGTAACAACTAAATAAGGTTCTATTTTTCTAAATATGTATTTGATTTACTGTTTATATTTGACCATATAATAATTATTATAGCATTGAACCTGGCTTCTATTTTCATATGATGTGATATGATTGCTTTTTGTAAATAAATTTAAAATTATTAAAAAGAAAAGTGTCTGTGTCAGTACGACGCACGACTGGAGTTTACTCCTTAAGTACGATTATCAAAACAGGCGCAAGAAAAGCTCATTTGACTAAAATATATATATTTTTTTAATTTACATTTATTAAAACTGTTCAGTGAAGTATTATCTCACGTCAGAAAGTGAAAGGTGCGCAGAATAGGTTGCGCGCCAAAAACGTAACGAGGTCATTCGATCACTAGATTTCACTCCTCAAATTTTTCTCATACCGGGCGCCTTATATGAAAATCGATTCTTAAGGAGTAAACTCCAAAAGTAATTCACTTAAAAATATGTTTTCATTTAAAATGTATCTTTAATTTTTATTTAGTAATATTCTCAACATTATATTGAATATGGTTACTTCAGTAACCACGTAAAATGTATTTACTGGAACTGAGAAGTATAAAACGTAACATTAGAGACAGGTTACCATGAAATCACCAAACAGGGTGACACCGTTCTTGCATTGAGCGCGTCAATTAGTGTTTCAAATATGCGTATTTCATATATGTAATTAATTAATTACAGTAAGAGAGATATTAAAGAAGCTATAAAAAACGATGAAACAACCTTCGATGATGGAACTAAGTCTCGTTTGAAGAAGAAAGAAGTTTTTGCTTTTATAATGTTTTTATTGCTTATAGTGATTGAACGAGCTGCGTGTCTGATTTTAAGTTTTACTGCTGCCCATGGACCTTTGCAGTAGATTGTTTTTTTTTTTATTATTCTTATAAATTCACTGTTTTTGGTTCGTTTGTAAACACACAATTTTCAGCCAAATTGCTAGTTCTATTTGTTTGAAATTGGCTTGACACGCTACCGCGTTTCTAGATCTTTTATTTTTAAATATTTGCAGTCCCCCATAATTCAAGTTAGTATTGAGTAGCACCATCGGCGCTTTAAAAAGAAATAATAAAATAATATAATTTATTGTGTACTGTTCTGGACAATCACTACATTTATTTATTCTCTTAATTAATACAGTTTACTATAATTACTTTGAATAGTAGGACTTTAGTACCAATATTTATTTAGTAGATCTATTAATCATTTGGGATATATATTTTGTAACTAATGTTAGACTAAGAATATTTTCTGACTGTCCCAGAGGAATAATGTTAACTATATATTTTTCTAATTCAATAAACTTCGTAATTTAGCCACGAAACTTATGTAAAGTTTTTCTTTGGAACTCGATTATATGAAAGTTAAGTTTTGTTTATCTATAGTCGTAATAATACAGTATATTTAAATAAAACCTTTAATTTTGTACATTGAAAATTTTTGAGAAATTTTTAATTTATACACTTCGTCCTTGAATTATGTTACTATTTTTTTGATATTGTAATTGTATTATTATTTTTGGTATTGTGTAATTATTTAATTGAATTAATTATGTTACTAAATAAAATATACATATTCTATAACGTTTTTTTTTCAAAATTATTACAATTTTAACAACTCTAATATAAGATTTTTGACTAGACGCAACTAGCTTCTTTCGCATTTGTACAACGAATCAAACGAGGCAAACGTGACACAAGTATTATGCGACGAAGACAACACTACAAAGCCGATATTAACCGAGCCTCTTTCCAAGAAAAGATGAGCGTTATTTATTGCCGGGTACTTAATTTTAACATTATACATACTTACTTGACATTTATAATGTCTTCCCTAAAATGGCTGCATGAAAAAAAATTGTCATTTATTTAATTATTAATTAATCATCTAAACTTAAACTACCATTAGAGGCAATTAGCCTATCGCTATTAGTAAAGCTGATTAATTATTCAATAGAATAACTACTTCATCATCATTTCAGCCTATCGCCGTCCTCTGCTGAACGTAGGCCTCCCTCATGTTACGCCACAGAGTGCGGTCCTGTACCACTTGCATCCAACGATGCCCAGCAACCTTCATCAGATCATCTATCTAGTGGGGGGCGTCCTGCACTGCGTCGTCCGGTATGTGGTCACCACTCTAGAACCTTTCCTACTTAGCGGTTGTCGGTTCTCCAAGCGATGTGGCCTGCCCATTACCACTTCAGTGTGTTAATTATTCGTGCTATGTTGATTACACCCGTTCTTCTACGGATTGCCGTATTTTGGATAATAATAACTACTTATAATAACTACTTATTTTATAATAAATAAAAGCCAAAAGATCTTTTGAAATCACTCAAAGAGCAAGAAAAATATCAACATTCGGTGATAGTATGTATACACAGTCGGCACCACTAGTAGCCTCAGTCGCCACCGTCAGTCAAATAAATTCATCAGACACTATTTTCTGGGGCATAATAATTCGTACGCGTAGCGTTCTGCGTTCTTCCTCGCAGCACTTTAAGCAGTTATAAAGTCAATCCTGCCTACCGTTTAACTTCCAACTTAATTAATTATTATCCTACCATGCCAAGCAGAAACAACGTTGGGTATATTATTGGATATCCAGAATACATTCCATATAACTTAAAGTACAAGAATCTTATGAATTTGTTTGGAATTCGATCTAACATTGCTTTATACCTACTTTAGGCTTTATTGGGGCTCCAAATAGTCGTTTTTAATTCTAGATGATTCTGTACTAATGTCTGATACAAAGTTATATATGGTTTAATACACTCATCTTCAGAAGGTCATTCATGTGCCTAACGTAAAACGAAACCAAGATTACGGTACGGTTTTCTAAACCCTTCCGAATGTTATTTTTAAAAAATAAGTCTCCAATAACCCAAATTGCTCTAGTCTTTAACTTCCGTGACTCAGTGAAGCGGTTGTTCTTCTATGATATAAGAATAATGGCTTGGGAAGGAACTTTTTCAAATATCCAAATAAAGTTTGTATTCTTTACGCCATTAGATATCGATATCAAAGTCCGTCTTTTTTTTTGTCTGTGGGCTACGGTACGTCACGCCCCGCTTATCCATCCGGGGCAACGAGAAAAGTGGCGCACGACTCCGGTGACCCGCCCTACAATGTACCTCTCTACGCCGTTCGGGTGGGTCACCGGAACCGGGTCATCAATGTCCGTCTGTAGTAAGTTGCGATCCACGACATTTTTAGTACCATAAATAGCTTAACAACATAGGCGAACAATAGGCGTAAGGTATTGCGGCTGACTGGGCCGAGCAGTAGTTCTTCCCCCGCAGAGAGGCTGATCGAGTGAAGGCGACGCGCTGACAGTTAGCCGGGGCGTTGACGGGGGACGGTTCCGGAAAGGGTAACCCGCTGGGCTGACCATGGATGTCAAGAAAGCGGTACCAGTGGCTGATTCAATGGCGATGGGGAGGGAGTACAGTGGGTTATAGAGTGGGTATATATAATATAGTTATAGCCACGCGCCGCTCTTTCATCGCCCCGGACAGAGTGGACGGTGTTTGTCCATACCAAAAAAAGGCATAAGACATTGTTAATTATCTTCGAAAAAATATTTATCAACATAATAAAGAGAAAATGCCAAATTTCACTCATGGCTGACGCTAAACCTAGATAAATTAGAGCTCATGCTGAAAGCTGCCATAGTCGACAAACCGACAAGTCTCGCTGACAACTTACAAAAAAAAAAATATGTGTGACGTGTGAAGCCCATGTTAGCTAATTTAAGTAATAGGACATCATTATCAACCATATCGAACGCCTTTTTGAAAACTAAATATGCGCTAGAAGAAAGATTGATGTACAACCTGCCTTCTGGCGTCAATACATATGTAGCACTAATGTAGATAGCAAATGATGCAAACTCTTAATTGTCCCTTTTCCTGGACGAAACAAATACTTGTAGATAAATTACTCGTGGATAACAAACATGGATAGCCGCTTCAAAATGAAGGGTGGTATATCATCCGTTTATATAATATTTACTATTATCATATTAGATTAAATTAATCTATAGCACAGTCAATTCTTTATAATACGATCATGAAGTAAGAATGCAGTGATTACAACGCCCTTCTTTGCGCTATACTAAAAATCTATTAAATTATGTATTCATCTCGAGCAGCCCATGCCCAGAAGTGGGACATATATAAAAAGAGAAGAAGAAGAAGATTTTTCTAATAACACAGTTGAACATTATATTTTCTTAATTTCACAGTCCGTAGGACTACAAAGCGAAGATTAATGCAAAACTGACAGGAAAACATATACTCTTCGTACTACCGAGTTAGCAATAGATACGTGATATGTAAAATAAGCCTACTCTTCAGTAGGCAGTTTGGCATTCTTCAATGTCTTGATTAAATCACTCGCTTACTTACTGTATAAATGGTGCAGTGGTCTAAGTAACAATCTCTCGTGTCGAATGTTGTGTATTTGAGTTGAATGTAATCTATATATATATATATATATATATATATATATATATATATATATATATATATATATATATATATATATATATATACATATATATATACATATATATATACATATATATATATATATATATATATATATATATATATATATATATATATATATATATATATATATATATATATAGTATATATATATATATGTATATATATATATATATACAGGATTGTTTTTCTAAGAGTACCCAATTTTTTTTATTATGTTCTACATATAAATAATGTTATATAAAAAATGTCAAATATTTAAAATCACTAGTAATTACCTAATTATCTTCATTAGAAAATATCTAAAAATATTCCTGATTTATAGACAACCTAATCTTGTTACGCGCGGCCATTGATCAAGAAACTATCACCCTAACGTACACAAGCTCATGTTAGAAATTTTCGATACCACATATTAATACTGTTACACTTGTACACACACACATCAACACATGTACCTACCTAAAATAGTAAATAAGTTTAAGATTCCAATTTTCTTTCATACTTTTAACGGGCTTAACACCGTCATAATAAACAGATAATTAAAATACTAGTTTATTATTTTAAAATCACATACATTCGTATTTCTTAAGGCGGATTTAAATAGTGTAACTAACTATTTACAATAATGAAACTTACCTCTTCATTTAGATCCATGAAAAAACCCTATCACTGCAATTTTAACAAATTGTTCAAAATGTAGTTTATTTCTATCACCATAAGGCTTAACAGAACACACTTGCTTAAATTAATTTTTAACATTACTTCTGTCTGATTTTCAACTTTCACTTCACTTAAATACAGTTTATTATTTTACTACCAAGATCTTCATAGATTTGCGCTTTTTCAATCTAAATACGTTTCTTAATTTTTCTCCACAAATAAAAATCTGCGGCCTATCCTCACTGTTTAAATAATCACGCACGGCACTTGAATAATGAGGTGTCACACCGTCATATTGTAAGTTTAGGCTATTTAACAGTACAATTAGCACACGAATTCCTAATTAGGTCACGGTCAAAAGTTCACTAGCGAGGTGTCCGGTAGTGGCGACCGCACATGGCGACGAGTGGCGGGGTGAGGGGCGGGGGTTGCGAAATAAGCCGAATGCTCACCGAAAAATACTAGACCACTACGATTTACCGAGATGTATAAGGCCCTGTCCGCACAGCGATTATTTACCGCGCGGATTTTTTTCGCAATTCTGTAACACATTGAATCTTATGGAAGTATCCGCACTGACGATTAAATTATTCGCGCGGGAAAACCTTATGCTTGTATTTTCGCAACTCTTAATATTTTATGTAGAAAATCCTTTCATGGGTCTCAATGCTATAAGTGGGTGAAGCCAATGCTCATGACATCTTTTAATACGTCTGCTCATTTTATCTAATACTAAGGTAGCATACCTTAGTATTAGATGAATTAAAATTTTAGTTCGGATGTCCCTATTGCGTCTCAGCTGAGAACTGAATCAAACTGTCAAAAATCGAACGAAATTTCATGCGCAGTGCGTACAAAGTGTAATTTCAATCGCGGAATATAAAACGCGAGAATAAAATCCGCGCGGTGAAAAATCGTTGTGCGGACAGGGCCTTAGTGTGCGTTTATAATTATGAATGAATAAACATGTCAATAAATTTGGATTTTAAGGGAATGTATTAAATGTGAAATGTATTTTATTTTTTAAATAAAATCATATGTTTTTATTTCAATAATCAATTATACTGTCGTATCTGAACCTACTGTGTAAATTTGGGTAACTCTTGAAAAACAAACCTGTATATATATACATACATACATACATATCATCACGCCATATCCCTTGCAGGGTAGGCAGAGAGAACAGAATATATATATATAGATCGATATAAGAGATTTCCACCTATGTATTGACTCATCACGATATCTCTGGAACCATAAGATCAACAGACTTTAAATTTGATAGGAATACTCCTTTCGCCGAGTAAGGGTCAGCTAAGAACGGATTTTACAAAATTGCACCCGCAATAGGGATTGCTGAGGTGTATAATCACAGTTTTTAAATATAGCTCCTGCAGACTTGAATTTCGGTAGACATATTTGTGTTAAGATACAGAAGTAAACGATTAACGGCTTTTTTAAAAATTCTACCCCCTTTTTTCTATATTTCGGGTGGGCTACGGTCGGCGCACTCCTCGCCCCACTCCGTCCGGGGCGACAGAGGAGCGTAAGCACACACACACCCGTAACCCACCCGTGACACCTCGCCTTCGTCGTTGGACCGACCACCGGAGCAGCGTGAACTTGACGTCAGTGACCGGCCCGACGGAATACCCCCTTAGGGGTACCCTATCCTTGACCGATGTCCCCCTCTCGGGGAGGACGTCGGTGTTTCCTCACGCGGTCAGCGTCTCGGCGGGTGACGGTCTAATTCCTCGGCCCAGTCACCCGCGGCCTCAGTTAGGGCGGCATCAGGTGCAGGTAATTGCGCTTGCGCCGCCCCAGTCGCCGGCGGCGGCTCGCGTCGCCGAGAAGACGTTTCTCGCGCACGCGCTCCGCCGCCTCCTTCCGCGAGACTACTGCCTCGCAGAAGGTAGCGACCGCGTCCCAGTTCCTGACGCTGTCGAGCATCGCCCTGGCGATAGTCGGCAGCGTCAGGTCGGCACCGATGACTGCGACGAGTTCACGGCGCTGCACTGTCCAAGCGGCACAAACCTCGAGCGTATGCTGCGCCGTATCCTCGTCGCAATCACAGAGGTGGCAGGACGGTGTACTCTCCCTCCGGGCGACTGTGTGCAGGTATTTGGCGAAGCACCCATGTCCCGTCAAAACCTGCACCAGTGGAAAGGAGAGCATCCCGTGCCGCCGTTTTAATCACTGCATCAGCACCGGCCGGAAGGCCTCCACGGTCAGCACGCCGAACCGAGGCTTCTCTAGCCGGCCTGCCCAACGGGCAATGACGACTCGGCGAGTTCTCTCTCTCAGAGTTGGACGTTCAGGGACCCCGCCCACACCGGTGCGCCGTGCGCCGTACGCTTCGACCGGACAAAATTCTAACCCTTACGGGGATTACGTAGGTGTTAACTCAAAAAATCCACATTTTCTAATACTGTCCCTGCAGATATGGAATTTGGTGGACTTTCTTTCTGTCCTGTAAAGGTTGGATGAAGTAGGATTTTAAGAAATTCTATCTCCGAAAGGAATTCTATGTCGCGAAGGTAAACTACACAACTGAATTGATGTAACCGAAGCGAAGCGAGGACGGGTCGCTAGTTATTTATAAGCGCGGTTATAATTTTAAGTCTTGTATTTGTTGTTTATTTTTCCATATGATGTTGTGAATAGAGTATGATATGGCCTCTTAGTAATAGGTATCGTAAATACTTATCAAAGAGGTACCAGGCTAGTGGGTAACAGCATTCTCCTGGCAATTGTTTAATAATTTACAATGTCTTCTTAAGTGTGAGTTTTTTTTTGGCGGCGGACTACGGTGCATTCACGCCCTGCTAATCCGTTCGGGACGACTAAGAAAAGCGGCGCATCTACCGTAGGCCCGCCCAACAACGTACCTATCGACGCCGTGCGAGAGAGCCACCGGAACCCGGTCTTTGTCTTCGGTGGCCAAGTATTTATTACTTAGAGCTGATCTAACAAAAACTCGCATTTAAAATGTGAACTAATACCATGAATAATCTCATTTCATAGAAGAAAATTATGGCATTTTATATCCTCATCGCTGTTGGGGTACAGAAAATGATATTCAAATCGTCTACGAAAAGTTTTCTAATCCTATATAGAAAAATTATGTTTAAGCAATCATTCGGAATAATACGCGAGTGAAGTAACAAACAATATCTCATGCTTTTTTTATTAAAAAAATCTTTAACATCTTGAAAGATAAGTGCTTATTATAATTCTTCTTCTTCTTATATATTGGCAATCAGCTACTTATACGAGCTATTAGGGCCAGTGTCAAGTTATAAATATTTTTAGTCTTTCAGGTTAGTCCTCAGCAAGGTCTCCCAACTAGTAGGGCTGAAAATGAACATGGACAAGACGAAAATCATGTCTAATGACCATGTCATTTCTGTACCGGTCCTGGTTGGGAATGCGATTTTCGAAGTTGTCGATCACTATGTTTACCTAGGACAAACAGTCCAATTAGGTAGATCCAATTTCGAGAAAGAGGTCAGCCGACGAATCCAACTCGGCTGGGCAGCGTTCGGGAAACTTAGGAGGATCTTCTCATCTAATATTCCGCAGTGTCTGAAAACAAAGGTTTATAACCAGTGTGTGTTACCAGCGATGACTTACGGCACTGAAACGTGGTCTCTAAATGTCGGCCTCATAAAAAGGCTCAAAGTCGCTCAGCGTGCTATGGAGAGGGCTATGCTCGGTATTTCTCTACGTGATAAAATCCGAAATACGGAAATCCGTAGAAAAACGGGTGTAACCGACATAACCCGAAGAATTAGCACGTTGAAGTGGCAATGGGCAGGCCACATCGCTCGACGAACTGACAACCGTTGGGGAAAAAAGGTTCTCGAGTGGCGACCACGAATCGGACGACGCAGCGTAGGACGACCCCCCACTCGGTGGACTGATGACCTCATCAAGGTCGCAAGAAACCGTTGGATGCAGGTGGCACAGGACCGTTATAGATGGCATTCTCGTGGGGAGGTCTATGTCCAACAGTGGACGTTTACGGGCTGATGGATGGAGGTTAGTCGTTGTCTAAGTCAAATTGTCGCCATTAACAGTGCAATGGCCACACTGTTAATGGTATCTTGTGGGAATTCTGATGGAAAACGAAAACGTTGTAAAGCACTTTTATATGATATTCACTACATCCCAGTTGTTCCGCCGCATCATATTACATAAAATGCCATCAAAATTATCTAATATAACACGTTAAAACACTAACATATCGAATATAATACAAGAGCACCACATGACGTTTTCAAATTCCCGTCAAAAGACCTTTATTATAATTTTAATGGAAATATAATATAAAAACACAACACGGCTGAATTATAAATAGTCCTACTTAAGTGTCATTTAGACAAAGGCCAGAAAATTACAGCGTTGTTTGAAGTAAAGCTTTTATAGATCTTTTAGCGAAATATAAATTGTGCCTTTAATATTCTCTATAAAATATGTAAGCCAACTTTTTAAAGAAACATAAATTTTCATTAATTGCTAATTCTAAAAGATCTTTTAAAAAAGCGACCTTTATCTCCAATTGAATAATTATATTAATTACGTATACGTAATACGACTAAAATGGGGGGTAAAATATTTAATCACATAATTTTGGTTTTTATTGTATTTTGTGGTTGGATCACACAATTAACAGTTTTCTGTCTACAGCCGCGGGGCGGTCATCCTGCGTAGTACCACACTTTCAAAGAAAGTCGATGCCTGAGCAGAGTAAAATATGCTGCTGTGGTTTATTCGGTGAATGAGGGAGCCGGAAGCACAACTTTTTGGGTGGGTTTGGGATTTTCTATTAGTTGGAAGCGGCCTAGCTGTACCAATGGTATTGAAAAGGTCTATGGGTAGCAGTAACTCTTAGCATCAGGAGTGCTGCTTGCTCGTTTGCCATCATCATCAACAAAAGTAAACCTGCCAAGTAGTACAGCGTCTACTGATCTCTATGGTTTCAACATATTTTTAAAATACAAACTCGAACTTTTCTTACCCACTTATAAAAAGTAGAACTCTTCTACTAGTCTTATCCCAATCGATCCAAAAAAGATCAATATCTTTTTAGACTATAGACTTATATTGAAAAAATAAAAGATATGGTAGATTATAGTACGATTCATTGACTGTATGAGTATATGAGTGATGATAAGTAATCATCATTATCATCATCACCATCTCAGTTCATATACATCCCACTTCTGGGCTCGCATCACCTCCATAAAATAAAGAGAAATTTTCCTACTATACCATATTCGATAGAGAGGTTGCTACAGGGTTTTATTGAGTTTTCCTTCTCTTGAATAGATGTTATATGCATATTATATGACTTACTCGCCTATTAAGAAACCCAAGGGTAAGAAAGAAATGAGGTAATGAATTTTCTTCTTACTCTGTTATCACAGAAAATTCATTCATTGCTATGATCGAAAATTATTTTAATATGATACATACATACATACATATCATCATGCCATATCCCTTGCAGGGTAGGCAGAGAGAACACAGTGCCAGAGAACTCTATCCTTGCATACTTCACTCGCTTCCTCATCATTCATAATTCTCTTCATACACACTCGCCGGTTTCAGAGACTCTTGACTCCATCTTCCTTTAGTACATGACCGATCTAGTCTAGGTAGGTTAGTCTCGGTCTCCCCCGGACCTACATCGTTCCACTTTCGCATTGTATATCTTCTTAACCAGACGTTCGTTCGGCATTCTTTCCACATGTCCGAACCATCGAAGCATTCCCTTTCGCATCTTTACACCAATACTATCTTTCATACCTACTCGCTCTCTTACGTCGTCGTTACGAATGCGGTCGGTCAGCCTAACTCGACAGATTTTCCATAGAGATCGCATTTCGACCGCTTTAATTTTACTTTCATACTCTTTTCTGCATACCCAACTCTCGCTTCCATACAGTAATGTTGGGACAAGCACTGTGTTATGTATTTTTGGTTTTGCTCACATTCACGCGTAGACCCCTTTTCTTACATACTTCTGTCATTGTGTCGACTAGGGTCTGCAGGTCAGTCGCTGACTGTGCCAGCAGGACTGCATCATCTGCATAGAGCAGAGCAGTGACCCCTGAGTCGCCCATCTGGACTCCCACATTTATATCGTTCAACCTTTGGAGACATTTATCCAGATATATGATAAACAGCCTGACTGACAGAACGCACCCCTGCTTAACGCCGATATTGACGTCAAACCAAGGCGACTTTCCATTATCCAGCCGCACACAGGCTCTACAGCCCATGTAACTGGACTGCACAGCCTGTAACAGTTTACCATTAATACTATACTCCGGTAAAATGTTCCAAAGTTCCTTTTGGTACAACCGTGTCAAATGCTCTCTCCAGATCCACAAAACCGCAGAAAACCCTCTGACCTAGAACCAGATGCTTCTCCACAATGTTACGCAGAGAGAACACTTGATCCTTGCATCCACTTCCACTTCTGAAACCTCCTTGTGTCTCACACAGTAAACCATCGGACACCATCCTCATTCTCCTTTCAATAATTTTACCGTACACTTTTGCTGCCAAACTGGTCAAGCTTACGGCTCTGTAATTTGCGCAGTCATAACGTGAACCCTCGTCTTTAAACAAAGGCACGATGACTGCGCTATTCCAGTCCCTGGGAACCATTCCCGAGCTCCAACAAAAATTGAGGAGCAACAGGAACGCCTCCCAGACACAGGAGCCTCCAAGCTTGATCATCTCGGCGAACACCATATCAATGCCCGCTGCCTTACCATTTTTCAAACTTCTTATCGCCCATTCAACTTCATCCATACTGATGCCATCGGAGGACGCCGGTGCTGAATGTTGATCTACTAAACCACATGCGACAACGGCGCCAGTCGTAGTATCCACATACATCATCATCATCATCATCAACCTGCTCTTATCCCAATTTATTTGGGGTCGACGCAATATGTCTTCTCCTTCCATACAACTCTATCAGACGCCATTTCTGTGGTCACTCCTTGTCTATCCATGTCATGTTTCACGCAGTTCATCCATCTTTTCTTCGGTCTTCCCTTACCCCTTAAGCCTTCAACATTCATGTTTAAAGCTTTCCTCGCAACATTACTTTCATCCCTTCTCATCACATGTCCATACCATGTCAATCTTTCACTCCTTAATTTTTCCGTCACTAGCGCAACTTTGAAACTTCCTCTTATATGTTCATTCCTTATTTTATCCATTCTTGTCACACCACACATCCATCTCAACATTCTCATCTCCGCTACATGCAGTCGTCTCTCATCCGTCGCCCAACATGCTGATCCATACAGTACAGCAGGTCTTATTAGGCTTTTATATATTTGGCCCTTTAGGGGTACTTTGGGGTCGCATGTTGTACCCGTGACCTGCCGCCATTTCATCCATCTCACATCAATTCTATGCTTCACCGCACAATACAGGTCGCCATCGCTTTGGATAAGAGAACCGAGGTATCGAAAGTTCGAGCATACTGGGATAGGTACTCCATCTAGAGTTATGGGTGTAAAATTGGAGAGACCGCCGAAATCGCAGAACATGTATTCTGTTTTTAGTCTGCTGATTTTCAAGCCTACATTCTCCAATTTACAGCGCCACTTTTCCAGCATGCTCTGTACCTCAAGGCCCTCTTTCCCGACGATAACAATGTCATCAGCAAATACCATGCACCAGGGTGCCTCTTCCTGTATCTCCGATGTTAATGCATCCATTATCAACAGGAAGAGGTAAGGACTTGACGCCGACCCTTGGTGCAGACCTACTTCGACACTGAACTCATCGGAGTCTCCAGACACTGATTTCACGTACGACCTAGATTGTTGGTACATGGCACAGATTAACCTCACATACTTCACAAGCACACCTTTCTCTTTCAGTACCCACCACAAAACTGTTCTCGGTATTCTGTCATAGGCCTTCTCGAGGTCAACGAATACCATGTGCAAGTTTTTATGTACACCACGACATTTATCGCACAGTTGGCGCAGTGCAAACATGGCATCCGTTGCCCCGCGGCCCGACATAAATCCAAACTGGTTTTGGGTGATCTTACTTTCTTCTCGCAATCGTATCTCAATCACTTTTTCCCACAATTTCATACTGTGTGACATAAGCTTTATTCTTTGATAACTACCGCAGTCCTGAACATCCCCTTTATTTTTAAAATTGGGCACTATCGTACTATTGCACCATTCATTGGGGATTACTTCGTCGCGCAACAGCTTATCGAAGAATAAAGTTAACCACATATACCCATCCTCTTCCAAAATCTTCCATACTTCAACTGGTATACCATCGGGCCCTACAGCCTTTCCACAGTATCCACATACATATCGCCAAAATATTCACTCCATCGGCTTAACACGTCTTGTGTTTGTGTAAGAATGTCCACCTTTAGACCTTATTTTATTCATTCTGAATACTGAATCTTTAATATGATACATTAGGTATCAAAAAAGTTTTTATTGAAAGAGTTGCCTCAAAGGGAGTTGCCTCAAAGATAGACTTTTGGGTCACAACCCACTTGATCTGCTTTGCATATTCTATTTATGATACAGGTAAATGTAAAAGTTTGTGAAGATATATGAATGTTTGTTCCAGTTTCATGGCAAAATTATTAAAATCTTTTGTTGTGAAACTACTAAAATAACTTATATAACAAAATAAGACATTGATTATATTTGTGTGTGTGGTATCTTGTAAATGGACTAAAGTAAAACCGTATCTCTAAATCGTATTTGTTAGAAAAATTTTACCTTTTTTGTTTATAGTACATTACCGCAGCGGTCAGCAAAAGAGGCATTGATGGACGAACATGTAAATGTGGGCCGAGGCATAGCCGAGGCACACATACGTAAGTCCATCAATTCTTAGTTGTGGCCAAGGCTTGTATAGTGTTTTTCTCAAATAATGCGCGGAAATTAAAACTAAGTAGTATTAAATAGAACTGTATACATGGCGAACAACGAACAACATTTTTCACGTGCTAAAAGGTTAATTTGTGTTTTTTTTTTTTCATTATCAAAAAGGTTTCTTTTTCAAGCCAGTTCGAAATTTAAATAAAACTCTGATAAGTTGCCTATTAAGTTACCATATTTTGAAGTAACAAATCGTTCCATTTTTAAAATACACGATAGATATGAATTTACATGTCATCATCATCATTACCCTGCTCTTATCCCAATTACTTGGGGTCGACACAATACGTCTTTTTCTTCCACTCAATCCTATCTAATGTCATCTCTGCGTTTACTTGCTTTCTATTCATATCATGCTTCACGCAATCCATCCATATTTTCTTCGGTCTTCCCTTACCCATAAAGCCTTCAACATTCATACTTAAAATTCTTCTCCCAACATTACATTCATTCCGTCTCATCACATGTCCATACCAAGTCAGACGTTCAATTTTCAACTTTGCCGTCACTGGCGCCACTTTTAAACTGCCTCTTATATACTCATTTCTTACCTTATCCATTCTCGTCAGGCCACACATCCATCTTAACATTTGCATCTCTGCTACATGCAGCCGTCTCGCGTCCATCGCTTTCGTAGCCCAACATGCTGACCCATGCAATACGGCAGGCCTTATTATGATTTTGTATATTTTACTCTTCAATTTTAAAGGTACTTGAGAGTCACATATGGTACCTGTGATCTGCTGCCATTTCATCCATCCCGCGTCAATTCTGTGCGTCACCGCACGATCCAGGTCGCCATTGCTTTGGATAAGCGAGGTATCGAAAGTTAGAGCATACTGGTATAGGTACTACGAGATATGGGTGTAAAATTGGAGAGACCGCCGAAATCGCAGAACATGCACTCTGTTTTTGTTCTGCTGATTTTCAAGCCAACGTTCTCCAATCTACAGCGCCATTTTTCCAGCATGCTCTGTACCTCAAGCCCATCTTCTCTGATCAGAACAACGTCGTCAGCGAAAAGCATGCACCAGGGTGCATCTTCCTGTATCTCCGATGTTAAAGCATCCATTATCAACAGGAAGAGGTAAGGACTTAACGCCGACCCTTGGTGCAGGCCCACCCCAACACTGAACTCATCGGAGTTTCCAACAGCTGATCTTATGTACGACCTTCATCGCCGGTACATAGCACAGACTAACCTTATATACTTCACAGGTACACTTTTCTCTTTCAGTGCCCACCACAAAACTGTTCTTGGTATTTTGTCGCATGCCTTCTCGAGGTCAACGAATACCATTTTTTTCACATAGTTGACGCAGTGCAAATATGGCATCCGTTGTCCCACGACCCGGCATAAAACCAACTGGTTTTGGGTGACCTCACTTTCCTCTCGCTATCGCTTCTCAATTACTTTTTACCACACTTTCATATTATGTGACATGAGCTTTATTCCCCGAATACTGCCACAGCCTTGAACATCCCCTTTATTTTTTTAAATGGGCACCAACGTGCTATTTCACCACTCGCCGGGGATTTCTTCTTCCTGTAGCAACCTATTGATGAACAAAGTCAGCCACTCATAACCACGCTCTCCTAAAATCTTCCACACTTCAACTGGTATACCATCCGGCCTTACAGATTTCCCATTTTTCATACTAATCACTGCCTTTTTTACTTCATCTAATGTTCATTTTTTTTTTCATTTCATTCACTAGTCTGGAGTTCTCTAATTTATCTTTTAAATCTCCACTCCATGCATTCTCTTCGTTCATTAGTCTTTCAAAATACACCTTCCAACGCTCTTGTATGTCCTCATCTTTCATCAGAACCTTGCCTGCTTCATCTTTTATACAATTTACTTGCCTAATATCTCTCGCTCATTCTTCCCGTGCTCTTGTAATGCGATACAGCGCTTTTTGCCCTTGAGGCCCATTTAAGGAGTTATATATCCTTTCTTGGACTTGAGCCCTCGCCGTAGCTATCGCCGTTTTAGCCTTTTTCTTGCATTCTTTGTATTCGCTCTTTATCACTTTTTTCACACTTTCATTATCCTCTTTCTGCCAATTCTTAAATATATTTTTCTTTTCTTTCAATACCTGTTGCACATCTTGATTTCACCACCACTTATCCCTATCAATTACACCTTTTCCTTTCGTTTTTTCCTAAAATTACTTTAGCTGTATTTCTAATACAGCTAGCCATTTCATTCCAACATACATTCACAGATTTACTCTTCATATCATTAATTCCACTCATTTGTTCTATCACACCTTGTATAAATCTACTTGTATACTCTGTCCTCTCAAGCATGTTCCATTTTAACCTAAGAGGAGGCCGGTTTTTGGTCTTAAGTGAGCGTATTTTTATGTTAGTATCTAATACTAATAGTCTGTGCTGCGATACAAGTGCTTCACCCGACACCACCTTACAGTTCCTCACACAGCCCAACTTACTTCTCTTAAGAAGAAAGTAGTCAAGCTGTAGGGAGTAGTTGCCACTTTTATAAGTGATTAGATGTTCATCATTTTTCTGAAACCATGTATTAGCAATGGCCAGGTTAAGTGATGAAGCTACTTGGAGCAACGCCTCACCACCAGCATTACGATTGCCGTAGCCCCAACCTGCACGCACTCTTTCATAGTTATCATTTGCAGCTTCTACATGTCCATTAAAATCACCTCCTATACATATCTCTTCACTATCTGAAATCCCTATCATAACTGCATCAAAATCCTCCCAAAACTTTTCTTTCTCCTCATCCTTACATCCGGCTTGGGGTGCATACGCGCTAATAACATTCAGAATCATACTCTCCCAAACTATATTCACAACTATTAATCTATCATTCCTCCTTGTTACGTTCGTCACACAGTCTTTCAAATTCCTATCTAATACTACACCTACACCATTTCTTTTTTCATTACTACCACTGTAGTAAAACTTGTATCCTTCACCAATTTTTCTAGCTCTAGTTCCCTTCCATTTCGTTTCTTGCAGACATGCAACATTTATTCTTCTCCTTTTTAACAAATCCGCCAATTCCCTTCTCCTTCCAGTCATCGTTTCAACACTCCAACTCGCATACCACAATCTTACCTCTTTCGTACTGAGGGCTTGCTTCTTACGTCGCATCCGCCCGTGAACCCTTGTCCTTTTCCCGCAGAAACCGGGTGCTGTCCCTGCGCGTCGCCTGCGGGGTACGCCCTAGCGCTGTCATTATCTTTCATAACATGGTTCATATTGCAAAAGGTTTCGGCAATAATTTTTATGACCGGCCGCCTGCCTGACGTCAACCCTCCTTGGGAATGTAGTCACTAACCTGACGTCATCAGATGATGTTGGCCCAGGTCAAAGTAAAGCTTTTAGTCGTTTTTTATGACACCCACAAGCAAAGCTAGGGTTGGTAGTATTCGAAGCGAAAGCGAAGCGAAATAATATATATATATATATATATATATATATATATATATTCTCAAACATTCTTGGAAATTGGAGCAATATTTTGACAACCTTCTTAGAGATAAATCGAAATTGCTGTACTGAGCGAACAGCGGCCGGCAAAAAATGTATGAAAATCCATATCTATCGTGTTTTAGCTGCCAAATAAATATATATCTAAATTCATATCTATCGTGTATTTTAAAACTGGAACAATTTGTTACTTCAAATTCTAGTAACCATATAGGTAACCTATCAGAGTTTTATTTAAATTTCGAACTGGCTTGAAAAAGAAAGCTGTTTAATAATGAAAAAAAAAAAACAAATGAACCCTGTAGCTTGTGAAAAATGTTGTTCCTTGTTCGTCATGTATACAGTTCTACTTAATACTACTTAGTTTTAATTGCCGCGCATTATTTGAAAAAAGCACTATACAAGTCTTGGCCACAACAACTAGGAATTGATGGACTTACATATGTATATTTACACGTTCGTCCATCAATACCTCTTTTGCTGGCTGCTGCAGTAATGTACTAATATATATATATTTGGCCGCTAAAACACGACAGATATGGATTTTCATACATTTTATGCCGGCCGCTGCTCGCATATATTTGGTCAGTACAGCAATTTCGATTTATCTCGAAGAAGTTTGTCAAAATAATGCTCAAATTTCTAAGCATGTTTGAGAAATACATATTTATAAATATAATTGTGCTGTGTGGTAGCCACTGCGAATATTACGAACTCTTACTTTGCTCGTGGAAGTTGTGAAGGACGACTAATCATTTTATATCGACGAGTATTTTACGTCAAGGAGGGTTGAGTACATATTATATTAAAATATTGCTTACAGATAAAAGGCTTACTTATTTATTAAATGGCATTGTGTGAGCAATTTACTAATCTAATTCCTGGGCAAGAATGTCGGGATTGAGTAATAAAAACAAGATAAAAGTTCGCATTGGCGCCACATGACTTTTGGTCTGGTAAACAAAATAATAAGTTTAAGTTTAATTCTGTTTTGTTCAATTAATGATATCCAAATACCTGCTACTAGTTCTTTTCAGTGTAGTGACGGAGTAAGAATACTACTAATAATAAAATCTTGTACGTGGTTGTCGTAAAAAAAAACTACTAATTGATATAACATCGATACAAGATAAGGAAAACTGGGTATCGAATCCTGTACCGTCCCACCTGAGCGGCGTGGTAGAGTTGATCAATTGCCCTCCTATTGAGGACGAGGCTCGAGCCCAGCAGTAGGACGTTTATGAGTTGAGACGATTAATCAATAATATAGGATACGTCTTATATCTAAATAAATGGTGATTTATATTCTTAGATACCTTTAAAGAGGAATAAAATAAATCTAAATTATTTACGACTTGAATTAATTAATCAGTAGCCCAATTCTTACGATCGACGACTCGTTCAGCGTTACCCTTTCGGCATCTATACAGTTGACGTCGACAAAGCGCCTAGACATCGCCATCATACAATCAGTTTTTATGCGGAGAGCTGTCTCAGTATCGATATAACCACCCACGGACTTGGCTAGTGTAACTGACAGGCGTACCTTTTCAATGACAACTTTACCTTGCTCAATAAATTCCTACAGTGCTATTATTGGGTATTAAATCGTCCTAAGCATTACAAACGTTTGGTTCATTAATTAAATACACATTCATATACACACATACACGCCATATCCCTTGCAGGGTAGGCAGAGAGAACATAGTGCCAGAGAACTCTATCCTTGCATACTTCACTTGCTTCCTCAACATTCATAATTCTCTTCATACACGCTCGCCGGTTTCGGAGACTCTTGACTCCACCTTCCTTCAGTACGTGACCAATCTTGTCTAGGTAGGTTAGTCTCGGTCTCCCCTGGTACTTATTAATAAATGTCTGCACAAAATGATTACACATATGGCGTAGTGGTTAAAATACCGACCTACAGTACTAATGCCATTGATTGGATTCTTACATAGAAGAATACTTTGTGCGATCCGCAAACTAGAGTTATGAATGTTGAGGAAGCGAGTGAAGTATGCAAGGATAGAGTTCTCTGGCACTCTGTTCTCTCTGCCTACCCTGCAAAGGACATGGCGTAATGGAATGTATGTATGAAATGTATGATGTATGCAAACTGTTGTACTGAGTGTGGGTGTAATTTATCTGCGTCAATAGCATGATTGTAAAGTCCTCAGTAATACAAAGATTATTTCCTTGGTAAAGGGCATTGTATTTAAAAAAACTTTTATATATAACAAAACAATATTAATGATCTAGCAAGGCATGGCAGTGAGCAGTAGAAATTTTTGGATATTTAGCCTCTTAAGGGCTGAAAAGGGCACAGCTTAAACTGCTGGGCCTAGAAACTTTAATTTTGGGAAGCACCTCGTTTTTAAGACGATTGTTAGCACTAAGCAATACAAAGATTATTTCCTTAGTACATGGGTTTGTCTTTAAAAAAAATGTTACATACAAACTAACAACCTTAGTGATCTAGCAAAGCAGAGCAGTGAGCAGTAATTTTTTTTTGGAAGTTAAGTTCCTTAAGAGCTGAAAAGGGTTCAGCTAAACTGCTGGTCTTAGAAACATGAATTTTGGCAAGCGCCTTTCATTTTAAGACGATTCTTAGCAAAAAGAAATGGTTTCATTCTTATTAATTACTAAGAGCTTGAAAATAGTGAAACACTGTTGTATAGAAAATTGAGATCGTCGAAGCTATGGATATAAAATTTATCATATATTTTTTTTTTACCCGTGTGGCGACGGGAATAGAATACAAAGGTCGTCACCCCTTACTTGCCCGTGGGAGTCGTAAAAATCGGCTAAGGGTCTCACCGGGAGATTGGGCAGCGGCTATCTCCCGGGTAACTTAATAACATCTACCGCGATCGCCAATCCGCTCGCCAAGCGTGGCGATTATGGCATTATTAACCCCCCAAAATAAATATGGATGCACAAAAAGTCACGGCCCCCAGTCACAGCAGTTCCGCTGTTCCACGGGCTCATTTTGGTAGCGGGCCTGTTGGTGGCGGGGCAGGAGGTGCTAGGAATCTCCGGCCGCGATCCGGCTACCAAAAAAATCAACCCTTGGCCCTGGTAACACACAACGTTCGGACGCTTAGGACCGACGAGAGGGTCATCGAACTGGAAGAGGAATTGAGCAAAATCCGATGGGACATTGTAGGATTATCAGAAGTGCGAAGAGAGGGGGAGGGCACGATAATCCTCCGGTCTGGAAATTTGCTCTTCTACCGAGAGGGAGATCACCCATCCCAAGGCGGTGTAGGGTTTATCGTTCGTAAGTCTCTCGTAGAGAACGTGGAGAGGATCGAAAGTGTGTCAACAAGGGTAGCGTACCTTATACTCAGAATTACCAAACGGTATTCGTTGAAGGTCATACAGGTTTACGCACCGACTTCGACATACTCCGACGACGTAGTGGAGGCCTTATACGAGGATATCTCGAAAGCCATCCACACGTCCCAAACCCACTTGACGGTAGTTATGGGAGACTTCAACGCAAAACTAGGCTAAAGGACAGACGATGAGTTGAGAGTGGGGCAATATGGATTTGGACAGAGAAACCAAAGGGGCCAAAAACTGGCCGACTTTTTGGAGAAGGAAGGCCTCTTCATGATGAATTCCTTCTTCAAGAAACGGCCACAAAGGAAGTGGACCTGGATTAGCCCTGATGGATCCACTAAAATGAGATAGACTTCATCTTGACGGACAAACGACAAATATTCAATGATGTCTCTGTGATCAGCAGGATTAAAACTGGGAGTGATCACCGGATGGTTCGAGGCACATTGAATCTTCGTACGAAAGTCGAGCGGTCCCGCTTGATGAAGTCTACACTCCGACCTACACCTGTCCAATACCAGAACCCCGATAGCTTTCAACTCGAATTACATAATCGCTTCCAATGCCTGGAAGAGTCCGAATCTTCGAACGATATGAACAACAGGTTCGTGGAAACTGTCCACGCGGTGGGGTCAAAATTCTTTAAGGCCCGTCGCGCTACTAGAACAAAAAAGCTTTCTGACCAGACTCTTCAACTCATGGAGAGGAGAAAGGAAATGACGGTACAGTCTTCAGCCGATTGGTCCGAACTCAGGCAGCTTAATAGACAAATCTCTAAATCTATGCGACGCGATATTTGCCGATTCAATACACTGCGTATTGAAGAGGCGATAGAGCGAAATCGAGGCTACAAAGTGTTCGCACGAGATTTGTCTATCGGGCAGAGCCAAATGACTAAGCTGAAGACCGATAACGGTACTGTCATTTCATCCCAGAGTGAGATCTTGGGAGAGGTCGAAAGGTTCTATGGGCAGTTGTACAAATCATCCCTGAATCCTGTTGTCAGCTTGGTCCAAGACCCCAGATCCAAGCTAACTTGGCACTATATCGAAGAAATCCCGGACGTCAGCTTGTACGAGATCAGAATGGCTCTAAAACAATTAAAGAACGGAAAGGCACCGGGAGATGACGGAATTACCACAGAGCTCCTGAGGGCAGGCGGCAAGCCAGTTTTAAAAACCCTACAGAAGCTGTTTAATTCTGTCATTCTCGGGGTCGACGTTCCAGAGTCGTGGACCAGGAGTGTGGTGGTGCTGTTTTTCAAGAAGGGCGATAAAACGCTCTTAAAGAATTACAGACCCCTCTCACTCCTGAGCCACGTGTACAAATTGTTTTCAAGAGTCATTACGAACCGACTCGCGCGCAAGCTAGACGAATTCCAGCCGCCCGAACAAGCCGGTTTCCGAAAAGGTTATAGTACCATAGACCACATCCACACGCTACGCCAGATTATACAGAAGACCGAGGAGTATAATCGGCCTCTGTGTCTAGCGTTCGTGGACTATGAGAAAGCCTTTGATTCTGTCGAAACTTGGGCAGTGCTGCAGTCCCTTCAGAGGTGCCAAATTGACTATCGATATATCGAAGTGCTGAAGTGTTTGTATAAAGACGCTACTATGTCAGTCCGCATCCAGGATAAGAGTACGAAACCGATCCAGCTGCAGAAAGGCGTGAGACAGGGAGACGTTATCTCTCCGAAACTGTTCACCACTGCGCTGGAAGATGTCTTCAAGCTCTTAGACTGGACCGGACTCGGCATCAACATCAATGGCGAATACATCACTCACCTTCGATTCGCAGATGATATCGTAGTCATGGCAGAATCCCTGGAGGACCTTGGCACCATGCTCAATAACCTCAGCAAGGTGTCCCAACTAGTAGGGCTGAAAATGAACATGGACAAGACGAAAATCATGTCTAATGCCCATGTCATTTTTGTACCGGTCCTGGTTGGGAATGCGATTCTCGAAGTTGTCGATCACTATGTTTACCTAGGACAAACAGTCCAATTAGGTAGATCCAATTTCGAGAAAGAGGTCAGTCGACGAATCCAACTCGGCTGGGCAGCGTTCGGGAAACTTAGGAGGATCTTCTCGTCTAATATTCCGCAGTGTCTGAAAACAAAGGTTTATAACCAGTGTGTGTTACCAGCGATGACTTACGGCACTGAAACGTGGTCTCTAAATGTCGGCCTCATAAAAAGGCTCAAAGTCTCTCAGCGTGCTATGGAGAGGGCTATGCTCGATATTTCTCTACGTGATAAAATCCGAAATACGGAAATCCGTAGAAGAACGGGTGTAACCGACATAGCCCGAAGAATTAGCACGTTGAAGTGGCAATGGGCAGGCTACATCGCTCGACGAACCGATAACCGTTGGGGAAAAAAGGTTCTCGAGTGGCGACCACGAATCGGACGACGCAGCGTAGGACGACCCCCACTCGGTGGACTGATGACCTCATCAAGGTCGCAGGAAACCATTGGATGCAGGTGGCACAGGACCTTTATAGATGGCATTCTCGTGGGGAGGCCTATGTCCAACAGTGGACGTTTACGGGCTGATGGATGGATGGATGGATGATTTTTTTTTTAAATAATTTAAACAAAACTTGATAAAATTAATTGTTTAGTAGCATTAATAAATTAATCTTGATTTTGCACTTCGTGCCACATGATCGTTTCCATGCGGACGCTGTCCGGTGAAAGATAGCATAGCACAAAAAAAGGTACTTACTATAAAGTCATGATGTCATTTTGAATGTTTTGTGTACGAACGTCTTGCAGGCAATCATCTGTTACCGCAAAGACAGCTTGCAAAACGCTTCTGAAAAATACAAATGTTATCAGACACATTTTCCATGTGGTGACGAAGTAAGAATACAATTCACCACCTATTTTACTATCTTACCCGTGGGTGATCGTAAGAGACGACTAAGGGATATAAAATACATATAATATCTATGTGAGAGAAAGAAAACTCGAAACAAAATCTTACACCAACACGTCTGACCAGCGTGGTATAGTAGGTCAATTTCCCTCCCATTATGTAGAAGGCTCAAGCTCAGTTTCATCCTTTTCGCTTTACTCTACTTACTATTACTTACTTACATATTCTTACGTAGGTATGTTTGAGAAACAAAAAAGACATGCTTTTATTCTCACTATAGGTTTTTCTATTGAAGTTCTCGTATAATAGGATAACAGTTCACATCGGTTTCGCAAAAAATATTAACTAAAAACACATGATCACCGTAAAGTGTTCGAAAAGTAGTAGGAGTCCTCCCGTGACCATGATCACTGTAAAGTGTTCAAAACGTCGGGAAATTATAAATCAAATACAAACGCGATTGAATCCGTAAAAGTAGTTTTATTTCAATTGTGTAATACTCGCGTAAACATTAGAAGTCATTATTATAAAAACCTAAAAATTATATTGAAACTAAGTGCTAATCACTTACAGTTTTCTTAATGTACGGTCACGTTTTAGTGCTTCTCCAAGTTATGATATAGCTAGCAGAACTTTTATAAGGGTTCAGAATACAAAATCGTAACATTGCACAAAACAAAAACAAATTCCAATAAATATAATCTAATTTTGGCAACTTGCGAATTGATTTTATTTATCTACATATAAAACCACATCTTATTGATACGCAGCACCATCTATCACACTACATCAATATCAATATCGGTATTTTGACACAAACAAGTGCTCTGCGATGTACTAAGTGAAGAAGTAAATAATTCACAGACACACAACTAGAGGGCATAATCTGTATCAAAACTAATTAAATAAACCTCAAATCATAGATGAAGTTCTAAATGCACTAAAAACAATACAAAAAGAACTGGACGATCAAATACAGGAAATCCAGTCAAAACCATGAAAACCAAAAGGATTTTCTTTATAGAAAAACAGGCAAGGAAAAGAAATCTGGTTTTCTTCGGCATAGAAGAGACAGAAACATCATATGAGAATCTAGAACCGAACATTATTAACTGGCTAGAAAAATATCTCTTTATAAAATTAAGTTACAGGGATATATAGGAAATAAAAAGAGTAAGAAAGAAGGCAGAGTACGCTCAATAGTAACAACTTTCTCAATTCTAGGCTTAAAAATGAATATTTTGAAGCCAAGAAGAACATTAAAAGACATTACCCAAAATACATATTGGAGAAAAGAAGAGAACTGCAAGAACAGCTTCAACAAGAGAGAGAAGGGAAACATGGCTATGATTAAATTTTATAAATTGATAATTTCTAAAAGCAATACTAAACGGAAACTCCCAATTCCACCTGAAAACCACACTACGCCTATTATAGAAAGAAATACCCAAAATAATAAGAAAAATACACATACATAGTCAAAAATTCAACAAACACAAATTACACTCAAAACAAACAAGCATAGCAACCAGGCGCCTCCTCCTCACATATAGAACGCATAAACAAGCAAACAAAAGCAAGAAATATGGATCTTTCAACCCGGCTGGTCACCGAGGAAGAATACGACCGTAACTCTTCAAAGAAAAAAAATTACACTAAAAGGGTGCGCAAATAATAAAGTTTATGACGCAACATACAATGTCAGAACTCTGTCGTCCTATGACCGTTTATTAGAAATAAATGAAACATTAAAAGATATTAAGTATGACGTAATAGGAATCTCGGAAATGAGACTTTTAGGCACCAGAATAGAAGAGCATGAAAACTTCATATTATGTTATATTGAAAATAGACCAGGCAAATATGGGGTAGGGTTTATAATAAAAAAAATACATTAAAATAGTATAGAAAGCTTCATTGACTTAACAGAACGAGTTGCAGTTCTAAATATAAACATCCAAGGCTATATGTTCACTATTATATACTATACTGCGGCAAGTGAGCAAGAAATAGACGAATTTTACAAGACAGTCGAAAATACCTCAGACAATACACATAAGATCACTATATTAATGGGAGATTTTAACGCAAAAATCGGCAACCCCAAAAAAGAAGAACACGCGATCATGAAACAATTTGGATACGGAAAAAGAAATGTTAAATAACAGAGACTTGTGAATTTTACATTAGAGCATAAACTGACAATAATAAATTCGTGTTTCAAAAGGAAGCCAAGCAAAGCAAAAAATGGACTTGGAGATCTCCAAACGGAGAAACTAAAAACGAAATAGATTATGTATTATCAAATCAAGAGAAAATATTCCAAGATATCAGTACCAAGAATTTAAACTACCCATCAGACCATAAGCTAATCAGAGCAATAGTGAAACTACAAAATCAAAAGAAAAGTAGATTAAAATTTACAAATAAACAAACAAACTCGCCAAGTAGTGAAGAAGAAACATCGAAATATAAAAAAAAATTGTCAGCAATGCTATTTAAATTACGTGGTCACCAAGACAACATCTCCGTACCAGTTTAGTACAACAACATTACAAACGCAATTATTAGTAGCCTAAATATATAGCCCGAGTCAATAAATAGCAAATAAATAGCCGAACAGGAAACGAACATAAACGCCTTTAAATACTATCGTCACGAACAAAAGCCTTGTTACAAAAAAGAAAAAACCTTCAGAACACTAAATTTAAATCAAAACGCACTTTACAAACTAACTAATAAACAAATAAAAAAAGATTACGAAAAATACAGACAAGAAATCATAGAAAGACACCTCAATCTCACAGGAAGTACAAAAAAGGCATACTAGGACCTTCGCGTTAACAAGACTTGGATAGAAGGATTAAGGAAGTCAGGCAAGGAACTAAACAATCGTACGGATATTATCAGTACTGCAACCGATTTTTATAAAAATCTATACAACAATAAGACTCAAGACAATAAGACCAGCTCAATTGAACAAACACTAGTCTGTACCAATAGACGTGACAGCGAGGACTGCATTAAAATAATAGACGAAGCTGCAATCCTAGAAACAATAAAAAGTTTAAAATCAGAAAAGTCGCCCGGATCAGACAATATCACCAACGAAGCATTAAAGATAGCGCAGAAAATAATTGCCTCACCACTAGCAAAATTATTTAATCCGATATTAAAAAAGTCTGAAACACCGATACAATGGTCCAAATCTAATATAATTTTAATATATGAGAAGAACGACCTAAAAGATATAGGTAATTTCAGACCAATAAGTCTACTACCGAACCTATACAAGCTAGTCTCCACTATCATAAACTCAATAATCAGTCCTGAAATCAAAGTTAACCAATCAGTTGAACAAGCAGGATGCAGAAAGGGGATCTCTACTATGGACCATTTTCATACCTTAGAGCTTATTATAGAAAAATATAGGAAACAACGGCAAGCTCTTTATCTTGCATTCATTGACTATCAAAGGCATTCGATAATGTAACACATGATAGTATAATGGAAAGCTTAAAAGAGCAAGGAGTCAACGAAATATATATAGATGTCATCAGGAGCATTTACAACAACATGGGTAGAATAAAATTAGAAACACTCGGTGCAAGCTTCCCTATAAAAAGGGGCATGAGACAGGGTGATCCGCTTTCCCCAAAAACATTTATATCCATACTAGAAACTATCATCAAAAAGCTAAACTGGAGCAAGATTCCTTATCTATATACAAGGAGCCTTTTTAAGTCATCTAAGGTTCGCAGATGACATAGTAGTACTATCGGAGATAAGCTCACACCTGCAGGAATAGGTAGAGTCTTTACAAGCAACTAGCTCAAAAGTAGGATTAGAAATCAATCTCAATAAAACAATCGCAATGACAAATAGTTATAAAAACCAATAACAGTAAATAGAAATCCTCTGGAATATGTAGACAAATACATATAATTAGGAAAAACAATCAAGTTTGAAAATTAAAATAATGATTCAAATTACTGAAATTTAGCATTTAATATGCTTAATACATACATACATACATATCATCACGCCATATCCCTTGCAGGGTAGGCAGAGAGAACAGAGTGCCAGAGAACTCTATCTCTGCATACTTCACTCGCTTCCTCAACATTCATAATTCTCTTCATACACGCTCGCCGGTTTCGGAGACTCTTGACTCCACCTTCCTTCAGTACATGACCGATCTGGTCTAGGTAGGTTAGTCTCGGTCTCCCTCGGTACCTACATCCTTCCACTTTCGCATTGTATATCTTCTTAACCAGACGTTCGTTCGGCATTCTTTCCACATGTCCGAACCATCGGAGCATTCCCTTTCGCATCTTTACACCAATACTCTCTTTCATACCTACTCGCTCTCTTACATCGTCGTTGCGAATGCGGTCGGTCAGCCTAACTCCACAGATTTTCCGAAGAGATCGCATTTCGACCGCATTAATTTTACTTTCATACTCTTTTCTGCATACCCAACTCTCATATGCTTAATTATTTATAAAACCCGATTACAAAGCGAAAAATTATGTCACAAGCGGGATTCGAACCTGCGCCTATTGGGATTCCGACCCAATCGTAATCGGGTTTTATAAATTAAAATAATGACATAGAAATAAAAATAGAAATGAAGAATGGAACAAATACTGGAGTTTAAAAGAAATCTTTAAATGCAACATGCCGATCACTTTGAAAACCAAAATCATGAATTCCAGCCTTTTGCCGTGCTTGTATATGGATGTCAGACTTGGAAATTTACAACCAATGCTAAACATAAAATTACCACCTGTCAACGAGGAATGGAGCGAAGCATGCTCAATGTGAAGAAGCTAGATAAGATACGACATTCAATAATAAGATTAAAAACAAAAGCGACGAACCCATTGAGTTACGCATTAAATCTGAAGTGGAAATGGGCAGGTCATGTAGCGAGGCTTACAGACCAGAGATGGACCAGAGGCAGACCACCGACACGGAGGGAAGATAAAACTAAGAAAATCGCCCACACCCAATCTGGGGTTCTTGCAGAATAAATTCTGAAATATGTATTAAAATATTGATAAAATTTTATCATATATTATAAGTGACTGCATTGAAGTAGTGAACAGTGGCGTTGTAGTTTTTTTACCCCCCAATTGTAATATATTACATTGATGAGTTGGAACCTCCACCTACCAATCGGTGATAAAGACCTCATGACTATAAAAATATATATAATAAGTATTAACTTAATTAACAAATTGACTTTGTGCTTATATCTATCCAAATTCAACAAGTGTCTGACTGACCACCGTCATTGTCCTGCCCCATAATGAAATAACGTTTTGCAATTTCATAGGATTGTGACTAACTGAAATTGCTTTGGGTAAGTAAGTAAACGTATCCAATTGATATAAATTGCTGCATTTATACGACACATAATTGCTTTTCCATTCTGCTATATTTTAATTTACATACATACATACATACATATCATCACGCCATATCCCTTGCAGGGTAGGCAGAGAGAACAGAGTGCCAGAGAACTCTATCTTTGCATACTTCACTCGCTTCCTCAACATTCATAATTCTCTTCATACACGCTCGCCGGTTTCGGAGACTCTTGACTTCACCTTCCTTCAGTACATGACCGATCTGGTCTAGGTAGGTTAGTCTCGGTCTCCCTCGATACCTACATCCTTCCACTTTCGCATTGTATATCTTCTTAACCAGGCGTTCGTTCGGCATTCTTTCCACATGTCCGAACCATCGGAGCATTCCCTTTCGCATCTTTACACCAATACTCTCTTTCATACCTACTCGCTCTCTTATGTCGTCGTTACGAATGCGGTCGGTCAGCCTAACTCCACAGATTTTCCGCAGAGATCGCATTTCGACCGCATTAATTTTACTATCATACTCTTTTCTGCATACCCAACTCTCGCTTCCATACAGTAATGTTGGGACAAGCACTGCGTTATGTATTGCTACACGTGCCTTCTGGCTGAGGTGGTGGCTGCCGAAAAGTTGCCCCAACGCTCCGTTCACTCTATTTCCCGCATTCACTCTTCGCTCTATATCAGTGGTGTACCTTCCATCTCGGCTAAATCCACATCCAAGATATACAAATTCATCCACTTGCTCTAGTACATCATTACCTATTGTTACTCTTACATCTGTTCTGGTTTTATCTCTTTCAAAGACCATTATTTTGGTTTTGCTCACATTCACGCGTAGACCATATAGAGTATATTTTAATTTAAATGTGAAACAAATGTGCTATTGCCAGCTACTGATGTATTTTCTTTGTCTTGTCTTTGTAAGTGTATTTGATATTAATACTATTCTATCTTTACGTGAAAAACTGTACCATCCCATCCATTAGGATAAAGGCAATATAATGCCATCATCATCATCATCATTTTTATCATCATCGACATTATGATTTCGTAATTGTCATGATTTATAGGTGGGTTAATTATCGCAATTGAAGTTATAAGATTTTCAGGCAAATATTGCTGGCAATTCTACTGGTGACCTCTAAGCGAGTTTTAAGTACACTCTGGAAATCGGGACTTCGATTCGGAATAAAAATATTATATAATAAAGCACTTACTCATATTTTTCTCGATTTGATGAAAGCAAATACTGCGCTATGACCAGCCTCTCATCCTGTAATTTGATGGTCAGCTGGCCCATTGTCAATAATGTGTTTACCTACAAATAAAGACATAAAAAATATTTTGGAAATCCATAATATATAAACAAAAGTGCTCACACATACGCACATACGTAATACAAACAATCGCACGAACACACACAGAAATGCAATTTAATAACACTTTAATATTTCTTTTTACTTACATATATCTTTTTCAATATTTTTATTAGACACGTGTCTAGAACTGACTCACTACTACAAGTAGTTATTTATTTAGAAATCGAGAGGGAATATATGTAACTTCCAATTTACAATAAAAGCTTCTTAATCTTTTTTTTTTTGCTAAGCATATTTTCAGTTACTTTTTCTACAAAGGATCTCGCTCGGGACTAACTTCCAAAACAAGTTGCTATTCTAAAAGTATTTCAGTTAGTTACAAAAATTATTTACTTTATAATAGGAAATAAAAAGTACTGCCATTTGACACTAAAAAGTTTTAAATATTCTTAATAAGTTTTTAATACGAGTATATTAATATAATATTGTACGTTTTAAATATTCATAGTAACATGATAATCAGTATAAATACATTTTACCTCTGTGTCCAAATATAATGATGAGTCGAGAGTCTGTGATAGTTGAGCCATAATTGAGCAATTTTGAATGATGAGGGCGACGTGAGGGACAAAGCATACAACCAACATTTGCAGAAGAAAAATCCTTTTACCGCGCCTGTAACAATACAGATAGATTTACTACTCTGATTTTACGTAGAAAAATAATCGTAAATAAAGAAGATGTTTCGTCATAGTTAGTATATTTTTATTACTTATGGTGGCAAACGATCATTGGTGCACCGCACAAAAATTATCCTACGTGATGATTGTTACTCTTACATCTGCTCTGGCTTCATCTCTTTCAAAGACCATTATTTTGGTTTTGCTCACATTCACGCGTAGACCCCTTTTCTTACAATCTTCTGTCATTGTGTAGACTAGGGTCTGCAGGTCAGTCGCTGACTGTGCCAGCAGGACCACTGAGTCACCCATCTGGACTCCCACACACATATCGTTCAACCTTTGGAGACATTTATCCAGATATATGATAAACAGCCTCGCTGATAGAACGCAGCCCTGCTTAACGCCGATATTGACGTCAAACCAAGGCGACATTCCATCATCCAGCCGCACACAGGCTCTACAGCCCATGTAACTGGATTGCACAGCCTGCAGCAGTTTACCGTTAATACCATACTCCGGTAAAATGTCCCAAAGTTCCTTTCGTACAACCGTGTCAAATGCTCTCTCCAGATCCACAAAACTGCAGAAAACCCTCTGACCTAGGGCTAGATGCTTCTCCACAATATTGCGCAGAGAGAACACTTGATCCATGCATCCCCTTCCACTCCTGAAACCTCCTTGTGTCTCACACAGTAAACCATCGGACACCATCCTCATTCTCCTTTCAGTAATTTTACCATACACTTTTGCTGCCAAACTGGTCAAGCTTATGGCTCTGTAATTTGCGCAGTCATAACGTGAACCCTTGTTTTTAAACAAAGGCACGATGACTGTGCTATTCCAGTCCCCGGGAACCATTCCCGAGCTCCAACATAAATTGAGGAGCAACAGGAACGCCTCCCGGACACAGGCGCCACCAAGCTTGATCATCTCGGCAGACACCATATCAATGCCCGCTGCCTTACCATTTTTCAAACTTCTTATCGCCCATTCAACTTCATCCATACTGATGCCATCGGAGGACGCCGTCGCCGAATGTTGATCTACTAGACCACATGCGACACCGGCGCCAACCGTAGCATCCGCATACATATCGCCAAAATATTCACTCCATCGGCTTAACACGTCTTGTGTTTGTGTAAGAATGTCTCCACCTTTAGACCTTATTTTATTCATTCTGAAGGCTGACCAACCACCCCGAGACTTCTTCACCTCCCTCCAAAAGAGTTTGGTGTTACCCTCGAAGTTTTTAGTCAGCAGATAAGGTTTGTCACTAGAATGATATTCAGCACCCCTTATTGGACCGTTTTATTTCACCAGCAGAGTTGGTCTCATCAGCAAAATGAACTGCAACCTCTTTCTGAGAAACGTATAAGGACTCACTGCTATCCTAACTCGCCTGCCATGTGTAGCGATTGCTGCACTCATCTCATGTGTGGGGTAGGTTTACGTCCAATAGTGAACGGAATATTTTCTGTTTCTATTAATTAAAAAAGATTATAGGTATGCGTCCGATATATCAAAACAAATCTGAAATCGGATTTCAGTCAGAAATCGTATCGTATCGATATTCAACATTTTAGAAAACGTATCTCGGCAAAAACTTAATCAACACGACATATCAAAACAAAACGACGAAAGCACAAACAGATATAAATCTAATCATCGCGCAATCGTTTTCTATTGCTAGTTTTGCAAACCAAACCAATATTTGAAAACTTACTAACTCTTTCACTCCACCAATCGATGGCTTAGTTAGAATGAGAGAAAGCGAATCTCATTAGAATTCGCCTCCTTTCATTCTAACTAAACGATCGTTTAGTGCAGTGAAAGAGAGGAAGCGAATTGTCATCAGTTTTGGATTTTGGCGGTTTCTAAGAAACTAAGAATAGCAGATAGAAACGGTTCAGAATTACAGGGGTCAGGGAATATGATCTATATCAGAATGCAACTACTTCTTCTTCCATGATAATATTACGCAATACTAAATGATAGTTTAAGTTTTGTATTTGTTAAATAGATTTTTTAATTATTGGAGAGTTTTGATGCACACCTGACCTTGGTTATACGTACGATGTGCACGTAATGTTATTTTTGTGTTCTCCCCCCTCGGTACCTACATCCTTCCACTTTCGCATTGTATATCTTCTTAACCAGACGTTCGTTCGGCATTCTTTCCACATGTCCGAACCATCGGAGCATTCCCTTTCGCATCTTTACACCAATACTCTCTTTCATACCTACTCGCTCTCTTACGTCGTCGTTACGAATGCGGTCGGTCAGCCTAACTCCACAGATTTTCCGAAGAGATCGCATTTCGACCGCATTAATTTTACTTTCATACTCTTTTCTGCATACCCAACTCTCGCTTCCATACAGTAATGTTGGGACAAGCACTGCGTTATGTATTGCTACACGTGCCTTCTGGCTGAGGTGGTGGCTGCCGAGAAGTTGCCCCAACGCTCCGTTCACTCTATTTCCCGCATTCACTCTTCGCTATATATCAGTGGTGTACCGTCCATCTCGGCTAAATTCACATCCAAGATATACAAATTCATCCACTTGCTCTAGTACATCATTACCTATTGTTACTCTTACATCTGTTCTGACTTCATCTCTTTCAAAGACCATTATTTTGGTTTTGCTCACATTCAACTGTAGACCCCTTTTCTTACAATCTTCTGTCATTGTGTCGACTAGGGTCTGCAGGTCAGTCGCTGACTGTGCCAGCAGGACTGCATCATCTGCATAAAGCAGAGCAGAGACCACTGAGTCACCCATCTGGACTCCCACATTCATATCGTTCAACCTTTGGAGACATTTATCCAGATATATGATAAACAGCCTGGCTGATAGAACGCAGCCCTGCTTAACGCCGATATTGACGTCAAACCAAGGCGACATTCCATCATCCAGCCGCACACAGGCTCTACAGTCCATGTAACTGGATTGCACAGCCTGCAGCAGTTTACTGTTAATACCATACTCCGGTAAAATGTCCCAAAGTTCCTTTCGTACAACCGTGTCAAATGCTCTCTCCAGATCCACAAAACTGCAGAAAACCCTCTGACCTAGGGCCAGATGCTTTTAAATATATATACATACATACATACATACCATCACGCCATGTCCCTTGCAGGGTAGGCAGAGAGTACAGAGTGCCAGAGAACTCTGTCCTTGCATACTTCACTCGCTTCCTCAACATTCATAATTATCTTCATAAACGCTCGCCGGTTTCGGAGACTCTTGACTCCACCTTCCTTAAATACATGACCGATCTGGTCTAGGTAGGTTAATCTCGGGGTACGATGCCAGAAACCTCAGCGTGGTGTAACCCTGGGTGCGGGCGACAGTCCCCCAGATCCCTCTGTCGAATTGTTGCCCGTAGCGAATCTCTGGCGCGAGGAGGGGTTCCCCAGCAATGGGTTGAGCCCCAATTCGTTCCTGACCCTCTAGTTGTAGTGGGTACAGGAGGCGAAATTTCGGACGGGCCCGGTCACTCATTCATGTGAGGGTTGGGCAGGCTTATGCCACCGCCGACATATCGTAAACCTGATATCTTACTTCAGGACACGTTGTCGTGAGGCGTAGTATCAGGAACGAGGGTCTTGGCTTAACCGCCCGGACCGCGAAGAAGACAACCTCTATAAAGAGTTCGAATCAACATTCGAATTCGGAAATCACCCAGAATCTTAAGTTCTGGCGTGCGGCGAGAAGATGCATGGCAGATGGGTTGTTCTGTCGTTAGCACGCTCCAGCCAGGGTACCGGCTGACCCCCTGGTTGGTAAATGTAGGCTTGCCCGGGTACAGGGATCTCTGCCCGGGTCGACGATTTATTTCTCCCAGTCTCGTGGGAATCAATATGGATTTTTCTCTTAAACCTACATCAACACCAACTCAAGACGGGAATCCAGAGGATTCCCACATCACGGCCTCGTCAAGCCAACGGAAAACTAACCAAAACGACGCCTCGTCTTCAGGACTTGAGGTGTCCGCCAAGAGCCCGGCACAGACCACGGAGGCCCAAAAGAAAACGAAGAAGAAGCAACGGAAGACGTTGAATTGGGGAACGGTAAAGGCCTCCACATTGGAGAGGAGGCGTTTGGCAGAGCGGAAGGCGAAGGAGGCCGCTGCCGCCAAACTGGAGGAAGACGGCGGCAGATCCACTGCAGAGCCGTCAATGGACGAGGGCGACAGTAGTGTCGCAGAGCCGTCCAAAGATGAGGGCAGTGGATCTGCCGAAAACATGGTCAGCGGGTCGGAATCAGAGACCGTCGCCGCCAGGTCGTCGCCGCGTCTTGCGGCAGCGGCTCTAACCGCGGCCCTGACGACAAGGGAGGAGGCCCTCCCCTCGAAGGTGCGGAAGCGCCCCCTTAATAAGGATGGCAGCTCAGGCGCCGATTCCGAGGGGAGCGTGACGATCATGCCTCCCTCCAAAGTACCGGCCTCTCGCAGAGGGCGAGGGGCCACGGCTTCGGGTCGGGTGACCCACTCCCCGGCCGGCGAAGTACGTGGAGGGTCGGAGACGAGTAGGCGGGTCGACAACGAGGCGGCTGCCGCGAGGGTGCTGGGGGTGTTGTCCGGCATCCCTACCACGGAAGTGGCGGCCGCTGGTGTCCGCGCGAGCGGTAGCGCCCCGGACGCGAAGGCCCTGCAGGCCGAAAACGCCCGCTTTGGTGGCGAGTGGCCGCCGAGGAGCTGCTGATGCCGCCGCTCCGAAACCACCCCGAGGAGCTGGCCGCCCAACGGTTGCCGCTGCGCCGAAGACGGCTGCGACTGCGGAGCGCGTGCCGCCGACAGTCGCCAGCCCACCAAACGTCGTGGAGCAGGCCCCGATAGCACCGACCCCGCTCCCCGCGGTGGGAGGCGTGCCGGACGAGGCCTTGCGCGCCATCATCGACTCGGTGGTCAAACTGGTCGATGCGCGCTTGGCCATTCAGGAGGCAAGGCTGCCTCCGGAACCACGTGTCCGGCCGCCTCTGGCCACGGACAAGCGGCCATATGCGGCACCAGCCCCCGCCCCGCTGCCTTGTCAGGGTGGCCGCGTGGAGGGTAGCTACGTCGCGGCCGCGGCTGGGCTCAAGTCCAAGGGGCCCGCTCCCGCGACGAAGAAGAAGGAGGTGGCACCGGCTCCTGCCGGACTGCAGTCGTCGCCAGCACCAACACCGCCAGCGACGACCAGCGCACCCGCGACTGCGCCCTCCGCGCCTGTCACGCCCGCTGCGCCCGAACAGGGTTGGCAGGTGGCCGAGCACGGCAGGAAAAGTCGCGGTCAGAGGAGGAGAGCGGCGGCCAAGCGCGCCGCTGAGGTCGCCGCTCCGCAGGCAGGAGCCGGAGGAGGCAGCAGCTTGAAGAGCACGGGTGAGGAACTGGAGTGTCCTGGAGGAGGCGGAGACCCTGTCGGACCACCGGTATATCCGGATGGAGGTCTCCCCCCGGGACCCCAGTAGAGGTCACAGGGCGGACGGAGCTCCCGCGTTTCCGCAGTGGGCTGTGGGTCATCTTGATAGGGACCTACTGGCGGAGGCGGCCATTGTTAGCACGTGGTTGTCCTCACCACCCCCAGCGGACGGAGTGGTCGCTGAGGCTGTCCGCATCCGCAGTGCGTTAACGCAGATCTGCGATGCGGCCATGCCCAGAGTGCGGCGGCGTCCACCTCCGAGGCAGGGGGTCTACTGGTGGTCCCCAAGACTGGCGGACCTTCGTGCGGCGTGTATCAGTGCCCGAAGGTCCTTCACCCGCAGCCGGCGGCGTCACCGCGACGCTGAGCGGGAGTGCCAGCTGTACGAGGCGTACCGCAGTGCGCGGACTGCCTTTCGGCTGGCCATCCGAACCGCCAAGGGTGCGAGTTGGCAGGAGACGCTGGACGGTCTCGATCGTGACCCCTGGGGTCGCCCGTATCGCGCGGCGCTGAACAAGCTTCGCGCGCAGGGCCCCCCCCTCACCGAGACCCTCCAGCCCGACTTCCTTCGTAGGGTGATCGAGGAGTTGTTTTCACGGCAGTCGGGACACACGCCCCCGGTCATGGCTTCACCAGATCAGGACCGGGAGGCCGACGACGAGAGTGTTCCGCCCGTGACGGAGTCGGAAGTGGGGGTGGCTGTGGCGAAGATTCGTTCCGCCACCACGGCCCCCGGCCCGGACGGAATACCAGTCCGGGTGTTGACGTCGCTCCTCGAGCACTTCGAGCCTCGCTTCAGGCAGCTGTTCAACGCCTGTCTGACGTCTGGACGGTTCCCTGAGTGCTGGAAGGAAGGGAGGTTGGTTCTCCTGCCAAAGCCGGGACGGTCCCCGGATTTGCCGTCGGCCTACAGGCCCATTCTGCTCCTCGACGATGTGGGTAAGCTGCTGGAGCGTGTCCTCGCTGCCCGCATCGTCCAGCACCTGGAGGAGGTGGGGCCCGATCTGTCAGACGCTCAATATGGGTTTCGGAGGGGGCGTTCGACCATCGGGGCCCTGCTACGCCTGAGACAGACGGCCGCGGAGGCCGTCGCCGGCAAGGGACGGTTCAATAGTCTACCATTCAGCTGCATCAGGGAGGCGCTCCGGTTCCATGGAGTGCCCCTGTACCTCAGGCGGTTGGTGGCAGACTATTTGGAGGGGCGTAGTATCCTCTGCGCGGGTCCCGCGGCCCCGGTGTCGGGTCCCGGTGGCCCGCTCACACGGTGAGGAGACATTGTGCGGACGCCCATGTCGTGCGGTGTTCCACAGGGGTCGGTTGTGGGGCCGACTCTGTGGGACATCGGGTACGACTAGGCGTTGAGAGGGAGTCTCCCCACCGGGCTGAGCTCGGTGTGCTATGCTGACGACACGCTCGTCATAGCCCGGGGCAGGACACTCATCAGGACACAGGAAGAGGCGGCGAGCCTGGCTACTCTCGGCACTGAGGAGATGGTCAGGCGAATCGAGGCGCTGGGGCTCAGGGTGGCCCTAAACAAGACGGAGGCCCTACTTTTCCATGGGCCCCGTGTGAGGCTACCCATCGGCGCCTCGTTAGTCGTCAACTCCATCCACATCAGTATCCAGGCCCATATGAGGTACTTGGGTCTGGTGCTCGACAGGCGATGGTGGTTCCGGGAGCATTTCCGACAGATTGCTCCCCGACTGGTCGGCGCGGCGTCCGCCCTTTCTCGACTCATGCCGAACGTGGGCGGACCCAGCTTCGAGGGCCGACGGCTGTATGCGGGGGTGATCCGCTCGATGGCCATGTACGGCGCACCCGTGTGGGCGAGGGCTCTGATCGCTCAACTCAGGGCGGTTCCGTGGAGGCCACAGAGAGCCATAGCGGTCAGAGCCGTTCGCGGGTACCGCACGGTGTCGACAGAGGCGGCGTGCCTTTTGGCCGGGACACCCCCGTGGGGCCTAGAGGCGGAGATGCTCTCCGACCTCTACCGGCGGGTTATCACAGCGCGCGAGGCAGGTGGCTCCCCATCGTTGAGCGAGATAGCCACCTGGCGCGTGGACGCCCGCCGAGACGTCATCGCCCGTTGGGCTACGCGGCTGGAGAGGCCTAAATAAATAAACACATTTCAGTATTTGTCCATTTTCATCGATTAGGGTACAATAAGTATTAGGATTGCTTCCCAGCTGGTCGGCGCGGCGTCCGCCCTATCGCGGCTCATGCCGAACATGGGCGGACCCAGTTTCGAGGGCCGACGGCTGTATGCGGGGGTGATCCGCTCAATGGCCATGTACGGCGCACCCGTGTGGGCGAGGGCTCTGAACGCCCAGCTCAGGGCTGTACTGTGGAGGCCACAGCGAGCCATGTCGGTCATAGCCATTCGCGGGTACCGCACTGTGGCTACCGAGGCGGCATGCCTATTGCCCGAGACACCCCCGTGGGACCTAGAGGCGGAGATGCTCTCCGACCTCTACCGGCGGGTAACCTCAGTGCGTGACGAGGGTGGCTCCCCATTGTTTAACGAGATAGCCACCTGGTGCAAGGACGCCCGCCGAGACGTCATCGCCCGTTGGGTTACGCGGCTGGAGAGGCCTAGACACGGTGTTGTTACCGTTGAAGCCCTCCGGCCCGTACTGATGGAATGGATGGAGCGGTGGCACGGAGTCTTCTCCTTTCACTCGACGTGAGGCCACCGCGTGAGGGCGACGCCACGGCGGCGAAAGCTGTCGGGGCGTCGACACGAGAGGAACCCGTAAGGGTAAACCGCCGGGCGGGCCACCGAAGACAAAGATCGGGTACCGCTGGCCCGCTCGCACGGCGAAAAGAGGTGTTTGCAGGGTGGGTCCATGGGGTTGCGCGCCGCCTCTTTTGTTGCCCCGGATGGATTTGTCGGGGCGCGACCACATTCATGGTCCACCCTGCGGAAAAAAAAAGGGTACAATAAGTATTGGAGCGATGTACTCATCAACGCCGTACTGAAATTACTGAAATAGAAACATGGAAGTACTTAAAGAAACTTTGAAGTAGTCTTATTGTGATATAAACACTCACAAATAGAGTATTTTACGAAGGTTAACCTCAATGGGGTGAAACGTGATGGCAAAGTTTGTATGAGAAGTAAGAAAAACTTTATCTATTGTTTTCAAATTTGTGTTTAAGAAATACTCTTCGGTAAAAATAAACAAACACGTGTTTTAACATTTATGAAGTTTCCTCGTCCAAAAGTGTAAAACAGGGCATAAAGTTTACGGTGATACTTTTACTTACATATTGAATTATGTTTTGGCGCAGTGGACTGTAGGGGTTTTTATGCCAGCAACATACCGACGTGAGTATCCTCGAAGGACCAGCGGGAAATGAATCCTACAAGTGAGACCGATTCCCACAAAATGAGGGTGAGATAGACAAGTTATGGGAAGTAGTTGGAGAACTTACCTAGCTTCTCTTGAGCGTACGGAGCTGATAGTCAGTTAGGCTGAAGGAGTTTCCCGTTGGGATGTGCTGAAGGTGTACGTGATAAGCCGTTGTAAGGAAATTGGGCCAAACGCTAGCACGCGTGCTGATACGGACACTTAGTTTATAGCCTACTACACTACACACTATGACGATGTAGATTCACAGTACACATGCGCGCGCAGAGAGGTACTCAACGATATAAGTAAAAAAAACGCCAACGGTGCTTAAGCGAAGGTTTTTGAGAGATGCGTGCGCCGCAAAGGTAGTAACGGAAACGTATAAATGCGCCGAGTTACGTAACGAAAGTGTCCAACTGTTGGGCAGAGTTTAAACGGAGGAGCACGAACTTAATCGAAATCACACGACCATCACACGTCAAGAACTATGGCGTGAACAAATTATAAACTTAGTACAAATAAGTACTACATAGATAGCATTTTACTTTTACGATGATTTCTTATTCTTTATCTTTTATTTATTACTCACTAAAAATATATATTCTGTACTTCCTTTGAACATATGTTTCTCTCCAAGCGAAATATGCCACCATTATTTAGGTGGCATATTTTGCTATTTCATCTAATATTATTCTACACATATAATATTTAACAGGCATTTGCATAGACATTAAGATTGGATAAGATATTTCTCTCAAGGATAGTTCTACGTGGCCCGTTACAAATTAATTTCTAAAAATTATTTATTAAGAGATTCTGTTGCGCTAACGTATGCTTCAACTTCTTTATACCACAGAAACTGAATATAAAAGACGAATATAAAAGGTAATCTATACTACCTTCTACCAGCGACCGCGTAAAAGAGACTTTCACAATATAAAATTTTAACTCTACATTATGGCAATGGAATTTTATCACTAAATTACGGATTTACTATTATATGTGTTAATCCAGGAAATGGTATATCTGTCTGCTAATTTTCATCTAATTCTGTTCAATGATTTACACATGATTAAGTAACAAACATTCAAAGGTCGAAAGATCTTCACAAACTTTCATATTTATAATATCAGTAGGATAATTAGTTTGTATAATAAATATATTTATTGACAAACCTGCACTCTTTGTTTGCCTGTGTCATACATGATTTCTACGCAGACAAAGTCACGAAAAAAAAAGCTAGTCAAATATATGGACGTAATGTATGACGTGCCATATGACACTTTCACAATCCCACCAAAACGTAACCTATTTTATTTAATCTATCAACAACATAGACTAATTAAATTCCAATCACAAAATACACTTGTTGCTGGCACTAAATTCTATTATATTTGATATAAGAAAACCCTAAAATAGAGAGTGCGATTTGTAATTCATGACAGAGTAAAGTATTAATAATTCAAGTGACAGAAACAGGATTGCCAGATTCGTAAATGGAGTTTGTCCAATGTTTTGTAAATTAACCAAGACAACAGTGAGAACATTTAATCTATCTATCTTATTGGAAACGTACCTTTTGTTATTTTAATAAAGTTTCTCATATAGCCAATAGTAAAGCTATGCGTGTAATTTGTACGATAATAATTCTTTTCTCTGTTTTTTTTTTCTCTCTTTCTTCATCTGTTCTCTCTGCCTACCCTGCAAGGGATATGGCGTGATGATATGTATGTATGTATATGTATAATTCTTTATGTGGTGATAGAGTAAGAATACAACTCACCACCCCCTATCTTAACCGTAGGTGACCGTAAGAGACGATTAATGGATATAAAACGCATATAACAACTATGCAAGAGAAAGAAAAACCTATACCAACACGTCTGACCAGCGTGGTACAGTAGGTCAATTTTTCCTCCCATTATGGAGGAGGCTCGAGCCCAACAGTGGGACATATATGAGCTTAGATGATGATGAAAGCTATGCGACTGCCTATTATGTACTCTTAAATGTATCGTTCAAAACTGCTGTACATTTGCCTGCCTATATAATCATTACAGAAATTTAAAAATGTACCACTAATTTGAAGCGGGACCCGTTTGAGTTTGTTATACTTCTGCTTATGCTTTTAGAGATTAAGACGTGACACTAAAAAAAAATTAAACCTATTAATGAAATTCTATGGTATTATAATTGCTCGCTTCACAATGCCAGGCACGCTCTACTGTTGAAATGCTACTATGTTGGTATTTTCCGTTACAAAAAGTTTCCTATCTTCTAAATATTTATAAAATTTATGTACATACATACATATCATCACGCCATATCCCTTGCAGGGTAGGCAGAGAGAACAGAGTGCCAGAGAACTCTATCTCTGCATACTTCACTCGCTTCCTCAACATTCATAATTCTCTTCATACACGCTCGCCGGTTTCAGAGACTCTTGACTCCACCTTCCTTCAGTACATGACCGATCTGGTCTAGGTAGGTTAGTCTCGGTCTCCCTCGGTACCTACATCCTTTCACTTTCGCATTGTATGTCTTCTTAACCAGACGTTCGTTCGGCATTCTTTCCACATGTCCGAACCATCGGAGAAGTTTATGTAAACAAGAAAATTTTTGATAGATTAAAGTTTTTTTTATATATATATTTAATGTATTTTATATTGATTTGTATATGAACTTATAACGAAATTCGTATTAAAATACCAGTTAATTAAAATATTAGTCGATATGAACTTATAACGAAAATCGTATTAAAATACCAGTCGATATAAACTTATAACGAAAATCGTATTAAAATACCAGTTGAAATGAACTTACATATAACGAAAATCGTATTAAAATACCAGTCGATTAAAATACCAGTCGATATAAACTCATAACGAAAATCATATTAAAATACCAGTCGATATGAACTTATAATGAAAATCTTATTAAAATACTAGTCGACTGCCATTTATCTGAATCTGTGCGTTATGACGATTGATGTCATCACCCACAATTATTTATAAAAATCTTATCGAATAAAGTTGTTCATATTTTATAGGTAGGCTATATCTTTAGGATAAGAAAAAGCTTATTCTGTTACATAACTCAAATCCCATAAGAATATATTCATAAAAATAGATTCTTTCGAAGTGTTTTTTAATTGAATCTACTGTTAAGATCTTATCGGCTTTTTTTTCATGTTACTATTATTTGAGGCTTGCAATATTTTGAATTTTCTGAAAGTATCCTTTATTTTTATCAATAATAATAATAATCTTTACTTTCAAGGATATGGTTATAGTAATTGTATTACATGGTCCATCATAATTATTCTGCCATATATTATGTACGGCGTGGCAATTTTGATACAACTTTATTCCTACGGCATATTACTTATAGCTAGCTATATTCTGATCAAGGAGGTCGAAAAGATCGGGAATTTTTTTTAACTTCTTACTAAGTACATCTAAGTATTTCACTATTTATAAAAGAGAATGTTTGTATATATGACATCGCTAAACTCAGAAACCATTAGACCGATCATTATGAAAATTGGTATGTATATAAATATATTTTTTCACGGTTCTCCGTGGGTTTATATGCTATCCCCATTGATGTAACTCGCTACCAGACGGCGCTGTGATATACGACTTCTACAAACAAACGAACGGGCTAGATTTGCTAGTAAATTATATACCAAAATATAATTTATATTACATATTTACTGTGTGGTAGCGGCTACGAATACTAACAACTCTTACATTGCTCGTGAGTGTCGTAAAAGACGACTAGAGTTTTATTTCAACCTGGGCTAAGTCTAACTGATGGTCAATAATTACATTCTCAAGGAGAATTGACCAGATAGGCGGGCGGTAATAAAATTATTGTCAATAACTTTTGCAATATGTATGATAGAAGGAGAGTACGTATTGCTTCGACCCCAAGTAATTGGAATAAGAGCAGGATAATGATGATGATATCATTTATATTACAAAGTTTTATTTTTTTATTTTTAAGCAGTATAGGATTATTTGTCAAACCTGTGTAAGGTTTTACGAAATATCTACAAAATAAAAAATAAAAGTACGTGCGTACAAAGTACACATGTCAGAAGTAAAACTTCTTTGGCAAACTAATTTTTAAATCTCGTTTACATACAATAACCAAAAGTGTGTATTTTCTCGATCTCTCTTTCTCTCTCGCTCTCTCTTACTCGCTCTTTCTCTCCTCTAGCTCTCTCTCACTCGCTTTCTCCCTCCTCTCGCTCCATGGCTATGTGCTTCATGATACGTTCGACCTTTCTCACTCTCTCTCAATCGGTCTCAGTCGCTCTCTCCGTCTTCTTGGACAAAAATGTCCCACATTTTCGTGTCATTAATATTGCGTTTCACCTGTAAAAAAATTAACTTCATACGCGTAAAGAAGTTTCACTTCAAAAAACTAAAATGCTATTAAATTCGTAAAAACTAAAGGGCGTATGGTATCCGAAGGGGTAACGCGCCGGGCTGGCCACAGATGTCAAGTTTCGGTATCAGTTGTGGCCGGCCCAGCGGCGATAGAGAGAGAATACGTTAGGTTAAAGTACCACGAGCCGCCCTTTTGTCGCCCCGGATAGAATAGGCAGCGTATGGTCAAACCATAGCCTAACAAAAAAAAAAACCAACGTGCATCACGTAAAATTATCAAAAAATATATTTTTAACCCAATCTAGATACAAATAGGTACACAATGTCGATTAAAATATGTATCATTTTTATATTCGATGTAATAGCACACTACTTCACTACTCTATGTAGGCTCTGGCAGTAGGCCCATAGAGTAGTGAAGTATCCTTATAACCCGCCACATAACCTCTCTGCGCTACTTGACCGGGCAGCGGCACCGTAGACTTAATAATTTTAAGGTGTTTGCTTTTATATTTAATATTTTGTATGTATATTTGTTTGTTTGAATTCGTTAGGCTCAATTACTACTTATTGAATTCCAAAATATCTTGCTCTGTCAGATATCCTGTTTATTAAAAAAAAATGTAATGTATGGTATGCCATAGCATTTGTCATAACAAATATGAGCAGAATCTATATTAATGACTAACTCAGGACAACGCGGGTGTTTAATAAAATAAAAGCATTAAATAAGTTAGTAATTTATGCAAGCGAATATGCTAATGCAGCTAGTAATTTACATAGTTGATTAATTTAACTATTAAAATTCAAAATTTTCATTAATGCCACCCATAAACAAGGCGATAGAGAGATCTTGCTCAAAATTATTTTGAACGCATTTAAAACAATATTTTTATATGCCTAAATTAAGATTCCTGCGTGATGGACTAAGTGGTGGAGACAAATATAATGGGTCACCACCCACTTGTGGGAGTTGTAAACACCGACTGTAGAAGCACGACATGAGTGTGTATCAGCACTATCCTGAGAAGCCTATAATACCACTTGCGATTGTCCCGAACCAATGGTATGCTATTGCGAATTTTTAGTCGACATCTATATATGTATATAAAAGAAAGTTGTGTTAGTTACTACACTTTTAACCCGAGAACAGCTGGACCAATTTTTTTGATTTTTATGTTTTTGAGTTTGTTGTCGTGTGGAATAGGAAATAGGATATTAAAATTTGTTATTAATAAACAAAAAAAAACATTAGTTCTAAACATTCATTTGTTGATGATGTAACAAAACGCAACTGACAGCTCACGTCATTACGCGGTCTAATGGTTTGTTTGGAAAATACCGCGAAAAGTTGAAATTAAATTTGGTACCGGTCAGAGTTCGTTTTGTACGAGTGTTACGAATGTTTACGAATATTGTTATAATAAAACATATTATGTCTATACTCTCATCAACAATGATCAATAAGATCAAATCATTCCCGACAAAGCCTCACGCAATTTAAGATTTCGTATCGTGTCGAGGATTGTGTGGCGTTAGGGTGGCTAAAAATGATACGTCGTTAGCGTTTTTCCGTCAAGATTGAATTGGAAATATTTGTGGGGGCAAAAATCATGTTGCGGTCCAATGTTGACGTTTCTAAGGGATTAGTAAATGGCACTATAGGCTACATCAACGAAATCAATTGGCCCCAATTTCGTCGAACACAGATGTATGCAACAGATGTACCTTCGGTTCGAATTGACTTTGCAAGAGATGGCGTACATCTTATACATCCGAAAGCCATACAGTTTCCAGCCAAGTTTAATTACGGGACGGCTGAAAGATGAATGTTGCCCTTAATATTGTCATGGGCTTCCACGGTGCATAAAATGCAAGGCAGCACTGTGGATCACGCAGTCGTATAAGATTAAGCGCGAAACTATTTGAGGAAGGTCAAGCCTACGTGTCTCTTAGTAAAGTGAAATATTTGGAGGGATTACGTATGGAGGAGTTAAAATGTAATAAATTAACGAGCAAGAAACATTGCAATAACGAGGCCTTAAATGAATTAAATAGAATGAGAAATGAAAACTTAAAACTTGAAAATAAAAAAAGGTAAAAAAAAATTAAGTTAAACGGTTTTATTGTTAACAGGAAACTTTTGCCCGCCTAACAGTCAATGAATGAGTAGATTTCGATTAATACAAAATTATTATAGTCCTTAAAATATAGCTTGATCTCTGTGACAGATAGAGAGAAAACCGATGAAGTAATTTTGAATACGCGTCATGTTTAAATTTTATTATGTATTTTTTTTTATTGTTTATGGTGGCAAACGAGCAAGCAGCATACCTGATGGTAAGTATCACTGCCCCCCACGGACCTTTGATATACCAAGGGTATAACTTGACCGCTGCCTACCAATAAATTCCCCAAACCCACCCAGTTGGGTTTCCGGCTCTCTCGCTCACCGAACGATGCGAAATAGCACATTGTTATTACTCAGACGTCGATCTTCTGCGAGGGTGTGGTACTAACCCGACGGATCGGCCCGCGGCTATAGACAAAAAACTGTCAACAGCGTGGTCCTACCACTATAATCGCCTATATTTTTATTCTTTACGTGCCAGTTATATCTCAACTGAATGATGAATATAAAAATATGAACATATACAACCAATACTTGTACCCCATATGTTTTTAAATACTTGGTAACCATTTTATAAAACTATGATGCTTACACAAATACAAGGTCATACTGGACTGAGCACAAGATAGAGATGGAACAATCGAGAAACGTAAATCGATAACATGCTTATTCATTATTTAAAAAACAAGTAAAACCAATACATTACCTACATAAACCACTTGGTTACTCTATAAAATAAGAAATTTGTGTTAATTTAGAATTCAGACATCAGTTGTAATATTAATAAGACCATTTCTTTTATTTTAAAAATATATATTATTTTATAAAATAAACATGATTATTCATGAAATAATCAGTGACCAAGAACTCACCATCAATTACAGGAATGCTCCAGGGATGACGAAAATAGTGACGATGAACTTGTATGTATTTCTTTCGAATAATAAAAATAGTTAATTAACTGCTTTAGTTTAAATTAAATAAAATCCACTGATTTAAATTTAATAAGATTTTCATAGATTGTTTTCCATTTATGATCGATTCATCCATCCATTTGATTGAAATTCAATAAGATTTTCATACATTGTTTTTCAATTGCAGTAGCAAATAACTTTAAAACATAAGGAATTATATCGACAAAAATACGGATACATCGTAAGCGTCCGGCACTAATGAGAACTGTCACTGAGATCAAGCTATATTTTATAGACTATAAGTTATTTTTTATTATGATAATAAATATAAAATAATATATAAATTTAAAAAAAAGGTAAACAAAAAATTAAGTTAAACGGTTTTATTATAAATAGTCATGGTAATTTTGCAGATAAATGTACTAAAAGCTATAAAATAATTAAATAATAAGTCATAGGTACCAATATGTATACATTGTTACATCTTTTTAAATAAAGTAACTCATAACTTAGGTACTCAATTTGTGGAAATAACTATGTTCACATAAATTCCTAAAAATGTACTGTATTATAGATTAATGTGACATATACTCGTAAAATTGGCGTTTTGTACGGGAGAAATATAGTCATTTTTTTTTTGTAAAATATATTTAATTAATCAAAGTATGCACCGTTGTTATCTATGCACTTTTGTCATCTTATAGGTAGTTCATTGATCCCTTTACTAAAAAACCTTGGGGACGAGAATCAATAAACTCTTTGAAGGCGGTTTGGACTGCCGCATCAGAGGTGAATTTTTTCCTTATAAGAAGTTGTCCAAATTCCGGAAAAAATGGTAATCTGTTGGAGCAAGGTCCGGGGAGTACGGAGGATGTCGCAGACATTCCAATTGTGCTGTGTTGTTGTCTGTTGTGCAGTGTGGAGGTCTTGCGTTGTCGTGAAGCAGTAGTGGTCTAGAGCGATTGACCAATCTCGTTTGTTTGGCAACTAGTTCTTCCTTCATGGTTTGCAGTTATTGACAATAGATATCTGCCGTAATCGTATGGCCAGATTTTAGAAATCTGTAGGGAACAACACCAGTGCTAGTCCACCAAACACTCACAAGTAACTTTTTCTGACTCAATTTTGGTTTAGGGCAAGTTTTGACTGGGTCTCCAGGGTTCAGTCATTGCGACGAGCGCTTCCGAATATCGTACAGTATCCACTTCTTATCACAAGTAATGATTCAATTTAAAATCCCTTCATTATTGTGTCGGTTGAGCAAAGTAACACAGCAGTCGACGCGTGTTTGCAAGTTCGATTCACTCAATTCATGAGGTACCATCGTTCAAGTTTTTTACTTGCCCGATTTGCTTCAAGTGGCTTAATACAGTTTTGTCACTTACCCCAAAGCCTGCACTATCTCTGAAGTGCTTTGTGATGGATCCGCTTCCACAATAGCATTTAATTCTTCTTTTTCCACTTTGGTTTCCGGCCGTCCACGGGGTTGGTTCTGAAGGTCGTAATTTCCTTTCTTTTGCAATACCAGCGCCGTACACATCATTAATCCTTTGAGCTGTTTCTGCAGCACTGGCGCCACGATAGAACTCGTACGCGTAAATATACCGATTCTTCATGTTTTCCATTGTGCGGTAATAAGCGACGCCAAAGAAAAAAACAATGAGCCAAAAACAAATGAATGACTGTTTTCAAAACTCAAATATACTAGCTAAATGAATTTATAAATTTGAATTTGGAATTCTTAACCAAAGAGGTGATATTTCAGATCAAAGTGGTCAGTACGGCAAAACGCTAATTTCATATGTAAGGACCTAATATTTTGTACAATACTCAGTGTATTGTACCGCTATGGGTACTACGGTATTGAACTGTAGAACTCCAACTGTTTGGGAATATTTTTTTAGAATTGCAATCACTATATTCTGATGTCATGGCTGGTTCATTCATTCAACTTGATCTATAATTCTACACCGTTGATATATCTCATACTAGCTTCTGCCCGCGGCTTCGCCCGCGTAAAAGGTTACTTTCCTAAAGTTTTTCATCCCATTTTTAATTTTCTCCTTAAGGGTAAATTTTTACATGTTAATGTCATATTTATTTATATCTAATCAATATATAAGTATATAAGTTTCAAGCTTCTGGCTTTAAAAATGACGATAATTCCTTACAACTTTTCATCCCCCTTTACAACCCTTTTTTTGTATTAAAAAGTAGCCTATGTCCTTTATCAGGCTCTAGACTATCTGTGTACCACATTTAATTTAGATCGGTTCAGTAGTTTTGGCGTGAAAGAGCGACAGACAGACAGAGTTACTTTCGCATCTATAACATTAGTAAGGATTAGGTAATATTTAATTATTTAATGTCACATTTATGTTAGACAGCTACCCCTGTCATACTCCTGCATACACAAATGAATAGAGAAGAGCGGCTTAGTATCACAGCATGACCACATTTGCCTTAGTACCTACCCAATCTATCATTTCCAGTATTTCCAGTAGTCGACACAATTTTACTGCCAAGGCGCGCAAAAGGACATTTCATATCACAAACTTTCAATACCTATCTATTATATACAGGTATAGTATGTTATTTACAAATCGATAGTGCTGTCAAAAATACAACAATCATCAACGATGACTGCTCTCACGTCTTTACTTGTGTTCGGGTCGCATAATCGGCGATCTTCTTTCTCGCCATATTTCTGTAGTGCGCTCGGTTGCCGCCTGACCACAGCACTGCGCACTCTTATTGTCCTAACTTTTGAAATATTATACCAATCGACACACGGTAAAAGGCAAAAAATATGTACTTTAAATATCGAAAGTAATAAAAGCATTTGTTTGCATAAGAATCAATTCGTTACTATAAAATGTGCATCGGCAATAAATACCAAATTATTTTGAATTTTTAATTTACTATTTTAACGATAAATGCTTACATATTAAAAATAGATATATGCTGTCGCGGACTTTTTTGTAGAACTATTTAAGAGGTATATTTCCACAATACATAACATTAGTCTGAGTTTCAAGATTTTTAAGCAGCGTATGCAAAAATAGCTCGCAGATGGGCGTTTTTTTCTGACTTAAGCAATTTTTATCGTTATATTTTAGCCTATTTACAAAATATCTCTATAAATTATAGCCTATATGTTATTCTGATGTGTAAGCTATATTACTATAAAGTTTCATCAAAATCCATTCGCTAGTTTTTACGTGAAAGAGCAACAAAGATGTTCACATCCATACATTATTACAAACTTTCGCGTTTATAATATTAGTAGGATATAGTCCATATCTCATCTCATATATTATAATATGTTCTTAGGTATTTACATTGAATTTTGTAACTAAACCACCCTTGATTTAACAAGGCGGTACAACGCCATCTTATGAACTTAATCTTAAATTAAATATTCGATTAATATGGATTCTTCATAAACAACACTGCTATTTTTTATCCTATTAAATACATTAGCTATATGTATCATTTAATATAGATAAAAATATCCCTTTATAGCATATTATTAAAACAAACGTCTTAGAAGGTACCAGAGGTCTAAAACGTGGGGTCAGAGCAACCGAAGCCCAAGTGAAACGAGGGCACGTCGCCAATTTTATATAAACAAAAACTTTATTAATAGGCAACAATTTCATAACAGCGCATAAACTATAACAAATTTAAACTTTCTTTGAATTTCAAGAAAGCAATCCTACAAAGTTTGAACATAAGTCGTTAACCTAAGGACTTAATTTCAAACATTTAATTAATCTTTGTTTTACTTCATTTTTCATTCATTCCTGAATTAAGTAATAAAATATAATAATTGATCTACGTAATGTGATCAATTATGACTTACTAACTAGGCTCTTTTTTTTATTATTGCTATGGTGGCAAACGAGCAAGCAGCACTCCTGATGGTAAGTGTTACTGCCACCCATGTACCTTTGCAATATCAAGGGTATAGCTAGGCCACTGCCCACAAATACAAACCCCAAATTTACCCAAATGGGATCCGGGCTTTTTCGCTCACCGAACGAAGCACAATAGCAAACTGCCATTACTCAAGCGTCGATCTTTTGCGAGAGTGTGGTACTACTCCGCACTGACCGGCCTGCGGCTGTAGACAGAATATTGTCAATAGCGTGGTCTTACCACTAAAAAATATCCACGAGTTTACTCACGTTAATAAAAATTTCATTTATAAACCTTCCTGTCCATCAGGAAAATTTCTTTGGAAATATCTTTCATCTTATAATTTTATAGAGTATCTCACAAGTACTTGTTTATATCCTTGGCAAGATGAATGCGTAATTTCTAAACGATCAGTAGAGTAATTAAGGCATGAAAGCGCAACAAACAAGTAAACAAACCCACAGTCACGTTTATAATATTAGTTATAATTACTTTGACACGATGGCGAACTGAAGGGGGTGGTGGGTTCCCGGCCCCTCGGTGTGAGGGAGCTTCAAATTGCGAAATGCACATCGGCATTTAGAATTCCTCAAGATTCAAACCACCTGGAAAATATTTTCAATTTTAATCAATATATTTTCAAATGGTTTTCAGAAGTACATTGAATTTTTGAGGCCCTATAGTTTCTCGTAGTGTATTGATACATAGTAATAACTCCTAAATGTTGTTTTGATGATATCAAAATTATATCATCATCATTTTGAACTATCATAATTCCTCTTTTTGTACTTTAAACTTTGTATCAATAGTTTTGTACTCTATACTTTGTACCTAGTTTTGTACTCTATATTTTATACATCATCATTATCACAGCCCATATTTGTCCCACTGTTCGGCTCGGGTCTCCTCTGTAACGGGAGGGAAGTTAACCTACTATACCGCGCTGGTCAGACGTGTTGGTATAGGGTTTTGTTTCGAGTTTTCCTTCTCTTACATAGATGTTATATACATTTTATATGCCTTAGTCGTCTCTTACGGTCATCCACGGGTAAGATAGGGGTGGTGAATTGTATTCTTACTCCGTCACCACACGGACAGATATATATTTTGTACAATACTCTATAATTTGTACCAATCTACTTTGTACCAATAGCAGGATGGTAGAGGGTAAGTTTTTAGTATTGCCGCCCTGGGCTTCCAAAGAGCTTACTCCTTTTGAAATCACTTATTGTTGACTTATTATCTTTTTTCATAAATAATTCATTATATAGTTTTAACATTTTGAAACTTTGGTATTAATTTTTAAAAGTAGCCTTCTATAAACTTAAATAAAATAAAACTAGTTTTATGAGTTCTGTCGCGTTTGTATTTGATTTTCAGTTTCGTAAAAATTTGGGGGCATAGTCCAGAGCGTGTACGTCGCGTCTCCTGCCAGTCTAGTTAGATTGCAATCCGGCTCGAATGCGTACCGCAGTGCGGGTTAGGGTGTGCCCCGGAGGTGACGCGTACTGACCCGCCCCCGTCAGTACGAACATCGGCAGATGCGGCGATGAGGGCCGACACCTATCACGCCTTGCCCAGTCAGGCGAGTCGAGGAGAGCAGAGTGCCGGGTGGGCATGTGCAATGTAAGAGGTTGTGTGGAAGGTAAGTTGCACGAGCTGATAACCGTCATGGCGGACAAACAGCTAGACGTGCTCTGTGGAACAGAGACCAAGCAAAAGGGAGGCGACGCCTGCGATCTTCCTGATGGCGGGATGGCTCTGTGGTCGGGTATTCCACAGATCAGTCGAGACAGCATGGGAGTAGGAGTGCTGTTGTCCTCTCGCTTGGCGTCAGGTGTGAAGGATTACGTAATGTATGAACCCAGACTTCTTTGGGTCCGTATAAAACTAGGTATCACCAAGGTATTCATGGTTGTAGCATATGCTCCCGTAGGATCCTTGGTGGCATCAGACCTGGAGAAGTTTTGGGATAATGTGAGAGAAGTTCTAGATATGGCGGAAACCAGTGAACGCGTGATGGTATGCGGAGATTTGAATAGATGGGTGAGGATCAAGCGTCACGACTATGAGGACGTACTTGGTCTATTTGGTGATAAGACATTGAACGACGCAAGTAGGCTCATTGCGGATGTATGCATGGAGAGAAACCTTATTCTGTCAAACACATTTTTCCAACATAAGGACATCCATATGTATACATGGAGAAGGAATGAACAGAAAAGTATAATAGATTTAATTTTGATAGACAGTCGCCTCCGAAGCAAAATATTGGACGCAAGAGCCTACAGGGGCTCTATGATAGATATAGCGAAAGAAGTATGTGGAACCTGAAAGAAGCACAGAAAAACAAATGGTGATGCATGGTGGGATGCGGAAGTGGCAGCTTACGTAGAGCAAAAGAAAAAAGCGTGGCTGAACTATGTCTCTTCTTTGAATCTGAATTACAGTATGACTGAACAGAAGAAAGACATATATCGGCAATGTAAGAATGACACCAAGGCCTCGCTGAAAGAGAAACGTGATAGAGCAAATATGAGTGCAGAAGATAAATAGGCTGACTGAAAACTTCGAGGGTAACACCGAACTCTTTTGGAGGGAGGTGAAGAAGTCTCGGGGTGGTTGGTCAGCCTTCAGAATTAATAAAATAAGGTCTAAAGGTGAAGACATTCTTACACAAACACAAGACGTATTAAGCCACTGGAGTGAATATTTTGGCGATATGTATGTAGAAACTCGGGTTGGCGTCGGTGTTGCATGTGGTCTAGTAGATCAACATTCAGCACCGGCGTCCTCCGATGCCATCAGTATGGATGAAATCCGATTACGAAATGAAAAATGATGTCGCAAGCGGGATTCGAACCCGCACCTATTGGGATTCCGGCCCAATCGTGCTGCCACTACACCACTGCGACTAATTGTAGGACATGCAAATTTCACTTCGTATTATATTTACATCTTAAGGTGACGGTGTGCTATCTACCCGACAATGTTTACACATTGTTATAGGCTTAATACTTCAAACTTTACAGTTAGAATTGTATTAAACGATGACACAACCTTGTTATTTAGATTACTGAAATTTAGCATTTAATATGCTTAATTATTTATATAATCCGATTACGAAATGAAAAATGATGTCGCAAACGGGATTTGAACCCGCGAGCAGCACGATTGGGCCGGAATCCCAATAGGCGCGGGTTCGAATCCCGCTTGCGACATCATTTTTCATTTTGTAATCGGATTTTATAAATAATTAAGCATATTAAATGCTAAATTTCAGTAATTTAAGTATGGATGAAGTTGAATGGGCGATAAGAAGTTTGAAAAATGGTAAGGCAGCGGGCATTGATGGTGTCTACCGAGATGATCAAGCTTACCGGCTCCTGTATCTGGAAGGCGTTCCTATTGCTCCTCAATTTATGTTGGGGCACGGGAATGGTTCCCGGGGACTGGAATAGCGCAGTCATCGTGCCTTTGTTTAAAAACTAGGGTTCACGTTATGACTGCGCAAATTACAGAGCAATAAGCTTGACCAGTTTGGCAGAAAAATTGTATGGTAAAATTATTGAAAGGAGAATGAAGATGGTGTCTGATGGTTTAGGCGTGAGACACAGGGAGGTTTCAGGAGTGGAAGAGGATGCATGGATCAAGTGTTCTCTCTGCGCAACATTGTGGAGAAGCATGGCTCTAGGTCAGAGGGTTTTCTGCAGTTTTGTGAATCTGGAGAGAGCATTTGACACGGTTGTATGAAAGGAACTTTCGGATATTTTACCGGAGTATGGTATTAACGGTAAACTGCTGCAAGTTGTGCAGTCCAGTTACATGGGCTGTAGAACTTGTGTGCGGCTGGATGACAGAATGTCGCCTTGGTTTGTTGTCAATATCGGCGTTGAGCAGGAGTGCGTTCTGTCAGCCAGGCTGTTTATCATATATCTAGATGTCTCCAAAAGTTGAACGATATGAATGTGGAAGTCCAAATGGGCGACTCAATGGTCACTGCTCTGCTCTATGCAGATGATGCAGTCCTGCTGGCGCAGTCAGCGTCTGACCTGCAGACCATAGTCGACACAATGACAGAAGATTGTAAGAAAAGGGGTCTACGTGTGAATGTAAGCAAAACCAAAATAATAGTCTTCGAAAGAGATGATGGAGTTAGACTGACCGATCGCCTTGGAAACGACGACGTAAGAGAGCGAGTATGTATGAAAGAGAGTATTGGTGTAAAGATGCGAAAGGGAATGCTCCGATGTTTCGGAGATATGGTAAAATGCCAAACGAACGTCTGGTTAAGAAGATATACAATGCGAAAGTGCAAGGATGTAGGTACCGGGGGGGAGACCGAGACTCACCTACCTAGACCAGATTGGTCACGTACTGAAGGAAGGTGGAGTCAAGAGTCGCCGAAACAGGCGAGCGTGTATGAAGAGAATTATGAATGTTGAGGAAGGAAGTGAAGTATGCAAGGATAGAGTTCTCTGGCACTCTGTTCTCTCTGCCTAACCTGCAAGACATATGGCGTGATGATATGTATGTATGTAAAAATTAAAATCTAATCCAAATCCAAACAAATCATTGTCATTATCCTGCTCTTATCTTTATTGTTTGGGTCTATGTAATATGTGCTCTTTTCGATATCAATAGTTTTATGACCGGCAAAAATCAATTTTTTTTTCGGAATGTAATTGTTAAACAAATGGCATCAGAAGGCGTTGAACCAGCTCGATATAAAGCTCTTAGTCGTCTTTTACGATATCGTACCACACAGCAAGCGTTGACATATTAATTAACTATAAAGAAATAGAATTAAAAGAAAAAAAAACATTATCAATAGAAAATGCTCGTCATACAACTTGTTAGTTTCAAACAATAATAATTAATTATACATAAAGATTTGGTAAAAACTTTTCTAATGTTAATAACATCTGGAAACATATTTCGCAAACATTCGTCTGTATCAAAATTTAAACTTACGCAATTCTTTTGGAGTTTCGTACACGTTTCTGTTTCTCATTTTGCATTATTCGAATTCTTTTCGTAATCTTCAAAAAGAGAAATATTTTATATTTAATTTTTATAAAACCCAAAATGTAAAAAAGGTAAAGGCAAGTATTTATATAAATTTTAACCTTTTTAATCCTTGTTTATTTAATAAAAGGTATTTCTCTCACTGGTTCTGAGAGTGAAAGGTCATTTCTGACTACAATACTACAATTTCCAAACATACATTAATGTACATTTATTATGTCGTTTCATGTTTTTGTTTCGTTTATTGTTGATAGTCGCTTAGGGGCAATGAGGCTTAGGCCTATGACAGAATACCGAGAACAGTTTTGTGGTGGGTACTGAAAGAGAAAGGTGTGCCTGTGAAATATGTTAGGTTAATCTGTGCCATGTACCGACAATCTAGGTCGTACGTGAAATCAGCGGCTGGAGACTCCGACGAGTTCAGTGTCGAAGTAGGTCTGCACCAAGGATCGGCGTTAAGTCCTTACCTCTTCCTGTTGATAATGGATGCATTAACATCGGAGATACAGGAAGAGGCACCCTGGTGCATGCTATTCGCTGATGACATTGTTCTTATCGGAAAAGAGGGCCTTGAGGTACAAAGCATGCTGGAAAAGTGGCGCTATAAATTGGAGAATGTAGGCTTGAAAATCAGCAGACCAAAAACAGAATACATGTTCTGCGATTTCGGCGGTCTCTCCAATTTTACACCCATAACTCTAGATGGAGTACCTATCCCAGTATGCTCGAACTTTCGATACCTCGGTTCTCTTATCCAAAGCGATGGCGACCTGGATCGTGCGGTGAAGCACAGAATTGATGTGGGATGGATGAAATGGCGGCAGGTCACGGTTACAACATGCGACCCCAAAGTACCCCTTAAATTAAAGGGCCAAATATATAAAAGCCTAATAAGACCTGCTGTACTGTATGGATCAGCATGTTGGGCGACAAAAGCGACGGATGACAGACGACTGCATGTAGCGGAGATGCGAATGTTGAGATGGATGCGTGGTGTGACAAGAATGGATAAAATAAGGAATGAACATATAAGAGGAAGTTTGAAAGTTGCGCCAGTGACGGAAAAATTAAGGAGTGAAAGATTGACATGGTATGGAAATGTGATGAGACGGGATGAAAGTAATGTTGTGAGGAAAGCTTTAAGTATGAATGTTGAACGCTTAAGGGGTAAGGGAAGACCGAAGAAAAGATGGATGAACTGCGTGAAACATGACATGGATAGACAAGTAGTAACCACAGAGATGACGTCTGATAGAGTTGTATGGAAGAAGAAGACATATTGCGTCGACCCCAAATAAATTGGGATAAGAGCAGGTTGATGATGATGAGTCGCTTAGGGGCAAATCCTAACATTTTATTGTTAACATTTTCGCGAGTATTATTTATACGTATAATAAAATTGTAACAGTTCGAAGTATATATTATAGATACATATATAACATTTTTGAAAAATATCTTGTGAGCGATCTTTATTAAAGCAGCAGAAGCCAAAAAAGAAATCATTTTTAGATTTTTTCTGTCTCTCTGTCTGTGCGTACGTTTGCTCATGCATAAGGTAAAAAAATACTGTTTGGAATTGAATGCAGTTTTCAATTAAGTATTGCTAGGTTCTTAAAACATTGTGTCATCTATGATAAAAAATAAGAATACATCTTAAAATAATAAATATCTAAGTATTTAACGGGCAAAATAAATCAAATCAAATCAAATCAAATCATTTATTTTGCGAAATATGGGTATAAAATATTAGTTATTACAGGTATTCAATGTATCACCATATTTGACCGTCAAGCGGCATGCAAAAGAGCTAATGCCCTCAGAACAAATACAATATGTTTAGCCAATTGAAATAAATCACTTAATTATATAGTGTCAACAATAATAATAATAATAATGTCAACAACAACAATAATAATAATGTCAACAACAATAATAATGTCAATAATAATAATATTAATAATATCAGATAATTAAATAATATAAAACAAAAACATTACAACAATAAAGCAGTAATTACATATCAGTCAATTCAATTTATCATTTAAATAATCATTAATTGAGTAATAAGCTTTCTCTAGAAGTACCTTTTTTATTTTATTTTTAAATATATTAATATTAGTAATTTCCAGAACAGATTTAGGCAAATGGTTATATAGACGCGGGGCCATGCAAAATATACTTTTATTTAACATTGCCGTCTTATTTCCTGGTGTACAAATTTCAAGGCAACGTCTTCTACTATTTAAATTCCTAAATAAATCCATATTTTTACGGATAAATACTACCACTTCCAGAATATATATGCAAGGCAGCGTTAACAGTTTTAAGTTTTTAAATATAGGTCTGCAGCTGTCTGTTTGTTTCACATGACAAAGCGCTCTTACACATCTCTTTTGGGCAAAGAATGCACTGTCCCTATCAGTAGAATTGCCCCAGAACATAACACCATATCTTAAAAGAGGGGAAACATAACCATGATAAGCTGTTACTACAGTAGGCATGCTCACACTTTTTCTGAGCATATACAGTGCATACGAATATGTATTCACTCTAGAGCAAATTGATTCAATATGTTGCTTCCAGTTTAATTGATTATCTATAATAAGACCAAGGAACTTTGCCGCTTCCGTTTCATTAATTTTTTGATTATTTAGATTAATATTCATATCATTTAATTTACTTATTCTATTTCTAAATGTCATAAAGTTAGTTTTACTAATATTAATAAGTAAATTATTTAATGTCAGCCAATTATTGATATTTTCTAATGTTGTGTTTATATCTAATTCTATTAATGATTTGTCTATACCGGTGAATATAAATGTGCTATCATCGGCGAATAATATAGTTTTATTAGTGGTTATTATTGGGAGATCATTAATATATATAATAAAGAGCAGCGGTCCGAGCACACTACCCTGTGGTACTCCAAAAGTCACCTTTCTACTTGCCGATGAATAGTCTAGTACTCTTTTTTTGTCTAAAGATAATCTAGAGATTTGTGTTACTTGTGTTCGGTTAGTAAGGTAAGATTCAACTAAGTCATATACATTGCCTCTGACTCCATAAGCATATAATTTATTTTTCAATATTTTATGATCAACATAATCGAATGCTTTAGTTAAGTCCATTAAAAGTGCACAAGCTTGTTTGCCCTTATCAATGTCACTTAAAATAGTAAACAAAAATTTGTATATTGCCATATTGATAGACTTCTTCTTTCTAAAACCGATTTGCTCGTCACTAAAAAGATGATTAATTTCAAAGTAATTATATATACAGTCATGAATAACTTTTTCAAATATTTTCGAAATAACAGGTACAAGAGCTATAGGGCGGTAGCAGGACATGTCACTTTTATCTCCCTTTTTAAAAAGTGGTTTAATAATAGTGAGTTTTAACCTGTCAGGAAATACACCATTTGAAATACATATATTAATTATATAACTTAATATGTAGGACAATTTGTGTGAAATCATTTTTATAACATTTGTAGATACACCATCGTAACCGGTACTGTTTGTACTTTTTAAATTAAGTATAACTTTTTGGATATCTTTTGGGACTGTAGGACGCATAAACATTGACTTTAGTTCGTATGAAATATTTATTTTCTTTTTATATGATACCGGATTTATCTGATCCACAAAAAAGTTATTGAAGTGATTAGCTATCTGTTTTGGATCAATAATTGTATTACCATCAAGGCGGATACTATCTATTTGGTCTTTTGGTATATTCGAGTTCCTATGATTAATTATTCTCCAAGTAGCTTGAGATTTATTTACAGCATTATTTATATAATTATTGTTTTGACAAGTCTGTGTTAATTTTATGATACGACTCAATCGCGACGATAGCGCTAAGAATTGGTTTTTATTATCTTCTGTGCGATTTTTTCTGTACTTCCACAATAGTTGTCGCTTACGTTTGCAACACAGTCTTAGACCTTTAGTAATCCATTTAGGTCTATTTTTGAAGGATCTTTTTATTAAAATCTTTGGAAAACAAAGGTCATAGAATAAGCAGAATTGTTCGTAAAAAATATTAAAAGCTATGTCAGGATTAGTACTTTCAAAAACGTCCGAAAAGCTAAGGGAATCTATACAATTTTTAAATGTTCTCACATTGTTCCTACTATAGTCACGTTTCTCAATATACCACGACTTGAAAGATGAACTTGGTTTCACTGGGCATGTCAGTAATTGTGCTGAATGGTCTGACAAAGCAAACTCGATTACTTCCGCTGTACATCCTTTTAAATTAAAAATAATATTATCTATGCATGTTCCACTCGCAAGCCGTGTTGGCTTATTTATTCCTAATTGCAGATTGAAACTATTTAAAATTTGTTTGAATTCAGCAGACTCCCTGCTGTTTCTGAGAATGTTTATATTAAAATCTCCGCACAAAACAATCTTCTTCTTTTTATAAGAAAACCGATATAGAAGCGAATTTAAATTTTGCATGAAAGAATTTATATCCTCTAAACTTGAACGCGGTGGTCTATATATGCATATTATATAAAGTTGATGTTGTATTAATTCAATACCTGAGCACTCTATTACATTTTCAACCGAATATTTGTTGATGTCGCTGATTGGAACAGATTGTAGTGAATTACAAATTAAGATACAAGATCCACCACGTCTGCTTTTCCTATTAAAAACAGAAACTAATTTATAATTCTTAATTTGTAGGTATTTATTATCCGCAGAAATCATATTATGCTCAGTGATACATATCACATCTATAAATTTCCGTTCACGTTCAAGAAAATCGAGGTTTAATAAAAGGAGATCAGACTTTGACAGTAACCCATTAATATTTTGGTGAAGAATATTTATTTGGTTTTGCACGAAAAAACTCTTTTGAATTTTTGGGGGTATATACTTTATTTATATTCTCAATAGCAGTATCGGTTTGAGTAAATTTATCAATTCTCAAAGGCAAATTATGATCCGGGTTATGCAATTTAATTTCGATGTGTTGATCAAACTGTAATTTGTAGTCAATATTTAATATATCCCTTAGAAATGATCTACATTTATACAAAACTAAACTACCACGGCTTGGCAGAAACCTATAATAATCCATGTCTATGTATTTACAGTGAGGAAATTTAGAACATGCAAATCTTAGCTCATAATTCAATTTACACTCATTAAGATATTTATTATAGGGTACTTCCGAAAATACAACATTAGTATGGCATGTATTTGCGAGAAATTGTTGTAATGCAAATAACATGCTATTCGGTTCTTTGTCGTTGATACCAGCGACAATAAGAAGAAAATCATTTTTGTCTAGCGTGAGTATCTCTCTCTCTGCAATTGCAAAAATTTGGTACAGTTGTGCACCTGGTTTGAAATAATTTTTCACTATATACTTTTCACCTACAAGATATTGAAGACATTGGCGTAACCTATAACCCTGTTGATCTGCTAATATAATAATTTTCCTGCGTTTTTGTGTAGGCAGAACCTGCAAAGGTAAAACATTTGTGGCACTTTGTACAAATTCCTTTTTTTGAGAGCTTGAAGATTTCTTAGTAGACGTATTACATGGTGGTAATGAAGAACACTCATAGCAACTGTCATTATCATGCTTTAACACTGCGTTCTGTTGTAATGAATTATTTCCTATTTGCTTACATTGGGTAGAATTTAAAAATGTTAGGGTTTTATGTGGTAATGTATTCTTGTTTTGTTTATGTACCGGTGTCATATTTTTCCTCTCGGGGGTAATACAATTTTTTTTATACGTATCAATTAATTTTAAAGCATTTTGTAAATCAGCCTTTAAACGGAAATTTTCACTATTTAAATTGGCTATTTCTTCATGCGCACTCAATAGTTCATTCGTAAGGGATTTAATTCGTTCACTATACTCATTGTCTGTGTGAATACTATCATTGGGTATGCTCAGCGTGGTAATATCAAATAAATGATCAGACTGGTTATGGCCCATATTACTTGATGTCATAGAAATATCCTCTAGCGATTTAACTCGACGAGTTCTGCGGTATGTTATTTTTGCATTATTAGTTGAATCCATCTTTTATAAATATACCGTCGAAATATTTGTTAGTAAATTTCTTTACGTTATTAAATTTAAGTCAAGTAAATTTCGTGTTTTACTTGAATTATAAATATTCAATTACAAAAAGTCGCATATGTTACTGGAGGTTCGAACCGACGCCTGACTGAGCTGGCTTCGGTCAATGTTAGCACTTCTACGGTATTCTACCGTGATTACATTAGGGTAGATAACGAAATTAGATATCAGTTGTAGATGTATCAGTGTGTCAACAAAGTAATCGATCATTTGAAAAATTAAAATGACACTTCAAACGTTGTAACGATTTCTAAGCACTTTTTGTTAAAATTTAGGTCACTTTTCATCTTATTTATGATGTTTAAACACTATTTTAATGTCTTCTTATACGGTAAATAACAGGTGAACACTTGTTAGCACTTTAATAGTTTAATTTGAAGATTAACAGTTAATATATTAAATGAATGTTTATTTGTTTATTTCACCAAGAATTATTAGGATAACGTTTGTGCACAGTTATAATTGTATTATATACTTAATAAATCTGTTTTTGTTGATTTATAAACACTTAGGATAATTTTAAAATGAAATTTAACATAGAACACTTTTGAATAAGTCTTTGCCACGCAGCGCCATCTGGCGAAAATACCAATAGAAAATAAAACTCTTATACATTGGTCTAACATAAGAATTTCGTTTTATCTATTCATATCTCAATCACTAAATATATATTTTAAATAAAAATATCTAAATCTGCTATTAGAAATCCAATGAGATTTTTCTCTGTTTGTTTATTTGAGCACGCTAGTCTTAATAACTACTAGTTGGATTGGAATCCAAAAAAAACATTGCGTAAGACAATCTGATTATCGAGGCTATAAAATATAATGCTTCGGCAAATAGAAGCGCGGTTGTGGCTGTAAGCGTTAGCAAATTGAAACAAAAATTAGAAACAAGAAAATATTGCGTATCAAATATTCTCCGCAGTTGACGTTGTCACAGCAACTGCTGAGATAAGACAAATGCTGATTGATGTATTATGAATGTTATTAATGTTGATATTATTATTAATGTCACATCCGTACAGGTGAACCTGTTGTCTCAGCTAGGTTCATAATCAGAAATTACGTCATCACATCCATAAAACACCTGATAGCATTAAATATCATCATCATCTCAGTTCATATGATTTCTGCCGATTTTAATCTACTGTGTTGCTTTGGCTAGACGTACTGGTATAGTTTTATTAAAATTCTTTCTTCTCTTGCTTAGATTGCTTATCCGGCTCGAAGGACCATTGTTAGAGTCCTGGTGGACGTTAAAATAAGGTGTTAATTGTATTTTTCAAGAGCCGATTTTTTCTTGCTTATAAATTATAAAAATGTCACAATGTTAAAATATTATTAAATCGTATAAGAGGTAGGTCCGTCAATGAATAAGCTTTTGTGCGATTGTGGGTCATCGTTGAGACAATGCTGCGCCCGCAAGTATTCCCACCTCGTAGATCCGCGGTCGCGGTCTATTGTTGCAGATATATCGTAACATAGATGTTAGATGCATTTTATATCCTTTAGTTGTCTTTTACGATACCCATGGGACAGGTAGGGATTGCTGAATTATATTCTTACTCCATCACCACAATAAAATAGTTAGGGTTCTATATATTAAATTGAAAACTCGAAACAAAACTTTATACCAACACCTCTGACCAGCATGGTATAATAGGTCAATTTTCCATCTATTGCGAAGGAGACTCGACCCCATCAGTGGTACATATATGAGCTGAGATGAGGCAGAACTTCAGCTTTTTCAAAATCTGAATTATTTCTACATAGTAACTTGACAACTTACTTGGAAGCGGGATTAATATGAAAGCATCCAACCTTCACCGTCACCACATTGTCTTGTTTCTCCGATGGCGTCGTGCAGTGGGATGAACAGTTATCCACCTTCAATGTGTTTGACGTCATATTGCTGTAATAAATATTGTTCTGTTACTTAACAATAATACTTCTAAAGTCTACAAAGACTATGTTCTGTTCTTTTTAAAGTTCTATACCTAAATATAGCAAAAAGTAATAGCTGAGTTACAAATGTAGATAAACTATGCAATATACTAAAAAAATATATTATAAGTGATGACATGTATGCGAAACGTGTGCCGAATATATATAAACTCATTTGCAAAAAAAACGGGCGGTTTTGATTTTCATTCATATTTAAAAAGATACAATACCAAAAAGGTTTCAATCGTTTGTACACGTTACTGGCCGGTTTTAAAAATGCTGTGGTATTTAAAAAAGTACGTTCTAAATTCAATTTTTCATTTGATGTTCATTTTTACAGAAAACCCCTTTTTATCCTACATTTTTGGCGCGAAGTTCCAGAAGTTAACATCGACTTTCATAACTTTTATTCAATTTTTATCGATTAATTTCATATCCTTGACTGTCAAAGCTTTATTTAATGCTGTTTGGCTGTATCAAAAATGGTAGATAAAGTGGTAAAAGCTACCAAAATTATCGCGCTGCTTGAAGAGGGTTGCAGCCAATGTTTCGTGGCTAGGAGGCTAAATGTTAGTCGCTCGACAGTCCAAAGGACCTGGCAGCGATATCAGGAGACTGGTTCCGTCGAGAGAAGGCCTGGTTCTGGAAGAAAACCATGTACCCAACCACGGGATGATCGTTTTCTTGTGAGTCGCGCATTGAGAAATCGCAAATCTTCGTATGTGGATCTTAAGAACAACCTCCAAGAAGTAAGAAATGTGCATATTAGTCTATGGACGGTCAGGAGGAGGCTTCTCGCTGCCAATATACGCAGTCACCGCCCGGCCCGCGGCCCCAAATTACTCCGTGAGCACAGAGTTCACAGGCTTAGGTTCGGTAGAAATTGTGAATCATGGACTCAAGACGATTGGAATAGGGTTTTGTTCTCTGATGAAGCCAGGATATCTCTGTTCGGTGAAGATCGACGTCGGCGAGTGCTAAGAAGACAAGGAGAACGCTTTGCAGAGGCATGTTTCGAAGAAATCACACCTTATGGTGGGGGCTCTGTTATGTTTTCGGCAGGAATAAATTCAATGGATCGTACAGAGTTAGTCTTCATTGAAAACGGCTCACTGACTGGGCATCGATACATAACGGAAGTTCTAATTTCTCATGCACAACCCGCATTGGCCGCTCTAGGTGAAGACTCGATTTTTATGGACGACAATGCTCGCGCCCACCGATCCCGCGATGTTAATGCGTATGTGCAAGAGGTCGGCATTCGTCGTTTGGATTGGCCAGCTCGAAGTCCCGACCTCAATCCCATAGAGCATGTCTGGGACGTTCTGAAACGGCGTGTGAGATCAGTACACCCGGCTCCGCAGACCATCAGAGAGCTGAAGAATGTGATTACTGCGGAGTGGGAACGTATTCCGCAAGCAAGTATCCGGGATATACTCGCTAGCATGCCCAGACGAATTCAAGCTGTGATTTTAGCTAGAGGGGGTCACACTCGGTACTAAACATTTATCTGCTTTTACTTTATTAAAGAAAAACAAACAAAAAAACTTTTTTATTTTTACTTCATGAGCATATGCACTACTAGCGAATATACACTATTAGCGAGGTTTAGCATTATTTCCCATAAATTGTATCTAAATTTTATGAAATACTGATGAAAACGATTATTTTCTTATTAATTTACCAAATTGTGTGGATAAAACTACCTATAATTATCAAACAAAGAAATATTAACATTTGAAATGGTTCATTGCTTAGGTGCCCGTTTTTTTTTGCAAATGAGTGTATATATATATACATATATATATATATATATATATATATATATATATACATATATACATATATATATACATATATATATATATATACATATATATATATACATATATACATATATATATATATATATACATATATATATATATATATATATATATATACATATATTATATATATATATATATATATTAATATATATATATATATATACATATATATATATATATATATATATATATATATATATATATATATATATATATATATATATATATATATATATATATATTAGTACATATATATTATATATATATATATATATATATATATATATATATATATATATAAGAGTGTGTGTGTGTATATATTATCAATAAATTATTACTATTATTGTCACATCCTTTGCTCAATTTAAGTACTTTAATTACTATATTCATTGACAATTCGTTTGAAACATAAGAATACCTATAAGCTGATTAGCGAATATAAGTTAAGATTGATAATTAAGTACTTTAAAAAAATATCCATTAAATAAAATAATAAAAATACAATATATACATACATACATAGCCTCACGCCTGTTTCCCAGAGGGGTAGGCAGAGACTACAGATTGCCACAAACCACGATCCTGACATACCTCCATCGCTTCATTCACACTCATCACAGTCTTCATGCATGCTCTAAGGTTACGCGTACTCTTAACCTGACCTTTCGATAATACATCTTCAATTTGATCCAGAAAGGTACGACGTGGTCTTCCCCTTGTAATCGTCCCACTCACACTCGCTTTGTATACTTGCTTAGTCAACCTTTCTTCTCTCATTCTTTCCACGTGGCCAAACCACCTCAGCATTCCCTTTATTTATCTTTGTCGCTACTTCTTCATTCACACCACAGCGCTGTCTTATAACAATATTCCTAATTCTATCTTTCAGACTTACACCACACATACTACGAAGAGCTCTCATCTCTACAGCATTTATTCTACTTTCATATCTTCCCTGCCAAATCCAACTTTCACTGCCATACATGAGAGTGGGTACTAATACTCCCTTATGTACAGCTAGGCGTGCCTTTGTAGACACATTCCTACTCTTTATAAAAGCGTACAATGCCCCATTCACTTTATTACCAGTATTAACTCGTCTTTCAACATCATCATCATTTTTACCATCACTAGTAAACAGTACACCCAAATATACAAATTCTTTCACCTGTTCCAATCCCTCACCATTTATAAAAATATTACATTCCGTCATACATTTATCTTTTTCAAAGACCATTACTTTCGTCTTACTTACATTTACTTTCATACCTTTTCTTTCAAAAGCATCATGCATAGTAGTTACCATCGCCTGCAAATCTTCAGCCGACGATGCAAGTAAAACCTGATCATCAGCATAAAGAAGACATTTGACGAGTAACTCATTCGTTCTTAAACCACATTCATTATTTTTCAAATCTTGCCAACAGCTATCCATGATTAGGTTAAACAGCCACGGTGACGCTACACATCCCTGTCTAACACCTTTATCAATGTTAAACCATTCAGTGTAGGACCCGTTTATCCTTACAATATATAATATACAATAAATAATGAAATATACAATATATAATAATACACATTCAAGTACTGCAGCTCATTGTAAAAAAAAACCTTCAAATAGTATGATCGACACGTACTAGAATGTTGTGTTTATCTTTTATCCGTCAACACACGTGGTAAACAACAAGTAGCTCACAATGACCTAGGCTAACTCAATCTGATGCCAACCGGTCATTTAATTACATTCCCAAGGAGGGTTGACGTCGGGCAGGCGGCCGGCTATAAAACTAAAACTAATAACCTTTACAATGTAAGTGGAGGATAAGATGATAAGAGGATAAGAGTAGGATTATGTTGATGATTAAACTACATCGTGGATTAATAGAATAGAAAAGAAGCGATCGTTTTATTGCTTTTCATTTTCTTGATGCATCGCAATGTTTAAAATCATTTACATAAGGTTTTCATAAATAAAATTAATTTTACCAAGTGCATGGATATGCACTTAGCATAATACGTTTTTATCTTTTATATTTTTCGCACATTATTTATTTTTATTTTTAGCATAATACCTTTTTATTTATTATATTTTTCGCACATAATTCATTTAAGCTCCAACTAGAGGTATAACTTATTCTACAGGTGAGCCATCGCAGACAAGTACTCGTTACTATCACCCCGTCCATATGGAAATAGAGAGGTGTTATAATAATCTCTTATGTTTACGCGAGTATTACACATTTGAAATAAAACTATTTTTACGGATTATATCACGTTTTTATTTGATTTTTAATTTCCCGACGTTTCGAACACTTTACAGCATGTCCATGAACGCTGTATAGAGACGTATTGTCCATTTTCTTATAGAGTTGCATTACCCCATCACCTCCGCCACCCTAGGTGATATGAGTAGAATGTGACCGGATCATAGCATTTCCCCAAAAAAAAGAAACTGAATGAAAATTAAATAATTTCTTTACTTATTTAATAAAGCCTTAAATAGTCTTAATCTATTAATAGGGACGATGTTAGTACCAAAGTTACTCATAATTACAATTTGATTATTAAAGCTAACTATGTAGTAGGGTCTTGCTAGAGAGCAAAATAGACGAATTTACGACCGGAGACGTAATTTAGCAAATTAGGCGTTTCAACTTCGGTAAAGCTTTTTTTTTTTTTTTTTTTTTGGTGGACTATGGATTAGTCTCGCCCCGCCAAATCGGTCCGGGGTGACGGAAAAGGCGGCGCGTGACCCCATAGACCCACCGTAAAAACTCCTCTCTCTTCGCCGTGCGAGCGGGTCACCGGGACCCGATTTTTAACTTCGGTGGCCCGCCCGGCGGTTCACCCTCGCGGGTTCCTCTCGTCGACGCCCCGACAGATTTCGCCGTCGGGGCGTCGCCCTCACGCGGTGGCCTCACGTCGGGTGACCGGACAATTCCCCGGTCCGATCACCCGAAGCCTCGGTTAGGGCGGCATCAGGCGCAGGTATTCGCGCCTGCGCCGCCCCGGCCGCTGGCGGCGGCCCGGGGCGCGGGAATCCTCCCTTGCCCGTTCCGCCGCTTCCTTCTGCGAGATGACAGCCTCGCAGAAGGCGGCGACCGCGTCCCAGTTCCTGATGCTGTCGACCATCGCTCTCGCGACGGCCGGCAGCGTCAGGTCGGCACCGATGACAGCGACGAGGTCACGGCGCTGCCGCTCCCATCCCGGACACACCTCCAGCGTGTGTTGCGCCGTGTCCTCGTCACTCCTGCAGTGGTGGCAGGCCGGAGTCCACTCCCTATACACGACCCTGTGCAGGTACAACCCGAAACACCCGTGCCCCGTCAATACCTGCACCAGCCGAAAGGTGAGGACTCCGTGCCGCCGCTCCATCCACTCTATCAATACGGGCCGGAGGGCCTCAACGGTCTCCACACCGTGCCTAGGCCTCTCCAGCCGCGTAGCCCAACGGGCGATGACGTCTCGGCGGGCATCCACGCGCCAGGTGGCTATCTCGCTCAACGATGGGGAGCCACCTTCCTCGCGCGCTGTGATAACCCGCCGGTAGAGGTCGGAGAGCATCTCCGCCTCTAGGTCCCACGGGGGTGTCCCGGCCAACAGGCACGCCGCCTCTGTCGACACCGTGCGGTACCCACGAATGGCTCTGACCGCCATGGCTCTCTGTGGCCTCCACAGAACCGCCCTGAGCTGGGCGTTCAGAGCCCTCGCCCACACGGGTGCGCCGTACATGGCCATCGAGCGGATGACCCCCGCATACAGCCGTCGGGCCTCAAAACTGGGTCCGCCCACATTCGGCATGAGTCGAGAAAGGGCGGACGCCGCGCCGACAAGCCGGGGAGCAATCTGTCGGAAATGCTCCCGGAACCACCATCGCCCGTCGAGCACCAGACCCAAGTACCTCATATGGGCCTGGATGCTGATGTGGATGGAGTTTACCACTATCGAGGCGCCGATGGGCAGCCTCACACGGGGCCCATGGAAAAGTAGGGCCTCCGTCTTGTTTAGGGCCACCCTGAGCCCCAGCGCCTCGATCCGCCTGACCATCTCCTCGGTGCCGAGAGTGGCCAGGCTCGCCGCCTCTTCGAGTGTCCTGCCCCGGGCTGTGACGAGCGTGTCGTCAGCGTAGCACACCAAGCTCAGCCCGGGGGGGAGACTCCCTCTCAACGCCCAGTCGTACCCGATGTCCCACAGAGTCGGCCCCAGAACCGACCCCTGTGGAACGCCGCACGACATGGGCGTCCGCACAATGTCCCCTGCGGGACCCGCGCAGAGGATACTGCGGCCCTCCAAATAGTCTGCCACCAGCCGCCTGAGGTACAGGGGCACTCCATGGAACCGGAGCGCCTCCCTGATGCAGCCGAATGGCAGACTATTGAATGCGTTGGCGATGTCCAACGACACCGCCAACAGCACTCCCTTCCCGGCGACGGCCTCCGCGGCCGCCTGCCTCAGGCGTAATAGGGCCCCGATGGTCGAACGCCCCCTCCGAAACCCATACTGAGCGTCCGACAGATCGGGCCCCACCTCCTCCAGGTGTCGGACGATGCGGGCAGCGAGCACACGCTCCAGCAGCTTACCCACATCGTCGAGGAGCACGATGGGCCTGTAGGCCGACGGCAAATCCGGGGACCGTCCCGGCTTTGGCAGGAGAACCAACCTCCCTTCCTTCCAGCACTCAGGGAACCGTCCAGACGTCAGACAGGCGTTGAACAGCTGCCTGAGGCGAGGCTCGAAGTGCTCGAGGAGCGACGTCAGCACCCGGACTGGAATTCCGTCCGGGCCGGGGGCCGTGGTGGCGGAACGAATCTTCGCCACGGCCGCCCCCACTTCCGACTCCGTCACGGGCGGAACACTCTCGTCGTCGGCCTCCCGGTCCTGATCTGGCGGAGCCATGACCGGGGGCGTGTGTTCCGACTGCCGTGGAAACAGCTCCTCGACCACCCTACGAAGGAAGTCGGGCTGGAGGGTCTCGGTGAGGGGGGGGGCCCGCGCGCGAAGCTTGTTCAGCGCCGCGCGATATGGGCGACCCCAGGGGTCACGGTCGAGACCGTCCAGCATCTCCTGCCAACTCGCGCCCTTGGCGGCACGGATGGCCAGCCGAAAGGCAGTCCGCGCACTGCGGTACGCCTCGTACAGCTGGCCCTCCCGCTCGACGTCGCGGTGACGCCGCCGGCTGCGGGTGTAGGACCTTCGGGCACTGATACACGCCGCACGAAGGTCCGCCAGTCTTGGGGACCACCAGTAGACCCCCTGCCTTGGAGGTGGACGCCGCCGCATTCTGGGCATGGCCGCATCGCAGATCTGCGTTAACGCACTGCGAATGCGGACAGCCTCAGCGTCCACTCCGTCCGCTGGGGGTGGTGAGGACAGCCACGTGCTGACAATGGCCGCCTCCGCCAGTAGATCCCTATCAAGACGACCCACAGCCACCGCGGAAACGCGGGAGCTCCGTCCGCCCTGTGACCCCTACCGGGTTCCCGGGGGGAGACCTCCATCCGGATGTACCGGTGGTCCGACAGGGTCTCCGCCTCCTCCAGGACACTCCAGTTCCTCACCCGTGGCGCGACAGCGGGGCTAGCGAACGACAAGTCCACTATCGACCCGCCCTGCCGCCGCACACACGTGTTCACCGAGCCTCTGTTCAGAACACAGAGGCCCAGTGAAGCCGCCCACTCGTTGACCGCCCGCCCGCGGTCGTCCGTCGTGGGGGACCCCCACGCCGTGGATTTGGCGTTAAAGTCCCCCAGAACCAGGACGAGGCCCGGTGCCAGTCGCCGTATCGAGGCCTCCAAGGTGGTGAGTGAGGCCCCGAAATCGTCCATCCTCCTAGTGGGGGAGAGGTATACGCTGTAGAGCGTGACCCCTCCCCACTCCGCCGCGACAAATTCCTCGCCCCTATCCAAAAGGGACAAGGACGGGAAGTGCCGCTGCGTTGAGACGACGATTGCCGCGGTACCGTTTCGACTGACCACCCAATTGGGGCGATCAGGCACGGCGTACGGTTCCGCGACTACGGCTGCACCAATCGACCACTCCGCCATGGATTGCAGGAGGAGATCCTGCGCTCCGGCGGAGTGGTTGGTGTTGGCCTGCAGGAGGAGGTGCATGGCTGGTGTACCCATTATCGGGTTGTGTCCATGACCTCCTCGCCAGCGGGCGATCGGACCGCGCTAGGAGCGGGAGCGGCCGTGGTCGTAGGGCCGCCCCGCGCCTTTGGGGCCGAAGCTGGAGGTTTGCACGCCCCAGAGCCCATGCGGTGCTTGGCGGGCTTATTGCCCGCCGCACACGCGGGGCAGTGGGGCGGGGCGGCGCAAGATGCCGCCACGTGCCCGGTCTGACCGCAGCGGAAACACAATCCGCCGCAGTCGAAGCAATTAGTGCACGTCGGTCGAGTGTGTCCGACCGCCATGCACTTGTAGCACCTCGCAGGCCGGTGCTCAAGCACGGTTACCCGCGCCGAGCTCCAGCCCACGAGGAGCCTGCCTGAGCCGGCCAGTTGCCTGACCGACTCCACCGGGCACTGCGCCCAGGCAGCACCTACGCCACCCGGACCGGGACGAATGGCACCGACCCGGACGGTGTCTATGGGACACCCAGTTTTCGAGGCAATAGCCTCCCGGATGTCTTCCACCGTCACTGAATCGTCCAAACCCGAAATGCGCATTTCGGCGCACTTGACGGGCCTGGCGATCTTGATGCCACCCTCCTCGGCGAACAAACCTCTCAGCTTCTCGGCCACGCTGTCGGCCGTCTTGGCGCCCTCGGCCCCTGGGAACTCGAGAATTCGAGCCCCCGTCCGGGCCTTGCGGGTCCTGGCTTCGACGCCTCCAATATCGGAGACGTCTAGCTCCCGCCGGGCCTTCCTCAAGACGGCCTCGTAGCTGAGGCCCTTCTCGGCCGCCTCGGGCAGCACAGTGATCACCACTGCGGCCGTCTTCGGCGACTTGAGCCCCTTGCGCGGTCTCTTCTTCTGTCCGGCTCCTGCCTGAGGAGCGGGGACCTCAGCGGCGCGCTTGGCCTCCGCTCTCCTCCTTTGGCCGCGACTCCTTCTGTCGCGTTCGGCTACCTGCCAACCCTGTTCGGGTACGGCAGTCGTGCCAGACGCGGAAGGCCTCGTCGCGGCCTCGCTGGTCGTCGCCGGCGGTGTTGTTGCGGGCGACTTCAGCGGTCCGGCAGGAGCCGGAGCCGTCTTCCTCCTCAGGGCGGGTCCCTTCGGAGCTGGGCCGGGGCCTTTGGGCTTAGGCCCGGCCGCGGCCGCGGCGTAGCTCCCCACGCGGCCACCCTGACAAGGCAGCGGGGCGGGGGCTGGTGCCACATGCGGCCGCTTGTCCGCGGCGAGAGGTGGTCGGACACGTGGTTCTGGAGGCAACCTCGCCTCCAGAACGGCGAAGCGCGCATCGACGAGCTTGCCCACTGCGCCGATGATTTTGGCGAGGGCCTCGTCCGATATGCCTCCCACCTCAAACGGGGTCGGCTGAGCCTCCTTAGGGGCCCGTTCTACGGCGCCTGGCGGCTTTGGCGCCGCAGGGGCGCTAGCCGGCGGCAAGCGGTCCGCGGGGAGAGGCGTCAGCCTCACCACGGGAACAGGGAGTTTCACCGCGGTGACCGCGCCAGCGTCAGCCGGCGGCGCGCGCTTCGCGGCGGCAGGCGTCTTCCTCGCCGCGGGGACGGGTGTGACGCTGACGCCATCACCCAACGTCGTCGGCGCCGCAGCGCGAGGCGGCTTTGGCGCCGCAGCGGCCGCCGAGTATCCGGCCCTGGCCGATAGCGCGGCTGGCGCGGGTGACACGAACAGCGCCACCTGCGCCTTGAGGTCGGCCACGTCTATCAACAGCTGGCGGTTTGCGCGACGCATTTCCGCCAGCATGTCGCCCAGGTTCCGGTTTCGCTCGGTAAAGCTTACTTGATGTGTAATGAAACAAAACGTTGAACTGGGTATTTCATATATATATATATAATTCAACAAGTTTCAAATTCAATTCAATTCTGTCGGTGAATCACATATTCTACACTCATATTAAAATAGTTTAGAAAAGATAAGTATAATATTAATGGCATCAAAGGCACGAAAAAAATCAAGGAGAGTAAGAATAGTTCCCATGTCTAAATCACTAACTGCCAATACCTCGTAAACTACACTAAGAAGAGCGGTAGTTGTGCTACAGCACTGCCGAGTGCCAATAACTCATTTCATTGTAAACGATCCTCTCTAATACCTTTGATATATAAGGAAGCAAACTGATTGGCCTGAGGTGTTTAACACATGTTCCGTTGGACTATTTAGATATTGGCTGTTTTACAGAGTACAGGAAAGGTTGATAAAATAATAGAATTATTTATAACCAGCGGACCCAGCACACTTCGTTCTGCCTAACAGTTAATAAATGAGATGAGCAGATTTCGAGTAATTCAAAATTATCAAGTTATTTTTTTTTATTATGACAATAAATATGTATAATATATAAATTCAAAATATTAAGTATTTTAATAACGTGCCAGGAAGACGAAGAATTACCGTATGTTATAAGACATTTTTTTGCATGCATGTTGAAAATTAGCCAATTGTTGATATCTGATATTTGCTCGACGATTTCGTATTCCAGTCAACCGAGCAGTTTCACGGGCTGCCTCAAATATGTGCAATATCATGTTCTTCTGCCGTGGTTATATTCGTAATGTTTTGAATTCTAATTGCGTTACGGCTTTGTCAGGAAGGATTTGATCTTATTGTTCGCGGCATTGTTGATGATAATAGAGACACAATATGATGTATTATAACAATATTAGTAAAAATTTGTAACACTTGCACAAAATTAACTCTGACCAGTCAAATTTAATTTCAACTTTTCGCGGTATTTTCCAAACATACTATTAGACCGCATAATGACGTGAGCTATCAGTTGCGTTTTGTTACATCATCAACAAATGAACGTTTAAAACTGCTGTTTTTTAATGTTTTTTTTTTGTTCATTAATATCATATATTAATATACTATTCCAAACGTCAACAAACTCAAAAACATAAAAATCATAAAAATTGGTCCAGCTGTTCTCGAGTTATAAGTGTTGTAACTACCACAACTTTCTTTTATGAATATAGATATAGATTACATGAGCTGTCAGTTGCATTTTGTTATATCGTGAATAAATGAACGTTTAAACTGATGTTGATATCCTATTCCCGACGAAGACAATCTCAAAAACATTAAAATCATAAAAATTGGTCAGGCAGTTCTCGAGTTATAAGTGTTGTAACTAACACAACTTTCTTTTATATATACTTATAGATTATAGATTGCAGTAATTGATGGTAAATTACGTAGAAGTATTATTGCCACCGTCTTCAAATTTATGTCTATAAATATATGTAGTATTGCTCATATCAAAGACAATAAGGCTTTATTTTCACTGACAGATTTCAGAGTAAACGTACGCGTAATATAGTCAATTGTGTGTAATTAAAAAAAAATAAACGATAAAAATATTCTCGGAATAATGACAAATTATAAGTACACACTTCTCGTCTTAAAGAAAGAATTAATAGGTCATTCATGGGGCAATGTATATGCTTCTATAATAAGTTACCAAAACAAGGACTTTCAAGAATAGACTTTCGAAAAAGGGTTATTATAAAATTTCGGATTATCTGAGCGATAGTAATGACTGGCTATGAGCAGCTCCTCATTCAGCAATTACATTGTTATAGTAACTAAACTGTTAGATTATTTTTTATTTATAATAACTATACATTCTTGTAAAGCGTAACGTGTTTTGCCTAATGAATTTTGAATGTGGTTAGCGTTTGTAGCACATGGTATTGGTCATGCTTGCGGTAGCTGCATGGAGCATCCCAGCTCCAGCTCCCATTCCTCAAAAGTAGTTGTGGTGGGAGTGATGGCTGCTCTTGTAGTTAACTCGTGATCGGGTGCTGCTTGTGGGTTCCGGTCCAGCCATAATCTTTTACATTATATTGGGATTCGAAGGGCATTACACTGGAGCTAATTATTACTGATCATGTTGTACTATTTTTTTTTTATAAAAATGTCAGTAAAAATAATAATAGACAAACCCACTGAATTTCTTACCAGATAGACTCGCCCTACACGTACTTCTCTACGTCGAGCGAGCGGGCCACCGGAACCCGGTCTTTATCTTCGGTGGACCAAATATAAGATATCGCGAGAGAGGGGGAATTTTTTAAAACCTTTTTAGGATATTTTTTTATTTTCATTTATAGAAGACTTGAATTTAAACCCTTTTTTTGTTGTCGATTGCGTAGGTAACGATAGATATTTTTATTAAAAATAAAAACAGCGGGCACTAAGGAAGTAATCCTCGAACTGTGGGGAACTTTACAAACATAATTTAATGGACACAAATTATACCTATACTCAGAAAAACAATTTGGGGACCGCAAAAAGTATTGTCCTGGATAAGAATCGAGCCCACGACACTGGCAAACTCGGAACCGTAACCAATACGTCATCTGTGCAATCACTGTTTCAGATTCATGTAACATTTTATATATAGTTATTTTGTATAATATTAGAAATATTCAATACATTTTATAGTCTCTGTAATCCTTGGCAGTGACTTGCCTTCTTTAGGATGTATGTAAGAAAATAAAGTAATTATAAATATGTTTAAAGTAGACATCATAGTATTCACATCGCTTAGTCCTGGTATGGAATTCCGATTCATATTGAACGTGTCGGTATCTGATAAATAAGGAACTATATCGTTGAAAGATCTATAAATTATTGATTTAAGGGCTACTCTATTAATTTTACGTTCAATTGCTCAGAAATTATGTCTTGTTGACTGAGATTTGGTTTTTGCTCAACAAACAAATTGCGAAGTATATCAGCGCAAATGGTATCGATCAAAGTTTCACTATGCTTTGTAAAATGTGTTAGTACCTATATCAACAATTTATGATTACAGAATGTTGTGTGGTAGCGGTTACGAATATTGCCAACCCTTATTTTGCTCGAGTATGTCGTAAAAGACAATTAAGAGCTTTATATCGATTTGAGCCAATTCCACCTGATGCCGTTTGGTTAACAATTACATACCCATATAGGGTTGATGTCAGAACTGTAACAAATTATTTAACAGCATAGTTTTTAATAGTTTTATGACCGGCCGCCTGCCAGACGACAACCCTCCTTGGGAATGTAGTTGTTGACCAAATGGTATTAGATGCAGTTGGCCCAGGTCGTTATAAGGCTGTTAGTTATCTTTTACGACATCCATGAGCAAGGTAAGGGCTAGTAGTATTCGTAGCCGCTAGCACACAGCAATACACACACACACACATATATATATATATATATATAGAGTGCTTGCTCAATTATATTTTCTTCTTTTATGGATAACGCACATTCCTTAAATTTAAAAGACCGATAGATTTGTAAATCGTCAGCATATAAGTGGAATTTTGAATTTAATATTTGATAGGCAACATCAATATTGTATCTAATAAAGAGAAGAGTATGGATCACTGATGGACAATCCTGACACCCTGACTAAGATATTCTGATGATCTATACTGTCTTGTACTGAATCTAGATAAATCTAAATATTTAATATTAAACTCAGTATAGATGGATTGCACATATAAAAATATCAAATCCTGACATAAATATCGATGATTGCTCTATTGAGCAAATCTCCGTGGCTCGCAATCTTACAGTTAATTTTGATGGACAACTTCAATTTAGAATACATAACAATATACTAGGAGAAGTAAGAAATTCTTTTATCATCTTAAATTTCTATAAAAAATTCGCCCTTATATATCGATTTACGTGTATATATCTTAGTATCGAGTTATGTGTAGGTTCTTTAAATTTTAAATTCTATCCAACATAAATAATGCTGACACTGTTTATAGTACGTGCTTATTAGCTAGAACGGAAAAACTAATACAGCGTGCACAAAACGCTTGTGCTCGTTTCTGTCGTGATAATAAATAAACCTAATCCTCTTCAGTGGTATAAAATAAGTTTTTATGGAAGCACGTTTCAGGATATAGGTAGCTAATTTTGTCAATAACTCCTTTCACACAAAGTAGTCATTTGCTTTCATTTATTTGGGCGAAGATTTAAACTCTCTTTAAAGCTGTGGTGTTCATGCAATCTCGTCATCTAAACACCATGATCTTCTTTTTTTTTGGCAGGCAATGGTCTGGACACACGCCGTCCATTCCATCCGGTGCGACAGAAGGACGGTGCGTGGCCCCAAAACCCACTGTATTCCCTCCCTATCGCCATTGGGAAGGCCCCTGGTACCGAATCCTTGACCGCCATGATTAGCTCGGTCGGTAACTCTTTCGGGTACCATCCCCCGTTGACGCCCCGGCTTACTGTCATCGCCCTCACGCGGTCAACCTCTTTGCGGGTGACGAAATATTCCCCGAATTTGTACTCTAAACTAAAATAAACTAAACACTAAAATACCTTTCTCTCACTCTTATTTCTCGATTCATGTTGTTTTATGAGTGTGATAGATTAATAATTAAAAAATGTATATATAACATTTAAAAAAAATAATAAGATTCTATTTTGTCGATTTAAAAAATAATAATAAATTACGATATGATTTGTGTTATTAAGTTAAAAAATTAATTAAAATAAAATAATAGTCATTGATTTGACATCTCTAAATTGCGAGTCATCGGTTCTTTGTACAGTTTGTAGGTAAACCTTCCTCGGTTCTTCAAATGCTATGTACACTTGAGGCACATATTTTGAAATCGGGTAAAAATGACCCGATTTCAAAAATATGTAGTAATTGTTTTAAATTAAATACAAAATCTATATATTTCTAAGACAAATTTATTAAATAAAAATAAGGAAACATTATACGAGTATACGTACATATATATATTACTTATTTTCCCGGCAAAACGAAAGGCATAAAATTTCAGAATGTTTGAAACATATATGTTTCTTACATTTTTTACAGATTTTTGAAGTTTTTACATCTTTTGAAGATTGACATACACTACACCTCTTTCTTTCATTAGAACTCTGAGTAGTGAAAGTATTCGTTGTCTCAATAACACCTGACTGCACTCGTTGTACCTCTTTTGTTGTGCTCTATGTGATCGTTTACCAATTCCATGCCTAATTTCTCTAGAAACAATCGTCTTTGTACTGTTCTCTTCTGTTTCCAGTCTGGGTGGGGTGTCACAGTATAATACATAAGCATTGAAACATGAAATATCAATCATAATATGAAACTAGCCTTTGCCCGCGGCTTCGCTCGCGTTAAGAAGTATTATTATTAATTAAGTATAGTTTTTGCGCCTTTACTTTTGTTTAGCGTGTGTAATAAATTAGGATTATTTTTTTTAATTTTTGGGCTGTGCGTTGATAGATCACTATGTCAGTCATACTGTCATATGTCAGATAAGTTTTCGTTTGGTTTAAGTATAGGTTTTGTCGGTTAGACTTTTTTAAAATGGCTAAAGAAAATCTGAACGTTAATGGAGAAGTTAAAGAATGTATTGTTGTCACTATTGTTGGTGACGGTGCATTTTTGTTTAGTGCTCTCTCTTATTTAATGTACGGAACACAAGATAGAGCGATGGAGGAGCGTTCAAAAATTGTCAGATATGTGGTTAATGACTGGAGCAAGTTTTCAATTATGACCCACGACAGGAATGGTGATAACTACGTAACATCTGACGAATATTTTGCTGATATGATGAAAAATGCTACTTATGGCAGATTTTGTGAGTTAATAGCAGCAGGATTAATATGTGGCGGTGGCGCGCATGCGCGGCAAATTCACCGCCCCCGGGCCCGACGGTGTTCCCAACCGCGTGCTGGCCCTGGTCCTCGACCACCTGTGTCCCCGCCTCAGGGGGCTGTTCGACGCGTGTTTAGCGTCCGGGCGGTTCCCTGGGTGCTGGAAGGAGGGGAGGCTGGTACTCCTGCCGAAACCGGGACGGTCTCCAGAGTTGGCCTCGGCCTACAGGCCTATCGTGCTGCTCGACGATGCGGGTAAGCTATTGGAGAGGGTGCTGGCTGCCCGCATCGAGCGGCACCTCGTTGGCACGGGGCCCGATCTGTCGGACGCCCAGTTTGGGTTCAGGAGGGGTCGCTCGACGATCGCAGCTCTGCTGCGCCTGAGGGCCGTGGCGACTGAGGCCGTCGCCGGTGGAGGAGTGCTGTTGGTGGTGTCCCTGGACATTGCCAACGCATTCAATAGTCTGCCATTTAGCTGCATCAGGGAGGCGCTCCGATACCACGGAGTGCCAGTTTACCTGAGGCGGCTAGTGGCAGACTATCTGGAGGGGCGCAGCGTCCTCTACACCAACCGAGTAGGGGACGTTGTGCGAACGCCCATGACGTGCGGTGTTCCACAGGGGTCGGTCCTCGGACCCACCCTGTGGAACATCGGCTACGACTGGGCGTTGAGAGGAAGCCTCCCACCCGGGCTAGGCGTGATCTGTTACGCCGACGACACGCTCGTCACAGCCCGCGGTGGGACGCTGGAGGAGGCGGCAGGCCTGGCGACTCTCGGCACCGAAGAGATCGTCAGGCGGATCGAGGCGCTGGGGTTGAGGGTGGCCCTGGACAAGACGGAGGCCCTCTTGTTCCATGGGCCCCGCATGGGCCCTCCCATCGGCGTTTCGATCACCGTCAATTCGGTTGACATCAGCATCTGGGCCCATATGAGGTACTTGGGCCTGGTGCTCGACGGGCATTGGTGGTTTCGGGAGCATTTCCGCAGGCTCGCTCCGCGGCTTGTCGGCGCGGCGTCCGCCTTTTCATGGCTAATGCCGAATGTGGGCGGACCGAGCGCTACGTGCCGACAGCTGTATACGGGGGTCGTCCGGTCGATGGCCCTGTACGGCGCACCGGTGTGGGCGGGGTCCCTGACCGTCCGACTCAGGGCTCTTCTGTGGCGACCACAGAGGGCCATGGCGGTCAGGGCTGTACGCGGGTACCGCACGGTGGCGACGGAGGCAGCGTGCCTGTTGGCCGGGAGTCCCCCGTGGGACCTGGAGGCGGAAATGCTCGCCGATTTGTATCGGCGAGTGTCGGGGGTACGCGCGGAGGGCAGTGTGGTCTCTTTGAGGGAACTCACCGCCTGGCGCGTTGACGCCCGCCTAGATGTCATTGCCCGTTGGGCAGTCCGGCTGGAGAGGCCTCGGTTTGGTGTGCGGACCGTAGAGGCCTTCCGGCCGGTGCTGATGGAGTGGTTGGAACGGCGGCACGGGGTGCTCTCCTTCCGACTAGTGCAGGTTTTGACTGGGCATGGATGCTTCGCCAAATACCTGCACAAGGTCGTCAGGAGGGAGAGTACACCGTCCTGCCACCGCTACGATTGCGACGAAGACACGGCGCAGCATACGCTCGAGGTTTGTGCCACTTGGGCAGAGCAGCGTCGTGAACTCGTCGCAATCATCGGTGCCGACCTGACGCTGCCGACCATCGCCAGGGCGATGCTCGACAGCGTCAGGAACTGGGACGCGGTCGCAACCTTCTGCGAGGTAGTAGTCTCGCGGAAGGAGGCGGCGGAGCGCGTGCGCGAGGAGCGTCTCCTCGACGGCGCGAGCCGCCGCCGGCAACTGGGCCGGCGTAGGCGCGATTATCTGCGCCGCCCTAGCCAAGGCCGCGGGTGACTGGATCGGGGAATTAGTCCGTCACCCGCCGAGAGCCCGACCGCGTGAGGAAAGACCGACATCCTACCCGAGGGGGGGATGTCGGTTGAGGAGAGGGTACTCCTCAAGGGTATTCCGTCGGGCCGACCACTGACGTCAAGTCACTCTGCTCCGGTGGTCGGCCCAATGACGAAGGCGACGTCACGGGTGGGTTACGGGTATGCACGCTTACGCCCCTCTGTCACCCCGGATGGAGTGGTGCGAGGAGTGCGCCGACCGTAGCCCACCCCCCAAAAAAATAAAAAAAAAGCAGGATTAATATTCCCATTTAAGTTTGAAGTTTATAGAAACGGTCTCATATATACGGCATTTGGATATAAAGACTATCCGGTAAGATGATTACGATTCAGCCAAGATTTGTTCAGTGGGCATTTTGATGCCTATCTTCCCATAGCAGCACAGAAAATTACTCGGCGTCGTATGGAGGTAGCTGAAGAAGGACATGATTTTTGAACCTTCGCAACTTAAAGTTGATAAAGGTTGTCAGGAGGTACCTGTTTTAGAGCGTGAACATTCTCCTATGGTATCTTAATAAATTATGATGAAAATTTAATAAAAAGTTTATTGTCCAAATATGAGTCTGTGACATTAATAGAAAAAAAGAAAAACAAACGTAGGGCAAGGTTTACTAATTACACACGAAAAAATCAAATAAAAAAGGCAAAAAAAAATATGGACAGACTCTACCTGAATCCCACCGTAAAGCTGTGTCTGAATATAAGAAAAAAAAACCTGATGTACAGAGGCAAGCTGTCGCCACCTACCAGGCTGCACACCCTGAAAAACACAGGCAAGCTGTCGCCATCTACCAGGCTGCACAGTCTGAAAAACACAGGCAATCTGTCGCCACCTACCAGGCTGCAAACCCTGAAAAACATAGGCAATCTGCTGCACTATATCAGGACAGGAATATCGATGTCCATAGAGTGATTCAGTCACGGTATAGAGAAAATACAATTCAGCGTGTATGGAGAAGCAAGTTGCTTTCGGGTTTGGCGTATGACCCAGATATTGCTTATGGAACTGACAGCAGTGTAGTCTTAGGTTCTATGACGTACAAGTGTCAGTGGTGTAACGCCTTGAAGTGGAAAGATGAGACACCTGGCATGTGTTGTAGCGCCGGTAAAGTACAACTTGAGCCGTTTAAACAACTGCCTGAACTTTACAGTCTAGTTAATGATTTACACAAGTGTACATGATTTGTGTACACTTCATGGATAATATCTGAAAATATAATGCCTGTTTTCAAATGACTTCCTTTGGTGGAAAACAAATAAAAGAAGGCAGTTTTTCACCAACTTTTAAAGTTCAAGGACAAGTTAATCATTTAATTGGAAGTATATTACCGGAACCTGGGCAGGATGCACAGTTTCTGCAAATTTATTTCGTCGGTGAAAATCATAGAGAAGCTAATATTCATTTTTACTAAATTTCCTGATTTTAGACCAAATTTAATCAAACAATTGCAGCTTATGTTACATGAGATGAACCCATACATAAAAGATCTAAAAACCGCCATTGATAAAACATCGCCTTCAGAGTCATTCAAGGTCGTAATACATGCAGATAAAAAAACCACAAAGAGAACACAGAGGCAGATTTAATGCACCAACGGCAAATGAAGTGGCTGTTGTATTGGTAGATCAGCATTTTGACCGACGAGACATTTTCCTCGAAAGTCGAAGTAACTCACTTCAGCGTATCAGTGAGATACATCGAGCTTATGACGCGCTGCAGTACCCGTTGATGTTTTGCTGGGGTTACCTCCATACGACGCTGAGTAATTTTCTGTGCTGCTATGGGAAGATAGGCATCAAAATGCCCACTGGACAAATCTTGGCTGAATTGTAATCGCCTTACCGGATAGTCATTATATCCAGATGCCGTATATATGAGACCGTTTCTATAAACTTCTTCTTACCTGAACGACAGACCTCAATTTGTAGTGTTGGCTGGATATCAATCAACTGAATATATTTCGCAATCCGGAGTATCGCAGGGGTCGCATTTGGGACCAATCTTGTTTACCTTATTTATTAATGATATAGTCTACTGCGTCAAAAATAGTAATTGCTCTCTATTTGCTGATGACATGAAGTTATATAAAGAAATTAAATTTTCTAACGATGCACTACTATTGCAAGACGATATCGATCGAATCTGCTTATGGTGTATTACTAATAGAATGTCTTTAAATGCAGCTAAATGCCATCATATAGTCTTTACAAAAAAGAGAAAGCCGCTCGGAGTATCTTTGAATATTAATGGAGTGCTTATTCCCGAGGTTTCTGAAGTTAAAGATTTGGGCATAATTATAGACAAAAAATTAAAATTTAATACACAGATAGATTTTATAGTTAATCGTTCAGCTAAGATGCTAGGTTTTCTTAAGCGGAATACCAAAGAATTCAGAAATCCTAATTCTAAAATTATGTTATTTAATTCACTAGTCAGAAGCATACTTGAATATGGTAGTATCATATGGAACCCTTCCTATACTATCCATATTGATCGTATAGAAAGAATAAATAAAGCTTTTACTCGCCACCTTGCATTTGTTACCTCTGGTGTCAGTAATCGGTGCAGATACGAGCAAAGACTCGAACGTTTCAATATTGTTAGGCTCAAACATCGTAGATTAATGCTGGAAGTGATTGTTTTACATAAAATTCTTAATAATAACTTACACTGCAAAGCTTTCCTCAACAAGATATGTTTCAAAATTCCTAAGATACATGCGCGTTTAAAATCAAAAAAACTTTTTGTTTTGTCGTCAGTAAAAACCAATCTTGGTCGTCATTCCCCTTTATACCACACTTGTGATAATTACAACAATTTATTAAGCCACTTAGATTTGGATATTTTCTGTAACAGTCTGCCCAATATAAAAAAGACCCTTAATAAGTTTTTCTTAAAATCTCGATAACATTATATTTTTATATTTTTATTTAACTTATAAATCTTTGTTTTCAATTTCTAACTTGATTGTGTTTATATAGATTCCTCATATTTTGTTCATACTATTTTTAGATTACTATTGTAAGCCAGCAGCATACATTGTGTGAATGTTGAGCGCACCTATAATTGATGTACATTCTAGATTATTTTGTGAAATGAATTAAATTGTGTTATGATTGTACATTGTTGGTGAGCCGTAATAAATAAATAAATAAATAAACTTCAAACTTAAATGGGAATATTAATCCTGCTGCTATTAACTCACAAAATCTGCCATAAGTAGCATTTTTCATCATATCAGCAAAATATTCGTCAGATGTTACCTAGTTATCACCATTCCTGTCTTGGGTCATAATTGAAAACTTGCTCCAGTCATTAACCACATATCTGACAATTTCTGAACGCCCCTCCATCGCTCTATCTTGTGTTCCGTACATTAAATAAGAGAGAGAGCACGAAACAAACATGCACCGTCACCAACAATAGTGACAACAGTACATTCTTTAACTTCTCCATTAACGTTCAGATTTTCTTTAGCCATTTTAAAAAAGTCTAACCGACAAAACCTATACTTAAACCAAACGAAAACTTATCTGACATATGACAGTATGACTGACATAGTGATCTATCAACGCACAGCCCAAAAATTAAAAAAATAATCCTAATTTATTACACACGCTAAACAAAAGTAAAGCCGCAAAAACTATACCTAATTAATAATAATACTTCTTAACGCGAGCAAAGCCGCGGGCAAAGGCTAGTTGTCGTCGTAAAGTTCTCTCCAAAATAACTCAATTTAGATGGCGCTAGCATACAGAAATTCGTATATTTTAAACTGAAAAGTTACTAATCTTATATAGCCTGCATCTCCAAATCCTTTCTTAGGGGATGCCTACGTCATAGTAGCTTTATGCATGCAAAGTCTCAGCCCGATCGGTTTAAAATTGACAAAGTTTCATACAAACTTTCATCCCCTATTTTATCCCCTTAGCGGTAGAATTAATCAAAATCCTTTCTTAGCGGCTGCCTACGTCATAACATCTACCTGCATGCCAAATTTCAGCCCAATCCGCCCAGTGGTTTGGGCTGTGCGTTGATAGATCACTATGTCAGTCAGTCACCTTTGAGTTATATATATAGGATATGGCTATTGGACACCCGGCCATCTAGTCATTCCTTTACATCTATAGGCCAAAACCATTTTATCTAGAAAATCAACAGCACCCTTTGTTGGAGTAGTCCATGATCATTTTTGGTTTCTTCTGCTCTGAATCATTTATTTCTATTTTATTATGATTTGATTTGTACTCAACAAAATTAAATGTTTGTTTGTTTTTTTTCGGTATGTATGAGACGAAATCCATTTTTGAATTGAATGCTAAAGTAGATGAAAAAACAGGTTTTTTCGTATCTAAAAGATCTACCGGTATCTGACCTTTATTTTTCCGCAAGGTTCCAAGAATGGTAAGTTTACGATGTAAAAGATTTTCAGCTAATTTATAAGATGTAAAAAAAATCACATGTAAGGTTGTAGTCCTGTAAATCTTCTGTCAGTTCCAAAGCTACGCGCATTCCTTATTTTTTTCTGGCACGTATATATACAAACAAAATATAAAACAAATCAATAAGTAATGATGTACTAGAGCAAGTGGATGAATTTGAATATCTTGGATGTGGATTTAGCCGAGATGGAAGGTACACCCACAGTTAAGAAGAAGGTACACACACATATAGAGCGAAGAGTGAATGCGGGAAAAAGAGTGAACGGAGAGTTGGGGCTACTTCTCGATAGCCACCACCTCAGCCAGAAGGCACGTGTAGCAATACATAATGCAGTGCTTGTCCCAACATACAGTAATGTATGGAAGCGAGAGTTGGGTATGCAGAAAAGAGTATGAAAGTAAAATTAATGCGGTCGAAATGCAATCTCTTCGGAAAATCTGTGGAGTTAGGCTGACCGACCGCATTCGTAACGACGACGTAAGAGAGCGAGTAGGTATGAAAAAGAGTATTGGTGTAAAGATGCGAAAGGGAATGCTCCGATCTACCTAGACCAGATCGGTCATGTACTGAAGGAAGATGGAGTCAAGAGTCTGCGAAACCGGCGAGCGTGTATGAAGAGAATTATGAATGTTGAGGAAGCGAGTGATGTATGCAAAGATAGAGTTCTCTGGCACTCTGTTCTCTCTGCCTACCCTGCAAGGGACATGGCGTGATGATATGTATGTATGTATGTAATATATAAACAATCTAATTAACAAGTGCAGAACTGCTAATGAGAAAACTATTTCCATTTGTCGTTTAAGATTGAGTTATTCCTGCACACCTGTTTTCCTAGCCAAATTCAATATCAAGAGTACAGCACTGTATAAATGCGGGTTGGAAAAAGGAAATGTTAATCATATTTTTTCTGTTGTCCCAAGTTACAGTATTCCCCGTATGATTGTCTATCTTTTCTTTTATTTTTTTATTTTTTTGCGGTGGACTATGGATGCGTCTCGCCCTGCCAAATCGGTCCGGGGTGACGGAAGAGGCGGCGCATGACCCCATAGACCCAACGTGCAACTCCTCTCTTCGCCGTGCGAGCGGGCCACTGGTACCCGATCTTTGTCTTCGGTGGCCAGAAATTTCACGTCCTATCTTTTTTAAATACCTTCTTTCGTAGACCTTCTCGCCGCATATTATTATATTACTATCTCAACTTATAATTGGCATCAATATGAAATTTTAGTGTTCATGTTTTAATAACATAATAAAACTATTCTTTTAATTATATTCTATATTATCTTAACTTTAATGTTATACCTTAAGTCTTAGCTTGAATTCATCACTTTGGTCAATAAATTTTATCGGTAATATAAACCCGCAAAATTTCTACTCTAACGCTATATTCTACCGTTTACGACGCTACTGTAACATAAATAGGCCGCATTGCGCAAATTAGTCGTATAACCAAACAAGGAAAATTTTAAATTATAGTAGATACTAGAAAATGTAACTATATAGTTAATTCAAATTTATGTAACGTGATCTATATCTATACATAGTATAAAATAAAATCGCCGTTTTGGTCTGTACGTTTTGATCTTTTAAACTACTGAACGGATTTTATTATGGTGTTCATCAAAAGAGTGATTTGTGGGGTAGATTTATATGTATAATACATGCATATGCATGTATAGTACGAAATAATCTCGTTGACTTACTCATCAACGCCGAGTTGAAACTACTGCAGCTAGAAACACAAAATTTTGATAGTAGTTTGATTTTATGACATAGAGACCGACATTTTTTGGCGGCGGGCTATGAAGTGGTCACACCCCGCTAAATCCGTCATAGACCGGTTCTACATGTAGCTCACTTCACCACCACCACCTCAAAGGGGGTGTAACGCAGTGGCAAAGTATGTATGGTTAAAAAAATCATAATCAATTATTTTCAGATTATGCACAAGTACTCTTTAGTAAAATTAACTAAACACGTTTCAACATGTATCAATTTTCATCCTCTAACAGTGTAAAATAGTTATTAAAAATTTTGACAGTTGCTTTTATGGAGACGTTGAGACCCACTAAGAATGTTTCAGCATTTGTCAATTTTTTTCTTTGCGAGTGTAAAATATTAATAAAAAAAGCTGGTTGGTTGACCCAGTTCAACGTGGAGTATTTTAATTTAAGTCTTACCAGCAGTCTGGTAATTCTTACAATGGAAGTAATAGCGTTCATATTATGTACAAAGAGGTTGGGCACTGCCTTGTTTTTTTTTTTGGACAGGCTATAGTATGGTCTCATCCTGCACAATCCATCTAGAACGACAGAAGAGACGCCGCGTACTTCAGAACCTACCGTACACGTACCTTTCCTTTTTTTTATAGGTGGCGCGTTGACATATGTAACGTTACTTTTTATATAATGGGCATGATGACTGTATAAAAAGAATCATAAAATAATGGTTAATCAAAATAAAGTATGATAAAAAGAATTATAAAACAAAAACCAGTATTATCATAAAAATCGAGATTAATAAGATTTTCAATAAATTAAAAGTGAAAAAATAGCAATCGGCCATGTTTACTGAAACACCAATCAGAGCGTCTGACGTCAATCCCTTGTAAAGAACATCGTGCCGGCTAAACTTTTGTTGTGATTATGAGTTTCAATTGTTTTCTGTATCATATAATCAGTTTATTTGTTGTTTATCTCTGTTTTTGTGATAATAATATGAAAATCAAAGGATCATCGATGTTGAAATAAAGTGCTTTTTAGGCGAATAGTTCTAATTTGATAACAATCGACTTGATAATGTTGAGAGAGATTTTGGCCTTAAATAAAAACTTGTGAACTTAGATAGAATTTCGAAATGTAGCAACTTCCTTGTAAGTACATTTATTATTAATCTTCAATGATAAGCTTAATTTAATCTACACAACCCTTTTTATCTATCTCATATACATATAACGTATATCATAGGTTGTTTTTGATATTACCTAACAAAATATTCGTAGCTAAAAGTCATATTATTTACCTCATCTTACCATCTAATCTTGCAGTATTAGAAAATTTTTTAGAAGAAGATAAATAGAAGAAAAGTTCTCTGCTGTTTTGTATGAAATAAATTTAACTGAAAATATTACAAAAACAATTAAAGTAAGACTAAAGACCAGTACGAAAATAAACTTTGAAGATATGGTCGGATTACGGCATCAATAGTTTATCAATTCAGTTGGTGTCAAAAAGATGATAGCAAACTGACAGTGCTCATTCTTATTAATTCCAGACACACCTATGTATGATGAAATGGGGTAGAAGTTTAGAAAATGAAGAGAGAAACAATTAGTATGAAATTAGGAAAAAAGATATTTATGGACTACTTATATTAGAATCCGTATAACTCCGTCGCATTTACTAAAATTCACGATTGCGCTGTCACATCCGATTCTATCAAATGATATATCGATATTGCAATTATATAAAAGTTGAGTGTTTCTTGTTTTTATATAAAAGTTGAGTGTTTCTTGTGTGCAAGGTGTGTAACCTTGCAGTACCTGAAACGGGTATAACATAATCCAAAAACTTCATATTAGGTTCTTTTACCAAAGAAATATGCTTTTCAAGTATGCGTCGTTCAAAATGGCGGAAAAGTATAAACTTGTAATTTTTAGATATAGTCACGATTTGGTGTACTCTTCCATCGAAGTATTGTACTTCCGCCGCCAGTATTTGTGAGTTTGACAGTGACTGACACAGTTTGTTGCGCTACTTTTTTTTTGTCTATTACTTGCGAATTCGACGCCGGCAGGAACTATAATGCTATAACTATTGCTGTCCTTCTAATACTCCAACTCTGTCACATGTTTTTGACATTAAAATGTTATCAACTTCAATTTTATTTTTCTCAGACTTTGGGATGGTTCTCCACAATCTCATTTGGCTCATTAGCCTTTTGGCCACATCCAGTCGGGGCTCCTACAGACTTGAAATTTTATTGAATTTGTATGAATGTTTTTTCTGCCCTGTAGACGTCAAATGATTATAGATTTTACAAAATTTCGTTCCCAAAGGGAAATTCAGAGGTGTTAACCTAAACAAATTCTTTTTTTTTTTTAATAAACATCCAACAGATTTAAATTTCGGCAGGCATATTTGTGTGCAAAGGTAAAGTAACAACGGCTTTTTTAAAAATTCCACCCGAAAAAGGGATTGCGTAGGTGTTAACCCGAAAAAATCCATATTTTCAAACACTGCCCCTACAGACTTGGAATTTAGTGTGGACTCACTTTTTTAGCCTGTAAAGGTCAGATGAAGAGGATTTTAAGAAATTCCTTCTCCGAAAGGAATTCTATGCGGCAAATGTAAACGACACAACTAAACTGACGTAACCGATGCGAAGCGAGGGCGGGTCGCTAGTCTAATAATGTATATTCTTAGTTCAAAAAATATAATAAAATATTTGGCTCTAATAAAAAGCAAAAGAGGTTCATTTATCTCTGCCAGTCCATTGGCAATAAGTTACATGTAACATTGAATTATTCTATGAAAACAAAGAAGGATTAATATTTATTTTACGTATAATGAATTCTGCTAATATGTAGGTAACTTATATTTATATGACAGGTTAGCGTTCTTGAAATCATGACCCTTTATAATTCTCCTCAAAATGACACATTGAGCCTTATTGTTTAGAAGAATTTCATCTAAGCTTTGTCTTAATCAATAATGTTTTGGATAAGCTAACTCTACGCTAGACGGCAGACCCATTAACTATTAAAGAAACAATTTCTATTCATGTTATGCGTTTATTAGAAATTGTTAAACATTGTATTTGCCTCAGTAGTATTCTAAGCAAAGGTAGCTTATAAATACATACAGGGTCATAAGTGAACTATGAACCGCGGACAAAGTGCTAATTAATAATGTATATTTCAATTAGTAGGCATTTATAATCAATGTGTATGTAAATATATTGTGAAGCCAGTCGTCGAATATACGTTGTACAGATAATTTTCTTATTATTCCAGAATCTTGTGTCCCGGCTATCTCGAAAATATAACATATAAAGGGTGGGCCATCTGTTGGTACGTTTTTGAATTTCGTCGTATGACAACGGCAAACGAGCTACAGACCCGAAATTTTTACAGTTCATTAGCCATACCGTCCGCGGCACGAAACAACATGTTTTCTCTTGAAGAGCGTTTTGAAATTTTAAAAACTTATTTTCAAAGTCAGTGCTGTGTCGCCGAAACTGTGCGAATTTTGAAAAGAAATATGGGTCGTGATAGAGCACCCACCGAAGGAGCTATACGCAAATTGGTGAAGAAAGTTCGTGAGAAAGGGATGTTAGTGGATGACAGAAGTGGTCCCAGAGCTCGGACAGTGCGCACACCCGAGAATATTGAGGCTGTGGCCCAAAGTGTGAGACAGAATCCGACGACCTCAACTCGACGCCGATCGCAGCAACTGAGCATTAGTCGCACCAGCCTGAGGAGAATACTGCACAAAGACCTCGGATTATTCGCCTACAAGATCCAGATGACTCAGGAGTTGAAAGCAAATGACCATCCGCTTCGATATCAGTTCGCTGTGTGGGCCATAGACCAGGTCAATAATGACGTCGATTTTGGTCGAAAAATCATCATTTCGGACGAAGCGCATTTCCATCTCGGCGGATATGTGAACAAGCAAAACTGCCAGATTTGGGGTTCGGAACAGCCACACGCAATTGTAGAGAGACCAATGCATCCTCCAAGAGTCACAGTTTGGTGTGGATTTTGGAGTGATGGCATAATTGGCCCATTTTTCTTCGAAAATGATGCTGGCAACGCCGTTATCGTCAATGGCAAACGCTACAGAGCCATGTTGAGCAACTTTTTATGGCCTAAAATCGACGCTATGAATGTGGACGACCTTTGGTTTCAACAATATGGCGCCACATGTCATACAAGCCGACTTACGATCGACCTTCTGCGCACCAAGTTTAACAACCGCATAATCAGCCGTTCAGGAGATGTCAATTGGCCTGCGCGTAGCTGCGATTTGACACTGCTGGACTTCTTCCTTTGGGTTGCCGTTAAAGACTGATGTTATGCGAATAATCCAGAGACAATTCCAGCTTTGAAAAACAACATAACGACTGTTTTGAGTGAAATTGGCGCCGAGGTAGTTCAAAATGTCATCACTAATTGGGGTGACCGAATGGCATACTGTAAGGCCAGTAGAGGGAGCCACATGAACGAAATCGTTTTACATTCTTGACGGGGATACTTTTAGCTTTACAACAACAAAAAAATTAATAAAAAATATCAATGCATACTCTTTTGATCGCATTTTTAAAAACATACTAATAGATGGCCCACCCTGTATAAAATAACTAGAGGCCCATCCTCGCTTCGCGTCGGTATTCGGTCGCGTTGTCCCCGTATTTAAATTCTTTGATAACTTATAGGACATTCATTATAATGACATGCTGCAATTTTAATGTACATTAAATACACTACATATCTAATGTATTTAATTAAGTAAGGAATAATATTGTATTCTTAAAAATAGATTCCTAAACAACCAATTGTTTTTTATTAACGTGTAAAAATGTATATACAGAATTGTTTTTCTAAGAGTACCCAAATTTTTTTATGATGTTCTAGATATAATTAGGGTTATATAAAATATGACAAATATTTAAAATCACTAGTAATTACCCATTTATTTTCATTTGAAAATATCTAAAAATTTTCGCAATTTATGGACAAACTATCGTTATTACGCACGGCCATTCATAACGAAACTATCACATTACGCACACAAGTTCATGTTAAAAGTTATTGATACCTATCTAAATTTTAGCGAATACACACACTGATACTGTTTATTACTCACACATTCAACATGTAAATAAGTTTACGATTCCAATTTTCCTTCATTGTTTTAACAGGATTAGGGCCGTCATAATAAACATTAAAATATTAGTTTATTATTTTAAAATCGCATACTAATGTTCGTATTTATTAGCGTATTTAAAAAGTGGAATCAACTATTAACAACAATTAAACTTACCTATTTATTTTAGCCCCATGAAAAAACACTATCACTGATATTTCAGCAATTGTTCAAAATTAAGTCCATTTCTTTTAATACAAAGATGAGCACGCCTTCTTAAATTGTGTTTTAATACTATTTGTGTTCGAGCACTTTTCACTTCATTAAATGGAATAATAATTTTACTACGAAGATCCTCATAACTTTGTACTTCTTTAACGTAAACACGTCTCTTAATTTCACCCCACAAACTTAAAATGTAGCACCGTACCATCTCATAATACTCGCGATTCGAATATCTTGTTTGATCTGCCATTGTTGGAGATAAACAACAAAACAATTAACAAGTGTGCAATTAGGTCACGGTCAAATCGTTACTGACGAAAGTGACGATTTGGCACTGCGGACGCGCAGCGCGGGCGGCGGGGATGAAACAAGCCAATCAGTACCGACAAAGGAATCAAGTTACCTACTCTGTTTTATCGTGAGCGCTTGGTTTATGTTTGTATGTGTGTATTTATATTAATGAATGACTTACATATGTCATCAAATTTGGTGTTTATAGGTATTCACCAAATGGTTTTTTTGTTAAATAAAATCATATGTTTTTATTTCAATAATCAATTATACTATCGAATCTGAACCTCCTGTGCAATTTTGGGTACCCTTAGAAAAACAATCCTGTATATGTGTGTGTGTGTGTGTGTGTGTGTGTGTGTGTGTGTGTGTGTGTGTGTGTGTGTGTGTGTGTGTGTGTGTGTGTGTGTGTGTGTGTGTGTATATATATATATATATATATATATATATATATATATATATACATATATAATAATAATAATATTTATTACCAAAATGAGTACATATAAATTTACAGTTTGCGATGACCCCCAAACTAGGCGACAAGGCCTGTATCTTGGGATTCCGAGCACAAGTTGATTAAACAGTTAATAAATAAATATGTAACAAAATCATCAATAGTTATTGTCGTGTAGGTACACATCAATACAGTGGTTACACATCAACACAGTGGTCACACATCATTACACAATGATCCCACATCACTGTAGTAGTATACAACCATTAAAAGAAGAGAACTATAAAATAAGTACGTGTAAGAAATTCAAGCTTAAAAGTCCAAAAAAACAGCTTTGTAATACATCATTGGATTGGTTAGACTGGGAACGTGTGTGGTGTAAGTGGTTTATGTGATTGTGTGTGTGTGTTTAAGATTATGTGTGTAAGTGCGTGCGTGTTTAAGTGTGTATATGTGCGTGTTTCTGTGTGTGCTAATGTGTGTTTGCGTATATATGTCTTTGCGGGAGGCATTGTAAATATGGCTAGAAATTTTTACTGTAATCAAGATCAGAGGAAAGGCGATTTATATTCCAGAAGTTTTTCTGTAGCCTCGTAAGATAATATGAGCAACCAATTTCTGACAACATGTTTACAAGTTGGTATGCTACAGTTTAATATCTCACAATTTTTGCAAACATTATTGTATGTGTTAGGATGGGCGAAAAGAGGGCTGCTGAGAGCGATTGATGAAGACCATTTTGGCGTTGGCATTCTAAATACTCGACGTGCTGTAAGAGCGACGAAATCATCACGGTTCAAGAGAATCTTATGTGCCTTCACCGTAGCGCTTAAAATATAAAGCTGTCGCACACGGAGCACCTTAAATTCTTTGTATAATCTATTTGTGGGATATCTGAATGGTCGTCTCAGGATGACTTTTATTATAGCACGTTGGGCGATTTCCGCTTTTATCAGTAGAGTTTTGCATGCACTACCCCATACCGAAATACAATACTGTAGGATAGACTGACATAGTGCAAAATAAACCTGTCTGATGATTTCAGTTGGCGTACAGTCTCTGAGTTTCTTCATTAGAAATATTAATTTTCTTGCTCGACTAGAAAGAGATGCAATATGTTCTTTGTAGCTGATGTGTTCATCCATTATTATACCTAGGTAATTCAAAGACTTAGTGCGTTCTATTTGAGTGCACGTACATGAAATACCAGGCGGAGATTTGAAGATTCCACAAGAATGCAATCTCAAAATGTAGTCACTGTTGGGGCTGCCGACACTAGTTTTAGAAAAGGCGATGTACTTGGTTTTCTTAGCGTTTAGTGTCAGGCGATCTTCATCAAGTAATAGGGCAATGTCAGATACACCCTTCTCGGCAAGGCCATATACCTGGTCCCAAGTCTTACCGTGGAACACAACGACGGTGTCGTCAGCATAACTAATCACGTCCGCGTTAACTAGAGAGCAGTCGACAATGTTATTCATGAAGAGAGTGAAAAGAGAAGGACCAAGGATACTGCCCTGTGGAACACCGTATTCAATTTTTAAACTGCTGCTAGCGTACGAGCCCACTTTTACAAACTGTTTACGCTCAGTTAAATAACTTGACAACCACTTCAAAGCCACACCACGAATTCCTAGACTCTCCATCTTCCTAAGAAGCAGGCCCACCGAGACGCTGTCAAACGCCTTGGCTAAGTCCAAGAATACAGCTATGCATTTTTCTCCTGCTTCCACATGAGAAGATATTGTGTTGACAAGAAGTGAAACAGCATCTTTGGTGGACCTACCCTTTCGAAATCCAAATTGTCTGTCTGAAATTACGTGATGTTTATCCAAGTATGAGGCTAAACGAGTATTGACTATACTTGCCAGCAGTTTTGAGACCGTACTTAGCAGAGCTATAGGTCTATAATTATCCGGTTGCTTTTGATCACCGTTTTTATAAATGGGGGACACTGCAGCAGTTTTCCAAAACTCGGGGAAGATTCCGGATGCTAAGCTACAATTATATATGTGCACTAGGGGTGTTAAGATGGAATTGAGGCACTTTTTTAGCAACGATACAGTTATTTTATCAGGACCGGGCGCGCTGTGTGAATTACGCTGTGCAATAAGTGTACGTAATTCGAAGAGGTCTGTTGGAGCCAATAATAATGAGTCCAGTATGCAAACTGAAGGTCTGTGAGCTGATATGAGAGCATTTGCCGTGGTACGCCTTTTGTCAAGTATTTTTACAGCTAAATTGTTACCAACTGATGCAAAGTGTGTATTACAGCGCTCCAGTGATTCGCATGGACTGTTTATCACATTCCGCAGGAGATTGGTGGAGTCATTGTGCGTAGTTTTCAAATAACAGATGTCCTTAATTACTCTCCAAAGTCTTTTCACATCGTTTTTATTATCCAAGAGTTGTTTGTTATAAAATTCGTTTTTCGTTTTTTTAATCTGCTTGTTGCAAAAGTTACGGTATCTTGTGTAAATTAAGTGGCATACTGGGTCGTCAGGGTGACGTTTAGCATCCAGATGTAGTTTGTCCCTATGTTGCATGCATCTAAGAAGACCCGTGGTTACCCAAGGTTTTATAGTGACCGGGGCGTCGACAGGAGAGGAGCCCGAGAGGGCATACCGCCGAGCGGGCCACCGAAGACAAATATCGGGTACCGGTGGCCCGCTCGCATGGCGAAGAAGAGATGCTTGCAGGGTGGGTCAATGGGGTTGCGCGCCACCTCTTCCGTCACCCCGGCCCGATTTGGCAAAAAAAAAAAAAAATAAGGTTTTATAGTGACCCATCTACGTCCCATCTTGATATTCCTTGTATGTTTGTACATAGCACTTGTCAATATATCACTAAAGGCCTTTTTTACAGCTGAGTTAACGCAATTTTCAGCGGTCACAGAAGACCAATCGACCTGATTAATTTCTGCGGCCACAGCATCTTCATTCACAATACGTCTGTCGCATCTTTGGAGCTTTTTCTATTTCAGATGAGATGTGCATCCTATTACAATGTCGTGGTCGGTAATAGATGACTTGCAGACAAGACCAAAAGAAAGTGTGTTTGATTTAATAAAAATATGATCTAGGCAGGAGTTACCTCTTGTTGGCTTGGTGATGGCTGGGAGCAGACCGTGAGACGCCATGAGACTCAGAAACATTGCCACTTGCTGGTCTGCGCTGTCGCGTATGTTAATATGTATGTCGCCTGTCACTATAATAGTCAAGTATTGCTTTAAGGAATGAAGTGTAGAATCTAAGGAGTTAAAAAAAGCGGTGAGATTTCTAATTGACGGCGAACGATAAGCCCCGATTAATATTGTTTTGCATTCAACCTCAATTAGAATTGAGTCGGCATCGTCAATTTTTAGTGATATAGTTGAGATTTCCAGAGAATTTTAATGTAAATTACGACTCCACCATTTTTATTTTTTTGTGATGTGGAGTGGAAGTTTTTATATCCTGCTATTTCATCTATTTTTTGACATTCAGAGAGCCAGCATTCAGACAAAACTTTAACGTCCATATCCACGTCTAAACGTTGCAAAGTAAGGATAAACTTATCAAAATTGCACTGAAAACTTCTTATATTAAGCGCTAGCACTTTAAGATTGTAGTCAGTGAGTTTCGCCAGAAGATTACATATTATTTTTGATTGACATAATTCCGGGGAGTTTACCATATGACACTTTATTGATAAGGTATCGTCAAGGTCATCCGTTATACTAAGTAAAGCCATCCTGATAGAAGTGAAACAAATTTATATTATATATCTTATTTTTAAGTGTCACATCAGAAACAACCGAAAATGTATATCTATTATAGATGAAATGAAAGCGAGTATTTGCCAGAACTATTGCCCTTCTGTAAATAAAAAAGCCATATCTTTGTAAATATAATGATGGTGTGTTGTGTGAGTTCTGTATACCTATAAAATCATTAAATAAACTAAGTCCGCTAACATTAGCAAATAATTGCTTACGCAGGGTAGAATAAACTATGTTTAAAATATTATAAAATAACGTTATAGTAAGTGATTGTAATTTATGAGAGTGAGATTTCTGTGTGATGTATGAGATCAGTTTACATAAGAATTGAACAAATAACATATTATGTTCAAAAATATTATTTAAAAATAATGAAAGATAATCTGAATGAACTATGACTAATATAATATTATATAAACCTTTAGTTTGAAGACGTAAGTTTTGTTTATTTGTAATATTTAGCATATAGGCGACACCAAACATCGATTTTTTCTTGGAATTATGTTGGACCTCGAGGGAGTGAGAAACCCTGACTATTTTCGAGATCGTCCATACTTTTAATACGGATGGCTGGGTTTCCCTCTCGCTTCCGCAAGTATACGCTACCACCTTTGATCCAACAAAATTAATAATCTGTCGATTTGGCGAAGCGCCTAGCAGAACGAAATAACTGCCTGTTTTCCTGCGTCAGACGTTCATTTACATAAATGATTGTCGATGTGTCACCCACACCTATATCCGCACACGTAAGATTTCTTCTAACTTTTGCAGCTGCTAAGAATTCCTCACGGGTTTGGCGACGAAGAAAACGGGCAATCAGAGGACGATGTGAGCGCGTGGGTAGGTTGTCGTTTGAATCGGACTGAGCTACAACCCTTTCTTTTTTTTTTTTTTTTTTTTTTTTTTTTTTTTTTTTTTGTGGTGGGCCATGGACGTCGCACCCCGCCAAATCGGTCCGGGGTGACGGAAGAGGCGGCGCGCAACCCCATTGACCCACCCTGCAAGCACCTCTTCTTCGCCATGCGAGCGGGCCACCGGTACCCGATCTTTGTCTTTGGTGGCCTGCTCGGCGGTATGCCCTCTCAGGCTCCTCTCCTGTGGACGCCCCGACAGATTTCGCCATCGGGGCGTCGTCCTCACGCGGTGGCCTCGCGTCGGGTGACCGGACAATTCCCCGGTCCGATCACCCGAAGCCTCGGTTAGGGCGGCATCAGGCGCAGGTATTCGCGCCTGCGCCGCCCCGGCCGCGGGCGGCGGCCCGGGTCACGGGAATCCTCCCGGTCCCGTTCCGCCGCCTCCTTCTGCGAGATGACAGCCTCGCAGAAGGCGGCGACCGCGTCCCAATTCCTGACGCTGTCGACCATCGCCCTCGCGACAGCCGGCAGCGTCAGGTCGGCACCGATAATAGCGACGAGGTCGCGGCGCTGCCCGTCCCAGCCCGAGCATTCCTCGACCGTATGTTGCGCCGTGTCCTCGTCACTACTGCAATGATGGCAGCCCGGAGTCCATTCCCTGTGCACGACCGTGTGCAGGTATTTCCCGAAACACCCGTGCCCCGTTAACACCTGCACCAGTCGGAAGGTGAGGACCCCGTGCCGCCGCTCCATCCATTCCATCAGTACGGGCCGGAGGGCCTCAACGGTAATGACACCGTGTCTAGGCCTCTCCAGCCGCGTAGCCCAACGGGCGATGACTTCTCGGCGGGCGTCCTCGCGCCAGGTGGCTATCTCGTTAAACGATGGGGAGCCACCCTCTTCGCGCATTGAGGTAACCCGCCGGTAGAGGTCGGAGAGCATCTCCGCCTCTAGGTCCCACGGGGGTGTCCCGGCCAATAGGCACGCCGCCTCTGTCGACACCGTGCGGTACCCGCGAATGGCTCTGACCGCCATGGCTCGCTGTGGCCTCCACAGCACCGCCCTGAGCTGGGCGTTCAGAGCCCTCGCCCACACGGGTGCGCCGTACATGGCCATTGAGCGGATCACCCCCGCATACAGCCGTCGGCCCTCGAAACTGGGTCCGCCCACGTTCGGCATGAGCCGAGAAAGGGCGGACGCCGCGCCGACCAGCCGGGAAGCAATTTGGCGAAAATGCTCCCGGAACCACCATCGCCCGTCGAGCACCAGACCCAAGTACCTCATATGGGCCTGGATACTGATGTGGATGGAGTTGACGACTAACGAGGCGCCGATAGGCAGCCTCATACGGGGCCCATGGAATAGTAGGGCCTCCGTCTTGTTTAGGGCCACCCTGAGCCCCAGCGCCTCGATCCGCCTGACCATCTCCTCGGTGCCGAGAGTGGCCAGGCTCGCCGCCTCTTCGAGTGTTCTGCCTCGGGCTGTGACGAGCGTGTCGTCAGCATAGCAAATAACGCTCAGCCCGGGGGGGAGACTCCCTCTCAACGCCCAGTCGTACCCGATGTCCCACGACTGAGCTACAACCCTACGCGGTCCGACCCGAGTGGCATAGTCTAAGTCTCTCACATCCAGTGAAACTCCTATTTTACTCGAGATTACTTGAATAATATGCATTGGACTTTCTCCCATGAGCTCATTAATACCATGTATTTCCACTTCATTGCGCAAACTGGCCTGGGCCCGTGAGTCTAGTTCTTGCTTTAGTTCTGATATTTTATTTCGGTTTAGTAGTATCTCTTTTTGATATTCCTCTACTTTACATAGGCGCGAGGTGAGATCGGTAAATTTAGTTTCCTGTTCATCTAACCGCCTGACACAATGTTTAACTAATTCCGAGAGTGAGTACATATAAGAATTTATTTCGCCTATGTCATTTCGCAATAATTTGATCTCTCCAATTAGTGACGTCATATCGGAATCCACGGGTGAGCGGCTCATGGGACTCGATGGTTGTGTTGTTATCGAGCGCACGGGTGTATTAGTATTGTCCTTCTTTGGCTCTTTACAGCGGCAAAGCGGACATATCCAGATGGAGTCGTCGAGGTTTTTTTTATCCGTTATGTTTACACAAAGTAGATGAAAAGTGTTGAGACATCTCGTGCACTTGATGCAAGTCTTACTGCTGGTGATCCGTACGGGTTTAGTGCATTCACCGCATTCTACAGGTATCTTTGTTTTATCCATAATTCTATAGTTGAGGAGAAATTGGAGAAAATAATAAGTTGTAAGCGTCGCTTGCACCTGGTAGTTGGCCGATGAGGTGCAAAGTCCAGAGCGCCTCACTGTCGCTTGCTAGAAGGAGACGATTTATTTGCAACACGGAGCCCGTCTCTTTTACTCGCGGTGAGGAGGAGCCTACCTCAGCGCACGACACGGTTAGCTTTATATTACAGATTTATCGAAGAATACGATCAGTATGGCACTTTGACACAAGAGATAACTGAGTAACGACCGAAAATAGTGTGAAGTAATTATCACTTTTACTAAGTATACACAAATGCGACCACACCGTACTAAATCTCAACTGGTACTTGATATATATATAGTCCAGTTAGATGGGCTGTAGAGCTTGTGTGCGGCTGGATGATAGAATGTCGCCTTGGTTTGGCGTCAAAATCGGCGTTAAGCAGGGTTAAGCATATCTAGATAAATGTCTCCAAAGGTTGAACGATATGAATGTGGGAGTCTAGATGGGCGACTCAGTGGTCAGTGCTCTGCTCTATGCAGATGATGCAGTCCTGCTAGCGCAGTCAGCGACTGACCTGCAGACCCTAGTCGACACAATGGCAGAAGATTGTAAGAAAAGGAGTCTACGCGTGAATGTGAGCATAACCAAAATAATGGTCTTCGAAAGAGATGAAGCCAGAATAGATGTAAGAAGAACAATAAATAATCATGTACTAGAGCAAGTGGATGAATTTGCATATCTTGGATGTGGATTTAGCCGAGATGGAAGGTACACCACTGACATAGAGCGAAGAGTGAATGCGGAAAATAGAGTGAACGGAGCGTTGGTACAACTTCTTGGTAGCCACCACCTCAGCCAGAAGGCACATGTAGCAATACATAACGCAGTGCTTGTTGCCAGAAGGCAGGTGTAGCAATACATACCATTACTGTATGGAAGCGAGAACGTACCCAGCGTACGCAAAAAAGAGCATGAAAGTAAAATTAATGCGGTCGAAATGCGATCTCTACGGAAAATCTATAGAGTTAGGCTGACCGATCGCATTCGTAACGACGACGTAAGGGAGCGAGTAGGTATGAAAGAGAGTATTGGTGTAAAGATGCGAAAAGGAATGCTCCGATGGTTCGGACATGTGGAAAGAATGCCGAACGAACAAGGCCGGCTTTACCTATAGTGCAGAGGGTGCGGTGCACCCGGGCGCCGTGTGTTAGGGGGCGCCGAAAGGCGCTCGAGACACAGAGCCTCCACTGTAACGCTCCACACGGAGCGGGCACACCGTACGCAGCCAGTGCCTCACCATCTATAAACGAAGTGGGTGCGTTATTTGACAGGTTTGGGTGGGTTGCTTTGTCGCCATGCTCACTGTAACTTCATAATCCGATCGCGTTTACCTGATTTTGTGTCAAAACAACGAGACTTAGCATGCGACAACGCATTGCAGCGAGGTTCGGAGTTTAGTCGAACGTGTTGTAACTATCAACTTATTCCATTTTGTTCCCCATTTTGAAACAAGAGGGCGCCAGGTTATTGATTGCACCCGGGCGCTACATGTGCTAGAGCCGCTCCTGCGAACGAACGTCTGGTTAAGAAGATATACAATGCGATAGTGGAAGGATGTAGGTACCGGGGGAGATTGAGAATAACTCGAGACTAGATTGGTCACGTACTGAAGGAAAGTGGAGTCAAGAGTCTCCGAAACCGGCGAGCTTGTATGAAGAGAATAGAAAGAAGATTGCAGTATGCAAGGACAGAGTTCTCTGGCACTCTGTTCTCTCTGCCTACTCTGGCGATGAGGGATATGGCGTGATGATATGTATGTATGTATATATACATATATCTATATACATATACATATATATAGATATATATATATATATATATATATATATATATATATATATATATATATATATATACATACATACATATCATCACGCCATATCCCTTGCAGGGTAGGCAGAGAGAACAGAGCGCCAGAGAACTCTATCTCTGCATACTTCACTCGCTTACTCAACATTCATAATTCTCTTCATACACGCTCGTCGGTTTCGGAGACTCTTGACTCCACCTTCCTTCAGTACATGACCGATCTGGTCTAGGTAGGTTAGTCTCGGTCTCCCTCGGTACCTACATCCTTCCACTTTCGCATTGTATATCTTCTTAACCAGGCGTTCGTTCGGCATTCTTTCCACATGTCCGAACCATCGGAGCATTCCCTTTCGCATCTTTACACCAATACTCTCTTTCATACCTACTCGCTCTCTTACGTCGTCGTTACGAATGCGGTCGGTCAGCCTAACTCCACAGATTTTCCGCAGAGATCGCATTTCGACCGCATTAATTTTACTGTCATACTCTTTTCTGCATACCCAACTCTCGCTTCCACACAGTAATGTTGGGACAAGCACTGCGTTATGTATTGCTACACGTGCCTTCTGGTTGAGGTGGTGGCTGCCGAGAAGTTGCCCCAACGCTCCGTTTACTCTATTTCCCGCATTCACTCTTCGCTCTATATCAGTGGTGTACCTTCCATCTCGGCTAAATCCACATCCAAGATATACAAATTCATCCACTTGCTCTAGTACATCATTACCTATTGTTACTCTTACATCTGTTCTGGTTTTATCTCTTTCAAAGACATTTCATTAGTTTGGTTTTGCTCACATTCACGCGTAGACCATATATATATATATATATGTATATATATATATATATATATATATATATATCTAGCTAACATACTCGTATATCTATACCTAGTATAAAATATAATCGCTGCGGCTGTCTGTACGCTTAGATCTTTTAAACTACGCAACGAATTGAAATACGGTTTTCTTCAATAGACAGAGTGATTTAAAAAAAAAAAGGTCTTTATGTATAATACATACATATTATAGTAGAAAAAGCCGAGATTTAAAGTAAATTGTAATTCGATGTTGTAAAAAAATACGTTTATACGCTTACATAACAAACTCAATACGATTTTTTATATCTTAAAAAGATCTACAAAACATTCCGCGATGGTATATGTCTATCCCTTGAGGTTTACCTACAGTAAAGTTTTTTAGTGGTAGGATCTCACCCTCTTGACGGCTTTCTGTCTGCAGCCACGGGCCGGTCCGTCCAGGGTAGTACCAAACTTTCTCAGAAGATCGAGGTCTGGGTAATGGCAATGTGCTATTGCGCTTCGTTCGGTGACCCAGAGAGCCGGAAGCTCAACTGGGTGGATTTAGGGTTTGTATTGGTAGGACGCGGCCTGGCTATACCTTTCGTATTGCAAGGGCCCATGGACGGCAGTAACACTTACCATCAGGTGTGCTGCTTGTTCGTGTGCCACCATATGCAATAGAAAATAAATAAAAAGTAATCATATTTATTTTCACACGTTAATAAAAAACTGGTTGTTAATTATTATTATTTAATTATTTATACGACCAACTAGGATCATTATAAATATAAAATTCATACAAATATATAAATATCACGATAAAACAAATTAAAATAAAATACAATGTTTAATTTTTTTTTTTTTATATTACCTAGTCCGTACATGAACCATGCCACAGTAGTTAAAGTACTGACAGTCATAGCGTTCTACGAATGCTGAGCGCATTCGTAGAACGCTGTATCGTATGCTGTTGCGGCTGGCCTGCACCCTGCGCACGAGGGTTGTGCGCAGCCTGCGTACGATTGAATAGAAACAATCCATACGCGCTTCGATGAACATTCCGGCCGCACTACAGAACCGAGGCAGCCCCAACAACACTCTAAACGCATTATTGAACTGCAACACGCAGTGCACTGTACTGTTCCCACAAATAATTCGCCCACAAACTGCACGTATAGAAGGATGTATAAAATGCTCTAAACAAAGTGATTTTGACGTCCCTCGAACAACGTACAAATCTGCGAGATATCACATTAACACGAACAGACAACGCCCCTACGCTCCCTCTATATCGGCATAATCACTCTATTTAGAGGACATCCTTTAAGTTTAATAGACGGTGTATTACCTGGACATTTACCCCGGGGACGAAAGACCATGCTCACACTCTTAACATTATAAATCAATCCGTGAACATTCACATGCCTTTCACAAATGCTAAGACGCTTCGATAAACCCATCCATAGAGGCGCTCAGAAGCTGGTGCTTCTGATATGGTTATCAAAATTATGCTGATGATATGGTTATCATCAGCATAATTTATATTATTAAGGCATACGCCGCCAATATGACAACCAAGAGAAGCTGCTGAGGTCCTCTATCAACGCATTTATACAGGGTGGAAGGGGATCGCTCCTGAAAACAAAGACAGGGGACCCTACTAGTCCTACTTGTATTGATAGGCTAGAAAAAAAATCGAGTCGGATGAAAAAAAAATTTTTTTTTCGTTGAACTCTTGAACATATGATCGTGAGTTGAATAGGTATTTAAAAATCATTTTTTGGGGGGCATAGTCCGGAGCGTGCTCGTTCGCGTCCCCTGCCAGTCTAATTAGACTGCTAATCCGGCTCGAAATGCGTACCGCAATGCGGGTTAGGGCGTCCCCTGGAGGCGACGCGTACCGACCCGCCCCCGTCGGTACGAACATCGGCAGTTGCGGCGATGGGGGCCACCACCCATCACGCCTTGCCCAGTTAGGCGAGTCGAGGAGAACGGAGTGCCGGGTGGGCACGTGGAATGTAAGAGGTTGTGTGGAAGGTAAGTTGCACGAGCTGATATCCGTCATGGCGGAAAAACAGCTAGACGTGCTCTGTGTAACAGAGACCAAGCGAAGGGGCAGCGACGCCTGCGATCTTCCTGGTGGCGGGATGGCTCTGTGGTCTGGTGTACCACAGAGCGATCGAGCCAGCATGGGGGTAGGAGTGCTGTTGTCCTCTCACTTGGCCTCAGGTGTGAAGGATTACGGAATGTATGATCCCAGACTTCTCTGGGTCCGTATAAAACTAGGTGTCACCAAGGTATTCATGGTTGTAGCATATGCTCCCGTATGATCCTCGGTGGCATCAGACCTAGAGAAGTTTTGGGACAATGTTAGGGAAGTTCTGGATATGGCAGAAACCAGTGAACGCGTGATTGTATGCGGAGATTTGAACGGATGGGTGGGGACCAAGCGTCCCGACTATGAGGACGTACTTGGTCCATTTGGTGATAGTGATCTATGCAGTCGGATTTTTGATTTTATATATTATTTTGGGGCCAGCAAAAAAAAATAAATTATCTATATAAAGTATATAAGACGACTGGCTGTATTGATTATAAATGTCTACTAATTGCAATATAAATTAGTAATTAGCACTTTGCCCGCGGCTCGTAGTTCACTTATGACCACAGGGTCATAAGTGAACTATGAGCCACGTATATACAGAGATACGCTACCTTCGCTTAGAATAGGACTGAAGTAAATACAAAGTTTATCAATTTCTATCAAAAGCATAACATGAATAGAAATTGTTTCTCTAGTACTTAATGGGTCTGCCATCTAGCGTAGAGTTAGTTTATCCAAAACAATATTGGTTAAGACAAAGCTTAGATGAAATTCTTCTAAATAATAAGGTTCAATGTACCATTTTGAGGTGACTCTTAAAGGGTCACGATTTCAAGGACGCTAAACTGTTATATAAATATAGGTTAACCACATATTAGCAGAATTTATTATACGTAAAATAAATATTAATCCTTCTTTGTTTTCATAGAATAATTCAATCTTACATGTAACTTGTTGCTAATGGAGTGGCAGAGATAAATGAACCTGGCTGGTTTTGATACCATTAAAAGGTTAAATTTCCAAAAAAGTAACACTTTAGTAAAATGTTGTTTCTCGCCGTTTTCATTTGTTTTTATTTCTGTCAAATTGAGTGAATCTAATGAAGAAATTCGATACATTTTAAGATTTTATTACAAAAAAGGAATAAATGCAACGGAAACCACAAAAAAAAATGTGACGTTTATGAACCTAATGCAGTATTAGAAAAAGTGCTACTCTTTCTAATACTAAATATATAAAAATTAAAAAGGCAGAAATAATAAAAAGGAAATATTAAGGATCGAACCGAGCTGTCTGAATTAGACTATTCAATTTCCCAATTGAATTATTTCCATTCTTGAGGATACTTAATGGCCAAACTTAAATTCATATTCTAATTATATTTTTTCGTTGCATAGAAACACTGACAAAACAATATATTATAAAGAAGAAAAACCTAGTTAAATTGATTGTTCGTCTGAATCTAATATCTCTCTATAAATTTTGCCAACATTGGAAAGGAAAAATAAACTACTTGTGTGTGTTATTACGAATGAAAAACTAATTAATAACGGATAAAATAGTGATGATTATGCGATTTATTGTAACTAATAAGAACCAACGGATGTTTATTGCTGAAAATGTATTGAGACGCTACATTGATTTATTAAGGACTAATACTTACAAGTAGGGCCGAAGATTGTCTCGACACATTAACCTTGAACTTTTAGATCAATGACCTCTTTGTGATACTTACACTGTTGCCAATAGAATACCCTGAGAATTTAGATTGTAAGATACAATAAAAATCAGTTGTGCTAATAACGTTATATTCTATAGTGTTACATATACAAGACAGCGACATCGAACGACACGAACCTTACACAATTTTCACATAGCATACACTATGACTAGCTTAAATCTATACGTGTGTGTGTATAGATTGGATAGATGTAGCGACATATTTAGCCCTCAGTAGGATATGATATGGTCTAAATGTAGAAGGTCTCCAACTAAACTTCGTTACTAGATTATCACAGACGCACTCGCTATGGTGCTAAACAAGCAGCGAGAAAGAATCTTGGTGGGGAAGAACTCCTGGTCACCATCACAAATGCAGTTGTACAACAATAACACATGATGTTTTCGATACGGCTGCAACAAGTCGAACAAGTCCAATCCACCAAGAAATCAATCAAAGCCAGAGTACCTCAAGGGAGTTACGTCTCGCCGACGTGTTACGCCTGGTACACCAACCATATACTAGTTATTGAACAGGCTAAGCTCGCCTTGTAACTTATCTAGAAGGTAGGAGTAATTTTCTTTTATTATGGTATGTAGCTAAAAATAAGTAAAGAAAATGGTGTATAAATTTCAACAAAATATTACATTTTACTTAGACGATTTGGCTTTAATTTAAGTCAGTTTTACTATTTAATTGGTTTGACTGCATACATGGCGTAGTGTTTAAAATACCGACCTTCCGTGCCAGTGCTGTGAGTTCGATTCCCATGGAAGACAATATTTTGTGCGATCCACAAAGTGTTGTTCTGAGAATGGGTGAAATCTGAATGGTTTCTGAGAACGTGTTAACATACAAAAATATATATATATATATATATATATATATATATATATATATATATATATATATATATATATATATATACAAATATATATATATATATATATATATAGATATATAGATATATTCTATTCTATCTAGTACCAATAAATAAACATTACACGTCGATCTCTGAAAAGAGCTCATCAGGCCATCGGTTAATTTTGGCTTCGTAAAGTGTTGCCGCTATAGCACACCTGTGTTACTTTCATCAGACGTTGCAAAAATGCGACAGTGAAGTGGCATCATATAGAGTTGTTAAAACCTTAATAATTAAGTATAAGCAGCTTCTATAATAAGTATATTTTAGTAAACTATTGGTGCTTCTCTAAGTACAAATGTACGTATTATCCTCCGAGAGGTCAGTAAAAAAATTGTTAACACTCTGTAAATGTACATCTACATATACACACACACGCACACGGACACGCACACGACCACGCACGTACACACACACACACATACACACGCACACATATATATACATCTGCAATATGTTTTCAATAAAACTTTGAAATTGCCATAATAAACTCGAATGGGTTCACGAAACAGTAGAAATGAAATTCTGTTTTCCGTTCTCGTTCTTGCGGATTAAAGGAGCTCGCAGCTGTTTTCATAACAAAGGAACTTGATTGAGTTTATCCACATAATTATCAGACTAACAATCTAATATCATGATTTTAGGCATTTATATAAAATAAACGAGTTGAGAGATCAACATTTAATTAGAAATAAAGTTTATATTAAGGATCAAAATTCAATTAGGAATAATGTTTTCATAACTTAGTAAATACACTGATTATCATATTTTATTCGCCTGCGGGCGTCATTCGAGACAACTATTAGATCATTACAAATTAGATTTTCGCCTTCCACTTTTTTGTATATCCATAATCACAGTAATTGGAAATCGAATTCCCGATCGCATGAATGTGTTATACGTTTCCTAGGAGAAAACTGCTGCACACTCTCCGAGTGAGACCCTTAACAGATTTGTACGACTCCTACGGGCAAGTGAAGGTTGGTGATTATTATATTCATATCTCATCACCATACGGTTAACGGTTATAATAAATCTAAGCTGTAAAATAGACATTTAACGTTTTCAAGGCTCGCCGCGCTAATAGACCTAAAAAATTTTTTTCATTCACATCTTTCTGATCAGACTCTCCAGCTCATGTAGCGGAGAAAAGAAATGACAGTGCAGTCATCAGCCGATTGGTGCGAACATAGGCCGCTCAGCTAAATAGGCCGCTCTCCAGGTCTGTGCGTCGCGATAATCGCCAATTTAATATGCTCCGTAATGAAGAAGCGATAGAGCAGAACCGTGGCTCAAAAGTGTTTACACAAGATCTGTCTATTGGGCAAAGCCAAATGACTAAGCTGAAGACCGATGACGGCACTGTCATTCCATCCCAGAGTGAGATCTTGAGAGAGGTCGAAAGGTTCTATGGACTATGTTATATGTTTTATATACTACTATACTCTTCTATATAAATCATCCCGAAGATCCTAGATCCAAGTTAGCTCGGCATTCTACCAAAGAAATCCCAGACATTAGCTTGTGCGAGATCGGAATGGTTTTCAAACAACTAAAAACAGTAAGGCACCGGGAGATGACGGAATTACGGCAGAGCTCCTGAACTCCTCCTGACTGTCTTAAAAGTTCTTCAGAAGCTATTTAGTTCCGTTATCCTCGGGACGACGTTCCAAAGTCATAGACCAGGAGTGTGATTGTGCTGTTCTTTAAGAAAGGCGACATAGCTCTTCTAAAAACTACAGACCCATCTCACTCTTGAGCCAAGTCTACAATTTGTTTTCGAGGGTCATTACCAATCAACTCACGTGCAAGCTTGATGACTTCCAGTCGCCTGAATAAACTGGCTTCCGAAAAGGCTATAGCATCGTAGACCATATCCTCACGCTTCGGCAGATTATCCAGAAGACCGAAGAGTATAATCGGCCACTGTGTGAAGCATTTGTGGACTATGAGAAAGCCTTTGATTCAGTCGAAACTTGGGCGGTGCTACAGTCCCTTCAGCGGTGCCAAATCGACCATCGTTATATCGAAGTGCTAAAGTGTTTTTACAGGAAAGCCACAATGTCAGTCCGTATTCGGGATAAGAGTACGAAACCCACCCAGTTGCAGAAAGACGTGAGACAGGGAGATGTTATGTCACAGATGTCGTAAAAGGCTTTCTCATTGTTCACAAACGCTCGACACAGAGGCTGATCGTACCTATTCCTCAGTCTTCTAGATAAACTGCCAAAGCATGTGGATGTAGTTTATGGTATTATAAGCCTTTTCAGAAACTAGCTTGTTGACTTTTAGTATTATTTTCTACTTTTTAGTTTAGTAAGTAGTAAATTGAACTAAAACTACACACGCTTTTGTAAGTAACAAAAGCGTATGTAGTTTTAGTTCAATTTACCATAAATGTGTGATTTTTAATTTTCTAAATAATGAATTATTCAAATTATTCACGTCTATATGAATTATATAAAAAAGTCGCTAATCCTGAAAATCCTGGTAAGGATAATGGCACAAACCCTATAAATTATTTTATAATTGTCAGTCCTTGATAAGTGAGCAAAACCTTCAAATTAATCCAACATTTAGAAAGGGCCGAAATCACGCTTAAGGATTATGTTACATATGTGTGTACATATAAACATAGAATAGAATCAGATTTATTGGCAATATAACAAATGAGCAAATAGGTAACAGTTACAATATATGTATCACTTTTATTTACTAATTACACATTATATTATCAACAGGGGAATGCTCAGCGCTGTATGGCATAATATATATGCACGGCTGGTTTTCAGCAAACCCCTAGAGAGTAAAAAAATGATAATAAAATAATTAAAGCAAGAGTAGTAATAATAGAAATAACATAAAGTAAAGAATAAAGAAAATGAAAAGATAGGTGAAGAATTAAATTGTAATGTGATTTTTTTTTTTTTTTTTTTTTTGGGGGCGGGTTACGGTCGGCACACTCCTCGCACCACTCCGTCCGGGGTGACAGAGGGGCGTAAGCATGCACACCCGTAACCCACCCGTGACGTCGCCTTCGTCGTTGGGCCAACCACCGGAGCAGAGTGACTTGACGTCAGTGGTTGGCCCGACGGAATACCCCTGAGGAGTACCCTCTCCTCGACCGACGTCCCCCCCTCGGGTAGGATGTCGGCCTTTCCTCGCGCGGTCGGCCTCTCGGCGGGTGACGGACTAAATCCCCGATCCAGTCACCCGCGGCCTCGGCTAGGGCGGCATCAGGCGCAGGTAATCGCGCCTGCGCCGCCCCAGTCGCCGGCGGCGGCTCGCGTCGTCGAGGAGACGCTCCTCGCGCACGCGCTCCGCCGCCTCCTTCCGCGAGACTACTGCCTCGCAGAAGGATGCGACCGCGTCCCAGTTCCTGACGCTGTCGAGCATCGCCCTGGCGATGGTCGGCAGCGTCAGGTCAGCACCGATGATCGCGACGAGTTCACGACGCTGCTCTGCCCAAGCGGCACAAACCTCGAGCGTATGCTGCGCCGTGTCCTCGTCGCAATCGCAGTGGTGGCAGGACGGTGTACTCTCCCTCCTTACGACCGTGTGCAGGTATTTGGCGAAGCATCCATGCCCCGTCAAAACCTGCACCAGTCGGAAGGAGAGCACCCCGTGCCGCCGATTTAGCCACTGCATCAGCACCGGCCGGAAGGCCTCCACGGTCCGCACACCGAACCGAGGCCTCTCCAGCCGGACTGCCCAACGGGCAATGATGTCGCGGCGGGCGTCGACGCGCCAGGCGGTGTGCTCCCTCAACGAGACCACACCGCCCTCCGCTCGCACCCCCAACATCCGCCGATACAAACCGGCGAGCATTTCCGCTTCCAGGTCCCATGGAGGGGTCCCGGCCAATAGACACGCTGCCTCCGTCGACACCGTGCGGTACCCGCGTATGGCCCTGACCGCCATGGCCCTCTGTGGTCGCCACAGAAGAGCCCTGAGTCGGACGGTCAGGGATCCCGCCCACACCGGTGCGCCGTACAGGGCCATCGACCGGATGACCCCTGCGTACAGCTGTCGGCAGGTAGCGCTCGGTCCGCCCACATTCGGCATAAGCCATGATAGGGCGGACGCCGCGCCGACGAGCCGTGGAGCGAGTCTGCGGAAATGCTCCCGGAACCACCATCGCCCGTCGAGCACCAGGCCCAAATACCTCATATGGGCCCGGATGCTGATATCAACCGAATTGACGGTGATCGAGACGCCGATGGGAGGGCCCATGCGGGGCCCATGGAACAAGAGGGCCTCCGTCTTGTCCAGGGCCACCCTCAACCCCAGCGCCCCGATCCGCCTGACGATCTCCTCGGTGCCGAGAGTCGCCAGGCTTGCCGCCTCCTCCAGCGTCCCACCACGGGCTGTGACGAGCGTGTCGTCGGCGTAACATATCACGCCCAGCCCGGGCGGGAGGCTCCCCCTCAACGCCCAGTCGTAGCCGATGTTCCACAGGGTGGGTCCGAGGACCGACCCCTGCGGAACACCGCACGTCATGGGCGTTCGCACAACGTCCCCTACTCGGTTGGTGTAGAGGACGCTGCGCCCCTCCAAATAGTCTGCCACTAGCCGCCTCAGGTAAACTGGCACTCCGTGATATCGGAGCGCCTCCCTGACGCAGCTAAATGGCAGACTATTGAATGCGTTGGCGATGTCCAGGGACACCACCAACAGCACTCCCCCGCCGGTGACGGCCTCAGTCGCCACGTCCCTCAGGCGCAACAGAGCCGCGATCGTCGAACGACCCCTCCTAAACCCAAACTGGGCATCCGACAGATCGGGCCCCGTGCCGACGAGGTGCCGCTCGATGCGGGCAGCCAGCACCCTCTCCAATAGCTTGCCCGCATCGTCGAGCAGCACGATGGGCCTGTAGGCCGAGGCCGACTCTGGAGACCGTCCCGGCTTCGGCAGGAGCACCAGCCTCCCCTCCTTCCAACACCCAGGGAACCGCCCCGGCGCTAAGCACGCGTCGAACAGCCCCCTGAGGCGGAGACCCAGGTGGTCGAGGACCAGGGCCAGCACGCGGTTGGAAATTGTAATGTGATGGTGTGCTATTTCATGAAATTTGCTTGTGTATGCGTCTGCGCGTGTGTGTTTAATTGCCTAAACAGGTTGCTGTGTTTTCAGGTAGATTGTGTATGGGCGGGTAGTGGTTGTCAGTAGATGGAATAGAACAATTTATACCATATTTCAACGTTATACAGACATTAGTATACAATTATTTGCTAGTTTGTTATAAATGTTGCATCAAATATGGTTTTAGTACATACTAAGATTAGAGATTTATATTTTTTTTTTTAAGAGGCCGAATCTTATCTTTTGTCTCATAGGATGAGGAATATTATTTCATATTTTTGATGCACTATATTTGAAACAACCTTTGAAACCACTAGTCTTATGGATTGGTATTTGAAGAATGTAGGATAATTTAGAGCGAATAGTTCTTGAGTGAGAATCTCTCAGCCATGTTAGTTTTTCGAATAAGTATTCTGGCTTTTTATTCCATAATATTATTTGAGTCGTACATGCGAGCAGAAGCTCTGTCCTTGATTTCATGTTTAAAATACTATATTTGATCATATACGGCGTTACATGTTCCCTTCTAGGAACATGAAAACAGAATCTGATGCATGCATTTTGAAGTCTTTGTATTGAATGTGCAGTTTTAGAATATAGTCTAGGGCTGTTAACAGTACTACAATAATCAAAAGGAGATAGTATAAGAATATCACATAATAAATTACGTATTTCTTTTGATATATTTTCCCTAATACCATACAGTATCTTTAATTTATAAAAAGTAGCTCTGATCTTTTCACTGACATGTTTTTCAAATCTCATTTTTTTCTAGTTTCAGTTACAATAGGAATAGAGATATTATTAATTAATAGCTTTGTATTTTAGGAGATTCAACTTTTATAATTTGTGATTTAGTTCCTATAATTAACATTTTAGATTTAGAAGGATTTAGTATTAGTGAATTACAATTAGCCCATTTATAAATGTTGTTTTAATCTTCATTAATTATATGTACAGCCTCTAAGGTATTTTCAGCTTTAAAAGAGTAATAAATTTGAGTGTCATCAGCATATATGCCTAAGCATATAAAAAAATGTAAGTATCATTACTTACATTTTTTTATATGCTTAGGCAGATCAGCTGTAAAAATGGAAAATAAAATTGGACTTAAAATTGATCCTTGCGGAACTCCGCGATTTAAGGTACCAACTTCAGATAATAATTTAGAGCCATTATATGACTCTGTTACTACAAGCTGTTTTCTATTCAATAAATAAGACTGAAACCACTGGCATGCATCATTAGAAAACCCATAATATGAAAGTTTAGCAATGAGCATGTCGCGGCTCAAAGAGTCCAAAGCCCGAGAAAAATCCAATAATACCAGGATACTACTGAGTCCACAATCTGAGGCTGTAAGTAGATCATCAGTAACATTTAAAAGTGCCGTTTCCGTTCCATGTCTCCTTCTAAATCCTGATTGAAATTTGGGAATTATGTTTTCTTTGGAAATAAAATTCTCTAACTGAATTAATACTATTTTTTCCAGTACTTTCGATAAAACCGGTAAAATTCTAATGGGTTTTAAGTCCTTAAATTCCTCTATAGAGTGTGACTTAGCTATTGGTCGAACAAGTGCTAGTTTCCAGGATTCTGGGAACGTATTTGATTCTATAGATCGATTAATGATTTCTGTTATAGTATGAAGAGGTTCAGAGTGAGTTTAATTAAGTCAATGTTGATTCCATCATAACCCGCTACATAAAAATAATTCTTAGCATCCATACAAGGATGCTAAGAATTATTTCACTAATGGTCTCCGGGGATACACGTTTGATGTTAAATATACTTTCGATAGATTTATGAGACTTGAAAAATTGTAAAACATCATTGTCAACACTTCCATTACCTGGAATTGTTAGGAAGTGTTGGTTAATTAAATTGGGATTATTTAGGTTATAAGGATTTACTGCAGTATCATTGTGCAATAATTTAACATTTTTTATGTATTTCCACATCTTTTTATGTTGTTTTATATTTTTATTAATATAGTGAGTAAAAAAGGCATTTTTATCTCTTTCTAAAGCACCTGTCACTAAACTTTTCAGGCTCTTATAGTAATACTTTCGCAGATGTCGTATTTTTGTTGCGAACTTTTATTAATGCTTTGTCTCTAAGCGACATCATAAATCGTATTGTCTTAGTGATCCAAGGTTTAGAAGATTCCTGAATTCGTTTTCGCTTCAGAGGAGCGTGTCTATCAAAAAGTTCAATAAGGTTTTCATTAATTTTTTCTATCATTACGTTGACATCTGAGATGTTTGAGATAACGTACCATGGGATAGAGTTAAGATCAGTAGAGAAGTATCCTTCGTTTATGTCTCTAATTGCTCTTTTTTCTATAAAGATTGGTTTACCTTTGGATTTTTTTATATTAAATTCACTCAATACTAAAGCGTGATCACTCAAATTTTGATTGGGTATAATTGATACTTTTTTACATCTATCTGGAATATCAGTAAGTATTAGATCTAATAAACTTTTTGATTGATCAGTCCATCTAGTTGGTTCTTTAACAGTCTGTTTAAGACCTATCTCTGAGCAGAAGCTCAGTAGCTCTTTAGACTTAGAACTATTCAACATAAATAGATCTACATTAAACATACACATACATACATACATATCATCACGCCATATCCCTTGCAGGGTAGGCAGAGAGAACAGAGTGCCAGAAAACTCTATCTTTGCATACTTCACTCGCTTCCTCAACATTCATAATTCTCTTCATACACGCTCGCCAGTTTCGGAGACTCTTGACTCCACCTTCCTTCAGTACATGACCGATCTGGTCTAGGTAGGTTAGTCTCGGTCTCCCTCGGTACCTACATCCTTCCACTTTCGCATTGTATATCTTCTTAACCAGACGTTCGTTCGGCATCCTTTCCACATGTCCGAACCATCGGAGCATTCCCTTTCACATCTTTACACCAATACTCTCTTCCATACCTACTCGCTCTTTTACGTCGTCGTTACGAATGCGGTCGGTCAGCCTTACTCCACAAATTTTCCGCAGAGATCGCATTTCGATCGCATTAATTTTACTTTCATACTCTTTTCTGCATACCCAACTCTCGCTTCCATACAGTAATGTTGGGACAAGCACTGCGTTATGTATTGCTACACGTGCCTTCTGGCTGAGGTGGTGGCTGCCGAGAAGTTGCCCCAACGCTCCGTTCACTCTATTTCCCGCATTCACTCTTCGCTCTATATCAGTGGTGTACCTTCCATCTCGGCTAAATCCACATCCAAGATATACAAATTCATCCACTTGCTCTAGTACATCATTACCTATTGTTACTCTTGCATCTGTTCTGGTTACATCTCTTTCAAAGACCATTATTTTGGTTTTGCTCACATTCACGCGTAGACCTACATTAAAATCTGTAAGAATACATATGTAGTCACAGTTAGAATTTACACTTAATGATTCATTAAGAGAATCTTAAGCTGTTTTTACCTTAACGCTTTCTGGTCTATAGATGGTTCCTATGACCATTTTAGTCCCTGCTAATCTCAGTTCTAACCATAATTGTTCTAACCATAATTGTTCTAGCTCAGAATCAGGGAAGGTCCACATTAGAATTTGCAAGCCTGTTCTTATATAAAAACCAACCCTTCCACCCCTTCTCTTATCTTTGCATGCTTTATGTTTAAAAATATAGCCGGGCAGGGAGGGAGCCAAAATCTCTTGGCCTTCTTTGATCCATGTTTCATTCAGTGCTAGTATATCGGGATTATACGTGACTATAGTAGCTTCCAACTCATCTTGCCCGTATTTAGTGATTTAACGTTGAGCAGACCGATTTTCAAACTGAATTTATTAGTACTAGCTATTTATATATGTTATTAAATATGAGCTTTCGTATCCTACAATTAGCTTAGTTTTATTTATTGTAAAGGCTGGATAGAAACAAATATCTATAAATACTATATAATACAATGTATTATGTGATGAAATACTATTAATTGTTAAAAGTAGATATTGAGAGTTCAATTGCTTGTAATAACTGCAAAAGCTGAGTGGTATGATTATTGAGTATTTGTATTAAGATATATGTGAACATAATAAGTATAAATTCTGTTGCTAAAATTTTATTAAAAATGTGCAAATATTGAGCAAACTGGAAAAAAACAAATAATGTAAATTTGCTTTCCTTTGCATTTGCAAGTATCATCCTTAAGTAATAGTAATATAGAAATAAGAAAATTATATTAATATTAATGTAAATAATGACGACATAATTATACAAAATATAGCTATAGCAATAAAACTTAAACTCACTAACATAAGACTCAAAAGATAATAGCTAACAATTGCTATATATATAAAAATAATTAGTTGTGTATTGAAAAATAACTACTTACTTATTATTTGAAAATTCGATCCAGATCGCTCTCGAATCGTATACGAAATGCAGTTTTGCCATCATCTTTTCTAATTAACACTCTACCTTTATTAGTCCACAGGTATTTCTATTCATGCTTTTTGGCTAGTAGGCGAGTTTTATTCAAAAGTTGTCCGTTTTCTTTAGTAAGCCGCTCGTTAATATATATCGGACGTGATATACGCTTGTAGTAATATTGCGTCGGACACATGCACAACGTAAGATTTCCTCATGTACCATACGCCGTGCTACTCGTACTACAATCAGGCGCGGCAACTGTTTATTGCCCTAGCGAGTATGAGTAAAACCTACTCTACGAGCCTCTACGATATCCCGCTCGTCTATTTTCGCATCTATTTTTTTCATAATAATGCCAGTTAAGTGCATAATATTTTCACCATAGTTCTCCGTTACACCAGTCAATTATATGTCATATTGGAGCTCCATCTGGTCTTTTATTTTCAATTTTTCCTTGAGATTATGTATTTGCATTTTTAATTCGTTAGTTTCTTGGCACGATGTTTCAATTAGCGTAAGTCGTGAATCATGCTTGTCTAACCGAACAGAAAGATCATTCATCTTATTAATGCACCCTTGATATTGGCCACGCATTCATTTCTGCTCATTCTCCATAATTAAAGAGGCTGATCTATCGTCACCTTCCTGAGCAGATTCTATTAATATTTTTTTAGAGGATGTAGTTGTATTGTTAGATTCAGGTATATTAGGAATACAACATGGACCTGTCCAATTCTTTGGAGTGCAACCTAATTTCAAATTAACGCATTGGTTATGAAATACGTACTTACATGATGTGCATATAGCACCGCCTGACAAGAATTTACCACATGCTCCACGTTTAGTCATTGTAAATCCTGATTAATATATAACTTGTTGTAAATCCGTGCTGGTCTTCTTATTACTGCTAAAATTTTACCTTTGAAATTGTTTTTACAAGAAAAATATTACAATAATTAAATAATTTTATACCGGTGACATATGTCATGTCAATTTTTCTTTTTTATCTGAACATACACACATACATACCCTTACATTGTCTACGTAGTTATTTTACAATGTCTCTTTTCTTAGCTCATACACTATCCGTTTGCTATTGAATATGGAATTGCACCACAATGGAAAGAGAACGAGCCTACTATCTTACGCTTTTTTCTCAAGTCTTTCTTTGATAGTACTGTCATCTACTTATGGGCAAGTCGTTAATTACTTCAATATTTTAAGGACCCCCTTCTCCGTTAGCTACAGTGTGAGTGTACATTGTGCACATCTAGCCATTTTGTTACGGCAAAATGTGAAGCTTATGTCAAAAACTGTAAAAACTAAAAAAAGTAAAATCTTTTAAAAGAAATGAGATATAAGATTACTTGGACCCCCTGTCCAAGTAATCTTATATTTTAACATTGTTGAAGTAAAAATGGCAAAATCTTTCTTACGTAATCGATGAATAGCCTCAACGTCTTTTACGTTACACTCTTGGAAAAGAAACCATCACACTCCTGATTCACGATTCTAAAACTTCGAAGAGAATCATCGAATTATACAGCTTCAAGGGCTTTCACTACTAGTTTGCCATCTGCACTCAGGAGCTCTGCGATAGGTCAGTCATCTCCTGATGCCTTTCCGGTCTTTTATTGCTTCAGAACTGTTCTAATCTCTTAAAAGCTGACATTTGAAATTTCTTCGGAAATAGGGAGTGATGACACATTATTTTGTTCATCCGTCACTAGGCATGTATTAATTTAGTCAATAATATCATGCGCAAGATATCATAACAAAATTTCTAAGGAACAGAGTTTAAATTTACAATTAAAATTCCATAATAAAATTCGTCAAATAATATTGAAACCCAATTAGCCAGTATTAGCCTACTTCCGTAATCTCAATAACGCGGTTAAATAGAGATTAACTTATTTATCTCTAATTTTGACTTGAGAATATTACGATATCCGTGTGGTGACGAAATAAGAATACAATTCACCACCCCCTATCTTACCCGTGCAACATCTATGCAAGAGAACAAAAACTCAAAACAAAACCCCATACCAACACGTCTGACCAGCATGGTACGGTAGGTCAATTTCCCTTCCATTACGGAGGAGACTCGAGCCCAACAGTAGGACATATATGTGAGCTGCGATGAATATTACAAATCTGCGTGATAGAGCAAAAGTCTCATATAAAAACTAGATAATACAAATAAATAAAAAAGCAAATACTAATGACCTCTCGGTTAATTTTTATGACTTCAATAGAAAATTAAATGGTGATACTTTGTATACTGTTCTCTCGACCAGATAAGAAGAATTGTATAAATCGAGTTAATCAAAAGAGCATGTATATTACATAGTAACTCACTTCTTCTGTTATGTACGCTAAAACATTCAAAGCATCACCCTTATCAATATACAGTTAAAGTGTAATTGAATAAAATTATTTGTCACTTGTTTACCAGTGAAGTTAAAAACATATCTCTGCTCTCACAATTTCTTTTTTTTGCGGTGGAATATGAACGTGGTCGCGCCGCGCCATTCGGTCCAGGACGATGGAAGAGGCGGCGCGCAACTCCATAGACCCCACCCTACAAACACCTATCTTCGCCGTGCGAGCGGGCCACCGGTACCCGATCTTTGTCTTCGGTGGCCCGCCCAGCGGTTTACCCTCGCGGGTTCCTCTCGTGTCGACGCCCCGACAGCTTTCGCCGTCGGGGCGTCGTCCTCAAGCGGTGGCCTCACGTCGGGTGACAGGACTATTCCCCGGTCCGAGCTCTCACACTGGTCATTGATATGCAAATATGAATAACAGATAAAAAAGTATTCAATCAAACAGTTCGTTGTAATTATTTAATAAATAATATAATTGAATTACTCTTTAGCTAAAGTTTCATATTAATTAACGACTTTCCAATTTTGCTTAATTAAAAATTCAAACGTTTAATAATATAACTGGTTGAACTATGAAATGTAGATAGACCTCGCGTTTCCGTTTTTATATAATATAAAAATAAATAAATATTCACCATGCACCTTCAAACAAAATCAAGGTAATCGGATGCAAATTGTTCCACCAAAATGTTGAGTTTTAATACGAGTAGAAAAAAAGGGGATTTTGCTTTTTTAAATTTACAATTCTCATATCTTTTATTTTCAAAGCTGAATATATAAACAAATCCATATTACATGATTGAAGTAGCTTACAAAATTTCATGAAAATCGGTTGAGAAATGCAACCTGCAGTAGAAAAAGCCGAACATACGGACAGACACAGAAAACCGTTTTCGTCCAAGCTGGAACAGAAACGTGCGCGCTCGCTCGTTAATTAAACGTTTCGTTAATTAACAATTCTTGGAACAATCAAACTTGTTAACTAGTAGTCAACAACATTTTACTGATTTGATCTGAAAAATCTAAATTATACATACATATACATCATCATGCCATATCCCTTGCAGGGTAGGCAGAGAGAACAGAGTGGCAGAGAACTCTATCCTTGCATACTTCACTCGCTTCCTCAACATTCATAATTCTCTTCATACACGCTCGCCGGTTTCGGAGACTCTTTACTCCACCTTCCTTCAGTACGAAATTATCTACTTAAAATAACTTTATGTACATATTGAAATTAGAAATTGCAAATAACTTATTAGCATCCGCTACATGGTTTAGAAAAAATTAGAAGGAAGACACATAAAGTGACTTTATTATACACTATTTATATATCAGAAATGGTTATAAAACACCTGACTTGTATAATGGTTATTAATGTTGCTTCTTGTTATAAAAGAATTATTTAAAAATCTGATGCCCAACGAATAAATATTTGGTCTTAGATACAATATTTCTTGTTTTTTACTTGTACCTAATCAAATGTCACATATATCTCACAGCTGAGCCTGTACCTGTTCCATAATAGGAAAGAAATTGAAAGAAATTAATCTACTATATCACGCTGGTCAGACAGATTGATAAGTTTTCATTTCGAGATTGCCCTTAGAGGTTTTTCACTGGGCGGCGCAGGCGCGAGTACTTACGCTTGATGCCGCCCTAGCCGAGGCATCGGGTGACCGGATCGGGATTAGTCTGGTCGCCCGCAGTGAGGCCACCAGGTGAGGGTGGCGCTCCGACGGCGAAAGCTGCCGGAGCGTCGCGGTCGACTCGAGAGGATACCCTCGAGGTTAGACTGCCAGGTGGGCCACTGAAGACAAAGACCGAGTTCCGGTGACCCAGTTACAGGGCGTCGATACGTTGTTAGGCGGGTCTTCGGGTTCGCACGCCACTTCTTCCGTCGCCCAAAAATAAAAAAAATAAGGGGTATTTTCACTATAGCAAAGAGTAAGAAAGCGGATGGCGAATTGTATTATTACTCCGTAACCACGAAGACGTTTCTTTATAACTACGTCAAAAATATATTTTTCATTCCATACATATAGGTATAAAATGTTTTCATTCATTCCATACATGTAAGATATTAAACTTCAAAGATTGAGCAGCTAATTTTGCCGGCATAAAATTACACTTCATTTTAACTAAGCATATTAACTTTAATTCTGAAATTCATTTAAAACCTTCGGAGAATTACATCGTAAAGAAGCAGCAAAGTTCACGTTTAATAAGTATATGTGATATTATTACACTTGAGTTTCTCTGTTACAGTTTTATATGTTCGTGTTCTGGTCTAGTGGTAGTATGTTAGGTTCTAAGATTCAAATAAACAAATCAATATCATATTACAAAAACTTGTTAGCGAGTGGAAATTGATTGTCATACGTTATTGCATTGGATATTGCAGCGGGCTTCTAGTAATTGCAGATCCATATCCACACGTGACAACACATTCCTTCGCGTGGTAATCATCTTTCACTCTCAATCAAGTGTTTATAAATTGCCTGTTAAATGTTATGAGGTCACACGCCGACCTTCCGTCGGCCCGGACGGAATGGACAGACGATGTCCAGACCGTAGCCTACCATACAAAAAAAAGGCATGTGAAATGCAAAATTTCAGTAATGTAGATAGATATCGTATTATATCTATTTATCTAATATCTTTAAAACGAGAACAATTTTCTGAGAAAACTTCGACAACGGCGTGAAAGGCTTTTTATAAAATTTAGTATGCAGAAAGTTTTGGGGGCGATAAATTGATCTAGTTAGGTTTAATTTATAGAATTTTGTCAGTGTTTTCATCCAGAATGTTAAGGTAAATTTAGTCACTGTTATCAATAATAAAAATAGCTCACTTGAGAAATTGACCAATCGCTTCATTCAGTTAGCCAGTTTTTTTCTATTATGTCTTTAATCATTTATATTTATTTTTTATTTTGCAACCAGTTTATATATTTTTTTAAATTGATAGAGAGATCCATTACATTTCATCAGTATGTCATATGTATAAAAAATATACGCCGAAACTCACGTCACAATCCTATATTTTCCAAAAAGTAAACAATTTACTAAAATTAAAATACCGAGCTAGGCTTAGTCATTCAGATATTTATACTTTAATAATAAGTGACATATAGATTTTTATTTTTATTTTACTTTATTTGTTTGGGTCAAAAAACAGTTATACAGTACATTTTTCAAAAAAAGTAACTTAAAAAACTAAATTATCAGAAAATATAACTCCTAACATTGTTCACGTATACACATTTACGTATTAAAGCTGAAACACTAGACGTGCCCTAAAAGCTTTATCCGTAAAGCAAATAAGGCTATAAAAAGAAAGTAGATAAAGAATTTTTAGACAACTAGTCTCTTAACTTAAATTTGTAACTAGAGTTAATCACCATCTCGGGAATTGTCAATCTAATGTGTAATCACGGTTATAGCAATTTCTTTTAAAACTAATTCCGTAAAAGCGAAAATATCCATGTCTTTGAAATGAGAATCATAGATAACTAACAAACGACGGACAGGTGCCTGTTCACCTGCATTAGTCTTACATTTTCCTAAATAAAATAACAGAGTTATACATGCTTGCCTCCAAGTGACAATTCTGGGTACAACATAACAAAGTTAGTTGTTTAGTGCAATACAATCGAATTTATCATTGCATAAACCATGTAGCATTATGATTTTTATAAGTTTACGTCTTGACTCCGAGTTCAATAATTTGTATAAACTTAATAATGGATTTATTAAGTTTATACAAATTATTGAACTCGGAGGCAACATAAGACAGGAAGAATCCTGTGTGGTACAGCATAATCCAACTGCGAACAGATTTCAGTTTTTTATAAGTGAAGGTAGGTAATTTGCAGGTCTTCTAACAAAGGCACAAGATAATTTGAACTGCTTTACTAATGACGTCTTGTGCAAATCAAAGTGTAATCTTGAGTCTAGAAAAACGCCCAGATCACGTGTAGCATCGACTTTAGTCAAAGTTGACATAACTTTTCAGTGTATAACTATAAATTCAAAATAGGTTTATTCTTAGTGAAAAACATACAATTATACTTGGATACATTGAGGTGTAATTTATTAGAAGTACAATATTGAGATAATCTATGTAAATCTTCTTGAATTAGTAAACAATCTTGAATACTTTTATAAGATTTATATAATTTTATATAATCCACGTACAATAGGAATTTTGAATTTATGAAGCAAGATTTGATATAATTAATTAATATAATAAATAACAATAGCCCAAAGAACGAGTCTTCGTGTACCCCAGATTCCACTACCATATATGGAGACTCATATCCACTGACTACCACCTTTTGAGTCCTATGAAAAATGTACAATGTCAACCCTCTAAGCGAGTTGCCTTTAATACCGTTGTAGGCTATTTTATCCATAAGTAGTTTATGGTTTATGGTTATGGTACCTTGTCAAATGTCTTCTGATATCCCATGTATATTATATCAACTTGCACACGATTATCCATATTTTTAAATAAATTTTATATAAAAACCATGGAATTAGAGTAGATCTGGATTTAATGAAATCATGTTGCTCTGATATTATCACGTTACGTAAGTGTGAAAATACTATGCGTACGAGAACTTCAAATAGTTTAGACAAGGTGTACAAAATAGATATAGGCCGATAATTTTCTATATTATTTCTGCCGCTATTTTTTTAAACCAGCTTTATATGAGCTCTTTTGCAGATACTTAGGAATTTCCTTCTCTCAAGCATTTGTTGAATAATATATATAAAGGTCTGCAAATGCTATCCGCTTTATTTTTAAAGAAAATTGGAGGTAAACCATCAGGTCCGGAACCTTTGGTTACATTTAGAGTCGACAATGCGTTATTTAAGTCCACTTTGTTTAAACTAATATCTGATAGACAGCCATAATTTTCTGCACTGTTATCCAGTGGCAGCTAGCATTTAGGGTCAAAGCTAAAACAGTCATGGACAGAATTGAAGTAATTAAAAAATTTAAGTATAATAATTGAAAAATAGTTGGCAAATTTGCACTGGATCACTAAAGATACATTCTTATAATACATATTGGCTGGAAGACTTGAATGTTTTCGATGACTAGAAATATATGCCCAGAATTTTTTATATTAAAAATGTGTGTGTTGCATTGTATGTATTGAAGATATCAATAGTTTTTTAAATAATTTAATAGACCATTTCCTAGATAAACATAGGAAATATTTTATCCCCTAATGTGTGCCCTTGTGATATTAGTACAACTTTGGGAATGTTACTTTTTGGGAGGGTGAACCACACACACTGCCATTATTAAAATATCATACTAAATGAATAAAGTCAACTCTCCATAATTTAACACTCAAGGAACGATGAAAAATTTTAAATTACCATGGCTTCAAAATGATAAGGGTTTAAATAAAAAAGGGTGAGTAAGGGAAAAAACACCAAGCAAACAAACTTTGATCATAATTCGTGATTATTTTAAACATTTGTACAATCTTATATTCAAAAATGATCATTCTTAAAAAAATGAATCTGTATCTCTCTGTTGATTGAACTACTTCGTACTTTATTGTCTAATGAATATCGATAGTGGTGAGGGTTGTGAAGAAATGGTCTTTAACGTTTGAAGGAATATCAAAATACGAACTGCAGACTTATGGCTGTCATATTTATATAAACTAACTACAAGTCTGTATGATAAACACTTCAAATTATATAGAGTAGGTAAGCCCGGATAATAGCTGACCCGGTAAACTTCGATCTCCCTAACAGTCCATAAATAAGCAAATTTAGGATTTCAGAATTCATTCAAAATAACTAAAAAAATATTATGATAATAATTATAATCATCATTCTCCTACGTACTCTTCTTTCGTAGTACATATTGTAGAAATTATTGGCAATAGTTTTATGACGGGCCGCCTTCGAGATATCAACCCTCCTTGGTAATGTAATTGTTGACCAAACGGCATGAGATGGAGTTGGCCCAGGCTGTTATAAGGCTTTTAGTACCCTTGTACGACATCCACGAGCAAAGTAGGGGTTGATAGTATTCGTAACCGCTACCATACAGCGATGATGATAATAATTATAAAGTATAAATTTAAAAATCAAGTATTTTAATGACATGCCAGCAAGATATTTGCTTAATAGGCCATGCCATTTGTCCGCGTCTTCATCCACGTAGAAGTCGAAAATGGTTCTTATAGGATTTTACTTCGTTTTTTACTTTATTAATTTTGTTATAACATAGAAATAAATAGTACCTGGATGACCGAGCCTTGCTCGATTTTTTTTTTGGTAAATCGTGTTTTTCGGATATTATATTTAAGTACGTATTACTTACTGATAAAATATGAATAATATTTATCGATCTTACCGATATAACAATAAAAATATGAACTGGTTAGTGGTTATGTAAATAAAAAAATACCAGTGCATTTATTTTAACATTTTATTAGAAACAAGTACCTACTTACTTTTTATAGTTTATCAATTAATGGTTTCTGATGTTAACGCGAGTATTACACATTTGAAATTAAACTTTTTTTGCGGATTCTATTGCATTTGCATTTGATTTTAATGCCCTGATGTTTCGAACACTTTACAGTGATCATGGTTACGTGGGAGGACTAAGGTGTTTTACGTCCAAAAAGTTATCGTTATTACATAAATTTATTTAAATTTTAAATGTAATTTATTAATTAATAACGTAAGTATATAGTATTTGTTCACAGTTTAAATTATGAGAATAGTTCCTTTCATACTATATTGCGGGTATGTTTAGGATTTTCATTTGGAAGCTGGACTTTTAATGTAGATGGTCGTCTTACTCTTGAAAATGGTACATATAACATGCCATGCATGAAGACCGGACTGGACTTTAAGTCAACTCCAACAGATTCAAATGTTTGTCCTTGGGATTTATGGACAGTCATAGCAAATGCTGATCTAACTGGAAATTGATGACGCTGCATGGTGCATCCCAGTTTTCCTTTTGATGAGTCAAGGGTTATCTTTGGTATGTGGACTTCTTTACCGGATTGTTCACCAGTAACAATTTTTGCCTTTATTATGTGATTGCACAGACTTGTTACAATGAGTCTTACACCATTGCATAGTCCTTCTGATACATCTAAATTACGCAATAACATTATTGAAGCATTTTTTTTTAATTTTAATTCATGTGGTGGCAAGTCTGAAATGTTAACACTATTGAGAAATTCTGTTGGAAATTCGGTTGCTCCTTCAGGTTGATCTTTTATTGAGTCATGACTATAGTAGATTTTGTACTCGCCGGGAAGTTTAGCAACTATGTCATTAATTATTTTTATATATTTTCATTAATTGTTTCAACATCTTTGTTAAGAGACGTAAGAATTGCTCTAAATTTCATCCCCTCATAATTTGCATTAGTTAAGCAGTTACCAAATACTTCATCAATAAGATTGTTGCTTGAAATGATATTCTGTGGCAATTTAATTTCTTTCATAGTATTTAGAATCAGTTCACCGTTACCTAATTTTAGTAAATAATCAGCAAATTGTCGTTGTTCTATATTAACGCGCATATTTTCTTCTAATTTAAAAGTCTTAAAAACGGACCATAAAGAACATCGCTTAATAGAAAGATCTAATAACTCAGTTTTATTCGCATGTGGCTGAACAGGCAGACATTGCCGGCAATCTCCTCCTAGTACTATTACTTTTCCACCGAAAGCAAGATCCGAATTTCCAATGAATCGTAAAAGTACATCAATGTTTTGTAAACCATATTTTGGAAGCATTGGAGCTTCATCCATAAGAAAAATATCTATTTCTGCTAATTGTCTCACTATAGAGGAGTTAGGTTTAATACTTGAGACTGAATTTGGTGTCAATGGTACTTTTAGTCCAAAAGTTTTATGACAAGTACGCCCATTAGGTAATAATATAGAAGCAATACCGGTAAAAGCCATACATTTTATTTTGTATCATTTTCCAGTCAGCATGTAGTATAAAGTTTTATATATGAATGTCTGCCCAGTTCCCCCTGGACCATCAATGAAAAGGCATTTCGTTTCAGATGCTCTATTATTTACAGCTTGAAAAATGGAATTAACGACTTCAATCTGTTTTCCTTTTAGTAACTGGTACATTTGCTCTCCTAATACTGCTGATTCATCCGTTTTCAAATTCTCCTGATTATCTTCAAGATCGTAATTATCAATGTCCTCAAAGCCAAAAGTTTGTACCCAGTATTGGAAATTTCGATCTTCCGTTGCTTCAGTGTTTAATTTTGTAGCAATAATTCTGTAACCGCGATTAATTCCATTTTTTACAGACTCTCCATTTTGCAGGGCTGCATGTATAAAATCTTCTGATAAATTTTCTTTAAATTTTTCCCACAGACGCTTTGGATTTTCAGGACATCCATAAATAAAAATTTGAACAAAAAGGCTTCTCATTGCTAAACGCATTTTAGATAATGCAGATTCTCGTAATCCTTCTATCCATTGTTGATCGTTGTAAGTCAAACCTCGTGCTAAGCAAGTTTGTTTATAGGTTTGATATCGGATGTCTTTTACGGTTCGAAGGTCTTCAAAACTTGTTGCATCTTTTACATGAAATAGTAACAATCGCAAGTGGTAAAGTTCCGGTTGGGCAATGAAGTTTACATTGTGAATCCTACCAATAACTCGCAAATGGTGAACTCTTGGCTCCTATTTGCTAAACCTTGCGATCCATTTAAAGTTTTCAGGCATCTGCCAATAAAAATGATATTGACGTGAGACATTGTCGCTTGACTGATTATGTCTTTTAATTTCAGCATTATGCTTAAAATAAGCTTCCAGAGTAGACCCCTTTTGGCCGATATCAGCTAAATCTTCATGGATTTGATTTAAGTTTGCAATCCGATACTGTCCAGGTAAGTGGATATCCAGTCGTTGAACACTGTGACTTTTTTTTAATTTCAAAGGCAAATAATCGCCAACATGCTTTTGGTGGTGTAACACAACGTCCTTCAATGTATGTATTTGCTTCATTATAAATCAGCGTCCTTTGATCTTCTATAATTTTAATAGATGCGCAGTCATGTCCTTTATAGATGTATTTATAAAAATATTTCACAGCTAAAATACTTCCTACGTACTCAACTTTAATATGACAATTAATTTTTTTCAATAAATATGCGTTGTAGGGGGCTACATGATGATTATCTCGTGTTATACGACGACCATTTATGTCTTTTCGATAAACCGCATGTTCATGTCAAAATTGGAGACTAAGAGGGTCCAACTACGGATAATAGCGACGTCGATAATTTGGTTTACCATCATCTGCTAAAGATGTAACTTCCTGGTACGATTTTGGAAAGTTGAATCGACACTTCGTTCTGCCGTTTTTATGCGCCATACACGTTGCATTGGGATTTAAATCGCCACATGGGTAGTGAATCATCCATTTGAGTACTAATTCTCTTAACTCTGAGTCATCATTGCCTAGTATTTATATTATCGGTGCTAGAATCACCATGATAGTCTGTACGTTTACGCTAGAGCGTGGTACATACAACCGGCCGTCGGAAAATTAGCTTTCCTGCAAATCTACGCCCGCTACCTTAAGAGTTGGCCTTGAGCTTTGTTATGGTCATTCTAAATTTTAATTATTCGAATTCTAATCTGATTTAAATATTCTTTTATATTTTACATATTTTTGAAGTGATTACTTCTTAAGGGAGGGTAAACCGGTTCGTTACGTAACGCGTTACCGCGCCAGTCTGTTTGGTCGCTTTATAGGATTAAATAATGTTACTAATAATGTACTCCCTTACGGGTATAATTTCGGAAAATCCTTTCTTATGGGATGCCTACGTCATACAAAGATTACACCCTGTAAGTTTCATGTCTCTACTATCAGCGGGTTAGGCTATGCATTGATCCATCAGTCATTCATTCAGCCTAAAGCATTTTATATATATAAATTATCCTATTTTGGACGAAGATAAATTCAAAAACATAAAAAATAATAAAATTTGGTCCAGCAGTTCTTGAGTTATAAATAGTGTAACTACTTTGTTTAAATATATAGATTAGTGGGCACGCTACCCACCCTTCCACGTCAAATTATGGAAGTTTTAAGTTAATATTGAATTATCGAGTATTTTTCAAGGAGTTTGGGAAAAGAATTCAAATTATAGAGAAATTCAAATAAAGAGTATCAAACTTTCGAGAGACGACAGCAATTTTATTTTTAGTGGCTAGACAAAAACTTCTACGAACGATAAATTCTTTTATATCAAACAATACATCTTTACTGTGACCTTGAAAGATAAGAAGTATTAAAATGATCTTAATAACAAAACAAACGTAAAACTCGATAAAATTTGTAGTGTTACATGTCACAATCCCTTCATTTCCCGCGGGTGACGTTAAAAGACTATTTAGGGACTCGAAAATATAACAAGTATAAGAGACGGCAAACTGGAAATAAAGCTACACCAAATCGTATGACCAGATTGGTATAATAGGTTCATTTAAAACCCAATTTCTCTAGCTCTATAGTGGGACTTAGATCAGCTTATATAATTATGAAAATCTGTAAACATTATTAGCAATACTTTTATGATCAGCCAGGCGTCAATCCTCCTTGGGAATTTAATCATTGATCCAGACAGCATTAGATAGAGTTGGCCTAGATCGATATAAAACTTTTAATCACCTTTTACGACATCCTCAAGTAAAGTAAAGGTTTGCTATATTAGTAGCTACTACACAGCGAATATTAGTTTTACTCATCCATCCATCCATCCATCAGCCCGTAAACGTCCACTGTTAGACATAGGTCTCCCCACGAGAATGTCATCTGCAACGGTCCTATGCCACCTGCATCCAACGGTTTCCTGCGACCTTGATGAGGTCATCAGTCCACCGGGTGGGGGCCTACGCTGCGTCGTCCGATTCATGGTTGCCACTTGAGAACCTTTCTTCCCCAATAGTTGGCGGTTTGTCGAGCGATGTGGCCTGCCCATTGCCACTTCAACGTGCTAATTCTTCGGGCTATGTCGGTTGCACCCGCTCATCTACGGATTTCCGTATTCCGAATTTTATCACGTAGAGAAATACCGAGCATAGCCCTCTCCATAGCACGCTGAACGACTTTGAGCCTTTTTATGACCGACATTTAGAGACCACGTTTCAGTGCCGTAAGTCATCGGTGGTAGTTTTACTATAGGTTTTAAAATAATTTAAATACAGCACCAATTTCTTATACACGCAAACCTATTTACTTTAGCAAACAACTACTATTATCCAATAAATATTATTACTAACTGAATAACCCACATTATAAATGACTAAGTGAATATGTAATTGATAGCTTTCGTTTATTGCCAGCCCCTTTGTTTATTCGACCTATTTCTATCCTTCTGTTGAACATAAATCTATCGATGACAAGATTTTATATGCTTTAAACACTAACCTCATAAGCCTTCGGAAAATCTTATTTCAGACGGCAACAGTCATCAATCTTTTTTACCATATTATGTTTTATGATTTAGGAAGATTGTCATTAATGAACATATCTAACCATACATTATGCTAATTGCGGACGAATGCTATAATGATGCGGTTGAAAGGCGGTTTTGATGTTATCATTTTGATACAATTTAATTGTTCAACAATTAAGTAAAAGCTTGTTTTTAAAATATTGTATTCGGTAATATTTCTTTATATTTATGCTCGTTTGTGTGGCCATAACATAAGTATATATCGTTATGCCAAAAATCGGCTAAAGTACTAGGACGCATCAGCTCTCTTCTGAAAACGTATATTATTTCGCTGCGATCGCCAAGCCGGTATCTAAGCGTGGCGATTACTGTGCTATCTCATTCGTGGGGGAGATCTAGCCGAGTAGTGAAGGGAGAAAGGCGAATCATGATATTTATCCTAATAACGCGTTTCAGGATATATTCCTCATCTAAATAACGCCACGATCTTCTCAGAATTAGAAAGTTTTAAATCACTCTTTTCGGATCTTTTTCTTTTCACTTGTATACATATCATACATATCATCACGCCATATCCCTTGCAGAGTAGGCAGAGAGAACGGAGTGCCAGAGAACTCTATCCTTGCATACTGCCCTCGCTTCTTCAACATTCATAATTCTGTTCATACACGTTCGCCGGTTTCGGAGACTCTTGACTCCACCTTTCTTCAGTACTTGACCAATCTGGTCTAGGTAGGTTAGTCTCGGTCTCCCCCAGTACCTACATCCTTCCGTTTTCGTTTTAATTGTTTTTTTTTAATTTCCACTTGTGTTCTTTCGGTAATCCTTAAAATGAAAGAATCCCTTCAAGAGTGCTATAATTAAAATATTAATATAGTCCTAGCTTGCATTCGTGGTTACTCAAGCATTCCTGGTAATGAGACCGCATAATCCAGCGCTAAAGTAGGTGCTCAAATTTGTAGTCTTGTTCACATATCCAAACAATACTCTAAATTGATAATTTCCGGTGGGCCCTCGCACGGCGTCGATGGGTACGTTGTTGGGCGGGTCTACGGGGTTGCGCGCCGCTTTTTCCGTCACCCGGGAGGAATTAGCCCGCCGCCAAAAAAAAAAACAAGGGTAAGCACTAAGACACTTATATTTCTTGATTTCTGTTATTTTATAAGTTCGGAACGGGTAATAAGAAAACCACTTCTATTTGTCGTTTAAGATTTTTATATTATAAAACAAACGTCAAATATTTACAATCGTCTATTAAAATGTTCGTTTTGTAGTGTCCCACGATTTTATTTTATATTAATTGGTACCCCTGACTGTATCTATTTAATTATTTTTTAGCTTTTAGTACATTTATCTGCAAAATTACCATGACTGTTTACAATAATACCGTTTAACTTAAAAAAAAATATTTCTTCTATTGCCTCAAATTATAATATTCCCTTTATTATTGTCTGTCGGTCGAATTTTCTCATCGTACCTTTTTTTAAATACCATCTTTTACACCTTCTCTCTGCATATTATTAAATTTCTATCTCAATTCAGAATTTGCAACAATATGAAATTATAGTTATTCCTGTTTTAGTAATAAAATAAATCTGTTCTTTAATTATCTTCTATATTGTCTTATCCTCAATGTTGTCTTAATCATAGCGTGAATTCATCGCTCTGGTAAAAACATTTTATCGGTAATACAAATCCGCAAAAGTTCTACTCTATCGCTATATTCTACTGTTTACGAAGCTACAATAACAGAAATTGGCCACATTGAGCACATTAGACGTATAACCATACAAGGAAAATGTGAAGTGATAGTAGGTACTAGGAAATGCAACCATCTAGTTAATTCAAACACACATGTAACGTAATCAAACATAAGAAGAAAGTATATGATATATATTCCGATTCAAGATAAGTACAAATGAAATAGTGACTTCTAATGTTTACGCGAGTATTACACATTTGAAATAAAACTACTTTTACGGATTCTATCGCGTTTGTATTTGATTTTTAATTTCCCGACGTTTCGAACACTTTACAGTCCTCCCGTTACCATGATCACTGTAAAGTGTTCGAAACGTCGGGAAATTAAAAATCAAATACAAACGCGATAGAATCCGTAAAAGTTGTTTTATTTCAAAAAATGAAATGAATATTCTTGATTTAGAATCGGTATTACTGTATTAGTTTAAAGTTTTAAAATATTGTCTTTTAACTGGTGGAAATTACTGGTGATGTTGGTGATACGAGACAGAGTCAAAGACATTTCTAACAGCCTTATTCTTGAAGACTCCCGTAATAGGCAAATAAACAAAAACAAAATAAGCTGCATATATATTTCTTTATATATTAAAATATTTTATATAAAGTTTGAAGTTACACCCGACGTCATTGGAAACGAGCGATAAATGTTTGTCAAGTCATTTGCTGGCCGTTAACCATCAATCAAGTTGTCATATTTTGGTACGGAGATTAGTAATCTCTCTAGGCTAGTAATATTTTCTTCTGAGACTATGAAAATATGTTTTTCTCAAACATGCTTGGAAATTTGAGCATTATTTACAGGTTGTGTTGTTGTTGTCTTCGAGATAAATTGATATTGCTGTACTGACCAAATACATGCGAGCAACGCCTGGCAAAAATGTATGAAAATCCATATCTGTCGTGTTTTAGCGGCCAAATAAATATATATGTAAATTGATATCCATCGCGTATTTTAAAAATAGAATGATTTGTTACTTCAAAACATAGCAACTAAGGAGACAACTTATCAGAGTTTCATTTAAATTTCGAACTGGCTTGAAAAAGATACCTGTTTGATAATGAAAAAAACAAATGAACCCTTTAGCACGTGAAAAATTTTGTTCGTTGTTCGTCATGTATACAGTTCTACTTAGTACTACTTAGTTTTAATTTCCGCGCATAATTTGAGAATAGCATTATAGAAGCCTTGGCCACAACTAGGAATTGATGAACAAAACGTGGGCCGAGGCGTAGCCGAGGCACACTTACATAATGTGTGCCTCGGCTACGCCTCGGCCCACGTTTACACGTTCGTCCGTCAATTCCTCATTTGCTGGCCGCTGCAGTAATGTACTATAAAACGTCCTCACGTGATCATGAACGCTGTGTTCGCGAACACTTTGTTCGAAACGTTGGGAAATTAAAAATCAAATACAAACGTGATAATATCCGTAAAATAGTTTTCTCTCAGCCGTTCCCCAGCTAAAGGGATTTAAATTATTACAACATGCTAGTCCAATGTAGCTATATAGCGTTTCATTTCAAATTTCAATGTATTCTTACAATGATGTTATTTGCTTACGAAATGTAAGTGAAACGCTTAATAAGCATATAATTAATCTATTTTTATGGGAGCCACAGAAATAGAAGAAGCCGTGATTATTGTACTTTTACTTAATAACAATACGAAAAATATATATGCAATATTATAATTAGACGTTTCTATCGAAATTTTACATGTAGTATGTTATATATAAGTGGTATCTATACATTTTATTAACTAAAATCTGTCGTGTGTTGTATGTACGCTTAGATCTTTTAAAGTACGCAATGGATGTTGATGTGGTATCCGTCAATAGACAGAGTGATTGAACAGGGAGGTTTATATATATATAATTCATACATATTATGGTACAAAAAAGTCGGGAATTAAAAAAAAATGTGTATATAAAATGTTTATATTACAAACGTTGGCTAAACATACAAAATTTATTTTTAGACGTTACTAAAAAACTAATAGGTTATTTAAACATCTATTTTAAACAAAATAATATTACTTCTTATCAAATACATACATTACATACGTAGCGCATTTAATATATATCATAACTGTCCTTTATGTTGTTGAGCTGTATGTATTATTAAAATAAATATCTTAGACGTTATTAAATATTTTAAATGCAGGGGATATAGCGACCGAATACCGACGCAAAGCGAGGACGCGCCTCTAGTTATTCTAAATATGTTATATTTTCGGGCTAGCCGAGACTTATTTGTACAACGTATATTCGATGATTGGTTTCATACTATAATTATGTGTACGTTGATTATAAGTGCCTACTAATTAAAATATATTACAATTTACATTATTAATTAGTATTTTGCCCGCGGCTCATAATTCACTGATGACCCTGTATGTATTTATACTCTACCTTCGCTTAGAATATTATTAAAGCAAATACATCATTCAATCATTTCAATCAAAAGCATAACATGAATAGAAGTAATTGTTTCTCTAGTAGTTAATGGGTCTGCCATCTATCATAGAGTTATTTTATCCAAAACAATTTTACTCAAGACAGACCTTAGATGAAATTCTTCTAAACAATAAAACGCTATATAAATAAATTTCATCGAACACTGTGTCTTTTTTAGGAGACTTATAGAGTCGTGATTTCAAGGGCGCTAACCAGTTATATAAATATAGGTTGACCACATATTAGCAGAATTTATTATACGTAATACTATTTTTAGCTATTAGAGCGAAATATTTTTATTATATTTTCGAGCTAAGAATATATTAGAGCACAGATCGATATTTTTTTTAATAACTTGTGGTTTTTGTAAAATATATTTAGATATTAAAAGACAATTAATAATGAAAAAAGAAATTTAAAAGTATGAAAAAGAATAATAATAAAAAAGGAAATATTAAGGATATGGCCGGGCTCTCCACATTAGACTGTTTAATTTCCTAACCGAACTATTTCAATTCTTAATGGAAATAGTGTCCAAATTTTAATTCATATTCTAATTATATTTTTTCATTCGCTCAAAAAACTGATAAAACTGTATTTTTAATAGATGAAACCTAGTTAAATCGATTTATAACTTTCAATACCTACTGTATACTAAACATCACGGAATCAGCTGGTGCCGTTTCTGAGATTCTAAATATATAGAAACATACATATACATGTTAAGCCGATGGAGTGAATATTTTGGTGATATGTATGCGGATGCTACGGTTGGCGCCGGTGTTGGATGTGGTTTAGTAGATCAACATTCGACAACGGCGTCCTCCGATGGCATCAGTATGGATGAAGTTGAATGGGCGATAAGAAGTTTGAAAAATGGTAAGGCAGCGGGCATTGATATGGTGTCTGCCGAGATGATCAAGCTTGGTGGCTCTTGTGTCTGGGAGGCGTTCCTGTTGCTCCTCAATTTATGTTGGAGCTCGGGAATGGTTCCCAGGGACTGGAATAGCGCAGTCATCGTGCCTTTGTTTAAAAACAAGGGTTCACGTTATGACTGCGCAAATTACAGGGCCATAAGCTTGACCAGTTTGGCAGCAAAAGTGTATGGAAAAATTATTGAAAGGAGAATGAGGATGGTGTCCGATGGTTTACTGTGTGAGACACAAGGAGGTTTCAGGAGTGGAAGGGGATGCATGGATCAAGTGTTCTCTCTGCGCAACATTGTGGAGAAGCATCTGGCTCTAGGTCAGAGGGTTTTCTGCAGTTTTGTGGATCTGGAGAGAGCATTTGACACGGTTGTACGAAAGGAACTTTGGGACATTTTACCGGAGTATGGTATTAACGGTAAACTGCTACAGGCTGTGCAGTCCAGTTACATGGGCTGTAGAGCCTGTGTGCGGCTGGATGATGGAATGTCGCCTTGGTTTGACGTCAATATTGGCGTTAAGCAGGGGTGCGTTCTGTCAGCCAGGCTGTTTATCATATATCTGGATAAATGTCTCCAAAGGTTGAACGATATGAATGTGGGAGTCCAGATGGGCGACTCAGTGGTCACTGCTCTGCTTTATGCAGATGATGCAGTCCTGCTGGCGCAGTCAGCGACTGACCTGCAGACCCTAGTCGACACAATGACAGAAGATTGTAAGAAAAGGGGTCTACGCGTGAATGTGAGCAAAACCAAAATAATGGTCTTTGAAAGAGATAAAACCAGAACAGATGTAAGAGTAACAATAGGTAATGATGTACTAGAGCAAGTGGATGAATTTGTATATCTTGGATGTGGATTTAGTCGAGATGGAAGGTACACCACTGATATAGAGCGAAGAGTGAATGCGGGAAATAGAGTGAACGGAGCGTTGGGGCAACTTCTCGGCAGCCACCACCTCAGCCAGAAGGCACGTGTAGCAATACATAACGCAGTGCTTGTCCCAACATTACTGTATGGAAGCGAGAGTTGGGTATGCAGAAAAGAGTATGATAGTAAAATTAATGCGGTCGAAATGCGATCTCTGCGGAAAATCTGTGGAGTTAGGCTGACCGACCGCATTCGTAACGACGACGTAAGAGAGCGAGTAGGTATGAAAGAGAGTATTGGTGCAAAGATGCGAAAGGGAATGCTCCGATGGTTCGGACATGTGGAAAGAATGCCGAACGAACGTCTGGTTAAGAAGATATACAATGCGAAAGTGGAAGGATGTAGGTACCGAGGGAGACCGAGACTAACCTACCTAGACCAGATCGGTCATGTACTGAAGGAAGGTGGAGTCAAGAGTCTCCGAAACCGGCGAGCGTGTATGAAGAGAATTATGAATGTTGAGGAAGCGAGTGAAGTATGCAGAGATAGAGTTCTCTGGCACTCTGTTCTCTCTGCCTACCCTGCAAGGGATATGGCGTGATGATATGTATGTATGTATGTATGTATGTACATATACATATATTCATTAAGCGGTACTGTGCCTCGAGTTCTTACCTACTACCCACGATCGTTATTATAAATAATATAATGACCAAGTGTGATAATTGTGAAAAGAATATTACCAAAAGAAGCCCTGGCATAGAATGTAGCAAATGTGGCAAGATCGTCCACGCTAGTCAGCTTTGTACGGGCTTATCAGCTAAACAATTAGCCGCTTTGCGAAACGCTGATAATTTAGAGTGGACGTGTGATGAATGCCAACATAATTCACCAAAAAGGAAATCGTCATTCATAATTCCCGAAAATGATGAGGAAGAAGATGGTGCAGCCTTCTCTGGAAATCTTGGTGAGAACTGCACTATAGATGTCAATAAATTTATGCGTGATATAACTATGGAGATGAAAAAGATATTGAAGCGTGAATTGGAACCCATAGAATCATCGGTTAACTTCTGCTGCGAGAAAATTGATGCTCTTAGTGAGATCTTAGATCTACAAAAAAAGAAAATAAGAGAATTGGAGAATAAAAATACCTACCTACAGAATAAAACTACTCACCTCGAGCTAAAAGTAGGTTCTATGGAACAACGTTTGAATGGCATCGAGCAGAAAAGTATTGAGAACGTCATAGAAATCGCCAGTATTCCTAAGATGAATGAAGAAAATCTCGAACAAATTTTCACGAAACTAACACATATTTTAAACATTCAACAGAACCAAATAACCAAAATTAAGCGAATAAGCGGTCGCAATGGTCTAGATGGACATATTCGTGTTAGCCTAATGCATAATGACTTCGTTAAAAAAGATCCGGCGAGAAAACTCAGGAGGCATGATACTAATTTTATTATTGAATTTTTGAAAAAATTCAATGCATGATACTAATTTTATTATCTATTGATTTTATTAATGAAAAATTAAAAAATTCAATGCATGATACTAATTTTATTACCTATTGATTTTTTTCAAAAATTCAATAATAAAATTAGTATCATGCCTCCTGAGTTTTCTCGCCGGATCTTTCTCAGAGTGGCCGCGTTCCGATCCGGTAGTAGCTAATAGTTTTTGTTAGTTTTGTAAAATTTGTAAAATTGCCACAATAATAAATACCTTAATAATAACAAATCATAAACAACATAAATTTTATATATAGAATCATTCTCTTTTTGTACTGGCAATGAATTGTATTAATTTTGTATAAAAATGTGGGTCAAAATTTAATATCTTACAGGGTAGATATAAATAAATTTTCTGTAATAACAATGACATATTGGACGTAAGACACCTCAGTCCTCCCGTGGCCATGATCACTGTAAAGTGTTCGAAACGTCGGGTAATTATAAATCAAATACAAACGCGATAGAATCCGTAAAAGTAGTTTTATTTCAAATGAATCTATTATATCATATGGTATAACAGCCTATGGTCGTACATTCAAATCGCATTGAGATAAAATATTCTCTCTTCAATCTAGAATTCTAAAATTTATTGCACCCTAACATATTTTAAATAAGCCGAAAGATAACGTTTCCGGACTTTTATCCCATTGTAATATACTACCTATCCATAAGAGAGTGAACATGTCGTTATTAATAGAACAATATAATAATAGTGCAGTAAAAATACCGATATCACATAATATAGGTGCTAGAAGTAGAACACAAAATAGATTGCAGAGTGCAAAAGCCTGCAATTATTACGGGAGAAGAACACTTGCTTATATAATTCCTTCACTAATAAATGAAATACCAATATGAATCAATACAGAAATAAACAGTATGAACTACAAGCAAAAATATAAAAAATACTATTTGAGTACAATTTGCTGAACATTAATTTCAAATTATACAATTCAAACTGATTGCACTATACTTGGAATATTGTGTATTCAAAGTGTGAAGTAGCTTTACATTGCAAAAATTAAATAAACAGTGACAGATAACGAAATAGCATATATATGAAACAGGCTGCATAAGGTTCGCTTGCTCATCTGTTGCGAGTGAATTTTATTTTAACTACCCTCTTTAAAAGAAAATGAAAATATGTGTACTATTATTAAGATAGGCGTTTCTTACTTTTTCTCGATTGTCAAATAAGTTATGGTTGCTTTCCATTTAGTTAACACGGAGGGACTCTGCGGCGCACTGCGGGACGCCGCCAAACACTGTGTAAAAGTTTAAATGAAACAGCTAGCTGTTTCTTTTACACAGTGTTTGGTGGTGCCTCACGGTGCGCCGCGGAGTCCATCTGTGTTGTAAATGGAAGGCAACCTATATGTATTTTTATATTGTAATGTAAGTACCTATCATAAGATTCGTTTATTGGCCTCGCTGTTTGAATGTGAGCACCTATACAAACTTAAAAAAGTTTAAAGGTACAATAATAATTAATATGTATTTTCTTTATGGATTAAATAAATTTAAAAAAAAATACAATTACACAAGAATTGCTTATTTAAAGCTTTTGTCAAGATGCAAGAAAAAAAGAAAAGCAATAATCTACTTGATTGTATTTATATTTACGTAAGGGTTTCGTCGTCATTATCATTATTCTGTTCTTATCCCAATTACATAGGATCGAAGTATATACTCTTTATCCATCGGATATGTTAAAAAGGTTTTGGCAATCGTTTTAATTCTGGCCGCCTGCCTGAAGTCAATAAAGGATGGTGAAGAAATACGTTATACTTAATCTGTCATTCAGGCAAATGACGTTGGCGCCGCTTGTTAGTACTATAAAAATGGGCACAAGGTATATTTAATCCAATCTCTTTAAGATAAAGTTAGAGATAGTCGCAGACCGGGACAATAGCTCTCAAAAGAACTCGAGTAAGACAGACTTCGGCCGTTCATAAAACATTTTTGAAGTAAATATATTTTTTACTTTTCTTTTATTATTGATATATTTAAATAAATGAAAAAAAAAAGCAACGTGATCTAAATTTAAAAAAAACTATACATATATATTGGCTTCAATTTTCGGTTCTATTATCTAATTGATTTAAATATATAGAAGTATAATATTAACGCATACAGTTGACCCAATTGTCAATATATCACAATATGACCTATCATATATAAATACGAGTAGTAAGAACCATAAATACCAAGCAATATACACGGAATCTAATATTTAGAATGTGATGTGATGAATGTGAAAACTATTGTTTCCTAGTAATCTTAGCATCGGTCAACTGTTGAGAATAATCGGCATTTTATCTATCTATATATTTTTATTGTGGTAGGACCACGCTGTGGATAGTTCTCTGTCTACAGCCGCAGGCCGGTCCGTCCGGGGTAGTACCACACTCTCGCAGAAGATCGACGTCTGAGTAATAGCAATGTGCTATTGCGCTTCGTTCGGTGAGCGAGAGAGCCGGAAGCCTAACTGGGGTGGGTTCAGGGTTGTATTGGTAGGCAGCGGCTTAGCTATACCATTGGCAAAGGTCCATGGGCGGCAGTGACACTTACCATCAGGTGTGCTGTCTGCTCGTTTGCCGCCATAAGCAATAAAAAAAAAAAAAAAAAAAAAAAAAAATATCTACGTTCTCTTACAGAAGACAGACACAGAAGTGAAAATCTTTCCATGACTTGATTTCTTACATAAATTTTACACATCGATCTTTGGAAAGATGCTATTGGTAAATTTAGGCTTCGTAAAGCTATCACCGACTTTTGTCAGTTGAATGTTATATTGACTGAGGTGGTGGCTACCGAAAAGTTGTCCCAACGCTCCGTTCACTCTATTTCCCGCATTCACTCTTCGCTCTATATCAGTGGTGTACCTTCCATCTCGCCTAAACCACATGCAAGATATACAAATTCATCCACTTACTCTAGTACATCATTACCTATTTTTACTCTTATATCTGTTCTGGCTTCATCTTTTTCAAAGACCATTATTTTGGTTTTGCTTACATTCATGCGTAGACTGCTTTTCTTACAATCTTCTGTCATTGTGTCGACTAGGGTCTACAGGCCAGTTGCTGACTGCACCAGTAGGACTGCATCATCTGCAGTATATAATTATATAATAAATATAATAATTTCAGTCCCATATGTTTTACTGAAAAACATGTTGCAAGTTACATTATATATACATACATACATATATACATACATACATACATATCATCACGCCATATCCCTTGCAGGGTAGGCAGAGAGAACAGAGTGCCAGAAAACTCTATCCTTGCATACTTCACTCGCTTCCTCAACATTCATAATTCTCTTCATACACGCTCGGCGGTTTCGAAGACTCTTGACTCCACCTTCCTTCAGTACATGACCGATCTGGTCTAAGTAGGTTAGTCTCGGTCTCCCCTGGTACCTACATCCTTCCACTTTCGCATTGTATATCTTCTCAACCAAACGTTCATTTGGCATTCTTTCCACATGTCCGAACCATCGGAGCATTCCCTTTCGCATCTTTACACCGATACTCTCTGCCATACCTACTAGCTCTCTTACGTCGTCGTTACGAATGCGATCGATCTATATTATATATATATATATATATATATATATATATATATATATATATATATATATATATATCTTGCAACAGGTTTTTCAGTAAAACATATGGGACTGAATTTTTGCTTTTTTTGCTTTAATAAACTCGACTGCATTCACGAAACAGTAGAAATGAAATTCTGTCTTTCGTTTTCGTTCTTGCGGATTAAACAAGCCCACAGCTGTTTTCATAACAAAGGAACGTGTTTAAGTTTATCCACATAATTATCAGATTAACCGTCTTCTATCATGATTTTAACCATTTATATAAAGTAAGCGAGTTGAGAAAACAAAATCTAATTAGAAAACAAATCTAAAGAAACAAAATTCAACTAGGAATAATGTATGGATCAGCATGTTGGGCTACGAAAGCAACGGATGACAGACGGCTGCATGTAGCAGAAATACGAATGTTAAGATGGATATATTGCCTGACCAGAATGGATAAGATAAGAAATGAGCGTAGGTATAAGGGAAAGTTTGAAAGTGGCGCCAGTGACGGAAAAGTTGTAAAGGAGACGCCTTACTTAGTATAGACATATGAGGAGAAGGGATGAAAGTAATGTTGTGAGAAAAGTTTTAAGTATGAATGTTGAATACTTTAGAGGTAAGGGAAGACCGAAGAAAAGATGGATAGATTGCGTGAAGCATGATATTGATAGAAAAGGAGTGAACGCAGGGATGACATCGGATAGAATAGTGAGGAAGAAAAGGACATATTGCGTCGACCCCAAGTAATTGGGATAAGAGCAGGTGATGATGTTTGCCTATATTAATAAATATACTGGTCACCAACCCTTCTATGTGAGCGGGTGTTATTCGAGCTGACTAATAGATAATTATCAATTAGCTATTCGCCATTCACTGTTGTATGTATACATATCCCACAAATAAAGCGAATTGGTGATCGCGGTGATATTTTATACGTTTCTCAGGTGAAAGCTGCTAACCACTCTCCGAGTAAGACCCTTGAGCGAATTTTACTATGCCTACATGCAAGTAAACGTTGGTAATAATTGTATTCTTATCTCATTACCATAGGATTGATGGATAAGACGAATATATATTGTAAAATATATACCTAAATATATAAAATTACTACAAGAAAACCAACACTCAAAATAACTATATACCAATTCGTATGACCAGCGTTACATATTAGGTTAATTTACCTACCATTCTATACAAAACTATTACCCTTGATGATTCGTCAGCCCACCAAGATCAAGTTTATAACCCAATATTTCAAACGTTCCTGCGTGGTGACGGCTTTGAATTTAAATTCTTTTCATTTTCCGTGGGTACCCTAATAATTGTTCGTGTTCTGACGGAGTAAGAATACAATTCACTAATCCCTATCCTAAAAAAACTCAAAAAATAAACCCTATTCAAACACAACTGACCAGCGTTGTATAGTAGGACAATTTCACTCCCATTATGGAGGAGGCTCGAGCCCAATTGTGGAACATATGTCAGTTGAGATGATGATGATGATAATGATCCTAAAAATTTACTAATGGAGCAGCAAGGAAATAGACAACAGAATTCTCCTGACAAACTCATAATATTAACTTTGACTGTGCCGTCTACCAAGCATGGTGGTTACACTACTATCACTCCTTTCCTTTCACAGGCCTATATTTAATACTACACGTCAAAAGGTGGAGGAATTGAGTTGGCTATGTACTGAAGGAAACAGTTATTTCAGAAAATAAAATCATTTAACCAGAATAGCAATATTAAGAAGTGAGAATTAGAGCAGCAAAGTAATTATTCGCGGTAATGTCTATAGACTAACCGTGCCGGGATTACTTAACTGCCTTGAGTGCTATACAAACAGGCGTTTATGACCGAGAATAGAATGACGGATCATCTTTCAACAAAGGAAAACAAATCATACTGTGTTTATTTCGTTTATTTTCTCAAATGTAGTAGTGTAAAAATAGATTTTATTGCAAAAAAGCTTGAGGTACTTATAAGATATTTTTAAAATGCTCCTATTTATACCAATTATCATCGAATGATGGCTGAATCTGGTTGAATAGCCAGAGAAACTTTCATCTCTATCGGGTATTGAGTTGTGGACCGATGTGGCCTGCCCATTGCCACTTCAACGTGATAATTCTTCGTGTTATGTCGGTTCCATATTGCGGCTCCTATCTCACAGAGAAATCCTGAGCATAGGTTATGTTTTTTTATTTCTTTTGATAGCAAACGAGCAAGCATCACACCTGTTGCACATGGACCTTTACAATACCGGGGTATGGCTAGGCCGCTGTCCATTACAAGCCCCAAACCCACCCAATTGGGCCTCCTGTTCTCTCGTTCACTGAACGAAGCGCAATAACATTTTTCCATTACTCAGACGTCGATCTTCTGCGAGAGTGTGATACTACCCCGGACGGACCGGCCCGCAGCTGTAGACGAAGACTGTCAATAGCGTGGTCCTGCCACTAATAAGTCCGCTCCTTATTACGCTGAGCGACTCTGAACTTAGTTATTAGGCTTACATTTGGGCACTATGTTTCTGTGCTATACATACATACATACATATCATCACGCCATATCCCTTGCAGGGTAGGCAGATAGAACAGAATGTCAGAGAACTCTGTCGTCGCATACTACACTCGCTTCCTCAACATTCATAATTCTCTTCATACACGCTTGCCAGTTTCGGAGACTCTCCACTCCACCTTCCTTCAGTACGTGACCAATCCTGGTCTAGGTAAGTGAGTCTCGGTCTCCCCCGGTACCTACATCCTTCCAGTTTCGCATTGTATATCTTCTTAACCAGGCGTTAGTTCTACATTCTTTCTACATGTCCGAACCATCGGAGCATTCCCTTTCGCATCTTTACACCAATACTCTCCTTCATACCTACTCGCTCTTTTACATCGTAGTTGCGAACGCGGTCGGTTAGCCTTCTGTGCTATATGTCATCACATACTGATCACGGACCTATGACATCGAACAGTAAGGCATATTGGGTGAGAAGATCCTTTCAAGTTTCCCGAACGTTACGAGTTGGCTTCGTTAACTGATCTCGTCAAAGTCTGATTAACCTAGCTTAACTATTTGTTCAAGTTAAACATAATGATCAACAACTTCGAGAATCGCATTGCCAACTAGAGCCGGTATTGGAATGAATTTGCCATGACTTTCATCATATTCTATCATGTTGTATCGTAAACCCACTATAGTTAGGACTCCCTGCTGAGATCGGTGAGCACAATGACAAGGTCCTCAAACTTCAACACTTACATATTATAATTGTTGATATGGCACAGCTGAAGGGATTGCAATATCACACAAGTTTCGACAGAATCAAAGGCTTTCTCATAATCCACAAACAGTAGACACTAAGGCCGATTATACTCCTCAGTTTTCTGGATAATCTGCTGAAGCGTATGGATGTGACTTATGATAGTATAGACCTTTTCGGAAACCACCTTGTTGTCATTTAGTATAATTGTCATTTAGCAAACAACTGAAACGTGTTGACGCCGTAAAAGATCTGGATACATGGTGTGATAGCAACCTTACATTTAAAAACCTCATTTCTAAAATAGTAAAAGTTGAGAGGCATTTATTCGTTACCTGTACAAAAAATATATTTTATTACCCCTACCTATACCCCCACATTATATGTATTAGGTATGGTAGATCATCATATCTTGACGACGCATCGTAACACAGCATTAGTGAAATATATCTTCAGACTAATACTCGGTTCAGCCCACAATCCTTTACTTTTAGCAGAAATAAAATTCAATGTGTCTCGCCAGATCGTAGGTAAGACAGCGACCTCTACTTGCGTCACATCACATATGACGCGCACTAGCATAGATCTATTCCTCGCGCATTACACTACATCAATGAGATACTAGCCTCTGACTCTTCACTAGATTTATTTTCTTGTACAGAGATATGTTTTATGTCTATAGCTGAGAGGTATGTGGAGGCACTGACCATTGGCAGCAGTATATGTTGATCCAAATTTATTATATTTTATTTTTATTACAATTATTCAATACATCTTTAATAATATGTTATTCTCCTCAGTATGTACAAAAATATTTTCTATGATTATGTATGGCACGCTGTTAGCAATAAGGAAATTAATTAAATTAATATTTTGTTTACCCGTTACGTATTGATTATTTTAGCAAGTAATATAATATATAGATAGAAGATATCATAATAAAATGTATAAGAAACAGAGCTTAATTTTATAAATAAACATCCATTATCAAATTATATTATATAAAAATCCAATTAGCTAGTGTTAGCCCTATTTCCATTACGTCAATAACACAACTAAATAGAGATTAACTTGTTTACTTCGAATTTTGTCTCAACAATATTACGAATCTGCGTGTTGTGATACAGCAAAATCTTTATAGAAGCAGATAAAATTATAAGGACCTGATGATCTCTCAGTTAGATTTTAAAACCCATAGAAAATAAAGGGGTGCTGTACTTCATATTCTTATATCTTTCACGGCTCCTACGGAAAATAGATATTGATATTTTGCACTCTTCGCCAAATGAAGAGGTATTTATAAATTGTATTAATCAAAAGAGGACGTAGGCTTATTACATAGTAACTCACTTCATCCCTATCTATTATGTACGCGAAAATATAAAATATTACTTTACCTTATCAATAAACAGTCAAACAATAATTGAATAAAATTGTTTATCACTTGTTTATTACCAGTGAAGTTAAAAACAGATCTCAGCTTTCTACTACTGGTCGTTCATCGAATGTAAATAATATTTTAAAAGTAATTAAATTAATCAGTTCCTTCATCATCATCATCATTAGCTCAGCTCATACACGTCCCACTGTTGGGCTCAAACCTCCTCCACAATGGGTGGAAAGCTGATCTACTATACTACGCTGGTCAGACGTTTTGGTATAGGAATTTTTTTCGTGTTTTCCTTCTCTTGCATAGATGTTATGTGAGTTTTATATCCCTTAATCGTCTCCTACGATCACCCACGGTTAAGATAGGGCCTGGTGAGTTGTATTCTTAGTCTGTCATCATACGGATAATAATCAGTTCCTTATAAATGTTTAATAAGGAATATAATCTCTCTATAATTAGTTTTACGTTAATTAATTTTGTTTAATTAAAATTTTATACGTTTAATAACTGGGGTGGATTTATTAAATGTAGACCACGTTTTTGTTTTTGTATAATATAGAAATAAATAAATATTCACCGCGCACCTTCAAACAAAATCAAGTTAATCGATCTGATGCTGTTCTATTAAAAAGTTTAATCTTAATGAGAGTAGAAAAAAAAATGAGACATATGTTTTTTTCACCATTTAGAATTCCTCATATCTTCAGTTATTTTCAAAACTGATAAAAAATATTCATATAATTATCGAAATTGCTTACAAAATTTCACGAATTCAAATCGGTTGAAAAATGCGACCTGCAGGTGAGAAGCGCATGGCTTCTATACGGACGCACAGAAAACCATTTCACTGCCCAAACTGGATCATAATCGCGCGCGCCTTCTCGTTAATTAAACAATTCATTAATTAACTTGGAACAATTAAACTCGTTAACTAGTAGCCAACAATATTTTACTGATTTGATCTGAAAATCGATTTTATATACTTGAAGCAACTTTATGTACATATAGAACTTAGAGACAGCAAAAACTTATTCCATGGTACTAAAGGTACACATATATGTACATAGAATGACTTGAAATTATTATTTAACACCTGACCATTATATAATGGTAATTATTGTTCCTTTTTATTATAAAATATATATTTATTTAAAAGTCTAAAATGATGGCCTATGAATAAATATTTACTTTGAGATACAGTTTTTCTAGTTTTTTATTTGTACCTCATCTCATTTCATATACCTATGTCTCATAACTGGACCCGAACCTCCTCCACAATAGAATGACAATTGTAAGAAATTAACCTACGCTGGTCAGACAGGTTAAATATGAATATAGGATTTTATTTCGAGTTTTCCTTCTTTTGCATAGATCTTATCTACATATTATATCCTTAGGGGTATTCTAGCACGTGAGGGTAAATCGCCGGGTGGGCCACTGAAGACAAAGATCGGGTACCGGTAGCCCGCTCACACAGCGAAGAGAGGAGTCCTTGCAAGGTGGGTCTATGGGGTTGGCGCCGTCTCTTCCATCGTCACATCCATAGTCCACCGCAAAGAAAAAAAAGGGGATTTTCTACCATACCGAAGTCTAAGAAAGAGGGTGGCGAACTGTATTCCTACTCCGTCATCCGTCACTACGTCAAAAATATATTTTTCATCCCTTACGTATTTGGCATGAAATATTAAGCGACTAACTTTGCCGGCATAAAATTACAATACACTTTAACTAAGCATATTAACTTGCATTTTGAAATTAATTTAAAACATTTGGAGAATTACATCGCAAAGAAGTTGCAACGTTCACATTTCATAAGTTTATGTGATATTATTACACTGGAGTTTCTCTGTTACAGTTTTATATATCCGCGTTCTAGTCTAATGTTAGTTCTGGTATGTTAGGTTTTAAGTTTCAAATAAATAAATCAACATCATATTACAAAAGCTTGTTTGCGAGCAAAAATTTATTGCATTGGATACTGCAGCGGATTTGTCATTGTGGCAACCTATCCCCTCTCGTAGTAATCATTTTTTACTCGCAAATAAGGTTTTATAAATAATCTAGCATATTAAATTCTAAATTTCAGTAAGGACATTCTTCCAAATCCGTGTCGCTATACTGCTGCGTTTAGCGTAGCTGTACACCCCTTCACTTCAAAGTGTCAGTCAATATTGACTATTCAATTTTGTCTCCTGTTTCCCGCATTATCTAGAATGGAAGTGGAATCATTCTTATTAACTCCTTCTCTTTAACTATCCTACTATCTATTTATGACTGCACAGATGGCGTAGTGGTTAAGGTACCGACCTTCCGTGCCAGTGCCATCAGTTCGATTCCTACAATATATAATACTCCTACAATACTTTGTGCGATCCAAAAAATGTTGTTCTAAATCTAGGTGTAATTTGTCCGCGCTAATTATATGTATGTAAAGTCCCCCGCAATGCAAAGATTATTTCATTAGTGCTACGTGGTGCATTATATTAAAAAAAAATCTAATATCTTTAAACGAGAACAATTTTTGTGTATTTCTAGAATGAAAGAATGAAAAGTTTTATTGTAACGAGCTATTTCACAAAATTTGGTATCAAAATAACTATATATAAATAAATACTTGTCACAAAGTGACCCCAACTCAATATATTGCAGCCATCAATATATTGATCTTCCGCGGAGTCGTAATGATGATGTCACGAAAAACATGCGAAATTACACATTACAAATAACATACAAATTTACAAAATCAAAAAGACAACGCTATAAATAATAATAATTAAACTATCACTAAGATATATATATATATATATATATATATATATATATATATATATATACACTCAAAACAAACAACTATTCGTAACACTTTTTAGAAATAAAGTAACTTATAAAATAAAAGAAAAATATAAAAAAAAAACATATTATAAAAATGAAAAAAAAAGACCGAAATACGAATTGCAGGTTTATAGCTTTCTTTGTTTATATAAACTAACGACAAATCTATTTATAATAAACACTTCAAATAATAGAGAGGTAGGTAAGCTCAGATCTACATATTATTGTATATAGGCGGACACGCTACTTATCCTTCCACTTCAAATTATGGAACATATAAATGAATATGAATTTATTCAGTTTATCGAGTATTTTTCAATGATTTGGTAAAAGAATTCAAATTATAGAGAAAATCAAATAAAGAGTATCAAACTTTCGAAAGACGATGGCAATTTTATTTTTAGTGCCTAGACAAATACTTCTACGAATGATAAATTGTTTTATGTAAAACAATACAACTCTACCGTGACCTGGTAAACTATGAAGTATTAAATTGATCGGAATAATAAAACCAAATTAAAACTCGATAAAATCTGTAGTTGCAACACTACAGATTTTATCGAGTTTTAATTTTGTCACAATCCCTTCAGTTCCCGCGGGTGCCGTCAAAAGACTATTTAGGGACCCGAAAATATAATATAACTATGAGAGACGGAAAACTTAAAATAAAACTACACCAAATCGTCTGACCCGAGTGGTATAATACGTTAATTTAAATCCCAATTTGAAAGACGCTCCATTACGCTTCTATATTGTGACTTAGATCCGCTCATATAATATTTGAAAATCTGTAAATATTATTTTATTTATTTCATAATTACATTTTATTTCATTTCAGCCTATCGCCATCCACTGCTGGACGCAGGCCTCCCTCATGTTACGCCACAGCGTGCGGTCCTGTGCCGCCCGCATCTAACGACGCCCAGCGACCTTCACCAGGTCGTCTGTCCACCTAGTGGGAGGATGTCCTACAGTGAGTCGTCCGGTACGTGGTCGCCACTCTAGAACATTTCTGCTCCAGCGGTTGTCAGTTCTTCGAGTGATGTGGCCTGCCCATTGCCACTTCAGCGTGCTAATTCTTCATCCTATGTCGGTTACACCCGTTTTTCTGTAGATTTCCATATTACGGATTCATTCATATATCCATAGCACGCTGAGCGACTTTGAGCTTGGTTATGAGGCCTACATTTAGGGACCATGTTTCCGTGACGTAAGTCATCACTGGTAACACACACTGGTAGTAGACCTGTGTTTTCAGACACTGAGGTATGTTGGACGAGAAGATCCTCTTAAGTTTCCCAAACGCTGCACAGCCGAGTTGGATTCTTCTGCTGACCTCTTTCTTGACATTGGATCTATCTATCTAGACTGTTTGTCCTAGGTAAACATAATGATCGATATTTTCGAGAATCGTATTGCCAACAAACAGACAGGAATGACTAAGGCATTTGACACGACTTTCGTCTTGTCCATGTTCATTCGTAAACCCACCAGTTGGAATACCCTGCTGAGATCGTTGAGTATGGTGCCAAGGTCCTCCATGGATTCTGCCATAACCACGATATCGTCTGGAAATCGAAGGTAGTAGAAGGTGTATTCGACGTTAAAGTTGATACCGAGTCCGGTCCGGTCTAAGAGCTTGAAGACATCTTCTAGTGCAGTGGTGAACAGTTTCGGAGAGATGACATCTCCTTGTTTCACGCCTTTCTGCAACTGGATCGGTTTCGTACTCTTATCCCGGATACGGACTGACATTGTGGCGTTCCTATACAAATACTTCAGCACTTCGATGTAACGATGGTCGATTTGGCACCACTGAAGGGACTGCAGCACCGCCCATGTTTCGACTAAATCAAAGGCTTTCTCATAGTCCACAAACGCTATACATAAATGCTGATTGTACTCCTCGGTCTTCTGGATAATCTACCGAGGCGTGAGGATGTAGTCTATGGATATCGGTGCCGACCTGACGCTGCCGGCTGTCGTGAAAGCGATGGTCGACAGCGTCAGGAACTGGGACGCGGTCGCCGCCTTCTGCGAGGCTGTCATCTTGCAGAAGGAGGCGGCGGAATAAGTCCGGGAGGATTCCCGTGACCCGGGCCGCCGTCAACGGCCGGGGCGACGCAAGCGCCAATATCTGAGCCTGATGCCGCCCTAACCGAGGCTTCGGGTGATCGGACCGGTGAATTATCCGGTCACCCGACGTGAGGCCACCGCGTGAGGACGACGCCCCGACGGCGAAAGCTGTCGGGGCGTCGACATGAGAGGAACCCGCGAGGGTAAACCGCCGGGCGGGCCACCGAAGGCAAAGATCGGGTACCGGTGGCCCGCTCGCACGGGGAAGAGAGGTGCTTGCAGGGTGGGTCCATGGGGTTGTGCGCCGCCTCTTCTTGTCGCCCCGGACCGATTTGTCGGGGCGCGACCACATCCATGGTCCACCTTGCTAAAAAAAATGGATGTAGTCTTTTTTTTTTTTTTTTTGGGACTAATCCCACCGCACATTCCCACCATTGTAACTCCTGTAAGCCAGGATCCACAATGGTCACTATAAATGACACCGAGGTTTGACCCTCAGGCAGCCCCGGGAAATGATTTTAATTGTCTTGGAACCCGCAACAAATTTAATTAGAAAAGTTAAAGAGGAGGAGTTGGAAAAGAGTGATTCCACTTCCCTCCCAGGCAAAGCGGGAGACAGAAAGCAATATTGACTAGTCAGCCAATAAGTAAAGGGTTGTACAGCTACGATAAGCGCAGCAGTACGGCACCACGGATACGGGATAACTTAACGGGGCCTATATGTGAGCCTTAAGATTGGTTGCACTAGTAGGTATAGCAGAAACGCCTAAACGCACGGAAATTTTCTCGAGTTGCTACAAGATCCGTGTAGTATACTACTCCAGATGTTACTTGCAAACTGTCTAACATAAGGTCGCGCTCGTTACGCCAGAGATCGCACTCCCAGAGAATGTGATGTGCTGATTGTTCATACTCGCGGTTATTTGTAGAACATTGACATAGTGGTGAAGGTACGAATTTAAAAGAAAATAATTTACTTTTAAAGTTGCCATGTCCAGTTAGAAATTGAGCTACAAAATGGTCAACCTCCAGCCACACTCTCTCTAGGCGCTCGCGGACGCATGGGAAAAATAGATAGAGGTGACGGCCCTTCGATGATGAATCCCATCTTTCTTGCCATTCAATTAAAAGTTTTTCATAGACAACGGACTGCGGTGCAAACAATCGAGCGATTTTATTACGGTCGCGCGGTAGAAGGAAATCTGTGTTCATATTTTCCCTTGTCGTGTAATACATTGATGCCCGTCTCTGAATCTCCAAGTCAACCGGAAGTACACCCGCGAGTACCGGCAAAGCCTCGGTACTGACCGTCCTGTAGGCTTTACACAAGAATATTAAGGCCAATCGTTGGCTTTGTAATAATTTAAGGCGAGCTGCCCCTATGGTAGCCCTATCAGCCCAAACGGGTGCAGCGTAACAAATACACCCCAAATATGTGGCCATATATATAGTTTTCAGTGTATTAAAACGAAGGCCCCAGGTAGACGTTGATATTCTAGTAAGCGCATAGAAATTTCGTTTCGCTTTTTCACCTACAGTTTTAATATGCTCGACAAATGAAAAATTTTTTTCTAAGAGTAGACCAAGATAGCAAACTGAATCTTTCTTTTTGACTGTCATATTATTGAATTTTATACGCGGCAACGATTGTAAATTTCCTTTTAATAAAAGGTGATACGTTTTTTGTGGGGCAAATGTAAGCCGATTTCGTGTGCCCCATTCGAGTATATTATTGAGACAAATTTCTGCTAATTTCTTTAAACTGTCTCTAGTGTTGGATTCTACGAGTAGAAGACCGTCGTCGGCATAGCCGATCAATTGACAGTGTTTCGGCAGAGGTAATTCGAGGAAATCGTCAAAACCTAAATTCCATAGATATGGACTTAGCACCGAACCTTGGGGGCAGCCCATCGTCAGTGGCTTCGACACAGCATGGTGACCAAGTTTCAGTTTAGTCGAGCTTTGTGAAAAGTATGACTGTATAATTAGGTAGATGTTCCTATAGCACCCACGAGTCTTTAATTTAAGAAGTAGCATTGGCCACCAGGCGTTGTCGAAGGCACCTGAGATATCCAGGAAAACGCCTAGCACGTATTTAAAAGCGGATGTATTAATAACTTTTCTCACCGCAATGGCTGCGTCGATAGTTGATTTACTGCGAGTGACACCGAATTGCTTATGGTTGAATGTGGGTCCACCCGGCAATAAACGAGGAACAATTAGCCGTTCTAAGAGTTTGCCTAGTGAGGGCAATAAGGTGATTGGTCGATATGATTTGGGGTCATCTGGTGGCTTATCACCGCCTTTAGGAATTATCCGTATATATCCGCGACGCCATGACCGAGGAAAAATACCTTCAGATATACAACGATTAAAAACCATTAACATTGAGCTGCCCGATGCTCGACTAGCTTCTTTGATCATTTTATTTGATATTTTGTCTTCACCAGCAGCTTTGTTGAGGGGAAGAGCTCTAACGGTATTCATAAACTCGGCAAAAGACGGAAGGTCAGACATAGGCGAGAGAGGTGGGTCAGCGGCCCACGCGCGTATTTGTTTATGGTGTTCGCTGTCGACTGATATGTTATCGTCTGGAATTAACGTATTTAATAAAACTTCCGTGGTCTCCTCAATACCCGTAGTGTGTTTATCATTCACTTTGATATTTTGTACGTAAGCTAGGTCGATTGAGCGATTTGCTTTAAACTCATGATATAGTGGAGACCACGGACCTTCACTTTCTAATTTTTCGACAATCCTATTTAATAAAGCGTCTTTCGACTTTTCCACCGCAGTTCGGTAGCAAGACCGGGCAGCTTTCAGTAAAGATAGAGATTCATCAAAGGCCGCTCCCATCCTGCATGTCTTTTTGAGTTTATTATGTTTCCTGCGCGCCTTTCGGAAGCGTTTGCGGAGCTCTACTAAGTGATTATTCCACCAATCACACCTCTTAGTGTTAGGCAGGGGTGTTCGACCCAAAGCTATTTTTTGAGTTTGACATTATTTCAGCACTTTCTTCTGCGGTTAATTGACTGCGAGTGAAATCCCTAGCACACGAGGAAAAGAGCGAGCTGAAAAAATCCCAGTTAGCTCCTTTAGATTTATATCTAAAATTGTAGCTCTGTCTAGTAGGATCCTGCGACAGACTCGATCCAAATTCGTACACGATCAGACGGTGATCACTACACGACGCGTCAGGGAGAACGCGCCATCTATTTAAGCGGACGTCTGCGCTTGAAAGCGTGACGTCAATAGAAGATTCACCCATAGGGCTGCAAAATGTTGGTGGTGCATCAGGTGTATTGTGGATGGACAGATTCATCTCAGCGATGAAATCTTCTATCGCACACCGTCGATCAGTGTCGGTGTATCTAAACTTGCCATACCAGAGAGTAGATGACGCATTCACGTCCGCACCTATTATAATTTTACGGCCCGTGAGAGACCGCAAAACATGGCGAAGATGGTGTAAATGTGGATTTACGGGGTCTGAATATTGAAAATAATAGCTCACAACGTAAACCCTACAGGATGAGGATGTAATCTCAGCGACAGCACAGTGTGACGTCATAAGATTTTGTAGTGACGTAACCGTAAATTTGGCACTTGCAACATAGATGCCGGCTCGTGCTTTGTTGTCCAATTGTACAACCCTATTACGTAAGCGAGTACTATGGTATTGTTCTTGTATAAGTACGATATCTAGATTATATTCCATAACTAGACGGTCTAGCTCTGATGTCGCTACCCTATCATTATGAAGATTTAATTGCCCTATATTTAAACTATCCATTTTTTTTAATAATTTGTATTGAGTACTAATTGTTCTAACTTTAACTTGTAGGTGGGGCAGTCCGATGCGCCACATAGATGATCATAAGGTTTTTTAAAACGTTTACACGACGCACATTTTGGTTTAAAATCTGATTTGACTTTATTTGGGCAGGACTTCGTGATATGTCCTTCGGTACAGTGACCACACGTAGGTGTTTTTTCTGTACAGTACTTCGCGACATGACCGTGAACCTGGCAGTTTGAGCAACGTACTACTTCTAAATCATCGTAGAAGCGGCAGTTGGCCCAGTCTATAAATAGTTTTTCTTTTGTGGTTAACAGATGGACGCGCACTTCGCGATCAAGTTCGATGCCGATCCACTTCCGCCCATTCTGTAATTTTCTATTACGGATAATTTTCGTAGATTTAATGAATTCGTCCTCTTTAAGTGACATTTCGTCTTTAATATTTTGACGGTACAGTGCGACAAGGAACGCGTCGTCTTCCATAGAAATCGGCACGTCTTTAATTATTAAACGAGGACGTCTACCTTTTGGTTTTTCTAAACGTAGGCCAGCGGCCTTTATAGCGTCGACTGATTCCAGTTTTTTAATCTGTCTCTCATTAGTAACGCGAAGGACGACACCCGATTTCGCGGCTTTTTTGACGCCTACTATTTGGAAACCATCATCGATAGGTTTGATAGCCTTCAGTAACGCTTGTTTGGTAGCTGAAGATGACGCGTAATCAGCTGTACGTTCGGCCGTGGGATATGCAATTACACAGGGAGCGCGCGACGAGCGAACCTCGAACTGTGGCACCACTTTTGACAGTTTTAACTTTTCGGCGTAAGATGGTTTTTTAATATCTTTTATAGGGAGTTTAGTTTGAACTTGGCTTAATTCTCGTTCGACGTTGGCCAGTTTAGTCTCATTACAAGATGATTTTAATGCTAAAATCGATACAATGGCCGTAATGCGTTGGGTGTAATCCATAATGGCAGTTTTATTTGCGTTATTCATACGTGAACCCTGATCATTTACGAGCTCATTTATTTTTGACAAAAAAGTTGACGCCTCGGCAACCAGCTCGCAATAATCGGCTTTTCCCGTGTCACTAACACTAAGTGGAGACGAGTTATTCGCGATATGTACCGGTATGGATTTCGTCTCGGGTGTAACGTATGCCGGAGACGGCTCATTGTAAAGGGCACGTCTGCTGTTACCGGCTGGTGGTGAGCGAGGTGTTAACTGACTCAAACGAAATACGTCGGCGCCACGATCAGGCGGTTCGCTATCATTATAACATTTAGGCATTCTAAGTACAACGATATAAATTAAACGAAGAAAATAAAATTAAATCCCAATGTTAATAATAATATAAACCTACCCACTACTTAAGAAAAATAAAAACTTACCGATTTTAACACTATTAAAGCATAAACAAGAACAAATACTTATCGTAATACACGTAATCGCGAACAAAACACAACAAATCACAATTGGAAACACTGCACAAGCCGATAGAATATCCTTAAAAGGACAAAACTATTTTTATTCTACGCGCGAATCAACTTCGCACTGTACTAGGCTAAGGCGAGGAGGGGAATCCTGAATGGATGTAGTCTATGGTGCTATAGCCTTTTCGGAAGCCATCTTGTTAGGGCGGCTGGAAGTCATCAAGTTCGCACGAGAGTCGATGGGTAATAACCCTCGAAAACAACTTGTAGACGTGGCATTTATTCATAATTACATTATATTTAATATATTACTACACAACATTATTATCCTGCCCTTATCCCAATGACTTGGGGCAATATGTACTTCTCTTTCATCGTACATATTACAAAAAATATTGGCAGTACTTTTATGACCAGCCGGTTGCCTGACGTCAATCCTCCTTGGGAAGGTAATTATTGACCAGACGGCATCAGGTGGAGTTGGCCTAATTCGATATAAAGCTCTTAATCGCCTTTTACGACATCCACAAACAAAGTAAGGGTTTGCAATATTAGTAGCTACCACACATCAGATATTAGTTTTACTATAGGTTTTAAAATAATTTAAATACACCATCACTATCACGCAAAACCTATTTACATTAGCAAATAACTACTATTATCCAATAAATATTATTACTAACTGAATAACCCGCATTATAAATGACTAAGTGAATATATTAATTGATAGCTTTCGTTTATTGCCAGCCCCTTTGTTTATTCGACCTATTTCTATCCTTCTGTTGAGCATAAATCTCTACCGATGACAAGATTTTATATGCCTTAAACACTCACCTCGTAAGCTTTCGGAAAAATCTCATTTCAGACGGCATCAGTCATCAATCTTCTTTACCGTATTATGTTTCATTATTAAGGAAAATTATAAACATATCCAACCATTCATTATGCCTATTGAGGACGAATGCTATAATGATGCGGTTGATAGGTGGTTTTGATGCTAGCATTTTGATACAATTTAATTATTCAATAAATTAAATAAAAGCTTGTTTTTTAAATATTATTCGGTATTATTTCTTTATACTTATGCCTGCTCATGTGGCGCTAGGAGAAGTGTATAATGGGAATTTCATAATCGCCTAAAGTTCTATGATGCAGCAGCTCCCTTTGGAAAACTTATAGTACCTCACAGTGATCAGATAAAATATTTACGGATGGTATATATATTTTTTTACATTTCATGTATATTATGAACTTGATACAAATAAATATTGTGAAAAAAGCAGCTAATCTTACTGACCATAAATATATTTTTTTTAATTTTGTTAATTAAAATCGTTTATTTGAAAAATAATTCCTATGTGCGGTTCGAGATATCCGCTCTTCCGGGAATGCCACAGCCCCGGTGCGGGAGAACGGGTAGACTCCCAGAATGGGCCATTGGTCGACTCGACCTGGAAATGGTTCGGGATTCTGTCATAGCACAGCGTTGGGGCAGGACGGGACAGCTATCTACAGATGCAGTGGGGCTTGCAGGCCAAATGGGCAGTGCCCTTGAGGCGATTTGTGATGCGGCAATGCCGAGGGCTCAGCGAAGGCCGCTGCGCCGTTAGGTATACTGGTGGTCACCTGCGATTACGAATCGCCGGGTGGCCCCCAACCGGGCGCAGCGTGCCTACGTTCGATGCCGTCAGAGAGACGACCGGAACGTCGTTCTTGAGGGTCAACCGCGAGAAGAATACAAAACGAGGAAGAAGACTCTGCAGCTGGCCATCAGCCAGGCACAGGAGAAAGTCCACAAGAAATTACTTGCGGGTCGCAACAGGGATCTGAGAGGGTGCCCATATCAGCGGGCGCGGAACAAACTCCGTGTCTGTGGCGCCTCAATCATTGAATCGATGGACACCGGTCTCCTGTCAGAGCTAATGGGGAGGTGTTCCCACGTTTGATGGGACACGTTCCTCCTGGAGCGGCTCCTCGGTCGGTGGTGGCGGTGGAGACCATAACTCCACCCATCACTGACCAAGAAATGGAAGTGGCCTTCTTACACCTTCTCGGGAAAAGGAAGGTGCCTGATCCGGACTGCGTCCTGGGGGCTGGTGCTGAGCATCACCGCTAGAAACCTCAAGGGTGAACTCCGGGATGTGCTCAACACGTGTTTGAGGTTCGGGCAGTTCCCAGAGCAATAGAAGGTTGGCAGGTGCTTACTGCGGAAGGAGGGTCACCCAGTGAAGTCCCCTTCTCCATACAGACCATTGGTGCTGCTGGACGAGATGGCCAAATTGTTCGAGAAGGTGCTCATAGACCGTCTCGTCCAGCACCTCAAGGAAGTAGGATCAGAACTGTCAAAAAGTCAATATGGGTTCAGAGTCGACTGGTCAACAATCGACGCATAGGTCATCCTGAAGTCCGTGGGCACTAAAGCAGTGGCCCAAAAGAATGTTCTCCTAGCGGTCTCGCTCGACATCAAGAACGCCTTCAACAGTCTCCTACAGGAGACGTTGAAGGAAGTGCTCCGGTACCATGGAGTGCCTTCGGAGATACGAAGGCACTCCATGGTAGTACGGAGGCACTCCATGGTATGTTGGAGGTATACCTCGAGGGGAGACACGTACTCTGGGAGAAGGACGACGGGCGCATCGCTATTGGGTGGATTGCGACGTCCCACAGGGCCTGGTCCTCGGTCCAGTTCTGTGGAACGTCGGTTTCGACTGCCCTCCTACCTACGGGATCGGCTTCTCCTCGAGATGGGGGTGATCTGCTATGCGGATGATACCCTCGTCGCGGTGAGGAGACCCGAGTTCCGGAGAACTGCCTGATTGGCAGAGGAGGGGGTTGCACTTGTCGTGGGCCGGATCGGCATGTTGGGCCTTTTTTTTTTTTTTTTTTATTGGTAGGCTATGGGTGCGTCTCGCCCCGCCGAATCGGTCCGGGGCGACGGAGAAGGCGGCGCGTGACCCCATAGACCCACCGTAAAATCCTCTATCTTCGCCGTGCGAGCGGACCACCGGTACCCGATCTTTGTCTTCGGTGGTCCGCTCGGCGGTTTACCCTCGCGGGTTCCTCTCGTCGGCGCCCCGACAGATTTCGCCGTCGGGGCGTCGCCCTCACGCAGTGGCCTCGCGTCGGGTGACCGGACAATTCCCCGGTCCGATCACCCGAGGCCTGGGTTAGGGCGGCATCAGGCGCAGGTATTCGCGCCTGCGCCGCCCCGGCCGCTGGCGGCGGCCCGGGTCGCGGGAGTCCTCCCTGACTCGTTCCGCCGCCTCCTTCCGCGAGATGACAGCCTCGCAGAAGGCGGCGACCGCGTCCCAATTCCTGACGCTGTCGACCATCGCCCTCGCGACAGCCGGCAGCGCCAGGTCGGCACCGATAATAGCGACGAGGTCACGGCGCTGCCCGTCCCAGCCCGAGCATTCCTCGAGCGTATGTTGCGCCGTGTCCTCGCCACTATTGCAATGATGGCAGCCTGGAGTCCACTCCCTGTACACGACCGTGTGCAGGTATTTCCCGAAGCACCCGTGCCCCGTCAACACCTGCACCAGTCGGAAGGTGAGGACCCCGTGCCGCCGCTCCATCCATTTCATCAATACGGGCCGAAAGGCCTCGACGGTCACGATACCGTGTCTAGGCCTCTCCAGCCGCGTAACCCAACGGGCGATGACGTCTCGGCGGGCGTCCTCGCGCCAGGTGGCTATCTCGCTCAACGATGGGGAGCCACCCTCCTCGCGCACTGAGGTAACCCGCCGGTAGAGGTCGGAGAGCATCTCCGCCTCTAGGTCCCAAGGGGGTGTCCCGGCCAATAGGCACGCCGCCTCTGTCGACACCGTGCGGTAACCCCGAATGGCTCTGACCGCCATGGCTCTCTGTGGCCTCCACAGAACCGCCCTGAGCTGGGCGTTCAGAGCCCTCGCCCACACGGGTGCGCCGTACATGGCCATCGAGCGGATGACCCCCGCATACAGCCGTCGGCCCTCGAAACTGGGTCCGCCCACATTCGGCATGAGCCGAGAAAGGGCGGACGCCGCGCCGACCAGCCGGGGAGCAATCTGTCGGAAATGCTCCCGGAACCACCATCGCCCGTCGAGCACCAGACCCAAGTACTTCATATGGGCCTGGATGTTGATCTGGATGGAGTTGACGACTAACGAGGCGCCGGTTGGCAGCCTTACGCGTGGCCCATAGAATAATAGGGCCTCCGTCTTATTTAAGGCCACCCTGAGCCCCAGCGCCTCGATTCGCCTGACCATCTCCTCGGTGCCGAGAGTGGCCAGGCTCGCCGCCTCTTCGAGTGTCCTGCCCCGGGCTGTGACGAGCGTGTCGTCAGCATAGCACACCAAGCTCAGCCCGGGGGGGAGACTCCCTCTCAACGCCCAGTCGTACCCGATGTCCCACAGAGTCGGCCCCAGAACCGACCCCTGTGGAACACCGCACGACATGGGCGTTGGCATGTTGGGCCTGAGGATGTTGGTGGAGAGAACTGAGGCCCTTCTATTTCATGACCCTGCTCGAGCCCCCGAAGGGTTAGTGGTTAGTGGTTGAGGTTTTGCTGGAGGCTTACGGCATCCGCGTTGCGGCGCGAGCCCACGGCACGCAAGTCTCCGTAAGGAGACTGGACAGAACATTGGAAGTGGCCCGAAGGGCAGTGATCCGGCGGTGGAGAGAAGAACTCGATTTCCCCGTAGTAGGGCGGGGGACTGTAGAAGCGGTTGCGCCGCATTTCTACCGCCGAATCAATAGAAGGCACGACAGCCTAAGCTTCAGGTTGGTGCAGGTGCTTACTAGACACGGGGTCTTTGGTAAGTACCTGCACAGAATTGGAAGAGAAGGGGCCCCACGTTGTTACGAGTGTGGCGCACCAGTGGATGTTGTGCGCCACACATTGGAGGTTTACCCCGCCTGGGGGCCGCAACGCCACGTCCTCTCGGCGGTCATTGGAGGGGACCTGTCGCCGTCGATCATCATCTCGAAGATGCTCGACAATGACAGGTGCTGGTCGTCGATGGCGTCCTTCTGCGAGGAGGTCATATCTATAAAGGAGGCCGCTGATCGGGAACGCGATGCAATTGGCGCCGGCGGCGGCCAGGGAGGAGGAGGCGCCGATATGCGCAACTCCTCTTACCTCCTTGAATGACGACCGGGCATGGCCTAACGGCCAAGCGTTAGAGTGTTGGGGATCGAATGTTAGTAGACGATCGATCCGTAAAAGCGCGGCAGGTGCCGCTGTGGTTTTAGTGAGTATTTCGGAGGCAGCTGGCCGGCGAGTGTCACACTCTCCCTCAAGGTCTGTCACTGGCGGGGAATAGCGCGTAAATGTGTTTCCGCAGCGTGAACAAAAAAAGGTATCTTTTCGAATCGACGCCTCGGCAACTAATAGTCTGATAGCTATTAGTCTGATTTCACTGTATTATTTATAATAAATGAAAATTTGCTGAAAACGTATTGTAAGACATATAAATAGGTGCGGTACTAATAAGTTTTATTTACATATCTTTAAATGAAAAGGAAATGCATATTTTAGGGATCCAGACGTACTAATCTGTAGACAACTACTGGCAACACTTGTCCCTTGACCTGCTTAGCGAAGAAAATAATTTTCCCTTTAAGAATATTGTATACGGACAACCTTTCTTAACAGGTGACTATAAGAATGGAGCCAAGATTCACTTACATAGTAATTAGTTGTGGCCACATAACTTATAAACATTGCCGCTAAATACAGGATACATATACAGTTACATATCATCATCATCAACCTGCTCTCATCCCGAGAACTTGGGGTTGACGCAATATGTATTCTATCTCCATAGTATATATTGCAAAACTTTTGAGAATAATAATTTCTTAACGAGCCGCTAGGTATACACCTACAGATATACGTCTGTACACCCTTCTTGAGAATGTAATCGTTAACCAGGCCACATCAGAGAGTTGGTTCAGGTTAGCTTCGTTCATTAGTGTAGTATAGTAACGCTGGTGTGTTGAATCGGTTTAGGATTTCGTTTCGGGTTTGCCCTATCTTGAATAAATGATATCTGCTCGCCTCTCTTAGTAGTCTTTTGTGACGACAATTAATGTAAGGGGTTTCTATAATTCGTAGTCACGCAATTATCATTTTTATTTGCTATAACCAAATTTAAATTTAAAGTGTTTTATATGTCTAGGATCACAATGTGATTTAACGTTGAATTAAATGCTTTGAGCCCTTCTTATATTAAAACAAATTGTCTCACAACACCTAATGAAATGACAACAACTGTATAAAATAAAGGTTTTTGGCAATTCATGAGCTTTTTATAGAATCATGTGTTTACTGCAAAGCTTTTTTCCTTTATCCACTTTAAGCTTTTATCCCCAAATGTGTAATGTCAATTGTGTACATTACGGCCTTACAACTTTTAATATGTATACTTTTGTAATAAAAAAAACAATTTCAAAAACATCCGTCTACGAAAACAGTCAGTTGTTGGTTTTTAATCCTAATAATTTATACATTTTTAAAATGTGCTAATCAAGCCCTTTCTTTTAAGACCCAACACTGTGCTGCTTTTTTTTTATTTTGTTATGGAACCTTATAATTTATTTATTTTTGTGATGTAACATAGATTTTTTATTATATACCAGTGATATTATTATATTACCAGTAAACAAGGACGATGCTCCTAAAGATACCTCATTTGTTCTATTTCTTGTTTTCGTATTGGCAATCAGCTACTTAATGAGCTATTTTTGCCAGTGTCGAGTTACAATTTTCTTCACGTATTTAATATCTTCATGTTAGTCATTGTCACCACACCAGTGCTATGGCCACACTGTTAATGGGAAATTTGATGTAAAATGAAAACGTTGTAAAGCACTTTTATATCATATTCACTTCATCCCAGCAGTTTCGTTGCATCACATTACATAATATGCCATCAAAATGATCTAATGTAACACGTTAAAATATTAAGATACAGAATATAATACATGATCACCACATGACGTTTTCAGATTCCCCACCTCATTTGTTAATAATTAGTTTTGGGTTAGTTTCGGGTAAATAGATAGCAGCAGGAGCACCCATTGCCGTTAATGGAACTTAACTACCGTTAACAAAACCTTTTTTGCGCAATAATTTCTAAGAGAGTGTCTTCCAAAAACGAAGAAATGATGAAAACAGGTGGCGAAATGTTTAAGATTTTTACGATATTGTGAACCAAAGATGTCAAAAATCGGTATAAGTGGTAGGTCTAATGGCAGTGGGGAGGGAATAATAATGTATTATGAGTAGGTGGGGTGTAAAAAAGGTGTTCAAACCATACCCTTTTAATTGTGGTAGGACCACGCTGTTCTCAGTTTTCTGTCTACAGCCGCATGTCGGTCCGTCCGGGGTAGTACCATACTCTCGTAGAAGATCGACGTCTGAGTAATGGCAATGTGCTATTGCGCTTCGTTCGGTGAGCGAGAGAGCCGGAAGCCCAACTGTGTGGGTTTGGGTATTTTATTGGTAGGCAGCGGCCTAAGCTGTACCCTTGGTATTTCAAAGTTCCATGGGCGGCAGTGACACTTACTATCAGGTGTGCTGCTTGCTCGTGTGCCACCATAAGAAATTAAAAAAAATGCCATAAAAAAGATTTAACACTTAATGTTCTATACAAATTGTTTTTCTGTGTCTGGATATAATGTGTCCGCTAATTATACAATTTATTTGTAAAGTATCAATCTTAGTTGAGAAAATAATCCTGGTGTCAAAATTACATTGTTATCTTTTTAAAATAAAAAAGAAAGAACGAAGAAGTATTCGAACCTAGATTATAACAATATAAGTAATACCATACGCTACTGGATCAAAAATACAGAATCAGAAACTCAAAAGAATACCTCAGTACGCTCAGCGTAAAAAAAAATAGGTACGCTTAAATATAATATTGTTGACGGAAAGTAAGGGGACGTCTTTATTTGTCCCTTTATCTCGCCTCTCGTCTTCTGTTTGTTATATCTGTCATTATAATCTTGTCTTTTATTGGATTGACTCAATAAGAAACTTTCAAATTATATTAAATTTTCTCAGTATTCTGTAAAAACATTTCATTATAAAGTTTTCGTGAAGTGATTTATTAATTTTATACAAAAAAAATTAATTATTCAAAATATTTAGCCATTTTCAAATTATTTTTAAATATTCCATTTCATCATTTAGTTTTTTATCATCCACTACTGGACGTATGCCTCACTCACATTTCGCCACAAAGTGCGGTCTTGTGCCGCCCGCATCCAACGACTCCCAACAACCTTCACCAGATTTTCGGTCTACCTATTTGGCGACCAACACTGCGATGTCCAATACCTGATCGCCACTCAAGAGCCTTTCTTTCCCAACGGCTATCGCTTCGTTGAGCGATGGGGCCTGCGCACTGCCACTTCAGCGGGCCAATTTTTTTTTAAGACATTACCGTTGCAGTAAGGCAATAATCCTTGTATTGCGGTCGACTTTACAAACATACAATTAATGCAGACAAATTACACCCAGACTCAGAACAATACTTTGTGGTTTGCATAAAGTATTGTCCTGTGTGGGAATCAAACCCATGATACTGGCACGGCAGGTCGGTATCTTAACCATTACGCTATTTATGCAATCAATTCTTCGCGCTATGTCGGTTACACCCGTTCATCTGCGTTATCTGCGAATTTCGTATTACGGATTCTATCTCGCAGAGAAATCCCGAGCATACCCCATAGCACGCTGAGTGATTTTGAGCTTGGTCATGAGGCCTACATTAAGGAACCACGTTTGCCGTACCATAAGTCATCACCGGTAACACACACTGGTTATAGACCTGTGTTTCCTTCTTCAAATATTCCATTTGATAACATAGTTTTTTTTTTTTTTTTTTTTTTTTTGGTAGGCTATGGCCTGGTCACACGTCGCCCGTACCGTCCGGGGCAACGGAAGGGGAGCGCGTGGCCCCATAACCCACCTTATTCCCTCCCCATCGCCATAGGGCCGGCCACTGGTACCGCTTCCTTGCCTTCCGTGGTCAGCCCGGCGGGATTTGATAACATAGTAAAGATACAATTAATCACCACCTTTCTTGTTCGTGAATGTCGTAAATAACGATTAAGAGAAGCAAGCAGATAATATTTATGAAAGAGAAGTAAAACTTGAAATATAATCATATATCAATCTATCTTACCAGCATGCTTATTTATACGACACTGGACAATCGCCTTACCTTACGGAGGAGGCTCGAGCCGCGAGTGGAAATTATATGAGTCAAGAAATTGATGATGATTCAAATTATGTTCGATTGATTAACACTTATACCTGTTGTCTACCTAAAATTATCGGCAACGTTATCTTTCACAAATAATCAATAAAAAATATATCAATAAAAACAAAAAAAATATCTCTTAAATTTTTTTTCAAATTATTAAAGAAACATTTAGATCAATTTTATTTAAAAGAAATGAAAAGACTTATGTGCGCGCGTGAGAAGTTATACATCCTTGGCATCATTAAAAATAGTTTTTAATTGCATACAAATAATTAATTACAATAAAATAATAAAAGGAATGGAAAAGGATAGGATATTTTTTTCACTAATATTTATGAATAGTAATTAATTATAGTGAAAATATTGAATTTAAATTATAATACTACTGAATATAATTTACACATATATAATTCGCATTTGTATGAAATTAAAACACGTGTTGTCAATGTAGAAACTAGAAAAAGGTTTTATTTCTATTTTGTTAATGACATTTTTCGAAAGTTAATGTAATGACTTAATGAACGTTTTAATTTTGTGTTATATTGATGCGCGCGCATCTTATTTGCGACCAACTTCAACCTGTTAATTTTTTGTTACAGTGATCACTTAAATCGCACATCTTAAAATTTCACTCTTATCATTTTTTTTTATAACGCGCCTAAAGAAGCATAACTTCAAAAACAATATCAAGACATAATGATTATACCATTAGCCATATTAGTTTGACCTATATCCAAAATCGAACGTCGATAAGATGATAGTTGGATGAAATAAGAGTAGAAAGACTCCAATTTCACATTTTAAGGGCCCTGTAACGACTTGTTTTGACACACTTTTATACATATAGTGTAATACTATCTACATAGTGTCAACTCAATCGGATGAATGATGTACGTTCACGCTTTAGTGAACCACGTAATCTATTTAAATAACAAAGATTATAGTAATATAACAAAAAGGCCTCGTGTAGGTTAACAAAACAATACGTCACAAATTACTTATGTATAGGAGTCGTAAAAACTGACTGTGGGTTTAAGAAGTGAATAGCAAACAGTACTCTCCTGAGAAATCCATAGTACCAACTACGTTTACCAACCCGACTGCTAAGTATGGCGATTATGGAAGATTATATCTGAACTAATATTATAAATGGGAATGTTTATTTGTATATTTGTTACGCTTTCACAACTGAACCATTAAACTGATTATAAAAAAATCTTTAATAGTAAAACTGCATTATCAGCGTATAACGTAGGCTATATTTTATCCCCATATTCTCATGCGAACAAGAACTACGTGTGTGAAAATTTGCTAGTTCCTATATTATACGTACAACCTTTCTTGGGAAAATGTCCAAAGGTGAATTTGAATAAGCGAATGGAAGTATAAATATATCATTGCTATTTGTGACGATGATTTGATATGTACATATAGTAGTGTAATTCCAACAGACAAATTGAAAACAATATATTGAAAAGTTGAAAAAATCTTTTGCCTAAAAGTCTGCTTCTTTTTTTTGACAGGTCATGGTCTGGACACACGCCGTCCGTTCCATCCGGGACGACGGAAAAGCTGCACTTGGCCTCATAACTCACCGTATTCCCTCCCTATCGCCATTAGGCCGGCTACTAGTACTGCTACCTTGACATCCATGGCCAGCCTGGCGGGTTACCCTTTCGGGTGCATCCACCGTCGTCGCCCTCACGTGGTCAGCCTCTCTATGGGTAACGCATATTCCCCGGTACAGTCACCCGCGGCCTCGGCTAGGATGGCATCAGGCGCAGGTTCTCCCGCCTGCGCCGCCCCAGACGCTGGCGGAGCATGTTATCAAAGAGGATTTCTTCTCAGACTCGCTCTGCCGCCTCCTTTCGCGAGATGACTGCCTCGCAGAAGCCGGCGACCGCGTCCCAGTTCCTGACGCTGTCGAGAATTGCCTTAGCGAAGGTTGGCAGCGTTAGATCGGCATGGATGATTGCGACGAGTTCACTGCGCTGCTCTGCCTAGGCCACACAGACCTCGAGCATGTGTTGCGCCATATCCTCGTAGCAATCACAGTGCTTGCAGTATGGTATCCTCTTCCTCCTTACGGCCGTGTGCAGGTACTTGCCGAAGCAACTGTGCCCCTTCAAGACCTACACCAGTCAGAATGAGAGGACCCCATGCCGCCAACCCAAACACTCCATCAGCACCGACCGGAAGGCCCAACAATCCGAACGCTGAACCAAGACCTCTCCAGCCGGACTGCTCATCGGGCGATGACATCGCAGCGGGCGTCGCTCCGCCAGGCGGCCAACTTGGGGCGAGACATTGCCGCCCCCTGCTAGCGTCGCCGACACCTAGCAGTAAAGTCCAGCGACCACCGCCTACACGTGCGCCGTACAGGGTCATGGACCGACCCATCCCTTGTACAACTATCGTCACGTGGCGCTGGGTCCGCCAACATTCGGCATAAGTCATGAAAGAGCGGGCGCCACGCCGACAAGCCGCGAAGCAATTGCTTCCGCAACCACCATCACCCGTCGAACACCAGAACCAGATATTTCATCTGGGCTGGCATGCTGATGGGAAAGGTGATAAAACTCTGCTTCCTAAAGAAAATACGTATCTTAAACTGGCACGGTAATTGGTCGTGACAGAATAACACAAATGTCCACTCCTTACTTTTCCAAAAAAAGCTACTAAAGGAACCTACTTTAAAGTACACCTGTGCTCTGTGCGAGATAAGACCAACTTGAAATAAACCTTTTAAAAATTAATTAATGAAAGATAATTAATTATCAAAAGTAATTTATTTTATGTATAATAAAAAAGAATTAGACCTATTCCAACCCATCTGAAGACTCTGGTGAATGAGCCAATGAAATTTTCTCATATTGTGGAGGAGGCTTTAGTCTCCATATTATATAACTATACATTAATAATAGAGGGGATGGCACCACACTAGAGCTAATACTTAATAATTATATATATAATTTTATATAAAATGAGTTAGTAAAATAAATAATAGTCAAACCCACTGAGTTTCTTGTTGGATCTTCTCGGTGATGACCACGTTCCAATTCCGTGGTCCATTAAACTATTATTGAATTAATTTAAAATGTTAAAATTGACAATATATAAAATACCCTCGCGGGGTTTATACATAATACATAAATTTGGATATTAACCGGCGAGCGTGTATGAAGAGAATTATGAATGTTGAGGAAGCGAGTGAAGTATGCAAAGATAGAGTTCTCTGTCACTCTGTTCTCTCTGCCTACCCTGCAAGGGATATGGCGTGATGATATGTATGTATGTATGGATATTAAACTTTAACTATACAAAAAGGAATCTTTAATATTATACCTGCAATGAACTTATAATTTTGAGACTGTGACGGTCGAGCAACTGAAAAACATTTTATTCTTTTACAAGATTGAATACCATCAACATAATACCAACTGACAAACGTTACTCAAGAGCTGAGATTAAATATTCTGATAAATTCAACTTGACGTTCTTCTCATAGCAAAGAAAATATTATTGTCAAATTTTTGCTATTTGAACATCAATTTTCCGTGTGGTGACGGAGTAAGAATACAATTCACCATCCCCTATCTTACCCGTGGGTGATCGTACGAGACGAGTAAGGGATATAAAACGCATATAACATCTATGCGAGAGAAGGAAAACTCGAAACAAAACCCTATACCAACACGTCTAACCAGCGTGGTATAGTAGGTCAATTACCCTTCTATTATGGAGGAGGCCCGAGTCCAACAGTGGGACATATATGGGCTGAGATGAGATGAGAACATCAAGTTGAATTGATTGGTAGTATAAATATAATAATACAGTCTTAAGATAAACTTGCATTATATAAAAATATGAAATTTAATAAATTACATAAGCCTATGAAAAAAATGAATATATGTATATTAAATTTTAAATATTATAATTATATAGAATAATAAATAAATATTTGAAAAAACATACCTTAATATATAACTCTTATAATTTTTATACACCGAATAACAAATAATTCACGAGGTAACAAGTATTTTCAGAATGAAAATAATTTCTGAATACAGTCATTGGTAAGACGTACTATTGTTTTATTCACAATTTTTGAAACAAAGAAAACATTTTAATTGAATACGAATTGAATAATGGATAATTAAAAACACATCTTCGTGTAAACGTTTGATAATAACACAATGTAAGCGAGCGCCTACAACGAAATTCTGAACAATACTGAATGAAAACTGAGAGGCGAAGTCCCTCCACAAGCTCGCTTGAGATAACCCCTGATCGTTAGATACTAACTCCAAACAATTTATTGGTAACTTCTATAGTTAAACAAACTCTAGAGCACGGATTGTTTAAAATAATTGCTTGAAACTGCTTTTAAAGAAAGCTTTCATGTTAAAGAAAATTTGGCGCATGCTACGTGTATATACACGAATAGAAACTACAATGTATAGGTACGAATGTAAGAAAATATTGTAAGAAAAGGATAGATTGCATGTTATATCATATGGAACAAGAGTGTACGCATCAAAGGAACAGGATTTATAATATTAATAAGACAAGAATACGGTTATAATTCAAGTTTTTATGTATTAATAAGAACATAATATCTATATGAATTCAAGTTTTGAATTGATAGATCGCGATGAGGTAAAAGATTCTTCCGAATTATCATTTATGTTTTCTCTTGCACTTATCCCTATTACTTAAAGGCAACGTAATATATACTCTTCTTCTATTGCACACTTGGCAAAAGTTTACGTATTAGTGTTACCGATCGCCTTTCTGACGTCAAGCCTCCTTGGTGTTTTATTTCTTAACCAAACGAAGTTAGCCCCGGTTAATACGAAGCTCTTAGCCCTTTTTTACGATATCCACGAACGATATAAGAATTGATAATGTTATTAACCTCCACCCCATAGCAATTTATGTTTTATTTCATAATAATATTATATCTTAAATATAGATTTTTAGTTAAAAAAAATCCATAATTTTATAAATATAATATATGCAGACAAATATAGATTGTTTCATGTTTCGAATCCTTTCTTTGACGAGAATGTCGTAAAAAAATAAAGCGTGTAGATAAAATCTTTTTTTTTTATTGCTTATGGTGGAAGACGAACAGGCAGCACACCTAATGGTAAGTGTCACTGCCGCCCATGGACCTTTGCAATACCATGGGAATAAGCTAGGAACGCAATAGCACATTCCCATTACTCAGACGTCGATCTTCTGCGAGAAGGTGGTACTACCACGGACGAACCTACATCGTGATATCCTACCACTAAAAAATATAATCTAGTAATAAATATTTGTCTACTCGTCTTACCTAACTAGTCATGCCAGTAATAAATATATATATATATATAGTTAGCTCAACTTTCCTCCCGTTTTATGGAAGAACGGTAACCTATAGTGAGACGTTTATCGGATAAAGACGAAACAAGAAGAATACATAATTTATACGAAACGACGACGAAACAAGAAGAATACATATTTTCCGTGTGGTGACGGAGTAAGAATACAATTCACCACCCCCCTATCTTACCCGTGGGTATCGTAAAAGACAGTTAAAGGGATATAATATGCATATGGCATCTGTACAAGAGAAGGAAAACTCGAAATAAAACCCTATACCAACGCGTCTGAACAGCGTGGTATAGTAGGTCAATTTCCCTCCCAGGGAAATTCTCAGGTAAATAGTTCATGCCGGGCGGGACACCAAAGACAAAGATCGGGTACCGGTGGCCCGCTCGCACGGCGAAGAGAAGAGTTTGCATGGTGGGTCTATAGGGTCGCACGCCGCATCCTCCGTCACCCCGGACTGATTTGGCGGGGCGAGACGCATCCATAGTCCAACGCAAAAAAAAAAGGTACATAGTTCATAAAATTAATCATCATTATCTAAGCTCATATATGTCTTATCACTGGGCTTGAGTTTCCTCTATAATGAGGGAGAAATTGACCTATTATTAAACGTTGTTCAGATGGGTTGATATTTCTTTGCGAGTTTTCTTTCTCTCACAGTGATGCTATCTGCGTACGCTTTTTAATCATCTTTTACGATCACCCACGGGAAAGAATTAATTAAAAGTAGTGATTTTATTGTATTCTTACACCTTCAACACAAGATTTATGAGTTTGGCGCATTCAAACAACTTCTTTGAATCGTAATAAATTATATTGCCAAGTTTCACTTTCAGTTCAAAGTACTCAAAGTCAACTGAATAGCCCACATGTACTCAAGAGGACGCCGATATTTCTTAGTATTAGTAAAATTCTTGACATTTTTCTCTACTCTTTTCTCATATGCCGCAATTTTATATTTTGTAGCTTTTGATTTTTTGTTTATTTGAGTAGCCTGTTAATCGCAATCATAGCACCTTATTTTTTGTATAATATTTTACGAAACCAGTATTTAAAAGTTTTATTTAAAAAGTTAAATTGTATTTTACATTTTATAACTCGCAATTTATTGAGTAATGTTTATTTTTTTTTTTTTTTTTTCTTTGATAGTCAAGCATAGGGTTATTGACTGAAACGCATTATAATGGTTAGTCACCCTCTATTTAAGCGTGGGAATCATAAAAATCGGCTACAGCAGCACTAGAATAGTAAGCAAGAGATATTGGAAAACTCATAACAGGCTAATATACATACTAGGCTCGGCAACCCACCAGCCAAACGTGATGGTTACTTATTTTTTTTTTTTTTTTTTTTTAACGACCACCAACCCGCTCTAAGGATATAATTCTTGTATCATTTTACAAACATGCAATTAACGCAGACAAATTACACCCAGACTCAGAACAAAACTTTATGGATGGCACAAAGTATTGTCCTGCGTGGGAATCGATTCCACGGCACTGGTACGGAAGGTCGGTATTTTAACCACTACGCCATCTGTGCAGTCCTTACTTGAAGCTCTACGTTCAACAGTAGACTATAATTTAAAGAGAAAAAGCAACTAAGCTTTATGCGCAGTACATCCTAATCATATGTGGGTCAATTTATCAACCATTTACCCGTTTACCGCAATTTAAGCGGACCGCTGCCTTGTGTGTTCGCACTTCAAGGTGAACTGATAGTTATAGATTGGTGTCCTCAACTAATTCCGGCGTCCCGAACGATTTGAACAAGTCGTGACCAGACTATAGCATGACCAAAATAAAAAAATAAAAATTTCTTCAAAGACACTGTTCTGAAACAACTTATAAGTGAAATTACTGAAATTTAGCATTTAATATGCTTGATTATTTATAAAAATCCGATTACGAGCGAAAAATGATTTTAACAAGTGGGATCCTACTTGTGACAATCATTTTTCGCTCGTAATCGGGTTTATATAAATAACTTATAAGTGATTTTACAATAGAAAAATATGTCCGCAGCCTTGTACACAATCGCCGACATCGAAGTTTTCATTTCGATAATAAGTTTATATGTCATCTGGAATGTAGCATTGAAAATTAAAATCCCTTGACTCCCGGCAGAATTTTTAAATAAACAAGATTGTTACACAATTTATAACTCATGCGAGCGGTACCGAATAATTGACAGTAGCGAAAATTAGCCGTCATACAATTCTACAAACTTCTATTTAAGTTGCAAAAGATGTTCGGGTCAAATCTTGCAACAGAATTTTTAAATAGTTCCGTCTCTACAACAGATTTAGCATACACGTTTAGTTTGGACGACAATATATGATTTTTTTTTATACAGTATTTAAATACTTTACATAAAAGGGTATTTAAATAAAAGTTTTAAATTAAAACTTATTTTTAGGTCTAGGCCGTACTACGATGAAACCGCAGTGGTTCACCATGTGAGTTTATGAAACAGGAAAACGAATACAAGCAACCATAATTACGGTTTCTACCCGCGACTGGTTTGAAAACGGCAAAATGTTACAAAATTGCCGCGGTAAAGAACCATAGCAAAAATTTAATCCATAAACTAAGTGGGCGCACGCGCACTATGCGTTAACCGCGGGCGGTTTTTGGATTTTGGCTAGTAATACAATACATACCTACTCCTCTTTTGAAATCTAACTTCAAACTGTGAAATTAGAATGTTTATAAGCGTAGTGTATGCGTCTCGAGATGTTTCGCGGTTATAGCGCTTAACCGCTGCCGGAAAAACCGCAGTGCGACCTTTTTTTTGAGACTATGGAGTGGCCACGCTCCGCCAAATCGGTCCGGGCGACGGATGAGGCAGCGCGCGACCACATAGACCCACCCTGCAAGCACTTCTCTTCGCCGTGCGAGCAGGCCACCGGTACCCGATCTTTGTCTTCGGTGGCCACCGTAGTGCGACCTAGGCCTTAATAATGTTTTTCCTATTATTTTCTTCTAACAAATGAAACAGTAAACTAACAAAAAATGACCTCAAATGTAGACGAACTTTTTAAAGTTTGTTCTTTTACGACCTGTTCTTCAATGGGAATGATTTTGACTTAATATACCACGCTGACCAGATGAGTTCATCAGTATCATCATCTTAGTTCATACACTTCCCTAAGCTAAGCTCGAGCCTCCTCCACAATTGGAGGGAAATTGACCTACTATACTGCGCTGGTGAGATGAGCTGGTATAGGGTTGTATTTCGAGTGTTCCATCTCTTGCATATAGGTATGTTACGACCTGACGCTGGCCCGGGAGGATTCCCGTGACCCGGGCCGCCGCCCGCGGCCGGGGCGGCGCAGGCGCGAGTACCTGCGCCTGATGCCGCCCTAACCGAGGCTTCGGGTGATCGGATCGGGGAATTGTCCGGTCACCCGACGTGAGGCCACCGCGTGAGGACGACGCCTCGACGGCGAAAGCTGTCGGGGCGTCGACAAGAGAGGAGCCCAAGAGGGCATACCGCCGAGCGGGCCACCGAAGACAAAGATCGGGTACCGGTGGTCCGCTCGTACGGCGAAGAAGAGGTGCTTGCAGGGTGGGTCAATGGGGTTGCGCGCCGCCTCTTCCGTCACCCCGGACCGATTTGGCGGGGTGCGACGTCCATAGCCCACCGCAAAAAAAAAAAAAAAAAAAAAAAAAAAAAAAAAAAAAAAAAAAAAAAAAAAATGGGTAACCAGGGGTGTGGTGAATAGTATTCTTACTCCGTCACCACACGAATAATGGAGTTATTTAACGTAAAGTTAATAGAGTTCTTGCACTATGCTGACTGTACAGATGGCGTAGTCTGCCAAGTGTCGGTGGTTTGGTTCCCACGCAGAACAAAACTTTGTGCGATCCACAAGTTGTTGTCTTGAGATTGTGTGTAATTTGTGCCCGTTAATTACTATTCACTATAGGATTAAAGGAATAAAAATAGGCGAATCTTATAAAATATATATATTAGGATAATTTTTTTCAAGTTTCATTTTTTTCGGTCCCATTGCGAAATTTTGCTGCATTCATATGTATGTATGCAGCAAAATTGTGTATGTACATACATACCATCACGCCATATCCCTTGCAGGGTAGGCAGAAAGAACAGAATGCCAAAAAACTCTATCCTTGCATACTTAACTCGCTTCCTCAACATTCATAATTCTTTTCATACACACTCGCCGGTTTCGTAGACTCGTGATTCCACCTTCCTTCACTACGTGACCAATCTAGTCTAGGTAGCTTAGTCTCGGTCTGCCCCGGTACCTACATTCTTCCACTTTCGCATTGTATATCTTCTTAACCAGACGTTCGTTCGGCATTCTTTCCACATGTCCGAACCATCGGAGCATTCCCTTTCGCATCTTTACACCAATACTCTCTTTTATACCTACTCGCTCTCTTATGTCGTCGTTACGAATGTTTGAAATTTTGTTGCAAGCACTCAAAAAAGAATTCTCTGAAAGTTTGGGCCCTTAATATTAATGTTCAGTCCTCGACCAAAAGCGTGTAAAGATTTCCCATTAAAAATACACAGAAACTCTGCTTTATTATCTTTAAATTTCTATTGCTCAGTGATATTTCATAGCAATGCTTCTAACATGGATGGTTTTTTTTAGAATTGAATGCTCTACAAAATTGTCTTTTGCGGCAAGGCTGTAACTCGAACCGGCGGGGTAGTACAGGCTTCTTAAACTTGATTTTTCCATAAAAGTTGCGTTTTTTTCACGTTTATCTTGTGAATAATAAGAATTATAGAAACAATGTGAATGACAAACTTGTAAAACCTTCAATTACTTAAAAGAAAAGTTCTTAGTACCAAGTCGTTAAAATCAATATTTCCAGAGATATTTAATGAGATATTTCCCTGCCATTACGAAGGAGGCCCGAGCCCAACAGTGGGACATATATGGGCCGTGATGATGATGATGAATACCAACGTTCACATACGTACATCTATAGTGCTATTAAAAGTTTCAAATACATTTCAAATGATCTACAAATGCCATAGTTTTAGAAGTTTCCGAAGAAAACAACAACAGCGCTCTCGAAACATAAATATAAGACTTATAGATATATATACACAAGACAACGAGTTGGTGAAGTGAAACACCCTATATACCTACGCTGGCGTAAAACGGTATTATTTCTAGGCAAATATACCTACTTCTATATTTATTTAACACAACAACAGACAATAAACCCTTTTCTAATAGCAATATAAAACTTTCTGTGAATAAGGGCATACTGACGGAATAAATAACAAATTTTTGCGTATATGTTGTGTGGTAAGGGTATTTGCGTGGTAACGATATAAAAATATAATTACCCACTCCTCATTTTCCCCTGGGTAGCATAAAATGGATATTGGGATGTCAGCACTATAACATATAAATATATATATATATATATATATATATATATATATATATATATATATATATATACATATATATATATATATATATATATATATACATATATATATATATATATATATATGATGGAATGATTCCCAGGGACTGGGAACAGCGCAGTCATCGTGCCTTTGTTTAAAAACAAGGGTTCACGTTATGACTGCGCAAATTACAGAGCCATAAGCTTGACCAGTTTGGCAGTAAGTGTATGCTAAAATTATTGAAAGGAGAATGAGGATGGTGTCCGATGGTTTACTGTGTGAGGCACAAGGAAGTTTCAGGAGTGGAAGGGGATGCATGGATCAAGTGTTCTCTCTGCGCAACATTGTGGAGAAGCATCAGGCTCTAGGTCAGAGGGTTTTCTGCAGTTTTGTGGATCTGGAGAGAGCATTGGACACGGTTGTACGAAAGGAACTTTGGGACTTTTTACCGGAGTATGGTATTAACGGTAAATTACTGCAAGCTGTGCAGTCCAGTTACGTGGGCTGTAGAGCTTGTGTGCGGCTGGATGATGGAATGTCGCCTTGGTTTGACGTCAATATCGGCGTTAAGCAGGGGTGCGTTCTATCGGCCAGCCTGTTTATCATATATCTGGATAAATATCTCCAAAGATTGAACGATACGAATGTGGGAGACCTGATGGGCGACTCAGTGGTCACTGCTCTGCTCTATGCAGATGATGCAGACTTGTTGGCGCAGTCAGCGACTGACCTGCAGACCCTAGTAGACACAATGACAGAAGATTGTAAGAAAAGGGGTCTACGCATGAATGTGGGCAAAACCAAAATAATGGTCTTTTAAAGAGATGAAGCCAGAACAGATGTAAGAGTAACAATAGGTAATGATGTACTAGAACAAGTGGATGAATTTCTATATCTTGGATGTGCATTTAGCCGAGATGGAAGGTACACCACTGATATAGAGCGAAGAGTGAATGCGGGAAATAGAGTGAACGGAGCGTTGGGGCAACTTCTCGGCAGCCACCACCTCAGCCAGAAGGCACGTGTAGCAATACATAACGCAGTGCTTGTCCCAACATTACTGTATGGAAGCGAGAGTTGGGTATGCAGAAAAGAGCATGAAAGTAAAATTAATTCGGTCGAAATGCGATCTCTACGGAAAATCTGTGTAGTTAGGCTGACCGACCGCTTTCGCAACGACGACGTAAGAGAGCGAGTAGTTATGAAAGAGACTATTGGTGTAAAGATGCGAAAGGGAATGCTCTGATGGTTTGGACATGTGGAAAGAATGCCGAAAGAACGTCTGGTTAAGAAGATATACAATACGAAAGTGAAAGGATGTAGGTACCGCGGGAGACCGAGACTTACTTACCTAGACCAGATTGGTAACGTACTGAAGGAAGGTGGAGTCAAGAGTCTCCGAAACCGGCAAGCGTGTATGAAGAGAATTATGAATGTTGAGGAAGCGAGTGAAGTATGCAAGGATAGAGTTCTCTGGCACTCTGTTCTCTCTGCCTACCCTGCAAGGGATATGGCTTGATGATATGTATGTATTTGTATGTATATTCATAATTATATAATGCAAGAGAAGGAAAAACTCAACAATTTCCTTAAATAACGCTACGACATATAAGAGCGCAACAATATCCATAAATGGCAGGAAAACGGGTAAAAGATAGTAATAATAGTCCTTTAAGCTTTCTGCGCAGTCATCGTAGTCATATTAACTGCTGACATAACAAAAATTGTGATTGAGGTATTATGCATATTAATAATGATGATTTTATTGATTATGTCATAGGACGACGTGGATCTTAAAGAAAATTAGCACTAAGTATACAAGTAATTTACGCGAGCGAAAATGCTGGCAGAGCTAGTAAAAACTATACAGGTGGTATAATGGTTAAAATACTGACCTACCGCGCCAGTGTCGTGGGTTCGATTCCTAATTAGTACAATATTTTGTGCGATTCCCTAATTGTTGTTCTAAGTCTGGGTGTAATTTGCGTCTGTTAAATTGAACATTTGTAAAGTCCGCAACAATACAAGGATTATTTCCTTAGTACCGAGAGTTCAACGAAGAGAAAGACTGGGTTCCGGTGGCCCGCTCGCTCAGCAAAGAGAGGTACATGTAGGGTGGGTCTATGGGGTCGACGGCCATTTTTCTATTACCACAAACAGAATTAACAGGGCATTACAACACCACAGCCCACCCTCAAAAAAAAAAATAAGTACCGAGTATTGTCTTTTAAAAAAAAACAGAGTTACCCCGTACGCATATTTTACTATAAAAATAAAACTACGATTAAAAAAACCGACTTGAAAAACTGAAAAGTACAAAATAACTTAAAATACTATCATTTGTATGTGCTATCTATTGATAGATTTGAAATCGTTGCCAAGCCTTAAACAAAATTATAAAAAGCTTACTTACTGTAATGAAATTCCTACACTAAACATACCGACACCAGCACCGACTTCAAACCTATCAATAGATAGCACATACAAATGATAGTATTTTAAGTTATTTTGTACTTTTCAGTTTTTGAAGTCGGGTTTTTTAATCGTAGTTTTATTTTTTTATTGTTTCCTTTTTAGTGTTACAGACATACATAGGTTGTTCTATTAGTAACGGGGCTTAAGTTACTCGTTCATTTGTCGCACACATATTTAATGCTAATTTTAGACTTATATTATGGTTTCCTCATGGGTGACATTATCAGAACTGGACCAAATTAAAATGGGACCACACGGGAAGCACCAGCTTTCAAATAAAAAAAGAATCAATAAAATCGCTTCGCCCAGTCGAAAATTATGAGGTAACAAACATTAAAAAAAAATACAGACCAATTGAGAACCTCCTCCTTTTTTGAAGTCGGTTAAAAAGTTGTAATCAAATATCTTATAACCTTATTTAAGAAGTTTATTACATTATATCAAGAACACTTCCAGACATATTTTACTTACTATTGAAATTTCCTAGTAGAAATATTATGTAGGTACTATTTACTTGGTCCAAGATCATCATTTTCCTATCTCTTATCCCATTACTTGGGGTTGATACAATATGTACTCTTCTTTCATAGTACATATTGTAAAAGTTATTGGCAATAGTTTTATGACTGGGTGCCTGCCAGACGTCAACCCTCCTTTGGAATGTAACTGTTGACGAAACGGCATTATATGTAGTTGGCCCAGGTCATTATAAAGCTCTTCTTAGTTTTCTTTTACGACACCCACGAGCAAAGTAAGGGTTGGTAGTATTCGTAGCCGCTACCACACAGCACTTACTTGGTCCAAGATAAAAACCATAAATAACTCACGATCATAAAACTGTACACATCATTACGCCACTAGACCAACCTATCACTGTGTCATAGGTACGTAATATCATCATCATCATCATCATCATCTCAACTCATACACATCCCACTGTTGGGCTTGAGCCTCCTCCTTAATGGGAGGGCAATAACATGCTAGTTGGACGTGTTGGTATAGGTTTATGTTTCGAGTTTTCCTTCTCTGGTATAGATGTTATATGCGTTTTATATCCCTTAGTCGTCTCGTACGATCATACACGGGTGAGATAGGGGGTGGTGAATAGTATTGTTACTCCATCACCACATGGTATGTAATATAGTAACAGCAATTACACGTTTCCCGTGTGGCGACGGGCAAAGAATACAATTGTCGTCACCCCTTACTTGCCCGTAGAAGACGAAAAATCGGCTAAGGGTCACACCACACCGGGAGAGTGGGCAGCGGCTATCTCCCGGGAAACTTCATATCATCTACCACAATCGCCAATCCGCCTGCCAAGCGTGGCGATTATGGCATTATTCCAAAATATGGAAAACGCAAAAAAGTCTCGGCCCCCAGTCACGGTAGTCCCGCTTTTCCACGGGCTCATTTTGGTAGCGGGCCTGTTGGTAGCGGAGCAGGGTGTGCTAAGAATCCCCGGCCGCGATCTGTCTACCAAAACAATCGACCCTTAGCCCTGGTAACAAACAAAATTCGGACGCTTAGGACCGACGAGAGCGTCATAGAGCTGGAAGAGGAATTAAGCAAAATCCGATGGGACATTGTAGGATTATCAGAAGTGCGAAGAGAGGGGGAGGGCACAATAATTCTCCGGTCTGGAAACCTGCTCTTCTACCGGGAGGGAGATCACCCATCCCAAGGCGGCGCACTGACTCGACATACTCCGACGACGTAGTGGAGGCCTTATATGAGGACATCTCGAAAGCAATCCACACGTTCAAAACCCACTTCACGGTAGTTATGGGAGATTTCAACGCAAAACTAGGCAAAAGGACAGACGATGAGCTGAGATTGGGGCAATATGGATTTGGACATTGAAACCAAAGGGGCCAAAATCTGGCCGACTTTTTGGAGAAGGTTGGCCTTTTTATGATGAATTCTTCTTCAAGAAGCAGCCACGAAAGAAGTGGAGCTGGATTAGCCCTGATGGATTCACTAAAAATGAGATAGACTTCATCTTGACATACAAACGGCAAATATTCAATGATGTCTCTGTGATCAGCAGGATAGAAACTGGGAGTGATCACCGGATGGTTTGAGACACATTGAATCTTCGTACGAAAGTCGAGCGGTCTCCCTTGATGAAGTCTATACTCCAACCTACACCTGTCCAACACCAGAACCCCGATAGCTTTCAATTCGAATTACATAATCGCTTCCAATGCCTGGAAGAGTGCGAATCTTCGAATGATACGAACAACAGGTTCGTGGAAACTGTCCACGCGGTCGGATCAAAATTCTTCAAGGCCCGTCGCGAAACTAGAACAAAAAAGCTTTCTGACCAGACTCTCAAACTCATGGAGAGGAGAAAGGAAATGACGGTACAGTCTTCACCCGATTGGTCCGAACTCAGGCAGCTTAATAGACAAATCTCCAAATCTATGCGACGCGACCTTCGCCGATTCAATACATTGCGTATTGAAGAGGCGATAGAGCGAAATCGAGGTTCCAAAATGTTCGCACGAGATTTGTCTATAAAGCAGAGCCAAATGACTAAGCTGAAGACCGATAACGGTACTGTTATTTCATCCCAGAGTGAGATATTGGGAGAGGTCGAAAGGTTCTATGGGCAGTTGTACAAATCATCCCTGAACCCTGTTGTCGGCTTGGTCCAAGACCCCAGATCCAAACTAACTCGGCACTATACCGAAGAAATCCCGGAGGTCAGCTTGTACGAGATCAGAATGGCTTTAAAATAAATTAAGAACGAAAAGGCACCGGGAGATGACGGAATTAACACAGAGCTCCTGAGGGCAGGCGGAAAGCCGGTTTTAACAGCCCTACAGAAGCTATTTAATTCTATCATTCTCGGGGGCGACGTTCCAGAGTCATGGACCAGGAGTGTGGTGGTGCTGTTTTTTAAGATGAGAAGAAGAATCCTTGGAGGACCTTGGCACCATACTCAATGACCTCAGCAAGGCCTCCCAACTAGTAGGGCTGCAAATGAACATGGACAAGACGAAATACATGTATAATGCCCATGTCATTTCTGTACCGGTTCTAGTTGGGAATGCGATTCCCGAAGTTGTCGATCACCATGTTTACCTAGGACAAACAGTCCAATTAGGTAGATCGAATTTCGAGAAAAAGGTCAGGCGACGAATCCAACTCGGCTGGGCAGCGTTCGGGCAACTTAGGAGGATCTTCTCGTCTAATATTCCGCAGTGTCTTAAAACAAAGGTTTATAACCAGTGTGTGTTACCAGCGATGACTTACGGCACTGAAACGTGGTCTCTAAATGTCGGCTTCATAAAAAGGCTCAAAATCGCTCAGCGTGCTATAGAGAGGGCTATTCTCGGTATTTCTCTACGTGATAAAATCCGGAATACGGAAATTCGTAGAAGAACGGGTGTAACCGACATAGCCCGAAGAATTAGCATGTTGAAGTGGCAATGGGCAGGCCACATCGCTCGACGAACCGACAACCGTTGGGGAAGAAAGGTTCTCGAGTGGCGACCACGAATCGGACGACGCAGCGTAGGACGACCCCCCACTCGGTGGACTGATGACATTGTCAAAGTCGGAAATTGTAAAATTTAAGGTTTTCGGAATTTTTCCTTTATATATGCTATAAATCGTTGCTTCATGCGAAATTTCAAGATTCTAGGTCGACTGGAAGTATCCTTTAGGTTTTGATTCCCTTGCGAGTAGTTGCGTGTTTGAAAATATGCGGCTTAAATTGCTGTTTCTTTTGATTGCGTTGACATAGAAGTTTGATTTTGTTACATCTTAAAGATCTTATAGATTTGAGTATTTGATATGAATTTCGGCTTGATACCTTCACGCGTTCCTGAGAAAAAGGGTCTTGACAGACAGATAGACGGACGGACGGACAACAAAGTGATCCTATAAGGGTGCCGTATTTTCCTTTTGAGGTACGGAACCCTAAAAACAAAAAAAAACAAGTATGAGTATTTATATCTGCGTTAAATTTTACTCGGAAAAATATTTTGAAATACTAGATAGGTAGTCACAGAATCAAAAAATCACAAAAAGAATAAATATATCTAACTTTAAATAGGTAGATTCTCGTAGGAATTAAATTCTACACAGTAAACATTTTTAAAAAATTTTACCTCAAAGAAAATTGAAACATATTTCTGAATTCAAAGTTTAAACTTTCCTCCTGACGGTAAATATATTGAAGATTAAATAAAATTATTTATTTAAAAGGCGACTTTTGCAAAGAAATGTACATGAAATTTTAAACGACCACGTTCTGCGTTGGTAATTTTGAAACACTGTGAATAAAATAGTACTCTTTTTCTTTTTAGTACTACTTTTGATCACACCATATAAAATTGATTAATTTAGGTGGATACATGTCGACAATTCATTATTAATTTGAATTTAAGATTGGTGGGACCACGCTGTGGACAGTTCTCTGTGTACAGTCGCGCGCTGATCCATCCGGAGTAGTACCATACTCTCGCAGAAGATCGACGTCTGAATAATGGCAATGTGCTATTATGCTTCGTTCGGTAAGCGAGAGAGTCGGAAGGCCAATTGGGGTGGGTTTGAGGTTTGTATTGGTAGGCAGTGGCCTAGCTATACTCTTGATATTGCAAAGGTCCATTGGCGGCAGTGACAGTTACCATCAAGTGTGCTGTCTGCTCGTTTGCCACCATAAGCATAAAAAAATGGAGAGTTGGCAAGGAGATCCAAGACTTTTCCAAAGTTATTCAATCAATTTCATGTAAGAAAAGAAAAGCTGATGAAATCATGGTGGAATAAGATAGACTTCATATATTGGAACAGTCTTCAGAAATTACTTATTATTTTATATATACTTATTATTATTATATACTTATTATTTTATCCTTAAATTTAACTCATTACCGGGATAAAAAGTAATCTCATGGGTTAGTCGAGACAATGGTCTGTTTATGTGCCAATTTTCACACAAACCAGTTCACTGGTTTATGTGTTGGATTGAGTAACAAACATTCAAACATTCACATTTATAATATTAGTAGGAAATAAAAAAAAATATTTATTTAATGGTAATGGTAATTTAATGGTAAGGAGGTTTCAGGAGTGGAAGGGGATGCATGGATCAAGTGTTCTCTCTGCGCAACATTGTGGAGAAGCATCTGGCCCTAGGTCAGAGGGTTTTCTGCAGTTTTGTGGATCTGGAGAGAGCATTTGACACGGTTGTACGAAAGGAAGTTTGGGACATTTTACCGGAGTATGGTATTAACGGTAAACTGCTGCAGGCTGTGCAATCCAGTTACATGGGCTGTAGAGCCTGTGTGCGGCTGGATGATGGAATGTCGCCTTGGTTTGACGTCAATATTGCCGTTAAGCAGGGCTGCGTTCTATCAGCCAGGCTGTTTATCATATATCTGGATAAATGTCTCCAAAGGTTGAACGATATGAATGTGGGAGTCCAGATGGGTGACTCAGTGGTCTCTGCTCTACTTTATGCAGATGATGCAGTCCTGCTGGCACAGTCAGCGACTGACCTGCAGACCCTAGTCGACACAATGACAGAAGATTGTAAGAAAAGGGGTCTACGCGTGAATGTGAGCAAAACCAAAATAATGGTCTTTGAAAGAGATGAAGCCAGAACAGATGTAAGAGTAACAATAGGTAATGATGTACTAGAGCAAGTGGATGAATTTGTATATCTTGGATGTGGATTTAGCCGAGATGGAAGGTACACCACTGATATAGAGCGAAGAGTGAATGCGGGAAATAGAGTGAACGGAGCGTTGGGGCAACTTCTCGACAGCCACCACCTCAGCCAGAAGGCACGTGTACACACTCCCTTCCCGGCGACGGCCTCCGCGCCGCCAAGGGTGCGAGTTGGCAGGCGATGCTGGACGGTCTCGACCGTGACCCCTGGGGTCGCCCGTATCGCGCGGCGCTGAACAAGCTTCGCGCGCAGGCCCCCCCCCCCCCCTCACCGAGATCCTCCAGCCCAATTTCCTTCGTAGGGTGGTCGAGGAGCTGTTTCCACGGCAGTCGGAACACACGTCCCCGGTCATGGCTCAGCCAGATCAAGACCGGGAGGCCGACGACGACGAGAGTGTTCCGCCCGTGACGGTGTCAGAAGTGGGGGCGGCCGTGGCGAAGATTCGTTCCGCCACCACGGCCCCCGGCCCGGACGAAATTCCAGTCCGGGTGTTGACGTCGCTCCTCGAGCACTTCGAGCCTCGCCTCAGGCAGCTGTTCAACGCCTGTCTGACGTCTGGACGGTTCCCTGAGTGCTGGAAGGAAGGGAGGTTGGTTCTCCTGCCAAAGCCGGGACGGTCCTCGGATTTGCCGTCGGCCTACAGGCCCATCGTGCTCCTCGACGATGTGGGTAAGCTGCTGGAGCGTGTGCTCGCTGCCCGCATCGTCCGACACCTGGAGGAGGTGGGGCCCGACCTGTCGGACGCTCAGTATGGGTTTCGGAGGGGGCGTTCGACCATCGGGGCCCTACTACGCCTGAGGCAGACAGCCGCGGAGGCCGTCGCCGGGAAGGGAGTGCTGTTGTGTATACATAACGCAGTGCTTGTGCCAACATTACTATATGGAAGCGAGAGTTGGGTATGCAGAAAAGAGTATGAAAGTAAAATTAATGCGGTCGAGTTAGGCTGACCGACCGCATTCGTAACGACGACGTAAGAGAGCGAGTAGGTATGAAAGAGAGTATTGGTGTAAAGATGCGAAAGGGAATGCTCCGATGGTTCGGACATGTGGAAAGAATGCCGAACGAACGTCTGGTTAAGAAGATATACAATGCGAAAGTGGAAGGATGTAGGTACCGAGGGAGACCGAGACTAACCTACCTAGACCAGATCGGTCAGGTACTGAAGGAAGGTGGAGTCAAGAGTCTCCGAAACCGGCGAGCGTGTATGAAGAGAATTATGAATGTTGAGGAAGCGAGTGAAGTATGCAGAGATAGAGTTCTCTGGCACTCTGTTCTCTCTGCTTACCCTGCAAGGGATATGGCGTGATGATATGTATGTATGTATATATTTAATTTTAGTAATTTTTTTTATTGCTTATGGTGTAGAGATGGGCGTTTTCAGATTTTTATGCAAACCGATACAAATTCGATTTCTGATATTGAAATCGATTTCAAAATTCGATTTCAAAAATCGATTTCCGGAGCGGTTGGCGGAGCGGATTTACCTTAGTTTCGATCTATATTCGCTGGTTTCAGGTTTTAGTTATTTTAGCGTAGCAAACGAAGAACTCAAACGAACGAACGCATTCAAAATATTTTTCTTTAATTTCTTTGTTGATTGAATTTAGGTGTACGATTTTCTTTTATACTTTATTAAGGCTTAGGATTAGCAAAAATGTTTTGTTTTGAATTATGATACAAAACTTTCTGGCGTATTTAAAAATCGTCATATTTACAATGATTTCATGATTATATAATGTACCTATGTTTTTTTTTTTGTTTCTATTTTACAATTAATAGTTATTCCTTATTTATCATCAAATCCTATATATATATATTATACTAACATACGCTAGCATAGTATTAAATCATAAAATACCTATCTAATTATATAGTTCACGAGAACATAAAAATAACATTACGCGCACACCGCACGTATCACCAAGTTCAAGTGTACATCAAAACTCTCCAATAATTCAAAAAATCTATTTAACAAACATAAAACTTAAGTATTGCGTAATCATGGAAGTAGTTGCATTCTGATATAGATCTTATTCCCTGTCCATTGTAATTCTGTTTCGTTTCAATCTGCCATTCTTAGTTTCTTAGAAACCACCAAAATCCAAAACTGATGACAATTCGCTTCATCTCTTTCACTGCACTAAACGATCGCTTAGTTAGAATGAAAGGAGGCGAATTTTAATGAGATTCGCTTTCTCTCATTCTAACTAGGCGATCGATTGGCGGAGTGAAAGAGTTAGTAAGTTTTCAAATATTGGTTTGGTTTGCAAAACTAGCAATAGAAAACGATTACGCGATGATTAGATTTATTATTAATTTGTGTTTTCATCGTTTTGTTTTAATATGTCGTGTTGATTTAGTTTCTGCCGAGATACGTTTTCTAAAATCAGTTTGTATAGTGTTGAATATCGATACGATACGATTTCTGACTGAAATCTAATTTCAGATTCGTTTTGATATATCGGACGCATACTTATTATGGTGGCAAACGAGCAAGCAGCACACCTGATGTTAAGTGTCGCTGCTGCCCATGGACCTTTGCAATACCAAGGGTACAGCTGAGGGCGCTGCCTACCAATAAAATCCCCAAACCCAGCCAGTTGGGCTTCCGGCTCTCTCGCTCACCGAACGAAGCGCAATAGCACATTGCTATTACTCAAACGTCGATCTTCTGCGAGAGTGTGGTACCTACTACACCGGACAGACCGACCCGTGGCTGTAGACAGAAAACTGTCAACAGCGTGGCCCTACCATTCAATCATCATCATTATTCTCTTGCTCGTATCGCGATCATAATGATTTCTTATGTTTACGCGAGTTTTACACATTTGAAATAAAACTATTTTTACGGATTCTATCACATTTGTATTTGATTTTTAATTTCCCGACGTTTTGAACATTTTACAGCGTTCATAGTCCTCATTCTTAATTAGTTGTCCCGTGACCATGAACGCTGTAACATGTTCAAAACTTCATGCAATTAAAAATTAAATACAAACGCGATAGAATCCATAAAAATAGTTTTCTTTTTTTTTCAAATGTGCAATACTCGCGCAAACATCAGTAATCATTGTAATAATCACTCTTATTTATTTGATAACTTCAATAAGTTCTATAGTTCTAGTAACAAAAATTAATTAGTCGAGAATAACATATAAATTCAAAGCTTTCAACGTTGAAAAGAACGTTCAATGTGACGTCACCACAATCTTATTTATATTCATATCATTCCAGTATATCTGAAATGATATGTATGTAATTCACTATCGTATATTTTCACATGAGTGATAGAGAATTGAACGGTTCAATTGAATTTCAAAATTGACTAGTGCCCGTTTTCGTCAATAATCCTTAAAGTTTAGGCATCACCTAAATAATCACACAACATGTGTTGTATGTACATATATATATATATATATATATATATATATATATATATACAGAGTGGAGACGTCAATACGACAATAAATGAAAACACCGTCAATACTAGTGTATAGGAGTATTTTGAAACTATTAAAAAAGTCCTCGCATGCATATTTAAAAAACAATTTTTTCAAACAAACTTTTTATCATAAATATTGAAACAAAATAGAACACCGTTTGTAAATATTAGTTCACTAACCTGTGGTCGGCAAGCGGCGAGTGACCTTGTGGTATCATATGTTACAACTTCGAAACGTAGGTAAATACATTGGGCGCTATTCATTCTCACTTGATTATTTTATTAAAATAATCACGATAACTTTAATAATTCACTTGGTCGTTAAACTTAAATTTTCGATATGTGCGCCATGGACCCGAACGCACAAATTATATCGTCTTAAAATATTATTTCGAACTCTTGTTAACAGGTCGCCACTGACGGCGATGTATTTTAACTTGTCGAAAGATCGTACAATTCCTTTTTTTAAGTTCTCCACATTATCAACCTGTGTCAAATTTGCGAGAAAAATAATTTAAAATTTGTTCATCTAGGGTGACTATTACACGCGAAGGAGCACTATCCATATGAGGCAGTAAGGATTGATTATCCCGTAACCTCTGGACAGCTTGCACAATAGTCCGGCCATTGGTAGTACAAACACGTGTGTTTCCATATCTCTTTCGGTACGTACGTATGGTTAAAGCTGCATTTCCGTGATATTCTCCATAAATTAAAATCATATCTGTATACCCGAAGCTGTGTAATTATAACGAGGCATTGTAAATGAGAAAGAAATACTATTCTAACACAAAGTAAGCGTCTAATTACGCACATTCACGTTACAGGATCACGATGGCACACTGACCTACAGACCTATTATAATAGTTTTGAACATGAGACCGAGGTCTTCTTTCATTAAGCCGTATTAGGTAGTTTTAAATTTCTCATCTAAGTCTGATGACACGGTTTATATGTATGGATCTTAAGATTTATGAATAAGGTATAATATGCATTGATTTGTATTACGTTTGGGGAAGACTTGAACTGGTAAACATGGCGATATGTAGGTACTAGTTTCATATTAGTTTATACCGATGCGGCGCGGGAGCTCATTGATAGGCGAATAATTTTAATTTTTATACAGAGTGTGGAAATTGTTAATAATACAAAGTAATGTGCTGCGGCTAAACTATACGACATATTGTATTCAAAGTTTGTATACAGGCTGGGCAAGTCATCAGATACACTAGATTAAAATTATTGTCGTATGGTCGTCTCCACCTTGTATATATCATCAGCGGCGATGGGGGCCGCCACCCATCACGCCTTGCCCAGTCAGGCGAGTCGAGGAGAGCAGAGTGCCGGGTGGGCACGTGGAATGTAAGAGGTTGTGTGGAAGTTAAGTTGCACGAGCTGATATCCGTCATGGCGGACAAACAGCTAGACGTGCTCTGTATAACAGAGACCAAGCGGAGGGGCAGCGACGCCTGCGATCTTTCTGGTGGCGAGATGGCTCTGTGGTCTGGTGTACCACAGAGCGATCGAGCCAGCATGGGGTTAGGAGTGCTGTTGTCCTCTCGCTTGGCCTCAGCCGTGAAGGATTACGGAATGTATGATCCCAGACTTCTTAGGGTCCGTATAAAACTAGATGTCACCAAGGTATTCATGGTTGTAGCATATGCTCCCGTAGGATCCTCGGTGGCATCAGACCTTGAGAAGTTTTGGGATAATGCCAGGGAAGTTCTGGATATGGCAGAAACCAGTGAACGCGTGATTGTATCCGGAGATTTGAACGGATGGGTGGGGACCAAGCGTCCCGACTATGAGGACGTACTTGGTCCATTTGGTGACAAGAGAGTGAACGACGCAGGTAGGCTCATAGCGGCCACCGAAGACAAAGATCGGGTACCGGTGGTCCGCTCGCACGGCGAAGAGAGGTGTCTGCAGGGTGGGTCCATGGGGTTGCGCGCCGCCTCTTCCGTCGCCCCGGGCCGATTTTCCGGGGCGCGACCACATCCATGGTCCCACCTTGCGAAAAAAAAAAAAAAAAAGGTAGGCTCATAGCGGATGTATGCATGGAGAGACACCTTATTGTGTCAAACACATTTTTCCAACATAAGGACATCCATATGTATACATGGAGAAATTTCTGAAAAAGCAGCAGATTGCCAAAAAAAAAAGTGTATGTATCAGCTCCGACGCACGACTGGAGTTTACTCCTTAAGTACGATTATCAAAACAGGCGCAAAAAAAGCTCATTTGACTAAAAATAATATATGTATATATTTTTATTTACATTTATTGAAACTGTTCAGTGAAGTATTATCTCACGTCAGAAAGTGAAAGGTGTGCAGAATAGGTTGCGCACCAAAACCGTAACGAGGTCATTCGATCACTAGATTTTACTCCTCAAATTTTTCTCATAACGGGCGCCTTATATGAAAATCGATTCTTAAGGAGTAAACTCCAAAAAGTACTTTTGTCTCACAGGATTAATTTACTATTCCTGCATACGTGTCCGTAAAACGAGTTCGTATAGGATTTTACTTGCTTGTGGAAGAAAATAATTCATATTTTACGGGAAAACTCGATATAAAACAGCTGCAAGCAGTCTGACTAGCGTATCCATCCATTAGCCCGTAGACGTCCACTGTTGGACATAGGCCTCCCCCCAAGAATGCTCCCGTACTCATACTCACAACAGTCCCGTACGACTTTAATCGAACGGCTCCTTGCAACTTTTGAAATGTCATCAATCTAACTAGTAACATTTTAAAAGCAGGGAGTTGTAACAATACAATTATTATCACCGCTTACTTCCTTGTGCAATCGGCTGAAGTTTATACCAGGGCAATGGGTGGCGATCATTGCCTGAGAAGCTTATAACACCTACCAAGATGACTACAAACCCGTTTGCCCAGTGTGGCAAATAAAGCATTATTTATTCCAAAAAGAGAGTACAACAACTAGTATAGTAGAGGTATAGTAGAAAATTTGCCTCCTATTGTGGAAGATATAGTGGTAGGACCGTGCTGTTGACAGTTCTCTATCTACAGCCGCAGGCCGGTCCGTTTGGGGTTGTACCACACTCTCGCAGAAGACCGACGTTTGAATAATGGTAATGTGTTGTTACGCTTCGTTCGGTGAGCGACAGATTTGGAAGCCTAACTGTGTGGGTTTGGGGATTTTATTGGTAGGCAGCGGCCTTAGCTATACCCTTGGTATTGCAAAGGGTCCATGGGCGGCAGTGACACTTACCATCAGGTGTGCAGCTTGCTCGTTTGCCACCATAAGTAATAAAAAAAAAGGAGTCTCGAGCTTAGCCTGTCGGACATAGGTATATGAGCTGAGATGATGATAAAATTTAATATTATGCACTAAAAGTTTCTCACCCAGTGGTCCAAGCCTATAATTTAATGAGAATCATCAATCAATCATCAACAATCATGTCCCAATCCATGATGTTAGATGAACTGTAGAAGTCACTCTGTCCATACATGAAGGCACCTCCGTAAATGTACACCATTACGGTAACATCGTACCCGGCTGTAGATGAGGTGTATACACGTTCAAGAAGAGACAGTTCAGACAGTTGTTCTGAAGTAAAATTTCTTTAAGCACGTTTGACTTGGGGTGTAAGCTCGTGAATGCGTGACGAGAGCGTTACAAAAAGGGTGATCGGGTGAGGCGAACGGAAGTTGAGAGAGAGATGTGTTATTTAAAAATATTAATTTATCATTGTAAGTTTTACATAATAAATTTTAATCATCATCTCAGGCTATTTTCGTTCACTGTTGGACGTAGGGCTCCCTCATGTTACGCCACAGAGTATGGTTCTGTGCCCCCTGCATCCAACGACGCCCAGCAACCTTCATAAGGTCGTCTGTCCACCTAGTGGGGGAGCGTCGTCCGGTACGTGGTCGCCACTCTAGAACCTTTCTTTCCCTGCGGTTGTCGGTTCTTCGAGCGATGTGGCCTGCCTGCCTGATTCTGAATTCCTGATTCTGAATTCTTCGTGCTATGTCGGTTACACCCGTTCTTCTGCGGATTTCCGTATTTCGGATTCTATCTTGCAGAGAAATCCGAAATAACTTTTTAAATATTTGTAGAAAAATAATACATTGTAGGTACATATGAGGGTAGTAGTGGGAAAGGCTCCTATATAGTATATTTTAATTAATAACATCACAAAACATTATATTTTTTAAGTTTAAAATCTTTTATTTATTTTTTTAGTTATTAGTTAAAGATAATAAAGAAAACTCCAGCAGTAGTAATAAATGAAAACATATACAAAATAGGAAATATAAAACATCAACTATCAATAAATCTCTTCGCATCGTTGGCAACCTTTAGTGCGCCTAGAAGGCTGGTAGCAAAATCATATCGGTTTAAAATAAATTCCAAAAATTCCTTCGCATCGTTGGCAACCGTTAGTGCGCCTAGAATGCTGGCAGCAAAATTATATTAGTTTAAAATAACTTTCAATTCAATCGATTTTCCGTTTGGTGACGGAGTAAAGATGCAATTATACTACTTCTTCTATTTTCAGGAGTATTTATAAAACGTAACTAAAGTTTGCAAGCAGATAACATTACTGGAAGAATAGGAATACTTGAAATGAAACCCTATATCAATTAGTTTGATTAGCGTGGTAGAGTAGCTTCAATTCCCCTCTCATTATTGAAGAGACTCAAGGTAATTTGTCACATTATATTATGATCATAAATGACACATAAATTGTTCGAAGGACATCACAGTGGAGCTAGGAGTATTTGAATTTTATTTAAAGGAAGTAAAGTTAAAAAATATTAGGAGCCCGTTGAGAATCTTTCCAGCTACGACCGAGTTCTGATCCAGTGTACAATATTAGATTAATTTCAAACAAAATGTAAAATTCAGTACACGTAAATACCGCCATTTTAAAAATTTTTTTTCGAAAAATTATTAAACAACATTAATTTTCTATTGATCCACATAAAGTTGAAAGTTTACATATTAACACGCTATATTATGGCAATTTAAATTATTTCATGTGTGTAATATCTTTCCACTTGATGTAAAGGATTCGGTATCAGTGGGCGGCGATAATAGCGATGGGGATCTCTCCCGGGTAAGGTGGATATGGGGCCACACGCCGCCTTTTCGTCGCCCCGGATGGAACGGATGGCGTGCGTGCCAAAAAAATGTGTGTCATATTTTAAAATGTATGTTTATTAATGTATTTAAATATACCGTTGCTAGGTTACTGTTATATACGTAATAAAGCCTTTATGAACGTTACAAAGTATTTACCCGCGGTTTTAACTTTATAACAAATCATCATTATCATCTCAACTCATCGTCATCAATGCCCATTGTTGGGCTCGAGTGTCCTCCATAATGGGAAGAAAACTTACCTATTATACTACGTTGCCCAGACATGTAGGTAAAGGGCTTAATTTCGAGTTTTCCTACTCTTGCATAAATATTATATGCATATTACATCCCTTAATCGTCTTATACAACATCCACGATTAATATAGGGGGGGTGGTTATTGTTTTTCTGCTCCGTCACAACACGATAAAAATGCTAATACAATATTACGCCATTTAAACAATTCACGAAATAAATATGCCAATACAGGTAATGTATTAAGTAATTCGCATAACAAGACAATTCATCGTACTTTCATAACAAGATCTCTATTTTTACTTTTTTGTTTATGGTAGTAAATGAGCAAGATGATTATAACGACCTGGACCAACTCCATCCGATGCCGTTTGGTCAACAATTACATTCCCAAGGAGGGTGGACGTCTGGCACGTGGCCGGTCATAAAGCTATTGCTAATAACTTTTACAATATGTACTATAAAAGAAGAGTACATATTGTATCGACCTCAAGTAATTGGGATAAGAGTAGGAGAATGATGGCAGTAAATGAGCAAGCATGCTCATGCCGCTCATGGACCTTTGCAATAAAGGGGGCACAGTTAAGCCACTGCTTACCGTAAAGGAAAAAAATGCTTTTTATAAACGTCGTTTAAAGAAGGACATGTCATAGCGTTCAGGAAACAATTCAGTTCATAACAAATCCTGCACGTATGTAGGAGAAATGATCGCTAAAGAAATACCGTGAAAGACCATAACGTTCCCAAATGAAATAAACCCTTTTTTTGCGGTGGGCTATGGATGCCTCTCGCTCTGCCAAATCGGTCCGGGGTGATGGAAGAGGCGGCACGTGACTCTTATAGACCCACCCTGCAAACGCCTCTCTTCACCGTGCGAGCGGGCCACTGGTACCCGATCTTTGTCTTCGGTGGCCGGATGAAATAAACCCTACTGCGGTATTGAGTGGTACGGTGGCAAAAAGGTAATGGTGGTAGCAAGTCAAACGTCAGAGCACTCCCCGTGAAAAAGCTGGTAGAGTACACAGAGTTACACACAGGACGACGTGACGTGTAAGTTTGGGATCACCGACAATTCGAACAACACGTCTTTTCAGGGAATCAATTGGATTCAGTGTATATTTAGGCGCACCTGCTCAAAGATATGAGCAAGACTCCACGTGACAACTTGTACTTTGTATAGCACAAGATGTTGTCTCGACATAAAGTACCTACTGCTTGACTTTTTCAGGACGCATAGCATTCTCCTTGCCAGTTTAATTTTGTCCTCCAAAGGACTCCCAAACTTTAATTTGCTCTACAGGGCGACGCCGAGGAATCCAATACTCTCGGCAATTCGTAAACTTAATCCTTAAAACTGAAGCGCTGTGATAAACAGGCTCTTCTTCGCAGTAAACATATAAATTTCTGGGATTAAATTGAACTAAGTTCTGTTCACCCCATTCCAAGACTCACTTCAGAGCGCTCGACTCCAAACACAAGTTAAACCCGTCTTTCCTGTACCATACTTAGAGGAATATTCTGATGCTCGAGTATACAGCTCGTCACCTGTGCTTTCATTCGTATAGCACCGAATATTCTCTATGGAAGGCATGTCGTTGATATGGTGAATAAATATGTTATTATATGCAAGATAAATGTTGAAACAAAATAAAAATATATTATATTAGCTTATATATCTCCTACATTTTCTTTTTTTCTTTTTTTTTTCTTTTTTTTTTCTGGAACTACTGGAATCTCCTACTGGAACTACTTTATAATATAACTTCGTTGCATGGTATTAATAATCATATCCATCACAATTTTGGTTATCTCAGCAATTAGCATGCAATGTCGTATGCGAAAAAGACTTAATGCACGATCTCCCATTATTATTAAAGTATGCTCCATTTTTAATAAATTATTATTTTACACTGTCCCGCTCCTATTTGTTACAGCGAAATGTATGTCTTTTACGTTTATTACTATAATCTAGTAACTTTCTCGATAAATACTTCTCAAGGAGGTTTGCCATTAGACAGTTGGCCGGTCATATCATTGCCAATAACTTTTGCAATATGTACAAATTGTACAATGGAAGATGTACTCTACATATTGCATTGACACCAAATAAATGGGATAAGAACAGAATGATGACCTTTCTAGATAAATAGCTATATGACTCAATAAGATTATTTTGGTGTGCAAGTTGTAGGACCTGAAATTAGTGGGTTCAAATAAAGAAAGAAATTCCTTGCCTTTATAATAATATAAAGATATTATACATTTATATATCTTTTCGATGTTATTTAGCTAATTAAACTATAGGTTTTACAGGAACATTTGCTCAAAGCATAGCTTACAGTGGATCAGCATTATCGCCAAAGGCATATCTTGAATTCAGCGCAGAAAGCGAAGATCTTATCACCTATAGTCGGTTGCCCAACCAGCACTAGCAAGGAACTAATTAACTGTCTCAAACACAGACCCGCTGAAACTATCGTAAATGCTCAAATTAAAATATTTGTAAGTAATGTTTGTCACAAGCTTATATTTAGATTGCCGATACATAAACGAAATAATATGTCTGTATTCCCATAGTAACATTTATTTAGTTTATGGTGGTTGTAAATTTGAATGAGTTTTCTAATTTAGCTAATTTCAGCAAGGGACTGGACTTATTTACAACTTATGACATTTAATCTAATAGGTATTTGCTGCAATATTTAATGTAAACCTTTATAAGCGAGTTTAGTGAGGTATTTTCTTTATAGTGTTTTTTTTTGGAAAATATATTTAGATATTAAAAAAATAATTGATAAAATATACATCATTCTTCAACTCTTATCGCAATTACTTGGGGTCGATACTTGGGGTCAGTGCGCGACGAGGGTGGCTGCCTGACACGGTGTTGTTACCGTTGAGGCCCTCTGGTTCGTACTGATGGAGTGGCGGCACGGAGTCCTCTCCTTCCGGCTGGTGCAGGTATTGTCGGGGCGCGGTTGCATCGGCTTGTACAAATTCATATTCAATTCAAATTCAAAACATTTATTATGCATAAACCCTGCGAGGGCACTTACATATTGTCATTTTTTTTACATTTAAAGTTAATCTAATAAACTACCACCGGATCGGAATGAGACCGCTACTGAGAAGATCCGGCAAGAAACTCAGTGGGTTTGTCTATTTATATTTTATCTATGTTATTATAATTTTTTTAATTTTTTATATATAAAAAAAAATAGTACATGTTTATTATTTAATTAGCTTCAGTGCGATGCCCTTCGAACGAAATAGTTAAAATACAAAAGAAAGACCATGGCTGGACCGGATCCCACAAGCGGCACCCGATCACGAGTTAACTACTAGAGCAGCCATCACTCCCCTCAACCACCTTGGAGGGAAGAGAGAGACCCGCTCCACGCAGCTACCGCAAGCGGCCCTTTCAGTGAGCATGACCAATACCATGATGTACTATAAATGCAAAAAAGTCATAATTCGTCAGGCAGCACACGCTACGCTTTACAAGTATGTATAATTATTAAAATGAAATAGTAACTAAACAGTTTAAAAAAAAATTTACCTAATTGCTGAAAGAGGAGCTGCTCATAGCCAGTCTGAACTATCACTTAGATAATCTGAGAGTATATAATAACCTTTTTTACAGAGTCTGTTCTTGACAGCCCTTTTAAACTTGTTCACAGTCATATCTCGGATATATATCTTTTGGTAATTTATTATAGAAGCGTATACATTGCCCCATGAATGACCTATTAATTCTTTCAAAACGCGTACTGTGTACAACTAATTTGTCCTTATTCCGAGTATTCACACAATGAATGTCACAATATCTTTCAAAGTTACTGAAATTTCTTTTTACATACAAAACATTTTCGTATATATATTGTGATACAACAGTCAGAATATTCACCTCTTTGAATTTCTCTCGAAGTGAAACTCTTGGGCCTAGATTATAAATAGTACCTGCACACGGTCGCGTGGAGGGAGTGGACTCCGTCGTGCCACTATTGCAGTAGTGACGAGGACACGGCGCAACATACGCTCGAGGTATGGCCGAGCTGGGACGGGCAGCGCCGTGACCTCGTCGCTGTTATCGATGCCGACCTGACGCTGCCGGCTGTCGCAAAAGCGATGGTCGACAGCGGCAGGAACTGGGACGCGGTCGCCGCCTTCTGCGAGGCTGTCATCTCGCAAAAGGAGGCGGCGGAACGAGTCCGGGAGGATTCCCGTGACCCGGGCCATCGTCAGTGGCCGGGGCGGCGCAGGCGCGAATATCCGCGCCTGATGCCGCCATAACCGAGGCTTCGGGTGATCGGACCAGGGAATTGTCCGGTCACCCGACGCGAGGCCACTTCGTGAGGGCGACACGAGAGGAACCCGTAAGGGTAAAACCGCCGGGCGGGCCACCGAAGACAAAGATCGGGTACCGGTGGCCCGCCTCGCACTGCGAAGAGAGGTGCTTGCAGGGTGGGTCCATGGGGTTGCGCGCCGCCTCTTCTGTCGCCCCGGCCCGATTTGTCGGGGCGCGACCACATCCATGGTCCACCTCCAAAGGAAAAAAAAGGGTCGATACAATATATGTATACTCTTATTTCATAGTACATATTGTAAAAGTTATTGGCAATAGTTTTATGACCGCCCGCCTGCCAGACGTCAATCCCCCCTTGACAATGTAATTGTTGACCAAACGACATCAGATGGAGTTGGCCCAGGTCGTTATAAGGCTCTTAGTCGTCTTTTACCACATCCACGTGCAAAGTAAGGGTTGTTAGTATTCGTAGCCGCTACCACACAGCAAAATTATGAATAACATAATTAATAAAATTTAATAAAAAAACGGGAAGCTAAGAATCGAACCTGATTTGTCTGGATCTGGAGACTGCTCGATTCCCCTGCTGAGCTATGCCTATTCTCAATGACAGCGTCAATATCTACCATCATATTCTAATAGTTCTCAGCCAGTAAAAAAATTAGAATTTAACGCTAAACAACTTGTATACTAAATACCTAGCATATTTGTACTCAATTGAAATAGTTTCTCTAAGACTCATTCATCCATCCATCCATCAGCTGTATTGCAAAGTCCATGGTAATAGTGGCAGCCCGTAGACGTCCACTGTTGAACATAGGCCTTTTTTCTTTTTGCATGGTGGACCATGCATGTGGTCGCGCCCCGACAAATCGGTCCTGGGCGACAGAAGAGGCGGCGCGCAACCACATGGACCCACCCTATTTTTTTTTTTGTGGGGTGGGCTACGGTCGTCGCGCTCCTCGCACCACTCTGTCCGGGGCGACAGAGGGGCGTAAGCACGCTCACCCATAACCCACCCGTGAACCTCGCCTTCGTCGTTGTACCGGCCACCGGAGCAGCGTGAACTTGTCGTCAGTGGCCGGCCCGACGGAATACCCTCCGAGGGGTACCCTCATCTTGAGCGACATCCCCTCCCTCGGGGAGGACGTCGGTCTTTTCCTCGCGGTCAGCCTCTCAGCGGATGACAGACTAATTCCCCGGTCCAGTCACCCGCGGCCTCGGCTAGGGCGGCATAAGGCGCAGGTAATCGCGCCTACGCCGCTCCAGTCGCCGGCGACGGCTCACGTCGTCGAGAAGACGCTCCTCGCGCACGCGCTCCGCCACCTCCTTCTGCGAGACTACTGCCTCGCAGAAGGCTGCGACCGCGTCCCAGTTCCTGACGCTGTCGAGCATCGTCCTGGCGATAGTCGGCAGCATCAGGTCAGCACCGATGATTGCGACGAGTTCACGGTGCTGTTCTGCCCAAGTGGCACAAGCCTCGAGCGTATGCTGCGCCGTATCCTCGTCGCAGTCGCAGTGGTGGCAGGACGGTGTACTCTCCCTTCTAACGACCGTGTGCAGGTATTTAGCGAAGCATCCATGCCCCGTCAAATCCTGCACTAATTGGAAGGAGAGCATCCCGTGCCGCCGTTCCAACCACCGCATCAGCACCGGCCGGAAGGCCTCCACAGTCCGCACACCGAACCGAGGCCTCTCCAGCCGGACTGCCCAACGGGCAATGACGTCTTGGCGGGCGTAGACACGCCAGGCGGTGAGCTCCCTCAATGAAACCACACCGCCCTCCGCTCGCACCCCCGACACCCGCCAATACAAATCGGCGAGCATTTCCGCCTCCAGGTCCCACGGGGGAGTGCCGGCGAACAGGCAAGCTGCCTCCGTCGCCACCGTGCGGTACCCGCGTATGGCCCTGACCGCCATGGCCCTCTGTGGTCGCCACAGAAGAGCCCTGAGTCGGACGGTTAGGGACCCCGCCCATGCCGGGCCCATGGAACAAGAGGGCCTCCGTTTTGTCCAGGGCCACCCTCAACCCCAGCGCCTCAATCCGCCTGACGATCTCCTCGATGCCGAGAGTCGCCAGGCTTGCCGCCTCCTCAAGCGTCCCACCGCGGGCTGTGACGAGCGTGTCGTCGACGTAACAGATCACGCCCAGCCCGGGTGGGAGGCTCCCTCTCAACGCCCAGTCGTAGCCGATGTTCCACAGGGTGGGTCCGAGGACCGACCCCTGCGGAACACCGCACGTCATGGGCATTCGCACAACGTCCCCTACTCGGTTGGTGTAGAGGACATTGCGCCCCTCCAAATAGTCTGCCACTAGCCGCCTCAGGTAAACTGGCACCCCGTGGTATCGGAGCGCCTCCCTGATGCAGCTAAATGGCAGACTATTGAATGGGTTGGCGATGTCCAGGGACACCACCAACAGCACTCCTCCGCCGACGACGGCCTCAGTCGCCACGGCCCTCAGGCGCAACAGAGCCGCGATCGTCGAACGACCCCTCCTGAATACAAACTGGGCGTCCGACAGATCGGGCCCCGTGCCGACGAGGTGCTGCTCGATGCGGGCAGCCAGCACCCTCTCCAATAGCTTGCCCGCATCGTCGATCAGCACGATGGGCCTGTAGGCTGAGGCCAACACTGGAGACCGTCCCGGCTTCGGCAGGAGCACCAGCCTCCCCTCCTTCTAGCACTCAGGGAACCACCCGGACGCTAGACACGCCTCAAACAGCCCCCTGACATGGACCCACCCTGCAAACACCTCTCTTCGCCGTACGAGCGGGCCACCGGTACCCGATCTTTGTCTTTGGTTGTTGAACATAGGCCTCCCCACGAGAATGCCACACAGAATGGACCTGTGCCACCTGCATCAAATGGTTTCCTGTGACTTTTATAATGTCGTCAGTCCACGTAAGACTCATAATCGCAAAAAAATCCTATTGAATTATTTATAAAACAGATTTTGATCATAAAATTTTAATATTATTAACCAAGGTTCTCTAAATAATATAGAGAACTTCTGTTCCCCAATTTAATTAATATGGTAATCCTAAATCAACATTTAGGAATGGAAGATCCACCTGTTCACTCCATTCACTCATACAATGGAGGCTCCGGGAGTGAGGGAGACGTTCCTACAGCAATACTCGTACCATCCCAGCAAAGGGCACGTCCATTAATCACGTGATCTTTTTCTTAGCATTTTAAACCCTCTTCCGCCTTGTTGTTACGTGGTGAGGTTTAAGACTATGAAACCAACATCACGTGAATGTTTAGTACCTATAAAGAAGTAACCCATAGCCCATTATATCCTCAGTTTTTTGCTTTTTTATACTTTGCAAAAAGATTTATACAGATCACCTATGGCAACGGCAAGTGAAAGTCACACTACACGCCACTTATCAGTTTAGAAATCTCAGCGTTTTCCCTTTCAAATCTCACGTGATTAATGAACAGCCCCAAAGCAGGGGCGACTGCACAGATGGTGTAGTGGTTAAAATACCGACCTTCCATGTGCCATGGTTTCGATTCCTACGTAAGACAATATTATATGTTTGTAAAGTCCCCTGCAATACAAGGATTATTACCTTAGTGCAGGGTGTGTGTGTGATAAACATGCAATTAACGCCGACACATTCCACCTACACTCAGAACAATACTTTGTGTATCGCAAAAAGTATTATACTGCGTGGGAATCGAACCCACGCCACTAGTATGGAAAGTCGCTATCTTAACCACTACGCCATTTGTGCAGTTTGAAGAAGTACATGTCATAGATAGATCTTAAAATTATATTACTCAGTTTACTACAATAATATCTAAAAAAAAAATTTTTTGTATAACGTCATAACGATGTCACTGGTAAATGACTAGTTAAAATACATTCTAGCATGTGAAAGAGACAAAGCCATAATTGCTTTACTCACAATTATTATTATGTTCTTAACTTTGTCTATTCGGAGCACATCCATTTGCCCTTTTCACTGTATCCGAACATCTTGATTAATCTGATAATTGCAATTGGCAGTGATTATTAGATACTGCCGATAATGGTAGCAGCCGAATTTTGAGGTAAATTTTAGTAAAATGCTCCAATATTATTTATTTTCAACGCACAACTTAGTGGAAAATTTTCTCATGTATTAATCTTAATACAAATTATAAATGTGTAAGTTTATGAGGATGTTTAGATATTTTTCTTAATCACGCTAAACTGTTGAACGCATTTGGATAAAAATGGTACATAGATAGATCATTACCTGGATTAACACATAAGATACTTTTTGAAGTGAAAACTTCTCTAGCAGTGTTGTGTACTTTTTTGGGATGGGTAAAAAATGTTAAACTCACGTCAGGATACATGACCTGATTAAAAATTCGTAAGACGATTTTGACGTTGACGATTCGTTAGAATTTTTAAATAATTAATTTGATTTAACGATGTCAAATGATCACAATCTTAGCACAACAAAATACAAAACTACTATTTATGCGGTCTTCATTAGACATTTAAATAGATTCGAATAAAAATTGTTCGTTTCTTACTTCATCTACCATAAACCTATTGTATCAGTTTTAGAGATTGGCGATGATGATGCTGGTAATGATGGCTAGTGAATGAGTCGTTGAAATTATGTATAAAAGTTGATTTTCCTGAGAGATAAACTTTTTAATGTAAAATAATTGTAATAGTTCAGAAGTGTTTATTTTTCCATCTTCTTAATATACGTAAGTATAAATTACGCGTCACGTTGTTTGTCCGCGATGGACTCCTAAGGTACTTAACCGATTTTAATCAAATTTGCACAGCATGTGTAGTTTGATCCAACTTAAAAGATAGGATAGCTTCCATCTCAATTTATAGGCGGCATATTATTTTATTGCAAATTATTTGTCTATTATTTGACAGTCACAATTATCTGTATCGTGTGTAAACGTAATTCTAACAGATGGCGGTATCTGTTGACTGGATTGAGTAAGTATTTAATAGATGGCGCTATATAAACGTAGAAACCTTTCATATAAGCTACAATTTATTAGCATAACCACCACGTGTTACTGCAAACCTACCTTACCTACCTACCTTAGCCACAGCAACGCGTGGCTGGGTCTGCTAGTGTAATATAAATTGTCATGTTTATGTATGATAGCGCAATAAATGAATATATTTTTTTTATTATTATTTTGCTACTGATCCTTCAGGTTTATGTCGTCGTATACTTTTTGTTGAACTATTACTATTGTTAATCTGACCACTGTTTCTTTTATATGTTTTTATTTATTTTTTTAGTATTTCATTTTATTTTTTTTGTAATTGTTATTGTATTTTTCTTTTATATGAAGTGTAAATTTGTTCTTGTTCACTATATACTATATTTGGCATGTCTTCCGCCGAATAAATGAATTTTCTTTCTTTGTTTCTTTCTTTCTAATATTGTATTGAACCACATAAATTATAGTAATTTTATACTGATAAATAAAGCGATTCGTGCGAAATTATCCCTAAAAAAATCCAAAATATTTAAAAATGACAACGTTAATGTTCAAGTTTTCACTTCTGCCGCCACTTTCGGAGTGCAGTGTTTTTTTGGAAAAAAAAACCATTGATATAGTAAAGTAAAATAGTGTAGGTATTTTCCTTGCCATAGAATTTAACTTATAGAGTACCTACTAACTTAATGTAATAAGACACGTCCCAAATTATATAACGATACGATTGAACGAATCCTTAATTATAGCTTTAATTAAATATAATATCAGTCTTGAAATTTCGTTCGCACACAAGTGGATTGGAGAGAGAGTTTTGTGGAGTATTTCTTGGATTTTGATCTAGAAAGCTGCGATAATAGTCGCCATCTTAAGTACTACGTAATGAAGAAAACTTAACGAAAATTAAAATAATACATTTTTAATCAATATCGCAATAATTAAACGCCATCCAGAGGTCGAGGTGGACATTATTTTGTGCCAAAAATATTTAATAACTTCCCTCCATCTTTGTCAAGTAGTTTCAATACTAAAAGAGCATTTGAAAATAGGACAAATAAATTTCTATTGGAAACACTTAAACGTAATATTATAATGTAACAATGTGGTTATTAGCCACAAGTTATAAATATGATATTTTTGGTTTGTTGTATAGCATTAAATTTTAATTTGGGAAGGCTCTAACCTCAAATCCATGTAAGAAGTGTCTCTGAGTACTGCGCTTTATGCGTGTGTTAAATTAATTGTGTATATATTATATTTTTTGTATATATATAGGTATTATATTTAGATATATGTATTATTAATACTCAATATTATCTGTAATAGGTATCAGGTTATTATCATATCAGATAAATAAGATAGTAAAGCAAACAACCTTATTACAATACATTTAATTTACATATCAATTTATCATAATACTATTCAATGAAAATAAGCAAAAGTATTACCATGAAATGCACAACTACATAATGATACAAAAATACAACCTTAGATGTTAACAGTACGAAAGCCAACAGCAACTGACTGTTTTACCGCGCTATCGCTCCTTAAATACCCACAAACTGCACAAACAACCGACAACCCACAACTTTGATATCAAAACAGCGAATATTATTTCATTTTAATCCACTTTTCACCCTAATAACACAAATCATATCGTAATTCATCATTATTTTTTAAATCGACGTAAAATAGAATTTTATTACCTTTTTTAAATGTTATATACCTATACATTTCTTCTATTATTAATCTAACACGTGCGTGAATTACAATGTAAATAAATATGGTCCTACCTTATACCTGTATATCTCGTATAACATTAACATTATTAATATTAAATATCTAGATGTTGCAAGCGACTTTGTTCGCAAGAAAAGTAGCCTTTTTTTTGCGGCGGCTACGGTGCGGTCACGCCCTGCTTATCCATCCGCGCGACAGAAGAAGCGGCGCACGACCCCGTAGTCACTGGGATGCATTCTTTTCTTCAGTGACCCATTCAGCGGTCTACCCTCGCGGGTATCCTCTCGAGTCGACGCCCCGACAGTTTTCACGACAGTTTTACCGTAAAATGTAAAATGACACAATTCATTTTAATAACATTCTATTATTTCCAGTTGTTGGAAGCGCCTGGCTGTGTGATAGCGGCTACGAATACTACCAAACCTTACTTTGCTCGTGGATGTCGTAAAAGACGACTAAGAGCCTTATAACGACCTGGGTCAACTTTATCTGATGCCGTTTGGTCCTCAATTACATTCCCAAGGAGGTTTGACGTCTGGCAGGCGGCCGGTCATAAAACTATTGCCAATAACTTTTAAAATATGTACTATGAAAGAAGAGTACATATTGTATCGACCCCAAGTAATTGGGATAAGAGTAGGAGAATGATGTTGTTATTGGAAGCGCCTAAATGAAACTACATAGCAAGATGTCGCGTCGCGATAAGCGTGATTCGCCCCACTGCTAATTATAATACAATGTCATATACTTTTTTCTGTAAGACCTACATTAAACTCATTGGAATAGCGTATACTGGCTGCATTATATTTTCATTCAAATTATTTCCCAACATATTGATCCATATCGAGCTGGATGGAATAAATTAATAATAATCTGCTTTCATATGAAGATATAATATAGTGGTAGGACCACGCTGTGAACAGTTCTCTGTCTACAGCCGCGGGCCGGTCCGTCCGGGGTAGTACCACACTCTCGTAGAATATCGACGTCTGAGCAATGGTAATGTGCTGCTATGCTTTGTTCGGTGAGCGACAGAGCCGGAAGCCCAACTGGGGTGGGTTTGGGGTTTGTAATGCTAGGCAGCGGCCTAGCTATACCCTTGGTTTGCAAAGGTCTATGGGCGGCAGTGACACTTACCATCAGGTGTGCTGTCTGCTCGTTTACCACCATAAGCAATAAAAAAAAATATTTAAGAATAATTATATAATTAGCGACATTTACAAGAAAATCATTTGATTTGCAATAAAGATTATAAGACGGCTGTGTGGTATCCGAAGCAAGTACATTAAAAAGTACGGTGTTAAGACTTATTTAATAAGATGTTACCCAACACTCATAATACTTATAATATAACCCACACTTATACCATAATTGAGGATTATTAGATTAGGGCAGGGGTCGGAAATCTGCGGCTCGCGAGCCATATGCGGCATCCAAAGGGATGTGAAGTTAGGCTCTTTAGTTCAATACGCAAAAAAATATTTTATATAGAAAACATTTGAAATTGGTTCTGGATTGATTAATGAGGATTAGGCACAAATTAATGTTGGCAAAAAAAAAATTGTGGCTCTTTAAAAACTTTAAACATACGTACATACATGTATACCATCACGCCATGTCCCTTGCAGGGTAGACAGAAAGAACAGAGTGCCAGAGAACTCTATCCTTGCATACTTTACTCGCTTCCTCAACATTCATAATTCTCTTCATACACGCTCGCCGGTTTCGGCGACTGTTGACTCCACCTTCCTTCAGTACATGACCGATCTGGTCTAGGTAGGTTAGTCTCGGTCTCCCCCGGTACCTACATCCTTTAAATTTCGCATTGTATATCTTCTTAACCAGACGTTCGTTCGGCATTCTTTCCACATGTCCGAACCATCGGAGCATTCCCTTTCGCATCTTTACACCAATACTCTCTTTCATACCTACTCGCTTTCAAAAACTTTAAACTCTTATAAATTCTAATTTTTGGCTCTTTCGCCGTTAGTACGTTTCCTAACGTACCATACTATGAATCTATGTACGTTTTGAGTAGAATTTTATTATATAAAGTAGCAATTAATTAAGCAAATTCATACTTATAACTCTATAATAATATTAATTATATTACATTATTTTTTTGTATTGCAAATTTAGTGACTGTTCACGGTTAGTTAGTTAATGTGCGAAGGTATTTATAACAATTTTATTAATGTTATATGGTATTAAGACTTATTATTTACTTAGTAATCGTATTATTCATTATTTTATACTTGTTTCGAGATAGCTATAATTATTTATTCGCAGTTGACTTGCATAAAATTAAAACAAGTTGTTATTTTGCAGGTAATTAAAGTATCAGTAGCCATTGCAATAAGTGTTCATGATATTATTTAGTAATCTCGTAGGCGTCTAGTAATTAACCGCGAGGAAAAGACCGACGTCCACCCCGATTGACGTCGCTCAAGGAGAGGGTACCCCTCATCAGGGGGTATTCCGTCGCGCCGGCCGCTGACGACAAGTTCACGCTGCTCCGGTGGCAGGTCCAACGACGAAAGCGAGGTTCACGGGCGGATTACGGGTGTGCGTGCTTACGTCCCTCTGTCGCCCCAGACGGAGTGGTGCGAGGAGAGCACCGACCGTAGCCCAACCCCCCAAAAAAGGCGTCTAGTAATTATATAGTATTGTAGTAGTAATTCTTATTTGTTGACTTTGACGATTGTTAATTCCAAACTTATATAACCGAGCCTCTCAGTATAACCGAAGAAAAAGAATTAATAAGGAAACAAGGTAGTTTCAAATGCTGTTTAAAAGCATTTATTAATTACCTGGATGCGCTGAATGATGCATCAATGTTAAACTATGACTTAACGGAGTTACAGCTGCGTATAGAATAGTTGGAGTCGTTATACCAACAATATGATGAGGTACAGCTACGTATGGAATGTATTGTAGATGATATTAAAACACAATTGAACGTTCGAATTTTTAGTCGCTGTTTTATAAAACCTTATCTAGAGCTCAGCAACTCAGGGCATTTAATAAAGAATCTATCGCTGAGCACTTGTAATTAAAAATTATTCACAATCCAACTACCCTAGTTTAGTGGTTGCAGTTGGTTAGAATGCTATACCATTTGGTTAAAATTTCTTGATACATTTATAAAATCCGATTACGAAATGAAAAATGATGTCGCAAGCGGGATTCGAACCCGCGCCTATTGGGATTCCGGCCCAATCGTGCTGCCACGATTGGGCCGGAATCCCAATAGGCGCGGGTTCGAATCCCGCTTGCGACATCATTTTTCATTTCGTAATCGGATTTTATAAATAATTAAGCATATTAAATGCTAAATTTCAGTAATTTCTTGATACATTTACGAAGAATGAAATGAAGGAAACTCTTCATTTCAATGACGATATCAACAAATTTCACTACCTAATGACGTCTTTTAGAGGGCTGCTGCCATAGTGATGCAGGCGATCGAGTTTTCATCTTCTAATTAGCCTGTAGCATAGGAGGTATTATGTAAGCGTTTTGATAATAAGAGAGTATTAATTAAAAACCATGTATCAGCTATTTTTAACATTGAGGCGCTTCCTAAGGAATATTACGTCATTTTAAAGGGTTTATTCAATTGGTAAGAATCTGCGATCGTTAGAAACGTTAGGTGAAAGGGTAACTCGTTGGGCTGGCCACGGATGTCAAGGATTTGGTACCAGTGGTCGGTCTAAAGGCGGTGGGGAGGGAATATGGTGGTTTATGAGGCCACACGCCGCCCAGGACAGAGTGGACTGCGTGTGTTGAGACCATAGCCTGCCAAAAAAAAAGAGCTGGAATCTATGGTTACCGTTCAATCTGGTAACAATTACACTTTGCAAATAAATCCAAGGGGTTGTCCTAAGTGAAAGGGTGACTATAACTTAAACGATTGTGCATAGTTTCTCGCTTTAAGTATGTAGTGAAGCCCGTATTAAATTACTGACCAGTTATAAGGTTTGTTATAATTGTTTTTGTTTGGGTCATTTTGCAAACGACTGTAAACGGCCGAGTTGCAAACTGTGGAAGCGCAAACAATACCCTCATTCATTTAGATGAATATAAAAGTATTGTGAATACTCCTAATAAAATGAATAATAACTTGTTGGATAATTTGTCGCCACAGTCATCTTCTACGTCTGCTACGGCGGAGACGAATAATGATGCGTTATCGGCAAACGTCCTCTAATAGAAGCGTTTACGCTATTAGGAATGGGCGATACAAAACGTATATATAGATATTGAAACTATATATCGATGAAATATCGGATATCGGCTCAAGTTAAAACTATATAGGTATTTTACGAAACACTATATTGTCAAATATTGAAACGAGCAACGAATCATTGCGATTCACCGCTGAGTGGATACGAATACGGCCGACGAATTACTAGTACTACGATTCTAAACTTTATGTCGAATGCTTAAAGATTATCACTATTTCAATCGTTTCTTTAGTAATTTGGTTAGATTATTAAAGCAAAATTTCAACTTTTGACCGTCAGATAAGTAAATAGTGATCCATTATGCTAAAAAATTATGCACTTTGATCTTGAGGGCCATCAAATAGTCGATACAACTAAAATCATATTAGGTATAACAATGTTCTTTACGATATATTGTGATACATCGCATCGTGTTTATCTAGCAGTATCCATCAATATACAGTTTCAAAAAATATAGTGTTTCAATATCCGTTATCAAATATCGATATATAGTTTCGATATGATATTCATGAAAATCGATATTACTCACTCTTCTGTCGACTGCAGTAATGAAACTACAGGATCGTACTGGATGTGAGCATGTTGTCCGAGCCGTGCTTGACAGTGGTAGTATGTCGTCATTTGTGACGGAACGTTTGTGTCGACGGTTATATTTAGAGACAAGGCAAGTAGATAGGTTTATATATGGCATTAATAACGTGAATGCACGCGTGCAGGTCCATGACCTCCTCGCCAGCGGGCGATCGGACCGCGCTAGGAGCGGGAGCGGCCGTGGTCGTAGGGCCGCCCCGCGCCTTTGGGGCCGAAGCTGGAGGTTTGCACGCCCCAGAGCCCATGCGGTGCTTGGCGGGCTTATTGCCCGCCGCACACGCGGGGCAGTGGGGCGGGGCGGCGCAAGATGCCGCCACGTGCCCGGTCTGACCGCAGCGAAACACAATCCGCCGCAGTCGAAGCAATACCATTACTCCTGAGCTACTCGTAAATTGTTTTGTTTTACTGTTAATTACTAGTGATATGACATCATCTCAGCTCATACATGTCCCAATGTTGGGCTCAAGCCTACTCCACAATACATACATTCATACATATCATCACGCCATATCCCTTGCAGGGTAGGCAGAGAGAACAGAGTGCCAGAGAACTCTATCCTTGCATACTTCACTCGCTTCCTCAACATTCATAATTCTCTTCATACACGCTCGCCGGTTTCGGAGACTCTTGACTCCACCTTCCTTCAGTACGTGACCAATCTGGTCTAAGTTGGTTAGTCTCGGTCTTCCCCGGTACCTACATCCTTCCACTTTCGCATTGTATATCTTCTTAACCAGACGTTCGTTCGGCATTCTTTCCACATGTCCGAACCATCGGAGCATTCCCTTTCGCATCTTTACACCAATAATCTCTTTCATACCTACTCGCTCTCTGGCCTACTCGCACGGTGAACGAGAGGTCCATGTAGGGCGAGTCTATAGAGTCGTGCACCGCTTCTTCTATCGCCCCGGACGGATTTAGTGAGGTGTGAACATTCCATATCCCAACGCCAAATAAAAAAAAAAAAAAAAAAGAGAGATGACAATTTAGATGAGATAAAATTTATTTGTCAAATTGTTACAAAGGTGCTTGCATCGCCTTGCATGCCACTACGCAAGTCGAATGAATCCTGCCTGATAAGTTGCTAGGTCTTGGATGGAACGCAAGCTTAGATGAACTAGTTTATTCTTTAAATAATAAAATTACTTGTAGTAACACTAAACGTGATTTACTATCAAAGATTTTTGATCCATTAAGGTTCTTATATTCCTTTGTAATCACTATGAAAATTTTATTACAGAGAATCATCATCATTCTCCTACTCTTATCCCAATTATTTGGGGTCGATACAATATGTACTCTTCTTTGATAGCACATTTTGCAATTGCGAGATGGGGATTATTTGTTACGCAGATGACACCCTCATCACGGTGAGAGGGGCTGACTTCCGCGACGCCGCCCGACTGGCAAGAGTCGGAGTAGCGCTCTTCATTGACCGTATTGGCAAGTTGGGCCTGAGGGTCTTATTGGAGAAGACAGAGGCCCTCTTATTTTATGGACCTAGCCAAGGTCTTCCCCGAGAGGTACAACTCAGTGTGTCTGGGGTTGCCGTGCCGGTGCAGACCCGGATGAAGTACCTGGGTCTGCACCTGGACAGTAAGTGAAATTTCGGCCGCATTTTGCCCAGCTCGTCCCTAGGCTTTCAAAGTCGGCCGCCGCGCTGGCTAGGCTTCTTCCCAATACTAGAGGTCCCGGATCGGCTTTACGCCGGTATCTTGCGGTCTGTGGCGCTGTATGGTGCCTCGATCTGGTCGGAGTCACTCACCGCCTCCAATAAGGCTTTACTATGCAAGGTACCGCACGGTATCCTGGACCGCAGCTACATTGTTGGCGGACGATCCGCCCTGGTCACTTCAGGCTAGGGCTCAGGCGGAAGCCTACCAGTTCTGCGCTGCGGCGCGCGCAATGGCGAACGCGTTACCGCGAGGGGACTGAGTAGGGCGAAAGAAGCGGCTCGAAGGGCAGTAGTCCGGTGGTGGAGGGAGGAACTAGAGTCCCCCGTAGCAGGACGGAGGACCGTTGAGGCGGTAGCGCCCCACCTTCACCGCTGGACGACACGAATGCACGGCAACCTGCCCTTCAGGCTGACGCAGGTACTTACCGGACACGGGGTTTTCGGTAATTACCTGCACCGAATTCGACGTGAAGAGGCCCCTGGATGCCATGAGTGTGGCACCCAAATCGATGACGTGCGTCATACCCTGGAGGTATGTCCCGCTTGGGGGCCTCAGTGCCACGACCTGTCGGCGGTCATTGGAGCGGACCTGTCGTTGTCGACCGTCATCAACAAGATGCTTAACAGCGACAGGTACTGGACGTCGATGGCCTCCTTTTGCGAGGAAGTCATCTTTGCAAAGGACGCCGCAGACCGGGAACGCGAAGCACTCGCGCACGAACTCGCTCCGCCGGTGACGACCAGGGAGAGAGAGGCGCCGCTACGCGCACCTCCTCCCAACGCCTTGACGGCTGACTGTACGTGGCCAGATGGCCAAGCGTAGGGGTGTCGAGGATAGAATGTCATTAGACGATCTCTCCGGCATCCCGTAAAAGCGCGGAAGGGACCGCTGTGGGTATTCCGGCAACAATAAAAAAAAAGGTCGTTATAAGGCTCTTAGTCATCTTTTACAACATCCACAAGTAAAGCCAGGGTGACCAGTATTCGTAGCCACTACCACACAGCTTATGTTATTACAGAGAATATGATTAAATAAATTATCCTGAAATAAGCCGTTGACTTCTGAAATTAGTTCACAATGGCAGAGTATTATTAAAGAGCTGTCTGTTTTAAATTATTTGTGTATTCCTCAAATAATCGTTTGTCATTCATACAAGCAGTTAGAAATCTGTATATTCACTGATGCGTCAGACCGCGCACACGGTTCGTGCGTATATATTCGCAGCATCAATAATGACGGTGAACGCATGGCCTAGTGTATCGATAAACGCTGTTGTTGACAACAATAACAATTGTTCAATAGAATTTTAACGTTTCTCTAATACTCATGGCAATTATCGTGTATGTGTTAAGAATTATTAAATTATATATATATATATGTATCTAATAACACCGGCACACAAAAAAGAACAAAGTGGTCTGTACATTGGGCGCCACCTATCTACGGGCATGTTTTTCGACCTGCGGAATACAAATTTCAAGTCAGTTTTAGCCGTCCACCATCCAATTTCGAGTAAACTGCAAAATACAGTGAAAAATAAAGAAATTTTGATGTTTTGGTAAAAAAAAAATTGGGGATCTAAGACTAGCTCAATTTTCATGTATTTTGATCTCTTGAATACTAATTTTAAGGGTGCTTAGGTTATAAACTGTTTCAAATCCGAAAAAATGGTAAAACCCCTTAAAAATGGAAAAATGGCAATTTTTAATTTTTTTTACATTTTCAGATTTTAGACTTGTATTTTATGTCAAAAAAGTACAAAAAAAAGTATTGCCTATCGACGTCCACTGATAGACGTAGGCCACAGAGTGCAGTCCTGTGCCACCTACATCCAACGACGCCCAGCAAAGTTTACCAGGTCGTCTGTCCACCCAGGGGGCCTCCTACATTGCATCGTCCACTACGTGATCGCCACACTAGAACCTTTCTTCCCCACGGTTATCGGTTCTTCGAGCAATGTGGCCTGCCCATTCCCACTTCAGCTTGCTAAGTCTTCGTGTTATGTCAGTTACACGGAATGCGGATTTCCGTATTTCGGATTCTCTCTCTCTCGAATTTCTCGCAGAGAAATGCCGAACATAGCCCGCTCCACAGCACGCTGAGTGACTTTGAGCTTGATTATGAGGCTTACATTTAGGGACCACGTTTAATATATATTTAAATAATGATAATTTAATACATGTTGGAGGACGTCTCTATAATTCAGATTTTTCTTATAATAAACGGCAACTGATCACACAAAAATTCACAAAATTATTATTTAATTTCGAGCATATATTATTAATGCACGCAAGACCTCAACCATCAATTAGAGAAGCCTACTTATAGACATAGGAGGTCGAAATCTAGCAAAGAATTGCGCAACGCATTTATGAGAATAAATGCGTTCTTTATAATCATATGAAGGGTAAGATCGTTACTCCATTGATGGGTAATTTGCCGTGGCAGGGTCTTTTTCCAGGAGGTTATTCATTTGAAATCATGTATGTTGATTACACCGGCCCTATTATATCATGTCGCGGATGTAGGCTCGCGAAGGTATACATAGCGCTCTTTATTTATTTCACAACTAAAGCTGTTCACTTGGAACTTGTGGGTAACTTAACTAGTCATGCATATCTGTTAGCTTTATACCGATTTATTTTTCTTTGGGGGCAACCCATAAATATTTATTGTAATAATGGTACTTCATATGTTGGTGCGTGTAACGAACTTTATAAATTTTAAAAATATAGTTTATATTGCGTCAGTGAAGGTATGGCAAATGATATGTTTGTCCTACCTAGGAAAGTCTTTTTTTTTTGGCTGCGGGCTATGGAGTGGTCACACTCCGCTAAATCCATCTGGGGTAACAGAAGCGGCGCGCGGCCTCATAGACCCGCCCTACATGTACTTCTTTACGCCGAGCGAGCGGGCCACCGGAATCCGGTCTTTATCTTCGGTAGAACAAACAGTCTAGTTTGCTAAACAGTGATCAATAACTTCGCGAATTGCATTCTCAATTAGAACTAGTACAGGAATAAAACGGCCATGACATGGTTTAGAAATGAAAATAGCCTGACTAACGTCTTGTCCATGTTGTCATAGCTCTGTGACAGTTGTCATTAGTGCTGCACGCTTACGATGTAATCCGTATTTTTGTCGATATAATTCCTTATTTTTTAAAGTTATTAGCTACTGCAATTGGAAAACAATGTTTGAAAATTTTATTGAATTTAAATCAATGGATTTTATTTTATTTAAACTAAAGCTGTTAATTAATTCTTTTTATTATTCGAAAGGAGTACATCCAGGGCCATCGTCACTAGTATGTATTATCATCGCTGGAGTATTCCTGTAGGTTGATGATGAGTTCTTGGTCACAGATTATTTCATGAATAATCATGTTTATTTTATAAAAGAAATTATCTTATTAATATTATAACTGATGTCTGAATACAAAATTAACACAATTTAATTTTTGTATATCGTTATCAAGTGGTTTATATATTTAATATATTGGTTTTACTTGTTTTATAAAAAAATAATAAGAATGTTATCGATTTACGTTTATCGATTGTACCCTCTCTATCTTATTCTCAGTCCAGTATGACCTTGTACTTGCGTAAGCATCATATTTTTATAAAATGGTAACTAAGTATTAAAACATATGAGGTACAAGTTTTGGTGTAAATATTCATATTTTTATATTCATAATTCAGTTGAGATATAACTGGCACGTAAAGAACATAGATAGTATTTAGTCGACGATTTTTGATTTCAAAGACTACTTTTTTTTTTAATTTATACAAGTTTCTACAATATAAGGATAATTAGTATCTCTTAATAGTGTTCTTATGTAGTCCTCGGAACAAGATTACAATTAATGAGAGCTCTTTCTTTAAATATATGAAGATCTCCATAAATAAATATTATACACTCGTAATTAATAAGTAGGTACGTAGCATCAAACCTTATTAATCAATTACATTTGATGCCAAGTAAATTCAAATATTTAACCACAAATAAACATAAAATAATATTAGCATGTGTTCAGTATAGATCTAAGGAATAAATTATTATGGTTGTTGAGATCAAAACATTCAATTACTTAAAGTGAGACAGTTACTAAGTAAATAATTGGTAACATTTTGCTAACAAGTTATAGTGGTAGGGTTACCACACTGCTGACAATTTTCTGTGTGGTGACGGAGTAAGAACACAATTCACCATCTCTATCTTACGCGACCACGAATCGGACGACGCAGTGTAGGACGAACCCCCACTCGGTGGACTGATATCAAGGTCGCAGGAAACCGTTGGATGCAGGTGGCAAAGAACCGTTGCAAATGGCATTCTCGTGGGGAGGCCTATGTCTAACAGCGGACGTTTACGGGCTGATGGATGAATGGATGGATTTTACCCGTACGTGATCGTAAGAGACGACTAAGGGATATAAACGTATAAAACATCTATGTGAGAGAAGGAAAACTCGAAACAAAATCCTATACCAACACGTCTGACCAGCGTGGTATAGTAGGTCAATTTCCTTCGTGGAGGAGGCTCAAGCCCAGTGGAACAAACATGAGCTGAGTTAATGATGATGATGATAACAGTTTTCTTCCTACAGCTGCGGATAGGTCTGTCTGCAATAGTACCACACTTTCGCAAAAATTGACTACTGAGGAATAGCAATGTGCCGTTGCGCTTTATTCAATTCGTTCTGGTTGGGTTTTGGTTGATAGGCAGCGTCCTAGCTGCCTGTCAGCTAATACCAGTGTTACAGTATTACAAATGCTCAAGAGCGGCAGTAAGACTCACCACCTTCATCATCATCTCAGTCCATGTATGTCCCACTGTTGGGCTCGGGCCTCCTCCATAATGGGAGGGTAATTGACCTACTATACCACGCTGGTCAGACGTGTTGGTATAGGGTTTTGTTTCGAATTTTCCTTCTCTCGCATAGATGTTATATGCGTTTTTATATGCCTTAGTCGTCTCGTACGATCACCCACGAGTAAGATAGGGGATGGTGAATTGTATTCTTACTCCGTCACCACACGGAAAGTCTCTGCCCACCTTGCTTGTTAAATAATTTTGCTTACGTCACTCACCACCTTGTCTGTTAAATAATTTTGCTTAAATAATGTGTCCAAAATTAGTGCGATTAAAACAAATAGTTCACCGGCAATTTAATTTCTTAGGATTTTATAGATAGTAAGCTCGGATTCTCGCTGGTGTGTACACGTGACGACTGTACACGAGGGTGATCCTCTCAAAGGCGTTGTAAGGCGCACCCGTGTGGTTGAGATCTCTGACCGTCCGACTTAGGGCTCTCTTATGACCACAGAGAGCCATGGCGGTCAGGACCATTCCTAGATACCGCACAGTGGCGACCGAAAAAGCGTGTGCATTGGCCAGAACACCTCTGTGGAACCTGGAAGCAGAGATACTCGCCAATCTCCATCGGCGAGTGTCTACAACACGCAAAGCTGGCGGCGTCGTGTCGCCTAGCAAACTGGCCGCCTGGCGTGAGGACGTCATTGCCCGTTGGATAACGTGGCTGGAGAGGCCTCGATTCGGTGTTCGAGCCGTTGAGACCCTCCGGCCCGTACTAATAGGGTTGATGGAGTGACTGGTGCAGGTCTTGTTGGGACATAGTTGCTTCGGCAAGTACCTGTACACGGTCGGAAGGAGGGAGTTCACTTCAGTTCACTACAGCGCGACAGTGACAAGGACACGGCGCAGCATACGCTCGAAGTTTGTTTGTTGTTTACGACTTGAGTCTCTGCCATCGTGTCATGGCGTGAGGACGTCATTGCCCGTTGGATAACGTGGCTGGAGAGGCCTCGATTCGGTGTTCGAGCCGTTGAGACCCTCCGGCCCGTACTAATAGGGTTGATGGAGTGACTGGTGCAGGTCTTGTTGGGACATAGTTGCTTCGGCAAGTACCTGTACACGGTCGGAAGGAGGGAGTTCACTTCAGTTCACTACAGCGCGACAGTGACAAGGACACGGCGCAGCATACGCTCGAAGTTTGTTTGTTGTTTACGACTTGAGTCTCTGCCATCGGTGTCGACCTCTCGCTGCCGGCCGTCGTGAAAGCGATGGTCGACAGCGACAGGAAATGAGACGCGGTCGTCACCTTCTGCGAGACTGTTATCTCGCAGAAAAAGACGGCGGAACGAGTCCAGGAGGACACCCTCTACGGAGACTCAGGTCGCCGCAAGTACCTGTACCTGTTTCCGCCCTAGCCGAGGTTTTGGGTGATCGGACCGGGGATTAATCTAGTCACCCGGAAGGAGGCCACCACGTGAGAACGACGCTCCGACGGTGAAAACTGTCGGGGCATCGACTCGAGAAGGTAGACCGTCAAGTGGACTACCGATGACAATGACCGGATACCGGTGGCTCTCGCAAGGCGTCGATAGGTACGTTGTTGGGCGGATCCATAGAGTCGCGTGCCGCTTCTGCCGACGCCCCGGATGGATTAGAGGGTGTGAACACACCATATCCTGGCGCAAATAAAAGTGCGTACACGTGTATAACAACACGTCAAGTTTTTACGCAAAATGTCTGTGTGATACGCATACTGAGCATCTCAGATAACTTTTATTGTGCATAGCAAACTTATAAGACGATCACTCAAACCATTTACAAAAAAATTGCTTTTTCATGAATCGCTATTGCAGTATCAGTACGGATCTGTAGTTGTAAATTTCCTGCCTTTTTCCAATACCCTTGAAAATGTGAGATGTTTTACTGACCTTCAGGGCCTGCGGATAGATCCCCGATATTTCAATACATTGAATGAACAAGACGGTAAGATAGGTTTACAATTGTTCAACTACATTATCCAGTAATTCTATTGAAATGCTGTAAATATCTTTTATCTTTTTATGTAGTATGAGGGTTGTGATAATTGAATAATCTGATGCTGTTTGGTCAACAATTACATTCCCTAGGAGAGTTGACGTCTGGCAGGCGGCCGGTCATAAAACTATTGCCAATAACTTTTACAATATCTACTATGAAAGAGGAGTACATATTGTATCGACTCCAAGTAATTGGGTTACGAGTAGGAGAATGATGATGAGGGTTGTGATAATTCTGTGTAGTTTCGAGACGCTAAACCGTTGGCACAAAATTAAATGATCTGCATTTGGCTGAGTAACTTCCGGCAACTGCATTATACCATTTAGCATTGCATGAGAAGCACCACATGCCTCCACCGCAACAATATATCTCGAATTAATTGCGTCAGTAACCTTTTTTTTTACATACATACCATCACGCCATGTCCCTTGCAGGGTAGGCAGAGAGAACAGAGTGCTAGAGTTCTATCCTTGCATACTTCACTTTTTTTTAAATTACTTTAAACTTATTCATTCATGAAATATTTCTTTAAAACCTACGTTATGATGTGTATATACCTCTCTCGATGTTAATTGTGCACCACATAGACTTATTTTTGTTCACACTATTTGATATTATTTGAGAATAATAATTAGATTTTTGATATATAACACTGCTCGCAAATTAAGTAAGTTATTAGACTAAGTTTGCAAATTAAGTAAGTAATTAGACTAAGTTTACAAAATTACTGAATTGTTCATTGTTATTTAGAGTACTTTTGTTGTAACTCTATAGTTTCAAATATTATTGTTTTTATTTCCGCTATGTTATTAGTTACCCCAGGTAGACTTTAGTATATTTTTTCGTTTAAATGTAAAAAGAATAAACGGGTTTGCTTTAGACCACAGTACTGAGGTAAAATTTCTTTAGCTTCCTAGCATAGCATCTATGTGTATTTTTTTTGCATATGGTGGTAAACGAGCAAGCAGCACACCTGATGGTAAGTGTTACTGCCCCCCATGTTAGGACCACACTGTTGACAGTTTTCTGTCTATAGCCGAGGGTCGGTCCGGGTGTCTATGGGGTCTATGGGGTCACGTGTCGCCTTTCCGTCACCCCGGATCGATTCGGCGGGGCGAGACACATCCATAGCCCACTTATAAAAAAAAAAATTAAAAAAAAAAAAATAGTCCGTCCGGGGTAGTATCAGACTCTCGTAGAAGATCGACGTCTGAATAACGACAATGTGCTGTTGCGCTTCGTTCGGTGAGCGAGAGAACCGGAAGCTCAACTGGGTAGGTTTGTATTGGTAGGCAGCGAGCGAGAGAGCGGCAAGAAAATACAGACAATAGGCCTGCACTGTATCTTAGATATAGGAAACGTAACTGACTATGAGAGCAAGAGAGAAAGAAAATGTGCTCGCACCTCTCTCCTGCCACTACAGTAATATACGAAACGTAACTTTCTCTCTTTCTATCTTCACTAACTAATAGATATTAGTTAGAGGGAGATCCCTCTCAACACCCGTTTGCCGCGCCCGTATTCGTAACGCTCTCGTCACGCATTCACCAGCTTAGTCCCCAAGTCAAGAGTGCGTAAAGAAGCTTAACTTCAAAAAATTATAAACTTACTAGAAATTATATTTACAATGTCAACATTAATATAATAATTAGTGGTACTGTTTAAAGTTTTCTGTTTACAGTCACGGGCTGGTCCGTCCGGAGTAGTACCACAATCTCGAAGAAAATCGAAGTCCAAACAATGGCAAAATGCTGGTGTGATTCGTTTGTGAGTGAGAGCGCCGGCAGCCCTTTCTGGGTGGATTTGGGATTTTTATTGGTAGGCAGCGGCCTAGCTATACCATTGGTATTGCAAAAATCCATTGGCGGCAGTGACACTTACCATCAGGTGTCCTGCTTGCTTGTTTGCCACCACAAGCAATAAAATCAGCAATAAAAAAAAATAAAAAAGAATTAAACCTTCGACAGATTTTACTTATATCATTACAACTTGGCTCGGTCACAATTTGGTAGTTGGCAATTACGCACATAATGGCAAAACGAAAGTTAATTTAGCTGATGACCTAAGTCCAGAGATTAAACACGGGTATCTGTCCAATCAGCAAATGTAAATAGAATAAAATGTTATCTTTTGAATCGTTCACGCTCACTTCGAACTCATTCTTTTGCTAGCTACATTTTAACTCACTTAAATAAGTTGTCATTTCTATTGTGCGATCAATTGTACAGTTTCTTATTACAATCTAATAGATATATATCTTCCAGTTCACATATTAGGAATAATGAAATACAAACAAGAAAATAATGTTTTAATATATACATATCTATGTATTTCCATTTACTTCTAGAATACAATGAAATTAATATAAAACATGGACAAGTTAGAATAAAAAGGTTATTTTTAAAGCATTATTTAAGACTGTATTTATATTCGATTTAATTCTATTTCTATTATGTTATAAAGTATTTTCTAGAATTCGCTATTTATAAAATACATTATTGTTTGTTTGATGTCACTTACGCTACACAATTTATTTTGGCTGTGAGTGACGTTATAAAAAATAAAAATAAATACGCATTGAGAATACAATGTATTATTTACTTTTCGTCGTAAAAATCGAGTCGTAAGAACTATCTTTTTTTTTTGGCAGGCTTATGTTTGAAATATACCTCGCCCGATGCGTCCGGGGTGTCAAAAGGGTGGCACGCGGCCCCGTAATCTACCTTATTACCTCCTCATCGCTATTGGGCTAACCACTGGTACTGTTTCCTTGACCTCCATAGCCAGTCCAGTCGTAAAGACTACCTGAGGAATCAACAGTAAAATGGGAGCGCAATCTATAAACTAGGCCCGAGAATTTCACTTTGATTGAAATTCAGTGAAGCTAAATATTCTGACTCTTGTAACATAATACATTTTCTTTTCTTTTTGGAGAATACTCCTTAACAATCGATTTTCATATAAGGCGCCCGGTATGTGAAAAATTTGAGGAGTAAAATCTAGTGATCGAATGACCTTGTTACATTTTTGGTGCGCAACCTATTCTGCGCACCTTTCACTTTCTGACGTGAGATTCTGAAATTTTAATAAATGTAAATAATAATCGTACTTAAGGAGTAAACTCCAGTGGTGCGTCGGAGCTGACACACACACTGTTTTCTTTCTTCTAATCAACGCAACTGTAGAGAGGGACCTGGCATCCATAATACAAGTATAATCTTAGTTTGGGAGCCAGAGAATTAAATACAAGAAGACATTAGAATTTAAATTTAAACTCAATATGTGTAAAATATTGTAAATTATTTTTGGCCAATAAAGTTATTATTATGTATCTCCTTTTTTCACGGGATCTTCCATAGGGAAGATGCCCGGTCCTTTGGGAGGCTTACATAGGGATATGGATCCAACACGCAGAGGCCTTTGGAGAAATTTAATCTAAATATTGGAATGAGACATCTACCGATGACATTCCACGTCTGCACATAACATACGTGGACTGCCAGCGGTAAGTGTAAAACTATTGTGTGATTATGGTAGCTAATATCTGATTATGGAAGTGGGTGCTTAATGGACTGGTTCATCTTAAATCTATGAAATTTTAACTGTCATCTGCCTTCAAACCCATATTAAGAGATGAACGGTGGTGGACGGTAACTCGCCAACTCACTAAATGGGCCCCCTAAACAGTCGCCACAGGCACACAAGCCATACGGGCAACAGGGGGCAACATTGGTGCAAGTGGCTAGGGGTGTCGAGCGGTGCGGCGCCGGTTTGACCATTGAGTCTGTGATAAACAGAGCCATGGTTTCCCCGTAGTTATGCCCTTGAAAATGACACTTCCACCCTCGAGCATCTCTGGCGACCCCTCTTTGACCAGCTCTGGCGACCTGTTTAAGGCAAGCCAGAGCTGAGAGTCCTTCGGGCACTCTTCGGTTTCCACTCTAGCCAGCCAATGAAGGCCAGCTGGAGACGAGTCCCTGATCGACTCTCTGGAGTATTCAGGACCGCAGTGTCGCCACTCACATTCAGCTCGCCATAAGCTGCCCTGCGGTTTATTGGCTTTCCTGTAAATCTTGTGATACATTTTTTTTTTATATCAAAAGAACTTAAGGAGCCAAACAATGTTCCTCCGAGTTTTGCGTTAGCCTCATGGTGAAGTAACGACTGGCCCGGAGGTTATTATTATTATTATTAATAATAATAACATATTTATGAAAATATATACATACATACATATCATCACGCCATATCCCTTGCAGGGTAGACAGAGAGAACAGAGTGCCAGAGAACTCTATCTGCATACTTCACTCGCTTCTTCCGCCATGACGGTTATCAGCTCGTGTAACTTACCTTCCACACAACCTCTTACATTCCACGTGCCCACCCGGCACTCTGCTCTCCTTGACTCACCTGACTGGGCAAGGCCTGATGGGTGGCGGCCCCCATCGCCGCATCTGCCGATGTTTGTACCGACGCGCGACGGGGGCGGGTCGGTACGCGTCGCCTCCGGGGGATGCCCTAACCCGCACTGCATTACGCATTGGAGTTGGATTAGCAGTCTAACTAGACTGGCAGGGGACGCGACGAGCACGCTCCGGACTATGCCCCCCTGAAAATATATTATATGTACAAAAAGAATATATCGGTAACTTTGAATATATACTATATCAATGGTTATTATATAGAGTAAGAACACAATTCACCACCCCCTATCTTACCGGTGAGTGATCCTAAGAATCGACTAAGGGATATAAAACGCATATAACATCTATGCAAGAGAAGAAAACTCGAAACAAAACCCTATACCGACACGTTTGACCAGCGCGGTTGAGTGGGTTAATTTCCCTCCCGTTATGGAGGAGGCCTGAGCCCACCAGTGGGACATGTATGGGCTGTGATGATGATGATGATGATGATGGGATTTCGTTAGTACACAAGTGATTTTTTGGTGAAAGTTATGATAGCCTAGTCTACAGCTTAGGTACTAAGTAACGAATTAAATTTATATATTCGTCATCTAGATTTTTAATCATCATCGCAATCATTAAACGTTGCCCAGAGGCCTCCCCATGAAGAGGCATAATGCCACAATTCCGACGATTTGCAAGCTAATTTAGTTATTATTGATAAGTTTTAATTTGCCTAGGAGAATCTTCCTGCCGTTCCATGGTGCTCCCTCAGCCAGTTTTTAGGATTTCCGTGTGAAATTAATAAATATTGACTCATTATATTTCAACCCGCCATCACATAGGCTAAAAAATGACATTTAGCTCATTTCAATTATTAAAACGCGGTGCCATTGAAGCCATAGTTTCAATAGAAAGGTGTTACAAAGATTGAAAAAAAAAAAATCAAACAAAATTGGGATAAAATCTCTAAAAATATATATAATTTTTTTTTAGCCTAAAGACTAAGGAACTAAGAAAATAATCCTTGTGTTGTGGGGGACTGTACAAACTTATAATTAACGCAGACAAATTACACGCCGACACAGAACAACACTTTATGGATCGCACAAAATATTGTCCTGCGTGGGAATCGATCTCAACTGGCACGGAAGGACGATAGCTTAACCACTACACCATCTGTGTGGTCTCTATTTTATTTCATATATGTAATACCCGCGTAAACATCGGAAATTATAATATTTTTAGGCTCTTAGCGATCGTCTATTCGCTGTTGGCATAGGCAAAATGGCGCAATTGCACGCAGCAAAGTCACAACAACCGACATATGTTTACAGATACGCCTTCCGAGGAAGCTTTAGTTTGTCAGATTTCATAACACATAATAAAACTGATTATGGTATGTATTTATCTGAGCTCTTACACGTATACCACATTACTAGTAGCCCGCCCAAAAGGCAATAGAGATTCCTCCGCCCGAAGCGGTTTGGACTAAGACAGCCTGACTCCAGAAAGAATGCGTCTATACTCACTTTATTAAGCTCTTTTTTGCGCTTACCAAACCAGTAGTAGGGTCTGGCTAAGACAACTTTAGTGTAGAAGATGAGCTAGCCCAGCCAGTGGGAAATATATGAACTGATATAAAATATTATATGATGAAATATGACAAATATGACTATAATTCTCCAATCGTGGCAATATAAAAGGTACATATTCATTTACAATATCGGGACGTTGGGAATGGAATGTTTTTTCTCTTTAGGAGTCGCAAAAATCAACTGAAGGCTCACAACGCGAATAGACAGCGTCAGTCTCCTTAGAAATTTGCAATATTAATTGCGGATTGTCTGCTTCGAGGAGGCTCACGTTTATGTCATCCAATCGTCTGATAGATGGATGTATGGAAATACGTGTGATTATGTTTGAAATATAAGTCATTTGTAGGTGTAAGCCATGCTGATGATATAATGAGGATCTTCAAGTACCCTGGCATTGAATTGAATACACCAGAAGACAGAGCAATGTCAGAAGTATTAATCAATATAATATACAGCTATTCGACTACTGGGTAAGATGTGATTTATTATTTTAACCTTAAATGATACCATCATCATCATCATCTTGCTTTTGGCCTTATCCTAATTACTTGAAGTCGACGCAATATGTCATCTTCCTCCATACAGTTCCATCAGACGTTATCTCTGCAGTCACTCCCTGTTTATCCATGTCATGTCTCACGCAGTTCGTTCATATTTTCTTTGGCCTTCCTTTACCCCTAAAGTCTTCAACATTCGTACTTAAAACTTTCCTCACAATATTACTTTTATCCCGTCTCGTCACATGTCTATACCATGCATGGAAGTAATAAGTACTATGTACAACAGGAACGAGCTCTATCTTTGCATCTTGCAGCAAAAATAAAGAAAATAAAACCTCATGCTAAGGTAGTAAGAGTCTTGTTGCGCGCAAAATAAAAATGAAGCCGAGTGAGAGGGCAACCAGTGTACCCTGTGTCCCGTTCTAACAGTGGACTTAGAATTGCCCGAGTTAAGTTGATTTCAATCCTTTCCTTGTTGGTAGAAAAATATGCGATTGATGTAATGTAATGAAGTAAAAACATTTACTTCTAAAATGTTTTTAAATATAAATAATAATTTATTACCGACATATTGAAGCAATATTATTTGTTGCTAAGTGTAAAACCTTATTAACGCAAACATTTGGCGATTGGGGTATAGGTTTTCTTTTATATGTACGAAATACGGACACCTGACCTGACAACCCCACATGAAATCGTAAATAATAATAATAACATAATTTGTTAGTGAAGAATTACGGTGATCATGCATGACTATTCAATCCTAGTTCAAGAACAAATAACTTAAATACCTATGTATTTTTATTTTTTTATGAAAATAACTTTGTTTAGATTTCAAATTTCCTAAAGATCTACTGTTTTTTAAACAGTACTGTTTTTTCTTAATTAAATATACCACACACCACCTTATCGTAATTTTATCTCAGTCCAGCTGCATGTCGTGTCCCACAAGGACTAGTAGATAAGTACCTACCTATATGACGCGAGTGTGAAAAGCAAGCAAAAACAGGAAATGTATAGTGCCACAAAGGGCAAGTTTATAATTAGCATCTTCGATTAAAATCCAGCTGAAGCAATGATCTGCTGACGTCAGATCACAAATATTTTTTATAATTATTGTCCTTAAATCATATTTCAATATGGTCACGCCATCGCCAGAGAGGGATAAAAGGTACAGTTCTGAGCTCTCGCTCGGCTTCAATTTTGCGACAACAGCTCATTCCTGTTGTACAGAGTACTTATTACTTCCATGATACCGTGTCAACTTTTCACTCCTAAACTTTTCTGTCACTGGCGCAACTTTCAAACTTCCTCAAATAAATAAATAATTTATTAACTTTAAATGATAAATTATCTTAAATGATACCAGTATACTAAAAAAAAATTGAAATGGATGAAAATTATCCGTGTGATTCCGGAGTAAGAATACAATTCGCCACCCCTATATTCGATTTCATAAAAGACGAATAAGGGATATAATATATCCCTTAGTATGCAAGACAACGAAAACTTTAAATAATTTAAATTTCTATCCTATTTTCAAGAACACTGAACTCAATAGTGGGATGAAAATAAAATGAGATGGTGTTTTGGGAAAAGTATTTTTCAAATTATGTTTAGTCCATTAGGAGACACAAGCAGAAAATAATAATTCCTATTATTATTATTATTTACCTTTGGTAGCAGATAAGCAAGCAATCCACTTTGTGTTATGGAATAACTGCCACTTATAGACCTCTGCAATACTGGGCGCACAGCCAGGTCGCTGCCTACCGTATGTTTAAATTTAGCCCTCTGATTCTCTAGTTCAATAAAATAAACGCACCAGCAATAATATACCAAACGAGTCTGTCTACTTATTGCTGCAGTCAGAAACAGTGTGTCTCTAGTACTAGCAAATTTCCTTTACCATTAATAATTTTCCATTCTCCTTTTTTCTTATTATTTTCATTTCTATACATTAGGTATTGGGATTTTTCTTGAAATTATGAATTATTTCTTAGTGTAAGAGGTTGTCTCTAAAAATAGATAAAGTGAGGTCAAGAAAATATCTTAAAGCCTAAAAAAAAAGTTGAAAATAAAACACAATGTTACCATTTTGTTTTACAGAGTGTTACAAGTGAAAACTAAAATATATAAATAGTTAAGTTAGCGTGAAGATAAATTATAATAGAAATGATAAGTATTTTTTATTTAACTTGGGAATTAATATCACCATCTACTCCCAATACTGTAATTCCTATAAGCTATTCCACATCCACAACTAGAAAATATAAAGTATAAATATATTAAATCATTCTATTTTCTTTCAGAACTCCAAAGTTAAGTGATGTCGGGTCTGTTTGGCACCCTCTGAAACCAGAGACACCAGAACTAGACTATTTGGAGATTTTATCCCCTAATAAGTCCGAAATGAAATATTCTGCAGATTTCGGTCAGAAATCATTTTGGGACAAATTAGGCTTGAATGAAAACGAAAACTACCGAGAATTCGTTAAAGATGAATTGTAAAATGTCACAATTTATTTAAATAACTTTCTACTATTGCCAGTAGCAAATAAAATTATTTAAATTAAAAATTATATGATTGTGATCAGACATTCTATCCACCAACCCGTATATATCCTCTATTATTGGCCTCCCCACGAGGATTCCGCTCCGAATGGTTCCACGCCATATGCATGAAACAGCTCCCTGCGAGCTGTCAGACGTCGTCAGTCCACTTTTTTTTTGCAGCGGGCTATGGTCTGATCCCACCCCACTTAATCCGTCCGGAGCGATAGAAGATAAAGCGCGGGGTCACCCACAGACCCTATCTGCAATGTCTCTTCGCCGAACGAGCGGGCCCCGGTCTTTGTATGCGGTGGATCGCCCAATGGTTTACCCTCGCGGGTTCCTCTCGATTCGATGCCCCGGCAGAATTTTCCAAAAGCTGCCCAGCCGAATTAGACTCATCAAGCTGATCTCTCTCCCGAAATTGGATTTTGGTAAAACCAATTACGAAAAAAATGTCAAGCGACGAATCTAATTTGGTTGGAAAGCGGCTATGTAGTTTAGTAACGAGACTGTTTGTTCTACTTAGGACAAACCGAACTAGACTTATTTCGATAAACATAGTGATCAATAACTTCGAGAACCGCATTCCCAATTAGAACCAGTACAGGAATAACATAGGCATGATATGGTCTACAAATGAATATAACCTTCGTCTTGACCGTTTTCATTTATAAATATACTAATTGAGAAATCCTACTGAAGTTATGGAGTATAGTGTAAAGAACCTCCAGAGATCACCTGGCATGATCTTCAATATCTACTGATATATATTTTGGAGAGATGACGTACCCATCTCATCTTATGAATACTTTGATACTATATGAAATATCTATTTCTATCTATCTCTATTTCTCTATCTATCTATATTTTCGTAGAAGGCGACCTAGTAGAGCAATTGGTCTACTATTTTGTCATCAGGTACCCTCAGGTGATGGTAAGCGGTAATTGTTGCTCATTAACTTCAGCAATGTCCTGTACACTATCCTTTAAAATAAAATAAAAACACTTTAGCAATGCCAGAAGTACAGACAAATGGCTGCCTACCGCAGATGTAGAATGGATGGAAATGGAATAACGAAGAGAAAAGGATAGGAAAGGGGAACGTCAATTTTCTGCGAGAGTATGATACTATCTGAACAAGCCGACTAATTTATGTAGCGAGAGAATTCAATAGTGTGGCAAATGCCTACTTAATATTATAAATGTGAATGTAAATTTGTTTTTACGCTTTCACGCTGAAACTACTTAACCAATTATCATGAAATTTTCTACACATAGTCATCAAGAAAGGACATAAGATACTTATTACTAAAAAAAAATATACGGTAGGTAAAATCATTCACTTTGGCAGGCATGATAGCTGAAACTATAGTCAATAAGATATTAATTTGACCGTCACTAATACAGTAGCACCTAAGATTTGCAATTTATTGGCGTTGAAGTTGCTAGATTTCAAATTTTTTGACAACAATCATCTATGCCAAATTAAATTTTTATATCTTTAATTTTTTATTTTAGAGCTTCAACGCGAGCGAAGCTATGGGTAAAAGCTAGTATTTAATAAATTAATTAGATTAGGGTAGTATTTAGTACAAGTAATAGTCCCCAGTGGGTATCTGTAGTATATAATAGTAATTAGCATTTCTTAATAATGTTTTTATGAAGTCCTCCGAATAATATTATATGAGAGCTACATACATACATACATATCATCACGCCATATCCCTTGCAGGGTAGGCAGAGAGAACAGAGTGCCAGAGAACTCTATCCTTGCCTACTTCACTTGCTTCCTCAACATTCATAATTCTATTCATACACGCTCGTCGGTTTCAGAGACTCTTGACTCCACCTTCCTTCAGTAAATAATTTGAGAGCTCTTTAGAAATATGAAGATCTATATATTTTATACACACTTAACTAACTACAAAGTCAAACCTTATTAATCAATTACACGCGATGCGAAGTAAATTCAAATTTTTAACCACAAATAAACATAAAATAATATTAATATGTGTTCAGTATAGATCTAAGGAATAATTTGTCGTGGCTGTTAAGATCAAAGCATTCAATTACTTAGACTGAAATAATTATTAAGTAAATAATTGGCAAAATGTTGGTAACAAGTTGTATGGTCAGAGTTAACATAATATTAATAGTTTTCTGTCTACAGCCGCAGACAGGTTCGTCCTCAGTAAGACCCCACTTTTAGTCTGTTTTTTTTTTGGGTAGGTCTGGTTAAACGCCGCCCGTTCCATCCGGGGTAACGGAAGAGCAACGCGTAGCCCCATAACCCACCGTATCCCCTTTCCATCGCCATTGGATCGGCCACCAGTACCGGGGCCTGAATAAGCTGCTACTAAACAAACGCATAGTGCTTCATGCATCATTCGTTTCATTCTAGGGGTATTTTAGTTAGTAGGCGGTGTCCTACTACCTGCTAGCTAATACCACTGTTACAATATTGCAAATGTCCATGAGCTGCAGTAATGCTCGTGATCCCTGCTTGACATAATAACCAATAACAAGAAAAAAAACAAAATTCTCTTCGCTTCTCTCAGTACTGGAGGATTAAGTGCACTGTCACGAAAGAATACGTCTGCACAACACTCACAGACACCACACGTGCTAGGCGGCAGACCGCGTAACAAGCACTGCCAAGTCCCGAATACAGTTTATCACTATACGAGCTCCATTTTCATTTCTATCTACAACAAGAGATAAAATTTAGTACGTTCATTCGTTTTATTAATTTGGACCGATTTGGCGAGGTGCGACGTCCATGGCCCACCACAAAAAAAAAAAAGAAAAAAAAAAAAAAAAAAAGGACCACGCTGTTGACAGTCTTTATCTACAGCTGCGGTTCGGTCCGTCAGGGGAAGTACCATACTCTCGCAGAAGATCGACGTCTGAGCAATGGTAATGTACTATTGCGCTTCGTTCGGTGAGTGAGAGAGCTGGAAGCCCAACTAGGTCGGTTTGGGATATGTATTGCCCGACTAGAAATTTTTTCGTCTTCCTTAGCAGGACCGAACCGGGCATGCCCGATCTGGACTAGATAAGGTATGTAACGCAGAAGATATATCTGGACCCGATCAGGAAAACCTTATCGGGTCCAGATCAGGCATTCCTGATCGGGTTCCAGATCAGGCGTTCCTGATCGGGTCCGGATGAAATTTTACTGATCGGAACCAAATCAATCATCTGCGTTATATATTTTGCCTGATCTAAAACAAGTATGCCCGTCCGGTCCTTTTAAAAAACACGAATATCTTAAAGAACATGTTTAATAGGTAAAAATATAAATTAATATGTGACGTAGGCACCGAATGCAGTGCTATATTCTTATCATAGAGAGTCCCAGTGAGCCGTTCCAATTATGGCGCAACCACCAGATGCTAACGACTGCAACTGTCGCCTGAATTTCTCATTCATGACCTGATCGATCTGTTTTAATCTGATGCGATAACAACTAATTTAATATTAGGCCATGTCATTACGCTTCGGAGAATTTTAACACCGCGATTCAAATAATGACGTCATTTTACTAACGCCATCTATTTATTATGACCCAAAACATTAAATGTTTGTTTAGAATGGTTGTTACAATATAATATTTCTATCTATCTATGTTTTCAAATGTTAGGTACATGTATTTATATATATATATATATTTTTTATTTTTGTTTTTTACTTTAAATATAAATTATTTTTATATTATTTATTAAACATTATTATTATTATTAAATACATATGAAAGAGACGAAGCCAGAACAGATGTAAGAGTAACGATAGGTAATGATATACTAGAGCAAGTGGATGAATTTGTATATCTTGGATGTGGATTTAGCCGAGATGGAAGGTACACCACTAATATAGAGCGAAGAGTGAATGCGGAAAATAGAGTGAACGGAGCGTTGGGGCAACTTCTCGGCAGCCACCACCTCAGCCAGAAGGCACGTGTAGCAATACATAACGCAGTGCTTGTCCCAACATTACTGTATGGAAGCGAGAGTTGGGTATGCAGAAAAGACTATGAAAGTAAAATTAATGCGGTCGAAATGCGATATCTGCGGCAAATCTGTGGAGTTAGGCTGACCGACCGCATTCGTAACGACGACGTAAGAGAGCGAGTAGGTATGAAAGAGAGTATTGGTGTAAAGATGCGAAAGGGAATGCTCCGATGGTTCGGACATGTGGAAAGAATACCGAACGAACGTCTGGTTAAGAAGATATAAAATGCGAAAGTGGAAGGATGTAGGTACCGAGGGAGACTGAGACTAACCTACCTAGACCAGATCGGTGTGTACTAAAGGAAGGTGGAGTCAAGAGTCTCCGAAACCGGCGAGCGTGTATGAAGAGAATTATGAATGTTGAGGAAGCGAGTGAAGTATGCAGAGATAGAGTTCTCTGGCACTCTGTTCTCTCTGCCTACCCTGCAAGGGATATGGCGTGATGATATGTATGTATGTGTATGTATAACTTGATTTATTTTTCATCATTTTATGATTATGTGTAAATTTTAGTTCTGGCTTTCTGATAAAGAGAATTTTTTTTTTTTATTGCACTACGCCAATATTCAGACGTCGATTTTCTTTCTGCGTTAGTGTGGTACTACCCCGGAGGGATCGGCCTGCGGCTGTAGACAGAGAATTATCAACAGTGTGGTCATACCACAAGTGAGTTGTTCATTGTACTTTTGTTGTAATTTTATAGTTTCAAATATTATTGTTTTTGTCGCTACTAATGCTACTTATACTATTAGTTACCCGTGTAGATATTTTTTATGTTTTATCATTTAAATTATCCGTGTGGTAACGGAGTAAGAATAAAATTCACCACTCCATATAATCGTAAGAGACGGCTAAGGAATATAAAACGCATATAACATCTATGCAAGAGAAGGAATACTCGAAAAAAAACCCTATACCAGCAAATTTGACCAGCGTGATATAGAAGTTCAATTGCTGCCATAATGGGAATTGCTGAGGAGGCTGGAGTCCAATAGTGAGACTAAAATCTATTTACAAATAGTATAAAATAATTCTAACAACGTTGACGACCTTTTTTAGCTTCAATTTTATAAACTAAGCAACGGATTTTATTGCGGTTTTCTTCAATACACAGATTGACTTAAGAGTTATATTTTTTTTAAGACACCACCCCACCCCAAGGTAATAATCCTTGTATTGCGGGAGACTTTATAAACATGCAATTAACGCAGACAAATTACACCCAGACTCAGAACAATACTTTGTGGATCACACAAAGTATTATCCTGCGTAGGAATCGAACCCACGGCACTGGCACGGAAGGTCGGTATCTTATCCACTACGCTATCTGTGCAGTCAATAATAAGAAGAAGGTTTTTATTTGTATAGCATTATGTGTTACCCATATTATAGTAGAAAAGACAAAAATTTAAACTTGGAATGTGATTTCGTTAAAAAAAATAGTTTTTTCTCAAACATGCTTGAAAATTTGAGCATTATTTTGACAACCTTCTTCGAGATAAATCGATATTGCTATACTGACCAAATACATACGAGCAGCGGCCGGCAAAAAATGTATGAAAATCCATATCTGTCGTGTTTTAGCGGCCAAATATATATATATATATATATATATATATGTAAATTCATATCTATCGTGTATTTTAAAAATGGAACGATTTGTTACTTCAAATTCTTGTAACCATATAGGCAACTTATCAGAGTTTTATTTCAATTTCGAAGTGGCTCGAAAAAGAAAGCTGTTTAATAATGAAAAAATAAAAAACAAATGAACCCACGTGAAAAATGTTGTCCGTTGTTTGTCATGTATACAGTTTTACTGAATACTACTTAGTTTTAATTTCTGCGCATTATTTGAGAAAAACACTATATAAGCCTTGGCCACAACTAGGAATTGATGGACTTACGTATGTGTGCCTCGGCTACGCCTTGGCCCACATTTACACGTTCGTCCATCAATACCTCTTTTGCTAGCCGCTGCAGTAATGTACTATTACGCGCTTAAATTGCATACATTGGCTAAACCTTACAAGATATATCAAAATATTATGAAATTGTATATCTTGAAACGATCTACAAAACAAAAAGGGCATTAGTTATTATCTATCTTCTAAAGATAACCCAGTAACCATATTTACCTTTACATATTATTAAAAAATAATGGGTTATTTAGGAAGATATTTTTAACTATACAATATTACTCTTTATATAATTAAACGGCATTTAATATACATTAAAATTGCCCTTTTTTAGTATATTATTAAAAATATCTGGATAACCGAGCTTTCATTCAGTATTTTGTTTTTAGTGTGTTTTGAAGATATAATTAAATAAAAAATATTAATTAAATAATAATAAAAAAAATGACAAAAAGTAATAAAAAAAAGAAACAGGATCCGAACCGGCCTCGATTAGACTGCTCGATTATTCAATTGAGCTGTCTTAATGACAGCGTCAAAATTTGCCTTCATATTTTAATAGGTAGTTGTCAGCCAACGAAAAATTATATTTTTTCATTGCCTGACAATAATTTATTAGTGCCTTTTCCGAGATTCAGAAAATATATTAACATACACGAATTGCTCGTTTAAAGATATTAGATAGATAGATAGATTAGATAGATAGATAGATTAGATAGATAAAATGAATATACTAGACGTTATCGAAAATTTGAAATGCGGGGCCAGAGCGACTGAATACGAAAGCGAAGTGAGGGCGGTTCGCTACTATAATATTCGTCTAGGTTACTACCATACTCTCCCAAAAAAAATCAACGTCAAAGCAGTGCTGTTGCACTTCGTTCAATGAGTGAGAGAACCGGATGCTCAACTTCCTGGGTGGGTTTTCGTTGGTAGGCAGCGTCCTAATCATAACCCTGATATTGCAAAGATCCATAAGCAGCAGTAACACTTCCCATTAGCAATAAAAAGAAGGAAAATCTGCTTAGACGGGTTGTTATAGTTGTATTATTACGTTACGATACGGAGTAATTATCTGGGCAAACTCCGTAGAAATGAATAGGGTATTTATAGCACAGAAAAAATGTGTACGAGCTCTTTATGGTGCAACATATTCAGATCATTGTAGACCTATTTTCAATGAAATGAAAATTGTGACACTGCCATGTCTATACATACATACATACATATCATCACGCCATATCCCTTGCAGGGTAGGCAGAGAGAACAGAGTGCCAGAGAACTCTACCTTTGCATACTTCACTCGCTTCCTCAACATTCATAATTCTCTTCATACACGCTCGCCGATTTCGGAGACTCTTGACTCCACCTTCCTTCAGTACATGACCGATCTGGTCTAGGTAGGTTAATCTCGGTCTCCCCCGGTACCTACATCCTTCCACTTTCGTATTGTATATCTTCTTAACCAGCCATGTCTATACTCGTATATATTTGAATTGTATCTATCAGGGAGTATTAGTACCTACCCTCATGTATGGTAGTGAAAGTTGGATTTGGCAGAGAAGACATGAAAGTAGAATAAATGCTGTAGAGATGAGAGCTCTTCGTAGTATGTGTGATGTGAGCCTGAAAGATAAAATTAGGAATAGTGTTATAAGAGAGCGCTATGGTGTGAATGAAGAAGTAGTGACAAAGATCAAAAAGAGTATGCTGAGGTGGTTTGGACACTTAGAAAGAATGAGTGAGGAGAGGTTGACGAAGAAAATATATAAAGCAAGCGTGAGTGGGACGAATACAAGGGGAAGACCTCGTCATAATTTTCTGGATCAAATTAGCGATGTATTGACGAGAGGTCATATTAAGAGTATGCGTAATCGTAGAGTATGCATGAAGACTGTTATGAGTGTGAATGAAGCGATGGAAGTATGCCAGGATCGTGGTTTGTGGCAATCCGTAGTCTCTGCCTATCCCTCTGGGAAACAGGCGTGAAGCTATGTATGTATGTATCTATCTATTTGTAAAAAAAAATCCTCAAATGTTTCCACTACATGACAAGGTAATGAAAAAAACACATAGTAAAGATCCCAGTAAATTGTTAATACCCAATCAAAGATTGCAAATATTCGCAAAGAATGTATATTGTATGGTAATTACAGTTTATAATAAACTACCAACTGATGTTTAGACTATTAACTATTAATAAATTTAAGACATATTTATTTAAATGGTTGTTGGAGAATTTTTTTTAGAAAATCAATGAATTCTTAAATCACAAATTTTAATGTAATTGTATGGCATTTTAATTTTGACATTGATTATTTTATTGTTATTTATTTGTAACTATAATTGTAATAATGTATAATTTAATTTAGATATTCATTCTTTTGTAGTTGATTATGTTATTTTATGAAAATCTATTAATTTTTAATTGTTTAAGTTATAATGTGTTAATTTATAAAAGTGACTAATATTTCTACACCAGCTTATGGTAGAATATGTGAAACGCACAAAATATTATTATCTAAATGTACCATATTCTGAGAAATAAATGATTATTTAAAAATTAAAATTAAAATAAAACAAATATTAAAATGAGGCTCACCGAAGACAAAGATCGAGTACCGGTGGCCCGCACGCACGGGAAGAGAGGGGTTTTGCATGGTGGGTCTATGGGGTCACGCACCGCCTCTTCCGTCACCCCGGACCGATTTGGCGAGGCAAGATCACGTCCATAGTCAACCGCAAAAAAAAAAAGGCTTTCATACAACAGACATGATTTTTTTGCTATTTTTATAGATAATGGTACAATCCCAAAACCCTTCGTGCGCGAATTCCACTTGCACTTGGCCGCTTTTTTATCATACAAATTAATTGAAATGTTTATTTTCCAAATGAATTTAATAGAAATAAAATTATAAATAGTTATATTACAAGCGAATATTACACACTGTTGGCGGCCTCATCATTGGAGCTTTAGTACAGGCCCCGCGAAGCCTTATGGTAAAGATGACACAGCTTAAATCAATAATTACTACACGAAACACCTATCAATCTCTACAGAGGTGAAAAAGGTTCTTTATTCATTAATCAAGATCAAGCTTTCACCTGTACAAGATTCATAAACGAATCGTTTATTCATTCTCAATCTACTTAATCCTTTATAACATTGGTAGAATTAATAGAAGATTAATCTTACTTACGTCCAATAAAGGTTAATTTTATGGCCATTACAAATGGCCGAATATAGAGAGTAATAAAATGCTAAAGGTCGAAGTTATTGCTGCACCTCTGACTTTTTCGAAGGTAAGTACGTAATATACTATCATCATAGTTTTATGCCCGCCTGCCTAACATCAACTCACCTTTAGAATGTAATTGTTGATCAGAAAACATTAGATACATTTGGCACAGATTAATGTAAAACCTCTTAATGGTTTTTTTTTACGGTACGAACCATGTAAGGGTTATTTATAAAAACTTGAATAGGAGCGAAAAATGTCACAAGTGGGATTCGAACCCACACCTATTGGGAATCCGTCCCAATCGTGCTTCGAATCCCACTTGTGACATTTTTCGCTAGTATTCGAATTTTTATAAATAATCAAGCATATTAAATGCTAAATTTCAGTAACCATGTAAAGGTTGTTAGTATTCGCAGCCATCACCATACAGCAAAGTATAGTATAGCACAGGCAATTTCTTGAGGTCGATGCAATATGTATTCGTAGGTACATATTGCAAAAGTTATTGGCAATAGTTTTATGAGCGGCCGCCGACGTGACGTCAACCCTCCTTGGCAATGTAATTGTTCTCAAAACGTGAAGTTGGCCCATGTCGATATAAATATCTTAGTGGTATTTTACAGTATCCACGAGCAAAGTAAAGGTTGATAGTATTCGTAACCACTACCACACAATATAGGTAATAATACAGTTAGAAAGCAGAAATAAATAATTTATAAAATCCAAAAGTTGATGCCACATAATTTTTATATTATTTATCATTTACTATTAGTCAATGCCATAAATGAAAATAAAAGAAAAAATACTTTTGAAATTTGGTGCCATTCTCGACGTAGTGCTAAACATAGCTGTTCGTTTACAATAGGCTGTATGGGATTTGTTTCCTTTGCTTGTCCGAATGGACGAACCAAAAAATGTAAACGAACCCAATTTTCATAAGGTATACATACACTAATGACTAAGCAGTTTAGTTTTTTATTAATTGCAATTAGATGACAAAGAATTACCAAGCCATTTTTGAAAGGAAACAGCGTGTTATGATTATGAAGCTTTTAAAAAAATAAATATTAGGATACATTAATTTTTACGGTCGTAATCGTGCCAGATCCTCATATATATCGATTTTCATATATCGAGAGTAGGCCAAGACCTCGTGCAATATTTCTCTCAATGCAAGTGTTATTTGAGTCTACTAAATTGTATATTTGTGAAGATCACTGCGAAAAGAAAATATATTTCTTCGTAAGGAGTTTATTTTTAAATCAAAAAAAGACCGTCTTTTATTATTTTAACAGGTAAATAAAGAATGGTTTGTTAGGGGTGGACATTAAAATAAAATGGTGGACTTTATTTCTTAAGGTTTGTTTAATCTCGCTTATAAATTACAATGAATCGCAGAATGAAAACAACAAAATTGTATTAGAGATAGGTCCGCCAAAGGCGAAGCTTTTACGCGAGTGTGAGTCATCTTTGCGCCGATACTACGCCCGCGAGCGTTCTCCCCGCGTAGACCCCACCCCTGCTATTGTTAGGAATATTACCTCGCAACAGTTTAAACATGTTGTATTCTCAATCTGTTATCATACGTAAACCATCATCATGATCTTATCACCTCAGTTGATATACATCCCACAGCTGGACAGTAAGTCCTTAATAATAGAAAGGAAAATGACCTACTATAGCTAGCTGGTCATATGTGGTGATTCCAACCCTATAGGTATTACTTTAAGTTTCCCTTTTCTTGAATAGATATTATATGCATCCCCTAGTCGTATTTTACAACATCCACTAGTAAGAAAGGGAGGTAGTCAATTGTATTCTTACTCTGTCATCACACAGTAAAACAAACTATACCTATAATTATATCATGATTTTTAATTTCTAGAGAATTATCGAATTCGATGCTCCCTGCAACAGGAGATAACTTAAACTACTTAGCCTAGCTGTGCCCCTAGTATATCTAAGATCCATATGCAGCAGTATTACTTACCATCAGATGTACTACTTGCTCGTTTGCCACCATAAGCAATAAAAATACTGCTATAATACGATGCACCGCTTTCTCTTTATGGTGGTCATAAAAAACAACTAAGAAATCTAATTTGTAGATAATATCTATGCAAGCAAACTCGTAATAAAACCATATGCCAACTAGTCTGACCAGCGTGGTATAACAGGCCAATTTCTATCCTAATATAGAGGAGGTTTAAACATGTTAGTAAAACTGTATGAGCTGAGATGATGATAATGCCGCGATGCTCCAACATGTCGGTAGATATAAGTTTTAATTTCCAGTTTCCCTTCCCCCTTAGTCTTCTTTTATACGGGTATAAAAAAGGGGTAGTGATTTTTTTTAAAGCTATCACACGGATGTATATTATGCTACCTTATGCTAGGGATGTTAAAAAATAATCGATTTTTATTTAAACGATTATTTTTTTCAAAAAAATCGATTTTTTATAATCGATTTTTATAGTAATATTAATCGATTTTTAAAAAATCGATTATATAAATTATGCGTTTTAATCGATTTTTATGAAAAGCGCCATCTATGGAACGGATGAATAAAACTCGAAGTAAATCCATTATTATTTACAAGTTAAGAGTGCCATAATATATGTAGTTGTTAGTAAACAATAAAAATATCTTGCAATAGTAAAACATCTAAAAGCGGTTGGCGAAAATATTTTACGATTAAGAAACATACAGCAATATGCAAGTACTGTTCCAAAGAGCTAAAAACTTGCAGTAATACTACAAATTTAAAACAGCATACATACATACCATCACGCCATGTCCCTTGCAGGGTAGGCAGAGAGAACAAAGTGCCAGAGAACTCTATCCTTGCTTACTTCACTCGCTTCCTCAACATTCATAATTCTCTTCATACACGCTCGCCGGTTTCGGAGACTCATGACTCCACCTTCCGTACATGACCGATCTGGTCTAGGTAGGTTAGTCTCGCTCTCCCTGAGTACCTACATCCTTCCACTTTCGTATTGTATATCTTCTTAACCAGACGTTCGTTAGACATTCTTTCCAGTTGCCCAAACCATCGGAGCATTCCCTTTCGCATCTTTACATCAATGCTCTCTTTCATACCTACTCGCTCTCTTACGTCGTCGTTACGAATGCGATCGATCAGCCTAACACAGCCACAGATTTTCCGTAGAGATCGCATTGCGCATTAATTTTACTTTAATACTTTTTTCTGCATACCCAACTCTCGCTTCCATATAGTAATGTTGGAACAAGCAAGTTATGTATTGCTACACGTGTCTTCTGGCTTCGGTGGTGGCTACCGAGAAGTTGTCCCAACGCTCTATTTCCCGCATTTACTCTTCGCTCTATATCAGTGGTGTAGCTTCCATTCTGGCTAATTTCACATCTAAGATATACAAATTCATCCACTTGTTCTAGTACATCATTACCTATTATTACTCTTACATCTGTTCTGGCTTCATCTCTTTCGAAGACCATTATTTTGGTTTTACTCACATTCATGCGTAGACCCCTTTTCTTACAATCTTCTGTCATTGTGTCGACTAGGGTCTGCAGGTCAGTCACTGACTGCGCCAGCAGGACAGCATCATCTGCATAGAGCAGAGCACTGACCACTGAGTCGCCCATCTGGACTCCCACATTCATATCGTTCAACCTTTGGAGACATTTATCCAGATATATGATAAACAGCCTGGCTGATAGAACGCACCCCTGCTTAACGCCGATATTGACGTCAAACCAAGGCGACATTCCATCATCCAGCCGCACATAAGCTCTACATCCCATGTAACGGGACTGCACAGCCTGCAGCAGTTTACCGTTAATACCATACTCCAGTAAAATGTCCCGAAGTTCCTTTCGTGCAACCGTGTCAAATGTTCTCTCCAGATCCACAAAACTGCAGGAAACCCTCTGACCTAGAGCCAGATGCTTCTCCACAATGTTGCGCAGAGAGAACACTTGATCCATGCATCCCCTTCCACTCCTGAAACCTCCTTATGCCTCACACAGTAAACCATCGGACTCCATCCTCATTCTCCTTTCAATAATTTTAGCATACACTTTTGCTGCCAAACTGGTCAAGCTTATGGCTCTGTAATTTGCACAGTCATAACGTGAACCCTTGTTTTTAAACAAAGGCACGATGACTGCGCTATTCCCGTCCCTGAGAACTATTCCCCATCGCCCATTCAACTTCATCCATATTGATGCCATCGGAGGACGCTGGTGCCGAAAGTTGATCTACTAGACCACGGATAATCGAGACAACCCGAGTATCCGCATACATGTCGCCAAAATATTCCCTCAATCGGCTTAACACGTCTTGTATTTGTGTAAGAATGTCTTACCTTTAGACCTTATTTTATTCATTCTGAAGGCTGACCAACCACCCCGAGACCTCTTCACCTCTCTCCAAAAGAGTTTGGTGTTACCCTCGAAGTTTTTAGCCAGCCTATCTTCTGCACTCATATTTGTTCTATCACGTTTCTCTTTCACTAAGGCCTTGGTGTCATTCTTACACTGCCGATATATTTCTTTCTTCTGTTTAGTCATACTGTCATTCAGATTCAAAGAAGAGACATAGTCCAGCCAAACTTTCTTCTTTTGCTCTACGGAAGCTGCCTCTTCCTCATCCTACCAAGGATCACCATTTGTTTTTCTATGCTTCTTTGAGCTTCCACATACTTCTTTCGCTGTATCTACCATACTCTCTTTCAATATTCTCCAGCATTCTGGCTCGACCCACGTCGCCTCAGGGGGACACCCTAACCCGTACTGCGGTACGCATATGAGCCGGATTGAAGTCTGACTAGACAGGTAGGGGACGCGACGTGCACGTTCCGGACTATGCCTCCCTAAAAAAAAATCATCATCATGTCAGGCTATTGTCGTCCACTGCTAGACGTAAGCCTAAATGTAAAATAGTATTGGACATTTATGGCATTTTTTTGTTGTGATTTATATTTTAGTTTTTGAGACAATAAGGTTGTTATTTTGTTAGGGCGCTCATCATTTCATTTTTATGATAATAAAAAAAAAGTGTCAATAATTACACTTGGTTTCCTTATTCCTTACCTTGAAAATTTAAAGGAATATTCGCTTTGATGAATTTTATATTTGAATTGGTTGATTTTTTATTCATATAATTTTATTTGATTTTAATCTGATTAATTGTGAATATGAATCTCTTAGGTTTATTATTGGAGGGGTACGGTGCCAGAAAACCTCCACGTGGTGTACCCTGGGTGCGGGCGACAGTCCCCCAGATCGTTCTTCTGCTGAATTGTCGCCCGCAGCTAATTTCTGGCGAGAGGGCGGGTTCCCCACCAATGGGTTGAGCCCCAATTCGCTCCTGACCCTCTAGTTGTAGAGGGTACAGGAGGCGAAATTTCGGACGGGCCTGGTCACTCATTCATTTGAGGGCTGGGCAGGCTTATGCCACCGCCGACATATCGTAAACCTGATATCTTGCTTCAGGACAAGTTGTCGTGAGGCGTAGTATCAGGAACGAGGGTCTTGGCTTAACCGCCCGGACCGCGAGGAAGACAACCTCTATAAAGAATTCGACCTTCGAATTCGGAAATTACCCAGAATCCTAAGTTCTGGCGTGCGGCGAGAGGATGCATGGCAGATGGGCTGTTCTGTTCCTAGCACGCTCCAGCCAGGGTACCGGCCGACCCTCTGGTTGGTAAATGTAGGCTTGCCCGGGTACAGGGATCTCTGCCCGGATCGACGGTTTTTCTCCCATTCTCGTGGGAATAGTCATGGATTTGCCTAATTTACCAAAAAAAACGGGCATCCTACGGATTCCCACCCTACGGCCTTGCTAAGCCAACATAAAACTGGCACAAACGACGCCTCGTCCTTAGGACTGGAGGCGTCCGCCGAGGGCCCGGCACCGACCACAGAGGCCCCCCCCCTCGAAGAAGAAGAAGCGCCGGACGGCGCGGTTCACATGGGGGAAAGCTGCGAAAGCGAACGCTCGTGAAAAGAAGCGGAACTCTGAAAACCGCGAGCGTTACGCGCGCGAGCGGGACAAGGACGGCGGCAGATCCACTGCAGAGCCGTCAACGGACGAGGGCGACAGTTCTGTCGCAGAGCCGTCCAGAGACGAGGGCAGTGGATCTGCCGATGTGATGGACGAGGGCGTTAGTTCCGCAGAGCCGTCCAAGGAGGTCAGCGGGTCGGATGAGGAAGTCGCCACTGCCAGGTCGTCACCGCGTCCTGCGGCGGCGGCCCTGACGGTAAGGGAGGAGGCCCTCCCTTCGAAGGTGCGGAAGCGCCCCCTGAATAAGGAGGGCAGCTCTGGCGCCGATTCCGAAGGGAGCGTGGTAATCATGCCTCCCCCCAAAGTGCCGGCGTCGCGCAGAGGGTGAGGGGCCGCGATGACGGGCAGAACGACCCACTCCCCGGCCGGCGGAGTGCGTGGCGTGGTGGAAGGCAGGCAGGCCGATAACGAGGCGGCCGCCGCGAGGGTGCTGGAGGTGTTGTCCGGCATCCCCCCCACCGAAGTGGCGGCCGCTGGTGCCCGCGCGAGCGCCCCAGCCGCGAGTATGGAGGCCCTGCAGGCCGATAACGCCCGCCTTAGTGGCGAGGTGTCGGACCTGCGGGCCCAGAATCGACAGTTGGGAGCCGAGCTATCGGCGGTGCGGCGAGCGAACCGCCTGCTGTCAAAGGACGTGACCGACCTTAGGGCCCAAATGGCGCGGCTCATGCAGACTGCGCCAACTGAGTCGTCGACCAGCGCTAGCCGCCAAGAAGTCGAGGTCGCCGCCGCCCCTAAGAAGAGGACGCCAGCCATCGCTAGCCGGGCCGCTGCGGCAAGGAAGCCGCCAAACGTCGCGGAGCGGGCCCCGGCAGAGGTCCAGCCGGCGACAACAACCCTGCTGCCCGCGGTGGAGGGCGTGCCGGACGAGGCCTTGCGCGCCATCATTGACACAGTCGGCAATCTGGTCGATGCGCGCTTGGCCGTTCTGGAGGCAAGGCTGCCTCCAGAACCACGAGTTCGGCCACCTCTCGCCGCGGATAAGAGGCCATATGCGGCACCAGCCCCCGCCCCTCTGCCTTGTCAGGGTGGCCGCGTGGGGGGCAGCTACGCCGTGGCCGCGGCTGGGCCCAAGTCCAAGGGGCCCGCCCCCGCTCCCACGACGAAGAAACGGAAGGCGGCACCGGCTCCTGCTGGACCGCAGTCGTCGCCAGCACCAACACCGCCAGCGACGACTAGCGCGACCGCGACTGCGCCCTCAGCGCCAGGTACGCCCGCTATGGCCGAACAGGGTTGGCAGGTGGCCGAGCGCGGCAGAAAGAGTCGCGGCAAGAGGAGGAGAGCGGCGGCCAAGCGCGCCGCTGAGGTCGCCGCTCCCCAGGCAGGAGCCGGAGGAGGCGGCACGAAGAGGAAGAGGCCGCGCAAGGGGCTCCGGCCGCCGAAGACAGCCGCAGTGGTGATCACTGTGCTGCCTGAGGCGGCAGAAAGGGGCCTCAGCTATGAGGCCGTTCTGAGGAAAGCCCGGCAGGAGCTCGACGTCTCCGACATAGGAGGCGTCGAAGCCCGGACCCGCAATGCTCGGACAGGGGCTCGAATTTTGGAGTTCCCTGGGGCCGAGGGCACCAGAACGGCCGATAGCGTGGCATCGAAGCTGCGAGGTCTATTCGCCGAGGAGGGTGGCGTCAAAATCGCCAGACCTGTAAAGTGCGCCGAAATGCGCATCGCGGGTCTGGACGACTCCGTGACGGTGGAAGACATCCGGGAGGCCATTGCCTCAAAAACCGGGTGTCCCCTGGACACCGTCCGGGTTGGCGCCATCCGGCCCGGTCCGGGCGGCGTAGGTGCCGCCTGGGTGCAATGCCCAGTGGAGTCGGTCAGGCAACTGGCCGGCTCAGGCAGGCTCCTCGTGGGCTGGAGCTCAGCGCGAGTCACCGTGCTGGAGCACCGGCCTGCGAGGTGTTTCAAGTGCATGGCGGTCGGGCACACCCGGCCAACATGCACTAATTGCTTTGACTGCGGCGGACTCTGTTTCCGCTGCGGTCAGACTGGGCATATGGCGGCATCTTGCGCCGCCCCGCCCCACTGCCCCGCGTGTGCGGCGGGTAATAAGCCTGCCAAGCACCGCATGGGCTCTGGGGCGTGTAGACCTCCGGCTTCGGCTCCAAAGGGGCGGAGCGGCCCTTCGACTCCGGCCGCTCCCGCTCCTAGCGCGGCCCGATCGCCCGGCGCAAGCCAGGAGGTGATGATGGACACGGCCCATTAATGGCTGCCCAGTCCACTCACCTCCTGCAGGCCAACACCAACCACTCCGCCGGTGCGCAGGATCTCCTCCTGCAATCCATGGCGGAGTGGTCGATCGGTGCAGCCGTAGTCGCGGAACCGTACTGTGTGCCTGATCGCCCCAATTGGGTGGTCAGCCGTAACGGAACCGCGGCAATCGTCACCTCCACGCAGCGGCACTTCCCGTCCTTATCCCTCTTGGATAGGGGCGAGGAATTTGTCGCTGCGGATTGGGGAGGGGTCACGCTCTACAGTGTATACCTCTCCCCTAATAGGAGAATGGACGATTTCGGGGCCTCCCTCACCACCTTGGAGGCTTCGATACGGCGACTGGCACCGGGCCTCGTCCTGGTCCTGGGGGACTTCAACGCCAAATCCACGGCATGGGGGTCCCCGATGACGGACGATCGCGGGCGGGCGATCGTGGAGTGGGCGGCGTCACTGGGCCTCTGTGTCCTAAACAGAGGCTCAGTGAACACGTGTGTGCGACAGCAGGGTGGGTCGATAGTGGACTTGTCGTTCGCTAGCCCTGCTGTCGCACCACGAGTGAGGAACTGGCGTGTCCTGGAGGAGGCGGAGACCCTGTCGGATCACCGTTACATCCGGATGGAGGTCTCCCCTCTCCGGGACCCCAGCAGGGGTCACAGGGCGGACCGAGCTCCCGCATTTCCGCGGTGGGCTGTGGGGCGTCTGGATAGGGACCTACTGGTGGAGGCGGCCATCGTGAACACGTGGCTGTCCTCACCACCCCCAGCGGACGGAGTGGACGTTGAGGCTGTCCGCATCCGCAGTGCGTTAACGCAGGTCTGCGATGCGGCCATGCCCAGGGTGCGGCGTCTACCTCCGAGGCAGGGGGTCTACTGGTGGTCCCCAAGACTGGCGGACCTTCGTGCGGCGTGCATTAGTGCCCGAAGTTCCTACACCCGCAGTCGGCGGCGTCGCCGCGATGTTGAGCGGGAGGGCCAGCTGTACGAGGCGTACCGCAGAGCGCGTACCGCGTTTCGGCTGGCCATCCAGTCCGCCAAGGACGCGAGTTGGCAGGAGATGCTGGACGGTCTCGACCGTGACCCCTGGGGTCGCCCGTATCGCGCGTCGCTGAATAAGCTTCGCGCACAGGGCCCCCACCTCACCGAGACCCTCCAGCCCGACCTCCTTCGTAGAGTGGTCGAGGAGCTGTTCCCGCGGCAGTCGGAGCACACGCCCCCGGTCATGGCTTCGCCAGATCACAACCGGGAGGCCGTCGAGAGTGTTCCACCCGTGACGGAGTCGGAAGTGGGGGCAGCCGTGGCGAAGATTCGTTCCGCCACCACGGCCCCCGGCCCGGACGGAGTCCCAGTCCGGGTGTTGACGTTGCTCCTCGAGCATCTCGAACCTCGCCTCAGGCGACTGTTCAACGCCTGTCTGACGTCTGGACAGTTCCCTGAGTGCTGGAAGGAAGGGAGGTTGGTTCTCCTGCCAAAGCCGGGACGGCCCCCGGATTCGCCGTCGGCCTACAGGCCCATTGTGCTTCTGGACGATGTGGGTAAGCTGCTGGAGCGTGTCCTCGCTGCCCGCATCGTCCAGCACCTGGAGGAGGTGGGGCCCGATCTGTCGGACGCTCAATTTGGGTTTCGGAGGGGGCGTTCGACCATCGGGGCCCTGCTACGCCTGAGGCAGACGGCCGCGGAGGCTGTCGCCGGCAAAGGAGTGCTGTTGGCGGTGTCGTTGGACATCGCCAACGCCTTCAATAGTCTGCCATTCAGCTGCATCAGGGAGGCGCTCCGGTTCCATGGAGTGCCCCTGTACCTCAGGCGGCTGGTGGCAGACTATTTGGAGGGGCGCAGTGTTCTCTACGCGAGCCCCGCAGGGGACATTGTGCGGACGCCCATGTCGTGCGGTGTTCCGCAGGGTTCGGTTCTGGGGCCGACTCTGTGGGACATCGGTTACGACTGGGCGTTGAGAGGGAGTCTCCCCCCCGGGCTGAGCGTTATATGCTATGCTGACGACACGCTCGTCACAGCCCGGGGCAGGACACTCGAAGAGGCGGCGAGCCTGGCCACTCTCGGCACCGAGGAGATGGTCAGGCGTATTGAGGCGCTGGGGCTCAGGGTGGACCTAAACAAGACGGAGGCTCTACTATTCCATGGGCCCCGTGTGAGGCTGCCCATCGGCGCCTCGTTAGTCGTCAACGCCATCCACATCAGTATCCAGGCCCATATGAGGTACTTGGGTCTGGTGCTCGACGGGCGATGGTGGTTCCGGGAGCATTTTCGTCAAATTGCTCCCCGGCTGGTCGGCGCGGTGTCCGCCCTTTCTCGGCTCATGCCGAACGTGGGCGGACCCAGTTTCGAGGGCCGACGGCTGTATGCGGGGGTGATCCGCTCAATGGCCATGTACGGCGCACCCGTGTGGGCGAGGGCTCTGAACGCCCAGCTCAGGGCGGTGCTGTGGAGGCCACAGCGAGCCATGGCGGTCAGAGCCATTCGCGGGTACCGCACGGTGTCTACCGAGGCGGCATGCCTATTGGCCGGGACACCCCCGTGGGACCTAGAGGCGGAGATGCTCTCCGACCTCTACCGGCGGGTTACCTCAATGCGCGAAGAGGGTGGCTCCCCATCGTTCAACGAGATAGCCACCTGGCGCGAGGACGCCCGCCGAGAAGTCATCGCCCGTTGGGCTACGCGGCTGGAGAGGCCTAGACACGGTGTTTTTACCGTTGAGGCCCTCCGGCCCGTACTGATGGAGTGGATGGAACGGCGGCACGGAGTTCTCTCTTTCCGGTTGGTGCAGGTCTTGTCGGGGCATGGTTGCTTCGGCAAGTACCTGCACACGGTCGTGCGGAGGGAGTGGACTCCGTCCTGCCACCATTGCAGTAGCGACGAGGACACGGCGCAACATACACTCGAGGTATGTTCGGGGTGGGACGGGCAGCGCCGTGACCTCGTCGCTGTCATCGGTGCCGACCTGACGCTGCCGGCTGTTGCGCGAGCGATGGTCGACAGCGTCAGGAATTGGGACGCGGTCGCCGCCTTCTGCGAGGCTGTCATCTCGCAGAAGGAGGCGGCGGAACGGGCCCGGGAGGATTCCCGTGACCCGGGCCGCCGCCCGCGGCCGGGGCGGCGCAGGCGCGAGTACCTGCGCCTGATGCCGCATTAACCGAGGCTTCGGGTGATTGGACCGGGGAATTGTCCGGTCACCTGACGTGAGGCCACCGCGTGAGGACGACGCCTCGACGGCGAAAGCTGCCGGGGCGTCGACAGGAGAGGAGCCCGAGAGGCCATACCGCCGAGCGGGCCACCGAAGACAAAGATCGGGTACCGGTGGCCCGCTCGCACGGCGAAGAAGAGGTGCTTGCAGGGTGGGTCAATGGGGTTGCGCGCCGCCTCTTCCGTCGCCCCGGACCGATTTGGCGGGGTGCGACGTCCATAGCCCACCGCAAAAAAAAAAAAAAAAAAAAAAGGTTTATTATTGGAATATGAAAAGTATATACATTTTTAAATAATAGAAAAAAATCGATTTTTTCGTAAAAATCGATTATTTATTTTGATAATAATCGATTTTTGGAAAATCGATTAATATTAAATAAAAAAAATCGATTTTTATTTAATCGATTTTTTTCTAGTAACCTCGCATCCCTACCTTATGCTGCAACAAGTTGACGAAAAAGGTATAAAGTCGCGAACAACCAACCGCTCTGATTTTTCCTGTTAGTCTAGGTGACTTTTAGAAAGTATTAATTGTTATAACAAATTTAATAAAGTTTTTGTGTTATAGTTAAAAGTTTATAACGAAGAAGAAAATTTACTTGAATATTAATTGCGATCATTAAAATGTATTTACCACGTGATGATTCAACGTATACGATATTTGAAAAAGTACATACATACATACATATCATCACGCCATATCCCTTGCAGGGTAGGCAGAGAGAACAGAGTGCCAGGGAACTCTATCTTTGCATACTTCACTCGCTTCCTCAACATTCATAATTCTCTTCATACACGCTCGCCAGTTTCGGAGACTCTTGACTCCACCTTCCTTCAGTACATGACCGATCTGGTCTAGGTAGGTTAGTCTTGGTCTCCCCCGGTACCTACATCCTTCCACTTTCGCATTGTATATCTTCTTAACCAGACGTTTGTTCGGCATTCTTTCCACATGTCCGAACCATCGGAGCATTCCCTTTCGCATCTTTACCCCAATACTCTCTTTCATACCTACTCGCACTCTTACGTCGTCGTTACGAATGCGGTCGGTTAGCCTAACTCCACAGATTTTCCGCAGAGATCGCATTTCAACCGCATTAATTTTACTTGCATATTCTTTTCTGCATACCCAACTCTCGCTTCCATACAGTAATGTTGGGACAAGCACTCCGTTATGTATTGCTACACGTGCCTTCTGGCTGAGGTGGTGGCTACCGAGAAGTTGCCCCAACTACTTCCCGCATTCACTCTTCGCTCTATATCAATGGTGTACCTTCCATCTCGGCTAAATCCACATCCAAGATATACAAATTCATCCACTTGCTCCAGTACATCATTACATTTGAAAAAGTATACTCATTTTTACCGAAAACATAGATTATTTTTAAAGTGAAAACTTCTTTTGGCGCACCGCTCACAGACTTTTTCATAGGCTAATAAGTGCGGCTGATCCGTCACGCTTTAAGGTGAAAGCACGGGAAAGGCTCGATCGGTTGAGCTCGGGACCGCCGAGTGTACCCGAGCGAGAAAGATACAGTCAGCTGCTCTCGCTATGTTTCTCGCTGTCGCTATGTTTACTAGATTCAATTTATATGTAACAATTGTTATTATCAATTATTCAATCATTTTCATTTTTGATTCTTTTTTGTTATTATTATTTTTTTAACTCATTATGATATATTATTTTTTACCACTACTGTAGTTGATTATAATAAACCTGTCATCAAATAGGGGAGGACACAGGTTCCTGCAACACAGTATGCAACTAGCGTAGGAACCAGGGAACTCGAAATATTTTGTGTAAAATTTTACGTCGAATAAACAATTATTAAATAAAATTATTATTTTTATTCGATAGTTTTTTATAGTTATTTTTTTATGGCTGGCTATGGTATGGTCACACCCATACATACTCCCTGGGGCACGCTTTTTTTATTATTTTTTTTTTTTTTTTATAAATTAATGTTTTCACTTCTGTCGACAGTAATCATCACTGCTTTGTTTTTTTAACATTTGGTATGCTGGTTTTTTATAACGATCATTTGTGAACTAAAAACTAATTACCATAGAAAAATTTGTTCTGACATTCAATAGACTACATGTCACATTCTTTCTTATGGAAAACGATCCATAACACCATTTGTTCTAACCCTCCTGACTAGTATGAGACGACGGATATTTAATAATAATGGTAGGACCACGCTGCGGGCAGTTCTTTGTCTACAGCTGTGGGCCGGTCCGTTTGAGGTAGTATCACACTCTCGCAGAAGATCATCGTCTGAGTAATAACAATGTGCTATTGCGCTTCGATCGGTGAGCGAGAGAGCCGGCAGCCCAACTGGGGTGGGTTTTGGGATTGAATTGGTAGGCAGCGGCCTAGCTGTACCTTTGGTATTGCACGGGTGGCAGTGACACTTACTATCAAGTGTGCTGATTGCTCGTTTGCCACCATAAGCAATAAAAAAAACCGACCGTCCCGCGACTGAGGACAGTAAACTGACAACAGCGTGGTCCTACCACTAAAAAAATTTTAAGACTGCTATTAATGTTTTGCAAAACTCATCAACTCAAATTTACGTTCACTTAATGCAAAGATCTATTTTTGTATTTGTTACATTAATGGAGTTTTTTGTCGAATAATTTTTTTAATTAACCTAGTAACGATCACGTGGCAGTTGTAGCTGTTTTATTGTGAACAAGCAAATTGATTATGTAAGAAAATTAGACTCGGAGTTTTCTTAAATAAAATAAAAATGTAATTAAATGTTTCCTCGAATTCATTTCAAAATATCTCGTCTCAATTAGTCTTATTTCAAAATCTCTCGTTTTAATTAATGTTCTGTAGCCTATTTTAGAAAATGATAAAAATGTTAGTCATTCAAAAATGTATGAATTAAAATACATAGAAAGTATATATATTGTCGATACAATGTGTACTCTTCTTACATAGGACATATCGTAAAAGTTATTGGTAATAGTTTTATGACCGGCCGCCTGTCAGACTTCAACCCTCCTTGGGAATGTAGGTAATTGTTGACCAAACGGCATCAGATGGAGTTGGCCTAGGTCGTTATATGGCTGTCCTGGAGTGCAGCTACATTGTTGGCAGGTGATCCGCCCTGGTCACTTCAGGCTAGGGCTCAGGCGGAAGCCTACCAGTTCTGCGCTGCGGCGCGGGCAAATGATGAACGCGTCACCACAAGGGGACTGAGCAGGGCGAAAGAAGCGGCTCGAAGGGCAGTCGTCCGGCGGTGGAGGGAGGAACTAGAGTCCCCCGTAGCAGGACGGGGGACCGTTGAGGCAGTAGCGCCCCACCTTCACCGCTGGACGACACGAAGGCACGGCAACCTGTCCTTCAGGCCGACGCAGGTACTTACCGGACACGGAGTCTTCAGTAAGTACCTGCACCGAATTGGACGTGAAGAGGCCCCTGGATGCCATAAGTGTGGCGCGCAAATCGATGACGCGCGTCACACCCTAGAGGTATGTCCCGCCTGGGGGCCTCAGCGCCACGACCTGTCGGCGGTCATTGGAGCGGACCTGTCGTTCTCAACCGTCATCAACAAGATGCTTGACAGCGACAGGCACTGGACGTCGATGGCCTCTTTTTGCAAGGCAGTCATCTCTGCAAAGGAGGCCGCGGAGCGGGAACGCGAAGCACTCGCGTCTGCGAACTCACTCCGCCGGCGGCGACCAAGGAGAGGGAGGCACCGCTACGCGCACCTCCTCCCACCGCCTTGACGGCTGAATGGTCGTGGCCAGATGGCCAAGCGTAGGGGTGTCGGGGATAGAATGTCATTAGACGATCTCTCCGGCATCCCGTACAAGCGCGAAAGGGACCGCTGCTGGTTTTAGTGGGTATTCCGGGCGCCAACATCTATAGCCGGCGAGTCCCACACACCCCCCGTCTGTAACTGGCGGGAGATAATGCGTAAAAGCATTGCCACAGCGTAAACAAAAAAAAAAAGGTCGTTATAAGGCTCTTAGTCGTCTTTTACGACATCCACGAGCAAAGTAAGGGTTGATAGTATTCGTAGCCACTACCACACAGCTAGTCGTAAAAAAACGACTCATCATTCTCTTACTCTTATCTTAATTACTTGGGGTCGATACAATATGTAAGTACTCATCTTTCATAGTATATATTGTAGAAGTTATTGGCAATAGTTTTATGACCGGCCGCCTGCCAGACGTCAATCCTCCATGGGAATGTAATTGTTGACCAAACGGCATCAGATGGAGTGAGTCCAGGTCGTTATAAGTCGTAAAAAACGACTAAGAAACTATTATATCGACCTGGGCTACAAAACACATAAAAAGTATAATGTATATATTAAATCTACTCCGAATTAAGTCAACAATATTAAAACACGAATAGACTCATAAAAAGTTTTATTTCATAATGGTGTGGAAGTAGTTTCGCTTGAGGGAATTATCTCTACAGTTGCTATGACGATTGTATCAAGTTGTTGACAGCGATCTATTACTATATTTTACCTTATTTGCTATTTATAAATAACTCCGTCATCACGCGAAGTTATTTAATGAACTGTAAATTATTATATATTTGCTGTATTATCTATTGTCTTTGATCTATTCAAAATTTTGAATTGATGAAGAATGAATAGTCAAAACAATTACAAAATGTTTATCAGATATAATTAAGGGAACTTGCATAAGAATGAGTTTTTTATGAGACTCTTTCCATCTCTGTAACTTCTGTAAATCAGGTTCCCTAACGGTCTCCATAAAAGAAACTGAGGTTTGACCCTCGGCAAGTCCCGGGGGACGCTTTTAACTTTCTTGGAAACTACGGCAAATTTTATTACAAAAAAAACTGGAATTAGAAAAATTCCATTTCTATCATATGCAAAACTGGAAACGTGAAGCAAAATATGGGTAACAAGCCAATAGATAAGAGGACGTTCTGACTCGTGAAGCGCAGCAGTACAGCACCACAAAACTGCGGTCTAGATATGACCCTTAAGATTGATATTAGGTATGAAGAGTGAGTTATTAAAAAAATACTAACCTTATTATAAAAATAAAATTGTAGTGAAAAGGTAAGAATGAAATATGTCCACCCCTATCTTTTCACCTGGATATCATACTTCTTCTTCGTTTTTGTATTGCCGATCAGTTACTTATACGAGCCACTGTTGCCAGTGTTGAGTTACACCTTCCTTTATGTCTTTAGTCTCTTTATGTTAGTCATTGTCAGTCAGTAAGACAAATTGTCGCGAAAAAAAGCGTTGAAAACGAAAACGGGGTAAAGCACTTTTATATCATATTCACTCCATCTTAGCAGTTCGTTCACATCACATTACATAAAATGTTATCAAAATTACTTCATGACATGTTAAAATACTAAGATATTGAATATAATACAAGATCACCACAGGACACTTTCATGTGCCCGCCAAAAGACTTGGATATCATAAGACGAAGGAGTAGGGGATGACGATTCCTTTCGAAAACGATAAATCATGAATCAATTCTAATCGTTATCCAATAATCGATTCACAAGAAATTGAGTTCTAAAAAATGAATTACCAAAAAAAACTTTTTGGATTTTCTTTGAACTTTTTGAAAGGACAGTTTTTCACATGCCTTTGAGTGATAGAATTGGCCATGTTTGCACCTAATGACTTTCAGATATTAGGTATCTTTCAATGTAAACATTCAAGTAATTGTAAGTAATTTTATGATTCAAATAAAAACGGCAAATCTTAAATTTCAATTTTTTAGGATGAAATATCGATTCACCGAATCAATTTGGCACCAGATATCGATTTAAAAAATATCTTTTTATGTTGCCACAAGATCGCCATCCCTACTAAGGACAATAAGAACTAGTAACAAAAATTAATACACGTTTTCCTTTCGTATTTATAAAGTAAATGAGCCTATTTATTTCTACTTAGAAACATTTTACCAACTATTTACTTACTAATGGGCTCATATGTAGTCAAAGTGATTGAAGGCTTTCGTCTTTAACAACCAGAATAATTTATTATACGAGCATATACTGTTTATATACTAACATTATTTCATGTTCATTTAAAGTTAAACATTTAGTTTGGCTTTCAGTGTAATTGATCAAGTTTTGAATAGGTACATATTTATTTAATTTTCTTTTTTTATAAAATAGCAAAATAGTTATAGTTAGACCTGGGCTAATTCCATCTAATGCCTTTCTCTAATTGCATTCCCAAGAAAGGTTAACGGTATGCAAACTGGTGATAAAACTATTACTAAAACCTCTGTAATACTTATAATAGGGGAAGAATAGATATTGCATCGATCCCAAGTAATTGGGATAAGAGTAGAGTAGGAATAATGATTATAGAAGAAAGCCTTGTCCCGGACAAGGCTATAAAGATGGAAAACTCGGAATAAAACCGAAGTCGTCTACACAGCGTTGTATATAGCGTAGGTTAATTTCCTTCTCAAGTATATGAGTATATCATCATTCTCCTACTCTTATCCCAATTACTTGGGGTCGATACAATATGTATACTTCTTTCATAATACATATTGTAAAAGTTATTGGCAATAGTTTTATGACCAGCCGCCTGCCAGATATCAACCCTCCTTGGAAATGTAATTGTTGACCAAACGGCATCAGATGTAGTTGGCCTAGGTCGTTATAAGGCTCTTAGTCGTCTTTTACGACATCCACGAGCAAAATAAGGGTTGGTAGTATTCCTAGCCGCTACCACACAGCTATATGAGTATATGAACTGTGATAATTAATTGACGTTAGCACACAATTCGTGGCAGGATACAAGATTTGTCAGACAATAAACACCATAGATATATACATACATAGCCTCACGACTGTTTCTCAGAGGGGTACGCAAAGACTACGGATTGTCACAAACCACGATCCTGGCATACCTCTATCGCTTCATTAACACTCATCACAGTCTTTATGCATACTCCACGTTTACGCGTACTCTTAAACCTTACCTTTCCCTGTTTCGTAATAATTGACCAACATTATATTACGTCCTTACATATGAAATTGGCGTTTTGTACGGGAGGAATATTTTTTTTTGTAATATATATTTCATTAATCAAAGTATGCACCATTGTTATCTATGCACTTTTTTCATCTTATAGGTAGGTCATTGATCCCTTTACTAAAAAAACCATGGGGGCGAGAATCAATAAACTCTTTGAAGGTGGTTTGGACTGCCGCATCGGGTTATTTTTTCTTGTAATTATTTTTTTTCTTGTAAGAAGTTGTTCAAATTCCGGAAAAATGACAAAACGCTAATTTCATATGTAAGGACCTAATATAATGTTTAAAATACAAGTCTTATTACGTCCATATTGATCATTAACGCTGATAATCCAAAATTTTAACAAAAATACCGACTTCTTAGGAGAAATTTATAAATAAAAAATGGACTAAAAATGATAAAAAAAAGAATGGGGACATAATCAATCTAATTGTGGTCAAATGAGGAAATGTATTATTGAGAATAACTCAAAAACTACTAGTCAAATCTTGATTAAATTGAAAAGAGGCCTTATAGGAAGGATCAAGTTTGAAATAAAAAGAGAATCATCATAATTGGTTCACCTAGAAAAACATTGAGGTAACAAAAAGAAAAAAAATACAATCACTACAATGACTGCACAGATGGCGTAATGGTTAAGATACTGACCTGCCATGCCAGTGCCGAGGGTTCGATTCCCACGCAGAGCAATACTTTGTGCGAATCACAAAATGTTCTGAGTCTGGGTGTAATTTGTCCACGTTAATTGTATCTTTGTAAAAGCCCCCGCAATACAAGGATTATTTCCTTAGAGCAGGGTGGCGTCTTAAAAAAATCGAATTCTAAAAAGGTGTTCATAGTGCACGATTGGAACGAATTTCCAATAGGTGTGGTTTCGAATCCCACTTGTTACATCATTTTTCGCTTTGTCGGGTTTTTATAAATAATTAAGCATATTAAATGCTAAATTTCAGTAATTTGAATAACAAGGTTGTGTCATCGTTTAATACAATTCTAACTGCAATGTTTGAAATATTAAGCCCATACAATGTGTAAACATTGTCGTGTAGATGGCGCACGTCTCCTTAAAGACGTAAAAATAACACGAAGCGAGATTTGAATGTCCTACAATAGTTCACGGTGGTGTAAGTGGTAGCACAAGTGACTGCACAAGTGACTGCACAGATGGCGTAGTGGTTAAGATACCGACCTTCCGTGCCAGTGCCGTGGGTTCGATTCCCACGCAGGACATTACTTTGTGTGATCCACAAAGTGTTGTTCTGAGTCTGGGTGTAATTAGTCTGCGTTAATTGCATGTTTGTAAAGTCCCCCGCAATACAAGGTTTATTTCCTTAGTGTAGGGTGGTGTGAAAAAAAAAAAAAAAAAAAAATTGGAATGTATTGGCGTGGGTTCGAATCCCACTTGTGACATCATTTTTCGCTTCGTAATCGGGTTTTTATAAATAATTAAGTATATTAAATGCTAAATTTCAGTAATTTGAAGGTGTTCATAGTGTCAGGAAAGTAAAAATCAAACTCAATAAAATCTGTAAAAAAATATATTTTATTTCATATATGTATGCAATAAGTAAACAACCAAATTCATTATAATATGTTTTTTGTTTAAAATTATTTGAATGTTATTAAAATAAATATTGATATTTTACAATTCATCTTTAACGAATTCACGATAATTCTCATTTTCATTGAAACCCAAACTGTCCCAGAATGATTTCTGACCGAAATCTGTAGAAGATTTCATTTCGGACTTATTTGGTGACAGAATCTCTAAATAGTCTAGCTCTGGTGTCTCTGGTTTCAGAGGGTGCCAAACAGACCCGCCATTATTTAATTTTGGAGTTCTGAAAGAAAAGAGAATAATTTAATATACATAAATTTCCATCTTTGCTTCTCTTGTACCAATAATAATTGCTTTTAATTCTATTAAAATTAAATTTATTATGTATAAACCCCTTTTTTGGCGACACGCTATGGTGTGGGAACACCCCGTTAACTCCATCCAAGGTGACAGAAGAACGGCGTGCAACACACAGCTTTGAAAGAAGAAATAGGAAATAGAAAGTAAAGAAATCAAAAATAAGTGTTGTCCAAATGCAAGATCAAGACTTGCTGTAAGTTTAGCAGTATTCCCTTGGACAGCATTTTACGATTCCTTTGGCAAAGAAAGGATTGTCAACATTTTATATTCTAGTACATAGGGCAATAATTTGATGTTATTTTAAACTGTCTCAAGATAGATAGGTGTGATTATTGCTCCACAGTTAAGTGGTATGTACCCAATTATTGATAGTTGTACGGTTAGTGCCACTATATGAATGGAATTTCATTAATGTATTAAGATTTTTCATTTCTATGTGGATTTTTCATTTCTATCAAAACAAGTGACTCTGTGTTATTCTAACAGCGAGAGTTGCAAGAGTCTTGCATTTGGGTAACACTATTGAAAATACTAATTTATTTCTGCACGTGTTATCCTTTGTGCTGTGTGGTAGCGGCTACGAATACTACCAACCCTTAATTTGCTCGTGGGTGTCTTAAAAGACGATTAAGTTTTTGACCGACTACCTACCGAACTTCAACCCTTCTTTTTGTAGTAGCCTATGGTTTAGACACACCCCGTTCGTTCCGACCGGGTTGACGAAAATAATCGTTAACACTTTCCCTATTTTTGGACAAAGCTGAAAACCACTTTTATCACCATTAAATACTCGTCTGGGATCATATAATATGTTCAGTAGCTTGATGTCCCATAATTAGCTATGGATTTCAGAAAACCATTTACGAATGTTCGCTTCGGTTTGTGGCACAACCTCTATTATTCGTAGTACTATTTCCGGGTTTTTGTCAAAAATCTCTCTCTTATCCCCATTGGTTAGGCTCGATGCAAAATATACTCGTACATATTGCAAAAGTTTTAAGAGCGGCCCTGCCTGACGTCCACCCTCATTACAAATGTAATTTTTGACCAGACGGCATCAGATACAGTTGGCCTCGATCGATGTAAAACTCTAAGTCGTCCTTTACAAAATCCACGAGCAATGTAAGGGTTGTGTATAGTAGCCGTTTTACCACGAAAATTTGAAAAATGTATGTGTGTCAGCTCCGATGCACGACTGGCGTTTACTCCTTAAGTACGATTATCAAAACAGGCGCAAAAAAAATCTCATTTGATTAAAAATAATATACAAGGTGGAGACGACCATACGACAATAATTTTAATCTAGTGTATCTGATGACTTGCCCAGCCTGTATACAAACTTTGAATACAATATGTCGTATAGTTTAGCCGCAGCACATTACTTTGTATTATTAACAATTTCCACACTCTGTATAAAAATTAAAATTATTCGCCTATCAATGAGCTCCCGCGCCGCATCGGTATAAACTAATATGAAACTAGTACCTACATATCGCCATGTTTACCAGTTCAAGTCTTCCCCAAACGTAATACAAATCAATGCATATTATACCTTATTCCTAAGTCTTTATAAACCGTGTCATCAGACTTAGATGAGAAATTTAAAACTACCTAATGCGGCTTAATGAAAGAAGACCTCGGTCTCATGTTCAAAACTATTATAATAGGTCTGTAGGTCAGTGTGCCATCGTGATCCTGTGACGTGAATGTGCGTAATTAGACGCTTACTTTGTGTTAGAATAGTATTTCTTTCTCATTTACAATGCCTCGTTATAATTACACAGCTTCGGGTATACAGATATGATTTTAATTTATGGAGAATATCACGGAAATGCAGCTTTAACCATACGTACGTACCGAAAGAGATATGGAAACACACGTGTTTGTACTACCAATGGCCGGACTATTGTGCAAGCTGTCCAGAGGTTACGGGATAATCAATCCTTACTGCCTCATATGGATAGTGCTCCTTCGCGTGTAAGAGTCACCCTATATGAGCAAATTTTAAATTATTTTTCTCGCAAATTTGACACAGGTTGATAATGTGGAGAACTTAAAAAAAGGAATTGTACGATCTTTCGACAAGTTAAAATACATCGCCGTCAATGGCGACCTGTTAACAAGAGTTCGAAATAATATTTTAAGACGATATAATTTGTGCGTTCGGGTCCATGGCGCACATATCGAAAATTTAAGTTTAACGACCAAGTGAATTATTAAAGTTATCGTGATTATTTTAATAAAATAATCAAGTGAGAATGAATAGCGCCCAATGTATTTACCTACGTTGCGAAGTTGTAACATATGATACCACAAGGTCACCCGCCGCTTGCCGATCACAGGTTAGTGAACTAATATTTACAAACGGTGTTCTATTTTGTTTCAATATTTATGATAAAAAGTTTGTTTGAAAAATTGTTTTTTAAATATGCATGCGAGGACTTTTTTAATAGTTTCAAAATACTCCTATACACTAGTATTGACGGTGTTTTCATTTATTGTCGTATTGACGTCTCCACTCTGTATATATTTTTATTTACATTTATTAAAACTGTTCAGGGAAGCATTATCTCACGTCAGAAAGTGAAAGGTGCGCAGAACAAGGTTGCGCACAAAAAACGGAACGAGGTCATTCGATCACTAGATTTTACTCCTCAAATTTTTCTCATACCGGGCGCCTTATATGAAAATCGATTCTTAAGGAGTAAACTCCAAGAACTTTATTCATAATTCCTTTTACATTTCCATTGATAAATTGATAAAGATAAAAATAAAAACAGTTTAAAACTTACCCAGTAGTTGAAAAGCTATATATCATGTTAATAAGCTCATCGGACATTGCTACGTCTTCTGGTGTATATGATTCAAGTCCAGGGTACTTGAAGATCCTCATCACATCATCAGCGTGGCTTACACCTACAGATAAAATTTAAATATAATAAACTATTGTTTTTTTTTTCTATTCCTTATGGTGTCAAACGAGCAAGCAGCACACCTGATGGTAAGTGTCACTGCCGCCCATGGCCTTTGCAATACCAAGGGCCGCTGCCTACCGCATAGGCCGCTGCCTACCAATAAAAACCCCAAACCCACCCAGTCGAGCTTACGGGTTGAGAGCCCTCAGCGTTCACCCACAGTCCGGGTAAAGTTGTCATAGCCATCTGAGGCTAACAATATAAAAAAAAAAAAAACAGTCGAGCTTTCGGCCTTCTTGCTCACCAAACGAAGCGCAATAGCACATTGCCACTGCTTAGACGTCGATCTATTGCGAGTGTGGTACTTACCCCGGACGGACCGGCCCGCGGTTGTAGACAGAAAACTCTCAACAGCGTGGTCCTACCGAGTCCGGATGATAGCTTATCCAAAAAGAAAAGGGTGGCAGATGTATATGAAATGAGATAAATACATACCATGGTCAGCTTTATTATGTATCATGAAATCTGATAAACTAAAGCTTCCTCTATACGCGTATCTGTAAACGTATGTTGGTTGCCGTGACTTGGCTGCGTGTAGCTGCGCCATTTTGCCTACATCAACAGCAAATAGGCGATCTCCAAGAGCCTAGAAACAATTAAACTATAATTTCGTTGTACGAAAGAATAATAATACTTATATGCTTGCAAAAACACAGTAAAATAGTGAATTTAAAATAATAAATGACAGCATATAAGCGATCGCTAAGACCCTAAAAATAATTAAATCATATTTTTTTTGTATGAATGCTTGCAATGTGGTAGCGGCTACGAATACTACTAATCCTTATTTTGCTCGTGGATGTCGTAAAAGACGACTAAAAGCTTTATATCGATCTGGGCCAACTCCAACTGATACCGTCTAGTCAACAGGCAGACGATCGGTCATAAAACTACTGCCAATAACTTTTGCACAATGGAACGATATAATAAGAGTACGTATTGTGTAAACCCCAAATAATTGAGATAACTGCGTGATTATGATGAAATAATTAATTGCACAAAAACTTAACTTTTTAAGACCCGCAAAGAGACATAATAAAATAATAAATAAAAAAATACAAACAAAATATATCATGATTATATATAACATATAATAAAACATTTATATCTTGCTGAAATCCTAGCCAGTCGTATAAATGCGAGCCTTTTTACAAACTTTTTTTAACATGCCACACGCCATCGAAGCTATCCGGGACGTCATGTGGCTTTATAAAGTGAGATATTATCAATTTTCGCCTATAGAACGAGGTATCGAAACCGTTATTGAAGGTAACGGTTTCGATGCTCTATAGTCCATAACGACCATAACTTTTACCATAACCAAACGGCAGCATAACTTTTAGGGTACTTTCATCATCATTTCCATTTGACGTCCCGGCACGAAAGCAACGTAAAGTCGCTCTGAGAGCTGGTTTACATTAGATCGAACTGACAGTTTTACATGAACGATAAAGGTGTCAAATGCATATTAGTACGCGTATTTCAATAGCGCTGTTCACATTATAGCGACCCGATAAAACTGTCGGCAACGACACATTTATAGGACGTTCAGCCACGATTTCGATCGGGGGCGATGTAATATTATCATACTGCTTTGTGTGGCGCTGTTCACACTTGGCAAAACCACCCGCCTAATACCCAGTTAATGTTTCTTTTTCTTTTCTCCCGTTTTTTTATTTATATACCACATGGCAATTATCAGCAAAAGCGAAGTCAAAACTGCTTTATACGGCGAAAACTTGACAGCAACGACAGTACTGTTCAAATTTGGTGGTATCGGGAGCTTGATGTGTGAACAGAATACCTGTCAAGCCGACTACGGTAAAGCCGTCGCTCCGACCTAATGTAAACCAGTACTGACGCGATTGGTAACTCTTTGCGAAACGATTGTTACTGTAATATTGTAGAGTAACAATGTCGCATTTGAAAAAAAAAAAATAACGAAGGCGTCCGTTTAATATAATAAAATTTAAACTAATGTATCAGTGCCAGCCATGGAGTAATTTCAATTAGCTAAATCCTATTTGTTTGACCTTGCGGTGGCGGGTAGAATACAATGAACTTTATTTAAAGACTTCTGATGTTTACACGAGTATAATGATAAGATAATGCATTATATAGTTATATTAATACCTGCAAGTACGCCTACTCATATACACGAGCACTATCTTATACCATACATAGTAACACACAGTAGTATAACACACACACACACACACACACACACACACGGACACACACACGGACACACACACACGCACACTCACACGCACACTCACACGCACACTCACACGCACACTCACACGCACACACACACAAACATACACAATACAATAGATTCACGGGGATGGCTGAAAATCAGCGCTGTTCTTGTGACAGCAGAAGCTGAGCCAATTCCTTTTGCCTACTAGATTTAATTTTGTTTATTATAATTGTTAGTTTTTAGTTTAAGTTCTGAAAAGGCAATAAATTATTATTATTATATTACACGTTTGGAATAAAACTATTTTTACGGATTATATCGCGTTTAAAATAAAATAGGTAAAATAAAAAATGAACATATAAGAGGAAGTTTGAAAGTTGCGTCAGTGACGGAAAAGTTAAGGAGTGAAAGATTGACATGGTATGGACATGTGATGAGACGGGATGAAAGTAATGTTGTGAGGGAAGTTTTAAGTATGAATGTTGAAGGCTTAAGGGATAAGGGAAATCAAAGAAAAGATGGATGGACTGCGTAAAACATGACATGGATAGACAAAGAGTGACCACAGAGATGACGTCTGATAGAGTTGTATGGAAGAAGACATTGCGTCGACCCCAAATAAATTGGGATAAGAGCAAGTTGATGATAATATCGGATTCTATTGCGCTTGTATTTGATTTATAATTTTCAGGCGTTTCGAACACTTTACAGCATTCATGGTTATGCGAGGAGTACGGTGTCTCATGTCCAAGAAGTCATCGTTATTACAGAATCTATATATACCCGCTACAATTTTAGTTATTAATTTTTAACCCACATTTTTGATACAAATTAATTGCTAAGGGAAAATGTTTCTATGTAATTTAATATTTTAAATTAATTTTACTTTCCCGTGAAACTCGTATAATTAGCTAAGCGAGCACCAAGGAATAAGAAGCAGCGTTTTTCAGGAAACTTAAAACATCAACACCGCACGCCAACCAACCTGCCAAGCATGACGATTATAGAATTATCCCCCATCGTGTGGAGACCTCTGGTGGACATGTCAAATTTTTAATAAATTTACTTCCTTAATGAACACCATAACAGTAAAAAATATGTCAAAAAAAATCCAAAAAAATACTGCAATAAAATCATTTGTATATTTAAAAAGATTATGAGAACGAATTAGGTACTTAACGATTTTGTTCAAACTTTCGCTTCGTTTTATCGTCTGTCACTGTCTGTCTTTTTGCATTATTTGCTGGTCCTGCTAACTTAAAATTCTATGTTAAGAAATATTTTGAATTTTAATGATTTTACTTAATAATATTTATAACAATGCTGTGTGGTAGCGACTACAAATGCTACCAATTGTTAGCGTCACCTACAGCTAACAGGGAAAGCGGTGGCGGCGGAAAGCCGCACCCAACTGAACCAGCACAAATCCCCACTTGCTAACAACTCACATTCCATACAATACGCCATTTTATCACATGCAAAAGTAATTCGCAATAAATCAATTCAATTATATCAAGACACCAATTTTATTTATGTTACTGCATGAACACCAATCCTTATATTGTTCGTAGCTGTCGGAAAAAACGATTAAGAGTTCTACATTCACTTGGTCTAATTGCATCTTATGTCGTTTGGCCAACAATTACATTCCCAATAAGTAACTTTCCTATAATACCAAGAGAACACAGTATGGGTATAAAAAGTACATCTATGTTAATCCAGAAAATGGTCTATCTATATGTAAATTTTCCTTGTGGTGACGCAGTAAGAATACAATTCTCCACCCCTATCTTAACCGTGGGTGATCGTAAGAGACGACTAAGGGATATAAAACGCATATAACATCTATGCAAAAGATGGAAAACTTGAAACAAAACTCTATACCAACACGCCAGACCAGCATGGTATAGTAGGTCAATTTCTCTCCCATTATGGAGGAGGCTTGAACACAACATTGGGACGTATATGAGCTGAAATGATGATGTAAATTTTCACCCAAATCTGTTCAACGGTTTATTTAATTTCGCTTCACTTCGTTATTCAATCTCGCGAGATTGAGTAACAAATATCCAAACATTTTTACAAACATTAATATTTATAATATTAGTAGGGATTAGAATATGTACGATGGAAGATGGGTACATACCGCACCGTTTCTAAGTATCTAAGTGGAATAAGAGCAATATTATGAAGATGGGTATTTATATCAATGGTTTATATAAAAATCATCTTAAATTCAATTATTTTCTACGTTTGTATTACAAATATCTCGGCTGAAATACGTTATTTTACTGGGCCCGAGGTTTCTTCACAATGTGAGCGAAATTGACCTAATTTACCCAACCTGATCCGATGAGTTGTTAGAGGGTTTTATTTCGAATTTTCCTTCTTTTGCAAAGAATATGTCATCTGAATCAGTCCCTCCTTCAGTCGTCTTTTACGAGAACTATGGAGAAGAAAGGGGAGTAGTCAATTGTAATCTAATTCCAATATCATATGAAGCACACATATGCATTAATACTAATTTTACAGATTTCATGTATTTTTTTTTTTGAAATATATAACACCACCCTTTTTTGTGGTGGACTATACTGCGGTCACACCAAATCAGTCTGGGGCGACGGAAGAGGCGGCGCGCGACCCCATAGACTCACACTGCAAAGCGCCTCGCTTCGCTGTGGGAGCAGGCCACCGATACCCGATCTTTGTCTTCGGTGGCCATATAACACAACTCTGCACTAAGGAATTAATCCTTGTATTGCGGGGGACTTTACAAACACGCATTTAATGCAGACAAAGTACATCCAGACTCAGAACAACACTTTGTGGATGGCACAAAGTATTGTCCAGCGTGGGACTCAAACTCACGGCACTGGCACGGAAGGTAGGTATCTACCACTACTCCATCTGTGCAGTCCTTATTAATTTTGGGTTTACTATTTGAACATTGTTATTATTTTGCTTTTTTTTTTCTAAAGCGTCTGATTAAGAATATAATTGACTCCCTCGCTCGCTCGTGGGTATAGTAAGAGATGACTAAGGAATATATGCAAATAAAATCACTGCAAGAGAACTCGTAATTATAAAACAGATATAGGATTTTTAATGGTAGGACCACGCTGTTGACAGTTCTCTGTCTACAGCCGCGGGCTGGTCCGTCCGGGATAGTGTGGTACTCTCGCAAAAGATCGATCTGAGCAATGGCGATGTGCTGTTGCGCTTCGTTTGGTGAGCAAGAGAGCCGGAAGCCCAACTGGGTGGGTTACGGGATTGTATTGTTAGGCAACGTCCTAGCTGTACCTTTGGTATTGCAAAGATCCATGGGCGGATGTAACACTTGCCATCGGATGTGCTGCTTGCTCGTTTGCCACCATAAGCAATAAAAAAAAAGGATCTACGCGTCTCGAGCAGACTCGAACCTAGTAGTGGGACATATGTGACCTGAGATGATGATGACTCCAACATTTCGACTAATTTTCAACATAATAACCACGGAAGGAATGAAATATATGAACGCCCATCATTGCAAGAATTGTAACACTAATTTCAGGTATATTTACTCGAATTATTTTCTAATAAGTTTTTTCACCGAACGAAGCGCAATAGCACATTGCCATTACTCAGACGTCGATCTTCTACGAGAGTACCACTACGTGGTACCACCCCGGACAGACCAGCCCGCGGTTGTAGACAGAAAACCGTCAACAGTGTGGTCTTACCACTAAATTCCATTACATCGAAAAAAGAGTATCACCTTAACCGTCCATGGATCGGATCAAGCATTTCTAGATAGATTAAAAGTAAACGTACCTCAACTAACTGGGGGAAAGTGTCTTGCCTAACAGGCTTGCCTCCTAAATAGTGCTGCTTGATACTCCGTGCGACTTCTTGACGACGATTCAATGGAAGAGTATCATTATATTCGAATATATTAGACGCGAGCTGATCCCATTTAGATTCAAGTTCTGATAGCGTATATGTATCCGTATGATATGCTGGAATTATAAGAGCAATTATGAGTTACCATAGACTTCGTTTTCCACTTAAATTGCCGTTTCATGTAGATAGACCATAAAATGCATGATAATATTAAAAAAATATATATGCTTGTAAGTAAATAAAAACTATATGATATACTTGCAAGCATTGCATAACGTTTAATACCTTATTTCCTTTTTTTTAAGCTTTGGAAATGCATTTACGCACTATCCCCCGCCGATGGCAGACGAGAGGGTGTGGGGACTCACCGGCTAACTGCTCGATCGGAATACCCACTAAAACCACAGTGGTCCATTCCACACTTCTACGGGGTGCCGGAGAGATCGTCTATTGACATTATGTCTCCGACATAACATTCTGTCTCCGTCATGTCGGAGACAGAATTCACTCTCCATATAAAAACAATCTTACCCGTGGGCAACGTAAAAAAGGGCTAGGCATATAATACGCACCGAGAAGATCGTCAGGCGGATCAAGGCGCTGGAGTTGAGGGTGGCCCTGGACATGACAGAGGCCCTCTTGTTCCATGGGCCCCGTATGGGCCCTCCCATCGGCGTCTCGATCACCGTCAATTTGGTTGATATCAGCATCTGGGCCCATATGAGGTATTTGGGCCTGGTGCTCGACGGGCATTGGTGGTTTCAGGAGCATTTCCGCAGGCTCGCTCCATGGCTCGTCGGCGCGGCGTCCGCCCTGGACGCCGCGCCGACGCTCATGGCCTATGCCGAATGTGGGCGGACCGAGCGCTACGTGCCAACAGCTGTACGCAGGGGTCATCCGGTCGATGGCCCTGTACGGCGCACTGGTGTGGGCGGGGTCCCTGACCATCCGACTCAGGGCTCTTCTGTGGCGACCACAGAGGGCCATGGCGATCAGGGCCATACGCGGATACCGCACGGTGTCGACGAAGGCAGCGTGTCTGTTGGCCGAGACCCCCGCCGTGGGGCCTGGAAGCGGAAATGCTCGCCGGTTTGTATCGACGGGTGTTGGGGGTGCGAGCAGAGGACGGTGTGGTCTCGTTGAGAGAGCACACCGCCTGACGCATCGACGCCCGCCGAGACGTCATTGCCCGTTGGTCAGTCCGGCTGGAGAGGCCTCGGCTCGGTGTGCGGACCGTGGAGGCCTTCCGGCCGGTACTGATGCAGTGGCTAAAACGGTGGCACGGGGTGCTCTCTTTCCGACTGGTGCAGGTTTTGACGGGGCATGGATGCTTCGCCAAATACCTGCACACAGTCGTCAGGAGGGAGAGTTCACCGTCCTGCCACCACTGCGATTGCAACGAGGACACGGCGCAGCATACGCTCGAGGTTTGTGCCACTTGGGCAGAGCAGCGTCGTGAACTCGTCGTAATCATCGGTCGCAACCTTTTGCGAGGCAGTAGTAGTCTCGCGGAAGGTGGTGGAGCGCGTGCGCGAGGAGCGTCTCCTCGACGACGCGAGCCGCCGCTGGCGACTGGGGCGGCGCAGGCGCGATTACCTGCGCCTGGTGCCACCCTAGCCGAGGCCGCGGGTGACTGGATCGGGGAATTAGTCCGTCACCCGCCGAGAGGTCGACCGCGTGAGGAAAGACCGACATTCTACCCGAGGGGGGGACGTCGGTCGAGGACAGGGTACTCCTCAGGGGTATTCCGTCGGGCCGACCACTGACGTCAAGTCACTCTGCTCTGGTGGTCGGCCCAACGACGAAGGCGAGGTCACGGATGGGTTACGGGTGTGCGTGCTTACACCCCTCTGTCGCTCCGGACGGAGTGGTGCGAGGAGTGCGCCGACCGTAACCCACCCCAAAAAAAAAAAGTCATATAATATGCAGCTAAAAAACAAGAGATGGGAAACTCTAAATTAAACACCAACTAATTTGACTAGCGTGGTATATGGTAGGTCTATTTTCCTCCCATGTGAAGGAGTCTTAAGCCCAGCAATGGGACGTATAATATGAACGGAGATGATAATGATGATTACTATTTTTTAAAGGTTACTAACTCATACGATAGAAACTATTCTGTACAAATTAAAAGAATAATAATAGAATTCTTTGGAGTCTCAATAAAAATAAAATTCCTAGAGGTCTACCTTCGCATTATTGGTTTCCTAATAAAGCTAATTTGGGGCACGTCGGTTGGATGGTTTTAAAGTCTTAAACGAATATTGATAGAAACATTTTTGTTTTTTTAATATATAGATATATATATTTCCCGTGTGGTGACGGAGTAAGAATACAATTCACCACCCCCTATCTTACCCGTGAGTGATCTTAAGAGACGACTAAAGGATATAAAACGCATATAACATCAATGCAAGAGAAGAAAAACTCAAAATAAAACCCTATACCAACACGTCTGACCAGCGTGGTATAGTAGGTCAATTTCCCTCACACTATGGAGGCTCGAGCCCAACAGTGGGACATATATGAGCTGAGATGATGATGATGATGATGAAATATATAGATAATATAAATACGTTTGAAACATTTTTTATTTAATTTAGAAAGTAGGTCATAGGAACACCGTTGATGAGTTTCGCTTTTAATTAAAACCTTAAGCCTAACTTGGCTAAGCTGTTATTAAATACAATTTTATTTTTTACCGGCAGCCGGATACAGTCCTTCATCAGCGCAAACTGATGTGATTAAAGGCACATTCATCATGGCCCCTGCTCTGGTGGCGTGGTACGGATATTGCTGTAGGAACGGCTCTTTCACTCCCGGAGCCTCCACTGTAGGAGTGAACGGAGTGAACATATGGATCTTCCATTCCTGAATATTGATTAAAAATTGCCATGTTAATTAAATAGGGAATCTATGATTTCTATACAATATTTGAACAATTCTGAACTCTTATAAATAATTTAATTATATTTATTATATTATAGGTCTTACACAAGTCAATATTGACTGCAGAGATGATAGGTGTTAGGTTAAGATACTGACCTATAGTGCCAGTGTCCTGAGTTCGATTCCTAGGATGGACAATGCTTTGTGCGATCCACAAGTTGTTGTTTTAAATCTACGGCTACGAATACTACCAAACATTGCTCGCCGATGTCGTAAAAGCCAACAAAGAGTTTTGTAACGACCTGGGTCAACTCTATTTGATGCCGTTTGGTCAACAATTACATTCCATTATAGATAAGCCGTTGCCTACCAATATAAACCCCAAACCCACCCAGTTGAGCAATATTGACTGATCAGTCAATAAGTAATGGCTTATTCACATCCGTACACAGCTACAATAAGCGCAGCAGTACTGCACTACAGGATAACTTAACTAACTTAACGGGGTTTATGTGTGAGCCTCAAGATTGATTATAGTAGTAGGTATAGCAGAAACGTTTAGGAGCATGGAAATTTTCTCAAACAGTAGAAAATGAGAAGATTCAGTATATTTGAAAGTCAGCAGATTTGAAGGGACTAGCCTTTCAAATCTACAACATCGTACAGCATTTACATATTCCTATGAGAAAATAAAATATTATTTAAAAAAAAATGTAAAATCTTGATTACGAATGAAAAATTATGGTCACATATGGGATTCGAACCAACACCTATTGAATAACCGTTCCAATCATGCTACCACTTACACCAGCGTGGCTGTTGTATAACATTCAATTCTCGGCTCGTATTATATTTTTGTATTTAACGGATGAATTTATGGTGACGGAACGGATTTCTATGGCGGTGTGGATTAGAATCCCATGTGTGAAAAACACTTTTCGCTCGTAATCAAGTTTTAATAAATAATCACGCATGTTAAATGCTAAATTTCAGTAATTTGAAAATCTATAATGCATAAACATCTGATAATTATTACTTACAAACATTTCGATTTGAGCATTTACGATAGTTTCAGCGGGTCTGTATTTGAGACACTCGACCAGTTCCCTGCTGCTGCCTGTAGGACAGCCGACTATAGAAGCCAAGGTCTTTGCTTTCTCTGCCGACTTCATGGTGTGTGTCCACGACGATAATGCTGAGCCGCTGTAAGCTATGCCTCTAGCAAACGTTCCTATAATACATATCATTTAATTAGCAATATAATGTTTAGAAGTAATAATATAGATCTACTACTCCTTTTTTATTGCTTGTGGTAGCAAACGAGCACGCAACACATCTGATGGTAAGTGTTACTACCGCATATGGACCTTTGCAATACCAAGGGTACAGCTAGGCCGCTGCCTAAATCCCAAAGCCAACCATTTTTTTAGGCGCGCTACCCCATGGACCCACCCTGCAAACACCTCTCTTCGCCGTGCGAGCGGGCCACCGGTACCCGATCTTTGTTTTCGGTGGCCAATCCCAAAGCCACCCTGAAAGTTGGGCTGCCGGCTCTCACGCTCACCAAACGACCAAACGAAGCACATCAGAACACTGAACTGTTCAGGGGTCGATTTTCTGCGACAGTATAGTACTAACCCAGACGGACCGGCCCACGGCCTGTAGACAGAAATGAAAATGTCAACAGTTTGGCCCTAAAACTACTCAAGTAATAACTGTCCTTGCCCGCTTCGTGTTCAATGTTAGACAGTATTGCAGCTCATATGTCATCATCATTACCTTGCTTTTATCCCTATTTATTTGGGGTCGACGCAATATGTCCTCCCCTTTCATAGGACCCTATCAAACGTCATCTCTGTGATCACTGCTTGTCTATCCATGTCAGGCTTCAAGCAGTCCATTCACCTTTTCTTATATCTTCCCTTACCCCTAAAGCATTTAACATTCATACTTAAAAATTTCCTCACAACATTACTTTCATCTCGTATCATCACATGTCCATATTACCTCAAGCGTTCACTCGTCAGCGTATACTTTGTTCATTATGTAGATAGACGAAAATAAATTAACTATATTCATTACTATCTAATTGGATTTCGTAACGTTTATTATTTACTTTAACCAAATTAATTTGATGATATCTAATGTTTATACGAGTATTACACATTTGAAATAAAACTATTTTTAAATATTCTATCGCGTTTGTATTTGATTTTTTAATTTTCCAACGTTTCGAACGTTCATGGTCACGGGAAAACAGTACTCCCGTTGAATTAAAAATCGAATATAAACGCGATAGAATCTGTAAAAATAGTTTTATTTCAAATAAATTTGTTAATTTACACGTAGAATAATAAATTTTTAAAGTGAAACTTTTATTACATCGTCCCAAACTTTTGCGTCTGTGTGTTGCATGTCGCGTGACGGTTGGCCGCGGAGTAGGGATTAAGTGGAAGGCGCTCGTCAGAGCAATATGGCGACGTAGTTCGCATCAGCTGATCGTGTAGTGTATAGACTATAACTCATTTGTGCCGCTATTTTGTTTGTTTTTGTCAGTGTTTAATGTAAATGTTGTTATTTTAATATGTGTGTATCATCTAAATAATTGTTAAATATTATGTATGTCGTACTCTAAGACACAGAGTTCAATAAAAATATAAGTTTCAGACCTAGTCTACTTTTATCATTTCCCATCATCATTCCCATTTTCCAAGGATAAAATTAAGATTGATAATGCGATTTTTATACCCTTAATGGAATACTATTTCGAAAATTTTTAGTTAAATGTCTACAATGTGAATAAAAGTTTCACTTTTACCGTGGTTTCATAAAACCACACAATCTTTTTCAATTTTTTTTTTTTAACTGTACCATATAATAATGGTTAGGTATGATAAATTTATACTGAGAAACTCTAAGTATTTATGGAGATACGGATGTCGGAGTGCATAACTGGTCTCATAAATTAATCATTCAAGATATTGGTAACCATAAAATTTTACAAACAATTAAAAACTTCTAATATTAATCTCTAGGCTAAAGATTTGCTGAAAATTGCATCAAAATCGGTCCCGCCGTTTTGGACTACATACGGTACCTACATACATTGATTTTTGTACAATAGATTATAAAGTCGAAGAATTTTTTATTTCTTTTTAAATGCTCTGATCTCAGTTTGCTCTCAATAATAGGATATCGTACATCAGACGTTCTGCGCTATCGCTGTTGCACAACAACTGTTGAAATAATAAAAATTGTGAATTGATATATTATGGATATTATAAATGTATATAAAAACCCGATTACAAAGCGAAAAAAATCGGGTTTTTATAAATAATCCGTAATCGGGTTTTTATAAATAATTACGCATATTAAATGCTAAATTTCAGTAGTTTGAATAACAAGGTTGTGTCATCATTTAATACATTTCTAACTGCAAAGTTTGAAGCATTAAGCCTATATAATGTGTAAACATTGTCGGGTAGATGGCACACGTCTCCTTAAAGACCTAAATATGATACGAAGCGAGATTTGAATGTCCTACAATAGTTCACGGTGGTGTAAGTGGCAGCAAGATTGGGCCGGACTCCCGATAGGTGTGGGTTCGAATCCCACTTATGACATCATTTTTCACTTCGTAATCGGGTTTTTATAAATAATTATGCATATTAAATGCTAAATTTCAGTAATTTGAATTATAAATCTTGATAATATTATTAACTAGCTTTCACAGGCGGCTTTGCTCACGTTGAAGTCCTTAAATAAATATCAAAGATCATACATTCCAATAGAATTGAATCAATGTGATTCAATATTTAAAAATTACTATATAAATTATTAAAAACTGAATTAATATCTTATTGATTATAACTCAAGCTATCATGCCTGCAAAAATATGTTTTAACCTCCATAAAAAAAAAGTATCCTATGTCCTTTCTAATACCTCGAAGACTATGTGTACAAAGTTTCATGATAATCGGTTAAGTAATTTTGGCGTGAAAGCGTATCAAACAAATTTACATTCACATTTATATAGTAAGGATACTACAGGACGAAGTTACCACCTATTTAGGGCCCGTCCATTAATCACGTGAGGTTTGAAAGGGTGGGAGGTGTTTGACAAAAATCACGAAGTCCTAAACCCTCATAGTCTTAAACCTCACTATGTATCACCAAGGGGGAGTGGGGGTTAAAAAATGCTAAAAAAAAAGATCACGTGATTAATGGACGCCCCCTTATCATACTGACACGGTACCTCGATATCTTCACTACGCCATCTGTAAAGTCAATATACTTTCAATGATAGGTATATATCTAGGCACAACCGTTGTGGCAGTTATATGATAACCTCAGGCAGGGCAGCTATTGCTCGAGGTCATTTAAGGTTAATAGTTAATACTTATAAATATTGAAGTTATTATCAAGCGTATGTAATTGTTTTATTTATAACTTGAATTGATTACTTAGATACCTATTGTTTTTCAATTGCTTATAGTGATAAACAAGCATTTTCCATGTGGTGACGGAGTAAGAATACAATTCAACACTCCTATCTTACCCGTGGGTGATCGTACGAGACGACTAAGGGATATAAAATGCATATAACATCTATGCGAGAGAAGGAAAACTCAATACCAACAAAACCCTATACCAACACGTCTGACCAGCGTGGTATAGTAGATTAATTACCCTCTCATTATGGAGGAGGCCTCAGCCCAACAGTGGGACATATACAGGATTGTTTTTCAAGAGGTACCCAAATTTACACAGGAGGTTCAGATTCGATGGTATAACTGATTATTGAAATAAAGACATATGTTTTTATTTTGAAAAGAAATTACATTCTACATTTTAAACATTCCGAGAGATACTAAATTTGATGTCACTACGTTAGTTATTCATAATTATAAAGACACACGAACGCACACAAACATAAACACTCCAACCGACACCGACACCGATAAATCGAAGTTAGGTACTCAAGTATTTCTTTGTCGGTAAGCGTTCGGCAAAATTCGTAATTCCCCTGCGCTCACCCTCACCCCCGCACCTGTGTAGCGCACACGCCGCCGCGCCGCTGGCCACACGCTCTAGTGACCTTTTGATTTTGACTTAACCCATATCTTCCCAAGGTATTAAATTTACAGAAAATTCATTGTTTTTTTATACATACTTATTAAGTGGCTGCTAAATAACAATAATGTTTTAGTTATATTATATTTTTTTGTATACTGGCTGAAATTCAGGACCGCACCTTAAATGGGGCGCTGGGAGAATATGCCTACAGGTTTTCTATGGGGATAAATAATGTACACAATTGCTTCAATATGTTTTTATTATGAAATAAACTTATATTTAGTATCTATTGAGAATTATTAGAATTAGAATTTAAAAAAAATGTATCTTATCAACGTAATTGAGAGAAAAAATGGGACAATATTTCACTGTATGAAAAACTTGAGAGCAATGTTGGTGCAAACCAACCTCACATTTGCTGCATTTGAATTTCGTGTTCTTATGACACTGACGGCATCAAATTTGCGTTGCGTTCCTCACTATATAATGTCCTTTTTCACCCAGTCGTATACTCATACATGAAGATACTCCTGAATGATGAGCATTGATACTTTAATACCAGTATAGTCTGTACCGGGAAACACTATTATAACCGGACAAAAGCAAAATACCTACGAAATTCTTCACTTCTTCAATAGTTACTCGGAAATTGGTATGTCCTTTCGCAATAGCATTTTTCTCAGTACTGAAGCGCAGCAGTTCGTAAACCTCATCATCGAAAAACATCTCAAAAAATTCTAAAGGATTATCTTTATCTAAAACAAACTCTGATGATAATGACTCCTTCTCAGGCTTTGCAGATATATCCTTTTATCTCCATTTCCTCTTCGTAACTATTTTGGCTTTCTTTGCATGTGGTACCTCTGAATAAGACGTAGATGGCTGCGGTCTTGCTCGCTTTCATTTATAAACAGAATTCCATCCACAATCTCCATAACTCCTTCAGATGACGGCACCTGACATCTTACCTCAGCTTCTGCTAGTAATTGTCTTCGTGCAAAAATGCCAATATCTCCTGTGTCTTCACTTCCGCTGTCTTTGTCGCTCAAATCATCATTGTCAGGTGGCGTGATAAATATATCTGCAGAAACGATATGGTCATCTTCTTCCAAGGCTGTTATAATGTCGTAAACACTTAAACTGTAATAAAACAATAATAATATGTAAATAAATGTCAATACTAAAACTGCAAATATCAAAATAACGAAGCTGGAACAGGAGACACCGTACCACTACTTACGGTGCCTCCTGTTCCCAGCGCACCTCAAAAGGGGCGTTCAGTAAAACATTGAATTTTCACATAAATCAACAAAGGTTGTTCTTTTTTACTGTACTACATAATAGACTAATACATAGCGTTGCAAAAACATAACATTGTATAAATTATAACTCAATAATATAAAAGTTCTACTTACGTTTTCCGAGAAATCATGATCGTCGAATTTCACAAAACTTGAACAATTCTTATAAATACACTATCGCATGTAATCTGTCTCCGCTGCTATAAATGTTAAGAATGGTATGTCAGCTTAAGAAAAGAAATATAACTTCTACCCTCACTTACGAAATTTTAGAACTGAGCATTAAAATGTTAGTGCACCTTAAATGGAGCGTTGGGATAATATGGGCTAATTATGAACGTGCTAATTTTTACTGTTTATCTCCAACGATGGTAGCACAAATTATGTAAGATATTCGAATCGCGAGTATTAAAGAATGGTATGGTGCTGCCAAGTTACGTGGTGTGCAAATGTAAAAAAAAATGCAAATTAGTTCAGACCCTTCATAACAAAATGATTACTGCATTTAAGTGAAGTGAAAGGTGCTCGGACATAAATAATATTAAAAAACAATTTAAGAAGGCGTGCTCAGCTTTGTATTGAAAGAAATGGACGTCATTTTGAACAATTGCTGAAATATCACTGATAGTGTTTTTGTGCTCAGCTTTGTATTGAAAGAAATGGACGTCATTTTGAACAATTGCTGAAATATCAGTGATAGTGTTTTTGTGTTCAGCTTTGTATTGAAAGAAATGGACGTCATTTTGAATAATTGCTGAAATATCAGTGATAGTATTTTTTTTCATGGGACTAAATGAATAGGTAAGTTTAATTGTTGTAAATAGTTGCTTCCACTTTTTTTTAAATACGTCTTAATAAATACGAACATTAGTATGATTTTAAAATAATAAACTAATATTTTAATTATCTATTTATTATGACGGTGCTAAACCCGTTAAAAGTATGAAAGAAAATTGGAATCTTAAACTTATTGACTATTTTAGGTACATGTGTTGATATGTGTGTGTGTGTACAAGTGTAACAATATTAGTGTGTAGTATCGACGATTTCTAACATGAACTTGTGTGCGTTAGGGTGATAGTTTCTTGATCAATGGCCGCGCGTAATAAGATTAGGTTGTGTATAAATCGGGAATATTTTTAGATATTTTCAAATGAAAATTTGACATTTTTTATATAACGTTATTTATATGTAGAACATAATAAAAAAGTTTGGGTACTCTTAGAAAAACAATCCTGTATAGACTGAGATGATGATGATGATAAATAAACAAGCAAGCAGTACACCGGTAAATGTTACTCATGGGCCTTTGTAATACCAGATGTACAGCTAGACCAATACCTTCGTCAACTCCATCCACATCAGTATCCAGGCCCATATGAGGTACTTGGGTCTGTTGCTAGACGGGCGATGGTGGTTCCGGGAGCATTTCCGTCAAATTGCTCCCCGGCTGGTCAGCGCGGCGTCCGCCCTTTCTCGGCTCATGCCGAACGTGGGCGGACCCAGTGTCGAGGGCCGACGGCTGTATGCGGGAGTGATCCGCTCAATGGCCATGTACGGCGCACCCGTGTGGGCGAGGGCTCTGAACGCCCAACTCAGGGCGGTTCTGTGGAAGCCACAGAGAGCTATGGCGGTCAGAGCCATTCGCGGGTACCGCACGGTGTCGACAGAGGCGGCGTGCCTATTGGCCGGGACACCCCCGTGGGACCTAGAGGCGGAGATGCTCTCCGACCTCTACCGACGGGTTACCTCAGTGCGCGAAGCAGGTGGCTCCCCATCGTTGAGCGAGATAGCCACCTGGCGCGAAGACGCCCGCCGAGATGTCATCGCCCGTTGGGTTACGCGGCTGGAGAGGCCTAGACACGGTGTTGTTACCGTTAAGGCCCTCCGGCCCGTACTGATGGAGTGGATGGAGCGGCGGCACGGGGTCCTCTCCTTTCGGCTGGTGCAGGTACTATCGGGGCACGGGTGCTTCGGCTTGTACCTGCACACGGTCGCGTATAGGGAGTGGACTCCGGCCTGCCACCATTGCAGCAGTGACGAGGACACGGCGCAACATACGCTCGAGGTATGTTCGAGCTGGGTCGGGCAGCGCCGTGACCTCGTCGCTGTTATCGGTGCCAACCTGACGCTGCCGGCTGTCGCGAAAGCGATGGTCGACAGCATCAGGAACTGGGACGCGGTCGCCGCCTTCTGCGAGGCTGTCATCTCGCAGAAGGAGGCGGCGGAATGAGTCCAGGAGGATTCCCGTGACCCGGGCCGCCGTCAGCGGCCGGGGCGGCGCAGGCGCGAGTATCTGCGCCTGATGCCGCCCTAACCGAGACTTCGGGTGATCGGACCGGGGAATTGTCCGGTCACCCGACGTGAGGCCACCGCGTGAGGGCGACGCCCCGATGACGAAATCTGTCGGGGCGTCGACGAGAGGAACCCGCGAGGGTAAACCGCCGGGTGGACCACCGAAGACAAAAATCGGGTACCGGTGGTCCGCTCGCACGGCGAAGAGAGAGGAGTTTTACGGTAGGTCTATGGGAATCACGCGCCGCCTTTTCGTCACCCCGGACCGATTTGGCGGGGCAAGACGCATCCATAGTCCACCAAAAAAAAAAAAAGCTAGACCAATACCTACCAATCAAAACCCGTTTAGAAAGTTGAGCTGCCGCACATTGCCACTGCTCAGACGTCGCATTTCTGCGAGTTTGGGACTATCCTGGACGGAACTGCCCGAAGTTATACACAGAAAATTGTCAACAGCGTGACTCGAAAACTACTAAACTATTGTATTGAACTGTCAACTATGTATGTATTGTACTACCACTAACCATCTACTATCAATATGGCCTAACAGTCAGAATAAAAATGTCGTAGCTATCTGTGGCTATCAACTAAGTCACACAAAAAAAAGACAACACATAATATATAGTATATTAATTGCTTAGCTAAATATGAGATGAGTAATATGTGAAAAAAACAGAAAAGTGTTATCTGATGTCCTTTGTATAAACACAATTTTATAGCTGTAGGCTAAATTTGAAGTGTCTAGGTTATCTCGAAAAGGGTTAGGTTTTTGATTTGTCAGTCATAAAAACTACGATTGTTTTGGACGGTCATATCTATACAAAGGTTTATTAATCTATGTATATAAAATTTGAGATAAAATTTTATATAGGGTGGAGAACCGTGCGACAATAATTTTAATTTAGTGTATCTGATGACTTGCCCACCCTGTATAGAAACATTGAATATAATATGTCGTATAGTTTAGCCACAGCACATTACTTTGTATTATTAACATTTTCCACACTGTGTATTAAAATTTAACCCTCTGTAGCATAGTGTATGTAGCTTGTAAGCAACAAACCGTTTAAACGACTCCAGATTTCTTAAAATTGATTTTATTACCTAAACATGCACTGTTGCCTATGGCCTATATTCCGAACTTACTAATCAATAAAACAATAAATTAACGGTGATAATAATATAATCGCCCAATTGATAAACCAGTTGGCGATTACAGTCATTTTGTAAGTTACCCTAGAGAATGCTGATGACGCTGGTCATACGTGTTGGTATTTTTTTTTGTTTTCCATCTCGCTGCCCGCGATGCCGCGAAACCCCGCTAAAACCGTCCGGGGTGACAGAAGAAGCCGCACGACCCCATAGATTCGTCTTACATGTACCTCTCCTCGCCCAACGAGCCCACCGGAACCTAGTCTTTGTCTTCGGTGGCCTGCCGGGCGGTGTACCCTCACGGGTATTCTTTCGAATTCACATGGTGTGGCCTCGCTCCGAGTGACTAGACTAATCCCCGGTCCGGTCACCTGTTGCCTCGGTTAGGGCGGCATCAGGCGCAGGTACTCGCGCCTGTGCCGCCCAAGGCGCCGGCGGCGGAGTTCCTCACGAACCCGCCCCGCCCCCTCCTTCTGCGAGATGACCTAGCGTAGCGTAGGTACGTTTTGGGATAGTAGTCCTAGTGGACTTCGTAGCTGTGATTGGCTAACGTAATTACGTTAGCGGGGAATGCCGTATGATTTCTTTTGTTAAAAATGTAAACATTATAACCAGGTTGTTACAAAATATTACCTTTAATTTATTTTATTTTGTTATTGGAACGAAGTTCCTTATCGCGCGTTGTGAAAGGGGGCTAGACGGAAAAAATTCTTACGTAAAGTTGTCACGACACTTTTTGCTATAGTAAGCTATTGTAAGCTGTGCGGCGTCGCTCGTCGGCTCTCATATAGAAAGCAAGCCAGATATTTTCATTTCTATTTCGCATTGAACAGTGTGGTGTCGCGACGATTTTTTTTATAGATAGAGTGATTCAAGAGGAAGGTTTATATGTATAATATATGCATAATGTACTAGAGAAACACTGATAATTTTAGAGGTTTCTAATGTGATGTCGTAAATAAACACATTATTTTGCGCTTACATTGCAAACGCTGGCTGAACCCTACGAAATAGATCAAAATAAAGTACTACAGTATTATACAGCTTAAAAAGGCCTACAAAAAAGTCCGCGATGGTATATATCTATCTCTTAAGGATAACATACTATATCCATTTTAATACTTTAAAAAATGTTCTATTATAAAACGGTAATTGAAAAGCTATTTACACAAATACTGTATTAATCCTTATCATTTTAAATACATTAGTTGGCTTGAGCATTTCATGAAGATATTTTTTTTCCTTCAGACCATGCAAATTAAATCAATACCTTAAGAGATATAGCAAAATCAAAATAATGCGCAACGAAATTATTTTCCCCCCTTGACCGGGCCGCGTGGCCGGCTCGCGTTCGAGCTCGGGGCCGAAAAGTTTTGGTAGTCTAGTGGAATTGTATATCCTATTATTAATATTATAAACGTGAAAGTTTGTAATAATGTATGGATGTGAACATGTTTGTTGCTCTTTCACGTAAAAACTACTGAACTGAATGGATTTTGATGAAATTTATAGTAATATAGCTTGCACATCAGAATAACACATAGGCTATAATTTATAAAGATATTTTGCAAATTGGCTAAAATATAACGATAAAAATCGCTTAAGGCAGAAAAAAATTATATAATTAAAATAGAACTTCGTTCCATCCGGGTGTCCCTTGACACCTCCGGTTTTTTTTTTTATTACTACCACTATTGAACAATTAAATATGTTAGATATGTTTCTTTGGTCGGATACTTTTATGGGCACTTCTTTTGTAAGACGATATAAATGTGACGGTGTATATACCTTGTATAATTAAGACTTCTCTAAAACATTTACAGACTTTACAATGTAAAATTCTATTACACTGTTTATTTTGTAACAGAACCGGCTTAGTATGTTAATGACAGAATAACATCGTTACACACAAGATAATACGTTATCAGTACATAGAAAATTGTACTAGTTAAGAAAGTTTGTTTTTCGTTTGATGACAGAATACAAATTACCACTTACTTTAATGGTCTTTTGCGACAAGCATGATTAAGAAAGAGGGTGGTGGATTGTATTCGTTTACCCTATCACCACGCGAATATATTTTTTTTTAACAGAACTATACATTTGCGGATGAATGTGCCGGGGACTAGTCCGCCACTCGTAGAGAGGCCGACCGCGTTAGGGCGATACCCCGTCAATAAATACTTTAGTTTGTTATCGGAGCATCAACGGGAACGATACCAGAAAGGTAACCCGCCAGGCCGGCCCGATGGCGATGGAGAAGGAAGACGGTGGGTTATGAGGCCACCCGCCGCCCTTCCGTCGTCGCGGACGAAGTGGGCTGTGTCCAGACCATAGCATACCTACCAAAAAAAAAGCTTAACGCCTTTAAAACAAGAAACTATTCAATGCTGATAATTATTGTTTTTTTTTTTTTAAAGACACGTACAAGACAAGAAACTTAGGTGCAAGATGTGGTGAAATGTTACTGCAACGCCACATGGTAAATGTAAACTATATGTCATCTAATCATTATCGTCATCTCAGCTCATATATGTCCCACAGTTGGGCTTGAATCTCCTCCATAATGTAAGGGAAATTGACCTACTACAACACGCTTTTCAGACGTGTTTTTGTTTTATTTCGAGTTTTCCTTCTCTTGCATAGATGTTGTATGCATTTTATATCGCTTAGTCTTCTCTTACGATCACCCACGGGTAAGATCGGGTGGTGAATTGTATTTTCACTCCGTCACCACACGGAAGAATACATGTGTATTAATGTCATTATGTATTTAATCCTCATCGTTTTCTGTATGACTTAATGACTCGTGATATTATATATAGTATACCATCATTCTCCTACTCTTATCCCAACCATTTGGGGTCGATACAATATGTACTCTTCTTTCATAGTACATATTGTAAAAGTTATTGGCAATAGTTTTATGACCGGCCGCCTGCCAGAGGTCAACCCTCCTTGGACATCAGATGGAGTTGGCCCAGGTCGTTATAAGGCTCTTAGTCGTCTTTATATATATATATATATATATATACGGAAAAATTAAGGAGTGAAAGATTGACATGGTATGGACATGTGATGAGACGGGATGAAAGTAATGTTGTGAGGAAAGTTTTAAGTATGAATGTTGAAGGCTTAAGGGGTAAGGGAAGACCGAAGAAAAGATGGATGAACTGCGTGAAACATGGCATGGATAGGCAAGGAGTGTTCACAGAGATGACGTCTGATCGAGTTGTATGGAAGAAGAAGACATATTGCGTCGACCCCAAATAAAATGGGATAAGAGCAGGTTGATATATATATATATATATATATATATATATATATATATATATATATATATATATAATCGGTACCAAGCCTTAAACAAATTTATAAACAGCTTAGGTACCTACTGTAATGAAATTCCTACACTAAAGATACTACCGGCACCGACTTCAAACCTATCAATAGATAGCACATACAAATAATAGTATTTTAAGTTATTTTGTACTTTTCAGTTTTTGAAGTCGGTTTTTTTAAACGTAGTTTTTTTTTTACTTTTTACTGTTACAGACACAGATAGGTTGTTCTATTAGTAGCGGGGCTTGAGCTACTCGTTCATTTGTCCCACTCATACTTAATGCTAATCTTAGACTTATATGGTTTTCTCATAGATGCCATTGTCAGAACTGGAGCAAATTGAAATGGGATCACACGGGAAGCACCAGCTTTCAAATAAAAAAGAATCATTAAAATCGCTTTGCCCAGTCGAAAGTAATGAGGTAACAAACATAAAAAATAATTCAGACGAATTGAGAACCTCCTCCTTTTTTGAACTCGGTTAAAAATAACATCAAAATATTTCCCCGTGTACTGGTATTAAGAATACAAAATGTTGACAATCCTTTCTTTGCTAAAGGAATCATAAAATGCTGTCTAAGGGAACACTACGAGACTCTTGCAGCGAGTCTTGGTCTTGCATATAGCCAACACTAATCTTAACAATTAAGCTACCTATACACTTAACACACAAAACAAAGAGTCATTGTAATTATAATAAAGATTAGATATGAATAATAATGATTGTAATAATAAGAACCTTGAAATAAACTAAATTACTTAATACTTTTCCTGTATTTAGTATAGTTACGTCGTTAAATGTTTAAATAGCGTATGTATTAGCAACATCATAAAATTAAAACCGTTTGCAAATACTTCTCAGCGTTAGTAGAAGATTTTTTTCACTTATATAATTGTAATCTAGCAACAGGATAGTTAAACACTTTGATAAATTATAGGTACGTTCTTCTTTATTTTTTGTATTGGCAATCAGTTACTTATACTAGTCATTGTTGCCAGTGTTGAATTATAATTTTATTCACGTCTTTAATCTCTTCAGGTCAGTCATTGTCCGTCAGTCAGTCAAATTGTCATTATCAATAATGCCATAGCCACACTGTTAATGGTATCGAAAACGTTATAAAGCACTTTTATATCATATTTACTACATCCCCGCATTTTCGTCTAATTACATTACATAAAATTACACCAAAATTAACTAATATAACACGTTAAAACACTAAGATATCGAATATAATACATGAGGTTTGCAGATTCACACCAAAAGTCCTGAGCAAAGAGTATGTAACACTACGTATTAAGAGTCCGAACTCCATACATCGCTTTCAGCTACACGCGGCAGCAAAGTATTACCAACCATACAAATCACTTTTTTTGTTATATGTTGGCTAGTCTGTAAATTGTCTGTTGCCTAGCAACGTCATACTAACGTCATTATATACTTTAGTGCTGCGCACATATCGACAAACATTCACGATATAGTAGTGTTGGGATTCTAATTTATTATCGATACTTTTTCCCAGGGTCCATTTATTATGGTCTTTCATAATATTTAAGACCTCGGATTGGAATACACACAAGGGAATTTCGAATCAATAAATAAAACCATTTCATCATTGCTTAATTTTATTAATTTGTCATGTAATATTGTTACTATTTATTTTTCTGACAGAGAAATTTTTACATATTATAGGATTATATATCATTTTCACATTCGAAATTAAATTCTACTAGACATCAAATTAAAATCTGCATCAATAATTTTATGCACTATATAAAACAAAAATGTAAATCTAACATAATAGATTTAATTCTATCAGATCACAATTCACAATTAATAGAAAGCCCTGTAACTAAACAAAACTATTCGAACTGGCGATACTGGCGCGTAAACCATCATGATTTTAATAAAGCAAACATGTCAAACTTTTAATACTCCCTTAATAACTTGTCATTTACAAAAAATATTTTGCTGAGGACCCAAACCGGGCATATATTTTTTGATAATTTTAAGCTATTTTACGACTTCTTTCCATTCAAGATGACAGTTTATAAAATACAAAGAGGTCTAAATGGGTTTCTACAGGTATAAAAATATGCACTTAAAAGACTGAACCCTTTTAACTGAACAAATTTGACTGCACAGATAGCGTAGTGGTTAAGATACCGACCTTCCGTACTAGTGTCGTGAGTTTGATTCCCATGCAGGACAATATTTTGTGCGATCCACAAAGTGCTGTTCTGAGTCTGGGTGTAATAGGTCTGCGTTAATTGCACGTTTGTTAAGTCCCTCACAATACAAGGATTATTTCCTTAGTACAGGGTATTCAGGGTAGTATAAAAACAAATAGTATAAAAAAAAAAGAAAGAAATTTAAAAAAAATATAAAAATATAATAATGATAGTAGATATATCAATAAAGCAATAATTATAATAATTAGCAATCCAGTCCAAATGTTTTCAATAATTATTTTGTTGACAAAGTCATACCAGTGTCAACTAGTAGCAAAATAATGACTATCATTTTCACAGTCAGAGAACCAATGTTTATGAGACCTGACCTGAGTACATCATTCAATATTAAAATAATTACAATTCAATTAGCAAATAGTAAGTGTAGGTTATGACGGCATAACAACAAAAATAATTAAACTCAAATAAAACATTCAAACCACTAGTCATATTATTAATCCAAGCCATGCTGTCTTGTGAGTACATTGCCCATGTAGGATAATTCTTTGTATAATCCATAAATGATTGTTGTGAATCTGGGTATCCTTTGTGTCTGTTAATGGTATGTTTGTGAAGTCTAGAACTCCCCCGCAATACAAAGACATATTTTAACTCTTTTTTTCAAAATAGCTTTACAAATATACCATTAAGCAAAGTTTAAGTAGAATTTTTTTTTATTGCTTATGTGTGACAAACAACCAAGCAGCACATCTGATGGTGTGTCACTGCCGCCCATGGACCTTTGCAATATCAAGGGTATAGCTAGGCCGCTGCCAACCGAAGTAAACCCCAAATCCACCCAGTTGGACTTCCGGCTCTGTCGCTCACGGAACGAAGCGCAATAGCACATTGCCATTACTCAGATGTCGATCTTCTGCGAGAGTGGTACTACCCCGAATGGGCCGTCCCTGCCTGTAGACAGAGAACTATCAACAGCATGGTCCTACCTTTCTAGAAAGAATTTGAAGAAAATAAAGAATTTGAAACAGAAATGATAAATGCAAGTTATCCTTCTATCTTCCAAGAAAATTTAAGCCTAAAAAAGAGTTGTTCTTAAATTTTGTGGTACCATAATCATTGAAGCGAAGCATGCCAAAGAAGTTCTCAAGATTTTCTCTTTTAGTAATATTTTACAGTCAATTCATGAGAAAGTTGAGGACACCATTGTGTTCTTACTTCATCACCCTATGAGTAAATTATGCAATTTCTAATAAACCACCTAAATTATTCATCATCATCATCACAGCCCATAAATGTCCCACTGTTGGGCTCGGGCCTTCTCCGTAATGGGAGGGAAATTAACCTACTATACTGCGCTGGTCAGACGTGTCGGTATAGTTTTGTTTCGAGTTTTCCTTCTCTCGCATAGATGTTATATGCATTTTATATCCCTTAGTCGTCTTGTACGATCACCCACGGGTAAGATATGGGGTGGGGAATATTATATTCTTACTCCGTCACCACACGGCAAATTATTACTATTATAAAACATGTGAAATGATGAAATATCTAAACTACACATCATCATCATCATCACAGCCCATAAATGTCCCACTGTTGGGCTCGGGCCTCCTCCGTAATGGGAGGGAAAAAAATCTACTATACCGCGCTGGTCAGACATGTTGACATAGGGTTTTGTTTCGAGTTTTCCTTCTCTCTATCTAAGCTACACAAAGCCTGTTAATAGGATATTTACACCACATGACTCATTAGATAACGGCCATAAAAGTGTAGTAACTATTTTCTTTTTCATGCACTATGTTATTGCGACACTGTTTGAGTATGAACTCACAACTCATGCTCTATTTCTATTATGTGAATATTATGTACAGAACGGTGGGAGTATACATCTTTACTTAATCCTTTGGAATAATAAAGTGTAATAAATATAGTTATATACTAGCAATCTACCAATTCTCATTTTATAACAATGCTCATCTTCTTATTGAACTTTTATTAATACTATAATGGCGGCAATTAATCATACTTACTATGTCTTAGATATTAGCCAATATGTAGTGGCAAATCCACAAGAGTCTTCTAATGGCTTTAATGGTAAATTTAAAGCTTGGTTTATGTACTTGTTTAGTAAACTGTTATAATCTTCTTTAAAATATAAATTACACACATACTTAATTTCATTTAGTTTTTCTATGATTAAATACATATGACCTTTCTGGCTTATCACTTTTACAAACCACGATATCTAAAACAAAACGTGCCATTAGAATTATTTATATCTTTTCAAAATATAAAAGCTACTCACATATATGAAGATAAGTAAGACATACATATCTGATCCAGTGGTGTTCTTGTTAAATATACATTTGATGCCGGTACCGGTATATATCTTTTTTCAGTTTGTAATTCCTCCCAAATAGCAGGTTTATCCATTTTAACGAGATCACTTATTATAATTTTCAAAAACAACAATTTCATCCAATACCAATGTTTTATGTAAGAAAATAGGCGTTAAAAAGTTTCATGCCCTTTATCACAGGAAGGTAATAACTGCACATCCACTTAGAATGTTTCACATAAATCTAAACGCTATATTATTAAAACTATTAAAAATCAAATACTATTAAATGTAATATTACTCTTATTGTTATTATAAAAACTTGGAAATAAATTCTCAATACCCTGTGGCGCCAAATATGCAGAAAAGAATCTGCAGCCAACACACAAAAGTAAAAAAAACTGTTGTCATGTTGGCTGCACACGCTGTGCTAACATTTTTTTTTTTGCAATGAAACCTACTGCATCGGAATAAGGTTTAAAATTGCCTGAATTTCTGTCATAAAAATAATATGTTCTAGAGTGACGACGCACTGGTCCTGAGTCCCGAGTTTAGTTTTCATCGTCCGTTCGAATAGCCAAAGGGAACAAAGTCCATACAGCCAAGTGTTATATAAATTTCTTCATATATTACTTAACACCTCTTGATATTGAGAAGCCTATTAAGTCACTGTCCATTAGTAAGTCAAGTCATTACCATTAATTAGGCGCTGATAACTAAATTAATGCTTTCTTTGGGAATTCTGGCACAACACGTAAATCACTTATATCATATTAACTATATTTCAGTACCTACTTTATGTGTATTATATTAAATAAAATACGAGTAAAATCTATACTTATAAACGGAGAGCCGGTATTTTTGTTCGCTTATACTGCTAAAACTACTGAACCGATCGAAATAATACTTATACCATAAGATGCAACGTTTTTCGGAGAAGGCTTTAGTGATGGATAAGTAAATCCATTAAGGAGGAAAGCGGACGGGGACAGTTAGTTTTTTAATATAACACTATAAAACCCTAAATAAATGAATACAATCCAAGAACGCAACATTACATTTCGATATTCCCGCCGAAACCCCTCAGGCCTTCAATATAGTATATATATAGTGTTAAAATATAAACTTTAAACAGTATTTATTAAATGAAGATAATAATGTTTTATTTTTATTTATTTTTTTATCATTAGAGAGGAAAGTAATCTGTAAAATAGATTAAAATCTAATTATGTATTCAAGTAGAAACCTTATAAGGTCACTAACACATAGTACATTTTACATTTCGTTTAAAATAACATTATTATCACCGAAACGATCGCAAGGTGATAAAATTCTTAACGTACTCGAAATTTTATTTAACAATAAGTTAAATACTAAATTACTACTTTTAGAAGTAAGACAAGACAACTTAGTCCTCCCGTGACCATGATCACTGTAAAGTGTTCGAAACATCGGGAAATTAAAAATCAAATACAAACGGGATAGAATCCGTAAAAATAGTTTTATTTCAAATGTGTTTTGTTTCTATTGCTTGTGGTGGCAAACGAGCAAGCAGCTCACCTGATGGTAAGTGTCACTGCCGCCCATGGACCTTTGCAATACCAAAGGTATAGCTTAGGCCGCTGCCTACCAATAAAATCCCCAAACCCACCCAGTTGGGCTTCCGGCTCTCTCGCTCACCTAACGATGCGCAATAGCACATTGCCATTACTCAGACGTCGATCTTCTGCGAGAGTGTGGTACTACCCCGGACGGACCGGCCCGCAGCTATTGACCAAAAACTATCAACATCGTAGTCCTACCACTATTAAAATATGAGTAATACTCGCGTAAACATGAGAAACCATTAAGTTAAATAACTTTTAATAAAATTATATACAACATACTCAGCAAGTATGAGCTACAATGGAATGGCCTTCAAACCACGGTCACTCTATGATTTTTTTATAAAAAAAAAATATGCTGCAAATTATAGCATTGCGTGGGACTTTACACGTTTAAAATTAACGGTATTTGTGAAGAGCGTCCATCGAAGACTTCGTGTTTATTGTTATTAGGATAAATTGACTGTACAGAGGGCAACCTTCCGAGCCAGTTCCGTGAGTTCGATTCCAGCTGGGTGTAATTTGTCTGCGTTAATTGCATGTTTTTAAAGTTCTTCGCAATACAAGGATTATTTCCTTAGTGCAGCGTGGTGTCTACGCCACAGAAGACAAAGATCGGGTACCGGTGGCCCGCTCGCACGGTGAAGAGAGGAGAGTTGCATGGTGGGTCTATGGGGTCACGCGCCGCCTGTTCCGTCACCCCGGACCGACTTGAGGGGGCGAGACCACGTCCATAGTCCACCGCAACAAACAAATATATTCTTAAATGCTAGGCAAAATCACTTTCTATGTGCCTACTAACTTATAAGATCGAATATATATTTCATAAATCAATACAGACTTTTTTTTACATATACAACAACCCTTTTTTTCAGTGGGCTATAGAGGTATCACGCCCCGCCAATTCGGTCCGGAGCGACGGAAGAGACGGCGCGCGATCCCATAGACCCACCCTGCAAAACGCCTCCCTTCGCAGTGTGAGCGGGCCACCGGTACCCGATCTTTGTCTTCGGTGACATATACAACAACCCTGCACTAAGGAAATAATCTTTGTATTGCATGAGATTTTATAAATATACAATTAACGGACACAAATTACATCTAGATTCAGAACAATTACGGATCACACATAATATTGTCCTGCGTGGGATTCGAACACATGATACTGGCATAGTAATTCGGTATTTTAACTATTATTATAAACTCATTTGCAAAAAAAACGGGCGGTATTGATTTTCATTCATATTTAAAAAGATACAATACCAAAAAGGTTTCAATCGTTTGTACACGTTACTGGCCGGTTTTAAAAATTCTGTGGTATTTAAAAAAGTACGTTCTAAATTCAATTTTTCATTTGATGTTCATTTTTACAGAAAACCCCTTTTTATCCTACATTTTTGGCGCGAAGTTCCAGAAGTTAACATCGACTTTCATAACTTTTATTCAATTTTTATCGATTAATTTCATATCCTTGACTGTCAAAGCTTTATTTAATGCTGTTTGGCTGTATCAAAAATGGTAGATAAAGTGGTAAAAGCTACCAAAATTATCGCGCTGCTTGAAGAGGGTTGCAGCCAATGTTTCGTGGCTAGGAGGCTAAATGTTAGTCGCTCGACAGTCCAAAGGACCTGGCAGCGATATCAGGAGACTGGTTCCGTCGAGAGAAGGCCTGGTTCTGGAAGAAAACCATGTACCCAACCACGGGATGATCGTTTTCTTGTGAGTCGCGCATTGAGAAATCGCAAATCTTCGTATGTGGATCTTAAGAACAACCTCCAAGAAGTAAGAAATGTGCATATTAGTCTATGGACGGTCAGGAGGAGGCTTCTCGCTGCCAATATACGCAGTCACCGCCCGGCCCGCGGCCCCAAATTACTCCGTGAGCACTGAGTTCACAGGCTTAGGTTCGCTAGAAATTGTGAATCATGGACTCAAGACGATTGGAATAGGGTTTTGTTCTCTGATGAAGCCAGGATATCTCTGTTCGGTGAAGATCGACGTCGGCGAGTGCTAAGAAGACAAGGAGAACGCTTTGCAGAGGCATGTTTCGAAGAAATCACACCTTATGGTGGGGGCTCTGTTATGTTTTGGGCAGGAATAAATTCAATGGATCGTACAGAGTTAGTCTTCATTGAAAACGGCTCACTGACTGGGCATCGATACATAACGGAAGTTGTCTAATTTCTCATGCACAACCCGCATTGGCCGCTCTAGGTGAAGACTCGATTTTTATGGACGACAATGCTCGCGCCCACCGATCCCGCGATGTTAATGCGTATGTGCAAGAGGTCGGCATTCGTCGTTTGGATTGGCCAGCTCGAAGTCCCGACCTCAATCCCATAGAGCATGTCTGGGACGTTCTGAAACGGCGTGTGAGATCAGTACACCCGGCTCCGCAGACCATCAGAGAGCTGAAGAATATGATTACTGCGGAGTGGGAACGTATTCCGCAAGCAAGTATCCGGGATATACTCGCTAGCATGCCCAGACGAATTCAAGCTGTGATTTTAGCTAGAGGGGGTCACACTCGATACTAAACATTTATCTGCTTTTACTTTATTAAAGAAAAACAAACAAAAAAACTTTTTTATTTTTACTTCATGAGCATATGCACTACTAGCGAATATACACTACTAGCGAGGTTTAGCATTATTTCCCATAAATTGTATCTAAATTTTATGAAATACTGATGAAAACGATTATTTTCTTATTAATTTACCAAATTGTGTGGATAAAACTACCTATAATTATCAAACAAAGAAATATTAACATTTGAAATGGTTCATTGCTTAGGTGCCCGTTTTTTTTGCAAATGAGTGTATATAAATTAACTATAACTTACGGCACCGAACAGTGGTCTCTAAATGACGGCCTTATAAAAAGTCTCAAAGTCGCTCAGCGTGTAATGGAGAGGATAGCCCTCTCGATGCTCGGTATTTCTCTACGTGATAAAATCCGGAATACGGAAATCCGTAGAAGAATGGGTGTAACCGACATAGCCCGAAGAGTTAGCACCTTGAAGTGGCAATGGGCAGGCCACATCGCTCGACGAACCAACAACTGTTGGGGAAGAAAAGTTCTCGACCACGAATCGGACGACGCAGCGTAGGACAACCCCCCACTAGCTGGACTGATGACATTACCAAGGTCGCAGGAAACCGTTGAATGCAGGTGGCACAGGACCGTTGCAAATGGAATTTTTTTGGGGAGGCCTATGTCCAACAGTAGACGTTTATGGGCGGATGGATGGATGGATGGATAATTATAACGCCATATTTACTATCATGAACTTACCATACCATGCCGGTCGAACGATTTTGGTATAAGTTCTTATTTATAGGGTTCCTTCTCTTCTAGTGTGTTTTGTATTTGCTTTCTTTACTTAGTCTTTACAATCACTCTCGGGAAATGAAGAGGTATCCTTTTATTCAGACTATGTCACGGATAGTTGTTCATCGTCTTACTTACCTCTAGATAAAGGTGAAAGATATTGATAATGTACGCTGGCGCCGCCGGCTGAGCAGCCTGTGAGGGTAACACTGTCGGGGTTACCGCCAAACATCATGATGTTGTTCTTCACCCAATGAAGAGCGAACGACTGATCCTTGAGCCCATTATTGCCTGGGACTACCTCATCACCAGTGCTCAAGAAACCTACGGAATATATATAAAATGTTTTTATACAGGGTGGAAGGGGACCGCTCCCGAAAACAAAGACAGGTAACCCTGCTAGTCCTACTTGTAATGATAGGCTAGAAAAAAAATGGATTCGGATGAAAAAAAAAATTTTTTTCACCACGCGAGGTCGTTAAACTCTTGAACATATGATCTTGAGTTTTGAATAGATTGCGTCTTTTCTCATCTGAGTAAATTTACGTATTTTTATGGAATTATCGTTACATGGCACTGTCCTAATACGATGGAATGTGAAAAAACTTAAAAATCGTTGTGAAAAAAATTTTTTTTTTCATCCGAATAATTTTTTTTTCTAGCCTATCATTACAAGTAGGACTAGTAGGGACACCTGTCTTTATTTTCGGGAGCGGTCCACTTCCATCCTGTATACGCCCCTGTATTCCACCCTATATAGAATAAAAAGTTTACAATTTTAAGGATTTCTGACTTCGTGTTATAATTCTTGAATGATAATAATAGGTATATAATAACAGTATCATCATCCTCATCAAATTATCGATGCCAATTACCAGCGGGTTGTAAAACGCAATTGGTGTTTTAAGTTTTCTAAAACATTCTGCTGTCCATTTTCCTGGTGTTTTCGCAGCCAGTTTTTACAACTCCCAAGGGCAAGTAGATGTGATACATTTTATTCTGGACCCGTAATTACACGGTTCCTGGCCTCTAATTACACCAGTGTAATATCAAGCCGTTAAAAAAAACTAAATTTAAAAAGTTTCATTCTCCTACTTTATACCAATTTCTACGATTCGGTAAATATTTCTTATTGTAATACAGAAGAAGTGCAAAAAAGTTGCATTGCAAATTTTACGGCTGGCCGTCAGCTCAAAGTCAAAACTTCTCGGAAATATAATCGTTGACTACAAAGCACTAAGTAAAATTCGCACAGGTCAATGTTAAAATCTTAGCCGACTTTTACCACATATATGAGCAATGTTATGATTAGTATCGGTAGCCACTACCACACATTAAAAATAAAAAATAATGGCCGCCGCGTCATAGGATTTTCTACAAGATGATCGAGTGTTATGATATGCATATAACATCTATGTAAGAGATGGAAAACTCAAAACTATATCCTATACCAGGGGTCGGCAACCTTTTGAGTCGGAAGAGCCAAAAATTATAATTTATAAAAGTTTAAAGTTTTTAAAGAGCCACATTTTTTTTTTGCCAATAATAATTTGTGTCTAATCCTCATTAATTAATTCAGAACCATTTTTAAATATTTTTTTGCATATAAAAATAAGGGCCGCATGTGACTCGCAGGTTGCCGACCGACCACCGAAGACAAAGATCGGGTACCGGTGGCCCGCTCGTACGGCGAAGAAGAGGTGCTTGCAGGGTGGGTGAATGGGGTTGCGCGCCGCCTCTTCCGTCACCCCGGACCGAATTGGAAGGGTGCGACGTCCATAGCCCATGCAAAAAAAAAAAAAAAAAAAAAAAAAAAAAAAAAAAAAAAAAAAAAAAAGGTTGCCGACCGACCCCTATCCTATACCAATCTGTATGACTAGCGTGATATAGTAGGTCAATTTCCCTCCTATAGCGGATCCTATTTAATAAAAAACACAAAAAAGGTATAGTTTCTCACCAAGTGGTCCAAGCCTATAATTTAATGTGACCACAATCATGTCCCAATCCATGATGTTAGATGGACTGTAGATGTCACTCTGTCCATACATGAAGGCACCTCCGTGAATGTACACCATTACGGGTAACATCGCACCCGGCTGCAGTCGAGGTGTATACACGTTCAGGAAGAGACAGTTCTCGCTACCTGATAAGAAAACTCTAATTAAAAAAGCCCTGATTTTTAATCTGCACGCAAAAAGAGGAATTATTTATAAAAACTTGTTCACGAGCGAAAATTATTATTTTAAAATGGAGGAACGGAAGGAATTTCCTTATATCCTATTCCACCTTGTTGCCATCCCGTATTCCTTCCTTTCTTGAGGTGTGCGGTATATTTATTAACCTTGAGAAAGTGGCGAGTATTCCTTCCTTTCCTCCATTTTAAAATAATAATGGATTGCCGCCATGTATCGCCTAATTCTATCAATTATATGAATGATTGTCACATCTGGGACTCGGACCCATGCCTATTCAAAATCCGTTTCAATTAGTGTTGCCCAAATGCAAGAACAAGACGAGACTTAGCCAGTCTTGGTCTTGGTCTTGCGCCAATACACCTGGTCTTGGTCTTGGTCTTGGTCTTGCGCTCCCAGTCTTGGTCTTGGTCTTGGTCTTGCAGCAAGAGTCTTGCAAGTCTTGCAATTACCTATTAGTCTATTACTATTTATTAAAGTTTACTTTAAATCTTAGAAAAACGTATTAGAATTGAAACATTGTGAGCTTGAATTAACATAGCCATAGTAAAGATCAAGCAGATTAATAAATAACTGAGGATTTGATAAGAAATTCGAAAAATCAACTGACCTATATGTCGTTTTCCATGGAAGTAACTGTTTCTTAATAAACATTTATGATTTATAAGCTTACATTTGCTAAAACATGTAAAAAACAAATTAATTACAATAACTTGACTGTATTTTAAAGAACAATATCTGTCTAGAAAGAGATTGAACCCTCAACTTATATGAAATTTAATAAAAGAGTTTTACGATTTATCATTTATTTCAATAAAAAATAAAATACAACACAAATCAAACATAACAGTACACAACAGCTTTATCATTAGGTTATGTTACTTTATATCAATTCTTTTGACCAAGAATTAATACAAAGTAACCATCTGGCTGACTCATCACTTAACCTATTTCTATGTTTTCTAATTACTAATGATGCTTTAGAAAATAATCTCTCAGCAGGTACTGAAGTTGCAGGTATTGAGAGAAAATCACGGGCCATCTTCGATAAAGTCGGATACTCTGTCTCATGCGTCCTCCACCAATCTAAAATGTCTTCCGAGCTGACAGTTCTTGGTTTTCTCAGGTACTCCTCCAACTCGTCTATCACTAAGCCTTGAAGACAAGATCCAGATGACGTCGAGGGACATTCATAGAGTTTATCAAAGTCTATTACGTCTTCATCTTCATCACATACTTTATTTTCTTTTTTTGGTAATTCCAGAGATTTGTTCAGTGAGTGTAGACTTTTATATTCTTCATAAAGTTCATTGAACTTGCGCAGACTTTCTGTTTTAAGTTGCTTCCCCCACATTGTCAGGTCAAAAGTCTGAGCCTTATGCCTTGGGTCTAAAATTAAAGAAGTACAATAAATCCAGTTGCTCTTCTTATAATGTTTAAGCATTTTGTCTCGAGCTGCTTGGAAAGCTAGAATGAGCCTTTCATCCACTTCAGATCGATTAGGTTTCTCATCTAACTGTTTTACCATGGATTCAATTTTATCTAGCAAGAGATTGAATGATACAATGACTAGCGGTAATGTAACATATTTGTCTCCACCAAGTTTTGTACTTAAAAGTTTAAAGTTTATTAGAAATTTATGTAATTTTTCGAGTACCTGCCATTCACTAGCTGTGATTTGAAAATCATTCAATTCGGTGACAGAACTGCACAATATGTTAATGCCCGCTCTCACTTTTAAACCAAATCCAATCATATCATGTGTGGAATTCCATCTCGTTGGACAGTCAAGAATGGCATTTAGATTTGATGGCACGCCAGCTGCTTCACAAGCAGACTGAAACTTCTTCTTCACTATCTCACTTCTTTTTATTTTACTGGAAATACTGCGTAACTTTGTTACAGATGTACGCGAGTCAGCAATATTTGGTGCATATTCTTCATGTTCCTCATCCTCAGTTTCGTCTGCATAGTCTTCATACTGCTGATCTTGCGCGTTAGTGTCAGACTCATAGTGTAATGCTAAGGTCTTTAATAAATCTTGTACACCAAGGTTTAAAATGTGAGCAAAGCACCGGAAATGTTGATTGTCTGAATCAAAGTGTGGCGGCAGCTGTTTGCCCAGTTCATACATAAATTTGGTATTTGCAGTTGCGTTGTCGACCGTGATACCTTGTATTTTATCAATTATGTCATATTCCAATAAACATTCATGGAAAATCGTTGCAATATCTTCCCCAGTATGTCGACCGCGTGATGGTATAAAATCAAGAACTACAGATCGATACTTCCATTCGTTGTCTATATAATGCATAGTAAACCCGTAGTAACTCCTACCAGCAATTGACGTCCACCCATCAATAGTAAACGACATTTTAGATGATAATTGTTGAAGTCGTTCCTTGAGATTCAATTGGAGCTCTTCAAATCGCTCTTTGACTTTCCTTCTAAGTGTAGACCTTTTAGGAAACACCATATTAGGGCAAATACGTCGAAAATATACTTGTGTAGCTTCGTCATCGAAAAATGAGAAGGGAAGATATTTTTTCACCACCCAATCAACTGTAGCTGTCGTGATGTTGTCACTGCTGTTTTCCGACTGAAATAAAACAATAAATCTTGTGTTATTATTTAAAACATACTAGGTTTGAGCGTTTAGGAGGAGGAGGTTTGTTGTTGTTAAATCGAGAAAATCGTTAAATTGACATTTGTTATATTACCAAAATAAAGTACTTAATTGTTACTGGCCGATTATGAAAACAAATGAAAATATGGGTGTTTATAAAAAATATTTAAGACGATAATTACATACATAATATGTCGCACCCCTAGATGAAAACACCACTAACTCAAAAATACTTACGTAAGTTAATGGCGTTTTTGAAAGTATCGCATGAATAGCTACGCGGAGTTAAAATTCCCGTAGCGACAACTTCGACCATTGTTAAAAAAATATTCTTACCTGTCCACTTCTTCCAGCGATTACTAAAAAGCTTGTGATATCTCCACTTAATTTTGGTTTAACAGGAAGAAATATTTGTGATTCCTTTTTGTGGAAAGATATTAGATGTTTCCTTAAGCCTGAAGTGTTTCTGTTTTTCATTTTTATTTCAATCTTTTTATGTTGGCACAATTTACACAAGGCAGTTTGGGATGCATGAATTATTTTGAAAAACTCCTCAAATTTGCTTTTGGGTCTTTTAGATCTGTGACTCAAACTCTCGTTACTCGGACTAGAATAATTTGAATCTTCGTCACTCATATTAAATTGTACACGTGATACGTTTTTAGAAAACAACAAGAATTAGTAAAAACAATTATTAAGTTAGACTCGAAGCACAGCTCAATTGGAAATGACTGGAATTAAAATAATTCCTTTATTTATAGTACGTTTCCTTGCTTTCTACCGCGCCGCCTCGCCACGTGCCGGCTCTATTAAAAGGATGCCGCCGCAAATCAAACGATGCCGCGTGCGGCGTACAAACACGGATTATTACCTACTTGTACAGACGCGACGCGTGAATAAAATATATGTAAAGAATTAGTGCCAATCACTATTCTTTACATATAAGTGAATGTTTTGGCGTACATCTATACATATCTATACTAATATTATAAAGCTGAAGAGTTTGTTTGTATGTTTGATGACAGAAATTTTAAAATAAATAAATAAATCCTGAACGTCACTATACCTCCAAAGTTACTATTCCTCGTGGACGAAGTCGCGGGCACTGCTAGTAAATACTTACTCTCATCATCTCTCTCAGAGATATTCGGGCTGGTAAGCAATACAAAACTCTTATCGCAGGCTTTTTATTTTATTAGTAGGTAAGTACCTACGCTTTTTATATTATTTTATTAGTTTTGTAGAATTTTTTTACACGTTTCAAGTATATTTAAAAGTGGCTACAATATTTATCAAACGGGTGATATTTGAACACTTTTTTGCTATTTTTTCTTGTAAAAACTTAAGAAATATAATGACTAAATGTACAATAATAGTACCTAAGTAATTAGTTTATAACCATATAATCAATATTATAATATATACTTACTAGAATAAATTATTATGACATCTACTACCTATCCTTAACATTTTTTCCTATCATAATACTACTTGCGTGATCAGTATAATGTATTCATTTTCATTCTAAGCACTCTGAAACTTATTTATTCTTTGGAACACCTGTAGGTACTCTTAAAATTCGAAATTATTTTGCATGAGTATACCTACGCCCTGTGGCGGCAATCAAATAGTGTCAAATGTTGTGATTTCGGCGCGGCGGCAACGATTGTTGTATATGATTTCAAAAGAAGCCGCCGGCGCGTGTATCATAACCATGTACTTCCGAAAAGCGGCAAATTTCTTTGAGAAGTAAGTACAAAACCTTTGATACCGCATTATCAAAGTGCCGATGGTTAAAACATAACTATGCATGCACTCAGTTTGATTTTAATGGATATTTTTTTATTCGCTATGTAGGTATGTTTATGGTATTAGTCGTAATGCGCATAGGTCCAGTTTTTCATATTCTTTGATACAGTTTTTTGCGTCTCATAGAATTCCTAAGCGTACCTATACACCGAACTGTTACACCTAACTACTCCGTGAAATAGCGCTAAGTCCTAGCTGCCAGACGCAAGAGTCTTGCAGGCTTAGTCTTGTTCTTGCTCAAGTCTTGAACGGTCAGTCTTGGTCTTGGTCTTGCTAAAAATACGCGGTCTTGTTCTTGGTCTTGGTCTTGCAAAAACGCAAGAACAAGACCAAGACTGCAAGACCAAGACTGAATTTGGGCAACACTAGTTTCAATTGTGCTAACACTTAGACAAATGTGAGCCGTCATATGACAATCAATTTGTGGCTCGTATTGTTTTGTCGTCTTTATGGGATATGTGTGCCATCTACCAAGACATACGGCATCGTAGCTCCTAAACGAATGGACTGATTACTTTTTTTTTAAATCTGACGTGATTGAAATGCTTCTTAGCTACTAAATTGTAGAATTTATGAATATCTGTTCAGATGTCATTCAAGGTCATTAGCTCTTTGTTAGTTACCGTAAGGACCTTAGACAAACAATGTGTGTATGTTCATACAAATCAGTGACCCAACATTTGAAGCACCCATATGGTGGTGCTCAGCTACTCTGTGATGGAGCTCGAAGATGTGATCCGTAATCCTTAATTGATTATTAGTAAACCCATTAATAATGGGTGGCCCAAACATAATGAGCCAATATGTTTGACCTCATTGGATTGTCTTTTAAAAGTATGAAATAAAAATAAAATTTAAAATTTTTAACCTTCGATGGCAAAAAAAAAAAACAAAGTAGAATAACAAAATTTTCCCTCAACCTTTTAGATTCATTAAAAGTATTAATAATTTTACGATGAGAGATTTAGGAATATTAATAGGGGGTATTCTTGCTCCGTCGCTATAAGGCAAGTCGGTAAAAACCTTTTCAATCTTTATAAGAGTATTCTTAAAACAAGGAGGCTCTTTTATCTATGACTTAGTCAAGCACTGTCATACATTTTGATCGACTGAAAGCTTTTTAAAAAATAAAAGTAGCTTCTAATATTTGATTATATGTTTTAGAGATTCTGTTATGAGCCTCAGGGAGATTGGGTTTTTAAATAAATGAAATCTTATGATATGGTTAAGGCGTTTAACTTGAATGTCAGGATGAGGCTGAGGTGTGGAAGGAGCGGAGCGATTTGCTTATGATGTACTAATGCTAAGCATGTAGTAAAGAGTGTATAGTATGCGAGAAAGGGTGCAGAACATATCTATAACAACTCCCCGGGTAGACTAAACATTAGAGGTTGATATTCCAATGCTTACGAAAACGAGCACTGGGAAATTTATACATTTGTCTAAATTCAGGAGGATAGAAATTTTCTATTGCAGGACAACGTTTTTTAATTTTTATAGCGATTAATGATTCAGGCTCTAATGCTTGATTTGGCTGTGAGTTGACAGGAACGGATCGAAATAATTTATGGAAGTATTGATAATTTAAAAATAAAATACAAAAAGATTATACAAATAGTTATGATAATTAAAGTGGAGTAATGATTCTCGTATTTATTATATGATGTTCATTTAGAATTTTATCTGCTTAGATTTTTAAACTTTAAGTAGAAATTGTCGATAGCTTGGTTAAGGCTGGCTTCATTAAGTTTCCATGTAATGTTTAATTAATTTTATACAAATTGATCAAGTTATTAAAATATTGTATAGCATTAATGAGCCCAGTCTTTTTTCTTTATCCAGAGGTTGGATGGCATTGTCATACTTAGCAGTGTCATTTTCATCTAAAGTTCCAAATATAGTTTTGGAGAGACCTCTTGTCAACTTAATGAAAGATAGCCGAATAGTTGGAAACGATGTCCCGGTATCTTACTGATAGTAGTTCTAATATGTTATAACATTCTACATTGTTTGAGGTTTCAATATAAATTTGGTTACATATAAAGCGTATTGTGCCTAATATGGAATTAATGTTTTGTATATGGGGTTCAATGTATGAAATTTCTAATGGAGTAACAATGAGTAAGTATAGTTCGCACGAATTTTGAGTTCACCAATTGAATCAAATCAAAATATATGCTTTGTGTTGATTTGTTGAACAAATTACGAGGAGCAAGTACGCTGTAATGAAACGAGGCATTCAGAGAATGCTATATATATATGGAAATGGACCGCTCCCGAAAATAAAGACAGGGGACACTACTAGTCCTACTTGTGATGATAGGCTAGAAAAAAAATCGATCCGGATGAAAAAAAAAAAATTATTTCACGCGAGGTCGTTAAACTCTGGAACATATGATCGTGAGTTTTGAATAGATTGCGTCTTTTCTTATCCGAGTAAAGTTACGTATTTTTTATGGAATTGTCGTTACATGGTACTGTTCTAATACGATGAACTGTAAAGAAATTGAAAAACCGTTGTGGAAAAAATTTTTTTTTCTTACGAATTGGTTTTTTTCTACCCTATCATCACAAGTAGGACTAGGAGAGTCATCTGTCTTTGCTTTCGGGAGCGATCCACTTCCACCCTGTATATAATGCGATTTGCAACGGTTTCTGGCGTTTCATCCGAAACTCAGTGGACACGTAGGAGTGTTTATGATTGGTCTATATTTTTAAATCGACTATTATTAAATTCTCTCTTTCAACATTGTTCCAGGATATGTCCTGAGGATTTACAATAACTACAAAACACTTTGGAGTTATTGTAATGTTATTAAGACGATAAATGTTAGAATTAACTTTTACATTTAATCCAGTATTTGATGGATGCTGGTAATTTTAATAGCGACAGGATATGAATTATATACTTATGAATAATAAGAAAAAGTCCAAATTACCAAAAATTTTCGACTTATATGGGTCATATTGCAAACATCCAGACAGCGGCCTCGTAGCATCCCATACACCGGTCCAGAGTTTCAGATGTTGTGGTTCCTAAAAACAAAGACATGATTTAAAAAAAAAAATCATTATAATAATTATTCCCTGTGTCGCGACGGGATAACATATATAATAACACATATAATTGTCGTCACCCCTTTCATAAAAACTGGCTAAGGGTTGACCAGGCGAACGGACAGCAGTTCTGTCTTGTGATGTTTAAAAAAATAAAGGATGTATTATTCTTATGAATAATGATCCTTTTTTATGGTCAACTATGGTCTTTTTTTTTTTGGTGGGCTACGGTCGGCGCACTCCTCGCACCACTTTGTCCAGGGCGACAGAGGAGCGTAAGCACGCACACCCGTAACCCACCAGTGACACCTCGCCTTCGTCGTTGGACCGACCACTGGAGCAGCGTGAACTTGACGTCAGTGTCCGGCCTGACGGAATACCTCCATAGGGGTACCCTCTCCTTGACCGATGTCTCCCCCTCGGTGAGGACGTCGGTCTTTCCTCACACGGTCAGCCTCTCGGCGGGTGACGGACTAATTCCCCGGTCCAGTCACCCGCGGCCTCGGCTAGGGCAGCATCAAGCGCAGCTAATCGCGCCTACGCCGCCCCAGTCGCTGAGGAGACGTTCCTCGCGCACGCGCTCCGCCGCCTCCTTCCGCGAGGCTACTACCTGCAAAAGGTTGCGACCGCGTCCCAATGGCAAACTATGGTCTAGAGACATCCCATCCGAACCATCCGAAGCGACGGAAGGACTTTAGAATAAATAACTATTAAAAAAAAAGAACGTAAAAGAGTGTACGTGTGGTGACGGAGTAAGAATACAATTCACCACCACCCACGGGTAAAGTAGGTATCAATTCACCCTATCTTACCCGTAGGTGATCGTTAGAGACAAATAAGGGATTATATATGATAAAACGCATATAACATCTATGCGAGAGAAGGAAAACTCAAAACAAAATCCTATACCAACACGTCTAACCAGTGTTATAGTAGGTTAATTGCCTTCCCATTATGGAGTGTCTATTCCATTTTTCTTTTGCTTTTGCTCGGCTTGTGTCTACAAGCCCAACAGTGGGATATATGTGGGCTGAGATGATGAAGATGACGTAAAAGGGTGTGAGAGAGAAAGACAGTGTCTAATAGATTGAATGTGACACATTCACATTGAAACCATATTGATGATACCAAGTACGTACCTACTACTTGAGAATTCCTCTTAATTACTTGGTATTAATTTGGATAAATGGTTTAACTTCTAATTATTTGATTGCAAGATACCGACCTACCGTACGAGTGTTATGGATTTGATTCCCACACAGGACAATAATTTGTGCGATCTACAAATTTTTATTCTGATTCTGAGTATAATTTTGGACCTTTAAATTGCATATTTGACAAGTCCTCGTGTTAAAAAAATCCTATTTGGAAATTGCTCAGAGTTTCTTTATTATTTATATAATTAACAAAATAATATTTACACATACTTAAATCGAAAAATTATTGCTGTGTGGTAGCGGCTACGAATACTACCAACCCTTATTATGCTCGTGGATGTCGTAAAAGACAACTAAGAGCCTTATAACGACCTGGGCCAACTCCATCTGATGCCGTTTGGTCAACAATTACTACCCAAGGAGGGTTGACGTCTGGCAAGAGGCCGGTCATAAAACTATTGCCAATAACTTTTACAATATGTACTATGAAAGAAGAGTACATATTGTATCGACCCCAAGTGGGATAAGAGTAGGAGAATGGTGACTTAAATCGAAAAACTAATTAGCCATGACACATAATACATATATGTAAGTAAAATAAATGCAGAATGTCTCCCAATTTTCATTTGAAAGCTATGTATGTCGTCAATATTGAGTGAATAATTTTACGCTCGTTCGAACTTCAGTGCAATTAATAACACCACAAAAACCAATTTGTTTACTAGAGCTGTTTCATTAACGTTTTGTTAAATTTATTCGTTTGTATTCTCATGATTTATTTATTTGTCTTTTTGGATAAGTGCAGTATGTTATATTTGTGGTTATTATAGGAAAAGAAACATTTTCAACTATCGTGATTGAATGGTTAGTATTTTGTGAATTCCGTTGCCTAACTCCGAAATATATCCGACGTATATATGACGTATGTACTCGTATATATATAATAATGGTAGAACCACGCTGTTGATAGTTCTCTGTGTACAGCCGCGGGCCGGTCTGTCCGGGCTAGTACCACACTCTCGTAAAAGATCGACGTCTGAGTATTGGCCAGTGCTAATTGAGCTTCGTTCGGTGAGCGAGAGAGCCGGTAGCCCAACTGGGTGGGTTTGGGGATTGTAATGGTAGGCAGCGGCCTAGCTATAGCCTTAGTTATAGCAAAGGTCCATGGGCGGCAGTGACACTTACCATCAGGTTAGCTGTCTGCTCGTTTGCCACCATAAGCACTAAAAAAATACGTTTATAAAACTTAAATAACAATTTCGGAAGAAACTTCTTTCAAACAAAAAAGAACTTTGCAAATCCCTTCTATATATATGACAGAGTTATGGCCATTATCATCTTTTCATAATCACTTAGGATCGACGCAATACGTACCTACTCTTCTTCCATCGTACATATAACGAAAATTTTTGACAATAGTTTTATGAAAGACGCCTGCCCAATGTCAACATTGTCAACCCTCTTTCGAATTTTTTGACTAGACGGCAATAGATGGTTTGAACCAGGTTAATGTAAAGCTCTTAGTCGTCTTTTAGGACACCCATGAGCAATGCTGGTAATATTCGCAGTCGCCGCCACACCTAAAATTTTGGAATCGTTGATGAAAATAGTGTCCTCAAGTATCCAACTCCTCGCATATTACCTCTGAATACCTCTTCGCATATTACTCTGAAAAAAAATAAAAGGTAGCATAGGCCGTTATTTCTTTGGATGGATCGGTGATTAGTCCGCCACCCGCAGATAGGCCGACCCGACTAGAAAAAAAGTATAGTTCAACCAGATCATGTATCTGGACCCGATCAGGATAGAATGAGGCATGCCGGATCCGGCAAACTCGATCAGGACCAGATCTGGTCCTGATCAGGATAGCCTGATGTGAAATAACATCAAGTATGGTAAGGCATACCGGATCAGGACCAGATCAGGACCAAATAAGAATAGCCTGATGTGAAATATCATTAAGTATGGTAAGGCACACCGGATCAGGAGCAGATCAGGACCAAATAAGGATAGCCTGATGTGAAATATCATTAAGTATGGTAAGGCATACCGGATCAGGACCAGATCGGGACCAAACAAGGATAGCCTGATGTGAAATATCATTAAGTATGGTAAGGCATACCGGATCAGGACCCGATCAGGATAGAATGAGGCATGCCGGATCCGGCAAACTCTATCAGGACCAGGTCTGGTCCTGATCAGGATAGCCTGATGTGAAATAACATCAAATATGGTAAGGCATACCGGATCAGGACCAGATCAGGACCAAATAAGGATAGCCTGATGTGAAATATCATCAAGTATGGTAAGGCATCCCGAATCAGGACTAGATCAGGACCAAATAAGGATAGCCTGATGTAAAATATAATCAAGTATATAGTAAGGCTTGTAGTATATCAGGACTAGAAACAGTTTTCGTAACACAAAAAAAAATATCAATCAAAATTCAAAAAAGTATCATATCATGATTGTCATATTTATGCCACGGCGAAATTGTATTTGCATCAGAGGAGATTAATCTGAAATCTTTAATTAATCATATGTATTTAATAATAATAATAATGTTTAATTAATAATATAAAAATAATTTATATTGAAAGTAAAAAACAAAAATAAATAATATATATAAATGTACCTAACATTTGAAAACATAGATAGAAATATTATAATATTGTAACAACCATTCTAACATTTAATGTTTTGAGTCATAATAAATAGATGGCGTTAGTAAAATGACGTCATTATTTGAATCGCGGTGTTAAGATTCTCCGAAGCGTAATGACATGGTCTAATATTAAATTAGTTGTTATCGAATCAGATTAAAACAGATCGATCAGGTCATGAATAAGAAATTCAGGCGACAGTTGCAGTCGTTAGCATCTGGTGGTTGCGCCCTAATCGGAACGGCTCACTGGGACTCTATGATAAGAATATAGCACTGCATTCGGTGCCTACGTCATATATTAATTTATAATTTTACCTATTAAACATGTTCTTTAAGATATTCATGTTTTTTAAAAGGACCGGACTGGGCATACTCGTTTTGGATCAGGCAAGATAATTCAAGATATATAACGCAGATGATTGATTTGGTTCCGATCAGTAAAATTTCACCCGGACCCGATCAGGAACGCCTGATCTGGACCCGATCAGGAATGCCTGATCTGGACCCGATAAGGTTTTCCTGATCGGGTCCAGATATATCTTCTGTGTTACATACCTTATCTGGTCCAGATCGGGCATGCCCGGTCCGGTCCTGCTAAGGAAGACGAAAAAATTTCTAGTCGGGGACCGCGTGAGGGTGACGACCTAGCAACACTATTGTTTGTTGTCGAGGCGTTGACAGGGTCGGCGCCTGAAAGGTTAACCCGCTGGGCTGACCACTGCTGAGATTAAAGAATCGCCACAAATAATCCGTCCAATGACGATAGCAAGGTATATGGTAGATTATAGGGCCGTACGCTGCCCTTACATCGCCCCGGACGGCTTTTGGCTAGAGTGCGTCCAGCCACAATAAAAAAAAAAAACAACAGGCAGTCATGGGGACTGCCTATAGAAGTGAAAACTATTAACTTAAGACTAATTGAAATAATAATAATTTTCTAATTTTTATATAAAAATAAAAACCTATAAGTTTTTCCCCTCCAAAAACGCTCAACGCGCCTAAAGAAGTTTTCATATAGCTATAGATATACTATTAGCATTAGCATGTCGGTGACGCGAACCTATAAGTTTTTCCCTCCAAAAACGCTCAACGCGCCTAAAGAAGTTTTCACATAGCTATAGATATACTATTAGCATTAGCATGTCGGTGACGCGAACCTATAAGTTTTTCCCTCCAAAAACGCTCAACGCGCCTAAAGAAGTTTTCACATAGCTATAGATATACTATTAGCATTAGCATGTCGGTGATGCGAACCTATAAGTTTTTCCCCTCCAAAAACGCTCAACGCGCCTAAAGAAGTTTTCACTTCAAAAACAACAGGCAGTCATGCGGACTGCCGATAGAAGTGAAAACTATTAATTAAGTTAATAGTTACGTGTGTTTAGACTAATTGAAATAATAATAATTTTCTAATTTTTATATAAAAATAAAAAATATTATCGAACATCTAGGAATCGGTTTTACCACGCTAGTAAGATAACCTTTAAAACACAATGATACTCATTTCATGACATAAAGGTTAAATATTAAAAATACAATTAAAAATAAATAATGCCATACTTTTAAATGCAAATATTGATATGAATGGCCACTGCGCGTGCGCCAGTCTGACTACTCATAGCTATAGATATACTATTAGTATTAGCATGTCGGTGACGCGAACCTATAAGTTTATCCCCTCCAAAAACGCTCAACGCGCCTAAAGAAGTTTTCACTTCAATAAAAAAGAAATTGAGATTTTTTTTACAATTATTAGTTGAATTGCAATCCGTATTCATCTTTTCTTCAGCAAGGGAAGGGGTGGTTACACAATATGTTAAGTAGTTTATCACCACAATGAGAGCACGCTTTTAGTTAACCACATGTATTTGACTGCTTAATACGTTATTGATTCCTTTCACCACTGTTTTTTTCTTGCGGTGGACTATGGATGTGGTCTCGTCCCGCCAAATCGGTTCGGGGTGACGGAAAAGGCGGCGCGTGACCCCATAGACCCACCCTGCAAGCACCTCTCTTCGCCATGCGAGCGAGCCACCCGTACCTACCCGATCTTTGTCTTCGGTGGCCCGCTCGGTTTCCTTTCACCCCTAAAGTAATAAGTTATTTAATTTCTTTATTGAGATATCGGGGCGAAAATAATCAATAAACGATAACAAAAGATCAAATTATTACAGAGAGTACGAGTAATTGTTTTTCAACTTAATTTTGTATATTAATAGGAATTTGTTATTAAATATTTAATACGAAACTTTTATTAAAGCAAACAATACTTGATCCTTAAAGTTATGTTGCCATATTGGATTTTCGACAAAACGTTCATAAATTCTTTCACCCGGCAATATATTATGTTTGTTTCTAATAAAAATTTTATACTGAGTTTTAGCGGAAATCTGAAATGCCATGTGGTGGATTTATATTATAATCGTGGTGTTTTAGAGTGCTATATTATTATATTTATGTAATGTGATTCAACAGAACTGCTGGGATGTAGTGGGTATGATATAAAAGTGCTTTACATCGTTGTCCACCAAAATTCCCTGAAGATACCATTAACAGTGTGGTCATGGCACAGTTGATGGCGACGATTTGACTTACTGACGGACAATGAGTTAGTCATGTGACTAAAGACGTGAAGAAAATTATAGTTCGACACTGGCAATAACGGCTAGTATAAGTAGCTGATTGCCAATACATAAAAAGAAGAAAAAGAATTTTTATACTAGATCAAGATGCACCCACAGACATGCTTTTTTAGAGTTTTATCGGAACAAATAGACACAAAAACCAAATAGACATAAAAACAAACGAAAATGTATTGTATGTACTATATATACTTTCATCTATGCATTTAGTAATAAAAGCGGGTGTAATTTGTCTATTGTTGCATATTTGTAAAGTCCCCCCCAAGACAAGGATTATTTCCTTAGTGCAAGGTGGTGTTTAAGAAAAAACAAAGCTATTATTTTGCCATTACAAACAGAAACTTCAATTTCTAACTTCGCGACTGCAAAGCACGAGCAAATTGTTCCGTTTCAGACTTATGGCCACATACCAGCTGTTTTACTCCTTCATTTTTTCTTTTATGGCAGGCTATGGTCTGGAGACACCCTACAAGTACCGTACAGGTGACGAAAGAGCGGTTTGCGGTAAAATAATTTACCATTTTATCTTCATTGGCTGACCATAAGTACTAATTCCTAGAGCACAGCCTGCCTGCCCTTTTTATCCCTTACCGCCATTTGGGCGATCCACCAGGAAGAGCGAGTTTCTTACTATTGAGGCGGAGACTCGAGGTCAACGGTGAGAAGTAGATATGTAATTATAGATCATGCTGATAATAATATAATATAAAAAAAGATAATTTAAAAGTAGTGGTATTTAATATATTAACAGAAATACAATACAATATACACAAAAATTATTCGAGTTCATCGACCCTGCTTATGTATCTACCATGTATATGTAACTACGTATAAATTACTAAAAAAAAACTCCTGAAAAACATATAGTTTTAGATACGACTGCAAAACACAACATCAATATTCATTACGACAATGTACATTATATAATATATAACAATACCCACAGATAATTATAATTATAAATAGAATTATTTTTTATATTTAAACTCGTTTCCGCAAACTTTTTAAGTACTTAATTAGATTACAATTTGACTAAATATAAATGTATTTTTTTTTATATAATCTCGCGCCATTTTATAGATACAAACGGCTACTCAAATTGAAACTCGCCCAAATTCCTTGTTCGACTCAAGAATCAAGATTCAACCCGGTACCTCCATTAGTCGTCACATACGTTCCGTATAATCATTGCATTTGATATTTTTAAAACACTAAAAAATAAATATAAAATAAATAAAACAATTCATATTTATCAAATAGGTAAGCTTACCCTAAATCTGTATTTGCCGATAGGTGGCCGGGCATATGGAATTCCTTGAAAACTGGCATACGATCTTCCTTTAGTAGAAACCTCCCATGAACCTTGTAACACTCCATGTGGTATTTTTACTGTTGGATTAGGAGCCTGAGCGACCACTAATCCACTGATTACTATGAACAAATATATTTTTAAGAGCATTTTAATTCTATGTTACAAAATTGGCACACATGCGCCCGCGCAAATAGATCGCGTGGTACTAAATAGTAATGTACTAATGAACCAAAGTAACCAGTATTAACTGTATTTGTTTATAGATGTCGTAAAATATAATTCGTCATATGCTGTAAGTAGGTAAGTACCTATACTCGTTCCAACCATTTATTTTACTTTTGACACATGCTTTAGGACGTAACTGTTTCATTATACGCAATTATTAACTTTGAAACGAGTGAACAGAGAAATATATAAACTGCCCAATAATATTTATATATCTTAATTATTACCCACTAAATACATTAAGTAAATAGCTCTATTCATAAAATTTAAGTGATAATTCATTTCCGTTATAAAAAAAGTTACGTTCTATCGCATCTAGTGACTGTCACTAACAACACAAACATTAAATAGTTTGTTATGTGTTAAATATAATGAGTTGAATTGTTCTTAAAGTGTAATTATATTTTAAATATAATTAGTATATATTTATACAAATAATACAATAATATTCCATTTATGTAAATTTAATTGTAATGAACGTGCTTGATTGTTATTAACTGCAACATACTTTTCTTGTTAGTACATAGTGAGTATATAATAGAGATACATATATTATATGTATCTCTGTGTGTATATATATATATATATATATATATATATATATATATATATATATATATATATATATATATATATGGTATATCATCATCATTCTCCTACTCTTATCCCAATTACTTGGGGTCGATACAATATGTACTCTTCTTTCATAGTACATACTGTAAAAGTTATTGGCAATAGTTTTATGACCGGCTGCCTGGCCGGTCATAAAACTAAGGCTCTTAGTCTTCTTTTACGACATCCACAAGCAAAGTAAGGGTTTACTTTTCCATGGGCCCCGTGTGAGGCTACCCATCGGCGCCTCGATAGTGGTAAACTCCATCCACATCAGCATCCAGGCCCATATGAGGTACTTGGGTCTGATGCTCGACGGGCGATGGTGGTTCCGGGAGCATTTCCGACAGATTGCTCCCCGGCTTGTTGGCGCGGCGTCCGCCCTTTCTCGACTCATGCCGAACGTGGGCGGACCCAGTTTCGAGGGCCGACGGCTGTATGCGGGGGTCATCCGCTCGATGGCCATGTACGGTGCACCCGTGTGGGCGAGGGCTCTGAACGCCCAGCTCAGGGCGGTTCTGTGGAGGCCGCAGAGAGCCATGGCGGTCAGAGCCATTCGCGGGTATCGCACGGTGTCGACAGAGGCGGCGTGCCTATTGGCCGGGACACCCCCGTGGGACTTAGAGGCGGAGATGCTCTCCGACCTCTACCGGCGGGTTATCACAGCGCGCGAGGAAGGTGGCTCCCCATCGTTGAGCGAGATAGCCACCTGGCGCGTGGATGCCCGCCAAGACGTCATCGCCCGTTGGGCTACGCGGCTGGAGGGGCCTAGGCACGGTGTGGAGACCGTTGAGGCCCTCCGGCCCGTATTGATAGAGTGGATGGAGTGGCGGCACGGAGTCCTCACCTTTCGGCTGGTGCAGGTATTGACGGGGCACGGGTGTTTCGGGTTGTACCTGCACAGGGTCGTGTATAGGGAGTGGACTCCGGCCTGCCACCACTGCAGGAGTGACGAGGACACGGCGCAACACACGCTGGAGGTGTGTCCGGGATGGGAGCGGCAGCGCCGTGACCTCGTCGCTGTCATCGGTGCCGACCTGACGCTGCCGGCCGTCGCGAGAGCGATGGTCGACAGCATCAGGAACTGGGACGCGGTCGCCGCCTTCTGCGAGGCTGTCATCTCGCAGAAGGAAGCGGCGGAACGGGCCAGGGAGGATTCCCACGCCCCGGGCCGCCGCCAGCGGCCGGGGCGGCGCAGGCGCGAATACCTGCGCCTGATGCCACCCTAACCGAGGCTTCGGGTGATCGGACCGGGGAATTGTCCGGTCACCCGACGTGAGGCCACCGCGTGAGGGCGACGCCCCGACGGCGAAATCTGTCGGGGCGTCGACGAGAGGAACCCGCGAGGGTGAACCGCCGGGCGGGCCACCGAAGTTAAAAATCGAGTCCCGGTGACCCGCTCGCACGGCGAGGACAGAGGAGTTTTTACGGTGGGTCTATGGGGTCACGCGCCGCCTTCTCCGTCACCCCGGACTGATTGGACGGGGCGAGACGCATCCATAGCTACCAAAAAAAAAAAAAAAAGCAAAGTAAGGGTTGGTAGTATTCATAGCCGCCACACATATATATATATATATATATATATATATATATATGTATATATATATATATATATATATATATATATATATATATATATATATATATATATGTATATATATATATGTATATATATATATGTATATATATATATGTATATATATATATGTATATATATATATATATATATATATATATATATATATATATATATATATATATATATATATATATACATATATATATATATATATATATATGTGTGGCGGCTATGAATACTACCAACCCTTACTTTGCTTTTTTTTTTTTTTTTGGTAGCTATGGATGCGTCTCGCCCCGTCCAATCAGTCCGGGGTGACGGAGAAGGCGGCGCGTGACCCCATAGACCCACCGTAAAAACTCCTCTGTCCTCGCCGTGCGAGCGGGTCACCGGGACTCGATTTTTAACTTCGGTGGCCCGCCCGGCGGTTCACCCTCGCGGGTTCCTCTCGTCGACGCCCCGACAGATTTCGCCGTCGGGGCGTCGCCCTCACGCGGTGGCCTCACGTCGGGTGACCGGACAATTCCCCGGTCCGATCACCCGAAGCCTCGGTTAGGGTGGCATCAGGCGCAGGTATTCGCGCCTGCGCCGCCCCGGCCGCTGGCGGCGGCCCGGGGCGTGGGAATCCTCCCTGGCCCGTTCCGCCGCTTCCTTCTGCGAGATGACAGCCTCGCAGAAGGCGGCGACCGCGTCCCAGTTCCTGATGCTGTCGACCATCGCTCTCGCGACGGCCGGCAGCGTCAGGTCGGCACCGATGACAGCGACGAGGTCACGGCGCTGCCGCTCCCATCCCGGACACACCTCCAGCGTGTGTTGCGCCGTGTCCTCGTCACTCCTGCAGTGGTGGCAGGCCGGAGTCCACTCCCTATACACGACCCTGTGCAGGTACAACCCGAAACACCCGTGCCCCGTCAATACCTGCACCAGCCGAAAGGTGAGGACTCCGTGCCGCCACTCCATCCACTCTATCAATACGGGCCGGAGGGCCTCAACGGTCTCCACACCGTGCCTAGGCCCCTCCAGCCGCGTAGCCCAACGGGCGATGACGTCTTGGCGGGCATCCACGCGCCAGGTGGCTATCTCGCTCAACGATGGGGAGCCACCTTCCTCGCGCGCTGTGATAACCCGCCGGTAGAGGTCGGAGAGCATCTCCGCCTCTAAGTCCCACGGGGGTGTCCCGGCCAATAGGCACGCCGCCTCTGTCGACACCGTGCGATACCCGCGAATGGCTCTGACCGCCATGGCTCTCTGCGGCCTCCACAGAACCGCCCTGAGCTGGGCGTTCAGAGCCCTCGCCCACACGGGTGCACCGTACATGGCCATCGAGCGGATGACCCCCGCATACAGCCGTCGGCCCTCGAAACTGGGTCCGCCCACGTTCGGCATGAGTCGAGAAAGGGCGGACGCCGCGCCAACAAGCCGGGGAGCAATCTGTCGGAAATGCTCCCGGAACCACCATCGCCCGTCGAGCATCAGACCCAAGTACCTCATATGGGCCTGGATGCTGATGTGGATGGAGTTTACCACTATCGAGGCGCCGATGGGTAGCCTCACACGGGGCCCATGGAAAAGTAAACCCTTACTTTGCTTGTGGATGTCGTAAAAGAAGACTAAGAGCCTTAGTTTTATGACCGGCCAGGCAGCCGGTCATAAAACTATTGCCAATAACTTTTACAGTATGTACTATGAAAGAAGAGTACATATTGTATCGACCCCAAGTAATTGGGATAAGAGTAGGAGAATGATGATGATATACCATATATATATATATATATATATATATATATATATATATATATATATATATATACACACAGAGATACATATAATATATGTATCTCTATTATATACTCACTATGTACTAACAAGAAAAGTATGTTGCAGTTAATAACAATCAAGCACGTTCATTACAATTAAATTTACATAAATGGAATATTATTGTATTATTTGTATAAATATATACTAATTATATTTAAAATATAATTACACTTTAAGAACAATTCAACTCATTATATTTAACACATAACAAACTATTTAATGTTTGTGTTGTTAGTGACAGTCACTAGATGCGATAGAACGTAACTTTTTTTATAACGGAAATGAATTATCACTTAAATTTTATGAATAGAGCTATTTACTTAATGTATTTAGTGGGTAATAATTAAGATATATAAATATTATTGGGCAGTTTATATATTTCTCTGTTCACTCGTTTCAAAGTTAATAATTGCGTATAATGAAACAGTTACGTCCTAAAGCATGTGTCAAAAGTAAAATAAATGGTTGGAACGAGTATAGGTACTTACCTACTTACAGCATATGACGAATTATATTTTACGACATCTATAAACAAATACAGTTAATACTGGTTACTTTGGTTCATTAGTACATTACTATTTAGTACCACGCGATCTATTTGCGCGGGCGCATGTGGCCACCGAAGTTAAAAATCGAGTCCCGGTGACCCGCTCGCACGGCGAGGACAGAGGAGTTTTTACGGTGGGTCTATGGGGTCACGCGCCGCCTTCTCCGTCACCCCGGACTGATTGGACGGGGCGAGACGCATCCATAGCTACCAAAAAAAAAAAAAAAAGCAAAGTAAGGGTTGGTAGTATTCATAGCCGCCACACATATATATATATATATATATATATATATATATGTATATATATATATATATATATATATATATATAAATGTATATATATATATATGTATATATATATATGTATATATATATATGTATATATATATATATATATATATATATATATATATATATATATATATATATGTTGATGATCAGAAAATAAATATTGTATTTAAAACAACGAACAACCCCTATTAAATGGATAAAGAGCAGACCGATGAGAGCGGATTAAAATTTGTACACCAGGAAAAAATACGGTAGAAAATGCCTAAATTAATTGCAGAGGCTATTAATAGAATAACTATAGGCCAATGGAAAAATCACTGTAATCACGTGAAAATAAAGTTAAAACGAATACAGAAAAAGGGATACATATTTAGATGAGCCTTTCATTATTATTGCCCTGCACTTGTAGATCATAATTATTATGTTAAAATATAAGTATTTATTAAAACTACATTTTTGTTTCTTCTCTATTAAGCATAATAATATGTGTTCATAAGCATTGATGCTTGTATCACACTTACCTACTTCCCATACGTGAGCCCACGGGAGAAAATACTATAATTCTATTTTTTATGACTTCTACAGGAAATTGTGTAAAGAAGTGTTTTCTAAACCTGTTACCACATGGGGAAGTATTTACCGATTTTATTGCAAATAGAATCTATTGGCAACACTAAATGCGATAACAGCGACGCTGTCACCGGGTCAGATAAGTTTGTGGCACTATAAATTAATGACTCTTCCCATCCTGGTGATAATAATAACAGTTCTCTCACTCAGTTAGCTACCGCTCTTTACCCCTTGCCGCCCAGTTACGGGCCCATAAGCCGGGCTGATGCGATGGAGTTCACTAATTAAGTGATGAAGTTGCAATCTTATCATAGAAAATAATCCATTTTATTATTACCGTACTATAACGCCATCTCTTAGATTTTGAAGACACCAATATGCTAACATTCAATAGCAGTATTCTAAGTACTTTAAACACTTACTAGATGGCGTTATATTTTTTTTGCAAAATCAGATTTGTCTTCATTGTCTTAAATTGTAGAAAAACCACCCGATTTAATGATAAATTATAACTGCTGCTCTGCAAATTCTGGAATACCAGGAACACAACTGGGTCGCTGCCTATTATAAGATGAGATATGAGTATCCGGCTCTTTGCCTTAGCGATCAAGATACACAGCAAAGTGCTACAAGAATAACATTGGTGAATATGGTACTATACTAGCTCGGATTTGCTAACTATTTTCAACTACAGACACAAAACTGACGACAGCGTGGTCCTGCTACTATTTATTTTTCAGAAAAGGTGTAATCTACATACATAGGTACATATCATCACGCCATGTCCTTTGTAGGGTAGGCAGAGAGAACAGAGTGAAACGGAATGCTCCGATGTTTCGGACATGTGGAAAGAATGCCGAACGAACGTCTGGTTAAGAAGATATATAATGCGAAAGTGGAAGGATGTATGTACCGAGAGAGACCGAGACTAACCTATCTAGACCAGATCGGTCATGTACTGAAGGAAGGTGGAGTCAAGAGTCTCCGAAACCGGCAAGCGTGTATGAAGAGAATTATGAATGTTGAGTAAGCGAGTGAAGTATGCAAGGATAGAGTTCTCTGTAATCTATTCATACTATTTTAAAAAACAAAAACTTATAACATTCGATACAAATTGTTAGACTTGTTTCCGAAATAACTATATTAAATAGGTTATAATCTAGATACAAGGGAGTCTACCAGCCAAATCTGCAAAGTAAAACTGTCACATATCATTGTGAGTTATATCATTAAAGGTACAGTCAAACCTGCACGACCAAAGCGACTGCGAAGCGGGAGCGTCAGCCCCGCGATAAACGCTACCGGACGCTGCCCGTGATATCTTATGTCGCCATGCATACTTAAGCGATTTTTTTTTTATGTGTCTTAGTTGTTAGCCTCAGATGGCTATGACAACTTTACCCGGACTGTGGGTGAGCGCTGAGGGCTCTCAACCCGTCATACCTAAGCGACCGGCGGCGCGGGACTTATTGTACGCGGTTGTAGAGTTTCTGCTCTCTATGAATATAGCACTGCATTCACTGCCTACGTCGTATATTATATTAATTTATATTTTTATTTATTAAACATTTTTTTAAGATATTCGTATTTTTAAAAGGACCGGACTGGGTATACCGATTTGGATCAGGCAAGATATATAAGTTGTAACGCAGATGATTGATTTGGATCCGATCAGAAAAATATCATCCGGACCCGATCAGGAATGCCTAATCTGGACCCGATCAGAAATGCCTAATCTGGACCCGATGAGGAATGCCTGATCTGGACCCGATAAGCTTTTGCTGATCGGGTCCAGATATATCTTCTGCGTTACATACCTTATATGGTCCAGATCGGGCATGCCCTGTCCGGTCCTGCTAAGGAAGACGAAAAAATTTCTAGTCGGGACCCTTACGCAAAAATAATTTTCGTTTTACCAAACACTATAACTTGAAAACTTATCTTTTTTGGTGGCAGGTTATGTATTGTCACATCCCGCCCGATCCGTCTAGAGGGGAAGGACGGCGGGCGACCCCATAACATGCCGTGCGTGTACCTCTCTAGCGCCGTGCGGGCGGGCCAACGGTACCCGGCCCTTCTCGCCGTTGGAACTTCAAACCTTATCATATTTTTGAACTAGTACAACTATCAGTATATCAATTACTTTTTAAAATATTGACGTGAGTGTGAAAATTCTTAAATTTTAATCAATATTTTAAGACAATGTTATACTAAATCTTTGTGGAGATATCTGTGGTGACGGAATAAGAATACTATTCACCACCACATATCTTACCTGTGGGTGATCGTACGAGACGACTAAGGGATATAAAACGCCTATAACATCTATGCGATAGAAGCAAAACTCGAAACTAAACCCTATATAAACACGTCTGACCAGCGCGGTATAGTAGGTTAATTTCCCTCCCATTACGGAGGAGACCCGAGTCCAACAGTGGAACATTTATGGGCTGTGATGATGATGAATACAGAAAAAATGCTGAAAGTGTAGTGAATGTGATATAACATTGATTATGTGTATTTGCAGATATTTTAAGTAATGTAATACAGAAAAAAATGCTAAATTTAGTGAATTTCATGTTCTCCGAAAAATTTTAGAGCAATCGTCAACCAAATTTGGTGGTCACCACCCAATGGTAACTATATGACTTACTGACGGTCTGTATCCATAAAATAAGTCCTCAATATGAATAAGTACAATATTATTTTATACGATATGAAAAAAGTATTGCACAGGACTTATGAATTTTGTTATTATATTTGATTTAAACTGATGGCTCCATTACCAGGTTCAATCAAAAAAAGAATGTTTTATTTAAATCTCTATACGCGGGTAAAAAGAACATATACCCCTTAATTGCCCGTGGCAGTCCCAAAAATCGGCTAAGGGAACAACCGCAGGCAACAGCACTCTTCGGGCCGGCCACTGACGACAAGTTCACGCTGCTCCAGTGGCCGGTCCAACGACGTAGGCGAGGTTCGTGGGTGGGTTACGGGTATGCGTGCTTACGCCCCTCTGTCGCCCCGGACGGAGTGGTGCGAGAAGAGCGCCGACCATAACCCACCCCAAAAAAAAAAAAAAAAAAAAAAAAAGGCAACAGCACTCTTCTGGAAAACTTCAGCGTAACCTTAATGTCCATATTTGTTGTCCAATGTATTTGAGATGGCTAAGATTGGGCTATTGGCAGTGGACGTTGATAGGCTGACGAATGGATATATATATATAGTTCCAAATTAATTTTGAGCAATTTCCTAATATATATTCAACGTCGAAAGATAAAATTGTTGATTTAAAATTATAAAATATTTAGAACCAAACTAATGTTGTTCGGTCGCTCTTCACTCAGACGTCCGGGACGACGGAAGAGCGGCGTGGCCTTGTCAATAGTAGAATTGGGCCAACCTTGAGATCTTCAAATACAAATATAATCACTATAATATCTAAAATAATTATAAAATTAAAAAAATAAATACCTACATAAAGAGAGTAAAAAGTGCAAACATTGTTAATTTAATTCTACAAATCCTATAAAAAGTTATTTATCAAGAAATAATTTATATAAATATCTGTAGCAATATATAAAACAATAAATGGCTGATTCTCAAAAAATGTCGAAAATGGCTTTATCGAGTTGATCAGTTTTTTTTAACTCGTGATCGAACTTTTTTTTGCTCAAGTTCTAGTATATGTCTTGTTTGAGGAAAATATTATAGTGGTCCCCAACTGTTTTGAGTTGGAATTGAATATAAAAAATATACATAGAATATAAAAATATGCTATGATTATTAAATAAAAAATGCTTACCTTTTAATAACATTACATGAGATAATGACATTAAAAATGTAATATTCAACAAACTTTTTGTCAAAGTATTCTATATTTATTAGAAACTAATTCATACCCTCATTAAAAAAAATTATGAGGGAATGACGATGAGGGAATGACAAAACGAAACAAAATTGCTACAAACTTAGGAACATAACCTTACTTTCTTACGAATTGTAAACATTACTTTATTACTACCGAAAACATATAAAATATGTTATGATTATTAAAAAAAAATGCTTATCTTTTGATAACATTACATGAGGAAATGGCATTAAAAATGTAATAATCAAAAAACTTTTTGTCAAATTGATTTTAAGAAAACATCCTTTCTTCAATTGTCCACTCTAGTGTATGTTCTCAAGGGCAGTGTTACCAACAACAAAAAAAAATAAGGTGGGACTTGGTAGGCTTTGGAGTATTGCTCCAATCACACTGTTACAAAACGGTGAGGGAATGATGCTTTTTTATTGGACAAATTTTGAATTATATTTAAAAATATTTCCATTCGCATTGATGAAACTATGAACTCATATAGGTATAGTCAATACTATCCTATATAAATAAAAAATATGATAATAAACAATTTGTTAGGAATTTTATGTTTTAAGTTAATGATTATCTTCAAATTTAGCGCTTGGGACATAGTGAGGGAATGATTTTCAGGGTACTTTCTTGGACATGTCTTTGTTGTTTATCATATAAAAAATAATTTTGTTTCATACATTCGTAGATATAGTACGTCGTTTTATTAAAAAAAAAACAACTTTTCATAATTCACGATTCTGGTTTATAAAAATGATCAAGGACATCAATTTCGATTTTTTTTGAGAATCAACCAAATACAACGATTATGAATCACTGCAAAAGTATTCTACGTACCAGTAGGTATAACGCATAATCAGAGCGCGGACGCTTGAGTGTCAATTAAAAAAAAAACTATGTTGTCTATTAGCTTATTTTTATTTTTAATAATAATAAGCTTAGGGTTTGCACAAACACCTAATCCAATTGTTAGAATTTACGATGGTGCATTACAAGGCTCTTGGGAAATGTCTACTAAAGGAAGGTATTACGCAAGCTTCCAGGGAATCCCATATGCGGCACCACCGTTAGGGGAGTACAGATTTAAGGTAAGTTTTTTTTTGTTATTCTCTGTAGTTAAGGTGTGCCTTGTGGTAGCATCTACGAATACTCAATACTACCAACCCTTACTTTGCTTGTGGTTGTCGTAAAAGAAGACTAAGAGCTTTATATCGACCTGGGCCAACTAAATCTGATGCCGTTTGGTCAACAATTACATTCCAAAGGAGGGTTGATGTTAAGTAGACGACCGGTCGTAAAACTATTGTCATTAACTTTTGTAGTGTACGTATTACGTCGATCCAAGTAATTGGGATAAGAGCAGGAGAATAACTATATTCTTTGTTTAAGGTATTGTGAATGAGGTAGCTGTTTTTAATGTAAATATGTACCTTTTAATCAAGCGACTAATGAAACAAGCGTATTATTATTGTCTTTGGAAAATAGATATTTTTTTTATTATAGAAAACAACTACAGCTGTTTATACAGTGACACATCATGCATGTTCTACATTAATTAGTAAATGTTAACATTTTTTTTTTAATGATTTTGGTGGCAAACGAGCAAGTAGCACACCTGATGGTAAGTGTCACTGCCGCCCGTGGACCTTTGCAATACCAAGGGTATAGTTTAGGCCGCTGCCTACCGATAAAATCCCCAAACTCACCCAGTTAGACCTCCGGCTTTCTCGCTCACCGAACGAAGCGCAATAGCACGTTGCTATTACTTATACGTCGATCTTCTGTGAGAGTGTGGTACTACCCCGAACGGACCAGCCCGCGGCTGCAGACAGAGAACTGTCAACAGCGTGGTCCTACCACAATGAAATATCTGAAGACATATATTATGTGATAATCTTCAATGTTGCTAGATACTGGAAGGATTGACAAATCTTCTGAATGTAATATTAATATTGTTTATTTAGACAAACCACTAACTCTAGTAGAATCAATATTCATACATACATATCATCACGCCATATCCTTTGCAGGGTAGGCAGAGAGAACAGAGTGCCAGAGAACTCTATGCTTGCATACTTCACTCGCTTCTTCAACATTCATAATTCTCTTCATACACGCTCGCCGTTTTTGGAGACTCTGACTCCATCTTTCAGTACGTGACCAATCTGGTCTAGGTAGGTAAGTCTCGGTATCCCCCGGTACTTACATCCTTCTACTTTCGCATTGTATATCTTCTTAACCAGATGCTCGGTTTCTCGGACATGTGGAAAGAATGCCGAACGAACGTCTGGTTTTCTTATTTAATTTTATAAAAATCTTTATTATTAACACAGAGATAGATTAAGATTCAAATTGCAGTCAAGAAATTATAATGAATAATACCAGGAATTAAAAAAAGTGAAGAACAAAAAGACTTTAATATATGCATTATGCATATTTCGAAAACCATATCATGTTTTATTATTAAAAAAGAGCATTCTGCATATTAGCTTAATTGGAGTTTTGTTTCTGTTTGGTAGCCATTTTGAAATATTTCGACTTTATCACGTTCGTCACTGTTCGTTTATTATCATCTGAATAGAAAAAAAAACATTAAATACTATAAAATTGTAAGTCTAATGAAGCTGGAGAACTGCAAGATTCAATCTAAACAAACATATTTCTCTTTGTTCAGCCCGTATACATCTCAAATCAAATATAGGGAGACAATCAAGAAGAAATTAGAAAGTCTTGTTTTGCGTTGCACACCCTCAGAGCAACTGTAGACAAAGACAGGTACCTTAATTATGACGTATCACATAGGTACTAGCAGTGATACGCTTAATATACGGCATCGTCTTTTGAGTATTGGTGTAAAGATGCGGAAGGGAATGCTCCGATGGTTCGGACTTTGGAAAGAATGCCGAACGAACGTCTGGTTAAGAAGATATACAATGCGAAAGTGGAAGGATGTAGGTACCGGGGGAGACCGAGACTAACCTACCTAGACCAAATCGGTCATGTATTGAAGGAAGGTGGAGTCAAGAATCGCCGAAACCAGCGAGCGTGTATGAAGAGAATTATGAATGTTGAGAAAGCGAGTGAAGAATGCAAGGATAGAGTTCTCTGGCACTCTGTTCTCTCTGCCTACCCTGCAAAGGACATGGCGTGATGGTATGTATGTATGTCTTTTGGAGTAATTCTACAGATTTTAATTTCGCATTTAAATCTCAAAAAAAAAATGCATCAGATCTACTCGTATGTTCATGTTAAAAAAATAGACAAGTGTAAACCATATTTTAAACAATTCAAGGTATTGTATCTGCCCCGTATCTATATCCTGGAAACTGTAATGTTCGATAAGATTAAACCTATAAATTTATTTCATCGATTACAAAATGCCATCCAGTCAGTAATAGACGTAATGGTAGCAGAATCTATGTTCACCCACATAAACCGCACTCATGTGCAAAAGTGACACTTTTGCACATGAGTGCGGTTGCATGTATGGTTCTAAATATATATAATCATCATCATCTCTTATCCCAATTACTTGGGTCATTACAATATGTACTCTTCTTTTATAGTACATATTGTAAACGTTATTGGCAATAGTTTTATGACCGGCCGCCTGCCAGACGTCAACTTGCCTTGAGAATGTAATTGTTGACCAAACGGCATCAGATGGAGTTGGCCCAGGTCGTTATAAGGCTCTTAGTCGTTTTTTACGACATCCACGAGCAAAGTAAGGGTTGGTAGTATTCGTAGCCACTACCACACAGCAACTCTAAATATATAATAAATTCCTTAAACATGGAAGACATTGAACAACAATGGATTCCAACGCCTATTAGTAAAGTTTTTGAATATTTAGACGAAAAAGACTGGACTGAATTGAATTAATTAATGATAATGAAGCTATTAGACACGTTAATAAAATTTTAAATACATATAATTCAATAATATTATATTTGCTAACAAGAATTTTATACATTTGACATTTATTTTGTATGACTTTGACATATATGTTATACTAGTTTCTGCCCCTGACTTTGTCCGCGTGGCATAGTCGCAAGTTACCCGCCGAGAGGCCGACCGCATGAGGAAAGACCGACGTATTCCCCGAGTGGGGGAAGTCGGTCGAGGAGAGGGTACTCCTCAAGGGGTATTCCGTCGGGCCGACCACTGGCGTTAAGTCACTCTGCTCCGGTGGTCGGCCCAACGACGAAGGTGACGTGTCACAGGTGGGTTACGGGTGTGCGTGCTTACGCCCCTCTGTCGCCCCGGACGGAGTGGTGCGAGGAGTGCGCCGACCCCAAAAAAAAAAAAAAGAGAAGTTAGCGTTAACCCAAAGTAACTATTCCACGCGGACTAAGTCCCGAACAGACGCTAGTCATAAATACACACATAGTAGGTACCTACCTGATCATTATTTTGCTGTGATGTTATTTTAACATTGCGATATCTCCTAAGATGTTCATAGAAATCAAATAATGTGAAGGGCTATTTTGTTTTAAATTAAATACTTGTGATGAATGACGTATTTATAATGACGTAACAACACTTATTTTCCAATTAAAAAGTAGCCTATGTCCTTTCTCAGACTTTAGACTCTCTGTACTCTTGTGTCTCTTTATCTGTGTACCAAATCTGTACTCTTGTGTCTCTTTATCTGTGTACCAAATTTTATTTAAATTGGTTCAGTAGTTTTGTCGTGAATGCGAGACAGACAGACGGATAGACAAAGTTACTTTCGCATTTATAATATTAGTAAGGATTCTATTTCCTTAATTTAATTTGTTGAGAAGAATCATTAATTTACTAATTTAAAATACCTGTGTATTAATGTTGATAATAACCTTTACATATTAATATAGTTTTTTTTAATGAAATATTTGTACGCCGGTACAAACGGCGAAACGTGATTGGACTCCATAATAATACTATCTAGCACCTTTTCTATGTATAAACATGCTTGAATAAATAAAGATTTATTATTATTATTATCCGCGTGGTGACGGAGTAAGAATACAATTCGCCACCCCTATCTTACTCGTGGGTGATCGTAAGATACGACTAAGGGATATAAAACGCATATAACATCTATGCAAGAGATGGAAAACTCGAAACAAAAGCCTATAACAACACGTCTGACCAGCGTGGTATAGTAGATCAATTTCCCTCCTATTAAAGAGGATGTTCGAGCCCAGCAGTGGGACATATATGAGCTGAGATGATTATGATGATTTTTTTTAAATATGCACGTTTGTTATTTCCTCACGCTATAAGTACTGAACCGATTGCGATGCACTTGATACATACTTATACCTATACCTGTGACTTTTAATCCAGAGATTTCTAGGGACTAAAACTTACGCGGGTGAAACGCGGACTGCATATAATGGTGGCACCACACTTCGCTATGTGTTATTCGTTATGCGCCTTATTGGCCGCATGCGACGAAGTGTGGAGGTCTCATTCGTCTGTATTTGCTTTACGCGCACACATAACGCATAAGCACGAATAGCAAATACGCGTATCCATCCACTTGTCGGTTTTTGCACACTTCAAAGGACACAAATAAGCCGAATATGTGTCGACTGCCCACACTTCGTTCATTCATTCGTTATGTTCACTCGCTACGGCGCGGTCATGTCTACACGGTCTTTTTGTAACTTGGTACTTATACAACAGGTATTGGTCAGATGCATTGAAGTAAAAATAAGCTGCCGCCACAGTCAACACGTCCATTTTCTATTTATGTGTCGGCGTGCCAAATATTTGGCATGATGGCATGATGGCACGAAGTGTGGAGTAGCATGTTCGTAATAAAGTGTTTGTCAAATATTTGGGCAAATAAATAGTAGCCGCATAACGAATAACACATAGCGAAGTGTGGTGCCACCATAAAATATACGAGTAGTCGCCGTCGTTATCTGTACGTTTAGATTCTTTAAACTACGCAACGATTAATCCAGAGATGATCTATCTCTGCCAATTTTAATACAAATCTGTTCAACTCCACCTAATGCCGTTTGGTTAACATTCCCAAAAGTCTGGGTGTTATTTGTGATAGGGGGTGATGAATCACCATCTTACCTGTGAATGTCACAAAAGCACACAGATTGACATGTATTTGCACGCCCTGCTGGGCAGAATATGATGTACCTAAATCTAAATGTAACACATGTTTATACCATATTTGAGCAAATAAAATGAATTGAATTAAATTGAAAAGATTACTATAAGTAGGTAACATATATATCATCATTAATCTCCTACTCTTATCCCAATTACTAGGGGTCGATACAATATGTACTCTTATTTCAGAGTAGGTACATATTGTAAAAGTTATTGGCAATAGTTTTATGACCGGCCGCCTGCCAGACGTCAACGCTCCTTGGGAATGTAATTGTTGACCAAACGGCGTCAGATGGAGTTGGTCCAAGTCGTTATAAGGCTCTCAGTCATCTTTTACGACATCCACGAGCAAAGTAAGGGTTGATAGTATTCGTAGCCGCTACCACACAACTAAGATAACATATACCTACGTAAGAGAAGAAAATCTTGAAATAAAGTTCTATATCAACACGTTTGGCCACCGTGCTATAAGTAAGTCAATTTTCCTCCTATTGTGGATGAAACTCGAGCCAATAATAGTACGCACAAGAGCCGAAATGATAATAATTATAAATTTGTAAAGAACAATACAAAGTTTAGCTCCTTAGTATAGTGCTTTTTAAAACGAAATATTCTACATTTGAAATAAAACTATTTTTACGCATTTCTATCGCATTTGTATGTGATATTTATAGTCTATCTAATCTAAGAAGTGCATTTTGACAGCTGTCGAAGCAAGTTGTTTAGGTATGTGAACCAAACCAAGTAATGTGTATACGTTTGACCAAGGTTATTGTGTATTAAAAAATGCGAAACGTCAAAATGCACTTCTTAGATTAGATGAACTATAATATCTCAAATTTTCGAACGCTTTACAGAGTTCATGGTCACGGGAAGTGTTTTTTTTTTGGCGGCCGGCTACGGTACGTCAAACCCCGCTAATCCGTCCGGGGCGACAGGGAAAGCGGCGCAAGACCCCGTAGACCCGTCCTACAATATACCTCTCGACGCCGTGTGGGTGGGTCACTGGTACGCGGTCTTTTTCTTCAGTGGCCCATCCGGCGGTCTGTCCTCACGGGTATCCTCTCATGTCGACACCCTGTCATCTCGACCCGTGGATCTCGATGTCGGGGTGTCATCCTCACGCGGTGGCCTCACTCCAAGGGCGACCAGACAATTCATCGTTCCGGTCACCCGCTGCCTCAGCTAGGGCGGCATGAGGCAGAGGTATTCATGCCTCTGCCGCCCCAGTCACCGGCGGCGTCGCGAATCCTCGAAGAGAAGATCCTCTCGGATTCGCTCCGCCGCTTCCTTCTGTGACATAACATACTCGCAGATTGCGTCCCAATTCCTCTCGCTGTCGTGCATGGCTTTCACGACGGCCGGCAGCGAGAGGTCGGCACCGATGGTAGCGACAAGGCCACGGCGCTACTAAGCCCAAATCACGTAGACCTCCAGCGTATGCTGCGCCGTGTCCCGGTCGCTGTCGCACTGTTGGCAGGACGGAGTTGTCTCCCTCCTTGCAGGGTACTTGCCGAAGCGACCGTGCCCCGTTAAGAACGGGAGGTCTAAACTATAACTAAACTAAAACTATATAAATATTCTATTTTCTAGTGAGAAATAGATTTTAAACCGTCCTTCGTTATAAATAAAAGTTCCTGTGCACTACTTTACAGCCTACAATCGCTTCACTTAATATAATTGTTTCACAAGAATGAAATAACAATATAATTAATATATAGAGCCTACTTAAGTAATAAGTATAATTATATAATTAAAATAATTATACTCAATTACCGGTAAACAACATTTGATATCAATTGACTGCACATATGGCGTGGTTGTTTAAGATACTGATCTTCCGTCTCAGTGCTACGGGTTCGATTCCCACGCATTAGAGTTTGAACCGGGGAATAGTACGTCACTCGCAGAGAGGCTGACCGCGTGAGGGCGACGCCCCGGCAGTTAGCTGGAGCGTCGACGGGGGATGGTACCCGAAAGGGTATCCCGCCGGGCTGGCCACGTATGGCAAGGAACACCACGAGGCCACGCGCTGCCCTTCCGTCGTGTGTCCGGGCCATAACTAACCCAAAATAAAAAAAAATAAAAAACGCATTAGAGTTCCAAGGTTATTGTCAAGGTATTGCTGTGTGATAATGATTATGGTGATGACCTTATCAAAACTATTTCATTGTTCTCATATCATTGACAAATCCTCTTTCCTACACTTTGTTCCTACAGCTGAGCGGTATTGGGAGCTGTATTTAGCATTGCCGACTTAAGCCTCCAAAAAGTTCATGCTGCCACTGAGTTGTATCCCTACAGCTATAAATGGCGGCAAATGGAGACAAATGGCTAGAACTGGAGAAGGCCTGTACCCGAGACGGGTCCAAACCAATTAGATAATGGTATATAATACACATAGTTTTGTAATAAAATATAGTTATATTATCAGTTTAAGTATATTATGTTAACTTATCTTTTTTTTTCGGTTATGGAATAATTGGGCTTCTTATCTTATTATTATTTATTTATTATAGTCTATCTAATCTAAGAAGTGCACTTTGACAGCTGTCGCAGTAAGTTGTCTAGGTATGTGAACCAAATAATCGCTATCGAAAATATCCGATTTTACTGAGAAATCGATATTGATTCTTTATAATTAATAATCGGTTTATTTTTTATTTTTCAAAAAGATCACCTTTTTAATTAAGTGCTAAAGTGTGCACCTGAATAAATTAAGTGCTAAATTAGTACTAAACAAATTTAATTATTTCAGCATAGAGTCTATTATATTGTCTATTATATTTGAGTATATCATATTTAGTAGGATTAGGTTAATTAAAAACAAAAACTGAATTTGAAAATAGCTATTTATTTAGAATTACTACTATTACTTGAATTATCAGCGTCGCGAACATTAATAATTATTTCCTCATCAATTAAAGTATCGAAATGTACATCTCTGTCAAAATCTCTATTCGATTAATTGTATTATTCTAATATTTTTACCGATTGTTTGGATATTCGTGAATTGGAAGTTGTCAAGCACTACTGTATAGAACGTGATGACGTGACATTGTTAGGTCGTCATTAACAATTACTATTTACCATGTAATTTTTATTTTAAATAAGTTTTACGATTTTCAACATTAGATTATTGTACAAGAAAGTCACCCGCAATGTTAATTATGTAAATAACTTAATAGTTGTTTAAAATTTCAGACTTAGTGTTTACAATAATGTGTATACGTTTGACCGAGGTTATTGTGTATTAAAAAATGCAAAACGTCAAAATGCACTTCTTAGATTAGATGAACTATAGCTATAAAATCCTTTGTACTACCAGAGGTACACAGCTAGGCCGAGCCCTTTCTTTGTTGTGAATATCGTGATAAAAGAATAATGTAGCCTTTTATTGCAAAATTTCTCAGCAACAAGCCCCAAGGTGTTAATACAGCAGTATTTCTTTCTTTTGTAATTTCTATAAAGTGGGATAAAAAATAATGTTTTTTATTGAACATAGTCCTCCTCATAAGAGGCATTAATGGCATAATCACCGCACTTAGCATGTAGGGCGACGAGTGGAGTTGGTGTCATAAGCCTGCCAATAATCCCTCAAGCGTTTTTTACGACTTCCACAAGCAATTAAGGGGTAAAAAAGATTATAAGAATAAAAATTGCAGTTAATAATATTATGGCAAAAAATATAATTCCAATCCTATGTATAGCCGCCAAACGTAGAATAATAGATCAATTATTCTGCTATTCTGGAAAAAAGATTTAGACAAACAGAATAAACATATACCAGGTACTACTTTTATTTGTTGTACTATTTTTGTGTATGTTTAGCTGTTAGCTACAAAGGGCTTTAACAACTTAGGGGGCGGCTATAGGTGAGCGCTGAGGGCTATCAACCCGGAACTATGTATTACGGTTTCGGTTCCAATAAAATATTCCATAGCCATTTTCCCTCCTATAGTTATATAGAAATGCTGTGCGGTAGCGGCTACGAATACTACCAACCCTTACCTTGTTCATGGATGTCATAAAAGATGACTATGAGCCTTATAACGACCTGGGCCAACTCCATCTGATACTGTTTGGTCAACAATTACATTCCCAAGGAGACATCTGACAGGCGGCCGGTCATAAAACTATTGCCAATAACTTTTACAATAATAATATGTTATATTAAAGAAGAGTACATATTGTATCGACCCCAAGTAATTGGGATAAGAGTAGGAGAATGACGAGTTATATAGAAATACCTAAATAAAAAATAACATTTTACTGCATAAAAATGTTATTTAATGTCACATGGCGATGGTTACGAATACAACCAACTCTAACATTGCTCGTGGGTATCGTAAAAGACTACTAAAGACTTTACCTGGATTAGGCTAACTCCATCTAATGGCGTAACTTTTATGTCTATACGTTACACTACTCAGCTTGAGCCTCCTCTATAACATACATACATACACATACATATCATCACGCCATATCCCTTGCAGGGTAGGCAGAGAGAACAGAGTGCCAGAGAACTCTATCTCTGCATACTTCACTCGCTTCCTCAACATTCATAATTCTCTTCATACACGCTCGCCGGTTTCGGAGACTCTTGACTCCACCTTCCTTCGGTACATGACCGATCTGGTCTAGGTAGGTTAGTCTCGGTCTCCCTCGGTACCTACATCCTTCCACTTTCGCATTGTATATCTTCTTAAGCAGGCGTTCGTTCGGCATTCTTTCCACATGTCCGAACCATCGGAGCATTCCCTTTCGCATCTTTACACCAATACTCTCATACCTACTCGCTCTCTTACGTCGTCGTTACGAATGCGGTCGGTCAGCCTAACTCCACAGATTTTCCGCAGAGATCGCATTTCGACCGTATTAATTTTACTTTCATACTCTTTCTGCCTCCTCTATAATAAGAGGGAAATTGACTTACTTAGATATCCAGCTGTTGGTATAGGGTTGGTATATAAACCTTTATATTTCGAGTTTTCCTTCAACGTCTAACGAAGCAACGTCTTATAGCACAGATAAATGAAAAATTGCGAAATTTTAATAATTTTAAACTTACTACCCTTTTCCTCATGAACGCGTAGAGGTATTAAATTGAAATTTATATCAAATACTCAGATCTATAATACCTTTAAGCTGTAATAAAATCAAACTTCTATGTCAACACAATCAAAAGAAACAGAAATTTAAGCCGCATATTTTCAAACACGCAACTACTCGCAGGGGAATCAAAACCTAAACGGTACTTTCAGTTGACCTAGAATCTTGAGATTTCGCATGAAGCAACGATTTATAGCATGTATAAAGGAAAAATGCCGAAAACCTTAAATTTTTAGTTACATCACATATTTTTTTTAGTTTTACGGAACCCTTCGTGCGCGAGTACAACTCGCACTTGGCCGATTCTTTTTAAACTGTGGATCGCGAACCATTTCTTTACTCTGGCCCGTACCGACCAGCACGACGTAGAAAACGCAGTGTGCACTAGGAGGACTGTAAAATCTTGTTCAGTTGATCATCAACAAGCGTGCTTCTATACTTCGTTCGGTGAGCAAGAGAGTGGTCAGCCCCCTTTTCTGGGTGGGTTGTTGAGGTTTTCATTGGTAGGCAGTGGCCTAGCTAAGGCACTGGTTCTGCAAAGGTCTATGGGCGGCAGTAACACTTACCATCAGGTGTGCTGCTTACTCGTTTGGGACCAAAAGCAACAAAATAAAATCACACCGTCATATTGAATTACATAAGCTACAATTTAATAATGAGATTTGTTTAAAACAACAATTATTTAAAAAAAAACATTATTTTATATAATTAAAGACCGCATTAAAATAGCAAAAAGAAAGAAGAAGATATACAATGCGAAAGTGGAAGGATGTAGGTACCGGGGGAGACCGAGACTAACCTACCTAGACCAGATCGGTCATGTACTGAAGGAAGGTGGAGTCAAGAGTCTCCGAAACCGGCGAGCGTGTATGAAGAGAATTATGAATGTTGAGTAAGCGAATGTTGAGTAAGGAGAGAGCATTTGACACGGTTGTACGAAAGGAACTTTGGGACATTTTACCGGAGTATGGTATTAACGGTAAACTGCTACAGGCTGTGCAGTCCAGTTACATGGGCTGTAGAGCCTGTGTGCGGCTGGATGATGGAATGTCGCCTTAGTTTGACGTCAATATCGGCGTTAAGCAGGGGTGCGTTCTGTCAGCCAGGCTGTTTATCATATATCTGGATAAATGTCTCCAAAGGTTGAACGATATGAATGTGGGAGTCCAGATGGGCGACTCAGTGGTCACTGCTCTGCTTTATGCAGATGATGCAGTCCTGCTGGCACAGTCAGCGATTGACCTGCAGACCCTAGTCGACACAATGACAGAAGATTGTAAGAAAAGGGGTCTACGCGTGAATGTGAGCAAAACCAAAATAATGGTCTTTGAAAGAGATAAAACCAGAACAGATGTAAGAGTAACAATAGGTAATGATGTACTAGAGCAAGTGGAAGAATTTGTATATCTTGGATGTGGATTTAGCCGAGATGGAAGGTACACCACTGATATAGAGCGAAGAGTGAATGCGGGAAATAGAGTGAAAGGAGCGTTGGGGCAACTTCTCGGCAGCCACCACCTCAGCCAGAAGGCACGTGTAGCAATACATAACGCAGTGCTTGTCCCAACATTACTGTATGGAAGCGAGAGTTGGGTATGCAGAAAAGAGTATGATAGTAAAATTAATGCGGTCGAAATGCGATCTCTGCGGAAAATCTGTGGAGTTAGGCTGACCGACCGCATTCGTAACGACGACGTAAGAGAGCGAGTAGGTATGAAAGAGAGTATTGGTGTAAAGATGCGAAAGGGAATGCTCCGATGGTTCGGACATGTGGAAAGAATGCCGAACGAACGCCTGCTTAAGAAGATATACAATGCGAAAGTGGAAGGATGTAGGTACCGAGGGAGACCGAGACTAACCTACCTAGACCAGATCGGTCATGTACTGAAGGAAGGTGGAGTCAAGAGTCTCCGAAACCGGCGAGCGTGTATGAAGAGAATTATGAATGTTGAGGAAGCGAGTGAAGTATGCAGAGATAGAGTTCTCTGGCACTCTGTTCTCTCTGCCTACCCTGCAAGGGATATGGCGTGATGATATGTATGTGTATGTATGTAGTAAGCGAGTGAAGTATGCAAAGATAGAGTTCTCTGGCACTCTGTTGTCTCTGCCTACCCTGCAAGGGATATGGCGTGATGATATGTATGTATATATGTGTATTAAAAAGGCAAAAATAAAAAAAAAAACAATTATTTTTTATAATTATTTTGAAAACCAAAAAGCCACCACCACCCACCAATCCGAAACCAGTGAGAAATATGCTGGCAACAATGCCAAGTTGTGTGCCAAGTAAAGGTCATCATTACAGCCACGTGTTAAGGAGGCGGGCGGTAAGGAACTTACTACCACGAACCCATACGTGACCCATTTTTACATTTTTTACAAATTTTTTAAAGATACAATTTATTAAAAAAACAACACAGAGTGTTGTCCCTATACTAACGTGACCATTTATTCTTTGACTCAAAACGGAACATTATAGTCGGGTAGTCAATTAAAAAACACTTTTTAAAGGTATTCAGAAAAAGTTAGTTAACTTAAAAATTAAGAATTGAAAAATATACGCGAAATGTTTAGTTACCCTATTTATCAGAGGAAAAATTTGCTTTAATATAACTGGTAAAGATTTTAAGTAAGAATAAAACTCTTGGCACGTTTTTAAATTACTCAAATCCAACCTTTGCGCGGTTGCCGAAAACGAAACAAAAAAAAATACAAACGCGACAGAATCCGTAAAAGTAGTTTTATTTCAAATATGAATGAATACTCGGGGTTAAAGTGTTTATATACAATGATTTTTGTTTATTTTGTTTCAAAAGTAATTATAGAAAATCCGCTTTTAAAAATACCTGGGTTGTGACGAAGAAGAATATATTGAGGAGTCTGTGGCTACGGAGTCAGTCGATCATGGTAAAGAGCCGATCATGAAACCCTACTATCAGATATATTTACGCTCGAATACACGTCAAACATACGATTTACAAATGGATTTAAGATGAATTAGTGGTAAAGAAATGAATATTCATTACATAAATAAATATTTCACCACTTTTCTTGCTTTAGATATTGTGAAAATCGACTAAGGGTTTATAATACGCATATAATATCTACTTAAAGGACGAAGAACTCAACATAAAATGCTACTGACTAATCTGACCAGCATGGTACAGTCAATAGAATAATATAGATTAATTTCTCTCCTATTCTGAAGGCGGCTGGAGGCCAACAATGAGCTATTTATGAGCTGAGTTGATGATAATTTAGTACAAAACAGCTGCTTTATAGGTCAAAAGGATAATATTACCGAAACGTAGGATTTAAAGATACTTAAAATTAATAACAATATGTTCTCTGTTTTCTAGGAACCCCAACCGCTGCAACCATGGTCTAGAACTTGGAATGCAACTATACCAGCTACTGCGTGCCTACAATATGATCCTTTAGACAAGAGCATTTTGGGCAAGTAGAACCATATCTCTCTACTTGGCTCTTATCATTGTGACAAATAGGAGCGTAATAGTTTCTGAAAATGTAACATTTTCAGAAACTAAATAACTAACACTAAATCGAATAAAATGTAGTTACAATTGCTATCCAGCCTTTTGAGCAGTCACCGTTTTCATAGCAACAATTGAGATAACAAATATTTATGTATTATGGTAATATTATTACTAATTTCGTGCGAGTGAATTGAAGCTTATCCTCAAATTATTCTCATACCTGGCGCCTTATATGAAAATCGATTCCTAAGGAGTAAACTCCAATAATAGCATTAAATTATTAAACGTATTAAATAGTTGATCAGACGTCGATTTTATACTAAAGTGTGGTACTAGACTACCCGGCATGACCATTTATAGCTGCAAGCAGAAAACCGCGAGTACTAATATTGGAATATACCGAGAGAAAGTTCGTTTACGAGGTTGCAGAGGTTCTTCCAAATCTGAGTATATTTTTTTTTCTTTTCTTAAAAAAACATCACTCTGCACTAAGGAAATAATCCTTATCTTGCGGGGGACTTTACAAACATACAATTAACGCAGACAAATTACACCCAGGCTCAGAACAACGAGTAGATATCGAATCCATGACACTGGCACGGAAGGTCGGTATCTTAACCACTACACCATCTATGCAATCAATTCTGTATCGATTAATTATATACTAAGTATAATAATGAGAGAATAGATTAAGTATAAATGATAAGAGAATGTACATAGCGCAACCGAACCGACCAGCACCAGGAGGGTGCGCGGCGCCATATTCTCATATCCCTATTGTATTACTGCCTCATTGCCATGTAGATTGACGATCAATACCAATTTCGGTACATAATTGTGTACGCCTATGTATTTATAATTTTTGCGTGCATTTGTGTTTTGCCATTTCAAACAAAAAGGTAAGGCGCTTTTCAAAAAATATCTCTTATTTTCGACTAGCACATTTTATTCTCATAATCTCACTTTTCTCTTTTATGAAGAAGTGTGATATATAAAAGTAATTTTTGATTCCTACTAATGGAAGACCTTTGCTATCTACATGAATAAGTGCTGTTGAAAATATCTTATAAATTTGGATTCAAATCCGGGCCTTTGTTATCTTTTGAAGGCTTAGAACTATTATCCATTAAAGCCATATCAAACAATACGCCACCTATGCATCCAGCAGCTAAAGGGCATTGTACCGTAATCACTGCACTTGGCGTTGACAATAGCTATTGATGTTGTATGTTTCCTATAAGAATACTGCTGTCTAAAGACCTGGTCAGCCCTCAGATTGTTTCTGCAACTGCCGCTGTAAGGGGTTGAAGTACATTTAATTATTAACTCGCCATAAGCCGTCAATTAAATTGGGCTAAAAAATTATATAATCAAACGATATGTGTTTTATGACCTCTGATTATTTTTTCTTTTTATAAGGCACCATGTGAAACTTTTAAGCGAACCTCCCTCCCGCTCACCACTTCGAAAACAAAGACGTTATACTCATCATCATCCACTACTTGGGGTCGACGAAATATGCAGTCTACTTCCATCGTACATATTCCAAAAGTTTCATTAGTTTTATGACGCCTGCCTGACATCAACCCTCCTTCGAAACGCAATCGTTGACCAGTCGACGTTAGATGGAGTTAGCTTAGGTGAATGTAAAGCTCTTAATCGTCTTTTACGACATCCATATGCAAAATAAAGGTTTATAACCAACATAACCAACACCACACAGCTCAAAGGCTTATACTACAAATTAATACATAAATTGCATCTCTTTACCAGGTAGTGAAGATTGTCTCTTCTTGAATGTATATACTCCTCAGTTGCGCTCAGACGCGATACTACCAGTGCTGGTGTTCATTCACGGGGGCGCTTTCATGTACGGCAACAGCTCTATATACGGGGCTGCTAATATTATGGACTGGGATATGGTTGTTGTAACAATAAATTACAGGCTTGGACCCTACGGTGAGGAAAATTTAATTGTTAAAAAAACAATCCCTATACGGCGATACTTAGGAGAGTCTTTATCTGGAAATGCAATGTATGTAACCTTACTTTATTATTGTTGTGCAAACTGTACATTATTTAGTGGATAGAAAAATTTAAATAAAATCCTAAATTGGCATACACTAATAGTATATGTAGTTTCACTGTTATTGGAGTATATTCATGTCCAACTAGGGAACAAATGAATGCTGGAAAAGAATAAGGATCTCTGATTCTGGTAGTTAGGTGTAGCTGGTATTTTACTTTCTTTCAGTATGATAAAGATACGCGGCTACTCTTATTAGAGTATTCATGATCGGATACCGTCTTTTTAATAAGATCCTGGCAGCTTTCTTTCTGTATTATAGTTTGGTAAATTGAAAAAAATATTTGAGGAATGACACCACACTGGTGCTATTAAATTCATTTTTAATTTGGTTATAGCGCATACATTTAAAATATATAATATAAGTAAAGATGAATGACATATTTAAAGCCAAGAGTTTAGATATACTGTGCAGAAAATATCGAGTTTAAACTTTAAATCAAATCCAAGACGATAACTAATGTCAATTTTGTAGGTTTCCTGAGTACAGGTGATGATATTGTACCTGGAAATAATGGGCTGAAGGATCAGTCGTTTGCATTACGTTGGGTGAAGAACAATATAGTGATGTTTGGTGGTAATCCTGATAGTATTACGCTTTCAGGAGAGTCAGCTGGTGGTGTGAGCGTACATTATCATTTTTTGTCTCCTATGTCCAGAGGTATGTTATGGAATATCGAGTTTATTGACTATTCAGGCCAAATTTTCGGATTAATTAAATAATAAATTATAAAGATGCGTGATTTATATATAGTCACGCAAAAAAAAAATATAATGCGTCTTGGTTCAAGACGAGATAATTATTATTAAGAGATCTTAGTACCACGCTGGTCAAACAGGTTGATAAGGTCTTATTCAAGCATTTTTTTCTCTCACATTGATATTATCTGCTTAGATTGCTTAGTTCATTTTACGGCACCTACGTGAAAGGATGTGGTGAAAATTGTATCTATTCTTACTCCATCACATCACAGTCAAATCTTCTTTTCTTTCAGAGTTTCTACTAAGTTGTAAATAACTGTAACTTTTTAGGCCTTTTCGAAAGAGGTTTCTCGTATAGCGGATCAGCTTTTTGTCCTTGGTCCCAATCTATTAAACCTGAACAGAAAGCCAAGACCTTAGCCTCTATAGTAGGCTGTCCAACTAAAACTAATAAGGAATTGATTGATTGCCTTTCCTACAAACCTGCAGAAGACATCATAAAGGCGCAAATTCAGATGTTGGCAAGTATTGAAAATGTTTTAATAATTGTTACAATTCCCATTATTATTTTCGAGGAGAAATTAGTTTGGTACACTCCTATTAGGTATTCCGACGTGATCCGTCATAATTATGCCGTTAATTGCATTCGTATTATTCGCATCACCTACGAAAACATTATTCTCACTAATATAAACCATATGTACAAGATTTTTAAGTTTTTCATCAATCTCATCGAAGTTCATTATTAGATAAATGCTTGTATACGAAGAAGAATAAGACCGTAATCAACGCGCTTACCAGTGTTAGCTACAGCAGATCTAATGTTACAAGATTCGCAATAGAATACTGCACACTTAATATTCGTTTAGGCGAATTTTAGTAATCCTGTAGTAAATTGGGATGCGATAATCTTAAAAATAAATCAGCTAAATTGTGAATGTGCTCCCATTTTTAATAAACCAAACTTCTATCAAGGAAGAGATTCTTTTATTACGGAGAATGAATTTAATAATGGACAGAAATAATTTAAAAAATCATGCCTGGATTATTCAAGTAATGGTTCTGTAAGAAAATCAACTCCGTATATCAAAGAGTTGATTTGTTGCTTAGATCGCTACATTATGTTTTTCTTCTTTTATTACTTATAATGACAAACCAGTAAGCAATATATCTGATGGTAAGTGATACTGCTGCGCATAGACTTTTTCAATACCAGGAGTACAGCTAGGCCACTACTGACCCTATATGTATGGCCTTTCTCCCTTCTCAGGTAATTAAAAACCTATATAACGTATTTTCTTGAACTCACACCCAGGAATGGAAGATCCAGTTGTTCACACCCTTTACACCAGTAGTGGAGGCACTTGAAGTGCAGAACCCTTTCATCCAGCAATACGCGTATCATGCTACTAGTGCAGGAGTTATGATGAATGTGCCACTCGTCGCTACATTTTGCTCTGAAGAAGGACTGTATCCAGCTGCTGGTAATCTATCTGCTACTATTTATTGAATTGTGTATTATTATTTGAATTGTGGTAGGACCACGCTGTGGACAGTTCTCTGTCTACAGCCGCGGGCCGGTCCGTCCGGGGTAGTACCACACTCTCGCAGAAGATCGACGTCTGAGTAATAGCAATGTGCTATTGCGCTTCGTTCGGTGAGCGAGAGAGCCGGAAGCCTAACTGGGGTGGGTTCAGGGTTGTATTGGTAGGCAGCGGCCTAGCTATACCATTGGCAAAGGTCCATGGGCGGCAGTGACACTTACCATCAGGTGTGCTGTCTGCTCGTTTGCCGCCATAAGCAATAAAAAAAAAAAAAAAAAAAATTAATATTGGCACAGCTGTTAATTTGTAAATTTCAAATAACTACATATAAAAATACTTTATTATTCTAACTGCAGATACTGCATGTATGAATTCACCATAGTATCAAAGGGATACTTTTTTGACAAACTGGCCTCAAATTGTCCAATTCTGCTGGGTGTCTTGAAAAGAGCCAAGTGTTACTTCACAGCGAGACAACGACTTGTCGTCTACAAAGTACAAGTTCATCCACACGTGGAGTAACTGCTTACATCTCTGCTCCCGAACATCAGCTTGAACCTTGACTTCCTGAAAATACGTACTGCTCGAATTTTCAATGAATTGAAGTCGTTGGAGTGGCGGAGAAACTTTCTCTATATGTTCTATCGACTATTTAATTTACTCTGAGGAACAGTTTTACTTACACCAGCATCTCCCATCTCTCTTCCACCTATACCAACTGGAAAGGATATCGTCTTCAACGGTACGGTCGTTTTCAGCGCTCATTTACTCTCACGGACGTACAGATTCTATAATGAATATTTACGATTTTCCCGAGCACTTTGATATGTCTATTTTCAAACAAGGCTTAAGACGAATACTCTATTCATGGTAGGGACTAGTCTGTACCGATGGTATTGGTTTATAAGCGACAATTACCACTTATCAAGTGGTGACTGACTGTGGTGGGCTACTTACTTGTTTGAGAACAAAAGGAAATAATAAAAAAGCATCCTGAGCAAAGCAAAGCAGATATGCGGCCCCAAAAACCTGCTGCATTACCCGGCAGCGTCAATTGAGCAGGGCACTAGTACAGTTGGCTTTATTGGCCTGTCCGACGAGCTACCAGGTCACCAGGTAAGATCTGGATTCAATCCCTGAATAAGTTGATTTACTTTAAAACATACAATGAACATAATATAAATAACATTTCGACTCAGAATTACATGCCTGAAAATCAAATTAGGCATACTCGGTATCATTAATTCATCTCGCTTTGTATACATACTACTGCTGGGTTCCAGCCTCCTACATAATAAGAGGAAAATTGACTTAATATACCACGCTGATCAGACGGTTTGGTATGGAATTTTATTTCAAATTCATTCTCTTGCGTGGATATTATCTTTAAATTATATCCCTTAGTTGTACGTACCCAGCAAGAAATCAGAATGATGAATTGTATTCTTATTTCACCACGTTACGAAGAGCTTATATGAGACGCTACTTAGACTATTACTCTGTCTCCATAACAATTATAAAAGAATTGCGTTACCCTGTTTTTTGTTTCAGCATACCAAATCGAACCTTCTACATTATTGGAGCTAGAGAATAATTGGGATCAGCTAGCCTCTAACATTTTTGTGTACAATGATACACTGCCTTTAAACCGCCGCTTTGAAATCGCTCAACGTATCAAACAACATTATTTAGGAGGCAGATCTGTTAGCCAAGACACTTTCTCGCAATTAGTTAAGGTATATATATTTTTTTAAATACACGAATCCTGCATTGGGGAACTAATCTTTGTATTGAAACAAACTTTACAAACAAACGGAATATACGTAACAATTACTATATAGTCATCATTGCAGTCATTTATACATATTAATTAATGAAAGAGATGAAGCCAGAACAGATGTAAGAGTAACAATAGGTAATGATGTACTAGAGCAAGTGGATGAATTTGTATATCTTGGATGTGGATTTAGCCGAGATGGAAGGTACACCACTGATATAGAGCGAAGAGTGAATGCGGGAAATAGAGTGAACGGAGCGTTGGGGCAACTTCTCGGTAGCCACCACCTCAGCCAGAAGGCACGTGTAGCAATACATAACGCAGTGCTTGTCCCAATATTACTGTATGGAAGCAAGAGTTGGGTATGCAGAAAAGAGTATGAAAGTAAAATTAATGCGGTCAAAATGCGATCTCTATGGAAAATCTGTGGAGTTAGGCTGATCGATCGCATTCGTAACGACGACGTAAGAGAGCGAGTAGGTATGAAAGAGAGTATTGGTGTAAAGATGCGAAAGGGAATGCTCTGATGGTTCGGACATGTGGAAAGAATGCCGAACGAACGTCTGGTTAAGAAGATATACAATGCGAAAGTGGAAGGATGTAGGTACCGGGGAGATCGAGACTAACCTACCTAGACCAGATCGGTCATGTACTGAAGGAAGGTGGAGTCAAGAGTCTCCGAAACCGGCGAGCGTGTATGAAGAGAATTATGAATGTTGAGGAAGCGAGTGAAGTATGCAAGATAGAGTTCTCTGGCACTCTGTTCTCTCTGCCTATCCTGGAAAGGACATGGCTTGATGTTATGTATGTATGTATGTATTAATTAATGTTAAAAATGACTATGATTTATTTAGTACTAGCTTTTGCCCGCGGCTTGGCCCGCGTAAAAGGTTACTTTCCTAAAGTTTTTCATCCCCTATTTTTACTTTAAGAGTAAATTTTTTACAAAATGTTAATGTCATATTTATTTATATCTAATCAATAGCCTAAAAATAAGTTTCAGGCTTCATTCCCCTTTACAGGCCTTTTTTGTATTAAAAAGTAGACTATGTCCTGTATCTGGCTCTAGACTATCTGTGTACCAAATTTTATTTAGATCGATTGTGTAGTTTTGGCGTGAAAGAGCAACATACAGACAGAGTTACTTTCGCATTTTTAATATTAGTAAGGATATAATTCAGGGTTATGGCCACCATAACTCTTTTATTACGATTCATTGTAATAAACCAGAGAGAAAAATATTTCACTGTATTTGCCCGCAGTTGTCGTAAAACTTACCTATATGTCGCAATTTGATGGCATCACTATGAATGAAGGGAAACGCTACATGAAGTAGTGTCAACTTTTATAGCCAATATAGTATAGTAGGCTAATTTCTCTCCCATTTTATATACTTCGGGAATATAAAACGTATATAACATCTATTCAAGAGAAGGAAAGCTCGAAATAAAACCCTATATCAACACGTCTGACCAGCGTGGTATAAGTATAGTAAGTAAATTTCCCTCCCATTGCGGAGGAGGCTCGAGCCTAACAGTGGGTCGGATATGAGCTAAGAATGATGATGATGATATCTTTAAAGACAGTTGAAAGGCACATCTAGTAAATACGCTAAAATTTTTAATTGGCAATGTTAAGTGACGAGATGGATAAAAATTATAAAAACCCGATTAAGAGCGAAAAATGATTGTCACAAGTGAGATTTGAAACCACACCTATTGGAAATCCGTTCCAATCGCGCTGCCACTTGCCACCACCGTGAACTATTGTAGGACATTCAATTGTAGCAATCATTTTTCGCTCGTAATCGGGTTTTTATAAATAATCAAGCATATTAAATGCTAAATTTCAGTAATTTAGATAAAATTTAGTGAGGATTATCATAGAATGTTTGCAAGTTTATTTCTTGGTATTTATCTACAGGCTCTTAGCGACCGTTTATTTATATCTGATGTAGGCAAGATGGCACAGCTGCATGCAGCTAGCTCATGGCAACCGACTTATGTCTTAAGATACGCTTTCAGAGGATCTTGGAGTTTATCAAATTCTATAGCACGCAACAATGTTAATTACGGTAAGACATTAAATACTCTTAGAATAGGGGTCGATATAAGTTAGAATACATTTTATAGACTGAAATATACATAATAGCATGACTGTAGTGAAACTTGACACAATCAGGCCTGCCCTAGGGGAGATATTGCCATAATAGCTAGGTATACTTGGTATTATAAGTTTTCTAAGGGAATGCTGCTGCCAACTTCCTTAGGAAACTAAGGTTTGGTGGATTGTGTTCGCAACAATTATCTTAACAGTCACGAAAAAACCTTAATCGAGTTTAAAATTGAGTATGGTTTTTAATATTGTAATTAAAAAAAATCAGGTTGTTCTCTTTTGTGGAAAAGAAAGCTCTATCAAAATGCAAGCTAAAAAATATCACCAGCCGTTGTTAGATGTGTGTGAACAACTATCATTTTACTAAATTGAAAAACGAGAGGGTTCTCAATTCGACTGGTTTCTTTTTTTTAATCTATTTTAAGGCATATTTTCGTGATTTTTTTTTTTGTTGAAAAGCGGATAGTAAAGGTTTCTTAAATGGCTACAAAGTGGATGACGCAACGTGGGGCAATCCTTACCCGACTAGGATGACTGATGATATTTTAAAAGTCGCAAGGAGCTGGATGCATATGGCATTTTGAGTATTATTCTCGTAGAAAGGACTGTACCTAAGAGTGGATAGCTATAGGCTGATGAATGGGTGGATAAAGAGGATTTCATGAGTGTGATAATTTTTAAAACTTTGAGCTCGTGATATTATTTACATTTTACACACACAAACACACACATTCTGCAATGATAGACATTGCAATTGTAAATTATAAAACTATGTGAGTTGACAAAGAATTTATTCAAATTTTCATTTCTCTTAGTACTATTTTCTACTTACATACGTGGCCGTATAGCGGTGGTTGGTATGAATACTACCAACCTTTACATTACTCGTGGAGATCGTAAAAGGGAACTCAAAGAAGAAAAAAGCTTTACATGAACCTGAGCCAACGCCAAACGCCGTATTTTCAATAATTAGATTCACAAGAACAAGAAAATTATCCATATGGTGACGGAGTAAGAATACAATTCACCAACCCCTATCTTACCCGTGGATGATCGTAAAAGACGAATATATGATATAAAAACGCATATAACATCTATGTATGCGAATGAAAACTCGAAACAAAACCCTATACCAACACGTTTGACCAGCGCGGTATAGTAGGTTAACTTCCCTCCCATTACGGAGGAGGCCCGAGCTTAACAATGGGACATGTATGGGCTGTGATGATGATGATAATGACGAGATTCACAAGAAGGGTCAGGCAATTAAGTGGTCATAAAACTATTGCCAAAACTTTTGCAATATATACAATGAAGACGAGAGAAAATTATATATTTCTTATTAAATTAAAATCAAGATAATACCCGCTTGAAAGGAAGTGCAGACATTATATATTTAGGCCAGAACACGATCTGCTAATCTGTATTAGGATTATTTTCATGCAGGCGTAAGTCACGGTGATGATATTCTAAGAATCTTTAAAGTACCTGGACTGGATAGCAATGAACCTGAAGATAAAGCCATTATCGATGAACTCATCAATATAATATACACCTATTCTGTTTCTGGGTGAGTATATTAAATTGTTAATTTATTATATATATAAGAGGTTTCCACCTATGTATTCACTCATCACGATATCTCTGGACCCATAAGGCCTACAGAATTTAAATTTGGTAGGGATATTCCTTTCACCAAGTAGAGGCCAGGCCATCAGGTGTGCTGCTTGCATGTTTGCCACCATGAGCTATAAAAATAAAATATATATTAATGTATGCTTAATATTTTAATAATCACACCATTTTTAAACATCATGCTGTATAGTAGCAGCTACGAATACTACCAACCATTACTTTGCTCGTGGATGTCATAAAAGACGACTAAGAGCATTATAACGACCTGGGCCAACTCCATCTGATGTCGTTTGGTCAACAATTACATTCCCAAGGAGGGTTGACGTCTGGCAGGCGGCCGGCCATAAAACTATTGCCAATAACTATTACAATATGTACTATGAAAGAGGAGTACATATTTTATCGACCCCAAGTAATTGGGATAAGAGTAGGGGAATGATGACCATTTTTAATCATCAGTATTCAGTTCGAGCCTCTTTCATAATAGGAGGAAAATTGACCTATTTTCCCATTTTGACTAGAAGATTTGATATAGGGTTATATTTCGAGTTTCCCTTCTCTTATATAGATATTATCTGTACATTATAATTCCTTACGTCTTTTACGATGTCATCCACGGTAAAAAAGGTGAATTGTATTCTTACTACGTAAAAACACGAAGAATGCTCTACGAAGTCGAAGATAGTCGATTGTCCTTTTCTAAGTATCGACGTGCAACATTTATCACTAGTACTGCAGTAGCTTTAGTAAATAACATTTCTAACAATAATTTTTATTGTTGAATATAAAATGAATGTTAGCTGTTTGACTGGAAAACACTTATATTCTAGTTATGCCAGCAGTTTGGCTGCCATGGATAAATTACAATATATAATCCTATCATTGTATTTAAAAACCTATCTCCTAGCCTGACAGTAGACAATATTAACAATATTCATAATTCAAACATCAATGGCGATTATGTTGTCTCAGTGGTTATTATATTTCGTCGAATTGTTTAACATTTAAAAACACTGATCTGCTCAGCATTATGTATTATAACCTAACTTTTCTCGTTAATCAGAACCATCTGAGATGTTCTAAAAAGGATAGCAGAATTATAATAATACTAATAATATTATTTACAGAACTCCAAAGTTAAACCGCTCAGGAAGTGTCTGGCTGCCGGTCAAGCCAGGAGCAGTAGAGCTCAATTATATGGATCTTCTGTCCCCGACAAAAGCTGAAATGAAATCATCCATCAACTTCGGCAATAAATTGTTCTGGGACCAAATAGGTTTCAACGAGAACGAATACTACTGCGGCAACTGCGGAACATCTTAAATTATTATGTTCTATATGTTTCAATTCAGGAATATTAGCAGTACTATCTTGATTCATTGATAATTTGGACAATACACGCTATGCAATCTTTTATCTATCATCTATATTCTATCCCCTTTCTATTTTACATAATACATATAAATTTAAAGTGAAGTTGGAAAAATGAGCTCAATAAAACAGCCCGTTTCAACTGGATTCAAGTAGCCCAATCTAAAGAAGACTGCCTATGTTTGAAGGAACCCTTGCCTGGAAAGGAGTTCTTGCACATGACTAAATAGTAAACTTGAAAAAAAAAACAAAGATCTAATTTTAATTGCTAACAAAAATTTATAATGCATTGAATTTCCTTTATTTTATTTTTAATAATCTCCAAGAATTTTACTAAAGAATTCAATTCTTGAAATAGTAGTAGGACTGTTGACAATTTTCATTCGCAGAAAATCGACGTTTTTGCAATGGCAATATGCTGTTGCGCTTCGTTCAATGAGCGAGAGAGCCAGAAGCCCAACTGTTTGGGTGGGTTTTGGTTGGTAGGCAGTGGCCTTTTTTTTTTTTTTTTTTTTTTGTTGACGCTGGGAAACGCTTTTGCGCGCTAACCCCTGCCCGCCGATGTCAAGACGGGAGGGAGTGTGGGACTCGCCGGCCAGCTAGTCCAACCGGAATACCCACTAAAACCACAGCGGCCCCCTTCCGCGCTTTTACGGGGCGCCGGAGAGATCGTCTACTGACATTCGATCCCCGACGCCCCAACGCTTGGCCTTCTGGCCACGCCCTGTCGATCCTCAAGGTGGTGGGAGGAGATGCGCATAACGGCGCCTCCTCCTCCCCGGACGCCGGCGACGGAGCGAGTCAGCGGACGCATGCGCCTCACGTTCCCGCTCCGCAGCCTCCTTCTTCTCCATGACGGCCTCGCAATACGAGGCCATCGACGTCCAGCACCTATAGCTGTCGAGCATCTTAGAGATGATGGTCGACAGCGACAGGTCTCTTCCAACGACCGCCGACAGGACGTGGCGTTGGGGCCCCCAGGCGAGGCAAACCTCCAGAGTGTGACGCGCATCATCCACTGGCGCGCCACACTCGTGACATCCAGGGGCCCCTTCTCTTCCAATTTTATGCAGGTACTTACCGAAGACCCCGTGTCCGGTAAGCACCTGCACCATCCTGAAGCTAAGGCTGCCGTGCCTTCTTCTGATCCAGCGGTGGAGATGTGGCGCGACCGCCTCCACAGTCCCCCGCCCTGCTACAGGGGACTCCAGATCCTCTCTCCACCGCCGGATGACTCCTCTTCGGGCCACTTCCAAATCTCTGCCCAGTCTCCTCGCGGAGACTTGCTCGCCGCCGGCCCGCGCCACAACGCGCAGCCGGTAGGCCTCTGCCAAGGCCTTAGCTATAAGTGGCCAAGGCGGGTCCCCCGCCAGCAATGTCGCTGCAGTCCACGACACCGTACGGTAGCCCCTAATAGCCCTCACCGCCATGATGGTAGGCAGTGGCCTAACTTAACCTCTGATTTTTGCAAAATTCATAAGCAGCAGTAGCACTTACTATCAAGTGGACTTCTCACTCGTTTTCCACCATAATGAATAAAAAAACAAATATTTATATATAAATTTAAAGCCAAAATGTTCAATAAAGATTTTAAATTATACACATTTAAAGTTACAAGCTCGTGAACTTATTACAGAGACAATGATCTTCGTTTAGAGCACACGCAAATTAGATGATATTGACGTCAAGATGACGTCATTTTGGTTTTATTGTTCTCGCTCTCTCTCTCGTGTCTAATTAATAAAATTGATATGTACATGTCGTTTGATATCTATTCTACTTATTGTCTAATGCAATAGCATTATATAACACACGGTTAATGGGAATTAATAATAACTTTTTCCTGATAAGTGAACGTTTTTTTTTTTTTTTTGGAATTTTCCTCCTTAAGAATCGATTTTCATATAAGGCACCCGGTATGAGAAAAATTTGAGGAGTAAAATCTAGTGATCGAATGACCTCGTTACGTTTTTGGTGCGCAACCTATTCTGCACACCTTTCACTTTCTGACGTGAGATAATACTTCACTGAACAGTTTTAATAAAACTACATTTACGGATTCTATCGGGTTTGTATTTGATTTATAATTTCCTTAACCATCTTAACTCCATTAATCCAAAAATTCAATTCACTATGGAACTGGAGTCATATAATTCTTTAGCTTTCTTAGATATTTTGGTTATCCGTAAACCCAACAACACCTTGAGTATATATATATACCATACATACCATATAGTGTATCGCAAAGCAACCCATACAGACAAATACTTGAATGGTGATTCTCACCATCCTCCTTCACAGTTAGCTACCGTTTCAAAATCTTTGTTACAGAGAGCACGAGGAATCTATGACGATGAACACCTGGCTGGGGAGCTGCAGCATGTCAAGCAGGTTCTACGTGCAAACAACCTGCAAGTTCCTCGCCCCCGTCACGGAGACCGTGTGAAACCACCAACAGTTGAACGTCTCCCTGCAGTCCTACCTTATGTAAAAGGAGTCACTGACAAGATTGGCTATATCCTAAAACATGCTTCTATAAAAACCTATTTTAAGCCACTGAAGAGGATTAGTCAGTTCTTACCACCTGTCAAGTGCCAGATCCCTCTACAGGATGCAGGAGTTTATAAATTAGACTGTGGTCTCTCATATATAGGCCAAATAAAGAGATCTGTAAGAACTCGGATCAAGGAACATATAGCTGATGTGAAACACCGCCGTCACACTAAGTCTGCAGTCTGTGAGCATAGTCAGGACCGCGCCCGCCATTACATCAGGTTTGATAAGCCACAAATCCTCGCAAAAGAACACCAATACCTGCCTAGAATGGTTCGCGAGGCTATTGAAATCAAAAAACATAAAAATTTCAATAGGGAGGATGGCTGGGTATTATCATCAAGCTGGGATCCTGTTATTCACTTAATTAAAAATAAAACTAAGAAAACCACCACAAGACTGCAAGACATTGTGAGCACTTATTGTATAGATTTGACCCACAATAATAGTTAAATTTTAATTTAATTTTAGTAAGATAAAGTAGGCCGCCACTCTAAAATTCAATAATAAAATTAGTATCATGCCTCCTGAGTTTTCTCGCCGGATCTTTCTCAGTGTGGCCGTGTTCCGATCCGTTAGTAGCTGAATAGTTTCTGTTAGTTCTATAAAAATTGTAAAATTGCCACAATAATAATTATCATAAATTAAATACCTTAATAATAACAAATCATGAACAACATAAATTTTATATATAGAATCATTCTCTTTTTGTACTGGCAATGAATTTGTATTAATTTTTGTATAAAAATGTGGGTCAAAATTGAATATCTTATAGGGTAGATAAATAAATTTCTGTAATAACAATGACATATTGGACGTAAGACACCTCAGTCCTCCCGTGACCATGATCACTGTAAAGTGTTCGAAACGTCGGGAAATTATAAATCAAATACAAACGCGATAGAATCCGTAAATGTAGTTTTATTTCAAAAGTTTTAATAAATGTAAATAAAAATATATATATATTATTTTTAGTCAAATGAGCTTTGTTTTGCGCCTGTTTTGATAATCGTACTTAAGGAGTAAACTACAGTCGTGCGTCGGAGCTGACACATACTTTTTTCGAAATATATAGAATGTAAACTGTAAGAAAGGAATTTTATTATGACTTGCACCTGATTTATTATTGTCATAACCACTTTTGTACAAAAAAAGGAACGTACATATATGTCTGAACATATTTATCGAAACTTTTTACCAATTTCCGTTCCTTTGTATAAGTTTCGTATGTCACATAAATAACATTTACTATCTGCATGTACTGTAAATCCTTACTAATATTATAAATGCGAAAGTAACTCTGTCTGTCTGTCTGTCGCTCTTTCACGCCAAAAGTACTGAACCGATCTAAATGAAATTTGGTACACAGATAGTCTTCTATGTCTAGCCTATGTCTTTTGTCAGGTTCTAGAGAACCTGACAAAAGACATAGGCTACTTTTTAATGCAAGAAAAGAGTTGTAAAGGGGATGAAAAGTGGTAAGGACTTTAAAAATGCCGATACGGCATTTTTAAAGCCAGAAGCTTGAAACTTATTTTTAGGCTATTGATTAGATATAAATAAATATGATACTGACATTTCGTAAAAAAATTACCCTTAAGGGGTAAAATAAAAATAGGGGATGAAAAACTTTAGAAAAGTAACCTTTTACGCGGGCGAAGCCCCGCGGCAGAAGCTAGTTATTAATATATTTAAAAACACGACTTATGGACACTTCACTTTACCGTCTCTGCTATATGGATGTCAAACCTGCTCTCTTAGGAAAAAAATAATCTGAGAGAGATGGCACGCGCACAAGGTGTCAAAGAAGGGACTCGTGTACCTACGACCGGAGTGCTTGGCAGAACATGGTTGAGCCCTACATCCATACTTGGGTGCTCATGATTATTTAAGTAAAATTATTTAATGAGACATTTTTTAAGAGCAGATTGAAGACAGTGATTACAAAAATCCGATCACGAGCGAAAAATGATTGTCACAAGTGGGATTCGAAACCCACACCTATTGGAAATCCGTCCCAATCATGATGCCACTTACACCACCGTGAACTATTATAGGACATTCAATTCTCGCATCGTATTATATTTACGTCTTTAAGGAGACGTATGCCATCTACCCGACAATGTTTCCCACTTGTGACAATCATATTTCGCTTGTAATCGGGTTTTTATAAATAATGAAACATATAAAATGCGAAATTTCAGTAATCAGTGTTTACAAATAAGTAAAATTACAAATCTACTTAACAAAATATATTTCTTAGTAAATTACCACATGGAAATAAAGAGAAGAAACCAATGCTTCCTAACTTTACGAAAAACAGCATTTCAAAAGATTGTAAACAACGAAATGCTTAGTGTTGTTATGTACTACCTGCTCTATTTTAACCTTTAGCGAAAATTATTTATTTATCAAAATGCAAAAGTATAATTTATCTATACTAATATTTATAAATACCCGATACGAAACGAAAAATGATGTCACAAGCGGGGTTCGAACCCGCACCTATTGGGAATCCGGCCCAACCGTGCTGCCACTTACACTATCGTGAACTATTTTAGGACATGCAAATTTCGATTCATATTATATCTTACGTCTTCAAGGTGACGTATGCCATCTATTGGACAATGTTTACACATTGTATAGACTTAATACTTCAAACTTTACAGTTAGAATTGTATTAAACGATGACACAACCTTGTTATTCAAATTACTGAAATTTTTAGCATTTAATATGCTTTCATCATCATCATCATCATTTCAGCCTATGGCCGTCCACTGCTGAACGTAGGCCTCCCTCATTTTACGCCACAGAGTGCGGTCCTGTGCCGCCTGTATCCAACGACGCCCAGCAACCTTCACTAGGTCGTCTGTCCACCTAGTGGGGGGGCATCCCACACTGCGTCGTCCGGTACGTGGTCGCCACTCTAGAACCTTTCTTCCCCAGCAGTTGTCGGTTCTTCGAGCGATGTGGCCTGCCCATTGCCACTTCAGCGTGCTAATTCTTCGTGCTATGTCGGTTACACCCATTCGTCTGCGGATTTCCGTATTTCGGATTCTATCTCGCAGAGAAATCCCGAGCATAGCCCGCTCCATAGCACGCTGAGCGACTTTGAGACTGGTTATGAGGCCTACATTTAGGGACCACGTTTCCGTGCCGTAAGTCATCACTGGTAACACACACTGGTCATAGACCTGTGTTTTCAAACACTGAGGTATGTTGGATGAGAAGATCTTCTTAAGTTTCCCGAACGCTGCCCAACCGAGTTGGATTCGTCGGCTGACCTCTTTCTCGAAATTGGATCTACCTAACTGGACTGTTTGTCCAAGGTAAACATAATGATCGACAATTTCGAGAATCGCATTGCCAACTAGGACCGGTACAGGAATGACATGGGCATTTGACATGACTTTCGTCTTGTCCATGTTCATTCGTAAACCCACTAGTTGGGATACCCTGCTGAGATCGTTGAGCATGGTGCCCAGGTCCTCCATGGATTCTGCCATGACGACAATATCGTCTGCGAATCGAAGGTGAGTTATGTATTCGCCATTGATGTTGATGCCGAGTCCGGTCCAGTCTAAAAGCTTGAAGACATCTTCCAGTGCAGTGGTGAACAGTTTCGGAGAGATGACGTCTCCCTGTCTCACGCCTTTCTGCAACTGGATCGGTTTCGTACTCTTATCCCGAATACGGACTGACATTGTGGCGTTCCTATACAAACACTTCAGCACTTCGATATAACGATGGTCGATTTGGCACCGCTGAAGGGACTGCAGCACCGCCCAAGTTTCGACTGAATCAAAGGCTTTCTCATAGTCCACAAACGCTATACACAGAGGCCGATTGTACTCCTCGGTCTTCTGGATAATCTGCCGAAGCGTGAGGATATGGTCTATGGTGCTATAGCCTTTTCGGAAGCCAGCTTGTTCGGGCGGCTGGAAGTCATCAAGCTTGCACGTGAGTCGATTGGTAATGACTCTCGAAAACAACTTGTAGACGTGGCTCAAGAATGAGATGGGTCTGTAGTTCTTTAGAAGAGCTTTGTCGCCCTTATTGAAGAACAGCACCACCACACTCCTAGTCCACGACTCTGGAACGTCGCCTCCGAGGATAACGGAATTAAATAGCTTCTGAAGGGCTTTTAAGACCGGCTTGCCGCCTGCCTTCAGGAGTTCTGCCGTAATTCCGTCATCTCCCGGTGCCTTACCGTTTCTTAGTTGTTCGAGAGCCATTCTGATCTCGCACAAGCTAATGTCCGGGATTTCTTCGGTATAGTGCCGAGTTAGCATGGATCTGGGATCTTGGACCAAGCCGACAACAGGATTTCGGGATGTTTTATATAACTGTCCATAGAACCTTTCGACCTCTCTCAAGATCTCACTTTGGGATGAAATGACAGTGCCGTCATCGGTCTTCAGCTTAGTCATTTGGCTTTGCCCGATAGACAGATCTTGTGCGAACACTTTTGAGCCACGATTCCGCTCTATCGCTTCTTTAATACGGAGCGTATTAAATTGGCGAATATCGCGACGCACAGACCTGGAGATCTGCCTATTTAGCTGCCTGTGTTCGGACCAATCGGCTGAAGACTGTACTGTCATTTCTTTTCTCCGCTCCATGAGCTTGAGAGTCTGGTCAGAAAGTTTTTTAGGTCTATTAGCGCGGTGAGCCTTGAAACATTTCGACCCAACCGCGTGGACAGTTTCCACGAACCTATTGTTTATATCGTTCGGAGATTCGCACTCGTCTAGACATTCGAAGCGATTGTGTAGTGCGAGTTGAAAGTTTTCGAGGTTCTGGTATTGGACAGGTGTAGGTCGGAGGGTAGACTTCATCAAGCGTGACCGTTCGACTTTTGTGTGGATATTTAATGTGCCTCGTACTATTCGGTGATCGCTCCCAGTTTTAATCCGGCTGATCACTGAGACATCATTAAATATATGTCGTTTGTCCGACAAGATGAAGTCTATCTCGTTTTTTGTTGAACCATCGGGGCTAATCCAGGTCCATTTCCTTTGTGGTTGCTTTCTGAAGAAGGAATTCATCATAAAGAGGCTTTCCTTCTCCAGAAATTCAGCCAGTTTCTGGCCCCTCTGGTTTCTCTGTTCATATCCATGTTTCCCTACTCTCAACTCATCATCACTCCCTTTGCCTAGTTTCGCGTTAAAGTTAATATGCTTTATTATTTATAAATACCCGATACGAAACGAAAAATGATGTCACAAGCGGGGTTCGAACCCGCACCTATTGGGAATCCGGTCCAACCGTGCTGCCACTTACACCATCGTGAACTATTTTAGAACATGCAAATTTCGATTCATATTATATCTTACGTCTTCAAGGTGACGTATGCCATCTATCGGACAATGCTTACACATTGTATAGACTTAATACTTCAAACTTTACAGTTAGAATTGTATTAAACGATGACACAACCTTGTTATTCAAATTACTGAAATTTTTAGCATTTAATATGCTTAATTATTTATAAATACTCGATACGAAACGAAAAATGATGTCACAAGCGGGGTTCGAACCCGCACCTATAGGGAATTCGGCCCAACCGTGCTGCCACTTACAACATCGTGAAATTCCCAATAGTTCCCATATATAATAATAATCTAAAAGTTTGTATTTCCATTTCTTGCTGCTGTGTGGTAGCGGCTACGAATACTACCAACCCTTACTTTGCTCGTGGATGTCGTAAAAGACGACTAAGAGCCTTATAACGACCTGGGCCAACTCCATCTGATGATGTTTGGTCAACAATTACATTCCCAAGGAGGGTTGACGTCTGGCAGGCGGCCGGTCATAAAACTATTGCCAATTACTTCTACAATGTGTGCTATGAAAGAAGAGTACATATTATATCGACCCCAAGTAGTTGGGGTAAGAGTAGGAGAATGATGATGACTTCCATTTCTGTTTCTTTCGTTGGTTACCTATATAAATAAACTTATAAATATTAGCTGTGAAATACTTTATTACTGTATCTCCATTAACACAATACTACTCTAAATGTGAGATTTGTGTTAGTATGTATCTTTGTTTCTGCACGTAATAAATAATGAAATAACTGCACAGGTGACGTAGTGGTTAAGATATCGACCTTCCGTGCCAGTTCCGTGGGTTTGATACTCACGCAGGACAATACTTTATGCGATCAGCAAAGTGTTATTCTGAGTCTGGATGTAATTTTTCTGCGTTAATTGCATGTTTGTAAAGTCCCCGCAATACAAGCATTATTTCCTGTAATGTCTATTAAAAAAAAATGTCATAACACTTAATACATACTTATACTTATAACTGTCACTTATTATCCCGAAATGCCAAGGGACCAAAACTTACGTGGGTGAAACCGCTGGCCGCATATAAAATAAAGTCCCCGCCGTTGTCTGTACGCTTAGATTTTTAAACTACACCATGGATTTTAATACGGTTTTCTTCAATAGACTGAGTAAATCAAGAGGAAGGTTTATATTTATCATCATCATCACAGCCTATAAATATCCCACTGCTGGGCTCGGGCCTCCTCCGTAATGGGCGGGAAATTAACCTACTATACCACGCTGGTCAGACGTGTTGGTATAGGGTTTGTTTCGAGTTTTCCTTCTCTCGCATAGATGTTATTTATTTTATATCCCTTAGTCGTCTCGTACGATCACCCATGGTAAGATGTGGGGTGGTGAATAGTATTCTTACTTCGCCACCACACGGAAATTATATGTATAATACATGCATATTACAGTATCATAATATGAAAAGCCACCGAGGCGACCACTGAGGCAATTGAGACCACCGCGTGAGGACGACGCTCAGACAGCGAAAGCTGCCGGTGCGTCGACTCGAGAGGATAACCGCGAGGGCAGAACGCTGGGTAGCCCATCGAAGACAAAGACCGGGTTCCGGTGGCGGTGGCTTAGCGGGTTGTAACTTGACAGTAGCCAAGCACTAAAAAAAATGGTAGGAAAAGCCGAGAATTTAAAAGGTTTGTAATGATACCTTAAAAATAGAGCAAAAATAAATTCATCATCATCATGTTAGCTCATATATGTCCCACTGTTGGGCTCAAGCCTCCTCCATAACGGGAGGGAAATTGACCTACTATACCACGCTGCTCAGACGTGTTGGTATAGGGTTTATTATTATTTATTATTAGGTTTATTTGGTTATTCCCACGGAGCAAATAGCTCCGTGGTTATTCCCAAGGAGGGTTGACGTCTGGCAGGCGGCCGGCCATAAAACTATTGCCAATAAATTTTACAATATGTACTATGAAAGAAGAGTAGATACATATTGTATCAACCTCAAGTAATTGGGATAAGAGTAGGATAATGATGAATGATGAGGTTTATTTGGTTATTTATTATTAGATAAAAGTAAATTATCAGTACAGTATTACTCCTTATTCAATTAAATATATTAGATACGTACATACATACATATCATCACGCCATATCCCTTGCAGGGTAGGTAGAGAGAACAGAGTGCCAGAGAACTCTATCTCTGCATACTTCACTCGCTTCCTCAACATTCATAATTCTCTTCATACACGCTCGCCGGTTTCTGATACTCTTGACTCCACCTTCCTTCAGTACCTGACCGATCTGGTCTAGGTAGGTTAGTCTCGGTCTCCCTCGGTACCTACATCCTTCCACTTTCGCATTGTATATCTTCTTAACCAGACGTTCGTTCGGCATTCTTTCCACATGTCCGAACCATCGGAGCATTCCCTTTCGCATCTTTACACCAATACTCTCTTTCATACCTACTCGCTCTCTTACGTCGTCGTTACGAATGCGGTCGGTCAGCCTAACTCCACAGATTTTCCGAAGAGATCGCATTTCGACCGCATTAATTTTACTTTCATACTCTTTTCTGCATACCCAACTCTCGCTTCCATACAGTAATGTTGGGACAAGCACTCGGCTAAATCCACATCCAAGATATACAAATTCATCCACTTGCTTTAGTACATCATTACCTATTGTTACTCTTACATCTTTTCTGGCTTCATCTCTTTCAAAGACCATTATTTTGGTTTTGCTCACATTCACGCGTAGACCCCTTTTCTTACAATCTTCTGTCATTGTGTCGACTAGGGTCTGCAGGTCAGTCGCTGACTGTGCCAGCAAGATTGCATCATCTGCATAAAGCAGAGCAGAGACCACTGAGTCAACCATCTGGACTCCCACATTCATATCGTTCAATCTTTGGAGACATTTATCCAGATGTATGATAAACAGCCTGGCTGACAGAACGCACCCCTGCTTAACGCCGATATTGACGTCAAACCAAGGCGACATTCCATCATCCAGCCGCACACAGGCTCTACAGCCCATGTAACTGGACTGCACAGCCTGCAGCAGTTTACCGTTAATACCATACTCCGGTAAAATGTCCCAAAGTTCCTTTCGTACAACCGTGTCAAATGCTCTCTGCAGATCCACAAAACTGCAGAAAACCCTCTGACCTAGGGCCAGGTGCTTCTCCACAATGTTGCGCAGAGAGAACACTTGATCCATGCATCCCCTTCCACTCCTGAAACCTCCTTGTGTCTCACACAGTAAACCATCGGACACCATACGACCATACAACCATATTAGATACGTGGTGCATTTAATATATATTAAAATTGCTCCGTAGAGCATATAATTAAAATGAATATCCCTCCCATCCCCAAGTTATTAGAAGTGACATAACGACAGGATATTGAAGCAAAGTGAGGTCGGGTCGCTAGTATAAAATAAAAGCGTCCACTAATAGGCATTGAAAGATAATCTCGATCTACCCTCATCAAATGCTAGGGCCGACACATCGTTCCTAATACGGAATACATTCTTTTAATTACGTGGGGACTTCACAAATGAATAAACAAACAAATTACAGCCAAACTTTGTAACAATGATTCATTGATCACACAAGGGATTGTCTTAAAATACTAACAATTTTTACTAAAATTGAAACAACTTTAAAAACCTACCATGTTTCACATTTCATTTGTAGTAGTTTCTTAATCTGACGTCAAACTTGAATGAAATTAAAAAGGTTAAAAATAAGGTCGTCAATCTTAGTTTTCTGGCAATTACAGGCTTGTCGCTCCTTTTTTTTTTTTTTTTGCGGTGGGCTATGGACGTCGCACCCCGCCAAATCGGTCCGGGGTGACGGAAGAAACGGCGCGCAACCCCATTGACCCACCCTGCAAGCACCTCTTCTTCGCCGTGCGAGCGGGCCACCGGTACCCGATCTTTGTCTTCGGTGGCCCGCTCGGCGGTATGCCCTCTCGGGCTCCTCTCCTGTCGACGCCCCAACAGCTTTCGGCGTCGAGGCGTCGCCCTCACGCGGTGGCCTCACGTCGGGTGACCGGACAATTCCCCGGTCCGATCACCCGAAGCCTCGGTTAGGGCGGCATCAGGCGCAGGTACTCGCGCCTGCGCCGCCCCGGTCGCGGGTGGCGGCCCGGGTCACGGGAATCCTCCCGGGCCCGTTCCGCCGCCTCCTTCTGCGAGATGACAGCCTCGCAGAAGGCGGCAGGCTTGTCGCTCCTGCGGTATGGGCTTATAACCCATCGTCGTATATCAATTGTCTATCAATCGCGCTGTCAGATATCTTAATTTGGCTGAAATGGGACCAATCTTGAAGATGAAAACTTGAATGCGACGAAACCTTGAAGGTTTATGATATCGGATACTTCAAGATTGCTTTTTCAATTTTCTGACAGACAATGGTACTTCAAAAAGCTATTTATGTAAGTTAATTCATAAACAGAAGTGCAATTCCGGCAGGAACATACACAGGTACATTTATTTATACAATCAAACTAACATGCACCCTTTCAAATTAATAAAAAGTGATTATGAAAGTTTTCCGTGTGGTGACGGAGTAAGAATACAATTCACCACCATCTTACGCGTGAGTGATCGTAAGAAACGATTAAGAGATATAAAATGCATATAACATCTACGCGAGAGAAGAAAAGCTCGAAACAAAACCCTATACCAACACGTCTGACCAGCGTGGTGTAGTAGGTCAATTTCCCTCCCATTATGGAGGAGGCTCGAGCCGAACAGTGGGACATATATGAGCTGAGATGATGATGATGTTGATTATGTAAGAAATAAAGAAAACTATTTTATTGACACTAAGCTTAAATTTAGATATTATAGTAAGTCGAATCAAATATAAAGGTTTTATAAGAAAATTAAAATAATAGCAAAACTTAATATATTTTAAAAAATTAATTATGAAAGAAAAACGATTGTCACACATGGGATTCAAATCCAAAAAAAATCTACTTAAAAGACGAAAATATAACACGATGCGCAAATTGAATGTTATACAACAGTTCACGTTGGTGTAAGTGGTAGCACGATTGGAACGGATTTCCAATAGGTGTGGATTCGAATCCCATATGTGACAATCGTTTTTCGCTTGTAATTAAGTTTTTATAAATATATTGTTATTTTTTTTTATAAGAATATATTGAATATCTTTTTAAAAATATATTGTTTAAGGTATATTTTAAAAGAAAACTTGCTAGTTCTATTTATTATAAAGGAAAAAAAGTATTTTATTTTTTTTGTATTATCTGACTCTAATTATTAGTGCTGTGTGGTAGCTTGAATACTACCAACCCTTACTTTGCTCGTGGATATCGTAAAAGACCACTAAGAGCCTTACAACGATCTAAGCCAACTCCATCTATGCCGTTTGGTCAACAATCACATTCCCAATAAGTGTTCACGTCTAGCAGGCGACCGGTCATAAAACTATTGCCAATAACTTCTACAATATGTACTATGAAAGAAGAGTAAATATTGTATCGACCCCAAGTAATTAGGATAAGAGTAAGAGAATGATGAATGAACTCTAATTATTATAAAAGGTTGGCAGTAAAATATAAAAACGATATATCGCAAGGCGATTATGAATCGAAGCAGAAATATTTCGCCCGCAGTACAACGTAGGTACTCTACTAGGACGCACGAATTCAATTAAATAATATGTCATCTCTAATCTTATTTTTCTGTTCATTATTAACGAATTTTTGGCTTGCATTTACAACTAATCCGATAGTTACAATTTCCGATGGGGTATTAAAAGGCTCTTGGGAGAATTCTACTAATGGTAGATCATACGCCAGCTTCCAGGGAATCCCATATGCGGCGCCACCAGTCGCGGAAAACAGATTTAAGGTAAGTTTTTTTTTTGTATTAATCATCATCATTCTCCTACTCTTATCCCAATTACTTGGGGTCGATACAATATGTACTCTTCTTTCATATTACATATTGTAAAAGTTATTGGCAATAGTTTTATGACCGGCCGAGTGTCAGACCACAACCCTCTTTGGGAATGTAATTGTTGAACAAACGGCATCAGATGGAGTTGGCCCAGGTCGTTATAAGGCTCTTTGTCGTCTTTTACGACACCCATGAGCAAAGTAAGGGTTGGTAGTATTCGAAGCTGCTACCACACAGCTTATAGTTTTTGTATTAATATTCCGTATTAAATAATGAGAGAAGGCAAACTCGAAACCAAACCCTATACCAACACGTCTGACCAGCCCGGTATAGTAGGTTAATTTCCCTCCCATTACGGAGGAAGCCGGAGCCCAACAATGGGCCATTTATGGGCTGTAATGATGATGATGATGATATGAATAAATAATGATAATCGCCACAATTGGCAAACGAGCTACCGACCGCAATTGGTGTAATGAGTCCCCCAAGAGAGTGCTGTTATCTGCTCCTTTGAGGGTACCCCTTAGCCCTTTTTCATGGCTTCCACGAGGAGTTAAGTCCTGACAACGCTTGATTTGTCCCACAATATAAATACCTATGTGATATTTAATAAAGTATATCTTACTCACTCACTCAATAAATTAAACTTTTTATACTTTTATTTCAAAACATATGTCTTTTCATTTTCTTTTTACTGTTCAACAATATTTTAATGAGTGTTCATACATGCATTAGCCTTTTTTTTTTAAACTGCCACCACTCTGTTCTAAGGAAATAATCCTTGTATTACGGGACACACTACAAACAAACAATTAACGAAAACAAATTACACCCAGACTCCGAATTCTCAGACCCGACGTATTGTGGATCCCACAAAGCATTGTCCAGCGTAGGAATTGAACCCATGGCACCGGCACGAAAAGGCGGTATCTTAACCACTACACCAACTGTGCAATCGAGTCTATATCACAAACTCAAAAAAGCATTAATTTTTATAATAGTTCATAAAAATATGATAAAAATGAGAAAAGTAATGCATGATAATATTATAAAAGCAATTATATCGACCTGGGCCATCTCCATCTGATGCTGTTTGGGCAATAGTTATATCCTAAGGAGGGTTGACGTTAGGTAAATGGCTAGCTTCAAGTAAGCGACAAAACTATGAGACAGTCAAAATACTAAAAAAAAACACAAAAACATTGCCTTTTCTTAAAAAATACATTATCCAGATGTTCTTCCACAAAAGAATTTCAAACTATCATGGTCTCTAATATTCATAAAATTATGGTAAACGGGATTAACACCAGCATGTGTTACTGTGTCTGATGATTTATAGCACAGAATCGTGTGTCCTAAATATAAGCCTCATAAATAAATTTAAAGACGCTCAGTGTGCTAAGGAGCTTTCACTAAGAGAGAGAGTTTCACTAAGAGATTTCACTGCGCGATAGAATCCGTATTACGGAAATCCGTAGAAGAACTAGTGTAACCGAAATATGCCGAAGAATTAGGACGTTTAAATGGCTATGGGTAGGTCACATAACTTGAAAAACCGATAACCAATGGGAAAGAAAGCTACTCGAGTGACGACCACTGATCAGACGACGCAGTGTTGGATGCAATGTGTGAATATATTCCTACAACGGTTATTGATGAATAATCGATATTAAGTAATGTTCAGTAGAGATATTTTTTATAACAGTATTAGACGTCCTTCAGACCAATAAATTGGTAGCTTCACTTAATCAGAATATAACCAAACCTCATACAATTTTCCTTACATCTTAAAATATTCCACTTCTTCATAGTGAGTAGTTTATTCATAATAACAGTCCGTCAGTAAGACAAACCGTTACCCTTAATTGGGCACTCACAACGATATTAATGATCTTTCTATGAACCACTATTATATCATATTTACTACACATTAACACTTTCTCTGTATTTACATTACATAAAATATCAACAAAATTATTCAAGATAACACTGTAAAATACTAAATTATTGAATATAATTTAGGAGCGTCACGTGAATTTTTTTGTTCCTGCCATAAAAACCTCTTATGCAATGTCATAATGTTACTATATATAATATATATAGATAAAATGTACAGTTCCCATCGCATGGATTTAATTAATAAAACCTACATTAAGCTAAGCAAAACCACCGGCGAAGCTAGTATTAATGCAATAAGACTGTATAATTAAAGTATATACAGGCACGTGCACGTAGGAATATTAAAAAAAAAACTTTAAAAACAAGCGCTCATTTTGAAATTTGGCAAATCATTCTTTTTTTTTTGTTAAGTTTGAACACCTATGTATAGCAGTTTAATCAGATTTTTTTATTCTAACGCTGTAATTTAATCAGTAGCAGTTTGACTTGACTCTTCATGTTTATGTTTTTTCGTCGTCAGAACTGAATAGATATTCAAAATTGTAAAGTTAAAGGTCACTTGGAACAGTAGAACTAATTGCAAATTGAATTAACCTTATAAGATCAGACCTTATCAAACTGAATTATTTTTCTTCAGCTCTCATACATCGACATCTAATTTTAAGTACTGTCTTCCTATTAAACAATTGTATTTTACGGCAATACAATATTAGAGTCGATGATGTCACTGCAGTGCGCATCGGAGACTCGCAGACGCAGCTGCACACTCGCCCTGATGATAAGCATCGGACATGCTCGAAACCCAGGTCGACATAATCGACTCTAACGCGTGACTATTGCAGAAAAATACAATTGTTTAATATGTGTCAAACTCACGATAATTTCAATAATAAAATTACTGTCTTCCTTCACAATATGTGGGTAACTCTCTTACTCCGCTGATTAGTCGGATTAGTGTAGAAATTTATTTCGAGCCTGTTCTTCTACTGCAGTATAATATACCTTTTTTTGGCGGCGGGCTACGGTACGTCAAGCCCCGCTAATCCGTCCGGGGCGAGAGGAAAAGCGGCGCAAGACCCCGTAGACCTGCCCTACAACATACCTATCGATGTCGTACGGATGGGTCACTGGAACGCGGTTTTTTTCTTCAGTGGCCCACCAGCGGTCTGCCCTCGCGGGTATCCCCTCGTGTGGACGCCCTGTCATCTCGACCTATAAATAGGTCTCCATGTCGTCGACGTCATCCTCACGCAGTGACCTCGCTCTAGGGATACCAGACTAACCCGGTCTACATCGAGATAGAGATTCTCCCAGATTCGCTCCACCGCTTGTTTCTGCGAGATGACGCACTCATAGAAGGAGGCGACCGCATCCCAATTCCTCTTGCTGTCCACCATCGCTTTCATAATGGCCAGCAGCGAGACGACGGCACGGATAGCAAACAGGAATCCCCAGGTGATCACATCAGAACAACTTAATCAAATTCCGAATGACGTTTGATCCAAAGCAAAGACTTTCCAGACGATCGATTTATTCACTAGTCAGGTGTAGTCGTTAGTCGATAGCTCTTTGCGATGGGGATCTGATACGAGTGTTCGAAATGGCGCCTGCCAAACGACTTCAGTAACCTGTTTAGACAAGATAACACTGCAATCCGCGCATATGACCTTTATCCTATTGAGGACAAGTGCTCTTGGGCACTCTAAAGAAAGGTCAGATTATACAGAATTGGTAATTTGAAACAGAATAGATGGGATGCGACTTTAGAAGAGCTAGTGCCTTTGCACACGGCCTTCTAGAAGCCTTCCCGCACACGCAAAAAAATCATAGTGTCTACCTCAAAAGGCCCATTCATGGACGATAAAAAGGGGGAATGTCTGGCCGACAGCTTGGAGCAGCAATGTACGCTGACTACATACGCCGAATATAATCATGACATACCAAAACAACTACATCAAACCTGAAGTGAAACATCGTACCACACCTTCATGATCGCAAGTAAACGGTACAAAACAGCCAATTCCAACAATAATAATCACCGACGATATTGAGTCACTAGTCAAAGGTCTAGACGCTAAAAAAGACTCAGGTTCGGATGGAATAACAAAGTCATCAATTAATCTCTATACATTTAATTACAAATTTGCGTTGTATTTTTAACGCAGTTCTCAAAAATAAAATATTTTGTTCGCAATGAAAAGAATTCGTGGTTATAGAAATTCACAATCCCGGCATAACACGTATCGAACTTAATTGTTATTGCTCCATTAGCATACTGAAAAGTTTAGGCAAAGATAATACTTGTCCACTAATCTATATTCCGTAATGGAGAAGAAATTATCAAATTGTCAAATGCTTGTAAACGTGTTGGCATATTGTTTCGTATCCAGATTTGTTTTAAATTTCAAAAATAATTTCCTTTCTGAAATAGAAACTATTTAAAAATAAAATGTGTGGCTCGGGACGCCCGACAGAAGTGACAACTTAAACTAATCTAAGTTGAACTATTGAATATCGAAATTGTTTAACTTGAGAAAAGCTTAGATAATCACTTAATTTTTTTTTGTATATTAATATGATAATGTAAGGAAAGATCATTTATTAATTATAAAATATATTTTATTCTTAGTTGCAATTCTTGTACATTAGAATTTTGTGTATGTACATTATTATTATCATTATTTAATCCTATAAAGCGGTCAAACAGACTGGCACCGTTACGCGTTACGTAACTAAGCGGATTACCCTCCCATATGTTTTTTTTTTGTTTTCGAACAGGTACTTATGAGCATTAATCATTTGCTCAAACCTTCTTTGTATGTGAAATGCGATAGAATCTGTAAAAATACTTTGTTTTGTATGTAGAGATACATACATTCACAATTCTAACATCATTCATCATTATCATAATTTCAGCTCATATACGTCCCACTGTTTGGCTCGAGTCTCCTCCGTAATGGGAGGGAAGTTAACCTATTATACCACGTTGGTCAGACATGTTTGTGTAGGGTTTTCCTTTTCATACATAGATGTTATATGCGTTTTATATTCCATAGTCGTCTCTTACGATCACTCACGGGTAAGATATGGGGTGGTGAATAGTATTCTTACTCCGTCACCACACGGATAAGTTTTATTTCTAACATAAACATCATAAATCATTAAGTCCTTTTTTATATTCTTACATATATTATATTGCTAATTTTAATGTCAGCTTCAAATTCGTAACTTAAAGGTCATGATTTATTTGTTAGGTCGTAATTTCAAACATGAACACGTGCTATTAATTCATAATTTTGCTCTTATCCCAATTACTTGTGGTAGACGCAATATGTCATCTTCCTCCATACAGTCCTATCAGACGTCACCTCTGCAGTCACTCTCTGTCTATACATGTGATGCCTCACGCAGTCCATCTACCTTATCTTTGGTCTTCCTTTACCCTTAAAGCCTTCAACATTCATATTTAAAACTTTCCTCGCAACATTACTTTCATCCCGCTCATCATATGTCCATACCACGTCAACCATTCACTTCTTAACTTTTCCATCACTGGCGCAACTTTCAAACTTCCTCTTATATATATCACAAAATCAAATAAATCTTTTTCTATTATTCTTATATTATTCTTTCTTTCTATTATTCTTATATTATTATTTCTTTTTATTATTCTTATAAAAAATGTTTCGTCATGAATGATCCACATATTTCTATTTCTTCATGATACTATAAAAAATAATTTGGAATATTCATAAGTGCCACGCCTCATAATTTTTATATTATTTATCTTTTACTATTAGTCAATGCCATAAATGAAAATGAAAAAAACAAAATACTTTTGAAGATTTGTGCCATTCTCAATGTAGTATTAAACATATCTGTTCGTTTACAATAGGCTGTATGGGATTTGTTTCCTTTGCCTGTCCGAATGGACGAACAAAAAATGTAAACGAACCGAAAATTCATAAGGTATACATACACTAATGACTAAGCAGTTTAGTCTTTTATTAATTGCAATTAAACGACAAAGAATTACTAAGCCATTTTTGAAATGAAATAGCGCGTTGCGATTATGAAGCTTTTAAAAAAACGTATAGCATTCTTCTTTTATTATTTTGATACATTAATTTTTACGGTCGTGATCGTGCCAGATCCAGAATATTTAATCCAGACGTCCTCGAATATTTTTTAAAACAACTATTTTCTTACATTAAACAATATAATTGCGTTTTAAAAATATCAAATACGTTTAAACGAATGTTTTTTTCTTGACATATATATGATAATATTATCTTATAAGTGCAATGTGAGAAAAATACAATCATTTTATGTTTGAAAAGTCCCTGATTTACATATATCAAGAGTATAGAATAAGACTTCAACGTTTCGCATATGAGGCGTGCAATAAGATAAACTATACCTAGGTTCAAATGTTTTTACATTACTTAATACAGCGTTACGTACGTGTATAATGATAGATGACAATTCAATTTCAAATTAAGTGTTTTTATAAAGTGCTGGTTTGTAAAATTGCTTAATCTTATATACAAATACACAGTAATTTATATTCTAATGATATCATCATGCATTTTTCAATTGAATAAAAACCTTTTTGACTACTAATTTGCTAACTTTGTAATTATCTTTTGATATTTAGCAAGAAATCATTTAGCTGTCCAATTTGGTGACTATGTAACAGCTAAGACAAAAAGTTACTGTAATATGTGAGTGTAATTTTTATTTGAAAAAAACACAGACTAATATAAACAACGTCCGCCTAGATTTCCCTTCAATATATGTGTAATCACTGGCTGGATGGGTATGCATGGGATTTTGGGGCGCTCCGATATCACGGAGTGCCAGTTTACCTGAGGCGGCTAGTGGCAGACTATTTGCAGGAGCGCAGCTTCCTCTACACCAACTGAGTAGGGGACGTTGTGCGAACGCCCATGACGTGCGGTGTTCCGCAGGGGTCGGTCCTCGGACCCACCCTGTGGAACATCGGCTACGACTGGGCGTTGAGGGGGAGCCTCCCGCCCGGGCTGGGCGTGAAATGTTACGCCGACGACACGCTCGTCACAGCCCGTGGTGGGACGCTGGAGGAGGCGGCAAGCCTGGCGACTCTCGGCACCGAGGAGATCGTCAGGCGGATCGGGGCGCTGGGGTTGAGGGTGGCCCTGGACAAGACGCAGGCCCTCTTGTTCCATGGGCCCTGCATGGGCCCTCCCATCGGCGTCTCGATCACCGTCAATCCGGTTGATATCAGCATCCGGGCCCATATGAGGTATTTGGGCCTCGACGGCGGGGTGCTCGACGGGCGATGGTGGTTCCGGGAGCATTTCCGCAGACTCGCTCCACGGCTCGTCGGCGCGGCGTCCGCCCTATCATGGCTTATGCCGAATGTGGACGGACCGAGCGCTACCTGCCGACAGCTGCACGCAGGGGTCATACGGTCGATGGCCCTGTACGGCGCACCGGTGTGGGCGGGATCCCTGACCGTCCGACTCAGGGCTCTTCTGTGGCGACCACAGAGGGCCATGGCGGTCAGGGCCATACGCGGGTACCGCACGGTGTCAACGGAGGCAGCGTGTCTGTTGGCCGGGACCCCTCCATGGGACCTGGAAGCGGAAATGCTCGCCGGTTTGTATCGGCGGATGTTGGGGGTGCGAGCGGAGGGCGGTGTGGTCTCGTTGAGGGAGCACACCGCCTGGCGCGTCGACGCCCGCCGCGACGTCATTGCCCGTTGGGCAGTCCGGCTGGAGAGGCCTCGGTTTGGTGTGCGGACCGTGGAGACCTTCCGGCCGGTGCTGATGCAGTGGCTAAAACGGCGGCACGGGGTGCTCTCCTTCCGACTGGTACAGGTTTTAACGGGGCATGGATGCTTCGCCAAATACCTGCACACGGTCGTAAGGAGGGAGAGTACACCGTCCTGCCACCACTGCGATTGTGACGAGGACACGGCGCAGCATACGCTCGAGGTTTGTGCCGCTTAGGCAGAGCAGCGTCGTGAACTCGTCACAATCATCGGTGCTGACGGTTCGGTCGTCGAACTGGGACGCGGTCGCATCCTTCTGCGAGGCAGTAGTCTCGCGGAAGGAGGCGGCGGAGCGTGTGCGCGAGGAGCGTCTCCTTGACGACGCGAGCCGCCGCCGGCGACTGGGGCGGCGCAGGCGATTACCTGCGCCTGATGCCGCCCTAGCCGAGGCCGCGGGTGACTGGATCGGGGAATTAGTCCGTCACCCGCCGAGAGGCCGACCGCGTGAGGAAAGACCGACATCCTACCCGAGGGGGGGACGTCGGTCGAGGAGAGGGTACTCCTCAGGGGTATTCCGTCGGGCCAACCACTGACGTCAAGTCACTCTGCTCCGATGGTTGGCCCAACGACGAAGGCGACGTCACGGGTGTGCGTGCTTACGCCCCTCTGTCACCCCGGACGGAGTGGTGCGAGGAGTGTGCCGACCGTAACCCGCCCCTAAAAAAAAAAAAATGCATGGGATTTTAGTATTGAGTTTTTCTTCTTCAGCAATCATCTCAGCCCATATATGTCCCACTGTTGAGCTCGAGCCTCCGCTCTAATGAGAAAAAAATTTACCTACTATATCACGCTGGTCAGATGTGTTGGTATAAAGCTATATTTCGAGATTTCTTTCTCTTGCATAAATGTGATATTCGTTTTATATCCCTTAGTCGTCTCTTATGATCACCCATGGGTAAAAGCTGGGGTTGTAAATTGTATTCTTACTTCGTTACCAAATGGAACATTTTACAGTACAGATAATCAAATCACAGATAGTCTATTCACGGCAATTAGCTTAATCCAATAGGACTTTTCGTGTTTTTATTCACCACCCCAAATGTTACCCGTGGGTGATCGTACGAGACGACTAAGGGATATAAAACGCATATAATATCTATGCGAGAGAAGGAAAACTCGAAAGAAAACACGTCTGACCAACGCGGTATAGTAGGTTAATTTCCCTCCCATTACGGAGGAGGCCCGAGCCCAACAGTGGGACATTTATGGGCTGTGATGATGATGTTGATGAATAGGAATTTTAACGCCAATTAAAGTGGTTGGTATAGTTTTGCATATCGAATTTTTCACAGATGTTATTAAATCTCTTAATTGTCTTTTGCGCCACGACCGAGATAGAATTGTATTCTAACTCCGTGACCAAACGGAAAGCTCTAGTTACTAAAGTAAGTATATTTTATTCGAAAGTTGTATTGACATTACTCTTTACTGCATATTATAATTGTGACTGCCAACGATACTTTTAAAAGATTATAGCCTTAACCGATATGTACAAGAATCAATTTCGGTAGGCTGATATTTAAATATAAAGACCGAGAATTAGCCCGAGAATATCCTCAAAAACCGAATAAAATAAATATCGATAATGACAATATCGATTGCCCAAGCAATAAATGGGAAGAATGCTTAGCGAATCTAATAAATAGCATTTAAAATACCTTCATAAAGAGAAGAATGGATTTATATACATTATAACTTAAATTAGTTATTTGTAAAGCGATTAAAACGCGTTTCCAATATACTTGGATTGAAATATTGCAGGTTGTACTCATTTGTTCGTGAATGAATGTTCTTTCTAATGTTTATTAAGTTAGATAGATATAGTTTTGATATATTACCGCTAGATTTGAATGCGACTATACTAAGAGAGATACTGCAAGAAAATTATTTGAGGATGCTACTAGTTCTTGATTTTTTGAAAGCTAGCAAATCATGAGGTTGTGATCACCTGAAGATTTTATTGTAATTACTGTAAATTCCAACTAGAAATCTAATTGCAATTATTTACTTTCATTTTCTAGGACCCTCAGCCGCCACAACCATGGAATGATACTTGGGATGCTACCGGACCGCCTACTGCTTGTATACAATATGATGTATTGACTCAGAATATCACTGGTAAGGAGTGCTATATCACACACATTAGAATAAATGATAGCCTAAAATACGCTGCCAAGAAATTTGACTGCTTAGAAGAAGGTTGGGCCTAAAGTCAAAGCTATTCCTAAAGGGCCGAAAAACTGGTGATGTGAAAGCACCTATAGCAATTTTGTAATTTAAAGTCTTTATATAATTTAAAAAAGAATAGAAATATAATAATAAAGATCTATAGGATTTTTCTTGGAACAGAATTAATAACCGATATATATATATTTTACTAGCTTCTGCCCGCGGCTTCGCCCGCGTAAAAGGTTACTTTCCTAAAGATTTTCATTCCCTGTTTTTATTTTACCCCTTAAGGGTAAATTTTTACAACATATTAGTGTCATATTTATTTATATCTAATCAATAGGCTAAAAATAAGTTTCAAGCTTCTGGCTTTAAAAATGACGATACTTCCTTACAAGTTTGCATGCCCCTTTTCAACACTTTTTTGCATAAAAAGTAGCCTATGTCCTTTATCAGGCTCTATTCTATCTGTGTGCCAAATTTTATTTAGATCGGTTCAGTAGTTTTGGCATGAAAGAGCGACAGACAAACAGGCAGACGGACAGAGTTACTTCGCATTTATAATATTAGTAAGGATCTTCGTCTTCAACTAAGGTAGTACTTAGTAACCTCCCTGTTATCTAATTAACTTTGTAATTGGATATAATTGTGTGTGCCTACATACTTAAATATACTTATGTGCGAATACGTATTTATATGTGCTCGTACGCTCCTGTGTATTTATGTGAACTTGGGTGTGCCTGCTTATTTATGTGCGCCTGTGGGTTTATACAGGGTGGAAGTGGACCGCTCCCGAAAACAAAGGCAGATGACCCTACTAGTCCTACTTGTAATAACTAAATAGGCTAGAAAAAAATCGATTGGGAAGAAAAAAATTTTTTTTTTCACAACATCAAGTTTTTTTCACATTCCGTTGTATTAGTACAGTGCCATGTAACGATAATGCCATAAAAATACGTAACTTTACTCAGATGAGAAAAGACGCAATGTATACAAAACTCACGATCATATGTTCAAGAGTTCAACATACTTCGAATCGATCAAAAAAAAATTCTTCGAATCGATCTTTTCTCTAGCCTATCATTACAAGTAGGACTAGTAGGGTTAGCTGTCTTTGGTTTCGGAAGCGGTCTACTTTCATCCTGTATATGCTTCTATTTCTGCACATTTTCACATACTCGCGTCCCTCCTTAGTATTATATATCCTCCTTAGTATGTATAGTGTTTGTGTGCTGAAATGTGCCTAAACATTTATATTTACATCATAGATTGGAATTACATTACATCTAGATTGGAAGAGCCATATAGAACAACTAAGTAAAAAATTAAATAGAGCAGCATATGCACTTTTAAAAATATCAAGGAAAGTTAATGAAGAAGCTTTATTAATTGCCTATTATGGTTTAGTCGATTCCATATTACGCTATGGTATAATCTTTTGGGGGCCACAAATCAAAATATCATATTTAAAGCTCAAAAAAGGTGCGTTCGGGCAATGTATTACCTCAAACCAGATGAGAGTTGTATGCCATTGTTTAAAAAATTAAGTATATTATCACTACCATCTCTATATATATTTGAGGTATGCGTATTTGTGAAAAATAACCTAAGTATGTTTGCTGAATACTCTACTTCAAGAAATGTTCCATTACGTAGTCAGTATAAAAACCTGCTAGGTACTTTTAAATGCAAAACAGCCTTAGCAAGAAAAAGTATCTTAGGTATGGCTCCACGTGTTTATAACAAGTTACCAGAAGAAACGAAGTCCCTTGACACCACTCATTTTAAAAGAAGACTAAAATTATTATTGACCAAGAAATGTTATTATAGTATTGACGAATATTTAAATGATGAATTTATATGACATTATAAAAATAATTTCAATTTTAACATTGACTATGCATTGGAATCTAATTTAGAATTGTCTAATTTTAATTATTTTGCCATGGAAAATTAATTTGATTGTTATCTGAATTTTAATGTATAAATACTAATTATTAACAAAATTTGTACGCCTATCGGCATGACATAGTGATCTCCATCATAAAATTTTATCACCTGACATCTTATATTACCTATGTTATACAAATTAATAAATGATTTGATTTGATTTGATTTGATTTTATGTGCGTTTGTAGCAAGCAGGTCTTGTGTAAGACCTGCTTGCTACAAACAACCTCGAATTGTCGACCATCAGGCAATACATGAAGCGGTGCTCCCAGAGGTTCATTGACTCTGCCATGATACACCCCAACCCCTTAGGGGTTGGGGCAGCTATCCACGATCCGGCGTCCTCGACATTTACTGTGGGACTCTGATGATTCGATCACGATCGCTCAAGAAGGAGCATACACGGCCCGTGCGGCCATAACACATAACTATCCGCGCTTCCGCCTCCGCCGACGGGGTCGGCGTTGCAAAAAACATTAATTCAGATGTGGGCACGCCCACTTTGCTATCAGCAACGCCCCAAGCCGAGGTTCGTTCTCCACAGGGAGAGCCCTTGGGCGATGTCATTTAAAGCATTTTCTCCGGATTGAGAGCCCTCAACGTTCACCCATAGTCCGGGTTAAGCTGTGACAGCCATCTGCGGCTTACAGCTAAAAGACAGACGTACAAAAAAAAAGCAAGCAGGTGAACAGAAGTGGAAGCCGGAGTGGGAGAGAAGGCGTCTCATATTTTAGTTCTCTACAGTTTTACTTTCTGAAGATTTCAGTTTTAGCGTATATGAGCTATACGTCTGTTTTTTTTTACGCCTTGGTCTACGAAAAAAATTAGCCAAACACATATTTGCTAAGTAATTTTAAGTCTCAAGCATGGAGTAATGGAATAAGTAATGGAGCGTGAATTATTTGCCAGAACTAAGTACTGCTGCAGCCGGTTTACCGTGTAAGCGGATGAGCTTCGTAACGATCGATTCGATAGAATTTCAAACGGCCTATGAAAATACTTTACAATTATTTAATTAAATAAATGCGTGTGTGTGTTTGTGTGCAAGGGCGCGTGTGCGCATGTGCATATGCATTGGCGTGCATTTCGTGTGTATGTGTTCATTATATTATCCTTGTATGTACATTTAAGGTAAACAACCTTCACAACAAAAAATTGTGACGTAAACAACGTCACAATTTTTTTAAAGACTATACCCGGCACTGTGGAAATAATTCTTGTATTGCGGGGGACTTTAACAAACATGCAATTTAACGGACACAAATTTCACACAGACTTAGAACAATAATTTATGAATCACTCAAATTATTGTAGTAACCCAGAACACTGGCACTATAAGTCGGTATCTTAACCGCTACGAAAAGATATACTTTTCAAATGAGCGTCATATATAATTTGGAGTGCCACAGGGAAGTGTACTGGGGCCTCTGTTATTCATAATATATATTAATGACCTTCCAAATTCTGTCAATTATCCTATGACTCTTTTTGCCGACGATAGCACATTAACTGTAGCTTGTAAGAACACTGATATTTATGAAAGTGATATTAATGATGCTATAAATTCTACTGTTAGATGGTTAAGAAATAATAACTTAATAATTAATTTAAAGAAGACAAATATAATGCATTTTAATAAATATATGACATCCTCAAAAATTATAATACATCACGAAACTGACATAATACGAGAAGTAACTAATACAACATTTCTTGGTCTCGAAATAGATAATAAATTGAACTGGAAAGTACATACAGAGACTCTATGTAAAAAAGTAAGTAAAACATCCTATGCATTATACAAGCTAGCACCTACGATAAATATTGATACGTTACTCACTGCATACCATGGGTTAGTAGCATCTGTTCTTAGGTATGGAATAATGTTCTGGGGCAACTCTACAAACAGGGAAATAATATTTAAAATACAAAAGCGCTGTATCCGCTCTATGTTCAATTTAAAACTTACGGATAGCTGTAGGCCATTTTTCAATAAGCATAGGATCCTGACACTACCCTGTTTGTTTATCATGGAAACAGTAGTATTTGTGAAAAGTAACCCTCAACTGTTTCCCCGTCTGTCAGATCACAGTGAGCGTAGTCGACGCGATAATAATAGACTTCGTATGCGCAACGCCAAAACTGATATGGGCAAGAGTGTATTTTGTATGGCACCTATTCTTTTTAATAAAATACCAAATATATATAAAACCTTAAATATAAATTCATTTAAACAAAAAGTCAAGGACCTTCTTATCAATAGAACATATTACAGTGTACAAGAATTTTTAAATGACAAGGTTATATACATGTACCTTTTTTATTTATTTTAACATATGACATTTCACTTTACTATTATTGTTATTTTTTTTTTTTTAATTTTTATTGTGACATGACATAGACATTCTATTTAAATGATATTGTAATATTATATAATACGAATGTAATAATAAATAATACGAATGTAATAATAAATGGAAATCTATAATGTTATGACAATTTGTACGCCTATAGTGGCAGAACATGTTGAATCCAATTAATCATAGATTGTTTAATAACTTACCTACACATGTTTTCACAAATAAAAATTATCTTATATTATCTTATCTTATCTTATCTATGCAGTACAAAATTTCACTGATTAAAGCAAATTTCGTAGGTACCTTGAAAGTTCAGTGTGATTTCCTTAGATTACAGAGTAAGCTCTTAGATTACGTGTTTACTATTAAGAAATTCATATTAAATTCAGATTTTAAACCTTATCTATTAAAGACAAATCCTCTATTAACTCTAATACCATGCTTCTTATTACATTGAACAAATTACTTCGTAATGGATGGAAGTGTTTTACCTCTACTAATACCTCTATTCAACAGCCCGCCAAACGACTTCTATCCAGCTTTTGAACTGACTACACCTTACTTTTCCTTGTTGTGTCGAATAATAATATAATTTACCACCCCTCTTTTACTCATGTGTGCCGTAAAATACGACAAAGGGAATAGAGATAATATCTAAGCAAAGAAGAAGGAAACTGGGAATAAAACTATGTGCCGACCCATCTGACCAGCGTGATCATCAATGTAGGAGGGTAAATTATCTATACCATGCTGGTCAGACAGATTGGGTTTTCTTTCTCAGGTAGCAGGATCAAGGAAATTTTCTATACCATGATGGTCAGACAGGTTTGGTTTTCCTTCTTATAGTGGTATATTTCGCGGTTAATTTCCCCTCTCATTATGGTGTCGATTGGAGCCAGACAGTGAAAATATATAAGTTAAGATGATGATTCGGACATGTGCAAAAATGCCGAACGAACGTCTGATTAAGAAGATATACAATGTGAAAGTGGAAGGATGTAGGTACCGGGGGAGACCGACACTCACCTACCTAGACCAGATTGGTTACGTACTGAAGGAAGGTGGAGTCAAGAGTCTCCGAAACCGGCGAGCGTGTATGAAAAGAATTATGAATGTTGAGGAAGCGAGTGAATTATGCAAGAATAGAGTTCTCTGACACTCTGTACTCTCTACCTACCCTGCAAGGGATATGGCGTGATGATATATATGTATGTAAGATGATGATGATAACATCTTCTTCTAACACTTCGTGGAAAAACGTCACAATACAAACAAGGTAATAAATCTTTTCTATTTTCATCAGGTATTGAAGATTGTCTCTACTTGAGCGTATATACACCTAATTTGCAGTCAGATGCGATGTTACCAGTGCTGGTGTACATTCATGGAGGCGCTTTCATGTATGGTAACACCGTTATGTATGGGCCTGCTAATATTATGGACTGGGATATGGTTGTTGTTATGATGCAGTACAGACTTGGACCCTTCGGTGAGGAAAATTTAATTATTAAAAATATTTACAATACTCGGTATTGAATATTGCACATCGATTTATGGAAAGAGATAATCGATTAATTTCTGCCCCGTAGAGCAATTTCTCTGTTACACCGTATTTTTTTTTATTGCTTATGGTTGCAAATGAGCAAGCAGCACACCTGGTGGTAAAGTCACTGCCGCCCATGGACCTTTGCAATACCTAGGGTACAGCTTAGGTCGCTGCCTACCAATAAAATCCCCAATCCCACCCAGTTGGGCTTTCGGCTCTTTCGGTCACCGAACGAAGCGCAATAGCAGATTACCATTACCCAGACGTCGATCTTCTGCGAGAGTGTGGTACTACCCCGGACGGACCGGCCCGCGGTTGTAGGCAGAGAACTATCAACAGCGTGTTCCTACCACTATTAATGTATATAGTGTGATGTCACTCGAAGCATTACTGGTCTATTAAGAGCTGTTACAACAATTATTACTGGATTAGTCTCATCCAAAATAAGAGGGAAATTGATATATTGTCCCACGCTGAGCAGAGAGTAAATGTAGAATTTTATTTAGATTTTTCCTTTCCCTGCAACAGAACTGTTGGTAAGTATCACTGGTCCATAGACCTTTACTATATCACGGGTAACCAAACCCACTCAGAAAATGGGGCTACCGGTTCTCTTGCTTGCACATTGCCACTGCTCAAGCGTCGATTTTCTGCGAGAGTGTGGTACTACCCAGGATGGACCGGCCCGAGGCTGTAGATAGAAAACTGTCAACAGTGTGGTCCATTATTAATGAATTCTTACTCCATTGCTACATGGAACATATTCATACAATAATTAATGATAATTTATTTGTAGGTTTCCTGAGTACAGGTGATGATGTTGTCCCTGGAAATAATGGACTAAAGGATCAGTCGGTCGCCTTACGTTGGGTTAAGAATAATGTAGCGATGTTTGGTGGTAATCCTGACAGTATCACTCTATCAGGAGTGTCAGCTGGTGGTGCGAGCGTGCATTACCATTATTTGTCTCCTATGTCCAGAGGTATGATAAAAGAAAGAGTAAAGTTTAGTTAATTGGGTTTTTCAAGCTCAATTTTTATATTAAATTTTATCATAAAGCAATACAAACGTTCTATATGGTATCTTAATATATGTATGTAAATTACGCGTCACGTTGTTTGTCCGCGATTCCTAAAGTAAAGTCCTAAAGTAAAAGACTCCTAAAGTACTTAACCGATTTTAATCAAATTTGCACAGCATGTGTAGTTTGATCCAACTTAAAAGATAGGCTAGTTCCACCTCAATTTATAGTCACAATATTATTTTATTGCAAATTATTTGTCTATTATTTGACAGTCACAATTATCTGTTATCTCCAAACGATTCTAACAGATGGCAGTATCTGTTGACTGGATTACGTAAGTATTTAATAGATGGAACTATGTTAAACGTACAAACGTTTCATATAAGCTACAATTTATTAGCATAACCACCACGTGTTACTGAGGCTACCTTAGCCACAGCAACGCGGCCTGCTAGTACATATCACCATGCACTAAGGAAATAGTCCTTGTATTATACGAGAGGCTTCACAAACATGCAATTAATGCAAACAAATTACTCCAAGACTCAGAACAACACTGTGGATCACACAAAGTATTTTTCTGCATGGGAATCGAACCCACGGAACTGGCACAGAAGGAATCTTAACCACTACGCCATCTGTACATTCAATTGTTTTAATTACTTATGGTGGTAAACGAGCAAGCAGCACAACTGATGATAAATGTTACTGCCGCTCATGGCAATACCACCTTTGCAATACGCAAGGGGTACCGTTAAACCACTGCCTATCAACCAAAACCCACCCAAAAGGTTCGGTTTCCGGCTCTCTCGCTCACCAAACGACGCGCAACACCACATTGACATTGCTCAAACGCCAATTCTATACGAGAGTATAGCACTACTCCGGACAGACCGGCCAGAAAACTATCCACAATATCGCCCTCAACTATCAAGAACCACCCACTTCTTGGCCGTGGATGTCATAATAGACCGACTAAGGAATTACTAATACTCATGATATACGATTAAATGATGAATTCAATACGCATATAAAATTTAGACTAGAGAAGGTATCCCGAAATGAAACCTTGTACGAACCCGTCTGATATAATATATAAATTTGCCTGCTTTTGTAGCAGAGGCTCGAACACCTAATAAATTTATATGAGCTGAGATGTTTATAAATACAAGATTTTATTTCATTCAAATTGTGTCATAATAGGAATACTACTTATCAACATACTTTTATTTTTTTTATTGTTTTTTTATTGCTTATGGTGACCAACGAGTAAGCAGCACACCTGATGGTAAGTGTTTCTGCCGCCCATGGACCTTTACTAAAACCAAAGCTATAGATAGGCCGCTGCCTACCATTACAATCCCCAAACCCACCCAGTTGGGCTTCTGGCTCTCTCGCTCACCGAACGAAGCGCAATAGCACATTGCCATTACTCAGACGTCGATCTTCTGCGAGAGTGTGGTACTACCCCAGACGGTTCGGCCCGCGTCTGTAGACAGAGAACTATCAACAACATGGTCCGCCACTGAAAAATCTTCTCAATGGATGTCATATAAGGCAAGTAAGAGATTAAGCTACTGCCATGCTGTCTAGATAAGTTAGTTAGTATTGGTGTCACCCAAGTGCAAGACCAAGACTTGCTGCAAGAGTATCGCAGTGCTCTCTTAGACCGAATTTTACGATTCCTTTGGCAAAGAAAGGATTGTCATCATTTTGTATTTTTAATACCAGTATACGGAGAAATAATTTGATGTTATTTTAAACAATTTCATGATTTTTAGGTCTTTTTGAGAGGGGTATATCGTATAGTGGATCAGCTTTTTGTCCTTGGGCACTATCCATTAAGCCTGAACAGAATGCCAAGAAGTTAGCCTCTTTAGTATACTGTCCAACTGATACTAATGAAGAATTGGTTGATTGCCTTACTTACAAAACCGCAGAAGATATCGTGAAGGCGCAAATGCAGATGGTGGCAAGTATTGCAAATATTTTAATCACATAAAAATAGAAAGTTTCAGCCATTTACAATACGTATTTCTTTTTTACCAGGAATGGAAGGTTAAGATGTTTACACCGTTTACACCTGTAGTAGAGGCGCCGGAAGTCCAAAACCCGTTCCTGCAACAATATCCATACGAGGCCACCAGTACAGGGTCCATGGCGAACGTGTCCCTCATCACTTCGATCTGCTCTGATGAAGGACTATACATGGCTGCTCGTAATCCAACAACAATATTCTTCTTTATTTTTTAGTGCTGTTGGCAATGAATTGTCACTCCTAGCTACGAATGAATAAGTTTTTCAAGTTGATTTTATACTTGAAAGTTATTATCAGTCAATAATACGTGTACGTTAGTAGAGCAACGACACCTTAAATAAAATCTCTGGAAATTCTAGCAGAACATGAAATCAAAATATAACGATGTAAAAATGCATCTAAATTACTATCATATTACATACATACATATCATCACGCCATATCCCTTGCAGGGTAGGCAGAGAGAACAGAGTGCCAGAGAACTCTATCTTTGCATACTTCACTCGCTTCCTCAACATTCATAATTCTCTTCATACACGCTCGCCGGTTTCGGAGACTCTTGACTCTACCTTCCTTCAGTATATGACCGATCTGGTCTAGGTAGGTTAGTCTCGGTCTCCCCCGGTACCTACATCCTTCCACTTTCGCATTGTATATCTTCTTAACCAGACGTTCGTTCGGCATTCTTTCCACATGTCCGAACCATCGGAGCATTCCCTTTCGCATCTTTACACCAATATTCTCTTTCATACCTACTCGCTCTCTTACGTCGTCGTTACGAATGCGGTCGGTCAGCCTAACTCCACAGATTTTCCGCAGAGATCGCATTTCGACCGCATTAATTTTACTTTCATACTCTTTTGTAAATGGTATTTCTTAATGTTTATAATGAAAGTAAATTTATTGAAGACATATTTATTAGATCCAACGATAAATCTTGGGTTAATTAATCTTAATTCAAGTTTTTTAAACAAAGACAACGTTTTGAAGGATATTTTCACCGAACTCTTTTTATTAATTATATAAATTATATATAAATACTGTTACGACTTTTATCACATGTTTGTGTCCAATCTGAGTAATCGCTTAACTTCTAACAACTATGGTTTATCTTAATACACCTTAGTTATACCTTGATCATAGATGCTAAATAGTATTCGAATCGTCGACATAGTAAAAAAAAAAAGCAGTCACGAGGACTGCCGACAGAAATTAAAACTTAAACCTATGTAAATAAAACAAATATAAAAAAATAAAAAGCGTGCCCCAGGGAGTATGTATGGGTGGCCACCGAAGACAAAGATCGGGTACCGGTGATCCGCTCGCATGGCGAAGAGAGGGGTTTGCAGGGTGGGTCTATGGGGTTGCGCACGACGGAAGAGGCGGCTCTTCCGTCGCCGGACTGATTTGGCGGGGCGCGACCACGTCCATAGCCCACCGCAAAAAAAAAGAAAAACAAAGAGTATTTATGGCTGTAACCGTACAATAAATCGACATATGAAATATATTATATTTTACACATTATTACACGTTAGGCTGACCGACCGCATTCGTAACGACGACGTAAGAGAGCGAGTAGGTATGAAAGAGAGTATTGGTGTAAAGATGCGAAAGGGAATGCTCTGATGGTTCGGACATGTGGAAAGAATGCCGAACGAACGTCTGGTTAAGAAGATATACAATCCGAAAGTGGAAGGATGTAGGTACCGAGAGAGACCGAGACTAACCTACCTAGACCAGATCGGTCAGGTACTGAAGGAAGGTGGAGTCAAGAGTCTCCGAAACCGGCGAGCGTGTATGAAGAGAATTATGAATGTTGAGGAAGCGAGTGAAGTATGCAGAGATAGAGTTCTCTGGCACTCTGTTCTCTCTGCCTACCCTGCAAGGGATATGGCGTGATGATATGTATGTATGTACACATTATATTATTACTTTATCTCCTACGGTCTACTCTCCCTCCGTCTTACAAATTTTTGATCAGGCCACGTATCCTGACGCGAGTTTAACATTTTTTACCCATCTCAAAAAAGTGCACAACACCAGTAAAGAAGTTTTCACTTCAAAAAGCAATAAAATCCTTAAAAATAGTATTATTTCATATGCATAATACTCAGGTAAACCTAAAAAATAATTATCCAATAATCAATCTATTTAAATCATATCATATAAAATCCGTGTGTAATCATATTAAATCCGTGTGGTGACGGAGTAAGAATACTATTCACCACCCCATATCTTACCCGTGGGTGATCGTACGAGACGAATAAGGGATATAAAATGCATATAACATCTATGCGAGAAAAGGAAAACTCGAAACAAAGGCCTATACCAACACGTCTGACCAGCGCGGTATAGTAGGTTAATTTTCCCTCCCATTACGAAGGAGTCCCGAGCCCAACAGTGGGACATTTATGGGCTGCTATGATGATGATGATTATGATGATGAATCAATCTATTAGTTGTTTTGCCAAATCAAACTCTCGGCATATAAGTTTGCCATGTCAACATGACAAACTCGTATACTATCTATCCCTCTGTCCAATACCATAAAATATCAATGGTCAAACTGCATAAATCTATCGTTCATTTCAGCATTCCAGTCTGAATCGTCTATCTTACCTGAGCTGGAAGAGAATTGGGATCAGCTAGCCTCTACCATCTTCGTGTATAATGATACACTACCGTTAAGCCGCCGCTCTGAAGTCGCACAAAGTATCAAAGAATACTATTTAGGAGGCAGCGCTGTTAGCCAAGATACATTCTCGCAATTAGTGAAGGTACACATTTTATTTTTATGTAAAAAAAATATATTAGACTATCTGTGTCCCGTAAAAACAAGATATGGTCGCTATAAGATGGTTATTATGATTTTCTGTAATAAATCTAGAACAACAGTGCAATATTTTATAACTTTTTCATTGCTAGCGGGTATCATAACAAACATGTAAGGGACTTAGGCAATCTATAACACTGCGAATATTGAGCAATTTGGAATAAATTATTATACTATTACGTCTAGCTAAGATTATACTGCCCTACGGGTGGTCGGACTAGCTATTAATCCGTCAGTCACAAGGAGATTGAACAGAATATAGGACTAGATACTCGAATGGGATCCATCGGATCATCGAAGTCTAGTAATGGGTTAGAGACACTCGCTCAATCGGCGAGGATGGGGAGAAAATGAAATAATAAATATAATTCTAAACATTTAACAGATATTTAAAAAAGAAAGGCTAGTTATAACTAGCGTCATATCGTAGGCGTCGTAGTCATGTTCCCTCTTATTGTGTGCTAGCTGTGTGGTAGCAGCTATGATTACTACCAACCCTTACTTCGCTCGTGGATTTCGTAAAAGACGACTAAGAGACTTATTTTGACCTGGGCCAACACCACCTAATGCCGTTTGGTCAACAATTACATTCCCAAGGAGGGTTGACGTCAGGAAGGCCAGTTATAAAATTATTGCCAATAAATTTGCAATATGTAGGCAGAGGAGTGCATTTTGCGTTTACCCCAAGTAATTGGAATAAGAGCAGGAGAATAATGATGATGTTCCCTCTAATTATGTGCATAAGAATACGACAGAGATGTGCTTCGATGAGTTATCTCGCAATAAGTGATATAAGCTGTACCATTAAGTGAGAAATGGTAGATGCATTTAGTGAATGTGTTAATATTTAGCTGGATATGTGAAGTGACGATAATACGCAGAAGGAATAAATACATTAGACGAAGTATCGAAGTGGAATTTCTCGTGGATATACGATGAGACAGGGCGGTATTATTAATGCTAAGAATGGTTTACATGTGTGGCTGGCTACGGAAAATTATGAATGGATAGTATACAAGATAAAAGTAATAGAAAATATGTGGCATCATTCATCATGAGCAAATAAAATGAATTGAATGAAGCCTAAATGAAGAATATAAGAGAAAATATATTTAAATATAAATATATTCTACCAATCCTAAGTAATTAGGAGCATTAAATCTAAAGTATAGTCGACTGCATAAAATATGGTATAGTGATTAAGATACCTACCTACCATGTTAAATGTTACGGGTTCGATTTTCACGCAGGACAATACATCGTGCATTAAACCTTGTAGAACTAATTTCTTAATAGAGGGAAGTGTTGTCTAATAAAAAGAAAAAAGATAATAGATATAAAAAACGAGAAAAGGGAATTTAAATTCGTCAAAGTTTTTGCAAGTGACAAATATTTGCATGTACCTAACCTAAATTCAATCAATTATTTGGAGTTGATTTTTTTTTTATTTTATTGCTTATGGTGGCAGACGAGCAAGCAGCACACCTGATGGTAAGTGTCAGTGCCGCCCATGGACCCTTGTTATACCAAGAGTATAGCTAGGCCACTGCCTACCACTACAATCCCCAAACCCACCCAGTTGAGCTTCCGGCTCTCTCGCTCACCGAACGAAGCTCAATAGCACATTGCCATTACTCATACATCGATCTTCTGCGAGAGTGTGGTACTACCCCGGACGGACCGGCCCGCGGCTGCAGACAGAAAACTGCCAACAGCGTGGTCCTACCACAATAAAATGATGCAATATATATAGTCGCCTGCCTGACGTTAATGATCCTTAGGAATTTAATTGTTAACCAGACTTCGGTCTTGACTCCACCTTCCTTCAGTACATGACCGATCTGGTCCGGAGTCAGAGTCTCAGAGTCTCCGAAACCGGCTAGCGTGTATGAAGAGAATTATGAATGTTGAGGAAGCGAGTGAAGTATGCAAAGATAGAGTTCTCTGGCACTCTGTTCCCTCTGCCTACCCTGCAAGGGATATGGCGTGATGATATGTATGTATGTACTTCGGTCTTCAACTACATTTAGTTGTCTTTATCCACATTCGCGAGCAAAGGAAATATCGGTAGTAGTCATACCATACAATATATAATATAAATTATATTTTTCCGTGTGGTGACGGAGTAAGAATACAATTCAAAACCCCATATCCTACCAGTGGGTGATCGTACGAGACGACTAAGGGATATAAAACGCATATAACATTTATGCAAGAGATGGAAAACTCGAAACAAAACCTTACCACCAACACGTCTGACCAGCGTGGTATAGTAGATCAATTTCCCTCCCATTATGAGAGAGAGAGGAGGCTCGAGCCCAACAGTGGGACATATATGAGTTGAGATGATGATGATGATGATGATATTTTTTAAACGAATATAACTGAAAAGAATAAAAGTTTATTTTAAAGGTTTTTCTAAATATTTTTATTTATCGATGTCTTATTAGATTTGTTCATAAAAGGAACACCTTTGAGATTTATTTCTTTGATCTGTGGTTTTCATACTTATTAGTTAAATTTATTTATTTCTCTGGTAAAGATAGAATAATAAAAATAGATGTAAGTTTAATTCTCAATATTTGTCTGCAGGCACTTAGCGACCGTTTGTTTATATCACATGTGGGGAAAATGGCGCAGCTTCACGCAACTAACTCCTTGCAACCCACTTATGTATTTAGATACGCCTTCCGTGGAGCCTGGAGTGTATCAAATCTCTTAGCAAACAATAATGTGAATTACGGTAAGTAAGTCGAGAAATTTAATTTTCTACCTCTTAAAATAGGGATCAACATAGCTTCGGGTACCCTATCTTATATACTATCAGTATATAAATTATGGAAATAATTGAATGACTCTATAAGTGGTGGTAGGTCTTTTTTTTTTCGGTGGACTATGGATGTGGTCGCGCCCCACCAAATCGGTCTGGGACGACGGAAAAAGCGGCGCGTGACTCCATAGACCCACCCTGCAAAGCGCCACTCTTCGCCGTGCGAGCGGGCCACCGGTACCCGATATTTGTCTTCGGTAGCCCGCCCGGCGTTTTACCCTCGCAGGTTCCTCTCGAGTCGATGCCCCGACAGTTTTCGTCGTGGTAACTCGACTAAAATGAAGTAATTTAAATAATGGCCATGAATTTATTGCCAGCAGTTTACTGATTGGGGCCAATTTGAGACAAAATGTACAATTGACAATATCTAATTACTTCTTTGGGAATTTTTTTTTTTTAAATAAATGCTTATGTCTCCTGCTTTGCGTAAAAGCAAATAGAATTTTTCCCTTCCGTTATTTCCTTTTTAAGATGGAACACCCTTTAGTAAGGAATTAATCCGTATATTGCGGGGTACTTTATAAGCAACAACTTGTTAACCGCACAAAGTATTATCCTGCATGTGAATCAACCCGCGACAAGTGGCAGGATAGGTCGGTATCTTAACCATTACACCACTTGTGTGATATAGATTATCTTCTAATTAAATTTGTTGCAAGTTCTAAGACAGTTACAGGCGTTTCACGGACCTTTCCGAGGGTTGGTGTCATTTAGGGAGACTATTTTGAATATTAGTTTACAATAGTTACAGCAATGGATTGGTGGGGTGGAATTAATTTTAACAAAAAAAATGCAGTAACATTATTTCGTTCGCAAATGAAAACTATTTTTAGGAATAAATAGCAAAATAATACATCCATTCTCTTATCAATCAGCTTACCTCCGATCACTGTTGAGACTCCAAATAAAAGGTAGAGTGAACGCGTCCCAGTGACCTACCCGTACGGCGTCGAGAGCTATATTGTAGGGCGGGTCTACGGGGTCTTACGCCGCTTTTCTTGTCGCCCCAGACGGATTAGCGGGCTTTGACGAACCGTAACCCGGCGCCAAAAAAAAAAGTAAAAGGTAGTGTGATAATAACACGTGGTCTTCGCAATTTGTCAATAAACAGAAAACTTAATGCATTAAAAAAAATAACTTAAAATTACTAAAATTTTCCATTTGACAAAATATGCTTTTTTTATAAAAAACATTTGTGCTAGAAAAATTATAACCACATGTGGGAATTGATGCCACATATCTAATGAAAATTCATTACAACTGCTTTACAAAATTGTGACTTGCTTTAACTTCGAAACCTGCAACGTTGGCGAGTAGTACGTTAGTAAAATGATGTTGGTGATGCATTTTTATTATTTATATGCAGGTGTGAGTCATGGTGATGAGGTTTTAAGAATCTTCAAAGTATCCGGACTGGATACTACTGAACCTGATGACAGAGCTATTGTGGAGGAACTCATCAGTATTATATACAGCTATGCTGTTTCTGGGTAAGATATCGAAGTGGTCACATGAGGTTTTCATCATAATCATCATCATCTCAGCTTATACACGACTCATTGCTGGGCTCCAGCTTCCTCCACAATTGGAGAAATTGATTTAGTAGATCAATTACGAGTATAACATGGAAAGACGTTTTTTTTTCTCTTGTATATATGCAATATGTACTCTCAAATTTTCTTTCTCTTGTACCTATATATGCAATCAGTACTCTTCTTCAAAAATTCTCTCGAAACTCGACTCCAAAAATGGTTAAATTTTAATCATTTATGATTTGATTTATTATTATTATTATTTTAAACTTCTTAGTGCTCAAACAGTTTTTGACGTTAGTTGTTTATGTTATAAAAATTGTTTGTCTATTAAACAAATTGATGCATCGTTGAGATTTTTTTTTCGAGCAACTATTTAGTTGATAATATAACTTGTATTTAAAGACGCCTTGTTAGATGATCCATTAGTTTTTGAGATATGGAAATGAGTTATGGTAGGTAGACGGGCGAGAAGACCAGGACTTTGTAATCAAGAAAAGGAGACTTTACAATCAACACGTTTAATTATTAAAAGCCATTCTCACTTTAATTTTTAAAGTATTGACACTGATATCTTCCGTGTGGTGACGGAGTAAGACTACTATTCACCACCCCATATCTTACCCGTGGGTGATCGTACGAGACGACTAAGGGATATAGGATGCATATAACATCTATGCGAGAGAAGGAAAACTCGAAACAAAACCCTACACCAACACGTCTGACCAACGCAGTATAGTAGGTTAATTTCCCTCCCATTACGGAGGAGGCCCGAGCCCAACAGTGGGACATTTATAGGCTGTAATGATGATGATGATGATGACACTGATATAAATTAGCATTAAGATACACCAGAACACATAGGTGCGTGCGCTCTCTTCGATGATTTGAAACTTAATGGCCGCCTCCCCAGCGCTCAGTGTTATATCGAAGAACGATAACGACGAATATCTAATATCTTGCAAATGTCATTCGTTCATTCATTCATTCAAATAAAGCAAATTATGTCGCTGCGACGACTTATTGTTACAAATATTTTAGTCGAAAGTATGCCTGAAGCGAAGTTTATATTTTGAAAATAATCAACTCCTGATTCACAGGCTGGAGGTACTGGAGCTTCTAATTGACCCTTAATTTGTAACTACCAAATAATTTAATATATAATGTTAAATAAAAAAATAAAAGGATGAGCTTAGATTTTAGTTTCTTGTCAGGTTCTCTCAGTGGAAGCCACGTTGCTATACGATGGTAGAGTATTAGTCCTAAGTTTTACATTTATGTAAAAAATTAATACAAGTGAATATTTTATAAATATCTAAGTAATAAATATTTTATTTCAAAACTTTCTGTTTTTCACAGCATTAAACTATTTTTAATGATTCGGGCCGCTATGGTTAGGCCATATACTGCCAAAACAGTACCGAATGATGGAAGGTCAGCATGGGGCCTCATAACCACCCCTATTTCTCCCTTCTACCTATTAAGCGGCCCATCGGAATCGATTTAATATTTTACCTTTTCCTTTCCAGTTTAATATTTTACCTGAAAAATAATTTTATTTTAGTATATCTAGTACTCGTGTATATCATAAAATATATTAAAGTTATCTATTTTCAGAACTCCAAAATTAAACCGCTCGGAAACTGTTTGGTTGCCCATTAAGCCAGCAGCAGCAGAACTTGACTACCTAGATCTTCTGTCACCGACTGAGTCCGAGATGAAATCAACCACCGACTTTGGAAATAATTCTTTCTGGGACCAAATAGGTTTCAACGAAAACGAAAACTACTGCAGCAGCTGCGAAACATATTGAAATACTTAGATTCATATATTATTAGGTCTTTACATATCAAATTGACGTTTTGTACGAGAGAAATACGAAGTAATTTTTTTTTTAAATATATTTAATTAATCAAAGTATGCACCGTTGTTATCTATGCACTTTTGCCATCTTATAGGTAGTTCATTGATCCCCTTACTAAAAAAAACCATGGGGGCGAGAATCAATAATCTCTTTGAAGGCGGTTTGGACTGCCGCATCGCAGTTGAATTTTTTTCTTATAAGAAGTTATCCAAATTCCAGAAAAAATGGTAATCTGTTGGAGCAAGGTCCGGGGAGTACAGTGGATGTCGCAGACATTCCAATTATGCTGTGTGGTTGTCTGTTGTGCAGTGTGTGGTCTTGCGTTGTCGTAAAGCAGCAGTGGCCTAGAGCGATTGACCACTCTTGGTTGTTTAGCAGCTAGCTCTACCTTCATGGTTTGCGGTTGTTGACAATAGATATCTGCCGTAATCGTTTAGCCAGATTTTAGAAAGCTGTAGGGAACAGCACCAGTGCTAGTCCACCAAACACTCACAAGTAACTTTTTCTGAATCAATTTTCGTTTAGCGCAGGCTTTGGCTGGGTCTCCAGGGTTCAACCATTGTGACGAGCGCTTCCGATTATCGTACAGTATCCACTTTTTATCACAAGTAATGATTCGATTTAAAATCCCTACATTATTGTGTCGGTTGAGCAAAGTAACACAGCAGTCGATGCGTGTTTGCAAGTTCGATTCACTCAATTCATAAGGTATCCATCGTTTAAGTTTTTTACTTTCCCGACTTGCTTCAAGCAGATTAATACAGTTTTGTCACTTACCCCGAAGCCTACAGCTATCTCTGAAATGATTTGTGATAGATCCGCTTCCATAACAGCCTTTAATTCTTCATTTTCCACTTTGGTCTCCGGCCGTCCACTGGATTGGTTCTGAAGGTCGAAATTTCCAGAATGAAAACGTTGAAACCAAAATCGTACCGTGCTTTCTTTTGCGACACCAGCGCCACACATCATTAATCCTTCGAGCTGTTTCTGCAGCACTGGTGCCACGGTAGAACTCGTACTTGTTAATAATATTTCATGTTTTTCATAATATTTCATGTTTTCCATTGTGCGGTAATAAGCGACGCCAAAGAAAAAAACTATGAGGGGAATCAAATGAATAACTGTTTTCAAAACTCAAATGTACCAGCTAAATGAATTTATAAATTTGAATTTGGAATCGTTAACCAAAGAGGAGATATTTCAGATCAAAGTGGTCAGTACGGCAAAACGCTAATTTCATATTATGTAAGGACCTAATATTAACGTTATAATTCATACATTGTCAAAATTTTATACATTGTCTTCAAATTAAACATAAATACTCTTGATTAAAAATAAATATGTATTCTAGCATTTGTCAACTTTCATCCTCTATGGGTGTATAATAAAGGATTAAATTTTACCATGATTATTTCACTTGATTTCTTCTTGAATAAAAAATTAGCACCAATAACTAATAGAAAGTGATTACCTATTTACCTTTGTGAGAATTTAGTTCTGTTGAAATTTGATTCTGCTGCAGTGCCTTTAACGGTGCCAAATTAAATATCGATATATCGAAAAAGAGTTTAGGTAGAAACGCTAGTATGTCGGTCCGTTCGGATACGGACGGATAAGAGTACGAAACCGATCTAGTTGTAGGAAGGTGTTTGATAGGGAGATGTCATCTCGTCGAAACACACCACTGCGTTGGGAGATATTTTCAAGCTGTTAGACTGGACTGGACACGGCATTAATTTCAACGGCAAATACATCAGTCAGCTTCGATTTGTAGATGATATCGTAGTCATGATAGAATCCCTGGAGGACCTTGGCATCATGCTCAATGACTTTTGCAAAAACTTTCAACTACTGGGTTTGCGAATGAATAAGGACAACACGGAAGGCATATGTAATGTCATTTTGTACTGGTCCAGGTTAGGAATTCTCAAACTTGTTGATCACTATCTGTGCAGTAGAGGACAAATAGTGCAATTAAATAGATCCGATTTCGAGAAAGAGTTTAATCGACGAATTCTCTCGGCTGGGCAGCGTTCGGGAAACTTAGGAGGATCTTCTCGCCCAATACTCCGCGGTGTCTGAAAACAATGGTTAACCATTGTTTTCAAACACCGCGGGCGTTATTAGCGATGACTTACAGCACTGTTCTCCAAATGTCGGCCTAGTAAAAATGTTCAAAGACGGTCAGCGTGCTATGGCGAGGGCTATGCTCAGTATTCCCCTATGGAAAAAATACGGCAATCCGTAGAAGAACGATTGTAACTGATATAGCCCGAAGAATTAACACGTTTAAGTGGCAATGAAAAAATCATCGCTGGTCAAATTGACAACCGTTGGAGAAGAAATGTTCTCGAAGGACGACCACGAAACGGACGACGCTGTGTAGTAAGACCCCCTACTATTGGACGTCTACGGATTGATGGATGGATGGATGTTAATGTAGAAAATCACTGAAACAAAATGTTCTAAAATTAGCCCCTCAGAAGATACATTTCTCCATAAGGTTGTAAAATAAGGAGCTTTGTTTATAGTTTATGGTGGCAAACGCAAGCAGTACACCCCATGGTAAGTGTTACTACCGATCATGATCTTTGCAATAGCAAAGATACAGCTAAGCCATTGCCGACCAACCCAAATCTCCTCAGAAAGTAGGGCTGATGGTTCTCTCACTCACCGAACGAAGCGCAACAGAACATTGCCATTGTTCAGACGTCGATTTTCTGCGAGAGTGTAGTACCTAATACCCCGGGCAGACCGACCCGCGGCTGTAGACAGTAAACTATCAACAGTGTGGCCCTACCACTGTAATAGTACATTACTGCAGCGGCCAGCAAAACAGGGATTGATGGACGAACGTGTAAATGTGGGCCGAGGCACATATATACGTAAGTCCATCAATTCCTAGTTGTGGCCAAGGCTTGTATAGTGCTTTTCTCAAATAATGCGCGCAAATTAAAACTAATTAGTACTAAGTAGAAATGTATACATAACGAACAACATTTCTTCTTCTTCTTCTTTTTATGTATTGGCAATCAGCTACTTAAATGAGCCATTGTTGCCAGTGTCGAGTTATAATTATCTTCAAGTTTTTAGTGTCTTTAGATTAATCATTGTCCGTCAGTAAGTCAAATTGTCGCCATCAACAGTGCTATGGCCACACTGTTGATGGTATCTTTTGGGAATTTTGATGGAAAACGAAAACGTTGTAAAGCACTTTTATATGATATTCACTACATCTCAGCAGTTCAGTCACATCACATTACATAAAATACCATAAAAAATATCTAACACTAGCGGCCCGACCCGGCTTCGCACGGGTGAACATTTATTTATTAAACATTTTGGCATAAACGTACAGTAAATGCAGGACATACCTAAATAATAATGTATTTAGCAATAGTGTATCGCTGGCTTCCCTTGGGTTGATTTTTGAAAACAAAATGAGTAAACAGAATAAATGACATCAACTGGTAATTTTTAAAAACATTTCACTGAGGTTTAGAGTATAGGTATACTAATAATAATTAGATACATTATATACCTACTATTACTGTATAAGTACTGATTATCACATATTTCATAGAATAAAAAATATAGCACCCCGACTTATGTGCTAAGTTTTTTTTTACATTTATTTTTCCTTTTTGATTTATATTTTTTATTTATTTTAATGTAGTTTTTTTTTATTTGTGTATCATTTCTTTATTCAAGTACATCTTTTATTTTAAAGACTTTTAAATTTTATTAACTGTAATCTTTTAAAAGATATAGGACAATCCGTCGGTATCATCGGGATCCGCGGAAAGTGAGCAAGCTGTCCGGCCGCGGGGCCGGTGATGATAGTAGCTACAATCACATTGTCTCGCAATTCCATAACCAAAAGTCTTGTTCCATTACACATATTGGGAGGGCTTAAATTTCTCAGAGCGAGCCGCGCGGCTACCTATTTCATAGATGTGCCCCGTGGAGTGCAGGACACTCCGCCCCCGCCGCACCGGCGCGTCACGACGGCGAATTAATTTCATTTCAATTTTATTAAACTCGTAATATCTTTCGAATGGGGTGTCCGATTTTAATAAAATAAAAAGTTATTTATAGGTATTTAAAAAGCCTTGCTTGAGAAATCATTTTCAAACAGCTTTCTTTTTTATGCCAGTTCGAAATTTAACTAAAACTCTGATAAGTTGCCTATTTGCTTGCAATATTTTGAAGTAACAAATCGTTCCATTTTTAAAATACACGACAGATATGAATTTACATAATAGCATGGAAGTAATAAGTACTCTGTACAACAGGAATGAGCTGTTGTCGCAAAATTGAAGCCGAGCGAGAGCTCAGAACATATTGAAATATGATTTAAGGACAATAATTATAAAAAAAATATTTGTGATCTGACGTCAGCAGATCATTGCTTCAGATGGATTTTAATCGAAGATGCTAATTATAAACTTGCCCTATGTGGCACTATACATTTCCTGTTTTTGCTTGCTTTTCACACTCGCGTCATATAGGTAGGTACTTATCTACTGGTCCTTGTGGGACACGACATGCAGCTGGACTGAGATAAAATTACGATAAGGTGGTGTGTGGTATATTTAATTAAGAAAAAACAGTTAAGTTTACATTTAAGTTTAATTCTAAATCAGACATTGCTAAATAAGACAGTCTTGTGAAGTTTCTTCCGCAAACCCAGCTTATTCCTTATATGTTTCATTGATTCTAATTTTGCATTGAGTTAAACGTAAATTGAGATATGAATTCGCTAACGCCTTCATCAATAAAATATCATGTGGATCTTCAAATATAGATTGAGGAGGATGTGCTGATTCTAACGATGTATGTAGTTTGCTATAAAATTCTCGGACGACATACCTACATGATAATTTTATTTTTGTTTACGTTTTTTAACGATTGATTTAATAATGTAATAAACAGTGTTATATGGTGTTGTGATCCAATAACACCACACAATTTGAACAAGAAATTTTGTGAATCATCCCATTCACGATATATCCAGCAATATAAAAAATAATGTTCAGTTTAAAATCTGAAACACAAGCGTTATCTACGAGATCTAACAAATCATCTATTGATGTCGATCATGTCGACTGATTTTTATTACATTCTTCTACGATAGCTTTCTTTTTGTTCCTAAATTTTCTAAAGAACTTAATATTAGGGACATTAAGATCTTTAGGAAATTTGAAATCTAAACAAAGTTATTTTCATAAAAAAATAAAAATACATAGGTATTTAAGTTATTTGTTCTTGAACTAGGATTGAATAGTCATGCATGGTCACCGTAATTCTTCACTAACAAATTATGTTATTATTATTATTTACGATTTCATGTGGGGTTGTCAGGTCAAGTGTCCGTATTTCATACATATAAAAGAAAACCTATACCCCAATCGCAAAATGTTTGCGTTAATAAGGTTTTACACTTAGCAACAAATAATATTGCTTTAATATGTCGGTAATAAATTATTATTTATATTTAAAAACATTTTAGAAGTAAATGTTTTTACTTCATTACATTACATCAATCGCATATTTTTCTACCAACAAGGAAAGGATTGAAATCAACTTAACTCTGGCAATTCTAAGTCCACTGTTAGAACGGGACACAGGGTACACTGGTTGCCCTCTCACTCGGCTTCATTTTTATTTTGCGCGCAACAAGACTCTTACTACCTTAGCATAAGGTTTTATTTTCTTTATTTTTGCTGCAAGATGCACAGATAGAGCTCATTCCTGTTGTACAGAGTACTTATTACTTCCATACATAATAGGTATAAATAATTTGGAAAATCCAAAAGTGCACGCCTCATAATTTTTATATTATTTATCATTTACCTACTATTAGTCAATGCCAGAAATGAAAATAAAATTAAAGAAAATCCTTTTTTAAAAGCAAGCTGTTTATTATTTGCTAAAAATTGCAACACTCTTTTATTTATAAAATTGGGACTGTGATAAAAACGGGAAGATTTAATAATTATGGTGTAAAGTTTTAGTGTTAAAAATATATAATTATGTACGATATGGAATTATTTTGTTGTTGAAGATTAATATAAATATCGTTAAAGGTTACAATGAACTTATAAAGTGTTATATGTCTGATTAGAGTTTATTTATTTTTAACTTTTTAGTTTATTATATTAGCAAATAATAAAAGCTTGTTTTTAAAAAAATATTTTTCTTCAATTTAATTTTTAACTCTTTAGTATTTTTATTATTCATGTTGTTCCCACAAATATAGGACAAAAACGGTTCATCACCCCAGAGGTCCATTGTGGAGGGATAAGGGCTTCAGTATAATAGGGTTCGCCCTGGTACTCTGAGGCGCAACGTTAGCGATATGAAATGTTTATACACCCTCATGCCATTCAGCCCTCGGCACGTGCTTACTTTGACATTAGGTCATCCATCTAATCAATCAGACATAATCCACATTTATAATAAGCGGAACGAACTTTATTTCCCAATTTGTTGGATTTGCATATTCACGCCAACCAAGATACTCGTCAAAACGAATCAAACGAGCTGAAACTCGGTGGGGTTGCATCTTTTAATTACGGAATTTCTATGGCCAGCTTCCAGGTCCATCATCAGAACCTAGTTACCATATAGTATCAAAGTACCTACTCCTCAAAACGAATCAAGCGAGCCCAAACTCGATGGGTTCGCGTTGTTTAATTACGGAGTTCTTATAGCCAGGTTCCAGGTCCATCGTCAGACCCTGGTTACCATATAGTCTCAAAGTAATCGTCAAGACGAATCAAACGAGCCCAAACTCGATGGAGTTGCGTCGCTTAATTATAGAGTTCCTATGGACAGCTTCCAGGTCCATGATCAGACTTTGGTTTCCATATAGTATCAAAATACTCGTCAAGACGAATCAAACGAGCCCGAACTCGGTGGGGTTGCATCTTTTAATTACGTAGTTCCTATGGCCAGCTTCCAGGTCCATTATTAGAACCTAGTTACCATATAGTATCAAAGTACTCCTCAAGACGAATCACGCGAGCCCAAACTCGATGGGGTTGCGTTGTTTAATTACGGAGTTCTTATGGCCAGGTTCCAGGTCCATCGTCAGACCCTGGTTACCATGTAGTCTCAAAGTACTCGTCAAGACGAATCAAACGAGCCCAAACTCGATGGGGTTGCGTCGCTTAATTACGGCGTGCCTATGGACAGCTTCCAGGTCCATGATCAGACCCTGGTTTCCTTATAGTATCAAAGTACTCGTCAAGACGAATCAAATAAGCCCAATTTCAATGGGGTTGCGTCGTTTAATTACGGAGTTCCTATGGCCAGCTTCCAGATCCATCATCAGGTCAGCTCTATGTCACAATAATATTGCATTGTCATCTAATTTATACATGCATGCAAAATTTCAGCTCAATCGGAAACCGGAAAGGGATCAATCAAATTTAACTTGCAAGATTTGATTACAGACAACGGGACAGGTGAAACTAAATAAAAGCTTGTCAATACTCGTAATGAAAGAAAAAATAAAAATACTTTAGATATTTTGTGCCATTCTCGACGTAGAGCTAAACATAGCTGTATAGGCTGAATGGGATTTATTGCCTTTGCTTGTCCGAATGGACGAACAAAAAATATAACGAACCCAATTTTCATAAAGTATACATACATTAATGACTAAGCAGTTTAGTTTTTTATTAATTGCAATTAAACGACAAAGAATTACAAAGCCATTTTCGAAAGGAAACAGCGCGTTGCGATTATGAAGCTTTTAATAAAAGAAAAATTTCGATACATTCACTTTTACGGTCGACAGAATGCCAGATACTTTACGGTAACATCCGGACGTCCTCGAAAATTTTTTTTAATCAAGTTTTTTCTTACTTTAAACAAAATAATTGCTTTTTTTTTTTTAAAAAAATATCAAATACGTTTAGACGAATGTTTTTTCTTGACAGATGTATAATAATATTATCCTATAAGTGCAATGTGAGAAAAATACAATCATTTTTAGGTTTGAAAAGTGCTTGATTTTCATAACTCGAGAGTAGAGCAAGACCTCAACGCTTCGCTTATGAGGCGTGCAATAATATATATATTTATTTGGCCGCTAAAACACGACAGATATGGATTTTCATACATTTTTTACCGGCCGTTGCTCGCATATATTTGGTCAGTCCAGCAATTTCGATTTATCTCGTAGAAGGTTGTGTGTGTGTGCTCAAATTTCCAAGTATGTTTGAGAAAATGTATTTTATTATAATAATACGACAGTATTACCATATTATCTGTCTACATTACCTACGTATATTTTTATACTTATTTGTCATATGATAAACTTTTATTTACCTAACCTTGTAGCCACATCATTTTAAAATAATTAAAAACATACTTTATCTTATCTAATCTCACCAAAACATCTTTGACATAATAAACACAGTAAGATTGACCTATCTACGCACGCGTATATCATTTTCTCGCATTTAAATTAATGTTTAGGCACGACAAAACTTCATGACATCAAAATCCAAAACAGTACACCGCGAGCTATATACGCGGATGCATGTCTTTAAACTTTTGACATTTAATAATAATGATCATAAAACTACTTTTACTCCTAATAGTTAATGGTTTAGTGACTGGTGAAGCACCTAATCCAACAGTTAGAATTCCACATGGAGCGTTACAAGGTTCATGGAAGATTTCTACCAAAGGAAGATCATATGCCAGCTTTCTGGGCATACCATATGCGCGGCCGCCGATCGGCAAATACAGATTTAGGGCAAGTTCATGTTTCACCTTATTAATTTATTTTATCATTTTACGAGTAAGTACTTGAGTAGTATTTTGTGTGAAAATAGGTACAATTTTACGTCGAATTGATATGTTACTACTCTGTTTAAAGTAAAGAATGAATGAATCGTGAAACAACCAATTAATTAAAAAAAAAGATGTTTACAAGGTATAATACGTACCTACTTATACATTTAGGAAGATTTTTATCAACCATATCATAAAGTTTTGAACTATATCACGTTTATTTTTGGCGATTCAAGGTCAAGGGAGAACTGTATTTGACACAAATATAATTTTAATAGAACTGCAGCGCATTCTAACGATATTCCAATCAATAAATTCTGTTTTGTTCATTAGAGCACCAATAGATGGTGCCGATCTAAATTGATACTATCAGTACTTTACAATTTCTTTTATTGTCACGTAGTTGAGTTCAATTAAATTATCCTATCAAGCTCAATTCGCACAGCGTTATCGTTTTTAATATTCGCAGATAGCCACACTGATGTACATATATCAACACATTAGCTCATTTACTAGTAATTAAGTTTTGGCGCGAATGTGGAAATGTCATGTCACGCTCTTGTATTATATTCATTTATTTAGTGTTTTGTGGTGTTATATTGAATAATTTTGCTGGTATTTTATGCAATATGGTACAGTTAAAGTGCTGAAGTGTAGTGAATATGGTATAATAGTGGTTTACGTGTATTTTCATATTTGTCCAAAATTCCCAAAGAAAATCATTGATTAGGTTATCAGCGTCCGATTAATGGTAACGACTTGACTTACTGACATACAATGACTATTAAGGCTACATAATATGAAGAAATGATGAACAATGTATGAAAAATAATTAAATAAGACTTGGCTGTATGGGCTTTGATCCCTTTGCCTGTCCGAATGGACGAACAACCAAAAAAAAAATTTACTAGTAATTATAGGTATGTAAACATTCTTGATGTCACGCGGCAAATGCCACAAATTATGAGACAAATTTGAATCAAATTAATTGTTTATATAATTTTCTCTTTGCAAAAAATGATTTGAGATCATATTAATGACTTATAACGTGGAAAATAGAGTATTACTACTGCTACGATTGGTAACCCAGGAAAGTGAGCAAATAAAAAAATTGTAAAAATATCTCATGTAGGAAATATAATATATGGAAATTCCCCATAACACTTTGCATACATACTTAGCGTACGGGTATCCTCAACAGATGTCGTTGTTAGTTTAAAGAAGCTCTGTAAATTAGCAAGAAATTATATCTAGGTAATCGTCATAGCAGTTTTTTGTCTATTACCTTATAGATAGATACATAATCAATCATCTCATCAACGTCCACTATGCGGCTGTTTCATCGTACTGTTAAGAAAACACTACTTTTTTTTTATATTCTTATGTAATGGAAGTGAAGATCTTGAGTCTATAAATACAAGCATTGACTTAACGTATTACCTACTTATACTATTTAATCAAATAACTACATTTAATCAAATAACTAAATTTCTTTTATTTTTAACCGACGTCCAAAAAGGAGGAGGTTCTCAATTTGAACGCTTTTTTTTTCTATGTGTGTTACGCAATAGCAACGCCAATTATGGATGGATTTTTATAATTCTTTCTTTGTTAGAAAGAGGGTGAATATTTGCAAATGAACATATTAGACTATTTTAAAGAATGAAAAAATAGTACTTCCAAACTGTTCTTTAGATATTCAAAGCAAAGCTGATAGCATACACATACAAAAAAAATCGTGAGACCAAAAAATAAGCCTTTATATACGTCACAAATTGGATCTGAAATTATTGTGCAAACGGTAATGAGAAATTAAACAAATGGTAGATGAGAATTAAACAAATGGTGGTGCAGTAAAGCTTTTGCTTTTGTGTTAGGACTCTGTAAGCGTTTCCTAAGTCTCAGAATTATTTTTTTTGTATTTGTTATTTTTTTCTTCAATAACTCTATTTCTATTTTATCTTTTTGTGCCTTATTCACCATATATTTCTTCAAAGTTCTGATTCAAAGATTGACAGTGATAGAAAAAAGCACAGAAAGTGCTATTTTGCGCTTTTCTTGAATCTGAAATTTGTAGTGGTTTAGTAATTTACATGACAGTTTAAATATAGCATGTATTGAAACAATATTACATTTAAAAAATACCTACTTACCATTCCAGCTTGCTCCTTGCCATTCGGGTAAAATGTGAACGGGAAAAATGGTAAATAGTAAAATGGTAAGTAGATATTTGGAAACATTTGTGTACGTTGCATTATTTATTAGACTTATGAGACTAAATACGTTATCAGACGAGAAATAATCTTATGGCAAATATTTAGATCATTAATTAAATTAATCTGAACAAATAACTTACCTTTAGAAGACACGAACGGTAAGGAGATTTTATTTTGACCTGGCCGATTTTTTGTAGATTATTAATTTTTCGTTGGCGCTAAATCGCTTTTTAAGACGTGTAATCTGCTCAAATCACTAGCAGGCACTGGTGGGGAGTCGTCGTGAGGATTACATTTACCATTGGGTACAATTCTATTTCACTGTCAGTATTCACGAACGGTAAGTAGTACGAAGGCTGGGACAATTTTTGAATTGGTATAAAATTAACTGAAACTGTTCTTTATATCATATATTTTATTTCAGTTTATACATTAACTATTATATTTACAAAATAATAAGAAAAATGTTATTCTTCGAAGGTTTAGTTTAATTTTTCTTATCATAATGGTTGAAAATTGGTAAAAGGGACACGAATGGTAATGAGGTTTTGGGAACATTTTTTTTTATAAAATGGCTTATAGCTTATAAAACACAATAAATTGATCTGCCATATGTACCCCCCTTAATTAACTATGTATATAAAAAAAGTGATCAAAATCGATTTAGGTTTAATGTGTTATTCACAGCGAGACATCAAAAATGTACGTTTTCAAATATTCACCCAAGAGGATACTCTAAGGGTGGTCCCATATGCAGGGTATCAGGATCTGATGCTGGGATCCTGGGAAAATCGAGAAAAATTCTTTAAAATGTAGGGCAAAAATGCTGTTTCTGACGCCTCTATACATAATTTATAGTTTATCTAATCTAAGAAGTGCATTTTGACGTTTTGCATTTTTTAATACACAATAACCTCGGTCAAACGTATACACATGATTGTAAACACTAAATCTGAAATTTTAAACAACTATTAAGTTATTTACATAATTAACATTGCGGGTGGAAACTCGTAAAAATCATTTAAAATAAAAATAACAGTTAATCGACAATTAATCGAATAGAGATTTTGACGGACTTTTAAGGGGAATTTGAAAACGTCATGTGCTGCTCTTGTATTATATTCGATATCTTAGTGTTTTAACGTGTTATGTTAGATAATTTTGATGGCATTTTATGTAATGTGATGTGCGGAAATACTGGGATGTAGTGAATATCATATAAAAGTGCTTTACAACGTTTTCGTTTTCCATCAAAATTCCCACAAGATACCACTAACAGTGTAGCCATTGCACTGTTAATGGCAACAATTTGACTTAGACAACGACTGACTTGAAAGACTAAAAACGTGAAAATATTTATAACTTGACACTGGCACCAATAGCTCGTATAAGTAGCTGATTGCCAATATATAAGAAGGAGAAAGAGGAGATTTTGACAGAGATGTACATTTCGACACTTTGATTGATGAGGAAATAATTATTATAGTCTATAAAATATAGCATGATCTCTGTGACAGTTCTCACTAGTTCCGCACACTTACGATGCAGTACGTATTTTTGTCGATATAATTCCATATTTTTTAAAGTTATTTGCTACTGCAATTGAAAAACAAGGTATGAAAATCTTATTGATTTCAATCAAATAGATAGATGAACCGATTATAAATTTAAAGCAATCAATGAAAATCTTATTGAATTTAAATTAATGGATTTTATTTAATTTAAACTAAAGCTGTTAATTAATTCTTTTTATTATTCGAAAGGCATACATCCAAGTTCATAAACAAACAAACAAACAAACATATCATCACGCCATATCCCTTGCAGGGTAGGTAGAGAGTACAGAGTACTCCAAGTTCATCGTCACTATTATCATCATCGCTGGCGCATTCCTTTAGGTTGATGATGAGTTCTTGGTCACAGATTATTTCATGAATAATCATGTTTATTTTATAAAAGAAATTATCTTTTTAGTATTAAAGACATGGTCTTATTAAGATTATAACTGATGTCTGAATATTAAATTAACACAATTTACTTATTTTATAGAGTAACCATGTGGTTTATATAAGTAATGTATTGGTTTTACTTGTTTTATAAATAATTAATAAGAATGTTATCGATTTACGTTTATCGATTGCCCCATCTCTATCATATTCTCAATCCAGTATGACCTTGTATTTGTGTAAGCATCAATTTTTTATAAAATGCTTACTAAGTATTTTAAAACATATAAGGTACAAGTTTTGGTTTAAATATTCATAATTTATATTCAGTTGAGATATAAGTGGCATGTAAAAAATGAAAATATAGGCGATACAAAATGAAATTGTAAACATGACGCTTATTCATAATTACTTCATCGGTTTTGTCGCTATCTGTCACAGAGATCAAGCTATATTTTAAGGACTATAATGTTCGTGACTCTGATAATTCTAGTAATAGTAGTAATTTTTAATAAATAGCCATTTTCAAATCCAGTTTTTGTTTTTAATTAACCTAATCCTACTAAATATAATGAATAGATTCTATGCTGAAATCATTAAATTTGTTTAGTACTAATTTAGCACTTAATTTATTCATCACCTTTTTGAAAAATAAAAAATAAATCGATTATTAATTATAAAGAATCAATATCGATTTCTCAGTAAAATCGGATATTTTCGATAGCGATTATTTGGTTCACATACCTAGACAACTTACTCAGACAGCTGTCAAAGTGCACTTCAATCATTAGACAGACTATATATATTTGATAATTTGTGTATGGAGATTATCTTTATGAGCTTTACCTGATAATAAAACAATAATGTTACTAAGAGGTAAAATAATGGTCACGGGATGAACATTTATATGGAAGTTTATCATTTTCAAAGTTAGAAGAAGAGAGAAGTACGAAATTTCGCACACTTTCGACTCCAAAAAAATAGTACTTGTAAATAAATATTAATAATTTCGTTTATTATATTTCAATGCTATGAGCGCTATGACATGTCATTTTTCAAACGAGGTTTAAGAAGAGCACTTTCTTCAAGGTAGACAACCCAGCCCATGTGCAGTAATATCACTTATTATCAGGTGTGTTGCTTGCTCGTTCGCCACCATAGGCAAAAAAGAAAACAATAATTATATTGCTCATGGATATCGTAAAAGATGACTAATAGCTTTACAGCGAACTAAAAAGAACTCCATATGTCAACAATTTTATTCCTAAGGAGGGTTGACGTCAGGCAAGTAGCCGTTCATAAAGCTTGCTAAATCTTTTTCAATATGTATGTATGTTAAAAGAAGAGTACATATTATGCCTAATTAATTGGCATATTTGGTATGAAGATCATAATTAAATACGCAATCGTAACCACTTTATAACGCCATAAAATTAAACTTGTTCACAAATATAAAAGAAAACCCAGAAAAAAGTAATGTTTATTTTTTTAAATATTGTAAATTAATATTATTAAAAAAATATGCAAATAATGTAATAAAAATGTCGACCTACCGGTAAAGTGCACACGTTCGATTCTCAGACAACACAATACTTCGTACAATCAACAAATTATTGATCTTAGTTTGGTGTAAAATACATATGTATAATAAAATTGACTGCACAGATGGCGTAGTGGTTAAGATACCGACCTTCCGTGCCAGTGCCGTGGGTTCGATTCCCACACAGGACATTACTTTGTGTGATCCACAAAGTGTTGTTCTGAGTCTGGGTGTAATTTGTCTGCGTTAATTGCATGTTTGTAAAGTTCCCCGCAATACAAGGTTTATTTCCTTAGTGCAGGGTGGTGTGTAAAAAAAAAAAAAAATATAATACGAATCGAAAATTGAATGTCATACAACAGGTCACGCTGGTGTACTTGGTAGCACGTTTGGAATGGCTTTCCAATAGGTGTGGGTTCTAATCTCATGTGTGACTAATAATTGTACATACATACACATACATATCATCACGCCATATCCCTTGCAGGGTAGGCAGAGAGAACAGAGTGCCAGAGAACTCTATCCTTGCATACTTCACTCGCTTCTTCAACATTCATAATTCTCTTCATACACGCTCGCCGGTTTCGGAGACTCTTGACTCCACCTTCTTTCAGCACGTGACCAATCTGGTCTAGGTAGGTGAGTCTCGGTCTCCCCGGTACCTACATCCTTCCACTTTCGCATTGTATATCTTCTTAACCAGACGTTCGTTCGGCATTCTTTCCACATGTCCGAACCATCGGAGCATTCCCTTTCGCATCTTTACACCAATACTCTCTTTCATACCTACTCGCTCTCTTACGTCGTCGTTGCGAATGCGGTCGGTCAGCCTAATTCCACAGATTTTCCGTAGAGATCGCATTTCGACCGCATTAATTTTGCTTTCATGCTCTTTTCTCTTTTCTAATACTTCTTCTTTTTCTACTAATAATTGTAATCAAGTTTTTATACATATGTCGGTTAAATTATTTCTTTCAATGTTGTTTAGGAGCCACAACAGGTGAAACCATGGACCGGTGTGTGGGATGCTACGAGGGTACTCCCAGGATGTCTGCGATACGAACCTTATACATCACAAGTCACTGGTAAATTACTTTTAATGGTAGAAATATATTCAGAGCTTACGATAGATCGAGGTGTCTCGATGTTTTATGAATTTTATGACCTTTACTTTTACGATAGGTACCTAAGAATGAGATAGGATGTAGTGAATTCTATTCTAATTCTGTCACCACGCTTAAAATTATTTAACGGCATAATTAATATTTCATCATCCTACAGCCTTTCGCTAGCGATTGGGCATAATCCTCCCCAAGGATATCATATATAGATAGTCATTTATTGTAGAGGCTATTGTCAACGCAGTAAGGTATCATACGATTCCCAAAAGATCGCATATGTTGGTCATCCGGGACGACGGAGGCGGCAGTGAGCGATGCCATTACCTGCCCTACATGTACCCTCTCTACGCCGTGAGGCCGGGCAACTGGAACCTTCTTCCATCAGTGACCCTTCCAGCAGGTTACCCTTTCGGGTGTCGTCTCGAGTCGACGTGTCTCGTGTCGACGTGTGACGTGTGAGAGTGACAACACGCGGTGAGCCTCGCTACAGGTGGTGGCTGCCCATTATTTTTTTGATCTCTCAGCCGGCAAATATGTTGTGGTGACATCTATATTTATATTCCGTCGCCACGCGTGGAATGACGCTATTTAGTACTTCTGAACTCTAAAATTTTAATAAGGCATAGACTCACTTTATATTTAGGTATATTTCATCGACTAGAGCAACATTAGCATTAAGTAGATTCTATAATAATAATTTTAGCTGGAATGAAAGAAAGAAAGAAGAAAAGAAAACAGTCCTCACACGAAGATTTTTATCCAGGGAAATCATTCAGTATAAATTGCTTGCTTTACCGGCTTTACTAAAACCCATGTCTTGACTTACCGACAGACTTTAAAAATAAGTGCAAAATTCATTGGGTTCTGAAGAGAAAACACATGCATACAAAATCAACTTGGACAATTCTTTCAATACTAACTACGATTACTAGTGCTAAATAGAGAAACTTGTCTATGTTTTACTTTAAGTTAGTACTCATTAGCTAATTGCCTAAATTTAAAAAGAAAAAGAAGAACCATATGATAAAAAGAAGATAGTAGCTTATACCGCCCCGCCGCCTCCTTCCACGAGACGACTGTCTTGCAAGGCAGTTGGCTGTCTCGGCTGCCTTCTGGCAGCGACCATGTTCCAATTCCTATAATGTAATGTCCTGCGTGAAAATCGAAATTAGACACTAGCACGAGAGGTCCATATCATAACTATGACGTCATCTGTGCAGTCACCATCTTTCCAATACATATTCAGGAGACAGTTTTGGTGATCCTCCATTTGAAAATCTTTATATTAATTTCCAGGTAGCGAGAATTGCCTTTATCTAAACGTACACACACCAAAACTGCATTCCGGTTCTATGTTGCCTGTTGTAATTTTCATCCATGGAGGAGCCTTCATGTTTGGAGAAGGTAGTGCTCAGGATCCATCGTATATGATGGACTGGGATATGGTTGTGGTTACATTAAACTACAGGCTTGGACCACTTGGTAAGAAATATTATATTTAAGACCCATATATTCATTCTTCTTTGCAGACCGTTACAACTGAACGAGCTGGCATGGAGTTTAATTTCGAATTGCGCTTCTCTTATAGACATTCTTTTACTTACCTTAGTCGTCCGTAACACATGAAAAAAAAATAAGTAACCCCCGAAATAATAAACGCTAATGAACAGAACTAGTTACAAAGAAAAGAAGAGAAAAGGAGCCCAAATAAAAAGCCAAACCAGAATTTCGTCTCTACTACTACTACAATGGGTTCTGAAGAGAAAGATTTACTATAATACATGGGTTGTTGGCATGTCAAAACAAATGTATGTCATCATTCTCCTGCTCTTATCCTAATTACCTGGGATCGACGCAACATGTACTCCTCTTCCTACATATTGCAAAAGTTATTGGCAATAGTTTTATGACCGGCCGCTTACCTGACGTCAACCCTCCTTGGGAATGTGATTGTTGACCAAACGGCATCAGATGGTGTTGCCCCAGATCGATATAAGGCTCTTAGTCATCTTTTACGACATTTACCATCAAAACAAGGGTTGGTAGTATTCATAGCCGCTACCACACAGCTAGTTAAATCATAAGTAGGTATATGTGGAAGTAAAATATTAATTATGCGTCTAGAATCCCTACGGCATGTAATAAAAGAGCTAAGCGTCTGAAAAGGTGTTCATGAACAAGCAATCATCACATCAGCTTTAAAAAAAAACTTCATCACAATCGAGGCATTCATTTTGAGCTACGATGCCATAGAGAGGTCAAACTTATAACACCCCACTTTTTTGGCTCAGAAGTAAAAAAGAAGGAACGGTGAGATATTTATTGCTCCATACTATACTCATGTTATCACTCAATGTACTTTTTAAGTTATAGAAAATAAAGTGCTAGCAAATTTTCTAATTCAGTCATATTCAAAAATCATCTATTATGTATTAACCCTGCGGCAGAATTTACATTTACTTCAAGTTAATCTAATATAGTAGCACCGGAACGTGATCGCCGCTAAGGTTCGCGAAGATAGTACATCAGGTTTCGGTTATTTTTTCATTTATTTTTACTAAACTATCTATAAATTAGTATACAACATATTTAGTAAGCATTAGCTCCAGTGTAATGCCGTTTCCTTCCACGATATTGAAATATAATGTGCTATATGCGTAGTCTGTAGCCACGGGTTGAGAGCCCTCAGCGCTCACCCACAGTCCGGGTAAAGTTGTCATAGCCATCTGAGGCTAACAACTAAGACACACACAAAAAAAAAAAGTCTGTAGCTGTATAATGGACCTAGATTCTTTGCTGCTAAAGAGAGTTTCTTAATCGAAAATTGTCTACAAAATACTTGCAGTAACAAAGAGGCAGCCATGTGATTTCAAACAATTTTTTTAAAGGTTTGTATCACGCAGAACTTTTCCAACATATAATTAATGGGCACGAGTAGTTCCCAGTCTCAGAACAGTCATTTGGGAATCCAATAATGAACCTCCCGTCTGAATTGACAAAATTTCTATTGCATTCATGTACGAGTAAACTAAAATATTTATTTTATATTCTATAGGTTTCTTGAGCACCGGTGACGAGGTCATCCCAGGCAACAATGGGCTGAAGGATCAGTCGTTCGCTCTGCATTGGGTGAAGAATAATATCATGATGTTTGGCGGTAATCCCGACAGTGTCACGCTCACAGGTTCCTCAGCCGGCGGTGCCAGCGTACATTATCACTATATTTCACCTTTATCTAGAGGTATGTGAGTCTATAATTTCTTTAAGTTTAAGACACCTACATTGGATGATTTTGAAGGATTTTCTGAATGGCTGTATGGGTGTCGTAAAAGTGGACTAACAGATATAATTTGCAGATAACCTCTGCAAGAAAATAATACCCGATATAAAATTCTATAAGAATTTCTCTGATGTTTCTCGTATTGTGTAGAACAATTGAGCGCAGCAGTGGGACATAGGTATATGAGAAGATGATGACTATGAAAGAAACCCAATTATACGTGTGGTGACTGCCTAAAATTACAATGTATCACCTTATATGATTTAACTAACGAACAAGATTGCAGAATTTGTAATTGCGTTCTTCTTTCCATCAACCCACATTTAGTCTATTACAGGGTACGAAACTCCTCCGTAATAAGAGGGAAATTAAACTATTGTCACACGCATTTCGTTAAACTATGAATAATTTTTGTACGCATTATTCTACTTTTGGGCAGAGATCTGTAAATATGTGAGACTCGCCAACACTCATGGCAGAATATTTAATAAATAGGAAACAACAGCAACTTCTCATCTCTCTTTATTGTAGTCAGTAATTTGAAACGAAACTTCTAGAGTAGTAGTATATAGCACACGTTATGACACGTCATACGTCACATCATCATTTTAATTCACTATATCGATCTTTGTTATATTGTATGCATACATTCCTTAGGACTTACCTTACGACAATCACGAAAGATTAAATATTGATGATATCATAGTATGTTTCTGTTTTTTTAAAGGATTATAAAAATAATCTATGTCTATCTATTAACGGACACATATTACACACAGACTCAGAACAATAATGTATGGATAGCACGATGTATCAGTAAGAATCGAATTTGCGACACTGATATGGCACATCGGTGTTTCAAGCACCACCCCATCTATGCAATCTGTAAGATGTATTTTTCGTTCATTAACAGACGGTTAATTGATTCACACATTGTATTTCAGAATTTCTTGAAACACCTTTCCAATTGACTAAAGTTTTAAACACAAGTCATCATAATCATCTTGCTCTTATCCTAATTACTTGGGATCGACGCAATATATCATCTTCTTCCATACAATCCTATCAGACTCTGCAGTCAGCAGTAAAGTTTTAAAAACAAGTCGACACGCATTAATAATAACTTGTTTATGCCATTGAAACAAGAGAAACTAATAACTTAATTGATTTTAAAAGGTTTGCCGCTATAATATCAGCTTTACTAATGAAATTGGATGGAGCGATGCCAAATTTTGCTCACGTTTACGGATTAAAGACTCCTATATATAGTCATATATTGTATACTTTTAATCCCAGGACACAGAGTATTTACTCTGGCAATTACGAGGGAATCCACAGATAGCTTATCGAAAACCGCTTTGTTTTATTCATTTAAAAAGTCAAGTAAATAAATTGTATTAGCATATCTTACTTATCCTTAGTTACATTGGACACGGATCTACGTCATTATAATAGTCAAAACAGATTGACATAGAATTATAAATATGTTTTTTTTTTCTAGATTTTTAATATCATCATCATTCTCTTACTCTTATCACAATTGCTTAGGGTCGATACAATATGTACTCTTTTTTTCATAGTATATATTGTAAAAGTTATTGGCAATAGTTTTATGACCGGCCGCCTGTCTGTCATCAACCCTCCTTAGGAATGTAATTGTTGACCAAACGGCATCAGATGGAGTTGGCACAGGTCGTTATAAGGCTCTTAGTCGTCTTTTACGGCATCCACGAGCAAAGTAAGGGTTGGGTTATAAGGATTCGTAGCCACAACCATACAGCTAATTTTCATTTCACTTTGAACCAATCAGGAATAAAAATTGCCTCGATCATATAATGATTAATACTAAATTACCCGCTAGGGTTATTGTCCTTGATACACAAATTACAGATCATCTACCCATAGCTTTATTCTTGAAATTAAAGAGATATACCGCGCCCTACACAAATATTTAATATATACTAGATAAAATAGTAAAACCTAAAAGTTATCTATACACTTTTTCAAATAATTGGCTGCCAGTGGTCAAATTGCCCAGATTGCTGGCAGCTTTACCACGTTAAATAACAAAAGCAATAAAGACTGAAATGCTGATCTTATTTGATACAGAGGTTAACTCTGTATCAAGTAAAGTTCAGCATTTCGGTCACCTCTCGCTTTATTGAGGTACATATTTAAATCCTTAAAGATATTATGGGCTCCAAGCCCCTACGGACCCAGCGTTTCCACCCCAAAAATCTACAATATGTATACATTGTCTAAAGTACAGTATTGCGACTTGCTAAACTTTTTCTCCGTTGATCATTTCAGCTCGTATATGTCCCACTGCTAGGCTCCAGCCTCCTCCACATTGGGAGCGGAATTGATCTACTGTACCATGCTGATTAGACGTGTTGTTATAGGATTTTATTTTGAGTATTCTTCCTCTTACACTAATGTTACATGTTTGCGTCCCTTAAAAAAGCTATATAATCCGTGTGGTGACGGAGTAAGAATACTATTCACCACCCCATATCTTACCCATGGGTGATCGTACGAGACGACTAAGGGATATAAAACGCATATAACATCTATGCGAGAGAAGGAAAACTCGGAGCAAAATCCTATACCAACACGTCTGACCAGCGCAGTATAGTAGGTTAATTTCCCTCCCATTACGGAGGAGGCCCGAGCCCAACAGTGGGACATTTATGGGCTGTGATGATGATGATGATGATGAGACAAAGTTGTTTTTGTTTTCAAACTTTTCCATTATGTTCATCCCCTTTGTCATTTTTAGTAAGATTACGTTACAAAAAGAAAGTGCTGTAAAAATTCCATATTTCTTGTTTCGGCTCAGCGTTGATAAATCTAGCAGCTAGTTTTATAAGAAACTTATCATTTTTCGATAGCATTACGGATTACGCAGTCCTGCAGTTAATTATCAAAGAGAAAATACCTTGTTTTCTTATCTATATGATATTCTTAGTGCTAAGTTCGTTGTCTTGTGTGTTAAGCATAAATTATCACATGTACAATATTTGCTGTTGGCACATTAAATAATTATCATCACTAAGCAAATACAGTAAAGTAATTCCTTACATTGTAAAATTAAAATATATAGTGACTAACTTCTCATACCGGAATTAAAGAATCTATTCTTTTGAACCGCTCAAATGCTCTGCCGTTGTCTCAAACGATTCGGGCGAGGAGTGTCCAGACTATAGCCTGTAAAAAAGGTACTAGCTGCTCTTCGTAGTCCATGTATAATGTATACCTTCATAGGTACGCCCTGCTGTTGCGCGTAATCAGCTTACGCAAATAAGAACTACAAAGAACAATTATTGTGGTTTTTTTTGGCAAGCTATTGTCTGAACACATGCTGTCCATTCCGTCCGGGGCGACGGATCGTATTCCCCTTCCCATCGGCATTGGGCCGGCGACTGATATCGCTTTCTTGACATTCGTGGTCAGCCCGAAACAATGAGTGTGATAACAGAGTGAAAATACAATAGCAAATAAAATATGAGAAAAAGAAAACATGAAACAAAAATCTATGACAATCATCATTTGCTTGCCCTCATTCCACGGTAAGTGGGGTCGGCACAACACGTTCTTGCCTTCCACCATCTTCTATCAGCCGTCATATCTGCACTCACAACTTTCATACACATATCCTCGTATACACAATCCATCCATCTTTTTTTGGGTCGCCCACGACTCTTATACACGACCCACATGCATACACGACCCACAAGCATATTGGTAACCCTCCTTGTCACATGCCTTTCATCCCTCCTCATCACATGTCCATACCAAGACAATCTCGCGCTCCTACACTTCTCTATCACTGGTGCTACTTTTAAACTTCCCCTAATATACTCTATGATACTCTAAACAAAAATCTATGACAATACAGTGAGCAATTCGTAGGTTTATTTGTATTTTTTTTTTAATATGGTGATCCATTTAACAGGTGTTAACTAGGGCGTATATGGATTGGGTAAAAATAGAATAAAAATTTTCCACTCAATGCTATGGACTTGTACTCTTTATTTGGATTTATTTCGATTATAATCACAATTTTCCGTTTGGAAACGGAGTAAAAATACATTTTACCACCCTATCTCGCCCTTGGGCATCGTAAAAAAACGACTAAGTGATACAATGTGCAGATAACATCCATACAATAGAAGGAAAACTCGAAATTAAATTCTATACCAACCCGTCTGACTAGCTTGGTTATGTATAGTAGATAGTATAGACGTCAATTTCTACCTTATTATGAAGGAAACTCAAGGCCAGCAGAGAGTTATGAGCTAAAATGATGATTCGGATTACAAAAAAGGTTTATTCTTAAACTATACTAACAATCTTACGGCATTAACGATAATTGACTACACAAATGGCGTAGTGGTTAAGATACAGACTTATCGTGCAAGTCTCGTGGGTTCGATTCTGATGCAGGATAATATTTTGTGCGATTCACAAACTGTTGTTCTAAGTCTGGGTTTAATTTGTCTACGTTAATTTGTATGTTTGTAAAGTCCCCCGGAATACAAGGATTACTCCCTTAGTGCAAAATGTTGCCTTTAAAAAAAATATATCAACATTAATAGCATTCATAATACATCAATTTTTTTTTTCTTAAGTTATATTTTTTATCGACGTATGGGAGAGATTTTATATTGTAACGTTTTTCAGTTACGCGCCCATCTTTATTTTGAAGTGAAACTTCTTTGCGCGCAGAGGGTTAAATTTTTACAGATGAAATGCGACACTAGAAATGCGGCACGAGAAATGCGGCACGGACTTTTGGCGGGAATCTAAAACGCCATGTTGTGCTCTTGTATTATATTCGATATCTTAGTGTTTTAACGTGTTATATTAGATAATTTTTATGGTGTTTTATGTAATATGATGTGACAGAACAGCTGGGATGTAGTGAATATCATATAAAAGTGCTTTACAACGTTTTCGTTTTCCATCAAAATTCCTACAACATACCATTAACAGTGTCACCATAGCACTGTTGATGGCGACAATTCGACTGACTGACAGACAATGACTAACTTGAAGAGATTAAGAACGTGAAGATAATTATAACTCGACACTGGCAAAAATGGCTCGTATAAGTAGCTGATTGCCAATACATAAAAAGAAGAAGAAATGCGGCACGAAAGAGAGAGAGAGTGACATAGAGAGAGAGAGAGAGAGGAAGCATAAAAACGCTATTAGTTGATGTATAATATGTAAATGAGATTTAAAAATTAGTTTGCCAAGGCTTCACTTCTGATATGTGTACTTTGGATGCACGCATTTTTTTTTATTACAAGCATTAGTTGGTCTACAATAGCTATTGAATCCAACTTATAGGACCTTAAATTAGCGTGGGATTATAATAGAATATAAAATTATATCATTTCGATATCATCTTAATAATTAAACTACGCGTTTTACAGGAACTTTTGCTAGAGGCATAGCTTACAGCGGATCAGCATTATCTTCATGGACACACACCTTGAAGCCGGCGGAGAAGGCGAAAACCTTGGCCTCTATAGTCGGCTGTCCTACAAGCTCCAGTAGGGAACTGCTTGAGTGTCTCAAATATAGACCCGCTGAAACCATCGTAAATGCTCAAATCGAGATGTTTGTGAGTATTTTGTTCTTTTATCGTCCACTTTTATCCCCTATTTTTTTTTGGACGTTATAACGTCTTATAAACGTGTCACGTTCCGCCTAAACCAAGCGTGCAAGCGAGAGCGCGGCGCAAGCAATATAGAGACACGATCAGCCTGAGCGTTTGGCTTGTGACGTATCTATCTATCTTTCTTCCACTCCATTCACCGATGCGTCCGAGTAGAAAAGAGACAGTGACAGCACACAACCTACACGTGAACTGTTTTGTAAACTGTCTATAAAGTAAAATGAAAAGTTAATGTGGTTCCCATCATTTATGTTTGTTCTATTTATAAAAGTATGCAATTTCATCAATGTTTTCTTCATCATCATCATCATCACAGCCCATAAATGTCCCACTGTTGGGCTCGGGCCTCCTCCGTACTAGGAGGGAAATTAACCTACTATACCGCGCTGGTCAGACGTGTTGGTATAGGGTTTTATTTCGAGTTTTCCTTCTCTCGTATAGATGATATATGCGTTTTATATCCCTTAGTCGTCTCGTACGATCACCCACGGGTAAGATATGGGGTGGTGAATAGTATTCTTACTCCGTCACCACACGGATAATGTTTTCTTATGACGATATTACATAATAATATCGTCCGTGAAAAGACTTTACAGATCATCATTTTTGGATAGACTCTAGTGCCGTCACTCACTCCCCGTCTAACTCGGCCGGGGTGGGCGGCAGAGACGGCGTGTAAATTTAAAACCTGCCATTCCATACCCCTTTTTTTTATTTGGGCGGGTCACCGGTACGAAGTCATGAGCTTCAGTGGCCGCCTTTATCTCCTGACGTTATTCGGTTAAGTTATTTGTCTAACAATTTATTGGAGGAAATTAGAAGACCTTAAACGGTTCGACTATATTATTTACAGCCATTATACTTTTACTTTCTACCGAACACAGTTTCAGAATTCTGCTACTGAGGATTCATGTTGGTTAAATTTTATTACAGTCTACGTCCTTATAAATCCGTACGTGATTCTACCGCTAAGAACTAAAAATACCCAACATATTAAATTTGGTGTTAAAGTATATTAAAAATACAATTTGGCTGATAAAAGAAATCGATAGCTAATATGAATGTTAAAAAATGTGAATATTTTCATTTTATTTTGAACAAATTTCTGAGTTCCATTTATCTATCCATTAGCCTATTTGTGTTTACTGCTGAACAGGGTTCTCTTTACAAGATATATATTAAAATCGCCATACTTAGCAACCAAGTTTTGCGATTGAAAGTCCTTGGCAATTTTTTACAATTTCCACTAAGTATAAAGAATAGTGTGTACTCTCCGTGTAGTGACAGAGTAAGAATACAATTCACCACCCCCTATCTTTCTTTACCCGTGGTGGATCGTAAGCGACGACTAAGGAATATAAAATGCATATTACATCTATGCAAGAGTAGGAAAACTTGAAACGAAACCCTATACCAACATGTCTGCTCAGTGTGGTGTAGCAGGTTAATTTCCCTCCCATTTGGACGAGGCTCGAGCCCAACAGACGTGGGACGTATATGAGCTGAAATGATGATGATGACTATAAAGAAAGACGCGGCAACATAAAATATTCTGAACCCTTCCCCACACCAGCAATTTCTTGATTATAAGAATTGTTTTTATTTTATTTTGATCATCATCATCATCATTTCAGCCTATTGCCGTCCACTGCTGAACGTAGGCCTCCCTCATTTTACGCCACAGAGTGCAGTCCTGTGCCGCCTGTATCCAACGACGCCTAGCAACCTTCACTAGGTCGTCTGTCCACCTAGTGGGAGGGCGTCCCACTGCGTCTTCGCACCCCCTTCTCCATCGCTACCAGGCCCGCTACCACGATGAGCCTGTAGGATAGCGGAGCCTTGTCTTATAAATCGATGAAGGCAATTTATTTGATACTTTCATTTTATTAAAATTCTATCTTATTAAAACGAATTCTATGTATTCTATTAGTCTTTTTATGAGGAATAGTAGACTGATATTATTAATAACGTAATCAATTTATACTCGTATAATATATTCACAAATTAGCATAAAAATGTCTTTGTTGTTATTCAATAATAACCATCAACTTCAAGGAATGGAAGATCCACCTGTTTACACCATTCACACCTGTAGTGGAATCGCCGAGAGTTCGGCAGCCGTTCTTGCAGCAATATCCATATCACGCTACCAGAGCAGGAGCCATGATGAACGTACCTCTTATTACTTCGGTCTGCGCTGAAGAAGGACTGTATCCAGCTGCTTGTAAGCTATTCCATCATTACAATATTATCCTTTATACATCCAACTGTTGATCCCGGTCTACTTCAAAAGAAGGTAACTGGTCTACTTATACCACGCTTATAAGTTACATTGCATCGTTAGATGCAGGTGGCCGTTCTGAATAGGATTCTTCTCCAATAATGTACGTCTTCGGGTTTTTTTTTAATATAACTATTTTTACAGATTTATCGCCTATTAAACACTACAACGTTTATAGTCGCGGGAGGCCTAAGGTGTCTTACGTCCAATAAGTCATTATTATTAAAGAGATTTACATCTACTACAATATCATTTATAAAATTTTGACCTAAATTTTTGATACAAATTCATTACCAATACAAAAAGAAAATACAGATTCATTGCCAGTACAAAAAAAATACATTTGGGTTTGAGGAGCACGCTCTGTACTAAGGAAGTAATATTTGCATTGCGACGGACTTTACAAACATACAATGAACGTATATGAATGACACCCATACTCAGAACAAAAATTTGTGAATTTCAAAAAGTATTGTCCTACGTGAAATCCAACCCAAGACGCTAGTATGGCAGGCCGTAATCTTAACCATCTCTAATTTAATTTCTTGTTATAAACAATTTCAGCATTCCAAATCGAGGGATCTACGCTATCAGAACTGGATACAAGATGGGATCAGCTCGCGTCTTATATATTCGAATATAACGAAACTCTTCCATTGACCCGTCACCAAGAAGTTGCTCGGAGCATTAAGCAGCACTACTTAGGAGGAAAACCCATTACCCAAGAAACTTTCCCACAGCTAGTTGAGGTAGGTTAAGCAATAATCTGTCAAACAGATCAGGGTGAAATGGTCTTAGTTAGTCCGAATGCCTATTCTAAACATGTGTTATCTTAGAAAAAAATAATTTTGGATTTCTCCTCCTTCGTAATGTTTTAATAGCAAACAGAATCTGAGCTCAGTGGATGATCTCAGTTCAAGTACGTCTGCTGCTGGACTCGAATCTCCTCCACAATAAGAGGTAAATGAACCATGATGAGGATGATCACTTATTCGTCTTTAACGACAGCCATGGGCAAGGTAGGTAGGTAGTATAGTAGATGATCTATCTTTGGCCCTAGTAAATATAGGCCCAGTTCGTGTAACTTTACTTTACTTTGGTATAGAATTTGTCAGAAAATTCTAATTTTCATGCGCCTTCAATTTAATATTTTTCCAGGCCCTTGGTGATCGTTTATTCGTCGTTGATGTAGGGAAAATGGCACAGTTCCACGCATCCAAGTCAGGACAACCTACATACGTATACAGATACGCATTCCGAGGCGGTTGGAGTTTATCAAATATAATGGCGAAAAACAACGTAAACTATGGTGTGTATAATGTTTAGGAGTAAGATAATTTTAGCTCGCGAATTCGTCTGCACAAAAATCATATGTGACGCCTGACGCACCCGTCAATCTCATTTTCATTATTTGATTTGTATGATGAAAAATACCAAATATCAAAAATACTGTTCTCTCTGCCTAACCTGCAAGGGATATGGCGTGATGATATGTATGTATGTAAAAATACCAAAGCAGTTTTTAGCTCCTATTTTATAACCCTAGGGAAGATAAAAAAGGGAGGATAAAAATCAATATTTTGAAAATCAGAATCTCAAAGTATACGCTGGGGATCTAATTCTCAGAATATTGCTTTCTATGAGTGTATGCATCACAGAAGTAAGAGACTGTCTAGTTCTTATTTTGTGCTAATTTTTAATTCATTAAGAAGTCAAGGAAAAATATCACTGCAAAATTTAATCCTCTACATCCTTGTAGAATAAAATTGAGAATCACTGAATCATTTATTACTTATTTTTACTGAAGTGTATTTTTGCCTAATTCCAAGACAATAGATATTTTCTTTGCTCCTGAATATCACCTCTTTTGCAGTTTCACCCCCTTCGTAAAGTCCTTTCTAAGTGAGTTTCCACATCATAAAAAGAAACTATTATCAAAATGTCACGTATACAGTGTCAGTAGTTATTGATAATATACTATAAAATAGAGATCAGTCGTTTCGGCACGGTATTGACGAGCTAGTCAACCAGCTGCGAGTACTTTACGTATTTCTTTTTAAGGGACTAATCCCACCACACATTCTCAGCATTATAACTTCTGTAAGCCAGGATCTATGATGGTGTCCATAAATGAGTCCGAGTTTCAATCCTTTAGACAGTCCGGGTAAACGCTTTTAATTGTCTTGCGACCCGCAAAAAAATTAATTACGGCAGGCGACTCCAAAGTCTGTCGTACACGAGCCTCCCAACACCATTTGGGCGGGCCACCAGTACTTGGTTCTTGTCATCGTTTGTCCGTCTGGGGGTTATCCTTTCAGGTAACACCTCCAGTTGACACTCCGGCAGCTGGACTAATCGCCAGTCCGGTTACTCGTCGATTATATAAGCCAAAGTTGTACGTCATTATACCTGGAAAACTCTAGTATGGATAGTTTACTAAATATACTTTATATATTATGCAGGTGTAAGCCACGCTGATGATGTGAAAAGAATATTCAAAGCCCCTGGAGTTGAGGATACACCCGAAGATATAGCCATTAGAGATGAACTCATCAATATGATATACAGCTTTTCAACTTCTGGGTAAGATTATGCTGTATATTATTTAGGCTAACGGCTTTCTAGTGGTAGGCTAACACTACTGACAGTTTTCAGCGTGCAGCTATAAATAGAACAGCTCATCATCAATACCATCGACCTATCAGCCCGTAGATGTCCACTGTTAGACATATACCTCCCCATGAGAATGCTGCTCAGATCAGATGTGCCATTTGCAACGGCTCCCTGTGACGTTTGAGATGTCGTCAGGCCACCTAGTGGGAGTTGAAGATTATCGTATGCTGCGTCATCCGATTCATGGTCATCACTCGAGAACCTTTGTTCTCTAACGGTTGTTGTTTCGACGAGCGATATAACCTGTTTGTTGCTATTTCAACGTGTTAATTCTCCAGACAACGTTGATTAAACTCCTTCTACAGAATTCCGTATCCTAGATTATATACATACATACATATCATCACGCCATATCCCTTGCAGGGTAGGCAGAGAGAACAGAGTGCCAGAGAACTCTATTTCTGCATACTTCACTCGCTTCCTCAACATTCATAATTCTCTTCATACACGCTCGCCGGCTTCGGAGACTCTTGACTCCACCTTCCTTCAGTACATGATAGATAGTAATAATACATAATACCCTAGATTATATCATGTAGAAAAATAGTCTTTTTCATAACACATTAAGCGATTTTGAGCCTTTTATGAAGACGACATTATAGTGTTGCAATAAAACACAAAATTAAGGTAAATAATAGTAATTTGCTGCTGCATTTGAGGGCCATATTTCAGTGTATGTATTGGTCTAGTTAAGTCCTTAGTATTACAGATGAATAGTAATCGGGTTTTATAAATAATTAAGCATATTAAATGCTAAATTTCAGTAATTTAAATAACAAGGTTGTGTCATCGTTTAATACAATTCTAACTGTAAAGTTTGAAGTATTAAGCCTATAACAATGTGTAAACATTGTCGGGTAGATAGCATACCGTCACCTTAAGACGTAAATATGATACGAAATGAAATTTGCATGTCCTACAATTAGTCACGGTGGTGTAGTGGCAGCACCATTGGGCCGGAATCCCAATAGGCGCGGGTTCGAATCCCGCTTGTGACATCATTTTTCACTTCGTAATCGGGTTTTATAAATAATTAAACATATTAAATGCTAAATTGCAGTAATTTTGATACAACATTTGTAATCCATCCATCCATCAGATGATGTCCATAGTTGGATATAAGCATCTCCACGTTAATGAGCAGGTTGGTTATTATTTTGGATCGCGGTTCATGAATTACCCGGAAAGGCGCAACTGCCCAATTAATTTAGCGGATTTTACTACTGCTTAAACTCCTTTAGCGGAGTTTTAGTTATTATTTTGGATCGCGGTTCATGAATTAACCGGAAAGGCGCAACTGCCCAATTAATTTAGCGGATTTTACTACTGCTTAAACTCCTTTAGCGGAGTTTTACTGATGCCCAAACTCATTTGTCGGATTTTATACTATTTTCTAAACTCATTTAGAGGATTTTTACTACTACCCAAACTTATTTAGCGGATTTTTACTACTGCCCAAACTTATCTAGCTGATTTTTAATATTGTCCAAACTTATTTACTGAATTTTGACTGCTGCCTAAACTCATTTAGCGGATTATTACTACTGCCCAAACTCATTTAGCGGATTTTACTATTTTCCAAACTCATTTAGCAGATTTTTACTACTGCCCAAACTCATTTTGCAGATTTTTGCATTAGTGTCCAAACTCATATAGCGAATTTGAGCCACATCAATGTTAAATTTGGAGACACATTCACACATATATTCGTAACACTTGTGCTTCTTTTTCAGAACCCCAAAGTTGAACGACGCTGGAACTGTTTGGCATCCTGTTAAGCCTGGGGCGCTAGAACTGGTATACTTGGATATTCTATCACCTAAAAAATCTGAAATGAAATCAACTACAGACTTCGGTCAAAAATCATTCTGGGACCAATTAGGATTCAATGAAAATGAAAATTATCAAGAATTTCTTAAAGACGAATTGTGATGTTTTAGTAACTACAAATGAGTCGTATCAAAATCGGCAATCTGAACTATGAATAAATCAAAAAACAATTGATTGCTGGGATTTGATATTGAATTAGTTTTACTTACGACTTTGACACCAAAGATAAGATGTACTACAATAATTTTAAACTTTTCTTGAAAGATTTTTATTCTATACGACTGTATTATACATATATTCAAATCTTTCATAACAGACAAAACAAAAGGGGGGCCATGTTGTGATTTAAGATTACAGCAATGTTCTCAAATACTAGTCCTTGCTAGTATTAAATAAAAGTGTTTAAGCTAATTGTGTTTCTTTTTTTAATAAATCCAATGCTTTTATACCCAAAATACAAATTTTGCATAATCTCACGTGAGTTTGGGGAAGGGGAAGCGGAAGAAACGAAATCTTACAACATCTCACCAAGGGAATGGGGGAGGTGAGGAAAAGTCCTCAAAAATATCTCACGTAATTAATGCACGCCCCTAAATTAAAATATATGATTTTGTTTAATATTTAATATCAATCAATCAATCATGCTGTGTGATAGCGGCTACGAATACTACCAACCCTTACTTTGTTCGTGGATGTCGTAAAAGAAGACTAAGAGCCTTTTATCGACCTGGGCCAACTCCATTTGACGCCGTTTGGTCAACAATTACATTTCCAAGGAGGGTTGACGTCTGGCAGGCGACCGGTCATAAAACTATTGCTAATAACTTTTACAATATGTACTATGAAAGAAGAGTACATATTGTATCGACCCCACGTAATTGGAATAAGATTCCTACTCTGACGATGGACGATTTAATATCAATCAAATTTGATATCAAACCTAACAGAAAGTATATCTATTAGCATAGTTGTTTTTTAAATTCATCGGAAGGTGATGTGATTCATCATCATTTTCATCATCTCACATATGTTGGGCTCGAGCCTCTTCCATAATGGGAGGGAAATTGACCTACTTATACCACGCTGGTCACACGTGTTGGTATTTTTTTTGCGGTGGACTATGGATGCCTCTCGCCCCGCCAAATCGGTCCGGGGTGACGGAAGAGACGGCGCGTGACCCCATAGACCCACCATGCAAACCCCTCTCTTCGCCGTGCGAGCGGGCCACCGATACCCGATCTTTATCTTCGGTGGCCCGCCCGGCACACGTGTTGATATAGGGTTTTGTTTCAATTTTTTCTTATCTTGTTTAGATGTTACATTGTGTTTTATATTCCTTAGTTGTTTCTTACGATCACCCACGGGTAAGATAGGGGTGGTGAATTGTATTCTTACTCCGTCACCACACGGAATATGTGATTCCGAAGTAAAAATACAATTTCAAATCTATTAATATTCTCCATTAAGGACTTTGAAGTAAGTCATTGATATCTAATAAAACAGCTCTACAAAAAAAAAGTTGCGTTATGCGATGAATACAGACTATAATTTTTCTGGCGTATTTTGAGATGCTGAATCGATATTCGAAGTTAAAATTAAGATCCCGTGTAGCATTTATAGATATCTTTAAAACTTTATTATTCTCGTTTAGCGTCAACTACATATATTGCACGCCTCATAAGCGAAGCGTTGAGGTCTTGCTCTACTCTCGACATATGAAAATCAAGCACTTTTCAAACATAAAAATGATTGTAATTTTCTCACATTGCACTTATAGGATAATATTATAATACATATGTCAAGAAAAAACATTCGTTTAAACGTATTTGATATTTTTAAAAAGCAATTATTTTGTTTAAAGTAAGAAAATAGTTGATTAAAAAAAATATTCGAGGACGTAGGATAAAATATTTTTTTGTATCTGGCAGGATTACGCCCGTAAAAATGAATGTATCGAAGTTTTTCTTTTATTAAAAGCTTCATAATCGCAACGCGCTGTTTCCTTTCGAAAATGGTTTGGTAATTCTTTGTCGTTTAATTGCAATTAATAAAAAACTAAACTGCTTAGTCTTCAGTGTATGTATACTTTATGAAAATTGGGTTCGTTTACATTTTTTTGTTCGTCCATTCGGACAGGCAAAGGAAATAAATAAATTCGTATCGGGTATTTAGAAATAAATCCCATTCAGCCTATACAGCTATGTTTAGCTCTACGTCGAGAATGGCACGAAATTTCAAAAGTATTTCTTTTCTTTCATTACACGCTTATATTTAGTGTCACCTATCCCGTTGTCTGTAATCAAATCTTGCAAGTTAAATTTGATCCACTTCCTGGTTTCCGATTGAGCTGAAATTTAGTATGCATATATAAATCGGATGACAATGCAATATTATTGTGACATAGAGCTGATCTGATGATGGACCTGGAAGCTCATTTGATTTGTCTTGACGATTACTTTAATACTATATGGTAACCAGGGTCTGACGATGGACCTGGAAGCGGGCCAAAGAAACTCCGTAATTAAACGACGTAACCCCATCGAGTTTGGACTCGTTTGATTCGTCTTGACGAGTACTTTGATACTATATGGTAACCAGGGTCTGATGTTGGACCTGGAAGATGGTCATAGGAAAAAGAAGGTGCTAAATGTTCTTAATCATGCCATCAAAATGTAACACGCTTTTATTTATAAAATTAGGACTGTGATAGAAACGGGAAGATTTAATAATTATGGTGTAAAGTTTTAGTGTTAAAAATATATAATTATGAACGGTTTGGAATTATTTTGTAATAGACGACGAAGCTTAATTATCGTTAAAGGTTACAATGAACTTATAAAGTGTTATATGTCTTATTAGAGTTAATTTATTTTTAACTTTTTATTTTATTTTATTAGTAAATATAGCGTGTTTTTAAAAAAGGCTTTTTCTTTAATTTTATTTTTATTTCTGGCATTGACTAATAAATAGTAAATGATAAAAAATATAAAAATTATGAGGCGTGCACTTTTGGATTTTCCAAATTATTTGAGAATCCTCTGGCTTTATTACTCTAACATATACAGAATCCTTGAAGGGGGTGTATCGGACCGTGATCAGTAAAAAAATAGGACCTAACTTTTGATTAAATTGTCCTACTGATAAGCGGTCAATACACTTGTACTATAAAAGTTCGATGTAGACATATACTCATGCGTGTGATATTGAACTAGTAGGCAAATAGCCCCGCGCTCGCTGCGCTCCCCGCCGTACAGCTGGGTCGAAATGTACCTACAGGTCAGTGTCGCTGACAAACCTACTGTATTGATAAGAAACAAATCACTTTCAATAAACAAATCGGCAGAGCTAGGAGTCTGCAACTAAGTTTAATGTTTTATATGACGTCATTCCTACACCTAGTTTAAGTTATTCTAGTTATAAAATCGGCACCCTGTATTAAGAGTGACATAAATATATGCCTAGACCTCCATAACTACATATAACTTGTTCACAGGCTTTCTACCACAGATTAGATATCACAACCCAATGCCGTCTTCCCTTTTTGTTTTTTTTTTTATTTTTTATTTGTTGGACTAAGGAAGTTAGCCTCAGATGGCTGTTACGTCCTTACGCGGACTAGTGGTCAGCGCAGAGGGCTCTGAAACCACAGATGCCGTCTACATTTTTTTTTTGTGTGTCTTAGTTGTTAGCCTCAGATGGCTATGACAACTTTACCCGGACTGTGGGTGAGCGCTGAGGGCTCTCAACCCGTAGATGCCGTCTACACGTTTGTATCCGCTATTTATACGCGCTGTTCGCCAGGCAACCACTCAACGGTAACGCTAATGTTGTCAGAGCACTCTCTTGGAATTGCCACCTTTTGATGGGCGATAACACATATTCACATATTGACACAAGATTAGAAGTATTAACAATTTATAAATCAAAGAAATGGATACAGGACCGACGGCATCTGAATATTTAACTAACACTACGCAAGAAACATATTTTACCCTCAATTATATAATGCCCAACAAATTTCATCCATTTATAAGACTTATACCTATATCTAAATTACTGAAATTTTGCATTTATCATGCTTGATTATTTAAAAAATTGATTACGAGCGAAGAATGATTGTCACGTATAGAATTCGAACCCACACCTATTGGAAATCCGTTCCAATCGTGCTACCACTTACACCAACGTGAACTGTTGTATGACATTAAAACTTCGCCTCGTATTATATTTTTGTCTTTAAAGGAGACGTGTGCCATCTACCCAACATTGTGTATACAATTTTCAATTTGTGTGGGTTCGAATCCCATATGTGACAATCATTTTTCGCTCGCAATCAAGTTTTTACTTGTATATTTGTAAAAAAAATAGACATATACACAGGATCTTAATTCTGACTTCCAATATCGATTCAGCAGCTCTAAATACGGTAAAGTTTATTCTGATTCGTCGCACAAACAACTTTCTTTTGTGGAGCTGTGTAATCTTTTTGTTTGTCTTTTTATTCAGGTCAAGGCTTACAATAAAGTAACAATTCCCAAGTTTATAAGTATATCATTCTGTAGTTACATAATTAAAAAGTAACCCCCCATTAACCTTTTTGCTAATTATTTACCAACTAACCCAATACATGCCAATTCGGTCGACCAATCCGGTGGTGTGGAACTAACTGTCGTAAATTAAGGTCGTGCTCAGTTCCGGCCGTTGTTTACAGGAAGAAATAAGATAATATATGTGATCTCGTATAAAATGCTAATAATACAGATCTGCATGTAAAAAAATTGCATAGGTTTTTTTTATACATTCTCTTATAGATTTTGATGTCGTAAAACCGATAAAAATAATTAAAAAATTCCATCTCATATTTTTTTTACAATAGTAGATATTTTTTATATTTTTGGAGTTTACTCCTTAGGAATCGATTTTCATATTACGCGCCCGGTATGAGAAAAATTTGAGGAGTAAAATCCAGTGATCGAATGACCTCGTTACGTTTTTGGTGCGCAACCTATTCTACGCACCTTTCACTTTCTGACGTGAGATAATACTTCACTGAACAGTTTTAATAAATGTAAATAAAAATATATGTATTATTTTTAGCCAAATGAGCTTTTTTTGCGCCTGTTTTGATAATCGTACTTAAAGAGTAATCTCCAGTCGTGCGTCGGAGCTGACACACACACTTTTTTATTGTGTGTAGAAAGAATTCTTAATTAGTTAAAATTTTGTTTTTAATTTTTTAACCTTCAAATGTAATTAAAATTAAGATTTCTTACCCTATAGGTATAGTATAGTATGTTTATCTGGGAATAAAGAAAAAAATAATGGACTTAAATAATTTAGTCAAAGGGAGAATGCACTCTAATTTCAATAGTATATTTATCTGGAATTAAAAAAAAATAATGGACTTAAATAATTTCATTCAGGTTATACAAAATGCCTATGATTTCTGTTTGTGGGACAGTAGAGCCAGAGAGCTACACTGGACAAAAACTAACTGGTCACTAAGATACGGTTTAATTCCTGGCGAAAAAAACGTTATTAATACCAATTTGGTTCCTCCAGAATGGTTTTACTGCCACCTCTTCATATTAAATTGGAACTAATTAAACAGTTTGTAAAGTCACTGCAAAAAGATGGTGATTGTTTTAAATATACCTATATCAGAGAAGTCAAAGAAGGAAAACAAAAGAGTTCAGAAAAGCAACAAATAAAAGAAGAAAAGGTTTCACAAGGAAAAAGTGTAGACGTTATGTACAAATTTAAATAAGAAAAATAATGGTTGATAGGTTTTGATAAATATTATGCTGTGTGTTTGTCAAATAGTTGATTTTTCTCATTATTGTGTTCTTATTTTACAAAAAAAAAACTTATACGTAACAGAAGTTATTTTTGAAATCAGGGTACTTTAAAACATATAATTCAGCAAAGATATCTCATCTCATACAGCTATTTTTCGTTTTTGCAGACCTGTATTACCTATACTAATAAATAATAAATAAAAAAAAAACAAAACAAAAAACAGGTTTTTGTAGATAACTAAACTAAAAAGTATCCGATCTAAATGAAATTTGGTACATAGATACTCTAGAGCCTGACAAAGGACATAGGCTGCTTTTTAATACAAAAAAAGGTTGTAAATGACGAATGATAAAAACGTTGTAAGGAATTATCGTCATTTTTAAAGTCAGAAGGTTGAAACTTATTTTTAGGCTATTAATTAGATATAAATAAATATGACATTAAAATTTCGTAAAAATGTTATCCTTAAGGGGTAAAATAAAAATAGGGGATGAAAAACTTTAGGATAGTAACATTTTACGCAGGCGAAGCCGCGGGCAGACGCTAGTTATCTATAAAAAAGTTTTTTTTTTAATATTTTGAAGCACATATTATTTTAATTTAATGATTTATCACGTATCAATTGCTGACCCAGTGTGTAATTGCGACGGAGGCAGCATGCCTGTTGGCCGGAACACCCCCGTGGGACTTGGTGGCGGAGATGCTCGCCGGACTTTACCGGCGGGTGTCAGTGATGCGGGCAGGGGGCAGCACCGTCTCGCTTAGTGAGATGGCCGCCTGGCGGGGGACGCCCGCCGTGACGTTATTGCCCGTTGGGCAATCTGGCTGGAAAGGCCTCGGTTCGGTGTTCGGACCATCGAGGCCTTCCAGCCCGTGCTGATGGAGTGGTTGGGTCGACAGCACGGGGTCCTTTCCTTCCGACTGGTGCAGGTCTTGACGGGGCATGGTTGCTTCGGCAAGTACCTGCACACGGTCGTGAGGAGGGAGAGGACACCGTCCTGCCACCACTGCGATTGCGACGAGGACACGGTGCAGCACACGCTCGAGGTCTGTGTGGCCTGGGCAGAGCAGCGCCGTGAACTCGTCGCAATCATCGGTGCCGACCTGGCGCTGCCGACCATCGCTAAGGCGATGCTCGACAGCGTCAGGAACTGGGACGCGGTCGCCGCCTTCTGCGAGACAGTTGTCTCGCGGAAGGAGGCGGCGGGGCGACTCCGAGAGGAAATCCTCTTCGGTGAGACGCTCCGCCGCCGGCGCCTGGGGCGGCGTAGGCGCGAGTATCTGCGCATAATGCCGCCCTAGCCGAGGCCGCGGGTGACTGGACCGGGGAATAGTCCTTCACCCACAGAGAGGCTGACCGCGTGAGGGCGACGCACCGGCAGTTAGCTGGGGCGTCGACGGGGGATGGTACCCGAAAGGGTAACCCGCCGGGCTGGCCACGGAAGCCAAGGAAGCGGTACCAGTGGCCGGCCCAATGGCGATGACCGGGCCATAGGCTACAAAATAAAAAAATAAAAAAGTGTGTAATCTAATTTTTGATCTACGAACGGATATAAAAACAGACGGACATACATACAGGTCAAATAATTTCTTATTACTGGTTGCGAGCTTCAGAAGACCCTCTATTATAATAAGAAAGTAGAATAGAAAGTAGTAAAATATAATATATTAATCATTCTAGAATACATTTCTTTGACGAAGGTTTTCTGTGAATTGAAGCAACAAATTAGGTGACGTCACTTTAGCTTAGTTGTTTATTTGAAATGTAATTTGTGTACCTATTATCTAGTACAAAGAAACTAAACTGCTTTGGTTATTTTGGGATCAAAGCGAATAATTACTTAGACGAAAAACGATTTGACATTTATCCTATAATGAAGAAACCTTTAAAATGTTATTACATAGAAATGATTTAACATGATTCAAATTAATTATCGAGTATTTTAAATATGAATGGATATTTTTTTTATTGTTTTTTTTTATAAGACACCTACCTACCTGCACTAAAGAAATAATCCTTGTATTGCGGGAGACTTTGCAAACATGCAATTAACGCAGAAAAATTACACCCTGACTCAAAACAACACTGTGGATCGCACAAAGTAGAACCCACGGCAGATCGGTATCTGAACCACTACACCATCTGTGCAGTGTCATCATCATCATCATTGTTACTTAATCGTACTTTAAAGATTCAATCTTTGAAATTTAGTCAACATTGTTATCATCTCAGCTCATATATGTCCCACTGCGGGGCTCTAGCCCCCTCCACACGAGAAGAGAAATTGACCTACTATACGACGCTGGTCTGACGTGTTGGTATAGGCCCTATAGGGTTCTATTTCGTATTTTGATTCTCTTTCGTAGTATATAAGTATGTTCATCATCACATCATCACAGCCCATATATGTGCCACTGTTGGGCTCGGGCCTCCTCCATTATGGAAGCGTAATTGACCTACTATACCACGCTAGTCAGATGTGTTGGTATAGGGTTGTTTCAAAAGACGCTCTCGCATAGACGTTATATGCGTTTAATATCCCTTAGTCGTCTCGTACGATCACCCACGGGTAAGATAGGGGGTAGTGAATTGTATTCTTACTCCGTCACCACACAGAAAACATAAAAGTGTGTTCTATGCATATTACACAGGATGCCGATTTAATTAGTAGAATCCTTGAAAGGGGGTGTATCAGACCACGATACACTATCCAAATCAGTAAAAAAAAATAGTACCTAAGTTATGATTAAATTACCATACTGATAAGCGGTCAATACACTTGTACTATAAAAATTTCTTGTAGGCATATACCTACTCATGCATGTGACACTGAACTAGTAGGCAAATAGTCCCGCTCGCGCTACGCTCACCGCTGCACAGCTGGGTCGAAATATACCTACAGGTCAATGTACACTGACAGACCTACTGTTTTGATAAGAAACAAATCACTTTATCTCGGGATTGGGCAGAGCTAGGAGTCTGCAACTAACTTTAATGTTATTTATGGCGTCATCCCTACACCTAGTTTAAGTTATTCTACTAATAAAATCGGCACCCTGTATATACGCACGTAAGCCAAATTCGCTATATGAGCAATATTGGCTCGTAAATTATTAATAGTCAGACTTGGTAGATTGTTCTTCTTAAGTTTTTCTTTATTGATTTGGCGGGACCTTTAGCGTTAATCAGTTGTAAACCGAAACGTGTCAACCGAACTTTCTTTTTTTTTTCCTTCGTAAGTTGGGACCATGGATGTGGTCGCGCCCCGACAAATCGGCCCGGGGCGATAGAAGAGGCGGCGCGCAACCCCATGGACCCACCCTGCAAACACCTCTCTTCGCCATGCGAGCGGGCAGCCGGTACCCGATCTTTGTCATCGGTGGCCACGTGTCACCCGACCTCAGAAAATCAGAATGTCACGCATAAAAACGGATCCCTCGCAACATTAGTCATGACGCAATATAATTTCTCATTTTTTTACAAATAACAAAGCCTCAAAATGCTACATGAATAATTTGATATAACGATATCTATCTTAACATTCTGATTGTAGTATGTACCTTATGGCTTAGTCATGCTCCCTGAAAAGGTCTCTGTTTGCGGTATCTACCTGGAGCTGGTATCCGTACATATATACCCTTCCGTACAATGTGGTTGAGTGAAATTGTACTATTGCAGCTACATTAATAGTTAGTTGGCTGGCGACCGTAATAAAATCGCTCGATTGTTTGCACCGCAGTCCGTTGTCTATGAAAAACTTTTAATTGAATGGCAAGAAAGATGGGATTCATCATCGAAGGGCCGTCACCTCTATCTATTTTTCCCATGCGTCCGCGAGCGCCTAGAGAGAGTGTGGCTGGAGGTTGACCATTTTGTAGCTCAATTTCTAACTGGACATGGCAACTTTAAAAGTAAATTATTTTCTTTTAAACTCGTACCTTCACCACTATGTCAATGTTCTACAAATAACCGCGAGTATGAACAATCAGCACATCACATTCTCTGGGAGTGCGATCTCTGGCGTAACGAGCGCGACCTTATGTTGGACAGTTTGCAAGTAACATCTGGAGTAGTATACTACACGGATCTTGTAGCAACTCGAGAAAATTTCCGTGCGTTTAGGCGTTTCTGCCATACCTACTACTGCAACCAATCTTAAGGCTCACATATAGGCCCCGTTAAGTTATCCCGTATCCGTGGTGCCGTACTGCTGCGCTTATCGTAGCTGTACAACCCTTTACTTATTGGCTGACTAGTCAATATTGCTTTCTGTCTCCCGCTTTGCCTGGGAGGGAAGTGGAATCACTCTTTTCCAACTCCTCCTCTTTAACTTTTCTAATTAAATTTGTTGCGGGTTCCAAGACAATTAAAATCATTTCCCGGGACTGCCTGAGGGTCAAACCTCGGTGTCATTTATAGTGACCATTGTGGATCCTGGCTTACAGGAGTTACAATGGTGGGAATGTGTGGTGGGATTAGTCCCAAACAAAGTTAGTTGGCTGCCACTTGCGGATCTGGTCCATTCCTCCAGTTCCTATTTTCTTGTACAATATAATAATTAAAAAAATCAAAAAACACGACTGCGCATAAAGTGAACCAAACTACGTACATAATAAACCAACTGAAAAGAAAAAAACAAACACTTAGATGTCTGGTGGTCTAGAATTTTATAATATATTATTGAATGAATACTATTGCAGAAAATAAAATATATTTTAATAATAGAACATGACAACTGAACAGTCGGGATCCATTGAAAATTATATTTGCTGTCGAATAATGGATCCCGCGACTAGACTAGACCACCAGACATCTAAGTGCTTGTTTTTTTCTTTTCAGTTTTTTATTATGTACGTAGTTTGGTTAACTTTTTGCGCCGTCGAGTTTTTTTGATTTTTTTAATTATTTTTATTTATTTTATACTTTTTAGTTATGAATACTTAGGTGTCTATAGTTATTTTATTTATTAATAAGTAGGTAAGTACCTAACTATATATAGTTTTTCGGCTAAAGTTGAGTAGGTACTAAATCGTTAAAAGTTGGAGACGGGCGACCGCGTCAGACATTAGATACTTTAGGTAGGACTACCTATGGTATATTGGACAATATCCCTACTAGATACTTTAGTATATGTCCATCCACATTCACACGCACAGTTATATGAATTTTTCGTCTTTTCATCGTAAATTTCTACTGTCTAAAAAACCTATATGTGAGAAAGGTTGTTACAAAACTTTAAATCAATATAGATCCTAAACGGCCACTCGAATCGAAAAATGTTGCGAGAAAACTAAAAATGATTTATAAATACCTATTCAACGATACCTCACTCATCATAGTTTGTTGACTTATATTTTTTCACAATATGGCGTCCAGTAGTCGCCATATTGAATTTTCACTAACGTCATATCTTTAGTGACACTCGCCGGACTAAGAGGAATCGATTGACGTGTTCCAAAATTATATTAAATTTTAAGTCCCCATCTTACAATTCCGTTTTCACCGGTGAAGCTATAGCCATTTTAGAAGCAGTGTCTTTTGTAGAATCTCATAAAATTAATAAAGCCTTAATTCTGTCGGACTCCTTAAGCTGTTTGTCAGATATATTAAAAATACCTTTTCGCTCCCGTGATAATTTTTTTTTATCTTTAAAAATTAGGCAAACTCTGTTTAGATGCCACTCATCAGGACTCGAGATTGTCTTGGCCTGGATTCCTAGCCACATAGGTATAGCAGGTAATGAAATGGCAGATTCCTGTGCCAAAAATGCTGTCCACATGGGTCTAGAAACTCACAACTACTGTTTTCTGCGTGATCTACGATCCTTAGCTAAACCATCTTTAATAAAAGCCTGGAATGACTTGTGGCAAGTATCTAAATTAAATAAAGGAAAGTTTTATGGCTCTATCCAGGCTACTATTCCACCTAAATCCTGGTTTTGCGTCCGAAAACATATAAATAAACTGGCCACTTCAGTGATAAACCGTTTACGTTTAGGATTTGTGTGCTCCCCTGTTTTCTTAGCGAAAATCCGTGCTAAGGACCATTCTCTCTGTGAATGCGGGCTGGATGAAGGTACATTGGAACATCTATTCTTCTTTTGTCCCAAGTTAGTGGTGCCTCTGTATGATCTCCTTCCTAAGTCTATTTCTCGACCTGTTAACTTGCCTTACTTGTTGACACTAGCTCACACACCGTTTGTTAGAATACTTTACAAATTTATCTCACAAAATAAAATCAAATTATTGACCTTTTTTTTTCAGCCTTCTTTCTATCTTTCCTTTAGTACATACCTACTCTTTTTAATTCTGAATTATAAAGTTGTGTATATATTTTATGTTTACTAATACATACTAACAATTTGTGACGTCTCTTTCAGCCCTCGCAAGAGAAACGATTTCTAGAAGACCGATCATCTGTCACAAATACTCGGTTTATTTATTTATCTTTACTCTCTCCACCTTGACATTGGCAGAATCATCGGTCGTCGATGGAGCCAAACTTATAAAAAAATTGAATTGAATTGATTGGCGTGTGAATCATAAAAATCGGCCCAGGCGTTTGGTCTATATGTATAGTGCTTCAAAGGAACATACAAACATACATATATACATACATACATAGACTATTAAACACAATAACCACTCCTTTGCGTCGCGCAGTCTGGTAAAAAGAGCAAATGGCCCGAAAAAAGGTTACTCTGAAGCTACCTTTGTGTTTGTATAGAATTTTATTTAAAAATAAAGTAAATTAAATATTGATGAGCTCGCTGAGTTTTGTTATTGGATCTTCTTAGCTTGCAGCCGCGTTTATATACTGTGGTAGATTATTAGATTAATTTTAAAGGGAGTTTTAGCGGAAAAGGAAAAGTATCATGTAGTGGTCTTGTATTATATTCAATATCTTAGTGTTTTAACGTGTTATATTAAATAATTTTGGTGGCATTTTATGTAATTTGATGCGCAGAAAGTACTGAAGCGTAGTGAATTTGATATAACAGAGCCTTACATACGTTTACGTTTTCCACTAAAATTCCAAAAAGAGACCCCTAACAGTGTGACCATGGCACTGTTGCAGGCGGTGACTTGACTTACTGACGGACGGTGACTTTAAATGAAGTTGATTAATAAACAAAGATTTGGCTTAAAGGTCTTAGCAACCAAGCCATAAACTTTGCAGTTACAATTTCACTTCGTTTGACTTGGACAATGACTAACTTGAAAGACTAAAAACGTAAAAATAATAGCTCGTATATGTAGCTGATTGCCAATATACAAGAAGAAGAAGACTATAGGACTTTTGACGGGCCATTTGTAAACGTCATGTGGTGCTCTTGTATTATATTCGATATCTTAGTGTTTTAACGTATTATATTAGATAATTTTGATGGCATTTTATGTAATGTGATGCGGCGGAACTACTGGTATGTAGTGAATATCATATAAAAGTGCTTTACAACGTTTTCGTTTTCCATCAAAATTCCCACAAGATACCATTAACAGTGCGGCCATAGCACTGTTGATGGCGACAATTTGACTTAGACAATGACTAACTTGAAAGACTAAAAACGTGAAGATATTTATTATTCGACACTGGCACCAATAGCTCGTATAAGTAGCTGATTGGCAATACATAAGAAGAAGAAGAAGAGGCTTAACTATAGATATACAATAAATGTTTTGATTTAACTTTTTTATTTGATATCTTAAGCTTATGGAAAAGGGCAAAAATACTGAAAATAATTACAGTTTCATCGTACGAATCCAATTTAACCTAATATCTTTCATGTAATTGAGTCCATAAACCTTATTGTATCATAAATCTATTTTTCTCGTCGTTTACCTTGAAACATTGACTTATAGTCGGCAATATAAACTATGTTCATCTATCACCACTAACGGATAATACAACAGTAAACTGATTAATTTTGTTGTTTTCATCCTTTTTACTTTATCAAGTATACAATAAATAATAAGATATACAATGCGAAAGGAGAAGGATGTAGGTACCGGGGGAGACCGAGACTCACCTACCTAGACCAGATTGGTTACGTACTGAAGGAAGGTGGAGTCAAGAGTCTCCGAAACCGGCGAGCGTGTATGAAGAGAATTATTAATGTTGAGGAAGCGAGTGAAGTATACAAGAATAGAGTTCTCTGGCACTCTGTTCTCTCTGCCTACCCTGCAAGGGGTATGGCGTGATGATATGTATGTACTTTATCAAGTATATTTTTAATACTTTTGTAAGTATTGTCCATAGTATATATTGTATAGTATTGTTATAGTTCAATAGTATTTGTTCAAAGATCATCATCATTCTCCTACTCTTATCCCAATTACTTGGGGTCGATACAATATGTACTCTTCTTTCATAGTACATATTGTAAAAGTTATTGGCAATAGTTTTATGACCGGCCGCCTGCCATACGTCAGCCCTCCTTGGGAATGTAATTGTTGACCAAACGGCATCAGATGGATTTGGCCCAGGTCGTTATAAGTCTTATCCGTCTTTTACGACATCCACGAGCAAAGTAAGGGTTGGTAGTATTCGTAGCCGCTACCACACAGCTTGTTCAAAGATAGGTATATTCAATAAAATTAATTTTGTTGAAAAGAGTTATTTATTATTTATATTTTTTTTTTTAGACACCACCCTGCACTAAGGAAATAATCCTTATATTGCGGGGGACATTACAAACATGCAATTTAAATATTTCATTAGTGTTATCGGATCTTTTATTTTTTTAACACATACGTAACTAAGGAATAAATGTATTTGTTATAGGGGACTTTACAAATACACCATTGGATAAACACAAAACACATCCAGACTCGGAACAAATTATTGTCGATTTGAACGTGGGAATCTAACCTCTTACCCTTGGCACAGGAGATACTTAAACCAAACCAAGGTCTGTACAGTTTTTTAGAAGTGAAACTTCTTTATCGGCATTGGAAAAAAATTTACCGTCACATTTTTCCGTTACGCGCCATCTTGTTTCGAAAGGAAACTTTTTTGCGCGCATGAGGGTAAATTTTTTACAGATGACGACCCACACGAGGAACGCGCCACGCCTGAGAGAGAGAGAGAGAGAGAGAATTTTTGTTGATGTATGTAAACGAGATTTAAAAAATAGTTTGCCAAGTTTCACTTCTGTTCTGATATGTGTACTAAAAGAGTACAACAAACAAATGACATAGATATACACTTAAACATTTATTACTACATATAACTTATTAACAGACTTCTACCACAGATTAGATATCACAACAGAATCCCGTCTACGCGTCTGTAACCGCTATTTATACCCGTTTTCGCCACGAAACCACTCAACCGTAACGCTAATGTTGCCAGAGCATACTCCTTGAATCGCCACCTTCCAATGGGCGATAACAGTACTTTGCACGCACACATATTTTTTTTTATACTATACTAACCTATTTGGGCAAATTAATGATTTAATTATATAATACTTCTTATATATCGAAGCATGTCAAGGTCCACTGTTGGACATAGATTTTCCTACAAAAAATCTATTTTGTGAGACTCTTTACACCGTGACGTCCGATTCGTGGTTGCCACTCGAGCCATTCTTTAACGATTGTCGATTCTTTGACAACTGGATATGACTCTTCCATTGCCACAACGATATAATTTTACGAGCTATGTCGTCACTCGTTCTTCTACGGATATCAATAATCGTTATATTATCACGTAAAGTAATCGCGAGCATCTTCGAGCCAAAATTATGAATTCGACATTTAAATAAACAAAACAAATAAAATATGTTTTTTACTTTTAGCTAAATCATCTTGTAATGGCTTATGCATTGCCATAGTATTAAACATAAATAAAACATTGATTAAATTACAAAATATATTTTTTTGTTATAATTTTTATAGACATGGTGACTGTATTAAAGAATCATGGTCATTTGGAATAAAGTATGATAAAAAGATTATAAAACAAAAAACAGTTTTTTTTTTATAAACATTGACATGAATAAGATTTTCAATAAATTAAACGTACAAAATACAGCAAGCGGCCATGCTTACTGAAACACCAATCAGCGCGTCTGACGTCACGCAAAAGTAAAGACCACTCAAAACCCGGCACGGTTGAATTTTTGTTGTGAATACGAGTTTCAATTGTTCTTTTGCAGCATATAATCAGTTATTCCTGTTATTGTGATAATAATATGAAAACCAAAGATCATCAATGTTGAATCAAAATTTTAGTAAGGCGAATAGTTTTAATTTGCCAAAATCGATTTTATAACGTTGGGAGACTTTTTGGGCTCAAATAAAAACTTCGTTTATTATTAATCTTCAATGCTAAATTTAATTCAACCTACACAACCGTTTTTGTCTACCTCATATATGTATAACGTACATCATAGGTTATATCATCACGTGTTGGTTGTGTAAATACATATTTATTTTTTATTACATATATTTCATTTTTTAAATACTTATTTAATTTTTTTTATTACAAAACATCTCTTACCGTATGGTGACGGAGTAAGAATAAAATTCACCACCCCCTATCTTATCCGTAGTTGATCGTAAGAGACGACTAAGGGATATAAAACGCATGTAACATCCATAGGAGAGAAGGAAAACTCGAAACAAAACCCTATACCAACACGTTTGAACAGCGCGGTATAGTAAGTTAATTTCCCTCCTATTACGGAGAAGGCCTGAGCCCAGCAGTGGGACATTTATGGGCTGTGATGATGATGATAATAATATTATATATTGAATTGTTGTTGTTTATTTGAAGCTAATAAATATCTCGTCAGTTGTACCTTTTTGTTGTATTTATATTTTAATCTAATCGTTATCTCAACTCATATATGGCCCACTGTTGTACTCGAGCCCCCTCCATTATGGCAGAGAAATTGGCCTACTATACCATGCTGGTCAGATGTGTTAATATAGGGTTTTGTTTCCAGTTTTCCTTCTCTTGCATAGATGTTATATGCGTTTTATATCCCTTAGTCATCTCTTACGATCATGTACGTTTAAAATAGAGGGTGGTGAATTGTATTCTTACTCCGTCACCACATAAAAAAGATAATGTAATCAGCCTAATTTATTTTAAACCAGCTTCTGCCCGCGGCTTCGCCCGCGTAAAAGGTTACTTTCCTAAAGTTTTTCATCGCCTAGTTTTATTTTACCCCTTAAGGGTAAACTTTTACGAAATTTTAATGTCATATTTATTTATATATAATCAATAGCCTAAAAATATGTTTCAAGCTTCTGGCTTTAAAAATGACGATAATTCCTTACAACTTTTTATCTCCCTTTACAGTCAATTTTTCATTAAAAAGTAACCTATGTCCTTTATCAGGCTCTAGACTATCTGTGTACCAAATTTCATTTAGATCAGTTCAGTAGTTTTGGCGTGAAAGAGTGACAGACAGACAGACAGAGTTACTTATAAAACCCGATTACGAAGCGAAAAATGATGTCACAAGCGGGATTCGAACCCGCGCCTATTGGGATTCCGGCCCACTCGTGCTGCCACTACACCACCGTGACTTATTGTAGGACATGCAAATTTAGCTTCGTATCATATTTACGTCTTAAGGTGACGATATGGCATCTACCCGACAATGTTTACACATTGTTATAGGCTTAATACTTCAAACTTTGCAGTTAGAATTGTATTAAACGATGACACAACCTTGTTATTTAAATTACTGAAATTTAGCATTTAATATGCTTAATTATTTATAAAACCCGATTACGAAGTGAAATTCTAACTGCAAAGTTTGAAGTATTAAGCCTATAACAATGTGTAAACATTGTCGGGTAGATGCCATACCGTCACCTTAAGACGTAAATATGATACGAAGCTAAATTTGCATGTCCTACAATAAGTCACGGTGGTGTAGTGGCAGCACGATTGGGCCGGAATCCCAATAGGCGCGGGTTCAAATCCCGCTTGTGACATCATTTTTCGCTTCGTAATCGGATTTTATAAATAATTAAGCATATTAAATGCTAAATTTCAGTAATTTAGACAGAGTTACTTTCGCATTTATAATATTAGTAAGGATCATTACGACTGCCATAGGGAAATGATGATATAAGTTGTGTACAGGTTAAATAAGAAGAAAACACATTGAAATAATATAGTCACTTTGACAGTTGATGAAGACGTAAAAAGGTAACGCGTTGCCACTGAAAGGGGCTACAAGAATGTCATAGCTCTTCTTGTGTAAGCCCACCGTAGGAGTGAGGAACCATAGGACGCGGTCTGAAGGAGGCGGCTCTGAGAGGAAATCCTCTTCGGTGACACGCTCCGCCGCGGGCGCCTGGGCCGGTGTAGGCGCGAATATCTGCTCCTGATGCCGACCTAGCCGAGGCCGTGGGTGACTAGACCGGGAAATAGTCCATCACCCACAGAGAGGCTGACCGCGTTAGGGCAACGCCCCGGCAGTTAGCTGGGCCGTCAACGGGGGATGGTACCCGAAAGGGTAACCCGCTGGACTGGCTACGGATGGCAAGGAAGCGGTACCAGTGACCGGCCTAATGACGATGGGGAGGGAATACGGAGGGTTATGGGGCCACGCGCTGCCCTTAGGTCGCCCCGGGCGGAACGGGCGGCGTATGTCCGGACCATAACCTACCCAAAAAAAAGGAGTGAAGAACTATCTTTTAATAAGTACAATATTATTAGTTAAAATCAAATTTGGTCAGAGTTGGCAATACACTAAAATTTAAAAAAACAAAGGACTTGTCAAATGGCAGCCTCATCTTACCAACTAATCTTGCAATGTTAGAAATATTTTAGAAAAAAATAAAAAGAAGAATAGTGGTGTGCTGTTTTTGTATAAAATAAATTTAACTGAACTGAATTTTAAATTATAAAAAAAACTTGAGAGCAAAGATCAGTAGAAAAATGAACTTTGGTATGAACTAAGGTATGGTCGGATTATGGCATCAATTAAGGTCGGATTATGGCATCAGTTCAGACGGGCCCGCTCAAAGAAGAAAGTAGAGTAGAAAAATCGGGATGAGTGCCACACAATCTTTGCATGCCAGCCATTTGCCACTGAATTATCGAAGGCACAAAATTTATAAAATACTGACGTCTTCAACATTTGATGAACAGTATATGTACCTATGTCTGATTTTCTAAAAGATGTTATTTCATTTATATATAGTCATTTAAATAAATTCTTTGTTATATAAAAGTACAGAGTAGTAACAAAAATACAGAAGTCCTTTGGTTATTTACTTAATGAGAGGATCCTGTAAGCTGATTAAACCACATGCTATTGTTATAGAACTTTGACTTAATTATATAACTTACATAAAGTTAAGAGAAGTATGTGGTTTTACCATCTTAAACTTACACAATTTGTAAATAGATTTCATTTTTAGTACACAAAGTACATAATATTCGGCTGATTTGCTTCTTCGTGTATAAATATACTGCAATGTTTACTAAGGTGTGATGTCACAGCAGACGGCTTGATACCTGTGAGTGTTTTCGCGCGTAATTCAAAATGAGTAGGGGAAAAATGCAAGAATTTGCGTTAAAACCTAAATTTATTCCTAAAATTATATTATTTTCAAAAATAGTGGACATATACCTACATTATAAAAGAAAATCAAAAGTTTGTCATCATCTCTATTATAATAATAATCATCTTTTTTGCAGTAAACTTCAATAAGTTCCCAATGGATATTATTGGAGGAAAAGTTCGTAAGCGGGTAAAGACCACTTTCACTGGAGAATCTGGAGATCCTCTCCTCTACTAATGGCATATTAGTTTAAAACACTATTTAGTCTTCAATTAAACTGAATACAGTTCAACAACCTAGATCTTCAATGCACATTCGAAATAATATAAATTTTGTTGTGATGACGGATTAAGAATACAATTCACTATCCCCTATGGTATACATGGGTGTCCTGTAAGGCGACTAAGGGATGTATCCTTTACTACTACTTACGTACTATATTGTAGTATGCATATATGCATGCAAGAGATGAAAATCTCGAAATAAAGCCTTATATTAACTCGTCTGACCAACTCAATTTCCCTCCTATGGTGGAGAAAGCTCGAGACTAGTAGTGGGACGTATATGAGCTGAGACAACAGATTATAAATATAATATGTGATCACTACTTACTTTCCCGTAGGAGTTGTTGCAAAATACGCTCGGCTTTGCGCATACTGGTTACGAAGGAAGGACGCACTCTGTACGCTGCTAACATTACCGCAATGCGTCAAGTACAATTCTTTTTTTTTTTAATGTATCTATGCGTTTAGTTGCTTTCTGCAATTATTATAAGCCACTTAAAAGCTATTTATAGACTTTTTTTTTTTGGCGGGAATCTAAAACGTCATGTGGTGCTCTTGTATTATATTCGATATTTTAGTGTTTTAACGTGTTATATTAGATAATTTTTATGGTATTTTATGTAATATGATGTGACTGAACTGCTGAGATGTAATGAATATCATATAAAAGTGCTTTACAACGTTTTCGTTTTCCATCAAAATTCCCACAAGATACCATTAACAGTGTGGCCATAGCACTGTTGATGGCGACAATTTGACTTACTGACGGACAATGACTAATCTGAAGACACTAAAAACTTGAAGATAATTATAACTAGACATTGGCAACAATGGCTCATTTAAGTAGCTGATTGCCAATACATAAAAAGAAGAAGAAGAAGAAAGCTATTTATATTCTCTTTAAAAAGCTATCACTACAAAAACCTGTTAATAGTTGGAATTTAGTAATAGATCAGGTGTTATATTTTTAATCTGTCACTACATTTTAATATTGATAACGTTCAGCCAACCCAAAATATTTATGTAAATAAGCAAAACCGACATTTCAAACGCAATTTCGCGCCAACCGTCCAGTCCCGCCTTTGACATGCATTCATGTGTGTCATGAATTTGTAATGAATTGATAGGGCATTCTAGAAATTGCAAAATACATCGTTGCAAAATAAATTATTCAGCAGTATTTCTATTGATAGCGATAAATTATTGTGATATTTCGTTGTTTATCTTTTTTATTGCTCTTAGTGGCAAACGAGCAAGCAGCACACCTGATGTTAATTGTTACCCATGGACCTCTGCAATACCAGGGGTACAGCTAGACCGCTGCCTACTAATGAAATCAAACCCACCCAGAAGGTTGAGGTTCCGACTCTCTCGCTCACCGAACGAAGCACAACAGCACTATTCAGACGTCGATTTGTTACGAGAGTGTGGTACTACCCCGGACGGACCAGCCTGCGGCCTGCAGCTCGGAATTAAATCACCACTTGCATGCATATGCTAACTTAAAGAGACAGTAGGTATGCAATTTTTCAGCAATTGTAAAACTTATACAGTTGAAAATTTACTGTTGTAAATGTTATTATTAAAAATTTACATTACTTAAGCAAAAATAAACCGCTATTTAATTATAGTTTTAATTATAAAAAAAAACCCGATTACGAGCGAAATACGAGCACGATTGGGACGGATTTCCAATAGGCGTGGGTTCGAATCCCACTTGTGACAAACATTTTTCGCTCGTAATCGGGTTTTTATAAATAATCAAACATATTAAATGCAAAATTTCAGTAATTTGAATAGTTTTAATTGCTTAAATAATTTTTATTATTTAGCATTAAAGTAGGTATCTATTTCTAACAGTCACAAATTCCATACAGAATTAGAACAACAAATTGTGGTCCGCATACAGCATAATTTTACGTAGGATTCGAATTAACATAAGAATCGAACCCATGACACTGGCACGGTAGGTAGCTATTTTAACCACTAGGCTATATGTGCAGTCAGTTTTATATAGTCTTAAGCGAGATCATAACAGTGCACTGCTGCGCTCGAGCCTCTTCCATAATGGAGTTAAATTGGCTTAGCTAGTCAGACGGGTTGATATAGGGTTTTAATTCGAGTTGTGCTTCTCTCATATGTATGTTATATGCACAAGGGCGTACCCAGGATTTCAGATAGGAGGGGGCAGCTCATATGATGGTCATGATGGTCGGTCGGGTATATTGAACACTTGCCAGGAAAATTGACGTTTATTTTATCTTCTCTGAGCAGCTGTCCCCCCCCTTCCCCTACCTGGGTACGCCCATGTATATGCATATTATATCCCATAATGGTCTTTTACGACTTCCACGGGTAAGATAGGTAATGAGTTGTATTGTTACTCCAACCACACGGAAAATAATAAACTGTTACCCACCAGGAGGAGCCACCTTATACCTTCTGCTAAAAAAAAATCGCATCAGGTCGTGGCAATTAAATATATTGACTACGCAGATCGTGTAAATAATGGTCAAAGTCTACCTTGCGTATTGAGAAAAAATATAATAACAAAGATAATATGTAAAAAATACTTAGGCTGCCATTAACTTGGCCTGTAATTTTAAGAAAGCAAAGCGGTAGGTATACTCCTTTATCGTAGACTATGGTATAGACCAGAGATGTTGCGAATATTCGCATCCGCAAATGCGGCTTCCGCATAGATTTGGACATCTGCATCTGTATCCGCAATAATCAATGCGGAATATGCGGATGTTCATGTGGTTGCGAATTATATACAAGTTGCGACAAGAAAGAAATTGAGCGGGGCCGGTGACCGGCGCGTGTCGTTTGTACCAGGGATATTGCGAATATCCGCATCCGCATCCGCAAATGATATATAAACTGATGACTGACTATGATTGATAAACTCATTGGAGAAATGATTGCACTTCAAAATTTACCATTCAATTTTGTTGAAGGGCTGGGTTTTCGCAGATTGATACAAGAATTAGCACCTAGATATAATTTTAGGGGACGTAATTTTTTTACTGATTTTGTATGCAAGGAATTATATGGCAAAGTTGCTCAAAAAGTTGAACAATTACTCGAAAAATTTGATTACATGTCGTTTACGTCTGATATTTGGTCGGATCCAAGCTCAAACGCTTCTTTGCTTAGTCTGACCTGCCATGGCATTGCAGTAAACTTTGATAAATCATCGATTATATTGAAATGCGAGACATTCGATGGCCGTCACACTGGTGACATAATTGGCGAAAAATTTAACACGATGCTTTCTCAATGGAATATTTAAAAAAAACAAGTGCATTGCCTAATCAGAGATGAAGGATCTAATATGAAGCGAGCTGTACGATTAGCTGAATTGAATGACATAGATTGTACTCTTCCAAAATACAACTTGCTATCCGCAGTTGTTTAGGTTCGCAAGAAAACATAAAAATAGTCAAACAAAAATGTAAGAAAATTTCAACTCATTTTAGTCATTCTATCATCGCTCAGAAACAGCTGCAAACAATTCAGGCCAGACCGAATCAACCTCATCTCAAAGTCTTCCAAGACTGTGTAACGCGATGGAACAGTACTTTTTATATGTTTGAGCGGTTTTCAAAGGTAAAGGATGCCCTAAGTATTTACATCAATGATAATGAGAATAACCTTATTTTGCTGGAAGAATGGAAAATCATTGAAAGTTTTATTGAATTACTGAGACCTTTCGAGGAAGCCACACGGGAACTGAGCAGCTCTCACGCCCTTATTTCATCTGTGATTCCAATAATACAAATCCTTCAAAAAAAAGTTGAAGATTATTTAACTAGTTCACAAGAGTTTGATTCGATTCGACAGGCCGTCATGACTCTGAAAAATGAACTTTCAACAAAGTTTTCCGTCTTGGAAGAGAACAATTTATTTAAGATCGCCACTTATTTAGATCCTCGCTATAAGCACAATTTTTTTACATCGGTGACTGAAGAAAAAATTAAAAACGAAATTTTGTTGATGATAAATACTGAGAATGAAGTTTTCGGTTCTTTTAATGCCAATTCCGAATCCGAAAGGGCTAAAAAAATTAGAATAAATGATTCCACAGAAAAGGATATGGAACAATTAGGACCAGGGACATCAAGTTTCGTTAGAAAGTCGTGCTTAAAAAACGACCTTTCCATGATGCTCAATGACACGAATTTCGCTATACTTTGTATTTATCTTGGTTTAAGGATAGGTAGCAATGTATTGTTTACCACAAAATAACTAACAAGCGCGAGCGCTGTGATTGTATTGAATAAGTAAGCTGTTTTTAGAATGTATGTGTTTAAAAGTAGTGGCTATGCTAACAGGATTACAAGGAGGATACACATAATATTGTTGCTTTTTATGGGAGTGGGATACACAAAAAAAATGGCCCTTAAGATCACATGCGATTCCAGGAAGCAAAAACATCGCAAATGAGCCTTTAGTTGACAACCAAAAAATTTTTTTGCCGCCACTACATATCAAATTAGGCTTAATAAGAAATTTTGAAAAACCTATAGACAAAGATGGAGAGGCATTTCAACACCTGAACAGTAAATTTCCACGCATAAGTGGGGCCAAAAAGGAAGGCATATTTGTTGGTCCCTAAATAAGAGAAATTTTTAAAGACACATTGTTTAAATCTAAGTTGACCAATAAAGAAAAATGGGTAGCTTTTGAAAATATATGTCACAATTTTCTAGAAAATATTAGGGCTGCAAATTAAAAAGAACTGGTACAAGAACTTTTTTTTTCATATCAAGAACTCGGATGTAACATGTCATTAAAAATACACTTCCTGCATTCGCATTTAGATTTTTTCCCCGAAAATCTTGATGCCGTGTCTGATGAGCATGGTAAGAGGTTCCACCAAGATATAGCATATATGGAAAAAAGATATAATGGCAAATGCTCTCCAGCAATGCTAGCTGACATCTGCTAAGAAATTAATCGTGAAACAGAGGATCAAACTTATAAAAGAAAGCGATCTACGAAATAGTTATATTATTTATATTAGGTATATATAGTATTTGTTATATTAGTATTTTAATTAATTTAAGTTTTAATTTACATCATATAAGTAATGCCAAGTGTGGAATTTTTGTACTTTTTTCGTAATAAATACGTATTCAATATGTCGATATTACTATTTTATTTAAATAAGAAAAGTTCAAAAACTAGACATGATAAAAACAATCTGTACACAGTTTTGGATTCCTCACACTATAGACAATTAAGATCACATAACAAAGATCTTGCTCCCAACTTTTTTTTTATTTTGTCGACCAGTGTAATTACAGAGAAATAAATATATATATATATATATATATATATATATATATATATATATATATATATATATATATATATATATATATGTGTATACAGAGTGTAAGGGGACCGGTCCCGAAAACAAAGACAGGTAACCCTACTAGTCCTACTTGTAATGACAGGCTAGAAAAAAAAATCGATTAGGATGAAAAAAAAAATTTTTTTCACCACGCGAGGTCGTTGAACTCTTGAACATATGATCGTGAGTTTTGAATACATACATTGCGTCTTTTCTCATCTGAGTATAATTACGTATTTTTTATCGAATTATCGTTACATGGCACTGTCCTTTGTTTTCGGGAGCGGTCCACTTCCATTCTGTATATAACATACCTACCTCTACAACCCAAATAATAATTTCTTTTAGAGAAGGGTAATGTCCGTGGAATGTGCCTTTATGAGCTGAGAACAGTTTAGTATAGTGATAGTTTAGTGGCAATGCCGACAGACTTGTATATTCTCAAATTGGGGAGCTATGACACGTAAATACCTATCCTCAATTCAGTTATGAGTGTAGTTATTAAATGTTAGCTAATAGCTAATAATTATCGCTTGACTTAACAGCGAAGGGAAGCGTCGTTAATAAAACCTATGTCTGCCAAAAAATTTCATAAAAATATTTGGAACTGAGGCCATTAGACGGCAATACGATATGAACCAAATACCATTAACAAAACTTGCCCGTGGATGTCCTTTACTAAAGATAGAAACTTGAAATTAAAACCCTATAGCAACTCGTTTGTCCTACATCACTTTTCCATGCCCGTATCAAAATATTCTAGAATTTGACTGAGATTTTGGCACTGCATTGTAATCGTATAATAATAACATTGACTAACTTCTAAACTCTATAGTCTGCGAACACGTCTGCCAATAAGATTCAACTCATATCTATAAATAAACTCACTGTTGTGACTCATTGTTTTTTAGAGCCGCATTGAAATATTGTGCAACCTCCATTTCAATGTTTACCTATGTACGTGGCGCGTGGTCGCTGATTATCAATTTTACAACATCACATTCGGAGTTTCATCATCATCGATATCATTTCTAAAGAAAAATATACGTGCTGTATAAAACTATAGGGCTTTAAAATTTTATGCTGACTAGTTTAGCTGATCAACATAATGTGTCATATCTAAATCTATTATAATGAATGACGTATATCTAAAGAAATGTATGTGGTCAATACTATATATAGGTACATAGGTGTAATCGCGTACATAGGTAATTAGGTACACTATGTATGCGATTATATATATATATATATATACATATATAGGTACCTACGCATTGCACAGCATTTTACAGGGTCACGCTCCGTACCTATCGTCACCCTGGACCAATCGGGCCATATGTGACCATACAATTACCTGTTCCCAAAAAAAAGGCAATACTATATCACCATGCATAGAAGGGTTAACATAGGTTTTACTTTCACGATTGCCCCTCTCCACTCTCTTGCGACAGCCACAGGAAGGTATGAGTTAATAATTATATTGTTCCTACTCTGTCTCACCACGCGGGCAATAATAGGTACCTATCGGTATTAAATATTCAGAAATTATGTGTGTATTTGCTTATAATAATGACTTGCTTTAAATAGTGTCGACTGCCCTATCTCTCCCCGACCGTGTAGATTAACATTTTCACAAATAAGTGACGAAAAGTCATCGTACCTACTGTGACTGATGATTTTTATTTAGGATCCATTGATACATCGCCGTGACGGTCAATTAAATACACTACCGTCCAAAAGTTTGGAAGCAGCAAGGTAAAATCGAATAAAACCAAACTAAGTCATTTAAATTTAAATGTATTGATAAAAAAATAAAGAACAAACAGAAACTAACTTAAACAAAATAAAAAAATAATATACAATGGTAAATTAGATTAAATTTTAGCTTCATCAAAGTGTCCACCTTTCTCCTTTATAATCTTCTCACATATTCTGGGCATTCTATTAATCAATTTTTTAAAATAATCTTTATCTAATTTGTTCCATTCGTTCTCTAATAGCTGCCACAAATGTTCTGAGCTCGTAGGACAACGACTTTTCACCCTCCTGTCAAGTTCATCCCAAACAAGTTCAATGGGAGAAAGATCAGGGGATTGAGATGGCCATTGCATGATGTTTAAAATGTTTTCAGCTTTTTTCTTGTTTAAAAAGTTCTGGCACAATTTAGACGAATGCTTAGGATCATTATCCTGTTGAAAAATGAATCCAGAACCAATGAGACTTAGTCCACTGGGTATGGCAGAATCTTGGAGAATTTTTAAATAGCCTTCCTTGTTTAATTTTCCGGTTATCCTCACAAGATTGCCGGGTTTACTGTTGCCTAAACACCCCCAAACCATGACATTACCACCACCATGTTTGATGGTAGGCACTGTACATGCCTCTGAAGCCCTCTCTTCTTTTGACCGGCGTACAAAGACACGTCTATTGGATCCGAAAATCTGAAATTTTGATTCGTCACTCCAAAGGACATTTTCCCATTGTTCTATAGTCCAGTTTTTATGCGCTTTTGCCCATTCTAGTCTATTTTTCTTATGTCGATTTGTTAGTTTGGGTTTTTTAGCAGCAACACATCCTCTTAATCCCGCAGACAGTAAGCGTCTTTTAACAGTAGTTGTTGAAATGGGTGTTTCTCGCGTATCATTCAGAGCTGCAGTGATCTGTGGTGCAGTTAAGCGTCGATTCCGTTTAGAAAGAACTCTAATGAAGTTGTCCTCTTGATTTGTTGTGGATTTGGGCCTACCAGATCTCTTTCTATCTTCATTTTTCCCCGTTTCTTGTTTTCTAGCAAGGGTATAGTGGACACCTTTACAAGAAATTCCGAGCCTTTCTGCGATTTGACGTTCACTGTATCCTTCCTCGCGTAGAGTGCAAATAGCGCTTCGCTGTTCAAGCGTGATTTGCTTGCGTTTTGCCATTTTCAGAAGAAAAAATACGGTCAAAGTAGTAGCCGATATCTTTCGAATACAGACAATGTTAATATCACAACTTTCACGTGCCAATGCTCAAGTGCGACTGAATAAGGTCTAAAAAAGTTAAAACCAGCAAACATTGTCAATAAAACTACACCATTGCATAGGATAAAGTAGCCGACGGATTAAGTCATAAAACACGTGTTTCGTCAATATTAAGGAATTCCATAAAACTTGATGAATGTAGGATAATAATAATCCTTTTGTGTTTGTGTAGACAGTCGTAAAAGGTTGTAAAACTTAAGATTATTGCTAATTTTTACCGCTATTAGTCGGCATTTATTTGTTTTGTTTGAAAACAGGTGTGCTTCCAAACTTTTGGACGGTAGTGTACATAATTTGTATTGGAGAATTGAGTCACTTAATTTGCCGGTGGTAGATAAATGACGAATGCGAAGATTTTTTGGCGGATGCGTAAAAGCGTCATGTGGTGGTCTCGTGATATATTCAATATTTTAGGATTTTAATGTGTTAAATTAAATAGTTTCGACGGTATTTTACATAATGCGATGCGTAGGTAGTGCTGGGATGTAGTTATTGTAATATAACAGTGCTTAACATGTATTTGTTTTCCAACAATTTTCCCAAGAGGTACCATTAAGTGTCGCCGTGGCATTGTTGAAAACGACGATTTGAGTTACCGATAAAGACTTTGAATAAAATTATAATTTATAAATAAAGACTTGTCCTATAAAATACTGACCACAGTATGCTTATATTAACAGCTGATTGGCATTACAAAAAAAAAAGAAAGTCAGTTGTTTAATTAAAATTTTGAATTTGGTCAGGATTGAAAAGCATATGATCTGATAAACAAAAATATGCAGAATATTAACAGTATCGCAGAAGCTAGTTCTAAATAATTATTTTACTAAACAAGGAGTATAGTTACAATTCATTGACATTTGACAAATTTGTAAAAAAAAAAAAAATGTTAAGAGTATCAATAAAAACACAAGATATCCAAATAAAAATTTATTTTAAGCAACGCAGCATATAACTCCACAGAAAATAAATCTAACCAAAGTTAATATACTACCCTCAACAACCCATTCTTAAAACAATTATTGGAAACACTCATTATCATAGAAATTGAAAAAAAAAAAAATGACAAACATATATGAACACAGGAAATGGACTTTTGGCGGGAATCTAAAACATCATGTTGTGCTCTTGTATTATATTCGATATCTTAGTGTTTTAACGTGTTATATTAGAAAATTTTTATGGTATTTTATGTAATATGATGTGACAGAACAGCTGGGATGTAGTGAATATCATATAAAAGTGCTTTACAACGTTTTCGTTTTCCATCAAAATTCCTACAACATACCATTAACAGTGTCACCATAGCACTGTTGATGGCGACAATTCGACTGACTGACAGACAATGACTAACCTGAAGAGATTAAGAACGTGAAGATAATTATAACTCGACACTGGCAAAAATGGCTCGTATAAGTAGCTGATTGCCAATACATAAAAAGAAGAAGAAGAACACAGGAAATTACACTCCTAGTATAACCATACATTCTTTTTATTATTATGTTTATTCAGGTAGTTATACAAGCCTCATAAATTGATTTGCAACAGAGAATACAGCATTGTCATAAAAATAACTGCAGATGCATAATTTACTTAATGTTGGCATCCAAGGCTATAACATATAAAAAATTGCAAAAATGTAAAAAAAATACCTAATACCACCCAGATAAGCTTCCAATAATTTAAAAATCAATTCACTGTATTAAAATTTTCAGACAAATATATATAAACAATTAATAATTAATATTATGTGAATAAAATGACATATAATATTTTATCACAAAGAAATGAATTATAATGGAAAATGATATATTTAAAAGTGTCTTAATTTACCAACAATATTTAATAAAAATACCTGATATTTATGGTACATACTTAGTAATTTACTTCTGGATTATAAACATCAACAATAACAAAAACTTTTTGGAGGTTAGCACTATAAACACAAATTATTATATTAATAAAAGCAGCCATTATCCTCAATGGAAGTAGAAAATATGTTTTAAAAAATATTATTTTTAATAATCGTCACCCGTTTAGAGCCGTTAATATTTGTTTGCATTAACAAGATAAATAATATGATGTATAAGGTAAGTCCAAAGTTGATTTATCTATTGTGTAACTTCTGACTCATTATCAATAATTACATAGGCACTTTTAGAAGTAGTTTAAAGATACTTTGTATTCTACTCTAATTATTGGTCTAATATATTTTGGAGGAATATGCCATTCAGTCTAAATCAATGTAACTAAACATTATTTTGTAATAGGATAGATGTTATATCTAAATAGCTATATTTTTTAAGTTCAAGAAATATTAATCTAAAAAGAAATTTTCTACCGGGATAGGGTCTTCAATTAGAAAAGAAAAACTCTTTATCAATTTTATCAGACTTAAGATTATATTTTCTTATATATTTAGAAGTAAAAAACAGTAATCAATGTGTATTTTAAATATATAAATCGCAACAATTTGTTTCATATGATAAATAACGAAAAATTGAATTATAAATGAAATCCAAAGAGTATCTAAAAACTGCTTAAAGCTTTTACTAAAAAAACATATCTAAGCATAAATGCACTGAATGATTTTTTGTTAAATTTAATCTGTAGTAAACATACAATTCACTTTATTGAAAAGTTAGAAAATTTATAAAATTATGAAAAATATTGAGTAAGCTTAAGTATAATGAAAGAAAAAACAACTATTAATAAATATCAATAATTCTAATATGATAACAAGAAAATACACTATTTTCTTATAATCATACGAAAATGATTATTATGATATTTGTTCTAAAATCTAATCCCCTCCAATAATTATTAAATTTTTAAGTAAGGTAGTAGGCAAATACATAAATATTATTATAAGCCTTAATGACATGATAATTTTATAAAAGATTTAATAATTTCTTACATCGCTAGCATAATCAGACCATCAATGAATTTTTTATGTAAACTATTCATCTTTCTTGCTATCTCCACCTGCCACTGTGACTTTCTTCTGCAATTTACTGTGTTCTTCTGCAAGACGATCATATTCTTTGCTAAGACTCTCAGCTTGTGATTTTACTGCCTCTTTATCCTTCTTTTCTTTAGAAAGCTCCTTTTCCAACAAAGTTAGCTGACCTTTAAGATCTTCTAGTTCCTTCTTGTTCTTCTCATCGCCAGCGCCCTGCTGATCAAGAAGGGTTCTCGCAGTGACAGTCGCGCTCTGCGCTTGACGGAAGTTGGCCTCGGATTGAGCCAATAATGTAGCTAATTGAGTTATCATCATCACTAAACGACGAATCACCACCAACAAGAATAAGGCAAATCCAGAAATGTAGAAGTTTCTTTGGGCACGGAACAGCCTCATGTTACCTTGCATTTCGGCGTCCAGATGTTGATGATCTGTTGATTCGATGCTAGAGTATTTCTGCATCTCCCGAATAGCATCTAAGAGGCATAATACTAGAACACCAATAAGTATTAAAAAGTAAACAGACGCTTGGCCACTTATGTAAGCGAGGAATTTTGATTTGAAGAATTTGTTCCATTTCGATGGACTTGCGACCGGCAATGACAAAAGGAGCACTATAGCTACTTCGGCATATAGGAACGTCGCGATAATTGTCCACTGTAGACTCATTTTTGCTTAAATTTTCTGTACCTCTGCACTTGCTACACACTAGATATCACAAAGACAACAATCTGCAGGAACTAATTGATATAGCTTTTATAAAACTAAAATAACGGAATGACGTCGCTAAGATGAGCCAATATTTCTCAATTCAATTTTCATGACGTGTCCGGAGCTACCAACTTCTAGATGTTTTCCATCCATAGATTAATATCAATATATATAAAATACTCTATGATTAATATATACTAAACATGGAAAGTATGCTTCTTTCATTTCATTTTCATTTGGTGAAATTATCTGTTTTTTTTGTCTCTGTGATTTCACGTGTGAAATTTCATATCCAATGATTTTTTTTTGCAATGCTCTAATGTCACACTTACTATACGTTTGCTATTACAAATGCAAAATGATTTATGATTAAGGGCGCTACAATATGGATTAGATCATTAGCTATTTGACGGGAACACACAGATTGCTTTTTTTTATGTTAATTTTATAAATTGATGCTAATTTAAGTGCCATTTATTAATTTCAGTGGCATTTTAATTAAAGAATAATTACAAAGATAGAAATAAAATGAAGTTATGAATTCATAACTTCTAGATTGTCTCAAAAAGTCTATGAAAAGTTTTTGTAGAATGGCCACCATTTTGAGTATTTTACTAAAACCGGACATCAGTGAGGACGATGACTGACTGACTTTGCGTTGGATTATTTTTATACTGTAACGGTTAGATGTATAAAAAATATAAATATAGTATAAATCTCTGTAAAAACGATGACTTGATGTAATATACCTTAGTCATCCCGTGACCACGGGTGCTGTAAAGTGTTTGAATCGTCAAAAAAGTAATACTCGCATAAAAATGAGAACTCATATATATACCTATTTTGAATAGCTTTACACACTAAACACTAATCTATTTATATTTATTTCCACTAAATAACTTGGAAGCAAAATGAAAATAAAATCATAATATATACACGTATCGCATTTAAAGAATGTCACGTGATAATTGAAATTTCATTTCATAATCTCATAAATAAACAAATGATTTCGCGATCTGCTACGAATCATTGCAAAGCAGTTAATACTTTAAATCAATGATATTAAAGTTCAATTTTAAAATTGTTGTCTAAGCTGATCAAGGTCGTAGTTTAAATTACGTCACACGTGCTACCCATTCATATAACGACGTATCAATAAATTATATTTTTCTCTTTCTAACACGAGTAAATAAATATTGTTATTTGTCTTTCGTCGTGGATGTTATACGATAATATTCGAATGATCTGCGATGTGCGATGTAGCCAAGCAGAGGAGCATGATTTTAAGGCGAGTAACAGGTGTGACGCATGAAAAATCATTTCATATGCCTTTAAGGCGGGTAACAGGTGTGATATATGAAAAATCATATGGTTTTTCACATGCTACTTGTGAATTATGCCATGCTTAATATATACTATAATGGGTATATATATTGATCTATGGTTTTCTCAGCCCCAGATTTTTTTTTGTTCTGTTCATCTGTTTGGAAAGGGATTAATGCCCATACAGCCAAGTCTTATTTATTTTTTTCGCATATTATTTATCATTTTTTCATATTGTGTAGCCTTAATAGTCATTGTCCGTCAGTAAGTCGTTATCATTAATCGGGCGCTGATAACCAAATCTATGATGTTTTTGGGCATTTTGACAAAATATGAAAATACACGTAGACCACTATTGTACCATATTCACTATACTTCAGCACTTTAGCTGTATCATATTCTATAAAATACCAGCAGAATTATTCAATATAACACTACAGCACACTAAATAAATGAATATAATACAAGAGCGTAACATGACATATCCATATTCGCGCCAAACCTCTCGGCCACAAACTATTAAACATATAAATTTACTAACTTCATTAAAATTAGTGAATTGAAGTAATCTCATGTTTATAGAATTTGTACGACATTCAAATATTTACAAAAGTTCTATAAACTTAACCTTGAGAGTGACCGGTTAATCGTCATTCAATTACAACTAATTATTTATCATACGCTATCGTCCTTGATATGTGGCAGCATTGTTTCAGAACGATCAACGCATTCCTTTATGCACATAACACCGTTAAGCTACAATGTTATTTTCTTTAGGAGAAAATTCATATTATTTTATTGAATAGATAAATATATTAACGATATAAATATTTACTGTTTATTACTTTATCGCTCAATTACTTGTATATTTATTACTTATTTATTATTTTATATTTATTATATTAATATCACCTAAAGTTAAAGAAGTGAAACGGTGTTTGTCAAAATGACTTCTGATTTCTTCGTTTTCAAGTGACGTCAGTCGGGCATTATTAAAAATATTAATAAAAATTGGTAATATTACTCATACACAAAACTGATTAAACATTTTTTTTACTACATTAACTATGGCAGATCCGAAATATGAAAACCTTCCAGGCATAGTAAGTCAATATTTTGAGCCAATGAATGATACTCTATTGATTTGTCCGTGTACAATTTTGATTTTCTATTTTTCGTAGGCATACGATCAACCTGATGTATATGAAACCGGTGATTTACCAGAAGCCGATCAACCTGATCCTACAGAAGAAGAAGACAATGAGAATATTGAGCAATTACATCTATCCGTGAAAGATTCATTTAATAAGTTCAAAGGCAAATTTTTAACTGGTGCAGTTGACTTTTCTGATAGGCTAAGCAGAAAATCTCGTATTGGATATAGGTATTAACAATTCATAATCTAATGATGTAATTCTACATTTTTTTTCATTTTAGATATAAAATAGAAAATTTATGTTATTTCTCTAACTAGATGTGTATCTAGTTATAATTTACTCATTCTTAAGTGTTAATAAATAATTCCTATTATTACTGGGATGCAACACCAAAAATGCATGTTTTGTATAATATTTTGCTGAGATGATTTTATTTTTTTACAGTCAGTTTAAAAGCAAATATAATTTCAATTTAACCTAGAATTTTTTTTTATGAAATCAATAATTTGTGCCATTGCCTAATAAATAAACCATTTTTAAAGGTTTTCTTTATAAAATATTTTTTTGCATATAGAACTAAAGAGCCTCAACTTCACATGCAAAGAGCCGCATGTGGCTCATGAGCCGCAGGTTGCCAACCCCTACCATAGACCCACCCTGCAAAGCGCCTCTCTTCTCCATGTGAGTGGGCCACCGGTACCGGATCTTTGTCTTTGGTGGCCTTTGACTATGATCCTAGGAGAAAGTTTCTGCCCATTCTTCAGAAGGACAGTACTCCTTAGCTAGATTTTATATCTCCCATTAGAAAGTAAGGGGTACTAACACATTGTATTGTATTCCTTCAGTATGTGGCTTAACATAAGAATTTATATTTTTCCTATCTTGCAATGCAATTATTTGTTATTACATCTTTAAGATAACTTTCACAGCACTTTTCATCTAAGCTCATTTTACTCCACTACTGGGTTTAGTCTCCTCCAAACCTGGAGCGAAATTAAACTCCTATATAGTATAGACTGTTCAGATGTGTTGATATAGTTTCAAGTTTCCTTTTCTTGTTATTTGTATTTCATATCCTTAGTTGCCTTTGGTTAACATAGGGGGTTATAAATTTTATTCTTACTCCATCCCCACATGGATGAACAAATATTAATTAATTAATATAACTGCAGTGCTGGAGAATGGGAATTGGCAGCTGAGGGTGAACCAGAAACCCTAATAGAACGCTACAATAGACTGCGATGTGAATTCTCAGAGTTGCTTGAACAAGTAGCTGAACAAGGCAACAAAGCTACTGAAAGTGAAAAGGTACTTTTTTTATAAATATTTAACTATACATCTAGATCTTCTACCATCTACAGCCATACTTGGATCTGCTTGTCTAAAAAAAAAAACATTACCTGAGCCATAGCAATTTACAGTTAAACTTTGTTCTATCAGCAAGAAAGCCAATGACCCATATCTTCCCCTCACTTTCTGTCCTCAGCCCCATCCTATACTGCAACTGTCCCTGCTCCCTGTTATGGTGGCGACTAGACTGTGACCCTGGTATTGTTGAAGTCTGTAAGCAGCAGTTATCACTTATCACCAGGTGGATTGCTTGCTTGTCAACACAGACAAAAAACTGAAAATATGTATTGTAAAATTCATAAGGAACTATTAAATGAATATGCCATAGATAGCAGAGTTCTCTTTAAAAAAAATTGTCTACAAGTAAATCATCAGCAATCTCATGGTCTTATTTTGAAGTATTAGGGATCAATGCAGCATATGCCTAACAGAAGTGAAATAAGAGCTAAATGAGCTGCCAGCCTCCCTGTTGTTAAGGAGGGTTCCTTGGACATTGCTACATTTTTACTTAATAACTAAAAGATATTCAAAATTTTTCAGGAAGAATATTCAAAATTAGCAATTCAAATAAATTCAACAAAGAAATTACTCGAGGAGTTAAAACTTGAAGAAGGAGAACAGATTGATCCTAAAGCTGAAAAATTAAAGTGAGTGAATAACCTTATAGGCTACTAAATATGTTTTAAGTTTACATTTTTCTTCTATCTTTGACACGATTTAGCATACCCACTCTTAATTCACAGTTTCAATTAATAAAGAACTCTGTCTTCTACTTCATATAACGGAGAAGTTGAGCTTTATGTGAACATGGTCTTTTAATGTCGACCTCAATACATAGTTTAAAACCGTTCAGCATGCTATAGAGAAGACAAAGCAGCCCAAAAATTCGAAGAAGACTGGGCATAATTGACATAGCCCAAATAATTAAAAAAGTTAAAAGTGACAGTAATAAAACCACACCTCTCGTCGAACTGAAAACTATTGTAGAAGATAGGTTTTCGAATGGCGAACACAAATGAGATGACAGAATATAAGAAGAGCCTCCACTAAACGACAATAAACAACGTATTAAAAATCACAGGAAGCCATTGGTGACAAGCAGCACAGAACTGTTCTGAGCTGTTTTCACGTATTGATGCCTATGTTCAACATTGGACCTCGACGAACTAATAGATGGAAGCTCTACTTTATGCAGTATCCATTGGCTAGCGGTTTTACGACTGATGTCTCTGTGGTCATGTCCGGTTGGATTGAATTTGTTCAACATTAAAGTTGCTGGATTAGCACCCAGCACAGTACCTTGTGCCGATTCTGGATTTTAGTCGTATCTGTGGAAAATTCTTCGCAATGTAAAAATGTCTTCGCGATTTGGAGGTTTGGGGCTGTCCATTAATCACGTGAGCTTTGAAAGGGGGAGTTGTTTGACAAAAGTCACGAAATATCACAAGGGGGTGAGGGGATGTAGTAAGATATCACATGTATTTATTTTTCCGTCAAACGCTGCGATTTCTAAACTGAAAAGCGCCGTGTAGTGTGACTGACTTACCGTTGCCAGGCAATGAACGAAGTCGTTTAAAGTAGGTGATCTGTATAAAGACCTTTTTGCGAGGTATAAAAAAGCAAAAAACCGAGAATATAATGAGCTGTGGGCTATTTCTTTGTACGTACCAAAAATTCATGTGATGGTGGTGGGGGAGGGGGTCATAGTCTTAAACCTCACCACGTATTACCAAGGGGGAGGGGATGGGGGGTTGTTTTTGATGGCATTTTGTAAATGTAAGTAAACTGACGCTCAGGAAGTATTGAGGTGTAGCGAATATGATATTATAATTGTGCTTTACGTTTTCGTTTTCCACTACAATTCCCAGAAGATAACTCCCAGAATAAAAAAAAAATTTGACTTACGGCGGACGGACTTTGCATGAAGTATTAATGTACACTAACGAAAAAAATTTGATCATCATGATCATTTAAAATCATAATCGTGATCCTTTAATTTTTTTTAAAAATTCGATCGAATGAAACGAAAAACGGCTCGATGAATTGAATCGAAACTTTGTGGGTTTTTGTTAAATTTTTTGGGCATATTGAACTGTAAAAGGCACACTCAATTTTACTGGTTTTCTCGATATTTCCAACTTAGCACCTGATTATCCCAAAAGCTCTTTTTTTCCTGATTTTTAAAATTAATGTAAAGAATAAAAAAGAATTTTGTCAAAATACCGTACTTGATTTTTGTGTGAGATTTATTCAAGATTTCAAAACTCTCCTTAATTTTCTTGTGCGGTCAACGGTTGTTGAGATATTGATGGTTAAAGAAAAAAGATCCTTTTCCATTCAAAGTTCGATATCGCGAGAAGCAGATTTAAGCTGAATAAACAAGTTTCTTAATTTTGTTTTTATGAAGAGCCCTTAAATTTTTTTTCAGGGAGTACTTATCAAGTAACAGCAAAAGGAAGCAAGGTGAATTGGTGACAACTCACTTGAAATTAAAACCTGAAGTCAATTTAGCATACACTACGAGGATAGCACAACTTGAACACAGGTATGAAAAATTTTCAACATAGATCCTGTTTATTTTTCATCATCGACATTATCTCACACCATATATGTCCCACTGCTAAGTCCTTGGCTCCTCAAAAATTAAAAAATATTGACTAACTACGCCACGGTATTCAAACGGATTCATATAGGGTTTTATTTTTTTTCCTATAAGAATTTATCCCATAAGAAGTTTCACTTCAAAATAGCAGTGGCATATAAGAACACAGCATAAATTCTTCGTTCGGTGATGAGGATATAGGTCACCACCCCCTATTTTACCCTTTTTTTTTTTTTTTTTTTTTTTGGTGGACTATGGATTAGTCTCGCCCCGCCAAATCGGTACGGGGTGACGGAGAAGGCGGCGCGTGACCCCATAGACCCACCGTAAAAACTCCTCTCTCTTCGCCGTGCGAGCGGGTCACCGGGACCCGATTTTTAACTTCGGTGGCCCCCCCCTATTTTACCCTCTGAGTGTTGTAAAATACGGCTAAGGATTATAATATGTACATAACAAATATATGCATAGGCAAGAAATTGGAAATAAAACCCTATACCAACGCGTCTGACCAGCCTGGTAAATGGCCTTCCATTGTGGAGGGGGCTCGTACCCAGCAGTGGGACAAATGTAAGCTGAGATAATGATGATGATCACAAAAAGTAGTCACCATATTTTGAAAAGGGAAAAATAAAATTTCTTTGGTTTTATTTTTTTTTTAAATGGAATAGGCAATCGTATTATGAACTTATTTTTTATCTGTGGACTTTATTGACAGATTACATAAATTGGAGCAAGCAGCTGGGGTCAGAGACGAGGAAGCATTTAGAAGATTACAAGCGGCTACTGGACAGGTAACATCATTCACAGAGACAGGGTTAAAAAAAACCACTCATTCTCCCTTCCTGTCCTTATTCCATTCCCTCCCATCCTATACCCTCAAGTTGTTAGCGATAATTGTGCCTTTGGTGAAATGACCATAATCGCCATAATAATTACATATTAATAGTGGTAGGGCCACTGTCAACACAGTTCTTTATCTACAGCCGCGGGCCGGTCCGTCCGTGGTAGTACCACACTCTCGCAAGAAATTGACGTCTGAGTAGTGGCAATGCGCTGTTACGTTTCGTTTGGTGACCCAAAGAGACGGATGCCCAGGTTTCTGGATGGGTTTTCATTGGTAGGCAGTGGCCTAGTTGTTCTCCTGGTATTGAAAAGGTCCATTGGCAGCAGTAACACTTACGATCAGGTTTGCTGCTTACTCCTTTGCAATAACAAAATATTAAATTCTAGCTAATATTGTAAATGTAAAAGTTAGGTATTTTTTAATTGTGGGTAAAGTTAATATTCAATATATAATATTCTATTCGTGTACTGATGGAGTAAGAATGCAATATATCGTATCGTAAAAGATGACTAAGGGATTTAATATGCATGTAACATCAATGTAAAAGAAGGAAAACTCGAAATAAAACCCTATACCAATCCATCTTATTTACATTGTGTAGTAGATCAATATCCCTCCCACAGTGGAGGAAGCCAAGCTGATGCTGGGACGTATGACGGCATAAGACTGATACAAGAATTCTCCTCACATTTCCCCCTCTTTTTCTCCTCACATTTCACCCGAGAAGGCTTAATGTGTTTATTTATTGATCTCTAGGCGACATTGTGTGGTGCTGCCGCTTCGCTTGCAGCGCAGACCAGCCTCCTGCGACCAGGTGAGCTGGCGAGCGCTGAAGCACGAGTTACATCACTTCGAGCCAATGTCGAAGCGCTCAAAGCTAGCATCAAACCAGCTGATCCCGAACTCGACGCTAAGGTATTTTGGATATCTAAGTTTTGGATCTTTAAGGCAGGCTGACTCAAATTCTGAAGTGTTTGTTACTATACAAATTAAAAATAGAGTTAAATAGGCTATTAATACACGCTTTTAATCATGATTAGAAGTTTGAAAAGAGCTTGATATGGGCAGGAAAGTATTACGTATGAATGTTGATGGCTTTGTGGGTAAGGAGAGACCAAAGAATAGATGGATGGACTGCGTGAAGAATGACATGTATAGACAGCGAGTGATCATAAAGATGAGGTCCGATAGGGCTGTGTAAAAGAAGAATACACACAATACAATAACTCTTTATTGCAAACCATTTTAAGTACAGGAATAAAATACAATAATAATTTAATGTTGGTACCATTAAGCGGTCTTGTCGTATAATTACATTTTTTTTGTGGGTTACTGTCGGCGCACTCCTCGCACCACTCCGTCTGGGGCGTAAGCACGCACACCCGTAACCCACCCGAGGCACGTCGCCTTCATTATTGGGCCGACCACCGGAGCAGAGTCAACTTGACGTCAGTGGCCGGCCCGACGGAAAACCTCCTGAGGGGTACACTCTCCTTCACCGACGTCCCCCTCTCGGGGAGGACGTCGGTCTTTCCTCACTTGGTCAGCCTCTCGGTGGGTGACGGACTAATTCCGCGGTCCAGTCACCCGCGGCCTCGGCTAGTGATCGTATAATTACTCCAATTTCATCCAGACAAACTTAGGATAGATTTTTATTTTTAGTGAGCAAGGGATATTTATAGGGTCGTCACTGAGTAACTGGGATAAGAGCAAGATGATGATGAAGACGTTTTAATAGTAAACCGAACTAAAATAGTGAATTTATAAAAACTTGTTTACGAGCGAAAAATGATTGTCACACATGTGTAAACAATATCGGGTAGATGGCACACGTCTACTCTAAAAGACGAAAATATAAAACGAGCCGAAAATTGAACGTCATACGATAGCTCACGCTGTGGTGTAAGTGGTAGCACGATAAGAATAAGCGTATGTTCGGATCCCATGTGTGTCAATCATTTTTCGCTCGTAGTCAAGTTTTTATAAACAATCAAGAATGTTAGATGTTAAATTTGAGAAATTTGAGTAGCGAATTCAATTTTAATTCTGTGTAGTACACAAAGGGATATTTATTGTGATTTTATTGTATTCAGGTGATCGAGTTATATAAACTGTTGAAGCAAATAGACGGTATATCACATTCAGAGATACTGGAACGTATGGAGGCATTAGAGGCTTTACACAATCAAGGTAAGTTCTGGCTTTATTATTATATTTATATTATACTCTACATGCCTTTTGCCATTTATATTTGATGATGGGATAAGAATACAATTGTCACCATTTACATATATCGTTTGCCCAGAAGAATAGTGTCACAACTCTAAAAATTACAATTTGCATTATATTTCAATTTTCGATGGTGGAGGGGTATTAATATTATAAGTTTTCTCTAGTAACTCTTCGTCGTCATTCTTAAGGATATTATGCTGACGTTCGTGCATTTGAAATCGCTGCTGAACCGAGCTGAAAACAAGGAAATACTTATTTTGACACACCTGAAAAATTACTGAAATTTAGCATTTAATATGCTTAATTATTTATAAAACCCGATTACGAAGCGAAAAAAGCGAGATTTGCATTTCCTACAATAGTTCACGGTGGTGTAGTGGCAGCACGATTGGGCCGGAATCCCAATAGGAGCGGGTTCGAATCCCGCTTGTGACATCATTTTTCGCTTCCTAATTGAGTTTTATAAATAATTAAGCATATTAAATGCTAAATTTCAGTAATTTGAATAACAAGGTTGTGTCATCGTTTAATACAATTCTAACTGCAAAGTTTGAAGTATTAAGCCTATAACAATGTGTAAACATTGTCGGGTAGATGGCATATGTCACCTTAAAGACGTAAATATGATACGAAGCGAGATTTGCATGTCCTAAAATAGTTCACGGTGGTGTAGTGGCAGCACGATTGGGCCGGAATCCCAATAGGCGCGGGTTTGAATCCCGCTTGTGACATCATTTTTCGCTTCGTAATCGGGTTTTATAAACTCCTGAAAAATTTACCTTTTTTGAATTGTGCTACTATTCTTCTGGGCAAGCGAAATGTGAGAATTGAAAAAATTGGATAAGGGAGGGCAGGAATTGTAACAGCATTTCTCTTTTGGGAAATGTATAAAATTTCATTGTAATCTGACTGCCAAGCGTGGCGGAGCCGAGAGGCGAATCGAGTGGCCTATTTAACATATGAACGTTGGGCTGATGAGCATATGGATGAAGGTAGCTAATGCTGTAGCTCGTGAGATCGTTTGGCTAGTTATAATGATAAACTCTCATCATTCGCCTACTTTTATCCCAATTGCTTGGGGTCGATACAATATGTACTTCCTTTCATAGTACATATTGTAAAAGTTATTGGCAATAGTTTTATGACTGGCCGCCTGCCAGACGTCAACCCTCCTTAGGAATGTAATTGTTGACCAAACGGCATCAGATGGAGTTGGCCCAGGTCGTTATAAAGCTCTTAGTCGTCTTTTACGACATCCACGAGCAAAGTAAGGGTTGGTAGTATTCGTAGCCGCTACCACACAGCTAGTGTTATAATGATAAAGTTTATAGTTCATAAATATCTTTAGTGGTAAATGAGCAAGTAGTCCACCTGATAATTCAAGGTCATGGGCCTGTGCAATACGCGAACACAGCCAGTTGCTTACTGTAAGGTGGAGTTTGGGTCTCCAGCTCACGCTCATAGAACCAAGTGTAATACCAAATTGCTAATACTCCTACCACTATTATCTGTATGGTGACAAAATAATAATACAATTCACCACCACATCTCTTGCCCTTGGGTATCGTAAGGAACGACTAAGAGATTAATATAATATCTATGCAAGAGAAGGAAATCTCGAAATGTAACCCTGTACCGAACTATCAGATCAGCGTGGTATAGTATTTCAATTTCCCTCCCGTTGTGGAGGAGGCTCTAGCCCAGTAGTGGGACATATATGAGTTGAAATGATGACTAGGTATGCGTCCGATATATATTATATATATATATATATAACTAACTCAACACATATCAAAACAAAACGACGAAAACGCAAACTAATAATAAATCTAATCATCGCGCAATCGTTTTCTATTGCTTGTTTTGCAAACCAAACCAATATTTGAAAACTTACTAACTATCTCTTTCACTCCGCTAAGCGATCGCTTAGTCAGAATGAGAGAAAGCGAATTTCATTAAAATTCGCCTTCTTTCATTCTAACTAAGCGATCGTTTAGTGCATTGAAAGAGATGAAGCGAATTGTCATCTGTTTTGGAATTTGGCGGTTTCTAAGAAACTCAGAATGGCAGATGGAAACGAAACAGAATTACAAGAGTCAGGGAATAAGATCTATATTAGAATGCAACTACTTCCATGATAATATTACACAATACTTAATGATAGTAGTTTAAGTTTTGTGTTTGTTAAATAGATTTTTGAATTATGGGAGAGTTTTTGCACACTTGACCTTGGTGACACGTGCGGTGTGCGCGTAATGTTATTTTTGTGATCTCGTGAACTATATAATTAGATAGGTATTTTACGATTCAATACTATACTAACGTATGTTAGTATCATACATACGATTTGATGATAAATAAGAAATAACTATTTAATGTAAAAAGGTAAGATTTTCGCTTCGTAATCGGGATTAATAAAAAAAAACCATACAAAAAAAATGTACATTATATAATATAATCATGAAATCATTGTAAATATGACGATTTTTAAATACGCAAGAAAGTTTTGTATCATATCCAAAACAAAACATTTTTGCTAGTCTAGTACTCTAGTTAAGCCTAGATAAAGCATGAAGGAAAATCGTACACCTAAATCCAATCAACAAAGAAATTATAGAAAAATTATTTGAATGCGTTCGTTCGATTGCGTTTATCGTTTGCTACGCTAAAATAACTAAAAACATCGAATATCGATCGAAACTAAAGTAAACCCGCTCCGTCAACCGCTCTGGAAATCGATTTCTGAAATCGGGTTTTAAAATCGATTTAAATATCAGAAATCGAATTTGTATCGGTTTGCGTAAAAATCTGAAAACGCCCATCTCTAATGATGACCAATATATATATAGTAAATTAAGCCTAATATCTTTTCCGTTTGATAACGGACTTAGAATACAATTCACCGTCCCCTTTCTCGACCGTGGGCTTTGTAAAAGACCACTACAAATAATATTTATACAAGAGTAGGTAAAACTGGTGATAAAATTTGCTATTCCGTCTACTGTGGGTGAGGATCGACCCCAGAAGTGGGATGTGTGATGATGAAGATCATTTGGAGTAACAAATTTCGATCACTGCAAACTAATCATTCCTCTACTCTTGTCCTAATTACTTGGTGTCGACGCAATATGTACTTACTCGTACATATTGTAATAGTTATTGGCAAAACTTTTATGAACGGCCGCTCGCCTGGCGTCAAAGCTCCTTGGGAAAACTGCAAGCTATCATATTTATAACAGTAGCTAAAAAAAAAGAAGAAATTAAAAAATATTATCAATATAATCGCAAAGCTTGCTTATTATAATATATAATATAAATACATTATTTTTTTAAGAGGCTTATAATACAAGGATTATTTCCTTAGTGCAGAGCGGTGGACCCTGGGCTAAGGAAATAATCCTTCCAGACTCAGAACAACATTTTGCGGATCGCACAGTGTTTTCCTGCGTAGGAATCAAACCCACAGTACTTGCATGATCGGTATCTTAACCACTACACTATCTATGCAGTCATAAGTAGTTAGTTAATTTATAAAAAAAATATTTTTTTTCACAGCATCCAACTTCGGTAAATCTCTCACCGAACTTGAGACATTACAAACAACTATAGCAAGTGGTGTGCAGAACAACAAGGAACTGCTCCAAGGTGTCCAGGAGGTGTTCGCTCATAACGTAGACAGCATTCAAAAGGAGATCAAGAAGCTCGACGAGAAAGTTGTGAAAATGGCTGCAGCGTGATCAGAAACTTATATCATACATGATGTGGTGCTGTTTGAAACTGTATTATTTTAACGCTCATTCTTACTAACGACACTTAAATTTTAGGTAACGCTTTAGGTAATTGTGATCGTACGAGACGACTAAAGGATATAAAACGCAAATAACATCTATGCGAGAGAAGGAAAACTCGTAACAAAACCCTATACCAACACGTCTTACCAGCGTGGTATAGTAGGTTAATTTCCCTCCCATTACGGAGGAGGCCCGAGCCCAACAGTGGGACATTTATGAGCTGTGATGATGATGATGATAGGTAATTCAAACATCAATGTTTCATATTGAATGATACATCGATCACCCATTTATTTTATATCTCAGATTGAATTAGTTGTTACCTAAAATTTGAGTATTTGTGAAAATGGGCGTAAGGCTTTTTAATAATTTTCTTAGATATTTTTACGTGACTGCGTGATGCAAAATGTATGTTTGTTCTTTTTAGCGGTCTAGGGACCAAACGAGTAGGCCGATTTTGATGCTTATTTTGTCTATTGATTCGTTTTAATCTTGAAAATGTCACTGATTACATGCCAGTTATCAAAATTCATTATGGCGGTAATTCTCGCCATGAAAAAAATTGGAGTTTATGAAATAGCTATTTATTTATTGTGGATTATCATTGAAGCTATTTATAACGCAGTCGAAGTTTTAGATTTTTTATTATTATTACGTGTGGGGATTGTCAATATTAGAGACCGACTGAGAGAGTTCCTATAGTCAGCCGCCGCCATATTGCGAATAGTTAGTAACCTTAAACATTACAGTAGTAGTAGTAGAATCAGTTCTGATATCCCATTCAATAGGCGGATGGGAGCAATATGGTACGTTATGGGATCTCATGCCGACCTTACATCGATCAAGGTGTGTCTAGACCTCAGGCTCCTAAAATAAGGAAGTCAACATCACAATAACCTGTATCATCAAGGGACTGAGTTCCACCAAATTGATTAGACAACTATATTTTTGAACTAAGCCCATAACATCTTTTTTTTTGTCATGGATCTGCCCCTGCTTACAAAATAATAGTAATAGCTTGGAAAACAAAAACGGTACCGAAAGAGCGTTTTTCAAATGACACCACATTAACATCACTATTGACAGCTGTCAAATTAGACGCGTGTCAAGTTTGACAGGTGTCAAAGTTAAAATTTAACAAGAAAGGGCTTATCATACCGGTATTTGCATATTATATATGAAGTGTTATTCAACTGCAATTGCTTGATTTATAGTCTGTTGATGATAATAATAGTTTTTCTGGTACTTAAAATTTCACAAATTTAAAGTGCCACAAAAACGGCGCCTCACTTGGCAATTTACATATATGCATTTAATTTATGAATGCATGCATATATATACTTTGATTTTATCGCATGTATGTTTTTTAGTCTTTTACTGCTTGTAAACAAGCAAACGAAAGTCCCACATTATCTACAGTTTAGCTCAATTCTGATTATATTGAATTAAAAAAAAAACTCTAATATTCTCTTTAACCCAAACGTCTTGTATTACTAGCCTTTAACTCTAGCTTTTAGTCTGCAAGAAATTATAAATAAACGAAATTAAAACTTTCTCCACTTATTTAGCAGTTAATTAATATATTTTTATTGCTATGTTACTTGGCATGTTAATATTTTTTTTATAAATCTTATTTTTAATGTTAAATTTTCCAATAACTTGTATTGTACGTTATTTATAAGACAGCTTAAGAGAAAATAATTTATTTAAAATAAATCAATTATGTAGCTACTAAGTGTTTTATTCTAAAGTTTAGGGGCGAGTATTATATATTCAAAATAAAACTACTTTTACGAATTCTATTGCGTTTGTATTTGTTTTTTAATTTGCTGACGTTTCGAACACTTTACAGCATTCATTGTCACGAAAGAACCAATAACGTTCATCCTCCCGTGACAATGAACACATAAAATCTGTAAAAATCGTTTTATTTCAAATCGTAACCTTGAAATTGCCTCCACTCAGCCAAGAAAGTTTCAAGGATCGCCTTGAACCTTCCTCAACATCGGTGTTCATAATCCTAAACTTGAAGAAATGTTGAGATGCCCTTAGTAATGAAGAGTGGAAATGCATCACGAATGTGTCATAATTTTGAGGAATTCGCCATTATGTTGTCACTTTAAAATCTGTGGTAACATTTTACTCCTCTTACCTGACCAAATTAAAAAAGGGTAGATTTTTTTAAACGTGCATCGTTTAAAAAATCTCTATAAATGCTGCAATATGGCAAAATAATATTTTTACACTTCTAAAAGCATTGGATTTTTTTGGATATATTTTTTTTTTTGTAAATGACTGATTTTATACAAATCATCACAAACTATCTGAAAATATTAAATACTCGATTACTAAATTACTGAAATTTAGCATTTAATATGCTTAATTATTTATAAAACCTGATTACGAAGCGAAAATGATGTCACAAGCGGGATCTGAACCCGCGCCTATTGGGGTTCCGGCCCAATCGTGCTGCCACTACACCACCGTGACTTATTGTAGGACATGCAAATTTCGCTTCGTATCATATTTACATCTTAAGGTGACGGTATGCCATCTACCCGACAATGTTTACACATTGTTATAGGCTTAATACTCCAAACTTTACAGTTAGAATTGTATTAAACTATGACACAACCTTGTTATTTAAATTACTGAAATTTAGCATTTAATATGCTTAATTATTTATAGAACCCGATTACGAAGCGAAAAATGATGTCACAAGCGGGATTCGAACCCGCGCCTATTGGAATTCCAGCCCAATCATGCTGCCACTACACCACCGTGACTTATTGTAGGACATGCAAATTTCGCTTCGTATCATATTTACTTCTTCAGGTGACGGTATGCCATCTACCCGACAATGTTTACACATTGTTATAGGCTTAATACTTCAAACTTTGCAGTTAGAATTGTATTAAACGATGACACGTGACGTTTTATAAATAATTAAACATATTAAATGCTAAATTTCAGTAATTTAAATAACAAGGTTGTCATCGTTTTTTATCATCGTTTAAATAACATGCTACAATGGCTTATTGAAAATTTTTGTTCGTCATATAATTCCATTAGACTTTCTGTATCACACAAATAGCGTCCAGATAAATAATTGTATGGATTATTATACAAATATTCCATAAATTCTTCAAAAGACATCATAATCTGACAATATACTTGATGGTACATGTGAAAATCTTCTTAAGGTATCCTTAAAGCGTAATGAGACGTACCTTACTTTGGCAGTTGTTTCCTCGATTCAACTTTACCTCATTTAAGGAAATGTTTAAAAGTGATGTTAAAAATAATAACTGAATACGAATCGTCTTCACTAAGGGTGAATCGAGTCGATGAAGTTTCGAGGTAATGACTTGAATACGATGATTAGTAATTCTTTTTTTTTATTGCCGGTGGTGGCAAACGAGCCAGTAGCACACCTGATGGTAAGTGACACTACCGCTTATGGACCTTTGCAATACCAGGGCATCGCTAGGCCGCTGCCAACCGTGAAGAAAGTGCTCTTCTTAAACCTCGTTTAAAAAAGGACATGTCATAGCGCTCAGCAAATACGGCAGCAGGTAGATCATTCCAGATCTTGCACGTACGGGGGAGAAATGAACGTTGGAACTGAGGTGCCATGACAAACGGGTCCTTCTTTGCAGTGAATGCGCAAACTTGTGTTTTAGTGGGGTTGAACTGGAATAAGTTCCGTTTACCCCATTTCGAGGCCCGCCCTAGAGAGCGCTCGACTTTAGACACAAGTTGAGTCCTTCTTGCCTGTAATATACTCTGAGGGATATTCTAATGCTCGGTATACTGCTCGTCACCCGTGCTGTCATCCGCATAGCAATGCATATATTATTCTCTATAGAGAGCATGTTTTTGATGTGCAGGATAAACAGCGTCGGGGAGAGTACCGAGCCCTGTGGTACACCAGCGTTAATGGTCATGGTATCGGAGCAAGAGCCATCGACGACGACTTTTATACTCCGACCATCCAGGAAGCTGGCGATCCATTTATAGAGTCCCTCAGGGATTCCACAATAAGGTAGCTTCGATAGAAGGGCACCGTGCCAGACCTTATCGAACGCCTTTGCGATATCTAGGCTGAATGCTAGCGCCTCACCCTTGCTCTCCAAAGCCTCTGCCCAACGGTGTGTAAGGTACACAAAAAGATCACCAGCCGATCGACCATGTCGAAAGCCATATTGGCGATCACTGATCAACTGGTGGTCCTTGAGGTAGGGATGTGAGGTTATTGGAAAAGAATCGATTAAATAAAAATCGATTTTTCTTTATTCAATATTAATCGATTTGCCATAAATCGATTTTAATAAAAATAAATAATCGATTTTTAAGGAAAAATCGATTTTTCTATTATTTAAAAATCTATATGCTTTTTGTATTTCAGTAATAAACCTAAGAGATTCATAATAACAATTTATCAGATTAAAAATTAAATAAAATGATATAAATAAAAAAATAACTAATTCGTAACTAAAAATCAAACTGAAGGTTCCTTTAAATTTTCAAAGTAAGGCATAAGGAAACCAAATGTCCCTATTGATACAAATTTTCAGTACCATTTTATTATAAAAAAAAAATTAAATGATGAGCATCCTATTTTTGCTGTGGAAACGCATTTACGCGCTATCCCCCGTCGGTTACGGACGCGGGGGAGTGTGGGGCTCACCGGCCAGCTGAAGCCAGACCGGAAAACCCACTAAAACTACAGCGGCCCCTTCCGCGCTTTTATGGGGCGCTGGAGAGTTCAACTGACATTCGATCTCCGGCACCCCCACGCTTGGCTTTCTGACCACGTCCTATCGTCCCTCAAGGCGATGGGAGGAGGTGCGCATACCGGCGCCTCCTCCTCCCCGGTCGCTGGTGGCGGAGTGAGTCAGCAGACGTAAGCGCCTCGCGTTTCCACTCCGCGACCTCCTTCCTTTTCATGATGGCCTCCCAAAAGGAGGCCATCGACGACCAGCACCTGGCGCTGTCAATCATCTTCGAGATGAAGGTCGACAACGACAGATCTCTCCCAACGACCGCCGATAGGACATGGCGCTGGGGTCCTCCGGCGGGGCATACCTCCAGAGTGTGACGCGCATCGTCTACTGGTGCACCACACTCGTGACATCCTGAAATGATGAGCATCCTAACAAGATAACCATATTGTCTCAAAATCTAAAAATCAGAACAAAAGAAAATTGCCATAAATGTCAAGTACTATTTTACATTTAGTACTACGTTCAGCTGTGGACGGCAATAAGCTGATATATTTTTTTAAAAGTATAGCACTAAAGAAATAATAGTTTTTGTATTGCGGGGGCCTTTACAAACATGCAGTTAAGGCAGACAAATTACACCCAGACTCAGAATAACACTGTGGGTTGCACAATGTATTGTCCTACGTGGGAATCGAAACCAGGGCACTGACACGGAAGGTCGGTATCTTAACCGCCATCTATGCAGTCAAATGATGTTGATGATTTTACATTTGACTAGTTTTAAAATAAAATATTAGTTTGTAAAACTTATTGATGACGAGTTTGCCATACCACATTATTTTTAATGAAAATGTTGAAGTTATAAAACAGACAGACGTTTTTAGTTTTTTGAACGAATTTTACAGAGACCAGTATCTTGCTGTCATAACATACATACATACATATCATCACGCCATTTCCCTTGCAGGGTAGACAGAGAGAACAGAGTGCCAGAGAACTCTATCTCTCTACACTTCACTCGCTTCCTCAACATTCATAATTCTCTTCATACACGCTCGCCGGTTTCGGAGACTCTTGACTCCACCTTCCTTCAGTACCTGACCGATCTGGTCTAGGTAGGTTAGTCTCGGTCTCCCTCGGTACCTACATCCTTCCACTTTCGCATTGTATATCTTCTTAACCAGACGTTCGTTCGGCATTCTTTCCACATGTCCGAACCATCGGAGCATTCCCTTTCGCATCTTTACACCAATACTGTCTTTCATACCTACTCGCTCTCTTACGTCGTCGTTACGAATGCGGTCGGTCAGCCTAACTCCACAGATTATCCGCAGAGATCGCATTTCGACCGCATTAATTTTACTTTCATACTCTTTTCTGCATACATCTCATCTTTGCTGTCATAAGGAACACAATAATCACTATAAAATATAGTAATCTATGTTACCTGTAAGACAGTGGGATGTTTTCTTTCTATGTGCTATTTTAAATTTGTAGTATTACTACAAATTTTTAATTCTTTCGGACAGAACATGCATATTGCTGTGGTACTATCCTTCTTCGTTATAAAATATTTTCGCCAGCTGCTTTTAGCTGTTTAACGGTTAGAAGACATTTTTATTTTATCAACAACTATATTATCTCACTCTTAACTTGTAAATAATAATGAATTAACTTCGAGTTTTATTCATCCGTCGCATAGATGGCGCTGTTTATAAAAATCGATTTTAACGCGCAATTTATATAATCGATTTATTAAAATCGATTAATATTAATATAAAAATCGATTATAAAAAAACGATTTTAAAAATCGATTATTAGAAAAAAATAATCGATTTAAATAAAAATCGATTATTTTTTAACATCCCTACCTCAAGGTACTGCAGAAGCTGGCGGTTTATGGTTTTCTCCATTACTTTGGAGAGCAAGGATGTTATCGCAATCGGCCTGTAATTCGATGGGTCCGCCCGTCTCCCTTTTTAGGGATCGGGTGGACTTGGGCGACCTTCCACGAAAATGGAACCCTATTAGTATCGTAGGAAAGTCGGTATAGGCTCGTGAGGACGAGAAATTGGATAAGAGGTAGAAGGAAGATTGACTTAAAGGCGCAAAAGACTAATCTGGCGTCAACTCAAGCTACCTGCCTTTAAAATAAAAATATTATTAGCTTTAGAAATTATTTTAACGGATTTTATTGCAAATATTTAGCAGCAAACATTGTCATAAGAAAAATTGTTTTCCGTGTGGTGACGGAGGAAGAATACAATTCACCACCTATTGGGTAATCGTAAGAGACGCGTAAGGGATATAAAATGCATATAACAGCTATGCAAGAGAAGGAAAACTTAAAACAAAACCCGTTATCATCATGTCTGACGAGCACGATATAGTAGATCAATTTCTACCCTTATGGAGGAGGCTCGAGCCCAAAAATGGGATATACGTGGATTGAGATGATAAATAATCAGCATATGAGTAAACATCAGTAATCAGTATTTTTAACTATTTGAGAATAAATGAAATTTTTCATTTCGTAATCGGGTTTTATAAATAATTAAGCATATTAAATGCTAAATTTCAGTAATTTAAATGAAATACAGTTACGTTTTTGATATCTTTTATTATTTATAACAACACTGGTAGCAAAGATACTTTAAAAATACGTAATTATGCTACAGATACATTAATTTTATGGAATATATTGTAGTTATTAATATATTTAAGGATATTCTTGGTCATCAGCATCGTAATGTACTCCAATTTGTTTGCGCACTGCGTCCATGAGCTTCGCTAGTATAAGACTTTCATTGTGAGAGTGACGAGGTGACTCGATTAGTCCTGCAAAGTAGAATTTTTTATATCAAATAAACTTGTCTGGTTGAATTTACCTATATATATTTTTTTATAGATCTTCTTTTTCTTCTTCTTAGTGAATGGCCTCTGTGAGTGATTAACCACAATTACGCCAATGTCAAGTAAAATAAGTTTAAAAAATTATAATAAATTTATATTTTAGTCGTCAGTCATGTCGGTGCATTGTCTAAGTCAAAAGTCCCATTGTCTAAGTCCTTTTATAGATCTACTTCTTCTTATATATTGGCAATCAGCTACATATACGAGCTATTGGTGCCAGTGTCAAGTTTTAAATATTTCACGTTTTTAATCTTTCAAGTTAGTCAATGTCTAAGTCAAATTGTCACCATTAACAGTGCAATGGCCACACTATTAATGGTATCTTGTGGGAATTTTGATGGAAAACGAAAACGTTGTAAAGCACTTTTATATGATATTCATTACATCCCAGTAGTGCCGCCGCTTCATATTACATAAAATGTCATCAAAATTATCTAATATAACACATGACGTTTTCAAATTCCCGTCAAAAGTCCTTTATAGATCTATGCTTTTGTTTTCGATCTGTCATTTGGAATTTAAAATATCTGCATTTTGTCATGTAGTTTTAGTTTCCCACATAATATGAGTCTAGTATATGGCTGCCTCCTCCACAAAGTACGAAACTCTGTCGTCGCTAAGTAAGTTCTTAATGGTAAAATGTAATATAAAACTTTACACGAATTAGGAATAGATCTCAGCATTACTTTTTAGTCACCTTTCTATGGAAATATCTTTTTCTCGAAAAGGCCATTCCGAATCATTTTTTTTTTGTAATGCCTATGGTGGTAAATGAGCAAGCACTTCTTGATGTAAATGATATTGCTCCTCTTAAACCTTAGCAATATCAGCAGTAAAACCACGCTGCTGACTACCGTGAAGAAAGTGCTCTTTTTAACAAACTTTTTCAGAGAAGGTTATGTCATTTATGTACTCAGGAATCACTGCAACAACTAATTCATTCCAGATCCTGTCCCTTTTAATTACAATTAACCATGTTTCAGTTTACATTATATCTGTACCTACATTAAAAACAAAGCAAATAACAACAATTAGAGGATAAATCTGAGAATAGTAGTTAAACATACCTGCTCTGATGCACCTTGCCACTTCTAAAGCCTGGTAGATCAGACCTGCGCTGTTCTCAAATACGTATGGTATGCTTGAAGTGTGCAGTGGGTACTCTCTAGTTTGGCCATCCGGATAAGTTACTCTGACCGGGAAATGGAAGGGATCTTGCAGCTGAAATTAAGAATTTAGCATATTAAAGGTGACGAATGGATGTTGCTACCTTCGATGCAAGAATAGTACCTAATAAAAGTTTAGAATAATGTAATTTATTATTATTATTAAGATAAGATTTCCAATGAGACAAACAATCGCACTCGTTCTAAAAAAAATACATATTCTAGAGATTTCAATCTGATTTAAAACCCGGCATTTCTTATGTATTAACAATTGCGAGAAATAAAGGTAAAGAGTATATTTTATAGTATAGGTAAAGATGATTGTATGTGGGCAAATTAAATCGTGGGAGACCCAAAAAGAGATGGATGGATTGTGTAAACGAGGACATGTGTATGAAAGTTGCGAGTGCAGATATAACGTTTGATAGAAGTTTGTGGAGGCCAAGAACACTTAGCGTGGGATGATGGCAGGCAAATGATGATAAGGATGATTGAAATTTATTGGATTTAAATTCTTCCATTAACCTATCCAATATTATAGGTATGTCTCCCTAGAAGTTAATCACCATATTCGATAGGCGTGAGTATATTCGCAGTTTATTTTATAAATTAAGGTACACTTTTACTACTTATTCTGCTAGTGATCAGCTATTTTTACGGCAACCTTGAGAGAAGAAGGGATACGGATTCTTAAGTTACCAAATACATACATGCATATAGGGAATGCTCACATGGTTCGGACATGTGGAAAGAATGCCGAACGAACGTCTGATTAAGAAGATATACAATGTGAAAGTGAAAGGATGTAGGTACCGGGAGAGACCGAGACTAACCTACCTAGACCAGATCGGTCATGTACTGAAGGAAGGTGGAATCAAGAGCCTCCGAAACCGGCGAGCGTGTATGAAGAGAATTATGAATGTTGAGGAAGCGAGTGAAGTATGCAAGGATAGAGTTCTCTGGCACTCTGTTCTCTCTGCCTACCCTGCAAGGGACATGGCGTGATGGTATGCATGTATGTATGTAAGTTACCAAATCAGGCATTTCTTGAATATGAACAAAATCTATTTACCGTAATATGTCCTTTGGTTCCATAAATTGTAGCCTTATTCCATAGTCTTAGTTTAGTATGTGTGCTCACTACAGCCTTCCTGCCACCGCTGTACTCTAAGATAATAGTTTCCGCTTCATCTACTCCGTATTCATTCAGCTCACCGATGGCGGTTACTTTGATAGGCTCGTCTTTAAACACATACTGAGATAACTGCAGTAGATATATACCAACATCGAGGATTGCGCCACCACCTAACTCCTTTTTGCTAAAAATATGATAAGGAATATTAAAGCTGTTCCTTTCTATTAGGTGATATGAGTAATGCTGCATTAATGAAAGCGAGAACTCAATTGTTTGTTGAGGGTATACTTGAGCAATGTCATTCGTAATCGGGTTTTTATAAATAATTAAGCATATTAAATGCTAAATTTCTGTAATTTGAATAACAAGGTTGTGTCATCGTTTAATACAATTCTAACTGCTTTTTTTAAGCCGTTAAAAGTTTGAATTATTAAGCCTATACAATGTGTAAACATTGTGGGGTAGATGCCGCACGTCACCTTAAAGACGTAAATATGATACGAAGCGAGATTTGGATGTCCTACAAGAGTTCACGTTGGTGTAAGTGGCAGCACGATTGGGCCAGACTCGCAATAGGTGCGGGTTCGAATCCCGTTTGTGACATTATTTTTCGCTTCGTAATCGGGTTTATTAAATGCTAAATTTCAGTAATTTGAATGTCATTCCTATGTGAAAAAAATTTAAAGATTCTGTTTTTAATTTTTAAACATAAAGAAATGGTAATTCTGAGAAAACTTATTGATATATTTTTCTGCTTTGCCATCCACTTCTCTTAAAGAGTTCGGTATTAACAATTAGAGGAGAATGAGCAGTATATTTTCCTTTTCATCTGTCTATAATAATGTTTGAGGTAGGTAATCTTGTGTTTCTTCGTTGCCTATATGATATTTTTTTTTTAAATTCACCTAACGATAGGCCTCATTAGTAACAAAATATTGTACAGTACTGTCCTGTTATCGTTCATATTTGGGTTGAGTCCGAGATTACTAAGTGTTTAGTCAGGAATAAGAATTGAGTATTTTGTTTTCTGGATTTAATGGGACAATGACGATAATGGAGGACAAAATTTATGGATTCTTAATTGCCTTAATCGACACTCACGAGAAAAATAGAGTATGATTATGACATACTTGTAATATATTTATATCTATCAGGGCTTGAAGATTAATCTAACCTCTGTCGTTCTTTAAAAAGAAATAGATTTTACAGTGACGAGTAAATCAAACTAATGATTTCTTATGTTTAACGAGTATTGCACATTAGAAATAAAACTAGTTTTACGGATTCTATCGCGTTTGTATTTGATTTTTAATTTCCCGACGTTTCCTTTGCAGCGTTCATGGTTACGGGAGTACTAAGGACTCTCACTTCCAATAAGTCGTTCGTTGTTATTACAGAGATTTATATCTGTGTAACTATAATACAAACACGAAATAATCCGTAAAACTAGTTTTAAATCAAACTAGCGCAGCGCCTAATGCATATCAGCAATGCATATCAGCGCCTAATGCATATTAAATATTATGGAAAAAACTTACAATAATCTCTCAGCTCCTGTATTTATACCAAAAACGGATTCAACGAATTTAACATCACCAATAGTGCCAGCTTTAATTTCTTTCTCTAAATCTATATAAGATGGTGAGAAGCGGGTCCATATAGCTTCCATCAAGAACAGCTTCTTTTTCTTGGAGAGATTGATTAAGCTTTGTGTTTGTTTTTGGTTAAGTGTAAATGCTTTCTCACAAAGCACATGCTTGCCATTTTCAAGAGCCATTTTGGTAAGCGGATAGTGATCCGAAATCAACGCGCCAATGTATACTACATCTGTAAAAAACATAAAATCACTTTTAAATTATCTATTACGTCCATTCATTGGCCAGCTACGTTCAATTTACGGCATCGGCTTCGCACCACATCACCACACTCGTGGGCGGTGGTATTTACACTTCCCCAAAAACCCAATATCCGTATCTAAAATTATCCCTAATTGTCGGATAATCCGAAATAATTTCATATGCGTTACTATATCTAAAACTGATATAATGTTATTCTAATACCTATCCATATGCGCATTCAGATCAAAAACTTCATATCCGAAATATCTTTTGCCAAAAAAATCGATCATAGCATTAACTCTCTCGGGTCTATGTTTAAGTGTGTGTTATTGTACCTATCTAAATTCATAATATTGTACTAAATACCTACTATATATGTTCAATGTTGTACCTAACTGAATTCATACATACATACACATACATATCATCGCGCCATATCCCTTGCAGGGTAGGCAGAGAGAACAGAGTGCCAGAGAACTCTATCTCTGCATACTTCACTCGCTTCCTCAACATTCATAATTCTCTTCATACACGCTCGCCGGTTTCGGAGACTCTTGACTCCAACTTCCTTCTGTACATGACCGATCTGGTCTAGGTAGGTTAGTCTCGGTCTCCCTCGGTACCTACATCCTTCCACTTTCGCATTGTATATCTTCTTAACCAGGCGTTCGTTCGGCATTCTTTCCACATGTCGGAACCATCGGAGCATTCCCTTTCGCATCTTTACACCAATACTCTCTTTCATACCTACTCGCTCTCTTACGTCGTCGTTACGAATGCGGTCGGTCAGGCTAACTCCACAGATTTTCCGCAGAGATCGCATTTCGACCGCATTAATTCTACTATCATACTCTTTTCTGCATACCCAACTCTCGCTTCCATACAGTAATGTTGGGACAAGCACTGCGTTATGTATTGCTACACGTGCCTTCTGGCTGAGGTGGTGGCTGCCGAGAAGTTGCCCCAACGCTCCGTTCACTCTATTGCCCGCATTCACTCTTCGCTCTATATCAGTGGTGTACCTTCCATCTCGGCTAAATCCACATCCAAGATATACAAATTCATTCACTTGCTCTAGTACATCATTACCTATTGTTACTCTTACATCTGTTCTGGTTTTATCTCTTTCAAAGACCATTATTTTGGTTTTGCTCACATTCACGCGTAGACCCCTTTTCTTACAATCTTCTGTCATTGTGTCGACTAAGGTCTGCAGGTCAGTCGCTGACTGTGCCAGCAGGACTGCATCATCTGCATAAAGCAGAGCAGTGACCACTGAGTCGCCCATCTGGACCCCCACATTCATATCGTTCAACCTTTGGAGACATTTATCCAGATATATGATAAACAGCCTGGCTGACAGAACGCACCCCTGCTTAACGCCGATATTGACGTCAAACCAAGGCGACATTCCATCATTGCATGTCCTACAATTAGTCGCGGTGGTGCAGTGGCAGCACGATTGGGCCGGAATCCCAATAGGCGCGGGTTCGAATCCCGCTTGCGACATCATTTTTCATTTCGTAATCGGATTTTATAAATAATTAAGCATATTAAATGCTATATTTCAGTAATTTAAAAATAACAAGGTTGTGTCATCGTTTAATACAATTCTAACTGTAAAGTTTGAAGTATTAAGCCTATAACAATGTGTAAACATTGTCGGGTAGATAGCATACCGTCACCTTAAGACGTAAATATAATACGGAATGAAATTTGCATGTCCTACAATTAGTCGCGGTGGTGCAGTGGCAGCACGATTGGGCCGGAATCCCAATAGGCGCGGGTTCGAATCCCGCTTGCGACATCATTTTTCATTTCGTAATCGGATTTTATAAATAATTAAGCATATTAAATGCTATATTTCAGTAATTTAAAAATAACAAGGTTGTGTCATCGTTTAATACAATTCTAACTGTAAAGTTTGAAGTATTAAGCCTATAACAATGTGTAAACATTGTCGGGTAGATAGCATACCGTCACCTTAAGACGTAAATATAATACGGAATGAAATTTGCATGTCCTACAATTAGTCGCGGTGGTGCAGTGGCAGCACGATTGGGCCGGAATCCCAATAGGCGCGGGTTCGAATCCCGCTTGCGACATCATTTTTCATTTCGTAATCGGATTTTATAAATAATTAAGCATATTAAATGCTATATTTCAGTAATTTAAAAATAACAAGGTTGTGTCATCGTTTAATACAATTCTAACTGTAAAGTTTGAAGTATTAAGCCTATAACAATGTGTAAACATTGTCGGGTAGATAGCATACCGTCACCTTAACACGTAAATATAATACGGAATGAAATTTGCATGTCCTACAATTAGTCGCGGTGGTGCAGTGGCAGCACGATTGGGCCGGAATCCCAATAGGCGCGGGTTCGAATCCCGCTTGCGACATCATTTTTCATTTCGTAATCGGATTTTATAAATAATTAAGCATATTAAATGCTATATTTCAGTAATTTAAAAATAACAAGGTTGTGTCATCGTTTAATACAATTCTAACTGTAAAGTTTGAAGTATTAAGCCTATAACAATGTGTAAACATTGTCGGGTAGATAGCATACCGTCACCTTAAGACGTAAATATAATACGGAATGAAATTTGCATGTCCTACAATTAGTCGCGGTGGTGCAGTGGCAGCACGATTGGGCCGGAATCCCAATAGGCGCGGGTTCGAATCCCGCTTGCGACATCATTTTTCATTTCGTAATCGGATTTTATAAATAATTAAGCATATTAAATGCTATATTTCAGTAATTTAAAAATAACAAGGTTGTGTCATCGTTTAATACAATTCTAACTGTAAAGTTTGAAGTATTAAGCCTATAACAATGTGTAAACATTGTCGGGTAGATAGCATACCGTCACCTTAAGACGTAAATATAATACGGAATGAAATTTGCATGTCCTACAATTAGTCGCGGTGGTGCAGTGGCAGCACGATTGGGCCGGAATCCCAATAGGCGCGGGTTCGAATCCCGCTTGCGACATCATTTTTCATTTCGTAATCGGATTTTATATATAATTAAGCATATTAAATGCTATATTTCAGTAATTTAAAAATAACAAGGTTGTGTCATCGTTTAATACAATTCTAACTGTAAAGTTTGAAGTATTAAGCCTATAACAATGTGTAAACATTGTCGGGTAGATAGCATACCGTCACCTTAAGACGTAAATATAATACGGAATGAAATTTGCATGTCCTACAATTAGTCGCGGTGGTGCAGTGGCAGCACGATTGGGCCGGAATCCCAATAGGCGCGGGTTCGAATCCCGCTTGCGACATCATTTTTCATTTCGTAATCGGATTTTATAAATAATTAAGCATATTAAATGCTATATTTCAGTAATTTAAAAATAACAAGGTTGTGTCATCGTTTAATACAATTCTAACTGTAAAGTTTGAAGTATTAAGCCTATAACAATGTGTAAACATTGTCGGGTAGATAGCATACCGTCACCTTAAGACGTAAATATAATACGGAATGAAATTTGCATGTCCTACAATTAGTCGCGGTGGTGCAGTGGCAGCACGATTGGGCCGGAATCCCAATAGGCGCGGGTTCGAATCCCGCTTGCGACATCATTTTTCATTTCGTAATCGGATTTTATAAATAATTAAGCATATTAAATGCTATATTTCAGTAATTTAAAAATAACAAGGTTGTGTCATCGTTTAATACAATTCTAACTGTAAAGTTTGAAGTATTAAGCCTATAACAATGTGTAAACATTGTCGGGTAGATAGCATACCGTCACCTTAAGACGTAAATATAATACGGAATGAAATTTGCATGTCCTACAATTAGTCGCGGTGGTGCAGTGGCAGCACGATTGGGCCGGAATCCCAATAGGCGCGGGTTCGAATCCCGCTTGCGACATCATTTTTCATTTCGTAATCGGATTTTATAAATAATTAAGCATATTAAATGCTATATTTCAGTAATTTAAAAATAACAAGGTTGTGTCATCGTTTAATACAATTCTAACTGTAAAGTTTGAAGTATTAAGCCTATAACAATGTGTAAACATTGTCGGGTAGATAGCATACCGTCACCTTAAGACGTAAATATAATACGGAATGAAATTTGCATGTCCTACAATTAGTCGCGGTGGTGCAGTGGCAGCACGATTGGGCCGGAATCCCAATAGGCGCGGGTTCGAATCCCGCTTGTGACATCATTTTTCATTTCGTAATCGGATTTTATAAATAATTAAGCATATTAAATGCTATATTTCAGTAATTTAAAAATAACAAGGTTGTGTCATCGTTTAATACAATTCTAACTGTAAAGTTTGAAGTATTAAGCCTATAACAATGTGTAAACATTGTCGGGTAGATAGCATACCGTCACCTTAAGACGTAAATATAATACGGAATGAAATTTGCATGTCCTACAATTAGTCGCGGTGGTGCAGTGGCAGCACGATTGGGCCGGAATCCCAATAGGCGCGGGTTCGAATCCCGCTTGCGACATCATTTTTCATTTCGTAATCGGATTTTATAAATAATTAAGCATATTAAATGCTATATTTCAGTAATTTAAAAATAACAAGGTTGTGTCATCGTTTAATACAATTCTAACTGTAAAGTTTGAAGTATTAAGCCTATAACAATGTGTAAACATTGTCGGGTAGATAGCATACCGTCACCTTAAGACGTAAATATAATACGGAATGAAATTTGCATGTCCTACAATTAGTCGCGGTGGTGCAGTGGCAGCACGATTGGGCCGGAATCCCAATAGGCGCGGGTTCGAATCCCGCTTGCGACATCATTTTTCATTTCGTAATCGGATTTTATAAATAACTAAGCATATTAAATGCTATATTTCAGTAATTTAAAAATAACAAGGTTGTGTCATCGTTTAATACAATTCTAACTGTAAAGTTTGAAGTATTAAGCCTATAACAATGTGTAAACATTGTCGGGTAGATAGCATACCGTCACCTTAAGACGTAAATATAATACGGAATGAAATTTGCATGTCCTACAATTAGTCGCGGTGGTGCAGTGGCAGCACGATTGGGCCGGAATCCCAATAGGCGCGGGTTCGAATCCCGCTTGCGACATCATTTTTCATTTCGTAATCGGATTTTATAAATAATTAAGCATATTAAATGCTATATTTCAGTAATTTAAAAATAACAAGGTTGTGTCATCGTTTAATACAATTCTAACTGTAAAGTTTGAAGTATTAAGCCTATAACAATGTGTAAACATTGTCGGGTAGATAGCATACCGTCACCTTAAGACGTAAATATAATACGGAATGAAATTTGCATGTCCTACAATTAGTCGCGGTGGTGCAGTGGCAGCACGATTGGGCCGGAATCCCAATAGGCGCGGGTTCGAATCCCGCTTGCGACATCATTTTTCATTTCGTAATCGGATTTTATAGACATTCCATCATCCAGCCGCACACAGGCTCTACAGCCCATGTAACTGGACTGCACAGCCTGTAGCAGTTTACCGCTAATACCATACTCCGGTAAAATGTACCAAAGTTCTTTTCGTACAACCGTGTCAAATGCTCTCTCCAGATCCACAAAACTGCAGAAAACCCTCTGACCTAGAGCCAGATGCTTCTCCACAATGTTGCGCAGAGAGAACACTTGATCCATGCATCCCCTTCCACTCCTGAAACCTCCTTGTGTCTCACACAGTAAACCATCGGACACCATCCTCATTCTCCTTTCAATAATTTTACCATACACTTTTGCTGCCAAACTGGTCAAGCTTATGGCTCTGTAATTTGCGCAGTCATAACGTGAACCCTTGTTTTTAAACAAAGGCACGATGACTGCGCTATTCCAGTCCCTGGGAACCATTCCCGAGCTCCAACATAAATTGAGGAGCAACAGGAACGCCTCCCAGACACAAGAGCCACCAAGCTTGATCATCTCGGCAGACACCATATCAATGCCCGCTGCCTTACCATTTTTCAAACTTCTTATCGCCCATTCAACTTCATCCATACTGATGCCATCGGAGGACGCCGTTGTCGAATGTTGATCTACTAAACCACATCCAACACCGGCGCCAACCGTAGTATCCGCATACATATCGCCAAAATATTCACTCCATCGGCTTAACACGTCTTGTGTTTGTGTAAGAATGTCTCCACCTTTAGACCTTATTTTATTCATTCTGAAGGCTGACCAACCACCCCGAGACTTCTTCACCTCCCTCCAAAAGAGTTTGGTGTTACCCTCGAAGTTTTTAGTCAGCCTATCTTCTGCACTCATACTTGCTCTATCACGTTTCTCTTTCACTAAAGCCTTGGTGTCATTCTTACATTGCCGATATATTTCTTTCTTCTGTTCAGTCATACTGTCATTCAGATTCAAAGACTCTTCTTTGAATGTGAAAGCGTGGCTGGATTATGTCTCTCATAGTCCAGCTACGCTTTCTTCTTTTGCTCTACGGAAGCTGCCACTTCCGCATCCCACCATGCATCACCATTTGTTTTTCTATGCTTCTTTGAACTTCAACACTTCGGAGGCGACTGTCTACCAAAATTAAATCTATTATGCTTTTCTGTTCATTCCTTCTCCATGTATACATATGGATGTCCTTATGTTGGAAAAATGTGTTTGACACAATAAGGTTTCTCTCCATGCATACATCCGCTATGAGCCTTCCTGCGTCGTTCACTCTCTTATCACCAAATGGATCAAGTACGTCCTCATAGTCGGGACGCTTGGTCCCCACCCATCCGTTCAAATCTCCGCATACAATCACGCGTTCACTGGTTTCTGCCATATCCAGAACTTCCCTAACATTGTCCCAAAACTTCTCTAGGTCTGATGCCACCGAGGATCCTACGGGAGCATATGCTACAACCATGAATACCTTGGTGACACCTAGTTTTATACGGACCCAGAGAAGTCTGGGATCATACATTCCGTAATCCTTCACACCTGAGGCCAAGCGAGAGGACAACAGCACTCCTACCCCCATGCTGGCTCGATCGCTCTGTGGTACACCAGACCACAGAGCCATCCCGCCACCAGGAAGATCGCAGGCGTCGCTGCCCCTTCGCTTGGTCTCTGTTACACAGAGCACGTCTAGCTGTTTGTCCGCCATGACGGATATCAGCTCGTGCAACTTACCTTCCACACAACCTCTTACATTCCACGTGCCCACCCGGCACTCTGCTCTCCTCAACTCGCCTAACTGGGCAAGGCGTGATGGGTGGCGGCCCCCATCGCCGTAACTGCCGATGTTCGTACCGACGGGGGCGGGTCGGTACGCGTCGCCTCCGGGGGACGCCCTAACCCGCATTGCGGTACGCATATCGAGCTGGATTAGCAGTCTAATTAGACTGGCAGGGGACGCGAACGAGCACGCTCCGGACTATGCCCCCCTAATTTCATAATATTGTACTAAATACCTACTATACAGGGTGGAAGGGGACCACTCCCGAAAACAAAGACAGGTAACCCTACTAGTCCTACTTGTTATGATAGGCTAGAAAAAAAAACGATTCGGATGAAAAACAATTTTTTTTTTCACCACCCGAGGTCGTTGAACTCTTGAACATATGTTCGTGAGTTTTGTATAGATTGCGTCCTTTCTCATCTGAGTAAAGTTACGTATTTTTTAAGGAATTATCATTACTTGGCACTGTCCTAATACGATGGAATGTGAAAAAAAACTTAAAATTCGTAGTGAAAAAGATTTTTTTTTCATCCGAATCGATTTTTTTTCTAGCCTATCATTACACGTAGGACCAGTAGGGTTACCTGTCTTTGTTTTCGGGAGCGGTCCCCTTCCACCCTGTATATGTTCAATGTTATTGTACTTAACTAAATTCATAATATTGCACTAAATACCTACTACCTATGTTCAATGTTATTGTAGGTACCTAACTAAATTCAAAATATTGCACTAAATACCTACTATATATGTTCAATGTTATTGTACCTACCTAAATTTATAACATTGTACTAAATACCTACTTATCATTATCGCTCGTTACGAAGCATTTTTTTTTTACTGTGTATCTTGACTGATATGTTATCACAATGTACCGTACAATTTGAAGCTAGATATTAACATAACAATTTTTAAAGTAGGATTTACAACGATCAGATTATTTTTACACCCGTCAATTCTACAAGCCATTGAATGGAAAATTATTACGAAGCACTTTCAGTGCTTTACACTGACAGATTAGATTAAATAATTACTCTAAAGATGGAAATATTACTAGCTTTTTCTGCTATGTTATGTGAAATACTTAGATATTTATTTTCACAAATATTTATCTAGATATAATATATAACTGATATGGATAAATAACTGAACAAATATTGGATTATATCTAAGGAGGGGAATGTCGTAAACCGTTTCTACCATGTTACGTAACTTTAAGCAGTGTCTAAGTAATTACGTAGACACTTATTATTACAGATATTAATCTAGGATTATATACAACGAGCGGATTATTTTTGCAGCCGTCAATCCTACGATTCATTAAGTTGCAAATCATTATGAAGCACTTTCAGTGTTTTACATTGGCTGATTAGATTATATTATATGTAAATCACAATCCGTTTCTGCCATGTTATTGGAAGTACTTAGATATTTATTTTCTTAAACGTTAATCTAGATTTCACTATGATCAGACTATTTTTGCAACTGTCGATATGTACATGTTATTGAATTACAAAGCACTTTCATTGCTTTACATTGATTGATTCGAATTACTCTAAAGATGGTAGTAATATCAAAAGACTTTTCTGTTATGTTACGTGTTAGGGGCTGTCCATTAATCACGTAAGGTTTAAAAGGCGGGGGGAGGGGTTTGACAAAAATCACGAAATATCACAAGGGGGAGGAGGGGTGTAGTGAGATATCACGTGTATTTATTTTTCGTCAAACGTTCCAATTTCTAAACTGAAAAGCGGCGTGTAGTGTGACTGACTTACCGTTGCCAGGCAACGAACGAAGTCGTTTAAAGTAGGTGATCTGTATAAAGACCTTTTTCCGAAGTATAAAAAAGCAAAAAACCGAGAATATAATGAGCTGTGGGCTACTTCATTGTAGGTTCTAAAAATTCACATGATGTTGGGTGGTCATAGTTTTAAACCTCACCACGTATCACCAATGTGGAGGGGGTTTAAAAAAATGCTAAAAAAATGGACGTCCCCTTACGTGCAATACTTAGATATTTATTATCATAAATATTTATCTAAACTATACGTTAATCAGATTATTGTTGCAACCGTCAGTTCTAAAGTCATTGAATTGAAGATCATTACGAAGCACTTTCAGTGCTTTACCTTAACTGTTTAGATTAATGAATTACTTGCAATGAGATAGATATTATAATCCGTTTCTTGTCAGTTTACGTGTAGTACATAATCATAATTTATTGAGTTTGCCATATGGTAACATGATAAAACATTAGCTAAGGAACTGGCATCGTTTTTATAACATGGCATAAATTTTACTTAGGTATTACTATGGACCTTTAGCACACATATATTATTAAAAAATAAAATCATGTCTAGACATAAAGCAAGTTTTCTATGTATTCAGATAAAAAAATTAGATAGAAATAAAAGAAAATATACACTCATTTGCAAAAAAAACGGGCGGTTTTGATTTTCATTCATATTTAAAAAGATACAATACCAAAAAGGTTTAAATCGTTTGTACACGTTACTGGCCGGTTTTAAAAATGCTGTGGTATTTAAAAAAGTACGTTCTAAATTCAATTTTTCATTTGATGTTCATTTTTACAGAAAACCCCTTTTTATCCTACATTTTTGGCGCGAAGTTCCAGAAGTTAACATCGACTTTCATAACTTTTATTCAATTTTTATCGATTAATTTCATATCCTTGACTGTCAAAGCTTTATTTAATGCTGTTTGGCTGTATCAAAAATGGTAGATAAAGTGGTAAAAGCTACCAAAATTATCGCGCTGCTTGAAGAGGGTTGCAGCCAATGTTTCGTGGCTAGGAGGCTAAATGTTAGTCGCTCGACAGTCCAAAGGACCTGGCAGCGATATCAGGAGACTGGTTCCGTCGAGAGAAGGCCTGGTTCTGGAAGAAAACCATGTACCCAACCACGGGATGATCGTTTTCTTGTGAGTCGCGCATTGAGAAATCGCAAATCTTCGTATGTGGATCTTAAGAACAACCTCCAAGAAGTAAGAAAGGTGCATATTAGTCTATGGACGGTCAGGAGGAGGCTTCTCGCTGCCAATATACGCAGTCACCGCCCGGCCCGCGGCCCCAAATTACTCCGTGAGCACAGAGTTCACAGGCTTAGGTTCGCTAGAAATTGTGAATCATGGACTCAAGACGATTGGAATAGGATTTTGTTCTCTGATGAAGCCAGGATATCTCTGTTCGGTGAAGATCGACGTCGGCGATTGCTAAGAAGACAAGGAGAACGCTTTGCAGAGGCATGTTTCGAAGAAATCACACCTTATGGTGGGGGCTCTGTTATGTTTTGGGCAGGAATAAATTCAATGGATCGTACAGAGTTAGTCTTCATTGAAAACGGCTCACTGACTGGGCATCGATACATAACGGAAGTTCTAATTTCTCATGCACAACCCGCATTGGCCGCTCTAGGTGAAGACTCGATTTTTATGGACGACAATGCTCGCGCCCACCGATCCCGCGATGTTAATGCGTATGTGCAAGAGGTCGGCATTCGTCGTTTGGATTGGCCAGCTCGAAGTCCCGACCTCAATCCCATAGAGCATGTCTGGGACGTTCTGAAACGGCGTGTGAGATCAGTACACCCGGCTCCGCAGACCATCAGAGAGCTGAAGAATGTGATTACTGCGGAGTGGGAACGTATTCCGCAAGCAAGTATCCGGGATATACTCGCTAGCATGCCCAGACGAATTCAAGCTGTGATTTTAGCTAGAGGGGGTCACACTCGATACTAAACATTTATCTGCTTTTACTTTATTAAAGAAAAACAAACAAAAAAACTTTTTTATTTTTACTTCATGAGCATATGCACTACTAGCGAATATACACTACTAGCGAGGTTTAGCATTATTTCCCATAAATTGTATCTAAATTTTATGAAATACTGATGAAAACGATTATTTTCTTATTAATTTACCAAATTGTGTGGATAAAACTACCTATAATTATCAAACAAAGAAATATTAACATTTGAAATGGTTCATTGCTTAGGTGCCCGTTTTTTTTGCAAATGAGTGTATTTTCTAAGTAGTATATTTACCTATCTAGGATATATTTACCTACATTAGATACCTTTCACCACACGTGACGGAGTAAGAATACAATTCACCACCCCCTATCTTATCGGTGGGTGATCATATAAGACGATTAAGGGATATAAAACGCATATAATATCTGTGTGAGAGAAGGAAAACTCGAAACAAAACCCTATACCAACACGTCTGACCAGCGCGGTATAGAAGGTCTATTACCCTCCCATTATGGAGGAGGCTCGACTCATATATATGAGCTGAGATGATGATAATAATGATGATATTTACCTAAGTAAATATAGATAAACTGAATGATAATTAAAAATGTCCATTTCATTAAAAACCAATAAAAAAGTATAGAGTCTTTAGAGTTTTCTTTATATTGTACATAAAAAATACTTAAGAAAATATAAGTTTATTTAAGAGCGAAAAATGAGACTTGAATCCATATCTATGGAAAATTAGATGTGACAGTTTTGTCAAGCGAGCCAGTGTGAATAGGCAAATATGATAACTATATCATGATTCGTTTTATCGTCTTTACAGTAGTTTTGTATTTAACAAAATATTTTGATTGTTACCCATTATGTCTTCACCATCATCGCCATCACAGTCTATAAATGTCCCATTGTTGGGCTCGGGCCTCCTCCGTAATGGGAGGAAAATTAACCTACTATACCGCGCTGATCAGACGTGTTGGTGTAGGGTTTTGTTTCGAGTTTTCCTTCTCTCGCATAGATGTTATATGCGTTTTATATCCCTTAGTCGTCTCTTACGATCACCCGCGGGCAAAATAGGGGGTGGTGAATAGTATTCTTACTCTGTCACCACACGGATTTTTTTCCATTATGTCTTACTAGGCATATATGTAGCTAGAAAATTACTGCCACAGATAAGTAGATGTCATTATCATCATCATCATACTCCTACTCTTATCCCAATTACTTGGGGTCGATACAATATGTACACTTCTTTCATAATACATATTGTAAAAGTTATTGGCAATAATTTTATGACCGTCCGCTTGCCTGACATTAACCCTCCTTGGGAATGCAATTGCTGACCAAATGGCATCAGGTAGTGTTGGCCCAGGTCGTTATAAGGCTTTTACGACATCCACGAGCAAAGTAAGGGTTGGTAGTATTCGTAGCCGCTATCACACAATTAAAAGATAAGTACATGTATCCCTATTATATTGATTTTAGGATTCATTCATGAACTAAATACATTATTTTAACTACAGTCTATTAACAAGGAATTGCTGTGTGGTAGCGGCTACGAAAACTACCAACCCTTACTTTGCTCGTGGATGTCGTAAAAGACGACTAAGAGCCTTATAACGACCTGGGCCAACTCCATCTGATGCCGTTTGGTCGACAATTACATTCCCAAGGAGGGTTGACGTCAGGCAGGCGGGTCATAAAACTATTGCCAATAACTTTTACAATATGTACTATGAAAGGAGAGTACGTATTGTATCGACCCCAAGTAATTGGGATAAGAGTAGGAGAATGATGAGTCTATTAACAAGCCAACTTGGTGAAATCGCCTTCAAAGAGTAGTCCCGTACTCAAGTACGTCTATGGGCTGCAAAGAAGAAAAATTGTCCTACGTACCAATATCCTTGCTTTCGGTTAACTCTTTATAACTGTCAAATACTTTCTCAATGCCGTGGAGTTTAGCAAACTCTTGAGCCTTCTTCTTATCTCTGGCAGCTACTGCGACGATAACCTGATTCCCATTGTCAGGATACGAATTCACAGCGTTGACGAAATCGTGACTGATTTTACCAGCGGTTATGATACCCCAGCGTAGTGCCATCTGGTAATAATAAATTATAAGTACACTTAAGAACGTATACACAATATATTAAGGATTTTAAGTACTCAATAAAAACTTTTTGACAATAATATTAAACCGCCGAAAAAACTGAAAAGCAAAAAATAATAAACTTTGTTTTTATTGATCTTAATAACTAAGTCCTTAAACTAATTTAATTACACCTAAGTAACTTTGAGTCGGCGCCAAACAATCAATGAATAATGATCACTGAATTACCTCCGACGCCGACTCAAAATTACTTAGGTGTAATTAAATTAGTTTAAGGACTTAGTTATTAAGATCAATAAAAACAAAGTTTATTATTTTATGCTTTTCAGTTTTTTCGGGGGTTTAATTTTTTTGTTAAAAAGTTTTTATTTCATAATTTTTTTTTGGCTATAATAAAATCTGTGAATGAACTATAAATCATCTCCTGTTTTTCTACCCTTAGGGTTGGGTTCCAAATTTATGTGGGACCAACTTCAGGGTATACCTACTCTTTCCAATAAAAAAAGAATTATCAAAATCGGACTACTCTATAAAAAGGTCATACATAAAAAAAAATTACGCGTCGACTTGAGAACCTCCTCCGTTTTTTGTCGTCGGTTAATAAAACATAGCCTAACAATGATATTGGATAAGTACTACGCCGATGCGTCTAATATTCTAACCCACAACGTGTAAACGTCTTTTAAAATTTAGGTACATAATAAGTTTATGCGCGAATAATTGCGTCCTTGTTAGTGATGAAGAAATAACTTGTGGAGAAACTAGTAAGTTTTGGAGATTAAATATTATCTTAAATAGAACGATCCAATTGATTTTTTGTAAAAAATATATGTATATATACATATATAAGAAGTAACTGAGACCACACATAATATAATGGAGGCATTATGACCAAACCACCAGAAGTGCTCAGAAATACATAGTATTAAATTAAACATGGTAGAATTATATATTAGCTATTCTACCACCGTACTTCGCAAGTTACTTTCTCGTGGAAGTCGTAAAAATCGGCTAAGGGGTTACAAGGAGAATGGCAGCATTCTCTTAAGAAATTTAAAACACCAACTGTGCTCTCCAAGCCGTCTGTTAAGCGTGGTGATAATGGAAATTGCCTTTCTTGAGAAGGCCTATGTACAGCAATGGACATAGATCGGCTAATAAAAGAAAAAGTAAAAGTACTCCTTAACACTGTAGTAGGATTCACAACAGAAAATTTTCATAATTCTATTCTTCAACTTCGATTGAACTAGCTGTAGATGATCGCTAATTTATTTGAATTTAATATAGCACCGTATGGTCAGACATTGCGTGGTCCATAAGCAGTAGTTTCTATACCATAATGTGACCTGATTGCTTGTCTGCATCCAAAGATCATCTATGCGGATATCCAAGTCAAGAAATCAATTGAATGAAACAACAAATTGATGAATCAAATATGATATGAAATCAATTATGATGGCCCACTATTTAGTGGGCCATCATAATTGATTTCATATCATAATAGACAGGTAATCAAGAAGGTTATAAGGGCCTCGCGCCATTTTTAGCGGGTTACATACAGAATACCATCCAGCTTTTTATGAGGCTTATATTTGAAGACCACCGACTATTCAATCGCTGGTATAGCGGGTATCGCTGGTTACATACACTAGTTATAAGGCCTTGCTTTCAGAAACTGCGACATATTCGACGAGAAGACCCCCCTTAAGTTTTGCAATAACCGCCCCTCTAAACTCAAGTTGGATTCGTCGACTGATCTATTTCTCGAAATTGTATCTACTTAATTGGACTGTTTATCCTAGATAAATATAGTAATCGAAAACTTCGAGAAACGCATTTTAAACTAAGATCAGGTCAGAAATGACATTGGACATGACTTCCAACGTTCATTTGTAGACCTACAAGTTGATAAACCCTGTTGTCACTGAACATAATGCAAAAATCCTTCAAGGATTTTATTATAACTATCGGAATATAGCTAATAACTATTGGATATCATGTGTTATTCGTAAATCTATGTTCAAAGGCCTGCTGTATATTTTTATTTCATTAGTAAGAAATGAACGATTGCTTTCCTTCACATCGCAGATTTTAATTGAGATCCACGTTTCGTTTCAATCTAATAAGTTAAACGACCCCTTTTACAAATTGTTTAAATATTTACAGCCATATATGAACATAAATCAACAGAATACAGAGGAATAGCACCAGTTCATTAGTTTTTAAATTGATATTTTAATAATTTATCATCTCACCTTTATGCCGCTCTGTATTTTCTCCAAACGCACGTATGAATGAAGCAAATCGTTCAATAAATAATGATTAGAATAGTACGTTGTACTTTTTATATCGTGTATAAGTTGATAATATTGATAGAGTATCTTATCAGAACCTACCGTATCAAAAAATATTGCCGATTCATCACAAGGCTGACCAGTGCTGTGACTTGATATAATTTACTTGCATATTTTGATGATAACATGTATAAACAGATAACAGTATGTATAAACATACTTCCTTAGGCGCGTTATGGAAAATTATGAGAGTGAAATTTTAAGATGTGCGCACCTCACTGTAACACAAAGTAACAGGTTGAAGTTGGCCGCAAAACCGTTAAAAAAAGAAGTTCTCGAAAAAAGCTACTAACAAAATAGAAATAAAACCTATTTCTACTTTCTACATTCACAACACTTGTTTTAGTTTCAAACAAGTGTGTACCTATATAAGGTAGGTATATGTGCTAATAAATAATATTCAGTAGTGATTTAAATTTAAATTTAGCTGTGTGTTAGCGGCTACGAATACTACCAACCCTAACTTTGCTCGTGGGTGTCGTAAGAGACGACTAAGAGCCTTATAACGACCTGGGCCAACTCCATCTGACGCTACTTTGTCAACAATTACATTCCTGAGAAGGGTTGACGTCTGGAAGGCGGCCGGTCATAAAACTATTGCCAATAACTTTTACAATATGTACTATGAAAGAAGAGTACATATTGTATCGACCCCAAGTAATTGGGATAAGAGTAGGAGAATGATGAGTAGTGAATTAAATTGAATATTTTGATTAATATTATTTACTATTCGTAAATATTAGTGAAAAAATTATTCTATCCTTTTCCAGTTCTATTATTATTTTATTGCAATTAATATTTGCATGCAATTAAAACTATTTTTAATAATGCCACGAAGTATAACTTCTCACGCGCGTACATAAGTACTCGCAACTTTTTTTTTTTTATTATAGTCACTTTCGGAAGCCCAACTGGGGTGGGTTTGTGGTTTGTATTGGTAGGCAGCGGCCTAGTTATATCCTTAGTATTGCAAAGGTCCATGGGCGCTAGTGACACCATCAGGTGTGCTGCCTGCTCGTTTGCCACCACAAGTAATAAAAAACAACTTACATTTAATTGTAATAGACACTTACAGATCTCTGATGAATCCCTGAAAGTATTTCGCAACTTACTCTACGATCGCAACAGTTTCTCATTTAGTATACTTAGTGTGGCCCTAAATACTGTTACAATTAAAAATAAACAAAATTGTTCAATTTCAATTTGGAATCTGTAATTTTTATATGATTGTTCATTGTGTTTTCTCATTTTGGCAAAATATTGTACAATGTATTGGACATTGTACAATATTTTGCGATATTAAAATGGAGTATAGAAAAAAGAGAACCGAATCGCTGTGATTGCATTACACAAAGTAGCTATGGAGCTTAGTATTAGTAATATGTTTGTGTGCCGGGCTATTAATAGGTACTATGAGACCGCCACTGTTTGTGACATAAAAGATCTGGCCGTCCACGTAGCGTTCGTACGAAAAAGGTGGTCAAAGCAGTAAAGGAAAGAATTCGAAGAAATCCTGTTCGAAAGCAAAAGATTTCATCTTCGGAGATAAAGATAGCACCTAGAACCATATTGCGTATTTTAAAAGATGACTTAGGACTTACAGTCTATTGGCAGGAGATGCTGGACGGTCTCGACCGTGACCCCTAGGGTCGCCCGTGTCGCGCGTCGCTGTACAAGCTTCGCGCGCAGCATCACCACCATTTGGGTCTGGTGCTCGACGGGCGTTGGTGGTTCCGGGAGCATTTCCGCAGGATTGCTCCCCGGCTGGTCGGCGCGGCGTCCGCCCTATCGCGGCTCATGCCGAACGTGGGCGGACCCAGTTTCGAGGGCCGACGGCTGTATGCGGGGGTGATCCACTGAATGGCCATGTACGGCGCACCCGTGTGGGCGAGGGCTCTGAACGCCCAGCTCAGGACTGTTCTGTGGAGGCCACAGAGGGTCATGGCGGTCAGAGCCATTCACAGGTACCGCACGGTGTCCACCGAGGCGGCATGCCTATTGGCCGGGACACCCCCATGGGACCTAGAGGTGGAGATGCTCTCCGACCTCTACTGGCGGGTTACCTCAGTGCGCGACGATGGTGGCTCCCCATCGTTTGACGAGGTAGCCACCTGGCGCGAGGACGCCCGCCGAGATGTCATCGCCCGTTGGGCTACGCGGCTGGAGAGGCCTAGACACGGTGTTGTTACCGTCGAGGCCCTCCGGCCCGTACTGGTGGAGTGGATGGAGCGGCGGCACGGAGTGCTCTCCTTCCGGCTGGTGCAGGTATTGTCGGGGCACGGTTGCTTCAGCTTGTACCTGCACACGGTCGCGTATAGGGAGTGGGCTCCGTCTTGCCACCATTGCAGTAGTGACGAGGACACGGCGCAACATACGCTCGAGGTATGTCCGAGCTGGGATGGGCAGCGCCGTGACCTCGTCGCTATTATCGGTGCCAACCTGACGCTGCCGGTTGTCGCGAAAGCGATGGTCGACAGCGTCAGGAATTGAGACGCGGTCGCCGCTCCGAGGTGGCGGAACGAGTCTGGGAGGATTCCCGTGACCCGGGCCGCCATCAGCGGCCGGGGCGGCGCAGGCGCGAATATCTGCGCCTAATGCCGCCCTAACCGAGGCTTCGGGTGATCGGACCGGGGAATTGTCCGGTCAGCCGACGTGAGGCCACCGCGTGAGAACGACGGCGAAAGCTGTCGGGGCGTCGACACGGGAGGAACCCGTAAGGGTAAAGCGCCGGGCGGGCCACCGAAGGTAAAGATCGGGTACTGGTGGCCCGCTCGCACGGCGAAGAGAGGTGTTTGCAGGGTGGGTCCATGGGGTTACGCGCCGCCTCTTTTGTCGCCCCGGGTCGATTTGTCGGGACGCGACCACATCCATGATCCACCCTGCGGGAGAAAAAAAAAAAAGGACTTACAGTCTATGGGAGACGTACTGATCATTTCTTAACTAATAATTCAAAAAGCATAGGGTGTTAAAATCGAAACAACCACTGAAGCGGCACACAAAGGGAGATCACAGAAAAAAATTGTTTACAGATGAGAAAATTTTTGGAATTGAGCAACATTTTAACAAACAAAATGACCGGCCCAAAGCTCTAAGGAAGCTTCCCAATTAGGCGAGAGAGTGCAACGTGGGCATTATCCGACTTCGGTGATGGTTTGGTGGGGTATTAGCTATGAAGGAGTGGCTGAGCCATACTTTTGTAAAAGGTATCAACACATTAGCACAAGTGTGTCAAGATACCATTCTTCAGAAGGTAGGGAAGCCCATTAACAATACCATGTTCTATAACCAAGAATGGTCCTTCCAGCAAGACTCTGCGACGGGTTATGAAACTCGGTCTATGCAGTCCTGGTTGGAAACGAACGTTTCGTACTTCATACGAGCTGAAGACTGGGCGTCGTCTATTCCCGATTTTGATCCGCCGGATTATGATTTATGGTCAGTTTTAGAGAGTACGGCTGGCACTAAACGCCATGATAATTTGGAGTCCCTAAAACAATCCATACGATTCGCAGAGAAGTATTTTCCTATGGAAAGAGTGCGTGCTTCTATTGACAACTGACTTCAACGTTTAAAGGACTATATTGCAGCCAATGGTTACCACTTTAAATAAGCTTTTTATATTTTAAATTGTTTTATATTTATATATTAAACTAACGCACTGTAAAAGTAATAAATGTTATTTACAATAAAAAAAATATTTTCTTTGTTACAGTATTTATGGCAAGACTAGGTAGTTAAACCACTGAGATGGCGTGGAGATCAGTGATACATATCTATGTTGTAGCGGCTACGAATACTAACTATCCTTATTTCGCTCATGCATGTTGTAATAGACAACTAAGTGCTTTATTTCGATCTGAGCCTCCTCCACCTGATGCCGTCTGTTCAACAATTACATTCATAAAACTATTGCTAATGTACGATGGAAGTGGGGTACATATTACGTCGATCTCAAGTAATTGCGATAAATGATTGCATTTATAGAAATTCGTTGCTTGGCACTTTTTTTGCAAAACCATGAAATGGATCCATTTTTTTTTTGTAGAAACCTAACTGGACAAAGTAAGTGAAACCTAAAATCTTGTCCAAAATGTCGGCATAATAAAAAACTAAGGTCTATTCTATCTAGTTTGTGTTATCAAAGATGATTTACAATACAGAAACATAGTAACTATGCTATATTACATACTATGTATAATCTTAATATATATAAATTACGCGTCACGTTGTTTGTCCGCGATGGACTCCTAAAGTACTTAACCGATTTTAATCAAATTTGCACAGCATGTGTAATTTGTTCCAATCCAACTTAAAAGATGAGATAGCTTCAATTTATAGTTGTAATATTATTTTATTGCAAATTTATTTGTCTATTATTTGACTGACACAATTATCTGTAATCTCCAAACGATTCTAACAGATGGCGGTATCTGTTGACTGGGTTGAGTAAGTATTTAATAGATGGCTCTTATTAAACATACAAACGTTTCATATAAGCTACAGTTTATTAGCATAACCACCACGCGTTACTGAGGCTACCCTAGCAACAGCAACGCGTGGCCGGTGCTACTAGTATGTATATATAAACTTATAATAAAGTTCAAAATCGCGCATCGTAATATATGTAAATATACTTCAGATTTTGTATTTGGCAGTAAAGAGTACCTCACTGAGTTAAAAAAAAATGAATCCAGTGATATTCCAGTAAAGATGGTTTTCTGAATATTTTGAAGTTTATATATATATATATTTAAGAATATTCTGAGTATTTCCGAATCGTTTGAAGTTTGAAGATTCCGTTTAACATGAGATTATATTACGACTTTCACTGTAGTGGTTCGAACTCAAGCCTCGTTTAGAAGGCTCTGCCTGCACCAGAATACCCCATATATCTTCGAAAACGCGATCTAATTGAAAGTATAACTATCAACACCGATCGATATATCAGAAGCGCCTACGTATATCTCATTAGCAAGTTAGGGTGGTTAGTGTCTTTCGCCCAATTGCTTAGTCAATGAAATATTACACAGCTTTTTTATCTACATCATTATCACCATCATCACAGCCCATATATGTCCCACTGTTGAGCTCGGGCCTCCTTCATAATGGCAGGAAAATTAACCTACAATACCGCGCTGGTCAGACATAGGGTTTTGTTTCGAGTTTTCCTTCTCTTGCATAGATGTTATATGCGTTTTATATCCCTAAGTCGTCTCTTACGATCACCCACGGGTAAGATAGGGGGTGGTGAATTGTATTCTAACTCCGTCAACACACGGATTTTTTTATCTACGCCTCTATTAAACTCATAGCCATGTCAACTACTTACTAATCAATTTAATGCCTAATTCAACAGCATCCAAGCTTTCAATTTATGAGTTAAAAACCTTTACCTTTCATGGCAAACGGTAATGAAATTTCAGACTGTAAATATAAATTAATTATTAAGCGAAAATATACAAGAAGTAAATTAAGAAAATTATATAAGAAGACTGCCGACAGATAGTTTTGCAATTTGGCAGATTATACTTACATAACACAACATACACTATGATTATCTATACATATAATAAAAATGTAACGGGTCGCTGTCTGTACATGGAAGATATATGAAAAATAAATATTACTGGGACCTTTATCAACACTAATAGAACCCAAAACAATAATTTTTAAAAATTTTGTCTGTTTATCTGTTTGTCTGTGTGTTTGTGCACGCTAATCTCAGAAACGGCTTATCCGATTTAGACGCGGTTTTCACTAATATATTGTGGTAAGCTTCACTTAACATTTAGGCTTTATTTTATGTCAATTGGTTTATAAAAAAAAAGTTATGTCAATTTAAAAAATGTTCGGAGAAAAAAATATTTATCGATTTTTTTCAAATTACGTACAAATATTCTTCAGTAAAAATAAATAAACACGTGTTTCTCTCTCCCTCTCCATCAACCCCGCACCAGTGACGTTGTGGCGACCAGTTCCGACTTGAGAGCTCAAACGATACACATAGTAGACGACAATAGGTTCTTGCCTAATAGTTTAAGATACAGGTTAAGTTTAGCTTCAAAAATGTTCACTCTATAACTGAAATAATAAATCATATCTAATGAGGTCGCAACTCTGCTGGTGAAACAAAACAGTCAAATAAAGGGTGGCGATAATTATATTTTTATCCCATGGTCATACCGTAAATAGTATATTAATGGCAATATAATTTGTAGAATGAATAGAACTTTGAACCACCTTTTTCTTTAGTGACCGGCTATGGTATATAGACACACGCGCGCCGTACACGTACATCTACGTTGTGCGGGCGGGCCACCGCAACCGGGTATCATCTCGAGTCGAAGCCCTCATGCAGTGAACCTAAATACAGGTACTCACGCTTGCGCCGCCCAAAGCACCGACGGTAAAGCGTGTCAACGTAGAGTATTTTCTCTCGGACCCACCCTATTGCCTAATTCCGTTAGACAACTAACTCGCAGAATCAACACCTCAACGCATCCCAGTTTCTGACGCTATTGATTATCATCCTAGTGACAAACTTTCAACACCTTGCATTGCTTTTTCTATTTAACTCTGTCAGAGATGACTTCTGGGTGGACTAAGTCGCGGGCAAAAGCTAGTTAATAATATAAATACAAAATATGTATTTAATTTGCCAGAAATGACAACATAAATATTAAATAAAATATATAATATATTAAAAAAAATACAACTATTAACAATATAATTAATAAAAGTATCAGGCATTAATAAATTCCACTGCATCACTGTCCACCGGTAATGTGCCAAGGAGGCTGGCAGCATTTTCTCATTAAATGGCAATGCTAATCTTGTATAAGAAATATAGGCCAGCTTTCTGATCACAATATTTTAAAGAATACAACTGCTCAGACTAATAAGGTATTTTATCCAAAGCAAGCAAACACAATATTGATTTTTAGTAAAAGAAAAAGCAAGTGCTGTGTGGTAGCGGCTACGAATACTACCAACCCTTACTTTGCTCGTGGATGTCGTAAAAGACGACTAAGAGCCTTATAACGACCTGTGCTAACTATATCTGAAACTGTTTGGTCAACAATTACATTCCCAAGGAGAGTTGACATCTGGAAGAAAAGGGGTCTACGCGTGAATGTGAGCAAAACCAAAATAATGGTCTTTGAAAGAGGTGAAACCAGAACAGGTGTAAGAGTAACAATAGGTAATGATGTACTAGAGCAAGTGGATGAATTTGTATATCTTGGATGTGGATTTAGCCGAGATGGAAGGTACACCACTGATATAGAGCGAAGAGTAAATGCGGGAAATAGAGTGAACGGAGCGTTGGGGCAACTTCTCGGCAGCCACCACCTCAGCCAGAAGGCACGTGTAGCAATACATAACACAGTGCTTGTCCCAACATTACTGTATGGAAGCGAGAGTTGGGTATGCAGAAAAGAGTGTGAAAGTAAAATTAATGCGGTCGAAATGCGATCTCTGCGAGTTAGGCTGACCGACCGCATTCGTAATGACGACGTAAGAGAGCGAGTAAGTATGAAAGAGAGTATTGGTGTAAAGATGCGAAAGGGAATGCTCCGATGGTTCGAACATGTGGAAAGAATGCCGAACGAACGTCTGGTTAAGAAGATATACAAAGCGAAAGTGGAAGGATGTAGGTACCGAAGGAGACCGAGACTAACCTACCTAGACCAGATCGGTCATGTACTGAAGGAAGGTGGTGTCAAGAGTCTCCGAAACCGGCGAGCGTGTATGAAGAGAATTATGAATGTTGAGGAAGCGAGTGAAGTATGCAGAGATAGAGTTCTCTGGCACTCTGTTCTCTCTGCCTACCCTGCAAGGGATATGGCGTGATGATATGTATGTATGTGTAGTTGACATCTGGCAGGCGGCCAGTCATAAAACTATTGCCAATAACTTTTACAATATGTACTATGAAAGAAGAGTACATTTTGTATTGAATCCAAGTAATTGGGATAAGAGTAGGAGAATGATGATGAGTAAAAGAAAAAGCAACAAGTCTCGGGTATGATATTTGACGTCGTAATTCTCCTTATAGTTAAGAGCCAATTAAATAAAAAGTATAATAGGAGCTTCTATACTGCAAATAATCATACTGAGCTCTAAAAGAGACGAGAAGTGAAGAGGGAAGAATATAGCGTAGGTATATAGTCCATATAGCGGCGATGTAGTCTCTAAAGTTGATGTGACCAGAACGGACAAAACAAAGTGCGGTCATTGAAGTCTGGTAGTGGCATCTCTATCTGAAATGTTGAGATATGAGCGACTATTTCATGTGTCAAACTACCTGCCAACCATGGCAATTACAGCATTATTCCCTAAGGAAGCCTGCATCTAGCAGTGAATATCTTAAATGGAATTAAATTAATATTAGGTCTTAAAATGCATTGAAATTTAAATTAATAAGCATGGAATGAAATCATTAATTTATATAACTGTAGTAATTGAAATAAGTATAAACATTGAATTATCCACCTGCCCTTATCCTAATGGCTACGAAGTCGACGCAACTTAACTTTTTTTGCCGAGTAGAGATGGAAGAAAAAGGAAGAAGGTACAGATGAGAAAGAAGTGAAAGTGAGAAAGAAGTGATCTTAATAACTCGATAGCCAATTTTAGCCATTTTTATAACAAAAATTAGAACATTAAATACAAATAAAACACAGTAAAAATATTTTACAAAATATCGTTATGTTCATGACGTTTGACCATTATCAATCTTATATAAACGACGTAGTTTGTTTAAGGATATTCTTCGTCATCAGCGTCTAAATGTACTCCAAGTTGTTTGCGTACAGTGTCCATAAGCTTCGCCAGTTGAAGACTGTCCTTGTGTGTCATACGAGGTGATTCCTTCAGACCTGCAAAGTATATTTTACTGTATTAGAAAAAGTATTTTTATGACTTGGCTATATTAACGAGCAGACAGCACACGTGATGGTAAGTGTCACTGCCGTCGACATTCGCCATACCAAAGGTATAGCTAGATCGCTGCCTATCAATACAAATATCAAATCCACCCCAGTTGGGCTTCCGGCTCTCTCGCTCACCGAACGAAGCGCAATAAATAGCACATTGCCGTTACTCAAACGTCGATCTTCTGCGAGAGTGTGGTACTACACCGGACGGATCGGCCTGTGGCTGTAGACAGAAAACTGCCAACAGCGTGGTCCTACCATTACTAAAACTGTGTTTATCAATAGATAAACAGAGTTTTGAAGAAAATGCAAATATATTATAACATAATTATATAATAAAATATTTGAATTTTTTTCCCGAGAGCTGCGGCCACCGAGATTAAGAAACCGATTGCAGTGGCTCCCTATATTGATATGAAGAATAGTACCGAATGCTATGGGGCTAGTCGCACCGAACAGCTAAAGCGGAATATACCGAGCCCTTTGGCATGTTATAATAAAATGAAGCGGAGTATACCGAGCCACGTTATAAATAATTTGGAAAATCCTAAAGTGCACGCTTCATAAATTTTATATTATTTATGATTTACTATTAGTCAATACCATAAATGAAAAATGAAAGAAAAAAATACTTTTGAAATTTCGTGCCATTCTCGACGCAGTGCTAAACATACCTATTCGTTTACAATAGGCTGTATGGGATTTGTTTCCTTTGCGTGTCCGAATGAATAAACAAATAAAGGTAAACGAACCCAATTTTCATAAGTTATACATACACTAATGACTAAGCAGTTTAGTTTTTTATTAATTGCAATTAAACGACAAAGAATTACCAAGCTATTTTAGAAAGGAAACAACGCGTTGCAATTATGAAGCTTTTAAAAAAGAAATATTTTGATACATTAATTTTTACGGTCGTGATCGTGCCAGATCCAGAATAAATATCCGGACGTCCTCAAATATTTTTTTTGATTAACTATTTTCTTACTTTAAACAAAATAATTACTTTTTATTAAAAATATCAAATACGTTTAAACGAATGTTTTTCCTTGAAATATGTATGATAATATTATCCTATAAGTGCAATGTGAGAAAAATACAATAATTTTTAGGTTTGTAAGTTCTTGATTTTCATATATCGAGAGTAGAGCAAGACCTCAACGCATCGCTTATGAGGCATACAAAAATGTTGGCAGCAAATTGCTATATCACATTTGAATTCCACATAATATAGTGGCATATGCTGAGTGCAATTCAAAACTCCAGGCTGACAATAATTTTTGACGAAAATAGCCATTAATATTTTACTGGAGTCGAAGAAAGTGAATTTGCAATTGACATACATTTAGGAAAACATTTGAATGTTAATATACATAGTGAGCCGTCTCATAACATTAATTACTATTGTAATTTAGTAGTCTTAGTAATGGTAGGGCTACACTGGTGACAGTTTTCTGTCGACAGCCACGTGCCGATTCGGTCTACTTCCACACTCATGCAAAAAATCGATGTCTGATTTATGGCAATGTGCTGTTGCGTTTCATTCGGTGATTAAGAGAGCTAGAAGGGCTATTTGGGAGGGTTTTGGTTGGTAGGCTAGCTAGACCTCTGGTATTGCAAAGGTCTATGAGCCTCAGTAACACTTACCATCAGGTGTGCTGCTTGATCGTTTGTCACCATAAGCAATAAGAAAAATCTATATTTCAACACCCCTGATAAAGAAATGATAACTAATAATCAGGTATATTTTAAAAAGTTTATAAATTCGTCTTCAAGAATAAATTAAAAAATAATATAAAAACATGCCTGCTTTGATGCATCTTGCCACCTCTATGGCTTCGTAAACCAAACCTCCGCTGTTAATATGGAGGTATGGGATCTTTGTAGGTTGGAATGGATACTCCCTAGTTTGGCCGTCGGGATAAGTAACTCTCTCTGGAGCATGGAATGGTTCTTGAAGCTGAAATCAAGAATAACATAATATGACATATCTATGCAGAAACAGACTTCAAGTCTCACACTATAAGATATTTTTCACGTGGTGACGGAGTAAGAATATAATTCAACACCATAATCTTACCCGTGGGTGATCGCAAGACTAAGGGATATAAAACACATAACGTATATGAAAGAGAAGAAAATATAAGAGAAGATATAAAACCCTACGCCAACACGCCTGACCATCGTGGTATAGTAGGTTAAAATCGCTCCCGTTTGGAGGAGGCTCAAACCCAATAGCGGGATGAGTATGAGCTGAGGTGAAACACTGTAAGAAATACAAAATAAGAAATACTTAAAATTTAGATCTTAAAGATCAAATGATATACGCCTAAAAGAAAGAATCTGCTGAATAAAATGCGACTTGAAATTTTTCCTCAATAGAATTTAACATGCTAGAACTAAAGAGATGACAGAACTAAAGAGATGATAATAAGAGAAAATTTTGTAAATTTATTTGATCTTAAATAATATATGCAAGAATCACTCACCGTAATACGACCTTTGGTTCCGTATATCGTAGCGTTATTCCAAAGTTGCAGTGTGATTTGTGCATTCAGTACAGCGCGCCTGTCGCCGCTAAATTCTAAAATAATAGTCTCCCACTCATCGATACCAGCAGAATTCACCCGACCGATTGTAGTTACTTTAATAGGATCTTCTTTGAATACGTACAGTGACAAATTTAGCACGTAAATACCGATGTCATAGATGGCACCACCGCCCAACTCTTTTTTACTAAAACATATATTTATGTGACAGAAATATTCTAAAACTTTAAATTATTCATCATCATCATCATCATGATATCAAATTATTAGGAGCAGTACCTATATCAGTAACTAGCTTCTGCTCGCAGCGTCGGTCGCGTGATATAGAATAACGACAATTGCACTAGCCCACATTATTTCTCCCTTCAAAAAAGTAGCCTATCTCCGACGCCAATATCTTTCGTTGTACCAAAACTCCTCAATATTGTTTCGGAAATCGTAAATTTTTCTTCAATAGTGCCTTATTTTTGACCAAATGTTAAAATCTAACACGCGAAATAAAATTTTAAGATTGAAGTGGAAAATAAATCGCCTAACATGTGTAGCTATACAAGTATATACACAAATAATTTTATTTTGCAACAATGCAAGATCTTAGTACTTAAGTCTTATTTTGCAACAATGCAAGATCTTAGTGAATCAACAATGCAAGATCTTAGTACTTAAGTGTTACTTTGCAACAATGCAAGGTCTTGGTGAATCAACAATGCAAGATCTTAGTACTTAAATCTTATTTTGCAACAATGCAAGATCTTAGTATACTTACAACAACCGATCGACATCCACAGCGCTAAAGCCATGATTAGCTTCAATAAACTTGATATCCCCAATTACGCCTGATTTAAGTTCTTTCTCTAATTCTATATATGCTGGAGAGAAGCGAGACCAGATAGCCTCCATCAAAAACAGATTCTTTTTCTTGGCTAGATTGACGAGACTTTGAGTTTGTTTCGCATTAAGTGTAAATGGTTTCTCGCACAACACAGGCTTGCCGCCTTCAAGAGCTTGTTTCGTAAGCGGATAGTGTTGAGGATTCAATACGCCAATATATACCACATCTGTAAGAAAGCAATACATGAACACATACATATCATCACGCCATATCCCTTGCAGGGTAGGCAGAGAGAACAGAGTGCCAGAGAACTCTATCCTTGCATACTTCACTCGCTTTTTCAACATTCATATTTCTCTTCATACATACTCGCCGGTTTCGGAGCCTCTTAACTCCACCTTCTTTCAGCACGTGACCAATCTGGTCTAGGTAGGTGAGTCTTGGTCTCCCCCGGTACCTACATCCTTCCACTTTTGCATTGTATATCTTCTTAACCAGACGTTCGTTCGACATTCTTTCCACATGTCCGAACCATCGGAGCATTCCCTTTCTTAGTACAGCGTTATGTATTGCTACACGTGCCTTCTGGCTGAGGTGGTGGCTACCGAGAAGTTGTCGCAACGCTCCGTTCACTCTATTTCCCGCATTCACTCTTCGCTCTATATCAGTGGTGTACCTCCCATCTCGGCTAAAACCACATCCAAGATATACAAATTCATCCACTTGCTCTAGTACATCATTACCTATTTTTATTCTTACATCTGTTCTGGCTTCATCTCTTTCAAAGACCATTATTTTAGTTTTGCTCACATTCACGCGTAGACCCCTTTTGAATATAATACATGAAACTACTTATAAATATGAAATAGGAATTTAACTGTATCTTAAGAAGCATATTTGTTGTGCGGACCATGGAGGCCTTCCGGCCGGTGCTGATGCAGTGGCTAAAACGCCAGCACGGGGTGCTCTCCTTCGGTTTTGACGGGGCATGGATGCTTCGTCAAATACCAGCACACGGTCATCAGGAGGAAGAGTACACCGCCCTGCCACCACTGCGATTGCGACGTGGATACGGCGCAGCATACGCTCGAGGTTTGTGCCGCTTGGGCAGAGCAGCGTCGTGAACTCGTCGCAATCATCGGTGCCGACCTGACGCTGTCGAGCATCGCTCTGGCGATGGTCGACAGCGTCAGGTCGAATCGGGGTATAAGTCCGTCACCTGCCGAGCCCTCGTCAACCGACGTCCTCAAAAGGAGGGACGTCGGTCGAGGAAAGGGTACTCCTCAGGAGGTATGCCGTCGGGCCGACCACTGACGTCAAGTCACTCTGCTCCGGTGGTCGGCCTAACGACGAAGGCGCGTGCTACGGGTGGGCTACGGGTGTGCGTGCTTATGCCCCTCTGTCGCCCCGGACGGAGTGGTGCGAGGAGAGCGCCGACCATAACTCACCCCCAAAAAAAAGAAGCATATTTGTAACAATATGTTTACAATTATTTCTTTTATTAGTCCGCTGTTGGCCATATGCCTTCTTGGCAGGAGAGAAATTAGCATACTGCACCACGCTGGCAAGAAGGACTGGCATAGAGATTTATTTTCTATCTCTTGCGCAGAAAATACCAAACAGGACCAAGTTTTGAATCATTCATAGTAATTATGCATATGTAAATAATAGTTTTGTTAAAGTAATTCTAATATTTTTTTTTTATTTTATTGGTTTTGGTGGCAAATGAACAAACAGCGCACCTGATGGTAAGTGTCACTGCCGCCCGTAGACCTTTGCAATACCAAGAGTATAGCTAAGCTGCTGTCTACCAATGTAAATCCCAAACCCACCCAATTGGACTTCAGGCTCTCTCAGTCACCGAACGAAGCGTAAGAACACATTGCCATTGCTCAGACGTCGATCTTCAGCGAGAGTGTGGTACTACCCCGGACGGACTGGCCCGCGGCTGTAGACAGAGAACTGTCAACAGCGTGGTTCCACCACTAATATAATATAAATATAAATTATTGTAATTAATGAAATATGGTGGACTTTATTTGTGCTCTGTATATAACGAAAACTCTATATAACTAAAAATGCTTAGTTCTCCGAGATTAATTTTATACTTAAATAGAAAATCAAGTTTTTTTTTTATAAAAGTAAAGGCCCCCGCAGTACAAGGATTATTTTCTAACTGCAGGGTGGTGTTTATAATATCTATGGAAGAGCCGGAAACCCGGTAATTAAGACTTTATACCAACACGTCTGACCAGCCTGGTATGGTCAATTTCCTTCTTATTGTAGTGGAAGCTGAAGCTCAGCGCGGGCCATATATGAGCTGATATAACAACTAATCTACTACAGTCTTTTTCTTCCCTTGCGGTGGACTATGGATGTGGTCGCGCCCCGCCAAATCAGTCCGCGGCGACGGAAGAGGCGGCGCGCATAGACCCACCTTGCAAGAACTCCTCTCTTCGCCGTGCGAGCGGACCACCGGTACCCGACCTTTGTCTTCGGTGGGTCTACTACAGTCTTACCACTTACCAATATCGCTGCATTCGATTAACTCTTTAAAATTCTCGAATACTTTCTTGACACCGTGGATTTTAGCAAACTCTTCAGCCTTATCCTTGAATAGGTCAACTACACCGAAGATAACTTGGTCTTTAGTATCAGGATGAGATTGTATGGCATTGACGAAATCATGACTGATTTTACCAGCGCTTACTATACCCCAACGCAGTGCCATCTGGAATTTAAAAATTAAATACAGTTGTAATTTTTCAGCTATATACAGTACAACCTCGACATAACTAAATTTAAAGTCATTAAAAAATATTCGTTATATCAAGTAATACGTGCGAGGTTCGTTGTGTAGAGGTTAAACTGGTCTAAAATTCGTTTTAAAATAAGAATATTTTAAAGATGGCGTACCTAATAAGTTAACATATTCTTATTCTTGCATAGCTATTTTCATGAATGAATATGAACACATTTTAATGCAAGCCTGTCGAGACATTTATTGACCTGGACCGACACCACCTGATGCCGATTGGTCAACAATTAGATTCCCAAGGAGGGTTGACGTCAGGCAGTCGGCCGGTCATAATACTATTGCCAATAACTTTTACAATATGTAGGAAGAGGGGTACATATTGCGGTGACCCCAAGTAATTGGGATAAGAGCAGGAAAATGATGGTGATGATAATGATGTAAGTTATGTAGTTCTTCGAAATATGTTGTTAGCAGCGAAAAACTAAGTCAAATGTTAAGATTTAATAGATTATAAGTTATTCACTTTGATCTAAATAACACGACTATAAACACTACATTTAAAATGACATATTAATAAATAGCAAATATTTTTGTAACAGAAAATAAAACAAGAAATCATGTTTGGAGTTTATTTATAAATGTTCTATTAAGAAATACAAATCAAAATTGTCTACAAAACTTGGCATTCATTTAGATATTACGTCTTTTGTGTCATAATTATTATAATATTGAAATTAGCCCATTTTGATGGGAATGCTTTTTAAAAAAAAACATACTTTCCTATTTTTAAATAACGCATTGTCTAAATTATCCCTAATATCTTACCCGTGGATGATCGTAAGATACGACTAAGAGATATAAAACGCATATAACATCTACGCAAGAGAAGGAAAACTACACAAAAACCCTATACCAACACGTCTGACCAGTATAGTAGATCAGATTCCCTCCTATTGCGGAGGAGGCTCGAACCCAACAGTGGGACGTATATGATGATGATGATGATGATGATGTCTAAATTATTATATTTATAAAAAGTGTTTTGTGTTTAACTAATATTTTCATTGTAGTTATATACCCAATTCTATTATCGCGACAGCTTAATCAAAGAATGTATGCTATGCTAGTCTCGTCTGATCAAAAATTATATACAATTCTTAAGAATGATTGATGTCAAGGCCAAATCTAAAAATTAGACAACACCTAAAAAGTATATTCAGATCTCCATCCACCTCCATTAAGGATATAGCTATCTAACTTTATTCTATTTACATTAAAAAAAGAAGCAAAAAAAAAATTAATACTTAAAATGTTTTCAACTCACGTTTAAACCGCACTGGTTTCGCTTTAAATGTACATACAAGTAAAGTAAATCATTTAATAAATATGGATAGTATACATAACATTTGCACTTTTATTTTATTATTTATAGATAAAAGAGATAAATGTTATAACATCTTAAAGGCATATTACATTATACTAACTGTACGAGCAGTACGAACTTGCGGCTCTACCACGTTAATTAAGATCCGTCGCTTCTACGCGACAAAATAAAAATATATATTATTAGAATTAAGTAGTTTATTTGCTGGATATTAAAAGCATTTGGATGATATTTAATATGAAAAAAAAACCGATAATTTATAAAAAATCCGACAAAATCATAACTAAGAAAGTGCTAAACTTTTTGCGTGAGATTTTTTTTTCTTAGCTTATTCTTGTTAATGGATACGCCACTAAATGAGTTGATGAGTTTTATACTAATCATTTTATAATTATCCGTGTGGTGACAGAGTAATTCACCACCCCCTATCTTACTTGCGAGTGATCGTAAGAGACGACTAAGGGATATAAAATGCATATAACAAGAGAAGGAAAATTCGATATAAAACCCTATACCAACACGTTTAAACAGCGTGGTGTAGAAGGTCAATTTCCCTCCCATTATGGAGGAGGCTCGAGCCCAACAGTGGAACATATATGAGCTGAGATGATGATACTAATCACACATCAATTTGTAATATAAACTTTTTGAAAGAAAGAAGACCATGGCCATAAATGGCGCTACGATTGCTTTATATGGCTTTTTACGGCTTTATCTTCAAGGACTCTCCATTTGTCATAAATTTTCACATTTATGGTAAATGTGGCTTAATTAATATTATGTAACCATACTCTTATCAGAGTCCCTTATCGAGCAATTATTAGCGAATCATAATAAAAACAATTGAGAAAATTGATAATAATTAAAAAATATTCCGGTTTGAAGGATTGTTTTAATCAATCAAATCATTATCTTCCTGATTTTATCCCAATAACTCGGGGTCCACACAATATGTACCTTCATTTTATCTTTATATCTGTATTGTAAAAGTTATTGGCATTAATTCTATCACAGATGATGTCAAGCGGGCACCTGACATCATCCGTCCTTGACAATGTAATTGTTGACCAGATAGCTTCAAATAAAATTGGCCCATGATAATGTGAGGCTCTTAATCATTTTTTACGACCATGGCCAATGTAAAGGTTGGTAGTATTCGTGCCGCTATCACATCATGCCCAGTATACATACATACATACCATCACGCCATGTCCTTTACAGGGTAGGCGGAGAGAACAGAGTGCCAGAGAACTCTATCCTTGCATACTTCACTCGCTTCCTCAACATTCATAATTCTCTTCATACACGCTCGCCGGTTTCGGAGACTCTTGACTCCACCTTCCTTCAGTACATGACTGATCTGGTCTAGGTAGGTTAGTCTCGGTCTCCCCTGGTACCTACATCCTTCCACTTTCGCATTGTATATCTTCTTAACCAGACGTTCGATCGGCATTCTTTCCACATGTTCGAACCATCGGAGCATTCCCTTTCGCATCTTTACACCAATACTCTCTTTCATACCTACTCGCTCTCTTACATCGGCGTTACGAATGCGATCGATCAGCCTAACTCCACAGATTTTCCGTAGAGATCGCATTTCGACCGCATTAATTTTACTTTCATACTCTTTTCTGCATACCCAAATCTCGCTTCCATACAGTAATGTTGGGACAAGCACTGCGTTATGTATTGCTACACGTGCCTTCTGGCTAAGGTGGTGGCTACCGACAAGTTGCCCCAACGCTGCGTTAACTCTATTTCCCACATTCACTCTTCGCTCTATATCAGTGATGTACCTTCCATCTCGGCTAAACGTACAAATTCATTCACTTACGTTGTATGTTGTAGTTATCACGTTAAATCCTTTTTTTTTCTATTTCCTCGGATGGAGCCGGGGCGACGGAAGGGTGGCACGTGGCCCCATAACCCAGCGTATTCCCTCCCCATCGTCGTTGTGCCGGCCGCTACTACTGAATCCTGGACATTCGTGGCCAGCCCGGCGGTTTACTCTTTTGGGTACCATCCTCCGTAGACAGCCTGACCCGCTGTCGGTGAGTCGAGTCACACGGTCAGCCTCTCTGTGTAAGCGAAGAGCTAAGTTTTCTTCGCTTACCCATCACGTGAAGCGTTCACTCCGTATATTATCCGTCGCTGATGCAACATTTAAACTTTCTATTATACATCCCTTTCTTGCCTATGGGTATCGTAAAAGGCGACTAAAGGATATGATATGCAGATAACATCTATGCATGAGAAGGAAAACTCAAAATAAAACCCTATACCAATATCTCAGCTCAGCTTGGTATAATAAGTAAATTTCGCTCCTATTGTAAAGGAGCCTGGAACCCAACAGTGGGACGTATATGAACTGAGATAACCATAATTATATTTTTGAATAAAAATATACCCACATTATTATCGCATTGAAGTTACAAAATTATCTAAATCCACTTGCGTGGGGCACAGATCACATAAATTTATCATCGTGACCTTGTTATCGGACTGGCCTTGATGTCTCAGAATTCTTAAATTATATAACTTCACTATCGGCTGTAGGCATGAACAACTGTGGTGTCAACCACGCAATTCATATGGCATTTGATCTGTGGTTGCGCTAATCCTACTAACTCTTACGTTGCTCGTGGATATATTGAAATATGAATAAGAGCTTTGAATCGACTTAGTCCAACTCCATCTGATGTTCTCTGGTCAACAATTACATTCTCCAGAAGGATTGATGTTATACAGGTAGCCTGTCATAAAAATTGATTACCAAAACTTTTGCCATGTATATGTTAGCAGTAGGAGCACGCTGTTGACAGTTCTCTGTCTTCGACCGCGGGCCGTTCCGTCCGGGATAGTACCACACTCTCGCAGAAAATCGACGTCCGAATAATAGCAATGTGCTATTGCGCTTCGTTCGGTAAGCGAGAGAGCCGAAAGCCCAACTGGGGTGGGGTTGGGGTTAGTATTGGTAGACAGCGGCCTAGCCATACACTTGCAGAGGTCCATGGGCGCTGGTTTGCTACCATAAGCAATAAAAAAAATGGGAGAAGAGTATATATTACGTCGACCCCAAGTAATTGGTGTAAGAGTAAGATGATGGTGACAGCAATCCATATGGATCTATTAGCGTATCAATGTATACATAGGTCTCCGAAAGAGTTCTTACTGCCGTCCATTCAGTTCATTGACCTTTGCTATGTATACACCAGTGGTACAGCTAGGCCGCTGCCTACCAATGAAAACTCCAAACCCACCCAAAAAATTTGGCTACCGGGTCTCTCGCCAACCGAACGAAACGCAATAGCTCGTTGCCACTGCTCAAGACGTCGATTTTCTGCGACAATGTAGTATTACCTGGGACAGGCCGGCCGGCCGGCGACTACTAGGTAGTAGTCAAAAATTGTCAACAATGTAGCTCCACTACTCGTCATTATTCTCCTGCTCTTATCCCAATTACTTGGTGCCGATTCAATATGTATTCCATTTCCATTGTACTACATATAGGAAAATAAAGACAATAGTTTTGTGACCGGCCGCCTGCGTGACGTCAATTCTCTCGAATTCCGGCACAATCGGCGCGGGTTCCGCCCCGATTGTGCCCTAACCTAACCTATAACAATGTGTAAACATTGTCGGGTAGATGGTTTACGTCACCTGTTCATTACTGTCCCCCACTGACCTAGGATGCGCAGTGGAAGGGAACACCAGGCCAATGAGGATAACAAATGGGTAATAACAATGGCTTGCGATTACACAAGGCTATTTAAAGTTCTGTTAAATATAATAAGTAGTACAAAAACCGATAATTGTAAAACTTACAAGTAGGTACCGCGGAGATAGCTATAACGTAACCTAACTCAGCGTTCGGTCTAGCCCGACAAATAGAACCTAACTGAGGGGTCACTTAGCTTTGTATCCAAAGGCGCGGCGACGACAGCAGCCTCGTCCAACTCAGGGCTTCGGCCTTGCTACTTGCATATACGACTTATTATAAATGTTCACAAATATGTAGCTCTAATCAATTCACGTACATTAACGGCACACAAAACAAAAGGTGGCGCGCGAAATTATAATACCAAGATTCCACGGCTTTAGTGAACAAAAGGCGTAGCAATTACAAAATATATGCATTCGCGACCGTTTCTTCCAACGCAAGTTTTTTTTGCCGGCTCCGAGCCACCCGTGAACCTAAAATTATGAACTACCCTACATGGTATTAATTAAACTCTAATAAAAATGTTTGGTACCGAACATCACCTTAAAGACGTAAATATGATACGAAGCGAGATTTGCATGTCCTACAATAGTTGACGGTGGTGTAGTGGCACCACGATTGGGCCGGAATCCCAATAGGCGCGGGTACGAATCCCGCTTGTGACATCATTTTTCGCTTCGTTATCGGGTTTTATAAATGACACAATCGTTACTCTTAGCAGAAAAGTTGGTTGGTGGTCAGTGATTTGACGAATACTGCGGCCCATTCTCTCGGTGAGCCCATTCTACGACTCCTAAATGTAAGGAATAGTCACACTGGAGCTTTAATACTTACTAAATATGTTTACTAAAAGAAATAACTTAATAAAAATGATGAGTTCGCTTAGTTTTTTGCTATATCTTGTCAGCTTGTCGCGTTCCCATCATTTGGGAGATTATAATATCATCATCATTCAACCTCTTTCCGTCCATTACTGGATGCACACCTCTCTCATACTTGTACATATAAGGGGATAGTGCCGTAACCACCAACGTTTAGAAGGCGAGATGGCGATCGCAGCGAGATGTTATATTTTAACCAGGAGTTACTTTACCCGCTCCTCTGGCAAGACCTGTGCCGATTTTACTCCTCCCACGGGCAAGTAAGGGGGTGGCGACAATTGTATTCTTATCCCATCGCCACACAGAAATTATTAGATTATTTTTATTGCCCTTATGGGACTTAGACATTATAACAGAATTTGATATGGTGATACTGATCTCAATTCGTAACTACAGGAGATGATAAAAGAATAAGCTATATAACATTCATCATCATCATTCTCTTGCTCTTATCCCAACTACTTGGGGTCGACGCTATATGCCCTCTTTTTCCATACATCCCTATCAGACGTCATCTCTGTAGTACATACATACATACCATGTCCCGTGCAGGGTAGGTAGAGAGAACAGAGTGCCAGAGAACTCTATCCTTGCATACTTCACTCGCTTCCTCAACATTCATAATTCTCTTCATACACGCTCGCCGGTTTCGGAGACTCTTGACTCCACCTTCCTTCAGTACATGACCGATCTGGTCTAGGTAGGTTAGTCTCGGTCTCCCCCGGTACCTACATCCTTTCACTTTCGCATTGTATATCTTCTTAACCAGACGTTCGTTCGGCATTCTTTCCACATGTCCGAACCATCGGAGTATTCCCTTTCGCATCTTTACACCAATACTCTCTTTCATACCTACTCGCTCTCTTACGTCGTCGTTACGAATGCGATCGATCAGCCTAACTCCACAGATTTTCCGTAGAGATCGCATTTCATCTCTGTAGTCAATCCGTGTATATCCATATTATGCTATCTTTTCTTTGGTCTCCCTTTACCCCTAAAGTCTTCAACAGTCATACTTAAAACCTTCCTCGCAACATTACTTTCATACCGTCTCATCACATTTCCGTATCAGGTCAAACGTTCACTCCTTAACTTATTCGTCACTGGCGCCACTTTCAAACATTCTATATAACATTAATCATGAATATAACATTAAATAAATTACTATGGAGTGAATCAACATTTGAGAAACGACTAACAGAAAGATTATGAATTTGCAGATACCATGAACTTACGTTTAAGCTTTGTTTAAGTTGATATGTCCATCCATCCATCTACCAGCGTATTGATATTCATCATCATCTCAGCTCATATACATTCCACTGCTAGACTAGAGTCTCCTTCTCAATAGGAGAGATATTGAGAAGTTATCATCATCTGATCATCCATCTGGATACAGGGCATAATATTATTTAGAGATTTACCTCTTTAAAAAAGATGTTATAGGTACCTATATCATATCCCTTATACGCCTTTTAAAATATTCATAAGATAGATGGTGATGAATTTCATTCTTCTTTCATCACCACATGGAAAAACATTACGGAAAGTTTATGTAAACTCTTAGTCATATGCCTCTTCAAGTAGAATAACTCCACAATCGTCATGTTTGACAGTCGGGTTACCGATCACAGTTGTTAATATAGATTTCCTAAGAAAATACTGTTGACCATTCTCCTGGTAATTATAGATAGGTATACTCAAGTGTGAATGTGAGCAAAACCAAAATAATGGTCTTTGAAAGAGACGAAGCCAGAACAGATGTAAGAGTAACAATAGGTAATGATGTACTAGAGCAAGTGGATGAATTTGTATATCTTGGATGTGGATTTAGCCGAGATGGAAGGTACACCACTGATATAGAGCGAAGAGTGAATGCGGGAAATAGAGTGCGCGGAGCGTTGGGGCAACTTCTCGGCAGCCACCACCTCAGCCAGAAGGCACGTGTAGCAATACATAACGCAGTGCTTGTCCCAACATTACTGTATGGAAGCGCGAGTTGGGTATTCAGAAAAGAGTATGAAAGTAAAATTAATGCGGTCGAAATGCGATCTCTGCGGAAAATCTGTGGAGTTAGGCTGACCGACCGCCTTCGTAACGACGACGTAAGAGAGCGAGTAGGTATGAAAGAGAGTATTGGTGTAAAGATGCGAAAGGGCATGCTCCGATGGTTCGGACATGTGGAAAGAATGCCGAACGAACGTTTGGTTAAGAAGATATACAATGCGAAAGTGGAAGGATGTAGGTACCGAGGGAGACCGAGACTAACCTACCTAGACCAGATCGGTCATGTACTAAAGGAAGGTGGAGTCAAGAGTCTTCGAAACCGGCGAGCGTGTATGAAGAGAATTATGAATGTTGAGGAAGCGAGTGAAGTATGCAGAGATAGAGTTCTCTGGCACTCTGTTCTCTCTGCCTACCCTGCAAGGGATATGGCGTGATGATATGTATGTATGTATGTATACTCAAGTCACAACTGTAAGTGATAAAGAAGATTCAAGTGTATTTCTTAAGAGAATACAGAAGATACAATCCAAAAGTGTATTGCTGCAAAGGCTTTAAAGAACGCAGCTTTAGATTTAGGAACAGATTGATAAGAGTTTTCTTATATGAAGTGGTAGCTGAGAACAAGACATTGATAGAGCTGAGAACAAGACATTGATAGGACGTTCTAAAAGTTAATTATTCTAGAAGGTACTTTAATTAACCTTTCATAAAAAAAACAATGTGCTTAATTTTTCGTTACTTCGTCCATTCTGCGGTTTACATTTCTAGCTATTGATTCTATTCTTAAAGGAAATGTTGTACTTAAATACTTTTCAATCACACATATATAAAAATCTCTCGGGAATAGAAAATAAACAAAATTATTTCAATAACTTTGGTACATGCTTGGCGCAATTATATAATAAATGGACGACTGCCCGACTACTTGATAATTTTTGAACCGAATGATTTCATTTATTATGGAGAGCACAACAAAAAAATAGGATCTAGGATCACCAATCTCACCAAATTTATAACTTTAAGAAAAGCCATAAAACTTGTTTAAAATGAAATTTGAAAATGATGTCTGTGACTAAAAGGTTCAAGAGGTGAATTTAGGTAAACGTCTGTCGCGAAAAGTAGCGCAATTGATATTAATAACGAAATATAAATGTGGAAGACTGTGTAAAAGAAAAGCAAAGCAAATAATGAAGTAAAGAGAGGAAATAACGAAAACGTGTAAATTGTGTGAATAATATGTAGCACAGGTTTATTTAATTATATTAAGACCATATTACTGATAATAGTGACAAATCAATAATTATTAATTACATAATTACTTGATATGGTTCAAGAAATAAATAACATTAAATTTATTATCCATCTATCCTTATCTATATTTAATGTAATTAGTGCAGCATATAGTCTCTCTTTAGTTACAGATAAAAGACGATAAAATCTATTTTTAGACGGGTTTTGTGGCAGCCAATTCGGCAGTTTATAAATGGTTTGATAATACAAGTTACAGAAATGTTATCGGGAAATAATAAACAAAAATATTATGTAGAAAATCTTTATATTCATAACATATATTGTGTATAGAATATTATCGTTTTTATTATTTGTTTAAGGATATTCTTGATCATCAGCGTCAAAATGTACTCCAATTTGTTGGCGTACTGTATCCATGAGCTTCGACAGTATGAGACTTTCCTTATGAGGCATACGAGGTGATTCAGTCAATCCTGTAAAGTATATTATACTGTATCATAAAATAAAACTATATCTATTTTATTTATTCATAAACATAGATTAAATGTATATCTAATATATTTACAATTTGCATTTGAATCCTACATACAAATATAATCACGTGTGCTGGAAGCAGCTCTAAATTCCGTGCTGACGATGAGTTTTTGACGAAAATACCCAATAGCTGTATCTATCTATTTGAATTCAGTGAAAATTCAAAACTTCAAAGTCGTCGTATATTTAGGCAAACTTAAAACGCCAACTATGATCATGAACTCATCGGCTAAACATGGCGATTTAGCCAAATTTATCAACAAGACTAGTCAAATATCACATAATTTGAATGCCCATTTTTCGTTAATAGTCCTTTCTTAATTTTTTTCTCTCTAAGGAAGCATCCATTAATTATGTTAGGGGATCAAGTGGGAGGCGCCTAAATCGAGTTTCATTAAAACTCATGTCGTGTTTCAGCAAGCATTATGTATTTTTTATTCTTGCAAAAAGTATAACAATGTGAGAAAAACAGTTTAATCTAAATGATCTCAATTACTAGGCTTTACTAATCTTAATAAATATAATAAAATATATGTTTTTTTATAACATACAATATCAAATTTTGAAGATCTTACTTGAGATCAGGGAGAGAGGAGATTGAGGCAAATCTCACGATATCTCACAAAAAGCCTCAGACGCTTCATGTAATTTTAATTGGGCCGCGTTTAAGAAAAGTTAATAATTATGTCTTTAATACATATAACCGTATATCAATCAATCCGAAAGAATATCTATGAAAATAATATAATAAACATACCTGCTCTGATGCACCTTGCTACTTCTAAAGTCTCGTAAACCAAACCTGCACTGTTAATGTAGTCGTATGGAATCTTTGATGTATGTAAAGGATACTGTCTAACTTCGCCATCAGGATAAGTTACAATATGCGGAAAATGGAATGGTTCTTGCAGCTGAAATAAAGCAAATTAATATAATATCAAATATTCAAGGATAGAGTTCTCTGGCACTTTGTTCTCTCTGCCTACCCTGCAAGGGATATGGCGTATGTATGTATGTAAGATAATATCACCACACCGATAAAGAAACATTCATCAAATCATACAAAAAGAAATACCAATCTATTAATTGTAGAAACACGCTGTTGACAGTTCTCTGTCTACAGGCGCGGGTCGGTCTGTCCGGGGTAGTACCACACTCTCGCTGAAGATCGACGTCTGAGTAATGGCAATCTGCTATTACGCGTCGTTCGGTGTGTAAGAGAGTCAGAAGCCTAAATGGATGGGTTTCGGGTTTCTATTGATGGGCGGTAGCCGAGCTATATCCTTGGTACTGGAGAGGTCCATGGGCGGCAGTAATACTTACCACTACGAGTGCTGCTTGCTCGTTTGCCACCATCAGCAATAAAAAAAATACAAAATAAACAATAAACTTTTGAGTCTTACAAGTCAAACAACCACAGATGGATTTTGGCCTCCCCACAAGAAAGCCACTTAAAACAATCTGTTATAGCCTGCATCTAACAGTTCCCTAGGTCTTTTATATAATCTCAGTCTACTTGGTGGAGGTCCATGCTACATTGCATTATCTGATTCATCTGATGTTCACGCGAGAAACTTTCTTCTCCCTCAGTTATCAATTTTATGAGCGATATGGCCTGCCCATTTAAGTTGATTCTTCGTTTTTCAGACTATGTTAATTACACCCGTCCTTCTCCTGTTTTCTGTATTCTAAATTGTATCTCGTAGAGAAAGCCCGATTATAGTCCTCTACAAAGCGCACTAAGAGACTTTGAACATAGTTATGAAGCCCACATTAAAAGACCGTGTTTCAATGCTGAAAGACAATGCTGGTAAACACAATGATCCTAACTTGTTTTCAGATACTACGAAATCGGTTAATTAGATCCTCCTTCAGGCCACCCGAAATGGATTCATCGACTGATTTCACTATCAAAATTAAACGTGCTAATTGCTTATTCTAGGTAAACATAGTGATTAGCAAGGTCGACCATTTCGTCTGGTTCATGTTAATTTGTAGGCAATCTTCGAACCAAAAATTATAGAATCCACCAAACTCAGAGAGATTCGAAATACGTCCTCAATACAATTTAAAATGATGGAATCTAAGGGAATATGATAAGAGAATTTTGTCTTATATACTGTGCGGCCATTATTTCTAGATTTATTGATTATCAAAGTAAAAATGATTTTTGTGCTTTGATCGATAATATCTCCACGACAAATTACCATACAGATCTCTACCAAGTAAACCCTTAGACCTTTTTAAAGAGAAATAAAAATTTGGATTAATTTTTACCCATAGTTTTCTTCAAACTACTCCGAAGCTGTATATGATTGAACTTTTTATGTCAGATTCAAAAACTAGACACTTAGAAGCTACAATTTGCCTTTTTTAAAATTACGATGATTTTATTCGGCGTTACATCCCATTGAAAATCATCCATCCATCCATCAGCCCGTAAACGTCCACTGTTGGACATAGGCCTCGCCCACGTGAATGCCGTTCAACACGGTCCCGCGCCACCTGCATCCAGCGGTTTCCTGCGACCTTGGTAATGCCGTCAGTCCACCTAGCGGGGGGTCGTCCTACGTTGCGCCGTCCGATCCATGGTCGCCACTCGAACGCCTTTCTTCCGCAACGATTGTCGGTTCGTCGAGCGATGTGGCCTGCCCATTGCCATTTTAACGTGCTAAATCTTCGGGTTACGTCGGTTACACCCATTCTTCTACGGATTTCCGTATCCCCATTGAAAATACCCATTGCAAATAAACTTTGGATTTGCTATCCCTTAATTTTGGTAAGTAGTGTGTGTATTCAAGAATCACTCACCGTAATACGACCCTTAGTACCATAAATCGTAGCTTTATTCCATAGTTTTTGATTGGACTGTGTGTTCAGTACAGCCCGTCTGTCACCGCTGTATTGTAAAACAATAGTCTCCCACACATCGACACCTGAGTCATTCAACCCACCAATTGCAGTTACTTTAATAGGCTCTTCTTTAAACACGAACTGAGATAATTGTAGCAGGTAAATGCTGATATCTAAAACTGCCCCACCGCCTTTTTCTTTTAAACTAAAACATATGTTTTTGTGATTATAATCATTACTTTTAATTATTATGAACAATATCTTAGTAATGAAAATTGCGATACTGTTTTGATGATACCCTGTTCCGGCACGAAATAACTTTTAATATTTGATATCTTTAAAATTTTGCTTCCATGGATGTATTTAGTAAAAAAAACACAAAGCAGTCACCTCGTGACTGCGCACAGAAGTGAAAATTAAACCAATGAAAAAAAAAACAAATACAAAAAAAAATAAAAAGCGTGCCCCAGGGATTATGTATGGATATGACCATACCATAGCCAGCCGTAAAAAAATTAATTTGGAATGGTTAGGGAATAATTTCTATTAATATTTTTTTGGAATTATTAGTTTTATTACAGATCTTCATCATTCTCCTACTCTTGTCTCAATTACTTGGGGTCGATACATATGTACTCTTCTTTCAAAGTCATCATTCTCCTACTCTTATCTCAATTACTTGGATTCAATACAATATGTACTCTTCTTTCATAGTACATATTTTAAGAGTTATTGGCAATTGTTTTATGACCGACTGCCTGCCAGACGTCAACCCTCCTTGGGAATGTAATTGTTAACCAAACGGCATTAGATGGTGTTGGCCCAGGTCGTTATAAGGCCCTTAGTCGTCTTTTACAACATTCACGAGCAAAGTAAGGGTTGGTAGTATTCGTAGCCGCTACCACACAGCTATTAATCACAGATAAGAAGTATAAATTCTATATATTAGCAAACATACAGATTCTTGGGCGGCTACTTACAACAAACGATCAGAGTCAGCGTTTATACCAAAATCGCCTTCAAGAAATTTGACCTCCCCAATAATGCCAGACTTAAGTTCTTTCTCTAAATCAACATAAGCTGGAGAGAATCGGCTCCAAAGAGCATCCATCAAGAACAACTTCTTTTTCTTGGCGAGATTTATGAGGCTTTGAGTTTGTTTTTGGTTAAGAGTGAATGGTTTCTCGCAAAGAACATGCTTGCCATTTTCAAGGGCTTGTTTAGAAAGAGGATAATGGTCAGGATTCAATGCGCCAATGTATACCACATCTGTAAGAAAACAATATAGAAAACTTCTCAACATGAAATGTCTATTTCTCTGTATTATTGGGTTAATTATGCTGTCGGTTTTATTTCAAGTTATCCGTTTGTTGCAATGTCAGTATTATCTCCTTCTATTCTTGATTTTTACGGTACCCGCGGAAAAGGAAACGAAAGTTAATTGATTTTGTGTGTATTTTTCTGCATATAATGAAAAGTCTATAGGAGCGTATCCGTGCTATATGACTATTTTTTTACAATTTTTTATAAATGTAGTATAAGCGTAGTAGTATAATCGTAGTATAAGCCAAAATAAATACAGAAAAAAAATGAGAGTTCATGAAATGACATTTTTTTTTAAATAGACTATTGTCCGGTCACACATGACCCAGGCTGCCTGGGACGGCGGAATGGACCATGTACAAGCCCATACTATATGTTCTATCTTCATTTGGGTGGACAACCGGTCTTGGCCCTCATTGAATGCCCTTGGAATGATGAATTATTAATACAATCTATCCATCAGGAAATTACTATAACTAAAGATTGTCATATCGTTTGAATTTTTGAAACTATCCACGGTAAACAGAAAACATCCTTATCGATAAACACATAAATTCAGTACATCGAAATAAATAGGTATTAATTTACCATAATATTTGTATATAGGTATAGTATATTCTGCTCAAACTTTAGGGTTAAAGGCGACAGATAAATAATTATCATCACACAGATAAATAAATAGATTTGCGTCATATTAATTTTATTATCATGCTTATATTGTTATACAGCCAAAGTGAATGGGAAGGAAATTGTCTTCCCATTGTGACAGCAAGGCAATGAGGTCGAACGATGTAGGTATTACTAACTATAACACTTCAGAGTTCACGAATTCGACTGCTGTTAGAAATGGCGTATACCTACTCTTCTTGCTTAAATAGATCTATCAGCTCACGTATTAAAAATGACTTAAAAATTATTTTGTGCATAATTACAATTGTAAATTAAGTTTAGGTTAATTGAATTGTCAATTTATTTAGCTATTTGCGCTTCAAGTACCTACGTTTAAATAACCTAACCAACTTTACACAGTTCGAAAATCTAGAGTGTCACTGTTGAAAATATCTATAAAAATGTCAGCGATACTTTTTTCATCGACCTAAGATTCGAGCTCAGAGTTTAATAGTCATAATACTAATACTACTAATAGTCATAATAGCACACTTAGGATGTCAATGGACTAACGACAGATTCAGCCATCAAGGATAGACAAAAATACGTACCTACCTAAAACAGGTCAATTTTGAAACTACCTTTGGCATGCTATAGGAACATATAATCTAGATTATATCCATCCATTTTCCCACAAACTAATTATTGTCTTAGTACATACCAATATCTTTGCTTTCCATCAACTCCTTGTAACTGCCGAACACTTTCTCAATGCCGTGGAATGCAGCAAATTCTTGAGCCTTCTTCTTGTCCCGAGCAGCTACACCGACAAAAACCTGATTTCCATTATCAGGATAACTATTCACAGCGTTGACGAAATCATGGCTGATTCTTCCAGCGCTTATGATACCCCAACGCAATGCCATCTAGAATTAAAAAAATCAGATACTGGTGTACCGTAACTTAAAATAGAACGGTCTATGTAATTACAAAACTTAATCAATACAGTGGATATTTTTTGTTTTACTTTCCATAGCTATTTATTTTGGTGCTGTGTTTGGGGATTTTACTCTATGGGGGTTGAAATTAGTAAATACCTTTGGGGTTGTTCAAGTATTACGTAACGCAATTTGGGGGGAGAGGGGGTCTTGTAAAACGTTACAATTCGTTACACAGCCGGGAGGGTGGGTTTAGACAATGTGTTACGTAACATTGTTTTTTTTTTTATGAAATAAAAACTAGGGAATTAAAATTTCCAAGATGGGCAACCCTTTACGTTTAAGTTTTACGGAGAATCCCTCGATTGTGTACATCAACTCTATTCTGTTCTTCAAAGCTGGCAGCCCTTTTCGTTTATGTTTTATGGGGAATCCCTCGACTGTATTGTACGTCATTTTTATTTTGTTTTAAGAATTTATTAGTAAATAAAACTAAAATAGGAAAATAAAGCATGAGAACAATGGTAGATGAAGCCAAAAATATATGTAAGGACAGGATCAAGTCAGCGACACGGCGCCATATGCGATCAAATTCTGTACGAGCTGATCTCGGCAGCGCAGTGACCTCGTCACTGTCATCGGAGCCTACCTGACGCTACCGGCTGTCGTGAAAGCGATGGTTGACAGCGTCAGGAATTGTGAATGCGGTCGCCGCCTTCTGCGAGGTAGTTATCTCGCAGTAGGAGGTGGCAGAACGAGTCCGGGAGGATTCCCTCGACTCGGGCCGCTGCCGGCATCCTGAGCGGCGCAAGCGCGAATACTTGCACCTGATGGGCTTCAGGGCTAGGGCGGCCCCTAGCCGAGGCATCGGGCGATCTAACCGGGGACTAGTCCGGTCACCCAAAGTGAGGCCACCGCGTGATTCGCCTGACCATCTCCTCGGTGCCGAGAGTGGCCAGACTCATCGCCTCTTCGAGTGTCCTGCCCTGGGCTGTGACGAGCTTGTCGTCAGTATAGCATATCAAGCCCAGCCCGGGGGGGGAGACTCTCTCTCTCTCCTCCCACCCCTCCGGCGACAGCCTTCGCGGCCGTCTGCCTCAGTTGCAGCAGAGCCCCGATGGTCAAACGCCCCATTCGAAAGCGGAATGGAGCGTCCGACAGATCGGGCCTCACTTCATCCAGGTGCCTGACGATGCGGGCAGCGAAGATACGCTCCAGCACCTTGCTCACATCATCTAGAAGCACGATAGGACTGTAGGCCGATGACGAATCTGGAGGCCGTCCCGGCTTTGGCAGGAGAACCAACCTCCTCTCCTTCCAGCACTTAGGGAACTGTCCAACCGCCAAATAGGTGTTGTACAGTCGCCTAAGGCGTGGTTCCAGGTGCTCGAGGAGCAACGTGAACACCCGGGCAACGGCCGGGTGTTCACCGGGCCATGGTGGCGGAACGAATCCTCGCCACAGCCGCCCCCACTTCCGACTCCGTCGGAACACTGTCGTCGGCATCCCGGTCGTGATCTGGCGAAGCCATGACCGGGGGCATGTGTTCCGGTTGCCGCAGAAAAAGCTCCTTCCTCGACCACCCTGCGGAGAAGGTCGGGCTGGTCTTGGTCTCGGTGAGGGGCTGGCCCTGCGCGCGAAGCTTATTTAGCGACGCGCGATACAGATGACCCCAGGGGGCACGGTCGAGATCGACCAGTATCGCCTGCCAACTTGCATCCTTGGCAGATCGGATGGCCAGCTAAAAGGCAATCCGCGCACTGCGGTACACCTCATAGAGCTGGCCCTCCCGCTCAGCGTCGCTGTGACGCTGCCGACTACGGGTGTAAGACCTTCGGGCACTAATGCACGCCGCACGAATGTCTGCTAGCCTTGGGGACCACCAGTGCCCCCTGCCTCGGAGGTAGACGCCGTACCCAGGGCATGGCCGCATCGCAGATCTGCATTAACGCACTGCGGATGCGGACAGCTTCGGTCCACTCCGTCCGCTGGGGTGGTGTTTTTCATCCCTGAATGGCGAACTATGCAGAGCTTACCAGACGAATGCCTCTTTTTACAATATACGCCATTTGGAGCCTTTTATTTAATAATTAAAGGAATACATGTAACTGCTATTAAAATTTATATACAAAATCTATGTCTGTGTACACGTAAACTGCTTATTCGTCGAGTTTTTCCCATTAGGCTGATCTGATGACAGATTACAGATCATATACTATCTCGGGGGAAAATTCATTTGTATGACTCTTCATCAAAATTTGAGTTTATTTAAAAACAGTAGTTTTACATGAATTTAACAGATTTTTTCATAGTTAGTACTGACTAACTGACTACTGTTTAACTGTAAACAATTTATCACATAGTATGGTGAAACTTAATACAAATATTCTCATCTTTTTTTTCTTATGATTACGCAGTGGTCCGAAATGTTTTTATGCACCAAAAAGGAACGGGAAGTGTAGGACTCGCTAGCCTCGGCGCTAGAATAACCACTAAAACGTATCCACTGCGATCGCTGTTAGCCGAGAAGGCTTTGACAGCTTAACTGGACTATGGGTGAACGCTGAGGGCTCTCAACCCGGTGTAAGTTTTTAAGCGACATCGCCCGAGGGCTCTCCCTGTGGAGAACGGACCTCGGCTCGGGGCGTCGCTGGTAGCAAAGTGGGCGTGCCTATGTTTGAGATATTGACTGTTGCGCGTCACTTCTTCCTTCCCCGGCGGCGGAAGCGGTAGCGCGAATATTTATGTGTTATGGCCACGCGGGCCATGTAGGCTCTTTCTTGAGCGATTGTAATTGCATCGTCAGCGTCGGTCAGTCAAATATTCTCATCTAATATATTTTTAATAAAGTATGCCGGTCTTCGACGCATATTGTTAATTAAATAACAATATCAATAGTTAAATAAACAACATATTTACACATGTATTGTGAGTTTGGAATCTCTTGTTTCAATTATTATTGCCGCATACATATTTAAAAAGGGTCACTTGCGTGTTATGCAACGTTTAGGGAGGGGGGATTCAGAAAAATGTTACGGCGCGTTACATAGGGGGATATTATCAAAAATCTACAAAAATTGCGTTATGTAATACTTGAACCTTTCATAATGTGTCTCTAGATCATAAAAACAAACTACCGCTAAACTTTCATTTTCCTAGTTTCAGTCAATGCCCCTTTCATAATGTGTCTCTAGATCATAAAAACAAACTACCGCTAAACTTTCATTTTCCTAGTTTCAGTCAATGCCCCTTTCATAATGTGTCTCTAGATCATAAAAACAAACTACCGCTAAACTTTCATTTTCCTAGTTTCAGTCAATGCCCCTTTCATAATGTGTCTCTAGATCATAAAAACAAACTACCGCTAAACTTTCATTTTCCTAGTTTCAGTCAATGCCCCTTTCATAATGTGTCTCTAGATCATAAAAACAAACTACCGCTAAACTTTCATTTTCCTAGTTTCAGTCAATCAAACAGTTTCTTTATACATGTATATAGATGACAAATTCTTGCAAAATAATATTAATTTTACTTTGCCACACTTAAAATTTGAAAGTATGGTGTTGTTTAGGTATATGATCACGGCCACAATACATGTTTTTAAATGATATGTGTCTAGCAGTAATAATTTAGATAGTATAACCTAAATTAAATGGCAATAACTTTTAATTTTCTGAAGTCAATACTCCGCGGTAATACTAAATATATCATCAGTCGTTGAGCTAATATTATTCCCAACCATATTAATAAGGACCGTTTTCTAGTCTAAACATTTCCTTCACAAAATATTTATTTACTTCCTAGTAAATAAATATTTTATTACGAAACGACTGTCTCCTGACCTACGTAACGTAAAGGGTTATTCTATATTGCTGATGGCTTAACGTTCTCATTAAGAAAAGCAAAGCATTGCACCCCTTTTAAAATTCATATTTGTATTGACTACTGTCTAACAGTGGCCTTTTAGAGCTAATATGCTTATCACGGTTGATGCGCAGATAGACGCATTAAATGAATTCCTAAATGGATATGCTTAAAATATTGCCCGCTTGCACAAATGACTTTAACGAAATATTAAATTACTTATAATTTCAGCCCACATACGCCCCAGTGTTTGGCTCGAACATCCTATATAATAAGAGGGAATTAGAGTTTTTTTGGGACTAATCCCACCATACATTCCCACCATTATAATAATAATAATAAATAATACCTATCTATACTAATATTATAAAGCGGAAGAGTTTGTTTGTTTGTTTGTTTAAACGCGCTAATCTCAGGAACTACTGGTCCGATTTGAAAAATTCTTTTTTTGTTGGATAGTCCATTTATAGAGGAAGGCTTTAGGCTATATAACATTACGCTGCGACCAATAGGAGCAGAGCAACAATGATGAATGTGTAAAAATCGGGTTTATGTTTCCTTTTGAGAGCTTCCGCTGCGTAAACAGTTAAAGTTGCGCAAAAATTATGTACTACATAATTGTTCCCCTTTCAAAGTTCTAAATAAAAGTCCGCGACAGCATATGTCTATCTTTTAAGATTGGCTCACTATAACCTTTTTTATGCTAATCAAATTTGTTTTAAAATAATGTGATATATTCGAAGGTGTTTTTATAAACATAATATTAATCCTTATCCAAATAAATGAGTTATTCATCACAAGTATTTAATTTAAAACAAAATTGCTCTTTACATTATTTGATTTCAATGAATATCTTAGGAAATATCGCAGTTTAAAAATAACATTGCAGCAAAATAATGATCAAGTACTGGGCGCGCATTTACGATAAAAATACTGGATCTTATAATCTTATATTAAAAAAAAACTCAAACTAATGTTATTTCAAAGTACTTCTGCACACACTACATTTTTAGTTTTGTTTTCTTCTCATGACCTTCCGTCGGCTTTACACATCCTAAATAATAATAATAAGTATAGGAAGTATTAGTGCCTGCCCTCATGTATGGCAGTGAAAGTTAGATTTGGCGGGGAACACATGAAAATAGAATAAATGCTGTAGAGCTGACAGCTCTTCGTAAGCTGTGTGTGATGTAAGTATGAAAGATAAAATTAGGTATAATGTTATAAAAGAGCGCTGGTATGCTGAGGTGGGTTGGACACGAAGTGGAAGAAATAATGAGTGGGCAGAGGTTGACGAAGCAAACATATAAAGCAATCGTGAAAGGGACGAATACAAGGGGAACACCTTTTCTGGACCAAATTGGCGATTTGTTCACGAGAGGTCATCATCATCATCATTCTCCTGCTCTTATCCCAATTACTTGGGGTCGATACAATAAGTACTCTTCATTCATAGTACATATTATAAAAGTTATTGGCAATAGTTTTATGACCGGCCACCTGCCAGACGTCAACCCTAATTGGGAATGTAATTGTTGAGCAAACGGCATCAGATGGAGTTGGCCCAAGTCGTTATAAGGCTCTTAGTCGTCTTTTACGACATCCACAAGCAAAGTGAAGATTGGTAGTATTCATAGCCGCTACCACACAGCGATTTCATACACATTAAAAGTATGTGTAATCGTAAATAGGCGTAAGTGTATGTATGTATGTATAATATACATACATTGTATATATCTATAGAAAGTATAGATAAGACCCAATACTTTTACTTGCATTACTTTATATGGTACTACATTGCATTATATGGATTACGTCAAACTTGAATCACTTTTAAATACTTATTTCGCGTAACTACAAATACACACAAAAAAAAAGAAACACATACATGCACGCACACTACATCACAAACACACGCACACCACACACACACACACACACACATACACACATACACACACGTACACACACACACACACACACACAAACACACGCACACCACACACACACAAACAAACGCACAACACACACACACACAACGTGTGAGCGCGCTCGCTAACACCTTAATTCTCACTCATTCATTTATTATAGATTTCTTTATCATTAGTCTTTATTACGTAAGATATATATATATATATATTCATTATTTATAATGTATGTTACTGTAAAATATTTTGATGTTCAAGATTTATGTATTTCGGGAAGGAACTGTCTCTTGAAACACAGGTATTACCTAATTCAAGAGGCAAAGACATCTATGTCAACTGTCATATGTATTTAGTTTTCAATAAAGATTATTATTATTATTTTACTTAAGGTTAAATGTTCTACTCTTACTAATAAAAGGGTCATGTAGGTACCTAAAACAGCTTTAACGTATGTATTATTTAAAAATATTTCCACCTTTTACGTAAACGAATTCGCGAGTTGAAGTTAACGTTAGCCCAAAGTAACCATTCCACGCGGACGAAGTCGCGGGCAGAAGCTAGTATAATAATAAAATAATTTATTTATCTCAAAAAGTTAGTGGTTTCTTAAATATACTCAGTACACGATTTGTCTTAGTTTAACCTTGTGAGAGCTGGAGTCTGAAGTAGGTTCGAAACCTGTATGACAGATCTCCATTATAACGCCTATAAGTCAAGACTTCACAAAGGTCTTCATAAATGAGACCGAGGTATGACCCTGAGGCAGTCTCGGGAAATGTTTTTAATTCTCTTGAAACCCGCAATAAATTTAATTAGAAAAATGTTAAAGAGGAGGAGTAGGAATTTGAGTTAGTACGAGTATATCACGCTCGTTGGAGGAATTGGTATAGTGTTTTATTTCAAGTTTTCCTTCACTTGCATAGATATGATCTGCATTTTATACCCGGTAAATATGTTTTACGACATCCTAGGAAAAATATGAAGGAGCGAATTGTGTTTTTACTCCGTCATCATACGGGAATTATTAATAATACATTTTTAAATTCTATGTAAATTTAATAAAGTTGTGAAATTTAAATTACTACAAGCTTCCAAAGTAATTGGAGAAGGTATATTACATCTCTTTCTCGGAAAATAATGTTTCATTGGGGTAAACTCAGATTATTTGGGTATGCAACGTCGTACAGATGTAACTCCGTCAGTACCTTTCGCCTTTTTTTTTTTGGTGGACTATGGATGCGTCTCGCCCCGCCAAATCGGTGACCGACCGGAGTGACGGAAAGGCGACGCGTGACCCCATAGACCCACCGTAAAACTCCTCTCTCTTCGCCGTGCGAGCGTACCACCGGTACCCGATTTTTGTCTTCGGTGGTCTCAGTACCTTTAGCCTGCCTGTCTAAATATTTGTAAATAGATCAATATGAAAATAAATTGTATGGTCTTAAATCGATAGAATTTTTGGTCCTATTTTATATATTTGCCATAAAAAAATTAGTCGTTTTTACCATTCCAACCTAAATGCAAAAAATAAAATATATAAATTAATTAAGTAGAAAAAAAAATAAACGTTTTTTTACACACCTTTAAGCCGCTCGAGTGCCGGTTCAAATGTACTCACGAATGAAACAAATTATTTATTAAGCATGTATAGGTATATAACATTTACACTTTTAATTATAAATAGATTGATAACAGAGACATAACATCTTAAGAGTCTTATTACATTACACTAATTTTACGGGCGGTGCGATCTTGCGGAGCATCTACGTTATATGAAGTCAATTTAATTTCTCGTCGTGACCATGAACGCTATAAAGTGTTCGAAGCGTCAGGTAATTAAAAAATCTAATACAAACGCGATAAAATTCGTAAAAATAGTTTTATTTTAGTTTACTTCTTCTAAAATTTGTCGCATTTAAATATCATGAAAATTATACGTGAGATCTTACCAAAATTATGACCATTTTCATATAGAAAGAAAGAAAAATGGTTCGTTCCTCCATATTTCACTACTATTTTTTCCATCGTGATAACGACTTCTCTTGAATAAAGCACAGGTACATCCTCACGTAGAGAGTTCATATATCTGGACAGGAACTGGATGCAGGTGGCAAAGGACTATTTCTAATGGCATTCTCGTGGAGAGGCCTATGTCCAACAGTGGACGTTTACGGGCTGATGAATGGATTAATTGATGATCTGGACAAATGCGCCCAAATATCAGCTCCATCCATTTCATTCTCTGTAAAGATGTGCGGTTCCAATTATTATCAATAATAACAATATTACGAACAGATTGCAATCGCTGCTCCAAGCAGCGATGGGACTTCAATTCTCTCTGTATGCTCTATAGACTCTTTAATGGAGAGTACTCCGAGAAGCTGTTTGACTTAATACCAACGTCTCTTTTCTATCATCATACTACTCAACACTGCAATAGCGTCCACTCATACTACTTGGAAACGATATCGTCCTCAACTGTAAGTTTTCAGTGCTATTTCTCCTATACACGTTCAGGCTCTGGAGTAAACTACTTGATCCGTTACATTTCTTGTACGCATTCCATATTGTAATGGTAGTTGTTTTTGAAATTCAGGAGAGCTTCAGAGCGTCATCTGTAGACATTTATTTTGGGACTAATCCCACCACACATTCCCACCATTGTAACTCCTTTAAGCCAGGATCCACAAAGGTTACCATAAATGACACCGAAGTTTGACCCTCAGGCAGGCCCGGGAAATGATTTTAATTGTCTTGGAACCCGCAACAAATTTAATTAGAAAAGTTAAAGAGGAGGAGTTGGAAAAGAGTGATTCCACTTCCCTCCCAGGCAAAGCGGGAGACAGAAAGCAATATTGACTAGTCAGCCAATAAGTAAAGGGTAAACTGAAGACATACTTTATATTGACAATACATCATTTCAACAGATAGTTGTCTCGCTTACTGCATACTTGCCACGGGTTTCAAGCACGCGATTTACGCACGCAGATTGCTCGCTTGAAGCGCGTTGCTAGTTTGTACGTTGTCGCTATTCTTAGTTTTTTCATTCTGAATAAACGATAAGTAGTCAAATAAATGCTGATCCATATGAAAATATACGAAGAATTTTTCTTAAAAAATACTAGTAATTTCAATGTAACACAAACTATGTTTATCGTGAAAAGCGATAAGCAACTGTTAGCTGAAGTGCGGGGACAGCTAATTGCTTGAAAGCTGTAAGCACATGAACAGTTGGTGGCCTTTTAACTGTTGGCGCGTGGACAGCGTATATCATCTTCGGTAATCGTTTAAGGCGGTTTTGTGAGGATGGTGTTGGAATAGCGTCATGTAAATAAACTACGACCTTAACCCTCTTATGTAATGCAGACGAAGTTCCATGTGTCAGCTGCTCATTCCAAAAGGATCCTTCTCTGTTTGCATTACAATACATACATACATACATACATATCATCACGCCATATCCCTTGCAGGGTAGGCAGAGAGAACAGAGTGCCAGAGAACTCTATCTCTGCATACTTCACTTGCTTCCTCAACATTCATAATTCTCTTCATACACGCTCGCCGGTTTCGGAGACTCTTGATTTGCATTACAATAGAATCTCAATAATGCGGACGGCGGCTATACAACTTGATTATACAGATAGGTATATGTCCCAATTGCATTTGATCATTTTCGATGTAATTACTTATTTTCTAATCACAAGATCATATGTGCAACAAAAAATGACATATTTGCGTCTCCTGTATCTTTTTTACACATATTTTATATTTAGTTATCTTAATAGATAATACTATCGGATCTGTCAAACTTCGTTCCGCCTAACAGTCAATGTATGAAAAATAAAAATCCTACAACTCGATCGCAGCGCTACCTACCGGGTCAAATTGTGAATCTAAACCATTCTCGAATCCACTTGAACACACACAATAAATTTCAACAAAATCCGTCCAGCCTTTTAGGAGGAGCTCAGTGACATACACACATACATAATAATTATATATATAAAGATAACGTTTGTGTATGGTAATATAAAAATCAGTTTAATGTTGCATTTAAAATAATTAATTCATATTAAATCCGGATAATAGATTTCATGAATTCTATTATCCGGATTTCTATTACTTTTAAATGTTCCGTAAAAACATAGTTACTACTGTGTGTATAATATTTCCCATTTATTTATATTTTTTGTGTGTTTGTGACTTAGTTGTTGATGATGGCTATGACAATTACACAATTAATATTAATTACAATTAGTGAAAATATAAAGAGTTTTAACGCGATTCCCATTTAGAGTAAAGGTTGCTTAATCATAAAAATAGTATTAATATTATGTAATTATACTCCTATTAAACTTCTTATCGAACATTTATCACCGATTCACAACAACATCAAATTGAGAAAATGCCATTTATATACGAATTTTTATCATTATATTACTGGAGTTATGAGAAGACTGTGGTATTGAATTACGTGCCACCGAAGACAAAGATCGGGTACCAGTGGCCCGCTCGCACGACGAAGAGAGGAGCTTTGCATGGTGAGCCTATGGAGCCACGCTCCGCCTCTTCCGATTTGGCGGGGCGAGATCACATCCATAGTCAACCGCAAAAAAAAATGGTTTTGAATTACGCCACTGGTATAGTGAAAAATAAAGTCGCTTGCCATGTCTATATGCGTTGATCTTTTAAACTAATTTTGACGCACTTTTTGTTAATAGACAAAATGATTCAAGAGAAAGACTTATATGTTTAATACTTACATATTATATTAGTGAAAGGTCGAAAATTTTAAAGTTTTCTAATGTGATATCGTTAAAATATTTTTGTGCGCTGACATTGCAAACGCTGATTAAACCTTACTAGGTAGATGAAAATAATATACTACGAAATTGTATACCCTAAAAATATCTTAAAAAACTTCCGCGGTGGTTTATGTCTATCATCATGATCACAGCCCATAAATGTCCCACTGTTGGGCTCAGGCCTCTTCCGTAATGGGAGGGAAATTAACCTACTATAACGCGCTGGTCAGACGTGTTGGTATAAGGTTTTGTTTCGAGTTTTCCTTCTCTCGCTTGTTATATGCGTTTTATATCCCTTAGTCGTCTCGTACGATCACCCACGGGTAAGATATGGGGTGGTGAATAGTATTCTTACTCCGTCACCACATGGAAATGTCTATCTCCTAAGAATAATCAGCAGTAACTACGCACCATCTTTTACATATTACTAAAAATTATTTACGAAGTTATTTTAAACAATGCAGTATTATTTTTTATCTAATAAAATAGATTAGACACGTAGTGTATTTAATTTAGAATAAACTGCTTTTTACAGTGTATCAATATTGGTAGGACCACGCTGTTGACAGTTTTCTGTCTACAGCCGCGGGCCGGTCCGTCCGCGGTAGTACCACACTCTCGCAGAAGATCGACGTCTGAGCAATGGCAATGTGCTGCTGTGCTTCGTTCGATGAGCGAGAGAGCCGAAAGCCTAACTTTTTGGATGGGTTTGGGGTTTTATTTGGTAGGCAGCGGCCTAGCTATACCATGATATGGTGAAGGTCCATGAGCGGCAGTAACATTTACCATGAGGTGTGCTGCTTGCTCGTTTGCCACCAAAGGCAATAAAAAAAATATCATTAGAATAAATCTTAGAAGTTAACAAAGAAAACATGTAGTAGAACGCGGGGTCAGAGCGACCGAATCCGAAGCGAAGCGAGGGTGGGTCGCTAGTATACTAACCCACACTTATACGATTTATTTTATTATATTTATACTATAAAACAAATTAGCTGTCCCCGTCTGTAAGCTTAGCTATTTTTCATATTAGCAGACGTTTCATTATTGATCATCATTTTCCTGCTCTTATCCCAATTACTTGGGGTCGTCGCAATATGTACTCCTCTTCCTACATATTGCAAAGGTGGCAATAGTTCTATGACCGGCCGCCTGCCTGACATCAACTCTCCTTGGGAATGCAATTGCTGACCAAATGGCATCAGGTAGTATTGGCCCAGGTCAATATAAGGCTCTTAGTCGTCTTTTACGACATCCACGAACAAAGTAAAAGTTGTTAGTATTTGTAGCCACTACCATACAGCTCGTTTTATTTATTGATATTAAAATTTAATAGATAATCGGAGGGAGGACTGTGGGAATAAAGAAAAACCAAGTAAATGATAGATTAAAAGGCGTGGTATATTAAGGTTAAAAAACGAAAATACGTCTGATAAATCTTGAAAAGAATCTCGTATAGACCCAAAGTTGTTTTTAACGAATCTGTTCGTACCTAGCTCGGCAGTCCATAAATTTTAATTATATGTATTATCAAATTACAGCAATGTTTTCGAAAGTTACCTTAAAAAATAATTCACAACAAAACTTTATATATATATAACATTCAAAAACATTATCAATTTTACAAAAACAAATATAGCGTTTAAGAATATTCTTGGTCATCAGCGACAAAATGTACTCCAAGTTGTTTGCGTACTGTGTCCATTAGCTTTGCCAGTAGGAGACTGTCATTATGAGTCATCCGAGGTGATTCAGTCAGGCCTGAAATGTACATTTAACTGAATGAGAAACTGTAATAAATGCTTAATATCTTATACAGTCTTTTCTTTCGGAAATGGTACTTATGGTTCTAAATCTATTTAATATTTCCCATAACGTTTGGATCCCCCGTAATATAGGACTAATATTGTCTAGAAAGCGTAGCTACAATATTTTCTTTCTTTAAAATGGGTAATAATCATATCTACTCTGTAGCTTTGTGGTACCGGCTACGAATACTACCAACCCTTACTTTGCTCGTGGATGTCGTAAGAGTCGACGAAGACATTTTTCGACCTGGGTCAACACCACCTGATGCTGTTTGGTCTAGAATTACATTCCCAAGGAACGTTGACGTTAAGCAGGCGGCTGGTCATAAATCTATTGCCAATAACTTTTGCAATATGTAGGAAGAGGAGTACATATCGCATCGACCCCAAGTACCTAATTCAGATAAGAGCAAAAGAATGATAAATCATTTCTAATTTAACGATTATATCAAATCTTTTTTTGCGGTGGACTATGCTGTGGTCACGCCCTGCCAAATCACTCCGGGGCGACGGAAAAGGCGGCGCGTGACTCCATAGACCCACCCTGCAAGGCACCTCTCTTCGCCGTGCAGGCGATTATATCAACCCTTCAAGAAGAATTTATTGGATATTACATAATATACACACATACCTGCCCTGATGCATATTTCAACTCCTAACGCTTCGTAGACCAAACCTGCACTGTTGATATGGATGTATGGAATCTTTGAAGCGTGTAGTGGATAGTCTATAGTTTTGCCATCGGAATAGTAAACTTTGTGCGGAAAATGGAATGGATCTTGAAGCTGAAATTAAGAATATTAATAAGATATCACTTATCGATGCAGATACAATTATCAATATGAAGCATAATAGCTTTTGGGGATTAAACAGCAGGTAATAGGCAAGCAATTCATAGGAAAGAAATACAGTCTACTGGATCCGGAGAAACATAAAATCTATCGATATTTGCGATGATGATTTGGTGGTTTATGGTGGAGAGCAAAATTAAATTTTATAATTCAATTTGCAGCCAGCAACTTTTGTAGACTTCATACCTATTTGATTTTATTATTTTGTTTGAATAATTATCCCTTAGTATTAATATTATATTTTTGCTGTGTGGTAGCGGCTACGAATACTATACTACCAACCCTTACTTAGCTCGTGGAAGTCGGAAAAGACGACTAAGAGCCTTATAACGACCTGGGCCAACTCCATCTGATGCTGTTTGGTCAACAATTACAATCCCAAGGAGAGTTGACAGCCGCAGCCGGTCATAAAACTATTGCCAATAACTTTTACAATATGTACTATGAAAGAAGAGTTCGGTATTGTATCGCCCCAAGTAATTAGGATAAGAGTAGGAGAAGGGTTTTTGTAAAAAAAATATGCGAAAGAGCACCAGAGAAATGGGCAGAAGCGCTCTCCTGGGAAAATCATAACACCTTGTGGGCATTCCAGCCCACCAGGCAGTCAACAGGCTGCTAAATGAATCGATGAATCATCATCTCAGCTCATATATGTGCCACTGTGGGGCTCGAGCCTCCTCTACAATGAGAGGGATATTGACCTACTATACTAGACTGGTCAGATGTGTTGGTATAGGGTTTTGTTTCAAATTTTCCTCTTCTTGCATAGTTGTTATATACATTTTATTATATCCCTTAGTGGTCTCTTACGATCACCCACGGGTAAGATAGGGGGTGGTGAATCGTATTCTTACTCCGTCACAACACGGAAGGATGGATGAATGAATGCAAGAATTTGTCAGAACACTTACAACAATCGGTCAGAGTCCACACTTACACCAAAATTAACTTGGATAATTTTTTTTTTTTTTTTTTTTTATTATGAGTATGTTATTCCACAGACTTTTTGTCCGTGCTCTTTTTATATTTAATTTAATTGTTATGGTGGTTTGTTTATAAAATTAATGTTCTTGAAGTGACTTTATTACAATTGGATAAAGCTTGAAGAGCGCAATTAATGTGTCATAGATGTTGAGTGACAACATGTCTTTTAGGGTTTCTTCTTGGCGCTGGTGGTCTTGTTGTTGGTGAAACCCTTCTATTTGTAGATGTTACTTGGATAAATTTGACCTCCTCAAGTTTTCCAGAATTAAGTTCTTTCTCTAAATCAATTTTTCAACAAGAATTTTGTTTTCTAAAACAAAATAAAACAAGAAATTTAGACGAAGATGATTAAAATTTTTATTGTATTACGAAGAGAAAAGTTCGGCATTTATGAATGAAAAATGATATCTGGCAAATGTCCACTACGACTACGCTGACAGATGTCGATTTTTAATAACTTTTTGGCAAAATGGCGGGTCTATTTCGTTAATCACATCACGGATTTTGAGTTTTAAGGCTGCAATCGATTCGATTGGCTCCGTATAGATTCTGTCCTTAACATAGCCCCACAAAAAATAATCCAGTGCTGTTAAATCACACGATCTGGCTGGCCACATAACAGCTGATTTTCGTGAAATTATGCGATCGGGAAATTTGGTTTGCAACAAATTGATCGTTTCATTCACGAAGTACTATACTTCGTGGTTTCATTGGATGTGTGACATGTGGCCATGCCGGTGCCACTCTCACAGAACGTTCAGTTGAGAATTTGGCGTACAAACTATTGCCATCTCTGCACCGTGCCCAAGTAACTAAGATCGTAGTATTTTGTGTAAAAAACCGATAGATGACCTAAAAGTGGATTTTTCATTGGAAAAAAAACGTCATTAGTTGTCACTACCATTGACATTTTGTACGCTTTGATTGAAAATGTATAATTTTTCTGTTTTATTTTAATTAAATGTTTAACCAATGTCTCCACATACTGCATTTATCTCCACAAGATTTTTGAAATCAATAGCGGCTGCATTAAGTATTTGATTTGTGTGTGTAAAGGTATGTATATTTCAGTATATTATATTCTCTATTCATTATCTTATAGAGCCTTCTCAATAATATAAATCCGCCGGACTAACAACTTTTCTACAGAGTTACTGTCGTCTAATCTCGAATAATCCTGAGTTGTATTGACAGAAAAATTCAAAACACTTTAATTTCTTATAGCGCCGGCAATCATATGTGCGTTATTAATGTTCGTGGCAGTCATTAACCTCTTGCACATTATTTATTTTCAATTCTTATAGTATTATTGTTGATTGAGCGTTTTTAATGAAGGAAATTAGTCTAATCCACTTAGCTGGCCAAGCTAATTGGCATAGCGTAATACACAATTTCTTCTCTTGTTTAAGTTTCCTACATATGTATGTTGGATGTAAGCAACTTTTTACTTAATTGCTTTATATAAACCTATGGAAATAACATATAGTATTGTCATAAAACAGTTCTGCTGTATATTTGGTAACTTAACATGCTTCTTTGCCTGACTAATATACAATGAATAGTAGTGAATATTTACTAATAAATAAAAATACCTATGATTTCAGCTGTGATTGCGTACTGTTTGCTTATCATTATATTTAAAACCTTGCTTTCTATTGAACTGGCTCCTGTAATTGCTATAGCATGCCCATGCCTGCCTCAACATTTAATCATGAATCACTAAAGCTACTATGAAATTTAAAAAAAAAAACGCCAGTTTGGTTAGAAATATGCAGTAATCCATTATTCTGTCATAAAGAAAACAAATACACAGATGGATACAATATGGTAAGAGCTAAATGAATTTTATATTTAATACCTTTAGTTAATAATGTAAATTAATTACATGATTGTTATATAAGTAACTTAAATTTTTAATTTGAAATGACAATACCATTGTAATAAAATCATTAGTTTATTTTAATATGTGGGCCCATACATAATCTTTTAAAATTATTTTATATGTTTATCATGTTTCAGGAAAGGCATCCTTTTCTACCATTTGAATACTCTTTGGAAAATTATTTTACGATGGATATGAGATTTAAAGATTATAAATTTATTTACAATAACTTGCATATGTGGCTGTAAATATTTCACCAAAAATGTGTATGCTGTTATAAAGTTGTGTGTATAATAAAAATGTAAGAATTCTTACCCACTAAAACCTCTTGGTGTCCTCTAACCGCGACCCAAAAAAACCAGTAACCCTTGCATGGTCACCACAACACAACGGCCACAATGTGCTGACGTCTTACTAGTGGTCACTAAGCTATTCTTACATCAAAAGTCTTAGTCGCCAAACCGTCGTCTTTGGTGTAAAAGTAGCTTAGTGGGCGCCCAGAATCCCCAGTTCTGTGCACCCACAACCCTTGCATAAGCAACCTTTGTCGTAAGCATACAAAACCCGCAAAAAGAATAGACTTACGGATACAAAGCATAACGAGTAGGTATAGACATGAGATTCGATAATCTAAATACATTTTTGCTCATATAGATGAAAAACATTGACAAATTGGATTAAATACTTTTTTTGATAAAATAAAACTCGTATGCCGGGAGCGTAGATCTAAGCACAAATACAAACATTTTAAAATCAACCTTTTTTACGTAATAGAGTACAAATTAGCCTAAATCGTGTTGAATGATTGTACTAATGAACAAAAGAACCTAATAAACATCAGTCAAATATTTTTTAAACTGTAATTTATAGTTCAAAAGTGTCGCATCTACGAATTTTTTGCTGTGTACTTATTAGTGAACTTTTTGAAGTGTATTTGTGTTTAAGTAAGTATATACCTATTTGTTTATTTGCGTGTTTTATATTTTCTAATATACTAATTAAAGTATAAAGGTACACATAGATAATGGATCTCGTTAGAAATTTATTGAAAATAAGTGTAAAACATGCAGACGCCGGTTGCTTTGAATTCAACCATCGATTTATTAAAAAAATATATGTTTTTATACACTCATTCCCCCGGCTCGGGTAGAAAATTGCTACAGGGTTTGCCGTTAGAAAAATCTACAGTAGCATGCCCGGAGTCGTGAATTTGTGCCCGGTTAATGACAATAGCCTCGCCACCTTTTCCACGGAACCAAAAAATGACAAACGTCTCTGGCGAACAGTGGGTGTACATACCTATATACTATCTGGTATTGTAAATGTAATATACCTACATATCTATTCATATCAGAAACTAATAGGTTTTATTGATTTGTTATAGGAAAATGGTGGTTATAATGGATATCGACAAATATTTTGAGCACAACCGAATGCAAATGGCCATGGAACATAACTCATTTAATGAAAATGAAAAAATGTTTCATGTGCCATAGAAAGACGAAGAAGAAGGCACCACCTCATTTTGTACTCAATACGGACAACGTCACTAATTTAAGACGACTGCTTAGCGTCAGCTACTTTTGGTGCAAAAATTGCAATTTGGCAGTATACGAGCACTACATAAGTGATGAATGCGAAGTTTGCCACTAATTTAATTATAAATAATTTTTGAATTTTTAAATATTTTTTGGGACTAATCCCACCACACATTTCCACCACTGTAACTCTTGTAAGCCAGAATCCACAATGGTCTCCGTATAAGACGGTTTTTTAAGAAACGCCTAAATCTAATAAATAAATTAAGCCTCTATTTAATTTTTTCCACAGTATTGGAAAAATATTAATGAGGTGTCATTCGAATCAGAAAAACGTTTAGATGTTTGATAAGTTTTATTTTTTTTATTGCTTATGGTGGCAAACAAGCTGACAGCACACCTGATGAGAAGTGTCACTGCCGCCCATGGACCTTCGCAATACCAAGGGTACAAGCTGGGTCGCTGCCTACCAATAGAAACCCCAAAAACCCACCCCAGTTGGGCTTCCGGCTCTCTCGCTCACCGAACGAAGCGCAATAGCACATTGTCATTAACTCAGACGTCGATCTTTTGCGCGAGTGTGGTACTATACCGGACGGACCGGCCCGCGGTTGTGGACAAAGAACTGTCCACAGCGTGGTCCTACCACTATTAGTAGAGGAGGCAATTTTCTAAAAGAAGTCCTACCTCCTTATCCAATAATATAATCCGAAAACTGGTGACTGATGACTCTGGCTTGAGCAAACCACGCTCACTTTGGACGTATTATATATAAAACAAAGTGCGCGCATGGTCTATTTATTTCCTTTAGGTATAGATGAAGTGGCAATGGGCAGGCCACATCGCTCGAAGAACCGACAGCCGCTGGGGAAAAAGGTTCTAGAGTGGCGACCAAGTACCGGACGACGCAGTGTAGGACGCAACTAGGTGAACAGACGATCTAGTGAAAGTTTCTGGACGTCGATAGATGCAAACGGCACAGGACCGCACTCTGTGGCGTACCATGAGGGAGGCCTACGTCCAGCAGTGGACGGCGATGGGCTGAAATGATGATAGATGAAAGACGAGTAAAAGGCATTGTTTTTCATAGCTTGCTTTTTAATAGCACCTTACAGACAGATTATTTGCATAAAAAACTCACAGCAATAATAGCGCTAAATACTTTACAAAAATACTTTACAAAAAAAGCATTATATCATGTATTCTAACAGAAATCCATTTCACAAAAATCGATTTTCATTTAAGGATATTCTTGATCATCAGCGTCAAAATGTACTCCAATTTGTTTGCGTACTGTGTCCATTAGCTTCGCCAGTAGGAGACTATCGTTATGAGTCATACGAGGTGATTCGATCAATCCTGCAAAGAATATCTTGCTGCATAAGAAAGTTTATTAACTAGGACTATTTCTGTCAACTAGTCGCAAGAACTATTTCTCTAATGACCTATGATTTTTAATGGAAATATCCAATAGCTTTTGTCTGAGCTCGAGGAAAAAGCTCACAGCTTTATGGTCGTTGCATACTTAAGCTTTTCCTGTATATCGACCAATTAAGAATACAACCTTTTAACAACCTGTGCTTCCCGTGGAAGGCCGGGAGAGGCCGGAGCAGAGTTTTACAGCGTTAATATACACTCCATACATTATCGCTGGAAAACTTAAAACCGAGTTCGTCAACCCTATTAATTAGCATTGCGATTATGATAATTTCCATCATGAAAATTCCTATGTCTAACGGATTTTGATAGGCTAATGGACAGATGAAGACAGACAAATATCTGATTCTATAATCAGTCTAAGTTAGTTTCTATAATCAGTTTAGTTAAGTTTAAGTTCTATAACTTCACCAACTTTAGCTACTGCTATTATCTGTTACCAGTTTGCACTTCCAGATCTCATTTTAAAATGGTTAATAATCACATTTCAACGATTATATGAATCCGTCATAAAGAATCATCATCATCATCTCAGCTCATATATGTCCCAATGTTGAGCTCGAGCCTGCTCCACACTAGGAGGGGAATTGTCTTACTTCCCTGCCAGTTAGACGTGTTGGTATAGGATTTTGTTTCGGATTTTTTGTCTCTTGCATAGATGTTATATGCGTTTTATATCCCTTAGTCGTCTCTTACGATCAACTAAGGGTAAGATTGGGGGTGGTGAATTGTATTCTTACTCCGTTACCACACGGAGAACAAAAAGAACAGCTTTGAAAATAATAAGCAGGCATACCTGCTCGGATGCACCTCGCTACTTCTAAAGCCTCGTAGACCAAACCTGCGCTGTTAACATGAATATATGGAATCTTTGAGGTGTGTAATGGATACTCTTTAGTTTGGCCATCGGAATAAGTTACTTTGTGTGGAAAATGGAATGGGTCTTGTAGCTGAAATAAAAAAAATATTAATAATTAACATATTTTGATTCCTAAATTGTAATACGTACAATATAAAAATATAAACTAAAGCATAAATTATTGGGGTCGTGTCGTGTGGGGTCGTGGGGTCAGAGTATCTGAAAGGGTAACCCGCCGGACGGACCAGAGAATATAGAACTCGGTAGGTACTGTTAGTCTGCCCAAATGGTGAAAGAGATTCAGTACGACAACGGGGTGTACAACCAATCCGGGCGGTTATGGCAGTGTATGACCGAAACCATAGCCTGCCCCAAAAGAAAAAAAAACAAAGTTCAAATGTCAGTATCTCAAATAAAATATAGTCTGCTGAATGTAAAGAAACTCGAAACCAGTCCTCTTTGAGTGGATAAAAGTAACTACCGGACTGCACAGAAAGGCTTAGTAGTTTAGATACCGACTCACCGTGCCGCTGGTTCGATTCCCGTGCAAGATAATACTTTGTACAATCCACAAATTGTTGCTTTGAATTTGGACGTAATTTACGCTCGTCAATTGTATTTTTTTATAAAATCTACCGCAATACAAGCATTATCATCTTATTGCAGTGTTGTCTTCAAAAAGAATGGCGTAAAATCAAAAGCAACATTATAATTCATTCGATATTATCAAATATAAATAGTGGTAGGACCACGCTGTTGACAGTTCTCTGTCTACAGCCGCGGGTCGGTCCGTCCGGTGTAGTACCACACTCTTGCAGAAGATCGACGTCTGAGTAATGGCAATGTGCTATTGCGCTTCGTTCGATGAGCGAGAGAGCCGGCAGCTCAACTGGGTGCGTTTAGGGTTTGTATTGTTAGGCAGCGGACCCTAAAGGTCCATGGGCGGCAGTAACACTTACCACCAGTTGTATTGCTTGCTCGTTTGCCACCACAAAAAATAAAAATAGACAAGAATCACTCACCGTAATATGCCCGTTGGTACCATAAATAGTAGCGTTATTGCATAGTTTTAGTTTGGTTTGTGCATTCAGCACAGCCCTTCTATCACTGCTATACTCTAAGATCATTGTCTCCCATACATCGACACCTGATTCATTCAGTCCACCAATTGCTGTTAATTTAGTAGGTTCTTCTTTAAATACGTACTGAGATAAATTTAATAGGTATATACCAACATCTATGACTGCGCTACCGCCCAACTCCTTTTTGCTAAAACATATTACGTTTTTATAATGGACTATCGGTGTTAAGTTTAAATCATCATCATCATCATCATCGTCGTCTTGGCTCATACACGTTTCACTGTTAGGCTCGAGCCTCTTACACAATAGGAAGGAAATTGACCTGATATACCACGCTGGTCAGACGTGTTGATAGGAGGAGAGGTCAGGAGGAGGAGCTAGGAGGACGAGACGGGAGGGGAGGATAGGAGGAGATTGGAGTAGGAGATAGGAGTATGAGTTAAGAGATAGGAGTAGGCGGGGATGGGAGTAGGAGGAGATAGGAGTAGGAGGAGATTCGTAGATGAGAAGATAGGAAAATGAGGCGAATTCTAAAAAAAAATCTAGGGTTTTATTTAGAATTTTCTTCTCTTGCGTTTATCATAAATGATTATGCATATTGTAATCCCTTGGTCTTCTTTTACTATACCCGAGGACAAGAAAGGGAATAAAGTGTAGTGGTATTATTATTAGCATTATTTTAGTATTGAAAGCGATAGCTCGTGTATTTATTGCGAAGCTGTTTTGACGAATCCTCTGTACAAGAGAAAACTTTTGCCAGCCCATTTGACAGGCGTGGCGATTATGGTATAAGCTTCCTATTGTGGGGAAGACCTTGCTCAACAGAGGACATCAATAGACTGATGGATGGATAGATGAATGCAAGAACTTATCAAAAAGCTTACAACAATCGTTCAGAGTCCACACTTATACCAAAATTTGCTTCAATAAATTTGACCTCCCCAATATTGCCAGAATTAAGTTCTTTCTCTAAATCTAGATAAGCTGGAGAGAAGCGGGTCCAGACAGCTTCCATCAAAAATAAATTATTTTTCTTGGAGAGATTAATGAGACTCTGTGTTTGTTTTTGATTATACGTTAGTGGTTTCTCGCACAGCACATGTTTGCCGTTATCCAGTGCCAGTTTTGTGAGTGGATAGTGATCAAAATTCAATGCGCCAATGTACACCACATCTGGAAGAAAGCGATGCATAATACTACATTTGAATGATCGATCGTCATAATTACGGCTCACATTCTCCAATTGCTGGTATCGAACCGCCTGCACAATGGCAGACAAGGGCATCGCCAGCTTATGACTAAAGAGGGGCAATTTTAAAAGGCGATTTTAAAAACGGTTAATTGCTCGCACTTTGTTCGCTTTGCAGCTAGCTACATTTGATCTAGGGGGGGCAACTGCCCCCCCCTAGAGAGGCTGCTCCCCCTTGGCGACGCCCTTGATGGCAGAGATAATAATTTTAAAATTGGGATTTAATCTAATGTCCTATTTGGAATGAATCATAAATTAAGTTATAATATCAAACAATTGTCATTACATAGTGGATGTTTAACAGTATGAAGGTTTAATACCTGATCGCGAGCCACTGGCAGTTGTTGGCCAGTTGGATTTAAATATCGAATAGAATAGAATTTAAATTTAATTTTTGAATGTATGTCATTTATACATACATAGGTACATATCGTCACGCCATATCCCTTGCAGGGTAGGCAGAGAGAACAGAGTGCCAGAGAACTCTATCCTTGCATACTTCACTCGCTTCTTCAACATTCATAATTCTCTTCATACCCTCCTCTTCCAGTTTCGGAGACTCTTGACTCCACCTTCTTTCAGCACGTGACCAATCTGGTCTAGGTAGGTGAGTCTCGGTCTCCCCCGGTACCTACATCCTTTCACTTTCGCATTGTATATCTTCTTAACCAGACGTTCGTTCGGCATTCTTTCCACATGTCTGAACCATCGGAGCATTCCCTTTCGCATCTTTACACCAATACTCTCTTTCATACCTACTCGCTCTCTTACGTCGTCGTTGCGAATGCGGTCGGTCAGCCTAACTCTGGGGGGGGCACAGTTAAAACATTACTTATTTTTACTGATCGTCGCGCCGCCTACAGATTGTTTGTACAAACATAGCTGCCATTTTGTTGTAATTGTCAAAAGTTTGACAACTGAGAATTGTTATTTTTTTGTTCCTAGCGTATGTACTTATTGTCAATAATCTATTTTCGGTTATTAATGTTCGTTCTGGAAATTATCTCAATTTTCATTATTAAGTTTATACTATTGCCGTTTCGTTAACGGCTTATATGTTATTTTTATATTTCAGGGTAGGTTTCATAGTAAAGGAAAATCCTATATAATTACATACACACAATATGTAGATACGTAGGTATACATGTATATTACTTCAACTTTAGTTCACCGCCTTAGCTCTAGGCAGCAGCACTTTCCATACATGCATATTTTACCATCGAGTTGCCACTCTTTTTCAGTTAATATAATTTTACTCTTTGGCCTAACTCCACAGATTTTCCGTAGAGCATTTCGACCGCATTAATTTTATTATGTCATTTATAGTAATAATAAAATTGTAAGATATGTTGTCGAACAAAATACATATTTGTTGAATCACCAAACAGTCCACCACCAAAAATTCCATGTTTTATTGCAAAATGATTAATCAAATAACCCTAATCTAGGTTTAACATTGGCAAATGCTCTGAAACAGGCCGGAACGACAACAGGCTTAACGATATACAAACCAAATCGATCTTAAATTACTGACATACGTTTGTCATCATATCGAGTGGTGAATATTGTATTGTCCACCTATTGCCGCATGGACTAATTAAGGTCTTAGTACGTACCAATTATCCGTGTTATTGGTAGAGTAAGAATATAATACACCACCTCGTGTGTACCATCTTACCAGTGGGTGATCGTAGGAGACGGCTGTCGACTAAGGGATATAAAACGCATATAACATTTAAGCGAGAGAAAGAAAACTCGAATGAAAACCCTCTACCAACACGACTGACCAGCCTGGTAGGTCAATTTCCCTTTCATTACGGGGGCGGCTCGAAGTCAGCAGTGGAACATATATGAGCTAAGATGAAACGTACCAATATCCTTGCTCTCAGCTAACTCTTTATAACTGTCGAACACTTTCTCAATACCATGGAGTTTAGCAAACTCTGTGGCCCTATTCTTGTCTCGTGCAGCTATACCAATGAAAACTTGATTTCCATTATCAGGATACGAATTGACGGCGTTAACGAAGTCATGGCTGATTCTCCCAGCGGTCATAACACCCCAACGCAGTGCCATCTGAAATTCGCATACCAGTTAACAGGCAACCAGCCTAGTAATATTCGTTCTTTTTTTATTCTAATTATATATTAGAACTTCTTAGAATATAAAAATAGCATTGACAGAGTTAGCGCTTGAGGAATTTTGTTTCAGTCAAGTAAGAGTAGTACAGAAATAAGAAAAAGCATTATTTTAACTTCCACGAGTTAATAAAGATATTAATTATACCTAATCCGACCGTAAATTCTAGCTGTTACAAATAAAAATGCATTATTTTTTTTATAATGTAATCTTAATAAACTTATATGTATTTATTTATTTAAGTCTCAGTAATAAATAAAAAAAATTCTATTCGAAGCCAGTCGGCTTTAATGCAGGTCTTTTATCTGTCGGACTATGAATCTAAGGATTTACGTCCTTTCCAAGACAAATTTAATCACCGCTTGTTTTAGAAAATTCTTAAGCGACTTAAGGTCAGCGTGTCGTTTAGAACAGGCTATGTTTTATAAAACTGACTATAATTTGTAGTCCAAGGCATTCAGATTTGGGCTAATACTTCAGCTCTTATAAAGTCTGGAACATTCACCGCGAGCCAAGTTTGGGTAATTCGTGCCTTGTGACCAAATAGTCTTGCTGGTAAGTTCAATGCACATTATTAAAAAGAGTAGGTATTGCTAAGAGGTTTCATCACACGATCTAAGGCAGTCTTTTGATATACTTTGGCTGAAGTCTTCACTCTTTTTAAACAAAAATGAAGCTTTGTGTTTCTCTTATAAGACACAACCCACCGAATCATGACTGACGCAGACAAATGACCACGTAGCAAGCTCTTTTAGAACTACACACTTTATCATGTTGCTTTTTATTCTTTTCAATTGTGCAAATTATTCCCAGTGACAACGATATTTCTGCGAAATTCACCCGCGTATCGGTACAGCAAGGATTTCGATGGTGCTACTCACTCTCCTTAATAGCTTGGCCAGGAACACGCTATCAGTGGCGATTTATTGCGGGGCGTTCTATGACGGCAATTTCTATAGTGGCAATGACGCCAGGAGATGTCGTACTTGGGGATAATGCGAGCATTTTCTACGCACATGGCACAGCGCTCGGCGCAAACAAACGTATACGCGCGGGATCAAAGGTATTGTGATGCTACGACATAGAGCGGTGTGAGCAGCGGTAAACTGGAGCGACATTTCGAGACAAATTATTTTAGACGAGAAACTTCATCATCTCAGCATAAGTCCTACTATTGGGTTCGAGCCTCCTCCATAGTGGGAGGGAAATTGACCTACTACACCACGCTGGTCAGACTGTTTGGTATTGGGTTTTGTTTTAGGTTTCCTTCTTTGACATCAATGTTATATGCGTTTTATATCCCTAAGTCGTCTCTTACGATCACCCACGGGTAATACAGGAGGTGGTGAATTGTATTAATCTTACTCTGTCGCCACATGGAAGAAACAAGAAATTAAAATTAAAAAAATAAAGCTTTTAAGTTGTAACAATATTTATGGCCAAACTAGTTACAAATATACCGGCAACGTATTTAAAATACATAAAGGTATTTATATATGATTTATATAAATTGTAAACAAACACTTTTACCTATTATATATTTATGTACATGTGTCTATAGTCCCTGTAGTACTGTGGCCATATAAGTTCATTGGAGAACAAAAAGGATATATATCACCAGTGTGCAATATAAACTCAAAGGAGGGTTGACATCAGGCAGGCAAACTTTGATAGCACTGATATATCAGTTTTGAGAGAATCCACTTTACTGGATAGTTTTTAATAGGGATTTAAATCATATAGATGACTTTTAGCTAAATGTGTTCAAAATATTATTACTTGTGAAGTTTAGTGAGATATCTACTCATCCTGTCTTTGAGAAGTCTAGTCAGTTTCTAACAATATCTACTAACTTCTAACTATCTATACCATTAGAAACTACTTAGATATTGAATATTTTGATAATTTAATTCCTGTGAATAAAGCTACATTGAAAAATTGCATGTCTTACAATTACTAACTAAGGATAATATTTGGAGTTATAGAAAAACTTTCTCAATTTTTTTTCTACCAATATAAATTGCAAATCTGCCTTTTAAGATGATATTTTTCAGATAGGTTTGAGTTCAAAATTGTACAATTCTCAGGACATCCTCCCATACCTAAATTAAAGCTCTGAATTAAATAGTTAGCCCAAAAAAATGTTTTGGTCCTATAAAACTACTTCCTACTTGGACAGAGTTGTAGAAATTTGATATGCATGATATTATAAAATTTTCTTTAACTTTCTTTTAATAAATTATCATTCCTTGTGCATAATTAGTCGTCCAAATTAATTGTAATTCCAGAGATTACTCTGGAATAGACAGAGAGACTAAAGGGTTCCAACAACAGAATGCAACTGAACTCAGATACATATTACCAAGTGAAAAATTGACACTATAGTTCAATTTATTCAGTAATTTGGTACTCTAAACATGTCAATTTTATAAGCGTTTTATAATTGGCAAATTCAGTATCTAATGCTGCCCAAGTCAATGAGTATTCAATCTCTTTTTTTTCTACATTATAAGTATAAATTTCAAATTACAATTGTTTGAATTTCATTCAATTATTCGTAGTAGCATTAGTAATTTTCCTATATATTTCTATGATCTGGTTGATACAGATGGCCGGAGATTGTAAAAATCATGTAGTGGATTCTGCAATTTTTCTAGTCATTGAAAAGGTTCTCAATTGCACATCTGATAAAAAATAACATTTAGACCTTGACTCTTTAAGATCAATCTCCCAACACAAATATCTTTACCCCATCTCCTCACTATACATCCTAGATAAATTCACTATAACCCATTAACATTTATCTCAGGTCTAATCACCATTGCTTTACATATAATCTCTAGGGTTCCTCCTCTTTCTCATCATTTTCCTGCTCTGATCTCAATTGCATGGGATCAAACCAATATGTATTTTTCTTCACACATATTGCAAAAGTTATTGATAATAGTTTCATGACCGGTCATCTCCCTGACCTTAAACCTCCTTAGAAATTTGACCAAACATCAGGTGGAGTTGGCCCAGGTCGCTATAAAGCTTTTAGTCGTCTTTTACGACATCCACGAGCAAAGCAAGGATTGGTAGTATTCGTAGCCGTCATCATACAGCAGAACTCCTTCCCTCAAGAATAAAAACCAACACCAAAACCTTGTTAAAATTCATAAGCTTAAGTACCTACATAGTATGAAAATATAATCTATATTAGTTAAATAGAAATACAAAACGTTAATATGCATTGCAAAAGTACAATATTTCGCCCCTTACCTCCAATATTTTTTTTTTAATTAGGTATTCTCAATACCCCTCCTGCGGCCAGTATTTTATCAGCAGTATTTTTTACGTGTAGGTAATACGTAAAAATATAGCAATCGACTATTATAAATTATATAAAAACCGCCGGCATAGACGGAGTATTATATTAGCATAAGCGTACTGAATAGTGGTGAGTCGTATTTATCGTCACTGTGAAATATCAATGATAATTTAAAATCACATCTTGTAACAGTGACAACCAAATACCAGTAGCAGCGACTGTGATCTGACGATATATCTTATAAATATAACTGTGACTGTGACTATGACGCACGCAGCAGTCTCGAAGTTGATAAAACGCAGCGACTGTGACAAAATATTATGTTTGTGCAAAATTAATAATAACAATTTATCTCTATATACAGATTTGTTTTTCAAGAGGTACCCAAATTTACATAGGAGGTTCAGATTCCATAGTATAATTGATTAGTGAAATAAAAACATGTTTTTATTTTCAAAAAAAAATACATTCTACATCTTAAACATTCCGAGATACACTAAATTTGATGACACTACGTTAGTTATTCAAAATTATAAACACACGCCACGCACACAAAGAAACACTCCCGATAAATCGAAGTTAGGTACTCAAGTAGAGATGAGTAGTTCCGGAGCGTAATAGTTCCGAGAACTATGTCTTTTGCCGGAACGATCTAGTTCCAATCCAACCACACGGCTGAGATAGTTCCATAGGTCCGAGTCGTTCCGACGACCGAGTCGTTCCGACGACCGAGTCGTTCCGACGACCGAATCGTTCCGACGACCGAGTAATAAAGTGTGCGTCATGCATGCGCCTAAATATTCTTCTATATATCGTCGTCGTCTATATATATCTTGGTTATCAGTCCTAACCCTGGCATGTCAAGTATGAGGGTAAATCAACTGGTATTCCGACAATTACTGACAAATAAACGGTACCTAAAAATAACTTGTATTTCGAAGTTTATAGCTCCTTCAAAATACTAAATTTGAAGGAGTTATAAACTTTGAAATATGGATCTTGAATGGCTGGAGCCGATTAAAATTATGTCCGCACATGTTACGTTGGATTGGATTGCATAATCATGTCATTAGAACCGATAGGATAGGACTCATGTACTATCGGTCAGCGGAACTAGATAGGTCCGCGAACATATTTCCTGGATATAGTTCCGACAGAAAAAGGAATCATTCCATGTCCGATCCGCTCCAGGACATGATTTGCACATGACTATACTCAAGTATTTCTTTGTCGGTATTTCGGTAAGCGTTCGGCAAAATTCGTAACCCCCATTGTACCCGCTGCGCACACGTCGATGTTCACCCCAATGAACTCTTAGTCTTGACCGTGACCTAATTATGAGCGCGTGCTAATTTTTATTTTTTATATCCAACGATGGTTATTAAATCATATAAGATATTCGAACCGCGAATATTAAAGAATGTGTGTATGGTGCTGGCTACTTTCTTAGTGCTGAAAGTTACGTGGTATGCGAAGTAAAAAAAATGCAAATTAGTGAGTAGGTATAGTGAGGCCCTTCATAGCAAAATGATTACTGCATTTAAGTGAAGTGAAAGGTGCTAGAACACAAATAACATTAAAAAACAATTTAAGCAAGTATTAAACGAATTGTACATTTATACACACTACACGATAGGGTTTTTTCATGGAACTAAATGAAAAGGTAAGTTTAATACCTAGTTGTAAATAGTACATTCCACTTTTTAAATACACCTTAATAAATACGAACATTAGTATGTATGTGGTTTTAAATAATAAACTAGTATTTTAATGTATCTGTTTATTATGGCAGCTCTAAGCCCTTTAAATAGTATGAAAGAAAATTTTAATCATAAACTTATTTACTATGTTACATGTGTTGGTAATTGGTTAATTACCAACACAATAACTGATACTGTTGTGACTGTTGTATTAGTGTGTGTATTCACTAAAATGTTGGTAGATAGGTGTCCATAACTTCTAACATGAACTTGTGTGCCTTCGATAATTGCTTACTTATGAATGGCCGTGCGTAAAAAAAAAGTTTGTCCATAAATCATGAATATTTTTAGATATTTTCAAATGTAAATAATTAGGTAATTACTAGTGATTTTAAATATTTTATATTTTTAATATAACCTTATTTATATGTAGAATATCCTAAAAAAAAATGGGTACTCTTAGAAAAACAATTCTGTATATATAATTCTTCTGTACGTGTGTTGACAGTGAACTCCATCTTAACGGCTGGACGGATTTTTTTGAAATTTTTTATGTGTATTCGAGGGGATTCAAGGATAGTTTAGATTCGCAATTGGACCCGATAGGTGGCGCCGTTGTCGTTATGTCAAACGGCTGGACCGATTGGGATGAACTCTTCTATGTATATTCCAATGGGTTCCTGGATGATTTCAAAACAAAATTGAACCCAATAGGTGGTGCTGCTGTCGGCATATCGCTTAAAGCATTTCCGAGCAGGACGTCTGCCGGGACAGCTAGTATTAATATATAGTTAATAATTATTAACTATTCAATTTTAGTTTCGGTGGTGAAACAACTACCTGCCTAGTATTTTATCACAGTTAACTGACACTAGTATTTTTAAATCACTGTCGCTGTGATATCTAGTGTCTGATTTTGCCTAGTATAACCCAACTCTAGCTGAACACTCAATAGTACTGAATTACCAAATACCAATATTTATAAAGGTCAATGCGGGCATTAGCTTGGTTCACCTATTCATTTATTCAATGCTATTTTAAGTAAACAGCTCAAACATTACGTTTAAAACTTGTTATTGACCTCCCCATTATTTTGTTGGCATATAATTAGCAACTTAACTGTCCCTATACAATAAAATTTACGACTACCCCACGTCCATCATATTTTCTTTTCTGTTGGATTAAAGAACATTCACATTGCCTAAAAAAACATTATTTCATAAAAAAAAATATTGTTTTTAATTTGTTTTGTATAGGTATTTGATTTTGTGACCCATATATGACTCATAAGCGTAGGATAAAAAAAATCTTTCCTAAGTTCTTTCAATGAGTCTCATGTGCACATACCGATTATAGACTATAAATTGCATTACAAATAGTCCATAATATTATATTATCTATTACCGCCATTAAATATTTGACTACCTACCCGCGCAATATTTACATTATCTACTATTTGAGGTTAATTTCATTTGATATTGTCTAAAATTGCTAGAAGAACTGTCACCACGGAAGAATTAGTCCATTTCTTAGAAAATTCTGATTCCGATGAAGACCCATTCAGCGATGGTAGCGATGATGAATATCAGTCCGAAGATAACGATGAATACAGCAAGGATACTGACGTAATTGCAAACTTTATAGCAAGTATTATGTACCCGATGACTTGATTGACGAAATGGTGTTTCACACTAATAATTATGCTCAGTTATTGAAACAAGTTCGTAATACGCAATTCAGCAGAATGACAAGATGGAAAGACGTATCACATGTACACATACCGACAGAATGTCAGAATATCACAAGGTATCTGTTTTGCAAGTTCAAGAAGAATTAGTACGATATTTCCTCGAGCCAGCAGCGACAACTACAGAACCGAACGTGCCGCAAAGACCTTCGCTGTCTCTGACTACAAGATCTTCAGGTTCTTCTTTTTCTTCTGATTACAGTCTTCAAGAAATTTCGCTCTCTTTTTCGAACTAATTTATAGTACCTATTATAGGTACTATAAATTAGTTCGAAAGAGATGCAGCGGTTGCTATGTCAAACTCAAAATTCAAGGGTAGTTGGCTTGTAAATCCAAACAAGTGCATAGGTACAGAGTGCAAAGCATGTAAAAAAGCATTTTATTTGGATTGCTACAACGAAAAACACATTTTATTAAACAGTTCATGTAATATTTTTTTCTAATAAAACGTTTTCTTTGTGTTTTATTTTAATTTTGTTTCATACTAATACAAAAGCCAATGCTTATAGGACTACTCATGATTATTATTCATCTTTAGTATAAAAAAAAACGTTTGCGAAATTTTATTTAATTTTCTTAAAATTCAAGTTTTTCGCTACAAGTTCTCGTAATATAAATTACTTATTAGTACATTATGCCACGTTCATAACAAAAATTTATCCCCAAATCGCATCAAAAAAAGAGTCACATGTGACTCATGAACTTATTCCTAAAGCTCATCATGAGTCGTATGTGACCATGGAAGTAATAAGTACTCTGTACAACAGGAATGAGCTCTATCTGTGCATCTTGCAGCAGAAATAAAGAAAATAAAACCTTATGCTAAGGTAGTAAGAGTCTTGTTGCGCGCAAAATAAAAATGAAGCCGAGTGAGAGGGCAACCAGTGTACCCTGTGTCCCATTCTAACAGTGGACTAAGAATTGCCAGAGTTAAGTTGATTTCAATCCTTTCCTTGTTGGTAGAAAAATATGCGATTGATGTAATGTAATGAAGTAAAAACATTTACTTCTAAAATGTTTTTAAATATAAATAATAATGTATTACCGACATATTAAAGCAATATTATTTGTTGCTAAGTGTAAAACCTCATTAAAGTCAAGTAAGAGTAGTACAGAAATAAGAAAAGGCATTATTTCAACTTCCACGGGTTAATAAAGATATTAATTATACCTAATCCGACCGTAAATTCTAGCTGTTACAAATAAAAATGCATTAATTTTTTTATAAAATAATGTAATCTTAATAAACTTATATGTATTTATTTATTTAAGTCTCAGAATCTCTCTAATAAATAAAAATAATTATATTCGAAGCCAGTCGTCTTTAATGCAGGTCTTTTATCTGGCTGACCATGAATCTATGGATTTACGCCCTTTCCAAGACAAATTTAATCACCGCTTGTTTTAGAAAATTCTTAAGCGACTTAAGGTCAGCGTGTCGTTTAGAACAGGCTATGTCTTATAAAACTGACTATAATTTGTAGTCTAAGGCATTCAGATTTGGGCTAATGCTTCAGCTCTTATAAAGTCTGGAATATTCACCGCGAGCCAAGTTTGGGTAATTCGTGCCTTGCGACCAGATAGTCTTGCTGGTAAGTTCAATGTACATGACTATTTGGTATAGGGTTTTAGGTTTTAGGTTTCCTTCTTTGGCATAAATGTTATATGCGTTTTATATCCCTAAGTCGTCTCTTACGATCACCCACGGGTAATACAGGAGGTGGTGAATTGTATTAATCTTACTCTGTCACCACATGGAAGAAACAAGAAATTGCAATTAAAAAAAAATAAAGTTTTTAAGTTGTAACAATATTTATGGCCAAACTAGTTACAAATATACCGGCAACGTATTTAAAATACATAAATGTATTTATATATGATTTATATAAATTGTAAACAAACACTTTTACCTATTATATATTTATGTACATGTGTCTATAGTCTCTGTAGTACTGTGGCCATATAAGTTCATTGGAGAACAAAAATCACCAGTGTGCAATATAAACTCAAAGGACGGTTGACATCAGGCAGGCAAACTTTGATAGCACTGATATATCAGTTTTGAGAGAATCCACTTTACTGGATAGTTTTTAATAGGGATTTAAATTTTATCATATAGATGACTTTTAGCTAAATGTGTTCAAAATATTATTACTTGTAAAGTTTAGTGAGATATCTACTCATCCTGTCTTTGAGGAGTCTAGTCAGTTTCTAACAATATCTACTAACTTCTAACTATCTCTACCATTAGAAACTACTTAGATATTGAATATTTTGATAATTTGATTCCTGTGAATAAAGCTACATTGAAAAATTGCATGTCTTACAATTACTAACTAAGGATAATATTTGGAGTTATAGAAAAACTTTCTCAATTTTTTTTTCTACCAATATAAATTGCAAATCTGCCTTTTAAGATGATATTTTTCAGATAGGTTTGAGTTCAAAATTGTACAATTCTCAGGACATCCTCCCATACCTAAATTAAAGCTCTGAATTAAATAGTTAGCCCAAAAAAATGTTTTGGTCCTATAAAACTATTGCCTACTTGGACAGAGTTGTAGAAATTTGATATGCATGATATTATAAAATTTTCTTTAACTTTCTTTTAATAAATTATCATTCCTTGTGCATAATTAGTCGTCCAAATTAATTGTAATTCCAGAGATTACTCTGGAATAGACAGAGAGACTAAAGGGTTCCAACAACAGAATGCAACTGAACTCAGATACATATTACCAAGTGAAAAATTGACACTATAGTTCAATTTATTCAGTAATTTGGTACTCTAAACACGTCAATTTTATAAGCGTTTTATAATTGGGAAATTCAGTATCTAATGCTGCCCAAGTCAATGAGTATTCAATCTCTTTTTTTTCTACATTATAAGTATAAATTTCAAATTACAATTGTTTGAATTTCATTCAATTATTCGTAGTAGCATTAGTAATTTTCCTATATATTTCTATGATCTGGTTGATACAGATGGCCGGAGATTGTAAAAATCATGTAGTGGATTCTGCAATTTTTCTAGTCATTGAAAAGGTTCTCAATTGCACATCTGATAAAAAATAACATTTAGACCTTGACTCTTTAAGATCAATCTCCCAACACAAATATCTTTACCCCATCTCCTCACTATACATCCTAGATAAATTCACTATAACCCATTAACATTTATCTCAGGTCTAATCACCATTGCTTTACATATAATCTCTAGTGTTCCTCCTCTTTCTCATCATTTTCCTGCTCTGATCTCAATTGCATGGGATCAAACCAATATGTATTTTTCTTCACACATATTGCAAAAGTTATTGATAATAGTTTCATGACCGGTCATCTCCCTGACCTTAAACCTCCTTAGAAATTTGACCAAACATCAGGTGGAGTTGGCCCAGGTCGCTATAAAGCTTTTAGTCGTCTTTTACGACATCCACGAGCAAAGCAAGGATTGGTAGTATTCGTAGCCGTCATCATACAGCAGAACTCCTTCCCTCAAGAATAAAAACCAACACCAAAACCTTGTTAAAATTCATAAGCTTAAGTACCTACATAGTATGAAAATATAATCTATATTAGTTAAATAGAAATACAAAACGTTAATATGCATTGCAAAAGTACAATATTTCGCCCCTTACCTCCAATATTTTTTTTTTATTAGGTATTCTCAATACCACTCCTGCGGCCAGTATTTTATCAGCAGTATTTTTTACGTGTAGGTAATACGTAAAAATATAGCAATCGACTATTATAAATTATATAAAAACCGCCGGCATAGACGGAGTATTATATTAGCATAAGCGTACTGAATAGTGGTGAGTCGTATTTATCGTCACTGTGAAATATCAATGATAATTTAAAATCACATCTTGTAACAGTGACAACCAAATACCAGTAGCAGCGACTGTGATCTGACGATATATCTTATAAATATAACTGTGACTGTGACTATGACGCACGCAGCAGTCTCGAAGTTGATAAAACGCAGCGACTGTGACAAAATATTATGTTTGTCACATTGTTGCAAAATTAATAATAACAATTTATCTCTATATACAGATTTGTTTTTCAAGAGGTACCCAAATTTACATAGGAGGTTCAGATTCCATAGTATAATTGATTAGTGAAATAAAAACATGTTTTTATTTTCAAAAAAAAATACATTCTACATCTTAAACATTCCGAGATACACTAAATTTGATGACACTACGTTAGTTATTCAAAATTATAAACACACGCCACGCACACAAAGAAACACTCCCGATAAATCGAAGTTAGGTACTCAAGTAGAGATGAGTAGTTCCGGAGCGTAATAGTTCCGAGAACTATGTCTTTTGCCGGAACGATCTAGTTCCAATCCAACCACACGGCTGAGATAGTTCCATAGGTCCGAGTCGTTCCGACGACCGAGTCGTTCCGACGACCGAGTCGTTCCGACGACCGAATCGTTCCGACGACCGAGTAATAAAGTGTGCGTCATGCATGCGCCCAAATATTCTTCTATATATCGTCGTCATCTATATATATCTTGGTTATCAGTCCTAACCCTGTCATGTCAAGTATGAGGGTAAATCAACTGGTATTCCGACAATTACTAACAAATAAACGGTACCTAAAAATAACTTGTATTTCGAAGTTTATAGCTCCTTCAAAATACTAAATTTGAAGGAGTTATAAACTTTGAAATATGGATCTTGAATGGCTGGAGCCGATTAAAATTATGTCCGCACATGTTACGTTGGATTGGATTGCATAATCATGTCATTAGAACCGATAGGATAGGACTCATGTACTATCGGTCAGCGGAACTAGATAGGTCCGCGAACTAGGTATGCGTCCGATATATCAAAACGAATCTGAAATCGGATTTCAGTCAGAAATCGTATCGTATCGATATTCAACACTATACAAACTGATTTTAGAAAACGTATTTCGGCAGAAACTAAATCAACACATATCAAAACAAAACGACGAAAACGCAAACTAATAATAAATCTAATCATCGCGCAATCGTTTTCTATTGCTAGTTTTGCAAACCAAACCAATATTTGAAAACTTACTAACTATCTCTTTCACTCCGCTAAGCGATCGCTTAGTCAGAATGAGAGAAAGCGAATTTCATTAAAATTCGCCTCCTTTCATTCTAACTAAGCGATCGTTTAGTGCAGTGAAAGAGATGGAGAGAATTGCGGTTTCTAAGAAACTAAGAATGGCAGATTGATACGAAACAGAATTATACGGGACAGGGAATAAGATCTATATCAGAATGCAACTACTTCCATGATAATATTACGCAATACGTTTAAGTTTTGCGTTTGTTAAATAGATTTTTTGAATTATTGGAGAGTTTTGATCCACACTTGACCTTGGTGATACGTGCAGTGTGCGCGTAATGTTATTTTTGTGTTCTCGTGAACTATATAATTATATAGGTATTTTATGATTCAATACTATACTAACGTATGTTAGTATCGTACATACGATTTGATGATAAATAAGAAATAACTATTAAATGTAAAATGGTAAGAAAAAAACCATACTAAAAATGTACATTATATAATATAATCATGAAATCATTGTAAATATGACGATTTTTAAATACGCCAGAAAGTTTTGTATCACACTCAAAACAAAACATTTTTGCTAGTCTAGTACTCTTTTAAGTTAAGCCTAGATAAAGCATGAAGGAAAATCGTACACCTAAATCCAATCAACAAAGAAACTAAAGAAAAATATTTTGAATGCGTTTGTTCGTTTACGTTTTTCGTTTGCTACGCTAAAATAACTAAAACCATCGAATATCGATCGAGACTAAGGTAAATCCGCTCCGACAATCGCTCTGGAAATCGATTTCTGAAATCGGTTTTTTAAATCGATTTCAATATCAGAAATCGAATTTGTATCGGTTTGCGTAAAAATCTGAAAACGCCCATCTCTACCGCGAACATATTGCCTGGATATAGTTCCGACAGAAAAAGGAATCGTTCCATGTCCGATCCGCTCCAGGACATGATTTGCACATGACTATACTCAAGTATTTCTTTGTCGGTATTTCGGTAAGCGTTCGGCAAAATTCAATTCAATTCAGTATCAGTTATTGTGTTGGTAATTGGTTAATTACCAACACAATAACTGATACTGTTGTGTCTGTTGTATTAGTGTGTGTATTCACTACAATGTTGGTAGATAGGTGTCCATAACTTCTAACATGAACTTGTGTGCGTTCGATAATTGCTTACTTATGAATGGCCGTGCGTAAAAAAAAAGTTTGTCCATAAATCATGAATATTTTTAGATATTTTCAAATGTAAATAATTAGGTAATTACTAGTGATTTTAAATATTTTATATTTTTAATATAACCTTATTTATATGTAGAATATCCTAAAAAAAAATGGGTACTCTTAGAAAAACAATCCTGTATATATAATTCTTCTGTACGTGTGTTGACAGTGAACTCCATCTTAACGGCTGGATGGATTTTTTTGAAATTTTTTATGTGTGTTCGAGGGGATTCAAGGATAGTTTAGATTCGCAATTGGACCCGATAGGTGGCGCCGTTGTCGTTATGTCAAACGGCTGGACCGATTGGGATGAACTCTTCTATGTATATTCCAATGGGTTCCTGGATGATTTCAAAACAAAATTGAACTCAATAGGTGGTGCTGCTGTCGGCATATCGCTTAAAGCATTTCCGAGCAGGACGTCTGCCGGGACAGCTAGTATTAATATATAGTTAATAATTATTAACTATTCAATTTTAGTTTCGGTGGTGAAACAACTACCTGCCTAGTATTTTATCACAGTTAACTGACACTAGTATTTTTAAATCACTGTCGCTGTGATATCTAGTGTCTGATTTTGCCTAGTATAACCCAACTCTAGCTGAACACTCAATAGTACTGAATTACCAAATACCAATATTTATAAAGGTCAATGCGGGCATTAGCTTGGTTCACCTATTCATTTATTCAATGCTATTTTAAGTAAACAGCTCAAACATTACGTTTAAAACTTGTTATTGACCTCCCCATTATTTTGTTGGCATATAATTAGCAACTTAACTGTCCCTATACAATAAAATTTACGACTACCCCACGTCCATCATATTTTCTTTTCTGTTGGATTAAAGAACATTCACATTGCCTAAAAAAACATTATTTCATAAAAAAAAATATTGTTTTTAATTTGTTTTGTATAGGTATTTGATTTTGTGACCCATATATGACTCATAAGCGTAGGATAAAAAAAATCTTTCCTAAGTTCAATGAGTCTCATGTGCACATACCGATTATAGACTATAAATTGCATTACAAATAGTCCATAATATTATATTATCTATTACCGCCATTAAATATTTGACTACCTACCCGCGCAATATTTACATTATCTACTATTTGAGGTTAATTTCATTTGATATTGTCTATAATTGCTAAAAGAACTGTCACCACGGAAGAATTAGTCCATTTCTTAGAAAATTCTGATTCCGATGAAGACCCCTTCAGCGATGGTAGCGATGATGAATATCAGTCCGAAGATAACGATGAATACAGCAAGGATACTGACGTAATTGCAAACTTTATAGCAAGTATTATGTACCCGATGACTTGATTGACGAAATGGTGTTTCACACTAATAATTATGCTCAGTTATTGAAACAAGTTCGTAATACGCAATTCAGCAGAATGACAAGATGGAAAGACGTATCACATGTACACATACCGACAGAATGTCAGAATATCACAAGGTATCTGTTTTGCAAGTTCAAGAAGAATTAGTACGATATTTCCTCGAGCCAGCAGCGACAACTACAGAACCGAACGTGCCGCAAAGACCTTCGCTGTCTCTGACTACAAGATCTTCAGGTTCTTCTTTTTCTTCTGATTACAGTCTTCAAGAAATTTCGCTCTCTCTTTCGAACTAATTTACAGTACCTATTATAGGTACTATAAATTAGTTCGAAAGAGATGCAGCGGTTGCTATGTCAAACTCAAAATTCAAGGGTAGTTGGCTTGTAAATCCAAACAAGTGCATAGGTACAGAGTGCAAAGCATGTAAAAAAGCATTTTGTTTGGATTGCTACAACGAAAAACACGTTTTATTAAACAGTTCATGTATATTTTTTTCTAATAAAACGTTTTCTTTGTGTTTTATTTTAATTTTGTTTCATACTAATACAAAAGCCAATGCTTATAGGACTACTCATGATTATTATTCATCTTTAGTATAAAAAAAAAACGTTTGCGAAATTTTATTTAATTTTTTAAAATTCAAGTTTTTCGCTACAAGTTCTCGTAATATAAATTACTTATTAGTACATTATGCCACGTTCATAACAAAAATTTATCCCCAAATCGCATCAAAAAAAGAGTCACATGTGACTCATGAACTTATTCCTAAAGCTCATCATGAGTCGTATGTGACCATGGAAGTAATAAGTACTCTGTACAACAGGAATGAGCTCTATCTATGCATCTTGCAGCAAAAATAAAGAAAATAAAACCTTATGCTAAGGTAGTAAGAGTCTTGTTGCGCGCAAAATAAAAATGAAGCCGAGTGAGAGGGCAACCAGTGTACCCTGTGTTCCATTCTAACAGTGGACTAAGAATTGCCAGAGTTAAGTTGATTTCAATCCTTTCCTTGTTGGTAGAAAAATATGCGATTGATGTAATGTAATGAAGTAAAAACATTTACTTCTAAAATGTTTTTAAATATAAATAATAATTTATTACCGACATATTAAAGCAATATTATTTGTTGCTAAGTGTAAAACCTCATTAACGCAAACATTTTGCGATTGGGGTATAGGTTTTCTTTTATATGTATGAAATACGGACACCTGTCCTGACAACCCCACATGAAATCATAAATAATAATAATAACATAATTTGTTAGTGAAGAATTACGGTGACCATGCATGACTGTTCAATCCTAGTTCAAGAACAAATAACTTAAATACCTATGTATTTTTTATTTTTTTATGAAAATAACTTTGTTTAGATTTCAAATTTCCTAAAGATCTTAATGTTCCTAACATTAAGTTCTTTAGAAAATTTAGGAACAAAAAGAAAGCTATTGTGGAAGAATGTAATAAAGATCAGTCGACATGATCGACATCAATAGATGATTTGTTAGATCTCGTAGATAACGCTTGTGTTTCAGATTTTAAACTGAACATTATTTTTTATATTGCTGGATATATCGTGAATGGGATGATTCACAAAATTTCTTGTTCAAATTGTGTGGTGTTATTGGATCACAACACCATAGAACACTGTTTATTACATTATTAAATCAATCGTTAAAAAACGCAAACAAAAATAAAATTATCATGTAGGTATGTCGTCCGAGAATTTTATAGCAAACTACATACATCGTTAGAATCAGCACATCCTCCTCAATCTATATTTGAAGATCCACATGATATTCTATTGATGAAGGCGTTAGCGAATTCATATCTCAATTTACGTTTAACTCAATGCAAAATTAGAATCAATGAAACATATAAGGAATAAGCTGGGTTTGCGGCAGAAACTTCACAAGACTGTCTTATTTAGCAATGTCTGATTTAGAATTAAACTTAAATGTAAACTTAACTGTTTTTTCTTAATTAAATATACCACACACCACCTTATCGTAATTTTATCTCAGTCCAGCTGCATGTCGTGTCCCACAAGGACCAGTAGATAAGTACCTACCTATATGACGCGAGTGTGAAAAGCAAGCAAAAACAGGAAATGTATAGTGCCACAAAGGGCAAGTTTAGAATTAGCATCTTCGATTAAAATCCATCTGAAGCAATGATCTGCTGACGTCAGATCACAAATATTTTTTATAATTATTGTCCTTAAATCATATTTCAATATGATCACCATCGCCAGAGATAAAAGGTACAGTTCTGAGCTCTTGCTCGGCTTCAATTTTGCGACAACAGCTCATTCATTTTTTTTTTTTTTTTTTTTTGGTAACGCAGTGGTTAAAAATGCATTTGTCGCATACCCGCCCCGGGCGGGGTATGTGGGACTCACAGGCCCTGAAGGGGACACTGAATACCCACTAAAACATACCAACTGCGAGCTGTTAGCCGAAGGGGCTTTTACAGCTTAACCGGACTGCGGGCGAGCCTGAAGGCTCTCAACCCGATAACAGCTCATTCCTGTTGTACAGAGTACTTATTACTTCCATGTATGTGACTCATTGGACAGTCAAGTTGTTAGGGATGTAAACAAAATATCGATGTTTTCAAATATCGATATTATTATATCGTTCATAAACATCGATGTTTTAACATTTCAAAACAAAAAACTTTCAAAATAAGTTTGTCAAAACTGTAAAAGCACATTTACGACTCTACTCTTCTGTGATAAATAGAAGGATATGGATACCTACGTGTAATTTAAATGTCCATAAGGGAAAGACATTGAATAACGTGCCTCCGTACTTATAAATTAAAAAAAAAAATCTATATTTTCAACTCGCCTTTATACTTTCATGAATCGAATTTGGGAAACGAATCGGGATTTCAAGTTTTTTGGCGACGAAAATTTAAATCGCTTTTATGTATAGTATTTTTTTTGCTATAGTATTCTTTTTTTTTTCTATGTGTGCACAAGTAGGTAAATTAGTTGATAAAAATCATCAATTGATTTAATTGAACTAGTCACAAGACAATTTGTTTGATCGAAGGAAAACTATGTCCTCAAAAGAGGATTCGATTATTCCATATCGTTTTATAAGCAGCTTACCCGTTTGTATTGAACATTTCATGTTTATAGGTTGCTTATAGTTCATCTAATCTAAGAAGTGCATTTTGACGTTTTGCATTTTTTAATACATAATAACCTCGGTCAAACGTATACACATGATTGTAAATACTAAATCTGAAATTTTAAACAACTATTAAGTTATTTACATAATTAACATTGCGGGTGACTTTCTTGTACAATACTCTAATGTTGAAACTCCTAAAACTAATTTAAAATAGAAATAACATGGTAAATAGTAATTGTTAGTAACGAACTAACAATGTCACGTCATCACGTTCTATACAGTAGTGCTTGACAACTTCCAATTCACGATTATCCAAATAATCGGTAAAAATATTAGAATAATACAATTAATCGAATAGAGATTTTGACAGAGATGTACATTTCGACACTTTGATTGATGAGAAAATAATTATTAATGTTCGCGACGCTGATAATTCAAGTAATAGTAGTAATTCTTAATAAATAACCATAATCAAATCCAGTTTTTGTTTTTAATTAACCTAATCCTACTAAATATGATGAATAGAATCGGGGGTGGTGAATTTCTTACAGAAAACAGGTTCAGTAGGAAAAATGCCATCATATTTTAATAAGTATGAATTTTAATTCTTGTTTCAAATTATGTTTAGTTTTCGTTAATGCTTTTTAATTTACCCTTATATCACCAGTGCAATGTCGTGTAACTCAGAATGATTTCTATAAAAGGCACCAAGTTTTGATCGTCACAAAAATCCGAGAACCGCTTTTAATTATCTTTATACCAGCAAGAAATTAAATTAACAAATAAAATAAGGCGACGTGAATGATATAGACGATAAAACATACTTTATAACATTGATTTTCTTATCCTCAACCTTAAAACTTCTAACTCTTCTTATCATAATATGTAAAAATTCTCCGCAAGGCCTTTTTTTATGGGGTGGACTTTGGACGTGGTCTCGCCCCGTCAAATCGGTCCGGGGTGACGGAAGAAGCGGCGCGTGACCCCACCATGCAACTCTCCGCTCTTCGCCGTGCGAGCGGGCCACCGATACCCGATCTTTGTCTTCGGTGGCCGGGCCTAAGTATCTATTTTCTCTAAGTACAGATGAAAGAAGAGTAAAACGTTTTTGAAGAGTTGCTATCTGATCGCACTTAACTGAGGGGCAGTCGACAGATAGTTTATTTGCATAAAAATACATTAGAAAAATATTTTACAAAAATATAATTATTAGCACATTAACAATTTCAGAAAATCGATTGAAGTTAATTTAAGGATATTCTTGATCATCGGCATCAAAATGTACTCCAATTTGTTTGCGTACTGTGTCCATTAGCTTCGCCAGTAGGAGACTGTGGTTGTGACTCATACGAGGTGATTCAATCAATCCTGCAAAGTATATTTTACTGTATCAGAAAATATAGTCTATTTTAATTTAAACTTAGCATTTTCTTCTTGAATGAAACCCAAGTTATAATTCTTTCTACTCGGGAGTAACTTCAACTTCTCTGAGGATGATAAATTATTGACAAAAATTTCCAATAGCCTTTTGTTGGACTCTAAGAGAAAACTGCTAACAGTCGTCGCATATTTAAACTTTTGTTGAGAATACATACAGAAGCCCTTTCGTCCTGAGAAACTCAACACCACTAAGCAATCTGCTAAGCATGTCGATAATGGCACTGTATCAGCAGCTATCCGTGGATTGACGGAGTAAGAATACAAATCACCACCCTCTATCTTATCCGTGGGTGAACGTAAGAGACGGCTAAGGGATACAAAAGGCGTATAACATCTATGCAAGAGAAAGAATACTCAAAATAAAACCCTATACCAATTCGTCTGACCAATGTGGTACAGTAGGTCAATTTCCCTTCCATTACGGAGAACGCTCGAGCCCAACAATGGGAGATATATGAGCTGAGATGATGATCACCTGCATTCATGAGAATGCCAGCCATTAATATGATAATAAATAGTATCTACCTTTTCCCTGTGATGACGGGATAAGAATACAATTCAGCACTCCCTTTCTTGCCCGTAGATGTCATATAAGTCGGCTAAGGAATCTAATAGTGGTAGGACTACTCTGTTGACAGTTTTCTGTGTACAGCCGCGGGCTGGCCCGTCCGGGGTAGTCTCACTTATAAAAAATCAACGTTTGAGCAATGGCAATGTGCTGTTGTTCTTCGTTCGCTGGATGAGAGAGCCGGTAACTCAACTTTGTGAGCGGGTTTCCTATGATAATCAGCGACTTAGCTGTAACCTTAGTATTAAAAGATCCAGGAGAGTAACACATACCTCGTTTGCCACCATAAGCAATCAAAAATATCCAAATAACATGCCAGAGAAGGATAGTTGGAAATAAAGCCCTACATGACAACGGGGTATATATAATTAGAGACGAGAGTAGTCAACTGACATCAACGTTAGTATTTTCTGTTACCGGTTAGTTAGTTAATTTTTTCTCTTCTTTAATGATTATGCCAATCCATCTAGAAGGGTAACCTTTTTGTTTTTTTTTTTTTGAAAGGCAACACAATCCTTTTTTTTATTTTTTTTTTTGCAATGGAATATGGAGTTGGTCTCGCCCCGCCAAATCGGTTAGGGGTGACGGAAGAGGCGGCGCGTGACACCATAGACTCACCCTGCAAAGCGCCTCTCTTCGCTGTGCGAGCGGGCCACCGGTACCCGATCTTTGTCTTCGGTGGCCACAACACTCGACCCTAAAGAAATAATCCTTGTATTACTAAGGACAAAATACATCCAGACTCGGAACAACAATTTGCGGATCGCACAAAGTATTGTCCTATTTGGGAGTCAAACCCATGACACTGGTATAGGTCTGGTCTTATATTAATCACCACGCTATATGTACAGTAAATAATTAATAGTATACCTGCTCTGATGCACCTCGCCACTTCTAAGGTCTCGTAAACCAAACCAGCGCTGTTAACGTGGATGTATGGGATGTTTGATGTGTGGAATGAATACTCCTTAGTACCATTGGGATAATCTACTTGGCTTGGAAAATGGAATGGCTCGTGAAGCTGAAATGCAGAATATTTAATATTAACATTTTTTTTTATTATTATATTATTAAGTCGACGACCTTCATCAATTTACTTATTGGAAGGTTTCACACCGACTTGGGATAACATGTAAATACTAAAAACAAGTAGGTCCTTAGTATACTTGGCACATAGTAGTAGACTATATTTTGCGAACATAGTAGTCGACTACATAATGTTGGGCACCTAGTACTTGACTATGTTTTGGGCACATAGTAGTCGACTCTATTCTGGACACATAGTGGTCGATTATGTTTTGGGTACATAGTAGTCGACTACATTTTGGGCACATAGTACTTGACTATGTTTGGAGACACAGTAGTCGACTCTATTCTGGACACATAGTAGTCGATTATATTTTGGGCACATAGTAGTCGACTATATTTTGGGCACATAGTAGTCGACTATAATTTCATATCGATGCAAAAATAATCATCAAATCTTCAATGTAAGAAGTATCAAATAAGTGTTTTTAGAGTATTAGAGCTCAATTGAAATAACAGTTGCTTCGAATAAAAATGTATAATCGCCCGAATGCGATTTGACTAAAAAATCGCAATGGACGAAATCGATCCTTAATACAATTGAGAATAATTAAAAATTAATGTAAAATGTGATAATAAAAATTAAAATTAAGTTTTATAGTCAGTAAGAGTCTTAGGTTCGATGGCGCCTTAGGCCTAAGTTAATGTTTTTTGTGTGGGGCGAAAGCGCGGATATTTACGTGTTATGGCCGCGCAAGCCGTGTGTGCTCTTTCTTGAGCGATCGTAAATCGTCAGTCTCTGTCAGTAAGTGTCGAGGACGTCGGATCATGGATATTTTTAAGGGGACGTAGTTAGCCGCCCCTACCACTAAGGGGTTGGGGTTGAGTCATGGCAAAAACAAGGAACCCAAGTTAATGTAACGAAAAACCCTTACCTATATATAATAATATCATAATGAATTATTTTTAACACCTATTTATTAGCTATTTAAAATTTTAGTATTTACATGCTATTAACTAAAGAATTTTACTATTTTGATATTTTAAGATTGTAAATGGGGAAGGAAGCAAAAAAAAAAAATGCTCATACAAATATATTTCAAATTATCGACACTTTCAAAATTTTGGAGCATCAAAATATTTGCCGCCCCAGATTCGGGTCTTGTGAGCCTAAACCGAAATCCGTCGCTTATATATCCGTCGTGTATGATATATACAAGAACTACTCACCGTAATATGACCCTTTTCTCCATAAATCGTAGCTTTATTGCGTAGTTCCAGTCTGGTATGTGTGTTCAGTACAGCCCGCCTGTCGCCACTATACTCCAAAACAATAGTCTCCCATACATCAACACCTGATTCATTAAGCCCACCGATTGCTGTTATTTTAGTAGGTTCTTCTTTAAATACATACTGACATAAATTTAGCACGTAAATACCGACGTCTAGGATTGCGCCACCGCCCAACTCCCTTTTACTAAAACATGTTAATATGATAATTATTTTTGATATTTAAAATAAAACTATTTTTACGGATTCTATCACACTTCTATATTATTTTAAATTGCCCGACGCTTTTTTTTTATTGCTAGTGGTGCCAAACGGGCAAGCAGCACACCTGATGGTAAGTGTCACTGCCGTCCATGGATCTGTACAATACCAAGGGTATAAGCCGCTGCCTACCAATATACACCCCAAACCCACCCAATTAGGCTTCCGGCTCACTCGCTCACCAAACGAAGCGCAATAGCACATTACTGTTACCCATACGTCGATCTTCTGCGAGAGTGTTACGTATTCTGTGCCTACTACCCCGGACGGACCGGCCCGCGGCCGCAGACAGAGAACTGTCAATGTCAACGGCGTGGTCCTATGGTTATTCAAGCTTCGAACACTTTACAGTTAATGGTCACAGGAGGACTCGTATGGTTTTATTTCAAATGTCAATATCATGGCATGTACTCTTAACTATTATGAGCAATATAGATCTATAAATCTATAATTTTTTTTGTACAATGATATATGCCTATATTTTCGAAATCTCAACAAGCGCACAAACGATTTCTATAAAATTTAGTATGCAGGAAGTTTCGGAGATGATAAATCAACCTAGCCTAGGTTTCATCAATAGAAAATTTCATTTTTTCAGTGTTTTTGTTAACGAAATAATAAAAATTTTCGTTGGCTGAAAACTATAGGTGTAGCAGTTCAGTTGGGCAATCGAGGAATCTAATCCATGTAGCTCCGGTTCGATTCTTAATTAGCACTTTTTTATTATTTTCCCTTTTTATAATTTTATTAATTTTTTTTTTACTAATTTATCAATTATTTTTTTAATATCTACCTATATTGTTCATAAAACACTAAAAAAGAAAATACCAGTCAGTACGTCCAGATATTCTTAATAAAGAAAGCAAAGACTAGATTATTTACTACTAAGTTGTTATCAATCCTTTCTAATAAGTATTATAAATGCGAAAGTAACTCTGTCTGTCTGTCTGTCGCTCTTTCACGCCAAAACTTCTGAAGCGATCTAAATGAAATTTGGTACACAGACAGCCTAGAGCCTGATAAAGGACATAGGCTACTTTTTAATGCAAAAAAAGGCTGTAAAGGGGGATGAAAAGATGTAAGGAAGTATCAACATTTTTAAAGCCAGAAGCTTGAAACTTATTTTTAGGCTATTGATTAGATATAAATAAATATGATATTAAAATTTTGAAAAAAAATTAACCTGAAGGGGTACAATAAAAATAGGGGATGAAAAACTTTAGGAAAGTAACCTTTTACGCGGGCGAAACCGCGAGCAGAAGCTAGTATTTCATATATTTTAAAGAAACGCTAATACATATCGTCAGAGTACTTACAACATTCGGTCAGCGTCCACGCTAATACCAAAATCGGCTTCAATGAACTTTATCTCGCCAAGATTACCAGAATTAAGTTCTTTCTCTAAATCTAAATAAGCTGGAGAGAAATTGGTCCATATCGCTTCCATCAAAAACAGATTCTTTTTCTTGGAGAGATTAACGAGACTTTGTGTTTGTTTCTGGTTAAGCGTAAATGGTTTCTCGCACAGTACATGCTTGTCGTTTTCAAGCGCTAGTTTAGTCAGCGGATAGTGGTCAGGAATCAATGAGCCAATGTACACCACATCTGTGAAACATACATATCTAAATTGTATTAATTCGAATTTAAAATTAAATCAAAACGTTTTAAAATTAGGGCGCAATCGAGCGTTTTTGAAATGACGAATCATTTATTAGGTTTTGCCGGTAATTCTTAATGATAGCATTTGGTACGCCTGGAAAATGGTTATATGATTAATAATAGACATATTGTAAAGCTCGAAAATGCGACGGAAATACTCGAAAATGACAGCAAAGCTCTTATGATTGAAGGAAAGACACGATAATCGATGAAAATATTAATTTTTGATATCTGTAGAAAATCTCAACGATTCTTTCGCTTTTAAACGACTTCCAAAAAGGGAAGGAGGTTCTCAGTTTTATTTTTGTTTGTGACTTAGTTGTTAGCCGCAGATGGCTATGACAATTTTACCCAGATTGTGGATGAACGCTGAGAGCTCTCAACCCGAAAGTAGGTTCTCAATTCGACTATATATTTTTATATCTGTTACCTCAGAAGGCTTTTCCATAGGAACCGATTTTAACGAGTCTTTTTTATTTGCGAGCTGATGCTTCTAATATAGTCTCATTTCGTTTATCAAAATCTCATCGATAGTTTTGAATTACCTTCAATATTACTTACGGATTTAGTTGAACTCGATTATATTAATGAGGTTCCCATTTTTTTTATTACTGGTTGATATACAGTCAAGCCTGGATAACTGAGAGTTCAAGGGACCGCAATCTCTTTTTCTCTTATAAAGGTTTCTCACTAACCCGAGTTTCTAGCTTACAGAGTTACAGAAGGGGGTCTGTATCACTTATAGAGGTCTATACAAATACGACATATATGACGTAATTAGGAACAAAATACGTGTAGGTATGTATGTATGTATTACATATTTATTGAAATGTAATAGCTGAACATAAATGTTTAATCTAAATAATATTATAACAACATTTACTTGAAAAAATCTGTTAATTTCTTTTGCGTTTCTGTTTCTTTGAAAACCACACTCAAAATTAAAGTTTTGTTTGTTTTTTCAAGTTATTTATTTATTATTTATTTTATCAAATATGGTTTAATCAACTGCCGCATATTCATAAAATTTGTGAAGCGTCTCCAATGTCTTTAAAGCTCCTCGTTTTGTTTGCACAATGTAAGTTCTTAAAACTATAGAAAACAATAACAGACGCACATTTGGATTGAATTAAATACAGTTCCTAGATATTTAAGAATGTGTCATTAATAGTAAAAGTTAACACGTTTAATTGTCGCTTATAGAGGTACAGTCGATTATCAATCTCACTTGATGAGGTTCATGCTTGAAAAATGACTGTCGCTTATACAGGTTTTATATTTCTCACTTAGGGGTTGTCCATTAATCACGTGAGGTTTGAAAGGGGGCAGGGGTTTGACAAAAATTACGAAATATCACAAGGAGGATGGGGGGGGTGTAGTAAGATATCACGTGTATTTATTTTTTCGTCAAACGCTGCTATTTCAGAACTGAAAAGCAGCGTGTAATATGACTTTGACTTGCTATTGCCAGGCAATGAACGAAGTTTAAAGTAGGTGATTCTGTGTAAAGACCTTTTTGCGAAGTATAAAAAAGCAAAAAACCGAGAATATAATGAGCTGTGGGCTACTTCTATGTAGCTAGTAAAAATTCACGTGATATTGAGGGATGGGGGTCATAGACTTAAACCTCACCACGTATCATCAAGGGGAAGGAGGGGTTAAAAAATTCTAAAAAAAAAATTACGTGATTAATGGACGCCCCCTTATAGAGGTGGAGGAGGTGAGAAAATGACGTAACCTGGTAAATACTCTCATTAATAGAGTTTTCTCGCTTACCCAGTTCTCACTTACTCAGGATTGACGGTATATATATTGTTTTTAGTGCATATTTTATTTTTGAATGTCCTTTTTGAAGTTGGTTATTTTGTATTATTAATAAACCAAGTAAAAATACGATAGTCACCAGACCATTGTATAGTAAATTCTATTCCTACTCTGTTACCATAACAACTAATTCTAAGACGTACCAATATCCTTGCTCTCAGCTAACTCTTTATAACTGTCGAATACTTTCTCAATACCATGGAGCTTAGCAAACTCTTGGGCCTTGCTCTTATCTCGAGCAGCTATACCAACGATAACTTGATTTTCATTGTCCGGATATGAGTTGATAGCGTTGACGAAGTCATGGCTAATTCTACCAGCAGTCACGATACCCCAACGCAGTGCCATCTGAAATTACCAAATTGTTTAGTAGAAATATGTGTAGGAGTTTTTTTGAAGTGAAAACTTCTTTAGGCGCGTTGAGCGTTTTTGGAGGGGAAAAACTTATAGGTTCGCGTCACCGACATGCTAATGCTAATAGTATATCTATAGCTATGTAAAAACTTCTTTAGGCGCGTTGAGCGTTTTTGGAGGGGAAAACTTATAGGTTCGCGTCACCGACATGCTAATGCTAATAGTATATCTATAGCTATATGAAAACTTCTTTAGGCGCGTTGAGCGTTTTTGGAGGGGGAAAACTTATAGGTTCGCGTCACCGACATGCTAATGCTAATAGTATATCTATAGCTATATGAAAACTTCTTTAGGCGCGTTGAGCGTTTTTGGAGGGGGAAAACTTATAGGTTCGCGTCACCGACATGCTAATGCTAATAGTATATCTATAGCTATGAGTAGTCAGACTGGCGCACGCGCAGTGCCCTGTGTACACGTATACACTAATACGTTAAATATCTCTGAATGTATCATGTGCGCGTTGGACGTTTGGATGGGTATAATTTCATGAGTTCACGTCACCAACATGCTATAATAGCATTACATTTATATTCGTAAGTGGACCGTGTTGTACAAGTAAGGTTAAATTGGCAACGTGGAAAGTTATAAGTGGTTTTATAGTTTGGATGTTATTGTAATCGTTTAATTAAAGGTTTACTGTTCAATATAAAAGTGAGTATTGAACATTTTAATGTTTTTATATAAATAGATAAATGAATAATGAAAATAAAGAATTTATTTTCAAATATTTTCAATATTCATATCAATATTTGCATTTAAAAGTATGGCATTATTTATTTTTAATTGTATTTTTAATATTTAACCTTTATGTCATGAAATGAGTATCATTGTGGTTTAAAGGTTATCTTACTAGCGTGATAAACCGATTCCTAGATGTTCGATAATATTTTTTATTTTTATATAAAAATTAGAAAATTATTATTATTTCAATAAGTTTTAAGTTAATAGTTTTCACTTCTATCGGCAGTCCCCATGACTGCCTGTTATTTTTATTACTTAGCTTTTAAAGCTATTATTATCCGTGTAGTGACGCAGTAAGAATACAATTCACCACCCTCTGTCGTACCCGTGTGTGATCGTAAGAGACGACTAAGGGATATAAAACGCATATAACATCTATGCGAGAGAAGAAAACTTCGAAACAAAACCCTATACCAACACGTCTGACCAGCATTATATAGTATGTCAATTTCACTCCCATTATGGAGGAAGCTCGAGCCCAACAGTGGGACATATATGAGCTGAGATGATGAAAAATATCTTGTACACATACTCGTACATAGCAAACGGCGCTAGAGATATTATCTTCAAATAAAGTAAGGATGATGCAGAAATATGACGTCACATCACCAGCATCTCAGATCATTCGTCCCACTAATGGGCGTAAGAGGCCGTTCATAAATTACGTAAAGGATTTTGAAGAATGATTTGGCCCCCTCCCCTCTTACCGTAAGACATCATTATATTGCAACTATTCCCAATAAGAATGTTTGTAAGGAAAGGCCCTATTAATCAAATAGGTATAACTCCGTTTATTATGAAAATATCTTTTATTACAATCTTCTTACTACAAGTAGGAATCATTAACTCAATTCAATAACATTAATTTTATCAATCTATTACAGTTTTGACCAAAATTATTAATTTTCAATTTAATATCTTACGTAATGTCAGGTTCATTATCCCCTCCCTGCCTATAGTAAGAAGTTATAATATTTCAGTGGAAACGCCTTACATAATTTATGGATGGCCCCTAAACGTTGTCCACTGTGGGATGAAAATTGACCTACTGCTACAACACACCATACCATGCCTAATCACCTACTACCATACTATACTATACTATACTGGTCAGGCAAGTTGGTATAGGTTTTATTTCGAGTTTTCCTTCTCTTACTGATTGATGTTATCTGCCTACATCCCTAAATCATGACCATGCGCTGTTACTTAATCACTACACAAATATCATACCACCCACTTTCTAATACAATCGCCTTACTTCTACAATTTGAATTCTACTATGGCCACAAGTTTAAAGAACACGGGACTTCACTTAGTTCTAGTGCAGTCTAGTCAATACATTCCTAAAGACGGTCATTACATTTCCCAAAGACGGTCGAGATCCAGCAAGTCTTCAAATGCAAAAATTATTTAAAACTCTGAAAATAGTTCTTCATCTACGAGTGTAAACTGAATAAAAATAAGCACAAAAATAATTACACTGCGCAGAACACCTAGAAAGATATAAAGGCATGGTATTGATTGATTGAGCTGCCAAATCGTCGACTCGAGAGGATATTCGTGAGGGTAAACCCCCGGGCGGGCCACCAAAGACAAAGACCGGTGGCCCACTCGCACAGCAAAGATAGGTGTGCCAAAAAAAGCTATTGAATGATGAACCTACTTAAGTACATGAAATTTAATTAATAAAGAAAGATCGCGGAGTAGTTAAAATACCAACTTACCGTGCCAAGTGTCCCGTCTTTGATTCCCACACAGGACAATATTTAATATCGCACAAATTGTCCTGAATCTAGATGTAAAATTCATCTATTAATTACATGTTTGTAAAATACCAGCAATGCAAGGATTAGTCTTAGTACCTACAGAGTACTACCTTAAAAAAATTTAAAGCAAAATTTAACTACCTTTAAAATCGCTGCTGTCTTCGCTTCAATTTTACATAAGAATGAAGTATGAATGGAAAGGTTATATACATAACACCCATATATATATACGTAACATAATTGATAACAATAAAAAATAGATAAATATATATAATCTAATCTATCAGCCTACTGACGTTCACTTTCTTACTCATACCCACCCAAGGTTTGTAGATAATGCGATAATTAGGTAAGCGGATTAGCGAGAGGACTGCTGAACACTCCCCTGGCTAACTGTCACGGCAAAATAAAAGCTTACAATAGATAGTTACCACAGGGCTATTACATAAGATAACTTTCACATAGATAATAATTACATGAATAGAAATTAAATAGACGAATGGGAAATCAAATAGATATGAATAACATAATTAGAAATTAAATACACGAATCGGATTTAAGATAGAAAAAAAATGATATAAATAGAAATTAAATAGACGAATCGGAAATCAAATAGATATGAATAACATAATTAGAAACTAAATACACGAATCGGATTTAAGATAGAAAAAAAATGATGTAAATAGAAATTAAATAGACGAATTGGAAATCAAATGGATACTAATGACATCAGTGGCGGACTAACCCCGTCAGAGGCCCGGGGCGGCAAAACTGAATGAGGCCCCTTTCTTTTTTTTTCCGCAAGGTGGACCATGGATGTGGTCGCGTCGTGACAAATCGGTCCGGGGCGACAGAAGAGGCGGCGCGCAACCCCATTGACTCTCTTCGCCGTGCGAGCGGGCCACCGGTATCCGATCTTTGTCTTCGGTGGCCCGCCTGGCGGTTTACCCTTGCGGGTTCCTCTCATGCCGACGCCCCGACAGCTTTCGCCGTCGGGGCGTGGCCTCACGTCGGGTGACTGGACAATTCCCCGGTTCAATCACCCGAAGCCTCGGTTAGGGCGGCATCAGGCGCAGATATTCGCGCCTGCGCTGTCCCGGCCGCTGACGGTGGCCCGGGTCACGGGAATCCTCCCGGACTCGTTCCGCCGCCTCCTTCTGCAAGATGACAGCCTCGCAGAAGGCGGCGACCGCGTCCCAGTTCCTGACGCTGTCGACCATCGCTTTCGCGATAGCCAGCAGTATGAGGTCGGCATCGATAACAGCGACGAGGTCACGGTGCTGCCCGTCCCAGCTCGGACATACCTCGAGCGTGTGTTGCGCCGTGTCCTCGTCACTACTGCAATGGTGGCAGGACGGAGTCCACTTCCTATACGCGACAGTGTGCAGGTACAAGCCGAAGCAACCGTCCCCCGACAATACCTGCACCAGCCGGAAGGAGAGGACTCCATGCCGCCGCTCCATCCATTCCATCAGTACGGGCCAGAGGGCCTCAACGGTAACAACACCGTGTCTAGGCCTCTCCAGCCGCGTAACCCAATGGGCGATGACGTCTGACGATGACTGAATGAGGCCCAGCTTTAAAAAATATGTAATTTTACAAGCTCTTTTTGAAGTGCAACTTCTTTGCGCGCCATGAGGGTAAAAATTTTTACAGATGTAATGCAATATTAGTGACACGAAAATGTGGGACTTTTTGTCCAAGAAGAGGGATAGAGTGATTGAGACCGATTGAGAAAGGGCGAACATAGCATGAAGCACAGGCCATGGAGCGAGAGTAGAGAGCAAGCGAGTGAGAAAGATCGAGAGAGAGTGAGATAGAGCGAACGTCGCATCACGAACAGTGCCATGGAGCGAAAGGTGAGAGAGAGCTAATAAGAAATGTTGAGAGAGAGTAAGATAGGGCGAACGTCGCATAACGCACATAGCCATGGAGCGAGAGGAGGGAGAGAGAAAAGGTGAACGAGAAAAAATACACGCTATTGGTTGATGTATGTATGTAAACGAGATGAAGAGAGAGAGAGAAGAGTAAAGAGAACGAGAGACTGGTACAGATCTTGACGGGGCATGGTTGCTTCAGCAAATACCTGCTCATGGTCGTGAGGAGGGAGAGGACACCGTCCTGCCATCACTGCGATTGCAACGACGATCATCGCTAAGGCGATGCTTGACAGAGTCCGGCACCGGGACGCGGTCGGCACCTTCTGGGACAGTCGTCTCGCGGAAGGAGGCGGTAGCAGGGCCCTGAGAAGAAAACCTCTTGTGTGACATGCTCTACCACCGGTGCCTGGGGCGGCGCAGACGCAAGTACCTGCGCCTGATGCCGCTCTAGCTAAGGCCGCGGGTGACTGGACCAAGGAATAGTGAGGGCGTCGAAAAGGGATAGTACCCGAAAGGGTAACCCACCGGGCTGGCTATGGATGGCAAGGAAGCGGTACCAGTGGCTGGCGCAATGGCGATTGGGAGGAAATACCGTGGTTTCTGGGGCCACGCGCTGGTCTTCCGTCACCCCGGACGAAACGAGAGGCGTGTGTCCGGACCAAAGCCTACCCAAAAAGAAAAGTATAGAAAGCCAGAATTGTATATAGGTTAGAAAGCTAAAATCACAAATAGCCGGTAGGAGCAGATTTGCTCCTGATCTTGTATCTAGATTTGCTTTTGATGGATCTTGAAAATGTTGTATATATTGTAAAATACATACAATGAAACATAGAACCTCCTCCTTTTGAAGTCGGTTAAAAATGGCTGTAATGTTTTGATCTTAATGAAATTATGAAGCTACTAAGCACATTTTCAAAGTCTTGTTTAGGATTTGATCAGGGGAACGCGGACGCATTGGGGGGCCCGCCTAAGACCAGAGGCCAGGGGCGGGACGCCCCTTCCGCCCCCCTGTTAGTCCGCCACTGAATGGACTCGCCACTGGATTTAAGATAGAAAAAAAATTATATAAATAGAAATTAAATGGACGAATTGGAAATCAAATAGATACTAATGACATAATTAGAAATTAAATAGACGAATCGGATTTAAGATAAGAAAAAATGATATAAATAGAAATTTGTAGATAATGCGATAATTAGGCAAGCGGATTAGCGAGAGGACTGCTGAACAGTCCACTGGCTAACTGTCACGGCAAAATAAAAGCTTACGCTAGATAGTTACCACAGGGCTATTACATAAGATAACTTTCACATAGATAATAATTACATGTATAGAAATTAAATAGACGAATCGGATTTAAGATAGAAAAAACAAATGATATAAATAGAAATTAAATTGACGAATTGAAAATCAAATAGATACTAATGACATAATTAAAAATTCAATAGACAATCGGATTTAAGATAGAAAAAACAAATGATATAAATAGAAATTAAATAGACGAATTGGAAATCAAATAGATAGTAATAACATAATTAGAAATTAAATAGACGAATCAGATTTAAGATAGAAAAAAATTATATAAATAGAAATTAAATAGACAAATCGAAAATCAAATAAATACTAATGACATAATTAGAAATTAATAAAAGAATCGGCAATCAAATATATATTAATGACATAATTATAAATTAAATAGACAAATCGAAAATCAAATGAACGAAGCACAGCAGCACACTGCAACTGCTCAGGCGTCGATTTTCTGAGAGAGTGTGGGACCACCCCAGCCGGACCGGCCCGCGGCTGTAGACAGCAAACTGTCAACAGTGTGTCCTACCACTGCAACAGTAAATATTATATTACTGACATAATTAGAAATTAAATATATAAATTAGAAATAAGATAACGATAACATGATTAATAATTATGAACTATATGGAGTATAAATTAGATAGAAACAGTAACACAATATCTTACAGTTCTGTCGTAACTGACGTAGTTTCGGATGCCTCTCCACCGATTGAAAATTTTCAATATAAAAAACTGTTATTTTTATTTCTCGTCGACAAAATTTGTTTGTCAAAGAATCGTATTTTACATTGACTTTGTGACATTTTTTGGTTATTCTATTTTCTTGAAGCCGTTGCGATATTAAAACTTGACTATTAAAACTTACCTGCATCTTAGAAGTTATTTAATGCTTTCACAGGCGATGCATTTAGCATTGCCGGACTCCCAAAGAACTAACTGCATCAATGCTCCTAAAGGAAACGCACGGCGAAGAGCGTGGCAACGTAGGTATTGTTTCCTTTTAGCCAGTGAGCAGAAGAAGACTGCGAGTTATTCATAAGATTTTAATAGCATTAAAGCATTTTCATATAAAAAATATCGCACTAGTTACTCGTATTTCTTTGCAGTAACGAAGTAAGAATACTAATTTCCATTCCCTTTTTTGGTCATGGCTGTCATTTTTTTTTATTGCTTATGGCGGCAAACGAGCAAGCAGCACAGGTATGCTGCCATCCGTCCATGGGCAGCAGTGACACTTACCATCAGGTGATGGTAAGTGTCACTGCTGCCCATGGACCTTTGCTATACTAAGCTAGGCCGTTGCCTACCATTACAAACCCCAAACACACCCAGTTGGGCTTGCGGCTCTCTTGGGCACCGAACGAAGCGCAATAGCACAATGCTATTACTCAAACGTCGATCTTCTGCGAGAGTGTGGTACTACCCCGGACGGACCGGCCCGCGGCTGTAAACAGAGAACTGCCAACAGCGTGGTTCTACCACTATTAAATGTTGTAAAAGACAACTAAGGGATATCATATGTAGTTAATATATAGATGCTATCTACATTTTTTATAGTGATAGGAGAGTACCATACCACACTGTTGATAGTTTTCTGTCTATAGTCGCGGGTCATTCCGTCCGGGGTAATACCACACTTTCGCAGGCAATCGACGTCTGAGCAGTAGCAATGTGCTCTTGCACTTCGTTCAGTGAGCGAGAGAGCCGGAAGCCCTACTTTCTGGGAAAGTTTGAGTTGGTTGGCAACGCCCTACATGTATCATGGGTATTGCAAAGGTCCATGAGCGGCAGTAACACTTACCATCCAGTGTGCTACGTGATCATTTGCCGCCATAAGCAATTAAAAAAAAAGAACGAGAATTGCACCTCGTTTATTTCAGTGAGAATAAAAGTTCCGCACCAATTTGTCCTACATGCTCTAACATCTCGTTTTCGTAATAGATCTTTTTTCGTCTGTCTTATAGCATTTTGCATTTAAAGTAAACATTGCTTAATTATATTAACATTATATAATATTTTTATCAGTCGCTTTATCAATTATTTTCGATTCATATCAAGAAAACCTGGAAAATATTATACATACGTGCTGTGTATTTGTTATTATATATTTTAATGCTTTATTTCCTATTATCTTTGTAAGTAACTTTTGTTATCGAGTCCCATTTAATCTTAATAATATAGGTGGCATTATTGCAATATGCTTGAGCTAAATCTATATACCTATCAGCTGCTATAGACGAAAAACAAATGACGTAGCGATAATATTGCATAGCGACTAATATAAGTTTGATGTCGTCTAGGCCCGAGTTTAGATTAGTCGTCAACACCATCCAGATCAGTATTCAGGCTTATATGAAGTACTTGGGCCTGGTGCTCGACGGGCGATGGTAGTTCCGGAAGAATTGCCGCCGAATTGCTTCCCGCCTGGTCAGCTGGGCGTCCGCCCTATCACGGCTCATGCCGAACGTGGGCGGACCCAGCTTCATGGGCCGACGGCTGTATGCGGCGGTGATCCGCTCAATGGCCATGTACGGCGCACCCAGAGCCATCCACGGATACCGCACGGTGTCGACCGAGGCGGCATGCGTATTGGCCGGGACACCCCCGTGGGACCTAGAGGCGGAGGTGCTCTCCGACCTCTACCGGCGGGTTACCTCAGTGCGCGACAAGGGTGGTCCCCATCGCTTAGCGAGATAGCCACCTGGCGCGAGGACGCCTGCCGGGACGTCATCGCCCGTTGGGTTACGCGGCTGGAGAGGTCTCGGCAAGGTGTTTTTACCGTTGAGGCCCTCCGTCCCGTACTGACGGAATGGATGGAGCGGCAGCACGGAGTCCTCTCTTTCCGGCTGGTGCACGATTTGGCGGGGCATGGTTGCTTCGGCAGGTACCTGCACACGGTCACAAGGAGGGAGTTGACTCCGCCCTGCCACCAGTGCGGCAGTGACGAGGACACGGCGCAGCATACGCTCGATGTCTGCGTGACCTGGGCTCAGCAGCGCTGTGAACTTGTCGCTGCCATCGGTGCCGACCTGACTCTGCCGGCTGTCGCAAAAGCGATGGTCGATAGCGTCAGGCACGGCACCGAGGACCTAAGTATAAATCCGTTACTGATGCAGCAATGATATCATAAGCATCATCATCATTCTCCTACTCTTATCCCAATTACCTACTTGGGGTCGATATAACACGTACTCTTCTTTCATAGTACATATTGTAAAAGTTATTGGCATTAGTTTTGACCGGCCGCCTGCCAGACGTCAACCCTCCTTGGGAATGTAATTGTTGACCAAACGGCTTCAGATGGAGTTGGCCCAGTTCGTTATAAGGCCCTTAGTCGTCGTTTACGACATCCACGAGCAAAGTAAGGTTTGGTAGTATTCGTAGCCGCTACCAGCTATGACGATATAATAAGCATATATTATAAGATAAAAGATACATAGAGTGTTACATTCAGATCTTAATATCTCGATCCTTCACATCGACGGCGAACTAGCTAGCTACGATTTTTTTTTGAAGACCACCCCGCACTAAGGAAATAATCTTTGTATTGCGGGGGACTTTACAAACATGCAATTAACGCAAATAAATTACACCCAGACTCAGAATAACACTTTGTGGATCGCACAAAATATTGTCCTGCGTGGGAATCGATCCCACGGCACTGGCACGGGAAGTCGATATCTTAACCAATGCTCCATCTGTACAGTCATTACTTACCGACCAAGAGTCCCACTAGCGAAGATAATTTATTTTCTGAATGTCAAAAAGTGGAGCTTAGAGTCAAAAAGTGGAGATGATAATGATGATAGAGGATGATCTTAGCTCATATACTACCTACCAATGTCTTAATACTGCTAGGCGCAAGCCATCTCCAAAATAGGAGGGAAATTGACCTACTACAACTCGCTGGTGAGATGGGTTTGTATAGATAAGCTACTCATGTATAGATTTTATGTGCATATTATATATAGTATAGTTTTACGACATTCAGGGGCATGGTAAGAGGTGGCCACCGAAGTCAAAGATCGGGTACCGGTGGCCCGCTCGCACGGCGAAGAGAGAGGAGTTTTACGGTGGGTCTATGGGATCACGCGCCGCCTTTCCGTCACCCCGGACCGATTTGGCGGGGCGAGACGCATCCATAGACCACCAAAAAAAAAAAAATTGTATTCTTACTCTGTTACCACACGGAAATTAATGTTCATATGTGAATTGTATACCAACCGTCCTACATAGTTGATTAGAACCGGTTTATATGTATCATATGAACAAGCTAGATAATAATGGAAAGTTTAAATAAATTAAATAATCCCCGGCATTTACAGTAGATATAATTTTTTGTAATAATGATGGCTTATTGGACGTCAGGCACCTTAGTCCTCCCGTGACCATGATCACTGTATCTAAAGTGTTCGAAACGTCGAGAAATTAAAAATCAATACAAACGCGATAGAATCCGTAAACGTAGTTTTATTTCAAATTCCCGACATAAAAAAAAATCTAATGATCATTATCATCTCAGCTCATATATGTCCCACTGTTGGACTCAAGCCTACTCTACACTAGGAGGGCAATTAACCTACTACACCACTTTAGTCAGACGTGTTGGTAGGGGGTTTTATTCCGAGGTTTTTCTTCTCTTTCATAGATGTTATATTTTTAACCCTTACTCGTCTTTTAGGATCACCCACGGGTAAGATAGTGGGTAATTAATTAATTGTAGGTATTCTTACTCCGTCACCACACGGAATGATCAGAAACTCTAACAATGGATAGTTAATACAAATCCAGTGACCCCAAACTTGATGGGTTTGTTAATAGGCAAACCAGAATTTCTCCTACCTTTGGATTTTATCGTCAGAGTAGCTCAGTGGTAGGTAGTCATACATGCCACCAAAGACAGCGACCGGGTACCGGTGGCCCACTCGCGCGGCTAAAGAGAGGTACATAAAGGGCGGGTCTGGGGATTTTTTTTTTAATTTTATAACGGCTATAGATACATGTCCTTTAAGCCTACCCCGGACGGATATAGCGGGGTGTGACCAATCCATAACTCATCGCCAAAGAATAAAGTAGTCATAAATGGGTTTTTCGAATGATAAAGCACATATATCTTTGAAAGTAAAGTAAATATCCATTATTAGTATCAGCACCAACATATTCAGTCTTTCATTTATATTTTCAAAAAATATCATTATCTTTTGAAATTAAAATACTGTCACGGATTCTATCGTCTGTATTTGATTTTCAATTTCACGACGTTTCGAACACTTTACTTACCTATCATATGATCACGGGAGCACCTGGTCCTCCGTAAAAGTAGTTTTATTTCAAATGTGTAATACTCGCGTAAACATTAGAAAGAATATTGTTATCGTCGGTTAGTTTTGAAACGTTCTCCGACTCTGGCTAGAGTATAATAAGCAAGTGGGTAAATAAAGTTTAGAAAGAGATTAGGTAATATATGTCTATTTTATAAGCTTGGCTCAAGCTAAAAATTAACGGCTGAGGTGCAACCTGCATTCCCGGCCACAAGTTGAACCCAATACCATTTTGCTTTCACTTTTATTTATTATTTTTTGTTATGTAATTTTTCTCGAATTATAAAAATAAATAAAGATCTTTTTCTTCTACTTTCTTCTTATACATCAAATATCTTCATTGTAGTTAACAAAAAAAGTTAATGATTTTAAAACGCCTGAACAAATATGCATAAATTGTAGCTAAAAACCATCTCGATGTCGTTCGTTTAGGAACTACGATGCTACAGACAGGCACACAGACTTGTCAAATATATAACACCTCTCCTTATGCGTCAGGGCCTAAAAATAGTACCTACAAATTTATTAAATTTGTCAAAAATTGTCAAAAGTTAAATTTAATTTAACTTTTGACAATCAAGGAAAATGTGTTCGTAAATGTGGCACAGACTTTCTATACCTCCCGCTGGGCTGGCCACGGATGTCAAGGAAGTGGTTCACTGAAGAAAAAGACCACGTTCCAGTGACCCCACCCGCACGGCGTCGAGAGGTATATTGTAGGGCGGTTCTACGGCATCATGCGCCGCTTCTCCTGTCGCCCCGGACGGATTAGCGAGGCGTGACGTACCGTAGCCTGCCACCAAAACAAAACCATTTCCAGCCCAATGGCGATGGGGAGGGAATACGGTGGGTTATGGGGCCACGTGCCGCCAGTGTTTGACACCTCTTATATTTAAAAGGAATATTTATTTAGTGTAAAAAAAGAACTGATGGAAAAGAAAGTACCATGAACGTCCAGATGTCTGGCACGATTACGCCTGTAAAACTTACGAGTTAATTTCGTTCGCTTACGAGTTAATTTCGTTCGCTTACGAGTTAAGAAGGAGAGAGGTAAGACAATTTTTTTAGATTTAGAATTTTAATATGCCGTTTTCTATTGAAAATGGCTGGGTAATTCGGTCGTTTAGAAATTAACAACGCCTATATAAACTTGGTTTTTAAATAACGGAATCTTTGAACATAATTTTCTTTCCCTTCTAATCGTCGGATTCATTTGAAACTGTACTTTATCAAGGACCGATGGCCTAATTTATAGTGTATAGTGCCACAAACTTATCTGACCCGGTGACAAATTGATGAACTAATGACACCATTTTGAAATGTCATCAAACGTCAATCTTCGTCCCAATATGCTAATATTTCAGGTTTTGGTTGTTTACTCCGTGTTTATTTATTTTTTGTGGTTTTTAAATGCGAAAAACGATGCAATAAATGTTATATTACAAATTTTAAGTTATATGAAGGAAGGAAAACATCCTCAGGCACCATTAATTCCTTTTGAAAAATTGTATAAGAAGCCACAGGTTAGTGTTGTTAGTTTTGAAAGAAAATTAACACTAAATAAACATTAAATATAGTTTCTTATGTGTTAAATATAATGAATTGATTTGTTCTTAGACATTAATTATATTTTGAATATAATTACTATATATTTATACAACTAATATAATTATATAATCATTAATATTCCATTTATGTATGTACATTTAATTGTAATGAATGTGCTTGATTGTTATTAATTGAAACATACTTCTCTTGTTACTACATAGTGAGTATATATGTATCTCTGTGTATATTATATATCTATTTGTTGATGAACAGAAAATAAATATTGTATTTAATGTGAAAAATATTTTAATAGGGGTTGGAGAACGATTTATAAGAAAACTTGTAAAGGATAAAGACCAGGCTGATGAGAGAGGAGTAAAAATTTGTACACCAGGAAAAATACGGAAGAGGATGAAACGTAAAATTTAAAGTCGTTGATTTTAATCTCGGTGTCATTAGACGAAAATACATCAATTTTACAGTGTGCGAAAAGAAATTCCCACAATACCAAAGTTAATGATTGTACTTCAAGAAGAGATCGATTTTAAAGGGAGTCGAGAAACCTTTCGTAAAATACTAAATTATATTGGAATTCGATATAAAAAAAAACAAAAACGAATAAAAAATCTAATAGATCGAAATGTCATATCGCAAGCTACCTTCAAAAAAATAAAGACAACGACGAAGGTGAACAAAAACCAGTCATATCTTTGAATGAGACTTATATTCACACATCTCACACAGTCGGACGTTGTAGGCAAAGTGATGGAATTGATGGTGTATTAAATCCTGTTTCTAAAAGAAATAGATCGATAGTTGTATATGCGTATGGACGAACAGGCTTCGTAGATAACGCTTTATTAGTGTTTCACACACTGAATAGCAATAATTTTACAATAGGTAATGATGTACTGGAGCAAGTGGATGAATTTGTGTATCTTGGATGTGGATTTAGCCGAGATGGAAGGTACACCACTGATATAGAGCGAAGTGTGAATGCGGGAAATAGAGTGAACGGAGCGTTGGGGCAACTTCTCGGTAGCCACCACCTCAGCCAGAAGGCACGTGTAGCAATACATAATGCAGTGCTTGTCCCAACATTACTGTATGGAAGCGAGAATTGGGTATGCAGAAAAGAGTATGAAAGTGAAATTAATGCGGTCGAAATGCGATGTCTACGGAAAATCTGTGGACTTAGGCTGATCGATCGCATTCGTAACGACGACGTAAGAGAGCGAGTAGGTATGAAAGAGAGTATTGGTGTAAAGATGCGAAAGGGAATGCGCCGATGGTTCGGACATGTGGAAAGAATGCCGAACGAACGTCTGGTTAAGAACATATACGGTGCGAAAGTGAAAGGATGTAGGTACCGGGGGAGACCGAGACTAACCTACCTAGACAAGATCGGTCATGGACTGAAGGAAGGTGGAGTCAAGAGTCTCCGAAACCGGCGAGCGTATATGAAGAGAATTCTGAATGTTGAGGAAGCGAGTGAAGTATGCAAGGATAGAGTTCTCTGGCACTCTGTTCTCTCTGCCTACCCTGCAAGGGACATGGCGTGATGGTATGTATGTAATAGCAATAATTAAAAAAAAATAGGTGACTGAAATACTTATACCAAATCTGCATCAACCAACATTAATTATAATGGATAATACCCCTTATCATAGTACTTGTGTAAATAAAACTCCTAATTCAAATTACAAAATTGGGTGACAAATAATCACATCACATTTAATGAACAGCTTACAAACACGCTGCTTTATGGAATTATTAAAAGACATGAGCCTAAGCCACTTCATGAAATTGACGAAATCCTTAAACATAACAGGCATAGCGTGTTATGATTACCACCATACCGTTGCGGTTTAAATCCCATTAAAATGATTTGGAGCTCAATAAAACGAACCATAGCAGAGCAGAATATTGAAAACTCTTATTCCAAAATGCCTAAATTAATTGCAGAGGCTATTAATAGAATAACTATAGGCGATTGGAAAATCACAGTAATCAAGTGAAAAAAAATTTAATACGAATACAGAAAAGAGGATACATATTTAGATGAACCTCTTATTATTACTTTAGACAGTGAGACTAAAAGTAATGATTCCTATGATGAAGTGACTATCAAGTCAAATGACTATGCCCAATACCTGGAAGTGATGATTCATATGATGAAGTGACTGACGATTCAAATGACTATACCTGGAATATGTTCATTATAAAAAATTTGCCCTACCTTTGTAGATCATAATTATTGTGTTAAAATATAATTATTTATAAAAACTAAATTTTTGTTTCTTCTCTGTTAAGCATAATAAAATGTGTTCATAAGCATTGATACTTGTATCACACTTGCCTACTTGCCATCCATGAGCCCACGGGAGAAAATGCTATGATTCTATTTTTGATGACTGCCACAGGAAATTGTGTAAAGGAGTGTGGACTAGTGTTTTCTAAACCCGTTACCACATGGGGAAGTACTTACCGATTTTATTGCAAATAGAATCTACTGGCAACACTAAATGCGATAATAGCGACGCTGTCACCGGGTCAGATAAGTTTGTGGCACTATACTTATTCTTACAAGATTAGTGATTTGATTTTTTATATCCTTCTCTAAAATTTTAACATGACTCGATAGATGGCGTTATAGCTACTTTCTGCACCACATTTTAGTTTATCTACAAAAGCGTGTTTCTTTTTTAATTATTATCATCATCTCAGCCTATTCCCGTCCACTGCTGGACGTAGGCCGCCCTCATGTGACGCCACAGAGTGCGGTTCTGTGCCGCCTGCATCCAACGACGCCCAGCAACCTTCACAAGGTCGTCTGTCGACCTAGTAGGGGGCGTCCTACACTGCATCGCCCGGTACGTGGTCGCCACTCTAGAACCTTTCTTCTCCAGCGGTTGTCGGTTCTTCGAGCGATGTGGCCTGCCCATTGCCACTTCAGCGTGCTATTTCGGTTACACCCGTTCTTCTGCGGATTTCCGTATTTCGGATTCTATCTCGCAGAGAAATCCTAAAAACATAGCCCGCTCCATAGCAAACTGAGTGACTTTGAGCCTGGTTATGAGGCCTACATTTAGGGATCACGTTTCCGTGCCGTAAGTCATCACTGGTAACACACACTGGTCGTAGACCTGTGTTTTCAGACATACTCATACTCATTTATTTCGTAAAAACAATTTACATGTCAATTTTATTGTTTTTGTACATTAATTATTATTTAGCCTAGTTCAAAAATTCGTTATAAGTGTAGAAAGTTTGCTCGACCAGCCAATGCCTAAGGCGCGTCTTAAACCCAGTAAAGTTGGAAGCCATGGTGATTGTGGTCGGCAGCTTGTTATACACAGCCGGTCCCATTACATGAGTTGTCTTGGAAGACTTAGTTATCGTTCGTTTTATAGAAACTAATTTATTTGCGTTTCTAGTGTTGTACGAGTGAATATCCTTGTGTCTGCTGTATTCAGTTAGTTTTAATCTTACATATGTTGCCACCTGAAAGATGACGATGGAGGGTACAGTCATAATGCCTAGTTTTTTAAAATGTGGTCTAGTAGAGACGGACTTTGGTATCCCAACAATGGCTCTAATGGCCCTTCTTTGCATGCGAAAGGCTCGTTCCCATTCGGCTGCGGTACCCCATAGTTCCACACCATATTGGAGAATGGAGTGCACAGTGGCGAAGTAGCACGAACGTGCTACTGAATGTGTCACTACACGAGCAACTCGTCGCAGCGCAAAGCATGCACTGCCTACCTTGCTACAAACTTTCTGGACATGCTCATCCCACTTAAGAGCAGCATCTATTACAAAACCAAGAAAATTTATTGTTTCGGTTTGTTGCATTTGGTATCCATCGACAGATACGATCAATCGTCTATTTCTTTTACCGGATAGACAGAAGTGCATATAGTGAGTTTTTTTTAAATTTAAAGCTAGTCCGTTAATGCGGAACCATCTCGCGAGTTGGGAGGATGCTAAATTTAGCTTCTGTTCAAGCAGATCAATGGAGTCAGCACAGACAATTGCAGCTACATCATCTGCATACATTAAGATGTCTGCTGCCGTTACCGCCTCTGGAAGATCGTTTAAGAGTAGAGAGAACAGTATATTTGATAGAGACGAACCCTGCGGAACACCCACTGCCGATGTCGCAGGATCAGACCTAGTCATCCCTTCATTACTAATTACTATCTGCGATCTATTCCTCAGCATATCGATGAGCAAGTTAAAAGGAGCTCCGTGTAACCCATAATGCTGTAGTTTAACCGCGAGTACCGAATGGTCGGTGACGTCGAACGCCTTTGACAAATCGCAGAAAATGACAGCGACCTGCTGCCTCCCTTCACGAGCAGCTGTAATACGACGTATCAGTTCCCTAGTCAAGGTCGTCGTGGAGCAACCCTTGCGATAGGCATGTTGGCAGTCCTATAATATCTTAGTAGACGCCAGAAAGCTTAATAAGCGGAAACTTAATCCATTTTAGAAGACCTTTGCAATGGCAGGAATAATTGAAACGGGTCGATACGCATCCATATCCGATTTTCTACCTTTACCTTTAAATATAGGTATTACTTTGGCAATTTTTAGAGATTCGGGGTATATGCCTTCTCTCATACAGTCATTAAAAAGTTCAGTTAATGGGCGTGACAGTGGAATCGCAGATATTCTAATCACTTTCATGCTTAACCCGTATATATCCTTAGATTGCTTTGGAGGTATACGTGTAGTGATTAGGCGGTTCACTTCTTCCACACTGAATGGTTGTAGTCTGATTGATCTAGTTGCTATCAGACCGGCCAAAAGCAGTGCAAGCTGAACTTGTGCCATATTTGGTGAGGGTGCTCCACAAGAGAGTGCTGCAGTTATGAACCGTGTGTTCATGGTATTTACTGCTTCTTGTTTGTTACTGAAGACGGAATTATTCACGTATCTTATTACATCGGTAACGTCTAACCTAGGCTTCGAGCTCTTTCCTCTCTCTTTATTGACTATCGACCACATAGCCTTAGACGCATTTTTACTTGTCACAATGTAGTTGTTATAATAATTAAATTTACTATTTTTCATTAAATTGTCTTATACTAATCTCATGTCAATAATAATTTCATTCAATAAATAATAATTTGGATATTGTTTACTTAATCTTACAATGTCAAAAAGTAACGCTTTATAATTTTTTATCTCCCACGAAATCCACAAATAATTTATTTTCTTTTTTGTATTTTTTTTAAACGGAAAACACATTTCAAACTTATTTGCAATCGTATTTATAAGAGACCAAGCCATCTCAGAGACATTATTACACCGCCCTTTAATTTTATCCCAATCAATGTTTAACAAGGAGGATTGAAATTGTTCTATATTACTGTGTGAAAAAACCCTTACGAGACTTGGTTCATTATTATTATTTTTTATTTTTTGTAAGGTAACTTCACTTCTAACACCTGGTCACTCAGATTTGACCCAATCTTTATCGTCGGTGGCCCGCCCGGCGATATACCCTCTAGGGTTACTCTCTCGTCGACGCCCCGATAGCTTTCGCCGTCGAGGCGTCGCCCTCACGCGGTGGCCTCACGTCGGGTGACTGGACAATTCCCCGGTCCGATCACCCGAAGCCTCGGTTAGGGCGGCATCAGGCGCAGATACTCGCGCATGCGCGGCCCCGGCCGCGGGCGGCGGCCCGGGTCACGGGAATCCTCCCGGACTCGTTCCGCCGCCTCCTTCTGCGAGATGACAGCCTCGCAGAAGGCGGCGACCGCGTCCCAATTCCTGACGCTGTCGACCATCGCTTTCACGACAGCCGGCAGCGTCAGGTCGGCACCAATGACAGCGACGAGGTCACGGCGCTGCCCGTCCCAGCCCGAACATACCTCAAGCGTATGTTGCGCCGTGTCCTCGTCGCTACTGCAATGGTGGCAGAACGGAGCTCTTTAATGCTCCCGGAACCACCATCGCCCGTCGAGCACCAGACCCAAGTACCTCATATGGGCCTGGATACTGATGTGGATGGAGTTGACGACTACGACGGAATACCCCTGAGGAGTACCCTCTCCTCGACCGACGTCCCCCCCCTCGGGTAGGACGTCGGTCTTTCCTCACGCGGTCGGCCTCTCGGCGGGTGACGGACTAATTCCCCGATCCAGTCACCCACGGCCTCGGCTAGGGTGGCATCAGGCGCAGGTAATCGCGCCTGCGCGGCCCCAGTCGCCGGCGGCGGCTCGCGTCGTCGAGGAGACGCTCCTCGCGCACGCGCTCCTCCGCCTCCTTCCGCGAGACTACTGCCTCGCAGAAGGTTGCGACCGCGTCCCAGTTCTTAACGATGGTCGGCAGCGTCAGGTCGGCACCGATGATTGCGACGAGTTCACGACGCTGCTCTGCCCAAGCGGCACAAACCTCGAGCGTATGCTGCGCCGTGTCTTCGTCGCAATCGCAGTGGTGGCAGGACGGTGTACTCTCCCTCCTGACGACCGTGTGCAGGTATTTGGCGAAGCATCCATGCCCCGTCAAAACCTGCACCAGTCGGAAGGAGAGCACCCCGTGCCGTCGTTCCAACCACTGCATCAGCACCGGCCAGAAGGCCTCCACGGTCCGCACACCGAACCGAGGCCTCTCCAGCCGGACTGCCCAACGGGCAATGACGTCTAGGCGGGCGTCGACGCGCCAGGCGGTGAGTTCCCTCAATAAGACCACACCGCCCTCCGCGCGCACCCCCGACACCCGCCGATACAAATCGGCGAGCATTTCCGCCTCCAGGTCCCACGGGGGACTCCCGGCCAAATTTTGTTATAGGCCTGAAACACTGTTGTCTATTTACCTTGCAATGATAAATTCAATTCGTTCAGTTTTTGAAAGATATCCGTCGTAAAAGACAATCGGAGTAACCAAGTTTTATCATACAAACGGTCCTTCAAATTAAAAAAGTATCTGCTGAAAGAAATATTTGTAACTCGGCTCTAAGTTCAAATAGCCTTGTTAAAGTTTTACCCCGAGACAGCCATCGCACTTCTGTATGGAGCAGCAGTGTTTCATGTTTGCTGCCATAATCTTCACACAATAATAAGAACAATCGGGATTGTAGTGGTCGTGATTTGATAAAATAAATTATTTTTACCGCTTCATCCATAACTAATTTTAGATTTGACGGCATTTGCTTCATCGCAAGTGCTTGTCTATGCAGAATACAATGGCTGAAACTACAATTAGGCGCTTTATTTTTTATTCGTGACACTGCTCCTGCTGTTTTACCTGTCATCGCCTTGGCCCCATCTGTACAAATGTCAATGCAATTGTTCCAGAAGAAATGACTAGGACTTTTGACGGGCATTTGAAAACGTCATGTGGTGCTCTTGTATTACATATATTCGATATTTTAGTGTTTTAACGTGTTATATTAGATAATTTTGATGGCATTTTATGTAATATGAAGCGGCGGAGCTACTGGGATGTAGTGAATATCATATAAAAGTGCTTTACAACGTTTTCGTTTTCCATCAAAATTCCCACAATACAGATACCATTAACAGTGTGGCCATTGCACTGTTAATGGTGACAATTTGACTTAGACAATGACGAACTTGAAAGACTAAAAACGCGAAAATATTTATAACTTGACACTGGCACCAATAGCTCGTATAAGTAGCTGATTGCCAATACATAAGAAGAAGAAGAAATGACTAAGACAATGAACCACGGAGCAAATACAGAGAGGAGCTGTTGTAATGAATATTTTCTATGAAACAATGCGTGTCATTTACAGGGATGAGGGGAACGCTGCTAATGGAGAAAGTGAGACAAGTAATAGTACTTGTCTCACTCCCTCCTTTATGTCCATCAACCGCCTATTAGCACAACTACTAATTTCGTATATTGTATGCAGTTGAGCTATCTTGCATTAGATGTCAGTAAGTGTATGGTGTAACAGGGACGTACTCAGAATTTACCTATATCAAGGAGTGCTAATTTTTTTTTATTTCAAAGATACAAACAAATCTTATTAGCTGTTTGCTCTATTCAAATACAAATGTTTATAATCAAATAATTCTGCATAGCGAATAGGTGTATGACTACTGTTTTTAACCGAAAATTTCTTTATAAGGCTTGTCAGCATTGTTCATAATGTTAATATTTTATGAAAAATCCATCTTTTCTTTACTGTCATTCTGATAAACTCAGAAGTTTAGAAACCTTTTTTTTCTTCATATTTGTGTCCTTTTCATACGACCAAATAATACAATTATTTGTTTAACAAATTGTCCAATGAAGGTAGTTGGACTTTTAGTAAATATGTTAGTTACACGGTATTATTTCCTTCCTTTTTGTCTTTTCCATATAAAAAAAGAATCAAACCACTCTATTAAAATAAGGCTTTATACAATTGATAATGCAACAATGGTGTCAATGACCAAGACATGTGAAGGAGTATTTCAAGCGAGCAGACCAGCCCTCCCTGGTAGCAACCGTTTGATTGACGCACGGGCCATCTAAAACTTAGCCATGCCAAAGGTAACTTGAAGACCCGGTCTTCGACGCCACCACCATTTTGAATATTTTTGTGACGTGCTCAACCTCGTTAATCTTCTCAAGAAATTGCATCGAGTGCAATTACATTATTAATAAATAAAGGAGAAAGGGTGACATTGGTTCCAATAATAAAAATGAAATATGAGTTATATATATATATACCCATGAGTTTTTATGTAATATTGCTTGTGTTAATTATGATGTTGTCATTTTGACAGAAACATGGTTGAATAATAATATTAATGATGCTGAACTATTTGACAATAGATATAGATAGTATTTATAGACGAGATCGTAATAGTTCAGGATTTCAATCGATTAAAGATGGAGGAGGAATTTTAATAGCAGTTGTTAACAGATTCTCTTCTATTCGATTAACTTGTTACGAAAGTCAGTGTGAAGATCTTTACTTATGTGAAGGTAAATATTAACAATAATTTTAGCGTCACGTTTTGTGCTGTGTATCTTCCACCTCCACTTAATAAAACCACACTAAAGCATTTTCTTGACAATTATAATCGCATTTCTGAGAGATTGGACAATACTTGTCTTGTAGGCGACTTTAATTTAAGCTGTATAAATTGGACCAATTTCAACAATGCTTGTCATTATACACCTGTAACTACAAATAACTCTTCTTTAAACCAGCTTCTCATCGATTTTTTACCTCTCAATAATTTGTATCAATATAATAATGTCAAAAATAGTAAAGGGAGATTATTGGATTTAGTATTAAGTAATGTTTTGGGTACTAACGTTAAAGCTTCGATTAATTCTTTAATTTGTGTTGATCCACTACACACTCCAATTGAAATAATTTTGAATGTTGTTATCAACAAATCATTAGAAATTCATAATATCATCGTACCTAATTTCCGTAAAGGAAATTATGATTCCATTAATTTAGTTTTAAGTAGTATAGATTGGTCTAATAAATTTTGTAACTGTACTTCCATTGATGAAATAGTTAATATTTTTTATGAAGTCTTATATAATACTATCGATTTACACGTGCCCAAAATAAATTTAAAACGAAATAGATATCCAGTTTGGTTCTCTAGAGATTTAATTAGATTAACTAAAGAAAAGACTAAAGTACTGCGCAGATTTCGTACTTACAAAAATCCATTAGATGAATTAGCATTAAAATTATTAAGTAAAAGATGCAAATTATTATCAACTGCCTGTTATAATCGATATATTGCTACAGTTGAAGATTCTATGAAACACAATCCCAAGTATTTTTGGACATATATTAAAAATAAACGTCCAAATATTGCCCAGTTTCCAAAAACAATGAGCTTAAATACTATTATAGCGTCAGATGGTCCCAGTATTTGTAATTTATTTGCAAATTATTTTTCTTCAACATTTTCTAAGCCTACTAATAATAGTATATTGTCAACTGTTGATAGTACTAATTTCACGAATACTCTAAATATGATCCATATCTCACAATCAAAAATTGAAAATTATCTTCAATGCCTTGACATAAATAAAGGTGCGGGACCAGATGATATCCCACCATATTTTATATCAATGTGTTATTCCACATTAAATTTGCCCTTATTTCTTATCTTCAACCACTCGATTTCGACTGGTGTGTTCCCAAATATTTGGAAAGTCGCTAAAATAGTTCCTATACTTAAAAGTAGAGCAGCTGAAGATGTATCAAATTACCGACCAATATCTATTTTATCTACATTTTCTAAAGTTTTTGAAGCTTTAATACATCCAATTTTAAAACACCATTCTAGTCATTTTTTGGTTAATGAACAACATGATTTTGTAAAATCACGTTCCACAAGTACTAATCTTGCGACTTACCATAACGAGTTAGTCGAAGCAGTTGATGCGGGTCTACAAGTAAATATATGGATTTTGCAAAAGCGTTTGACAGGGTTAGTCATAATATCTTGATTAGAAAGCTTGCTTTATCTGGAATAGGAGGTCCCGTTTTAAATTGGTTAGATTCTTATTTACAAAAAAGACTACAGTATGTGGTTATTAAAGGTTATCAGTCTTATCGCTATTCTATAATATCTGGCGTACCCCAAGGCTCCTATTTAGGACCTTGGCTTTTTAATATATTTATCAATGATATAATTTCTCAGTAGTGCTTACCTTTATGCAGATGATCTAAAATTATGTAAAGTAGCTAAATGTCTATTCGACTGTGAATTTCTTCAAAAAGATCTTGACACTGTGTACAGCTGGTGTGTTGCTAATGAAATGTCCTTAAATGCTAATAAATGTAATTATATTATATTTTCACGTAATCGTAACATTTTTCATAAAGGATTTCAAATAAATGGAGTAAACATTGATCAACTATCTGTTATAAGAGATCTCGGTGTAGTCTTTGATTCAAAATTAACCTTTATTCCTCACATGGATATTATTGCAAGATCTAATAAAATGTTGGACTTCATTATACGTAATGGCAAACATTTTCGTAAACCAGCTACTAAAATAGTTCTTTACAATGCATATGTTAGAAGCCATCTTGAATATTGTAGCATCGTATGGTCACCGCATTATAAGATTCATCAGTTAAGGTTAGAACGCATTCAAAAAAGATTTATGAGGCATATTGCATTTTCTTGTAGACTACATAAGCAATTACCAACATACTTAAACAAGTTAGCTCATTTCAATTTATATAGCTTAGAAGTCCGTAGAAAATTTTCAGACCTAGTTTTTCTTTTTAAATTATGTCGCAACTACATCGATTGTCCTAAACTTTTACAGTGTATTAATTTTAGTATTCCGCGCAGATTGCCAATTCGGGCATCTCGCTTCATGAACTTGCTGCACAAACCCTATAGCAGAACCAATTTAAAACAATATGCAATAATTTCTAGAATATCAACAACGTTCAATTCAATTGGAAGTGAAGTGGATCTCTTTAATGATTCACTTCATAAATATAAAAAAGAGTGTTGTCATCACTAAATTCCATTTAACTCTTTCAAATAATTAAATTATATTAATCATTTCAACTATTTTTTTCTTTCTTCTTTTTTACATACATACATACATATCATCACGCCATATCCCTTGCAGGGTAGGCAGAGAGAACAGAGTGCCAGAGAACTCTATCTCTGCATACTTCACTCGCTTCCTCAACATTCATAATTCTCTTCATACACGCTCGCCGGTTTCGGAGACTCTTGACTCCACCTTCCTTCAGTACATGACCGATCTGGTCTAGGTAGGTTAGTCTCGGTCTCCCTCGGTACCTACATCCTTCCACTTTCGCATTGTATATCTTCTTAACCAGGCGTTCGTTCGGCATTCTTTCCACATGTCCGAACCATCGGAGCATTCCCTTTCGCATCTTTACACCAATACTCTCTTTCATACCTACTCGCTCTCTTACGTCGTCGTTACGAATGCGGTCGGTCAGCCTAACTCCACAGATTTTACGCAGAGATCGCATTTCGACCGCATTAATTTTACTATCATACTCTTTTCTGCATACCCAACTCTCGCTTCCATACAGTAATGTTGGGACAAGCACTGCGTTATGTATCGCTACACGTGCCTTCTGGCTGAGGTGGTGGCTGCCGAAAAGTTGCCCCAACGCTCCGTTCACTCTATTTCCCGCATTCACTCTTCGCTCTATATCAGTGGTGTACCTTCCATGTCGGCTAAATCCACATCCAAGATATACAAATTCATCCACTTGCTCTAGTACATCATTACCTATTGTTACTCTTACATCTGTTCTGGTTTTATCTCTTTCAAAGACCATTATTTTGGTTTTGCTCACATTCACGCGTAGACCCCTTTTCTTACAATCTTCTGTCATTGTGTCGACTAGGGTCTGCAGGTCAGTCGCTGACTGTGCCAGCAGGACTGCATCATCTGCATAAAGCAGAGCAGTGACCACTGAGTCGCCCATCTGGACTCCCACATTCATATCGTTCAACCTTTGGAGACATTTATCCAGATATATGATAAACAGCCTGGCTGACAGAACGCACCCCTGCTTAACGCCGATATTGACGTCAAACCAAGGCGACATTCCATCATCCAGCCGCACACAGGCTCTACAGCCCATGTAACTGGACTGCACAGCCTGTAGCAGTTTACCGTTAATACCATACTCCGGTAAAATGTCCCAAAGTTCCTTTCGTTCAACCGTGTCAAATGCTCTCTCCAGATCCACAAAACTGCAGAAAACCCTCTGACCTAGAGCCAGATGCTTCTCCACAATGTTGCGCAGAGAGAACACTTGATCCATGCATCCCCTTCCACTCCTGAAACCTCCTTGTGTCTCACACAGTAAACCATCGGACACCATCCTCATTCTCCTTTCAATAATTTTTCCATACACTTTTGCTGCCAAACTGGTCAAGCTTATGGCTCTGTAATTTGCGCAGTCATAACGTGAACCCTTGTTTTTAAACAAAGGCACGATGACTGCGCTATTCCAGTCCCTGGGAACCATTCCCGAGCTCCAACATAAATTGAGGAGCAACAGGAACGCCTCCCAGACACAAGAGCCACCGAGCTTGATCATCTCGGCAGACACCATATCAATGCCCGCTGCCTTACCATTTTTCAAACTTCTTATCGCCCATTCAACTTCATCCATACTGATGCCATCGGAGGACGCCGTTGTCGAATGTTGATCTACTAAACCACATCCAACACCGGCGCCAACCGTAGCATCCGCATACATATCGCCAAAATATTCACTCCATCGGCTTAACACGTCTTGTGTTTGTGTAAGAATGTCTCCACCTTTAGACCTTATTTTATTCATTCTGAAGGCTGACCAACCACCCCGAGACTTCTTCACCTCCCTCCAAAAGAGTTTGGTGTTACCCTCGAAGTTTTTAGTCAGCCTATCTTCTGCACTCATACTTGCTCTATCACGTTTCTCTTTCACTAAGGCCTTGGTGTCATTCTTACATTGCCGATATATTTCTTTCTTCTGTTCAGTCATACTGTCATTCAGATTCAAAGAAGAGACATAGTCCAGCCACGCTTTCTTCTTTTGCTCTACGGAAGCTGCCACTTCCGCATCCCACCATGCATCACCATTTGTTTTTCTATGCTTCTTTGAACTTCCACATACTTCTTTCGCTGTATCTACCATACTCTCTTTCAATACTCTCCAGCATTCTTCAATGTCCGATTGCGGCTGGCTTGCCATCGTCAGCCGTTCTCGGACACCCTCTGCATACTTCTTACATATTCTTCTTTTTTCTTTTTTTATAATGAAGAATTAGGATTTATTTTGTTTCTTTCTTTTTTTATAGTTTGTTTCCGTAATTTGTTGCCATTTTTGTGCATGCTGTGATAGCTTGTGAGCATTTAGTTTAATTTTATGTTATATTTATATTTTAATATCTACAATGTATCAATTACTAGCTATCCTAAAAATGAATAAATAAATAAATACTCTTTTGTATCATATATTTCTTGAGCTATACCTACCTAGTCTTGCCCTAAATACTGTAACAAAGAAAACCCTTTTTCTATTGCAAAAAATATTTATGACTTTTACAGTGTTAGTTTAATACATAAATATAAAACAATTTAAAATATAAAAAGCTTGTTCGAAGTGGTTTCTATTGGCTGCAATACAGTCCTTTAAATCTTCATTGTTAAAATGAGAAGAACAAATCTTTGTATATTTCGTAGGAGTCCAGTTTTTCTATTAATTTTTGAAATCCATTGCTTCTAACATCGTCATTGGACGGTATTCTGAAACATACAAAATTTACAGTTTAATTATAATAGGTTCATTTAAAGTAGTGTAAAAAATATTTTTCTTTGATGAAAAATCCGAATGTTATAATTATATTCTAATTACGACCCTGGATTTTTGACACTTTTATAGTTCTTCATAGTTAACGACAGCTGGCGTATTGCTTACAAAATAATTATTAACTACATATAAAACTCATATTTTTGTTGAGGCTTAGGGTATAAATTTTAATACTCATGGTTATTAGTTATTACAATAATCTTAATAGTTTGAACTGTATGTGCTTTTATTGTTCTAGGTCCTATTATGAAAAGTGGTGCCATCTAACGTTGAGTAAAATTATTTCTGAACATGATACCGTCAAAAGAACTTTCTAGAAATTATTTTGATAAATTATGAATAAATATACTTACAAATGGAATGTGTTTCTTTCCATAGCATCTGTACGTTTATTGGAGTAGTTTTTACATGATAAAACACAGCACTTCATGGTTTTCTTCGTAATAACATAAAAATACACCAAAAATATAATTTTATGCACCGTACGAACACCGTCAGCGACGACAGAAGACTAATAGGCCACGCCTACTATTGATGTTAACGTTATGACGTCAGGGCCTACTTGAGAATCACAGTGCACAGTTACTTAGGCCGTCTCCTCTTTGTATTTGCTCCGTGCAATGAACCGACATGAGTGACATGACTGACGACTAAAATATAAATCTATTATAATTTTTTAAACTTATTTTACTTGACATTGGCGAAGTTGTGGTTAATCACTCACAGAGGCCATTCATTAAGAAGAATAATTTTTTAAACTTATTTTACTTGACATTGGCGAAGTTGTGGTTAATCACTCACAGAGGCCATTCATTAAGAAGAATAATTTTTTAAACTTATTTTACTTGACATTGGCGAAGTTGTGGTTAATCACTCACAGAGGCCATTCATTAAGAAGAAGAAGCAATTGTTCCAACTGAGATTATTTTCTTCAAAACATATATTTATTTTATTAAAAATTTCTTCCCCGGTAGTGTTTGTGAGCAGCGAACACATAAGCATCCACTCCATCATACTGCCCTTTTTTCGTCTTTGAAACCGTCGAGCTTGACGTCGCGGCATCATTGTCTGGATCGGTGATTGCTATATTCTCCGCGCGTACTGCTTTTGAACATTCAGCGTCATTAGATGTTGTTGCAATACGTTTAACACCTTTAAGCCAACGTTCCATTCTTCTTTATTTATAATGTTACACGTCAGGATGTTCGGGTCTAAATAATGCACAATCGTTACTGCGTATAAAAGACTTTAAGTTTAGTACAATGAAGAAATGTATAATATATAACTGAAATATATAACTGAGATAACAGAATACAGCAGGCAGTAGAACAATGAACACTAGTTTCTCGCTAGCGAGCTTGTAAGTAGGTAGGTAGGAACTTATCGCTCCGAACTCTAATCGTCAACTGACTGACGAGGCGCGACTTTTTTTTTGTGTCTGTCTTTTAGCTGTTAGCCGCAGATGGCTGTCACAGCTTAACCCGGACTATGAGTGAGCGCTGAGGGCTCTCAACCCGGTGAAAATTTTGAGCGACAACGTCAGAGGGCTCACCCTGTGGTGAACGGACCTCGGCTCGGGGCGTCGCTGATAGCAAAGTGGGCGTGCCCACGTTTGAGTTTATGACTTTTACGCGTCGCAACTTACGACCCCGGCGGCGGGGGCGGAAGTGCGGATATTTATGTGTTGTGGCCGCGCGGACCGTGTAGGCTCTTTCTTGAGCGATTGTAAATGAATCGTCAGAGTCGGTCAGTATATGTCGAGGACGTCGGATCACGGATATTTTAAATGGGACATAGTTAGCCGCCCCAACCACTAATTGGTTAGGGTGTGTCATGGCAGAGTCAATGAACCTCTGGGAGTACCGCTTCATGTATTGCCTGATGGTCGGCAATTCGAGGTCGATGTGAAGGTCGATGTTTCGAATGAACAACGGTGCCCCCGTGGCTCGACGCATGAACCGGTTTTGTAGTGTTTGTAACCTGCGGATCCTTGGTGAATTAACGTGTGCAAACACTACGCTGGCATAGGTCATAATAGGCCGTATGCAGGCAGTGTATAATCTGACATTGTTCTTCAAGGACAGTTTGGTTTTGGCGTTTAACAAGCAATGAAGGCGGCCCATCACAAAGGCGGCGCGCGCGAACCTGCCTTATGTGTGGTATGAAGGTGAGTCGATTGTCGAGGGTCACTCCTAGGTATTTAGCTTGCCTGCACCAACTGACAGGCTTAATGAATAATCTGAGGCGAGGGATGTCTTCCGGCGAGCAGATCGTTTAGTGAACATGACCGCCTGACTCTCCTCGGGATTGATTACTATTCTCCATTTCCTATACTAATTGGCAAGGGCGGTGACCGCTTTCTGGAGTGTCTAAAAACGGTTGTCGGGCTATTACTTGCACAGAAGAGTGCGGTATCATCGGCATAGAGAGTCGTGTGTACGCGAGTAAATACGGGTAAATCGCTAGTGTATAGCGTGAAGAGGTACGGAGAGAGGACCGATCTCTGAGGGACGCCGGCCTTGAGAGGGTGGGAGGTCGACAACGTCCCTTCCACCCTGTAGCAAAAGCTGCGATGACTCAGATAGTCATGTATTATTAGAATTAAATATTCTGGGATTTTTAAAGTGTATAATTTGTACGACGACGAGGGCCTCGTGCCATACTTTGTCGAACGCTTTCGCTACGTCTAGGAATAATACACCAGTGTATCTGCCCCTAACGAACTGACCACTTGTGTATTCAACTAATCTATAAACTTGTACACAGCTATGCTGCGTACAAAAACCGAATTGTGTGTTAGGCACGAGGTTGTTGGCCTCGGCGAAGGTGCGTAACCTACTGCGTACTATACGTTCGTATAGTTTACCTAAGCTACTTAGCAGGCTGATAGGGCGAGTCGACGAGGCGCCAAAGGCGCCGACTCGAGTATTTTCGAGAATATTCGCGATCGAGTCTAGGACTAAGTATAAAAGCGGCGATCGCGACGAGGCGCGACGCGCGATCACCGCTTTTATACTTAGTCCTAGACTCGATCGCAAATATTCTCGAAAATACTCGAGTCGGCGCCTTTGATAAACAAAAAGCAAAAATAAAAAGAGAAATATAAAAATTGCGTTGTAAACAATCTCGACTTTATTTTTTGAAGTTAGAGTCGAAAATGGCTTGTTGACAACAATAGCGTCTAATTCAGAGGCGACTTTTATCAAAGGGACTGCGCGCTCACAAGTATACATGTTGATACCAAACTTATGAGATGTTGTACACAGCTATTGTAACACAACACATGTTTATACAAATAAATAAATAAATATACCTACGCTCGGCCGCGGAGTCAAAACGTTCGACCAGAGAGGTTTTGTTTTTTTTTCTAAATTCTTGCGGAACCCTTACAGTGGTATCGCTGCACCCTAGGGTTCCGCGGAACACACTTAGAGCAGGCCTACGTCACTCCATGTACTTACGCGCTATAATTGTCTACCGCCCGACCAAGCGGTAGCGGGCCGTTTGCGGACCAAATTCAGTGCGGTTTTCGCAAGCGAAGCGTATGCACGTTGTTATATATTATTCGTTCCATTCGTTTGTACGTGTACCTACGATGGCGTCTGGTGCCTTATGTGCAGTAAATGGGTGTAAATCAAGTAAAAAAAGGGGGTAAAAAAATTACTACATTCGAAGTCCCACATTTAATTAAATGTATCAGGAATAACTTACTGACAAATAATTTTGTACACGATGCAGAAAAAATATCTGGGGAACTAATCTAACTAATCAGGCTATGCAAGGATTTGAAGAAAGAAGGCATTAATTTTATGTTTACGAAACGCTTACATCAGGACTGCCAAGAAAAAATTTTTGGCACCGCCCTCAACAGAGTGGTAATTGTCGAGACCCTACACCGATACAGTTCATGAGGGCAATCTCAAAATTATTCCTTTGAAATATGCTTGTTTTTTGTGACTTAGTTGTTAGCCTCAGATGGCTGTGACAACTTTAGCCGGACTGTGGGTGAGCGCTGAGGGCTCTCAACCCGGAAGAACTCATGAATTTTATCGAAGAGGCAGCCCTGTGATTGCTGTGGAATCGCGAGGTGCGAAACAATTACAATTGTACAATTGAGCATTTAGGCACATTTTAGCATGCAGCAGTTGCTGACGCGACAGAGTAGGCTATTATAGCAGTAGGTATTGGTAATTTTCTACCGAGTGAAGTATCTGTTATTTATTAATCTGTGCTTAGAGTATAGCTGAATTAGAGTAATTAAGATGTGCAAATATTTCTACTATGCTAACCTTCCAATAGATGGTTAAAACATCTTAAAGTAATGAAATCAGTACAATGTAGCCATCTAAAACCTGATTGATAAAAAAACGAGAATGGATTGTCAATAGTTGTAGGTTTTTCCTACAATCAAATTCAAATGTTTTACAAAAAAAAAAACCTAGCATATTAAATAATAAATCATCTAATGCTACGGCCGCACCTGCGTGTATCGTCACGAAGCTTCATGCAATGAGAGTAATGAGACGATATACGCATATGAGACCGGTCATTATTGGCTATCGTCGCGAACATTCGGGCTACGTGTGCGTTATCGCTTGGATGGCGATACGTCAAAGGGTTTTAGCGCGCTAATATATCGCGCGCTGTGGTTAGACTAGCTAGTCCAATCGAATTGTTGATAGACCCAGGAAAAATTATAAGTACAATTTTTCCTTCGGAATTCGTTAGGTGGGGTCACTGGGAGTCTACATTTCGGTTTTCGAATTCCCAGTGGTCTTGCATTTTCCGCCATCTTGATTTTAAGGGTGGTTTTTTGTTTTTTAAATAACTCGTTTATTTTCAATTTTACACAAAAATGGTTATTACCAAAGTTGTTCAGAATTAAATTTCCTACAATTTTTGTTCTCATCATTTTTTCCGTAGGATCGATATTTTTCGATTCACACCCGAAAAGAAAGGGTGATTTTTGTTTGAATAACTCTTTTTTTTTTTCAATTTTACACAAAAAGTGGTCATCACCGAAGTTGTTCGAAAGTGTGGAAATTTTCCAACAATTTTTGTTCTTATCAATTTTTCTGTAGAATCGATATTTTTCGATATACGCCAGAGGTGGGTGTGAAATTTTATTATTGCATTACCACGTTTTTTTGCAATTTCACGCCAAAAATGGTTATTACCAAAGTTGTAGGAAATTAAATTTCCTACAATTAATGTCCTTATCAATTTTTTCGTAGGATCGATATTTTTCGATTAACATCCGAAAGGAGGGGGTGGAATTTCTGTTTGTCGAATAACTCGTTTATTATTAATTTTACACGAAAAGTTATCACTATCAAAGTTGTTTGCAATTAAATTTTCTATAATTTTGTCTTTGTTAATTTTTTCGTAGGATCGATATTTTTTCATTTAACACCCGGAAAAGAGGTGAGGCATGCAATATCTGTATTTCAGATTCTATCTCGCAGAGAAATCCCAAGCATAGCCCGCTCCATAGCTAGGGATGTTAAAAAAATAATCGATTTTTATTTTAATCGATTATATTTTTCTAATAACCGATTTTTTATAATCGATTTTTATAATAATATTAATCGATTTTTAAAAAATCGATTATTTAAATTATGCGTTTTAATCGATTTTTATGAGAAGCGCCATCTATGGAACGGATGAATAAAACTCGAAGTAAATCCGTTATTATTTACAAGTTAAGAGTGCCATAATATATGTAGTTGTTGGTAAACAATAAAAATGTCTTCCAATAGTAAAACACCTAAAAGTGGTTGGCGAAAATATTTTACGATTAAGAAACATACAGCAATATGCAAGTACTGTTCCAAAGAGCTAAAAACTTGCAGTAATACTACAAATTTAAAACAGCATACATACATACCATCACGCCATGTCCCTTGCAGGGTAGGCAGAGAGAACAGAGTGCCAGAGAACTCTATCCTTGCATACTTCACTCGGTTCCTCAACATTCATAATTCTCTTCATACACGCTCGCCGGTTTCGGAGACTCTTGAATCCACCTTCCTTCAGTACATGACCAATCTGGTCTAGGTAGGTTAGTCTCGGTCTCCCCCGGTACCTACATCCTTCCACTTTCGTATTGTATATCTTCTTAACCAGACGTTCGTTCGGCATTCTTTCCACATGCCCGAACCATCGGAGTATTCCCTTTCGCATCTTTACACCAATACTCTCTTTCATACCTATTCGCTCTCTTACGTCGTCGTTACGAATACGATCGATCAGCCTAACTCCACAGATTTTCCGTAGAGATCGCATTTCGGCCGCATTAATTTTACTTTCATACTTTTTTTTTGCATACCCAACTCTCGCTTCCATATAGTAATGTTGGGACAAGCAAGTTATGTATTGCTACACGCCTTCTGGCTGAGGTAATGGCTACCGAGAAGTTGTCCCAACGCTCCGTTCACTCTATTTCCCGCATTTACTCTTCGCTCTATACCAGTGGTGTACTTTCCATCTCGGCTAAATTCACATCCAAGATATACAAATTCATCCACTTGTTCTAGTACATCATTGCCTAATTGTACTCTTACATCTGCTCTGGCTTCATCTCTTTCAAAGACCATTATTTTGGTTTTATTCACATTCATGCGTAGATCCCTTTTCTTACAATCTTCTGTCATTGTGTCGACTAGGGTCTGCAGGCCAGTCGCTGACTGCGCCAGCAGGACTGCATCATCGGCATCGAGCAGAGCAGTGACCACTGAGTCGCCCATCTGGACTCCCACATTCATATCGTTCAACCTTTGGAGACATTTATCCAGATATATGATAGACAGCCTGGCTGACAGAACGCACCCGTGCTTAACGCCGATATTGACGTCAAACCAAGGCGACATTCCATCATCCAGCCGCACACAGGCTCTACAGCCCATGTAACTGGACTGCACAGCCTGTAGCAGTTTACCGTTAATACCATACTCCGGTAAAATGTCCGAAAGTTCCTTTCGTACAACCGTGTCAAATGCTCTGTCCAGATCCACAAAACTGCAGAAAACCCTCTGACCTAGAGCCAGATGCTTCTCCACAATGTTGCGCACAGATAACACTTGATCCAGGCATCCCCTTCCACTCCTGAAACCTCCTTGTGCCTCACACAGTAAACCATCGGACTCCATCCTCATTCTCCTTTCAAATATTTTAGCATACACTTTTGCTGCCAAAGTGGTCAAGTTTATAGCTCTAATTTGCGCAGTCATAACGTGAACCCTTGTTTCTATACAAAGGCACGATGACTGCGCTATTCCAGTTCCTGGGAACCATTTCCGAGCTCCAACATAAATTGAGGAACAACAGGAACGCCTCCCAGACACAGGAGCCGCCAAGCTTGATCATCTCGGCAGACACCATATCAATGCCCGCTGCCTTACCATTTTTCAAACTTCTTATCGCCCATTCAACTTCATCCATACTGATGCCATCGGAGGACGCCGGTGCCGAATGTTGATCTACTAGACCACATGCAACACCGGCGCCAACCCGAGTATCCGCATACATATCGCCAAAATATTCACTCCATCGGCTTAACACGTCTTGTATTTGTGTAAGAATGTCTCCACGTTTAGACCTTATTTTATTCATTCTGAGGGCTGACCAACCACCCTGAGACCTTTTCACCTCTCTCCAAAAGAGTTTGGTGTTACCCTCGAAGTTTTTAGCCAGCCTATCTTCTGCACTCATATTTGTTCTATCACGTTTCTCTTTCACTATGGCCTTGGTGTCATTCTCACATTGCTGATATATTTCTTTTTTCTGTTCAGTCATACAGTGATTCAGATTCAAAGAACAGACATAGTCCAGCCACGCTTTCTTCTTTTGCTCTACGGAAGCTGCCACTTCCGCATCCCACCAAGCATCACCATTTGTTTTTCTGTGCTTCTTTGAGCTTCCACATACTTCTGTATCTACCATATACTCTCTTTCAATATTCGCCAGCATTCTTCTATGTCCGATTGCGGCTGGCTTGCCATCGTTAGCCGTTCTCGGACACCCTGTGCATACTTTTCTCTTACACATTCTTCTTGCAAACTTTCAATCTTTATTCTTTCAAGCCCTCCGAAGTGGACACGCTCTCGCCAGTGCCCCCACTTTCTGAACAGACCACTAAATCTCGCAATAACAAGATAGTGGTCCGTATCGACTGTGGGGCCCCTGTAGGCTCTTGCGTCCAATATTTTGCTTCGGAGGCGGCTGTCTACCAAAATTAAATCTATTATACTTTTCTGTTCATTCCTTCTCCATGTATACATATGAATGTCCTTATGTTGGAAAAATGTTTTTGACACAATAAGGTTTCTCTCCTTGCATACATCCGCTATGAGCCTACCTGCGTCGTTCACTCTCTTATCACCAAATGGACCAAGTACGTCCTCATAGTCGGGACGCTTGGTCCCCACCCATCCGTTCAAATCTCCGCATACAAGCACGCGTTCACTGGTTTCTGCCATATCCAGAACTTTCCTAACATTATCCCAAAACTTCTCTAGGTCTGATGCGACCGAGGATCCTACGGGAGCATATGCTACAATCGTGAAAGGAGACACCTAGTTTTATACGGACCCAAAGAAGTCTCGGATCATAAATTACGTAATCCTTCACACCTGAGGCCAAGCGAGAGGACAACAGCACTCCTACCCCCATGCTGGCTCGATCGCTCTGTGGTACACCAGACCACAGGGCCATCCCGCCACCAGGACGATCGCAGGCGTCGCTGACCCTTCGCTTGGTCTTTGTTACACAGAGCACGTCTAGCTGTTTGTCCGCCATGATGGTTAACAACTCGTGCAACTTACCTTCCACACAACCTCTTACATTCCACGTACCCACCCGGCACTCTGCTCTCTCAACTCGCTTGACTGGGCAAGGCGTAATGGGTGGTGGCCCCCATCGCCGCATCTGCCAATTTTCGTACCGACGGGGGCGGGTCGGTACGCGTCGCCTCCGGGGGACACTCTAACCCGCACTGCGGTATGCATATGAGCCGGATTGAAGTCTAACTAGACTGGCAGGGGACGCGACGTGCACGCTCCGGACTATGCCCCCCTAAAAAAAATCATCAAATCAGGCTATTACCATCCACTGCTAGACGTAGGCCTAAATGTAAAATAGTACTGGACATTTATGGCATTTTTTTGTTGTGATTTATATTTTAGTTTTTGAGACAATAAGGTTATTTTGTTAGGATGCTCATCATTTCCTTTTTATGATAATAAAAATGTGTCAATAATTACATTTGGTTTGCTTATTTTGAAAATTAAAGGAATGCTTACTTTGAAAATTTAAAGGAATATTCGCTTTGATGAATTTTTAGATTTGAATTGGTTGATTTTTTATTCATATAATTTTATTTGATTTTAATCTGATAAATTGTTAATATGAATCTCTTAGGTTTGTTATTGGAATATGAAAAGTATATACATTTTTAAATAATAGAAAAAAATCGATTATAATCGATTTTTGGTAAATCGATTAATATTAAATTTAAAAAATCGATTTTTATTTAATCGATGTTTTCCAGGAACCTCACATCCCTATCCATAGCACGCTGAGCGACTTTGAGCCTGGTTATGAGGCCTACATTTAGGGACCACGTTTCCGTGCCCTAAGTCGTCACTGGTAACACACACTGGTCGTAGACCTGTGTTTTCAGACACAGGTATGTTGGACGAGAAGATCCTCCTAAGTTTCCCGAACGCTGCCCAGCCGAGTTGGAATCGTTGGCTGACCTCTTTCTCGAAATTGGATCTACCTAACTGGACTGTTTGTCCAAGGTAAACAGAATGATACATACATACATATCATCACGCCATATCCCTTGCAGGGTAGGCAGAGAGAACAGAGTGCCAGAGAACTCTATCTCTGCATACTTCACTCGCTTCCTCAACATTCATAATTCTCTTCATACACGCTCGCCGGTTTCGGACTCTTGACTCCACCTTCCTTCAGTACATGACCGATCTGGTCTAGGTAGGTTAGTCTCGGTCTCCCTCGGTACCTACATCCTTCCACTTTCGCATTGTATATCTTCTTAACCAGGCGTTCGTTCGGCATTCTTTCCACATGTCCGAACCATCGGAGCATTCCCTTTCGCATCTTTACACCAATACACTCTTTCATACCTACTCGCTCTCTGAATGAATGATCGACAATTTCGAGAATCGCATTGCCAACTAGGACCGGTACAGGAATGACATGGGCATTTGACATGACTTTCGCCTTGTCATGATGTTCATTCGTAACCCCACCAATTGGGATACCCTGCTGAGATCGTTGAGCATGGTGCCAAGGTTCTCCATGGATTCTGCCATAAAGAGGATATCGTCTGCAAATCGAAGGTGAGTGATGTATTCGCCGTTAATGTTATTACAGAGTCCGGTCCCGTCTAAGAGCTTGAAGACATCTGCCAGTGCAGTGGTGAACAGTTTCGGAGAGATGACATCTCCCTGTCTCACACCTTTCTGCAACTGGATCTGTTTCGTACTCTTATCCCGGATACGGACCGACATTGTGGCGTTCCTATACAAACACTTCAGCACTATTGCACGATACTTCGTGTAAAATACCGAAGTCGCTAATGTGACCAGTTTTATCGCGATAACTTTCTAGTGTACAAAACGTACGAAGCTTCGCCACACATAACTTTGGGACGATACACGCAGGTGCGGCCCAGGCATACAGGTAATAAATAATTTCGAATATACATATCTAAAGCTAAAATAAAACAATAAATACATTACGGTTGTAATGTTTATTTTAAAATAACTTAGAACCTAAGCTTCTGGAAGAACCACTTGTTCTTCCCGCTCTTGTATCTCTCCTCAAAACGCACTCTTGTGTTGAAACGGAGCTTCTTGCGTTTCGCGGGATCCTTAAGGTCCTTAGCACTGAACTTCTCAAAGCTGAAGTCTACTGAATAACGTGTAGGCATTAGGTGGTTGTAGTTTACTACCTGTAATGAAGATAAGAATATTTTTAAATTAGGCATTATTTTTAACTATTGATATTACCAGGATCTAACAAGGATTATTTAGTATTGACTGAAAAATTCTCTGTTGAAATAAGTATATATATATATGTTTCACCCCCAACTGCATACCGTTTGACCTTTCTATAACCCTTCTCAAAAAAAAAACTCCACACCAATGTTATAAAAGAACACTAAATACCCATAAACAGATAACCAGGTCAAAAAGCAAAAAATGGAGTAAAACCCTTTTTTTATCTTTTTCTTTTTTGGTAGGCTATGGCCCAGACACACGTCGCCCGCTCCGTCCGGGGGCGACGGAACGAGTAAAACCCTACACCAACTCTGAAAAAGTGTTGTACGATAGATGAACATCTCTCCTATACTCAACAGTAGAATGTACTTAGGCTTAAGAAAAAAGAAATAATATAAAAAACTTTTTTGATGCATTTTCATATTCTTTTCTTCTCATAATATTACTGATGGTAAATTGACACATTGACACAGCATGGTTACATAGTGGAAGGAAAATTGGCCTACTATAATATGCTGACCAGACAAGTAGAAGTACAGTAGTAAAAATATTATGTTTTTACAGTAGTAAAAATATTATGTTTGTCCATCCCTTTACAATGTAGTGATGAAGTGAAGTGAAATGAAACTACCCTTCACCCCGACTTGGTAAAACATGATTAGGGGAACATACCCACACCATGTGAACTGTTGAGAGAAGATATTGTTAAAATTGATAAAATGTGGTTCTAAAAATTATAAAATATGGGCCTAAAAATATAAAAAGTGGAACAAAAATTATAAAAAATGGGTCAAAAATTATAAAACTTGGGTCAATAAATTATAAAGTGGGTCTAATAATATGGGTATGTTCACTAAGGGATATCATAAGTGAAGTAATATTGATTGCAAAAGATGGCAATCTCAACATAACTAAAAGTAAAAACTCTATGCTAACATGTTTGATCAGAGTGGTATGGTAAGTCAATTTTCCACCATTGGGAGCCTGAGACCAGTGGTGAATATGTTAGTACTGAGGTAATCACGACAATGTTAGTCCATTAGTAATATCGCATTCATAGAATTAGATAGGAGACATCCAGAGATCACACTAATATTTTCCAATATTATCTTATATATTAAAAACGAATATAAAAAAACATGTTCTGAACAAATAAATCATAATAAACATAGAGGAAACAAAGGTAAAGGTATTGTGGTATTCACTGCATACAATTTATTTTCAATTTGTTTATTGAATCATCATTATTCTCCTGCTCTTATCCCAATTACTTGGGTTCGACACAATATGTACTCCTCTTCCTACATATTGCAACAGTTATTGGCAATAATTTTATGACCGGCCGCCTGCCTGATGTCAACTCCTTTGTTATGTAATTGTTGACCAAACACCATCATTTTGTTCAAATTACTGAAATTTTTTAGCATTTAATATGCTTAATTATTTATAAATACCCGAATACGAAACGAAAAATTATGTCACAAGCGGGGTTCGAACCCGCACCTATTGGGAATCCGGCCCAACCGTGCTGCCACTTACACCATAGTGAACTATTTTAGGACATGCAGATTTCGCTTCATATTATATCTTACGTCTTCAAGGTGACGTATGCCATCTATCGGACAATGTTTGCACATTGTATAGACTTAATACTTCAAACTTTACAGTTAGAATTGTATTAAACGATGACACAACCTTGTTATTCAAATTACTGAAATTTTTTTTTTTAGCATTTAATATGCTTAATTATTTATAAATACCCGAATACGAAACGAAAACGTCACCTTGAAGACGTAAGATATAATATGAAGCGAAATCTGCATGTCCTAAAATAGTTCACTATGGTGTAAGTGGCAGCACGGTTGGGCCGGATTCCCAATAGGTGCGGGTTCGAACCCCGCTTGTGACATAATTTTTCGTTTCGTATTCGGGTATTTATAAACCATCATTTTGTATTGACCCAGATTGAAATAAGGCTCTTAGTTGTCTGTTATGACATCCACGAGCAAAGTAAGGGTTGGTAGTATTTGTAACCACTATCACACAGCTAATAATAACTTGTTTATTGTAAAATGTAAAATATAAATATTGACTTATAAAATAGACCCAGATAGCATACTAATAATTAATTAACTTAATCAATTACATGGAAGATTATAACTATTTTATTAACCAACATACATATAACCTATCAACTGATAGATAGGTTGTCCGAGTTAGAGTATTATTTAGAGTTATTATTTAGTACTATATTCTTCACATATTTGCAATGTTTATTAATAATATTAAACAAAGAGAGAATAATTTGGTACTTAATACTGAGAGTATCATACAATACTTTTAAGCTACATTTTGCAGTAGCTTTCTTTATTCAGTGATACAGAAAGCATATATACAAATTCGTGATTCAAAACAATGTCCACAATGTGTTCAAATAAACTAGCAAATATGATTAGATTAGATTTTAGCTTGGATTTTCAATATTTGTGCTTACTATCAAACATGTTTACTCAAGAATTCGTCATCATTCTCCTACTCTTATCCCAATTACTTGGAGTTGATACATTATGTACTCTTCTTTCATAGTACATTTGTAAAAGTTATTGGCAATAGTTTTATGATCTGCCACCTGCCAGACATCAACCCTCCTTGGGAATGTAATTATTGACCAAATGGCATCAGATGGACCTGGCCCAGGTCATTATAAGGGTCTTAGTCGTCTTTTACTACATCCACGAGCAAAGTATAGGTTGGTAGTATTAGTAGCAACTACGACACATCAAAGATTTTTTATATTTTATAATCATCTAATTGACATGCCTCTTCATCACTGGTGGTGTCTAAAAACCATTTACCATATTATTAATTGCAACTTTATACATCTATTAGACATTTTTAATCTATCATTCACATTCAATTCTATTTCAAAGGCTGTAATTTCTAAAAAATCAAATGTTATTCCAATAAAATTTGATCTTAAAAAAATAGTCATCGTTTGTCAAATAATATTTCCAAATAGTTCACAATATAAAATACTAATAGATATGAAATACACTTCTATTTTATGGCAACTATATACTAATATTATAATAATACTAATATTATGGATGTTTATGTATTTGGAAGGCAAATCTTATTCGGACACTCACCTTGACGAAGGGCTTTACTTTGGATCGCTTGTGGATTTTGTTTTTACCCATCCTCTTGTGCACTTTGCGGGGATATCTGTCAATGCCGGCGACAAAAGCGTGTCCGTATGGTTTCTCTGATGTACCTTCATCGTAGTTTTTAACAACAATTGCCTTACGTCCTGCGTACCGGCCACTAAGGACCAGTACCACCTTGCCTGGCTTCATAATCTTACCCATTTTGGGTGAATCTGAAAGCAACACAACATAACCTTTAAATGGTATCTACGACTGTATACAATAATTACAACCTAACAATAACGTTTAGTAATATGGACTAATTCCAAGTTAAAAGATTGCAAATATAAATTGTTGCTGTAAAATTAAAGTAAATAACAGAAAAATCACTATACTCTATACGAACATCACGAACTTGCTTTTGTATATTTCTGAAAACTTTACTTTTGTCAAGAAATATTGACACCACAACGTTACAGTAATAACACTTTTTAGTTTAGCGAAAGAAAATACTTTTTATATTTCATCGTATCACAGATTTTAATGGATAGTTTTTAGAAAAGATCGCGAAACTTACATCCCGTTTACCTGTCGATAGAAAAAGACTTGATGTTGCTACAGAAAAAATATCTTTATTTGACAACGTCAGATACTAAGTGACAATTATAAAATTACGTTGGTCACACACTCAAAGATTACGGGTTGAGAGCCCTCAGCGGGACTTTTGGCGGGAATCTAAAACGTCATGTGGTGCTCTTGTATTATATTCGATATCTTAGTGTTTTAACGTGTTATATTAGATAATTCTTATGGTATTTTATGTAATATGATGTGACAGAACAGCTGGGATGTAGTAAATATCATATAAAAGTGCTTTACAACGTTTTCGTTTTCCATCAAAATTCCTACAACATACCATTAACAGTGTCACCATAGCACTGTTGATGGCGACAATTCTACTGACTGACAGACAATGACTAACCTGAAAAGATTAAGAACGTGAAGATAATTATAACTCGACACTGGCAAAAATGGCTCGTATAAGTAGCTAATTGCCAATACATAAAAAGAAGAAGAAGAAGAAGAGCCCTCAGCGCTCACCCACAGTCCGGGTAAAGTTGTCATAGCCATCTGATGATCTGTGGCTAACAACTAAGACACATAAAAAAATAAAAAAAAATAAAAATCCCACTCAAAGGAGAATATAGATGGCGTCATTAGCGACTAGGACTGTTGATGTTTTTTATAATATCAGCTTTCCAATATATCGGTATTTCTAAATATATCATTATCGGAGTTCGATATATCGAAAAAAAATATCGATATACTCAACTGTATATAAAAAAAACATTAATCAGCACAAACATTATTTACAAAATTTATGTGCCAGTATATTTATTAAAGGGTTCTTATAATCCTTAAAATATAGCTTGATCTCTGTGACAGATAGCGACAAAACCGATGAACTAATTTTGAATACGCGTCATTATTACAATTTTAATTTGTATTTTTTTTTATTGTTTATGGTGGCAAACGAGCAAGCAGCACACCTGATGGTAAGTGTCACTGCCGCCCATGAACCTTTGCAATACCAAGGGTATAGCTTGGGACGCTGCCTACCAATAAAATCCCCAAGCCCATCCAGTTGGGCTTCCGGCTCTCTCGCTCACCGAACGACGCGTAATAGCACATTGCCACTACTTAGACGTCGATCTTCTGCGTGAGTGTGGTACTACCCCGGACGGACCGACTTGAGGCTGTAGACAGAAAACTGTCAACAGCGTGGTCCCATCGACTATATCGCCTATAATATTAATTAATTAATTGATTATATCGCCTATATTTTCATTCTTTAGGTGCCAGTTATATCTCAACTGAATTATGAATATAAAATTATGAATATTTACACCAAAACTAGTACCTCATATGTTTTAATATACTTAGTAACCATTTGATAAAAGTATGGTGCTTACGCAAGTACAAGATCATACTGAACTGAGAATAAGATAGAGATGGGACAATCGATAAACATGAATCGATAACATTCTTATTAATTATTTATAAAACAAGTAAAACCAATACATTACCTATATAAACCACATGGTTACTCTATAAAATAATTAAATTGTGTTAATTTAGTATTCAGACATCAGTTATAATATTAATAAGACCATTTCGATTATATTAAAAAGATAATTTATTTTATAAATAAACATGATTATTCATGAAATAATTGTGACCAAGAACTCATCATCAACCTATAGGAATGCTCCAGCGATGATGAACTTGAATATATTCCTTTCGAATAATAAAAAGAATTAATTAACAGCTTTAGTTTAAATTAAATAAAATCCATTAATTTAAATTCAATAAGATTTTCATAAATTGTTTTAAATTTAAAATCGATTCATCCATCCATTTGATTGAAGTTCAATAATATTTTCATGCATTGTTTTTCAATTGTTGAGATGGATGTACGGCGTGACGAGAATGGATAAGATAAGGAATGAGCGTATAAGAGAATGTTTGAAAGTAGCGCCAGTGACGGATAAGTTAAGGAGTGAACGTTTGAGCTGGTATGGACATGTGATGAGACGGGATGAAAGTAATGTTGCGAGGAAGGTTTTGAGTATGAATGTTGAAGGCTTTAGGGGTAAAGGGAGACCAAAGAAAAGATGGATGGACTGCGTGAAGCATGATATGTATAAACAGGGAGTGACTACAGAGATGATGTCTGATAGGGATGTATGGAAAAAGAGGACATATTGCGTCGACCCCAAGTAGTTGGGATAAGAGCAAGAGAATGATGATGATGATGCATTGTTTTTCAATTGCAGTAGCAAATAACTTTAAAAAATAAGGAATTATATCGACAAAAATATGGACTGCATCGTAAGCGTGCGGGACTAATGAGAACTGTCACAGAGATCATGCTATACTTTATTGACTATAGTAATTATTGTTTAAATTATAGTGCCACAAACTTATCTGATGCGGTGACAGCGTCGCTGTTATCGCATTTAGTGTTGCCAGTAAAATTCTATTTGCAATAAAATCGGTAAGTACTTCCCTGGGGGGGCACACTTAAAACATTACTTATTTTTACTGACCGTCGCGCCGCCTACAGATTGGTTGTACAAACTTAACTGCTGCCATTTTGTCCTGCCTGTCAAACGTTTGACAACTGAGAATTGTTATTTTTTGTTCCTAGCGTAGGTACTTATTGTCATCGATCTATTTTCGGTTATTGATATTTTTCTGAAAATTATCTCAAGTTTCAATGTTAGGCTGATATTATTATTGTTTAATTATCAGCTGATATGTTTTTTTTTATATTTCAGGGTAGCTTTCATAATAAAAGAAAATTCTATGTAATTACACATACACATGTAGATATGTATATATATTACTTCAACTTTAGTTCACGGCCTAAACTCTGGGTGGCAGCACTTTCCATACATGCATATTTTATCATCGAGTTGCCACTCTTTTTCAATTTAATAACTTTACTCTTTGGTACTTCCCCATGTGGTAACGGGTTTAGAAAACAATATTCAACTCCTTTACAGAATTTTCTGTGGAAGTCATCAAAAATGGAATTATAGCATTTTCATCCGTGGGCTCATGGATGGGAAGTAGATAAATGTGTTACAAGTATTAATGCTTATGAACACATTATATTATGCTTAATAGAGAAACAAAAATGTAGTTTTTATAAATAATTATATTTTAACACAATAATTATGATCTACAAATATAAGGCAAATTATTTGTAATGAACATATTCCAGGTATAGTCATTTGAATCGTCAGTCACTTCATCATATGAATCATCACTTTCAGTCTCACTGTCACTGTCTAAAGTCATAATGGAAGGCTCCTCTAAATATGTATCCCTTTAGTATTCGTTTTCAAATTTTTTCACGTGATTTCAGTGATTTTTCCATTCGTTTACAGTTATTTTATTAATAGTCTCTGCAATTAATTTAGGCGTTGTTGAATTAGAGTTTTTAATATTCTGCTCTATTATGTTTCGTTTCATTGAGCTCCAAATCATTTCAATTGGATTTAATCGCAATGGTATGGTAGAATGGATTTCGTCAATTTCATAACTTCTCTTAGACTTGTGTCTTAATTATTTCATAAAGCTGCGCCTTTGCAAGCCGTTGATTCCATTTAAAATCTATCTCCTCTTGAAGTACATCATTAACTTTGAAATTGTGGGAATTTCCTTTTGCACACTGTAAAATTGATGTATTTTTCGTCTATTGACACCGAGATCAAAATCACCAACTTCAATTTTACTTTTCATCCTCTTCCGTCTCTTTTTTGGTGTAGAAATTTTTCTCCACTCTCATCGGCCTGTCCTTTTTCCTTTACAAGTTTTCTTACAAATCGTTATCCAACCCTTAAAAAAAATTTATTATGCATTAAATACACATATATTTTCTGATCATAAACAGATAGATGTATACACAGAGATACATATATATACTATGTGCTAACAAGAAAATTACGTTGCAGTTAATAACAATCAAGTACATTCATTATGGAGCGAGCTATGCTCGGGATTTCTATGCGTGATAGAATCCGTAATACGGAAATCCGCAGATGAACGGGTGTAACCGACATAGCACGAAGAATTAGCACGCTGAAGTGGCAATGGGCAGGCCACATCGCTCGAAGAACCGACAACCGCTGGGTAAAAAAGGTTCTAGAGTGGCGACCAAGTACCGGACGACGCAGTGTAGGACGCCCCCCCACTAGGTGGACAGACGACCTGGTGAAAGTTGCTGGGCGTCGATGGATGCAGACGGCACAGGACCGCACTCTGTGGCGTATCATGAGGGAGGCCTACATCCAGCAGCGGAAGGTGATAGGCTGAAATGATGATGATGAGGAAATGATGATGACATTTATTACAATTAAATTCACATGAATAGAATACTATTGTATTATTTGTATAAATATATAATAATTATATTCAAAATATAATTAGACTCTTAGAACAAATTAATTCATTATATTTAACACATAACAAATTATACATAATGTTTATTAATAAGTGTTCTTTTTATTTCAAAAACCAGCAACACTAACCTGTGGCTGTTTATATAATTTTTCAAAAGGTATTAATGATTCCTGAAGATGTTTTTCTTTCTTCATATAACTTAAAACTTGTAATATAACATTTACTGCATCACATTTCGCATTTTAAAACCACAAAAAGTAAATAAACATGGCGTAAACAACTGAAATATCAGCATATAGGGAGGACGATTGACGTTTGGTGACATTTTAAAATGGCGTCATTAGTTCATCAATTTGCCACCGGGTCAGAAAAGTTTGTGGCATGGAGACTAGAGTAAGGAGTACCATCTCAGTGTATTAAGAAGTGTCCAATGAACGGGAACAAATTAAGGCAATTAAGGTGGCGCTATAGTAGCAAGTGGAAGCATTTTAAAAAGAGCGCCACAAATTTCATAGGTTCATAGGTTATTATTTATCAAATCACAGTTGACTACGTAACTCAGCACAATTCACTCTGCTTATTACAGCTACATTCATATCATTTCCACTTGCTACACTAGCGCTATTTCGGTGAGTGTTCGAACAATAATTTGCTGTTTACAAGTGGACACTTTTTTGACTAATCCCCCATACAAGATGGTACTCTTTACTCTAGTCTCCATGGTTTATGGCACTATAAATAAGACGATCAGAGTTTTGGCGAGCATCTGAAAACGTCATGTGGTACTCTTGTATTATATTCGATATCTAAGTGTTTTAATGTGTTATATTAGATAATTGTGATGTGATGGAACTACTGGGATGTAGTGAATGTGATATAAAAGTGCATTACAACATTTTCGTTTTCCATCAAAATTTTTACCATTAACAGAGTGGCCATAGCACTATTGATACTTGACATAATTATTGACGGGCAGTGACTAACATGAACATATTAAAGACGTGAAGAAATTTGTAACTCGACACTGGCAAAAATGGCTCTTAAAGGATGGTCAATACAAAAAAAAGAAGAAGAAAATAAAACAATCACGTGTCGCAATATTTTTCTAGAACTATAATAGATATTTAAAAAATACATATCATTTATTCAATAGGATGCATGTATTTAAGTAGGTAATAAAAAGCGGCAAACGCAATATATAAACAAACGAATTATAGTAAATTAAGTTTATGACAATTTTGTTGATTGATTTTTTTTAAATACCTATTGTACTGTTGATATATCGTCCAACAAAATATTAATAATAAATATCAATATTTCTTTTTGATATTTTATCAATAGTTCTATTAGCGATTGTAGCTTATTTATTATTATGTATAACAGGAAGTTAATTGCTATTTATTGACATTTTTGGTTTTAAACCCACTCTAAACGTACGTGTTTATCACTTCACTTTAACATTTTGCAAACAAAAACCAGGGCGTGCTCGGCGCCGGTACAGAAACAGCGTCTTGTGCTATATAAAGCGTAAGTTCATCCTTATTTGGTGTATTCGCTACTCTGGACAGGTAAGCCTAAATACATGGAGAATAGAGTAAGGAGTAACATCTCAGTGTATTAAGAAGTGTCCAATCAACGGGGGCAAATTAAGGTGGCAAGGTGGCGCTAGCAAGTGGAAGCATTTTAAAAAGAGCGCCATAAATTTCATAGATTATTTATCAAATCACAGTTGACTACGTAACTCAGCACACTTCACGCTGCTTATTACTGCTACATTCATATCATTTCCACTTGCTACACTAGCGCTATTTCGGTGAGTGTTCGAACAATAATTTACTGTTTACAAGTGGACACTTTTTTGAATAATCCCCCATACAAGATGGTATTCCTTAGTTTCTACCTTCCATACCTAAATATTAGACATGCGCGAAACAGTACTTCGCAAAGTGATGTGATATGGCATTACGTTTCGTCCCGTCGTAAAATGTAATATTATTACATTTTACCATCACTTCAAATATCACACATGACATTTCATGTCATGTGTGATGCGTAATGCGATAGCGCTGTATATATACGGCGGGCGGCGTCAAGAAATATAAGCCTTAACGTTTTGAAAATAAAGCTCAAAATAAATATTGAATTGCCAGACACCGAACATTGCAGAAATGCAAACAGTACACGGGTGTTCGCGTCATGTTTAATGTGGTGTGATGTTTAGTCGCGTAATATTACGTATGATACATCACTCGCATTACTTACACATGTCTACTAAATATCCACTAGACTCATGGGACTCCCTGCAAAGATGTACTGTTCGAATCATCAGTGAGCCTAATTTCACGGTCAGACTGGAATGGCAGAGACATTAGGTCACTCTACTGGCTCTTTCATGAATATTGCTCTGAGAAACTATTTGACTTAGTACCACCGTCACCTTTTTATCATCTTACCACGCGATAATGCAGCATGATTAATCCTTTTCACCTGGAAACATGGTCTTTCAACTGTTCGTTTTACAACGTTTTCATTTTCCACCAAAATTCCTAGAAAATACCATACCTACTCTACCACACTCTCGCAGAGAATTGACGTCTGAGTGGCAATATGCTGTTGCGTTTCGTTCGGAGAGCATGATACCGCACCCCACAGTTCTGTGTGTGTTAAGGTTGGTTGGCAGCGGCCTAACAACCCTGGTAATGCAAACCCCCCACGGGCGACAGTACGACAAAAAGACGAACCATCAAATGTGCTGCTTGCTTGTTTGCTACCATAGTAGTATAGAATTGCAGATATCCTAACCTTAATTCTTCGGTAAGGATAACATTTATACATTTCTTTTAGACGTCTTGGACCTAAAAGTAAATTATAGCGATTGGACACACTGTTAATTTTCTGTCTGCAGCTGTATATGGGCCAACTCGTTTAAATTCTACGTCTACAGAGTAGCAATTAGCTGCTGAACTACGTTCAGTGAGCAAGTCAGAGGTTCCAACACCACAGAGCTCGATGAGCAGCCTGCCTAACTAGTAAACTGCTTGCTTGTTTGTCACCCAAGGCTGTAAATATATTCTATGCTCTATGGATTATGTAGAAATTAAATAAAACTATTTAAGATTCGCTTTCAGATCCATAATAGTACTTATCTCAGCCCGTATATGTCCCACTGTTGGGCTCGAGCCTCCTCCATAACGGAAGAGAAATGGACCCACTATACCACGCTGGTGATGCGTGTTGGTATAGCCGGTATAGGGTTTCTTTCCGTGTGGTAACTGAGTAAGAATACAATTCACCACCCCATATCTTACCCGTGGGTGATCGTACGAGACGACTAAGGGATATAAAACGCATATGACATCTATACAAGAGAAGGAAAACTCGAAACAAAACCCTATACCAACACGTTTGACCAGCGTGGTGTAGTAGGTCAAGTTCCCTCCCATCATGGAGGTGGCTCGAGCCCAACAGTGGGACATATACGGGCTGAGATGATGATAGGGTTTTGTTCGAGTTCTCCCTCCCTTGCATAGATATTATATACATTTTATATCCCTTAGTCGTCTCATGATCACCCATGCGTAAGATAGGGTAGTGGTGAATTGTATTCTTACTCCGTCACCACACGGAAAATATATAATAGCTGCACTACTAGAGAAGAATAATTTTATTGGATGGTACAAATAGCTTTTCTTTTTTTTATCTGTGTTAATACAAAGAACTAAGGGCAATTGAAGAAACGAATTGATTAATCAAGTTTAATATCAATAAAATAAGAAAATTATTTACACAAATTTTATCAAAATACAAAAATAAAACACTGTCACATACATATAGGTAATAATGTTTGAGGAGATACACATTAATTATACATTAGTCTTAGGTATTTTTTTTTGCAGTGCAGCTTAATTTCAGACCTATTTATCCTCGCATAACATTTTTTTTTGGATGTAAGGAAAAGTCGAAAAAAATACTAAGTTTTGTACACCCATCGCATGATATTTAAGTTTAAAAGTACATAACAGGCAACATACATACAAATTAAATTATTTTGTATGACTACACCTAAATCAGATTATATATTTATTTATTTCATCTGTGGTGTCATTAGCGTCAAACGAAATATGGAACGTGATAAGAAAGATAATATCTTAGACAATCAATTAATTTAACTGAACATTTTAGGTTTCAATATTACCTAGATTTAAATTTCATTAATGAAAATAACCTACAAAGGGCCATTACAGTTTGCTTACTACCTTTGCCTCAATTAAAAAAAAAATGCATTTGTAAATATTACAGAACGTAACCTCTATTTAAAAAAATACGTTTCTATATGACAAATGTACCTTTATAGATAAATATCATGCAACATTAATTTAAAAATACTTCAACTAGTATAATTTTTTATACATATTTATGGACATTAATTTGTAGATTCACGACGGGATCAATCAACATATAATATGATCTGTATAATGTCTCTACAACAATGATGCCACAGTAAAAAATGTTAATATTTTAAGTACTTACACACAAACTAATGAGCCTTGCGAAAACTATTTTCATGACAGAGACTAATTTGTCTTGATAAAAATCGTTAACCAAGCTATAGTAACATTAGCTTGTACGTGAACGACCTTTTAAAATATCAAATGAGTCTTTGTAATAAAAAAAATAACTACGTAAAAATAATGAGAAACGGAATGTGTAGAGATGAGAGGCAGATGAATGAACACAATTCTAAATCATACTTAGTAGGCCGATTAAAGAACCTTTACTAAGAGTTAAAAAAAAAATCGCTGCTGATATGTTTGTATCTAAAAAAAGTTTATGTATTTACTGGCACCAAAAAGAAACTTGTTTTTTTTTTTTAATATATTTATATACGCAATAGTAACAATCACAACAAATACTATTACACAATGTCTATACAAAATTGTCCTTAGATATTTCTTTCACATATATCTCAATATTTACATTCTTAACCCTTAATAAATAGAAGACAGTTATTGTATTTCTTTACTGTACAATAAAAAAAAAACGTATTAAATACTTTGACAAACGGTAGCGTTGCGTTGGCTTACCATAGATCAAAGAATTATACGTTTTATATACTTCTGATATTTATAATATATATATTTATGTATGTACATAATTTAATCTCAACTGACTCATTATATATTTGTATTTAACGCGTCTTGTAATTTCTTGTATAAGTAATATATTTCTTTGCAATAACATTCATTTATAAGTACAGATTTCACCAAAGAACAAATGGAAATTCGAACGATCGAGATCCGCTTAAAAAATGGCATATTTGTTATTCTATATTTTTGACATAAACTTTATTAACGACTTTCTTTGCTTGAGAATATTACAATTGGTAAAAATAAAAATTAATAAAATTTAATTAATCGAATAACTCCATTACATTTTTATTCCGTTCCATTTTTAATTGATAATGGCCAAAGTAAAAATACGACTGTGCATTGTTCATTAAATCACTATGTTATTTCAAGGAGTAATTTACAAAAATGTATCAAAAAAAATCAATCAATATGAAAGTTCGCTGCTTTTAACTTGAATAAACAATGCACAACTCGAAAATACTAACGTGCAATCAGCAGCCAAGTAGCTGCTTTCAGCGATGAACTTGCAAAATGATCATATTCATTCAATGTTTGAAGAAAAAGCTATTGGTAGCTTTTAATTTTTTAATTATTAAAATAATCAATTCCATGAGAATTGCGAATGGAAATTTTGGAAGTTAAATTTCCATGGATGTAGCGATTTTCATCGTAGTGTAGTTATATTCATATGATTAAAATCTTATAGTAATCAGACTGGTGATTATGAAAGAGTTTGCAACTGAAGATTCTTATCTAGAAGGCTTATCGTGTAAGCAATTAATTTTAGAATAAACTGTTAAATTACCTGTGAAATCTGCTTTAATGTACCTAGATAAATACGCTGTTTTTATTATATTGCTGAAAAATTATACATACATATTCATTTATATAATGGTACCATTTGACAGATAAAAGCAGTTTTATAGCATGTTTGACAGATAATACCAAAGGCTGAGCCTATTATTTGTTTGAAAGATTTTTTATAATTTAGAATATTTTAAGTGCCTTTTGAGCTGCTCCAAGCGTGTAGGAATTTTTTTTTGTTCTGTTCGGACAGACAGAGGAAACAAAATCCATACAGCCAAGTGTTATACAATTTTCTTCACCAGTTATTTACTTCTTCATATTGAATAGCTTACTGATAATCACTGTCCATCGGTAAGTTAAGTCGTTACCATTAATTAGGCGCTGAAAATTAAATGATTTGTCTGGCAAATTTGGCGGAATGCGAAAATACACGTAAATCACTATTATATCATAATTACATTTCCAGCATTTTATTTTTATTATATTAAATATCAGCAAAATAATTAATTAAATACAACACTAAAAAAAACTATAGATATGAATATAATTCAAGAGCGCGACATGACATTTTCATATTCCCGCCAAAAATACTCACATGCACATTGGTGACGACTGTTTTTGTTTAACATTTTTTTTTTATTTTATTAATTTAAATTTTTGCAAGGGTAAAACGGTTATTTCGTTTATTATTTTCATGAAAATGCGATTTTCTCGAAATAGTAAATATGAGCTCTAAACCGTCTGGTGATAATACGAAAATTAATCTTTTAGGATTATTTATATTCAGACTTACAATTTCGTAATATTAATCATGGCTAAGAATTCTATGAAACAATATTACTGATATCAACGTAGTCGTAATACTTACGAAAACAATACTAAAATTACACATAGTAATTTTATTTAGGTTTTACTATATAACAAATGCTGCAGCAAAAAACTATTAAGCTACCATCGATTACTACCGTCTGATCGATGGATGTATTAGAAACGTGAAAATTTAGGGAACATAATTCGCAATAATATCGAACACTTTTAGATAATGAAAATCCAAAATAAACCCGATAAAATCTGTAAAAATATTTTATAAAAATTGTAACAGATATTGCTAATAAACAAGTTTTATACAAAGTCAAAATAAGCCGATAATTCCAAATTGAATAGTCAAACTCCATAAAGTCAAAATAGTGATGTTACTTAAATAACTAGTTTTATACTGATGTTGCTTAAATAACTAGTTTCACACAGCTGATTAAACTAGTTTCATACAAAGTCAAATCAAAACGATAATACTCAATTGAATAATTTCACCCCCTAAACTCGAATTCATCCATTGAAGTTGCTTGAAAAAAAAATACTATCATTACTTTTTATATTATTTATATCACCTTGTTGTTTCCGTGCAAATATGCACTAAGTGATTCCATTTAGTGTCATCTAGCTTAATTTTTCTTACTAATTATAAAATAGGAAAGTATAAATTTATTACTAAATTACAAGTTAGTTTGAAGTGATTTAAATGATATAATTATGATGAAACATATTTTTTTTAGGATGTTGCATTGTCAAAGGCAAATATATACACCACTTGCCAATTAACAAGTTAACCTCTAAAGTAACCCGTTAATAATACCACAGTATTGATTCAGTTTCATTTCGAACTCTATTAACACCAGGAGGCCAATTCTCGTCATCATACGAATAAAACACGAAATCGAGATGAAAATTCGATTTCGAACTTTGCACAAGCGGGATAGATCCATGATCTCAAAGAGAAGAACAGACCAACCCCTCTTGAGAAAAATGTGAATTAAATGATAAAATTCGAATATCGAGAATTACCCCCAATTAGTTATTACATTCAGCTTTATATATAATATAATATTTAATAAATTAAAATGTCCATAGTACAAATATATCTAGTAACTATTATATATACATATAACAAATTACGAAATTACAACTTATGTTCAAGAAAAAAAAAAACAATTAAAAAAAAACAACAGATGAAAGATGCGCGTCTAAGCTATATGTGACTACAGAATATTTGGCACATTTTCTCATACGCCGTGCGTTATATGCTTCAAAGAAAATTTGTCATTTAATTATTAATTATTTGCGTCACCATTGTTAAGTTTTAAAATTTCTCTTACAAGAAGCAAAAATATACAGAAGATTTAAAACCGTGTCTTAATATTATTAAATCTTAATTTATTCTCAATAGAAAAAAATATACATATATATCAGGTTCAAAACGCACGGCGCCGCAAACCTCAATGCACTCGCATAAAGTTACAATGAAAAAAAAAAAATTGAGGCAAACGAATCAGTCAACTCCGCAACCTCAAACTACCAAACACACCAATTAAACCTAAAACGATCAAACATACAACAACTCCTGAAATTCTTTACAAATATATATATTTTTTTATACAATAATTGAGACACTCGCGTGCTGACATTATAATTTATATATTTCTATATAATTATGTCATACGGAATCACAACACTGGGGGAGTAGGAGGGGGGATAGGTCTATATACACTTTCTCACCATTAAATATGTCAACAGTACATAACGACTCACAAATATACATACTATAGAGTGCAGACTCCGATCAGCTCAGACGGAGATCTCGTAGTTGCAATCGTAGACGGATGCACGGTCGGGGGGCTCTGGGGGTGGTGCTCGTGTTTCTAACGCGTCTTGTACTTCGAGCGCGCGTACGAAGGAAAGCGGACGTGCTGGTGCTTGACCAGCACGACGCCTGGTTAAAGGTGATGGTGCGGCACCCGGTGGGAATACAGGTACGCCCCCTCGCGGTGGTTGCGGCCCATGCTGTCGCTCTGCCCATAAATAGTTCCCGCGCTGAGGTGAAGCGGCCAGCTCGCGGATGTCGTCTGCCGTTGGACGATGCGGCGCTGGAGGTTCGGGCCGCAACAGCTCTCCTTCGGAGAGGAACCGTCGCTGCGGCGAGGTGCGGCCCCCCACGCTGATGAAGTCCGGCCGTCGCGGCTGCGTCGGAGTCCCCGGGTTGGACCTGTCAGGCGCGGCGCTCACGTCAGGGGTTTAATCGCGCGAGCTCGTCCGAGCCCTCGCTATCGTTATCGTACGGCCTACGGACAGAAGGAGAAGGGAGCTGCGGGGCGAAGCGTTTGCACGTGCGATGGCGCTACCGGTGCCGCCGCCCTCGGACTGTGCACGTTCAGAACGTATACGAAAACCTCCCACTTTCAACAAGCACAGATATTTCCAACTCTATCGTAAAACCAAATTAAAATCTCTGCTTCGAGTAAATAACTACAGAATCCAAAAATATGTAGATTTTTTTGACAATGTAATACAACAAGACGTTAAAATGTCTGATAGACTTGATAATTATCAGCATATTGACACTTGAGATCGCACAGTTTTTACAAAACCGAAAATACTTTTAAATTAGGAATTACGATACATATACTGTTTTTTTATAAAGCTACATACGCACTTCTGTTATCATAATTTTTTGAAAACATGATTGTATTTTTTTATATAGGAAATGGTCTAGAGTCTAGACACTGATTTTCTTCTGAATTCCATAACACAGATTCTAACTTGAAGGTAAGAAATTTTGGATTATATCATCATTTATGCTGAGCAGGTTATGTAAGAGTTAAACTACATTATAAAAAATAATTCGTCTTTAAATAGTGACCGGGTTCTGAACGTGTTGAACTTTGGTTCCGTAGGCGGCGATCCCGCCAGCTACGGTTGTGGGGAGCATGCCAACGCCACATGTCACAACTATACATACCTTAAGTTATACTAAGTTATATCATACACGCTAAATATACATAGCTACCGAAAACTACTGCATGCTTGTCCTGATGAAATTTTATCATTTATTTCTAAAAATTCTGTAAGTTACCGTACCATAATCTTTTAGCGATAAATCTTAAATAGATATATATTTAACTTTGTAGAACTTCGATCAAATATAAAATAGTCAGTTCTCACTAATTCAGATAAACGTTCAGACATTGAATTGATTCTCAAAATCTTATACGAGTGGCAATAGGTATTAGGCAGAAAGTTTATTACGTGTTGCCTCTGTAAAAAAAAAATATTTTAAAAATATCATATATGTACTAGTAAACCCAGCCCATGGTTTGTTTATAAAAGTCGATATATCACAGCGCCGCCTGGTGGCGAGTTACGTCAATGGAGATAGCATGGAAACTTTCTCCGCGAATTATCATAGAAGAATTATCATAATGAGCGGTCAAATAGTTTCCGAGTTTAACGATGTCATATATACAAACATCCACTTTTATAAATATAGATAAGAATTTGAGTTATTATCATTATCTAAGCTCGTATAGATCTCATTGTTATACTCGAGCTCCCTCCAGAGAGGGATATTGACCTGGCCACCGACGATAAAGACCATTGAGGTGCGGGTCTATGGGGTCGCGCGCCGCTTCATCTGTCGCCCCGGACGAATTTAGGAAGCAAAAAAAATAAATAAAAGAGTGATATTGACCTACTATATCACACTGATCGCTTTAGTAATGGGTATTTTTTTCCAAATATTCTACTCTTGTGATGTTTTTACTTTATTTTTAAAAGTAATAGGGAACTAATGCTTTGCTTGTATTGCGGTGGACTTTACTAACATATAATTTAACGGACACAAATTACACCCAGCTTAAAAACAATAGTTTGTGTGAGGGAATGGACGACATTCTGCCTCATTCCATTCTAGCAACCGTAACTCCATCGGATTATCGATATCAACTGTAGGAGACAGAACCACAGAAGGGTAATTATGTAATAATCATCACAGTTAGCAGTCGTGTTGGTGATCGCATTGATGATAAAGTTTTGCAGTATAGTACTGCTACCAATTCTTTCAAGGATCTTGTAGCCGGGTTAAAATGCCCACGTAATAGTTCTCATCATTACAGGGAGATTCTAGCATTGTTTCAAGTAATAACTGAAATAGTCTTGAAGTAACCGAGAGCGTAATTATGCGCACGATACGTTTATGCATAGTACCGTTAACACCCTTTACCAAGGAACGATGGTGTGTCTATAGAATATTTGATCGAAGCAGACATTAAAAAAATCTCTAGGTCTTTATTCCATCAGGATAACATAATTAAAAAAAAAATGGCAAGCGAGAACCCGACATATACAATGGCCCAGTGCATAATGAATTGACACATAATATTTATAATATCGATAAAATTTATTTAAAATTTAATCATTGAAATAAAATAATAATAATTATAAAAAAATAGCACTGCGAAAGTAACAGCTCAAAAATTAGCATAAAACGTGACAGTGATTAAAAAAAATGTAATGAAATTTCCAATGAGGTCGAATTCGTTTACCATAAAGCGTAACGTGTTTATGATCATAAGTCGACCATAGAGAGGCGTTGGTAGCCGTTATCAGCCATTGTATAATGTGTCGCATTACGCCTGCGCTCCGCTTTGCCACAACAGCTTGCAAAATAAAAAAAATATATAATGATTTTTAACATAATATATTTTCTTTTTGAATTCTGTCCAGCATATTTTCGTCACGACGTTTATCGAGCGTTCGTTGAGTATTAATAATACAAACTAGATTAAAAAATCAATTAAATTATTGACGAATAAATAAAAAAAGTATCATAGGCCTGTACCAATATGTAATAAAATTGCAGACAGAATTCCGTTACGACCTGATCACACTGTCTAATTTAAAATATTAATATTGTATTTACATAAAATTATTACTCATTTGTACGCATGAGACTAAACGCTCTGTGGACTAAATATTTTTTGAAGATTGTAATTTTCAAAGTCTCGCATCTTTATCTCAGGAAGAATTTGCAAGGCCTTCAGATTCCTCTAGATGAATCTTTATAGTTTTATTAAATATAGCTCATAAATTTTTATTTTGTGGAAAACTGGAGGGATTGAATATGGTCGAATATTCAAATAAATCACCAGTAAAGAAACTACTACTTCGCATTCAAGGAAATGAGTAATGAGTTTTTAGGAGGATCAGAAAAGAGTTTTCTTTCAAAGGAATCCGTAAGCACGGAGTCAATGCCAGGGGCTGCCCACATGGCAATAGAGGGGTTCGTATAGGGCACGTTATAGGCATGCACGCCATTTCTGCCGCCGCCTCAGGCGGCTTAGGTGAGCTTTAACCGACCATAGCATAGCTCCGAAAATAAAGTCATCCTGGATTTAGAAAAAAAGATGGATTAAATGTTGACTTATTAGGAGACTATGTAGAAAATAATTTTAGGACCACACCTCGTACTGGGGCGTCTCGATATAGATATACCATATAAGATTTACCATTATACCATATAAGCATATTTTTGTTAAATATAAGAATACGGGTACGACTCAGGCGCCATTGAGGATATCAATAGCAGCAAAACAGTCTTTCGATCAGTTTTCACTGATACTTAAATAAAATAAATCGAATATTACAATCTTCGAAATAAAGAGGTGCGATTAAACTTGAGAAAGATTAGGCAATTGATAAGTAACTCTTATAATATACCAAATGTTTATAATTTCAAAAATATACCGTTTAATTTACCGATATTTTCTTTTAATATTATGTCTGCAAAGTACTTTTTGATAGACAGTGTGATCGATAGTGCAAAAAAAAAATATAATTGTACATGCTAAAATAAATGGAAGAAATAATGTGTATTGCATTAAAGCTTTATATACAACGCAAATATATTATTTACATCTATATCGAGTTTCGAAAATATAAATGACATTTTGAAAATCGCATACATTTATTTATGTGCCAGGGTAAAATAGATTATACTCAGAAATATACATATATGTTCGGTCGAAATTAATCAAGTCATTCAATAATAGTCAAATACCAAAGACATAACTTATACGAAAAAAACTTTTATGCCACATATAAATAATTCGGACAATTTATACGAATAAGAGTGAAATTGGGTTACTTTACCGAATAGGGTTAATTTCGAATTTTTATTCTTTCCCCCCAGTCCGAGTTACATTTTTTGGAGGCAATGAATAAGCTACTACTTCTCAACCCATATATTTTATGCCACATAATATGAATCAATAATTGATTAAAAAACGATCATTAAACGTCTTTTACAACAGCCGTGTATAAGGATGGTGACTAATAATTCTCCACTAGATCGGTAATGTTGACCAAAACTATTTAAATCTGCTTAAATAATAATTCACATTTTAGTAAATAACTTTGCAGTTCAAACGGATGCAGCACATGACTGACGCATTTAAGGTGTTACTCAAATGTCAAGTGTGTCTTGAAGCTCGCATCATGTCTTAGCAGAGTATTAGCGTCAAAAGCCCAGCTACCAAGTTCTAGGCGGATGGGATATAGACGAGGTTAACAAGTCATTCCTTCAGTAATCTTGCATGATTCCAGGTATAAAATGAAGTTAAATATTGTATTCTTGATCTGTCAACTAAATTAGGCTTAATTTAATTGCTAATTGCATCAAAAATTTGATATTTTCTAAATTTCTAATAATTTTGATACTAATATATATCTAATAATTACTTAACTTTGTATCAGAAAAAAAAATTGAATATTTTTTTATGATTTCTTTTAATATAATAATTAAAAAGACAAATGTACAAACTTGTCACATATGAGACTCGCTAAATAAAATAATGTGCCATATTCTTCAATAATTTGGTCCTTAAATAAAAGACACCATTATTGCAGGATTTTGAGTGCAAATATACCGTGTGTGAAGGATTAAGAACACCACATTTTATCAGCTTTTTCTAGCCGCATAAGAGACGATTAACAGACGTAAGCAGATAGAATTATTGCAAGAGAAGAGACGCTCGAAATAAAAGCCATTGCCAACTATTCTGACCAGAATGGTATAGTAGAAAAAAAAATCCTTTCGTCACATAAGAATTCATGCCTCACAATGCGACTAATATGGGCTGAGAAGAAGAATAATCTAGAACCTTTTTCGACAACTATTTAAGCCATATCTAATTTTGAATTGTCGTACCGAATATTAATTTCGACCTCTGTTACACCATTACAAGTACCAAGTAGTTCATCAGTTATAATTATAGGCATATTGGTTTTTTTTTTGTATATTCAAAGTTACAAAAGTAAAAAGTGTTAGTGTACCACAAAGACTAAATATATCGATACCAAATAAGAATAGAAACGTCATGGAGATCTATACATCAAACGAATGCATAAAATATTTTGCAACGAAAAATATCGTTTTTTAACCAAATTAAATCTAAAGCTGTTTTAATTCTCTCAATTAATTTGACGTATAAATTTTCATCATTATTCATTATTCGTATTTAAATCGAATTATACCACATCCCTCGTAAAACCTATCTATTATATTTACAAAATTTATAGCAAAACCAATCAAAAGTGCAACACTATATCAATAATTTATTTACATGAATGAATCAGTGGATATTTTATGTGGGATTCAATTTTAATATTTTACAAAACTTACTTTCAAAAATCTACAACGATGAAGTCATTTAATTCAAAATTTTATATAGATAATTATAATTCCGCATATTATGGGTAAAATTTATGTGTATAGATAGAAATAACAAAAAAAGTACGAGTAAAAATAAATAATAATATCATCATCATTCTCCTACTCATATCTTATCCCAATTACTTGCGGTCGATACAATATGTACTCATCTTTCATAGTACATATTGTAAAAGTTATTAGCAATAGTTTTATGACCGACTGCCTGCCTGCCACCTGCTTGGTCATGTTATTGTTGACCAAGTGGCATCAGATGGAGATGGCCCAGGTCATTATAAGGCTCTTAGACGTCTTTTACGACATCCACGAGCAAAGTACGGGTTGGTAGTATACGTAGCCGCTACCACTCAGCTTAAAAATATTTTAAAAATAAATAATTATATAGTATACTATTTATTGATGAATACTAAAATATAATTTTTTTTATCTTTACCAATTTAGTGGCAATGTTTAATTCTTTCAAATATTCATATACAGGCTGTATCAGAGAATGGAGCAGCTGGTCAGAAGGGTGGTAGGTAATGATGGTAGGTAAAATTTCAAGGTCATTGACTCGTCAGCTGTTTGTAAAGGTGACGTTTGTTATACTGTAGCAAACGTAATCATTGATTTATTTAGGTACTAATGAATATTTAAGAAAGTATGAGTATGTAACAGACTATTTATCATTTACTTGGTACATTTAATTTAGTTTTAAAGAAAAAGCGATGACAAAATTGAAAACTTTAAATGCTTATAATTTATTAACGAATCGACATTTTCCCTTCAAATTTTTGTTATGGGTTCCTAGCATCATTACCTACCATCCTTCTGACCAGCTGCTCCATTCTCTGATACATCCTATATTTTTTAATATAGATAATTTCTATAAGTAGCATAAAATTATTATCAGATTGCCCCGTTATGCCAGAGACATGGACATACAACTTATAATGGTTGCGGTATCAAGAATCGACGGAATATCTTCTTAAAATATATTAACCTTCGAACTAAAATAAAAAGCATCAAATGGATTCAACAAGAACTGTTTTAGTTATACTACAAACAGCTAAAAGTTTTTGGCGGAAAAAATATATTTGAGTGATTGCATTCTGCCAAATTATGATTTTGGTAGAAAACTTTGAATTTAGAACACGGGCAATGGCCATTTAAATATAAAAAAATGAGGGTCCACAGAAAATATCCACAAATCCTTTTAAAGTTTAACACTCAAACACACATGAGCAAACGACAAAATTACCGTTCACACGTCGGCTCTATGCGTTAGGTCCACCTGCCGTCGTAAGCGGTAAATCACAATATATATTCCGTGTCATTTACGCTGAGACCACAAATAATTGTTAACATCGTCTACAAATGTGTCTAAAAAGTCATATATTTAAAATTAAAAACGAACTAATCATTTCATAATAAAATTATTCAAATATAAGCTATAGATTCTCCCAACAGATTTTTCTATGTACTTTCCATCCTCGTAAATAAAACTAAGTACGATACGGTATTTTCTGAATGTTATTACATCATCATATTTTATTATCCTGCTCTTATCCCAATTACTTAGGATCAACGGAATATGTACACATCTTCCATCATACCGACCGCCTGCCTGACGTCAACCCTACCGAAATTAACCCCTTGAAATTGTAATTGTTGACCAGACGGAATCAGATGGAGTTGACCCAGGTCAATTTAAAGCTCTTAGTCGTCTTTTACGACACCCATAATCAAAGTAAGGGTTGATAGTATTCGCAGCCGCTGCCACACAGCGCAAGCACAACCCAGCGCTATTGAATGTGACCCTTTAAACAAGTTTCAAGAAGAGCACTGTTATCTCGATAGACTTTCACGGTCTTTGGTGTTATTAAGGTTCATAAGCGGTAGATACTGCTTACTATTAGGGACTACTCAATCATCTACAAACAGACGGCCCAGCATAGAACGACTGCCCACTAGACGGACTGACGACATCTCGAAAATAGCAAAAAGACGTTGGGTTGGATGCAGGTGCGCATGATCGTTCCGAGTAACATTCTCGTGCGAAGACCTATGTCCAACAGTGGGCTTCTACTGGTTGCTGGATGGAATCATCTGCTTTCAAAAAATTGTTTATGAGCTGAGAAAAGGCATATCATCAATATCAACTACGATTTTTTTTTAGTTTGACTCACTGTAGTATTTTGCTTTGGTTGGTTTTTCGTTGTTACTTTACCATAATACTCTTAGTTTATTTGAATAAAATGTTCTAAAAGTGATATTTAACGAGTTTGAATTATAAGAAATTGACTGGTTTCGAAACTTGATTTCGTACGAACGAATATGATAGAGGCGAATGAGTTTGTATTGAATTAAATGGGGCCTAAGAATTACCTAATTATCAGGACACTCAAGTCCGCAGAGGTCAGACTCTATACATATATACTCACTGCACCTTCAATAGCTTCTAAACCAACTATCATTATGTCTTCTTACAGAATAAATAAACTTGCAAAATATATATATTTTAAATTATTTTTAAATTGCAACCTATATTTAAACAAGTTCTTTAAAATTTATATTTATTGTAACTTAACAATTTGTGGTCTCACTGCATTTGACTGTACTTTGTCACCTTATTATTTTATATAAAAACTAAAACAAAAACCCAATTAACAAAACAAAAAAACTTACCAATCTTGAACATAGATAAATCTATAATTTTATTCATTACCACAGAGTAGTCAAAGTGTTTTCTTAAGCAACAGAGCTTTTTGTATTATCTTTTTAAATGTGGAATTGAAAGTAAAACTTACAGAAAATAGGGCCGTTAGTTTAGTTTATTTTTAATTTTTAATAACTGTCTTTGACTACCCTCTTTTTTGGCTGTACCATATTAGTAAGCGACCCTTATATCTTAAGATACTAATTATACACCAATTATGATAAGTATCAACACAAGTGTTCCCAAAATCAGTAACCACTAATACGTGAATGCAAAACATTTTACATGCAAATAAACACTGAATCAAATTAAAAACATAAGCACTATACAGGTTAACAGCTGTATATTTTTATTATATTTATAAAAAAAAAAATCCTTTGCAGTCAAAACGCCGGCGAGAACAGACGTATTATAGAATAGAAAAAAATTATTGGAAAAAAAATATAAAGCTGTTTATCACCCGTATCGTGGTATAAGCGATGCATTCCCGGTTCAAGGTAAAAGAGGATCAGAAACCATTTCTGTTAATGATGGGAACAGGCCATGATACAATGGGAAATAATATAAATACCTATTTTAATTTTAAGGAACATTTTTCTCTTCACAAAAATCAGCCAATTATTCCTTCTGAATATTATTGATCTAATAACATATCTTAAGCGATGTAATACAGTGTGATGTTGATGTATTTTTTTTTTAAATTATACAATTGAAAGATTATTTTTATTGTTTTGCGGAAACTGAAAGAATGTTTATTCTAACAAATTATTAAAAGTTTATTTTATTTTATGTGTGCTAAATTAATAAGAGATAAAATAATAATAATTTATTAATTTTATTATTTTTTGTTGCTTCAGATATACCAAAAAGATTTTCAAATATTACGTGAGGAATTTTTTTTTTTGGTATAATAATAGTAATAAATTTCTTTAATTTCTCACCACACCTTAATTTAAAACACTATAAAGGTTTGACAACATAAAACAAGAAGTAAATAAGCTAAGTTGTGGATCGCTGGTGCCTGTGGTGGGCATTAAAAATACCTGTACAGGTCACCAGGTCTGAATAATTCAATCTAATCTAATAAAGTAATATAAACTTTATTTTATGGGTTTTAAACTAATTAGTAAACTATAAATTATAAATAACGTTAATCAATCAAAATGAATCCATCACATTTTTATATTGCTTCATGTGTCACGAAAACTTTTAAAGGACTTTTAAACTTTTAATTAAAAAAAAAAATTATTTATATTTCATAAAAGTATTAATTATCTACATTTTTATTTATAAAAGAAATTCGTGGATAGATATGAAATAGTACAATGAAATATTATAATATTGAGGTATTTATATATATTTTTTTTAAAGTAATCCATGTATTGTGAGGCACTATACATACATACAATTAACGGACACAAATTACAACCAATGTTGGAACAACATTTTGCAGGTTGCACAAAGCATAAAAATCAAACCCGCGAAGAAAAGCATGGTAGATCGGTATCTTAGCCGCTCCGTCATATGTGTGATATAATTGCTGAGCATATTAATGTAGATTTTAATCTTTTATACAATTTTTTAAACAACTAAAAAACGACCATACGGCTTTCTAATGTGGAGGCACTCACCATTGGCTGTAATATATGCTATTCCGCATTTTTTAAGTTTAAATTTTCATTTTCGTTATACCTATATTTTTAATTATGTTTTTTTTTTGTAACTGCTATCTTATCGTGTATGGCTACACTGTTAGCAATAAGAACCTTGATTATTTTATTCAGTAAATAAATAATACAAATGAATTAACAAAATACAAATTTTCATTAATTATTTTTTAAAATAACCCTTTATGGCTTTTCAAGCACACAGAAAACAAATAACTTGAATATTAAATCGTTTATACTATTTACATAAGTAATATTTTTTTTTTTAGATTGCTACTACAATAGAATATAGGATGGCACTATTTCTGACAATAGAATTGTCACTTGCTTAAAATCCAAATCATGGTAAACTTTCAGTCTCCGCTTGTACACATCCATGAAATTAGTTATCATAAATACCTTCTGACTGGACTATTGACTGCTAAAGGCGTAGGTACACCTAACGCCTTGATCCTCTGCTGCATAGTGGGCGACGGTCGGGCCCCACCGTTGGAGCCGGCCTCGTACCGGACAGGCTCCATTACCACTCGGTAGCCCGACGTCGTCGTGCCACCGTGGCTGAAACGTTTTTAATAAAGTAATTAATATTGTATCTAACATTTTAATATATGCCATTATTACAGTTCTCTCTTAAATTAGTTTTCTTTTTTTATATTGCATATGGTGGCAAACGAGCAAGCAGCACTCCTGACGGTGAATGATACTGCCGTCCTTAAACTGCGTTTAAAAAAGGACATGTCATAGTGCTGTCATAGTTCAGATCCAGCGCGTGTATAGGAAAAAATTATCGCTGAAAGTTCACAGTTGAATCATAATGTTTCCTGGTGAAAGGAATGAACCTTGCTATGGTGTCGACTGGTATGGTGGTACCAATAAAATAGTTTCTTAAAGCAAGAGCTCCGTGAAAAAGCCAATAGAGTACACGGCGTGATCCAGGTAGTTGCAGGGGATATATAAACACTAGGAATACTGCGGGGATTAAGTCTCAATGAGTAGGCTACCGAAACTAAGTCCTTGACCGGTGAGTTAAATTAATTTCTAGAACGTAATATTCAATTCTTTTATGCAGTGCTAACGTATACCCAACATCTCTACAATGAAATATCAGTAATGTCTTTCTCCATTTTAACCATTTGGTTCTGTACCATACGATTCAGAGCCACGATTTCTGTTTCTCGCTCAAACTCATACATTCTAATCTTACTATTCTAGGGTTTTTGACAGATATTACTACCGTAACATACCTGGTATTTCTGGAGAGTGGACTGAGTCTTGGATAGTGATGCGGCCGAGGCGGCAAATGGTGATGATCCGGCGGGAATAGATTAGCAGCGGAGCCTCTCCGCTGCATTGCCGGCGGCGTTGGCTCGCAGTCCGCCGACACCGAAGCACCCGGTCCTTCCAGCTCACCTTCCACGTCCTCTCGGCCGGGGGACAGCTGCGCCGCCCACACGTACTTTACAATTCACGTGTTATTCGACACCCACCACAACTTAAACTATCAATACGCCTCATATTTCAAACGAAACGGTCGTACAGGCGAATTTTTTAAATAAGTGGGTAAAAAGAAATAATAATTGCATTGCCTATTCTGAAATGGTAGAGTTTTGTACAAATTACTCCAACATTAATTAAAATGGGTGTCTCCAATCCACCTCACTATACTTTACACGTTGTCAAATAAATCTCTTGTTCTCAAATCTTTATACGTTTCCTAATAATACTTAGCGTCACTAAGCTATCCTGTACCTTATTGTAATACTGTTAATCAAAACCTTTTATTTTAACAGGCTATGATCTAATCTAACCTTTTCCAAATCGTCTGGGAGAAAACATAGCATTGAGACCAGTAAAATTGCGGTTTACTTTGAAATGTAAATGTAAATAAGGTTTAAAATTCAATATAGGTTTACTATATACACTTTAACATGATGTCACACTTGTGGTACTAATTATATTTGTCCTCTAGTGTGCGACTAAAACGTGCTAGTGCTGAATACTGCTTTAAAAAAAATATTATAAGGTCTTCATCATCGTCTCAGCTCATATATGTCCCACTGTTGGGCTCGAACCTCCTCCATAATGGAAGGTAAATTAATTTATATCCCATAGTCGTCCCTTACGATCACCCATGGGTAAGATCGAGAGTGGTGAATTGTTTTTCTACTCCGTCACCACACGGAAAAAGGTCTTAAAGTAATCTATATTGAAACACCTGATTTTTGCTCATAATCAGTAGATACAAATTTAAGCAACTGAATGATTTGACACGTTCAAAGAGATCAGTTTAAGATACAATAATAAATGAGATTATTTTAGAGATTGATGTTATAAGATTATTTGTACTATGCGAATTTATTTAGTCGCTTTGGAGTAATTTGTACAAAGCTTTAGGACTATAGTGATTAAAAATTATTTTAGCCGAAATTTTAATATCAAAGTACACAGTATAGACCATCGAAGACAAGGACCTAGTACCAATGACAGCGACTGGGAAAAATATGTATCTTGTTTTAATTAATTACAAAATAATAAAAATGCGAGAATGTATTTAATCATTAAAAAAAATTAAGATTCGATGTTAATAATTAGTATCCTATAACTTTTGGTTTATTTTTTTAGTTAATTTCACACAAAAGTAAACCACCACCGCCTTTTTGGTGAATATATTGATTTTTGTATTAACAGCGCTATTGAGCAGCTAAGCCTGTGAATGTGAGACACTGACAAACGAAAAAAGTTGGTAAACTCAGTATTTTAGTGATGACATTAAGAAAACAAAGCTAAAAATAGACATAGATTAAAATAAAGACAATAAAACTATGATCAAGTATACATACAATCATAATTTTTAATAAGCTTTAAATATTTAATGAGGGTAGTATTATAAAAAGTGATTTTAAGAGGGTAATCAGAAAAAAATACATTTCAGGCAATAAGTTGCTGTATGTGATATTTAAAAGTTGTTAAGTGATATTTCAAAAGCACCCAGTTAATGCTCAGTTATTTACAGTGCCAATATTATTTGAACATGAATCACAGAATAATATCAAAACGTGCAAATATTAAAAAGAAAGCTTATTAAACAATTATAAACAAAAAAAAATTGCAAGTATTTAAATAGTATATTTCTAACAAAACCAGTCCACGTTCTCAGAAAACTATTTCGTATATATTAAAATGTACAGGGAAATATACAGGTTGCCGATTTAATTAGTAGAATCCATGAAGGGGTGTATCAGACCATGATACACTACCCAAATCAGTAACAAAAATAGTACCTAACTTTTGATTAAATTGCCCTACTGATAAGCGGTCAATACACTTTTACTATAAAAGTTCTGTGTAGGCATATACTCATGCGTGTGACATTGAACTAGTAAGTAAATAGTCCGCTCACCGCCGTACAGCTGGGTCGAAATGTACCTACAGGTCAATGTACGCCGACAAATCTGTTTCGATAAGAAACCAATCACTTTATCTCGGGATTGGACAGAGCTAGGAGTCTGCAATTATCTTTAATGTTTTATAATACGTCATTCCTACACCTAATTTAAGTTATTCTAGTAATAAAATCGACACCCTGTATAGCGTATTTGTTAAGAAAATATCTTTATAGACTCATGAGTCTACGGATCTTTTATTTCAGAAGTGATAGGCAGAGTTTGAATAAACATTTTAATTAATTGCTGTCCAGACACAAGTATGGACTCCGTGAAAGAACTTATATGTAATACATAAATATCGAAATTGGAAATGTAATTATGTTATATGCTTCTAGTAAATATTTATTAAAGTCAGTTACAGACTCAATATTTAAAAATAAATATTGGTTAACGAATTGCCATTTCTTAAGGAAATATTTTGCGGCAAATACAGATCATAGTTAATGAGTTCAGGCATTATAAGGTCAGTTAGATAATGATTAATAATATCCTAATACTGCTCAATATATTGCCCATAAGTGGGAAATGCATTCAAAAAATTATCTCATCATCATCATCACAGCTCAAATATTTCCCACTGTTGGGCTCGAGCCTAATTTATAATGGGAGGGATATTGACCTACCCCCCCACGCTGGACAGACGTGTTGTTATAGGGTTTTGTTTCGAGTTTTTCTTCTCTGGCATAGATGTTATATGTGTTTTATATCCCTTAGTCGTCTCTTACGATCACCCACGGGCAAGATAGGGAGTGGTGAATTGTATTCTTACTCCGTCACCACACGGATGAAAATTATCTAACGCGTGTTAATGAATGGTAATTTCTCTAAGTATAATTTTTTGCAATAACATATTAAAGACGGAATGGTATAATATTTTTACAATTCAGAAAGTATTTTAACGTTACTTTATAAATTAAAATTATAACAATGAATCAAATTAAAAGAGCAAAAAAACAATGGTCTATCAAGAATTATTTCTTTACAAATACGCTTTGCGAACATTTACCTCCATATTACCTGATCGTATAGAAGTTCGATAATATTAGTAGAGAGCCAGACATATCATGTCTTCAATTCACCAATTTAGTATAAAGATCACTTAAAATGTGCAAGTGCTAATATATATCTTATGTTAGTGAATTGAAGGTATGTAATTGCTCTACAAGCATGATAAACTAGATGGGAATACTGCTGTACTATATGAAACTAGCTGTATGTACTATAGTGAAACATGATATGAGTTAATTTTAATTAAGACGCCATTTTGTCGTTAGTTAATTATAAAATGGTGGATAAAAGAATAAATAAAATTGGTGTGTTAAAAATTTTCGAGTGGTTAATGTGAAGAAATTTCTTTTCTATTCTTTTTTTTATAATAAAAGAATTGCTATCTAATGCTTTTAAGAATTACACTACAAGTGACTTTTGTGGTGTTTAATAATATTTTATTAATACTATACATTACCATTAAAATGTTTTCGTACTTTCCATGTTCCCAATTGTATTAGTATAAAGATCTGACTTAGACAAATCTTGTAAAGTTTCTTACATATTTTAAATAGATGGCGCTATTATAAATTGATAAAAACCGGATATTCATTAAATAATCAGATCATAGCTTTGCAATATCCTAATATACGTTATATTACCAATATCGTTATACACGAAAGCTCAATGCTCTATACAATTAAACCTTCAAACATGTTGTATGTACATAAAGTCTCCATACAAATCAAATATCGCCATTCTACACACATACATCGACCAAACATCACCATTGTACATCCCTTTCATGGAGAATTAGAGGAGATGGTCCAAACAGTGGTGCATTGTTACATCAACTTGGTGCTAACAAGTCATGAGTGGGCGTGGCGTCGACCAATTGGGGGCGTTGATTTTACGCCAACGAGATCGATGCGTTGCCTTTGCATATTTTTAATATTTTAATATGATTTTACATACATGTAATGAATCATTTGTAAATAATAAATAATTTCTTTAAAATATACTAGGTGTTGGCAGAATATCAGCGCTATTTTATAAAATAAAATAGCCAAAGCTGAGCCAATAGCCTTTTTTGTTTCTCGTTAATGTCATTTTATACCAGAAGTTGTTTTCTTTAGTTATGTTTATTTTCATTAGTTTTTAACGAGAACAAATTAAATGTTTTTCTTCTTCTTCTTCTAAATAACTAATTTTAACTATAGTTTATTAGCATGTCCTAGATAAAATGCTTTTAATCTAATCATAGTAAAATAGTACAAAAAAAAAATAAAATACATAAAATCTATCTAACAAATGGGCGGAGCGTGGACTTTTCTATGGGCGTAACACCCCCTTCATCTCACATACTATTATAGGAAAATATTGTTGCACCGTCTCTCCTCATATAATAACTCCATGATCCGTGTATAATTCTGACATACTCTTTCACCAATAATCATTAGCTTAGCTTAGCAATGTCAGCAAAGCGTCTGCGTCTGGCTCTCACCTTGTTATAGTGTGCATGAGGTCCAGCAGGGCGGTGTGCGTTTCCGTTGTCCGCCGTGTACGTCTTTACCTGGTGTTGAGTATCTGTTGCTATCGTTGATATCGCTGATGCAGAGTGTCCACCTCCTTGCATCGCCTCCCGCCGCTTTTTGCCGCCTTTGTAGATGTATTTCGATGGTCGAACTAGACTGAAATTTGAAAGGGCAAAAATATAAGTAAGTACTTCTTCCTTCTTATTACAGTAAGAAAAAAAACATTAGTCCCTTTACTATTAATTTTGATGGAAACTAGTCAATTATACACCAATAGGAAATGGAATCAGAAATAATTCGGTTAGAAATTGGGTTTGCTTTTGTAGAATTGTTACATTATTAGCAGGCATCGCCGACGTCGTATGGCTTACAATTTTGTCCTCCATGCTTAAAATTTGTAAAGATTACCTTAGGTAAGATTCATAAAAAAATTATCATCGATAGAATCTGAGTTCAACCTTTGATCCTTTCAAGAAAATTTAATAAAATAATCAGTGAGCAATGGCCGATTATTTCAATTCACTTGAAATCAATACTATAAAGTTATACACACAATCCTGGGTCGCAGAGTTTGCAAAATTTCTATTATGTATTTTTAAATACACAATCAAATATTACCAAACCTTTTATGGAATCATAAATGGCACAATAGTCAATATGACAGCATCATTTGTTCTTAATTACTCAGTTTTAAGTGAACCTGAGGAAGAAGAAGGCTTCATTCGATTTAATAATACTTCTGATATAATAATTGACTAAATCACCATCTTACATACTGTCACTGCCGGCCATGAACCTTTGCAATAACAAGCGTATAGCTAAGCCGCTGCCTACCAATACAAACCCCAAATCAACCCCAGTTGGTCTTACGGTTCTCTCGCTCACCGGACGAAGCGCAATAGCACATTGCCATTGCTCAGACGTCGATCTTCTGCGAGAGTGTGGTATTACCCCGGACGAACCGGCCCGCGGCTGTAGACAGAGAACTATCCACAGCGCGGTCCTACCACTATTATCTAGTATCTGATAACACTGCATCATACCTCATTGAACTTCAGTACACTATTTTACTAATGTTTCATAAGTATCAAGCAAATTTAAGTCGTCCAAGTAAATTGTCTGTCAACTACTAAAATTAAAATAGATTAGCAGATGATGTTTCCCTTGGAAATAAAATAATAAATATAAAATCTAGTTGAAAAATTTTACTAATGATTATTTTTAAATTTCGGTTTTCCAAACGAACTTTTTGATTTTAACATAGTGGGGACGGTAATATTTTTTTTCTTCTTCAACTACTTTTTCATATCTAACGTTTTATGAGTATAAGACGAAGCATAAGCAAGATATGTCGACGCGGATACACAAAATTTGTACTACATGTTAGGCGCATGACGTCATTGTAGATAATAGAGAATTGTTAGTTTTATTTTAAAATTGATAGTCTTACCTTGGGTACTGAGGTCCAAACTGTGTGTAACAACAGTTCTTCCAGCACCCTCTCGAAAATGGATTGTATCCCCCGGTGAACTTGCCAGTCACCTGTTCGTTCGTAGTGCGCCCTCGTGACACCAGCACCATATGAAACCCGGTCAGACCGAATATTGGTATCGCTAATAATGCGATTATACCCATTATCAACATTCTGATAGCAACATTAAGGAAATATATCACCAAGTATCGAAAAATTATAATTTTTTGAAGGTAAACTATCGTCATAAAGAAATTTTATTTTATTCTTTTTTTGTATTGGCAACCAGCTACTAATAGGAGCCCAATGTTGCCAGTGTCCTTTTCGAATTTTCTTCAATTGTCAGATTGTTTATAATCTTTAGTTTCTTAAAAGTAGTCTATTTTTTTAAAAAAAGACAACTACATGCACTAAAGAAATAATCCTTGTGTTGCGGGGAGACTTTACAGACATACAATTCACGGATACAAATTACATCTAAATTCAGAACAATTTGTGAATCGCACCAATGTTATGCTGCGTAGGAATCGAACACGCGCCACTGGCATGTTAGATAGTAGTAGTAGTACCTTAACTAAAACGCTATCTGTGCACTTATAATCCGTCAGTAAGTTAATTTATCGCCTTTACTAGTGCAATGAGCACTCTGTTAATCTTTAAAGAATTTTGGTGGAACACGAAAATATTTGTAAAAGACTTTTATATATACATATCTCAGTAGTTCCTATGCATCGCATTATATAAAATGCTATCAAAATAATTTAGCGTAACAAGTTAAAACAGTAAGATAATAAATAGCACAGCACGAAGCTTTCACATTGCCGCTAAAAGTCCAGAAAATCAATCATTCAAATGTTAATTGCGAAGAGCGGATTATAAAAAAAAATCAACGGCTGTCGATAATGGATCAAAATATGATTCTTTTCAATAAACAAACAAAAAGAAATATTTTTAAAAAGGATACGACACAATGGGCTGTGCCTGCGTCAAACTTTTGTCGTTATTGTACATGATATAGTACAAACTAAGGCCAAATATGCTCAGCATGTGTATTGATAATGATATTAAAAAGAAAAAGAAGAATCTGTAGTTCCGTCGACCAATACAGTTGTTCACCCAAGGACAATGGTGGTCAAATGTCTGTGAATAATATATTATTATCTCTATAAGTATATTTTTTATTTGTATATCCGTGTGGTGACGGAGTAAGAATACTATTCACCACCCCATATCTCACCCGTGCGTGATCGTACGAAACGACTAAGGTATATAAAACGCATATATGATCTATGCGAGGGAAGGCAAACTCGAAATAAAACCCTATACCAACACGTCTGACCAGCGCGATATAGTAGGTTAATTTCCCTCCTATTACGGAGGAGGCCCGAGCCCAACAGTGGGACGTTTATGGGCTGTGATGATGATGATGATGATGAAGTATATTTTTATCTACGTGACTGAAATCTTACAAACTAGAACGGTATTTCAACCCCCGATCCAAAAAAGATAAAATTGAAATATATTTATCGATCGATTACGATGCTGTTTCTTTTTAAACACTAAGCTACTCTGAAGATGGAGCTCGAAGAGTCTCGGTATCTTAGCCACTACGCCATCTGCGTAGGCAAATATAACAGAAACTGATCTTAGCAGTCATAATTTAATTAAGAGAATTCCTTCCATATCATAACATCTACTTCAATCCATTAATCGTATTTTATGTCTAAAAAGCAACATCATCATCAGCTCCGTAGTATATGCCCCGCTGCTAAACTCAAGCCTTCTCCACAATAGCATGGAAATTGACCTACGATACCACTTTGGTCCAACGTGTGAACGTGTTGGTATAAGGTTTTATTTTAAGCCCTTCTCTTGCATATATGTTATATGCCTTACTCATCGTCTACGACACCCAAGAGAGAATAGGGAGTAGTGGATTGTATTCTTACTGCGTCACCACATAAAAAAAAGTGTGTGTCAGCTCCGACGCACGACTGGACTTTACTCCTTAAGTACGATTATCAAAACAGACGCAAAAAAAGCTCATTTGACTAAAAATAATATATTTATTTATATTTACATTTATTAAAACTGTTCAGTGAAGTATTATCTCACGTCAAAAAGTGAAAGGTGCGCAGAATAGGTTGCGCACCAAAAACGTAACGAGGTCATTCGATCACTAGTGATTTTACTCCTCAAATTTTTCTCATACCGGGCGCCTTATATGAAAATCAATTCTTAAGGAGTAAACTCCAATAATTTATAATTAAATATGTTACATCAACGCGTTGTAATTTAGGAGTTGAATGAAAATGTACTGACCTCTATGCAATGGTTGCATACGGAACAATGTGAACACCTCGGTGGCCTGTAGAACTTGCATGTGACACACCATTTCATTCGTACTGTGATGCCGTTGATCTCCACGCTGCGATACAGGGGCGCTCTCAAGTCGTCCTCCCTGTCCTCGTCAGGTGGTGCTGCTAATAAACGAATCTATAAGACAACTCCAATGTTTCCATTAAAACAACTTGGTATGTCGAAGTACAAGTTTGATTTCGAAGGAATAAATAATAAATTGTTTGATAGTTGACTAAATAATTGTATACAGGGTGGAAGTGGACCGCTCCCGAAAACAAAGACAGGTAACCCTACTAGTCCTACTTGTAATGAGGGTCCTACTTGGGTGAAAAAAAAATTTTTTTTCACCATACGAGGACTCTTGAAAATATGATCGTGAGTTTTGAATAGATTGCGTCTTTTCTCATCGGAGTAAAGTTACGTATTTTTATGGAATTATCGTTACATGGCACTGTCCTAATACGATGGAATTGATTTTTTCACTTCTTACTTAAAACTTAAAAAAAAAAACTTAAAACTCGTCGTGAAAAAATAAAGATTTTTATACGAATCAATTTATTTCTAGCCTATCACTACAAGTAGGACAAGTAGGGTTCACTGTCTTTGTTTTCGGGAGCGGTCCACTCCCACCCTGTATATTAAGAATCTTTCTTTCTATTAGATATTGTAAAAGAATCAAGGAATAAATATTAATAATACGTCTACAAGAGAAAGAAAACTTGATATAAATTCCGACGATTTTAGGTCAGCGTGATGCAGGAGTTAGCTTATTCTCAACTTTACGAGGCGTATTGGGGTTCAACAAAACATAAAGGGCGCGAGAGTATGAATACTTATAATAAGATATTTTTTTGAAGTTTGAAAACTATTCAAAAAAGTACCAAAATCCAATAGCTATAATTACAATGTAGAGTTAAGACAAAATTGTATGAAAAATAAAAGTGAATAATTTCAATTCTTCTATTCAAATAATGCGTTTGGCAGTTATCATATGGCATTAATTATTTATCTAATTTGTTGGTTACATTAACTGATAGCAATTAGTTTCAATCAATTATACTGTTGCTTTTTGCGAGCTATATAATACATAGCCATGTTGTCTAAAGTTATAGTAGGGAATGTGGGGGCCTCACAGTCCATACAACTTTTGAGCAGTCTGCTGCCAGAATTTATTAAACCTCAGTGGACCCTCCGAATGAACAAATGTCAAATACAGTGTCATAAATTAAGTATAAAATTATAAAAACAAGTGACCAAAATAAAGCAATATCAATCACCCCGTCTTTTATCACTCTTCCACGTGGTACTAACACATAATCTATCATCTATCCATCTATCAACATATCGACATCCATTTTTGAACCTACCCAAGGACAAAAACCAAAATCGTTACGCTTGATAGACGAATTAGCGATTGTAGTTGGTTTTAAGAATATTCCCAGGTGACTGCCTTTTTTTCGTGGTAAGTGATGATATAGTAACACCCCGTCCGATCCGTCCGGGACGACGGAGATGGCAGCGAACGACCTCATAACCTGCCCTACAACGAACCTCTTTACACCGTGCGGGCGGGCCACCGGAACCCGATCTTTATCCTCAGTGGCCCCGTCCGGCGGTTTACGCTTTCGGGTATCCATCTCGAGTCGCGCTCACTCCCCATTCTCCTGGAAAATCTTCAGCCGAAAAAGTAAGAGCCGACATATTATGCTCTTAATCTATCACCATGCCATCACTTATTTAAATAACCAATGCTGCTTCCTAACCATATTTCTTATGGTGCCATCATCACCCTGCTCTTAGCCCAATTACTTGAGCTCCACGCAATGTCTTGGGTACATATTGCAACAGTTTAACGACAGGCTACCTGCCTAACGTTAATCCTTGTGAATATAATTAGTCACAGAATATCAGAAGGTTGGCCCAGGTTTATGTAAAGCTCCGAGTCGTCGGCAACCACAAACAATGTAAGGTTTGACAGTATTCGTAGCTGCTGTCACATAGCAAAATATCATTACGCCGTGTAATGAAAATAAATGATTACTAAAACAGTTATTTCAACAATAAACAATAGAAAATGCTATTAAAACCACACTATAATTATTGTACTCGTCATAAATAATGAATAAACACGGTTCTTTAGTAAATTGCTTGTAATGATTAATGAATTACCTGTATATTGTTCTTAATGGGTGCGTTTGTTAGTACATACCTACATATCATCAGTCATGTATATGATGATATTCTAAATTATAGGATAACTCGCACGGCAAAGAGAGGTGTTTGCAGGGTGGGTCTATGGGGTTGCGCGCCGCCTTTTCCGTCACCCCGGACCAATTTGGCGGGGCGCGAGCGCCTCCATATTCCACCGCAAAAAAAGGGCCACACAGTTTAGTCCTTTGGGGGTATATATTCTCGTAAATAATCCACGTCTTAGCAGTGGCAATGTGTTGTTGCGCTTCGTTCGGTGACGAAAGAGCCAGCAGCGCAACTTTCTGGGTGGATTTAAAGTTTTTATTGGTAGGTAGCGGCCTAGCTGTACGCTAGTATTGGAGACTGAGTCTCAATTTTAAAGATAGTTGAAAGACACTAATAATGACCATATTTTTCCTTTAACTTAAATGTCTTGCCTTTATGATGATCATTCTAAACTTTATAATTCTTAGTTATATACCAATTAGGATAGGTTATCAAATTGCGTGTATGCGTGGTTAGGTTTATTTCCGTGCATCGCGGCCGCATGCGTTTAATCGCTTACGACCGTTGCTCGCGGCAGATGCGACAATAGCCAAAGTATGAAAATGTATGATGCCGTTTGCGAGATCTGCGACAGTCCTAAGCTTATTTATTAATCTGTGCCTAAGCGACGAATGACGTAAGCTGCGCCATACATTTTCATACATTGGCTATTGTCGCATGAGCCGAACGCGACAGTCGCACGCGATAGATCGCGCGTGGCCGCGATACACAGAAATGAATCTTTAGGTAAGTAAATCGCTGTGGAAATTTTCAGCAGATATCTTATCTTGCAAATCTTTTTTAGATATTTTTTTTAACATGAATTAGTAAAATAATAAATATTTCATAGTGGTAGGACCACGCTGTTTTCTGTCCACAGCCGCGGGCCGGTCGGTCCGGTGTAGTACCACACTCTCGCAACAAATCGGCGTCTGAGCAAGGGCAATGTACTTCGTTCGGTGAGCGAGAGGGTCAGATACCCAGTTTTCTGGGTGGGTTTGGGATTTTCATTAGTGGGCAGCGGCCTAGCTGTTCGCTAGTATTGCAAAGGTCCATGAGCGGCAGTAACAATTACTATCAGATGTGCTACTGCTCGTTTGCCACCATAAGCAATAAAAAAAAATAAAAAATAAACGTTATGTGTATAGCGTGTAACCTTTAAGAACGTAAGTTTATCAAAGTGTAGAAGGATAACGTTACTAGGATACATGTCTTCGTCATCATTATTATGAGCCAACGTCCGCTGTTAGACATAGGCCTCCCTATATAGTCCCCTGTGATAATACCATAACTGTCAATTGGTAGGCAGGTTGGCGATCACATTGGTGTTATAGTCTCCTCAGGAAAATCTTGTTGCTCATTCTTATGGCTGTTGGCCGATTCTTTTATGACTCTCACGGGAAGGCAAGCATAATTATTCTAGTTCTATTCCCATAGGAGGAATTTATATGTATTTAAATGTGTGCAAAACATTATCTAGTGACTGCACAGATGGCGTGTTGATTCAGATACCGGATACCTTCGGAGCCAGTGTCGTGGGTTCGATTCCTACGCAGGACAATACTTTGTGTGATTCACAAACTGTTGTTCTGAGTCTCGGTGTAATTTGTCTGTGTTAATTATACGTTTCGAGGCCTCGGGTGATCGGACAGGGGAATAGTCCGGTCACCCGACATGAGGCCACCACGTGAGGACAGCTTTCGCCGTCGGGGCGTCGACTCGAGAGGAACCCACGAGGGTAAACCACCGGGCGGGCCACCGACAAAACAAAGATAGGGTACCGGTGGCCCGCTCGCACGGCGAAGAGAGGAGTTATGCATGGTGGGTCTATGGGGTCACGTGCCGCTTCTTCCGTCACCCCGAACCGATTTGGCGGGGCGAGACGCATCCATAGTCTATCGCAAAAAAAAAATTGTGGTATCTTTTAAAAAAAAATGCGAATTATTCCCTCGGTTTACACTAGGTTCAATTGTAAGCTTTAGTTATTGTTTCTCTTTCCAATAATATTTTTGACAGCAGACAAACATCAGCCGTAACTATTTCTTTGTTAGGTAATTTAACTGAAATTGTGGCATAATTATGTAGAAGAAATGTGTGTCACCTTGACGGCACAGGAAACTAAAGTACTTTATAAAGTAGGACGCTTGGAAAGGCACAGTAGTACCAAACTAAATACCAAGATAAGATAACATTCAAATTCAGCCAGCACAAACATAAGGGTTACAAAGAATTTCTATGTAACACGCCTTTGATTTACTCGAATAAACAAATATTTACATTGAATGTTTGATAATGTTTCAAAAGATAGAAATGATATTAGCTAATATGATTTAAAACTTTTTATTTTTTTGCGGATTTTATCATATTTTCAGATTTATGATGTTTACGCGACGTGGTGACGGAGTAAAAATACAATTCACCACCCCCGTTCACCATCTTACCCGTGGGTTATTGTAAAAGACGACTAAGAAATAAAAAATTGCATATAACATAATTATATGCATAAGAAGGAAACGTCCAAATAAAACTCTATACCAAAACGTCTGACCAAGGTGGTGTAGTAGGTGGCCACCGAAGTCAAAAATCGGGTACCGGTGGCCCGCTCGCACGGCGAAGAGAGAGGATTTTACGGTGGGTCTATGGGGTCACGCGCCGCCTTTCCGTCAACCCGGACCGATTTGGCGGGGCGAGACGCATCCATTGTCCACCAAAAAAAAAAGGTGGTGTAGTAGGTCAATTACCCTCCTAGTGTGGAGGAGGCCCGAGGCCAGCAGTGGGACATATTTGAGCTGAGATGTTGATGACGATGTTTCGAACACTGCAATGTAAGCACAAGTCACGAGATGACCAAACGCGACGAAATCTGTTATAATCATCATCTCAGTTCGTATATGTCCCACTGATGTGCTCGAGCCACCTCCACAATAGAAGGGGAAAAAAAATTTTTTTTTTTTTTTTTTAAAGACACTTCCCTGCACTAAGGAAAATAATCCTTGTATTGCGGGGGACTTTACAAACATGCAATTAACGCAGACAAATTACACCCAGACTCAGAACAATACTTTGTGGATCGCACAAAGTATTGTCCTGCGTGGGAATCGAACCCACAGCACTGGCACGTAAGGTCGGTATCTTAACCACTACGCCATCTGTGCAGTCGAAAAATAGAAGGGAAATTGACCTACTATACCACGCTGGTCAGCCAGGTTGGTATAGAGACCATATACTTCGATGGCTAAATTTACACTATAAAGCGTTCTTAAAAACTTAAGAAATTCTATTCTCTATATATAAGATATTCTATTCTCTATATCTTCTATATATAAGATATTCCTCGTTAAGATTTACTTTCCAGTAGGATTCGTGACGGATGGACGGTTTTTTTTTTTTTTTTTTTTTTTTGTGTGTGTCTTAGTTGTTAGCCTCAGATGGCTATGACAACTTTACCCGGACTGTGGGTGAGCGCTGAGGGCTCTCAACCCGTTAACGGATGGACGGGCGGCGCGCGGCCTTATAACCTACTGCAATCCCTCCTCATCGTCATTGGACTGACCATTGGTACTGATTATTTGACCTTATTTTTCTTTGATGGCTAGCCAGGAACGACAGCGGCATTCTCCTTTTTTTTATTGTTTATGGTGGCAAACGAGGAGGCAGCACACCTGATCACAAGTGTTTTACTGCCGCCCAGAAAGTTGTGCTGACAGCTCTCTCGCTCACCGAACGAAGCGGAACAGCACATTGCCATTGCTCAGGCGTCGATTTTCTGCGGGAATGTGGTACTAACCCAGATAAACCGGCCCGCAGAAAACTGACTACAATATGGGCCTACCACTACTACTTATCTCCTGGGAAACATATAACATCTGTGATCGACAAACCGCCTGTCAAGCATAGCTATTATTACATTCTCCTTTAGGAACGCTTATGACTAATAATGGACTTCGATAGGCTGATGGGTGAATACGTGCGAAATATCCTCAACAAAATCGAAAAGAATATTGGTTTAAAATGACTCTACTCGGTTTCCTTTATACTTAGAACTTAATTAAATTTTGGGTTAATAGTCCATAGCTTGTCAAAGAACATTTTCTTTGACATGCCATGGTGTTATAACCCCTTGCCTGAATCATTAAGGGCGTACGATGAACAGTGTGCAATAGAATTACCTGCCGTTTTAACCCACACCAAAATAATAACACCATTAATAAAGTTTGCGAAAACATTAAATCAAATAAATTGGACTATAGAATCTGCAAAGTGTTTCCATAAAGTAGAAGAAATATTATTTAGCTGTTGTTAATGGCGAACGGCTGTGCGATGCAGTCCGCGACATGAATTCTGTATAAGTTACAATTAATCACGCAGCTTATTTATATAATTATCCTTTAGAATATCGACTATCCTTGAAGGTTATTATGTGGTCGCCGCGTAAAATGAGAAATAATATACTTAAGCATACAAATCTTTCGTTATATTTTAGTTTTATCGAAAGTGTTTTCTATGAAGATGAAGTAAGAATACAATTCACACCTTTCTTACCAAAAGGTAATCATAAATGACTACAAAGTCGCAATTATATAACATTACTTCGAGACAAGAAAAACTTGAAACCAAGCGAACAACCAACACGTAAAACCAACGTGGTATTGTAGGTCAATTTCCCTCTCATTGTGGAGGAGATCATGCTCATAGATGTCGTAAAAGACGACTAAGAGCCTTATAACGGCCTGAGCCAAATCCATCTGATGCCGTTTGGTCAAAAAATACATGTGACCTATTATGACAAATGTTTTGTCCTTTCCACCACTTGGTAACCACCTGTAGTATTATATTTGCAAGGATACCTCCCCCATCTACTAGCTTTCACGTAATAGGTCTTTAATATAGTTTTAAATCATTTACCTAGACACTATAACTTACAGGTGGTTACGCTGAGGGATATTTGCGTCAGCGTAGCGTCTTGTGGCTGACCGCGTGAGGGCGACGCCCCGGCAGTTAGCTGGGGCGTCGATGGGGATGGTACCCGAAAGGGTAACCCACCGGGCTGGCCACGGATGGCAAGGAAGCGATACCAGTGGCCGGTACAATGGCGATGCGGAGGGAATACGATGGGTTATTGGGCCACGTGCTGCCCTTCCGTCGCCCCGGACGGAAGGGCAGCACGTCGACGACGGAAGGGCACACGGTCGACGGGTGTCCAGGCCATAGCCTACCAAAAAAAAAAGAAGCGTAGTCTCTTGTAAGTTTAAACTTTATAAATTTAGCTTGACTACAAGACTTTAAGCCCCTATCTTGCCTTTGGAGCTGAGGACCAAGCGTAGTATTTCTGAACACTCTCCCCCTGAACATTCACATAATGTGGATAAATTTCCTAAAATCATTTGATTGATATAATGCGTCATTCAACATAAATAACATTGAGGTTTAAATCGCCTAAGTGTCATTTAAAACTTAGGTATCGTACGACACTAGCGTAAAATATATAAGTAGTTATGTACTTAGCATGAATAAATTAATGTGAGACATTTGTGTCACTTAAAAATGTTTGATCGTAAAAAGTAATATAAAAAAAAAATATTGCCTGCTTTTGTTTTTTTTTTTTAATCGTTTATAACTTTTTTGTGAGTTCGCAGCTATAGAGTACTTAAGAGGCCAATAAAATAAAAAAAAGCGTTATGTTAAGTTACATATTATACTTTTTTATAATCTTATCTTTTAAGTGCTACTGTGTAGTTGCAGCTACTAATACTACCAACCCTCACTTTGCTCGTGGATGTCGTAAAAGACGACTAAGAGCTTTATATCGACCTGGGCCTATTCCATCTGATGTCGTCTGATCAATAATTACGTACCCAAGGAGGATTGACGTCAGACAATTAGCTGATCATAAAACTATTGACAAAACCTTTGCAAATGAACGAAGAGTACATATTGCGTAGACTCAAGTAATTGGGATAAGATCAGAATGATGATGATAATTTCTATCTTATAAGTGTTTCAATTGTCGTGGATTGGATTACCATGCAGAACATTTTTTTGCGATTAACCAATTATTGCTGTCTTAATATAAAGTGTTCGTTATTTTTTTTTTTGCCTAAAGACCCTGCAGTAAAAAAATAATCTTTGTATTGCGGGCGACTTTACAAATATGCAATTAACGCAGACAAATTACACACAGAGTTAGAACAACACTTTGTGGATTTCACAAAGTACGAGGGGCGACGGATAAGTTCGCGTCCTAGGTTACTTAATGAAAGAAAAGTTTAGTTTTTTAATTTTAATTTTTCAATATAATCACCCTTCTTCACTTCTCACATCGTGAATACAATGCCTTTAAACCATTGAAATAATATTCTGAAGATTTCTCTTGAAAATGGCTCCCCACGGCTGACTTCATGTCATTGTCATCCGAAAATCTTCTCCCCCTTAACTTCTTTTTCAGTTTCGAAAAAAGGAAAAAGTCACTGGGAGCCAGGTCCGGACTATAGGGGGGATGGCCAATTTCTACGAACCCAGTGGCTTTTAAAGCATCCCTCGAAACGCGAGCGGTGTGAACGGGCGCGTGTGGTGACGGAGGAAGAATACAATACACCACCTCCTATCTTCACCCGTGGGATGATCGTAAGAGACGACTAAGGGATATAAAACCCATATAACATCTATGCGAGAGATGGAAACCTCGAAACAAAACCCTATACCAACACGTCTGTCCAGCGTGGTATATAATTTCCCTCCCATTACGGAGGAGGCCCGAGCCCAACAGTAGGACATATATGGGGTGTGATGATGATGATGATAATGCAGTTATTATGTTTTGAATCTGGTTACGGATATTACGGCTGGATAACGTCATGGATATACAATTATTTCAGATTATCCAACAGTTTCGAATTGTAAAAGGGAAAATGCTGATTATCGTATAATTCTCTTTTGTAGAGGCTTACGTTTAAGCTGTCAATTCGTTTGGTTAAAAGAAAACTTGTAACGAGTTTTATACATACACAGACCCCTAACTTTTATATCGGTTTCAGTCAGGCTTTCAAATATGTTTGCATTTCGGATTTCCGATAATTTCGGTTACAATTATGGAACGTCATACTTCGCAGGCGAGTTGACAATCGCGGTTGTGGTATTTTTTTCAGAAAGAGCTGTCTTTTTTATTTGGCAGCACATTATTATCCGGTTACACGGAAGCCCAACTGGTTGGGTTTGGGGTTTATTTTCGTAGGTAGCGGCCTAGCTATACCCTTGGTATTGCAAAGGTACCTACGTAGGCGGCAGTAACACTTACTATCGGGTGTGCTGCTTGCTCGTTTGCCACCATAAACCATAAAAAAAAAATAAACAAAATAAATTAAAAAGAGAAATAAACTCCACCAAAATAGCCCGGGGCGAGGAAGCCACCTGTCGTACACTACCTCATACATAATAGCCAATTGGACGGAGCGACTTCTTGTCCTTGATGGCTAGAGATACTGCCCTGCTATTTCCTTGTATTCCTTTTGATAGTTTATAAACTGGTACCACTCTTAATATGATACCCTTAAATACCTATTAAAATCTATTGATTTTAATACTCTAATATTTACAGTATACTAATTAACTCATAGATACCATAGTTAACTTTAAATTAAACCATATACGGATCGGGCATGGAGACTAGAGTAAGGAGTACCATCTTGTATGGGGGATTAGTCAAAAAAGTGTCCACTTGTAAACAGCAAATTATTGTTCGAACACTCACCGAAATAGCGCTAGTGTAGCAAGTGGAAATGATATGAATGTAGCAGTAATAAGCAGAAGTGTGCTGAGTTACGTAGTCAACTGTGATTTGATAAATAATAACCTATGAACCTATGAAATTTGTGGCGCTCTTTTTAAAATGCTTCCACTTGCTACTATAGTGCCACCTTAATTTGCTCCCGTTCATTGGACACTTCTTAATACACTGAGATGGTACTACTTACTCTAGTCTCCATGGGATCGGGGAATCCTAACCTCATCCGTATAGCTTTATAATTGACCTTTAATCCCTCAATTACATGATTCAGTTAACATTTCTTGCCCTTATAATAAAATTATTGCCGGCAATTATATAACTATAAAATGTATAAAAGATATAGGTGTATGTGTTGGTAGGACATGTTTTGGATTCGAACACAGTACCTTAGATCTGTCTATATGTCTTGGTGGACAGACAGATCTAAGGTACGTAGTTTGAATCCAAAAGATGCCCTTCTGATATTTACAAATTACGTATTTAATTAAGATTATTATTATACCAAAACACGCGATTTTAAGCGCGCAGTAGATTTTACGTGATGCTCGAACGAATTAACAGACACACAAAGATATGAAAAATCATCGAAATTTAATGATTCTAATACCCCTACCCTAATACAATTTATTTCTATACAAAATCTTCAATATACAGATTTTGTTTGCATATTATAATAAATACTTATAGATAACTAAAGTACTAGATATAGGGATGATTTGTGAGGCCTGCTACCTGTCGAAAAATTGAACACGCAAAACAAATAAAAGAAACAATATACGCACCTTTTGGTATCACCCCCGGGTCCATGAAAGTGGCCAGGGTAAAATTGGCCAAGACAAAAAACGTGATGACTCCCTGGTATGCGGGCACCCATGGATGCTTGTGAAGATAATATTGACATCTGAAATAAACAAAATATTTTTTTCATTATCAACTAATATTTCTAGAATTCATTCGTGAATTTAATCAATTAGAGAGGTCAACGTGATGGCATAGACTAATTTTTCTTATCCGGAAAAAGCCCAATCCCAATAATGGGACGAACTTATATGAGCTGAGAAAAGGATTGGCTTAATGAGTTTTGTCGTAAATTCTCAAAAACAATAGTGAATTATGGAGTTGTATCCGACAGAGGACAATAGATTCACCTTCTAATATGCGAGTCGAAAATTTATATTATCTGAGTATACAAACACCTTTTCTTATGTCTTCCAAAATATGAGCAACATCAACTTGCTCTTATCCCAATTTATTTTCCAGTGACACATTCGGACGGCGTCGAGACGTACATGTAGAGTGGGTCTACGGGGTCGTGCGCCGCTTCTCTGTCGCCCAGAACGGATTAGCGGGCCGCGAAGTACCGTAGCCCGCCGCCAAAAAAAAATCCCTACTTATTTGGGGTCGACGTAATGTCTTCTCCTTCCATACATCCTATCAGACGTCATCTCTATAGCCATTCCTTGTCTATCCGTGTCATGTTTTACGCAGTCCATTCAGCTTTTCTTCGGTCTTCCCTTACCCCTAAAGCCTTCAACATTCATACTTAAAACTTTCCTCACAACATTACTTTCATCCCGTCTCATCACATGTCCATACCATGTCAACCTTTCACTCCTTCACTTTTCCGTCACTGGCGCAACTTTCAAACTTCCTCTTATATGTTCATTTCTTATTTTATCCATTCTCGTCACATCACACATCCATCTCAACATTCGCATCTCCGCTACATGCAGTCGTCTTCCAAAATATGAACATGATATTAAAAATAATTAAAAATCAAATAATGCATTCTAGTCAAATCAAAACATTTCAGAAAACTTTTTACAAATATTATAATTACACTGTCCTTGCGTTTGTCGCGTCCTGTTTGTCTTCACGGGCAAACGAATTAACTTAAGACTAGAATAATAATAGAATAACATAAGTAAAATGGCATGTAAATCTAATGAAGTATCGAGTACAATCCGTCTACATCCAGTATATTTCCAAGGAACTGTTGTAAACAACAATGTTAGCCGAATATTCAACGCTTGGTATCCGCACAAAATTACATCAAGTTTTTTTCTATTGTTTATATGGCAAACTAGCAAGCAGTACACCTGGTGGTAAGTGTTACTGCCGCCTTTACCTTTACCTTACTTTTTACCTTTGGAATACCAAGGGCCGGCTAGGCCGCTGTCTGCCAATACTAACCACAAGCCCACCCAGTTCGGCTTCCAGCTCTCTCGCTCACCGAACGAAGCGCAACATCACATTGCCATTGCTTAGACGTCGATCTTATGCGAGAGTGTGGTACTACCCCGGACAGACCGGCCCGCGGCTGTAGACAGAAAACTGTCAACAGCGTGGTCCTACCACTTAAAGATGTCTCAAAGCAATAAATTTGTGGATAGCACAAATAATCATCTCACGTGAAAACCGAACACATGATACTCGGAACGTGAAAGTGTTTATAGATTATAATTACTCGGTTTTCAACATTTTTAATATTATTAAAAGATAAAATGGCAAGCTTTTTGAGGAAAAAGGAGCCACGATTCTTTGTCCAGTAACTTCTATTAGCGTAGAACAAATAATCGAAATACCGTTTGGTAGTCTAGTTAACCTCAAAAACCAATAGGCCGAATTGAAAAAAATCTTTAATGTTGGATAGCCCATTTATCAAGGAAGGTTATAGTCTATATAACATCACGGTACGAGCAATGGGAGCAAAGCCTCAATCAAAAATGTTCCCAAAAACGGGGAAAATTTATTACTTTTTAAAACTTCCGTTGCATGCGTTGCGCTTTATAGATATTTACGACCCACTCTTATTCTCTCTTTCTTTTAAGTGACGCTGACGCAGTTACGTGCGCCGGCTATTATCATCATAATCATCATTCTCCTACTCTTATCCCAATTTGTTGGGGTCGATACAATATGGCCACCGAAGACAAAGATCGGGTTACCGGTAGCCCGCTCGCACGGCGAAGAGAGGAGAGTTGCGTGGTGGGTCTACGGGGTCACGCGCCGCCTCTTCCGTCACCCTGGACCGACTTGGTGGAGCGAGACCACGTCCATAGCCCAACACAAAAAAAAAAGTTTCGATACAATATGTACTCTTCTTTCATAATACATATTGTAGACGTTATAATAGGGGCAATAGTTTTATGACCGGCCGCCTGCCAGACGTCAACCCTCCTTGGGAATGTAATTGTTGACCAAACGGCATGAGATGGAGTTGACCCAGCTCGTTATAAGTTATTATCATATTCGTTAATAAATTAAACAACATAAACTTCTCAATCCCGTAACAAATTCTCCGATAATATCTAATATCTATAAGCATACAACTTATAATTACGTAATGTTCTCCAAATTCATCGATAACATCAATCTATCTAAATACAACTTTAATTACACAGTGTAAGTATAAAAATGCATACGTTGACTTCGATTGAACGTTGAATTAATTCGACAATTATCAGATAAGAGGCAGGGCGATTTCATTGATTCAAAGAACAATGCGATTCAAGAAGCCCATAAATCAGAAGAAAACAATACTAACGGTATTGCTCTGTAGGTACTGTGTTCTATACTTGCATATCTATGTCCACTATTGGACTTCCCTAAGGATCCTTTCTTATAGACTTATCCCACATTGCCCTAATCATTATATTTGAAAGAAAGAAAGAAAGAAAAGCATTTATTTTGCTCTCATACATTACATCTAAAACATTTGGAAGAAAACAGGAAAGTAAAAACAATGATAACTTATGTACTAGTAAAACTAAAAGCTAATATAATCTGAGAGACAAAAAAGGATCTTAGCTCAGCTTATGCTACTTCATTTCGTTGAAGCAACGCTGGTATTCTGCTAAGACCTAGAGTGGAATCACGGACAGTTACAATCACAATGAAATACTAAATACAGTTACAAGTAGTGGGATCTATATATAATAACCGAGTGTATATTGTTACAATCATCAGTGGACACATACATATATCTATTTAATTATATTGTACATGCTATAAACCGTACATACATATATACAAATACATAAAGACACATACACACACACACGCGCAACTACACACATACGCATATAATAAGGAATTTTAGTCTAATTACTGTGCATCAATGGATTGGGTTATGAAAATGAATTTGAGCACTAAGCAGATGTTGTTTAAATTTTTTATTAAACACAACTGTCGACTTTAGGGCTCGCAATGGTGGAGGCAGATCATTCCAGCAATGGGTGGCAGAAAATTTGAAACTACCACGAAATGCAGCAGTGCGGTGTCCAGGGGTACTTAAAAGATATAAAGAGGCTCGAGTTCTATATTTATTAAAGTCACTTGACCAAAAAAGTTTCTCATACAAATATGCAGGTTTTTTGTACAAAATGACACCGAATAACAAACTCGCTAGATGAAGCTTTCTGCGTGAAGCCATTTTCAGCATCTGTCCCGTATTTAAAAATGGTGTAACATGTGAACGCGGAGGGATTGTAAAACAGAACCGAGCACAAGCATTCTGCACTCGTTGAATGAGTCTGTCAGTTCTATTGAGAAGGCAAGGTCCATAAACCACGTCACCATAGTTGAGTTTGGACAGTACGAGGGACTCGCAGAGCAATATTCGTAAGTCCAGATTAATGTAGGGTCGAATTAAGTACAGAAGCCTAAGACGGTAGAAGCAATTGCGTACGGCTTCAGTTATGTGAGTTTCAAATCTTAATAAACCATCAAAAACTACCCCAAGATTACGAGTTTCTGATACTTGTTTGACTATCTGTCCATCGATGTTAATACTAGGGTTATTGCTTTGAATTTTTCGTATCATATCAGCAGATCCGATAATTAAAAAGTTTGATTTCGAAGGGTTGAGCTCTAGAGAATTTTTTTTGGCCCAATTTGATACTCTGCTTAATTCCTCGCTTATTATTTTCACACATTTGGAAGTATCCTGTGGGTGTAAAGATATGTATAACTGAAGATCATCCGCGTATAAGTGAAATTTACAATTAAGTAAAATATTGGTTATGTCTGCCGTATACAAGATGAAAAGCAAAGGGCCGAGTATGGATCCCTGCGGGACGCCCCTAGTAACGTTCCGAGGTGGCGACACTAAACTACTGCCATCTTTACTACACACTTGAACGAACTGTTTCCGGTTACTCAGATAGCTATTAAACCAGAGCACAGTTTCAGTATCGCAGCCATAGTATGAAAGTTTAGAGAGAAGGAAGGTGATATTGATAGAATCAAATGCGCGAGAAAAATCAAGAAGAGTTAGCAATGATCCCATGCCTTTGTCTTTAGCTTCTAATAAATTGTCAACAACGTCGATCAAGGCGGTCGTGGTACTATGACCTACTCGAAATCCAGATTGATATTTCGGCAAGATATTAATATCCTCTATAAATTTCCCAAGCTGATTATAAACTACCCTTTCCAGAATTTTGGATAAACAAGGAAGGAGGCTAATAGGGCGTAAATCACCGATACGAGCCGGATTCGATTTTTTTGGAATAGGTTTAACTATTGCCGTCTTCCATAAAACTGGAAAAGAGGAAGAGCTTATAGATTTGTTAATTATTCCAGTAATAGCTGTGAGAGTGTGAGGGAGCGTCATGATTAACATGTCGAGCGAGATATTATCAACACCCAAGGCGTTCGATTTCAAATCCTGGATGATGTTTAGCACTTTTTCTTCATTAGTTGGCCGGATATGAAAACGATGGTAAGTGGATTAACGATCCCATTGGTAGGTATTATAAGTTTGCCAAGAGAGTTACTGCCCACCTCTCCTTGCTCACTATGCTCCCTTAACTTTTTCTACTCCTACGCTGTGTTCTTAACCTGTTGCTAATTTTAGGCGTGTGATGCCTGTGCTTACTCCCTTATAGATAAAGGAGTGAAAATAAATAACAAAGTCCAATAATAGTTGATTGCCTAGAGTTTTGTAGATCCGATTCCTTTATCAACAATTAATGGTTCCACTATTAGCACAAGTCACAGGGAGCCGTTAGATGCATACATCTTATCTGCATCTTTATGCAAGCAATCACAACCATATTTGGTAAATAACAAGTGAGTATCACGATTACTCAAAGACAGAAGAGCTTTTTTTTAGCCCAGCGAGCACAGCAGCTTAATATTCCTTCAGAAAATCATATAAATGACTTCGGTCTGCGAGACTAGTAAGTAATTTAAGACCACTTATTTCTTTAAGAAGTACATTCAAGATTTTGAAGAGCTGCAACAGACCTTTGAATATGTTATTTTAATGTGAATACTGCATAAATTAATAGATGAAATTACTAAACACGTAAATAAATTGTCTCGACAATATTAATTTTATTGCAAAAACTGAGCAATCGCACTCTACTTCCATTGATGCTCTTCTTAAATTTTCTTTCATGTCTAATATTCTACATATGCGCGAAAAAGCGACATCAATTTGGTAAGTATTGTATCAATCTTCTACTTGAACAATGTAATCATCGTTTTCGGAGCAGCCAGTAAATAATATTCTAAACTAAGAACGACTCAGGTTAACATATTTAATAGTAGCAAATACCAACCAACAAGGCAGTCAAAATATTTGTAAAATCATTCCCGAAATAGTTAAGATTCGCAAATAGTAGTTCTCACTGTATATTTGTAAACAGTTTTCATTAATTGTATGACGTTTGATGTACCATAAACGTTCGTAGCAAACCGATGCACGCAAACTGCTTGCTGCGTTAAAACCTTCTTAAGGTAGATGTCTATAGATCACTAAATAATAAAAGATTTTTTGTTTGGAATGAGGCAGAAAATCATTCTCCTACTCTTCAGAAATGGGCAGTAAATGAGATTGCTCGTTGTATGATCATAAGTTTTATTACTTCGTGTGGTGATGGGTTCAAAATACAAGGCGTCAACACCACTTTCATTAAAGTGGGATTTGTAAATATCGGCTACGGTATCACCAGAAAAAAGAGCATCAATATTCTCTTAGAAAATGTATAATGTCAACTAAGATAGCCAATCTACCTGCTAAGGCAATAATGGCATTGTCCCGTCTTATAGTGAGTCGTGTAGCCAAAAATGAATGTATAAAGGATGACGAACAGCCCTTTCAGTAGTAGCACATATTCTAGAATTAAACGTAATAGACAATATGCTCACCTGATAAAAGAATCTCAAAATTATATGGCAGTATGTGAGTGTTTTAAACTGCCGATTTACTTCAGACAAAAAGGTGTGAGACATAAGGCAAATGTAGTAATTTTAATCAAATAATAAAAAAAAATGTAAAAGTATTCGCGCGTGAGAATTAAAAACTATTATGAACATGAAAAACAATACAAAAGGCGAGGGAGGCTTCGCGCCACTGCGCCTCCGCCTTCACGTTTGTTTCAAAGTCATTTCGTACAAGTCGTGTCTATATTAAGGCTAAAATAGAAATGAAGATTGAATTTATTTGGTTGGATCGCTCCAATCTCTTCAACTATCTGTGTGATTTGATATATTTTTATAGTTACAGAGTATCCTAAATATTTTCCGTGAGCAAGAATACAAATCACGACGATCTATATCGGGTGTCGTAAAAGACGTCTAAGTAGTAAGCAGTATAACATTTATCCAAGAGAAGGAAAACATAAAACCCTATACCAACCTATCCGTCGTAGCGTGGTACAGTTGCTCGATTTTCCTAGTATTGTGGAGGAGAGTTGTGTATAGCATACGTTGACTTCGATTGAACTATAGTGTATAGTAAGATGTGTTAGAGCTGAACTGAGCTACCAATACAAATTTTTAATAGTGGTAGGACCACGCTGTTGACAGTTCTCTGTCTGCAGCCGCGGGCTGGTCCGTCCGGGGTAGTACCACACTCTCGCAGAAGATCGACGTATGAGTAATAGCAACGTGCTATTGCGCTTCGTTCGGTGAGCGAGAGAGCCAGAAGTCCAAATGGGTGGGTTTGGCGTTTATATTAGTAAGCAGCGGCCTAGTTATACCCTTGGTATTGCAAAGGTCCATGGGCGGCAGGGACACTTACCATCAGGTGTGCTGCTTGCTCGTTTGCCACCATTAGCAATAAAAGAAAAACAACTTAGGATGATAAGTATCCTAAATAAAGTATAGGACAATAAAAATGCCCTCTAATGGTCTAAGTACGAATTTTTTCACCGAATATCACGGGTTAAAATATCCACGAGATCAACGGTATACCAAATACACAACAATATTAGTTTCAACAACTACAGTAGCCGGTAGAAGTCGAAAGTCGATAATAATAAATTAAAGGTTATATATAGTACAAGATTAATTTCGAACTACTTGGTAACAGCCTTCAGCGTAAGTGACAAAACGATACTGATTCATTTACGTCAAATTGGAAAAATAAATAAGCACAGAAATTGGATACCGTCTCGTATGAGCTCACCACAAGACAACAACAAAATCGTTTTGAACCTTGCCTTGACTAGTTCAATAGACACGTAAATAAGATGTTAAATCAGATTATCAGTTATGAGGCAAGTATGTATTTTGTATGAGAAACGAAAATGCAATAGAGAGTTAAGGGCAGGCTGGCTGCCTTCAATTTCTACCAATCAAATAAGTAGGATTTTTTTAGAACGTCTCAAAAGAAAATTTGATAAAAGACAACTTTGTCTATGATTATGATTTACTTATGTAAAATTAAAGCTGGTGGAAGTTTGTAATATTACTGCGTTCTATGAAAAATATAAATAATAATAGACAAGCTTCCTAGCAAAAGAAAAAGTTTGTCAATTGATCTAGACTTACTTTCTTTTTTAAATAACACCACCTTGCACTAAGGAAATAACTCTATGTATTGCGGGGGACTTTACAAACGTGCAATTAACGCAGACAAATTACACGCTATTTCAAAGATCCACTTTATTTCAAACAGAATTTGTAAATCCGTACGTTTTCCAAAATTATCGTTGTTTCGGCTGGAAACTTTGTCCTTGCTATCTTACATACCATGTTCCTATGAATTCCTAAATTATGTTCGCATTCAATATTTTATATTTTTAATTTATAACTAACGAGGTTGAACGTTGAGTTCATCGTTCCTTATACCGATTTCTATAGCAAAAATATTAATTACTGCATTAAAACTGAATGTTTTGACGATAATGGCCACTATTTTATTAAATATATATGCTTTTGAAAAATAAATTTAAGTAGCACTAGATACATCAGTTTGTTTGGATTACTTACTACCAATGCGCTTTTTGTATTATATTTTGTATAAAAAAAAATTATCTAGTTCGAAGTACATGACGCCGTAGATCATATTTGCTAAACTTGTAATATATACATACAATTTCATTTAAAAGAAGTAATTTACAAAAAATTATATATTCCATTAACTTTCTAGATCTTCTGAGCTTGTGGCCGCGTTCCGATTCGATAGTGAATTATTTGATTAATTTCAAACGAAATATAATGGGGCATATGCATAATAAATGATTTGATTTAACTTTGTGCGGTGAGCGAGGGAGTTGACGGCCCAAGCTCGATCTTACGGCAAGCAGCTGCCTGTGTTCATCAAGTAGGCTACTTGTTCGTCTGCCGCTAAGGAAATAAAAAATTGTTATACAATACCTACATTTCAAATTACATATATAATAACCTATTTGTAACTAGATACATCTAAGAGATAAAATTAACTGTGAATCGATTTATACTCTCTTCCAATTTAAGTTGGCAACTAAGACTACTGCAATAAGTATTAGACATTGTACTATCAGTAGTAATATAATTTAATTATATATGACTATGCTGCGTGACTACAAATACTAAAAACCCTTGCTTTACTCGTAGTTGTCGTAAAAGATGCCTAAGAGTTTTACATAGACCTGGGCCAATTTCAACTGACGTCTGTTTGGTCAACAATTACATACCCAAGGAGGGTTAACGTCAGGCAGGCGGTCGATCATAAAACTATTGCCAAAACCATTGCATATGTACGATGGAAGCAGAGTTACATATTGCGTTGATTTCCAACTCCCAAGTAATTGGGATAAAAGTAGGGTCCTGATAATATAATTATTATGTTATCCTCTCAAAACCCTTAACTGTTCTTTATGATATCCGCAGGAAAAGGAAGGAATTGTTAAAGAAATTTGCAATTTACGTTGCTAAAACCTTTATGTTCCCTTTGCATAAATTGTTACGCGAGTTGCGTGTCTCGAAGCATTTGAGTAAGCCTTCATTTCGAAGAGTAAACTCATCATACCGCTGTGTTATTACTATTCGTAAACCGAGTCGATAACTGAAGTTTTTGTTATATATTTAGCTTCCGTACTTAAATAATTTCCGCTGATGGTCAGACGAATTTTTATTATAATTGTAAAAAGTCAGACAACTTTTTATTATAAATGTACTAAGTATTTCCCTGTTTTAAGAATATTCTGATAAAATGGCGGGCTAAGTTTTTTGATGACCATCAGTAATAAAAAAGGGCTCTCGTACCGTTTAACCATGGGTACAAAATGTAGGAAAAAGACCTGTTCCGAATAATATGATGATGATGATATGATTTTCACCATAATACATAGGACCTGAGAACTCCAATATACGGTTAGAAGATATGAAACTTTTCCTCGCTCATCGAGCAGATAAAACTTTTTGTGGAGAGTTACATCATAGATAATGATAAAAAAAAGCATGAGAAGAAAGAGATATGTGAGGTAACGAGGCAAGTACGCAATGTACACCACCTCTACTTTACCCTTTGATATCGTAAGAATCGATTAAGGGATGCAAGCAGATGATATCACTGAAAGAGGAAGAAAACTCGAACAGAAACTACTAACTCATCGGATGAGCGTAATATTATTTTGATGAGTAATTTTCTTATTCTTGGAGGTGGGCCATGCTCAATTGTGGGCCATTATAAGCTAAGAAGAAGAACAATACAGAAAAGCAATGCTGCCCAGATGAGTTGGCATAATTGTTTCAGGTTTTCGCACAAGTAATGTTATCTGCATACTGCTATTAGGGAACACAACCGAATTACATGACCTGTTGATGGGGGAAGAGGTCTTTAAAAATACTACACTTGTTCACAAGTAATAATAATACGTCTTCGTTACATAGTTGAGCAATTTTTTTTTTTTGCTTATGGTGGCCAATGAGCAAGCAGCACACCTGATGGTAAGTGTTACTGCCGCCCATGGACCTTTGCAATACCCAGGGTATAGCTAGGCCGCTACCTACCATTACAATGCCCAAACCAACACCCAGTTGAGCTTCCGGCTCTCTCGCTCACCAAACGTCGACGTCGATCTTCTGCGAGTGTGGTACTACCCCGGATAGACCGGCCCGCGACTGTAGACAGAGAACTGTGAACAGCGTGGTCCTACCACTACATAAATTCATTTAATTAGGGATTTTAACTTTCTGTTTGAAACAAATTAATTACAACGATGTTAATTACTTACCACGTGGAAACTAAAGGTGGAAGGGGGTCTGATGGTACTACACATTGTCACCCAAAAAATAAATATTATTATATAAAAATGAGTCACATAGTATAGGTACATTCCCTTAGTTGCTCTTATAACAACCATAAGCGCGAGGCGTGGTAATTGTATTTTTACTCTGTTACCCAACTTAGTTTGGCAAGATAAATATACTCAGCAGTACATTTAATATTTAATAATGATCCTTCACCTATTGAAAAAAGTCTGCTGAATAAGTGAATCATCTGATCTGTGGTGATTCAACCCAAGATTATTATAAAACTTGTTTAAGACTAATTATGAATAATGAAATGATAATAAATTATAATATAAAAGTTGGTATTTTATTTTTAAAAAAGTTTCTTTAAGGAAAATCTAAATAATTATTATAATAGTGTAAACAAATATATAGGGTTTGCTAATAAAGCATGTTAATTTAAGCTTTAAACGATTTTTATCTAGATTATCTATTGGCAAATGTTATTAAATTACTAGGGAGTTTGCTCTCATTTATATGTAGTATAAAGTCGCCAATTCTATCTGCATGCTTAGACCTTTTAAACTATTAAACAGATTTTAGGGAATGCTCCGATGGTTCGAACATGTGGCAAGAATGCCAAACGAACGTCTGGTTAAGAAGATATACAATGCGAAAGTGGAAGGATGTAGGTACCGGGGGAGACCGAGACTAACCTACCTAGACCAGATTGGTCACGTACTGAAGGCAGGTGGAGTCAAAAGTCTCCGAAACCGGCGAGCGTATATGAAGAGAATTATGAATGTTGAGGAAGCGAGTGAAGTATGCAAAGATAGAGTTCTCTGGCACTCTGTTCTCTCTGCCTACCCTGCAAGGGATATGGCGTGATGATATGTATGTATGTATATTAAAACAACATAATAACATAGTTATTACTAAACACAAGATTATGATTTATGCAGTGAAAGTAGAGAAATCCCAATTATAATACTCCAACTGCAAATTGTTAATAATTAAGTACTCAAAAAAGATTTATGTTACAATACAAAAATAATAAATATGCAATATTGAACCGTCATTACATGGATAAATTATTATCGGTGTAGTGATGCGAGTAAGAATACAATTCACCACCCCCTATCTTACCCGTGGGTGATCGTAATAAGAGACAACTAAGGGATATAAAATGCATATAATATCTGTGCGAGAGAAATCTTAGACCAACACATCTGACCAGTGCGGTATAGTATGTTAATTTCCCTCCCATTACGGAGGAGGCCCGAGCCCAGCAGTGGGACATTTATGGGCTGTGATGATGATGATGATGATGAAGGGATATAAAATGCGTATAACATCAATACAAGAGAAGGAAAACTCGAAACAAAACCCTATACCAACACGTCTAACCAGCGTGATATAGTGTAGGTCAATTTCTCTCCCATTATGGAGTAGGCTTAAGCCCAACAGTGAGACATATATGAGCTGAGATGATAATGATATTGATAATTAATAATTATTAGAAAAGGTTACAAAATTAATCATATTATTTCATGATATTATACTGAAGGAAGGTGGAGTCAAGAGTCTCCGAAACCGGCGAGCGTGTATGAAGAGAATTATGAATGTTGAGGAAGCGAGTGAAGTATGCAAGGATAGAGTTCTCTGGCACTCTGTTCTCTCTGCCTACCCTACAAGGGATATGGCGTGATGATATGTATGTATATTTAATTGAAATAAAATTTGTAGCTAAAATTTTAACTTCATATTATTACGAACCAAATCACAAAATAATTGTGAAGATAATTATAGTTTTACATAAAATAGTAATTGTAAGTACAATAAACACACACATTACATCAATAGAACTTTTAAGCAATGAATAATAAGAAATAATACTCGAGAATTTAAAATGGAATTAATGGCCAGCATGCCATTATTCATCAATTGCTTTCCTACTAAGGAGAAGACGTAAGCCGACCAGTAGATGATGAACAGATTCCCAAGAATTAACAAATAGATATATAATGATTATAAGATTTGTCTGTAAATATTAATTATGTATTATTAATTACTAATGTAGATACCATAACTATGTCCTTGCCATAATTGTATTGTAATTTTACCATCAAATAAACTATAGAATAGTTATTGATGGCAAATCCATACTATCTGGCAATTTTAGCAAGTTTCACTTTTTTGAATTTTGAAAGCATTCATTTTAAATCTCTATCTAATTAAGATGTTTAAGTGATGTCACAATGTTTAAAATATGTTTAAACTATAATGACATAGCTAAAATATACACCTATTTCTTTTTTATAATGTTTTTTTTTATAGAAAATATATATTTACCTTAAATATTGGCACTTTATAGTTGATATATGAATATATATTAAGCCTATATTTTATTATAGTTTATATATGAAAACATATATTGATATTAAAGAGCTTTTTGTTTTTACTGGCCCATTATTGAGTCATTTGTTAATCAAGTACAACAGAAAGAGTATTTTAAATTTCATGTCACACAGGTAGCTATGTAGTTTTAAAGTTAATCTAAATCCTTACAGGATTCTATAGGTATTTTTTTTATGTAAAATTACATAGGCATTTATAAAAATAGCCAACTATTTTCTTAACGCACATAACCAAATAATCCTGAAAGTGGTACCAGAGTTAAAGAAGATTAGGAGGATGAAACTGTGTTGATATAGACATGTAATGAGGGATGCAAGACATATAACAAGGAAGGTTGTTAATATAATAGCGGATGGTGTGTGGCTGTGGATGTAAGAATCGTCGGAGTCCCAAAAAAAGATGAATTAATCATGTGAATGAGGATATGGATATGAAAGCAGTGAGTACAGATATGAAAGCTGACAAGAGTCTATGGAAGGTAAAACTATATTTGTTGCCGACCTAACCCTGAGTGGGATATGAGCAGGCTAATGATGAATAATATGACCAAGAAACTATATCAAATTTAAGCTCAAGTCTTATTTCAAATATCTGAGATGTGTAAGATCGCAATCAGGATTTCATAAAACAGTAAAAACTAAATTTGTATGTTAAGTTATTTGTTATTTATTAGACCGAGACTAACCTACCTAGACTAGATAGGTCAGGTACTGAGAAGAGGAAGGTGGAGTCAAGAGGCTCCGAAACCGGCGAGCGTGTATGAAGAGAATTATGAATGTTGAGGAAGCGAGTGAAGTATGCAGAGATAGAGTTCTCTGACACTCTGTTCTCTCTGCCTACCCTGCAAGGGATATAGCGTGATGATATGTATGTATGTAAGTTATTTGTGCAAATATAAATACATATATACACACCATGTGAAGAGAGATTGCAAATGTCAAAATTATATTTCATAACATTATGATGTCACAAAGAGCAATAACTTTAGCTGTTATGACCGAGAGAATTGCAATGAATATAATCTATAATATTGTCATTCTGGTAGTTAAATACAGTAAAATTAGAATACGATGTGTATTACACCACAGCACCACAGCTAGGGTTAAGCCTTTTTCATAACAGTAGAAAAATTAATTTACTATACCATGCCGGTCTTTATTCGTTATTTTATATATTTTATTGGTAGTGAATTGTATTATTACTCTATCATCACACAGAAATACTGTGTGATGATGGAGTGAGAATACAATTCATCACCCCTATCTTACCCATGGTTGATCATAAAAGTTTCACATCAGCTTTAATGACACCTATGGGCAAGAAACTTGAGTGAAACAATTATATTCTTACTCCATCACACATAGGTATAACTCTGTAATATAAATCTGGTAAATAGTGGCATTAATCCTAATTTAATTTATGATGAATACTTCATTAAATTTTGCCTAATGATATCGTCAACTAGGTATGTATTAACTTTGCTTCAAAATTACTTACACAGCAAAGGAAACAGATTTCTATAACATACTTGCTAAAACAGTAGAAATCAACAGATTGCTATGTTTCATATGGGATTTACATGTCATAGATCTCTTTTACTTCTTTAAAGTGCTCAATACACTGGTAAGTATACTGATTATTCTTGATATTAATAAGAACCAAAGCTTACTAAATATTGCTTTCATAAAATTATGAAGGATGTAGGTACTGGGGGAGACCGAGACTCACCTATCTACACCAGATTGGTTACGTACTGAAGGAAGGTGGAGTCAAGAATCTCCGAAACCGGCGAGCTTGTATGAAGAGAATTATGAATGTTGAGGAAGCGAGTGAAGTATGCAAGGATAGAGTTCTCTGGCACTCTGTTCTCTCTGCCTACCCTACAAGGTATATGGCGTGATGATATGTATGTATCTATGTATTTTTCATAAATTATACAGAGTTACATATCTCACTGTGAACTAGTTCAAAAGTTAATTAATGTAACTACTAATTGGTTATGGTGAAGTAACATGGTAAGTAATAAAAAAAAAACAACTATTATAAGTAAATACATAATATAAATGAAGGCAAACATTTAGAACACTCAAAATTGATCATAAAATAGTCTTGCAGCTATAATAAATAAACAGGACTTTCATTGACTCATCCATGAGACATGACATCTTTGTTTATACAGGTTTGGAAATCGCACAAGAACTTCCTGCGCATGGGCACTAACAATGCAATAGAGGCTTACTTCTTGTACTTCTAATTGAGACATTGATCTATGAGTAATGTAAATATGAGTTTATTACTAAGAACATGGCACTTACCTTTTAGTTGGAGATAACTTAGAACACTTACCATTATCACCACAATTAAAGCACATATATAATCCATACACAATCACAAAGGTTATCTTCACAGCTTTAAGATATTAATAGAAACAATTCAACAATCTTGTGTGAAAGTTGTCAAACCGAAAATAAGAATTTACAATCGACGACATTGTATACTTACGGGAAATAAAAAAACAGGGATGTTGTACTCAATAACAATGTCCAGGCGAACGTCGCGGGGATGTATCTCGTTTTGAGGTCGCATTTGGGCATATTGTGTCACTTTAAATTCCCTAAAAGAAAATTATTTCAGTTTAATTCACTACAGATCAACATGGCCGCACCTATTAATCTGACAGACAGTGTGGCACAGGCAACAGTGACTTCTAGTGATGGATACATTTAGTAATACATTTTTTATAGTGTTATAATGCAATTCATTTAAGACATTTATTTATTATAAAATCTATTATAATTCTCATATCATATATTTCATTAGATAATTAGACTAAATATAGAAAGGGATTACCTACATACTAATTAATAATTGCTTTTGTCACAGCTAACATTTGGGCTATTAGAAAACAGCATATAAAATATTGTGGTACAGTAATAATTTAGACTTATAGAACATTATCTCATTTTTTTGCATTAAGCATAAATTAATTAAGCTTATCCAATATTGAAGCTTTTCTTATAAATACAAAAGAAACGAGAGGTTCTATTGAATACCCTTATTCCCAATGTATACTAAAAAAAACATAAATTAAAGTAAACACTATTTATGTTGATACTTGTCCACGAATCCATTTGTATTTTATCGTACCTCATAAAATTAAGAAGATTTTACTAAATTAAATATCTATAACGAAATACTTTAATAACTTAAAGATGTATAAAGAAAATAATGGTCAAATTTTAATAGAGGATGGTCTTTTACGTTTACGGTTTACTTATATACAAATTACAGATCCATCGTGTATAAATTATATATAATTATAATAGTATTGCAAATTAGTGTTGTAGAATAAAAGATATTCTCTAAATGAACAGATTTAGCACTATGTTAAATTATGACCTCAGTCAAAGACCAGTAAAAATTCAACAAAGATGCAATAAAAAGAATTATTTTACAATCTAATTTTGATCTTTTAGATGCTTTAAATTGTCTTATTAGACAAAAGTATATTTTAAAAGTGTACTCCACAATTTTAACAATGGCACTACTTTACTTGGTAAAAGTTGCTTTAGCTTTATTTATCGTAAGTATCCCAAATAAAACCCTTCACTTTCATTGTGATAAACTTAAGAATTCGTTTTTGAGTTCTCCTCTTACAAGACAACTTCTTTTATAGAAATAGGTTTGGGTACCTAAGCTCTATGATGTCTGCTCATAGGCGCTTACATTCAATGATAATATCAATTCCATGACATCATCAATCCATCAATATAGCAATAAATATGATATTATCTATAATAACAATTCCATAGTATTATAGATAATATCATATTTATTGCTATTCGGCAACAATTTTAGCATAAGAGCAGAGTTAAGTACATGTCTTTCCTCTTGGTAAATGTTGGTCTCTCTAAAATGTCATGCCGTTTACCATCACAGCATAGAGCTCTCATTACCATGTTTTCCGATTCACATTCATATTTTCATATTAGAATCGATACTATGACCACTTCTATAAATATTATAAATATACTGCTACTTTCCATCTATTAAAATAATAACAGATGCATATTTAAATGATTGGTAAAACTGGTTAATATTTATGTATATGATTTTATAATAATATTTTTTATTAAGAACCAATAACTTACTCTTCTTCTTCTTACTTAAATTTCACATACCGTAACGACAGATGTGAAAATTGATTAAACCTTTTTTATTTTTTTATATATATATTTTTCATTCTTAGATTTTTTTCCTTAAACGTTAATTGGTTAGTATAATTTTTGACAGATTATTTCTTATCACTCATTGGTCATTGCTTCTTAAATGATTTTGCCCTATAGCAGTCTCGCGGATAAAAATGGCCGTAGTGTTGTCTTGATGTCGTGCTTTTGTGAAGTGATACTTTTTCGTAAAACTTTTGAGTGTTTTTTATGTAGAGCTTATTCTTTTTTACACACAAGAGTTATTTGCTATATGAGCTAATGTTAAAATGTCTAATGGTACAAGCCCTAGTGTATTGAGTTTTTTAAGACAGTACAGGTTCCAGAGGAAACCTAATGGTACTGCTGATCCCGGCAGCCCAGTGACAGTCACGTCAGCGCCGTCAGGATCTCGTGAGTTTCTTTCTTTTAATGATTGGACAAGGTCAGGGTGAAGTCAGCACGTGCTTGAGAATTTTCACCACGAGGAATACTTACCACGTTCACTGACCCGTATTATTAAAGTTTAAATATTGGTACCGGTTATATAGTTACACGAATGGCTTAACTTGATCATGGTTCTTAGCTAATTGTTCTATCAATGATTGATGCCATGTAAGCTTTTTATTTTAGGGCATATTCCAATCAGTATCTTAAGTGTAAAAATATATATTAGTCTTATAGACATTTAAGATATAAAAGTGCTTGCATGGCAAAATTATGAATCTTCAGCTGATAGCTGAGACAATAGGACATTACAGACATTGATATTGCTAAGCATTTTTGTCTATGTCTGCATATTCAACTTAGTTAGATTTCTAGTCCTTGTTCTTTATTTAAAATAGGAGTGAAGAAAGGAAAGTAATTATTTTTTCTCTGTTATCACTATATTTTTTCTATAATACAAGCAGTCGAAATATTTCTTTAATTATTAATTTTATATCATGAATTAAATTATTATTAAGTATATGTTAGACAAATTAGCAATTAAATTATTTTTGTATCAAATAAATATGTGCTATATTAACATAATAAATTTAATCGCATATCACATTGCAGATGTTGGTATTTACAAGATAAATATAACAACTGAGCATTGCTTTTATCGGCTTGAGAGCCCTTAGTGCTCACCCATAGTCTGCGTTAAGCTGTGATAGTCATCTGGCAGCTAACAGTTAAAAGACAGACACATAAAAAAGCATTGCTTTTGTAAAATTTACGATATTACAATATAATATTAATTCATTTTCATATTTATTTTCCTTTATAGTGTTTTAAGCATTGCATCAGTAAAACTGTCTTAAAATGTTAATAGTTGTTTCACAATAAAAGTTTTGCCCATTTTATTTCTTGATGCAATAGTAAGAACAATTATGTTGATTATTAAATCATAGGAGTAGCAGATATATGAAATCACTTATAGCTGAAATCAATTCCTAAATTTTAAATGTATGTACTTATAATGTAAGTTTAGGGCAAGTAAGAAATCATCTCTTTCCTAAAACCTTGGCTTTGATTATTAAGTGTATTAAAATATACATTTTTAACACTTCATATTACTGCAATACTGTAATAGTTTTTGGTTATGTTATAATGGGTCCATCTTATGGTGATAATCCACTATGAACTATAGAGATATGGTAGACTCCTTATATGTGTCTCTTTGAAGTTATACATTTAGGTTATACAAGAATAATTTACCATGGTGGATTTTTTGCAATATTGTTGCTTATTTTGTTACTAACTATAATACCAGCAAACCCAGCCTGTTCGTGTGTTTGTAGAAGTTCAAACTATCACAGCACCGCCTGGTGGCGAGATACATCAATGAGGATAGCATATAAACATTATCTGTGAAAAAATACATATGTATGCCAATTTTCATAACAATTGGTCAAATAGTTTCTGAGTTTAGCTATGTCATATATACAAACATTCTCTTCTATAGATATAGATCGGGAAGCGATAATTGTATTGTTATGTATAGTTCATAATACTTTCAGATGTATGTGATTACTTTTTACCTTTAGCTGAAACTAGTCTCAGATCACTTCTTATCTCATTATTAACATTAGTTTCATTAAGTATATTCAAATACACATTTTTAACTTTACATATTACAACAATATTAAATAATTAGTCTATTTTATGTTTGTAGTTGTTGTTTATAATAAGAGAAGGAAAACTCGAAACAAAACCCTATACCAACACAGTATAGTAGGTCATTTTCCCCTTCCATTATGGAGGAGGCGCAAGCCCAACAGTATGATGCCCAACATATATGAGCTGAGATGATGATGTATATAGTCCACTTTGGACTATAGATGTAACATAGACTTGTTATATATTTTTTTTGAAAGTTTATGTTTAAATGATACAAGAATAGTTAAGCAGTTTGCTTACCAGAAATTGAAAAAATGTTTGAGAAATGAATGAATGATGACTTGACTAATGAATGCTGAAAACAAAAAAGGATAATTATACATACATACATATCATCACGTCATATCCCTTGTAGGGTAGGCAGAGAGAACAGAGTGTCAGAGAACTCTATCCTTGCATACTTCACTCGCTTCCTCAACATTCATAATTCTCTACATACACGCTCGCCGGTTTCGGAAACTCTTGACTCCATTTTCCTTCAGTATGTGACCAATCTGGTCTAGGTAGATGAGTCTCGGTCTCCCCCGACCCCTCTACAGCCTTCCACCTTCGCATTGTGTATCTTCTTAACCAGAGGTTTGTTCGGCATTCTTTCCACATGTCCGAACCATCGGAGCATTCCCTTTCGCATCTTTACACCAATACGAGGATAATAATATTATAGGTATTTAGTTGAAAATTCTAATCTCTTCTGAGTTCATTTGGAAAATCTTATGAATCCTGTATATTTTTCCTCAATTAAAATTAAATAAATCTTTAATTATGTTTTTTTTTTATTAGAGCAACAAATAATAAGGATGGCAGCCCCAAACACAGTAGTCCGGAATGGACCTATTGTATACAAGCGAATAAGGCTGCCAGACTCTGATTCGGATGATGCTGCATCTCCTGCTAAGAAACCCCCACCTGTTGCTGTGGAACTGACTACACAGGTGAAAGAGAGGAGGTTTAGGAATATGTTGGAAATGTTTCCAGAAATATCACCCATGGTGAGTTCTCAGTGATTTTTTTTTAGAGCCTGAGGCCATTACATTTAGAGCAGTGTTTTTTTTTCTTTTTTTTTTTTACACACCATCCTGCACTAAGGAATTCCTGTATTGCGGGGGACTTTACAAACATGCAATTAACGCAGACAAATTACACCCAGACTCAGAACAACACTTTGTGGATCACACAAAGTAATGTCCTGCGTGGGAATCGAACCCACGGCACTGGCATGGAAGGTCGGTATTAAGATACCACTACGCCATCTGTGCAATCATCATGAAATTAGAAACAAGGTAACAGTAGGCAGATCAATAGACTTATTGTTAAAGATATCCAGGTAGAGTGCAGCTGCCCATTTACCTGTGATCCTGTATAAGTCTGTATTTACAAGTACATATATGCTACACAGGCAAGTAAAGCATCGTGTCAAATTGCATTAAACTATTGCCACATAGGCTGTTGGATTTGCCGATGTAATTTTGTTAATCTTACATAAAAAATTATGGGCATTATTTAAGAATTTCCAGGTAACAAATCCAATGACACTTATAATCCAGGATTCACTTGGAATATCATGGTTTCCATCGGTAGTGTATTTATGCTATAACAAACTAATTTTTAATTGACTGTGTAGAAAATATGATTGGTTAGATTACACACCACCTTTACTGAGTGTAACGGGTAGGATACCCCACGTAGTACAATTTCTTGTGTAATCCACAAATGATAATTCTGAAACAATTTAGTAAATACTTAACTGCTGCATAACTGTTGCACCTTTGCAGTACAAGTCGCTACCTGCTGTAGTTGTAGTACCTAGGTGAGGTTTGGGCCTCTCTTTTGGGTGCTTGCAGTTTACAGTGGTACTATTAATCGATAAATACGAAAATGATATGGTAATTTTAGGAGAAAGGCCATTGTGGCCATGACGCAGGTCTGATTCTATTAACAAAAAAAAACTTATTTACAGTTCGTGAAAAATGTGCTAGTTAAACACACATGGAGCGAGGAGAGGGCCAGAGATGAACTTTTAAAATATGATCCTGAATCTAACGACACAAGACGAACTACAGTTAGTGCCGGCCAAAACTCGAACACATATTTCGGGGCTCGGCCCGGGGTATCGGGACAGAATTCTCGCCCGTCCACCAATATGGGTATAGTAAGAGTTACCAGCGGTACGAAGGTGAAAATGGTGGTGAGGAAACCGTTGGCGGCTCAAGGGGGGAGGGCGAGGAGAGGGAGTAGTGGAAGCGAGGATGATGATTACGGTGTTAAAAAAGGAAAAGATGATCGCGTCTACGACAGGTGAGTCTGGTGAAAAATTAATCGGTTAATCTAGCTCGTTCGTTGGATGATACATCGTGAAGTTCGAATCCTGAGCTTTTTGAATTGCTTTTTGTGGTAGATGTGTAATTAGCGCTTTTGATGGTCACTTACCATCAAAAGCGCTAGGTAACTGCCGCTTAAGTAGCGCTGTAATGCCGCGAGCATATCCAGGCTTATCGTAAACGGTGACTTGGGACTCCGGCTCCCTTTTTCTCTTGCTCACGAAGGAACGAAGTGCAGTATTAAATTGCTACTATTTAGGCATCCATTTTCTATGAGAGTTTGGTTCTGCCTGTTACAGCTCATAGTTTTCTAACTATCAGCAGCGTGGCCCTACCCCTAGGTCGGGCAAAAAAGATAATTTTGGGGTTGCCTGCAATTTTACATGATTTTTGAGAATTTACTCAGGTACTTTTCAGCAAAAAGTTTAAAGCTTTTCCCGGTTAAATGCAATGAGCACGGCGCCTATTACGCGTGAAAGGATTGTGTGGATTCTTTGCGATACGGTTCCTTTCTCGCCACACAATTTCTCGCTTTTAAATAGCACACAACACACCAATGAAATTTATAATACAATAATTACACGTGACTAAGTTTCGCGATACCAAAGGCGAGATTCGTTTAAGATTGACAGCTATTCGCACTTTACATGCTATAATCCTAACAATAAAGATTAATTATTTAATTTACTTGAGTCTTTCGCTCAACACTTTTTTTATTAAAAACACCTGCCGCTAAGGAAATAATCTTTATATTGCGAGGGAGTTTACAAACATATAATTTGACAGGCACAAATTACATCCAGACTCAGAATAACAATTTAAGGATCGCGCAAATTATTATCCTACACGGGTATCGAACCCACTGACGTGTAGGTCGGTATTTTTACACCGCTACGTCATCTGTGCAATCAATCAACATTGCAATATGTGTTAATTCTGCAATACGAAAGCTAAACGAAAGGCAGATAGATTATAATTTGTTAAATAAACAGCTTGTCGATTGACCGAGAAGATGATTTTTTATCTACAAAATAATTATTATGGCTTTTCTGAGCGGATCATTAGATACAGTTAAGTCCCCCTTCATTGCGTGAAGTGGAGTGGAACATTTACGTGTAAAGTTATTAAAGGTATATCAATCAGTCAATATAAAGAGTTATTGTAATTGTTGATTTAAAAAAAAATCCCATCACAGTTATTTTCTGTTTGTCATTTCTTAAATTAGTAGTCTAAGGTGCCGTTCATAAATTACGTAAGGGATTTTGAAGAATGATTTGGCCCCCTCCCCCCTACCGTAAGACATCACAAGATTGCAATTACTCCCCCCTGCCCCTTAATAAGTTTTTTTATTACAATCTTCTTTCACAAGTAGGTATTAACTCACTGCAATAACATTAATCTTATTAATCTATCACATTTTTGACTAAAATTAGTAATTGTCAATTTGATATCTTACGTAATGTCCACTACTCCTGCCTATAGTAAGAAGTTATAATATTCAATCAACACCCCAAAACGTCTTACATAATTTATGAATAGACCCTAAATAGGGATATATAAGAAAGATAAATCCTAATTGGATTTATATAAATTTCTCATTGGTATAATAAGGTAGCAAGGGGTAAACCTTTTGAAGTGATAACCTCTTATGGGAGGGTAAATCGCTTCGTTACGTAATGCGTTACGTCGCCAGTCTGTCTTGTTTCCCTTTCTTTCACGTATACGGCAGTGGTAGGCAGCCTCCTCCTCTCTCACTCTATCCTACAGCGGTAGTCGTGTTCCGGACAGACGCTTAAAAGATGTTATATATTTGTATAGTTCAACTTAGATTAGTTTAAGTCATTTTATGTATAGATAATGCTCAAAGACCTCGAGGTAGTTCAAGCTTTTTCTTCGATGAGAGGAGCCTGTTGGGAAGTCTATGTTCTGGTAGACGTGCCATCGTCATTCTTCTGCTCTTATACCAATAACTTGGGGTCGACGCAATATGTACTCTTCCAGCTTACATATTGGCAATAGTTTTATGATCGGCCGCCTGCCTGACGTCAACCCTCCTTGTGAATGTAATTGTTGATCAAACAGCATCAAGTGGAGTTGGACCTGGTCGATGTAAAACTCTTAGTCGTATTTTTCGACACTCACAAGTAAGGGGTAAAATAAGGGTTGGTAGTTCGATTGAATAGCATTTATGACCATAGTGTTTTATGTTTTTTAGCGACGACTCCGATAATGAGGTCACAGACGACTTGATTGGTGACAAAAAGAAGGTGTTTGAGTTTTTAAATACAAGCAACTTAAACGAGCTCTCGTTGTTAAGTGGATGCTCACAGAAAAAGGCGGAAGCTATAATAGCCATGAGACCGTTCAAGGGATGGCTTGATATGGTGAGTAAGTCGCTAGATTATTTGCACTGTAACCCGCCGCTATCTGCGATGAAAATTTGACCAATGGTGAAAAGAGAGGGACTCATCACTAAAGATTTATTACCTCTATCTGCGCCTGGAAAGAATGTTGTTGAAGGTTGACCATTATATGGTCAAATTTGTAACTAGCTTTAACAACTGAACATGTATTTTTTAAACTCTTATCTTCTGTTTTATGTCAATGTTTCACATGAATGTGAAGATTCAGTACACCATATTATCTGCAAATGCGATCTCTGACATACCCAGTGTGGCTTATATTAGATAGTTTGCGAGTCTCATCTTCCAGCAGCTCTAGAAAGATTGCATGTGTTCAAGCGTAGAAAAGTAATAGTAGAAAACTATTACCATCAATTTTAAAACTCACTCATAGACCCTGTTAATCGCTTTCCCATATGTTCTATTAAGCGCAGTAAAAGGATATGATAACATTACTGCATGAGAAGGAAATCTCGAAATAAAATCCTATATCAACGCGTCTGACCAGCAGAGTATAGTAAACCAATTTCCCTCATACTGCACCAGAAGACTACAAGTCCAGCGGTGTAACGTATATGAGCTAAAATGATGATAATTAATTTTTCATAATCGTGGTTCTGTACTGTAGCGCTTACCTGGCCTCGAACTGTCCGGGGCGAAGGAAGGCCAGCGTGGGGCCACATAAACTTCCGTATTACTCCTTTCCACTAATTAGCGGATTACCAGAATCGGTTATTTGACTTCGAAGGATATAATAAACTAGTCACAAAAATTAAGGGATATAAAAAAAAATCCAAATTTTTGGGTGATTTTCAACGAGCTGTAACTCCGAGGAAAATGGTCGTACAGAAAAAATAAAAAAGCAAATTGTAGCTCTAAGTGTCCAGTTTTCAGATATGACTATAAATTTTTTTTGTCATGTCCAGGTCTGGAGAAATCCTAAGAAAACTACAAAAAAAAAATTTTTCAAATTTTTCTCGTCTAAAAAAAGGTCCATGAGCTTCAAAAAAATTCTTTTGATTGTTTTGTTCAAAAGCTCTTTTAGAGAATTTAATACTCTTTAATTTGACGTATTCAAAAAGCCTGTACAATGATTTGCCGCGGAGTTATCGTCAATCAAAGCAAAAAAGATCTTTTTAACTTTGATAATTCAATAACTCGAATAAATTTTAAAAACTTTTTTTTTGGTAGTTTTCTTACGATTTCTCCAGACCTGGACATGACAAAAATTTTTCATAGTCATATCTGAAAACTAGACACTTGGAGCTACAATTTACTTTTTTTATTTTTTCTGTACGACCATTTTCCTCGGAGTTACAGGTCGTTGAAAATAACCCAAAATGTTTGGATTTTTTTTTTATATCCCTTAATTTTTGTGACTAGTTTATATAATCTAGGATAAATAGAAATGCATCCATCTGGATAGATATCAGCCCATAGACGTCCACTGTTGGACGCAGGCCTCCTCACCAGCATGCCATTTACAACGTTTCTGTGTCAAATACACCCAAGGGTTGCCTGCGACAATATTGCGAGATGCTCCGCTACCAAAATAAGCCCATTGCATGACGGAGCTGCCGTGACTGGAAGTTGTTATATTTTCCATTTTTTTTTTGACTAACCGTGTGTTCGACATCACCATATACGTGAAGACAATTATATTCTTATCCTGTCACTACACGGGCATTTAGGCGGCTAAATAAAAATATACGAGTCTAATAGTAAATCGTAATATTATAGGTGGACAAGTTCAATACCAGCAAGGCGTTAAGTGCTGATCTTCTAAATTCGACTCAAGAGTTGTTGACTACTAGGAACAACATCCAGAGGCTCATGAAGAAGTGTGTTGGCCTTGCACAGCAGCTGGAGTCGGCGGTCGCTGCCGGCGCCGGCAGACTCAAACAGCCATCCATATTAGACTCTAAGTATGTCCATGACTTTCACTGTTAGACAAACACCAATGCTATGGGGGAATGTTGCCATGATCACCTTACTTAGCAAGAGGGTTGGCAATCACATTTGGTGATATTAGTTTTATAGGAAATCGCTGCTGTCCACCCCTGGTGATTCTTTAATAGGTCTTCCTTTCTTCTGGATATCTTAAAAATCGATTAATATAAGCAGATGACTTCACTACAAGACCTTTTCCTAGCCTCGAAATAATGCTCAATACAAACTCATGAGAACAGCTCGGCCAGATAGGCTAACTGCCGTCCGTCTGCCAAACATTGGAATGTATATAGGCCAAGAAGAATCTTTTATTATTTTGTAATTCCCACTTTTGAGATAAAATCTTGTTAAACATTTCTCTTAATCCAATTATTTGGGGTCGACGATTTACGTGGTACATATTCCAAAAGTCATTAGCATCAGTTCTGTTGACGGCCGTCTGCCCGACGTCAACCCTCCTTAGGAATATAAATGTTGCCAAACAGTAGATTGAATTGGCCCATCTTAGTCGTCTTTTACGATGAACAAAGTAATTAATGATAGTATTTATAGCCACTACCGCACAGCATAGTTAAAAATAATTACACATCTTTGATCATTACAGTTTAAAACTAGCACCATACCAGCTAGTAGGTTTAAATTGGCTGGCGGTACTGCACAAGCAGGGAGTATCTGGTATCCTGGCTGATGAGATGGGACTTGGCAAGACAGTCCAGGTGATTGCATTTCTGGCGCATTTAAAAGAGACTGGTCAAGCAAGGGGTACACATCTTATTGTCGTACCAGCCTCTACATTGGGTATGTAACCTCATGAATGTTTAGACTAAAAATTGACTACTATAGTTAAAATATAGTTGTATGAGTAATGTTATTTGTATAGATAATTGGAGCAGTGAACTGGCCCGTTGGTGTCCAGACCTAAGGGTGAGCAAGTACTATGGTCACCCCGAGGAGAGGAGACAGTTGCGGATACAGTACGCAAGAGGATTGGAGGATATTGATGTTGTGCTTACCACGTAAGTGTTAAATTACTCCTCTTGGTATGTAGGGATTCATTAAAGCAAGCCACAAGGTAAACCACGGAAGTTAAATATGGTGTTTGTGGTACATCATCTGTGTCCAGCTGTGAATTGTGACTACATAGGGAGAATACAATTCACCACCCCTTTCTTGCTCATAAATAAAAAGCTAGTAAGGGTTATGTTATACATTTAATATCTATGAGAGAATAGGAAAATACGAAATAAAACCCTAACCAATTCTCCAAGGTTGGTTAGGGTTTATCAGTGTAGTAAAGTAGGATAATTTCTCTCACATTTTGGAGGAGGATCGTCCCAGCAGTAGAATTTATATGAACTTTTGAAATAAAACTATTTTTACAGATTCTATTGTGTTTATATCGAGAGGATTATCTCCCCATGATCATGAACGCTGTAAAGTATTTGAAACGACGGCAAATTAGAAATCAAATACAAACACGATGGAGTCCGTAAAATAGTTTTATTTCAAATGTATAATACTCGCGTAAATATCAGAAATCATTTTATGTAAATTGAGATAATGATAAAGATAAATTATATATCGTAATAATTTTATTATTATACAGTTATACAATGGTGAACAGTTGTCCTGAAGAACGAAAGATGTTCCGTATCACCTCTATGCATTATGTTATATATGATGAGGCGCATATGCTGAAGAACATGTCCACACAACGTTATGACAACCTGCTTAAAATTAAGGTAAACATGTCTTACTTTGTTATTATTTTCCATAGATATAGTTATATAGAGATTTTTTATAGACAATGTGAAAAAGTGGAATGTAATGCTTATAAGTTATGAAGAAAATTGTACAGGACTTGGTTATAATCAGTTAGTTAAGCTCATAACGTATTTGACTACTAGATTTTTGCAACCATTATCATGAATAAATATTATTTAAAAAAAATACCATATGGGGCGACGAAAGTGGTGGCGTGTCTCTATTTGCCATAGACAACAGGTATATTGGTCTACTGTACCACACTGATCAGTTTAGTACTTTTAAAGTTTGTGATGTTTTTATTTTCTTTATGTTTAACCCACCATAAGAAACTAATCCTTGTATTGTGGGGAACTTTTTTTGAGGTCAACTATACAAAATATAATTAATGGACAAAAATTAATTTCTCTCTGTTTATAACATTATGGGGCCATCCCCATATTGTTATAAACAGAGAGAAATTAATTTATAGGCATGGGCGCGACATTTTTATATTTCTGAACCATGTTAGGAATATAAAAATGTCGCGCCCACGCCCCTTTCTCTTCATAAAAACCGACTGATTGATCAATATGAAAATAGACTGCATAATTGTTTTGGAAAATTTAACATCAACTGCTTTCCGCCCTATCCAACTGCCCAGTATGCAGATTGTGGCATCAATCCTACTCATTGGGAGGTCTAAATCAAACAACAGGTATCACTGGTGTGGGATGATTTAATTATAACAATATAACTTTTTGTTGCAGTCTAAACATCGCTTGCTTTTGACTGGTACTCCGCTGCAGAATAATTTGCTTGAGCTGATGTCATTGCTAGCATTTGTTATGCCACATATGTTCTCCGGCAAGACTGACGATCTCAAGAGTTTGTTCCAGAAGAATTCTGTAAGTATGCTTATTTAGTAATGTTGTTTGACCAAATTCAGAATAGCGCTGTAGTAGGTACTTCAAATAGCATAATTTTTGTATTATAGTCAAACAAAATATGCTGAATGAATTTCCGTGTTTTAGGAGTAAGAATACAACTCACTATCAACTTTCTTGCCTGTTTGTGTCGTAGAAGATGACTAAGGGATATGATAGGTAGATGATATTTTTTTACTGCTTATGGTGGACAAATGAGCAAACAGCACACTTGATGGTAAATGTTACTGTCACTCATGGACCATTGCAATACCAAAGGTACAGTTAGGTAGTGTAGTATTGTAAGTCAGTATTTTAGGATGTAATTACAGTCTGTTTTTATATGATGTGACATTCCATTTTATCTCCTCTCCTACTATTTTGATATCAAGACTTCGGTGAAGTCTTTATCGCAGTGAAACCATATGATTCGGTCTCCATGTAGTTACAATTTATGAATAATGTGGGGTGCCACACTTTGTAATCGCATGGTAGTCTTAAAAACAGATTAAGGGAACACTGGGGCAGTGGTCAGAAATTCTATTTTGGCAAACTCATAACAATACAATCGTAAATCCGTCTGCTACACGTGGTGGCAATTATAACATTATTACTCTTCCTAGGGAGGCCTATGTCCAACAGTAGATATCGATTGTTTGATGGTGGATTAAAATTACCAATGATTTATAATTATTTCAGAAATCTAAGACCACAAAGAAAACAGATGGTGGTGACGACGACGAGCTGCCATTCGAACAGAGTCAAATAACACAAGCCAAACGTATAATGAAACCTTTCGTACTTCGACGTCTCAAGCGTGATGTACTCCAGGACCTACCAAAGAAGACCAACCATACCGAACTATGCTCTATGTCTAGTAGACAAAATATGCTGTATAAGGATCTTATTGCCGGATATGCTACTAAGAATGGGGCGGTTAGTATATGGTTTTTTCATTGTTGGTATAAAAGATAGTAATATCTCCAGGGATATACTCATACTATTTACAGTTATTAACATTCTCGCCCTTTGCGATCACCCAAAGGGCCAAGACCCAATGCAGCCAAGACCCAATTTTGTCCAAGCATCTTATTCCTGAAGACCACGTAGTATAGGTACATTCCCTTATTATTCTATTTAATTTGTGTGACGGCAGGGCCGATTTTGATGAATTTCGTGTATAGTTTTTGATGTTCACGCAATAATACACTATTATAGATTTGAAATAAAACTAATTTTTTAATGAATTATATCGCGTTTGTATTTGATTTTGAACCTCTGTGAACTTGGCAGCCGACTTTTGAAAAAAAAACTTTTGTTAATGCCGTGGGTTTCTACAACGTTTGTACCCGTATGTACCACTTTGATTTTCGTTTGTACCTCAAACCAAAAAAAGTTACCGCGTTTTCAAAATTTGGCCCGCAGCCGACTTTGCAAAATCGAAAATTTTCAAAAAGGGTCTCATTCAGATTCGTTTGTACCCGTTTGTACCATCTTCATTTCTCATTTTCATCAAAACCAAAAAAAGTTACAGAAATCTGAAAATTTCAAAAAAACCAACTTCCTCAATTTTTGGAATTTCGAAAATCTGCAAACGGGGATCGACGCGGAATCGTTTGTACCCGCAGAAATCACTTTTAATTTCGTTTGTACCTCAAACCGAAAGAAATTGCGAACCTTTCAAAAATTGCAAAAATTCAACATTCTCACTTTTTAAAATATCGAAAATCTGCAAACGGGGATCGACGCGGAATCGTTTGTACCCGCAGAAATCACTTTTAATTTCGTTTGTACCTCAAACCGAAAGAAATTGCGAACCTTTCAAAAATTGCAAAATTCAACTCTCTCAATTTTTGGAATTTCGAAAATCTGCAAACGGGGATCGACGCGGAATCGTTTGTACCCGCAGAAATCACTTTTAATTTCGTTTGTACCTCAAACCGAAAGAAATTGCGAACCTTTCAAAAATTGCAAAAATTCAACATTCTCACTTTTTAAAATATCGAAAATCTGCAAACGGGGATCGACGCGGAATCGTTTGTACCCGCAGAAATCACTTTTAATTTCGTTTGTACCTCAAACCGAAAGAAATTGCGAACCTTTCAAAAATTGCAAAATTCAACTTTCTCAATTTTTGGAATTTCGAAAATCTGCAAACGGGGATCGACGCGGAATCGTTTGTACCCGCAGAAATCACTTTTAATTTCGTTTGTACCTCAAACCGAAAGAAATTGCGAACCTTTCAAAAATTTCAAAATTCAACTTTCTCAATTTTTGGAATTTCAAAAATCTGCAAACGGGAATCGACGCAGAATCGTTTGTACCCGCAGAAATCACTTTTAATTTCGTTTGTACCTCAAACCGAAAGAAATTGCGAACCTTTCAAAAATTGCAAAATTCAACTTTCTCAATTTTTGGAATTTCGAAAATCTGCAAACGGGGATCGACGCGGAATCGTTTGTACCCGCAGAAATCACTTTTAATTTCGTTTGTACCTCAAACGGAAAGAAATTGCAAGCCTTTCAAAAATTGCAAAATTCAACTTTCTCAATTTTCGGAATTTCAAAAATCTGCAAACGGGAATCGACGCAGAATCGTTTGTACCCGCAGAAATCACTTTTAATTTCGTTTGTACCTCAAACCGAAAGAAATTGCGAACCTTTCAAAAATTGCAAAATTCAACTTTCTCAATTTTTGGAATTTCGAAAATCTGCAAACGGGGATCGACGCGGAATCGTTTGTACCCGCAGAAATCACTTTTAATTTCGTTTGTACCTCAAACCGAAAGAAATTGCGAACCTTTCAAAAATTGCAAAAATTCAACATTCTCACTTTTTAAAATATCGAAAATCTGCAAACGGGGATCGACGCGGAATCGTTTGTACCCGCAGAAATCACTTTTAATTTCGTTTGTACCTCAAACCGAAAGAAATTGCGAACCTTTCAAAAATTGCAAAATTCAACATTCTCAATTTTTGGAATTTCGAAAATCTGCAAACGGGGATCGACGCGGAATCGTTTGTACCCGCAGAAATCACTTTTAATTTCGTTTGTACCTCAAACCGAAAGAAATTGCGAACCTTTCAAAAATTGCAAAAATTCAACATTCTCACTTTTTAAAATATCGAAAATCTGCAAACGGGGATCGACGCGGAATCGTTTGTACCCGCAGAAATCACTTTTAATTTCGTTTGTACCTCAAACCGAAAGAAATTGCGAACCTTTCAAAAATTGCAAAATTCAACTTTCTCAATTTTTGGAATTTCGAAAATCTGCAAACGGGGATCGACGCGGAATCGTTTGTACCCGCAGAAATCACTTTTAATTTCGTTTGTACCTCAAACCGAAAGAAATTGCGAACCTTTCAAAAATTTCAAAAATTCAACTTTCTCAATTTTTGGAATATCGAAAATCTGCAAACGGGGATCGACGCAGAATCGTTTGTACCCGCAGAAATCACTTTTAATTTCGTTTGTACCTCAAACCGAAAGAAATTGCGAACCTTTCAAGAATTGCAAAATTCAACTTTCTCAATTTTTGGAATTTCGTAAATCTGCAAACGGGGATCGACGCGGAATCGTTTGTACCCGCAGAAATCACTTTTAATTTCGTTTGTACCTCAAACGGAAAGAAATTGCGAACCTTTCAAAAATTGCAAAAATTCAACTTTCTCAATTTTTGGAATTTCGAAAATCTGCAAACGGGGATCGACGCGGAATCGTTTGTACCCGCAGAAATCACTTTTAATTTCGTTTGTACCTCAAACCGAAAGAAATTGCGATCCTTTCAAAAATTGCAAAATTCAACTTTCTCAATTTTTGGAATTTCGAAAATCTGCAGACGGGGATCGACGCAGAATCGTTTGTACCCGCAGAAATCACTTTTAATTTCGTTTGTACCTCAAACCGAAAGAAATTGCGAACCTTTCAAAAATTGCAAAAATTCAACTTTCTCAATTTTTGGAATTTCGAAAATCTGCAAACGGGGATCGACGCGGAATCGTTTGTACCCGCAGAAATCACTTTTAATTTCGTTTGTACCTCAAACCGAAAGAAATTGCAAGCCTTTCAAAAATTGCAAAATTCAACTTTCTCAATTTTCGGAATTTCAAAAATCTGCAAACGGGAATCGACGCAGAATCGTTTGTACCCGCAGAAATCACTTTTAATTTCGTTTGTACCTCAAACCGAAAGAAATTGCGAACCTTTCAAAAATTGCAAAATTCAACTTTCTCAATTTTTGGAATTTCGAAAATCTGCAAACGGGGATCGACGCGGAATCGTTTGTACCCGCAGAAATCACTTTTAATTTCGTTTGTACCTCAAACCGAAAGAAATTGCGAACCTTTCAAAAATTGCAAAAATTCAACATTCTCACTTTTTAAAATATCGAAAATCTGCAAACGGGGATCGACGCGGAATCGTTTGTACCCGCAGAAATCACTTTTAATTTCGTTTGTACCTCAAACCGAAAGAAATTGCGAACCTTTCAAAAATTGCAAAATTCAACTCTCTCAATTTTTGGAATTTCGAAAATCTGCAAACGGGGATCGACGCGGAATCGTTTGTACCCGCAGAAATCACTTTTAATTTCGTTTGTACCTCAAACCGAAAGAAATTGCGAACCTTTCAAAAATTGCAAAAATTCAACATTCTCACTTTTTAAAATATCGAAAATCTGCAAACGGGGATCGACGCGGAATCGTTTGTACCCGCAGAAATCACTTTTAATTTCGTTTGTACCTCAAACCGAAAGAAATTGCGAACCTTTCAAAAATTGCAAAATTCAACTTTCTCAATTTTTGGAATTTCGAAAATCTGCAAACGGGGATCGACGCGGAATCGTTTGTACCCGCAGAAATCACTTTTAATTTCGTTTGTACCTCAAACCGAATGAAATTGCGAACCTTTCAAAAATTTCAAAAATTCAACTTTCTCAATTTTTGGAATATCGAAAATCTGCAAACGGGGATCGACGCAGAATCGTTTGTACCCGCAGAAATCACTTTTAATTTCGTTTGTACCTCAAACCGAAAGAAATTGCGAACCTTTCAAGAATTGCAAAATTCAACTTTCTCAATTTTTGGAATTTCGTAAATCTGCAAACGGGGATCGACGCGGAATCGTTTGTAACCGCAGAAATCACTTTTAATTTCGTTTGTACCTCAAACGGAAAGAAATTGCGAACCTTTCAAAAATTGCAAAAATTCAACTTTCTCAATTTTTGGAATTTCGAAAATCTGCAAACGGGGATCGACGCGGAATCGTTTGTACCCGCAGAAATCACTTTTAATTTCGTTTGTACCTCAAACCGAAAGAAATTGCGATCCTTTCAAAAATTGCAAAATTCAACTTTCTCAATTTTTGGAATTTCGAAAATCTGCAGACGGGGATCGACGCAGAATCGTTTGTACCCGCAGAAATCACTTTTAATTTCGTTTGTACCTCAAACCGAAAGAAATTGCGAACCTTTCAAAAATTGCAAAAATTCAACTTTCTCAATTTTTGGAATTTCGAAAATCTGCAAACGGGGATCGACGCGGAATCGTTTGTACCCGCAGAAATCACTTTTAATTTCGTTTGTACCTCAAACCGAAAGAAATTGCGAACCTTTCAAAAATTGCAAAATTCAACTTTCTCAATTTTTGGAATTTCGAAAATCTGCAAACGGGGATCGACGCGGAATCGTTTGTACCCGCAGAAATCACTTTTAATTTCGTTTGTACCTCAAACCGAAAGAAATTGCGAACGATTTTCGAAATTCCAAAAATTGAGAAAGTTGAATTTTTGCAATTTTTGAAAGGTTCGCAATTTCTTTCGGTTTGAGGTACAAACGAAATTAAAAGTGATTTCTGCGGGTACAAACGATTCCGCGTCGATCCCCGTTTGCAGATTTTCGAAATTCCAAAAATTGAGAAAGTTGAATTTTTGCAATTTTTGAAAGGTTCGCAATCTCTTTCCGTTTGAGGTACAAACGAAATTAAAAGTGATTTCTGCGGGTACAAACGATTCCGCGTCGATCCCCGTTTGCAGATTTTCGAAATTCCAAAAATTGAGAAAGTTGAATTTTGCAATTTTTGAAAGGTTCGCAATTTCTTTCGGTTTGAGGTACAAACGAAATTAAAAGTGATTTCTGCGGGTACAAACGATTCTGCGTCGATCCCCGTTTGCAGATTTTCGAAATTCCAAAAATTAGAAAGTTGAATCTTGCAATTTTTGAAAGGTTCGCAATTTCTTTCGGTTTGAGGTACAAACGAAATTAAAAGTGATTTCTGCGGGTACAAACGATTCCGCGTCGATCCCCGTTTGCAGATTTTCGAAATTCCAAAAATTGAGAAAGTTGAATTTTTGCAATTTTTGAAAGGTTCGCAATTTCTTTCCGTTTGAGGTACAAACGAAATTAAAAGTGATTTCTGCGGGTACAAACGATTCCGCGTCGATCCCCGTTTGCAGATTTTCGAAATTCCAAAAATTGAGAAAGTTGAATTTTTGCAATTTTTGAAAGGTTCGCAATTTCTTTCGGTTTGAGGTACAAACGAAATTAAAAGTGATTTCTGCGGGTACAAACGATTCCGCGTCGATCCCCGTTTGCAGATTTTCGAAATTCCAAAAATTGAGAAAGTTGAATTTTTGCAATTTTTGAAAGGTTCGCAATTTCTTTCGGTTTGAGGTACAAACGAAATTAAAAGTGATTTCTGCGGGTACAAACGATTCTGCGTCGATCCCCATTTGCAGATTTTCGAAATTCCAAAAATTGAGAAAGTTGAATTATTGCAATTTTTGAAAGGTTCTTAATTTCTTTCGGTTTGAGGTACAAACGAAATTAAAAGTGATTTCTGCGGGTACAAACGATTCCGCGTCGATCCCCGTTTGCAGATTTTCGAAATTCCAAAAATTGAGAAAGTTGAATTTTTGCAATTTTTGAAAGGTTCGCAATTTCTTTCCGTTTGAGGTACAAACGAAATTAAAAGTGATTTCTGCGGGTACAAACGATTCCGCGTCGATCCCCGTTTGCAGATTTACGAAATTTCAAAAATTGAGTAAGTTGAATTTTGCAATTTTTGAAAGGTTCGCAATTTCTTTCGGTTTGAGGTACAAACGAAATTAAAAGTGATTTCTGCGGGTACAAACGATTCCGCGTCGATCCCCGTTTGCAGATTTTCGAAATTCCAAAAATTGAGAAAGTTGAATTTTGCAATTTTTGAAAGGTTCGCAATTTCTTTCGGTTTGAGGTACAAACGAAATTAAAAGTGATTTCTGCGGGTTCAAACGATTCTGCGTCGATCCCCTTTTGCAGATTTTCGAAATTCCAAAAATTGAGGAAGTTGGTTTTTTTGAAATTTTCAGATTTCTGTAACTTTTTTTGGTTTTGATGAAAATGAAAAATGAAGATGGTACAAACGGGTACAAACGAATCTGAATGAGACCCTTTTTGAAAATTTTCGATTTTGCAAAGTCGGCTGCGGGCCAAATTTTGAAAACGCGGTAACTTTTTTTGGTTTGAGGTACAAACGAAAATCAAAGTGGTACATACGGGTACAAACGTTGTAGAAACCCACGGCATTAACAAAAGTTTTTTTTTCAAAAGTCGGCTGCCAAGTTCACACAGGTTGATTTTGACGTTTCGAACTACCCGTATATGGTCACGGATGGACCATGAACGGGAGCCATTGTCGTTAGTTAACTAACCACAGTTCTATTTAATATTTTTTGCGAGGGTTTAGGTAAATTCACGATTGTTTAAGATTGACAATTAGACCAGACCATTAGCAGATGACGTTGCGATCGATACAAAAGATTTTCATTCTGTATTTTTTAGATTTTATTTTTTATATATTTTACAAAACAGCGTCTGTTTGGTCTTTTACTATGGATGGTTACCGACGAGAAAAACGGGGTAAACACTGGGTTGAGTAGTATGGGTATGTCCCCCTAAGGAAATCCCGAAATGGAAATCCATTACCAACCCTTCTAAATATTGTGAACAATAGTACATTAATGTCTCTGTCAAATAGCCATATAGGCTAAACGAAAATGCTAAAAGAATCTTTAATTTTCCTCAGATCTATGCAACCACAGAACAAAGCGGTATGGCGATGATGATGGACATGCGCAAGCTAGCCAACCATCCCTTACTCCTCAGATACTACTATCAGGAAGACCAGGTATCTTATATATTTCTTTTATAACTATGCTGATGTTAATTTTACTATTCTCATAATCTTATACCAGCAGGAGTAACATGTTTTATGTATCAAGATTTTTTTTTGCGGAGGGCCTATTGTCTGGTCACATCCCGCCAAATCCGTCCGAGGCGACAGATGAACGCGCGCGACCCTATAGACCAGTCTCTCAATGTACCTCTCCACGCCGTGTGAGTGGGCCAACAGAACCTGGTCTTTATCTTCGGTGGCCGGCGACATGAATACCTTATGATATGCATCGGCTTGGCTTAGCACCTGGTATTGTAGTGTCATGAGAAGCCATGAATACTTACCAGCCGGTAGGCCTTTCCATATGGGGATACCATTCCCCACTTCATTTCTCACCCATGGGTATCGTAAAAGACGATTAGGGAATATGATATGCATATAATATATATGCAAGAGAGGGAAACTCGAAATAGAACCCTATACCAACCTGTTTGACCAGCATGGTATTGTGGAGGAAGTTGAAACCCAGGAGTAGGACGTAACATACGAAGCCAAAATTCGGCAGCCAAATTTTGTCACCAAAAGCAATAGAACATTGATTTCACAAATTAGCTTTGTTTTCAACCATAGAAACTTTAAATATATAAAAAATATGAGTGTATTTATTAATATCACTCTTTTCAACAATAAATACTATGATTTTTTTTCTTACAGGTACGCAAGATGGCCACCCGTTTGGCACGAGATCCTAATTATAAGGAGAAGAATGAAAAGTACGCGTACGAGGACCTGATGTGTATGTCCGACTTCCAGATACATCAATTGACTCTCACACATAATGTAAGTGGGTTATATATTCTAACCACCGTTGTCGAATGTCGTACGTTCGATCTCGCGTCGTCACGGATGTCAAAAACCAGTACCAGCTGTCGATTCTATCGCGATGAGTACGGAACACGGTGGGTTATGGGGCCGCACTCCGTCCTTCCATCATCCCAGGACCTTGTGTGAACTACAAAATATTGTTATGAGTCGGGATGTAATTCTTATACGTTAATTGTATGTATGTAATTTCACCCGCAATACAAGGATTGGTTTTTTTAGTGCTGGTTGTTGTAAAAAATGTGGTTTATTTCATCAGCCCCAAAATATTTGATTGTATCATTTTCTTAAAACTTTATTATTTATTGCTTATGATAGTACATACATACATACATATCATCACGCCATATCCCTTGCAGGGTAGGCAGAGAGAGCAGTGCAGAGAACTCTATCCTTGCATACTTCACTTGCTTCCTCAACATTCATAATTCTCTTCATACACGTTCGCCGGTTTTGGAGACTCTTGACTACACCTTCCTTCAGTACTTGACCAATCTGGTCTAAGTAGGTTAGTCTCGGTCTCCTACATTCTTCCACTTTCGCATTGTATATCTTCTTAACCAGACGTTCGTTCGGCATTCTTTCCACATGTCCGAACCATCGGAACATATCCTTTCGTATATTTACACCAATACTCTCTTTCATACCTACTCGCTCTCTTACGTCGTCGTTACGAATGCGATCGGTCATCGATCTTATGATAGTCAACGAGCAAATTGAACACTAATGGTGTTACCACCGCTCATGGCCATCCATCACCTTCGCAATACTGGAGTGACAGTTAGACCGCTGCCTACCAACCAAAACCCACCCAATGAGTGGAGCTTTAAACTCTCGCTGACCGAACGAAGCACAACAGCCCATTGCCACTGCTCAAACGTCGATTTTCGGCGAGAGTACTTTCCCGGACGGACCGACCCGCGGCTGTAGACAGAGAACTGTCAACAGTGTCGTCCTACCACTACTAATTTTACATTATTGTACAAAATTAATAATATATTTTTTCTCAGTGTATTAGTTCTTATTCTGTACCGGAACATTTTATACTGGATTCTGGCAAGTTCCAAAAGCTGGATGAGATGCTACCCAATCTGAAGGCTGATGGACATCGAGTGCTGATCTTCAGTCAGTTCACTATGATGCTGGACATACTCGAGCCCTATCTCACTATCAGGAGGTACCGTTACCTTAGGCTTGATGGAAGTACTGCCGTTACTGACAGGTGCGTTCATTCTTCATTTAGTATAGGAATAAGAATACAATGATTACCATACCTTCTTTTTCCACGGCTATCATAACAATCGATTAAGAGATATAAAAAGACACCAAGATCAAGGAATTCATCAATTCCTGGGCAAACGGGCATCATCAACTGGAAAACAGGATCCCGTTGCCTGTTCTTTTAGCGATGAGGGATAATATGGTCAATTATAGGGTTACACGCCGTCTTGCCGTCACCCTGAACAATTGAGGTGGGATGTGACGAGACCAGACGATAGGCTACCATTTTTTTCTAATAAAAAGCAACACCTTGCACTAAGCAAATAATATTTATTTACTTTCAAGTTCTTTTATTCTAATAAAATAATAACAATTATAATTGAAAAATAATAAAACAATAGACAAAATTAAAAAGTATTTACAATTTTATATCTTTGTTGATAACAACCAAGGTGTAATAAACCAGTTGCTACTTAAAAATAAAAGTTAAAAAAAAACAGGCCATTAGTTCATACATTAGATTTTTTTTCTGTATTATATGCTTAATTATAAGCCTATAAATTTTTTCAACAATAAAATTTTAAATTAACTAAACAATTTATTAATTTTCAGACAAGACTTAATAAATTTGTACAACTCTGAAGATATCTTCGTGTTCCTTTTGTCTACGAAGGCTGGAGGATTGGGCATTAACCTGACTGCAGCAGATACTGTTATCATTCATGATATCGACTTCAACCCTTATAATGATAAGCAAGCGGAAGATAGGTGAGGAATTTATATCTAGCTTATGTCTGTGGCTCCGTTCGTGTTAATGTAGATGTTGAAAATCAAATTTATCATTTTTGTTAAGTCTCAACAACATTATAAAGGAATACTGAACGGAGTTGGAACAGGCGTAAGGTTTTTTACATTTTAAATTCAATCTGTTTTGTTATTTTAGCTATTTTTTATAAATCCAATTATAAATGCAATATTATAAATTCTAGGTGTCATAGAATGGGTCAAACACGTCCAGTGACGATCTATCGACTGTTGAGCTGTGGCACCATTGAGGAAGGTATTTACCAGGTGGCACAGGAGAAACTTAATCTTGAGAAGCATGTAACTGGTGCTGATGGTAAGCATTCACATATATAAATGAAAATATCAGATGAACATACTGTGATGTGGAAAAAAAAACACGAAGCAGTCACGAGGACTTTTGGCAGTTAGAAGTGAAATCTTAAATCTATGAAAAAAAAAACATTGAGTGGTATATAATGTGACAATGTATATGAGTATCATGTATGGGCAACCATACAATAAATACACAAATATATTATATTGTATTATACACATATTATATTATTGCTTCTTCTATGGATTATTCTCCCTCTATCTTACGAATTTTCGATCAGGTCACGTGTCCTGGCGCGAGTTTAACATTTTTTACCATCCCAAAAAAGTGCACAACGCCGCTAAAGAAGTTTTCACTTCAAAAACTTTATAATGATTTATTTATTTTTCTAGAAAACGATAGTCAAGAACAGAAGAACGTGGTTCGATTACTGTCGGCGGCATTGGGTCTGACGTCACCGAACAAATGATCCGATGCCAACATCATCATTATCGACTAATGATGATACGCAAGTGTTTGAATTAATTGATCCAATATTTGTGTGAGTGTACCAATATTTGTGCAAGTGAATACGACCAATGATTACGTCAAATGACAAGTGACTAATAAGTGTGAATATGTGTGATAAATTATATAATTGCTGTAACTGATGTTAAGATGCCCGGTATATTAATAATTCTGGTATATGAAGATATAGTGATTAAAATGACAGGGCTGTCAGTGACGTGTCTGCTGTCATTAAAAGCACCTATAGTTAGTATTGTAAGATTTGTAGTTAATTAACTTAAAATGTGTTTAATTATTTGGAAGTGTAGCAGTGGCGGGTTGAAGAAGAGGGCCTCCAAAGGATGACATGATCCAAACTGATAGTTTCACAAAGTATATTCAGATTGGTATTCAGAGGTAGTTAGGAGTTTTGAGGCTCTATCCTTTGTGGGAATGTTATTGCATGTTAATGACACCTGTGAAGTTGATGATATCCTTATGGGGTATTTGAAATATTTACGGTTACGGATTACGGTATTGCCTACAGACCTTTTTCCACATTACTGCCATCTTTTCCTAAATGCAGGGTGTATGTAATGTTTTAAAAAAAATTGTATCCATAGCTGAATGGTAGGGGATTATCCATTAGCATTGCTGTTCTGGGCCCTCAACAAGCTGAATCCGCCACTGAAATTAGAAAAAGAAATTACTATTGTATTGTATAATCATTTGTAACATGATATCCTATATGTTGTCTTTGATTTAAAACGTAACTGCTTGATCAAAAGGCTTTATTTGTAATTTAATCAGATTATTCCAATGTTAGGATTGCATGCACCAGATGGATCTACGACTCAAGGGGTATGGACACTTTAGATCCAGGCGGCACAGGACCATGTTATGTGGCATTCTGGAGGCTTATGACGAGCAGTAGATCTCAAAAGATTGACAATGGTGATGATTCCAATGGTGTATTCTTGTGTATTGACTTCACTATTGGTATGAATCAAAGACCAATAAAAGTTAAGGCCCTTGTTACCAGGTCATAAGAACCCAAAAAAAGAAACCCAATAAAAGTCGCCCCTTTCAAATTTATCAACCATCCATCTGCCTAGTAACCACTGTTAGACATAGGCCTTATGACAAAGAGAGATAATGCCATTTAAGTAATAACTGGTGTAGTGATAAGTCTCATCTTTTGATTAAAAGCAATTGCTTTACATGTCAAATTAAAAAAATAAAAAGCCATCAGCTGACTTCATATGTATATTTTTTATTTTAATATCTATGGGTGTGTCAACACAGCATATTCTACTACAGATCAAATACAATTAATTAATTATCCATGTGTCTATTTCATTGTATTATTATTAGAATTTTTAAAGGTAGATCTGAATTTTGGATGAGGTAGGGTTCTTTTAAAAAATCTGTCTGCCGATTTATTGATTCACATAAATGTTTAATTTTGTAGTAATTTAACAAAACTATTTTTAATACATTGTCCAAAGTCATTATAATGAAATCTCTATAAAGTATTTCTGAAAGATTTTCTTTTGTGTTTATATAATTGTTTAAACATAAAATTATCTGACTGGTTTATTTTTGTTTTGATAAAATAAAAAAGATTTGCAAATATTTAATTGTAATGGAATATATTCTTAATATCAATAAAATTTATAGGATTTGCGTTTCAAGTGATAGTATAACATTAGAAATCATTATATTCATTTTTAATGTTTGTCTTGAAATTACCCAATGATGATTCTAAACTGCATTCGTGGACTTGGTTATTATTATATATGTGGCTTATGGCTAACTTTATACCAAGTTATTCTGGAGGCAAGTATACATAGGTATACTTACATATATTTAGAAGGACAGTGATAAAATTGAATTATGAGACTAATGTCTGAAATTAAACTTTAAATTGCTATAATAATTTCTGACGCATGTGCAAATGAAAAAAAAAGAAAGATTTTGTCGTGTCTATGTTTGATTCTTATTTTCCCGACGTTTCAAATATTTTTCAGCAGTTAATCTGTGACGATGATTCCTGAAAAATGATGAAGTCCAAATAAAATGCTATTATTTCATATTTAAGTTTGCATTTATCCTCAACAAATATAGTGTTTGCATAATCATCCAGGTTTTACTATAAAATTAATATGTATCTTAAAAGAGCATTATGGCAGGGTTGGTAGCAAATAGTAATATGGATCTATCTGGAGAATTATTTCTATTCTATGTACTACTATCAACATGGTCATGCAATTCTAGTTACAAAATTTTCAATTTCGACCTATATGAAGAACAAAGTTACATCTGATAATGACACCAGATGGTTTTTATTGTAGTTCTAAAGCTAAACATATGAGGAACTAATATTAGGAAATGAATCAATCCTATACAAAACAATTAAGAAAAAATATATTGCTGATTTTGTGTTTGACAAATTTTAAATACTTTATTTACCTTTTTTTTTGCGGTGGGCTCTACTATATTGTGTGGTCACACCCCGCCAAATCGGTCCGGAGCGACGGAAGAGACGGCGCAACCCCATAGACTGCAATGCGCCTCTAATCGCCGTGCTTGCGGGCCACCGGAATCCGATCCTTGTCTTCAGTGGCAAATAGCTTTCCCTAAATTAATGATTATGCAGATGTAACTTTATTCAACGAATAGGTAAATTTTTATCATAGTTACCTTTCAGGAAAATAAAATATAGGTAATATTTTATTTATTTAGCATTTGTAAATTAACACTGTCAAATTCAAAAACACGATCTTTAACATATTTATTATTAGATCATTAAAGCACTCGGTAAAACTTGTATTATGTGTTTTAAAATTTATAATGGAAAATATAAGCAAATCATTTTATTTTAAAATGCTTACATTAAAAATTGTATATGTAATAAAAAAGTGTTTATCATTTGCTGGAATTGGAATTTAACTGTATGTAATTTGTTCCAAGTGCTTCATCAATTCTGATTGAATTCAATCTAAGGGTCAAGTAACTATCTGCTATTCAATTTGTATAATCCAGCCCTCAGCTCTAGATGTCCACTGTTGGAATACGAGATTCTTGAGAACCCTTTGGTGGATTTTACGACTCTAACGGGCTAATATGTGTTGGTAGTGTCACATTTTAAACATTTTTATTTGTTAAATTGAAACTGAAAAATTAATTGTGCAATTGTGCCACAATAGCTTAATTGGTAAAGCACTTGAAATGGATTTTAAGTGGTTATGTGGATTCCTGTGTGCTAACTGGTTATGATTATATTATGTCGCTATACTTTAGACTTGTAATTGTGGAATCGTAAATGCCGGCCAAGGAAGCACTAGAGGAATGGGTAGCAAGAACAAGTCCTCTTGGGTAACTAAATCACACCAACTGCAATTGTCAAACTGCCAACTAAGCGAGGCGATTACGGTAGTATCTATCCTTGGTCGTTCTACCTCCAACAGTAGATACTAATAAAAAAAAGGTGATTCAACTCTTTTTTTTCAGATAGTAGTAGTAGATTCTATATGAAATGTTTAAATTTAAAAATAGTCTGCCCCTAATATACCTAGTTAAGCCACATTTTTTAAACTAGCAATTAATTATTGTGAACTATTAAATAACTACCCACGAACATGTAAAAAGTATACGCGTACCTATTAGTTTTTTTTTAGATAGATATAAAGCCTCGTGATTATTATCGTGTAAGTTAGATGTAATAAATTGGGTATGTTGTAAATTTAGGCTATTAATCTTACTAGTGGTATAAAATTGGGATGCTGACTACTTTTTTAATAGCGTGTAAATAAAATAGTCTAAAAACTATACGATTTGTGAAAACTTAACTTTCATTTATTTCATATTGAGCAAGTTACAAGCGTTTTCATATTTTTAATAATTAAACAGAAAGAGCAATAGAACCAATATGACGTCAATATTTCAGTATCCATATTAATTTGCCTTTGATTTAAACAAGCATTGTTAGCGAGAAAGGGAGGAGAAAGGAAGCAAAAAAGCTTGAATACAAGGAATGCAAGAAAAAAGCTAGACGGGTAATAGCTATTGCGAGAGCACAGGCCGAAGACATGATTTTTAAATCGATAGATGGGCCTCGAGGTCAAAAGATGCTATACCGCATAACTAAAACCCGAGAAGAAAGAGCAAAAGATATTAGGCATGTCAGGTGTATAAAAGATGAAGCAGGTAAAGTGTTGATAAAAGAAGAGGAAATAAAAGAGCGTTGGAAGCAGTACTTTGAAAGGTTAATGAACGAAGAGAATTCATGGAGTGGAGTGTTAAAAGATGTATCAGAGAACGTCGGCCTAGTAAGGGAAATTACAATAGATGAGGTAAGAGAAGCAGTGAGAAGTATGAAAAATGGAAAGGCTGTAGGGCCCGATGGTATACCAGTTGAAGTATGGAAGATTTTGGAAGAGGATGGGTATATGTGGTTAACTTTATTCTTCGATAAGCTGCTGCGCGACGAAGTAATCCCCAATGAATGGTGCAATAGTACGCTAGTGCCCATTTTTAAAAATAAAGGGGATGTTCAGGACTGCGGTAGTTATCGAGGAATAAAGCTTATGTCACACAGTATGAAATTGTGGGAAAAAGTGATTGAGAAACGATTGCGAGAAGAAAGTGAGATCACCCAAAACCAGTTCGGATTTATGTCGGGCCGCGGGGCAACGGATGCCATGTTTGCACTGCGCCAACTGTGCGAAAAATATCGTGGTGCACATAAAAACTTGCACATGGTATTCGTTGACCTCGAGAAGGCCTATGACAGAATACCGAGAACAGTTTTGTGGTGGGTACTGAAAGAGAAAGGTGTGCCTGTGAAGTATGTTAGGTTAATCTGTGCCATGTACCGACAATCTAGGTCGTACGTGAAATCAGCGGCTGGAGACTCCGACGAGTTCAGTGTCGAAGTAGGTCTGCACCAAGGGTCGGCGTTAAGTCCTTACCTCTTCCTGTTGATAATGGATGCATTAACATCGGAGATACAGGAAGAGGCACCCTGGTGCATGCTATTCGCTGATGACATTGTTCTCGTCGGGAAAGAGGGCCTTGAGGTACAGAGCATGCTGGAAAAGTGGCGCTGTAAGTTGGAGAATGTAGGCTTGAAAATCAGCAGACCAAAAACAGAATACATGTTCTGCGATTTCGGCGGTCTCTCCAATTTTACACCCATAACTTTAGATGGAGTACCTATCCCAGTATGCTCGAACTTTCGATACCTCGGTTCTCTTATCCAAAGCGATGGCGACCTGGATCGTGCGGTGAAGCACAGAATTGATGTGGGATGGATGAAGTGGCGGCAGGTCACGGGTACAACATGCGACCCCAAAGTACCCCTTAAATTAAAGGGCCAAATATATAAAAGCCTAATAAGACCTGCTGTACTGTATGGATCAGCATGTTGGGCGATAAAAGCGACGGATGAGAGACGACTGCATGTAGCGGAGATGCGAATGTTGAGATGGATGTGTGGTGTGACAAGAATGGATAAAATAAGGAATGAACATATAAGAGGAAGTTTGAAAGTTGCGCCAGTGACGGAAAAATTAAGGAGTGAAAGATTGACGTGGTATGGACATGTGATGAGAAGGGATGAAAGTAATGTTGTGAGGAAAGCTTTAAGCATGAATGTTGAAGGCTTAAGGGGTAAGGGAAGACCGAAGAAAAGATGGATGAACTGCGTGAAACATGACATGGATAGACAAGGAGTGACCACAGAGATGACGTCTGATAGAGTTGTATGGAAGGAGAAGACATATTGCGTCGACCCCAAATAAATTGGGATAAGAGCAGGTTGATGATGATGTTAGCGAGAAAGGGATAGTGTGTGCAGCATAAACCTTGTAGCTTCTTAATTGTTTATATTTTTTAATTATTATTACACACATATTTGTCTTAAATTGGCATGCATTATAAAAAATATTATAATTAATATTTTGATAGTAGTCATATACCCAATTGTCTGATGCGTAATTTCGTTTGCAGTTGTTAACGATCGCCTTAAAAACTTATAAGTAATTTATTGTAGTACCTATCCGTGTGGAGAAATAATGGGAAAAGAAATAAAATCTCCTCGAGCTTTTATTGACAGTATTACTCCTACTATACAATGCTAAGGGTCGTAGCTCACTTATACAACACTGCTCCCACCCGGCAAAATACTGTTCATTAAAATGTGAACTTTTGAGTGTCCGCTGTAGACACACTTTACATTGACAACACAAGTTAGCAGCTCGCTTTGAGCGAGCTATCTAAGTCAACAGTTCACATTTCGATTAATAGTATTTTGCCGTGTGGGAGCAGTGTTGTATAAGTCGGCTACGACCTTAAGTTACTAACGCTAAGATGCATTATTTTAGTAAATATAAATTCTCATTAGATTATAGTAGAAATAAAATTGTATAATTATCTGTATATATTATACACAAAAATTGTTTTTGTGTGCCCTAAACCGATTTCATTACAAAGGCAATAATGCCAATTTGGCTTTAGACCCTAAAACAATTCATTAGGACCTGATAAGCGGCGCTGTTTCAAAGATTTTCTTACATTTCCTTGTGTGGTGACTGTTTTTGAATATACTGTATCGCCGTCTTATTCCCCGTGGGAATTGTAAACGCTGACGGATGGGTTCACCGGGAAAATGACCAGTAGCACTGACCTGAGAAATTAATAACACGAATTGCGTTCGCCTGTCAAGCATGGTGATTATGGTATTGAAATTCGTGACGACACTTACGTTGAAGAGGGAACGTCAATAGGCTGTAGGGAAGGGAGTCATGTCAAATATAATCTCATAACCACCAGCTTGCTTTGTTATGAAATTTAAAACTGCGGGGTTAACTATTTTCTTTGTGGCATGTGTCACTTTTAGACGGTAGTACTAGACATGTATAAGTAATGCGAGTGATGCATCACACGTAATATTACCCGAACGCGTACCTGTCATATTACACATTACGCGATCACATTATTTGATCATTTGTCTGTAACCCGTGAAATAATTTACTTGAAGATAAATAGAATATCATTGCATTTAGAATAATTAGACTCTGTCTACATAAAGCAATAAGGAATATAATATTCGATGGGTGTTCTCTTAAAACTCTATAGCAGGTTTTGATTGTATGGTATATTGTACATAAACATTTTTTTACAATTATTTTAATATTAATTATTCAATAAATAACTTTTGAATAAGCATAGATTGTGTTTATCATTTATTTATTTGCGTAAAATTATGAAAGCAAGTCTTCTCAAGTTTTATAACACACTTGAATGCGTACTAACGCACGCGTGATTAGGGTCGCTTAACCTCTTATAATCGCGAATTTTTCATCACAAAAAGGTTGCAGACTGGAATTTTAAAGCACTTGTAAAAAGGTTAGGTTCAATAGTGTCAACTTCAGAAGTTTAGAAAACTTTTGAATCGCTAACGACTTTTATAGCAGGCTTAGAAAACTTTGCCATGACTTACATGCATGCATACATGCCCTTGTATGCGATATAACAAATAGGTTATAAGATTATGTACTATCCCGTTTAACTTAATCAGCCTATTGACGTCCAGCATTTGGGTTATTGGGGATTTTATTTAATACCGCAACTTCTGTTGTAATAAGACAAATTACCATGAGGCAACAAATTTTATTAATACCCACATATGGACACAAACTGTCTCGACGGTCGAACACAAGAAATTCGACGCTTGGGACCACCATATTTTGTGATTCGTGCTATTTACTCAGATGTAGATTCATTAGCAATATAGTTTGTATTTCTATCTTGGTTACAATACAAATATTTTATACTTTATTCCTAATTTTTTTTTATTTATTTTGTTTGTAGTTAATTTTTTAGTTTGTAATTTTTAGTGTAGACACATTCCCTAGCGAAATAAATTAGTTCAAATTGTTTTTGTTTATTTTTATTTATTTACACCCTTAGAAAACATACCTATACGCCGTGAACCATTTTTGGTAATTTCTAATCACCTCCCGCTCTCGATGGCCATCCATCGTTATATGTCCTAGAATTAATTTTGACCAATCGTAGCAGTTTGAGGACCTGGTTGGTCAAAACAGATTACATAGTATAGATAAGTTATTTTTAATGATTGTGCAGATGGCTGTGACAAAAAATCTTACACCCAAGTCTTGTATAATGAGCAGCCTCGTAAGCTTGAACTTCGCAAATTTCTGCGGAATAAAAAAAATGATATTTGTTATTGTCAACTTTGGACGAGATTTTCTCAGATTGCCCAGTTATTGTTTTATAAGTTTTCTCCATAGAACGTTACAAAGTACGGGTCAGTGCTGTTTGTGTTACTCATTCACTTGAGAGGATAGTGCTGCAATCCTCTCCCTTCGTAGGCGGGTGTTGGCTATAGTAGTGAGGTATTATACGTTTACCAGGCAATATCTGCTGCATATTCTTGGTGATACAGTTAGCCGATGTTTTTAACTCCCACGGGCAAGCAAGGTGTGTTAAGAACTGTAATCTTAACCCCTCGCTACACGGAGAGAATAATCTTTAATTGACTAAATATATTTAGGACCATAGTGTATCTGTATATTCGTTTATTCCTATAAGTATACTACTTGTTTCTGTGTAGTTTCTTTAGGGGCAATTAGTATATTATTCTTAGTGACTATTTACATTACGATTGATGCTTTTGATACTGCGAATATCATTCATGGGTACCTATTAGCTGCCTGCTGTATTTAGTAAGCTCTAAGTAAATGTTTAAAATTAATTATAAGCGGCAATCATTTAGTAATTTGGAATAATAATAGCTAGCCTTGTTAAGTAGGTATAATGTGAGAAAAGTTGCTCATCCCATTGTCATAGGTAAATATGATTGGTTTCGTTTCCAGTGTTTTATTTTTATCTTGTCTTTTTTTTATTAAAGCTATTTAAATTTATGGCAATGTAATATCAAACCTTTTTAAAATATGTATATGTGCAAATGAAAACTATCGTATGTATAGAATATTAATGTGTAAAATATATGTCTATTTATTCGTGTGGTGACGAAGAAAATGCACAATGTCCCCTTTCAGTTGTATGTTTTCTTTTTTCTTGGCAATCTTCTTATACGAACCATTGCTGTCAGTTTCGAGTTAAAATTTTCTTCACGTCTTTAGCCTCTTCGTGTTAATCATTGTCCGTCAGTAAATCACATCGTCGTCATCAACTGTGTTATGGCCACTCTATTAATGGTATTTTCTACCAATTTTTATGGCGCGACAAAAATATTGTAAAGCACTTTTATATCACTAAATGCCAGCAGTTCCTTCGAATCACAATACACAAAAGACAATCAAATTTTCGCAAAAAAAAATAATATAACACGGTAAAACACTAAATCTTGAATATGACAACTACATATTCGGAATATTTATTAACTTTAGGCGGGAATATGATATTCGCGCCTAAAGTAGCCTTGTGAACGTCATGGTCACTTCTTGAGACTAGTTGACGCAATACAGCCAGTTTCTGTTATAATAGTATCGTGAACAGAATAGAATATATAGTCTGTTGAAATTTTTGCTGATTTAGATAGGTATACTAACGATAAAAATGACTAACCTAGGTGATGAATTTAAGTTAGGTGTGAGTGTCGTGAAACTCACTGTCAATAGCTGATTGATATTTTGAGTTATTCAACGTGTCATACAGATGTTTAGATTGCCTTTTGTATTGTTTATATCTAGGTATCGACTGTCCGTCTGTGACGACTGTCCTAAACAGGGATACTTATGTGCAGTAATTTTTTATTCCAATAAGTGTTCTCTTGTGTAGTGACGGAATAAGAATACAATTTATATGCTCCTGTTCCCACCTTCTTGCCCGTGCGTGTCATAAAAGACGACTAAGGGATACAATATGCCAGTTAACATAAAAAAATAAGAGAAGGATAACTCGTAGTAAAACCCTATAATAACCCGTATGACCAGCGTGGTATATTAGGTCATTTTTTTTTATCATGGAGACGGCTCGAGCCCATTAGTGGGACGCATCTATAGGTGAAGTGTTTGTTACTTAAATATGCCATCATACGACTGGATACCTAATGATTAACGTATGGGATCTCCATAATGGGAGTGAAATTGACCTAGTATACCACGCTGGTGAGAAGTGTTGGTATAGGGCAGGGGTCGGCAACCTTCTGAGTCGCGTAAAGCTAAAAATTAGGATTTATAAAGGTTTAAAGTTTTTAAAGAGCCACAATTTTTTTTGCTAATAATAATTTGTGCCTAATTCTCATTAACCAATTCAGAACCATTTTTAAATGTTTTCTTTATAATATATTTTTTTTGCGTATAGAACTAAAGAGCCGCCCGCAACTTCACATCCAAAGAGCCGCATGTGGCTCACGAGCCGCAGGTTGGCGACCCCTGGTATAGGGTTTTGTTTTGAGTTGTTCTTCTATTGCATAGATGTTATATACGTTTTATATCTCTTACGGTCACCTACGATTAAGATAGGTGGTGATGAATTGTATTCTTACTCTCACACGGAAAATTGATCTCATTGCTTCTCTTTTATTTAAATAATAAGCAATTTTTAAATAACTAATGTTAATAAATTGCAATGATATGCACAAAGAATTATAATTACGTAGAATGATAATAATTATAAAATTAAATAATATACTCTTAGACCTTTCAGTGCAGTGAATAACTAGGTAAAAGCAAAAAAAAAAAACAAATAGGTACAAAGTCACTATATCTATTAATAAAAATTTACTTGGCACAGAAGTTAAGTATTGCCATTCAAGTTGGCCATGCTGCCATCATTCTAGGCTCATTGATCATTAAGAGCGGATTATTTGAATAGGTTATAAATTTATTTTATAACAATAATTGTTCATATTTTAATCAAATGTAGTAGTAAGCTGATAAAAAATAATCGACCTTGTGCTAATAATAATATTATTAATATCAATTTTTTGCATCGGAACTTCTATTTGGCGGTAATTTATTTACCGCCAAATAGAAGTTTGCGTTTGATATTAATGTATTCTACATACGATACTTTTCATACATATTTCTCCCTACCTATTGAATTTTTATTACTGAAATAGTAGCATATATTTTTTTTTATAATAAGCATAGTTACGAATATACGACAGGGTTATAAATATGATGGGATGAGCGACTCGAAACTGGTTGTCGATGTATCCCTAAAATTATTTATTTTGATATTAAATGAAATACGACGACGTTAAGTGAATTGATTTGAGTTTTATTTCTTCATAAAGTTAAAAATTAAGTATATAAAATATATGTGATTATTATCATAATAGAATCTTATATGTTAATGTAACATATATGTAGTTTTAAATTTTTCGAAGGTTTCTTTGATCTTATAGAAAAATAATGTGTGCGACACTCGCTTTTACAAAAAGTGAAACTTAGTTTTCAGATGATTTTGTTAATCTGTTCTCCATTAAAAACTATAAAGAGTAAAAATATATACATTAAATATATTTTAGATCGCACACATGCCATGCCAGGTGTCATCGGTTTGATTCCTATACACGATAATGCTTTGTAATTCACAATTTTTTGTTCTGATTTTATATTTCTGTCCATTACATGTATGTTTGTTAAGTCCTCCGAAATACAAGATATTTTTTTTAGTGCAGGATGTAAGACAGGATGCATTTTTGTTGATACAGGAGGATAAATCATAGAAGAATACATTTTTATTGGTACAGGAGAATAAGTCATAGAAGAATACATTTTTGTTGATACAGGAGGATAAATCATAGAAGAATACATTTTTATTGGTACAGGAGGATAAGTCATAGAAGAATACATTTTTGTTGATACAGGAGGATAAGTCATAGAAGAATACATTTTTGTTGATACAAAAGGGTGGTTTTAAAATCAAAATTATTGAGCACTTGAGATGCTTTATAAAAATTTACTTGCGAGCGAAAAATAATTACCATGCGTGGGAATTGAATGTACCTACCTACGTCTATTGGAAATCCATATCAACGCCTTATAAATTACGCCATTGGGTATGCCAATTAAATTGTTACTCGTATTATTGCCTTTACGAGAGACGTTAATTTACTAGTAAAGTCGGAAGACACCAGCTGCCCTAAGTTCAAAATTCTACAACGGCCGTTGTCTTTTAAATAATAGATACCTAATAGTTATTTTTTTATTCTTCATAACAATATCCTTTACTAAAGAATACTCCTTGGATTGCGGGGGACTTTACAAATATGAAATTAACGCTCAAAAATTACCCGCACACAGGGAAAAACAATTTGTAGATCGCACAAAGTACGTAAATCGCTGGTACGGTGTTTAGCTTTTTCCCTTGCCTAACCACTACGCCTTTAATGTTTTTAAGGGTAAATAATTTTTACGTAAGAGAGCGAGTAGGTATGAAAGAGAGTATTGGTGTAAAGATGCGAAAGGGAATGCTCCGATGGTTCGGACATGTAGAAAGAATGCCGAACGAACGTCTGGTTAAGAAGATATACAATGCAAAAGTGAAAGGATGTACTGTGATGGTACCGGGGGAGACCGAGACTAACCTACCTAGACCAGATCGTTCATGTGCTGAAGGAAGGTGGACTCAAGAGTCTCCGAAACCGGCGAGCGTGTATGAAGAGAATTATGAATGTTGAGGAAGCGAGTGAAGTATGCAAGGATAGAGTTCTCTGGCACTCTGTTCTCTCTGCCTACCCCCTACTAGCCTCCCCATAAAAAAAGGTATGCTTCTACATTTATGATGTACCTATATTTTTTGTGATTTCACACCATAGAGATGGATAGTTGTCATTATTTTAAAGTATATGATATCTGTATGACCTAGTCATTATAGTTCGTAATTTTTTTTTGATTAATTGATTTTTGAAAAATATACTTACCTATATATTAAATGGTTGTGATGGAGTTTTGTAGTATATTTATTTACAAAGTACATACCTACTCATCATCTCAGCTCATATATGTCCCACTGTTGGGCTCGAGCCTCCTCCATAATGGGAGGGAAATAGACCTACTACACCACGCTGGTCGGACGTATTGGTACAGGGTTTTTTTCGAGTTTTCCTTTTCTTGCACAGATGTTATAGGTATGCGTTTTATATGCCTTAGTCGGCTCCTACGATCTCCTACGGGTAAGATAAGGGGTGGTGAATTGTATTCATACTCCGTCACCACACGGAAAACATACCTACTAGTGAAATATTATTATTTTTATATCCTATCGATATAAGAAGGATCTTCATCATCATCATTCTCCTGCTATTATCCCAATATGTACTCCTACATATTGCACAAGTTATTGGCATTAGTTTTATGACCGGACGCCTGCCTAACATCAACCCTCCTTGGGAATTTAATTGTTGACCAAACGGCATCAGGTGGAGTTTGCCTAGGTCTATATAAAGCTCTTAGACGTCCTTTACGACGTCGACGAGTAAGAGTAAGGATTGGTAGTAGTCGTAGCCACTACCACATAGTCTACATAATAAATATAACGAACGATATGAGCTGTTTTTTTAAATAAAAAATATAATCATAAATAATTATAAAAAGGGATAACCATGGTTTGAAACGTTGCTGTCTTAGATTAAGTGACTGCTCGAATGCCTGAGTTATTTTTATTCTTGAAGACAATTGGTAAATTTATTCACATTCATATTCTAATTATAGTTTTTTCATTGCCATTTCGAAAATCGTCGCTCGTTTTTTACACACTACCTTTTTTTTTTGGTGGGCTATAGTCCGGACATATGCCGCCCGTTCCGTCCGGGGCGACGAAAGGGCAGCGCGTGACCCCGTAACCCACCGTATGCACTCCCCATCGCCATTGAGCCGGCCACTGGTACCGCTTCCTTGCCATCAGTGGCCAGCCCGGTGGGTTATCCTTTCGGGTAACATCCCCCGTCGACACCCCAGCTAACTGCCGGGCGTCGCGTCGTATTGTCCTGTGTGGGAATCCAACACACTGCGCTGGCACGGAAGGTCGATATCTTAACCACTACGCCATCTATGCAGTCGAATCGAAAGATTTAGATACTAAGCTAGCGAGCGACTATGCACCGCACATTTTGTTTCATTTGAATGCTTAATGTTTTTCTATTACCGTTAGTTTGATTCGCAGAAGGACTTACTTAACCTTTGAGCATTTATCGATTAGCGATTAAGCAAATGTTATAGGTATACCGCATTGAAAGAAATTATAACTTAGTATATATGAGACACCTTATATAATTTTGCGAGGGTTTTATTAATTACAACCATATTCACGTCAGTTTTCTAACCTTACTTTCCTTTTGATCACCATGTTTGATTATTTTTTCATGGAACGACTGACATGGTACCTCAGTAAAGCAAAAATTTAAACATTGAATGATATACATTTCCCTCATTAAAGCACATTTTAACAGTTCAGTCTGAAGTTCATTGCTTATATGATAAGCTCACTGTTCCAAGATTGAGACGTATCATTTCTTTCAAATATGGGGTTTCTTCTTACGTATCACATTTTATTGAACGCTCAGCTGGATAAGAGTCGTAAACTGCCATCACTAGAGTTAAAAAAAAATCTTCAATCCTAGGAACACTAACCCCCGTATTCTAAGTCGTAACCTCGAAATCACCTCCACTCACACTCAGCTAAGGAAGTTTCGAGGATCTCCTCGAACCTTCCTCAACATCGGTATTTATAATCGTAAACTTGAGGAAATTTTGAGATTCCTCCAGTAAGGAAGAGTGGAGGTAATACGTCACGAATGACGCCGTAAATTTCAGGAAATTTGCTTTATTATATTGGCACTTTAAAATTTGTGTTAACATTTTGTTCCCTGGCTTCCACAAATGACAAAAATGGATTTTTTATTTGTATATGAGAGCAATCAATACACCGTATTACACCAGGAAATACTGGAATACGGTGAAATAATATTTTTACTCTTACTTAAGCGAAAGCGTTGGCAAGTTTGGTCACAATTCTTGACACTATTGATTGGCCGATTTTATACAAATCATGAAAAAGATTATCTGAAAATATAAAATAACGATTACTATGATGGCGCCTACTCCATTCAAAGTTATAATTTTAGCCACTCACTTGAAAGTTTCCTATTACATAAAATCGTAAAACGGTTAGCGGTAGCAGTTAGTTATATAGTGGACGGAATTGGTAAGCGTAGCTAGCTGTTACGTTTTCGTAACCTTTTTAAAAATGTCGTGTCATATTCCTTTAGATTTTTTTGCAGAATGTAAATAGCGTTGAGAAAAATAATTGTACGAATTATCATACAAATATTCAATAAACTCATCCTAATTTGACAATAGATTATATGTGAAAACCTCCTTAAGGTATCCTCAAGGCGTGTCGCAACGTACCTTAGGTATATTGACAGTTGTTTCCTCGACTCAACCTTACCTCACTTGATGAAATGTTTAAAGCTAAGGATGAAAATGACAACTGTGAATACGAAACGTCTTCATTGAGGGTGAGTCGAGTCGAGTAAGTTTCGAGGTAACGACTTAGAATACGAGGGTAAGTCTCCGTTGTTGCCAGACATTTAGTTTCTATAGTACTAGCCTTTGCCCGCGTGGATCGCTCATGTTGCATGAGAATTTATCCGTTGGGCATATTTTTTTTAAAGACAATGATCAAGATACACACGTTCCAACATACGGGGTGACAGAGGGGAGGCGTGCGGCGCCATAATCTACCGCAACACCCACTCAGCGCCTTTGGATTGAACATTATGGTCTGCGCGGCGGATTACCTTACCAGTACCATTGACATCGATGCTCCGAGAACAAATAATAAATGTTAAATAATGAGCGTTCCCCATGCCCTGTCGGGGTACCTATCTGCGGGTGACTCTGACGGACGATTCCTCAATCAGATCACACCCGGCATCTCATGAAACCTCAACTAGACATTTAAGTTTCTTCAAAACCAGAGTGTTAATAGTAGGTATAGTTAAGCAGTTTCTTCCGTGTGGTGACGGAGTAAGAATACTATTTACCACCCCATATCTTACCCATGGGTGATCGTACGAGACGACTAAGGGATATAAAACGCATATAACATATATGCAAGAGAAGGATAACTCGTAACAAAACCCTATACCAACACGTTTGACCAGCGCGGTACCTATAGTAGGTTAATTTCCCTCCCATTACGGAGGAGGCCCGAGCCCAACAGAGGGGCATATATGGGCTGTGATGATGATGATAGTTAAGCAATGAATTTCAAAGGGAACTGTCAAGGTAACCATAAAACCTGCTTTAATCAGTTCATTTAAAATATTCTATGTGAAAAATATAAATACAGCGTTAATATTGTAGCAAATATTTATTATCTCGGCTCATATTAGTCCCACTGTTGGGCTCAAGCCTTCGGCACAATAAGAGAAGAAGGCTTAGGCGACCCTGGTCCGACGTGTTGATTTAAGGTTTCATTTGGAGTTTTCCATCTCTTGCATATATGTTATATGCATATTATATCTCTTTGTCGTCTATTAAGACATCCACGGACGAAATAATCGTGGTGAATTGTATTCTTACTCTGTTACCACACGGCGGATTATAAATATATCGACACATATTTAACTAATTGTTCCATTTTAAGCAATTGCATAGTTGATTTGGCAGATTCCCAATCCTATTAACTTATACGCTAAGGGGGCAAGTTTTCATTACCGTTAGCTTAGTAAAAAAAAAATAGATTGCATTATGATATTTTTTGTTCAGCATTCAGCTAAATTATGCACCTTTCACTTAGTACGTGACATTGCAGTTGATCATTGTGTGGGCAGTTTTAGCATTGGCTAACTGTTCTGCCGCATCAAATTTAACTCGAACGAAACTGTCGAAAACAACTTACCTATTGATATTATTCCAACTTGAATAATTGAATTAGTCGACGCTTGCTGGCAATTCATTGTTATCTTAACACAAAGGTTAGTAAGAAAAATCCACTATTTGGTTAACTGAAAATTTCTCGTTCAAAATTAAATCAATATTTTAAAATTGTCTATGGGATTGTCGCAATTTAAAGTTCGGGACTGCCAAAACTTAAATAGTACTAGCTAATCGTACTTAAACTGTCTTTGAATTATTGCAATTTAAAGTTCGGGACTACCCAAACTTTAAAAGTACCTACTAGCTGATCGTACTAGAATAAGACTATTTCAATACGAACCTTTTTTTTGTTTGACTTAGTTGTTAGCCTCAGATGGCTATGACAACTTTACCCGGACTGTGGGTGAGCGCTGAGGGCTCTCAACCCGATGAATACGAACCAATTACCTATTCTCTTTTATATTATTTGGTTGGGTTATTGTCAACTGTGGTTTTTTTTAATTATCTTAGCGATTTAAACATTAAGAATGAAGCAAAGAATACTTTGAACTCGTACGGTGATATTTAGGAATACAATCTCACCACTTATTTGCTCATAGAACTCTCAAAAACCTCTTTAAGTATCACCGGAAAATTGGTTTCTTTTAGAGGACTTATATCGATATCCCGCTTACCAATGGATGGATGAAAGGGTAATTATTAATAATCATCATAATTTGCAGATAATTTTCAAAGTATGGTAGGATAAAGCATGTCATTGTTTAATTAAGAATTCATAATTTCTAGATAAAGAATTTTAAAAGTAAAAGTGTGATTGTAATCTAGAGTTAAATTATGATATTACTAACAATTATAGCACCGTTTTGGAAATTACTGCATAGCGGTGTAGATTAACTACCGACCTCTCGAGTCGAGTATAACGGGCTTGATACGTACAATTGCTTGTGACAGCCAAGAATTACTGAGTCCGGATCTGGGGGGGCACACTTAAAACATTACTTATTTTTACTGACCGTCGCGCCACCTACAGATTGGTTCTACAAACTTAACTGCTGCCATTTTGTCCTGCCTGTCAAACGTTTGACAACTGAGAATTGTTATTTTTTGTTCCTAGCGTAGGTACTTATTGTCATCGATCTATTTTCGGTTATTGATATTTTTCTGAAAATTATCTCAAGTTTCAATGTTAGGCTGATATTATTATTGTTTAATTATCAGCTGATATGTTTTTTTTATATTTCAGGGTTGCTTTCATAGTAAAAGAAAATTCTATGTAATTACACATACACATGTAGATATGTATATATATTACTTCAACTTTAGTTCACCGCCTAAACTCTGGGTGGCAGCACTTTCCATACATGCATATTTTATCATCGAGTTGCCACTCTTTTTCAATTTAATAACTTTACTCTTTGGTCCGGATGTAATTTGCGCCCGTAGCACGAGGATTAGTTCCTGATGTGTAGGCCATTAACTTTAAAAAAAGATACACAAAATTACAACTTTTATTCGGGAAAAACTATTAATTTCCAGTATAGATTTGTAATAATATTAAATATATTCATGTTTCAATTTTCTTGTACCTATTTTACAAAAAGGCATGACATTGGTGATCACGTCATTGGTTGAGAATGCGTCACCTGTATTGTCCTTAATTGTATAATTACCTACGACCAGCACACCTAGAATATGTTGCATGCCTAATTAAATATTAAGTTATGAGCCAATAGATTTTTAAAAGAATTTTTGGTAATATTTACAGTTTGTACAACTACAATTATAAATTTGTACCTAAAAGAGTTTTCTTTGCAAAATGACGCAAAAGAAATAAGATATTTGATTTTTATTAATCTTTATGTGAAGATTTTAAGATAGCACTGAAGAGTGGGGTAGCTAATCGTTATTACCAACACCTTTCCTCCACGACAGCGTCAATAAACAGCAGTTACCAATGCAACTACCAATGTAGAGCAGTCAAACACCCATTCAATGGTTGAACAGGCCGCGAATCATGCGCATCGCGTATTCCAACTGCGCACACAGCTAACACTGTGCCACAATTTACTTAGTAAACAATAACACAGATGCAATAGTGTTCCATTACCAACGAAGGTCGATGCTGTAGTTGAACGGCTTCGTCACCTACATGATTAAAGTAAAGAAGGTTGGTGTCAGTATGTAGTCACGTACACAGTGGCAATCGGTTTAGGCACAGTGTCTACTGTGTCGATACACTGAGTACGGTAATGCGAGTGGTCGCGCGCTCCGCCAGTCGGCACACCGCCCGGGCGGGCGCCACACGACCGGGATCTGCGCGAGCGACGAGTGGCAACTCAAACTAAAATAATATCAGTGAAAAAAAACACGTATCCGCCAAACGCTGTATCATGCGAGCGCAAGATTCTGGTGAGTACATAATCACACTGCCTCCAAACCGCACTAATGCCTGTTGATCGTATGAAACAAGCATATATATATATATATAGGTATATATACAAATATTTCTTACATCTATATATAGTTACATCTTATTTTCGGACGCTGCATTCACGAGGGAGTTGGTATCACGATGCGCTTTTTACAACATTTCCTTCGTCTATGTCCCTTCCGCGTGAAAATATATATTATATTTTAAAACAATTAAACTCGTATAATCCGTGCGTCACTGCGGTGCGCACTGCCAAAAACGAATAGTGAAATTCGTCGACTAAAATTAATCGAATGAGTGAAATGAAAGCTGTTCCTGCACATGGCTCAGCAGCGGCTGAAGCGATAGCAACATTCTAGTCCGCTAATTAGTTTGGAGCATGATAAAAAATAGATTTTCTTGTCTATGCTTGTTCTCAATAGAACGAAGTCTGCGCTCTGGCCTACATACCGCCTTACAGATCAATTTCTGAGTGCAAGGCGCGAACCTAGCGCCTAAACATGGGTACCTTAATCGCTTTATAAACAATATTAACATAATTATTGTTATAAAAACATTCGAATACACTTAAAATGTGTTATTACTTCTTCCATCATCACGATAAATAGAATCTCCAGCACATTTAAATGATGACTAACTTTGAGGCGTCATTCTTGACTGCTGTTAGTAAAAAATAACTATTACTATGTTTGAAGTTTATTAACGATCATTAAATTACCAATTCGTACTTATTCAATAAGATTTACATAAGATTAACATGACAAATCATTTGAAAATAAAAGTTATTTGTTTTATTTATCTTCAAAGTACATTTTTTCAGGCTGAAATGTAGATGTGACTTTTTTATAAAAGGTAGATATGCAACATGATCGAGAAAAGTCAACATTAGATAATTGCATTATCTTTAACGCTATTTATTATCTTCAAGTACATTATTAATTTATGTAATAATCACGTAAAGATTTAAATAATATAATATATATATTGTTGGTTTTTGATGTAATGACTTATGAGAGAGACTGCTCACTGTATTACCTCGAATATTCCCAGATCAGGCAAGTGTTATTATACTTTTCTATCAGATAAATCTCTGTGGCACGGAGTCTGGAATGATGTCTAGTATGTGGAATTGAACTAAATACGGTGATTAAATAATTTCTCATTATGAATTATTTGATCATAATTGTGTAGCCTTTACACAATTTAAGGACGGTTATAGAAGTTTATTTTCTCCAATCCCCTTGATGATATAAGGCGTGATCTTTTTAAAACTAAATTGAATATACATAACGTAATACTTGAAATCAGAACAGCTTCAATTGACTAGTAAAAATCGAGTTTTCGTGTGTTAGTGAAGTAACAAAAAATATAGCGAATGGACTCAGCCGATTGACTCGGGTCATTTACCCCTGAAACTGAGACCGTCGTACATTTACAGTGGTTATTCGTCTACAATTGTGTTCCTATTTTACTTTTTAAATACTCAAATGATTTTTATAAGAAATTATTTTTCAAAATTTAAAAAAAAAAATGACATTTAATTGAGAAACGTGCAATAGAAAGTAAAAAATGCTAATCTTTAATGCGATACGACGTTGGTAATTAAATAATTGAGAGAAATGTGATGCTCATTAAAAATGAAGTTAATAAGCGAACCATCTAACCTGTCAAAAATTGCACGACTTATAACAATTACAGATAATTAATAACTATAATTATCTGTAATTATAACTAGGCAGATTGACGACATCTTAAAAATCGTAAGGATCCATTTCTTACGCTTTTTAAGATGCTTTGCAAGTTGCACAGGATGGTTCTGAGTGGTGTTCAGGACGGAAGCATTTGTCCAGCAGTGGATGTGTACGTGCTGAGGGATTGATGAACTAATTATAATTAAACTCCTGATATAGCGATGATATTTAAACAATTTTATTTCAAACTTATTTAAATACAGATATAATATCGCAAACCCTTCTAAATATTTAAAAAAATAGCCTAATCTAAATACGGATATCATCATCATTCTCCTGCTCTTATCCCAATTACTTGGGGTCGACCCAATATATATATTTCTCCTCCAGCGTTCAAATTGCAAAGTTATTGACAATACTTTTATGACTGGCCGACTACCAACCCTTTTTGGAAATGTAATTGTTAACCTAACGGCATCGGGTAGAGTTGTCCCAAGTCGATGTAAAGCTCTTAGTCATCTTTTACGACATCCACAAGCAAAGTAAAGGTTGGTAGTATTCCTAGTCATTACCACACACTAAATACATAGGTCTGTATATGGTCATGTAACTTCAGTCAGCTCATAAGTAACTAGTTTGGTTTTCTGTATAGTGACAGAGTAAGAATCCAATTCATTTCTGCCTTGCCCGTGGCCACCGTGGCTATCGTAAAACGGCTAAGGGGTATAATATGCATATAACATCTATGCAAGCGAAGGGAAACTCCAAATAAAAACCTATAGCATCTCAGCCTAGGCATGGTGTAGGTTATTTGCCCGCCTATTATAGAGGAGGCTTCAGCCCTGTGGGACATATATGAGCTGAGACGCTGATGATGATTATTAAACATACATTTAGTCATAGAATCTGAATATCCAATAGAAATAACTAAAATTAAATATAAATAATAATAATAATAATAAATAGTTTATAACCAAAAATAAGTTTTACAGATCACCTAGACTAGAGACAATGTTATTACATCTTTACATCAGATCTTGGATATGCAGTGAGACCCAAACTATATATTAGTCTGTATCTTGGGCCTCAGAAAATACTCAGAATACGTATTATATAGGCATGTAACTTTAATCAAGTCACAGTAAATAGTTTAAAAAAAAAAAAAAAAAAAAAATATCTAACCGCATGCTTAAATGACTAATTCAACAGGTATATATAGGTCGCCGAGTCTGGCGCTTTAATTCCCAATAATGTATATGATTGAATTAGGTGAGATATGGCGGCAATCCATTGTTATTTTTTAATTGGAGGGAAGGAAGATCCACCACTTTGCACTATGAGCAGCCTCTAGAAATGACACTTGAAGCCGAACCATCTTGAGGATGAGGACCATGCCTCGTTTAGAGGAAAACTCGTGTCGAATCATTATTCGCATTTCTACAGAAAATTGAAATTGTTGAAGTTCTGAAGGCAGTCAGGCAGGCATCACAGGAGTATGAGTTCCTTATATCATTTTCCACCTTGATCCTATCCCGTATTCCTTCCTTCTTGAGGTGTGCGGTAGATTGGTTAACCGAAAGCTGGTCTTACTTCCATTCCTCAATTTTAAAATCCCAAAAATGTAATGAAAGTAAACTGTAAAAACAATTGTCCATTTTGCGTCATAGTTTTTGGTTTCATTTAATATAAGCGACCTTATTCCTGTAATTCTAGATATCGGGCTCATTATTGATAATTTTTCTGAGAAGATCCTGGAAAATCTGCTGCAAAACCTAAAACTTTTGACCGGTCTAGCATTCAAACCTCAATAGAGGACTAGACTAAATGTATGCCACTGGATCGAAGAAGTTTTATATACCTAATTACACCATAATAGCTTTATAAACATTCATTGCTTACACAAATGGCGTAGTGGTTAAGATACTGACCTATCCTGCTGAGTGTTACCGGTTCGATTCCCATGCAGGACAATTTTGGTACAATTTTTGTTGTTTTGATTTAAAAATTGTTGCTCCGTGTCTGGGAGTAATTTGTGTCCCTTAATTATACGTTAATAATGACTTCCGAAATAAAAGGATTATTTCATTACTGTAGGTTCTTTTTTTAAAAACAAAAAGCTACATTTGTAGTTTAATTAGATTCATCATCATCTCACTATATATATGTCCCACTGTTGGGCTCGAGCCTCCTCCATAATTGTAAGGACGTTGACCTACTATACCATGGTCAGACGTGTTGGTATAGGGTTTCGTTTCGAGTTTTCCTTCTCTTGCATAGGATGATAAATGCGTTTTAGATCTCGTAGTCGTCGCTTACGATCACCCACGGGTAAGATAGGGGGTGGTGAATTGTATTCTTACTCGGTCACCAAACGGATAATTAGATTAATTACATTTAATCAACCATAAACAATAAAACAGGAATATAAAATAATGAAAAGTCTAATTATATTAACTTTAAACGATTAACAGCCTGCAATATTAGCTGTCATGAATTTCTTATCGCTAGCTCATCGTTATGGTAGAGTAATTATGAAAACTGTAGAGACTAGACAGAAAACACCCCCCCAAACTATTCAATTTATATTTATTAAACCGTTTATTGTCGCTTTAGTTTATATTTCCGTTTTTTAAGTAAAAATACTTTTCCAGCTTAAATAGTGTTTTTATATTAGTAGTATATTTTTCGTTGTTATATGTTATTTTTTTTTTAAATCAAGATGATATACGTATTTATTACAATATTTTTTTTCTATAAACGAATTTTATTGTTTCTGAATGATTATTCTAATGTCAGCTCATCGTTTCATGGAGTAAGAATATATAATAATTCACAACCTCCTTTCTTACCCGTAGAAGATCATAAGAGATGGCTAAAGAATACAATTATTATAAGTCATGGCAAATTTCATATAAAACTCTAAACAAACGTGTCTGAGTAGCGTGAATATCGTTTACAAATTGCGGCGATTGTTAAATCATCAGCTGCAAAACTATCATTTAAGAATTCATGGCATTCATATCCCTTTTCTGTAATTGTTTATATCGATGCATCTATGGGTAGGCATATGTGAAAAGGTCATAATTACCACGCTTAGTGGGCGGGTTAGGGATTATAATTAGTGCCATAAGTATCCTAGAAAAGTGCTGGTAAGTTCCCTAATTGTTAGTGACGTATTATATTACTCAAAAGATTATGATTGGACCAGATCCCACAAGCGCCGATATGACCACTCGTTAATTACTAGTTGTAGGCACGCGAGGCCCAAGGTCTAAGGCGCCAAATTTTTAGAGACGCCAAAATTTTTGAAGTAGCTACATTTTGAAATTGATTTTTTTTATTAACTCATGATTCTCCTGCTCTTATGCCAATTGTTTGGGGTCGACGCAATATGTACTCCTCTTCCTACATATTGCAAAAGTTATTGGCAATCATTTTATGACCGGCCGCCTGCCTGACGTCAACCCTCCTTGGGAATGTAATTGTTGACCAAACGGCATCAGGTGGTATTGGCCCAGGTCGAAATAAGGCTCTTAATCGTCTTTTACGACATCCACAAGCAAATTAAGGGTTGGTAGTATTCGTAGCCACTACCATACAGCAAGGTTTTTTTTATTATTATTATTAAAAAGACCTTTATAAGATTTTTTTTATTAACTGTAAGACCAATTTTTTTTGCTTCTTTTTTTATTTTACAATCTTAAAATAACAAAATTTACATGGTAAATAAACTTCTTTTGTTAAAATGGTTAATCATGTAAGTACAGAAATTTAAAATATCTTAAAAATGAGTACTAAAAAGGTTTCGTTTAGGGATTAATATTGTATATTAGGGCCTTATATTAACTTGGAATTAGAGCGCGATCAAACCTAAATCCATCATTGCTAATAGTGACCACTTAATCGATTTAGGGGATTAGGGGGTGATGACACATTATATTCTAACTCATGCTCACTACATGGAATTATCTTATAAGATAACATTATCTTATAAGATAACATTATCTTATAAGTAAATAAAATTTGTAACAGCTTAATGTACACGGTTTAATATTAGCTGGAAACTGATAAGATAATATCTGAAACTAGTTTATACGTCATTAAAGTTTAGTTTCATCTTTATAAATGCATTTTAATTATCTCGATACAATAGTGTAAGCTGTGTTTTACCATCAATCTTATCATTAGCTTATTGACTTAGGCTGTAAGTGGGTGGTAAGTTCACAATCACACTTGGAAGACGGTTCCCACATTATTACCGCTTTTTAAATAATCATCATGATGTACCTATAGATGTGTAGTGTAAGACGCAGATGGACTGAAAATTGGTGAAAGTTGCTAAGAGTGGTTGGATGCTGGTTTCTTTTTTACTTTTTATTGCTTATTGTGGCAGACAAGCAAGCAACCCGCTTTTTTTTTGGTAGGTTATGGTCCGAACACATGCCGAAGCAACACACCGATGGTAAGTGTTATTACCGCCCGTGAAACTTTGCAATAACAGAGGTATAGTTAGGCCGCCTGCAGCTGTAGATAGAAAATTGTTAACACTGTGGCCCTACCACTAGGAAAGGCTTTGACTGCACAGATGACGTAGTGGTTAAGACACCGACCTTCCGTGCCAGTGCCGTGGGTTCGATTCATACGCAGGACATTACTTTGTGTGATGCACAAAGAGTCTGGGTGTAATTTGTCTACGTTAATTGCATGTTTGTAAAGTGTCCCACGCAATACAAGGTTTATTTACTTAGTGCAGGGTCTTTAAAAAAAAAAAAAAAGGGTTGATGGAACAGGATCGCATTTTGGGGTGATAAAACGGAGGCTACATACAAAAGTGGGCGGCAAAAGTCTGAATGATGATAATTCATAAGACATTTCACAATGTGAGTGTTCACATTGCAGTCTATAAAATAAAACTATTTTTACGAAACTATTTTGCGTCCGCCACGTGTGTTACTGGAATACTCATTGTGGTTCGTTGCGCACTTTATAATGTACTAGAGAGACGCCCTGATATTATTCAAACCTCGACGCCAAAATGCATGTTCAACCAGGTCGTCCAGTCTTGTTCTTATTCAGGGCGGTAGGAGGAGGTGCGAATATCCGCGCTTTCTTAATCACAGGGGAAAACGCCTCGTATATCTGCTCCGCTTTTTTGATATGATGATTTCACAAATCAATTTTGTTAATGATGACCAGCAGAAAGATAATGTTCGGCAACGACAGGTTCATTCCAATTATCGTCAACAGCAATTGGCGCTGGGGCTTCCAGGTAATATATACTTTCGGTATAAACTTGCCCATCAATATTACTATACCATTTTTTTTTTTTTTTATTGGTGGGCTATGGATGCGTCTCGCCCCGCCGAATCGGTCCGGGGTGACGGAAAGGCGGCGTAAAACCTTCTCTCTTCGCCGTGCGAGCGGGCCACCGGTACCCGATTTTTGACTTCGGTGGCCCGCCCGGCGGTTTACCCTCGCGGGTTCCTCTCGTCGACGCCCCGACAGATTTCGCTGTCGGGGCGTTGCCCTCACGCGGTGGCCTCACGTCGGGTGACCGGACAATTCCCCGGTCCGATCACCCGAGGCCTCGGTTAGGGCGGCATCAGGCGCAGGTATTCGCGCCTGCGCCGCCCCGGCCGCTGACGGCGGCCCGGGTCGCGGGAATCCTCCCGGACTCGTTCCGCCGCCTCCTTCTGCGAGATGACAGCCTCGCAAAAGGCGGCGACCGCGTCCCAGTTCCTGACGCTGTCGACCATCGCCCTCGCGACAGCCGGCAGCGTCAGGTCGGCACCGATAACAGCGACGAGGTCACGGCGATGCCGGTCAAAGCCCGGACACACCTCCAGCGTGTGTTGCGCCGTGTCCTCGTCACTGCTGCAATGGTGGCAGGCCGGAGTCCACTCCCTATACGCGACCGTGTGCAGGCACAAGCCGAAGCATCCGTGCCCCGACAACACCTGCACCAGTCGAAAGGAGAGGACTCCGTGCCGCCGCTCCATCCACTCCATCAATACGGGCCGGAGAGCCTCGACGGTGACGACACCGTGTCTAGGCCTCTCCAGCCGCGTAGCCCAACGGGCGATGACGTCTCGGCGGGCGTCCTCGCGCCAGGTGGCTATCTCGCTCAGCGATGGGGAGCCACCTTCGTCGCGCAGTGAGGTCACCTGCCGGTAGAGGTCGGAGAGCATCTCCGCCTCTAGGTCCCACGGGGGTGTCCCGGCGGCAGTAGGCATGCCGCCTCGGTCGATACCGTGCGGTACCCGCGAATTGCTCTGACCGCCATGACTCTCTGGGGTCTCCACAGAACAGCCCTGAGCTGGGCGTTTAGAGCCCTCGCCCACACGGGTGCGCCGTACATGGCCATCGAACGGATCACCCCCGCATACAGCCGTCGGCCCTCGAAGCTGGGTCCGCCCACGTTCGGCATGAGCCGCGAAAGGGCGGACGCCGCGCCGACCAGCCGGGGAGCAATTCGGCGAAAATGCTCCCGGAACCACCATCGCCCGTCGAGCACCAGACCCAAGTACTTCATATGGGCCTGGATGCTGATGTGGACGGAGTTGACGACTAGCGAGGCGCCGATTGGCGGCCTTACGCGTGGCCCATGGAATAATAGGGCCTCCGTCTTATTAATATTACTATACCATTACTGTGTCGTAAAAGATGACTTAGAGCGTAATAGACCTGGCTCAACTCCATTCGGCGATTGGTCAAAAGTTATATTTCCAAGGACAACGATTTCAAGCAGACCGCAATTGCAATATGTGTTATGGAAGAAAGTAGATATGGCGTCCACCCCAAGTATTTTTTTTAATGTTTATGGTAGCAAACGTCGCTTTCGCGTCGCGTTAAATATCGCCCATGGACCTTTACAATACCAGAGGTACATCTAGCTATGCTCTTGGTATTGCAAAGGTCCGGTAACACTTACCATCGGGTGTGCTGCTTGCTCGTTTGCCACCAAGAGCAATAAAAAAAAAACTAGGCTGCTGCTTATAATGATAATCCCAAATCCACTAAGCAAGTTGGGCTGCCGTCTCTCTTGCTCACCGAACGAAGCGCAATAGCACATTCCACTACTCAGACGTCGATTTTTTGCGAAACTTTACTACCCTGGACGGATCGCCCCGCGGCTGTAGACAGAAAACAGTGTCAACAGTGTGGTTCTATTATTATACACATACATATCATCACGCCATATCCCTTGCAGGGTAGGCAGAGAGAACAGAGTGCCAGACAACTCTATCTCTGCATACTTCACTCGCTTCCTCAACATTCATAATTCTCTTCATACACGCTCGCCGGTTTCGGAGACTCTTGACTCCACCTTCCTTCAGTACCTGACCGATCTGGTCTAGGTAGGTTAGTCTCGGTCTCCCTCGGTACCTACATCCTTCCACTTTCGCATTGTATATCTTCTTAACCAGACGTTCGTTCGGCATTCTTTCCACATGTCCGAACCATCGGAGCATTCCCTTTCGCATCTTTACACCAATACTCTCTTTCATACCTACTCGCTCTCTTACGTCGTCGTTACGAATGCGGTCGGTCAACCTAACTCTACAGATTTTCCGAAGAGATCGCATTTCGACCGCATTAATTTTACTTTCATACTCTTTTCTGCATACCCAACTCTCGCTTCCATACAGTAATGTTGGGATAAGCACTGCGTTATGTATTGCTACACGTGCCTTCTGGCTGAGGTGGTGGCTGCCGAGAAGTTGCCCCAACGCTCCGTTCACTCTATTTCCCGCATTCACTCTTCGCTCTATATCAGTGGTGTACCTTCCATCTCGGCTAAATCCACATCCAAGATATACAAATTCATCCACTTGCTCTAGTACATCATTACCTATTGTTACTCTTACATCTGTTCTGGCTTCATCTCTTTCAAAGACCATTATTTTGGTTTTGCTCACATTCACGCGTAGACCCCTTTTCTTACAATCTTCTGTCATTGTGTCGACTAGGCTCTGCAGGTCAGTCATTCTATTATTATGATTACTGCTAATTCGGATAAGAGCAGGCCTTCTCTGTGGAACAAAACCACTACGAACTAGGAAAAAAAATGTGAAGAATATTGAAGCATACAATATTTTTTTTACATACATACATATCACCACGCCATATCCCTTGAAAGGTAGGCAGAGAGAACAGAGTGCCAGAGAACTCTATCCTTGCATACTTCACTCGCTTCCTGAACATTCATAATTCTCTTCTTTTTTTAAATGTATTTAAAGAATATTGAAAATTCATGATTGAATTATGAAGTCTTGTTGCAGCAACGCTAATAATGTTTTATTGTAATAAAACAGTAAACAGTATAAACTATACGGTTGGGATGATGAATACGTTTCAAGGCTAACCACGTTGGCAGGATATCAATATTTACATACACAGCTCACGTATTTTATTCCTATAGGGATTGCCATAATTTTATATTTGATTTTATAGATTGAATATAATAGTAACACTGTATAGTCGGTCATTTTCCTGCCAAATCGAGGCGTAGCGCGAGTGATTTTTCTTTTAATTTTCGCGCCACAATTCTGGTATCAGATAGATCGGATACTGTCAACAATAGATAACGATTCGGTGGTAATTGGATTAATTTAATGTAAAATTAACCACATGCAAGTATTCTCGCAGGGTTTATACATAACCCACCGCGTGAGGACGACGCTCGGATGGCGAGACTATTGGTCAAACTATCTGGGCGACCGCAGGGTGGGCCACTGAAGAAAAAGACCGCGTTCTAGTCACCCACACGCACGTAGTCGAGAGGTATGTTGTAGGGCGAGTGTACAGGGTCGTGCGCCGCTTCTCCTGTCGTCCCGGGCGGATTAGTGGAGCGTGACGTACCTATCGCAAAAAGGAAGTATCTTATCGCGCATAAATGGTTTGGTCTGCCTCGAGCCCCTGGTCTGTAATAAACCCCTGAAATCGATCACACCGGCACGCGTCACCTATCGGGTTCAATTGTTATTTTATTATTATCATTCTTGAATATACATATATGTACTCGTACCTACATATATACATTTTTCAATTTCACCGAAATTGATCTAGCTCTTTAGGCGGAATTCAGTCTCATACATATGTACAGAAGAATTATAATAAATAAATAACAACTTCAACTTCTTGATGAAAGGCGTCTATTGGCAGTTTACCTCAATTTTATATTTGTATAAATAAAACTAAAAGTATTTAGAAGTGTCGTTTTTTATTTATTCATTACTAGTTTCTGCCCGCGGCTTCGCCTGCGTAAAAGGTTACTTTCCTAAAGTTTTCATCCCCTATTTTTATTTTACCTCTTAAGGATAACTTTTTTACGAAATTTTAATGTCATATTTATTTGTATCTAATCAATGGCCTAAAAATAAGTTTCATGCGAAAAAAATGACGATAATTCCTTACAATTTATCATCCCCCTTTACAGCCCTTTTTTGCATTAAAAAGTAACCTATGTCCTTTATCAGGCTCTAGACTATCTGTGTACCAAATTTCATTTAGATCGCCTCAGTAGTTTTGGCGTGAAAAAGCGACAGACAGACAGAGTTACTTTCGCCTTTATAATATTAGTAAGGATTTAATACGTCATTATTTACTCAATTAGTAGACAGATGGCGTAGTATACAGCCACTAAATTGCATTACGGTTTCGGCTTACAAAAAAATACTATAAGCACCATTACCGATCAAGAATCTTATTGAGGATGGATCTCTTTCAGAATGGAAGGAAAAAATACCCACTATTCCACGCTGGCTAGACGGGCTATAACTATAGCATTAGAGATTATTCTTCTCAGAGCTTTATTTCGAATTTGACTTCCTTTTCATTTTAAACAGAAATAATTTGATGTTATTTTAAACAGTCTCATGATAGATTAGATGTGATTATAGCCCCACTCCCGCCACCCCACTCCATTTCATTAATTTAGTTGTTTTTTTTTATCATTTCTATTTGAATTTTTCATTTCTATCAAAACAAGTGATGCGAGACTCACAAGAGCCTTGCATTTGGGCAACACTAAATCAAACAGGTTGATATAGGGTTTTATTTCGAGTATTCCTCCTCTTGTTATATGCATCTCGTATCCCTTATTCATCTTTTCGACGACATCTTTTCATCGACACCCACGGGTAATATGAATGGTATTCTTCCGTCCCCACACGGAAATTCAGCTTAAATTATGTTTCATTATAAAATTAAACTAAGGTACTTTAAATCATACAATAAGCTCCGAGTGCCACGTTAGTGTCACATTACAATCGCCCACACATCTGTCCATATAAATACAAATCTAATAAACTCAATATATATACACCTGTATACATATTACAATATTTCTTAACAAAATAATTTTGTTCTATACGATAATGATCAATATCGTATCGCCATAAGCTTATTTGGACTTCAAAAAGTTGGTAGTTGTTACTTCAGTGACTTTTTACTAGGGAAACCGATTTTGATGATTCTGTTTTGATTTAAAAAAAAGAAATACATCATCGTTATCATATGAAATCAAATATGTCCCATTGTTGGGCTCGAGGCTCCTAGTGTATAGTGGGAGGAAAATTGACCTACTATAACACGCTGGTTAGACGTGTTGGTACAGGGTTTTGTTTAGAGTTTTCCTTATTTTGCATAGATGTAAAAAAATGACTATAGGTTTTATATCTCTTAGTCGACTTTTACGATCACCCAAGATAGGGGATGGTAAATTGTATTTTTACTCCGTCACCACACGGAAATTTTCCTATACGCTCCTGTTAAATCAAATTTCTTTAAGATCTGTCTAGTAGTTTTTAAATTAGAATAACTTACACAATAATACGTATTTGTTTGACCTCAATTATATTGTTTTGAAGTTAGATTTTTTCTCTACTTATTTTTTTTTAATTATTTAAAATACAACAGCCAGCACTGAGGAATAAATCCTTGTCGTTCAGGAATTTACAAATATAGAAATTACACCAAAACTCAGAACATTTATTTATAGTTCGCATCCACATTGTTCTGAGTTTGGATGTAATTCAAGGAAATACTACGTGGGATCAAGCCCATGACACTAGTAGATTAGTGTACTACTCCAACTGTGCGCTCAAAAGTGTAATAAAAGTATTTCAAATTATAATAATTTACAAGGATGGTTTAATTTCTAATCTCTATAGGTAAATAATAATTCTTCGTATAGTGACGGAGTAAGAATCAGCTGTGTGGTAGAGGCTACGAATACTACCAACCCTAACTTTGCTCGTGGATGTCGTAAAAGACGACTAAGAGCCTTATAACGACCTTTTTTTTTTTTGTTTACGCTGTGGAAATGCTTTTACGCACTATCCCCCGCCAGTGACAGACGGGGGGGAGGGTGTGTGTGACTCGCCGGAATACTCACTAAAACCAGCAGCGGTCCCTTCCGCGCTTTAACGGGATGCCGGAGAGATCGTCTAATGACATTCTATCCCCGACACCCCTACGCTTAGCCATGTGGCCACGACCAGTCAGCCGTCAAGGCGGTGGGAGGAGGTGTGCGTAGCGGCGCCTCCCTCTCCCTGGTCGCCACCGGGGGAGCGAGTTCGCAGACGCGAGTGCCTCGCGTTCTCGCTCCGCGGCCTCCTTTGCAGAGATGACTTCCTCGCAAAAAGAGGCCATCGACGTCCAGTGCCTGTCGCTGTCAAGCATCTTGTTGATGACGGTTGACAACGACAGGTCCGCTCCAATGACCGCCGACAGGTCGCGGCGCTGAGGCCCCCAGGCGGGACATACCTCCAGGGTGTGACGCGCGTCATCGATTTGCGCGCCACACTCATGGCATCCAGGGGCCTCTTCACGTCCAATTCGGTGCAGGTACTTACCGAAGACCCCGTGTCCGGTAAGTACCTGCGTCAGCCTGAAGGACAGGTTGCCGTGCCTTCGTGTCATCCAGCGGTGAAGGTGGGGCGCTACCGCCTCAACGGTCCCCCGTCCTGCTACGGGGGACTCTAGTTCCTACCTCCACCACTGGACTAGTGCCCTTCGAGCCGTTTCTTTCGCCCTGCTCAGTCCCCTCGTGGTGACGCGTTCACCATTTGCCCGCGCCGCAGCGCAGAACTGGTAGGCTTCCGCCTGAGCCCTAGCCTGAAGTGACCAGGGCGGATCACCCGCCAACAATGTAGCTGCAGTCCAGGACACCGTACGGTACTCCCGTATTGTCCTCACCGCCATGGCCCTCTACGCCTTGCGTAGTAAGGCTTTATTGGAGGCGGTGAGTGACTGCGACCAGATCGGCCTTATAACGACCTGGACCAACTCCATCTGATGACGTTTGGTCAACAATTACATTCCCAAACAGGGTTAACGTCTGGCAGGCGGCCGGTCATAGAACTATTGCCAATAACTTTTACAATATGTACAATGAAAGAAGAGTACATATTGTATCGACCCAAAGTAATTGGGATAAGAGTAGGAGAATGATGATGATGAGTGACGGAGTAAGATTACCATCAACCATCCCCTATCTTGCCCGCGGGTGTCGTAAAAGAGGACTAAGGGATTAAATATGCATATACAATCTATGCAATTGAAGGAAAATACGAAATAAAACACTATATCAACCCGTCTGACCAGCATAGTATAGTAGGTTTATTTACCTGCTATGTTAGAGGAGGCTCGAGTCCAAAAGCGGGGAATATTTGGGCTATTGATAATAATGATAGTTTAGTAAAAAAAATCTAGTAAAGTAATCACATTAACTACGTATAATCCATCCAAATTTAATTGATTAATGAGAATTAGGCACAAATTATTGTTGGCAAAAAGAAAAAAAGAATTGTGGCTCTTTAAAAAAAAAAAAAACTATAAACTTTTATAAATTCAAATTTTTGGCTCTTCTGACTCAAAAGGTTGCCGACCCCTGGTGTAGGTTATCGTACAGTCTATTCCTTCGCAATACCCCCTCTATCGGCATTTGGACTGAACACAGACACTGATTGATTCATTGACTTGAGAATCTACACATTTGAAATTCATCACTAATCCGAAATGAGGCGATGTCGAGGCAATAGTATTATGGAAAGATATTTGAACAGACGATGTATAAAGAATGAATATATTAGCACTCACGATTAACAAACTCTTGGTAATTGTACGTCTGAATATTGATAGCTGCAATATATGTTCACAAACAATACTCATTATCATACTGTGGTAATTTTATGTGCAGAAACGATAGCCTCGTTGGATCTTTTTAATTTTTTTTTTATTAAACAGAAAATGGGAAAGGAAAATAATCTAATATTTGATCTTTTGGCTGGCACATGAATGCGTCATGTGGTGGTCTTGTATCGTATTCATTATATTAGTAATTTAACAAGTTCTTTTAAATATTTTTGATGGCATTTTATGTAATGTTGTGCAGAGTAACTGCTGGGATGTTGTGAATATGGTATAAATGTGCTTAATAAATATTTTCGTTTTCCATTAAAAGTCTCAGTAGATACTGTTGCCATTAGCCATGGTACTAGTGAAGGCAACGATCTGACTTACTGATGGACAATGGCTTATTTGAAGAAAATAATATTGTAAGTGAATACTGGCAATAATGGAAACCAATATATGTATATATATATATATATATATTTCGAGTTTTTTGGAATATAAATGTGAAAAGGTACTAAATAGTGGCAAGAGTAGGTATACCATGGAAACAAGGTCATAACTATTAAATAACCAAAAACAGATACAGTAATTTGTTATTACAAGTACATGCTTTTTGTACAATGAGTCAAGGTAACGTTTGTTTCCATTTTGTAAATTTACCTATAGGTAAGTATAATTAAATGATCTCCTTTGTCCGTGAGATGACGAAATAAGAATACAATGTACGAGAGTTACAAAAAGTTTTTAGAAAATAAAATATGGAATAACAAAAAAAATGACGTACCTTTTTCTTCTTCTTCTTGCTATGTATTGGCAATCAGCTACTTATACGAGCCATTGTTGTCAGTGTCGAGTTATAATTATCTTCAAGTTTTAAGTGTCTTCAGATTAGTCATTGTCCGTCAGTAAGTTAAATTGTCGCCATCAACAGTGCTATGGCCACACTGTATCTTGTGGGTATTTTGATGGAAAACGAACACGTTGTAAAGCACTTTTATATGATATTCACTACCTCCCAGCAATTCCATCGCATCACATTTCATAAAATGCCATCAAAATTATCTAATATAACAACTTAAAAAGACTAAGATATCAAATATATTACAAGAGCACTACATGACGTTTTAGATTCCCGCCAAAAGTCAATGACACACCTTTTAAATTGGCGCCAATTTGTAACAAATGACGTATAGATTCATTATAAATGTAGAGATTCCCAGAGTTCCTAATTCGAAATTTAAATAAATTGGTCATCGATTGCTTTTCTTACTGGCCAATTCTACCTTGTTAATAATACCTTGACTATCAGATGTAAGTGTAACATATACTACTTGTATATGTAACTCTAGCATGCTAGTCAGACGGGTTGACGCCCGCCGGGATGTCCTTTCCCGTTGTGTTACGCGGCACGGGGTCCTCTCTTTCCGGCTGGTGCAGGTCTTGTCGGGGTATGATTGCTTCGGCAAGTACCTGTACACGGTCGCGAGGAGGGAGACGACCCCGTCCAACAGTGCGGCAGTGACGAGGATACGGCGCAGCATCCGCTCGAGGTCTGCTTGACCTGGGCTCAGCAGCGACGTGGCCTCGTCGCTGCCATCAGTGCCAACCTCTCGTTGTCGGCCGTCGTGAAAGCGATGGTTGACAGCGAGAGGAAATGGGACGCGGTCGCCACCTTCTGCGAGACAATCATCTCGCAGAAGGAAGCGGCGGAGCGAGTCTGGGGGGATCTCTTTCACGGGGACACACGCCGCCGCCGGCATCTGGGGCAGCGTAGGCATGAGTACCTACGCCTCATGCCACCCTAGCCGAGGCAGCGGGCAATCGAACCGGGTATTAGTCTCGTCACCCCGAAAATCAAACGGGTTGGAATAGTATGTTATCTCGAGCTTTCCTTCTCTTGCACATCTCGTAGTCGTGTTTTATGATTCCCATGTGGAAGATAGGGTGGTGAATTGTATTATTACTCGTTAATTCGTAAACACAAGAAAAATATTTACATATTATGGTGTAATTCTACTGATTAAATGAGATTTCAAGAGTAACTTGACAGTTCACTATAAATAATAGACTTAGATTGGAACGTGACCGCCACTGAGAAGATCCGACAAGAAACTCAAGCGGCTTGTTTTTTTTTTGATTTTTTTTAATGACTTTTTATAATAGAGTGTCTCTTAATACAATTACTGTGTTTCAACACGTGAGCTGTCTCATTTAAAAATAAAAAGTATAATATAAATAATGTTAACTTATTATTATAATAATTTAAATAAAACTGCTTACAAAATTCATCCAATTACGAGCGAATACATAATGTGATATTATGTAGAAAAGAAAAATCTTTCGGTTTTGTACAGTAATGAGGCCGCATCTAGTACTGACGAAAGTGCTAAATGCCTTTTGGCATAATGCATATGATCACGACGTGCTCGGGCGCACCCACGTTTCAAAATGTCGACAAATCTGTTTATTTTACACAATTATAAATAAAATATCAATAGGTTATGATATGCGGTGTGTTACGTTAAAATTACAAATAGTTGTGACTATTTTAACCATAATTATTATCATGCTCGTATCCCAAATTGTTAGGGGTCGGCACAATATGTATGTGTCTCTATCGTATATATTGCAAAAGTATTGCCAATAGTTTTCTAACCAGCCCCCTACTGAACATTAACCCTGTTTGAGAATGTTATTCTATACGGGACGGCATCAAATCGAGTTTAGTCCAGATTGACATAAAACTTTTATAGTTTTTTTTTTTATTTATTTATTTTTAGCACTAAGGAATTCTCCCGGTGATCTCTTTGCTAGTTCTTACATCCCTCACAGAAGTGGGGTGGTGAAGTAATGTATTACTATCAACCCATTAAATTAGTAATCATATTTTTATCATCATCATCTCAGCTCATATGCCTTACTATTGGGCTCGAGCCTCCTCCGTTCAAGGGAAATTGACATACCTATACCACGCTGATGAGACGTGTTGGTATCGAATATTGTTTCGAGTTTTCCTTCTCTTCCATATGTGTTATATGCGTTTCATATCCCTTAGTCGTCTCTTCAGATCACCCACGGGTAAGATAGGGGGTGGTGAATTGTATTCTTACTCTGTTACCTCACGGACAAATATTTTTATAATGCGTGTGAATTTAAGGTATATTACACATTTAAAAAAGTTAAAAGTTTAAAATTATTACCCTATCCCTTTTTTGAAAAATTATGTTTGTTTAGGGCAGACGCGGAATAGTATGGAGATTGTGTAAATGACGTCATCTTTTTTGTATTGCTATCTCTATCTACGTATTAAAATGTTTGTAACAAGCTCAATATAAAAATTAATATTATGTTGTTTACACACATCATTTTAGTTTTTAGTTTATTTTATATTTAAATTAATAGAAAGCACATTTTAAACTACACAGTACGAGCGAATGTTATTTGCTTCTTTACAAAATACATCCCAAGTGTTAAATAATTTCATTTGCTAAACAAGTTTTTGTACAGTTACATAGTTAAACAGTAATTAGGTGCAATACTAGTGGAATAAGTACTTATTATTATCGACGCATAACGAAATTTCCGCTGTCGGATATAGCTCGCATTTGTATTGGAAGTCTTCCATTTATTTGTTTTGTAACTGAAGTATTTCTACATTCACTGCCTATGCCATCTCTATTAGCATTAGTTTTAAAATGTCCGCTTATTCTAATCAGAAGGAAATGTTGCAGGAAATATGTTTTTACTCATTATTTTATTTAAGTTAATGAGTACAAATTATATTTAGGCGTTTGAAATTACATAGATTTTAGGATCCAAAAAATACTTTGCCCCATAAAAGTTGTATATTTTAATATTATTTTAATTACAAAAAATAAGGTAATATAGTAAACAGTCTTTTTTCGACAATGACTTTCCTTATCGTGTATCGACAATTAATTGTTTTAATTTGTATGTATGTAATGGAATGTACCACTAATCCTGTGTTTTCTTTTAAATCAACATTACACGGCATATGCCTTAAAAAATAAAAAAATAAAATTAACCTTCCGCTCTTATTAAACGTCGATTTTGATTTTATTATCAGCTTAGGTTGTTTTAACTACATCCCTATTCTAAATATTAATAAAAAGTGCATGGACGATGATCGTTTTCTTTTGATTATATTTGCTCCGATTTTTTGTACTGTATCTAAAATTAACCTTCGTTTTTAGCCTTGCACTAGTTCTTCCTTTGTTAAAAATATCAAATTACTTTTTGATTAGAATTATTATTCAAAAATATAATGGATGAAACAGGCGATTTCTTTTATTATATCCTAATAAAATCGGATTTAAGAACTAGTGGAAATAGATTCTGTGTTGAATTGATACTGCTTGTCCTTCATAATATGAAATTTTTATACTCTTGTTAAAAAAAAACAGAAATGTTGATTTATTCCATGATGCTGACGAACAATGTTAATCAAGGGTAATAAACATGAAATCTCATTGTATTCAAACATCATTAATTCAGATCGATCACTGATATAATCGATACGGCGACAAAACAAAGTGACTCGTGCCCACTGACCTAGAACCTATGCAGACTTCGTAATGTGTGCGGAGATGACAAATTAATAATTACAACATAACTCAACTCGCATTCACATCTTAAAATAAACTTTGAAAGGAACGTAGTAAAGCTGAAATTACAATAACGTAGTGTGGTTATATTACATTTTGATATTACGTCGTAAGCATGAGTAAACACGATGATGTCATGCGCTCCGCCCACATTGGTTGAGACTCCAGCAGCATTTTTAAAATTTCAAATACGGAATTTACTCGGCCCCGCTCTTTATAATATTTTAATTTTTTAATGTTACTTTTTCATGAAAGCACAAGTCATGCTTCCCATTCAGACTATGGAGTGTAGTGTGGTATATACAGTACTTGCTTTTAGATCGACTAACTAAACCTCCTTGTCCACCGTGCGCCTATTGACGTCCACTGTTGGACATACGCCTGCGTAAGAGGGAATAATGCCAGAACGACCACGCTAGTCACGCAGATTGGCGATCGCTGTTGTTATGAGCTTCCCAAAGGGAGCATTGTTGCCAATTTTCTTGTTACTTCGTTAACCGCTTTTTAAGTTTTCCTCGTGAATATAAGGGGTGGCAACACATTGTAGTTTTTCCCCTTACCATACCTATAATCTTACACCACATATTTCTGATAGATATTGTAATCGACGTCATGTTTTCACAAACTACTACGGCTAAAAATGCGTTTTAAAAGCACTATCTATATATAAAATGCAAATATTTTTTATACTTAACCTTACTAGTAAATATTAAAAACGATGATCTATTCGTTCAACCAACAATATAAATGTCAATAAAAAATTTATAATGGATGCCACATCCGGCTATAAGAGTTGCTTATACTCATTTCTTATTTTATAAATTTCTGTAAATTGTTTGTTCTTTTGTGTAATCATCATTATCTAAGTTATCATGTCATCTTATTCGAATTAGATTTTAATTAACCTAAGGCCATCTCAATTGACAAATCGGGCAGAATAGAACGAACTTTAAGTAACGCTTGAATGAATTACTTTATTTTTTTTTAAACAAAGACCATTTATTCATGTTTCTCAAATCGTTTGTAGGATAGCGTGTGGATATAGGTTAGTGATTTTACTCCGAACTTATGGAGTTCGTGTCAGTGGCTGAGGAACCGACAATTCTGTATCCGTTGTTCGCCGTAGCCCATACAAGAAGAAACTGCCGGTTGTTTAATGGGAGCTTCAACGATATGGGCGCTGATAGTTAAAGGATCTAGAAGATGCTATAAGTAATCATATTGGTTGAATCACGCTAAACTTAGGATAACTTTAGCGTTTTATTTTAGTAGTATATCATTAGAAATTTATTCCATGAATAAATTATATACCCTGCTGACGTTTACGTCCGAAATTAAGTGTAAATTATATTCGTATAAGAAAGGAATAACAACTCAAATAGTATTTCTCACATATACATCTTTCATTCTAAATTTTTCTTTTTTTACCTTGAAATTTTGTGTTGACGTCTGTTTCTCATTTTACTCGGGCAAGAGTAAAAGAGAACACAAACTCATCATCATTAGTTTTATATCGGCCGCCTGCTTAACGTCAACACTCCTTGGAAATGGAATTATTGACCAAATGGCACCAAGTGGAGTTGGCCCGGGTGAATATGAAGCTCTTAATCGTCCTCTACGACATCCACAAGCGAACTAAGAGTTGGTAGTATTCGTAGCCGCTACCCCACAGCACACAGACTATAGTTCTAAAATTCACCTTCAAAGAAACTACGGTATCTTTTGCTGCTCTGTAATAATTATTAACAGCAATTATGTTTGAATAAGCAATGTTAGAGTAATAATCATAATATATTTTAATGATTATTTTTAGTCACCTTCGTTTAAATCGTATAGGTTAAAATGATTATAAACGAATTGCATTAAGTTGATTAAAATGAAATAGAATTAATTAATGTTTCAGTATAAGTAACGTGTTATTTCATTTTTAATATATGTAGGTACTTCGTAAATGTAAAGCTGACCGTGAAGATCACCGTAGGACTTAGGAACCTTGGCAGTATTTTTTAATAAAGAATTTAAAAGATATTAGATATAAATAGATTGTTTTAAGACTATTTTACGGATTTTATTCGGTTTGTATTTGATATTTTAATTTATCAATATTTCGAATGCTTTTCGGCGTTCATAGCCACGGTAGGACTAAAGTGTCTTACATCCAACAATAACAACATAATATTTCTGTTGTTGGAAAATGAAGAACTTAAAGTGGTAATTTGTCCAAAATATCGAACATTGAGAGCCCTCAGCGCTCACCCATAGATCGGGTTAAGATGTGAATGCCATCTGCGGCTAACAACTCAAAGACACGACATAAAAAAAGACAATTAAAAAATCAAATACAAGCAAAATATCCGTAAAAATAATTTTATTTCAAGTGCGTAATACTCGTATAACCATTGAAAATCATAACATTTTTAAGAATATTATATGTTTAATATACTTTATTAGAACCATAAAAGCACTTTTGACCTTACAGTCCTTTGGGGTTGTCCATTAATCACGTGAGGTTTCAAAGGGGAGGGAGGGATTTGACAAAAATCACGAAATATCACAAACAGGATTTGAAGTAAGATATCACGTGTATGTATTTTTTCATCAAACGCTGCGATTTCTAAACTGAAAAGCGGCTTGTATGTACTTGCCGTTGCCAGCCAACAAACGAAGTCGTTTAAATTAGTGATCTGTATAAAGACCTTTTTGCGAAGGATAAAAAAGCAAAAACCGAGAATATAATGAGCTGTGGCCTACTTCTTTGTAGGTACTAAAAATGCACGTGATGTTGGTGGGGGAGGGGGTCATAGTCTTAAATCTCACCACGTATCACCAAGGGGGAGGGAGGGTTAAAAAATGCTAAAAAAAAGATCACATGATTAATGGATGTCCCCTTTTTCACATTACTTACGCATACAGTCAGCAGGAACACTATAGCGAACCTCTTTTAAGTTAATGTTTGAATGTTATCAGACTGTCCAGATGATCCTTTTGTCCTTAAAATCATGTAAAAAAGAATCGACATATACACAAATAATTTTCTAGATTGCATTTAATTTGCTTGCAATGTTTTTTTTTATCTCCAAAAGTGGGAGTAGAAGAATTTCTTGATGTTATGTGTCCCCGATAACACTTTTTCTTACCTTTTTTTTTGCGGTGGGCTATGGACGTAGTCGCGCCCCGCCAAATCGGTCCGGGGCGAGGGAAGAGGCGGCGCGCAACCTCATAGATTCACCCTGCAAACACCTCTCTTCGCCGTGCGAGTGGGCCACCGGTACCCGATCTTTGTCTTCGATGGCCCGACACTTTTTCTTACCTAGATTACTGAAATTAAAGATTTTTTTATATGATTTTATGGCATGTTTGCACATACTTCTATGCTAAATTATTTGTAAACTATCACTTCACTTAAGGTCATTGTCCGTTCATAAGTTAATAGTCACTTTCAATACTGCTGTGACCACACTGTTAATAGCATCTTCTAGGGATTTTGGTAGACAACGAACATATTGGAAAAGCACTAATATTAACCACACTTTAGCACTTCTTCTACATTACATTAAATAATAATGGCATCGAAATTATTTAGTATAGAGCACTAAAAATATTAAATGTAATACAAGATCCTCGAAATTATTTAGTATAGAGCACTAAAAATATTAAATGTAATACAAGATCATCGAAATTATTTAGTATAGAGCACTAAAAATATTAAATATAATACAAGATCATCGAAATTATTTAGCATAGAGCACTAAAAATATTAAATATAATACAAGATCATCGAAATTATTTAGTATAGAGCACTAAAAATATTAAATATAATACAAGATCATCGAAATTATTTAGTATAGAGAACTTAAAATATTAAATATAATACAAGATCACTGCATGATGCTTTCACGTTATCGCCAAAACTCTGTCAATATAAAACCATACATAAATACTTTAATTAAAAATTAATAAAGCGTATCATTAAGCAGTACCAATTGATACGTTTTCTTATTAGTTTTTTAATTTGGCAATCAGCTACTATTATGAGTCATTATACTCATTATCAATTAAATATGCCTTTAAATTAAAAAAAATAGCAAAATATTAAAAAATAAATCAGTAAAATTAATTTTATATTATTTAAATAGTCTCGTTAAAGATCAGAGAGTTGTTAACTTTCATATCGCTTGTTGCAGTGAATTAAATACGAGTAAAGAGAACGAGTCTCGAGTGCAGAGGACGAAACGACAGACGGCAAACGAGAGAGCGGTGAGTCATATACATTTGTAATATACTTATATTTGTATATACATGTGCATTTATTTACTACGTGAACAGGTATAGTAATGACATTTTTTTATTTTAATCGCCTATCTTCACACTCCGTTTGGGACGACGGAAGGGCGACCCTTGGCCCTATAACCTGGCCAATTAACCATCACCGCCAAATGAGAGGGTGATCGGGACATTGCTTGACATCGATATACATTATACAGTACCAACTAAAACCTTTTTTGACTATAGCCTTATTTATTAAGCTAGCCAAATAATTAAAAAAAAACTTTTCAAATGCAATCTTTAGTGACACAGTCACACCCCGCCAGATCCGTCCGGGGCAACAGAACGCCGCAAGACCCTATAGAACCGCCCGGCAATACGCCTCTCTTCGTCAAGCGAGCGGGCATCCGGAACCCGATCTTTGTCTTCGATGGCCCGCCCAACGGTTTACACTCACGGGTTCCTCTCGGTGGCCTCACTTTGGGCGACCGGACTAAATCTTTAGTGCCTATACATAGATTTATTCTTTAAATCCGGTATTAGGTTTTAAAGAACATCTAATATGATCGTGTAACAATCTTCATAGTGATCGGTCAAGATATTTGTGAGATCTCCTTCAACCGCTTAAATTATAGCCTTAAGTAGGTATGAAAAAAAAACTACGTTTAAAAAAACCGACTTCAAAAACTGAAAAGTACAAAATAACTTAAAATACTATCATTTGTATGTGCTATGTGTTTTATTTGTATGTGCTATATGTGTTTTTTTTAACAGTAGTTTTTTTTTTTTTACTTTTTAACATTACAGACCCACATCGGTTGTTCTATTAGTAGCGGGACTTGAGTTACTCGTTCATTTGTCGCACACATACTTAATGCTAATTTTAGACTTATATGGTTTTGTCATGGGTGCCATTGTCAGAACTGGACCAAATTACCACACGGGAAGCACCAGCTTACAAATAAAAAAGAATCATTAAAATCGCTTCGCCCAGTCGAAAGTTATGAGGTAACAAACATAAAAAAAAATACAGACGAATTGAAAACCTTCTCCTTTTTTGAAGTCGGTTAAAAATATTATTACAACGCCATTATTAATACACATATAGATAGATTTAGACACATATTTATTTAAATACTATTACCATTTAACAGATTAAAGGAATTTCATAGGCAATTTGGCAGATCATTCGGAAGTCCATTGGCTTATAAAGGTCCGGCGTGAATTTAAGAGAATCAATTAAAAATTACAATATTCTTTGCTTGAATGTGGGAGTCTTAATAATCGGATCAGGTATCACTAGGAGAAAAGGCAGCAAGGCGGTCCTGAGAAACGCATAACACGTGATCGTTATCCTTTTTGAAAACCGTGGGGCGTGGCGATTATGCCAACAAACCCTCTCATGGTTGACTACGCAGGCGTCTTATTAGACGGCTAAGGTCAAACGGAAAAAGGTTGGATGGTGAACGATAATAATTATTGGCACCATTTTACAGTAAATAAAACATTTACTACTGGTATCAGTTTTACAGTAAATGTCTAACTAGTATCGGTTTTAAAGATATAATAAACATTGCCATAGACTACATTTAGCAATTCAAGGACAGTTAAAAATTATTTTCTCTTATCACTAAACAATGAACACAAAATTCTCCACCGAGTAGTTAAAGCCATGTCTCCAAACGTTCATGTTCCAACATGAAGTTATAATTATATCATGTTTACGGTTGAAAAATGATTGTCGCATGTGTGATTCGAACCCACACCTATTGGCAATTCGTTCCAATCGTACTAACACTTAGACGAGTGTGAGTTATAACAATCAAATTTTTACTCGTATTATTTTGTCTTTATGGGAAATGTGTGCCATCTACCGGACAGCGGTTACATATTATACCGATTTAATACACAATATTTTTTTTAGAATTCGACCTATACGGAAAACTAAGTTACATATGATTATGATACCAAATCGTTTTTATTGTAATAATAAAGCTAAACTGATCTATATATAAGAGTAACTAATATTAGACAATGAATCCAATCCTCTAGAACATTTAAGAAAAATTATATTGCTGATTTTGTGTTTGACAAATCACAAATCGCACTCCTTTTAAAGTAATGACTATGCAGATATAACTTTATTTTATGGATAGGTCGAATCACTATTCGTTCATAAATAAGTTGGTGTAAATAACCTAGCTTTTAAATGCTAAATATGAAGTCAAAATATACAGCGTGTAGCGTCAACAACTGAAGATTTGGTGAAAGTCACGGGGAGTCGTTAGTTACTGACGGCACAAGACAGGTTCTATAGGGAAAGCCTACGTCCGGCAATGGATGGCGAAAGGATAAAAGATGTATATGTATATAAACGCATTATTATAGATAATAAGCAAATATACTCAAATATATTGACTATAGATCGATTAGCACATAGGTTCTTATGCGTGGATCTTTATAATAAACGTATTATGTATAGTGAGGACTCATAGCCTTACTCATCATCTAGTCATTATTATTTTAACTTTTATACGTCCCACAGTTGACCTCGAATTTCCTCCACAATAGGATTACTTATTAACCAATCCTTCTTCTTGTTCACGCTGTGGAAATGCATTTACGCACTGTCCCCCGCTGGTGACAGACGAGAGGGTATGTCGGACTCGTCGGCTGACTTTTCGACCGAAATACTCACTAAAACCACTGTGGTCCTTTCCGCGCTTTTACGAGCTGCCGGAGAGGTCGTCTATTGAGATTCTATCCCCGACATCCCAACGCTAGGCCATCTGGCCACGTCCTGTCGAAAAAATGCGGTTAGTTAGTGCCTTAAACGTTTTGTGTGTTCCATCCCTGTCAAAGGGAGTGCTAACCGTCTCTCCTTTCAATAGAGACACCTATTAACTTATCTACTGCCGGTACTACCTACTATGGACCTATTAAAATTATCTTACTATACCACGCTGATTAGACGTGTCGATATAGGGTTTTATTTCCAGTTTTCTTTCTCTTGCATATAACATCTATGCAACACTAGAGTATTTGAATATCATATTATTTGACAGCACAGATTGCGTAGATCAACTTGACGAGTGTCATAGGTTCGATCCATACTCTGTGCGATCCACAAATTGCTGTTCCAAATCTGGATTTAATTTATGTCCGTTAATTATATGTTTGTAAAGTCTCCAGCAATACAAGGATTGTTGTCTTAGTGCTTCATAACACCTACCGCGATCGCCAATCCGCCTGCCAAGCGTGGCGATTATGGCCTTATTCCCCCTCAAAAAATATGGATGCAAATGGCATTCTCGTGGGGAGGCCTATGTCTAACAATGAACGTTTAAGTTCTAAAGGATGGATGCCTGAGTGCAGAGCGTTATAAAAAAAAATATAAAATAAAACTTATCAAAAAGGTAGAGGTGAATTGTATTCTTAGTCTGTTACTACACAGAATAATCTTAGTATGCATTTAATATTAATTAAAGCAATACTACTGTATGGTTTGGTTTAAAAATATAATGTATGACTACCCCTTACCTCCCCTTTTTTCGTAAAAACCAAATGAGGGATCGTGAGGAGGAGCTACAAAAACAATTACCTGCGAAATTATGAACATTAATTACGAAGAGTGCTAAGTGCTCCAAGCCAAATTTTCTGGGTGGGTTGGGATTTTTATTAGTAGGCAGCGGCCTAGTTAGCCACCAAAGTCAAAGTTCGGGTTCCGGTGGCCCGCTCGCACGGCGAAGAGAGGCGCTTTGCGGGATGAGCTATGCGCCGTCTCTTCCGTCACCCCGGATAGATTTGGCGGGGTGTGACGATCTAAATAGCCCACCACAAAAAAGAAGCGGCAGTAACATTTACCATCAGGTGTACTGCTTGCTCGTCTGCCACCAAGAGGAATAAAAACAAATTAAAAATAAAAGGTTGAAAGGTTGCAAGAAGAGTGTGTAAGAGAAAAGTATGCAGAGGGTGTCCGAGAACGGCTGACGATGGCAAGCCAGCCGCAATCGGACATTGAAGAATGCTGGAGAGTATTGAAAGAGAGTATGGTAGACACAGCGAAAGAAGTATGTGGAAGTTCAAAGAAACATAGAAACACAAATGGTGGGATGTGGAAGTGGCAGCTTCCGTAGAGCAAAAGAAGAAAGCGTGGCTGGACTATGTCTCTTCTTTGAATCTGAATGACAGTATGACTGAACAGAAGAAAGAAATATATCGGCAATGTAAGAATGACACCAAGGCCTTAGTGAAAGAGAAACGTGATAGAGCAAGTATGAGTGCAGAAGATAGGCTGACTAAAAACTTCGAGACTAACACCAAACTCTTTTGGAGGGAGGTGAAGAAGTCTCGGGGTGGTTGGTCAGCCTTCAGAATGAATAAAATAAGGTCTAAAGGTGGAGACATTCTTACACAAACACAAGACGTGTTAAGCCGATGGAGTGAATATTTTGGCGATATGTATGCGGATACTACGGTTGGCGCCGGTGTCGCATGTGGTCTAGTAGATCAACATTCGGCGACGGCGTCCTCCGATGGCATCAGTACGGATGAAGTTGAATGGGCGATAAGAAGCTTGAAAAATGGTAAGGCAGCGGGCATTGATATGGTGTCTGCCGAGATGATCAAGCTTGGTGGCTCCTGTGTCCGGGAGGCGTTCCTGTTGCTCCTCAATTTATGTTGGAGCTCGGGAATGGTTCCCGGGGACTGGAATAGCGCAGTCATTGTGCCTTTGTTTAAAAACAAGGGTTCACGTTATGACTGCGCAAATTACAGAGCCATAAGCTTGACCAGTTTGGCAGCAAAAGTGTATGGTAAAATTATTGAAAGGAGAATGAGGATGGTGTCCGATGGTTTACTGTGTGAGATACAAGGAGGTTTCAGGAGTGGAAGGGGATGCATGGATCAAGTGTTCTCTCTGCGCAACATTGTGGAGAAGCATCTGGCCCTAGGTCAGAGGGTTTTCTGCAGTTTTGTGGATCTGGAGAGAGCATTTGACACGGTTGTACGAAAGGAACTTTGGGACATTTTACCGGAATATGGTATTAACGGTAAACTGCTGCAGGCTGTGCAATCCAGTTACATGGGCTGTAGAGCCTGTGTGCGGCTGGATGATGGAATGTCGCCTTGGTTTGACGTCAATATCGGCGTTAAGCAGGGCTGCGTTCTATCAGCCAGGCTGTTTATCATATATCTGGATAAATGTCTCCAAAGGTTGAACGATATGAATGTGGGAGTCCAGATGGGTGACTCAGTGGTCTCTGCTCTGCTTTATGCAGATGACGCAGTCCTGCTGGCACAGTCAGCGACTGACCTGCAGACCCTAGTCGACACAATGACAGAAGATTGTAAGAAAAGGGGTCTACGCGTGAATGTGAGCAAAACCAAAATAATGGTCTTTGAAAGAGATGAAGCCAGAACAGATGTAAGAGTAACAATAGGTAATGATGTACTAGAGCAAGTGGATGAATTTGTATATCTTGGATGTGGATTTAGCCGAGATAGACGGTACACCACTGATATAGAGCGAAGAGTGAATGCGGGAAATAGAGTGAACGGAGCGTTGGAGCAACTTCTCGGCAGCCACCACCTCAGCCAGAAGGCACGTGTAGCAATACATAACGCAGTGCTTGTCCCAACATTACTGTATGGAAGCGAGAGTTGGGTATGCAGAAAAGAGTATGAAAGTAAAATTAATGCGGTCGAAATGCGATCTCTTCGGAAAATCTGTGGAGTTAGGCTGACCCATCGCATTCGTAACGACGACGTAAGAGAGCGAGTAGGTATGAAAGAGAGTATTGGTGTAAAGATGCGAAAGGGAATGCTTCGATGGTTCGGACATGTGGAAAGAATGCCGAACGAACGTCTGGTTAAGAAGATATACAATGCGAAAGTGGAAGGATGTAGGTACCGAGGGAGACCGAGACTAACCTACCTAGACCAGATCGGTCATGTACTGAAGGAAGGTGGAGTCAAGAGTCTCCGAAACCGGCGAGCGTGTATGAAGAGAATTATGAATGTTGAGGAAGCGAGTGAAGTATGCAGAGATAGAGTTCTCTGGCACTCTGTTCTCTCTGCCTACCCTGCAAGGGATATGGCGTGATGATATGTATGTATGTATGTAAAAATAAAAGTAGTAGACCAAATATGATAGATAATAAGGTCAATATTGATCTAAGAACAAATTAGCACATTATCACACAATATTTGAATGGTGATAGAGTAAGATTAAGAATTCACTGTCCTCTTTCTTGTTCGGCGGAGAGATGGCAAAGAATATCATCATCATTCTCCTACTCTTATCCCAATTACTTGGAATCGATACAATATGTACTCTTCTTTCATAGTACATATTGTAAAAGTTATTGGCAATGGTTTTACGACAAGCCGCCTACCAGATGTCAACCCTCCTTGGGAATGTAATTGTTGACCAAACGGCATCAGATGAAGTTGGCCCAGGTCGTTATAAGGCGCTTAGTCGTCTTTTATGACATCCACAGCAAGCAAGTAAGGGTTGGTAGTATTCGTAGCCGCTACCACACAGCTCTATGACTAAGAATATGATATGCGAATAATAGATATTATTATACAAGGGATTGAAATTTCGAAATAAAACCTATATCGACACGTCTGACCAGCGTGTAATAGTAATAAATATTATAGTAAAATAATTATAGAATAAGAGAGGAATATAGGTAGGTACATAGACCACATACATGCTTTAGAAATAGTAATAGAAAAATACCAAGAGCAACAAAGACCTCTCTACATTGCGTTTATTGATTATCAAAAAGCCTTTGATACTGTCTCTCACGAAACTATATGGGAAACACTAAGAGTACAAAATGTGGAGGTCAAATACATAACTATACTAAAACATATATACGAAAACTGCACTAGTAGAGTGAAACTAGAAACCATTGGACCAAGCTTTCCAGTGCGCAGAGGTGTCAGGCAAGGCGACCCACTCTCCCCAAGACTTTTCATTGCAATATTAGAATCCATCATAAGTAAGCTAGACTGGGAAAAACAAGGCTTGTACATCCACGGCAAATATTTGAACCATTTAAGATTTGCAGACGACTTAGTATTACTATCAGAAACAAGCAGCCAACTACAAAATATGACAGAAACTTTACACGAGGCTAGCATACAAGTAGGTTTGCAAATGAATGTAACAAAAACGAAAGTCATGACCAACTACATAAGATCAACAATAAAAATCGAAAACGATGAGTTAGAATATGTCGAAAAGTATATTTACTTGGGTAAACAAATTGGATTCAGCAGCGACAGAAATTATTAAGAAATAGAGAGAAGAGTAAAAAGTACGTGGAATAAATATTGGAGTTGCGAAGAAATATTTAAGAGTGATATGCCTATAATACTTAAGAAAAAGGTGATGGACTCATGCCTTATTCTATGCCTGACATATGCATGCCAGACATGGGAATTTACAAATAAAATAAAAACAATATAACTACATGTCAAAGAGGAATGGAGAGGAGCATGCTAAATATTAAAAAGATGCATAAGATAAGACACTCAAAAATAAGATCAGAGACGAAAGCAATTGATGCACTAAGCCACGCATAAAAATTGAAGTGGAATTGGGCGGGTCATGTAGCGCGCCTCACAGATCATAGGTGGACGAAAACAGTAACCACATGGAGAGGCCCACCAGGCAAACGCTACAGAGGCAGACCCTACGCTAGATGGGATGATGACATCAAAAAAATCGCGGGTCCACAATGGATCCAAATAGCCCGGGATAGAGAAAGATGGAAAGCCTTGGATAAGGCGTTCATCGGAGAGGTTCCTGATGCATACTAATTGCAAACACAGTTAAAATATACAATTAAGATTAGGATTAGTTAAAATGTATTAAGATTAAGTTAAAATATATACCTAGTTTTATAATTGTGTCAGGAAATAAATAAGGCTTAAATAAATAAATATATAATAGGTAGGTACATAGGCAGGTTATTAGGTAATTCTATTGTAGAAGAGATTAGTACATACTTTATGTATGTTAATTTCTCTCTCATTGTGTAGGATGCTCGATAACACAGCTGTGGGACGTATTTACACTTTTTTTTTTTTTTTTTTTTTTTTTTTTGGTAGGCTATGGCCCGGTCACACGTCGCCCGTACCTTCCGGGGCGACGACATATTTACACTGATAAAATTATGATATGATTACATGTTGGTTAAAGCAGTGTGACTTTAAATTTCAATTCATTTTGTTTTCTTTTTTAACTTAAAAAAAAAGAAATACTTACGTACGCGTATGAGAAGTTATACTTCTTTGGCATCATTAAAAATAGTTTTTTATTGCATACAAATAATTAATTACAATAAAATAATAAGAGGACTGGAAAAGGATAGGATATTTTTTTCACTAATATTTACGAATAGTAAATAATATTAATCAAAATATTCAATTTAAATCACTACTGAATATAATATTAGCATATATGTATATAATTGGCACTTGTATGAAACTAAAACAAGTGTTGTGAATGTAGAAACTAGAAAGAGGTTTCATTTCTATTTTGTTGGTAGTTTTTTTTCGAGACTTAATGTTCTATTTTGCGGGCAACATCAACCTGCTACTTTTGTGTTACAGTGATGCGCGCGCATTTTAAAATTTCACTCTCATCATTTTGTCATAATGCGTCTAAGGAAGTATAACTTTAAAAAAATGTTATATATGGAGACTCATAAATGGCTTTATGTTGCTATTTACGTCATCATTGCAATACTTCTAGTTGTCAGTTTAAAATAAATATGTATATAAATTTATTTCAGTTATGTTATGAATTTACTGTCCTTAGTGATATTTTAGGATGACCGCGAGAATGAAAAAGTTGAAATCCTTATTCCAACACTAAATGGAAAACATCATAGAATTTATTAAGTTAGTACGTTTTAAACTTATTAAGTCCTGTTCTAATTTTGTTAGAAACTTAGCTTATAAAAACATTCAACGTCTTCTAATAATAACTATTAAAAAAAATAAGTTTTTAACTGACTAATTAATCCGTACGTAAGTACAATTAATCCAACGAGTGTTATCCTAATAAAAGTGTCCTAAATACATATTGGGTTCTTTCACCTGAATAAAGCGTAGAGAAAGTGATGATTCAGCCTTTGTTGTATGCAACAATATGAATATACAGAGGTAGTAGAATTGACGTACGTGTAGGTACATAGTGGAATCGTTGTGTTTTGATACCGTAATAAGTCTGAATTCAAGTTTTATCATAATAATTTATATTTTATTAAATTTCGTTTTTTTTTATCGAAACTTAGGCAACGGATCCATCAAATACAAGACCTGGGAAATTTAAATCAATATAAAAAAAATATAACTTTGTAAAATTTTCTTCATAGCTTCTAACAAAATATTATACATTTTCATTTGAGTAGCTTATAGTCATTGTCTGTCAGTAAGTCGTTATTATTAGTTACGTTGACAACCAAATTAACGATTGTTCTCAGAATTTTGTAGTACCTACACAAAAAATACACATAAAATACTGATTTATCACATTCGCATCAATTTAGCATTTTCACCGTTTTACATTACGTAAAAACCAGCAAAATAATTCAATATGATAGTATAAAATACTAAAATATTAAATAAAATTTAAGAACAGCGCATGCCATTTTTACATTTCCGCCAAAACTTTACTTGAGTAATAACAATATTATAAAGTAGCTGTCTCCGTAGCTAGCGCAAACTATTTACTAAATTACTTATTAGTACTTTTTTTGAATATCCACCTATCATTGATAAACCAAAATGAGCTGTGGATAAAATCCTGCGTGCGCCACTTTAACAAGAATACATATTCTTAAAAAAATAACTAACTATATAGTTCATAAAACAACTGACAGATTGGCGGACGAAAAATGGCAGTGGAATAACAGGTTTCCGTTGGCAACATAAGAAAAATAGCAATAGATGTATTATAAAACTTAATTGTAAAACAAATAAGAGATAATTACTAGCAGGATTTGCATCCTCATTGAATATCCCTTCTGATTGCCGATGCTTTCAATTGTTTGGTGACAAAGTGGTTTGGAGGTTTAGTCAGGAATAACTAGGAGATTTAGCTAGGATTTGGATTTGGAGTAATCTTTGCCTATCCGGTTATGGCATTTGCTCTCCTTTAAGAACTATTTCCAATAATGATCATCGCTAGGCTGATCAATGACTAGTAAAAAAAAAAATGGAAAAAAGACAAACACACTGAGTTTCTTGTCGGAATTTCTCAGCATGGTTGCGTGCGAGCCGATAGTAGTTATACAGGATGGAATTTTGTAATGCCACCCGAAGGAAAAGTACTCTCAATACTGTAGATAGAAAATTTTATTCAAAGAAAACATTCCTTTAGTTTTGAATAGAAAGAAAACGACATTCAAAGATTTTCAAAAAATCGCCTACCACACCTAGGAATCGAACAGACTAAAATCTGTAAAAATTACAACCTTTAACTTTATTGCATCGATCGTTAGGATTAATTATAAGGATGAAATCTCTCTAATAAACATGATGAATTAAATGACAGGAAAACCATGAAATCTTAAATTACAAATTCGATGAATTCAGTAAAAGCTCTTTGACTCAAAGATCCATCTGTTTACTTATGTATGTTACTAACAATCAAGTAAGACTTTCTTTCAACGTTTGGTGCGGTATTATGAGAAATATAATTGTGTTAGTCCACGTGTACGAAGGTCATTTAAACTCTGTCAAATGTCTTGAAATATTGGATCTCTTAAGAAATTAGTTAAATAGCTTCCCCGAGCAGAGCGAAACCAAATAATTCCACAGTAAGATGGTGCTACTGACCCTGACACCCGCAGAGAGGCTAACCGCGTGACGGCGACGCCCTGGCAGTTAGCTGGGGCATCGACGGGGGATGTTATCCGAAAGAGTAACCCGCCGGGCTGGCCACGGATGGCAAGGAAGCGGTACCAGTGGCCGGCCCAATAGCGATGGGGAGGGAATACGGTGGGTTATGGGGCCACACGCTGCCCTTCCGTCACCCCGGACAGAACGGGCGGCATATGTCTGGACATAGGCTACCCAAAAAAAAAAGTAAGATGGTGCTTCAGCCCATAACAGTAGAATCACTACTGCCTACATTAATAACCATTTAAAAATACCTGGATTCGTACAAACGGCACGAACAGAGGGCCTGCGAGATCTCCAGATCTCATCCCTTTAATATTTTTTTTCTGCGGATATGTGAAAAATCAAATTTACCTACATTAAATCTTATACAAATGTAAACAAGTTGAGAGTTGAAGTTTAGGATACGATTTATAATATGTTCCACAACACGTTATTAAAGGTTACTAGAAATGAATTCGTTAGAAAATACATTTGTGTATCCAAAAAATGGAGCCCATTTCGAGCAACTAATTAGTTAGTTTACCATTTTTTGTAAATAATTAAAGATTTCATAGTTTTCCTATCATTTAATTTATCATGTTTATTAGAGAGATTTCATCCTTATAATTGATCCTAACGATTGATGCAATAAAATTACTTAATTTTTACAGATTTTAGTTTATTCGATTCCTAGATGTGGTAGGCGATTTTTTGAAAATCTTTGAATGCCGTTTTCTTTCTATTCAAAACCAAAATAATGTTTTCTTTGAGCAAAATTTTCTATCTACAGTATTGAGAGTACTTTCCCTTCAGGTGGCATTATAAAATTCCATCCTGTATAGATTAATTTAAGGTAAAACTTAAAAATTTAGAATATTGATTGCTCCAGCAAAATTTATGTTTTTAATAAATGATTTGAATTTTAATTCCTTTGTGTTATGGAAATTAATTACAGTTCAACATATAGGCTTTACATTTAATAAGGCAGCGTATTGTCAATCATATTGGGATCAGATTTTTAACCTAACCCTTTTCCACGGAGCGACTGAATATAAATAGCCCAGAATGATATAGATATGATTAGACCAGATGTTAGTATAATTGAAAGTATCAACCTCCCACTGACAATCTAAATCGAAGGCCTGATATATCTCGACGCACAAATCTTACATATTTAAGAGATTATTTTTTAAAACTCATAAATAAGTGCGTTTTCTCATGACATTTTCCTTCGACCTTAAAGCAAGCTATAAATTCGAATGCACAAATGGTGTAATCGATCGACTGTTGCAATTTCCATGGGTTCGTTTTCCACTGAATTTGACTGTATTTGTGAACTAGCATTTTTGGATCGCATACAGTCGTGTGCTGGGATTGAATCTATACCAATCTATACCAGTATCGTACTCATATAGGTATATCGCCTAAATATTTTGTATCGAAGCAACCTGCAAACTTTCGCTGTATTTCATTGCAATCGTTTTAGGCACTCGAGTACTGCTTTGTTAATAATTAGTAAAATAAAAACCTCGTTTTCATATTTTTTTTTTTTGCAAGGCAAATTAAGAACCGAGTTTCGTCATCTCGTTAATTTCTATTTATGCCAGTTTCTTTTAAAATTTTCGGTACTTGTTTTTAAACAAATAATCATTAATATTTTAGAATCTTATAAATAGATAACTCAAATATAATATACTATATTTTTGTTAGATGTTAGATAGAGAAGCAGTAGGAAATGCATGTATTATACCCCGCGGCGCGCTAGAGAAACTTGTATTATGGTATTATTTCAAGTTATATTTCTTGCTGTCATATGTCACTGGGAATAATCGTTGATTTTATTAACTTATTTTTTTATATTATTAACTTGTTACCATACGGAAATTTTTTAACCAGTTGCCAATATTTCACTTATGCATCGTATATATTAAGTAAAAAAAAAACTAACGTAATAATAGCTGTAATGAGTAGCCAATTATAAAGTAATTGTTATTTAAAATCTCGTTTTCGCAATATTGTTTCAAATCCAAATGCGGTCAATCTTTAGTGCGGTCAATGTTTAAAAAAAACAGCTCTGTTGATCTTGTGTAGGCCTAGGTAAAGTACAAATCATAAATCATTGTTTATACATATCTATACTTATGATGACAGCTCATATTTTTTTTTATTGCTTATGGTGGCAAATGAGCAAGCAGCACACCTGATGGTAAGTGTTACTGCCGCCCATGGACCTTTGCATTACCAGGGGTACCTACAGCTAGGCCGCTGGCTACCAATGAAAACACATGTAGCAAGTTGAGATGCCGGCTTTCTCGTTTCTCGTCCAACTTACTCGTCATTAATTAATTTAAATATACTCCACGGACGGTTTAAAAATACAATAAGTCTTCACCCCCTGACATTGACATGTTATTCGTAAAAACTGATTAAAGAATCATCAGCGGAATTGGTAGCGGCACTATCCTAGGAAACTATGTTATAACGATGTTATAACATCAACTGCGATCGCCATCGCCAAGCGTGGCGATTACATACCCAATTACATTATTATTATATTGCCTTTCTATGTTCAACAGCAGACTTTAATGGGCAAAATATAACATTTTTCAAGATATTTTATAAATATTTAAGTTTATATATATACTTATAATGCGAATAATGGCAGTGTTCTGCTACTTATTATAATAGAGTTTGTTTGAAAATTATATTTTTTTTTGTCTTATCATCATTATACTGATTACTGAAACTTTTAGCATTTAATATGCTTAATTATTTATAAATAGCCGATTACGAAACGAAAAATGATGTCACAAGCGGAGTTCGAACCCGCACCTATTGGCAGTCCGGCCCAATCGTGCTGCCACTTACACCACCGTGAACTATTGTAGGACATGCAAATCTCGCTTCGTATCATATTTACGTCTTCAAGGTGACGTGTGCCATCTACCGAACAATGTTTACACATTGTAAAGGCTTAATATTTCAAACTTTACAGTTAGAATTGTATTAAACGATGACACAACCTTGTTATTCAAATTACTGAAATTTGACATCATTTTTCGTTTCGTAATCGGGTATTTATAAATCATCATACTGGTTATAAAACACTTATGAGGATGATGATGGAAATAAAGTAATTTTGATGGAATCTATATGGTGACAGAGTAAGCATACAATGCTTATACAGTCACATTGTATGCTTACTCTGTCATCATCCCTTTCTTTCCCATGTGATGCTCGTAAAAGTACGCTAAATAACATCATCAAAGAAGGAAACATTAAAATAAAAATATTAAACCGTCTGACCGGTGGGTCTATAATACGGTAGATGAATTTCTTTCCAATAGTGGATGAGGCTTGAGCCCAGCTGTAGGAAATGTATGAACTAAGATGATGATGAAATTTAGAGTACTATCAAGAAATGAAGTAGAGATAAATAAATTGATGCTGTTCTAAGATTTTTATTCATATTATGTCGCTTAAAGTTTGTAATAAAATTGAATTAGCGAATTGTATCGGGCTGGACGTTCTAAAATATGAAATGAATACCAAGTTTACCCAGATCGCATTTGTAGACATCATTGAATGAGTATGGCATATGTATTGTGATTGAAAATAACTATTGAATCAAAGAAATGACAACACACAAACATTTTTTAAACCTAATATGTAATCCTACTAATATTATAAATATGAAAGCTTGTGAAAATGTTTGTATGTTTCTTATTCAATCGCGTATGAACCGTTGAACAGATTTGGATGAAAATCGTCACATAGAAGGACTAATTTCTTGATTAACACATAGGATACTTTTTGCCTTTGTAATATATTCCCTTGGGATGATATTTCAACTTTGGGAAAGTTACTTTTTACGCGGACAAATCGGGGGCAAAAACTGGTAGATAATATTTTAAACTTTATAAGAGCTCGTTCATCTCCGCAACGCATATAATGTAAATCCAATAAATCATTTCATAGTAACAAACTTCAACGTGGAAAGAGCAATGACCTCTTGAAATTTTCAGTCAGCTCAAAATATATTCCACCAAAATTCTTTCTCAATTGATAGTCACGTAAAATGTTAGTCGACCGCATCTTTCATTATACTTTTATTCTTAAATATTTGTAAGCCGATTTTAATGATTGTTATTCTAACACACAATCTGTTGAACCGCTGACAGTTTCTGTTAATATTTTCTAGTTTATTTGTATCTATATACAAAATTAAATTTCATAAAATAAATTTTATTTTACATTTTATCCTAGATTGATCGATAGTTTTTGTAGTGGTCCAGTGATAATGTCTGATATCGCTAACTGTACTAAAACTGCGACTAAAACATCGTTTAATAAATTTACTATCAAGTTTTGTACAATAATGACTTGGCTTTTTAGACAGTAAATTATTTTCGTTCTTCACTTTACGGATCAAGAGCGATAACAATGCAATCGATAACATTGGATACCTCTCAAATAGAATCAAAAGAGAAGATAATACTTAAAGAAAATGATTTATAGAAATTTATAGTACTGTTAACTTCTTAACCATTAGAGTACAGTGTATTATAATACCGTTGTTCGTATTTGGCTATTAAATTTAGAGTACTTCAAGGCAACGTCCTGTGTCCCATATTTTCATACAAATGATATCCATGATACCATTGATAACGAAACAAATATTCAAAAATACAAGTAGCGTATTTTTTATGTACTCATAACAATTTTAAATTATCATGCTCACTTTTAGCGCGAAACTCTCTCATAGACTAAACAAAGCTTAAGAAAATTACTCGACGGAATGGCTAAATAATAATTTGCTTACATTGAGCACTGAGAAAATAAAATTGGCCCAGAATATACATCATAAGGGATTTACTTTTATTGCGCTTTCACGAAATATATTTTTAAATTTCTTTTTTCATAGTTTAATCTATTGTTATCTAAATAATCTTTAATATTTTTCTGTGCTCAACGTATATAGAGTACTTTGAATAGCCGAAGGGACTTCCACACTACCACACATATTTTGCTGTAATCAGGGCTCCCAACCCAAAGTATAAAACAGGACTCTATTAACTAAGACTCCGCTGTCCGTCCGTCTGACTGTCAACCGTGATAGTTAGATAGTTGAAATTTTCACAGATGATGTATATCTATTGCCGCTATAATAATAAATACTAAAAAACAGAATAAAATAAATATTTAAAAGGACTCCAGTACAACAAACCTAATTTTTTTGCCGTTTTTATAGATAATGATACGGAACCCTTTTGAGCTCGAGTTCGACTCGCACTTGGCCGGTTTTATTTTTAGTCTCATCTGACTAAAGATAAGAATGTTAACGGTAATTAGATCAGTTCAAGACTTTATGAACAAATCCGATGACATCTTATTTTCATTATTTTTTAAGCCATAATTCGAACCTTTTCTTTTTCTCCGCAAAGTGGACCATGGATGTGGTCGCGCCCCGACAAATCGGTCCGGGGCGACAGAAGAGGCGGCACGCAATCCAATGGACCCACCCTGCAAACACCTCTCTTAGTCGTGCGAGCGGGCCACCGGTACCCGATCTTTGTCTTCGGTGGCCCCATAATTCGAACCTAGAACATCACGTTCGGTATTGACATACTTACGCCATTTATTCTATATATATTTCATCTATAAATATAAAATTACATATTAAAAATGTTATAGTAGGCCGCGGTACTTTCTTACATTGAATCTTTTTTCATCATCGGATTACGTCAGAGCAGAGTACATAGACTTTTTACAAACAAGTAAAAATATGTTTACTGCGCTGTCGACGAAATAGATAACTAACAGTCGCTGTGTTAGTATTTCATCAGGATTAGGGTCAATTAAAGTACAGAACGGACAGTAATTACCATGTACATACATCTAGTTAAACAGGTAGATAGATTGTAAGATTATAAAGCCGTCTAAATCTCCGATACAACGCCGGGTATTTTGCTCTTACTGATCTACGTAGTGCACAAGTTCGATTCGTTTGTTAGTTGATATCTTAATAGATGTTATTTAAAAAAAAATAGCTGATATGTATGCAATAACGCTTGATCTGAATTGATCATAACGTATCAAGAAGTATTTTATAATAATATTAAATACTGTCAGGATTCGCGTTCCTGTCAGTTGAAGTTAATTTTTTATATCGTTTAAGTTTATGATAATTATCATAAAGTTAAACAATATAAAAAAATCACTATAATATATTATAATTTATTGTATCTAGATTTATTGTATTTAGACTTATTTTAGATTGATGCCACTTCATAAAAGTAGGAGTTCGTTCTTAACTCATCGCAATCTTTATTTTTTTATGTATGTCCGCTGATTACTCGAAGTCTTCTGGGCCGATTTGAAAAATTCTTTTTCTTTTTCGATAGAGTATACTCTCCATGATGAGATCCTGGAAAAATTAAAGGTTTCGTTCAAATTTCATATGCACACTTGAAACGATTTGAATGCAGTACCAATAGCGTATATTATTTTTGCTATAAAGCCAGTGACTCTAATACCTTTTTTTCTATACGGTGGACTATGGATGCGTCTCGCCCCGCCAAATCGGTCCAGGGTGACGTAAGAGGCGGCGCGTGACCCCATAGACCCAACATGCAACTCCTCTCTTCGCCGTGCGAGCGGGCCACCGGTACCCGATCTTTGTCTTCGGTGGCCCGCCCGGCGGTTTACCCTCGCGGGTTCCTCTCGTCGACGCCCCGACAGCTGTCAGGGAGTGACTCTAATACCTAAGGACTTCATTAATTGTATTGTTGTTCTATTTTAGTTCCTCGGTATTTTAACGACGGTTTTTTTAGTCAAAAATCATTTATCAATACGACTAAAATTTCAAGTTATATATTTTTACTTTACTCGACAATTTTGGCAGACCAAAAAATTCTTGTAAAGAACTTGTATTATATCATATTCTTTTTTACCACTTTTCCTGCATTATATTAGATAAAATGCCTTTATAATTATTTAATATGTGTTATATTAAATAGTGTAAAGCACTAAAATTTTGAATACTTATAATCTGAGACTCCAAATACTTTCCCGCCAAAATCATGCGAACATTTTGTGTCAATCAAAATGGTGGTGTACTAACAAGTACACCTTATTACCAGAGTTAAATTCAGTGATTATTTAATTATTTATTATTATGATATTACAGCGACGTATCCATTATTTTATACCAAGCTAAAGTATAGGAATAGTTCATAACGATTTCTAGTGTATAAACGAGCAAGGTATAAAACAGTTAAAAAAAATTTTTTTAGGGTTTTTATACCATATATAAAAGCAACAACATATATTTCAATGTATGTTGAACTAGCTTCTGCCCGCGGCTTCGCCCGCGTAAAAGGTTACTTTCCTAAAGATTTTCATCCCCTATTTTTATTTTACCCCTTAAGGGTAATTAATGTCATATTTATTTATTATCCAACCAATGGCCTAAAAATAAGTTTCAAGCTTCTGGCTTTAAAAATGACGATTATTCCTTACAATTTTTCATCCCCCTTTACAACACTTTTTTTGCATTAAAAAGTAGCCTATGTCCTTTGTCAGGTTCTAGACTGTCTGTGTACCAAATTTCATTGAGATCGGTTCAGTAATTTTGGCGTAAAAGAGTGACAGACAGACAGAGTTACTTTCGCATTTATAATATTAGTAAGGATTTCTTAGTTAGAAAAATATACATATATTATTGCATTCGCCAAGTATTTAATTGTTTATTTTCGCTTGTTTCAGATTTAGGGTTCACAGAACCCCTTCGACTAAACGACTCGAGCTTGGAGCTGAAGAAGCCTTTTCTCAGCCCCTCGAAATATTGTAAAAATCGCTCCGTCACTGTCAGGCACTAAATCATATCTGCACTGCTCTTGTATATTAGTCGTATTGTTAAACGAAAACTCGAGAGAACACCCTCTATCCGTGGCCAAGACAGAGGGTTTTCATTTATGTACATTTTATATATGCATATATAAAAAAAAAGCAGGAAAAAGTGATCTCTAGCGTGACGTCACAATATTAATTGTGATCTTTTTTAAACTAATAATTACATAATTTTAATTGCTTTGCTGTTTTTAAATCGCATTTTAAAGCGTATTGCCCGTTTTAAGATAACTATTTGTATTGTAAAATTTGTAAATATAATAAAAAAAATATATTAAAAAAAAAAATTTACTGTGACATTGCGTGTAGTAACTATAATACTAGTCATTGTTCTAGTGTATTTATTTTAATAATATTCAATTTCGTTATCGGTAGTGGATAAACTAATACTATTGGTAGCTTTTCAGCTATATAAAGTATAAATATATCTATTGAATGCGAGAGTGCATTATAATAACCAAAGAGAGAATTAAAATTACATCTTTAAAAAGTAAAAAGTGAACTGTCAAAACTGACAGCAATATAACAAAATAATAGTGCTTGGCTGACTTAATATCGATCAAAATTAAAATCGACAAGATGCAGACCCAAATCGGTGTCGGTAATGAGTTGCAGAGGAGCTACAGGATGCAAGACTTTGCATCGCCAGGTGTGATCATGAGGGAGCGCAGTTTCATACGCCCACAATCTCATCATAATATGCACCACAATCAGGTACCTAATGTTTTATTTTTCTTTTAATTAATTTCTACTATTTGCTATTATTTTTGTTTATACCTCCATAATTGCAGTGCCCGGCGATAAATATTGCACATAGTTTGTTGGAAAGAGACCGTCGATTAATTTCGGTTTTGTAGAGCGTTGTCTCTATCACACACCAATTATTGTACAAGTTCAAGATAGTGTAGTTACACCTAAACTGAAGGATATCATCATCTCAGCTCATATAAGCCCCACTGCTTAGCGCGAGCCTTCGCAATATGAAGGAAATTGAACTACGACGAATTATAACCACGCTGGTCAGACGGGTTGGTAAAGGGCTTTTTTTTTCGAATTATCAATCTCTTGCTAATCTGTTATATGCATATTATATCTCTTAGACGTCTTTTATAACATCCACGGGTAAGAGGGAATAGTGAATTGTATTTTTACTCTGTGAATTTTATTTTTAGTCTGTGAAGAAGTAAAGGATAAAATCATTTTAATAAAACGTAAACTTGGAACAAAATATTATACTAATCGGTTTAATCGATACGATTTAAACAGATTAATTTTTTACTCCCTCACAAAATGGAGGATTGTACGCAGCAATTAGTTGAAGATTAGAACGCTTGTTTTTAATTGGACTAATCCCACCACATATTCCCATCATTGTAACTTCTATAAGCCAGGATCAATAATAATTTCCATAAATGATACCGAAGTTTGAGCTTCAAGGAGTTCCGGGAAATGATTTTTATTGTCCCGGAACTCGCAAAAAATTTAATTAAAAAAAAATAGACAGAAAGAGTTAGAATAAAACGTGTGCGTCTGCTAAGTGATAACTTAAACTAATCTAAGTTGAAATATTTAATATTGAAATTGTTTACTAACTTAACTTGAGAAAAGCTTAGGTTATTATTAAAATTTTTAGTGATTAAAAATATATTCTATGCTTAGTTACAATTCTTGAATATATACATATTCAAGAATTGTAACTAAGCATAGAATATATGTAGACAGTAGTAACATTAGAATTTTGTGTATATACATTATTAGTATCATTATTTAATCCTATAAAGCGGCCGTTACGCGTTACGTAACGAAGCGGTTTACCCTCCCATAAGAAGTTATCACTTCAAAAATCGTATTATCTGTAAGGGTCTGTAAAATATTATTATGTATTTTAAATGTTAAATTACATAGACGTTATTTTTTTTTAAATATAACCTGATATAAAAAAATCATTGACACGAATATTTATTATACAGTTAGCATATTGCGGATCTGATTAGACTTTGAAGGTCTTGCATAAGGATTTATACAGTAAAGTTTACACGTAGGCGATCAAGATTCAGTTAAATTCTTACGCCTACATTATAACATTAACGTTTGCACGACTCGATAACTTTAATATTAATTTAGTAATCAATAAATTACAATGTCAATCCTTAATCGTATATTGAATACGAATCGATTAATGAACTTATATTTTTAGTGATGTTTAAGTAGTACATAATATTATGTACTACTTAAACATCACTAAAAATATAAGTTCATACGTTATATGTATGTGGATACTATCTGGAATTAGTTATTTCTATAAAAAAAATACGATTTAATTTAATATATTTTCATAAATATTATCAAGATTTATTTATATTAAAATTTAATTTGGAACTAAATTATATTTCTTTATTTTTTTCTAATATATTTTTAAATGAAGGCAAATACGAAACATTTAATCTCCTATGTCAACCCGTCTCGTAAGCGTCTAGAAGGCTAACTGTCCTTGTTTGGAAGAGGGGCATATGAAACAGTCAGAAACATTAAGAAAAGTAAAAAGTATTAAATTTTGTAACTTGTTATATTTTTTACAAAGAAATTCGTTATTATGTGCAAGTGTATTTTAGTGGAAGCGAACAGAAGTTTCTAGCAAAAACATTAAACAATGAATTAACATTTTGATCATACTCATAATTAATTTTAAATTAAATAAAGTATAATTTACAACTAACGTAAAATAACATGAAACATAGAACCTCCTCCTTTTTTGAAGTCGGTTAAAAATGAGGTTACAGTTTTATAACGACAATTTAAGGAATATTTTTCTCCATAAAAGTCTTAAGTCTAGTAACGAAAAGGTATTTTAGGGATTTATTTGTAACATACACATTTACGAATACATTGTGTGTGAAATTAATTGTGATGCACCTTATTAAAATAATCTGCATAACGACGGAGTAAGAATACAATTCACGGTGAATTGCATTCTTATTCCGTATATCTTACTTGCGGGTGGCATAAAACGCGACTAGAGGATTATAATATGCTTATAAGATCTGTGCAAGAGAAGAAACGCTTGAAATAAAACCCTATACCAGCCCGTTTAATCAGCGTGATTCAGAAAGTCAATTTTGCTCCCCATTATGGCGAAGGCTTGAGCCCAGCAGTGGAACGTATATGAGTTCAAATGAGGATGATATGGTCCCTAAAATGTTGTACATACATACATACATATCATTACGCCATATCCCTTGCAGGGTAGGCAGAGAGAACAGAGTGCCAGAGAACTCTATCTCTGCATACTTCACTCGCTTCCTCAACATTCATAATTCTCTTCATACACGCTCGCCGGTTTCGGAGACTCTTGACTCCACCTTCCTTCAGTACATGACCGATCTGGTCTAGGTAGGTTAGTCTCGGTCTCCCTCGGTACCTACATCCTTCCACTTTCGCATTGTATATCTTCTTAAAATGTTGTATGTATACTTTAATTGTAATTATAACATTGTATATTTTTCACAGTTCCCCAACAATGGAAAAAGAAGGAGTATGATTCTTACAAATGCTAAAGGGAAGCCTACATTGGAAATATATAGGCCACCAGGTAAGTTTCATCGTCATCTGTTTAACTGTATATACTTCCTTTATTTACTTTACTTTTCACTATTAATTAGGAAACACACACATACACACATTTACGAGTATATAGGCTGTTAATTAGACATTTTAAAACATACTTAAACAAATATTAAATGAAAAATTACCTATTTCTCTACACTAAAAAAAATTGGCTCATCATCATTCTCCTGCTCTTGTCTCAATTACTTGGGTCAACGCAATATGTACTCGTACGTATTGCAAAAGTTATTGCCAATAGTTTTATGACCGGCCGCCTGCGTGACGTTAACCCTCCTTGTGAATGTAATTCTTGACCAAACGGCATCAGGTGGAAATAAAGCTTTTAATCGTCTTTTACGACATCCAGGAGCACAGTAAAGGTTGGTAGTATTCATAGGCCGCTACCACATAGCAAACACTGAAAAAAAATAGCTACAATTTAATAAAAACACTGAAAAAACGCTACAATTTAATAAAAAATATAGTAGTGTTAACTTTCAATAAAAATATAAATTATAGTCTATAAAATATAGCTTGATCTCTGTGACAGTTCTCACTAGTCCCGCACGCTTACGATGCAGTCCGTATTTTTGTCGATAAAATTCCTTATTTTTTAAAGTTATTTGCTACTGCAATTGAAAAACAATGCATGAAAATATTATTGAACTTCAATCAAATGGATGTATAAATCGATTATAAATTTAAAACAATTTATGAAAATCTTATTGAATTTAAATTAATGGATTTTATTTAATTTAAACTAAAGCTGTTAATTAATTCTTTTATTATTCGAAAGGAATACATCCAAGTTCATCGTCACTATTATCATCATCGCTGGAGCATTCCTATAGGTTGATGATGAGTTCTTGGTCACAGATTATTTCATGAATAATCATGTTTATTTTATAAAAGAAATTATGTTTTTAATATAATAGAAATGGTCTTATTAATATTATAACTGATGTCTGAATACTAAATTAACACAATTTACTTATTTTATAGAGTAACCATGTGGTTTATATAGGTAATGTATTGGTTTTACTTGTTTTATAAATAATTAATAAGAATGTTATCGATTTACGTTTATCGATTGCCCCATCTCTATCTTATTCTCAGTTCAGTATGATCTTGTACTTGCGTAAGCACCATACTTTTATAAAATGGTTATTAAGTATTTTAAAACATATGGTATTTTGGTGTAAATATTCATATTTTTATATTCATATTTTTATATTCATAAATCAGTTGAGATATAACTGGCACCTAAAGAATTCATATTTTCAAATATAGGCGATATAATCAATAGCGTGGTCCTACGACCTCGCTGTTGACAGTTTTCTGTCTACAGCCGCGGGCCGGTCCGTCCGGGGTAGTAGTACCACACCCTCGCAGAAGATCGACGTCTGAATAGTGGCAATGTGCTATTGCGCTTCGTTCGGTGAGAGAGAGAGCCGGAAGCGCAACTGGGTGGGCTCGGGGATTTTATTGGTAGGCAGCGGCCCAAGCTATATATATCCTTGGTATTGCAAAGGTTCATGGCCGGCAGTGACACTTACCATCAGGTGTGCTGCATGCTCGTTTAACATCATAAGCAATAAAAAAAAATCAAATTAAAATGGTAATAATGACGCGTATTCATAATTACTTCATCGGTTTTGTCGCTATCTGTCACAGAGATCAACCTACATTTTAAGGACTATAGTTATATAAACTGCGCGTGTTAATTTATAATTCTTATACATTACTGACGTTTTACTACGTACTTAATTTTTTTTATCATAGTAAATATTTTTATATTAATTTCTTATATTTTTTTAAATATTATTAATATGGCTATGTAATCTGTAAAAGCAAATAACGAAACTTCGCCATCCTCCTGTCCTTATCGTGATTTTAACATACATATTTTGAAATAAGAGCAAAAATATTTCATAGATTTAGCATAATTTTTAATACCTGCAGACAAGGGTCTGACGTCAATCTTTCTTAGGAATGTTATTATGGACCACACAACATTAGATAGAGTGAACGATATTGGACTCTTATGCCCATTTTCATCAACGACCCCTAGAGTTTAAGTAACACCCAAAGACTGCACAGATGGCGTAGTGGTTAAGATACCAACCTTCCGTGCCAGTTCCGTGGGTTCGATTCCGGCGCAGGTCAACACTTTGTGCGATCCACAAAGTGTTGTTCTGAGTCTGGGTGTAATTTGTCTGCGTTAATTGCATGTTTGTAAAGTCCCCCGCAATACAAGGATTAATTCCTTAGAGCGGGGTGGTGTATTTCTAAAAAAAAAAAAAAAAAAAATCACCCAAAGTAATGTAAATAACAAGTAATATTGATGTTATTTTTTTTAATTGCCTAAGTGTGTTATTACCCCGGAAGGACCAGCCCGCGGCTGTAGACAAAAAACTGTTAACAGCGTGGTCCTACCACTATGGTCCTACTGTGGTCCTCACTGTGGTCCTACACTATATATGTTATGTGTCATTTACAACGAATTAAACAGAAAAAAAAATTAAAATTTATTTAACATAAAAAATCATAATTTCAATCGTTATTTATATTGCCTTAGAAGTTACTTAAAATGAAAAGGTTTTTTTTATAAAAATAGGCATTAGTCGATTTATACGACACTATTTCGATTTCTTAGTATTTATAACCGCTACCGACGACACAAAATAATAGTAAATATATTCTGAAAATAGCTCTTGTATCAAACTACACTTTCAATTGATTTATAATTTAGTCTTTTATGGTCCAAGAGCCAGGTGAAAATTTGGTTAATTATTTCTTCTCGAGAGATAATTGGTGATACGCATCAGACAATAGTATCATGAAGCCTTATGACCGGCAGCTGAAGCTAAATATATACGTCAGCTGGCTGTATCTCGGTGGAAAAATCTGAAATAATTATTGAGTCGCGTAATAGATGGCGCTTTCATTGACATTAGTGGCGACAAAAAAAATCGAGAGTGGCCTCTCTATTTCCAATGTATTATATTACTCTATGATTGGTACCCTTCTTTTCTACTTCTAAAAATGTTTTCCAGTGCCCTCAACAAAAGGGTACCCCGAGCATGCGTACGACTAACCCCCTCCAAGCGTACCTTAATACTGTCTATGCTATGCTAGCGTGTATTGTTTGAATCTTTAAAAATAACAAGAATAATTAAAAAGACGTCATTTCCTCTCACATGAAAATTTGTGAGCTGATTTTAAATATATTTCTATGATAAATAAAAAAAATCAGCCAGCAGTAAGTCGAGGGAAACTTAGTCAGCTGATGCATTTAAATAGTCAGTAAATGCTTCTGGCTAACTTCTACGTAACGACCTTCAAATTATCAGCTGACGATTTTTCCACCGAGATACAGCCAGCTGACGTATATATTTATCAATAGTTACATATAAGCTATCATCAGGTAAATTTTTATTCGAGAGGATATCACTGAAAGTGAAGTTTTTTTTCCCATGATCGAGACATCAGCTGACGTACAATACACTATGTTATAGCCAGCTGATTTTTTTTTTGTTGAGATATTGAGTTAGCTATAATTTGATAAATTTTTAGCCGAGAGGAAATGAGTGAATGTATTTTCTTTTCTTCGAGCGTGGGAAGTTACAACTGCTCATCCCACCCACCGAGCCGCAGCTGACGTTCACGAGACTTTATGGTTCGATTTTCTGATGCATTTTACTAATTATCACTTGAGAGGAACTTGGTCATATATATCTGTTACTGGCTCTCGGACTATTATATTTTCACGACTTTATACCCAAACGTCTATCAACTTTGTCCTAAATAGTACTATTTGGGCAGCGAACCTGTTACGTCATAATATCAGACTCCATGCTTATTATTGATATTTTAGATGGTAGCACCCAATAATACTTTTTTTTTACTTGATCTAGAATTAGAAAAAAAAAAATTAGAGTCATGAAACTCATGAGCCATGCCACATACTCCACATTGGTTTAAAAATAATTGGTTGTGGTAATCTACTACATTCATCTTACTCCTTTAAATTTTTGTATAATTACAATATCTTCATAGCCTGTCCTTCCCTAGATATAATATTATTTTTTTGCAATTTTTGAATAATATCTACACGATCTGTGACAGGCCGAATGCAAACTTGGCCGCTAAATACGTAATATTGGCGCCAAAATTAAAAATAAACAAAACATCATATTTGGAACGCGTCGACAGTCTAATGTTTGTTGCGACAGGACGTGTTTGTCAAGCGAAGTTTTGTGGTATTTTTGTGATATGATAAAAGAAAGAAGTGAAAGATTATGTCTCGCTGTATCGTGAAACAGTCGTTAACTCAGCCGATGGCGGTATCTCCAGTGCCTGCGGTTGCACCTGTAGTGCCTGCAGCTCAAGTATCGCAGACATCTGTTACTCCTCCAGTATCAGTGTCACCGGTATCGATATCTGTGACTGTGACTTCTCCAGAGTCAGACGCGGATAGATCGGGTTTGTTTTTTATTTAGTTTTGATAAATTAATTCTCATTGGACAGGAAATGATACTCTTAGAGTGAATGTGTTTTGAAGATCGGCCAATCGACAATTAATTTTCAATGTTAGTTGGCGTTATTACATATGTATTTCCGTCACAATATAAATGTTTTAGTTCAATTGTATATTTAAAAGATTGCGGAGCGATATAAACTGATCGGTGTAGATATTTTTATTGGCTATGGATTTCCAATTGCCTATTAGCCAATCAGTAGGTTTCCTCTTCACGGGTTTCGTTTGTGTTGTCGTTCAAAGCTTCGGTTCCGCAGGTCATATTTTTTTGATATATCTTATCTTAAAAATAACTTTCACATTGTATAACAGTTTTCAGTATATTTGATTAGTTCTTTTTACAGCATAAATGACATAGTCCAAACAGAGACCTCATGTGCGGAGTGTTATGATTCGAATTCCCAGCGAGTTAAACACGGTGCTATTTACAAATTATTAGCACAAAAATAACTTATGGTGCAAACGTAAATTGTCTTATTAGAGATTCAAACCCACGATACTTGTAATGAAAAACCTCTACAACATAATACCTGCCACTATATAATTTCTACTTATCATAAGACTTTAATAACTTGAAACTTGAAGCTTGAGTTAAGTTTTTGCCTCCATATGATGTATGTTCATTTGCTCCTTCATAAATTTTAAATCACTAATCTTAATTAGACAAAACTCATATGTTTTGTATGACAGTAAGCCCGTGTTATACTGGATAAGAAAATAATATCCAACCCTTATTTACGTACAGGTATCGCAAAAAGGACACAACCAGGGGAAAATGGAAATCATATAACACCTATTGCGATTATCGTACAGATTACAAAACTATCACTTGAATTAGTGCTTTCTCTAGGGAACAGCTACGTCACACCGAAGTCAAAGATCGGGTACCGGTGGCCCGCTCGCACGGCGAAGAGAGGAGTTTCACGGTGGGTCTATGGGGTCACGCACCGCCTTTCCGTCACCCCAGACCGATATGGCGGGGCGAGACGCATCCATAGTCCAACAAAAAAAAAAAGGGGGCACCTACGTCTATCAATGGACGACGAGTCACGATGTATAACAATTTCAATATACGAGTGGTTTCGGAGTATGAATACGATTCACCTTATTCTTACCCGTGGATGATCGTAAGGACAATGGGATATAAAACGCATATAACATCTATGCAAGAGCAGGAAAACTCGAAACAAAACCTTATACCACCACGTCTGATCAGTGCGGTGTAGTAGGTCAATATCCCCCTACTGTTTGAGGAAGCTAGAGTGAAACACGAGGACGTGTATTAGATGATAATTATCATTCTCTTTATGTAATAAAGTACAATAAATGATCTATTTATTAATATATTAACAACACCTTGATAAAAATAATTTCTAATAAATAAATTATCAATATTTCAGCTTATATGTCCCACTGCCGGGCTCAAGCCTCCTCTACATTGAGAGGAGAAGTGAATCTACTATACCACGTTGGTCAACCTTGTTATTATGTTGGTATTATGTATATGATTTTATTTCGCGTTTTCCTTCTCTTGCATTAATGTTGACACTTGCATCTCTTAGTCGACTTTTACGATCACCCTTGGGTAAGAAAGGGCGTGGTAAATTGTATTCTTACTTTTTCAACTAAAATAAAATAAGAATTATTTTATTAAAAATATTTGTTAAATCAAAAATAAGATTTTACAAGTTGTGAAGCTAATTTCTGTCGAGCAAAGTCATGACTGACAGTTATTTTTGTTTACTACAACACTTAGCAGATAGAAGCGACTAGATTTCATGTAAATAAATAAAAGATTTGTATAATACATTGCAATTAATTCTAAGCTGTAAATCTTGGATGAAAGTTTAGCATTTTGCACGTTGAAGCGTAACGCCTTGTATACGGCACGCGATGTATTACCCAATTAGAGCAAACGACTCATACACATTCATATCATGATACATGTACTAACAACATTATTTGCAGTTTAATTTAGTGTGTCTAGTATGATACGTTATATCAGATATTGAATCATAAATCGACATTATTAGATGCAGCAAGAATACAATCAATAGTTATTGACAAGTTGAAACATGTTTGTAGTTTATAACATGCTAGCTGTCCCGGCAGACGTCGTCCTACCCGGAAAAACTTTAAGCGATATGCTGACAGCAGCGCTACCTACCGGGTCCAATTGTGTTTTGAAATCGTCTAGGGACCCATTGGAATATACATAGAAAATTTCACACCAATCGGTCCAGCCGTTTGACATTCCGACAACGGTGCCACCTATCAGGTCCAATTGCGAACTTAAACCATTCTAGAATCCACTCGATTACACACAAAAAAAATTAAGAAAATCCGTCCAGCCGTTTAGGAGTTCACTGTCAACACACGTACAGAACAATTTAGTTATAGGACTACACTGGTGACAGCTTTCTGTCTACAGAAAAGCTCTCGCTGAAAATCGACGTTTGAGTATTGGTAATGTGCTGTTGCGCTTCGCTCTGTGAGCATGAGAGCCAGAAGACCAACTTGGAGTTTGGTTGGTAGCCAGCGGTCTAGCTGACGTCCTGATTAGCAAAGGTTCATAGGCGTGAGTAACACTTACCATCAGGTTTGCTGCTTGCTTGTTTGCCATCATAAGCAATAAAATTGAACATATTAAAGTTATTTTTCGACTGGTTATGGTCCAAAGTCACTGCGTCCTATCATTGCCAGATTAGACGGAAGGGCAGCCCATAGGCCGATAACTCGTCGTATAGCCTCTCTTTACCTATACTAGCTACTGACGTGTGTAGAAAATAACAGTAAACATATATAGGTGCGCAAGCATAAGTATTCGAACCCGTAACATTAAATATGGAAAGTCTCTACTACTGCACAGATAATACAGTCGAGTCGAATCAATTTTATTGCTATTATTAGACAAGGAACATTCAAAATGTCACCTTAAATTTGACAGTCTTAACTTAACTTCTAGACTCTATTAAAAAGTAAGTAACATATGAAATAAAATAATTTTTGCGGATTATATTGCATTTACATTTAATTTTCACTTTAAAGGAAAATTATAAACGCTATAAAATCAGATAGAAATCATGACATAAAAAATAACCCTATAGTAATTAGAGCATTTAACGGGTTAAACACTTCTGTACCTAAGTGTTTATCTAATAGTTTAAATAACATATGTATATTAGAAAAAGATATCTTAAACAAAAATTGTAGAGTAGTGCTCTAATGACATCAGAAAAGGGTTAGTGTCTGTGGTTATAGGAATAATGTGTAAAGAAAATGTAATTTCATAATTAACTGCACAGTTTTTTTTATTGCAACAACACAAAATTACCAATACTAAAATAGCGCATAATTAGTTATTTTTCGCACGTGTGTAATACTTGAGTAAACATTGGCAAATAATGGGGTATATTGATGTAGAGTTTTTAATATGAAAAAAATTCCAACCTATGAATCATATCCGATACATTTAGCGGATGATGTAGAGGTGTATCACACACACTGTTTTTCATATAACGTTAGTTCCTTGTAACGTTGCCCGTATAGTGATGGGTTATGAATAAAAGTTATTGCCCGCCCTTACAGGTTCAACGGGAAAATGAGCTACAGGTTACTCCTTTGTTTTTTTCGCGTCCCGCCAAATCGGTCCGGGGCGACGGAATAAGCAGCGTGCAAACCCCATAGACCCTGAAACACCTCTTCTTCGCCGTGCGAGCGGGCTGCCTGTACCCGATCTTTGTCATCGGTGGCCCGCCCGACGGTTTACCCTCGCGGGTTCCTCTCGTGTCGACGCCCCGACAGCTGTCGGGGGGTCGACATGGGGGCTCACGTCGGGTGACCGGACTATTCCCCGGTCCGATCACCCGAAGCTACAGGTTTCTCCTGGGAATCTATTAACACCAAATGCAATATATATATATATATATATATATATATATATATATATATATATATATATATATATATATATATATATATAACATTATCCCTTAATTATGGTCTCCCCAACCATGTACAGCAATAGACGTTGTAAGCTGATAGAATAGATTGAATAGTTTTTTGATAGATCACCCTACACTAAGTAAATAATCCTTGTATTGTGTGGGACTTTACGAACATACAATTAACGTAGACAAATTATACCCAGACTCAGAACAACAGTTTGTGTCGAATCGAACCCACGGCACGGGCACACAAGGTCGGTACCTTAATCACTACGCCATCTGTGCAGTCACATTTGTGCAGAATACTTTGCGAAACTAACACTTTTACGGGTATAGTTTTACACTTAGTGCTATCGGTGAACATATCCTGATGCTAAAACCTAAATAATAAGAATAGTGAAACCCATAGGAATCTTAACTAATTCAATTGGGATTCGACGTCAGTTATACTCGTAGAAGTTTTATTGTCTATGCGAACAGGTGTACGGCAAACTTCTATATTAATATTGAAAGATTTTGTAGCAATCAATCTAACAGTAAATCTTTTGTGTTATCTAATTTGCAACATAATTTTTAAATGGTTTCGTACACATAGAGCATTTTTTTACTTTTTTTTATGGTCTAGTCTCACGCTCCTCAGTCCGGCCGGAGCGACGGAAGAGCGACATGCATTCCCATAAACTGTCGTCACCGCTAATAGAGCAGGCCAGTGGTACCAATTACAATATACATATAGAGCTTGGAATACATTCTATATATTTATAAAATGTAATTTCTATGTGGTGACGTAGGCAAAATACAATTCATCGCTATCTTTCTTGTCCGTAGGTGTCATCAAAGACTATTAAAGGATATAATAAGCATAAAACATCTATGCAAGGGAGGGAAAACTTAAATAAAATCGTATACGAACCCATATGACTAGCTTTGCGCCCTCCTATGGAGAAGGAGGCACTTGTTCAACAGTGAAATTTGAAGGCACAGTTTATCTAATCAGTGTTCAATTCCAACAGAAGTATATTCCTAGACGTAGTAGTTCCTTCGTAGTATATTTTTGCTTTATAAAGTCTCCCTAATTGGGACTACGAAAATCCCGTACTTCTCAGGATCATGGGCGAAGCGATTCTTGAGAAATTTGTAACATAATTGCGATGGCTTGACTGCCAAGCGTGGTGATATGCTATTCCAAATGACGGAAAGTAGGCAAGCATGTTAGACTTGTAATTTGTATTATAAGGGCCCAGGCGTAAACATTAAAACCAACATTCATGTTATACGTAGCTTGTTAAATATAAAGCGAAGTCAAGGCCATCAAAGACAAAGGGTTATAACCAGTTTTAGCTACCATTACAACATCGTGTATATAGATGTTGGTACTTTAGAAAAAAATTAAAACAGAAATTTTCCAGTGCCAGTAGGTACTTTTAAATGTTCAGTATAATTTCAGACGCAATATAAGAATGTACTATAAACTACTCGTACTTATAAATAGATATGTTTTTACGGTGTACTTTTTTAACTCTTTAGTACATGCTCGTGTGACCCTGAGCTGAAGTTTAGATGAGCAAATTCAGAGCACGACATGCGTTATTGTTTGTAAAAATAAATTCATATTTATCCTCCTGTCTGCGCTCAGAGCCTTCTTGGATTATGCCTGAACCCTTAACACACACAAGAATTTGGAATGCCTGGGATAATAAAGGTTGATAATAAAAAGATTTTACGTTATTTTATTTATTATGACAGAAACATGTGTGACGTGTTTTATAATTTTTATTGTTTTGAAAGGTGAAAATATAAAACCAAAATATATACTGTTTCTATACCTACTTTACACCCTTCGGAAGGAATATAGTATTTTCTGAAGGGGTGATTTTCAAAATATTCCTTTATATATATATATATATATATATATATATATATATATATATATATATATATATATATATAAAGAGACTGACTGTTTCTATATATTTTTGCTGATTCAACATAAAAAACTAAGTAAAAGTATCAGCACAAAATGTTGTCTTATTTTACACACTTAGAGCATCGTGTTTATTTATTTTTACTCTAGAATATTTTTATTTAATTTGAAGATGGGTGTAGGTTTTTTCTTTCCATGGGGCGGTATGCATGCAGTGGCGGTAGCCATTGCATTTAATTCCTTTTGAGTTTTAATTGAATTTTTCTTAGTGGGACTTTACATCACAAAAAGAAAATATTACCAAAGTTTCATATATTAAGTTTTACTAGTTTTGGCTCGGTGTTGATGAGTAAGTCTTAAGTTACGTTTAATGTATAGAGATTAGACTACACAGATGACGTTATAACTATCTATATTACACTCTTATAGAAAATCAATATTTGAGGAGCAATTTGTTGCTTGTACGTTGTGCGAGAGAGCCGGAGACCCAATTTTCACTTTGCGGGCTGCAACTGGGCTATGCACCTGGTATTTGCATAGGTCTATATAGAGACAGTGATCATGGGTAATAAAAAGATAGTGTATAAGTAGATTATTTTTTAGTACGCGCTACATTTTTACTTGATTCGCTCTACCATCACCGCGTTACGTTGTTGAACCATATTGTCATTATTAATTGAAAGTGGCATATCCACTAGAACTCGAATAGTTTTCGTAATAGAAGAATACCGCTATTTAATTACTTTTATGTATAATCATAGCGTATTTGTATATAGACGCCAAATAAATTTTAAAAATCATTTTGTAATCTTCTAGCAGTTCCATGACGAGACGATATTGTGTGGTAATAGTGGTAATATTACATTACCTTATTTAATATCAATTCTAATGTTTCACGTTATATCCTAATAACAAACTAAGAAAGAGTTCTGTCTGGACTTGAGCCAATTCCACCTAATGTTGTTTGTGGTCAATGAATGCGTTTACAAGAAGAGTTGACGTCAGATCGGTCGTAAAACTTAGCTTCAACTCTACACAACATATTTTGGTATTCTACCATCTATGTAAAAGGAAGAAATCGTATCTTGATAGGTTTAGAATACATATAATCTCTTTACTTTTTCGTGAGGAATGGTTAAAAAGCGATTAAGGGAGCACCCGTGGAGTAGGCACTAGCTTAGATCTGAGGATCTAAAAAAGAAAAACAAAGACACTCTCAAGATTACGGCATTATCTCACCATTAATGGAAAGGTTTATATCTAATAATGGACATTGATAGGCTTTATAGAAAGGAAAGATAGGAGTAAGACAAGCTTCATTAAAAGAGTCGTATATATGAAATTGCCATAATTTCATAATAGTGCTCTCCCATAGTCAAATAGCAAATAAACGCATCTCCCATAGTCAAATAGAGAATAAACGCATAGGTAAATGTTGCCGAAATAATTTAATAGTTTTCATATAAAATGTTAGCGTCTTCCAGTCGCAGCTATATTTTGTCAGTGTGTCACGGTGTTCTTGGCCAAGTTCCATTTGAACCATTCACACAAACATTTACACATTAGCTATTTCCCTTCCGGATTGGACGGATGAAACGCAATTTATATTTTCTTTGCTTTGCTCATCTTTGCTATAAAATTGAAGCACGTTTCTTATCACATGAGTTTGTAAATACATCATCATTCTATCACAAGCATTTTAAAAAATAAAATCATATAAAAAAGTAACACAATCTTTGTTTACGAGTAAAATGTTCACATATAAAAAATTGAATCTGTCTTCCATCAATAACCTAGTACACTGCATCTGTCCTATCTCCCTCTTCTCTTGACGACCAACGTTGACCACCAGGTGTCCGCACAGACGGCGTGGCGACTACAGCGGCTAACAACACTGCGCTGACCGCTACCAGCCCGTCAACTACGCCCTCCATGCACGGGTCGGCCAATAAGCTGAATGTGCACGCCAAGGAATTCACGATGGCCAAGTCTGCTGACCTTCACAATAGGTGAGTTTATATTTAATCTATTTTGTTACTTGAAAATTGTAACTCCGCATCTACGGAGTTACAATTTATAGGTAGTAGGCATATTAAGAATATGGCCTATATTTTATTCTGGTATGTAAACCTGTTGGTAATTGGTCATGCGAGGGAGGTTTTGAAAACTAACGAGAACTTTATTGTATTACTTATGATTCATCATTCAATATTTTGCCATTCACTCATGTGCGATCCTGTGCCAACCGCATTCAATGACTCCCAGTAACCTTCACCAAGTCGTCGGTCGGCCTGGTGGAGGGACGACGACCAGTATTGCGTCGTCCGATACGCAGTTGCCACTCGAGAACCTTTCTTCCCCGTCGGTTATCGGTTCGTTGAACGATGTAGCCTGCCTATTGCCACTTTACGTGCTAATTCTTCGTGCTTTGTCGGTTTTACCCCTTGTTTGGCGAAATTCAGTATTACGGTTTTTGTCTCGCAGAGAAATCATGATCAATTCCTTATAGAGCGCCATAGTACTCTAAACGACATTAAGCTTATTTATGAGACCTACGTTCAGGGACTACTTTCCATTACCTATTATTATTGAAATATAATTACAGTAAAGTATATTATTACATATTGATAATGTATAATCGCGGACGCAGTTGGTATGTGAATAGTTTTTTCAAGTGAATTCCAAGCTTACACCCAATTACTTTAGCCATAGATAGCAGCACCGTTGGTTTAAGGCGACTGATTAAGAGTTAATGCCAATAAAAGCATATCCGTAAAGTTTTTAAAAACTCGTGCAATAGTTTTCGCATTAAATGGTTAAAAAAATTAAATGCATAACATATGTGTAGATATAATTGCTTGAAGATATGTCAAAATAGTGGTTAATAGAAATTTGTACCCTGCCTCTGGAAAAATAAACGTTAATCTATGTAAGTGCAATATTAAAGAGGTGTTTATTTGTGTGTTCGAACTAGAGAATCTAGTACCTACTTGTGTCTACTTGATAAGGCGATTAAGTAGAGCGATTGATAATTGTTTATTAATGGTTAAATCATCATACATCATAAGTTTATTTCTGAATACTTAACAGGCATAATAACGGGAAGATTGTCATCTTATGATGGTTTGTGATCGTGAATGTTGAACGCGTTCAAATTCATAATTAGCTTATATCATTATCTCCGCTCATAATTATTGGATTGGCATAGAGTTTATTTATGTGTATTATATACAGATAGTAAATTTTTACTTGTCTTTTCTGTCACTGACGGACAAAAAAGGGGGTGGTGTTTGTATTCTTAATTCGTTAACACACGGATATAATTATTTCATTAGAATCTAAAAAATAATATTCAAAAGAAAGAAAGAAGTAAGTTTTCTTCCTTCTGTAGAATAGCTATACCTACATATAATAAATTGTAAAAGGCTGATATCTGTACATTGTAGATATTGAAAAGATTATCATAAGAGATCTTTATTAGAGCAAAAGAAGCCAAAAGAATAATTTTAGAATTTTTGTATGTTTGTGTTATACGAATCACGTATAAACTACTGCTTGTAATTCAATATATTTATCAACTAGCTATTGTTAGTGGTCTTAGTTACACATTACTACATTTGACCATTTACTTGTAAATACAAGTAAATAAGTAAAGGTCCTGTTATATATACATACTATTTACGAGTACATTCTAGACAAATACATTTATATTTAGAGTTAACGAGTGAAGACTGTCATAAAATAATATGTTGAATAAAATATATAGTGAAAGTAATTTTATTTATATGCTAAAATTAAATAAAAAATAACTTAAAATCTTAAAACAATATCTAACTAAGCCATACAAGCAAAGTAAGGAGCAATAGTTTTGACAGGATTACTACGATTAGAAGTTACTTAGATGTCTAAGTATTTATAATTAAACTATAAATAAACAATTAATACACCAAAATATAATTATACGGTGTTAAGATTTTTTGTAGGCACTTTGCACTCATACACGCAGTAAAATATTTTCGAAAATGTCCGGCCGCTATTCGGTTCGGTTAACTTAGATGTATGAGCACAAAAATATAACCTTGACTTTGCATAATATGATGAACTTTTCCATTGTTCGAGCTGTGGATTTTGTTCAATAGGTACGCAACGGCTTTTTTTATCTTCAGAATAATTTTCACGTTATAGCGCATTGTGCATTGACACAATTGTGGTATTTGTCTGTCGTACTCACGGATTTAGAATATCTATAAATACTTATTGTATATTTGCTTTTCTTCAAAGATTATCATTTGCCAGTTATCTATTAAAAATCCAAAACTATGTACCTAATTGTTTAAATAACACAATATGATTGGCGTGTACTTAAATCATGTATGTACATAACACACATATATGTGCTCTGTGCTTGTAGTATCAATATTGTAGAGTTTTTGTTATCACTTGGTTGTTGGCTACGGTGACGCGAGCACGCCCGCGCATACACCAAAACGGGCTGAAGAGTGCCGCCGTCGAACGCCCCGCGCAGTACGCGCACGCGCCGCCAAGCCGGGAGACGCGTGGAGTTCCCGACACGAACGCGATTACGCGACCAAACAACGACCAAATTAACGCACTCGAACGCCTTCGAACGAACTTGAATCGTACACGCCGTATTTTTAAGTACTAATCTCTATAGTGACCAAAGAGTGATTCGATTCGATCGCCGACGAAAAATTTATCCGCCGCTTTCGGAAAATTGTAATCTTTCTTGAGATAGGAACTGCTGTGACTTTCAGTCCGGATACTGGATTCTATTAATAAAGTTTCGATGCTGAGAGAGAAATGAGACGTAATTTGTCGACAACATTGCCAAGTTTGCATTGAGATTTACAGTTGGAAGATAGTGAAACATTTTGTTGTATCTCTCAATTAAATATCTTGATATTTAAACAAATAGTCGGAAGGTAAATGTAATGTAGTGGAAGTCTTCTAGCTAGTACTATATCCAGCATTATTGTGAAAATGGTTCGCGGAAGATATTCTACGTCTGATGTGTAAGTTATTTTATTATTTTTGACCTTTAATATGTTTCAAATTAAGTGTTTAATCAGAGTTAGCTTCTACTATAAAGCCTCTAACGTTAGATGCTTTTAATTTTAACATTTTCAGATGTTAAATTACTTATTATTTTCTTTAGGTTTATGATGTTTAATAATTAATTTTATTGTGACCTTAAAACATTCTCTATTATGGCCTTACGTATCGAGCAAATACAAAATAATACAGTTTTGTATTCGTTTTCTCTATATTTACGCTTAAAAATGTTATTAGTAATTGTTTAGGAAAGTCGTCGACGAAGTGAAGTCGCGAATATCTATTGGCATTGAAATATTGCCTGCTTGTAATGTATTTTAAAATGATGTGCAGCTTAACATCCCGGTTGCTGTATAACGTTTTGTTAGGTTTCTATTGGAGTTTCTCTCGAGACAAACTGCTCAGACTAAACAAACTCCATTCAACAGAATTAACGAAGTGTGCGTCATTTTCAGAGATCGTTCTAATGTTTTGTCGTCTTGTCTTGTCATTACTCGATCCCAAGGTCGATGTACCTACCACACAGTTTTATTCTGTTTATAAATATGACTTCATTCGTTTTAACATTTTCACTCATTGGATGGTTTTTGTTTGTTACTGCCGGGAACAGGTCAATACTATTTAACTTTTAAGTGAGTTAAAATGGTTTATCTTTGGAAATATTCTTTCAATCTCTTTAGGTCTAGATACATTAGTATGTGATGGCTGACCGTCAGATCTTAGATACGATGCTCATACAAAAATATTTAGTTAATTATCACTCTTGATTGGTCAAGCCGTTCGGCCACACTAGGTGGATAATGAAATATGCGCCGCATGGACGAACACACGAACAAAATAAAATAAACAAAAACAAAGCTATTGAATTTTCCTGTTACTTTTTGTTAGCAGCAAAGCATCTGGCTGGAACTGTGCCTGACAGACGACAACAGGTTCGCAAAGCAATGATTTCGTCGCTTTTTACATGGGTTTAAAAACACAGTAGAATTTACTTATGTTACATATTTTTTGAGATTAGACCGTGACTCCATAAGAATTACTCTTACCAAAAATTAATAAAGAATGTGTTTCTAACTTTTCCTTAACCACAGATATCGTAAAAAACTGCCAACAGACATAAACGGATAACATCACAGAAAGATAAGAAAAACTTGAAACAAAAGCCTTATAACTTATCGTCTGACCAGCGCGGTACGGTGGCCCAATTTCTCTACAGGTGTGGAGAACGTGAACCGTTTAAGATTAAGAAAATATAGGCAACAATGCAATTATTTTCCATATCACTACATGGACATATGAGTGATGTATTTAGAAATGTGGCAATGTCGTGATCGCGAGTCACGGAATGCTGCCTGCAACTAATACGATCGTTAAAGTGTTGAATGTCTGGTATCATACGTATGTAATTGCTTGACTTTGTCTCACACCAACCGTACAGTCATATCAATTGTCATTACATTATATAATATTTTATGTATGTTTGGCATTGAATAGATGCAATTACCTTTGTATTATTTGCACTGTATATATTCTTTATATACATGTCTAGTATATGATCGCGACGATGTAAATAGTAGTTTTAATACGAATTTTTAACAATTGTTAAACATCTATTTACCGGAATAAAAAGCAACCTGTGTGTTAATAATATTCGTAGTAGATGCATTGGCAATTGTTACAATGAATTCAATTTCGCTCGAAAATCGCATCAAAATAATTTAAATGCACTATAAAATGGTGGTTCTGTTAAAGTTACATTTCGTGAAATTCGTGATATTTTCAGACAACATAATCGTCCTTCTGAGACCGCTATTAAGAATTTGGTCGTTAAATTTGAGTTGACAGGCTCGATACAAAATGTGCCACCACCAATACGTTTTCGACCGGGTCGTTCAACTGAAAACATCGCAGCCGTGAGCCACAGTATTGAAGAAGATTCAAATTTGTCAATTCCTCGACGTTCTCAACAGTTGCGGTTATCCAAAACCTATATACCACATGGCGAATTTTGCGTAAGGATATGGCTTTGAAGCCTTACAAGGTTCAACTGATGCAGGAATTGAAGCCGACCGACCATTCACATCGCCGTAGATTCGCTCAATTCATTCAGGTACAAACCGCTGGTTTTCCTGAAAAAAAAACATTTTTTCAGACGAAGCCCATTTTTACTTGTCAGGGTCCGTCAACAAGCAAAATTGCCGCATTTGGGCTTCTGAAAATTTTAGAGCGATTATTGAGAAGCCTTTGCATGTTCAACGTGTCACTGTGTGGTGCGCTATGTGGTCTGGAGGCGTGATTGGGCCGGTTTTTACCGAAGATGAGGCTGGAAATGCGGTAACGGTCAATGGATCACGCTATCGCGAGATGTTAACATTTCAATTTTAACCTATTATTGATGACGTGGATATCACTGACATGTGGTTTCAACAGGACGGTGCCACATGTCACACATCCAATGAAACGATCAATTTATTGCAAACCAAATTGCCCGATCGCATAATTTTACGAAAATCAGCTGTTATGTGGCCAACCAGTTCGTGTGATTTAACACCACTGGATTATTTTTTGTAGGGCTATGTTAAGGACAGAGTCTATATGGAGCCAATCGAATCGATTGCAGGCTTAAAACTCAAAATCCGTGATGTGATTAACGAAATAGACCCGCAATTTTGCCAAAAAGTGATTAAAAACTTTGATGAAAGAATCGACATCTGTCAGCGTGGTCGTGGTGGACATTTGCCAGATATAATTTTTCATTCATAATTGCCGAACTTTTCTCTTCGTAATACAATAAAAATTTGAATCATCTTCATCTAAATTTCTTGTTTTATTTTGTTTTAGAAAACTAAGTTCTTGTTGAGAAACCCTTTATTTTAAACATAAGTATAAATTTCAACATTTATAATATTAGCTGATAATATAATTTCGTTTTTATAAGTTTTTCATTAAGTCACTTTCTTTCTGTATCATACGGTACAGTGATTTAATTTGAATATTATTTACTAACATTCGATTGAACTGAAAAATAAGTTCTGCTTCCACCCGTATCGAGATATAGTTTTTCGGAGAAAGATTCGGCAAGACATACTCGTTGGGTATGATAATAATTGAAATGATTGCTTATATAAAGTCGAATAACGTATATTAACATAAACTACTCGTAGAATTTAAATTTGACTGTTACCATGGGTTTAATCTACACAAAATATATTATACCTTACCCTCTTGTAGAGTTTTGGATTAATTTTAGTTTGGCTCAATACAGTCTTAGTTTGATTACCGAATACGGTTAATCTCCCTATTGTAACAGCAATATTTCTAGTCAATCTTCTTATTTTATGGCCCTTGCGCTACTTAAATTGTAAGAAATACTATTTAACCAGTTATTATTTTATTTGCACCCTCGTTTATTGTGACTTGTCTGAGCAGCTTTCATCATGAACAATAGCGCAAATTTGTCTGTGTTGTGTACTCCAATTTGACAATCTTTACCTAAACTTTACACATTTCTTACCCTTGGGTCTTGGGTCGAGGCGTCACATTGTCGTTTTACAAAATTCACTCTGATGCCTTATGACACAGATGTGATGTCTTATCTAGTCTGAATTTCATAACACGGGAAACATAGCCTCGCTATCCTGGCAAGTGGTTGAGACAATGTATCGCTTGCAATTATTGTAATTTCCTTATACATCATCTTTAGACCACCAGTTAAGTTTTGTGGATTATGCGCATTCGATAACACAACACAAGCCGTGTTCACACGGCCGAAATCACAATTTGCCCACTCTTTAGTTATCTAACTATTTATTAGGAACCTCAACTTCTTAAATCAAAATCAAGCTCCTAAACTGGTAGCTAACAGGATTGTTAATGATGTATAAACAATCCTGTTAGCTTACCCTTTATATTAATGATTTTGTACCTTATTAATGACTTTATTTGACGGGGTATTTCGGTAGGAATCCCACACATTGTTTGTGTTATTTATTAATTATTATTATGCGCCTATGTAGACTATGTAGTACACTTTATGTATCAATTGTATTTAACAATTGCACGCTGAAATGAGTAAGAATTAAAGCAAATATTATCTCAATGCTTTCTGATGTTTACGCGAGTATTACAGATTTGAAATAAAACTACTTTTATAGATTCTATCGCATTTGTATTTGATTTTTAATTTACCAACAACGATTCGAACATTTTACAGCGTTCATGGTCCTCAGTCCTCCCGTGACCATAAATGCTTTAAAGTGTTCTAAACGTCGTGAAATTAAAAATTTAATACAAACACGATATAATCCGTAAAAGTAGTTTTCATTATCACTCATCATTTTCCTACTCTTATCCCAATTACTTGGGATCGATACAGTGTATACTCTTGTTTCATAGTACATATTGTAAATGTTATTGGCAATAGTTTTATGACCAGCCGCCTGCCAGACGTCAACCCTCCTTGGTAATGTAATTGTTGCCCAAACGGCATCAGATGGAGTTGGCCCAGGTCGTCATAAGGTTCATAGTCATCTTTTACGACATCCACTAGCAAAGTAAGGGTTGATAGTATTCGTAACCGCTACCACGCGGATAGTTTTATTTCAAAAATATTATCTTTTTACTATATCTGCTCTCAGAAAAATCTTATAAGATGTGGATGAAAACAATATGTAAATTAACGCCAAAAATAGGTTCACCTTGGCTTTCTGTTTAAGATTTATTAGTTAACCTCCATTGTACACAAAAGTCCATTAATTACATAGCTATTATTTGTATCTAGACTTGCAATTTTATTTACGGTTTTTAATTTCAATGTTTTATTGTTCCAAACATTAATTGATAAGCAATTATTGGAGTAATTGCGCGATTGTGTATATAATGTTAAAGGCTTTTTTAGTCGCGACCAGCAAAAAACGGATAGTGTGTATAGCAAAAGTTATTAAATGATTTTCTTTTGTTTTTTTTTTCTTCGTAACTTGCTGTCGCCTACAGTCGGCGTAGGTTTTATGTGCTATGTAAAACTAAAGCTACTAGCTATTTATAACAATTCTCACTATTATTATAAATGCAAATTTGAATTAGTTTTTTGAAGCTACTTGATTTCAAGTTGAGTTAGATGGAAAATTAATTCTAGCCAGTTTTAGTTGGAACTACAAGACTTATCAAATTGTTTAGTTAAATTACATAAATCATGAATTTTATTTCGCTTGTGCCTTAATCAGAAGCTAAATTATCTGTACTTAATATCATATAGGCAAAGTACTTAAAAATATAGTTTATAATTAAAAATTAACTTTAGTTATTTTAAGTCTTTTATGAATGAATTTCTTGTAGTTTAATACTTTGTCACGGCATCATAATGACATTTGTTTTTCCTATTGCTTTCCTTTTGCGTGTGGTGACGGAGTAAGAATACAATTCATCACCCCCTATCTTACCCGTGGGTAATCGTAAGAGACGACTAAGGGATATATAACGCATATAACAAAATTCCCTATCTCTTTTGGCAAACATATAATCAGACAAAATTTTAGTAAAGAATGGAGTGACAGGTACACCAACACAAATACCGGCAACACTACCAAAAAATTTTTCCCCAACACCATTATGGCTCACAAAACACTAAAAAACATCAAAATTGACAGCACACTAACACAAATATTCACGGGCCATGGAGGGTTCTCCGACTATCTTGTTCGTTTTAAATGTAAGGAGAACCCTCTTTGCCCCTGCAACACCGGCGCCACAGAAACAATAATACACATAATCACAGGATGCCCGATCAACAATAAGGACCGATACAATTTAGAACAGGAGACTGACATTACAATAACTGAAGACAACTTCCCACAACTTCTGACTGACGAAGACAACAGACAAACATTTTTAGACTATTGTAGAAAAGTCGCAAACATTGCCATCAAAAGAAACAGAACAAAATAACACATCCATACACTTACACATCGCATCATTACACCACCACATTATGTTAGGATAAGTTAGGTTTTATATACAGATGGGCACTAGTATAAAAAAGTTGTAAACTTTCTATCACTTCTTTATTTTCTTCTATTTCTACCTCATATCTTTAGTCTTATTTCTTTTTACTTTCTTTAATTTTAATAAAAAACTCTCTGTTTATTTTTGTAACTTCAAATTTATATTATTCCTTAATAGTTTAACCTTAATCTAATAGTTATGTTCTGTATGTACTTTAGTGTTTGTACTTTCTGTTCTTTTCAACTTGTAAATTGTAAATCTAATATAATCAAATCTAAACAAGGTCCCTGATCATGTCAGGGGAGATAGTAGCCCAAACATACGAATGTCTAAACAAAAAAAACAAAAAAAAAAAAAAACGCATGGAGGCCGGGCCCAACTTTCTAATATGTACAAGTACTTGAAATACAATTTGGTCTAAGTGCCAGTAAATCCAAACTATGCTCCTATGTATTTTTGTGTAAAGAAACAGTTGTTTTTGTAAAAATGAAAACCCAAAACTTACCCAACCTGATAAATAACGTGGGTATCCCTTTTAATTGTCAATTTATATCATTATCTGAACTTGAAATACTTACAAATTACTTGAATTTTTGCGTTCTTAAACGTCTAGTGCATTAGCATAGTAATTTCATAAGAATAACTAGACAATTAGTAGTCTACGTTTTCTATACTGATAAGTATTATAGGTATGAATTCAAATGAAACACGTGAACAATGAATGTTAGAAAAGTGACTACGACAAATAAGCAACGACAAAAATAATTATTCTTTTTAAATTTTGCAGTTTAAAAACTAGTATATTCTGACTATTTCAATACTTTTGTCATTATGTTTTTTTTTCTACTGTCACAAATCTTTTGGCAGTATAATATATTATTTAAAATCACTAGTAATGTTGAAAATGCTAAGCGTGAAAGTTTGACGTGATGTAGACATGTGATAAAACAGGATGAAATTAAGAATAGTGTAGGTTATGAATTTCGAAGGCTGTAGGGGTAAGGGTAGACCAAAGAATTAGATGTATGTATAGCTTGAGGCATGACATGGATAGACAGAGTGTGAACACAGATATAACGTCAGATAGCGTTGTGTGCCAAAAGAAGTCCTACTGCGTCCAACCCTTATAAAGTACTTGAGGTAATAGCAGAATTATGATAATGTTAAAAATGGTGAATAAAACTGTGGTGTAATTTCATCATGAAAATATAAATATAAACAATTAGTAGTGGTAGGGGCTACACTGTTACAGTTTTCTGTCTGCAGCAGCAGGCCTGTCTGACCGCGGTTTTACCACACTCTCGCAGAAAATCAACGTCAGCAATGGTAATATACTGTTCGGCCACCGAAGACAAAGATCGGGTACCGGTGGCCCGCTCGCACGGCGAAGAGAGGTATTTGCAGGGTGGGTCCATGGGGTTGCGTGCCGCCTCTTCTGTCGCCCCGGGCCGATTTGCCGGGGCGCGACCACATCCATGGTCCCACCTTGCGAAGAAAAATAAAATGGTAATATACTATTGCAATTCTTTCAGTGAGCGGGAGAACTGTAAGGCTAATTTTTTGGGTGGGTTTTGGATAGGAGGTAGCGCCTCTCGGGACCCTTGGTATCGTAAAGACCCATGAGTGCCAGTAACACTTAACATCAGGTGTGCTGCTTGCTCGTTTGCTACCATTTTTTTTTTGGTGGATTATGTATGCGACTCGCTCCGCCGAATCGGTCCGGGGTGACGGAAAGGCGGCGCGTGACCCCATAGACCCACCGGAAAACACCTCTCTCTTCGCCGTGCGAGCGGACCACCGGTACTCGATTTTTGACTTCGGTGGCCTGCTCGTTTGCTACCATAAGCAATAAAAATTAAAAAAAAAAAACATAATATTTTATTATTTGTAATATCAGCAGAATTTCTATACAGTTTTCAGGGCGTTAAACCAACACTTAGTCCATTGACCTGTACTGGTTTTACAGCTTTATAACTTGAGGCATAAGTAGATAAATGAGGATGGACTGTCGGGCCACAATGGTCGGTGCAGTGCACAGGACGCACCACTTGCCCTCATTTCAGTCGCATCAACACTCGAGCTTGTCACACTGGTTATGAAACACAATATTTCGAGAGACAATCTGTTGTATAATGTCAAATAATAGATGCACTACTCAAAATTTAACGTGAAATTACGTGCAACGAATAACAATGGGTGTGGTTGAATAAGAGTTTTTAACAAACTTATTTCATAAAAGTAACAGTTTGTTTGGGAAATGTGTATACAGAGTTTATAGACCATAGCGTCTATTTAGTCTACAAAAGGTAACCTACTAATATAGTATATACATAAATATATTATACTACCAGTGCAGCAATTTAGTCCACACGAACGGATCTAATTTATCAACGTGTTCATTCATATAAACCTAAACATTTATGTTCTTTTAGTTGCTACCGGCTGTTGGTTGCTTTGAAAATATGATAAACACCTATTTTAGCTTACATTATATAATTTAATTATTATTATTAATCGATACAAAATATAATTGAGTACAACGTATCTCTGCAAAGGTTGGATTCCTTTGAAAATTTCGCACGTCTATAATAAATGGAGAGTCGATTTTTTTTTCTTCGGTTGTACTGCGAAAATTACTGAACCGATCGGAATAATACTTATACCATAAGATGCAGCGTGTTTCGGAGAAGGTTTTAGTATATGATATGTTTGTGATTATTTACCCGGAAAGGAGGGAAGCGAGCGGGGCAACAGCTAGTAATGTTCTAAAGCTGTAGAGTTTGATTGTACGCGCTAATCTCAGAAACTATTGGTACAAATTTAAAAATTCTTTTTGTATTGAATAGTCCATTTATCGAGGAAGACTATATAACATCGCCCTATGACTAATAGGAACTCATCATCAATGAAACATTCTAAAAACGAGAGAAATTATACCTTTTGAGAGCTTCCGTTGCGTCTGCTGCGCGTTATAGGTGTCTGTAACTCAATCTAGCTCTCTCTTATGTGATCGAGACGAAGTTGCGCGAATTGGCTAGAAATTTATATACTGATTTCCTCATACGTTCAATTTGTCATAAGATATTATCAATAGGCTGCTTTTATGACATTGATTATAATCCATCGCTGGCCACACTAGTCATATATTATTATAGTACGTAAATGAAATAATTTGCGTTGCGAGTCGGTCGTGCGCGTGGTGGCCAAGTCATCGCACACCATAACGGGTGGACTATGTGACAATAATCGCTATTATTTACGGCTCGCTCATGATTATGAACCACGCGAACGTTTGATTGTGTCTGTCCGCTGAGAATAATAATGAGTCTGATTCGGTTATGTCATGGCCTGTATTTTATGTTCGATATTCGATTGGTTTTCTATTGAGGTTGGTTTCAGTTTTAAATAATGAAAATGCACAATACCATTTAAGATGTGTCTATAATCAAATACTCAGTTTTAGCAATACTTTTAAATTCCTCCACCCTGTGCATCACTCGTACTATAGAAAAAGGATCAATTTTATTCAAGCGTAGCATTTTGAAGATCGCCTCCCACCTCAAAATAGGTCAAGTAGTATATATGGGTACGGGTCCAAAATAACATTTGAGACGACCGTCACGGACGTTTGCCCTCTAGAAAGAATTTCAATGTGATGGAAGATAACTTAGTCTGTCTAACTATGCAGCTGTTTGATTTAGCACCAACAACGACTTGCTGCTCAAAATTGGTTATCATTTGAATGAAGTCTATATTTTTGTTTTTCATTCTTTTGTACTTTTTTTAAGTGGATTGGAAAGTTTTTAAACTTTCCTCTAAAGTAAGTCCGGCAACAAACAACCAGACATTTATAATTTAATCATCATACTTGGGATTTAAAATGTTATATTAAGTTGTGAAAATAATAAATATTTACTAATTTAATAATAATCCTCGTTTTCTTAACCTATATACGTACACTATTAGGTAGGGTGTCTACTCCACAAGTAGAGGGAAAGTGACCTATAATCTCACGCTGACCTGACTTTTTTTTTGTGTCTTAGTTGTTAGCCCCTTAAATGGCTATGACAACTTTACCCGTATTGTGGGTGAACGCTGAGGGCGCCCAACCCGAATCCAGACTTGGCTGCTTTGCATCCAGTTTTATTGCGAGTATTCTTCCTCCTGCAATGATGTTATTTATCTACTTTAGTAAAATATAATAAGTTGTCCTATATTGTTATTGTAACTTACAATTTTTGTAAGGAAACATTTTAGTAATTAAACTAAAAGATTACCATAGGTATACTGTATCATAATCATCATCATTCTCCTACTCTTATCCCAATTATTTGGAGTCGACACAAGATATGTTCATTTCCTCGTTAATAGCTTTAGATTTATCACCGGCCGTCTGTCTGAGGTTAACTCTCCTTGGAAATGTAATTGTTGACCAGACGGCATCAGATGGAATTGACTTGGGTCGATATTAGGCTGTTAGTCGTCTTTTACGGCACCCTTGAGCAAAGTAAGTATTGCTAGTGTTCGTAGCCGTTACCACACAGCTAGATATCATAATATGAAAATTTATTCCTTTCAAATTTAAATCTTACGCGCAAATTGTTTTCTTTTTATTTTAATGTGCAATCAATTTGTAACAAATCTTCAATAGGAGTGCTTGATTTATCACTTGCTTTAGTAACTCGGTTCGAAGCTTTGAACTTAGTGCCAAAAATATGTTTGCACCAAGCGTGTATTAACTGTTAATATAGTGTATACGTATAGGTTTACATTTTAGCTATAAATTATATCATGTATACTGCGGTTAAAATAGTTTATATTGAATAAGTATAAGTTTCGGGGAAACGGTTTTAAAACGGTTCGTTTATTAATTCTGGTTTACATGTTTCTATTTACAAATGAGCGTAGTAAATGTGCTTTAATATTCTCTTCTTTTTCAATTCGTATATGCTTGACTATACAGTAAAATAACTTAGCCTTTTATTCATCCGGTAGGCGTATCTATTGTGACGCTCTTTTTTTGGGCCCTCTATGATCCAGTCATATATATTGGTTTATGTGCCCTTCCATTATCTACGTCCTGAGTCTGGTCATTACAAGTACTACCCATCCTATTTACGGCTCTGCCTCTATTACTCCCTGCTCAGTGTTTGCTTTAGCTCATCTATTTATTAGTTGAAGAAGTACCTACTATATACATGACGGTACATTTATAGTTTGATAAAATTTGTACTCCAAGTCGATAATATTTCAAAACTTCTTTCAATAATTAGTTTTGGGTAATTATTTTTGAAGTTTGTCCGACTATTAGAAATATGAAATGAATCTATTTATCTAAATCTTATCGCATTTGTAAATCTTTTTGCTTTAACAATGTTTCAAACAACAACTCTTATGATGACAAATGCTGATTTGATTTTTCCTTATCTCGATAATGATTTTAGCATTTCTCTGTCCACTACTGATCGAAAACTATACAATATTACTAGCAGATCCGGCCACGCATTGCTGTGGCTAAGGTAGCCTCAGTAACACGTTGTGGTTATGTTAATAAATTGTAGCTTATATGAAACGTTTATACGTTTAACACAGCGCCATCTATTAAATACATACTCAATCCAGTCAACAGATACAGCCATCAGTTAGAATCGTTTGGAGATAACAGATAATTGTGACTGTCAAATAATAGATAAATAATTTGCAATACAATAATATTGCGACTATAAATTGAGATGGAAGTTATCCTATCTTTTAAGTTGGATCAAACTACACATACTGTGCAAATTTGAGTAAAATCAGTTAAGTAATTTATGAGTCCATCGCGGACAAACAACTTGACGCGTAATTTATATATATTAAGATAGAGTATAGAGATACTATTTATGGTACGGTCACTCGTTAGAGGGAATATTACTGTAATCGCCACTCAGGTAATAGATCGCATAAGTGATTATAACGTTTCCCAGTGCTACTGCCCATTCCCCTGGTGATATCTCAGATGATTTTAACCATTCTAACAGGCAAGTAAGGAATGGTGATAATTATATTCTTATCTCGTCGCCACAGAGAGTTTTGGTTTATATTTTTAAAGATTTATATACTCTATTTCATTTAAGTATGGCATAACATCTCCGCTGTAATTACCCATAAAATGTTTGATTCCGTTAGTAGCGTGTGTAAGTACTTCACTTAAGACGTTGTGACACAAATCATGCCTGAAATGCTGCTACGTAGAGGATTGGATGACCCACTCTTTTACCGAGCACTTCGAAGTGGCATTTGCCATCCACTATTACAGACTTACGTGGAAAGAGCGCAACACTACAGAGGCATAGACGGACCGTTCCTTTAGTACAAATTTATTAGTGCTAAAGATACAATTTAACTGCTAAGCGAAAATTATACTCTCTTATTATTGACGTTCTTAGTCCATCTGTAATTATACAATTATTTATATTACATTTTAATTATATTTATTTGTTGTTCTACTTAGAGATAAAAATTATAAATTTAATAAAATCTTGTTCTACTTTAGTGAAAGTGAAAGCAAACGAATTTATTATTCTAAGTAGTTTTTAACACGTTGTGGTTACTGTCTTAGCGTTTTCAACAATATTATGTATTATGTTTAATAATTAACTTTGTTTTTTTTTGTGCATGATATTTTTGATGTTTTATGTTTGCAATCCAAAAAGGATATTTTATAAAAACTTACGTATATCGCAAAGAAAGACTTTTGAAATAAAACTAGTTCTACTGATTCTTTCGCGTTTGTATTTGATTTTTAATTTCCCGACGTTTCGAACACTTTACAGTGATCATGGTCACGAGAGGACTAAGTTGTCAGTCCAAAAGTCATCTTTTTTTGTGTCTGTCTTTTAGCTGTTAGCCGCAGATGGCTGTCCAGCTTAACCCGGACTATGGGTGAGCGCTGAAGGCTCTCAACGCGGACCAAAGGTCATCGTTATTACAGACACTTATATATTTACCCGCTACAGTATCGTTTATTAAAAGTTTGACTCACATTTTAATACAAATTTATTGTCAGTACAAAAATTATAAATCAAAAACAAACGCGATAGAATCCGTAAAAATAGTTTTATTTCAGATGTGTAATACTCGCGTAAACATCAGATACCATTTTTACTTCTGTATAAAATTGCACGCGTAATAACTCTGAATTGGGTGTTTATTAAGAAAGGTCTCGACGTCGTGCAACCGCTTGTTATACTTAATCAAACTTGTTCCATGTGAGTAATGTTTTACAGTTAAAGCTTAACTCATTAAAGTTTAAAAAATCTGCTTCTTTAGGTGAAGAATAGCTTTATGATCGCCACTTTCATCCTAAAGATTATTATTAGTACTTTTGGCGGATTGATCGGTAATCCGATTTTCTTTTATTGCTTATGGTGGCAAACGAGCAAGCAGCACACCTGATGGTAATTATCGCTGCCGCCCATAGACCTTTGCAATACCAAGAATAGCTAGGCCGCTGCCTACCAATAGAAACTCCAAAACCACCCAGTTGGGCTTCCGGCTCTCTCGCTCACCGAACGAAGCGCAAATAGCACATTGCCATTACTCAGACGTCCATCTTCTGGGAGAGTATGGTACTACCCCGGACGGACCGGCCCGGGGCTGTAGACAGAGAACTGTCAATAGCGTGGTGTACCCACAAATACATATAGTATTTTATATACTGACAGTATTGCTATACGAAATGCAATACTAATCTAAAAGACAGGCATTGTTTGCACTGTGTTACCTCTGTACATAACCTCTTCATTGCACTCGACTAAAACGTGAGACAGATTTGTCTATGATGGCACTAAGTCATTTCCTTCTGATTTATACAACACGATAACTTCTTGAAACAAGCTTATCCCGAAAGCGTCAATGTCGGCCGTTGGAATGTATGCCATGATTGCGTTTTTAACCTGTGACTAAAGAAATAAACTTGTAGCACGTGTATTGGAGTAAATAAACGACGGATGGATGAGGCTAATAAAAAGTTTGTAATATGTTTAAGAAACAATTCTTTTAGCTAAAGTATTAATAGTAATATCTGTAATTTTAATCGATATTAATCCTACTGCCTTTTAATATTATAAATGTGAAATTGTGTGAAGAGGTTTGGATTTTGTATGTTTGTTACTCAATAACGCGTAAAATGTTGAACAGATTTGAATGAAAATTGGCAGATAACACGGTATTCCTATATACTTTTTATACCGGTAATTTGTTCCTTTGGGTTACTAATCCAACTTTGGGCAAGTTACTTTTTAGGAGGGCGAAGCCGTGAGCAGAAGCTAATATTATAGTGACAGTAAAGAAGTGCATTCATTACTTTTCCATTCTAAAACAGCCAATCTAATTAGACTTAGCATGGTAAACTTGCTCTGCTTCTATGTGTAACGAAAGTAGTGCTTGTTAAAAAACCTAATTTGCTTTTAGTTATAATTACATCTATTTACATAAATTGACGTGTAAAATCTTTAACAGTCATATACTTACATATTTACACCAACGAGCTGTAATCGCTTTCGCCCCACATAATGTACTTTATTTTAATAACTATGTTGATTCTCCGTGACGTTATTAATCTGTCTAATAACGTAGGCAGATAATAGATATTTGTATATGATAAGGTCGGCTGGCAAGGGTACATCTTTACTACAAAATTCAATTTCTACAAATCTTTCAACCGCAGTTGTTTTGTCTTCAGCCGTTTAGTCTATTGTAAGGCCGTATTAAAATAAATTACGAACTGAATGAAAATAAATAAATAAACGATATCAGTATTCACCACGTGGAGATGTGATTAGAATACAGTTGTCACACACTTACTTGTCTGTGGGAGTTCTAATAATTGACTGTAGGATTGTCAAGAGCATGGCCAGCAGCTTTCTCCTAGAATATATACAACACCTTACTGCGATTGCCAACCCGCTTGCAAAGCGTGGTGATTTGATTTTGATAATTCCTTAATGAACGATAATAACCCTACATGGCATTTTATGACTAGGTTTACATATAGCAGTTAAGGGCGAAAGGCTAAATGATGATGATAAGGCATCGTTAAGGTATTTTTAGTAGACGTATTGGACTTAGCACTGCAATGGTGGGCAATCTTAAGCAGATATTTGTCTCTTGAACTGCAATTTTTGAAAACAAAGTGCCAAAGTATTTTTATTAGCGATAGATGACACAGAAATGATAGTTTCGTGTATTGAAGAGCCGAGCTCAGGATTTCTTCAATTAAAACTGAGACCAAAATGCGCAATCGACAGGTTTTGAGTAAAAAATGTTTTCGGGCGACCGCGAATCGAGACTACGCCGACGTAGCGTAGGACGACCATCCTCTAGATGGAACAACTCTAAAAGACACTCTATACCGCAGTATAGAGTACAGCAAATGCTCGTAGATGTATTTCAGATACACTTGCGCACTACTATTCCACACTGTTCAGACGAGGTGACTGAGGTTTTCATATCTAGGTCTCTTGCATGCTGATGCTATACTTTTATGCTTTAGTGATATTTTACCCTTGGGAAAGGAAGGGGTGATCAAACATTATTTTACTGCGTAATCGACTATAAGCCTGAATCACTTTTTTATATGTGATTTCGTAATTAGCTACAAGTGGCTATGACAACTTTATTCGGTAACAGTTGAGCGCAGAGACCTCTCAACCCGAGCGTGAATCATTTAGCAGTGAGTTGTCTTGAGGCAGGCAGCATATATGACGTATTTCTCTTGAGCATATATTTAGAGATGAACGTCCTCCACGTTCATCTCGATAATAAATCACGATAATAGATTTTTTTTTTTTATTAAGCCTAATTATTTGCTATGAATACTGCCAACTCTTACATTGCTCGTTAGCTAAGCGCTTTGCATCGACCTAGGCGTACTCCATTTGATGCCGTCTAGTCAACAATAACATTCCCAAAAAAGAGTTGATGTCAGGCAAGCGGCCGGTTATAAAACTATTGCTAATAACTGTTTGCAATATGTACGGTAACGGTACCGAATACCTACATATTCCGTCGAGCCCAGTAATCGGGATAGGATCATTGAGATTGGGATGGGAGCAGGGGCGTGATGATGAGCGGGAGTGTGATGATGATGATATTGATAATAAGCTTAATTGGTTTCAAAGCTAAGTATTACAGTATGTGTTATTTGTTTATACATATGTATGAAAAAAAAAACAAAATTAAAATAAATTTCAAAGCATTAGCATAGTTAAAAGACAAATACAAACGCGACAAATTCGTAAAATTGCTTTTATTTCATATTGTTTAGTGGCTTTAATAAACTATGTATATATTTTATATAGAATTTCTTTATCGGTGTCGATATCCAAACTAGTCTTACATTTAAAGTAAATGTTAAACATAAGTTGAATGTGGGTGGTTGAAAAGGTTTTGCTTGCACAACGTATGTGTGTCATCGTCTGGTCCTCGTTTACAATATTTACATGTAAATGCTAATAGCTGTTTGTAGACCTAGACTTGTGCATTAAACATTCTAACACTATATTATATAAAATATTTTAAGTCGATTGAAAACAATTGTCACCGTATGTGATAAACACTAGTCTATACATGTCATAGTTCTGTTAAAAATAATGTTTAATTATGGCTGGCGTTTGCGTAGATAATAAACGTTATTTTTATCTGGCAGCCTTGACTCTTAGTCTCAAAATTGTCTACCTAATAATTAAAAAGAAACTATTGTACATTTTGAAAATTTTACTATTTTAGTAATTATTTTGGCATCAATTTATTTATATATATTTTTTTAACAATGTATCACAATTTAATCTATTTTATGCTAATTATGCTACAATCATCGTTTGACATTATTATTTGTACATTACTTGACTTTACAAGTCTTATTTATAAGTTATACATACATACATACATACATACATATCATCACGCCATATCCCTTGCAGGGTAGGCAGAGAGAACAGAGTGCCAGAGAACTCTATCTCTGCATACTTCACTCGCTTCCTCAACATTCATAATTCTCTTCATACACGCTCGCCGGTTTCGGAGACTCTTGACTCCACCTTCCTTCAGTACATGACCGATCTGGTCTAGGTAGGTTAGTTAGTTAGTTATACCTACTATATTTATCAATAATTTGATTATTCTGATTACTTATTCTCCTAATATTTACACGGATATTAAATTTTAATTTTATTTGACAGATATTTTATAAGTCAGTGCTCTTTTGATGGTAAATGGTAACTACTGCCAAGATCTATGAAGATCTTAAAATATCAGGGTCTCGATGTAACAGTTGGTTGCTATCAGAAGTGTCCTTCCTTAGCCATGATAAAACATATTAGAACGCTTTAAAACTGACTGCATAAATAGCGCAGGGGTCTATGTAAATGCCTAACTTACGTTCTGAGTATATGCATTCGATGCCGACGCAGAATAGTTCTTTATGCAATTCACAATGTTGTTCTCAACCTCAGTGTAATTTGCACCTATTATTTGTATGGATGTGAAGGCTCTCGTGCCAAAAAAAATCAATGCAGGATTTTTTTTTGCTATATAAAAAATGACGCACCACCAAGCTTTGTTGCAGAATTCATACAAGTATGCGAGAATAACCCTTGAACCATTTCCATGTGATTTCTAAACGTTATTCAATCGTAACTCAACATCGCTAATTCGTGCTGCAAAATATCCTCCTCTTGGCCCATAGAAATCCCGTCACTGACAGGTATACAATCTACTCGTACATGCTCTTCGAATAGGTTGGTATAGGATATGAAAATATGCACTTTTCCCTCTATAGCGATGATGTTATCTACTTACACCCAGACTTTAACTATCATTTGACGATGTCACAAACAACTGCCACAAGTAGTGGTTCAGCTCATACCATGATCTATATAGTCGTTTTAGTCTTACTCTTAAGATGGAGTAATCTTGTTATCTTATTCTGTCATATTCTTCAAATTCAAATGCAAAATATGATGTAAATGCTAATGAGTTGCGTTGTTTTTATTACAGGCCGGCGATGAGTATTGGCTACGCTCACGTGGGTTTGCAGCACTCGCGCTCTGCCGTGCTGCACGCCCAGGTGCCGCCACACTACCGACCCGTCATGCCGCACTCGCTACTAAACAGCGCCTCCAGTGGGAATGTCACACCGCAGGTGAGTACACACTTAATAAGTAAACATATATAGAACCAGTAGATCTCTAGATCCTCATAATATATGGACGTACTACTGCTCAGCTCGAAGCTCGTCTACAGTTAGAAGGAAGTTGAACTCTACGACAATATTTGAACTAAAGGCCCATACGGGCTAGACATACTTTCTTTCTGAAAAATTGTGGGGCTTCCGAGTAGTGCAGTGTACATGAATGCCAATATACCTGCAATATTGATAAGACCGATTTAGAGGTAGCAGATGACAAAGGAAAAAGAAAATGAAGTACATCTTTGTACCTACTTCTGGGCTTTTAGTCTGTCTCTATAACTAATAAAAAACTTATTTAAAATTGGCATAGATTTATGTTCAAAAATTTCGAATTTTATTAATTGTAGAGGATATTAACGATATTAGAGAAAGTGTACAAAGTGTAGTCTGATGGAGAGGACTAATACGATCCCGGATGGTTTAAACGGCAAACCCTATTAAAGAAACTCATGTAATTTTGCACTGTTCAACTTGATTGTTCCATTATATAAATTTTATTCAGATATTGAGTTTATTTTTCGATTTGAACTTGAATCCTGTCTACGTATCACTTTTTAAAATACGCGCTTGGCAATATTTTACTTGTTTTTTTTACTTCAAAAGTTATAAGTTATATCCTATTCTTACTTCGGTTGTGTCAAGTCTTCGGATTATAAGAAAGAATAGATGAATATAGAGTATGCCTATACCTGCGTCTTTAAATGCATTATAATATGTTATTCAATATAAGGCTAGTAATTTTTGATAGTATTGAAGAGGGAAGTGTCGAGTTAACGTATGGCACGGCCGGTCATAAAACTGTTGCTAATAACTTTGCAATATGTACAATAGAAGAGGAGCATGTACCTACATATTGTGTCGACCACTAGTAAATGGGATACCTAATAGCAGAATGATGATGACAAGGAGACAGGTCGCAAAGTGCATTATAAAAATATGAATAACTTTGTACATGATGTAGGTGAAGGTAACGGAACATTAATTTCTAATTAATGAAGCTTGAATAAAATGAGCGGTCCATGTAGGTAGCTGTGCAGTAAGTGTTAGGTTATTTAAATACGTTTCTCATAGTTTACATTGTTGTCTGGTGAGTACTTGTGTCTATACAATAAACTCTTATAGGCAATATTACAAGTCGTTGAACTCTCACTATTCTCGCAGTGAAATAATTGCCGTTCACCTTATCGAATAGTTTATGGCGAATAGTAACTATTTTAATAGGTAGAAAATTGTTTTAGTATAATAAACCTTTATAATAACAAACGATTTTTTAGTTAGAATAAAGTTCTGTAGAATATATTTTTTCCATTAAGCGATCACCTGATCTCCTGAACCCAAAGGATAGACACTAATCTAGCATTATTATTATTAAAAGGATAGACACTAATCTAGCAGTATTTGAGGATACTTGATACCCGATATAGAATATCCGTAGTATAAATTGTGTCATTCCGAGGCTATGGGTTCAAATGCTCTCAGTGGATTTTATACATTCATACAACTTTTTAAAGAAGACGTATAATTATTTGAAATACTACTGTTTAAATTGACTTGTTACTTGAATTATGTTACATGGATTGTTACTTGTTACTTGAATTAGTTTAAAATTCAGAGAGGGATAAATTCTAAATTAAAATTTCTGTCAATACCATCTGGCCAGCGTGGTTTTAGCAGGTTAATTTAGAAAAGGTTCGGGCGGTCGATTTTTATGGACTGAGAAGAAGAAGAAGAAGTTAACCTTCTGCTTTGAATTAGGATATTATAATTAATTATTATGCTATCTTTTATTATAAATATAATGCTAACTTTTAAAATATTCTATATTTACTGTCTATGGTATCACACGTATTTTCTACATCGATATTGTACCTAGTTTATAAATAACATTAATCATCATTCTCCTACTCTTATCCCAATTAATTGGGGTCGGTATTTCTTTCATAGCACATATTGTAAAAGTTATTGGCAATAGTTTTATGACCGGCCGCCTGCCAAACGTCAACCCTCCTTAGGAATGTAATCGTTGATCAAACGGCATCTGGTGGAGTTTGCCCAGGTCGTTGTAAAGCTCTTAGTCGTCTTTGCCGACAACCACGATCAAAGCAGGGGTTGGTAGTATTCGTAGCCGCTACCACACATCGTTATAATCTAAATCATCATTATCAAAACATTAATAATCTTGTTAAATTCCTATAGACTTATTTTGTAACTTCATATGATTTACAGACAACAGGACCCCGCGTCCACTTCAAACTACAGCCACAGCAAGCTATCATTCCCGAAAAGAAGAAGTCACCACCATCGTCTTTGACAAATGGAAACGGGAAAAGCATTCGTCCACAATCATTCAATCCAGGTCTTAAGCGCTCCAAGTCTTTGACTTCCGCGGACGCTTTAGCTAGTGGTATGGCAGCGTTGGGACTTGCTGCTGATGCAGGTGACTTGGGCAATTTTCCGCCAGAAATACAAGAATGTATTGATAAGGCCCTTGAAGGTTAGTTGAATTGTATTATTCTAGATAAGTTGATTCTTTAATGTCAATATGTCGACGGAGTACGAATATTATATAGTCTTGCCTTCTTTTCAAGTCGCTATCGTAAAATTCGATTTAGGTATGTAAGCAGATAAGTAAATAAGTTGCAACAAAAAGAAATTTAGAAATAAAAGACTATACCAATCTAGCTAATCCCACTATTCCACGCTTTTTTTTGTTTTTTTTTTGCCGCGGGCTATGGTCTGGTCACACCCCGCCAGATCCGTCCGGGGGAACATAAGAAGCGGTGCGCGAGCCCACCTGTCCGGCAATGCGCCTCTCTTCGCCGAGCGAGCGGGCCACCGAAACCCGATCTTTGTCTTCGGTGGCCCGCCCGACGACTATGCCACTTTGGGCACATATCAGGCTTCGCACGAAGTTTTGTACTGAGTTTTCCTTCTTCTATATTATCATTTAAATATAGCACTTGCCAATAACAGATGGATCGGTAGCTCGTTTAACAACGAATCGCATTAAAGATAAATAAAATTTAAAATGTTTGCTATTTATTGAGATTTGTTTGGCGTTAAGTGTGCCTACGCTGTTAGTGATAAATGTGTAGTTGTTTTTGCGACATGACAGGAGAAGCTTTCATCCATAACATAATTATTATTTGCTTGAAAAATCTTCATGTTTTTAGATTTGGTTTTTTACAAAAACACTTGTCACGTTTTAGACATTCGTTTATTATTTTTCTTTATCGAAATCAACGATATCAGTATTTTTTTTTTCAAATCGTTTACTCTCTCATTACCTACGCTGACTATACATTTTTTTTACTCATAGATTACACAAGCATGAAACATGGAACGTTATAGATTTTATTTCGTATTTATTTAACTATTCCAATGTCATTAGTGTCATTACTTAACAGTAGGTAGGTACCTATTTCCTTCTTGCAGAAGTTTTTATCTACATCTATATTTACAGAAATACAGATTGACGACTAAAATCACTGTCCGTGGTCACACGTTTTTTTATCCTACTCGGATGTGAAGAAAAATTATCATCAAGAAATAGCCAATGTAAACCATATGACAATCGGTTTGACCTACATGTCTCTTCACAGGTTCATGGTAAATGATGCTCATACCCAACAGCTGGTATATATAAGCTGAAGAGAAATAGAAGAATTTATCGTAGGCATAATATCCAAATTGAATTGCCTCGGTCGCAAGTCGAATGTGTTAAAAGGTATGTGATTTTGTGTACAGATCCGAACGCGGTAATGGCGCGTACACTAATGGACGCCGTGGGGCACTTAGTATCTCGCGCTGTGGAGTCCCCGCGGTATGCGCTGCCCGCCGCGCGACGCTGCATCGCTGTTGTGGAACGTGAAAACACTGAGACGTTCCTCGAGTCGCTGCTCAATACCTGCCAGCAGTGGTACCACGACAGGGACAAGGTATTTGCACACCCTAACATACATACGCTTGAATATGCAGACAAAAACTTTTTATATCAACCTAGGCTAAATCTACCTCACCGAAGACAAAGATCGGGTACCGGTGGCGCGCTCGCACGGCGAAGAAGAGGTGCTTGCAGGGTGGGTCAATGGGGTTGCGCGCCGCCTCTTCCGTCACTCCGGACCGATTTGGCGGGGTGCGACGTCCATAGCCCACCGCAAATAAAAAAAAAAGCTAAATCTACCTGATGCCGTTTGGTCAACAATTACATTCCCCAGAAGGGTTGACGTCAGGCAGGCGGCTGGTCATAAAATTATTGCCAATAGCTATCCACCATTTACTGTATTTACGATGGAATAGAAGTAAATATTGCATCGGACCCAAGTAATTAGGATAAGTACAGGAAAATGATGAGACCTACATCAACTCATTGAGGCCAATGTCCAACAATAAACATGAATAATTCACTATTGGCCATTGGCCTTACCAAGAAGGAATAATGCTGTAATCGCCACCCTTAGCTGGTGGATCGACGATCATAGTTGGTATTATAAAATTCCCAGGTATGTGCTGCTTACTCCTCTGGTAATCCCTCATCCAGTTTTTACAACTCTCAATAAAAAAATATGGTAAATGAAATATTATATTCTTAAATGGTCACCACACGGGGAAGGATAGACGTTCTAGGAATTTCCTCTTGTATTTTGAGAAACTCCTTCCGTAGTGATTTCTGATGTTTATGCGAGTGTTACACATTTGAAATAAAACTATTTTACGGATTCTATCGCGTTGGTATGTACATACATACATACATACATATATATCATCACGCCATATCCCTTGCAGGGTAGGCAGAGAGAACAGAGTGCCAGAGAACTCTATCTCTGCATACTTCACTCGCTTCCTCAACATTCATAATTCTCTTCATCCACGCTCGCCGGTTTCGGAGACTCTTGACTCCACCTTCCTTCAGTACCTGACCGATCTGGTCTAGGTAGGTTAGTCTCGGTCTCCCTCGGTACCTACATCCCTCCACTTTCGCATTGTATATCTTCTTAACCAGACGTTCGTTCGGCATTCTTTCCACATGTCCGAACCATCGGAGCATTCCCTTTCGCATCTTTACACCAATACTCTCTTCATACCTACTCTTGGTATGTACAAGAATCCGTAAAAGTAGTTTATATTTAAAACTCCTTCCGTTTCATTTGAACTAATCATATTCGTCATACTTGTTGGTCAGTTAATTTAATTGCACATTATTTGAGCCTTTGTTGGTCTGAATTTAGACTGCCTCCAAAATGTCTCAACTTGTAACATGGTAATTGTATGGTAGCTTAGATGTATATGTTAAGTGCTATGCAAGGTTCCTATAAAATCATGGCTTTGTAACTTTGATATAGAAATATAGACATTGTCTATACATTGTCATTACGGAAGTAGCAATGAATAAAAAATATATATCCTATCTCCCTTTCTCATGTTTGTTTAGGGCACACGACAATAATTACAGTGGAAGGTCGGTGTCTTAACCACTACGCCATTTGTGCAGTCAGATTGATATACTTTTTTGTGTTATATTACAGTTGCTGGGCACGCTGGTCGGCGGCGGTCGGCCGCGGCTGATGGCTTTCCTGTCATTCCTGCTGGAGATGTACTGTCAACTGCGGCGACGCGCAATCCAGAGACGAGGCGCGTCAGCCCAGCCCGGCCACGTGCTGCTTACCCTCATCTGCAAATGCTGCGAGGATTGCATCCGCCAGCCCGTGCCATCCGCCAGCGACGTGGGTTATCATAATCCTATCATATAGTTCAAAAGATTGATGATATCAATACCCCGTTTTTTATTGTCAACTGTAGTAAATGAGCTTCTGCTGTTGTACGATGGCTGGTAGCTACGAATATGACCAATACTTACATTGCTCGTGGGTGTCATAAAAGACGATTAAACGCTCTATATCGAATTATATCAGATGGAATTCTATCTGATGCCGTCTGGTCGGCAATTACATTTCTAAGGAAGCTTGGCCTTAGGCAGGCGGTCGGTCATAATTGGCCGGAATTGAATTACTGTATAACTTACGCGAATGAATATATGAATCATAAATGGCGGCATTGATGATTCCCTCTCACTCGCATGCTGTTTCAGTCTTTACTCACATACGCCGGTACAGCACACAAATAAAATTAATCTAGATATGCTTTCATATCGTCTGGGCCAAGCATACAGACCGAACCAAGTTGTCAAAACCATCTGCGGCTAACAGTTAAACATATAAAATAAAGAAATGTATGCGTGTACTTATGTACGCACGTGATATGTTACTTCTTCGGCATCATTAAGAAATAGTTTTTAATTGAATGCCAATAATTAATTACAATAAAAAAATAAAAAGATAGGCTATTTTTTTCACTAATATTTACGAATCATCATCATCATCATCACAGCCCATATAAGTCCCACTGTTGGGCTCGGCCTCCTCCGTAATGGGAGGGAAATTAACCTATAGTAGGTTCCGCGCTGGTCAGACATGGTGTAGGGTTTTGTTTTGAGTTTTCCTTCTCTTGCATAGGTATTATATGCGTTTTATATCCCTTAGTCGTCTCTTACGATCGCCCACAGGTGCGATAGGGGGTGGTGAATTGTATTCTTACTCCGTCACCACACGGATAGTTAATAATATTAATCAAAATATTCAATTTAAATCACTATTGAATATAATTTATTATCACATATATAATTGGCACTTGTATGAAACTAAAACACGTGTTGTGAATGTAGAAACTAGAAAGAGGTGTAATTTCTATTTTGTTGGAAGCTTTTTTTCGATACCTACTTAAACGGTTTTGCGGCGAACTTCAACCGGTTTTACTTTTGTGTTACAGTGATGTGAACAGCTATGCAAGAGAAGGTAAACTCGAAACAAAACCCTATACCAACACGTTTGATCAGCATGGTATAGTAGGCCAATTTCTCTCCCATTATGGAGCAGGCTTGTGTCCAACAGTGGGACATATATGAGCTGAAATGATGATGATGATGATACATTTGAATTTGGATTTAAATTGATTCGAACAAAAACAAATCTAGACTGCTTTTTTAAGATAACTGATAAAAAAAAAAGATACATATCTGCTTATTCTATGACTCCATATTCACTTAGTATTGCTAAGATTTCGCCTTAAAATAAAAAAAAATATGTATAAATAACATTGGCACATTTTTCCAGACTGAGAACCTTTTCTTTGTGCTGACTTACATCGGACGTGATCTGGAGTCGTCCTTGCCGGGCGAATTGGAGCGGCTGTTGTCGGCCGTACGCGATGCATTCCTCAACTCTGCAGCCGCGCCATCTATCCGCCGTACTCTCCTACAACTCATCGAACTGCACGCATCACGCTGGCAATTGCCCGGATGCGCTGTATTATACTACTACCCATCATCCAAGTAAACGCTGACATTATTATTATCAATAATACTGGATGGATAAGGGCTGAAGCAGTTATATTTACGTTGAAGACATCAGATTTGTCCAAACTAAATGTATCGCCACACCGACGGATGTTTTCCCGCGCCGCGCCGGTGTTCCTATCTACATATATGTTTAATCCAAAAACAGAGCTTTTATGAAGCTAACATGCTTTATACAATTAAGACATTGCTTCTCAGTGTCACATGAAGTGTTATCAAACACTGGCTTTTTATGTAAGACTAAAAACATTTACATAAAGGCAATGATGCTGCTACTGCGTCTAATTTGAAAAGGCAATATAATAATTGTCTAGTGATAATGGGACTTAAAAATCAGAAATGCTATAATCCTGAATTATCTTATAAATATAATAGACAATACTGTTATATTAGGAAATCTTTACTCTATAATTTATGATACCTATATACCTATGCTAGACAAGTTGAATCCTCTGAAGCTTTGACCCAACGTGTTGACTTTCAGTCCACGATCGTACATTTTACACCCCATCTGTAACTAGTATAGTTAATGTATACTAGTGCCTAGTTAGCTTACATCCGTACTGACATCATAACCAGTGTTTAAGATCCCGAATCTGCTGCGACCGCATCTTAAAGTCCTTTATCACGTAGTCATAAGGCATTTTATATAAATGACGCGTTTGCGTAATAAATTAATGTGTTGTTTATTTAAGGATATTTGACAATAAGCCTGTTGGTCCTCTCAGACCTCTGAGTGTACGAATTAGGCTTTTGTTAGATTAGAATACAAAGGTTACAAGCATTTCTTGTAGTTGTCTAACGTTAGCGGTAGTTGTACCAGGGGCCTTACCGTGTAAGCAATGTACTTTAAGACTGTCAAGCTACCCGTGAAATATGTTTTAATCAGTTAAATTATATGTGACAAATATTAATAAAGCGATAATACTATAGATTTATAGACACATATTTATTTGAATAATGGCACCATTTGACAGATTAAAACAATTTCAATGGCCGTTTGACAGATAGTTCTGAAGTTCATTAGCTTACAGGGCAAAGGGACAGGTCTTAATACTTATTATACCTTATTTGTGTGTAGGCATAACGCTGCCATAAGCTATATTGTGCCTTTAAACGTGTTAGTAGATATTTTTCGTTCTACTTGCTCCCGAGACTATTCTAGAAATACTTTTATCACATCTCGGGACTGACAGAACGATTTATTTAAAATAAGGTGTAGTTTAAATTAAGGTGGTTTTAAGTACACGCAAGATATGCCTCGAAAGTATTAAACAAAGTACGTGTAACATATAATTAGGACAAAATGGCGGTGTACATTACTGTACGTTCTTCGCATAGTACTTCGTGCATTGTATCCTTTGTCGGTTTATAGCTAACTAGTGTTCGCCATTGTCTTATGTAGGCTAGTTGTGTTATGTACAGCTTGTAGGCGGCGCATGGCCGCACGGCCGCACTGCCGCACTTTTGCGTTCAGCTCGCTGCAGCACCGGGGCTTACTACGACACGGTAGGGATGTTCCGATACCTACAATGTATCGATATCTACTCGTAAATGTATTACTCAAATAATCTTTTGGTACTACTCTATACAATGAGTAATATTGAAGTATCGATACTTATTTATATCGATTCTTTTTTCGATACTGAATAAGTATCGCAAGGTGAATTCGATTTTTTGATATCGAAATAAAAGTATCGAGTAGTTATTCGTATTTACTTTATCGGAATATACCTAACGACACAAATCTAATTTATATAGCCTATCAATAGCGTAGTAGACCCCTATTAGTCTTATATATTCGCTTTCTTTCAATATGCAAGTATGACTGAAGTGGGAGTGTAATGTTTCAATTTATTATGCTTGTGATATTATAAATTTAAGTTTATGTAATCTCATAATCTCTTCTGTCCCTAACCAAAGACTGTACTGATGTGGAGATTTGATCAATTAACAAAAAAAACTATTGTTGAAGCTGGACCAAATTATTTGTGCCGGGCCCCGACTTGTAATTGTTGAGGGACTGGACTTAACTTCAGTGAATAAGTTCTTTTAGTTGTAGTTATCATTCTCGAACACAATTATGCAACTAATAATTTAAATTAGTTAGGTACATATTATGGAGAAAGTTAAAAGACGAATCTTTTCGTTATTACTATGCATTCGTAGCAATTTAAGGTAATGGTATGTTTGTATAAAAGTTTAAAAAAATACAAAAAAAAAGGTGCTAACAAAAGTATTGGTGTATTGTATATTATTTTAATAGAACACGGGCAATAACATTGTTCTCGTTACCGCTGTAATTTTTTACGAATAAAAACAATAAAAATGATATATAACCAATAAAATTATATAAATATATTGTGTTTTTATTTCTCTCCCAAACGAATGGTTTCCTGTGTGGCGATGGGATAACAATACAATTTTCATCACTCCTTGCTTTTTCAGGAGAGTGGCCATGCGCTCTCTACTGGGAAACGGATGACAAACATCACTGTGATCGCGAATCTGCGTCCATCGTAGCGATTACAGCATTGTCTCTCCAGCGATAGACGACGAAAGGATAAATGATGATAAAGCGAATAGTCCAACAATGCAATGATGTAGATGTAGATTTCTATTCTGTTGTTACTCTACCTTTCAGCTGGTACACATTTAAGTTTTTTTGTCAATAGCCATGGGCCGGCTCATCCGGGATAGTACAACACTCGTAGAAAATTGACCTCTGAGCAGTGGCAATGTGCTGTTGCGCTTCGTTCGGAGAGCGAGAGAATTGGAAGCACAACATTTTTTTTGAGGTTGGGTTGGTAGGTTGGGGCCTGGTTGTCCTATTGGTAATGCAAAGGTCCATAAGAGGCACACTTATCCTCAGGTGTGTTGCTTGCTCGTTTGCCACCATAAGCAATAAAAAAGCGCTGTTAGCCACGACATTGAGTCTTCTCCACATAATTGACTTACTTCAACATGTTCTTCATTTGTGTACATTTTAGCAGCTGATCACATTAACGCAAATAACATTAAACTATAGTTAGCATTTTCTTCTGTTTCTGTTTTTTTTTTCAGTTGTAGATTCTCATTCACATGATTGTAGCTAAATGTTAAAAGTTTCAAAAAATAAATCATTCCATATAATATTTTTTTAGGATAATCCAATTAACAAATATTTATTTTAATTTTTTGGTGGCGGCCTACGTTTCATTCACGTCCCGCTAATCCGTCCGGGACAACGGGAGAGGCGGCGCTTGACTCCCTAGACCCGCCCTACAACATACCTCTCGATGCCCTGCGGGTGGGTCACTGGAACACGTTATTTTCTTCAGTGGCCCATACGGCGGTCTACCCTCGCGGGAGGTATCCTCTCGATAACTAACCAACATGACAGAAAATTCAAAAGCCAGCAACAAAATTTAACTTGTTAATTTTCTTAGAATTTAGTTTCCTGACTCCTATAACTGTTAATCTAAATTGAGTTATTGGCGAAATCTTGTGAACGCTATTTATATAAAAAAAAAATACTTTAACATGCTAGTCCAACAGATTGCATAGGATTTTATTTAGTTACATAGATGATACTTGTTAAGATTCCTTAACCGTTTTAAGACATTATTGGGAAAGAAAGATATGGGGAATTATTTACTTACGCTATTACTA